>OU744304.1:14800000-17674812 GCA_916610205.1 Griposia aprilina | reverse complement strand
TTATGACGTATTTGTTACTTTGAAATGTCTGGTCTATTTGGTACCTAGCTATTTGGTAACCTACTGATTGGTTGGTTACTTTAAGTTATCGCGTCCTTCTTCTTCTATAAAACTATACGATAATAGATCATGTTGCCTCAAGTCAGCATGGTTGATGTTGAAGAAGTATTGAAACTACTTTTTTTTGTATTGTCCTTTGTGTGATTTTTTTGTTATTCTTTAGCTAAGCTTAACGTAATGACCGCTAGCACGACTGCCGAAAATAAAGCCACAAAAACTTCGCATGCTTATGTCATCCATGAAAGCGAAACTTAATATGGACTTAATTTGTTATAAGTTATTTAAAAAGCATTGCGTTCCTTCAACTATGAAAGACCTGATAAAAATCGAATTAAAAAGTAAATTATGGGACGAACAGCGGTCTTTTGCTGTATACTTTCTTGCACCGCTTCTTTGTCTCGACCGAAACATGCAGAAGGCGGTTCACTGCGACCTTAATGTTTTCACTGTATAGGTATAGTATAAGTATTGTAGAGTTCCGTACCCAAGAATGCCAACGGAATCCTATTACTAATCGTTTGCTGTCCGTCCGTCCATCCGTCCATCTGTCCGTTCGTCCGTCCATCCGACTCTCCGTCCGACTGTCTATCTGTGAGCGGTCTATATCTAATGAACAGTAATGGTTAGACATTTGAAATTTTCTCAGAGTGTGTATTTCTATTGCCGATATAACAAACAATGAAATAAAGTAAAACATTAAAGGGTATCTTCATACAAGAAAGGATTTTTTTCGGCTTTTTTGTCTTGTGGTACGGAACCTGTCGTGTGTGAGTCCCATTCGCACTTGGCTGTTTTTATCATGTGGGTAACGTCCACGAATTATAATTACAACTTCAATATTATCTCATAAAACATTTTTTTAAAGGTTTAATTCCTTACTGCTACTGAAAAACTCATGATCGGAATTCATAATTTTCCAACCTGAGAATTGAACCTTTACAGCCATTTATATGTTAAAACTTTTTTATCTGACTGTACTAAACAGCTTCAATAATTTGATGGTGTCCGAATTGTCAGTGAAAAAAAATATTGAAATTAAAATGTGCCAATTGGGACACTGTACGTCCGAATATAGTGTGTCTGATTCGTCAGCTAGTCATTCTTGCAACCACTCGATCACAACTAGATAGTTACATATATTACGTATTTATATTGATAAATCTAATAAAGTAAGTCAAAAATCTAATATCTTGGGCTATGTGTATTTATATCAAAGTCATTTTATAAATTCTTAACTTGAAAATATTATGTAAATGTATGTCTCAAGATGTCAAAATGAAGAATTTCATCATTGCTGTTATTGGACGATGAATTTCATACTTGTGTGTGTATTAAATTCTAGTTTATATTTTAACGATACTCTAGTAGTAATAAAGAAAGATGAATATTAGTGACGGTTTTGAACACGTATGAGAGGGAATTTAAGCTCAAACTTAAACTCAAAGCATTTGTTTCAATGAAACCAATTACAGGCACTTTTGAATTGTGAAGGGGTCATTGTGAAGGGGAGGGTATGGAGAAGCCAACCCAGTTACTGGGTAACACGATACCCCTTGGTAGGTCTGGTTATCAGACTTTCGAGCTTCTGACGACCCGCACCGACAGTCAAAAATCCACGAATTTCAGCAGTAATTTACTGATACTTTCCACCGGTATGGTATGAATTTATACAGATACATATTTTGCGTAGGCCTTCTCTCTGTGAGAGGGAGTATTCTATAATCCACCACGCGGACCCAGTGCGGTTGCGGTGGTGGATGTCACATCTCTTCGAATGTTTGTTTCTAGTACCCGCCAGTTTCCTCATAATGTTTTCCTTCACCGTGTCGAAAGTTGTGGTGATGAAATAATTTACTCAAAATATAATGCCTATCTGGGTTTGAACCCACTCTCTACGACACGTAAATCGGGGCCATTACCACTGGGCCACCGCTGCTCTGGGAAAGTGCAAAATGTGTCAAACTTTGGTCTTGTTAAAATACTTGTTTATAAATGACTAGCTTTTGCCCGCGGCTTCGCCGGCGTGGAGGTCGGAAATTATCCCACGGGAACGTAATCCCGGCATAAAAAGTATCCTATGTGTTAAGCAAGGTTATAAACTATCTGTGTTCCAAATTTTATCTAAATTCGTTCAGTAGTTTTTGCGTGAAAGAGTAACAAACATCCAATACTCAATATATTTATTGGTTCCACATGTGAACTTAGGTGGTAGGTGACAAAAATATGACCATTGTGGACCCTGTCGGCCACAGCAAAAGTAGGAGAGAGGAAGAGGGCTTTTATTTGAGTACTTAGTTGTTACTATAATTATATTGTGATTATTCTATAAAACATGTAATTTAAATATTCATTGATATTGTAATAGCATTTTAATAATCGAAATCGTTTTAATTTATTTATGAATGTATAACATTTTTGTTCTTCTTTAATTTTTCAGGTAATTTATTATATATTTTCATGGACATGACTTGTGTACTTGTTGAGTGCATTTTTAGCTTAGAGCCTGGTAAGTTTAACATATTTCCATCCATCCATCCTCACAAACTAATAATAAAGTTTATTGGACAAAATCAGAACTTAGCTTACTACAGTTTCAATACTAAAAACATAACATAACAGGCTTCTAACCTAAATGAACTCCTGATTTCCAAACTAGGTAAAACCTGTGTCTTGGAAAACAGTGCTCTTCCAATAAACATAACAAGGACTCTTACTTAGATAAGGAGTAACTCAGATACATCAGTACTGAAAAAGTTAGACCACAAATAAGTGGGTCCCCTATGTTGTTTCGAACGCCGCTGTTGCGACACACGCTGTTGCGAATTATTTTTCCACTGCCTCACAGGTTCGAAAGCTCATGGACTCGAATGAAGTAGTCGCGAAAGACGCTGTTTCGAAAAACATTTTCACTGCCTCATACGCTCGAATGCTTGTGATTTCGATTTATTGTTGTTAGCTTTGTTTTAATTTAAACTGGCATTGAGTAGCCGACGGAGCCCCGCTACGCGGGGCTCCTATTTCTGGGCGGTTTAAAAAAAAATAACCACGAAGGGGACGGCGGGGTCTTTCAGACCCCGCCATCCCCTTCTAACCTAACCAGTCCGAGTCAGAGTGCCCCAAGTCCCGAGCTCGCTTCGCTCGCTCTTGCATCCTATCCTACTGTTAATATTAGTCACCATTTCATTATTTATAGTACCTCGCCTATGATTTCTAGTAGCAAATAGTTAGTAACTATTTGCTACTAGCAAATAATGCTGCAATTTGCTATTTGCAGTGTAGTATAGTGCGTAACTTTAATAATAATATTAAATGTTGATGTTGACACCGAATTTGTTGATTTTATTTAATTACTGCTTAAATACTTTTCTGTACACTTTATGACTAAATAAATCGAAATCACAAGCATTCGAGCGTATGAGGCAGTGAAAATGTTTTTCGAAACAGCGTCTTTCGCGACTACTTCATTCGAGTCCATGAGCTTTCGAACCTGTGAGGCAGTGGAAAAATAATTCGCAACAGCGTGTGTCGCAACAGCGGCGTTCGAAACAACATAGGCCTGCCCAAATAAGTAATGTGAAATATAAAAAACTGAGAAAAATAAAAATATAATAACAAATGATTGACGATTATGAGAGATATGAAAAGTGTTGTGTGTGTAAGATGTAGGAGTGTTGTGAAGTGTAGTGTATATTGTGTAACGTAACAAATTAGTTATTTCTGGACAAGTAGTAACTTTTCGGTATTAGTATAGTCCAGGTCAATGAGCCAATTTGTAAGAGTTGTTTTATATTTGTGTTTGTTAAGGGGGATACGTGTTGAGGATTAGATTAATCTTGTTGTAAAGATGGGCACCAAGATTAGGGAAGAATCTCTGAGAAAACTTAGTGCGGCACGCTCTAGACACACCAACTGCATATTTCCTGCGCTCCTGTAGAAATTCTAAGGGGTTATACTTTAAGGAACTATGCATTCTAAGGACTGTTTGCAGTATACAAAGCTGCCTCACCGTCAATATCTCACAGGTTTGATAAAGGCTGGTTGTGGCATGGAAACTTTCACATTTATAATATTAAGTAGGATTAGTAGGAAGCTTTATGCTGTCCCATACAAAACACCAATACTTACTCGATCCAAATGAGTGAGACAGTTAATAACCTGCCACGCTGTTATTATTTCCAATTCCAGTAACTAAATAGAGGAATCCATCAGTGGTTGTTTACAAAATAGCAGACAATGTCATGACCCTGTTTTTCGAAAGACTGAAGTAGCACGGAGATATTTATAGGAGTTCGTTATAGTGGATAATTACTTTATTGTTACTAGTAGGTATTGTGAATAAGGGCAATTATTGTATTGAAGTGGTTTGTTGTGCCAATCTAGAGTTATAGAGTTATTTTGAGCTAAGTTGTTAAAATTCAGAGGGTTGAATTGAAGTAAGTGGTCAGATATAGTTTAGGGCATTAAGACCGCGTCTGTACATGTCGGTGCTTGAAGTATTAAATAAATAAATAATTTATGGCTATGGCAAAGCTCGTTTGATCATTATTAAAATAACTGTTATTGCGCCTAACGACTCACCGTCGCGTCACTTTAGCGTCCTTTTGGATGCCATAATTGACTATTGCTAGGTAAAAGGAAATATTGATAAAATTAACTTTTGGCAGAAAAAATAGATAAGATATTGGTATTAGTGATTAGTTATTGGTTAGTTGGTTGGTTTGTGGTATTTAAGATATCACAGTCCATAAAATAGTTACTCATCGCTGTTGCCGTCATTCTTTTGATTTCGTAATCATCTTTTACAAAATCCACATCAAAATACCAGTTTCAAAATAACACATATTGTTCCATAGAGTATTTTATTCGCATACGAGTGTATTTTAGTTCCCAACACAACGCATACAGAACAAACATATTGCAGATTAAATCAATCGATTGTGCCGTGCCTACCAGCCGCCATTTTGTATTTTACTGTTGCAACGATTTTTTGCAACAAAAACACATCCGTTGAAATCGCGTGCATCCCAAACGATTTGATCGTTTATTTCAGACCATTTGTTTCAGCTTTTCATTCGCAATTTTTCTGTGGACGTATTTTTAATACCGACCTCCCTGTACGTATTAGTGGGTTGCGTGGTTTGTTTTCAAACTCAAGTCAAACATTCACATGCGAATATGTTTTTTTTCTGTTAGATTTACAAGGCAGTTTTGACTGGTTCAAAACTGCCTGGATGGGTTTGATGGTGGTTTTGGGTGGTGGTGGTGGTGGTTTGGGGGGTTGGTGGGTTTTGGTGGTTTTTGGTTTGGTGGGTGGTGGAGGAGATGCCCTAGAAGGACATACCTAAGTGACTTTATTGGTGACGTTCTTCCGAAAAAAGCTTAGGCTAATGTTGTTGAAACTAGGTATCTTTTTTGGATTTAGATGTCTGTGCTATATTATAATCGAGTTCGTCAAATACTGTTTGATTACGGAAAATACTCTAGCTAATTTGTATGTCATCTAGAGTTTTCAAATATTAACATTGAATTTATTATTTTAATATTTTTATTCTATAGCTTACCCTCGGGTGTTTATTAAGTTTATCAATTCTTAACGTTTTTAATAATCTTTTCGAAAGTGGTTTTTCCTGTTTTCTATTTCACAGTTTCTTTCCTACAATGTGATAAATTACGAGAATATTATTTACGCAAATAAATTATATCCCAGAACAGGGAAAATTCGAGCGTGTCCTTTCGTCTCAACAGAGTGACGGCGACTGGACTGATTTGTGAAACAAAAATATGCTTGAAGTTCACGCAATATGTGATGAAAGATGAGTTCTTTTATGAACTAAAAACGTAGTGAATGCTTAAAGCTTGTAGTCATATTATAACTAGACTAACATAGGGTAAAAATGATACAGATGTTATATTAAAAAAAATGTTGATCCATACTATGTCCCGCCAAAGGGCATACAAAATAGCTTAAGTAATCGAATGTCAACTAACAAAATAGAAACAAATATAAATTCAATAGTTACGTAGATGTCACAATTTCATGCTAAACACTAATAGTTAATAATATGTCAATAAATTATAGACGGCACATAAACAAATAGGAATTAATTAGTCATAATTTCGTATAAGCACAATAACAAATGCAGTAAAAATGGCATTACATAATATCACTGTCGGAGCAACATTTTAATTATAGACAGATATATGAAATTATATTGTTGGTAACGGATGACGAGGTGACATCACGCGATCAGCTGTCAACCGATAAGACGTTATAAAAGGAGGCGCGCGGTGCGGTAACGGTCTCTTCTTTTGCTTAGACGGCACTCGGAACGGCTGTGCTACCTGACCATTATCGTGTGCTTGATTATTTTTAGGTTATGTTATTGGTCATGTACTGATTATTCATGTTGGCTTGTGTTATTTCTATTCGATTAATATTTACAGTGTCTCTTTTGATATTTTTACCTGTTTTGTAAAGTGTAACTTTGAGAAATGAAAGATTGTTTATTATTTTAACTTATTTCACTTCTGATTCCTTACATCAGAAGTGGGATAAAGATTCATTCGCCCACAAGTTAAAACTAGTTTTCGATCTGTCAATTTTATATTAAAGCAGGTATTAATTAGTAATGGATATATCGAGTCGTTCACGTTCAAAAAACTAGTGCCCCGCGTTCTAAACGATCTCGTAGCCGTCATAAGCGGAGCAGAAGGTCACGTAGCAAATCTCGGGATTGCGATCGCCGTTCCAGGTGCGAACGAGATCGTCGTGGGATTCGCCTGAGGGCGCGAAGCCATGCGTCACCGCTTTACCGACAATCACTTGAGACGCTTGTCTCGCGGTTGAACGCATTAGAAGATCATTCACGGGTAATAGCTACGCTGGAAACTACAAGTACAGGTACTGATGTTTCGACTGCAACCACCGAGGACTACTACGAATAGACTATGAATAGTGGAGGCAATACAGTTGTTAAAATCAGTAAGCACCATAGATTTTTATATTGCTAATTTCGACACAAGTGTGCATGGTATTTATCAGTGGTTTAACGAGGTTGACGGATTGAGATGAGGAGATCAAGGACGGCCGAACGGTTGTGCAAAAATCAAGCCGATCGAGACAGGCGTGTTAATGATAACCGTCAACTTCCACGTGCCTACAGGAAAGACGACCTGGTCCTCGTTATCAAGTATTCCCAGTCCACGGGAAAGCTTGGTCCTGGTATGCGAGGGCATTACCGCGTAATTGGAGTCCGGGACCATGGCCGCTATGAGCTGCAACTTCTGGCTGGTGCCTATCGAAATACCACTTGTGCTGCTGCACAGTTCATGGTACCCTGGAGGGGTGAGTGGACTCCTGAGACAAGTGCAGATGTGCTGCATTCTTTGGAGGCAAGTATTGTTTTGAAGTCTGGATAATATGCTAACAACGTGCCTATGTCAACAGCCACTGGGAGGTATGCAAACTGATAGCCTATGCCTACAGTGTTTGAAGTCTGGGCGGTATGCTAACTAGGTGCCTATGCCGACAGCCACTGTGAGACACGCTAACTAGGTGCCTCTGTCTGCAGTGTGACCAAATTACTTATTTGGTTTGTTAATCTTAGTTAAGATTTTGATGTCATGATGTTTTACGTGTAATGCGCATTACCTCTTATGTATCTGAGATGTTTTTGCTTCTACAGCTGTTATCTTTTATGTTATGCGACTGGCTGATTACAGGAGACAGCGAATACTCAAGCGTCTTATTGAAAGGCACTGCTACAGATCAGGCGGGACCATCTTCTGGACCTGACGAGGACGTCAGAGCATCAGGAGAGGCCGTGTTGGTAACGGATGACGAGGTGACATCACGCGATCAGCTGTCAACCGATAAGACGTTATAAAAGGAGGCGCGCGGTGCGGTAACGGTCTCTTCTTTTGCTTAGACGGCACTCGGAACGGCTGTGCTACCTGACCATTATCGTGTGCTTGATTATTTTTAGGTTATGTTATTGGTCATGTACTGATTATTCATGTTGGCTTGTGTTATTTCTATTCGATTAATATTTACAGTGTTTTTTTTGATATTTTTACCCGTTTTGTAAAGTGTAACTTTGAGAAATTAAAGATTGTTTATTATTTTAACTTATTTCACTTCTGATTCCTTACAATATAATATTGTTTTAATTTTTCATTAAGATATTCATTAACAGAATAACACCCCTTGTTATTCAATAATTTAAAAAGCTTACGTTTAAACTCATTGATGTTGTTGCTTAATAAAATTTGATTAGAGGTAGATAACTTCGTGCTGTTTATTTATCGAGATTTTTTTAATGTTTTGTGTTTCTGTTCCACAAAATGTGTGGAAATATCATGTAGTTACTTTCATTATTTTTATTTTTTAGTCTTTGAAAATCAAATTGAAGATAGGTAATTTCGGTTACTACCCGCTCTTAACTCAGCTTTCGGATTGCCAAAATCCGCCAAATGTTCAGTCATGGTTTAATAATATAGTAGGACTCAATTGACACCAATTTCATCTTTTTATATCCAAGCCCAAGATTGTATGAAAACGTATCCGTCTCCTTTGTTGTTTCTACAACCAGGCTCAAGAAAATAGATGGCGGAGGTGGCCAATGTACACGATTTTATAATAAACTTCCTAGCCACATTCAAGAACTAAGCCTTAATAAATTCAAATCTTTTATTAAAGGGAAACTATGCAAGAAAGCCTATTATACTGTTAAAGACTATATTGAGAACAAAAAGGCTTGAGACTGAGCTGCTCAAATAAATTTACACTGTGAATGTTGATTTTTTATTTTATTTTGTAATTGTTTTTATTCTATTCTTTAGATTCCTTTTTTACATCTTATACAATGTCATGAATATTTACTGTATAAAGTATAATATTATTTTAATTGATTATTTTAATGAGGACTATGTGGATCGTTGTTTTAGTTTTAATCAAGATCTGGCAGTTTGCGTAGATTTTGCGACCTACCCAAATGTCCTTTCTTTGGTATGTTTGTCGAATCGTTGAGTTCCTTAAGTTCTAAGTTGAGCTGCGTGACTGCACAGACTGAACAAGTCCACTCAATCTGTGTGGTTTTTTCCTCAAAAGACCATTTCAGACACTAAACTACATGGTCTTCATATGATGTGATCATGATTATGTCTGGACTTTAAAAGAGCTGTGACTTCTGAGTTTCGGCCTTTGTTCTTAGAGTAGTCGGATAAGAAAAGCCGACTTAAAAAATATGATTGACATGTGAAAGTGTTTCATCATCATCATCATCAGCAGCCTATATTCGTCCACTGCTGGACGTAAGCCTCTCCTAGTGATCGCCACTGAGCCCGATTTTTGGTTCTCTTCATCCAGTCTCTGCCAGCCGCCTTTTGCAAGTTGTCACTCCACCTGGCCGGCGGGCGTCTCACACTACGTTTGCCTAAACGTGTTTACGAAAGCGTTTGTACAAACCAATTTACAGAAATAAAATCATATAGCAACAAATCCGATCCGAAGCAAGTACTACACATATTCGGTTTTCATTCGGCTCCTGCCGATTGGAAAACTTCGTTCGGCATCTACCCTCGCTTAATTATCTAACTAATTCATCAATCTAGCTAAGCTAAGCGGCTTTTCCCGGACATACATCTAAATGCATTAGGGACTAACCACACTTATTCAGCTCTGTTCAGCTTTTGTCCATAGAAAGCGAAGATTTTGTATGGAGATGCGTGTGCATCCGTTCAGCTTTCCGCGTTTATTCAGTTTTCCCGGCAAACAGGAATAAAATTAAGACAAGTGTGTTTTTATCATGCGCATGCTAACGTTAGACAGTGTTCAGACTAACATTAAAATTAACATTTACATTAATTGTGTTCAGTGTGCTGAAATGACGAAAATCGTCCAGCGAAACGAATGGAGCTGAACAAAATATCTAGTTACTCCCTTAGTCACCAGGGTATACCAAATCATGCTAATCTGAACTTATAAGTAGCACATACATATATCCGGGTCGGCCCCTAAATCTTTGTTTATAAGTCGGTAAATACCGTTAGTAATACGTAACCTCAAACCTGATGTTTACCACTGCAGCAAACTGGGTTGGTTATCCAATACCAGGCTAATGCTGTTACGTTCAAAATCTTATTATGACTTGCTAGCCGCCTCGTAATACGGACTTCACAATCTGGCCGGTTTATTCTGATTCAATTTTAGCGTAGCGTTGCAAGAAGCGGAGAGATTTTCTTCATTTTTCGCATTTAATTATTCGATGAAATGCTACGATGTTCATATGGAATGAAACACAAAATTTAACCGAATTCCAAAAAGGAAGAGATTATAAATATTTTGGGCTGTATGTATGTTATTTGTTTAATGTATTATCACCGATTTCTCCGTCAATTGTGGACCGATTTAATTTTTTTTTTTTTTTGAAAGGGTGTATTGCTCTCGAGGTGATCCCATTGTCACCAATTCAGAATCTTTTGAGGGTATTCCATGGAAATCGAGTGAAATCATCAAATTTTATAGGCACACATAATATAGCGATTTGGGTATTTTTTTTATAGAAACTTGTGATGATGAAGACCAGAGGTGGCCACCGGGACTACTCAATAATAAGTATTTCACGGGTTGCGATTCGATTACTTTAATATAGTTGCTGAGCAATTTATTTTTGTCACAATGCATATGGTGAAATGGAGCTGATGGTAGCGTCACTATCCGCTCCAGTTCTTCTGGTTCTTACCAGGAGAACTCCTCAAAAATTAACGTCCCTGCATCGGGAAAAGCATTATTTTGTAAAAGGTGATGCGCAGTCGACATTAGGATATTGTAACTTAGATAAATTAATAACTGACCCACTAAAAAAGAGAAAAATAAAAAGGTTTTTACAAAATAAAAAAAAACAAGTAACTTAATTTCGGAAGCCGGTGGCAGAAAGCTAAAATACAGATCGAAAGACACCGATTTCCGAAATTAAAGATATTTTTCAGTTTTTAGTGTTTTTTTTTCGGAAGTCTGTTTTTTTTTTAGCTTGTGTACTGGTTCGGCTCAGATCAAAACAAAATGTCGGAAGGCCAATAATCGTAATTTAAAACGTTCAAAATCCAGTAGTAATCTTATCAAAGCGACAATCAATGTTATCATAATAGGTAAAATTAAAAAACCCCCGACACAAAAAAGGGCTGATGACCTTGAAACGGCTGAACTGATTTTGATAAAACATATCTAATAACTACCGCTAAAAAACCTGCTTTAAATAAAAAAAACCGCATCCAAATCGCTTCACCCGTTTAAGAGCTACGGTGCCACAGACAGACATACACATAGCGGTCAAACTTATAACACCCTCTTTTTGCGTTGGGGGTTAAAAAATGTAGGGGAAGAGGTATTTTTGACTGATTGAGACTAAGATTAGAATCTGACTCATCATCATGATTCTCCTGTACTCGTCCCAATATATTTGGGGTTAGCGCAACATGTCTGTTTCTTCCACACTTCTCTATCAGTCGTCATCTCGGTAGTCCCCCCTTTTCTATCCATATCATCTTTCACACAGTCCATCCATCGTTTTTTTGGTCTTCCCCCTAATCTTAGAGCCATCGACTTTCATTATTCAAAATTTTCCTCATTCCCTGTATCACTCGACCATACCGTGACAATCGATTTCCACACAACTTTTCAGTTACCGGTGCCACTTTCAGACTTCCTCATATGTACTTTTGGTGTTCACCACGTTATAAGAAGTATTCGAGTAAGTAAATTGAACAAAAATTCACTGTACAACAGCAGAGGTCACAACGTCTGCTTCGTTCGGCCGCCAGTAAGCAAATAAACCTATTTTTTTTTTCTTTCAAGCAAGTGACCACTCTGCGGGCGTGCGCCGATGCGCTAGTTTACAACAATTTTTAAAACTGTTTGATATTCTATTTTAAAACTCTTTGACATTTTAACTATATTTTTTTAAACTGTTTTTGACATTGTACTTTAAAATTGTTTGACATCATAATTATATTATTTTTGAACTGTCTAGTAGTATTTTAAAACTGTTTCAACATTATATTTGAAACTTTTAGGCACTATATTTTGAATTTCTTGGAATGTTAATTAATAATTTATAGTTCATATAATTTTATGTAAATTGCATGTTTATTCAACACAATTTAAATTGTTCACGAATAAATTAAATGAAAACAAATAAAAAATGTCCACATCGTTCGAGCGCCAGCAAGCAAATAAACCTATTTTTCATTCTTTCAAGCAAGTGATCACTCTGCGGGCGTGCGCCGACGCGCTAGTTTATTATGTCGCTACGCTACGGTAGGTACTAATTTCTTATTATATCCATTCATGTAACACCACACATCCTTCTGAGTATTCTAATCTTAGCCGCATGCAATTGAGCCTGTTCTTAAGAATACGGGCTTTGCACTACTGGTCAAATTAGTTGAAACCTGGTTACCCAAACAAACTATGCTCGTTGCAAACCTAACCTAGCAACCTAGCATGGGATACTTAAATAATTAGTTAATTGTACACACGGCTACATATTAAGGTATACGTTTCCAGTATAAGCTGATCTCGCATTGTATAGGATTTCCGTACAATGAGAGGTCAGCTTGATATTTAATCAACAAGTGACAATGGACTCAAATATGTTAGTAACAATATTTCTTAACAACTATGTTAGTAAACTTAACCTAAACACTTAATTTAACCCTGCCATATAATTATATTAATGAGAAGCCCTGCTACAGGCTCAACACCGAAGTAGAAAGCTTGCAGCAGCGATTCACATACACGCAGTCCAGTCGGCTCGCGACACACCGCAGTATAATGTTGGGGCTGGCCCACACCCGGCGCACCAGGGAGGCGCAACTTTACGCATCGTAGCGTAAAAGCAATCGACACACGCTTCAGCAAACATCCCTGATGCGCTACAGAAGCGGAA
The DNA here is from genome assembly GCA_916610205.1 of Griposia aprilina. NCBI lineage: Eukaryota > Metazoa > Arthropoda > Insecta > Lepidoptera > Noctuidae > Griposia > Griposia aprilina. The sequence continues at coordinate 17,661,805 of OU744304.1, read as the reverse complement.
CAGCCCCATCACGCATTATTATATTGAATGCGAAGGGCGCTGTACGATTTTTGAGTGTAATCTACCCACAGGCTGCACGTGTAAAATGAGGTGCAATATGCACGACATAAGGTTTTTCTCACTATTCTAGAACAACGCACAAACCTGCGAGCGATTATTTTAGCTCTCACCGATATGTACAATATAGGAATCCACTTCTTTAACGTCCCGTGTTCTACTTTCAATTACTCTCTCACAGACCTCTTTAAGTTAATCGAGTGTCCGTCAACTTGATACATGCTTGGCATTTACTTGAAGTAGGTAGGTACGTATTTATCCAACTTGTAACATTATCTGCAAGCGCGGGTAGTATTGCAGCTTGATAGAATTTCCTTCGGTACTTGCTATTGAAGTTGTTCTATTAAATAAATAATCTCTATGCAACTCTAACTGATGAAATGAGTTTGTTTCCGTTATTTTTAAAGCTATGATTAGTCCAGCAAAGGATGCAAAATACTTGTTCTAAAGATTTGGTATGTAAATTATTGCACGTCAGTTATTTGAAGCGTTAATTTAACAGTGTTTTAAAACACTTTTTAACCGACTTCAAAAAAAGGAGGAGGTTCTCAATTCGTCTGTAAGTTTTTTTTCTTTTTTCATGTTTGTTAGCTCAGAACTTTTTGCTGGGTGAACCGATTTGGATGATTCTTTTTTTATTTGATAGCTGGTGCAGCACATGTGATCCCATTTAAATTTGATCAAGGTCTGACCAGTAGTTTTTGAGTTATCCTTAATACTGCATATTTTTTCCACTTAGTTTATATTGATGATGTGGTAATAATTTCCTGTTACTGTTAATTACATACCAAGTAGTGAAAATACAAAACAAAGACACCGAATACCGAAATTAAAGTTATTTTTCACGTCTTTTAGTGTTTTTTTGGAAGTCGGTAGTTTTTTTGGAAAAAAGTTTTTAGTACTTTGAATGATTTAGGTATAGTCAGTAAGCAAGCTTAAAACAGCAACTGTTCTGACCTTAACTAGACTTAAAGATTTTTTGCTTCCTGGTTTTTCTTACCCGGTGACATGGTACGCCTCGGAAAGGCATGAAGATAATTCTACTAAATCCCAGTTTTGTACGTTTCTTACTTCGTTATCTTAACGACTTTAATGCGAAATGGGCCAAGTTAGTGCAACAGCTTTACTGAAAGTTGCGGAGATACGCAAACTTGTATGAAAAACGTTCCGTAGTAAAACAATAAATTAACAAAAGTTTGATTTAGTGTTAAAATATTTAAAACCGAGCTAAAGAAGAATTGAATGTTACACTTGTTTTGTTATCTTCGCCAATAATGTGTGTCATTTGAGGAACACAAGCTTCTTATGAATTTTGAATATGTACCGTAAAACGGGGTGAATAGGAACGGCAGGGGTGAATCGTAACGAAACTTTAAAAGGGATTTTAACATTGAAATATTATAGTCTGTCGCCAAAAAGGACTCTAACGTGTATATTGTATTATAATTAACGATTACGTGTCCCTGTTGGCAACAAATTATATTATATAAATGTTAAAATTCCTTTTAAAGTTTCGTTACGATTCACCCCTGCCGTTCCTATTCACCCCGTTTTACCGGTACTGAATATGCGAATTTATAATATCTAACGTGGACGTCCTCGGCATTACGATAACACAGGAAAGTAAAATGTATGGAAATGTATAAAGACGCTTTTCCGTCCACGATAACGTTATAACGTGGACGTATTTCCATACATTTTTAACGTGAACGTGGAAGTCCACGTTGAAAATGATAAAAGCACACAATCTTTTTTCTTTTCTTAAGTTCAAATGTAATCTCTCTACATTCTTTCTTCCTACATAAATTGCAACTAACTTAATCTTAAGATAATTAATTTGTTACTAACTAAATATGGACACTATCTAGTCTGAAATAAACAAATTTTAATTTCGAAAAGTAATTTGACTGAGGATAAGCTCTTTTTAAACGTCATCATTACAAAAGACAGCCTATAATAAAACCACACTACTTTCTGGTTGGAACACTGTTTTTACAAAACCTATTCTTTTAGGAACCTAGTCTTTTAGAAAATGCTGGAGTAAATTCTACCCGGTTTCCGCAAGGAAAGGTTAATGCCATACATATCGTTGATCCTCGGCGACCAGTTGATCCAGCAGGTGTTAGCAGCACCCAGCTACAAGATATACGCGTACTTTACGTCTGCACGTATATCGTTGTAAATGGACCGGGAAAATAAAACGACGCGACGTTACCAACGAAGATGGATAGAGGAAGTTTAATTTTACTTTATTTCCGGACACAAAAATATGCACAAAATTATTATTTTATTCACAGGTTTATTAGCACTGGGCAAACAAAATTAATAATCATTTCGTCTCTTTAGAATTAAGAAGAAGAACTCATGGCAACCTGCGTTCCTTCTTCTTGTCTGTGCTTCAATAGTGTGACAGATTTACAAATTTCGCTGGCCCCAGGCCAAACTTACTGTTACAACTTACCTACTCTGCGTTCACAATTTAGTTTCCAAAAATGTGAACAAATAATTATGTGTGTGGACTGACTGACTGACATATCAACGCACAGCTGAAACTACTGGGACTAGGAACGTGAAATTTTGCACACAGTTTCCTTTTATAGTCATTATACAACTTAAATCAGTTTAAGCAGCAGTAAAAATTATTTTTGATAGAAAAGTGCTATTACACCCTTGATGAGTTTCTCTGTGACACATACAACTAGACTTTAATTAGTATTCTACTATTTTATTGAAATGATATTTTTATTTTTGACATTGTGTAATGGATGAATCTGATTTATTTTGTTTTTAAATTCTTTTTTAACATAATAATATATAATTTATAACATTTTTATTAACATTAGATTATATTTTTGACATGTGTAATGGGGTGGAATCTTTAGTTATTTGTATTGATATTTTTTTTTTGACATTTAACAAATTATTGTAATGTTTAATTAATTTATTTGGTTACTGTTAAAATAATGATTTCTATTGTGCTTCTTTTATATTTATAACTTTTGTGTAAAATTTTCGATACAATGTAATAATTGATATAGAAATAAATGAAATGTAATATAATTTAAGGGTTTTTGGAAATTCGACCTATAAGAGGGTGAAAAGGGGGGATTTTGTTTGTATGAAAAATCTTATTTCTTGAGTTTATAAATTTTGCACGAATACCTACTTATCTTTACTTAAATTCTAAAGTTTGTAATTTTTAGTTTTTCTAAACTACCTCCTAAAGGGAGATTGGGGGGTGTCAGTTTGTATGGAATAATTTTAACTCGCGGTTGGTGTTTTGAGGAAAGTACAAAAACCACGCGGATGAAGTCGCGGGCAAAGTGCTAGTTTGGATAAATAGAAAGAAAGAAAGAAAAAGTATTTATTGGAACTCGCACTCCGTTATCAAAAAAAAACTAATCAGACTCAAAAAATAATAAAATAAAAACAAAAGTAAAATGAAAATAACAACAGAAAGTCCTGTACGAGGCCAAAAGGCCCCTATCTCAGCATGATGCTGTGGCATTTAAAAAAATAAGGATCGCAGCGCTGATATTCTGATTGGGTCCGCTGCTGTGTTGTCACGGACAGATACAGAAATAAATATAAAAAAAATAAAATGGTATATATGAGTAACATATATATTATTAAAAAAAAAGAAATAACAATACTTATAATTATTTTATTCATTTATAATCCGCGTGTCAGCACCCGACGTATCATCAATTACTTGAGTAGGTGTTAAATAACTTTAACACCTACTCTTAAGGTTCAGTTTGCGCTTCAGCTACCACTAACTTTTGTTTCTAGGACATGCTGGTTTCCTCACAATGTTTTGAAAGCAGCGGTGATGAAATAATTCACACATAGTAAAGTCAGTTTAAAATGCTTCCTCTATTCAGTCACACTCCACGTCGCCACCTTAACGGTATGCGTGGCATCATAAACATGGCTGGAGCTATTGCACACCGTTGCCCGCCCGCTTCTATTATTTAATTACATCGGCATTTCTCCAGATTATTTGAATTTTAGTCTATAAATAAATAAAGGGGAATTTAATTTCCTTCGTGTAGATTACGGTATCTAAAATTAAGATACCGTAGACTAAAAGATTGTGTAAAGAATAAAATAACATGACCCCCTGTTTTTACCAAAGTCAGATTTACCTTTTGACCGAGGAACGAAATTGACGTCCGATGGTAATTGTACGATATCTTTTTTTAATTCAATATTTTTACTCGATATATCCAGCGTTGGTAAAATTAGCTCTAAGATTATTATTTATACTGGTAGCAACATTATACAGTTCCTTGTTCATTTTTGTATGTTGGCATCATTATGACAGTTTGACAACAAGGCGGTTTAAGAGCGAATTTCACCAAACTTTTATATCTAGAATAAGTCGTATCCTGAGAGTAAATTTTGAATTTTTGACAGTTTTTCCATACCAGAACCACAGTATAAAAGAACTGTCAGATGTAAATTTTATTCCACTTGTAAAAGCTTTGGTAAAATCAGCCCTTAGCAAGATGTCTGGTTGCAGCTGGATGAGTGTAGCCACGGATCGAGTTCAATGGCGTCCGATGGAAAAGGTCTTATGTCCAGCAGTGGATTCGCTATAGGCTGATAATGATGAAGGGGTACCCAACTAATGTCTTTACATTCAGCTGCTGTCATTCGTAGACCTTATTGACTTCACTATAATTTCTGTTTTGTTTGTTGACATTCCTTTGTTTATGATTTTTTATTTTTATTATGTATTAATTTGCAGGCCGTAAGGTAGAATGTAGTCGATATATTAATTTATGTACAACACCTTATACCTGTACCTAAAATCATAGCAAATAAAGTTCTGATTCTGATTCTGATTCGACAGTAGTTGCGGATAGTCAGAAGCCAACAAATCTGACATCTAGTCATACCCAGGGGTATCGTGCTACCCAGCATCGGGGTTGTTAAGGACAGAAAGGCAGTGGCTTCTTATAAAATACTGGTATTCAGCTACATCCGGTTAGACTAGAAGCTGACCCCAATAGGTATAGTTGGAAAAGGCGAGGCAGATGATGACGATGTATGTACAGTCACCAAAAGTGATAAGTAACCAGGGTCGTCGGATATAGTTGAAGAAACCGAAACCGATGGATGTTGTCGAATAAAATTTAATTTAATGAAAAAAAAACAAAAGGTCAATTTTTGAAATTAAATTTCAACAGCTCTATTAAGGGGACTACATGACCTAAACGCAAATTTATAATGCCTAAAAATATATGATCCACTGCAGTAACCAAAATCAGAAAAATATATGTTATTCTTCTGGATATATGCTAGTTAGATAGTATATAAATTCAATGTTTTAGTATTGTATAATTGCATAGCACATGTGTGAGTACTATGTACCTACTATAAAGCTACCATTTACTAGGTTTTTCTTTCATTGACTTGAATGTGCCCTGGCGGCTGAGAGTATGTCATGCTCACTCTAATGTCTCGCTGGTGGTGGCGTGTGTGTTGGATCATTAAATTCCCTTCAAAATGGTTGAGCTGAATGGTGCTGATCCATGCGTCATGTTCGTGAACGGGCGCAGTCAGTGGGGACTGGTCATTTCTTAGCTGCCACGGCTTATTTTAATTTAATTTAATATTTGAATTGCTTTTGTCTTTTTATTACGGACGCTTTTAACGTTCTGCATCGTTCTCACATGCATAATTTCAACATGAACGATGTAACCAATATTTTGTAACCATATCTTGATTTAAAAGAGTGTCCATGGAGTTTCTTGCCCGCCCTTCTCCATAGGTACCCTACTACGCTTTGGAATGGGTAACTAGCTTCATCTTTCTGACTGACCGACCCCTTGATAATTCAAAAGTGCCTGTAATTGGTTTATTTGAAATAAATGCTTTGAATTTGAGTTTGAGTTGAAAACATAATACAATTAACTCGATATGATAGAAAAAAATCACGAAGATACCTCTAAAAAAATATTTCAACTATTAAAAACCATACTAATATACACGCAAACATTCGGATTTTTTGTCAGATTATTCTAAAAGCAACATACTAACGTAATAGTGTTTTAGTTTTTTAGTCCAATGAAAAGATTTTTTGTAAATCCATAATTGCTTCATATTTTGCAATAAATTACGCAATCCGACAGTGACCGCGCTTTAGCTCTTGTAAGCCTCTTAAAGCTCCTTTTCACTAATAAAGATCTAACGATTCTCTAATTAAATATCTAAACATAATTATCTTTGTCGAAACCACAAGCTTCTTACCATCTTACGCAAACCTGAGTTGACAGAGGATGTTAGACGTAGTAATAACTAGCTAAGAGCTGTTCTTAACTTAATAATTAACCTTCGTTATCTGTGACGAGTACTTATTGTAATAGAATAGCTATGCTAACTAGTGAATAGCTAGTTCTTTAATAATATTTATTCATATACTTATTGGTTGTCTTTTTTTTTTTTTTTTTTTGGGTGGGAAATCATCAAATGACTGAATCTTCAAATTTTACAGGCACGCCTATAGCGATTTGGGTATTTTTTATATAACTCGTGCATTTGCTCTCGGAATGTAATATTCGGTGAAGTGGAACTGATAATGAAGACCAGAGGTGGCCACCGGAACTACTCAATTATAAGTATTTCACCGGTTAAGATTCGATTACTTTAATATGGTTGCTCAGCAATTTATGCTCGTCACAATGAATATGGTGAAATGGGCTTCACCATCAGCTCCAGTTCTTTTGGTTCTTACCAAGAGAACTCTTCAACAATTAACGTCACTGCATCGGGAAAACGAACATTTTGCAAAAAGGTGATGAGTAGTTGACATTAGGCTATTGTAACTTAGATAAATTAATAGCTGACTCACTAAAAAGTGAAAAATAAAAACTTTTTTACAAAAATTAAAAACCAACTTCAAAAAAAAAAAAAAGACGTGAAAAATAACTTTAATTTCGGAAGTCGGGGGCATAAAACTAAAATACAGATCCAAGGACTTAGTTATTTTTCAGTTTGTAGTGTTTTTTTTTGATGTTGGTTGTTTTTTTTTTTTGTAAAAAAGTTTTTTTATTTTACATTGTTACCAGAGGTAATCTTTTTTGTATGCACGTGTTTCTGTGACAAAAAACCAATTTTTCTTTCTTTCTTTTCTTTCTTTCTTTCTATGTGCCTTTGTTTTGGACGAGTTTGCTTATGAATTCTACATTTCATTATATACAAGGAATTACGTTTATTAAGGGTGTAAAAAGACACTTAACGAAGCCGACAGTCACTTGTACTCCCCTTCATTGTTATCATTTTTTTGTACTGGACCATACCTGGGAACCTTCTGGTTACGGAGATATTGAAGGTCAAAATTCAAACTTTTACTGACGTTTTTTTACGAAAACAAGTTTTTAATGTTATAACACAACTTTAAATACCCCCACGAACCCTGTACTGTTGCATGCACCCATAAGCACAATGTTTCGCGTGCGTTTCGTTGCGCACCACCGTAAACAGAGATTTTTCAAACTAAAAATAAAATTCGTTTCCCAGCAATTATTTTTGTGCTATGTTAATTAGTTTGATGTACAGAAAGCGTAGTTGACGGCTATGTGATGGGTCTTTTTACAACCAGTTTATATTATTACATAATGTTCTCCAAAGGTACCTACTACGCTTTGGAATGGGCAACTAGCTTCATTTTTCTGACTGACTGACCCCTTGATAATTCAAAAGTGCCTGTAATTGGTTTATTTGAAATGAATGCTTTGAGTTTTTTGAGTTTTTGAGTTTCATTATACACATGATATGATAGGTCTGATTAACGTGAAAATTATTATTATAATATAATTCTTAAAATCGAGTGACAAAACCAGAATTTTACGCGTAATGATCATTAAGCTGGATTTCGTTTTGCCAATGTTATAATTATGTCTTAAAATTTATGCTAATGGATAGATAGATAGATACCTTGACAGTGGTGGTTGTTTTATATAATAGTTATCTATTTTTATAAAAGAGGTGTCATGATTTGGTTTAACGAAATGAAATTACAGATGTTATTTTAGTCTAATATAAATTTAATATTCTAATTCGGGTGTCTGGAGGACCTTTCTTTTATTACACTTTGTGTAAGCCTGTGGCTTACACCATAAAATATAACCGTTTGACAATGATAAAGTATCACTACAGATACAATCACGGCTAATAACACCCGATCGACTCCGGCGTCACGTTTTTCACAGACCAGCGGCTTGTAAAATCAAATATGGAAACTCATCATTCATTCATTCATTCTCATTTCGATGGAAGTTCCAATATATTTGAATGGCGGGTTGTAGGCGTTGGTATTAACATTTGCTGTGCATTTTTTACCTACTATATTTACCTTTTTTATTGTAATTGGTTGCACTTATCACAATCATATTATCTTTTTTAAGTGACTCGTAAAGCATTAACAACGTTGATTAAATTATCTAGAATTATTATAACACCACCACTGCTCTCAAAACGGTGAAGGAAAACATCGTGAGGAAACCGGCATGTTCTAGTACCAAAAATTCGAAGTTTGACAACCACGTACCCGCACTGGGTTATGGCCCACTTCGTCTTACAGAGAGGAGACCTGTGTCCCAGTAGTGGGATCGTTATAGGCTGAAATTGTTTTTTTTTTTATCATGATGTTATTATAATGATGTTTGAGCTTTGTTGTTAATTTTTAAATGCTACTTATTAGTATTATGAACGTATAGAGGTATGAGGAATAGGGTGTAAAGCTCACTCATACTCTATGGAAAACGAGGATCCTCCGACCAGACGGGTGTTGTGTCTGGTGGGCAACTGCCCGACGGTTGATGGCGGGACGTTGTATATATTCTAGTCGCGCGGTAAACTCTGTTTGTGCGATGCAGGATTTGCGTGACGTCAGTGTGATGTGTAGCTCGCATGTGGCGGTGTAGATACCGCTACAAACGTATTTTTAATATATTTTTTCAAACACAATGCATTTTTTTTGTGAATAAATTTAATTGAATCGAATTGATTATGCTTATGTGGGTATGCTAATCTAGAATCCCCATTAGATCTGTAAAATTTCACCAATTAATTCTATAGGGCTTTAACTGACTGTATTTAACCTAACCAGGAGTAATCTTGTTGCTTTGGACACGAGATAGATTACTCTAAGAAATAATAATCCCACCAAAAACTTTTCATCTAAAGTAAGTTGCCAAGACTCACATAACGCTTTCACTGTTAAAAAGTTATCAGAATCAATGTAGAGCCAAGCCCCTAAACTCTACCAAATACTTTATGTTTTTATAAATGTGCGGGTAGTCGGTATCAATTCCACTAAAACTATATTGGCCGCTGTAGCGAAGGCTGTAGGAAATATATTAGGTTGGGGAAAAAGTCTTTTCGCATTATAGTATGTATGAACTTGTAATAAAATCTCTTTGGCTATACTATTTGTATCTGGCTGGTTTTGGTATCATTGAAAGTTTAAATTTTAAAGAACATAATCCCAAATTCAAATTAGGAAAATGTGTGATTTTCATTTGTTTTTCGTACTGTCAAGATGAGTGAATCTAATGAAGAAATTCGATACATTTTAAAATTTTACTACAAAACAGGTAAAAATGCAACGCAAGCCGCGATAAAAATTTGCGATATTTATGGACCTAGTGCAGTGTCTGTGAGAGTAGCACAAATTTGGTTTAAGCGTTTTCAATCCGGAAATTTTTATGTCAAAGATGCACGTCGCTCTAGTCGCCCTATTACGGATAAAATGGATGCCATTTTTGAAAAAGTGGAGCAAGATGTGGATGGCATATCAGTAGTCACGACGTAGCTGAAGAACTAGGAATTGACCACAAAACAGTTTTGGCACATTTGAAAAAAACTGGGTACACAAAAAAGCTCGATATTTGGGTACCTCACGAGCTCACTGAAACTCTGAAGGAAACCTAATGAACCGTGTACTCATTTGTGATTCTTTATTACGACGTAATGAAACCGAACCATTTTTGAAGAAGCTGATAACTGGTGATGAAAAGTGGATCACGTACGACAAGAACGTGCGAAAAAGGTCGTGGTCAAAGGCCGGTCAGGCTTCACAGACTGTGGCGAAACCCGGGTTAACTCGCAACAAGGTGATGCTGTGTGTGTGGTGGGATTGGAAGGGCATTATTCATTATGGGCTGTTACCACCAGGCAGGACCACCGATTCTGAACTCTACTGCGAACAACTGATGAGATTAAAGCAAGAAGTTGAGAGAAAGCGGCCGGAATTAATCAACAGAAGGGGTGTGGTTTTTCATCATGATAACGCTAGACCTCACACATCTTTAGCCACTCAGCAAAAATTAAGAGAGTTTGGCTGGGAGGTGTTAATGCATCCGCCGTATAGTCCTGACCTTGCACCTTCAGATTTCCACCTGTTTCGGTCTCTTCAGAATTCTTTAGGCAGTGTCAGGTTAATATCACGAGAGGACTGCCAAAACCTATAGCAATGACTAACCTAAATTTCTATAGCAATGGGATCATGTCCCTACCTACAAGATGGCAAAAAGTTATCGAACAAAATGGTACCTACGAGTACATACTTTAGTTAAATGTAAATAAACTATATTAAAAAATGTTTTGAATTTTCTTAAAAAATGCGAAGAAACTTTTCCCCCAACCTATTACATAAAAGGTATAAAATGCTCCGTTGAAAGATTTCAATGGAAAAGGTTCTAGTGTATTGGCTGAACATAACATAATAATATAAGTTTGAAGGGATACTATACGTTTGCCAAGCATCGGGTTGGTATTTTACAGCCAGGCGGATCTTACGCTACCACGCGCTGCAATTTCAATAAAAACGCTTTTCCGGGCGGGCTATTTGGCTCCGTTTCCCGCGCCCCGACGCGTGCTGCGTTGTAGTGTGAGATCCGCCTTACCTGAAGAAAATAACTAGTGGAGGTATTTAACTCCGAAGTTGTAAGCAGGGGTATTTTGTAGGTACACCCATATTTCGCATAATCAGACTTTTTTTTTTTTAGGGTGGAATTCATCAAATGACCTTTCCCGCTCTGGGCGGAGCGGAAGGGCGTGTCAGACTCTTACTGACTAAAACCCACCCGTGTTCCTTCAGTTGCCTGTGCGCCAGGGCCACGGTAACTCTTTCGAACAATCAGCGACCCCGGCAGGCATCGGCCCTATCGGACCCCGTCAATTATGCTGACATCTCTTTGAGGCGCGCGTGGAACACAACGCGCCGTCGACCCGGGCCTGGTGCTTACCGGACGGCGAGCTTCGCATAATCAGCCTACGACTAGGACTACAACGTATCGACTGCTGGGACACAAGCCTCCTCTCTGTGAGAGGGACTGTGCCATAATCCACCACGCGGGTCCAATGTGGCTTGGTGAATTTCACATGTCTTCAAATGTTTTAGTTCTAAGATTCCTCACGAAGTTTTTCTTCACGGTTTTGCAGAGCAGCGAATATGAAATAAATTACACTAAGTCAAATGCATGGGTTCAAACCAACCACCTACGACAAGAATGTAAGTCGGCGCCGTTTCCACCGGGCCACCGCTGTTCAAATAGTATGAAAAAAGTCTTATGTTTTTGGGAGTGCCCGTTATTGCCCTTAATCAGGAACAAAGCCAGACTCCTGGATAGTACTGTAAATATCCCACTTAGGTTATTTTTTAACCGACTTCAAAAAAGGATGAGGTTATATGTTCGGCTGTATGTACGTTGTTTTTTTTGTTAATTTATGTTTTTTTAATGGAACTTCATTCCATCCGTGTGTCCCTTGACACCTCTCAAGTTTTTTTGTTTTAAAGGGTATGCTTTCGAGTTGGTCCCATTGTCACCAAGTCAGAATCTAATGAGGGGATCCCATGGAAATCGAGGGAAATCCTGAAATTTTATGGGCACACCTATAGAGATTTGGGTATTTTTTATAGTAACTCGTGCATTTGCTCTCGGAAAGCACCATTCGGTGAAGTGGAACTGATGATGAAGACCACAGGTGGCCACCGGAACTACTCAATAATATATGCATTTCACGGCTTGCGATTCGATTACTTTACTATGGTTGCTAAGCAATTTATGCTTGTCACAATGCATATGGTGAAATGGTAAAAACCAGAAGAACTCCTCAACAATTAACGTCCCTGCATCGGGAAAAGAAATATTTTGTAAAAGATGATGAGCAGTTGACATTAGGCTATTGTAACTTAGATAAATTATTATCTGACTCACTAAAAAGTGAAAAATAAAAACGTTTTTACAAAAAAAAAAACAACCGGCTTCCAAAAAAAAACACTACAAAGTGAAAAATTACTTTAATATCGGAAGTCGGTGGCAAAAAACTAAAATACATATCCAAAGACACCGACTTCCGAAATGAAAGTAATTTTTCACTTTGTAGTGTTTTTTTTGGAAGCCGGTTGTTTTTGTTTTGTAAAAAGGTTTTTCCTTTAAACGTGTTCCTAATAATTTTGTGTTGTGTCCTACAAAACATACTTCCTGACTCAGTGGCTAATTTGAATTGGGTGTCCTAAAACGCTTATTAAGAAATTATGAGATATTTTTTCAAGATAATCGGTAACAGAAACCCTTGGCAACTGGATTTCTTTTGTTTTTTCTTTCAACAGCTTGTTCTAATCTAGAAAAGCCTGAGCAATAAATTGCTTGGGAACAAAAGAACCAGCATCAGATAAGCAATTACCCAGGAACATAGCTGTGTGATAATATCTTATTAACGTGCTTGAGCGCAGAGAACCAAGAACTACTATTATTTCTCCGTCGCGATTGTGGTACAAAACATAAGATACGGCCGATAAATGATAAAAATCGGTGAACGATTAAAAAGAACTTGACTAGGAAAATAGTGTGTTTATCGAAAAATCAGAAACAAAAGTTCCAGGACTTCTTTCTGGCCAAAGTTTCCACTACTTCGTGTGAGAATTTATGGTTTTTTTCGCCTTGGGAAAGGAAAGGGCTCGACACTGAGGCTAATAATACATTTAATAGCCTTTATCAGTATGTAACAAATGTGCCCTCAAGAATTCCTGAGCCACGTTATTTATATGATAAATAATATATTACAGATAATGCCAGGAACCTAACTGAGGTCTCTATACATTGATATTTTTGCCTTCTTCAGTAAAGAGACCATATAGGTAATTATTTAATTGCTTTGTCTGCTCGCTGATTATAGACTAATGCTTATATTTCTTGAGTCTTTTTTTTTTTTGGTTGGGAAGTCATCAAATGACCGCTCCCGCTCTGGGCGGAGCGGAAGGGCGTGTCAGACTCTTACTGACTAAAACCCACCCGCGTTCCTTCAGTTGCCTGTGCGCCAGGGCCCCGGTAACTCTTTCGAACAAGCTGCGACCCCGGCAGGCATCGGCCCTATCGGACTCCGTCGACCACCAGTCTTACCAAGGGGTATCATGTTGTTGTAAAAAATAACTTGGTTATGCACGTCAGATAAGCAGTCACTCCAAGTAAAATACTGCATTCGGTTAGACTGATAGCCGACCCGAGCATAGTTAAGGCTAGGCAAATTATGACTTAGTTAAACAGCCTATGACATGTAGCACAGTTGCAATAACACATTGTCCAGCGCGCACTATCGCTTATCCTCCGCTCCTCGCAGGCTAGCACGCATTTCACACTTACGACTATTCATTTAGAACCTAGCGTTGAATTCAGAAATAAAGATAAAAGAAAACACCTTTATTTATCTTAATTTCTTTGTTGTGTTTTATCTATTCTATCTTTGTTTAAAAACTATACATTATGTAGTAAGACTCAAGCTTACGGTGAGTATGGGTGTTAAGAGTGAAGGATTAGTTACAAAAAACAACATGCTGTGTCCTATAGGTACTTTCTTCTTCTGGCTTTTGGATGGGGTGTAAATTGGCGTAATCTTTAACAAACCTCACAAATAAAAAATATGTTGGCAAATGCCAACATATTTTTTATTTGATTATTTTACTGTAATATCTATTTAATATATCCTATTGTATATGTCACCGTATAAATATGAAAGTCGTTAGTTGAAATCTATCTCGTTAAATTGTGAACTGCAATAAATTATTTACAATTAAACACATTATTTTTCGATAGTTTATAATCTGTCCATGGCAAACCGACAAATTGTGAAGTGGTCATGCGACGGATCGCACCTTCCGCTAATACCTACTAAATAGCCCAAGCAAATGCAAAAAACATGGAAGTAGCATAAAATAAAGTAAATAATTATATTAATTAATATAATAAAATCGTAGCAAAGTCAAAACACACGACAAGCATCACAGTTTAATTATGACCATTTAATCATGGTCTGGCAGTTTGAATAGTTTATGCGGCCTACCCAAATATACTTTCTTTGGTATTGTTCGTCGAATCGTTGAGCTCCTTAAGTTCTGAGTTGAGCTGCCCAATTACTGACAAATGCGTGCACTGACTGGACAGGTCTACTCAACCTGTGTGTTTTTTCCTCAAAAGTCCATTTCAGAGACAAATCTACATGGTCTTCACATGATCTGACCAAGATTATGTCTGGACTTTAAAAGAGACCTCTGAGTTTGTCTCAGCCTTTCTTCTCAGAGTAGTCAGATAGAAAACGCTGACCTCATCTAGTTTTTAAAATATGATTGACGTGTAAAAGTGTTTGTACCTACTTAAAGAAATAAAATCATTTATCATTATCATTTATCACGCAAAAACTACTGGATAGATTTTGTTCAAACATTGCATAGATATTTCCTATAATAACTCCTATTTAATTTGCACATTTTAAAGAAATCTTGATGTTCTGTCAAGTCTTAAAAACCGTGCCATGCAGGGGCGGTTCGCTAGTGATTAATAATAACATTTAGCGATTTCCTGCCCAAGTTATTTATTATTGTAGGTATAAGTTTATACATAAGTGAAAACAAAAGAATAAAAAAATAATAGAATCGAAATCAAATAATTTAAAAAAGAAACTTGATCCGCTTCATAAGATTTGGACAAAAACAATCAGATTCAACTGTTTTCGTCGACAACAATATTCTATCGAAAGTGAGCACAAAAAACTTTTGACTAAACAATTTAAATAAAAACACAAACTAAACTACACTTGCGGTCAAATAATACGGGTCGATGACGAAAATCCCTGTTACTTGCAAATTAATAATGGTACTTACATGCATGAAACTAACTTTATACTACAGAGAATTTAATTTTATTTTTATTTAATAAAAATTTGTGTGAAATAAAACCTTACTGATCTACAACGTAATTTAAAAAAGTAAAAAAAGAAACCTCAAATTTGGAAATAAATTCAATTCGAGGTTGTTTTACTTTTGCCTGTTATCTCAATTTTGTTTTCTATCTGTCAAATCAAAATGATAAAAGGCGGTCATTGTCGTCTTTTACCATGATTATTAGATTACTATCATGTCGCTAACACCAGAAGAATGTACACGTATCGACACTAAGTTGGAAGAAGGCAAAAGTCAGCGAAGTACAGCAAGAACAATAGGCCTGTCACTTTCTACATATTTCCGAACCTCATAACTGTTAAACGGGCAACTATGGGCGCGCGCTGATAGCGTAGAATTATAGCCAACACATCAAAGAATAAGAATATGGTAGTTTGAAAGCCTGGTCTTTCAAGACATGGCCAAATTTTTGCAGTTTCTGTTTTATTCCATACAAAAAATCTAAAATATTTTTTTCCGGGCAATCTATCAGTTTTAGAGAAAAACTTGTAATGACAATTATTCATCGGAATAACGAGATCTTTCTATACGTATTTATAAAAAAATAAATTTGTAAAATAAAAACGAATGTCCCTCTTAAAGCAGTTTCGATCCACGGTGCGGCGGCGGCGGCGGCTCCTTGAAGCTAATTTAACCCCACATAGACCCGCAAATGGTCCAAAACTTGAAAGGGAACATCGAGTAGCAAGATTGCGTTACGCCCGCGAACACGCACAATGGGGAGACGAAGAATAGGCAATGGTAATGTTTTCTGACAAATCCAGATTTATGCTTTATGCACATGATGGGTGGCGAAGAGTCTACTGACTGAGAATTACCGATGTAATTTTGACAATTAAACTATTAATGTTTCCAACATTTGGTTAAATTATATACAACATACAGTTTCATTCATGCCGCTAGCTCTATAATTTTAAGAGTAATTTTAGTTTTTCACACAGGCCCGTATTCTTTGACCGCGAGTGTAATTTGTTTTTTACCTGCACCACAAAACAAACAGAATACACTCGAGAGCAATGAATCCGGGTCACTTAAAGAATCCTAAAAATCTCGGAAACTAAAAATGCTAGGTTAATGCAATAAATTGTATTTAATAGACAATGTAATACTCCTTAAATGAAGGTATTAAAACTTCTTAGTTATTGTAAAGTTATATCATAAAAAAATCAAATTTGAAAAAGGGCCACTTTCGAAGATGGAACTACGAAATTACAGCATTTGGTTTTGCTTTTGTTTGTAATCTGTCATTTATGTGGGTACATAAACCATGTTGGTAGTGCTCTATATTCATTATTCAAGCTGAAATTATGTCGCTTACGCCTGAAGAATGCACCAGAATACTTACAATGCTGGAAACCGGCCGGAGTCAGCGCGATACAGCCAGGACTGTCGGTGTGTCGCTGTCAACAGTACAAAGAGTTCTCCGACGTTACGAAGAAACTGGTTCTAACCTACGCAGACCAGGAACGGGCAGAACCAGGTGTACCACAGCACGAGAAGACCGATACTTGGTGAACACCATGCTTCGAAATCGCTTTCTCACAGGAACTGAACTCACAAATCAGTTTCGACGCCTCGGAGGAAGTAACCCAAGTGCATGGACAGTAAGACGTCGGCTTGCTGAATCTAACTTAAAACCCCTTAGACCTGCAAACGGCCCTAAACTGGAGCGTGGGCATCGTATTTCAAGACTAAGATATGCCCAGAGCCACGTAAATTGGAGTATTGAAGATTGGTCAAAAGTTATGTTCTCCGACGAATCAAAATTTATGCTCTACAAGCACGATGGAAGACACAGAGTGTATCGAAGACCAGGGGAAAGATTCAAGCAAGCATGCATCGAAGAAAAAGTAGCCTACGGTGGTGGGTCTGTACTTGTGTGGGCCGGAATTTCTTCTGAAAGTCGCACAGAGCTGGTGATCATAGAAAACGGCTCTTTAACTAGCGTAAGATATGTGGAAGAAATCCTCAATGATCACGTTGGTCCATTTATGGTCAATTTAGGTGAGGATGCTATATTTATGCATGACAATGCCCGACCTCATACAGGTAGGATTGTGAATGACTACCTTCAAGAGATGAACATTACTCGTATGGAGTGGCCAGCGCGCAGCCCGGATATCAACCCGATCGAGCATGCTTGGGACGAGCTAGGCAGATGCGTAAAACAACGAAACCCTCCCCCAATCACGCTTCGTGAGCTCAAAATTGCTCTCACAGAGGAATGGGAGAATATTCCCCAAAATCGTATAAGGAACTTGGTGTACAGCATGCCAAACCGCGTAAACGCAGTAATGGAAGCACGAGGAGGCAATACGAAGTATTAAAATTCAAGAAAATCGTAATAAAGTTCAAAAATTTCATGTTTCCTATTTTTGTTTTAAGGAGAGATCAGCAGTTTTTTTCTTTATGTAATTTTGTGTTAATAAAATGTATGGTGACTCATATTTTTTTTACTTTCATTTAAGGAGTATTACATTGTCTATTAAATACAATTTATTGCATTAACCTATCATTTTTAGTTTCCGAGATTTTTAACATTCTTTAAGTGACCCGGATTCATTGCTCTCGAGTGTATTTACAATACGGCTCGTGTGAAATTCATTGGTTTGTTCGCAAAAGGTGCGACCTCAACACAGAATACTTACCCGTTTTCTGTGAGAAAATCGTAAAGCATTTATTCTAGGCTAAATATGGATCTAATATATGAACATTTTTGTATATAGGGTTCATGATGCTAAAAGTCAAAATAAACAATTTGACATTATATATTTTTTTTTAAATTAGGTTCCTAGCTAAGGTGAATCCTCAGCTGTAACCCGCCAAATTCTTTTTTTTGTTGGTTTTTTGCAAATTGCAACTCTGTTTTACGTCGTATGTGAAATGTCGTACCGCGCCACGGCGCCGTAAACGGTGCGCCGCGCCGGCTCGCGGCACACCCGCTCGGCAGTTGATGTTTCGCTGTCGCAAAGTTCGTAAAAAGATGGCTGATAATATCGATGTTGACTTATTAATTTCATTAATGGAGATAGGTCCCGTTATCTGGGACAAGACAATTGAGGATTATAAAGACAAAAAAAAATAAACAGAAGGGTGGAAAGATGTTTGCCGAAATATTTTTTAGTCTTGTACTAACACGTACGAACTTTGTGACTACGAAACATCAACTGCCCAGCGGATGCGCCGTGAGCCGGTGCGGTGCATCGTACACAGCGCTGCCGTGGTGTGGTACGAAATCGTGCTGTTTCCCGGTGGCGGCGCACAGTGTGTCAAAACTATGATTTTAGTGACTCAGGGGCCAACTTTGTTTTTTTACTTTTTTCTTTATGCGGGTTGATAGAGCTCATTAACCTCAATAATAATTGTCCTGATGTTTTTTTCCTAAACTTTATACTTTGGGTAGAAAAATGTGTTTTGTTATTTTTTGTATGGAGCGGATCAAATTTAATTTAATTCCTGCTAAGTAGCGTGTGAAACTTTATTTTTATTATACCTTGTCTAGTCTACTATAATTTGATGCTATGAACATGGGCACAAAGTTGCAATTCTGCCAAATAAATGAATCGAAAAAAAAAAAACATAGAATAAAAAGCTTCATTTTTTATTTTGTAAGATCTTTTAAGTTAAATTTGATATGGAATAGTTAACGTGGACGTAGTAATACACTTAATTACTTAACAACTAACAACAATACATTTACAAGGTACCTAATTAGCTTAAATTTACTAATATATGTATTATTTAAAAATTTGGATCTATGAATTTCAATTTGTTTGTTTAATGACTTTTAATATTAGTTTCCTGAACTGAATGTAACATACAAATCTGGCCATAACTTCAAAAGATTTTTGCAGCCCCCTACAAAAAAACATAGGCAGTAATAGGGACTGCCGACAAAAGTGAAAACTTAAAACTATGAAATAACAGTGTTAGTTTTTAATTTTCAAATTAATTGTGGTATCAAAAATTTAAGTTTCATAATTCGTAAATTAAAATTATTAACACATCTGTCGGCACTTCAATCGCGGCGCCTAAAGAAGTTTTCACTTCAAAGGTGTCTTTATTTTACCGAACTTGTTTTATCGACCAAAAAGGATTCACTAAACAAACTTAATAAGATAACACCAATTTATTTCAACTATTTGATCAGACAGGGTTTTGACCAAAATTCAACTCTTCAATGTCATTCAACTTTGTACAGGCCCGTTATAATCAGTTTGCAGTTTAGATACTGCTACAGGCAATTCTCAATCTTTGTATAATCCAGATTATACTAGATCAAACTAGTCTGTTCATATTAGGATAAAATAATGTAGCTATAGGATTAAACAGGCCCTTGCAGTGACCCGAGAAGTGCGCGAACCGATCGAGGATAGTTTTAGTGCTCGATAGGGGAGCCGTCTTCGCTGGATTTAGATGAGATCATAAGAACTGTCACCACCTCGCATGGTCATGAGAGACGGAATATTGCAATAATCCTTGATTATAAATGTGGACTAATTTGTTTTTCGCCCTGCTAGAATCGACTGTTAGATACAAATGTCAAAGCTCGATTCTTCCTAAGCCTGTTTGGGCAAAAAACATACCTTGCGCTAAAAGATCCTTGATCTTTTAGCTCTCGAATGACGTTGACAGGAGGCGCTGTTGGTAAACATTTGTACAATGGAGAAGGCAACTGTCAAAATGGCGCTGTCGTAGCTAGTTTCCAATACAAGCTAGTAATATAAGGCGTGAGGTTATTTTATTTTATTTTTGCGAAAATGACGCGTTGTTGTGTTCCTAAATTGGAGTCCACCTTTTCTCGAAAGATCCTGAAATTAGAAGATTGTGGCTTAAAGCTATTCGTAGAGATTTGTTTAAAATAAACGGAGTTCGAGTTTCTGTCGGAATCATTTTAAAGAAAGCGATTACGAGGAAATATTTAAGGTTTAAAATTCTGACACCTTACTTTATTTAAAATATTGAAATCACTGAAACAAACGAAATATTGAAAGAAAACCAAACTCATGAATGAACACGAAATGGTACGAATGAACGAAATGTCAAATTTACTGTAGGCCGTAGAGACTTCGCTATGATCACGCCATCTATAATTAGTTTTGCCCGACCTTCCCCATTGTTTGGTGAAGTGGAATATGGCGGCATTAGTCCTGATTTTATCCAGGCGCCAAAAGCCAAAAATAATCTAATGGCTAATTATCTTTTTTGTATGCACGTCTTTCTGTGACAAATACACTTATTTTTCTTTATTTATCCTTGTATACAGCTGTAAACTTTGATTATTAATTTGCTTGACCGAAATTAAAGTTGCGATCAACATTTTTTTTAAATTACGACGATTCGATGAACCACTTATGAATGAGCCATACTACAACACTAAGCTCCAAAACGGTCGATTGCAGCTGTTATTTCGATCAGGATTTAGTTTAGCTTAGAACTAACTAATAGTTCGTAGTAGTTTTAATAAGTGTTGTAAAGTGCGTTTGTCTAATCATCGCGCTGTACAGTACAATATGTATTTAACGTAAGTAATTATGATACATACCTGTAATTCATAACAACTAAGAAGTTTTATACATCAAATGTCCATCAAATGTCCTTTCTCTGGTATTGTTCGTCGAATCGTTGAGCTCCTTAAGTCCTGACTTCCTAAGTTGAGCTGCACGATTACTGACAAATGCGCGCACTGACTGGGCAGGTCCACTCAATCTGTGTGGGTATTTCCTCAAAAGACCGATTCAGATACTAATCTACATGGTCTTCACATGATCTGACCAAGATTATGTCTGGGGTTTAAAAGAGACTGTGACCTCTGAGTTTGTTTCTGCCTTTCTTCTCAGAGTAGTCAGATAGGAAACGCCGACCTCATCTAGTTTTAAAAATATGATTGACGTGTAAAAGTGTTTGTACAAACCTACATAAAGAAATAAATCATTTTTCATTATATTACATAATGTATCTATTCATAAATGTTGTATATGGCGCCATAGTCTGCACAAAACACCCAAGAATAATGTTTAATGCTTTTAGAATAAGATCTGAATGTCATTTATCTGATATATGTATGTTAACAATAAAGGAATTTCAACGAAACAACTAATATTTCAGTCATAAACCGCATTTTTCACGTAACAGAAAAATCAGACGGTGATAAAGATAAAGAAGTAATGAGTTATTCGAAAGGTCATAAAAAGGTAATATTTGTACTGAAAGCAGGTAAATATTGGATTCAGTCATCTGTATTGAACTTCCATTGAGTCAATTTTGGTATCTATTAAAAAATTTACGCAATCAATCATAAATGGTCGATGCTGTTTTAATGTTTATAACCGACTTCACAAAAAGGAGGAGGTTCTCAATTCGTCTGCCATGTATGTTCTTTTTTTTTTATTTGTGTTAGCTCAGAACTTTTTTCTGGTTGAACCGATTTGGATGATTCTTTTTGTATTTGATAGCTGGTGCTTCACATGTGGTCCCATTCAAATTTGATCAAGGTTTGTTTTGAGAGTTTTTGAGTTATCCTTAATATTGTATATTTTTTCCACTTAGTTTATAAGAATGATGTGTTAATAATTTCCTGTCACTGTTATTTACACACCAAGTAGTGGTATACGAATTTGTGTAGGGTAGGTACCGCAACTAAAAAGTAAAAAATAAAAACTTTTTTACAAAAAAACAACCGACTTCCAAAAAAAACTCTAAAAGACGTGAAAAATAACTTTAATTTCGGAAGTCGGTAGCCAAAAACGAAAATACAAAACCAAAGTCACCGACTTCCGAAATTAAAGTTATTTTTCACGTCTTTTAGTGTTTATTTTTGGAAGTCGGTTGTTTTTTTGTAAAAAACGTTTTTTTAATAATATCAAATTATGATTGAGTACTCACTTTTGTGAGAGAGCAGTGGTGGTCTAGTAGTAACGGCTCCGACTTTCGTGGGTTTTGAATCCAGGGAGACACTGTACTTTGTGTTATTTATTTTGTCAACACTTTATTCAAAATGGTAGAGGAAAACATCGTGAGGAACATCGTCGTCAGAACAATTTTGCGACGTATCAAAAGTGTCGCGACGGTCCAAATGCTACACGTTTTTCGGTCTAACCTCATTCGCCAAGTGCGCATAAGAAAAAGGAACTTCATTCCAACCGGGTGTCCCACGACACCTCTCGACTATTTTATTGTTTATTTGGGTACCTAAATGAAAATAAGTGGTCCTTAGAAGCAATCAGATTAATAAAAATGTAAGTAGATGAAATCATTTGCTCGGCACTGGGTCATTTCGTGTTTTAATTAATAAGTAGGTAAAACTGGAAAATATCCATAGGACTTTGTCGTTGTAGATTCTTTTATTTACTTTGACCGAAATGTAGCATTTTTTTTAAAAATCTGTACCCCAGTATTGCCCAGTATGCACCGGTCAATGGTCTTGTCATTCATTCTTAGTCATTTTTCGTTTATTTCACCGCTGGTTCACCGATCCCATTTATTCGTTCACTGTAGGTTTTCAATCATGGAATCCAATCTACGTTTGTAGGAAAAATTCTATTACCATTTCAAAAGTGACAATTCTTTGAAATGTATTGAAATACGTGACCGAGTTGAGGTGATGCGATGATTCGTTGTATTTATTTATTCTATTGCGTATTAAAAGAGAGTAGGAGATAACGTTTGATTCGGTTTTTTTTTCCAAAAAGGACTAGTGCATTTTTTCGTTAAGCTTATCATGTACCACCAAGCCGAATAATAGTGGATTCATTCACTAAGAGGCTAAAGTAGGGGTATCTTATGTCACGGGCACTATATTGAATGTCGAGCGTAAGGAAGGATTCTAGTGCTCCCAAGCGCAGCAAGGTAGTTCAGAGTGACTGAAATCCTGAGTGCAACCTGTCAAGCTCGACCAAGACGAAGAGGCCTTTATCTCCGAGGAGAATACTCGTACTCTGCTTTTCAAATCTTCTGCGAGCTAATAAAAAGCAATTCGATTTAAGAACATTAAATTTTTTGGAAAAAAATATTCACTCTTGCTCAAAAAGTCCGTCATTGTAGCGCAGGTACCAGAGTAGGGATAAAATAGCATATTATCCTCTACGTGAAAAAGTTTTTTTTTTTAATTTTTGTCTGTTACCAACGAGCCTACAAAACCGACAAAGTATTTATTCATAAGTAAAATAATCATGAATCGATGTACTCGATTTATTAATGTTTCTTAAAAAAAGAACATTTTATTTTTGAAAATGGAACTAAAAGCGGCGATCTCTTCGGTAGAATGCGTGCATTGCGTTACGAAAACAGAAGGAAAAAAAAAGTAATCTATTTAATATTGTATTGGATTATTTTATATTGTCGCAGTCGTACTGAAAAGTAGAGTGTAACACACGGCGCTAAAAACCCATTATAACTCGGTTTCTATTTACTCCCTCGCTACGGCTCGGGAGTAAAACTACCTCATATATAATGGGTCATTTTAGCCCCTTGTATAACAATCTACTATTTCTAGTTTACGTTTCAAATCCAAATCATATTATTGACCAGCGGCTTATGTAATTTGGCATTATCGAGCGTGTGAACATATATTTTTTTGCGATACGGCAATCGGAATCATCTTTTGAACAAAGGGTGTACACTCGGCCACTATGTCGTTTAGGTAAACGTATCGACAGCTGTCCATAAAACAAAAACTTGTCAAATAAAAACTGTAGGTAGGTACTTATTTTAATCCTAATTATTAAAAATTACATAATTTAGAATAACTATAACTCACTAACTAACTGTAACTTTATTTACTGAAAGATTAAATAGAGACGCATTATCTACACCTACACATTTTGGACTTGTAATAGGTACTTAGGCTTAGTCGACCTCCTAATTGTTTTACCACCTTAAGGTTGAAAGTCACTTGCACGTAATAAAACGGCAAGGTCTATTTGACTATGGTGACAGTTAGATGATATGAAACTTAGTGAAGTTTCAGTTTACTGGAAATTGTTGTCAAAAGCATTAAAGCATTTTTTTAAGTCGTCATAATACTGACCAAAAAGTTTTGAATGCTCTTGAGGGGATGCGCTAAGTAACCTCTTCAGTTCAAATTACATTTGAAGCTAATTGTAACTAAGAGCGCCTTCACTATAGCGTGTGTCCAGCGTAGGCGTTTGATAAACGTATGCGCAGCGCAGACGCCGCGACAACGCGGTTCAGGCGTCGCGTTGTTGCGGCGTTTCTTCTGGAATCAATTGAACGCTGCGCTAAGGCGGCGCAGACGTGGCGGGGAGAGGTCGAATGTAAACAGGATTGTACATGACTCCACAGTAACGCGGCGCATGCGTCGCGCACCTGCGGCGCTAGCGCAGCGTATTCATTTACCCTTGCATTGACGCCGCGACAACGCGACGCCTAGCCTGCGCCGCGTAGTCGCGGCGTCTGTGCTGCGCATATGTTTATCTAACGCCTACGCTGGACAAACGCTAGTGTGATGGCGCTCTTAGAGAGTTGTTTATTATGTATACCATAAAAATTACAGATATAAATGTAGAAAATAAAGAAATAAAAAATTATAATAATAAGTCTTATATTTCTGTAAATACATATTTGTTACGGCCGCGAATCATATTTTAATCATCATGCAACCTGACACTGATCTGCAAATTGCAAAAAACGTAAGAAAATTTGACATTCGCGGGCTACCCTGACGCTTACGCAATATATATTGTTCAATACAGTTCTAAAGCTAGTACTACAAATTCTTCGTCTTTCCACGACTTGCTCCAAAATCCTCATTTTTCAATGGAAGTCTTCCATTTATGACCATGTTGCGTGGCGTGTATCCAAGTTCTGATATTAGGTGCTGATACCAAAATGACGAAGGTAGATCCTGCCAAGTTATTGTCACAGTTTTTTGGTCTCCACGAAGATACGATGCCCCATAACAAACCGTTCAATACTACTGGCGCTCCGACATCTCTCTAGAAATATAAAGACGATTTGACATTTTAGTTTTAAGTAGGAAATTACGTAGTTTAATAATGTTTTGTTAAATAGTCTATTATTAAAATCTGAAGCCGACCTCAACATAGTTGGTAAAAGGTTAAGCAGAGGAGTCTATTAGTTATATATTTTTATTGATTTAGCAAACACAAAATCTTGAAATTTGTCTAAGTTTTTAGGGCTTGCAATATTTAGGTATTTATTTATAGAAAGGTTTATGCACAAAATCACACGTCCAACAAAATAATTAAAAAACGTGTGCGAAAAAGTTCCTTACGTGATACTCGCACGCATACCCACACTCGTAAACATAATAGAAAGAGACAGAGAGAAAGGAAGTCGCATGGAGAGGGTATAACCCTTTTTTCTTACGTGACGATTATTACCAGTCAACTCCAAATGCAAGCCGCGTTAAAGAACTTCGCTCCAAAAAGCTAAAAATAGTGATATCAATAAAACCCAAGAAATAGGAGCATTCTATTATCACCAGGCCTGCTGTTAAGATCTATTTACTGTAGCGGTAAATTAATGGACCAGCGTGATTCATCAGTTGATATGCGCTAGCGTTTGTTAGCACTCAACTAGAAAAACATGATGATCGAGTAAGCGAAGCATTGGAAACCATGTTAGTGTTTTGAAGAAACTTTAACATAACAAGACATGCGTTGTTCAACTTGGCCTTTTTATAACAAAGTAATTTAACAATATGTCGGAAATACGTTAAGAGCGCATACACGGGTCCCCTAGCGCCACTCTTTATTTTTTTTTTTATCTCGTGACTGAGAAGGAATTTTGAAAAACGGCTCAATAAGCGACCTCGGTTCGTGTGTTAGACACACTTACCGAGGTCGCTTGTTGAGTTGTGTCTAGAATTTTCTAATACCTTTTATAAACTTTCATAATGAGACACGAAGCAAAAAAATACGATCTAAATGTATGTGGCCGCTTTTGTTTAGATCGAATTTTGTTGCTTCGTGTCTCAATATGAAAGTTTATAGAAGGTATTAGAAAATTCTAGACACACTTACCGAGGTTGCTTATTGAGACGTTTTTCAAAATTCCTTCTCAGTCACGAGATAATATTTTTTTAAAGGAGTGGCGCTAGTGGACACGTGTATGCGCTCTTATATCAATCGTTTGACTTGACTAATCGGGACGTCGGTGCCAACAGGTGGCGCTGGACACAGTCTATAACGCTAACGTTTGACCAGAGTACAGCAGAGTTTGTTGTTGGTGGTTAAGCATTGAAGACGTTTAGAAACTGTAGCGCGTTCCGTATAGTTGTGTCATGTAACTACAGTGTGTGATTCGCTAGTTTGATTAATTTGATCGTACATTATAATTTGATTTGAACTGCAAACGGTTTTTCTATTGCGCAATAACGAACATTACCCATAGTACGCCCACAGTAGTTAAAATATGAGAGAAAAGTACCTTCTCCGTCAAATAGAAAAACTATGAAATACGAAAAAAAACATATGACATGACTACATTTTACTAAGTAACGAGTTTTGCATAAAATATCAATTGTTAATGGTAAATTTTATTACTTTTATTTAACTTTTTTTTTTCTTTGTTTTTTTTTGATTGTTTTTGTTTTTTGTAGGACTCGACTCTGTGTAGTAGCAATTCCTATATTATATTCAGTGGCTTACTTCAAATGAGTCATTCATCAACATCAACACCTGTTTAGCCTTTTTCCTAACAATTTTGGGGTCAGCTTCCAGCCTAACCTTATGCAGCTGAATACCAGTGTTTTACATGAGGCAACTGTCTATCTGACCTCCACAACCCAGTTACCGGTTAACTTGATAACCCTTGGTAAGACTAATTGTCAGGTTGTCGGGCTTCTGACTACCCGTAACGATTGTTATCGATCTACGAATGATAGCCGGGATCGACAGCTTAACGCCCTCCGAGGCTCGGAGGGGTGTTGGTATGAAATGGATAGCCACCTATTATGGACCAACCTCGGTTAGCATTTTCTAATCCTAATCGATAGTCTATATTGCTGTTACTAAGCCACGAGCCACGAGTAAGTAATTTAATATATACATTCAGCAAAAGAGGTAAGTAACCAGGGTCGCCGGATATAGTTGAAGTTTAGTAAGAAACCGATGAATGTTTTCGAATAAAATAAAATTAAATAAATAGAAAACAAAGTGGTTATTTATCAAATTAAATTTCATTCGAAAATATTCAGCGGTTTGCGACCCTGGATACTCGTACTTATCTCCTTTGCTGACTGTACCTAACTAAATAATTTGCAGTATTGTTTCTTACCGAGCAAGGGTCAATCATGACTGCAGTATCCAGACACATAATATTCTCAGTATCATTGACTCCTATGGACAATAGATCTTCTTCACAATCCTCGTTATCCGTGGGGTGAAGATGTGTCACTGATAAGAGTCGGTGCCTTTTTATCAATTCTGTTGACTTCAGCTGCTCCGATTCATGCGAAAATACCTGCAATTTACGAAACGCAAACATTAAAGGCGCCGCTCCACAACAACAGCAGCGCACGGCTCGACGCGGCGTTGGTTTGTATTAATATACATGGTCAAATTAAATTAGCTAGCGAAACTCTGCAGGCGTAATTCTAATGTCTTCAATCAATGCATCCTGCCTGCGAAGACTTACGGAGCCGAAATTTTCATGGTACGGCTGTTCCATAAATTAAAGGTCACTCAGCGAGCTATAGAACGAGCTATGCTTGGACGGAGTCTCTCTGAGGGATAGAATCCGGAATGAGGTGATCTGGCAGAGAACCAAAGTTGTTGACAGCTCACAGAATAAGCAAGCTGAAGTGGAAATGGGCCGGCCATATTAGCTGTAGAACCGATGACCGTTGGGGTAGACGTATTCTTGAGTGCAGATCTGGACGCCCTCAGACTAGGTGGAGCGACGAACTTCGCAGGGTGGCTGGTAGCAGCTGGATGAGAGTTGCCGATGGCGTGCAATAGGAGAGGCCTATGACCAGCAGTGGACTGCTGTAGGCTGATGATGATAGGCGGTGGTGACCACTTACAATCAGGTCGGCTATCCGCTTTTTTGTCATCCAATAACATAAAAATATGAATTAACTTACCATTAGATTAGACCACGATGGAACAATAAAATGAGTTGCGTCAACCTCTTTCCAGGTTCTCTGGAGTCTAATAGGTTTTAGGCTAGGAGTATACCTGACGGGCTCAGGCAATCTGATCATAGCTAGGTCATAACTTGGTTTTTCATCATCAAAATCCGGATGCATTACAATGTATTTGATTGGAAGTACTCTCCCTCCTTTTCTATAGTTAATGCTACCGAGTCTTACACGGAGTGTTCGTGATGCTTCTCGTAATCTAGAACAAAAATCTATCAGAGAGAATGAAAAAGATGATAGGATTGCAAAGTCGATCCCAAAAATAGTCCATTGTTATATTTTGTAGTTTTACAACACAACATTAGATATTTTCACATCGATCATTCGAGTTCTTCCGGAGAACTATAACTATTTCTGCCATCAAGCAGCTTCATTACTGTGTTCTGGTTATATAGGTTAAAGGTCGAAGCACATATATCAACTCGGAAAGGGATCGTCACCGTATCGCCTTTCGCCTCACCGTCAAACAGGCGTCAACCTAACGTAAGCACGTAACCTAAGCGGATCAGCAGCTCCGATACGTCGACTCGGCTACGGCTAGGCGAGGCTCGCCGAGTCCGAGGCGAAGCGATTACGTTATGATTCCGAATAGTGTGTGTTGCAGTTGAGTTTCATACAAAGAATACTGAATGGCTCGAGTTGATACAGTGACGATCCTTTTCCGATTTTATATGTGTGCTATTTACTTTAGGTGCCGGTGTAATTACAGGCATACGAGTCATCTCGGCTTTGTGTCTGGGATGGGTACACATTTGCGATTGCAGGTGTCCATCGGCGGCGGTTTCTACTTGACATCAGATGGGCTGCCCGCCGCTTTTCCACCCATTAATTTAAACAAGGCAAACTAAATTTGAATTAAAAAAAACCCTCGTCACAAACAAAACCTGTAAAAACAGCTAAACAGATTTCATCTTTCTTATTTCTTTTTTTTAGAAAGAAAAGAAAAGAAAGAAAAATAGGTTTATTTGTCACAGAAACACGTGCATACAAAAAAATAATAATTAGCTCAGGTAACAATTTAATAAAAAGAAACAAACAAACTAGATCCGTACGTCATACGTCGTTAGGGTTCCGTACGTCCTAATGAAAAGACGGAACCCTTATTACGGACTAGTGTGGCAGTCTAGTAACTAGACTGATTAAGTTGAAATTTGGTACACACCCAACCACGGACGTGTAACGTAAATAAATGAATTTTGAACATGGGGGTCACTTTCGGGGAGTAAACTAGAAAATTAAAAACAATAGTTTTGCAAACTGTACTGTGTGACATGTTAAATGAAAGGCTTTATTGTGAGGGTCTCAAATATATTTGTCTACTTTTAAAATAAATAGTTATGAAGTTATTTAAGAAAATATATGGAAATTGACCATTCCCCCTCATCTCGGAAACTACTGAACCTAATATTTCGAAAAAAAAATAGAAATTAGTTCTTTGCTTACTTGGAAGTAGAAGTTGGGTGCAGTTCTGTATGTATATATATATAAAATAAAATCTCTAGGGTAGGTACTTTCCGAAGTTCGAAAAACTGAAATTTGGTATGCAGGCTAGGATTTGCACAACCAAATAAAAAAACTTTTACCGTCCAACCCCTTTAAAGAGGGGCGGGGTATTTCTCATGGATTATAGGTATACCTACTTCCATTTATTATGAAAGCTGCACAAGCAAGTACATAAACAACCAAGAAGTAGCCCTTTTTCGTTGGCTATGAAAAAAGTAACTGCTGGCGTGCAAGAAATACCTGTTTGTGCAATATTAGTATAATATCATAGATAAAGTAAAAAAAAATAGAGCACCCTACAAAAATAAATGAAATCCCACCAAAAATATATTTGGCCCAAGATGTAATGTTTGTAGAGTTAGGCCTTGTAAAGTTAGATGCTTGGCTCTACATTAGAACTGATAACTCTATAACAGTGAAAACGTTACGTAAGTCTTGGTAACTTACTTTACATGAAATGATTTTGGTGGGTAACATATAAATTATCGTACGGAAACCTCTCCACGCGAGTTCAACTCGCACTTTTACGGTTTGTTTTAGCTAAGAACACTTTCGATCAAGTCACATTTCATTAAAACAAAAAACAAAAAAAAAACGGTTCCGCCGTTTGGAAGCTACGATACCGCACACAGATTCACACGTTAAACTTATAACACCACTCTTTTTCCGTCGGGGGTTAAAAAAGACATAAGTATTATGTGGAACTTACAGAAAAAAAGAGTCGGCTGCAGTCAAAACCCAACTATTATCAATTAAAGCACCAGCACTTATAAACTTGGACTTCATCAAAATGGCGACCACAAAAGGAAATACATTGCTGTCGGTAACCAAAGTATGTTCATCCAACTCATTGTATTTAATCTCATTTGAAATCATTTTTTTTTTAATCTTGGTTTCTATTTGTTTTATAAAACCTTCATACACAACTAAGAAAATTAATACTTTTAGTCGCATGTTTGTTACTTGGTGAAAGCTTGAGGCAATTTCAACATATATTATTAATTAAAAACTTGAATTTAGAGAATTGGCATAAGATCTTCAATACACATAATATGGAATTCTTCAATCAAATTTACCAGCCTTTGGCAGTTTTGAAAACTATATTAACTTACACAATATTACATGAAAATGTTGCAAGACAAATTAAAAATAGTAACGATTCGAAGGCAACCGTGACTAACAATGATACAATAATTCAATGTAAGCTTAGCCAACTAAATAGTTTGGCACACTTGTGTAACAAAGGACTAATGGACTGCTTGTAGGTTTGCTGATAAAAACTCTAAAGTTGCGATTACAGCGTGGACAATAATGAAAAAGAAATCAATTCTTTTGGATTTATTAAAAGAAACATTAAAAAAAAACTTAAAAAAAATATATACAACCATCGTCCAAACAAAACACTACAAATTGAAAAATAACTTTTAGTAATTTCGGAAGTCGGTGTCTTTGGTTTTGTATTTTCGTTTTGTGTCACCGACTTCCGAAATTGATAACTTATTTTTCACTTTGTGGGTGTTTTTTAAAGATTATTTTTTATTTTTCAATTTATAGTTGTGGTACCTACCCCACACAAATTCGTATACCACTACTTGCTATGTAAATAACAGTGACAGAAAGTTATTATAACATGATCAATATACACTAAGTGGAAAAAATACGTAGTATTGCTAACTGAAAAACTACCGAAGTAAAGTTAATAAAATTTATATTGGACCACCCCTGAGGCATACCCTATATATTATAAAAATATTTTCGAAATCGATCCACAATTCCCGGGTATATCGCGTAACAAACATATAAAAAAAATACATACAGACGAAATGAGAACCTCCTCCTTATTGAAGTCGGTTAAAAATATGTTTATTTGTCACAGAAGCACGTACACATAGAAAGATAAGTATAAGTCGGTTGGTTGTTGTATTGGTATTTCGGTCAATAAAGAGGTTGACCAAAAGGCTGTTCACGGGATAATTTCTGTCATGTTCGTGAACGGGCGGCGTCAGTAGGGACTGGTCATTTCTTAGCTGCCACGACTTATTTTAATTTAATTTAATATTTGAATTGTTTTTGTCTTTTTATTACGGACGTTTTTAACGTTCTGCATCGTTCTCACATGCATCATTTCAACATGAACGATGTCAGCAATATTTTGTAACCATATTTTGATTTAAAAGAGTGTCCATGGAGTTTCTTGCCCGTTCTTCTCCATAGGTACCTACTACGCTTTGGGATGGGTAACTAGCTTCATCTTTCTGACTGACCGACCCCTTGGCAATTCAAAAGTGCCTGTAATTGGTTTATTTGAAATAAATGCTTTGAGTTTGAGTTTTTGGGTTATTTCGAAAAAATTGTGAAATGTAATTCAAAATGTAGACGGATGGCCCAAATCGGACTCGCACACGAAGGGTTCCGTACCACAAGGCAAAAAACGCTGAAAAAAACAGGTTTCTTGTATACCCCTTTAATTTTTAACTTTATTTTATTTTTTGTTGTTATAGCGGCAATAGAAATACAAACTCTGGGAACATTTCAAACTTCCACCTATTACGGTTCATGAGATACAGCCCGCTGACAGACAGACGGACGGGCGAACAGCGGAGACTTAGGTATAGGGTTCCGTTGGTACCCTTTGGGTACAAAACCCTAAAAAATAATGAAAGTAAAAAACGTTATTTTGAGCTACTGTGCAGGGTTTTTACTCTGTAAAGACTCAGTACAACCTTAAAATAATGATTTGAATAGGATACGTAACATAATCTTTAAAAAATTTGCCCAAACGCCGAACTGAAGAAGGAAAAAGAAATTGACATAAATAACACTTGTGTGAACAAGACTTTATCAAGAAAACATTCGATAAGCCATTATGAAAGCAAAGGGATTGTTCACAAAGAAACTGTACTATTATAGTTATTATAAGCATAAGTTCACTCAATACACATTGACTTATTGTTCGTATTGAAAAGGTAATTCACAGTTACTGGATTGAACGACTTTTCACTTGAATCTTTGAATTCAATTCCTTAGTGATTTCTTATAACATCGGCTGTCATTTGTAGATCTTTGACAGTCGTTGCGGGTAGTCAGATGCCTTAAAGTTTGACATCCAATCTTACCAAAGGGTATCGTGTTACCCAGTACACCTATCTTACTGGGTTGTGGAGGTTAGTTATGTACAAATACTGGCATTCAGCGGAATGATGTCATTTAGTCTAAACAGGCTTTTAGTTTTTTATAGATTCTTCTATATTTTGTGAATAGGAGAACGTTGTAGACCTAACTTGAAGACTGTAGATTTGTGGACCTTTTTATATTTTGTAGAGTACCTGTTACTTGTTGACAGGCCTACACTGTCCTCCCATATCTATCAACACTCTAATTGGAAACATTTATAACACTCTAAAACAAAATATATTGCTTTTACAATCTACAACAACACTCAACCAGGACCTAACGTAACTCTCAAAATCCACACTTGTCATAATATATCTAGCACAAACTGTTCTTGTAAAAATATTGAAAAAGGTACTCATATAAAATACCTAGGTATAATCATTGATCAATGATTATCTTGGCATACTCATACAGATATGATCATGGCCCGTATGAGAAAACTTATCTGGATATTTAAGAACCTAAGACATGTAACAACAAAAAAAAAAAAAAACTGAAATCTATGTCTCTCTGGCTCAATCAATTCTTACCTACTGCATACCCGTGTGGGGCGGTGCGACAAAAACGAAGTTTCTTGAACTAGAGCGAGCACAGAGATCTCTTATCAAGGTCATGTATACCAAACCATACAGATTCCCAACCAATGAGTTATACTCCTTTAGCGGTATTCTCACAGTCAGAAAATTATACATACTACATGCCGTCTTAAAATTACACAAAATCCTGCCCTATGACCCTCACCATCAGGAAAGAAGGCGAAAATACAGTGTAGCACCAGTCAAATTCGTTAAAACTGCATATGCCAAAAGACAATTCAACACAAATTCCGCTGCCCTATATAATAAAATAAATAAAATAATTAACATCTATCATATGACTACTAAAGACTGCAAAAAGGCAATTATTCAATGGCTAAAAATGAAGTCTTATGATATTGAATTATTGTTGCAAGCATCATCAATATGAATTGAAAAATACACACACACACACATCCTCACACACTCAAACTTACACACACACACACACACAAAATTTTAGGATATATCTCTAAGTTTATTTTTCTTTTCTTTTATTTAGTTATAGTTCAAGCCCTGTCTTGTTTAGTTTTAGTTTTTACTTGTAATTTTTTGTACACCACTTTTACCATTCCATAATTTCTATCATGGAGAGCGGGATCTCCTAGCACAGGTATATCTTTTACTTAAAAGGAGATCCCTATGTAAGATTTACTGTAAAAGTTGTACAAGTTTCTGCAATAAACCTTTATTATTTATTATTATTATTATATTATTACATTGTAAAAGCCCCTTATTTTTAAAAGAGTAAACGTGGAGTTTCTTGCTGGCTCTTCTCCATAGGAAACAAATAATTGGAACCGTGCACCTAGCTTCTGACGTTTCATAAGTGCCCATGTTGTTTATGTGAAATAAAATATTCTGATTTGATTTGAAATCCGTTAAGACTGGAAGCCGACCCCTAGAAACTTGTGGAACGCAAATAAACGAATATGAATATGTTGCCTGATATTGTTGCTTCCTCAACTTGTTATTTATGTAGTTTAGCAACCGATTCAACTGAACTCAAAGCATTTATTTCAAATAAACCAATTACAGGCACTTTTGAATTGTCAAGGGGTCAGTCAGTCAGAAAAATGAAGCTAGTTGCCCATTCCAAAGCGTAGTAGGTACCTATGGAGCAGAACGGGCAAGAAACTCCACGGACACTCTTTT
Source organism: Griposia aprilina (assembly GCA_916610205.1). Taxonomy (NCBI): domain Eukaryota; kingdom Metazoa; phylum Arthropoda; class Insecta; order Lepidoptera; family Noctuidae; genus Griposia; species Griposia aprilina. The sequence goes on along the minus strand of OU744304.1, from coordinate 17,626,968 downwards.
AAATCAACATCTATGTAGTTACAAAAAAAAAATTGGTTAGGTACATCTTTCATGTTGAAATTATACATGTGAGTACGATGTAGAAAGACGTGCATGTTAAAAGCGTCCACAATAAAGACTTACTGGGTAATACCATACCTCTTTGTAAGACTGGTTGTCTGATTTTCGGGCTTCGGAAATACTCGTAACGACTGTCAAAAATCTACAAATGCCAGCCGGGCCAAACGATTTACCGTGCTTTCCGAGGCAAGTAGGGGTATGTATCTCGATATGTATGTGAAATAGAATTCATCAATAGAAGGAGAAAATTATTTTGGCTTTGAAATGCCATATCCACTCAAAACCTTATTAAATTCTTTCTCTCTCTCGTGATAGGCATTTAGAACTATCTCTAATATGACATTATTAAATCTATTACATTGTTCGCTCTAAATTCTATTTTCGGTTTTTGTGTTTTAGTCAGTAATTGAGCCGCATCTGTTCCAATTTCCATCTTTTATACGATAATTAATATAAAAGTATAAGAACCTTTTTTGGTTCATCATCCATACTAATATTGTAAATTCGAAAGTAACTTTGTCTATAAATTACATTTTCACGCCTAAACCACGAACGGATTTCGATATTTGGCAAGGACATAGATGGCATCATGAGGACATAAGCTACTTTTTGTCCCGGTATCACGTTTCCGTCGGATAGTTTCCGACATCCACGCGGGCGAAGCCGCGGGCAAAAACTAGTTTGGTTATAAAGTAACGGCTGAATATTATTCATGAGACCTCATTTCGGCACCCTTTAACATTCCAGTTATTAAAAACTTAAATAATTTAAGACCTAAATACGTACAGTGCCCTGGCGTTTCCACATTGAGGTTAAAAAAGAGACAACGCTCCACGAAACCCATTTTTTTTCTTAAAATAAATAAGGTGTTTTCGTTGAACCCTGTTCCACCAAAGCTGAGCCAAGATAGGAAAATCAAACAATCCTATTGGTTTTTAACATACACATCCACCCCTACCCAGCTTAGCATATTCCTGGTGGAAAGTCAGCTCCGCGGCCGGGTACTGTCCGTGAGAGTATTACGGATCCTGGGTGCTAAGAGCTAAGGAGACTATACCGTAACCCTCGAATATAATTATTTTTAATGATGACCCGTGACTCTTGAGCTTTAAATCTTACTTGGTTAGTGTTGCCAAAATTTTTACGAAACAATTCCTTCGATTTGGGGAAAATAAACTGTTCTGTGAAAATAAAATAGAAATCCTGGTAATATTTTGCCAATGTCTTAGGCAGAAAAGTTTTTGACTATCCGTAGTTCTCCTGGGCCGCACCGGTCTTTCGCTATGCTGAACTACGAAAGAGAAGTCACCTTACACGGAATTGCGATCTTAGTAGGTACTATAGGAATGTTTATAGCTATCTACGGAAAATGCACATTAAATAATAAATTGGATAATAATAAATAAATAATCTATATCAAGATATGAACGTGTTTCACTGACGGCCCTTCTTTTTTTGTTAATGTGGTGGAAATCCTTTTAGATAGCCTCAGCCCTGCGGCGGGCGGAGAAGTCTGTCAGACTTCTACTGACTAAAACCACCCCGTGTTCCCTCGCTCACTTGCACCGGGGGCTACGGGGGCACTCTTCAACGCAACCTCCGACTGGTACTGGCCCGTCTCTGCGGGCCCCGGCAGGGAGTTGTTTGACTCACCCCGCGACGTCTAAGCGCGCGTGAAATATTACGCGCCACCACCTCAGGTCTTATGTGATAGGGGGCGCGGTCGTCCCCGAGTCCGCCGTCCCTGGACCCATTTAAGCGGGCTGGAAGAGAGCATTATCTCCCCACTGCCGACGCCAGGTGTGCCTGCTGCGGGCCGTGAGAGCACTCAACATCTCCCCTTTCCGCTACCACCTTCTGTGACATGACGTTTTCGCAGAAGGAGATCACCGCGTCCCACGACGCTGCGACGCCGACCTTAGAATGATTCACAACCGGCAGCCACAGGTCGCTTTCCACTTCTGAAACGAGGTCACTGATGGGCCTAGCCCAACCCCTTCTCTTTCTAAAACTATTTTAAACCATTTGAAAGCTTATTCCAAACTTACTTGACTCTTTGAATATAACTTGAGTTAATTTACCATAGTCTGCACCATTATACCTATATTAACTTTTGCAGACAACCCTTTACAGTACCAATATCACAATAGAAAGACAGGAATAACCCCTTATGTCTTGATTAGCAGAAATGTCACGGCAACCCATTCTTGTAACATTATTCCTATATCCGCTGGGACGCTTTTGATCAGTTTGTGAGGTCACCGAAATGCGCCCATGGTATGAATTTCCTACCAAAACGTGTTCAGAAATTTGCGCCCATGGTGTGAAAGTCATACCATTTTTTTTTGGTTTTATTTTCATCCTTCTTTATCCTTGTATCACCACTATTAAGCAGTACTTTCCAATTCCATGGATTTAGTTTCATACGTTATCTGTTTCCAAATCGTTTGAGATATGACAACCCTAGAAGGAATTAGTCTATGACATTAAAAAATATAATTTTCGCTGTCATTGAACGAGCGACCCGTCGTGAGTCTCAACTTTGGATGCTTTTAAATAATTAATATTGTACTGTGGTAAGTGGTTTTATTCATGTTTCGTATGAAGAACTAACACACCATGTTTTTTAAACCATAAAACATATAGGACAACCCCTGTTTTTCTTATTAGAAAAAGTCTTGTTGGAATCTGTGAAAAAAGTGTCTTTGTTCATCATAAACAGTCGTCTACAAACGGAAACATCGTATATTCAAATACAACGCACACTTTAATATAGCCCTACTCACTAGCATTCATAAAAAAATACAACGGTCGCAGAATACCATGAAATGACGCCGCTTATCGGGTTTGTTTACAAACACTCGACGCGCGAGCCGACGCGTCATATGACGTGTACAATGTAGTGGGAATACCTAAGCGCGTGAGTACAATTTAGTGTTAGAAAAGTCTGGTATGCTTTTCATACCAAAAGCGTCCCAGCGGATATGTACGTTGTTTACGGAAACTGCAGGATGCGACAAAGGACAATTTTCTTTGCCGTTACCTAAATATCTATCCCGTTTATCTTCATATAGTCCAAAATAGTTTATAATAACAACCGATGTTATTACCCAAATTTTGCTCTAGTAAACATGAAATAATAAAATTGATTCTAAAGGCGTGTTGACACAATTACGTTTCTTTATAAAGACTATTTGAACAGGACTTGAGTGCTACCATCGTTCGCAACGAAATAAGTTTCGACAATTTATTATGCGAGACATGATTTATTTTTGGTAAAATTGTATTTGCAGAGGTTTTTTTAATTCCTGGAAAGGTACTTGTTTTTAACATTAAAATTTCAGATCGAGTTGTTTTGTATAATTATTTGGCCAAAATGCAGAATGTTTTATTAATAAACTACACACATCAAAATTGTCTAGGGATCAAACACATTTTTGCTAGTTACTAAAAATCTGGTTTTTGAAGCTTTTGAATTTCGCTAAAAAAAAAAAAACTTGTGTCAAGACGTATTCCTATATAATCCTGCAACGGCTTTGAGGCCCAATCAGTAAAAATTCTGCCATAATTCTGAGTAGAATCAGTACAAAAGAACGTTATTATGAAGGGAAGACGTCATTTGAGCTGAGAAGAATGATCAGAGCCGTGGGTAGCTTTGAAGCTGGTTCACAGCAACGTGCTGTGGTAATCGCTCTGGGCAATACGCAGAGTGTTATAACACTCTGCGTATTGCCCATAGCGTTTGCAAGTCGCCTTTGGACACGTTATCGCATCACTGGCAGAGCTCACATCACCACACGCAGACAAGATCGTTACATACAAATTACTGCTCGACGAAATCTTACAATGACCGCGATGATGTTGGTTAAGAGGCTTCATAGCTCTTCAGGGATGTTAATAAGCGATTAAAACATAAGAAATCGGTTGTATGAAGTCAATCCCCGTTCTCGAAGACCACTTCGTGTACCACCTATTGAGCCCCGCAATGGCAGAGCTCGTTTAAAATGGGCACAATAATTGGGATGAAGATTTTAAGAGATTTTGTGTGTTTTTCTGACGAATCTCGCTTTGGTATGAAGGTACTAGACGTACACGGAATCGGAGGACCCCTGGAAGTCAAGAATGTTTAAAATCATGCTATAGGCACCCATTTGGATCTATCGAAGCGATTTTGATCAGAGGCAATCTCAATGCACAGATTTACGCTGAAACGATTGTATAAGATGTTGTCATTTCTTTGCGGACCCAATTTGGTGCTTTATTTCTGCTTTTGCATGATAATGCACGTCACACACTGCCAGTCGTTGCAAAAACACTTACCGCAGCTAATATTAACGTCCTACCATTGCGTGCTCAATCACCAGACTTAAATTCCATTGAGCACGCATGGGATATGCTTCAAAGAAGAGCTCTGCCAAATATGGATGCCGTACAAACACCAGAAAATCTTTTTCGCCTGTTACAACGGACGTGGGCGGCCATTCCGAACGTGATTTAGATGAACCTAAATCGAGTATGCGCAGACACCACAATATAATACAATAAAATAACTGCCACATTTTTAAAAAACTCCCCTGTATACTTAATTTGTAGTTCTGGTCTCAGGAACCCTCGGCTCCTCACCCACCGCGTCACATCACATGGCCCGCCCGCGCTATTACTTAATTTTCGCATAACATTCTCTCTTTTTTGTCTTTTTGCTCGGCCCTTAAGGGTCGTAATGTGATGTTAAATAGCCTATAACCTTCCTCAAGAATGGGGCTATATTGCAAAAAGTTTTTTTAATCCGACTATTAGTTCCAGAGATTAGCGCGTTCGAAAAAGCAAACTTTTCAGCTTTATTAAATTAGTCTAGATTACAAAAAACAAAAAAAAACAATTCATGTTTCCTGTCTCCGAGGCCAATTTTGCCTACCAATTAAACGAATTGAAATACGTTTCAATGTTAACAAACAAACAAGCAATTCGTCATCGGTAAGATATTTTACATAACCCCGTCCAAGGGGACGGGGTTATGTAATATATTTACACAAATAAACTAAGAAACTAATGAGAGCCCTTCACCAACCTATAAAGACTACGAAATACGACACTAAGAAGTTTTGGCGAAGACATTAAAATTAGAGTTTATTTTCATTGTGGTGAACATAAGGTAGGCCCCCTTAATTTTGCGCTGTATATTTAGTGGTCCTGACTTATATTAGGACAACGAAATTTTGGGGTCTGACCTGTTTGTTTTGGTTAAGAAATGATAACAAAATATTACGTTTAGTGTTTATGTAGGTCTGTAGGCTTCTGAAATCAAAATAATGAAATTGAATTCAGCAGCAGCTCGGAAATATAATACCTATCTTATTTAGATTTATTGACCGAGCGATCGCGAAGTGCGAGCGAAGCGTCTCCGTTTCAGCTTGAGCAAAAATGCTTTTTAACCGACTTCAAAAAGGAGGAGGTTATCAATTCGGATGTTTATATATATTTTTTATGTATATTCGGGCATAACTCCGTCATATATAGACGGATTTGCAAAATTCTTTTTTGTTCGAAAGGGTATACTCTCGAGGTGGTCCCATTGTCACCAAGTCAGAATCTGATGAGGGGATCCCATGGAAATCGACGGAAATCCTCAAATTTTATAGGCACACCTGTAGCGATTTGGGTATTTTTTATAGTAACTCGTGCATTTTCTATCGGTAAGCACCATTCGGTGAAGTGGACCTGATGATGAAGGCCATTGGTGGCAACCGGAAGTTCTCAATAATAAGTATTTCACGGGTTGCGATTCGATTACTTTAATATGTTTGCTAAGCAATTTATGCTCGTCATAATGTATATGTTGAAATGGAGCTGATGGTGGCTTCACCATCAGCTCCAGTTCTTTTGGTTCTTACCAGGAGAACTCCTCAACAATTAACGTCCCTGCATCGGGTAAAGGAATATTTTATAAAGGGTGATGAGCAGTTGGCATTAGGCTATTGTAACTTAAATAAATTAATAACTGACTCACTAAAAAGTGAAAAAAAAAACTTTTTTACAAAAAAATAACAACCGACTTCAAAAAAAACACTATAAAGTGAAAAATTACTTTAATTTCGGAAGTCGGTGGCAAAAACTAAAATACAGATCCAAAGACACCAAATTACGAAATTAAAGTTATTTTTCACTTTGTAGTGTTTTTTTTTAAGTCGGTTGTTTTTTTTTTGTAAAAAAGTTTTTTTTGTATTTCCGGATGTCTGTTCATCTGTCATGTCAATAAGAGGGTGAATCAAAAAGTTCTTAGAATTGTGTATATATTAGGTCTTTACCTATGAAATTGCCGTTCTGCAGTACTGGCCATTTCAAATCAAAATAATTTTTGTTTGGCTAAGAATTCTAATTTCAAATTAATTTTATTTTAAAAACATGGATTTTTTTTTCTAAAAGTAGTCATTTCTTTATTGATTAGTGTTACATTTTCATCGCATTTCAATCTTTTTCGTCATCATGGATACGTTAAAAATTCGAGTAATTATGGAATATGAGTACCGTCGTGGCAGCAACGCGGCACAAGCGGCACGCAACATCAACGACGTTTACGGAGCTAACACTACAAACCAACGCACCACCTGTTATTGGTTTGCTCGCTTCCGTTCTGGAAATTTCGACCTGAAAAATGAACCTCGCGGTCGTCCGAAGACTTTGGTCGACAATGACGAATTAAAGGCGATTGTGGAAGCTGATGATACACAATCTACGGCTGAATTAGCAGCAGCTTTCGACGTTAGCGTCAAAACAATATTGGTCCATTTGCGTCAAATTGGCAAGGTAAAAAAGCTTGACAAATGGGTGCCCCACGAACTCAATGATCGCCAGCGCGAAGTACGCGTCGAGACGTGCCTTGCACTGCTCAACAGACACACAAATGAAGGAATTTTGAACCGCATTGTTACCTGCGATGAAAAATGGATTCTGTTTGATAACCGTAAGCGCTCAGCAAGTTGGTTGGATCCTGGTTCAGCACCTAAACAATGCCCTAAACGAAAACTTACCCCTAGAAAAGTGATGGTCACTGTTTGGTGGTCTAGCGCCGGTGTGATTCATCACAGCTTCTTACCAAACGGGGTGAGCATTACTGCAGATGTGTACTGTGAAGAACTGAACACAATGATGGAGAAGCTGGCGCATCTCCAACCAGCATTGGTCAATCGCTCGTCTCCGCTGCTCCTGCACGACAACGCGCGACCTCATACTGCACAGCAGACGGTCTCCAAGTTGCAAGAACTGGGGTTGGAAGCTCTCCGTCATCCGCCCTACTCACCAGACCTTGCGCCTACAGACTACTACTTTTTCCAGAATTTGGATAACTTCTTGGCGGGAAAAAAAATTAATACCCGAGAGGCAGTACAAAATGCCTTTGAAGAATTTGTTGCCTCCCGTCCAGCTGATTTCTTTAAGAAGGGCATCAATAAACTGCCACTGCGATGGCAAAGATGCATTGATTGCATGGGTGATTACTTCGATTAATACAAATAAAAAATTCATGAAAAAAATTCGTTTAAATTTTTTCATACAAAACGGCAATTTCATAGGTAAAGACCTATTATATAAAACCTTTTTGGGAGAAGTTCGATATTCAAATTAAAGAGTGTCAATCACACAATATTTTTGCAAACTGTCACTTGTTTTTGACAGTTCGTTCGCACATAATAAATTGTTTTGTGCAACGAGTTGCTAAAAACCCAAAATTATGGATAAAAGTGAGTTACGTGCGGTGATAAAATATCTCAATTTGAAAAAAATGTCTACGAAGGAATTTCTTTCGGACATTCAGCAGACATTAGGGGATGATGCTGTACCCTATTCTACGGTTCGTACTGGGTGGCTGAATTTAAAAGAGATAGATCAAGCTGTAAAGATGACCCACGTTCTGGGTGGCCTTCAACCTCCGTTATGAAAGAAAATGTCAAAAATGTTTAGAATCTGGTTTTGGAAGACAGAAGAATAACTATAAAACATGTAGCTGAGATCCTAAAGATATCAGCAAAGTTATGGCCTCAGTGTTCTGGGATAGTGAAGGAATCCTTTTTATTGATTACATGCCAAAAGGCCAGACGATTACTGGACCCTATTATGCAAATTTAATCCCGAAAGTGCTTGAAGCGATTAAAGAAAAACGTAGTGGAAAACTATCGTTGGGCGTGTTGTTTCTTCAAGATAACGCTCCTGCTCGTCGATCGGAAGTTGCGCTCAACGCAATCCGCTGTGCTGGCTTCAATCTTCTTGACCACCCACCATATTCTCCGGACTTAGCCCCAAGTGAATTTCACTTATTCCCAAAATTAAAAGAGGACATTCGTGGAACAAAATTTTACGATAATGACGCGATTATGGCTGCCGTAGAGGAGTTTTTCGAGAATCAAGATAAACATTTTTTTTCACAAGGAAAGGGAGGGAAAGAGGGAGATTATGTAGAAAAATAAAATATTTTTGTTTAAATCTTTGCTTTTTTTAATATTGATTCCAAGAATTTTTTGATTCGCCCTCGTATAGGTCGCATTTCTCAACCGATTCTCGTGAAAATTAGTGAGTAGGTTCGATAATTTTAAGGAGTTTTGGCGCACTTTGGTCTCTTCCTGAATAGTAAACAAAACTGAACCATCTCGCTTGGATCAGTGACCCTGAATCGGGTATATCTACGCGGCTCCAGTCGCTGATCGGTCGGTGACGCTGAATCGCGTATACTCGGCTCCAGTCGTAAGTTTTTAATAAAAATAATAATATGCCTAACCACCGGTAGCTTGGACCCTGCGCCCGATACCGGCGGACCACTATTTTTTATATTTTTAAATGTTTTTTTTTTAATGTTTTTATAAAAATATTTAAAAATGTATACAAATAAGTAAGTAAATAAATAAACGAAATAATAATATAATTTATTGTCAGATCAGTACAATCCATATTGTTAGTAAGGACATAAACAACTTACAAACTAGTGTTAGTACATATACTTATGTCAATTAAGGCGACAATAAGTGCCAGCGACCTTGAGCGAGTGGGAGGAGCATGCGAAACTTTTAAGCGAATAAAATTGCACAGAGCGTTAGCGTCTACTCGGACGTTGGTCAGTGATGCACTGCCGCCCGTCGCCCGCAAGAGCCCCCGCTTCAACGCGCATCAAGTTTATTCGCAAAAACAACCCAACTTGATTTATCAAACATAATACAAATAAAAGCCGTATATAAAAATTTGAGTAATTAAATTGTCTTTTAGATGGTGCAGATTTCATGAAAATACGCCCGATAGTTATTGCATGATTATCGTTTTTGTGTTCTCGTCAGACATTACTTTACAATTAATTACACTATGTTATATAGTTTTATAACATAGTGTAATTAATACACTCACATATATACTATAATAAATAAATATAGTATATATATAAATATAAATAAATATACATCACATAATACACATAAATTTCAAGTATTTACATATCAAATTACGAAGAAAATAGTCTAGTTTATCATATATTTTTTTCAAACAAATAAGACTATTTGTTTAGACGTGATGTTCAATTTGAAATCATTAAAAGTCGTATATCTGCGCCTTAACAAATTAAATTCAAAAAACATGTCATTGATGATAATAATAATAATAAAATTCATCATGATCATTCATACTACTTCTGGGCATTTTTTGAAAGCTACACTAGCCTACTCGTCCAGTGCTTCAATAAAAGGCCAGCAGTCCTCGCCGAAACGGTCATTAAGAGACTATTGGCGCTGCCATGCACCCGCCACATCAGGGATGCGATACGCTTTCGAATAATATAAGTATAAGTATACGTATATGCCTCAGCGAACATCCCTGATGCGCTGCAATGTCGCGGCAACCTCAATAATGCCCTGTACGCGTTATTGTATTGGACTCGCAAGGCGCTGTAAGCCCTCTGCGTGTAGTCGACCCATAGGCTGCAAGTATAAACAGATTGGCAGTATGCCCTAAACAGAGTACCTTTTACGTCACTTGAACACTTTGCAAACCTACGGATTAACATATTGCTCCTGACTGACAGCGCCCTATGTTCCCTCTCCATGTCAATGTTATGGGTCTGTGTAGCAGTGACCCAGTGCCCCAGATATTTGAAGGAAGTGACCCACTCTAGAGCGGTCCCCTCGAGTGTGATAGGTGGTACAGCATAGGGCTTAGTGCCTGCCTTGAACAGCAGACATTCGCTCTCTTTTTCATTATGTATAAGACCCTGGGCCTCCGCATATCGCTCACAAACCGATAACGGTGTTCTGAGGACGCTGATTGATGGCACCAGCAGCACCATGCCGTCTGCGTACAGTCCTACCAACTTATCTGTGAACTGAAAGAGGACGGCACCGTCGATTCAGTGTTGCTAATTAATATAAGGTGCCCAAAATTGAGTAAGTTTTCAAGAAGGAAATTTCACATTACAGTTTTTACAAATTAAAAACAATGATACCTATATAAAAATAATAAAATACATAAAAATAATTTGATAATATACAGTTACGTCGGTACGCTAACAGTTTAGTCTCTCAGCAATAAACAATGGCTTTATCTAAAAAGTAATCCAATGAAGTGGAAATTCAGCAGATAAAATGTTCCACGGGGGGATACAACTTTCATTTAATGCGAAGTAGATACACTACCCTGCAAGAGGTACCTGGATGTCTAGCATTTAGTTATGACCGTACCTAACCTCTAACACCAGATTTGACTAATTATAATTAGCAGTGGTACCTAGTGGTAGTGTAGTGTAATAAAAAAAATGCTTTAAAACCAGGTTTAGAGTAATTGTGTACTTTAGATGAACTTGCATACACAACTTCATCCTGGTTGTGTGGCCATACTTCGCTTATTTCCGTACCACTATCATCATTATCACTATCGCTTTCGGTTTCAGTGTCACTTACCACTTCTATAATAAAAGGTTTATCTAAATACAAATCATGTTTTATGTATTCTCCTTCTAACCTGCGAGCGTGTTTAGAATGCTGTGCCCACTCATGAACTGTAATAGCGTCAAAAACTAGGCGGGGAATTTCAGCATTTTTGTGCTCAATATTTACATCAGCAACTTTTATTTTCATTGTGCTCCATATGAGTTTAGTGGGATTGAGATTACAGTGATAGGGTGGTAAATATAAGCATTTGTGTCTATTTTCTTCTAATTTTTTTTCAATCTCATACACAGGTTCAGGCTTGTTTCTCTTAATTATTTCTTAAAGCTGAGGTTTAGTCAAATTCTCTCCGTAGTCAATTTTATTTTGGGTCAACCATAATTGCATATCTTTTTTTAAGGAATTCGTATTTGGGACTTTATTCACACAAATACGGTGATAAGGAGCATTATCCATCACTATTATGGATGGCTCTCGTAAATTAGGCACAAGTTTTTCAATAACCCTCTTTTTAAAGTTGGTACTATTCATCTCGTCATGATAATCACCACTTTTTGTGTTTGATTTAAACACAAGTAGTGAATTTGTAACAAATCCAGTATCTCCTCCCGCATGAACAATAATATATCTTTGCCCTTTCGACACAGGCTCCAATACTCCGTCTTCACCCTCTCCTTGCCAACATTTACCCGATGTATGCGAAGAGTGAATATAGGTCTCATCTAAATAAATTATGGGCCGGGGCTGGGGACATTTATTATTTTTATCCACTGCATGCAAGTACTTAGCTCTCCAAGCTGATATTTCATTACAGTCCATAAGAACCTTCCGATTGGATTGAGATTGTTTTAAACGAAATCCCACCTTGTGAAGCAGCTTTCGCAGACTCTCTCGCTGTCCTGTGTAATTTATATCTGTCTTTAAGACCTCTAGAAGCTTTTTAACAGTAGGGACCTCTTTTTTAGCAGAATAAAATTCATGTACTTTCCTCCGTATAACTCCCATGTCAAAATCATCAACATGCACAAATCCACTTTTACGTTTTCTTTCCATGCCTGATGTCCAAATTTTTGTACCAGTTTCTTCTGCTGCGTGCCCTTCCTTAACTATTTTTGAAATTAGTCCTGCACCTGAAATATAAGATAATAAAATAAATGTTAGTAGAAATTTGAAATCTGGCAGGTTAGTTGGCTCACTCACTTAGCAGGTTACCTAATAGATGTACGTTACCGTTACGCTAACCTGCAACAAGAATAGAAACGATTATTTCGTGGACTTAAATAATTAGTAAAGTATCGGGTAATTTATAACAAGAAAGTTGACAACACTGTCGCTGCCGAAATTCGTTTGTATATTTGATTAAATGGAATAATCTAAGACCCCGCCCGAGCTTCTTCTTCAAAAAAGGTTTTAACCTTTAAAATAATGTTTCGAGCATCACTTTTAATAGCTTTCGGCATATTTAACTTTATAAATTCAGCCTTATCACGAAAAAACAACCAGAGAACCCGAATGTAGTAGACACTAACAATCGAATGACATTTCAACATGACGGCCGTAGTTCCAATTTTCGCCATTTCACAGATAAGTTGGTAGGAGTGTATTTTATGTTATTGACTAGGGTTCCATCAATTGAACAACCTACCATAGTGCCATTTTACTTCTATCGTATTCCTCTTTTCTTTTTCTTGTCACGCTTTTCAGTCTAATAGACAACATCGTGAATCTTCCAGTTTTTTTTATTATTATTTATTTATTCAAATTACAATAATATTACTCAACGTCTGCATACAATTAGCAAGCGCGGTAATCAAGCAGATGGAACTTTTCTGTAAGAAGAGGCTTTTGGTTTTCAGTGCTAGGTCAATGTGTGCTGACATCTCTTTGAGGTGCGCGTGGAACACAGCCGGCAGCCGGTTAGCTTTCGTAGGTCCGGGTCCTTTAAGCCCACCTAACAAAGACAAATTGTAAGTAGGAGAGGGAGGGTAAAAGTGAAATTAAAAAAAAAACTTATAACCACGTATTTGATTGCTCAAATGTGGTGTGTCCCTTTTACTCATTTTATTCAGTGCCACACTCAAAAAGCTAAATTTTACTAATATTAAATAATTATAATTTATTTTTGTTTTTGTTTTGTTTTATTTTATTACATATAATTTATTTTTGTTAGATTTGCCCTTTCATATCTTACATTACTTTCGCTAATTAGGTTCGATTACCTACTTTTGTAGGTATTGTATATATATAATACCTACAAAAGTAGAAAAAAATATCAAATTTAATTATCTGGCGAAATTCTTTAAGCGTAATGGGTACCGATGTCTAAAGACGATAAAAATAATGTTTTTTTTAGTGGTCAACAACCGCTAGTAACTTTGTTACTTCAAGTATGAGTTGAGAAAATATGTTTTATCATGTTTAGATATTATAGACCTGTAGTTGGCTTTCAGAGTAATATACTGTCCTTGTTCTGTTTGTTTTAACTGTAACTCCCATGTTATTTAAATAAATAAATATATAAAATAAATATCAATACCAATCACATTTGTGAAGTTTACACAAAAAAAAACTGATTTATTAAACTAATATTTCAAATGAATATACTAATTGCGGTCGATGACTCCACAAAAAAAAAACATCAAATTAATTTCTTTTTTTACAAGCTTTTATTTAACTTGCAATGTTTGTATGTGTGTATGATCGGGCCAAATCTTGCAAGCTGAATTAAAACCACTTCTTCTTGTCCTACGACGTTGAAATTTCACAAGGTGATCCTGTTTTGAAGACAATGCATTTTTATGATGCATGACCTGTTTCTACATCTAGGATTGGCTTCTGACGAAGGAACTCCTTAACGGTCAACAGTGCAGACACGAAAATTTTATATACGCATACAATTATAATAGCTCGTTCTAAAGTACACCATGATCTGGCTGCTGCACCTAGGATTGGCTTCATACGAGAGATCTCCTCATCAGTCAACAGCACAGGCACGAAATTTTGTATAAGTACTCATTAAATTATGATGATAGTCCGTTCTAAAGTGTGGCATGACTTGGATCGTGCAACTCGCATGGCTTCACACCATGACTTGTGTCAAGGCGTGTTTGAGTTCATTGGATTTGTCTTTACCTTTCAAGAGAAGGTGATAGAACGGATATTTAAACAAATTCTAATGCTAAAAAGTACAAAATAAAATATAAGTAAAGACCTTTTTAAGAACAAGCTTTTAATGAACTGAAAAGTGCTTTACATAAAAGTATAAAACTTACGTTAACATACGAGTAGAACGTTAATATTATCTTAAAAGCTTGAGGCGTGAACGTCCTTCTTAAACTTTAAGATAAGCCGCAAGCTTTTAAGAAAATATTTAAATTCTATATTAACGTAAGTTTTATTTAGTACTTTTTAGTTCATTAAGAGGCTTACAAGAGCTAAAGCGCGGTCACTGTCGGATTGCATAGAAAAGAATGAGACGCGCGATGACACAACGCTGGTAATTTATTGCAAAATATGAAGCAATTATGGGTTTACAAAAAATCTATTCATTGGACTAAAAAATTAAAACACTATCACGTTAGTATTTTACTTGTAGACTAATCTGACAAAAAATCTGAATGTTTGCATGTATATTAGTATGGTTTTTAATCGTTGAAATAATTTTTTAGAGGTATCTTCGTAATATTTTTTTATCATATCAAGTTAATTGTATTATGTTTTCAACACACTATTTAACTAGCATATATCCAGAAGAATGTCATATATTTTTCTGATTTTGGTTACTGCAGTGGATCATATATTTTTAGGCATTATAAATTTGCATTTAGGTCATGTAGTCCCCTTAAAAGCTTGTTTTTAAAAAGGTTTTTACTTACATTTTTGTTTTATATTCTTTAGATACCGATGCCCATCACATCTGCGGAGTTTCGCTAGCTAATTTAATTTGACCCTGTGTATTCTCAAATCCATAATTCCAGAAAGCTCCATGTAACTGTAATCGTAATCACATGTACGACCATACATAACATCGAAACAGGCAGTGTGTAATGAGTTCTACATGTTCAGGCTTGTTTAAAATTCTTATTTGATGTGACGTCAAGACAGTCCGACGTTCGATTTATTTTATTTCTGAGATCTTCGTCAGATGGTTTGCGACATGATTCTTCATTTGTGTGTGTAAAACAGTTGGGGTATTTATGTTTTTTGTCTGAAAAGAGCGGACTAACTAGGACTAAGCCCAGGCCTGTAAGTGAGAGTTTGTCGACTGAGAATGCTATCTTGAAATTGTAACATACTGTCAACTGCTGCGTTAACAGAAAAACACCGGTCAATGCTTGCTTTCTGGACTTGTCTAAGGCCTTTGACTTAAGCTGTGGTCCCACAGCCCACTTTCTGAAAGGCCAGATCATGCCAAGCCTGATCAGCAGGCCGAGGGAACCGTCGCATCCGGTGAGGACTCCGGTGAGGCCTCCGGTGGCCTGTCGTCACCCGTCTGATCCGTCGGAAGTCGACACACGCGACAGGCTTCAACAGGCGTGACAACGTCTGGCGTGGCCTATCAGTCAACGGGCCGTGGGACAGCAGCTTTAGTGGACTACAACAGACTCTGGACTAAGCTTGGAGAGGTAGGGGCTTCCTCTGAGCTCATTAACATCTTGTCCTTCTGGTAAAAAAGACCAGAAGAAATCCGTAAAGTGGGGTTTTTTCAGTTTAGTATGCACTAGTGTGTGTGAGACGGAGGCCAATATTATTTAACTTATATGTTAACTCGAATTTGGATTTACGAATGATGTAATACTAAAATAGTTTTACGACCTTTGCAACTAACAATTAGACGGTGTCCCTCTTACCTACACACTTATTTCTACAATAAAATAAGCAAGTGCTGTTACATTAAAGGTCGTAACACCCACTTATTCAAAATAATGACAAAAAGTTTGCTTCTCTCCCTGTCATACAACGACAGTGAGGAAATAGTGAGTTAACACCAAAACCTACAAGCAAGTCATTCACACAGTCATTCAGTTCCAGCAAACACAAAACTCACACCTACAAGCCACCACCACACTCACCCTCACCACCACACTCACACACACTCACACGCTCACACTCACACACATTATAACATTAATTAGAATTATTTTATTTTGCTCAATTAATTTTTATTTTATCTTGATAGTTAACTACCCTTATTTAATTAAGTATTCTGTCAATTTTCAAACATCCTAAATTTTATTTAAGTTAACGCAACTTAGGCCCTCAAGGAACAGGCACTGTCTAGTTTGGGGACAAAAAACACACAACACACAACAAAAACAAAACACAAAAAAAAACAAATGTTTTTTTTTTTAATAAGACTGGGCTTCTGACTTCCCGTACCGTACGATAAAGATCTATGAATGACAGCCGGGACCAACTGCTTAACGTGGTTTCCGAGGTACGGAGGGGTCTCGATATGTTATGGATCGTCACACATCCACGGACCGACTTCAGCAAGCGATGCTTAACTTTGACAATCGACCATAATAAGCGGCTGTAATTATTTAGCCACGAATCTGATAACACAAATAAAGTCAATTATATGAACCGGAACAACAACAAAACCAACGAAAATAAAGGCATTTCTTTATTCCCCGCGCAGGCAATAAAATACTAAAATAGTTTCCAGCGGAAACCAATTAATCAAACAACCCAATCACAAAATGTAATTTTACATCGAGTTTCTGATATAATTTGGTTTGTGACAGTTCAATATCATTGCTTATGGAGTGTTCTGAGAAACACGCGATGTAGAGGGAAGTCATTCAAGTGAAAACTTGATACGAGTACCTTTGTCGTTTCTATTTCGTATTTTTGACATCCTATACGAGGCAAGCAGTGGTGGCCAAGTAATACCGGCCCCGACTTACGAGTTTTAGGTCGTGAGTTCGAACCCAGGCCAGCACTTTACTGTTTATATTTCATTTTATTTCATCATCAGTGCTCTCAAAACGGTGAAGAAACACATCGTGAAGAAACCGGTATGTCCTAGAACCAAAAACATTACGGAGATATGTGACATCTACCAACCCGCACTGGGCCCGCGTGGTGGATTACGGCCCACTCCCTCTCACAGAGAGGAGGCCTGTGTCCCAGCAGTGGGAACGTTATAGGCTGATTATGCTACGAGGCGAGATTATGCTCTCTTTAGATCAAATCCCAGGTTATTTGTTCTGATACTAGAATAGATCTAATTATTGGCATTTGACTAACTGGCAGAATATACTAGACATGGAAGAAAACTGACAAACTTTCATTTTGTCATGCTTTGATTTTGCCAGTTTGCAAACATCTCTCGCAGAACCGACAATGGAGACCGCGTTTATGCAAAAGGAGTATGGGACGCCCGCCGGCCAGGTAGAGTGACGACTTGCGAAAGGCGGCTGGCAGAGACTGGATGAGGAGAGCCGAAGATCGGGCTCAGTGGCGTTCACTAGGAGGGGCTTACGTCCAGCAAAGGACGAATATAGGCTGATGATGATGATGATCTAATTTAATAGCACAGCACAACAACTTCCGTATAGAATAAAAGTTAAATTTTAAATTTAAAAATCTCCCGACACAAATAAAAACTTCTAAAAAGTAAAACATCATAATGTATTGGCCCTGTAAGTAAGTTATAGGTAATATTTTGATCCAGCGTCGCGTCGTCGCGTCGTGACAGGGGACGGCTTTACTGGCAGTCACGCTACGATCGACACGTGCCTCGCTGAAATCTACGCAGCTGTACGTATTTTGCCCATAGTGCAACTGTCACTCATTTATCTTTATTTCTTATTCCTATTGATGTTGATGTACTGATGTTCTTATCGAAGATATGTTGTTGACTTGAAGACGATTAGCACTGAAAACCGAATTGTCTAATCTTTCTGTAGTCAAGACTACGTCTTTGTATCGACAGCAATTCTAAAGAGAAAGAGCTATTGTAGTACATCGAATCAAGTGCAATATTGAAGATGTGTAGGTATATGGAAATGCGAGTTCAATACGTCCTGCAGGTTGCGACGAAATGAGTTAGCATTACCACACAGTAAACACACAGAAGGGTTAATTGCAGAAAATATGTAAATTTGGAGGTTTTTATGTCCCAAGAATTCATTACCAGTTTGAAAATATAATATCTAAAGAAATGCACACTTTTGCATTTGATCGTACTATAGAGGAAAAAAAAAAAAGTTTGTTTTTTATTTATAGTTGCATTAGTAAAATTGAAGCAATCATTTTTCAAACTTAAATTACAACTTTCCTGTCACACATTTTTTTAATGTCCCAATTGATACTTGTGTGTTTTCCGAAACTTGTTGTTACGAGTTTTTATCCCTATTTTTAAGCCTGGTTATAATTTTCTTACTTTTATTAAGATTATCTATAATATGTGTGCCATTAATAATGGAGTTTTTCAACGTAACATCATATTTTTACAGCCATATAAACATGTCCCAGAAATCTAAAATTTCGTTACTCAGGTTTAGTAACGAAAATTTATTCTGAACGCATTGCTTAAAAGGCTGGCACAGTATTATTTAATATTCTTGCAGCACTTTTACATCTGTGAAAATGATTCGACAACGAGGCTTGCACTTTTTTGTCAAACAAATTTTGGAAGTATTCTTGCTGAAGGTGGTTTTTGTACAAAAAATCTCAGGGTGATTAACGACAGTTACCTTATGTAAAAATTTGTTTATCTTGTACTAATTTATCCAGTAATGATAATTTCGCTGTACATATTTACAAATACACCCAGTTCTCATAGATACAAAACGTTGTTTTAATGGAAATAATTTATGAGGATAACGTAATATATAATAATATATATTTCGTTATATTTCGTAACGTTAACGTTACGAAATATAACGAAACTGATGACTAAAGCTGAGAAATTGTAAAGCTTAGTTTACACATTTAATATAACATTTGTTCTATCACTCGGTTGTGAGTATACATTTTAAATGGCTATGCTTGCAAAGTTTAGCTTAGTTAATCGGTTTATTCAATCGTTTATATGGCAAGAGTTGGAGAGAGAGACGCCATTTTATTGTACCTAGCGCTCCATGTGTTCTATACCTTATGACATCAGTTTCGTGACGGAGATTCTCAGTACCTACCAGTTTAGTAACAAAATTAAAATGTACACTTTTCTGAGCATGACCCAGAAATGCTACATCAATACGGACACACAGCCCTGTAAAAGAAATGTTCAGCTTCTGCTAAGGTACCACTGTATATAATTTAAAAATTGTTAGGATAAGAGTGAGTGTTCAAATTTACAACGTACAAAATATTCGGTCTATTTTGTAAAAATCTCACCGGTAGATTGAGGTACACAGTTACCTACACTAGTAGCTCTGTGAGCTGTACACTTCGTGAGTCTATTTATGCATAGCTTAAAACTGTATAAATGTTCACCTTAAAACAAAAAGCGCGCGCAAAGAGCACGAAATGGCAGAAAGATGTTTTTTTTTTTACGTTTTCAAACCCGACATAACTCCGACATTATGAAAAAAAAAACGAAAAACATATAATTATCGAACCTGCTCACAAAATTTCACGGGAATCGGTTAAGAAATGTGACCTGTAGAGGAGAATAGCCGGACATCCGGACATGCGAAAGCATTATCGCCCAAGCTGAAACGGAGACGCTTCGCCTGCGTTTCGCGCTCGCTCGGTCAATTAGTGTATACTGTAGTCAAAGCTTCCAATATTTCATCAGTGCATACCTAACTTTAGGTATATTGCAAAAATACACAACGACTCTCATCAAATGCCAGCAGACCGTAAAGAGAAGGTAACAGTCTCCATAAATATCAAATAAAACCAGATTTTACGGTTTTAGGTGAAAAATAGTATGTCGTGTAGACTGTCTGTAGTGCATTCGAAGGTAAAAATGTCGCTGACTCCACTTTACTATCGTTTTCAGGGACCAGTAAAATTTTGATAAAAGAAGCTTTAAAAGGTAGAGCAAAATGGAAAGGTAAAATTGGTATGCAGCGTATCAAAATCCCGGCATTTCAACGTTAGTAAAATAGGTTTTTCATGAAGCTAACTGCCGCATTCAAAAAAGTCTCTTAAAAATAATCTAGCATTAATAACTTAGCAACTATTTCTATCTATACACACACAGATACATAAACTCACGCCTTCTTCCCATGGGGGTAGGCAGAAACTACAGAACCCCACCTACTACGGTCCTTACATATCCTTTTGCTTAATTCGTTTTCGTTCATACATCTGGTCATACACGCATGCTGGTTGCGAGTACTACGCACCTGAAACTTGCATCTGATTTTTGTAGAACATCACCGATAAGGTCACTATTGTTTTAACTGTCTAGTCTGTAAGATCCCACTGCTGGGCAAAGCCCTCCCTCACCATGTCCGAAACACGTCACAACATCGGTTAACTTAGCACACGTTAACAAGATTAAAATATTCTAAATCTTTCTTCGTCCTTTTTGGGTAACCACTGAAAATCAGCGCTGTGCTGTGGGTACCCCATAGCACAGCATCATGCTGAGTGGAAGCCTTCTTGTCACAGTCATGACGTGCAGCTGTCGATTATTTCTGTTTTGTGCTCGTGATTATAGATCTATTTTGTTTGTTTTTATTTTACGTTATTACCAGGGCTACTTATCTTTTTTGTATGCACGTGTTTGTGTGACACATAAACCTATTTTTTTTTTCTCGTCTATCTTCTTTTTAAACTAGCTTCTACCCGCGTCTTAGTTCGTGTGAAATTTCTTGTTCCCCGACCCACCCCATGGCATCGCATCGCCCACCTACGCTTTTACTTAGTTTTCGCTCGGCGTTCTTTCTGCCTTCTTAACTTTTGCTCGGCTGCTAAGGGTCGTAGCGTCATCCTATAAACTTCCTCAAGAATTGGGCTATCAAACGCAAAAAATATTTTATCATATCCGAATAGTCCTAGTTCTAGAGATTAGCGCGTTCAAACAAAAAACAAACTCTTGAGCTTTATTAAACATACATATTATTAGTATTTATCTGTAGATTTAGTTAAGTAAGTATTCGTATATATAGAGCAGTCAGTCATTCAGTCACGGTTTCCTTTTATATATACATAGATTATAGCATTACAAAATAATCTAGCATAAATAACTTAGCAACTATTTCTATCTATACACACACAGATACATAAACTCACGCCGTCTTCCCATGGGGGTAGGCAGAAACTACAGAACCCCACCTACTACGATCCTTACGTCGTTTTCGTTCATACATCTGGTCATACACGCATGCTGGTTGCGAGTACTACGCACCTGAAACTTGCATCTGATTTTTGTAGAACATCACCGATAAGGTCACCATTGTTTTACCTGTCTCGTCCGTAATATCCCACTTACTAATAAGATCGCAAGATCTTACGTAAGATCCCAATTACTGGCTTCAAGACCGAACTCCGGCAATGTCGGACAATCCCAACGGAGACTAGTCATCGATGCGGCAGATATTAAAGTGTACAAATGTGTGCGTGACACAGGGGCACTCTTTCTTACCTCACTCTTATATTCCAATGGGACGGCAATCCGACGCAATCGAAGAGAGATTAGGCGCAGTACCAGCAGCTTAACAGCATTCAGTTTCCTTGCTCTTGTTTCATGTTTATTATTGTATATATTTTAGGTAGATAAGTATATGTTTTATATATGTATGTATTTGTTGTATATGTAAATGGTACACCACTGACTACCTGCATTATTGTCTCTCCTTCTCCCTTAAAACCATCCAAAGGTTGTCTGTAAAAGATCGCTTTTAGCGACAAGACCGCCCATTGTGTCACCCTATGTAAAATTTCTACATTTATATCTGTAATTTTTATGGTGTATATAATAAAGAGTATTCTATTCTATTCTTATCGGACTTCCTGAGGCACGTGGATATCACACCGCCAACATACAAACTTCGGGCTGTTACTAAGAAATGTCTAATGAAAAAACCCAATACCACTTTGCACGACCTGGGAATCTAACCCACAACCCTACGCTCAGCAGTCGCGCTTGCAGGCACAAACGAAAATATACTTGTCAATTAAAGTAACGACTCTGAGTAACAAGGTTAGACCGGAGATAAAGCTATTCCATCGAATAAGTTAAACAGTAAAATGAACTGCGCTGTTGCAAGCACGCAAATCTGTACGCTGGCAATCAAATCAACTTTAATGACAGCCCTAGAATGCAGTTTGGATTAAACTTGGTTACGTAAGAATCTAACTGGTATGGAAATTGACTTCCAACTTAAATTGTCTGTACCTACATTCAAATCACGACTATAATACGGTAAATTGACGTAGGATGTCCATTTACCTAACTGTACATTGTAGGCCCCAAAGAAATTTAGAAGTGCGGGGAAAATCCAGGAAATTCATAAAACATTGAGAAAATCGTAAGTTGCTACGGGTAATTGAACACAGCGCCATCTGGTTTTTTTTTATGAATTACTTATGAATTTCAGAAGCACTTTGCCTTGCAGCGAAATGATTGGCTCTGAGAAAGCAAAATGTAGATGAAAACGTTGTGGAGAATAGCCTTATTGATACGAATACTACTTCATAGATGGCGCTCTACACCAGTCTTACCAAGGGGTATCGTGTTACCTAGTAGGTAACTGGGTTGTGGAGTCAGATGGGCAATCACTCCATGTAAAATACTGGTCATCTGGTAAGACTGGAAGCCGACCACAACACAGGAAAAAGGGCAGGCCGATGATGATGAGATGGCACTCTAGTAATGCCATAGAGACTTTCGCCCTTATATAAACGTTACATACGGCTTAGCAATGATAAACCATCTCTGTCTGTTTTACTATACATACTGGTACATGTTTTGACGTTGTACCCGCGTTCTAACCGAAAGTGGTTTTTGCGCAAATATTAGGTCTTTACCTATGAAATTGCCGTTCTGCAGTACTGGCCATTTCAAATCAAAATAATTTTTGTTTGGCTAAGAATTCTAATTTCAAATTAATTTTATTTTAAAAACATGGATTTTTTTTTCTAAAAGTAGTCATTTCTTTATTGATTAGTGTTACATTTTCATCGCATTTCAATCTTTTTCGTCATCATGGATACGTTAAAAATTCGAGTAATTATGGAATATGAGTACCGTCGTGGCAGCAACGCGGCACAAGCGGCACGCAACATCAACGACGTTTACGGAGCTAACACTACAAACCAACGCACCACCTGTTATTGGTTTGCTCGCTTCCGTTCTGGAAATTTCGACCTGAAAAATGAACCTCGCGGTCGTCCGAAGACTTTGGTCGACAATGACGAATTAAAGGCGATTGTGGAAGCTGATGATACACAATCTACGGCTGAATTAGCAGCAGCTTTCGACGTTAGCGTCAAAACAATATTGGTCCATTTGCGTCAAATTGGCAAGGTAAAAAAGCTTGACAAATGGGTGCCCCACGAACTCAATGATCGCCAGCGCGAAGTACGCGTCGAGACGTGCCTTGCACTGCTCAACAGACACACAAATGAAGGAATTTTGAACCGCATTGTTACCTGCGATGAAAAATGGATTCTGTTTGATAACCGTAAGCGCTCAGCAAGTTGGTTGGATCCTGGTTCAGCACCTAAACAATGCCCTAAACGAAAACTTACCCCTAGAAAAGTGATGGTCACTGTTTGGTGGTCTAGCGCCGGTGTGATTCATCACAGCTTCTTACCAAACGGGGTGAGCATTACTGCAGATGTGTACTGTGAAGAACTGAACACAATGATGGAGAAGCTGGCGCATCTCCAACCAGCATTGGTCAATCGCTCGTCTCCGCTGCTCCTGCACGACAACGCGCGACCTCATACTGCACAGCAGACGAGTCTCCAAGTTGCAAGAACTGGGGTTGGAAGCTCTCCGTCATCCGCCCTACTCACCAGACCTTGCGCCTACAGACTACTACTTTTTCCAGAATTTGGATAACTTCTTGGCGGGAAAAAAATTTAATACCCGAGAGGCAGTACAAAATGCCTTTGAAGAATTTGTTGCCTCCCGTCCAGCTGATTTCTTTAAGAAGGGCATCAATAAACTGCCACTGCGATGGCAAAGATGCATTGATTGCATGGGTGATTACTTCGATTAATACAAATAAAAAATTCATGAAAAAAATTCGTTTAAATTTTTTCATACAAAACGGCAATTTCATAGGTAAAGACCTATTATGTGATCGAGGCGATCATTTGTATGACTTATGACCAGAGATCGAATATTCGGATGCATATTCACCTAAAGTTGAGATGTTGGCTAATTAGTATAGAATGCGCTTTTGTATCGAAAAAAATCTTAACTTTAACACACACCACCCCTCCTCTTACACCCTACATACACATATTTGCATTAGGGGTTAAACATTAATCTATCTATAAATATAAAAATTAATCCCTATTTCCCTTGGTCACGCCATCACGCGTGAACGGCTGGACCGATTTCACAATTTTTTGTTGTTGTGTTCGTTATTGTCAGGAGAAGGATCTTATGAAATAAAAAAATAAGAAAGTTGATCGACACATTACAAAATTTAAGAAAACTTAACGCCAATATTAATTTTACATAACTGTCAGTTGTTTGAAATAACTGTCAGCGATTGACAGAATGCGCGCTGCAAATATCGTTTAACACAGATGGATCGGTTGATAAATGAGTCGATAGTTTTAGTTTTAGTCAATAGTCAAAACTAAAACTAAACGACATATGACATTCATAGTTAAGACAGGACAACGTCTGTCGGGTCAGCTTGTTTTAAATAAATATGCATCTGAATTACTTATAATCCAAGAATCCCGGGCTGTTTTTTTAAATTAATTTTTTTAGAAGTTGCTTCCATACTATACACGCGAATAATTACGTATTCCCGGTGTTTCTAGCATGCGGAGCTTTTTTTTTTTACAAAATATATATTTTATGAAGCCGCTTTCATACTTTCAAAGTTAAAAATTAACTTTAGATAAATATGCATCCGAATATCCGATCTCTGATTATGACGTATAAACGGGATCTAATTAATCGCGCGAGTACGTCATGTTCATATTGTAAAAGAGCCGCGCGCACGAGACCTTTCGTTTAAGACACGGCTTTGAAATCTCTAAGTTTTAAGCTAGAATTATAAATAAAGGCGTGTATGCCTATTGCCCTTGCCTGTTTTACCTTGGCTTCATACCGAGTGTTTAAGGCCTCGCCTCTCATATACGAGGCTGTGGGTTCAAATCCGGGTAAGTACCAATATGACTTTTTCTATTCATGTGTACTTTCTGGGTTTACCTTGGACTTTACTGAAATCGATGAACGAAAACCATCGTGAGGAACCCTGGATTTATAACTAATAGTGGCTCTGTGAGTTGTAGACCTTGCGAGTCTCTCATTGCATAGCATAAAACTGAATAAATGTTCACCATAAAACAAAAACCGCGAAATGGCTGAAATATGTATTTTTTTTACGTTTTCAACCCCCACAACACCGCCATTTAGAAAAATTTCGAAAAACAATCGACATAATAAGTCCATATAATTATCGAAACTGCTCACAAAATTTCACGAGAATCGGTTGAGAAATGTGACCTATAGAGGAAGGAATACAGCAATCAGGACATCCTCACATACGAAAGCATTTTTGCCCAAGTTGAAACAGAGATACTTCGCTCGTGCTTCGCGCTCGCTCGGTCAAAAATAAGTCTGAAATCGAACCCATCTTGATCAAGCGTGGTGATCAAAGCTCGTGCCTTCTCTATATGAGAAGAGGCCTTTGTCTTGCAGTGGAAGAATAATAGGCTGGTATTATTATTGATACTTGGCAACTCGGAATACTTGCTTATTTAAGGTAAAACGTAAGCAGAGTTGGGTTTAACGCTAGATACGTTAGATGGCAGTAAAACTTAGGTAAATTTGGGATTATAAATAACGGCTTGTAAGGATCCTCGGTAATTGTGAAAAGGTATTAGAATATTCTAGACACACTTACCGAGTGCCCTTACAAGCCATTATTCATCATTGCCTTCTCAGTCACGAGATAATATTTTTTTAAAGGAGTGGCGCTAGTGGACCGTTGTGCGCCCTCTTAAGCACTACTACTGTGGAGACTGGGTGGAAGTGATCTATGGACCAATAGCGATATGTTTGTGATATTTGTGTGTTTTGTATTTCTCAAAAAGGGATTTTTATAATATACAGGGTGGATATTCGGATGGGTCGAAAGGGAAGTTATCTTAACCATTTTAGCAACAGGAAAACATTCTTAGAAGACTGTTCTTAAGTTTATACACATTATGATCTATAATTTACAGATTTTGAAAAAAGAGTACAAACAGCAAGTAAGTTGGCATTTATCAAAAAAACTTTTTCTTATACCAATAGATACTGTTTCGCGTAAGGATCAGAGAAAAAAAAAACAACCAAATTTAGAGAACTAGAAATGTCACAAATGGCAAATAAATTTCCCCAAAAACGATTCTTAGTGATCAATCAATTATCCAGTCTTATAATCCTTATAACTGCATCAATTGGGACCATTAAATTAGAACATAAGAATTGTATTTTTTTGCTGACTGTACCTTTTTTACAAAATCTGTGAATGCAGTTAGCAATAACCAAAAAATTTAAGGACAGTCTCCTAAGATGGTTTTTCTGTAGCTACAACGGCTGGTACCTGCCTTTCAAAATCCTGTAAATTCTAAAAGTGTATTTTTTTCAAAATGTCCGGGTCAGATTTTAATGCCCCTTTGCACAAGGGTATAAACAAATGATCCCTACACAAATATCAAAACCGTATCGCTATTGGTCTATAGACCACTTCCCATACAAATTCGCCCAGTCTCTTTTTTATTTTTATTTTATTTATTTAAATGGCTTTGTCGCTTAGCGACCACATCGCCCAGTGCGGAAAAAATACAAAATTGTTGATTACTATCTACCTTATAACTAACTTGTACAATTGTTTTGCTTTATCGGACACTGGAAAAGCAAGGATGGTGTTACAAAAGCCGATATCATACCTTTTATATCGTCCCAAAACATCAATTCTACTATTTTCATTCCGGACACGCCCAGTCTCTTTTAGTGAAAAGAAAATAAATACAGGAAGAAATTTTAACCAGTCCGCAAACTGTTACCATGATGCACATGTTTTTATTTGTAGGATATAAAAAAAAAAACTGCTGTTTCATAGAAAAGTGCAATACCCACGCGATCAAAATGTATGGAGCAACAATTTTTTTTGTTATTACCTACGAAAATTTTCTTCGCTAGGGGCTCTAGAATCTTATGCTGAATTCAGTGTTACAGTTTGCACACTGGTTAAAATTTCTTCCTGTGTAGGTATGTACTTATTACTTATTTTTATTAATATCCATCATTTTCATGGTGACCGTCATGTGGCCGCCACCGATTTTGTAGGAAACAGCAGCTTTAGTGCAAACGGGTTCTAAAACTAGCTCTAGATAGAAGAAGTGAGACTGACTGCACAGTAATGAAGGAGACAAAAAGGTATGCGGACGTAATAAAGCAGTTTTGTACGAGTACATTGCTTTGTGAAAACACGGCCCTAATAATTGGGATGTATTTTATCGAACCTCATGTAATTTCCATTTTGCTTTCCAAAAAATATTATCAAACACTCTCATAATTATATTAGTGTCTTTTTGTGAACCTTTAATAATTCCTATGGCTTATTTATTTAAAAAAGGGTGCTTCATTAGAAGCCCAAATAGTTTTAATAGTTCAATACTTTTAAAAATGTTCATCATTAGAAGGTCTATATTTTTTTAAAGGATCTGTTAAATATTTACCTAATTAATCTAAAGAGGAAAATAAAATAATGGATTTATTATTAAAATTCAATATTTATTACGAAAATTGCAGTACAATATAAAGTAAGTAATTCACAAAGGCAATAACATTTATAATACACATCTGTACAAATTATGCTATCGACGTTTTGTACAAAACTAGAGAATTTTGACTAATATTTTTATGACTAGTGACATACATTTTTTTTTATAAATAAAGTACTATACAAAAAGATCATCAATGTTCCATAAATATATTTAAATGTTGGTGATTATAAAAACTATACAAATAAAAAACAAAAATCACCCAAAAAAATAATTTTATTTCATTTAAGTAGTTTTTTTTGGAAAATAGCTCAAGTCTTAAAAAAAGATGACCATTTAATGAAACAATCTGGCCTGAAACCCTGTCAACATAACTATTTGGAAGAAGAATCAAAATATTTCCTTTTTTTTATTTAATATTATGTAGAATATTAAAAAGTTTTCTATACTCTATTTAATTTATGATGACGAGACAGAAGTTAACTGCTTGACTATGGCATCTTCTACTTAACAAAAATCTTAATTTCATTAATTCACTGCAAGGTGATGGACATCCGGAATCACTGAGTCTGTCATCATCAATTTTTTGAATTTAGAATCGTGCAATTTTTGCATAAGAGTCCCTCGTGTAACGAAAGTGAACCCTGAGGAAGCGTTTATGAAAATTCATCTCCTAAAAAGGGTGAAATAGGTGATGAAATTTGTATAGAAGTTCGTCATTTTTGCCGATGTGAAATCCCATTCAGCACATGGCTTGAAGGTTACTAAATCAAAAGACTTTTTATAGGCTATTTTAGTGTCGTTAACGTCCAACTGATGTAGTAGGTACGCTACATAAAAACCGTAAAATATTGTTTTGATACATCGACCAACATATAATAAACACAGTTTAAAGACAGGACTCGCCTGCTTCTACGGCCATCGGTCCGATAAATGAATTATCTGGCAAATAATTTCATAAAATTCTGTTTTTTTTTTTAATTTATCCAGTTGTTTCGCTTAGTATCTGGAAGCTGAAATAGGCCCTTAGCTTAGCTTCTTACAAAACTTTCGCTATTCGAGACATTTTTGAATTGATTTTTAAAGAACATGCAATATTTTTTTGAAGTAAGTTTTTCTCAAACAAGATAGTTGCTTAGAATTTGTGTATTTGGGGCAAATTTTGACCAATCAGAGCGTCTTAATTCTGCACTGACACATACTAACGCTAAATCCGACGCCACATTTAAAAAACTTAGCATTTAAAAATTCGACATCGCGACCCAGATTTTTTTGATCTAAGTATATATTTTTTTCATAATTTATACTCTCCTACAAACCTACATGCCATTCCTTCCTCCAATACTTAATTATCACCGATTTTCAACGGGTACTATTTAATTGCACACCAAATCCTTGGGTTTGTACTTTGTAGAAAGAATGCTAACTTGTCATCAAAAATAATGAATGAGTACCTATCTAAAAACGTTTAATTTCATACTGCCGTTGCCGTGCATAACGTTTTATTTTCAATCAATGTTACAAAAAATCTGCAAAAATAGTTAAGCGGGCGCCCACGTGTCCACTAGCGCCACTCCTTTAAAAAAATATTATCTCGTGTCTGAGAAGGAATTTTGAATAACGGCTCAATAAGCACCCTCGATAAGTCTGTCTACAATTTTCTAATACCTTTTATAAACGTTCTTATTGAGACACGAAGCAACAAAATAAAAGTTTGTATAAGGTCTAGTATAAGCAACAAAATTCGATCTAAATCGTATTTTGTTGCTGCGTGTCTCATTAGGAAAGTTCATAAAAGGTATAGTATATATAAGGAAAAAAAATTAATCTAGATCGTATTTTGTTGCTTCGTGTATCAATATGAAAGTTTATAAAAGGTATAGTATATGCAACAATATTCGATCTCGATCGTATTTTGCTGCTTCGTGTCTCAATATGAAAGTTTATAAAAGGTATTAGAAAATTCTAGACAGACTTATCGAGGGTACTTATTGAGCCGTTATTCAAAATTCCTTCTCAGACACGCGATAATAATTTTTTAATGGAGTGGCGCTAGTGGACCGGTGTGCGCTCTCTTAATCCTAGATTGTATTCTTAATTCGATTTTACACGTTTTTAAAACCCAAAAATTATAACATCATCCATTTCAATATAACACAACATAACACATCATCACGCCCGTGTTCCCCAACGGGTTAGGCAGAGGTGTACCTATTAGTACAACTACATTTCGCCAGTTATGTTTAAGTCCCATGTAACAGGAGGCAAGCCTGTTGCCATCAACCGGCCACAAATCCAAACTCCAAGCTGCTACTGAGAAATTCCAGATGGATAAACCCAATAACACGTTTACTCGACCCGGGAATCGAACCCAGGACCTCATGCTCAGCAGTAGCACTTACCAACAAGGCAGTCATTTCAATATACTGTGATACTATTAATTTTTGACCTAAATTATTCTGTACGTTGATATGCTGTCGGTATTAATCTACCGTAGTAAATATAATAGCAGCTTGCACAAACTCATGCAAGAAGGTTGCATACCATTTTTCAACAAAAAAATCTGATTAGTGACTAACACACCACAAACCACGCCACACCACACCACACCACACTACACTAATCTATCTAACCCACTTTTCTACCAGTGTGTAGGCAATTGGCAATGTATTTCCGACATTATTCATAAAACAATTAGATGTCAAATCAATTTGACCGATGGACACGATTAGGTGCTCTTTAGTTTTTTGATATGCAATTAAATATTCCCGAATTCCATTTATCTTCAGTCCCACCTTATGTTAGTATGTACTTATCCTTATAGCTATTGTGTACGAATGTTGTACTGCATACGTTTCGACCTTGGGACTTAGTTTCGAAGGTCATGAGGTCACAGGGTCGTTTCTTCGATGTGGTGATGCGGCTTAAGGTGGTGAAGTTTTCTAAGTCTGAAGCTGTTGAACAGCAGAAGGCTCTGCGAAATTCTCGACGGAATTTTCCTGGGAATTGTGAAAAGAACATTAGAACTATATACATCGTTATTACTTGTGTTATTTCTGGGTACATTGATACCCTGAAAATGCCCTGAAAGGCCTTTATTTATTTTTTGTTTTTGTTGTTGATCTGGCTAGAAAAAAATCGGATAAGGTTATGACAATGATAATGATGATGGGTAGCTATATGTGAGTTGTTAAAACTTGTAAGTTTCCTATAAATGCCACTCGTGTATAAGGTTTAACAACCAGACAAGTGCGAGGTGAACTCGCGTGGAGAGAGTTTCGTACTATGAATATGTTACCCGCCAAAAACATTTCATGTAAAGTAAGTTGCTTAAGACTTACGTAACGCTTTCACTGTTAGAAAGTTGTCAGACCTAATGTAGAGCCAAGCCCCTAACTTTACAAGGATTAACTCTACAAACCTTACATCTTGGTCAAAATAGTACGGCTTGGCCGTTTCGTGGCCATCGCACAGACACTCCTATGGGCTTATGGTAAGAAATTAAGTCACTGGTGTTTAATGTTGTGTCATGCAATAGTTCAATGGAACCAAGCCAAGTAATAATAACAATAATATCTTTATTCCCAAAAAATACAGATAATTGTACTTAAAGTTTACAATTTTGGAATTAATGGTGGGTAGAGGACATTTACTTTAAACATTTGGATGCTCCAGAAATCTGTACACAATAAATAGATTAAACTCTGTCTCTTAAACTAGGGTATCCTGTATCTTAAGAGACAGTGTTTCGCTATGAGGTTCCAATTGACATATGTATAAGTGGACTGTGTCGATTTACCTTCTGAAGGGAAAGAAAAAAAAAAAAAAGTTTTACTGTAGTTTTAAATTATGTAAGATTATGTGAGAGTACGAGGGTGAGGGTGAAAGAATGTGATTGTAGGTGTGTAGGTGTTTGTGTGTGAGTGTAGATAAGTAGGTAATGTAGTGTACGTGTGTAAGTGTGTGGGGGAATTGTGTGTGCGAGTGTGCATGGATGCGAGGATAGAAGTGTTCGTGCAAGCATGGAAATGGGTATGTGCTTATTAGGAGATGAAGGTAAGTAAAGTCTCCGTTTCGGCATAGTCCTGTTTAAGTAGCCATTCTGTCACTTTTAATTTTAGCGTTTGTTGAGGTCTAATATATTCAGTGTTTTATGAATCTTTTTGTAAATGTACGCGCTAATTACATAATACTGATGTTTTGCGAACGTGGTCCTCTATTGGGTGCCTGAGGGAAGGTTTGTACGTTTTTTTGGGTTAGACGGGGAGAGGCTGCGATGTTTCCTAAGGACAGATTGAAGCACAAAGAGCTGACGGACTGTAATTGTAAGGACCTTGCAGTCTGCATTTAGAGGGTGAAATTTACAGATTTAATTTTGTTTTTTGTTTTTATGTGAGTTTTTCCTAGCCTGCATACCAAATTTCAGCTCTTTCTAGGACTTCGGGAAGTGTCCTTGAGGTTTTTATGAGTGAGTTATGAGTCAGTAACGAAATCGATGTATTTTAGGCGTTAATAAAATCCAAAGCATATAAGCTTGAGAAATGAAAGCTTGTGCATTTTATAAGTTTGCTAAGTACATTTTATGCTGAGAATTGAGCTTTCTAGCATTATCCAGACCGAAGATCGGTATGAAATTACGACAAAACGCTTTGAAAAAAGCTAGGTAGTTTCCCTGTTTTCTGTTTTAGGCTCAACTTGGCGCCACAAGAACAGTACCAATGACTTTACGTGCTTTAAAAAATATTCAGCTGTCCCATTCAAAACTTCAATACTTATTCGACCCAAATGTATCAGACAGCTGATAATATTTTTCGGGATTACGTTATTGGTTCCATGGAGAATGTTGTACATATGTATGACCACACATTTCTGATGCACGCTTTAAACCTTCTCAAAACTCAAAGCAGTTATTTCAAATAAACCAATTACAGGCACTTGTGAATTGTCAAGAAGTCAGTCAGTCAGAAAAATTAGGAGAAGAACGGACAAGAAACACCACGGACACTCTTTTAAATCAACAATATAGTTACAAAAAAAATTGGTTACATTATTCATGTTGAAATTATACATGTGAGAATGATGTAGAAAGACGTGCATGTTAATAGCGTCCGTAATAAAAAAGACAAAAAAAAAAAAATAGGCAGTGGCAGCCAAGAGATGACCAGTCCCTGACGGTGCCCATTCACGAACATGACGTATGGATCAGTACCATTCAGCTCAACCATTTTGAAGGGAACTTAACTTACTTACTTATGTCCTCGGATTTAGATGAGACGTAGTGTTAAATAGAGAAGCACTTACCACTCATAAAGTTGTATATCAGAGGGTTGATAGCAGAGTTGGCGTAGCACATCACATGAGAGATCAGAGCGAGACAGGTGATCACATCGGTCTGTTCCATATCCAGCGTATATCTGTAAGAAGGAAAGAGATCACTTTAGTTAAAAAGATGCTTCAAATCAGAATCAATCTAGAGCCTTTTCCAAACTATGTTGGGATCGGCTTCTAGTCTAACCGGATGCAATTGAATAACAGTAGGGACCTAGCTGACACACAAACCAGCAAAAAAAAACATAAGATAATCTGTCTATAATGCCTAGTTCACTTGCAATGTGACTTGCGACTCGACTTGCGTCAAGCGACACGCCCACGCGTCACCCGTTTCCGTCGGACACTCTGCAAGTCGCGTCGCGGTGACTTGTGGCATGCTCTAACAACTAATTTCATTTTTTTCCTCTGCACTCGCTAACGCAAGACGCGTGTCGCTTGCGCGTGTAGCTTGTGGCGACGAGGTAATGTTCCCACTACTGTAACTCAAGCTTCCTCTCGGCGCGGTTTGGTGAACACAGACGTCATCATTTTGATATACAATATTCAAACTGCTATACATAGCGAAATTCTGTGAAATTATCCAATCTATTACCTAAATTATCATACGAAATAATTGTGACCGACGTTCTGTTGTTGATAAACGTTAATTAGCACGTACAAGTACAGACACGAGCATAAATATATTACTATGAACAGTTTGGCATTAATATCTGATTTCATGATTCATTCATAAATATTTGTTGTCAAGACGATACAAATATCTGTGATCATCTGTGGAAGGCACAAACAAGTAACGGCACAAATATGTGACATCGAAGAAAAACCAAAAGTATCTGACGACACAAGCGATGCCAACATATATGGGATACCGTATCGACTTCTAAAAGATGTGTAACCCCTTGGAATGATACCTTGTTGTAATCAAAAATATCTGACATCACCTGACAAAAATCTGATAGTACAATTGCTGTTGCGTATGCCCGAAAGTCAAAGATTTATTATTTTATTCATCCCTTCTGGGTGCCCGCCCAGTCATGCTTACAACCACTATATCAACGAAGCAGTCAACGCCCAGACTTAATATTGATTTGTACGTAATTTATTTAAATGATAAATGATAAATGATTTGTAAGTAGGTTTGTACAAACACTTTTACACGTCAATCATATTTTTAAACTAGATGAGGTCGGCGTTTCCTATCTGACTACTCTGAGAAGAAACGCCGAAACAAACTCAGAGGTCACAGTCTCTTTTAAAGTCCAGACATAATCTTGGTCAGATCATGTGAAGACCATATAGATTGGTATCTGAAATGGTCTTTTGAGGAAAGAACCACACAGATTGGGTGGACCTGTCCAGTCAGTGCACGCATTTGTCAGTAATCGTGCAGCTCAACTCAGGAAGTCAGGACTTAAGGAGCTCAACGATTCGACGAACAATACCAAAGAAAGGACATTTGGGTAGGCCACATAAATTACTCAATCTGCCAGATCATGATCAAAATTAACTGCGAAAAAAAAGCAATGACCGACATAATCCTCACATTCACAATAATTAAAATAACATAATACTTTACAAGTAAATACTCATGTCATTGCGTATATAAAATTCAACAATGTCAATGTGTATATAAAAAATCGGA
The DNA here is from genome assembly GCA_916610205.1 of Griposia aprilina. NCBI lineage: Eukaryota > Metazoa > Arthropoda > Insecta > Lepidoptera > Noctuidae > Griposia > Griposia aprilina. The sequence goes on along the minus strand of OU744304.1, from coordinate 17,592,150 downwards.
CATAATGTTTGAGAACCATGTAGATTGGTGTCTGAAATGGTCTTTTGAGGAAAGAACCACACAGATTAAGTGGACCTGTCCAGTCAGTGCACGCATTTGTCAGTAACCGTGCAGCTCAACTCAGAACTTAAGGAGCTCAATTTATATAGGAACTGTACCTAATTTATTAAATGAATCCTACCAAAGAGTGGAGTCCGACGAAATTTAGTTTTCGGCAATTTTCGGCCAAATTTTCGTCCAAAAATTGTTTTTTTTATGATGTACATCCTCGGCAGTAACATAATAAAATGTTTTAGTAAATGAATACTTACAATTCAAGTATTCAGGGAAAATCCACAGTTACAACAACTAAAAGCACAATAACTGAGAAAATGCAGAAAAATAGCTTTACGACATCAGATTTCTGGTCTTTGTGAAAAGTATAACGTAAATTATTGTGCGGTTATATTTGACACGTATCAATTTTATTAAACTGTATTTATTTTTACTTTTACCAAATAAAAACCCATCGTTAAACAAAAAGTTTTTTTTTCGTTTTCGGGTTTCGACCGAAAATGTAAATCAGGCCGAATTTCGTTTTCGTTTTCTGCCAAACTGGACCAAAGAGGCTTTGCTGTCATCGTTAAAAGTTTTAAAAGCATCTATACTGGTTTTCATTCTCACCGGCTTACCGACTTTTTTCCGAGAATTCTAAAAACAAAACGTAACTTTGAATGCCAAGTTCTTAAGTTACCTTTGTCAGGAAAGGCAGGCTATGCAAATCTCTGAATAATCTTCTCAGACGAAAGATAGTGTTTCGAAAATAAAGGAATAAGATAAAAACCTTTTGTAGGTATGGTTTGCGAAAAATTAAATACTTCGAAGTACTCGTAACAAAAAGACATAGCAATGAAAATGTTATGAATCGTTACACAACTCATAAAAAAAAAACATAATTGCAAGAAGTATCAAGTGTCCTTTTGTTCGTTCTTGATTTCATAATAAAATTCATAAAACTATCATTTTGTATTTTTATTTCAGCCATTCTTTATTTATTTAAACCCTATGGAATTCGGCTCTATTTTTCTTCTCAGAAATGATTTATTTTAAACTTGCTTCTTTCCCCGTAGCAAAGGTTAACTTGTACTGGATTTTGTATTTTACTGTTAATTGTAGCAATAATAAATTTTGTTTTATTATTTTTGCTATATTTTGACAAATGATCTTTAGATGCAAACCTTAGAGCTAATTAATACTCGTAGTGTCCAACTAGATTGGCCTTTTGAACCATAGTGCGGTGTACGTAATGAACGTAAACGAAACAAAAGATGTGAGGATAGTAGCAGGTGGCGTTCTGTAGTCACTGCCTACCTCCATTGGAAAAAGAGGTGAGTTCATGTATGTACGTGTGTGTGTTATTATTGTTTTATTTTGAGTCTATGAAACTTAAAAACAAATACTATAAATACATAATTTAATGTTTAACAATTCTGTGCATTTGTAGGAAGCATTGTCTATTGAAATTAGCGTCTTGTTAATCTTCGATCGATCTGTGCGGCTGTTATGATTTAGCCACGAGCCTCGACCCGGGAGGGAAGATATATGGGTGATATTCGCTTGACAACTGACCTAAACTTTCCGGCATTGGCTAGTAATTGAGTTGGTGGGTATTGGGTCCACGTGCCACATGGCAGTCGATCCATCAGTCGCATCTGGTTGGTTTAGAAGCCGATCCTAAATAAATAGTGTAAAGACCATGTACAAGAATAAGGAAAAAACTTTGATATTTTTTACTTGAGATGGGCCGACTAGCCGACTAGTTGGCTGCAAAATGACCGACTAATCGGCCGACTAGTCTCCTTTCCCGACTAGTCGGTACATCACTAATAATTATTTATACAGGCCAAACCAATCATTACTTTCGGTTGAGTTCGGGTGACATCGGCAATGTTCGTGACTAGTTTACCCATTTATAACTAACTTCGTCCGCGTGAAATTTCTTCTTTTAAGCTTTAATAAATATTTTTTAATATTCAACAATGCTGTAGCTTCCCATTAGTGAAAGAATTTTTTGAATCGGATCAGTAGGTTCGAAGATTACCCCCTACCATTAATATACTAAAAACTCTAGTAGATATACCAAACCAACCAAGGTACCAAGGTATGAAACGTCATGTGGAAGCAGCCATGTCTCCTGTAAAGCCACCAAATCTGACGTTTCACAGAGAAGTCGTACATCATCAACTGATCGCTTTATCGACTTACAATTAAAATTACACATTTTTAACCGACTTTTCAAAAAGGTTATCAATTCGGATGTTTTTTATTTTTATTTTTTATGTATGTTCGGGCATAACTCCATCTTAAATAGACGGATTTGCAAAATTATTTTTTTGTTTGAAAGGGTATACTCTCGAGGTGGTCCCATTGTCACCAAGTCAGAATCTGATGAAGGGATCCCATGGAAATCGAGGGAAATCTTCAAATTTTACAGGCACGCCTATAGCGATTTGGGTATTTTTTATAGTAACTCGTGCATTTGCTCTCGGAAAGCACCATTCGGTGAAGTGGAACTGATGATGAAGACCAGAGGCCACCGGAACTACTCAATTATAAGTATTTCACGGGTTACGATTCGATTACTCTAATATGGTTGCTCAGCAATTTATGCTCTTCACAATGAATATGGTGAAATGGTGCTGATGGTGGCTTTACCATCAGCTCCAGTTCTTTTGGTTCTTACCAGGAGAACTCCTCGACAATTAACGTCCCTGCATCGGGAAAAGGAATATTTTGTAAAAGGTTATGAGTAGTTGATATTAGGCTATTGTAACTTAGATAAATTAATAGCTGACTCACTAAAAAGTGAAAAATAAAAAACTTTTTTATAAAAAAAAAAACAACCGACTTCAAAAAAAAACACTACAAAGTGAAAAATAACTTTAATTTTGGAAGTCGGCGGCAAAAAACTAAAATACAGATCCAAAGACACCGACTTCCGAAATTAAAGTTATTTTTCACTTTGTAGTGTTTTTTTTTTTGAAGTCGGTTATTTTTTTTTTATAAAAAAGTTTTTTTTAAGCATTATTAACGTTCGGACTTGACGGCTGTCGGATAGGCACAGAACGCATAAAGCGCCTAAAAGTTATTCCATCAGGCCAAAAACTGTCATTCATAAATAATTCTAACTTCGCTTTTGGTACAAATATTGTAAAAGCGTTGTAACTCTTATTTATTTTCATGTGTATTCTTTTATGCGCAAGAGTTAACTGCGTTTTATTTTTAATATAGCTTGTAATGTCTTCTTCACTAATATTTCTACTGACATTCGAGATCTAAATTGGTATATCAACATCAGCTGCCCGGAATTTAACGTCAGGTGTAGTAAACGCACATCCTTTCTGACCACGTAGTTTATACCGCTATTTATATGATTTACCGCGCACTAACGTCCACTCAGAATCACCGTTTGGTACCACTGGTTTATACTTTAGACTCGAGACCAAAGCCCCCTACATAAAAACTCGCAAATTTTACCTCTTTATAATATACTAGCTTCTGGCCGCGACTTCGTCAGCGTGAAATTTCTTGCTCCCCCGACCTATCCCGTCGCATCGCATCGCCTGCCCGGGTTATTACTTCGTTTTTTTTTAGCGTTCTTTCTGAATATTTTTTCTTGTTGCTTGGCTTCTAAGCGTCTTAACGTACAGTTAAATAGCCTTTAGCTTTCCTTAAGAACTGGGCTATTAAAGCCTTTTTTTTTTCAAATACGACCGGTAGTTCCAGAGATTACCCCCTACATACAAATTCTACCTATGTATGATATTAGTATAGATATAGTATAGATAGATATATGTCGATTATATATAGAATATAGATATACAAATTATCGCGGACCTTATAACATTAAATTATACCACGTATGCTACATAGTATACTTAGATGGAATAAAAAAAAAATATGAAATTTATTCACTAAAAAATCGGCAGTTCCTTTCATTTTGTTACACGTAGCTCGACAAAATGTATAGAACAGCAGTTTTTTTTGAGAAAGGATTTCATATAAATTCTGTATATGGTTTAAGTATACCATGTAGTATACGTGGTATAATTTAATGTGATAAGGTCCGCACCACTTTATATAGAACATATAGATATAGAAGATAGTATAGAATCAACTCCGTATTTATGGCTTTTGTGGATAGAATTTTGATTCCGATTTGTAACTGTAGTAATGGCAATCATGTCATTTAGTCTAAATAGGCTTTTATTTTTATATAGATTCTTCTATATTTTGTGAATGTGAGAACGTTGTAGACCTAACTTGTAGACTGTAGATTTGTGGACCTTTTTATATTTTGTTGAGTACCTGTTACTTGTTGACAGGCCTACACTTTCCTCCCATATCTATCGACACTTTAATTGGAAACATTGTAAAAGCCCCTTATTTTTAAAAGAGTAACCGTGGAGTTTCTTGCCTGCTCTTCTCCATAGGAAACAACCAGGTGGAACCGTGCACCTAGCTTCTGACGTTTCATAAGTGCCCATGTTGGTTTATGTAAAATAAAATATTTTGTTTTGTTTGATTTGATTTGAATAGCGAAGCGCTCCTGCTTCAAGTAATTGCAAATAGTAATTTGGCGACATGTCAAAATATCGAGATTTTTATGCTATATTCTAAGCTAAATATTAATGTTTTATACACATAAAAACATCCCTAACATAACATCACGCCTGTATTCCCCGAAGGGTTAGTCAGAGGTGTACCCATAGTACACCCACATTTCGCCAGTTATGTTTAAGTCCCATGAAATAGGGTGCGAGCCTATTGCCATCAACCGGGCACAAATCCAGACTCCGGGCTGCTACTAAGAAATTCCAGATGGAAAAACCCAATAACACTTTGCCCGAGCCGGGAATCGAACCCGAAACCTCATGATCAGCAGTAGCGCTTGCGACCACTAGACCAACGAGGCAGTCACATACACCACACAAAACACACACACAAAACTTTCGGAATAATCGATGTGAATTCTCTAATGATGGTGAAAACCGCATTAAAATCCATTATGCAGTTTTAAAGAACCAAGCGGTCACACAGCCAGATAAGGAAAGAGACTAAGATAAATACTATTTATAGATTTGGTGACCGTAACATAATTATTAATTAACCGGACATGAATAACAATATTACCAATAGAAAGAATCAATACGAGATGACAAAATTGTTTGACACCAAACTACAAAGTACATATTGACAAAGACGTAGACGCGAAATGTAATCTCACAGCCAACATCATCTAATAAAACAAACATGGTCGACAGATAATTTATTCTCATACAAAATCTCTTGTATCTTGTATCCTTGTTTACTAAGATGACAGCAGGTTGTGTGATATTTCTCCGAAGCGTAGTAGATGACTCTTCAGGCAATTTATTTATTTTATACTTGTCATCAAGCAAGAGGAAAATGTTGTGAGGGAAGTTTTGAGTATGAATTTGGATGGGTATGTGAGTAGAGAAAGACCAACGAAACGATGGATGAACTGTGTGAAAGATGATATGGATAGAAAGGGGGTAACTACCGGTTTGACGACTAATAGAGAAGTGTGGAAGTAACAGACATGTTGCGCCGATACCAAATGAATTGGGATTAGGGCAGCAGAATGATGATGATTTGTCTTCAAGTTGCCAACCTTCGGGTGAAGTATGAAGGTATTAGTGTAATTCCGTATTGGAAACTCAATGAAGAGACCGCAGAAAATTCAAAAGTGAACACATTATTTGGGTTTCAATTCAAAGTACTTAAGAGCGCGTACACGGGTCCACTAGCGTCACTCCTTTAAAAATATTATCTCATGACTGAGAAGGAATTTTGAAAAACGGCTCAATAAGCGACCTCGGTTAGTATGTCAAGATTTTTCTAATACCTTTTATAAACTTTCATATGAGACACGAAACAATAAAATTCTATCTAAACAAAAGCGGCCACATTCATTTAGATCGTATTTTGTTGCTTCGTGTCTCAATATTTTTTTTTTTTTTTTTTTTTTTTTCCCTTTGTTATTAAGAACAGAATTCTTAATAAATTAATTACAATCTAGCCTAAAAAGACTAATAAGTAATTTAACTCTAACTTAATATGCTACGTTATAAATAATGTTAATACTAAGAATAGTGTCTATTTGCACTTTTACACAAGTCCGTAGCACTTTCTTAGAGTCTGATATATTATATTAAAACACTATGTTCATGTGTTATTGTAAAGTGTGTGTCTCAATATGAAAGTTTATAAAAGGTATTAGAAAATTCTAGACACACTTACCGAGTTCGCTCATTGAGCCGTTATTCAAAATTCCTTCTGAGTCACGAGATAATACTTTTTTAAAGGAGTGGCGCTAGTGGACCCGTGTGCGGCCTCTTAAATCGTAGCGGATTTACACTTCGATACCTTTTGAATAAGTCCTAAATGAAAGAATAACACTCAAGTTCTCGTTAGTGTAGACTTCAAAAATTCACGTAATTTTCTTCCAATATCATCTTATTTATGTTCAATATTAATATTCAATATAATCTTAAAATTCACGTAATTTCATGGCACGGCGATCAAGTTGCGGTCCATTTGCAGTAAAGTTCAAGTTTGAGTGGTAAACCGTGTTCTTCTAACTTTGAACTGCGCGTAGCAGTAGAATGTTCTTAATGCGCTCGCGTGTTGCGAACTTGACGCGAGCTTATATCGGACAGCGGGGATTATTATGGGAAAGAGTGTTTTCGATGAACTCTGGCACCCAAAGTAAGATTTAACTTGTGTTTAGGGTGCCAGCGTCCTCGCCTATAATTTGAACATAATTATAGTTGTAGAACGAGCACAGAAAGGCAATTTTGAGAAGTCCTTGCACCTATACAACAAGAAACTATAGTAGAACCGTCATAGAAGAAGTCTTTCATATTAATTCCAACTTAGTACCTTCAGCAATTTCTGAGAAAATCTGACGAAACGACAGAGATTGACAAACAAAGGGATGCTGTCAAGGTATCTAAGACGTTTGAATCGTTTTAAATGTTTGTAATAAAGAGGATAGCAAAAAATTGGGTCACGGACAAAAATAATATTATTGAAAAAAAATATTTACTTGAGTGTCGAGTGGACGAAAGGATTTTGATAAAATAGACATATTTATTACAATAAGGAAATAATAACAGTTAGACCTCCTACTAATCCTACTTCCTACTAATATTATAGGTAAATGTGAAAGTTTGTGAGGCTGGATGGATGGATGGATGAATGTTTGTAACTCTTTCACGCAAAAAATACTGAACGGATTTGGATGGAATTTGGAGCACAGATAGTTTATAACCTAGATTAACACGAAGGATACTTTTTATCCCGGTAGTACATTCCCGTGGGATAATTTTCGAAATCTACGCGGGCGAAGCCGCGGGCAAAAGCTATATACATAAAAATAACTACCAAAACAAGTAAAACTAACAAATAACAATGAAATAATATTAGAAAAAAAAAAAAACAAAGCAAATCTATCGTCCATCATCTCACAGAATCTCAAACATGCACGACCACATTGCACTAATCGGGACAACGAGAATTATTTAAAAACATTGCAGTCAAATCTTTTGAGTTGGTACTCGTAGCAGCGGAAAAAATATAATTTTAATCTTGACCATAGTTATTATTTGGGAAATTTTTGGTTTCTAAATTACCGAAATAATTAATCGGTAAACAGAGTAATTATCCTTAAGAACATTCTGTACCTTTATCCGAAAATAAACGTTTTTGTTTTATTTTTAGGGTTCCGTATTCGGCATGGGTATACATATTAATTACGACGGCAAAGTGGTTTTTTATTGTACCTGCTCTAGATGTAAAGAGGGGATGTATTTTTCTCTCGTTTATCCCACGGTGTGGGTGTCGTTGGATAGGCCGTTCATAATTATTGCGGATGTGTGAAAATCATTTTTCGATTCAGGGATCTTTTTGCGAAGTACTAAGCATTAAAGTGCAATTTTTTGTTAAAGTCAAGTGTGCCCCCTGCCAGCTACATGAAAATACTGACGGCTATAGTATATAATTTATATACAACGAAGTTAAAAGGAAAACTATCACAGCTAAGTACGCTTTACAAGTTAACGAGTAATAGTCGACGAACTTACATTAATTTGCAGTTGGAATGTAAGGGTAAACATGTTTTTCAACTACAAATTTAAGTTTGTTCTTGTAATAATTAATTTCATCGCAACTACGGAACCCTTCATTGCACGTGGTCCGACACGCAATTGGCCGGTTTTTTTTTAAATAACTGTTTGTGGTCATGGAATTAATTCTTTGAGCGTAAAGGCAATATTATACTTGGACATCACGGAGGCGCAGCAACGATGGCCGCGCTGCCAAAAACTGTACTGTTGGTTGCACAACCAAACGAACGCCGAGTGAGAAACCCATCAAAAAACTGTGTAGGTACACTTTGTTAGCAGCGCAACCATGGTTGCACTACCAGTGTCCCAGTGTAATATGGGTCTACCCGCGCGTTTACATCCATAATAATACAAGTTTAAGAATTATTCCTTAATTTTTCCCGGCGGGGTTTTTTTGCCCGGTTGATGGCAATAGGCTCGCCCCCTATTACATGGGAATTAAATATAACTGGCGAAATGTGGGTGTGCTATAGGTAGACCTCTGCCTAACCTTTCGGTGATTACAGGCGTGATGTTATGTTATGTGTATGTGTCCTTAATTTTTCATTATTTTTTTTACTTTATTTCTTACCTGAGTACTGAAAGCAGGTGTACTGGGAAGTAGCATACTGCGAACATGATGACCACTGCCACTAACATCTTGGCTGCCTTCCGCCTGGAACGCAGTTGAGCTGGAATTTTAAAAGAAAAAATGTTTAAAAAATTCGGGAGAAGTCGTGGGACATTTTAAAATAAAACCATTATAAACAGTCGAGAAGTGTCGTGGGACACCCGGTTGGAACAAAGTTTCTTTCAGTTTTGCAAGAAACTTTCTCTTTATAAGAAATAAAGAAAATATGTTTATTTGCGTAAACATGACGCAGAGAAAAACACAAACAAAAAAGAACAAGTTGAGGGGAAATATGGGTCACGTCCACGCAAAACGGCAATCGCTCAGCATAATGCTACGACCCTATGCGAGACCAGCGCTGATTTTCAGCGACAGCCGGCAGTGACGTATGGACATCAACCAATGCAGCATACGAAAATAAAAATACCAAACATACGAAATAAAATAAATACACAATACCTAGTTCTAAATGTAAACTTACTATTTATAAAATGGTAACATTCCGGACAACGACTCATGCGCCGCCGGCCTTTAATAATCTGTGCGCGCAGCTGTCATAAAACTATAGTTTTGACGTTTTGACATACTGATTAAGTCATATATAACATGGCGCATTAGGTAATGAATGTTACGATGGAATTCTATTAAAAACAAAATGATGTAGGTATTTGTATTGGGTTTTCTTTTTGCAAAATCCATGAAATCCGAATAGCAAAATATGACGTCACAAAGCTCTATCCATTTCGAACTTACATAAAAAATCACAATATTTTACCGAATATTCCTAAGAAACAGCAGATTTCTTTTTTTGTGATTTCAGTGTTGTTTCTTTAGTAAAAGTTGTTCATAATGATGAGTACAAAGACTCTTAAGAGCTTTCAGATATTCCTTTGTTAGATAAAATATTACTAACGTTTGCAATATGTTAGACGTTCTTATATCAAAAGACTATAACTTCATTCCAAAACAGAAATAGCGGACACTGGCCGCATAGCTGCTGGACTAAAGTGGAACTGGGCTAGCCATGTGGCTAACCCAGTATCGTCATCTCCGTATTCGTCATCTCCTTCTGTGACTGCCGCGTAGTCGTTTCCTGCTATTTGGGATCCACTAAGTGGTGGTTTTTACGTGTTGCTGCTCCGACATGCGACAGACATCTGTCGCATGTCGGAGCAGCAACACGTAAATGGGACAACACAGAAGGAGATGACGAATGAGGTGGACTCCTTCGTAAAGGATTGCCCCGCAATTGCAGTAGACCGGAAATGTGGAAAGAGGGAAGGCAAACCGCTGCCCTGCAGTGGGGCAATACAGGCTTAGAATAATAATTAATAACCACGGACTAGAAAGAAAAGAAGGACTCCGCGCCACTCGTGTCGAAAGTGAAGCACTATAAGTATGCCGGCCGTTTGTACAAACATGCCTCACGCACACATTTACATCATAAGGTGCTGACCGACCGCCATTACGCGGCACTACGGCGTCATTATAGGTACTGTTTACGTCAAGAAATGGTGTAAAAATAATTCTAAATCACAGAAAAAGTGTCACGAAATGACATATCACACACACATACACATAGATCGGTACGGTGCTTCACTTTCGATATGCGTGGCGCGAAGTCCATATTTTTTTTCGCGTCCGTGGTTATTATATTATACATTTTTGAAAAGCTCTTCATAATTTAGTAGATATCTAACAATCAGAGTTGAAGTTAGTTCTAAATAATTTGAAGGCGACTAAACTGGCATTAACCGGTTGAATGCCGTAATTACAGAAACAATTAAAAAGTCATTGTGTCTCGCTTGGATCCACAAACCGGCCATATGAAGGCTTAATTAGTAAGTATGGACTAATTTTAACTAAACGGCTTTCGAATAGTACTTTACGGCCTAACTTGAGAACTTTAGTTAACAATAATACCTAAAAACATAGTCTTATTATATTATGTAGTAGTGCTCTTAAGTTAAATATGAATGTATTATACACAAAAATCTTCTGGAATAAATTCTTTAAATGATGGTGAAAACCGGATCACCTACAAAATAAACCGCAAGGAACAAGCATTTAAAGGTTTTTTTGCGTAAAATAGATCATTAGCAGTCTGTTATTCCGTGTACTCGTATAACACAATCGTAGCGCTTCGGCATACTCAATATGAGTTCATCCAAATCACGTTCGGAATGGCTACACACGTCCGTTGTAACAGACGAAAAAGATTTTCTGGTGTTTTTACGGCATCCATATTTGGCAGAGCTCTTCTTTGAAGCATATCCCATGCATGCTCATAACATTCAAGTCTGGCGATTGAGCAGGCCATGCTAGGACGTTGATATTACCTGCGGCAAGTGTGTTTGCAACGACTCTGGTAGTCGGTGGAGTATTATAAACTAATAGTATTATAAATTAGAAAATAGTACTTTTTCTATAAAAAACAAAAAACGCGAGTGAATCCGCAAGTCTAGCCAGTCAACTACAAAAGCTATGTATTAAAGTTAAACCTGATTGTAACAAAACATTGCTTTGTGGTATATATAATTAAATTTTCGAGTAGGGTGAATACATTGTATATGTTAGAACTTTCACGTTTCTGAACGTAAAGATATTATGATATGATTTTCTTCACTATTTCATATTCCGTTCAAAAATACCCGAAACAAAAACAGTCTACATGAAAGGGACATGGAAAGTTAAACTCAAAAGAAACTTAACAGCCTAGAGTTTGATAATGAATGGAAGATATTATTGTTAGAATGTTTGATTGTGTGGAAATCGGTTGTCATAATATGTGATGCGGAGAAATGACGAAAAAGTCGTTAGAAAAGTTTTGAGTATGAAAGCGGATGGCTAGATAGGAGTAGTGGAAGACCAACGGAACGATAGATGGATTGTGTGGAAGATGATATGGATAGAAAGGGGTGATTACCCAGATGACGACTAATAGAGATTTATGGAAGAGAAAGACATGTTGTGGCAATACCAAATTAATAGGGATTAGGGCAGGAGATGATGATGATAATGTGTTTGATTTTGAATTTTATAGGAAGACTAAGGCTTTTCTTAAGGGGACTACATGACCTAAATGACCTAAATGAAAATTTATAATGCCTAAAAATATATGATCCACTGCAGTAACCAAAATCAGAAAAAATATGACATTCTTCTGGATATATGCTAGTTAGATAGTGTGTAAACATAATACAATTAACTTGATATGATAGAAAAAAAAACACGAAATACCTCTAAAAAAGTCTTTCAACGATTAAAAACCATACTAAATATACATGCAAAAATTCAGATTTTTTGTCAGATTATTCTACAAGTAAAATACTAACGTGATAGTGTTTTAATTTTTTAGTCCAATGAATAGATTATTTGTAAATCCATAATTGCTTCATAATTTGCAATAAATTACCAGCGTTGTGTCATCGCGCGTCTCTTTCTTTTCTATGCAATCCGACAGTGACCGCACTTTAGGTATTGTAAGCCTCTTAATTAAACATTAAATTAGTTAAATAAAATACCATACTTCCATACTAATATTATAAATGCGAAAGTAACTCTGTCTATCTGTTACCTTTTCACGCCTTTTAATGGCTGAATGGATTACGATGAAATTTGACACACAGATAGACCATGACCTAGGTTAGGACATACGATAATTTTATCCCAGTTGTAGATTTTAACGCGGGCGAAGGCGGGGCGGGGCGGGCGGGGGGGCGGGGCGCGGCGGGGGGGGGCTAGGTTTTAATAAATATTATTTAATACACGCGAGACACGCGATGTCTACTCAAAAACACGTCTACTAACTAGGGCTACTATGGAAGGGCTATTTGCCAGTTCAGCTTCAGAATAGGTATATTTAGGAAATTCATTGATAAGCTGATTAATACCCTACGTCAATTTGCCATATAATAGCCATTTCATATAATTAATGTCAAAGAATGACAGATGTGAAGACTATACAAAAAGATAATTACGTAGTCCAGGCTTCAGGTGCCGAGTTTGAGCTGAAACTTATTGTAGCAGCATCTACAACGCCACATGCGACCTACGCGTCATACTGACGTCACGCAAAAATCCTGCATCGCACAAGCAGAATTTACTGCGTAACTAGCATATATACAACGTTCCGACATCAATCCTCGGACAGTTGCCCACCAGACACGACACCCGTCCGGTCGGAGGATCCTCCCTTTTCCATAGAGTATAAGAGTACTTTACACACTGTTCGTCATACCTCTATCTCATTAAAGAGAGTACGTTTGATCTAACCCTATCCCTTCCAACCTTAACTTTCAACATCTATTTGTGAACCAGATACCTTCCTTTACCTACTGAGAGATTAAGAAACTTTCACAAATGTTGATGTAGTAAGGGTTAATTAACTACTAATGAGGGCAAAGGGGTCTACCCAAATCGGGATCTACAATATTATACGCTTGTAGTATATAAATTTGGACACGGGCTATATTCACCGCAAATATCAATTAATGGCACATTTAAGGTACAATAGAAGGCAGAAGTTTTTAGTGCAGTACATTTCGCTAGTTATATTTAAGTATTATTTACCTAATAGGGCGAGGCAAACAAACATAGGTTTGCACAGTCAAGAAAACTAATTGCTAATCAAATAAAAAAAATAGTTTATTCTGCACAAACAAAACGCACATTACGCCACACACACACACACAAAACACACATACGCATTACGTCAATGTGCTGTGTTATAGCCACTTCATTCACTATGCTTTGAATAATACGGAAAATTTAAGTTGGTAGTCAGTTTGATAAACAATTAATTTCAATGTCATTTTCTGTACAATATACCTAAGACCCTAGCGCCTTTGTCCGGGGGCCTACCCCCGGACAAAGGCGCCATCTCCATTGGCGAGAAAATTGCAGCGATAATCATGCGGTGCCATAAATAAACCTAAAATATTAGTCAAGGAACTTCAAAAATATTTCTAAAACATAGATTTAAATCGTTAGATCGTTGACTTAGGTCGTAAGAAAAAGTGACAATACTGAGAAACGTAAACTCACACATCCCGCATGGAAAGAAAATACGATATTTTAGCATCCAACGATATTTTTTTTTCCTTATAATATCATGACATTTTTAAATAATTTGACTCTGGAGTGATATTTTAAATAAAATGATTGTATTAATATTTGCGTATTGCAAACGTGATGATCTGTTTTTATCTTTACTTTGCATGCTGACAATTTGTGTTGTATGTATTGTACATTTGTTTGAGCAAATAAATTATTATCTTATCTTAAATATTTACCAAAAACGCAATTGGTTTTTTCCCCTTCATTTTGATTTAATCTTTTTGCGTGCTAACTAAACCGCATATAATTAAATATTGAATTAAAACCAACGCAGTCGGAGCAATAAAGACTCAATTTAGAATTTATAAAATCTAATATCTACAGCACTTCAAAGGATTCTTATGAATAAAATTTTCTTTGACAAACTGAAAGCAAATTAAACCTATTATTTTTTGGTGACTCTGATTTCGAAGTTCGTAATGGAGATAATACTTTTTTTTTCTTTTTTTTTTCTCCTTGAGGAAATCTCGAAACGACTGGTTGAGACTTCCCGTGACCCAAGGGCAGGCCAGACCTTGGCCAGATGCTAAGCATTGCCATACACCAAAACACACACTTAATAAATGATTTGATTTGATTTGATTTGAGTCTCTTGGGTACATTACAAGTCGACACCGATGCAGATGAATTTTTCGAAGCCATATTTTAGTAAATTTTGTGATTTATATGAATAGTTTTATTTAAAAATCAAGTATAAGTAGCTATTTACGAACATAATATTTTTATTCAGAAGAAATAACTGTTTCTATTTTTATTATTGATTTAATTTTACGAAATATTTCGTTTTTTTTTTTGAGCTTTCAATTCTTATTATAAAAGATTTGATTTTGAGTTCGTAAATAAAGTAGACGTTTTCTTTTTATTTACATAATTTTTTACTTTAAAAAAAAACTTGTAATGCCAAAGTTTAGAATAGGTATGATTTGTTTTGCATAGAAGTTAGTTTGTTGTATTTAGAAATCTTAAAACCTAGAATAGATATTTAAATTTACCAATATCCAGTCTAAGTATTTTGAGCTTTCTAAATAAAACCAACCAACTGCCAATACTCAAACAATAACCGATCAAAACAAAACTAATTGGCGAAACAAAATGTCTGAGCACGAACATTTTTATGTTTGTAAAAGTACAGTCGACAATAAAGTGTGGTACACGGGCGCGAATAAAATACTTTTGCTCTACCTACCTATTATAACATGCTGACTGTCTCATTGGTCTAGTGCGAGCATAAGATTCTGGATTCGATTCAGGTCGTCAAAAGTGTCAATAGGCTCTCTCTCTCTATTACACGGGACTTAAACCTAACTGGCGAAATGTGGGTGTACTATAGGTCCTCACACCTATGCTTAGCCCTTAGATGAATACAGGCATGATGTTGTGTTGTGTAATATCATGCTTGTGGTTATTAAAAAAAATGGTACTTCGTCATTCAGTTAAGGATGCCAACTGCTAGGCATAGGTATTGACCTATGCCTAGCAGTTGGCATCTTTAACTGAATGACGAAGTACAATTTTTTTTGTGATGTGTGTAACCTTAGTAAGGAAGGCTATTGCCGGTCACTTAAGCAAAGAGAACTACAACTCAGTGAAAAATCAACATTTATTTATGAAACTTGTATAAAACATAACTTAAGGTATTATTCTAACATAATCACAACTATTGAGATCAATATTAATTTCAAATATGACAAAGTTAACTCTTAAAAAAAAATGGCATTGACTGGTATTGTCCGACATGGCAGATAATACCGGTCAGCAGGTTTTCAATACCGGTCAAGCTTTTAGCGGCACAAGTCGCAAATGTAGCCTTTGGGAGACTCATAACCCGAGCACTCAGCATGAGCCCAAAGCCCACACTGTACGCACCTATACCAAAGCTCGTTGTTCCGGCCGTAATCGTCACATAACATGCATCTGTTCTCCAGATCTTCGACATCGGTGTCTTCATCATCATCGCGTACGTCAGTCATTTCGATCTCGGAGTCTGATGAACTCTGGTCCTTATTCTCATCCTGGAGAACTCCCTTTTTCACCTTTCTGACATTGGTAGATTTAGTTGGTCTTCTTTTTGTTGCTTTTGTTTTGGCACCACATTCTTTCTTCTTTTCCCTTGTTGCTCTTCTCTCTTCTTTTTGTACCAAAGCTTCCTTGTTCGGAGTATTTGTTAGAACAGTTTCATGTTGTTTTCGAGAGGCTACCTGCACTTTCTGATTTTTTGTGGGTTTCTTCATAACCGGTGGAAGGTCTTTGACGGGAACTCCTGAAGTTGCGGGAATGGCATTATCTACTATCAGTTGCAGGACTTGGGGAGATGTGACAGGACTATTTTCTGGTGTTGTTTGGGTGTAGTCGATTAAAAGTGATGGTGAATTAGGTGCTCTTATGTTTGGGTCTGTGCTTATTGAGTTGATTTGAGCTTTTGGAGTTTTATTGCCTGGGTCACGCATATTTTCTACCGATACCATCAATTCACTGCTGTTTAACATTTCAGCTGCCGGAAAATCTTCATCTGTAAACACGTCTGGGTGTAGACGATATATTCCTGTAGCAGCAAAACCTGCTTCAGCTTTTGGTATGGTCGCTACCTTTTGAAAAGCTTTTCTGAAAAGCTAGGTAATGTCGTTTTGTGTGATCTTCCGTCCTAATTCATTTTTCATAAAAAGATTGCATTCCTGCTTGTACGCAGCTTTGAATGGACCATAATTATATGGAAACATCCAGTGGCTGGATTCTATGGGAGGCATGTGGGGGTAATGATAGCATTACTATGTTACTTTTTTTGCAGAATTCATAATAATTATTTCAAAGAGATGTGACTGCTGTGATTGTCCAAAATGAGCAGTATTGGTTCGTTCTCTGATGGTTTTGTAAAATCGGCGAAATGCTTCAGCCAGTCTATAAAAAGGTCTTCGTTGATCCATCCATTCTTCGAGCATCAATACATAGCTCCACGTGGACCATCGCTTTCCAATGCCGGTGAATGTCTCTGACGGGTATATATCAACATTGGCGGAAGGTAACCTCCAGTAGCACTCACTGCACACACAGCTGTAACTGTCTTCCCACTTTCACCGGAAGTTATAGAGCCCACGCGTTTTTGACCTCTCTCAGTAACAACTTTTCCTGGCTCTTGCACTGAGGAGATGCCAGTTTCATCCACATTGTAAATGTTCCTTGGTAGAAACTTATATTTCTCCATTAACTCTTCAAGAAGCTTAAAATATATGGCAACTTCATTTTGTTAAAAGCTGTAGCTCTATTCAGACTCGTGCCTTCAGCTTTCCGAATAGACAGTTTATTTCTTTTCATGAATCCTCTAAACCAATCTTTGCCATCCATTCCAAGGGTGTTATTATTTTTCACTGCGCATTCAACAGCCATCTTTCTTATCTGAATTGAAGTGCAGCCATAAAATATGTTACAAAGGAATTTTACCTGGTCTGCCACTTCCGCTTCCTGATCTTTCGTGAAGACTGGATTTCGACCCATAGCTGGTAATTCACTATTCTTGTTTTTCAGTCTTTCTTGTAGGGTTGAAAATGGGATGCCATTAGACCGAGCTGCCTCTCTTATCGGTGTTCCTTCTTCGACAAGTTTAAATGCCTTACTCAAATCATTTTGCCTCCATTTCACCTTCAATTCTTTGCTCCTACTTCGAGTCCCCGACATCCTAAAAAGGAAAATAATATAAAATTTTACGGAATAAAAGGTCAAAAAAATAATTTACTAGCAAACATAACTTGCGGTTAATACCGGTCAGCATGACTGGCATTAGCCACCCGTATATTTTTCTGATTAATAATATTTTTTACAAGAACCTGTAGCAAAACGCTTGAAATCTATCACTGTATGGGTACATAGATAACTACACGGCAATAAATAACTCTGACAATTAATGAAACATGAAAATTAAGACACTCACCTCTTATGTTTCGCGGCCAAAAAGTTACTAAAAAGTGGCGAGAAACAAACTAACGTGCGGCTCTCTCTGGCGCGTCCTCGGAACTGAGCGGGAATCGATGCGTCGGCGCGGAGAACACTCACGCCACCCTCAATCAATGTGTGTGTGTGCAAAAACGCTATAATTTGGAAGATAGTGTGGTGACCGGCATTGACGCCTGACCGCGGATATCCTCCTTTATCTATTGTTTATGATCTGTCAAGGTGGCGATTAGTCACAGTGATTGATGGACTGTCATGGCCTTTTCGAATAAATCGCATTACTAGCAACACGTTGTTTGTGTGTGCAAAAACGCTATAATTTGGAAGATAGTGTGGTGACCGGCATTGACGCCTGACCGCGGATACCCTCCTTTACCTATTGTTTATGATCTGTCAAGGTGGCGATTAGTCACAGTGACTGATGGACTGTCATGGCCTTTTCGAATAAATCGCATTACTAGCAACACGTTGTTTTACTCATACATTTCAATGGGCAAATATCGTTCCTCACTGGACGCCTGAGGAAGGACATCGCCAGTAAGGTCAACTCGGCGAAGATGATTTAACGATCTGGGACCATATTATGAAGTATGAATGCCATCATGATTCAAGACCGAAAAAAGGATGGTATACACATATATACATAAACTCACGCCTTCTTCCGATGGGCGTGGTCACGGCTTTTCAAAATTATTTCCAAAAATATGACAGTAATTTGAATAAAAACTTTTTTACAAAAAAACAACCCACTTCCGAAAAAAACACTAAAAGACGTGAAAAATAACTTTTATTTCAGAAGTCGGTGCCTTTGGTTTTGTTTTTCGTTTTTGGCCACCGACTTCCGAAATAAAAGTTATTTTCCACGTCTTTTAGTGTTTTTTTCGGAAGTGGGTTGTTTTTTGTAAAAAAGTTTTTATTTTTCACTTTTTAGTTGTGGTATCTACCCCACAAAAATTCGTATACCACTACTTGGTATGTAAATAACGGTGACAGGAAATTATCAACACATCATCAATATAAACTAAGTGGAAAAAATATGCAGTATTAAGGATAACCCAAAAACTACTGGTCAGACCTTGATCAAATTTAAATGGGACCACATGTGAAGCACCAGCTTTCAAATAAAAAAGAATCATCCAAATCGGTTCACCTAGAAAAAAGTTCTGAGCTAACACACATAAAAAAAAACACAGTCGAATTGAAAACCTTCTCCTTTTTTTGAAGTCGGTTAAAAACAATCTTGGATGATGAGAAAAAAGGCAGCTAAATAGAAAAGTTTACGACAATTTTGTAGGCACAACCTTTTATTTTCTATATGCATTAGCATAGCATAATCGGCTTATAATGTTCCCACTGCTGGGACACAACCCTTCTCTCTGTGAGAGGGAGTGGGCCGTAATCCACCACGCGGGCCCAGTGTGGGTTGGCCGATGTCACATATTTTCGAATTTTAAGTTATAAGACATGTTGGTTTCCTAACAATGTTTTCATTCACCGCTTTGAGAGCAGTGGTGATGAAATAACTTACACAAAGTAAAGTGCCTGCCTGGGTGCCAATTCGAACCCACGACCTTCAACTCCTAAGTCGCAGCCGTTACCACTGGGCCACACACTGCTCTCCTGTCTATGTGATTATAGGAAAAATATCGATGGTAAACCTTATCGACTAGAAGCAGAATCTATAGCTGACATTTTTGCTTCTTAGTCTACTGCACACAGACAGATAAATATTATAAAATATTGCCAATAAATTATAATTCTCAATATAGTCGATACGGAATCTTCATAAAATTGTCGGAGTGAGTGCGGACTGATGTTTTCAATCCATTTATTTTACATTTTTATTATCTGTACATATCTGTGATCTAAAATAGAATCCGATCTCTTGTATCTGGTAAATAAGATATTTTATAAACTATCGACCTTCATAACTCAATTACATATAAATGACTGCTTCGTTGGTCTAGTGGTCGCAAGCGCTACTGCTGAGCATGAGATCCTGAGTTCGATTCCCGGGTCGGGCAAAGTGTTATTGGGTTTTTCCATCTGGAATTTCTCGGTAGCAGCTCGGAGTCTGGATTTGTGCCCGGTTGATGTCAATAGGCTCGCCCCTTATTACATGGGACTTAAGCATAACTGGTGAAATGTAGGTGTACTGTAGGTACACCTCTGCCTAACCGTCCGGGGAATACAGGCGTGATGTTATGCATGTGTATGTATAATCATAAAAATCATCAATACCTCTCCTACCTATGTTATGTTATGTTATATAAATAATAATGTATCGGACATCCCAAAATAACTAGGTAATCGAGATTTTTGCATAACGGTGCTTGTTTGAGAAATCTCATCAACTATCTTAGGTAATACGGGCCGGTGTCCGCAATTCCACGTCAATGCGCGTATTTTGCGTACGGCAATCAGCTATCTTATTCCAATACCTATGACCAACGAGCGCCCCTGCTTCGCACGGTTTTTTCGTCTTGACAAAACTTCAAGATGTCTTTCTTATATCTTCTTATACAGGGTGGAAAAAATCGATGGGCCCTGAAGGGAAACCACTTTAAATCCTTAAGATCGATTATTTTACTTAAAGGAAACATACCTTTATTTTTAAAAAGAAACAAAACTTATTCACAGATTTCTCGACATCTTTTCCTAAATGGGGAATCAAACCAGCAAAAAATCAAAAAATAAACACTGGCTATTTTATTTATTCTAAAAATCGATAGGATTATTGTTCAAGATAAAATCTCTCTAGTAAACATTTGCTCTTAGAAATTAAATTAATCATGAAACCTAACATTAATTTTATTTTATGATCAATTCTAATATGAAGGAAACGTAAACATGAAAGAAAATTATTACTTATCAAGACATTGATACTTGTACTATTTAACATTACAATTTGATAAACTTTAATAATTTTACTGATAAGTTGGTTCGAAATAAGACCCCTCGTTATGGATACACAAATTTAGTATTTTTTGAAATTTATTTCGTGCATGCTTCTAATAACATATTCTACCTCAACCCTTAGGCCTTTTACAGTCTCATAAGACTTTTTGTAAGTAACAGTTTTTACATGGCCCCATAAAAAATAGTCCAGACGAGAGTAAGACCTAATGTTTCTTGGAGAAATTTTATCTTTAACATATCGACTAGTGCAATAAAATAGCGAGTGTTTATTTTTTCGAATTTTTAGCTGGTTCGATTCCCGGTTTAGGTAAGCTCGTCGAGAATTTAGAGAACGCAGTTTTTCTTCTTTAAAAAAATAAAGGAATGTTTCTTTTACGTAAAATAATCTATCGATCTATTGGTTTAAAGCAGTTTTCCTTCAGGGCCCATTGATTTTTTCTATCCTGTATATAAAATCAATTGCTGTTCGTTAGACTCGCTAAAACTAAAAAACGGCTTAACTGATTTGAATATACAGGTTGTAATTTTAAACACCATCACCTCTTAAGGGGTCATTGTACTCATTATGAACAACTTTTTCTATGGGACCAAACCTGAAATCGCGAAAAAAATATCGGCTTTTCCCTACATTTTGACGAGTTATGCGAACATAAATGTAGGAAACAGCTGTTTTTTTTTCGATATTTTAGGGTTGGTCCCATAGTAAAAGTTGTTCATAATGATGAGTACAATTACACCTTGTATTTTTTTTGTTTTGTTCCCTCAACACAGCAGTGTAAAGGAAAAAAAAAGGGTTCCCAAGGCATTAGCTAGTTTATGTTAAATATTATTGTATTATGCACATAAAACTTCCGGAATAAATTCTCTAAATTATGTTTAAAACAGTATCAGAATCCGTTGCGTAGTTTAGAAGAACAAAGCAATCAATAAGACGGACACGAAAAGCGACTTTAATTTATAATAATTATGTCAAGATTATCTATTTTTCTACATATTGAGGGCGCAACGATTGCCTCACCCTGAAACTTCTTCGCACTTCGCGAGCATTACTGCTTCGCAGAAGGAGGCGACGGCTTCCCATGCCCTCTAGCTCCGTACCATGGCTTGGACCAGGACCGGACGCGAGAGATCGCCGCCGCCGATTGCCTCCGTGAGGACATGGCGGTGCTCTGCCCAAGCCGGGCAGACCTCCCCCATATGCTCCACCGTGTCCTCCAGGCGATCCACACAATGGTAATACCCGGGCGTTTCCTCCCGCCTTATGCTAAACAGGAACCTCCCAAAACAACCGTGTCCGGTGAGGACCTGCGTCAGGCGGAAGGTGAGGACGCCGTGGTACCTCTCAATCCACTCCTCAAAGCGGGACTTACCGCCGCAAGTGTGGCGTGCCCATTCCGTGTTTGTCTGTGTGGTGTGTTGACAATGCTTCTTCATGCCAACACTTTTACGGGGTTGCGCTAAAGAAGCTTTTGGACAGACAAATTGTAAATATGAGCTATATTTTATGCTTCTCCTGAAACGATTGCTTGCGATGTGTACCGTCCATTAGCCGTGTAGATAACACTCTGCACCTGGTTGTGACATTATAAGGGGGAAGCGCCGCGAAATTATTTTTTTTTTAAGTTTTTTGTAATTTGTAGGTCTGTGTCAGTTTGTATTTTGAACAAAATATTATTCACGACCGTAAGAAGTATATGTTTACAGAATTATAATCATTAAAATCATCAATACAACCCTCTTAGTTAATATAATCCCATTGAATGACTATTTCATGAAATAATCATTCAATGGAATTATTATACATACTAGTTACGGTCGCGAATCATATTTTGTTCAACATACAATCTGACACTGACCTGCAAATTGCAAAAAACATAAGGAAATTTGAATTTAGCGGGCTGCCTTGGCGTTTCCTCCTTAAATAGTACTCTTTGTTCGTGGGTAAAGGATTGTTGTGTGACTAACATGAAAGAAAGAGTATGGAAAAATTGACGTTTTATTCCATATAATTGCCTGTTTTTATTTCATAATCATCATCATAATCAGCCTATAATGTACCCACTGCTGGGACACAGGACTGCTGTCTGTGAGAGGGAGTGGGCTATAATCCACCAAGTCGCGTCGGCCCGGGCACGGCACGGGTTGGTAGATATCACGTCTTCGATTTTTTGGTTCTAGGACATACAGGGTAACCCTCACGATGTTTTCCTTCACCGTTTTGAGAGCAGGGGTGACGAAATTATTTACAAAAAGTAAAGCGCCTGCCTGGGTTCGAGCCCATAACATATAACTCGTAAATCGGGGCCGTTACCACAACTTTTTATTTTTTTAAATCCAAATTAATGTCATTCCCACGAGAGGTTTATTCAGGTGCGTGATTGATTGTCGTACCTAATGAATATTTTGTCGACTCATAATACTGGTAATCAAGGAAAGGAGCGGCGCAATTTTCCGAACATAGGACGCAATATTGTATTAACGAATGAAATATTACTTTATTTGAAAACGACACAGAAATACAATATCATTTTTCGAAGGCAATGATTGATGTCAGTAGCGATAAGAAGATCTTATTGTAAAGTAGCTTGCCCATAGAAGTTCTATATTTCACAGTACAGTCTACCTAATTCTACCCGTGCATCAAAGGGCTTAGCCAAGTCGCAATCAATTTCAAAGCGTTCCGTATTTCGACTTTTTGTTGAAAGAGAAATTCAAAATATGAAACGCTACGAAACGATAAGCTACCGGCAGCTACCGATAAGTCAGTGTGTGTGTGTGTGTTGTGTGTGTCTGTGTTATTATGTTGTGTGTTGTTGTGTTGTGTGTTATTGTGTTGTGTTACGTTATGTCGTAGCATAGGTCGATCCAATATATTTTTGACTTTTCCATCATCGTTATCGCTGATATAATGTCACTTTGTCTAGACCCTAAGTAAGATACTTTACTGTATAAGTTTTTCGGATGACACAGTAGTTTTTTTTTAACCGTATATACACACAGTAGGCCGACCATAACTTAATTGGGAAAAAGTCTTGGCAGATGGATCACACGTAAACGTGCCACTATGCCGTGCCGGTGTAATTACAGGAACACCAACGCGCCAGCGCACAGGCAGCGCGCAGGCGTTAGTTTTACCAACGTTTATTTTTGATTTAACACTTTAATAACATAAAAGCGATACTTACATAAAAAATGGAAGTACTCCATTTTACATTATACTCGTACAGGGTGGATTTTTGAGATGGGGCAGCAAGGGCAGCTGTCTTACCCGTTGTAGCTACAGGAAAACGGTCTTAGGAGACATTCCTTAACTTTTTGAGAAATTTTGTTTTGCATTCACATATTTTGAAAAAAGTGTATTATCAGCAGAAAAATGGGCAATTTTCACAAAAACTTTTTTTTATGCCAATCGATCAAGTTTCTTAAAAGGATCAAAAACCTCTATTGGACTAACTATGGTTTGAGTACTAGAAAAGTCAGAAATCGCAAAAAAAACTTTTCCCATACATTTCGTAGGAAATGAGACTACGACTCACTGTTTTACCATCGATAAACTGACAGCTATAAAAAAAGACTAATCGAAAATTATATATACGTTTGGTCTAAATAACTGGGTTGGTTTTAATGTCAAAGTCAAGCGCAAGGTACTTGTCGACGGACTCCTGAAACCTTTGTAGGTACTTCCTACCTACTTCTGGATGTGTCACTCAGTGGTTGTCGCTTTTGTTGCCCGCGACATCTGCGTGTATTTTGTGTTTTATAATTTTTTATGCAAATATTCAGGATGAAAAGTAGCCTTCGTCCTCTCCGGGAAAAGTATCGGTAAAATTACAGTGGTATAGGAGTAAAAGATAACAGACAGACTGAGTTAATATGGATGGTGATGTAATTTGGATTTGTGTTAATGTGTACGTATTTAGTTGCGTTTAAGTTTCGAAGGAGATATAGATATGCAGTACAACTTGTCGTAATGGGAGATGGAATATGCTGTTTTCTACGAGTTTCCATTGTCAGGGATCAGGTTGTTAGGCAAGACACTTGTGTAATCGAAAGTAACACGCACCAGTAAGGTGGAAAATTGAAATTTACAGGCTTAAAGTCTTACATAACCCACAGAGTTTTAGTTACGTCTAAATGTGAGAAGAGGCGTTCACAAGTTCACGGGGTTCAGAACATCAGGAAACACATCCGTGTGAGCTTATAGTTTATCTAGCGCCTGTATGGTTCAGTTGCCAAAAATAGAATAGCTTAGGCACCAGTCTCCCACAATATTTTTCTTTAAGCCCTGGCTGGACAATATTGTTTATTTGCTAATATTTAATAAGGATATTGTGGTGAGAAAATAAGTAAATATAATTATATTAGAACGTCCAAAATCAAATCAAAATATTTTATTTCAACATTAACCAACATGGGCACTTATGAAACGTCAGAAGCTAGCTGCACGGTTCCAATTAGTTGTTTCCTATGGAGAAGAGCCGGCAAGAAACTCCACGGTTACTCTTTTAAAAATAAGGGGTTTTTACAATGTTTTCCAATTACAGTGTTGATAGATATGGGAGGACAGTCTAGGCCTGTCAACAAGTAACAGGTACTCAACAACAAGGTCCACAAATCTACAGTCTACAAGTCAAAAATAAGTAAAGTTTACAAAAGCATCATGAGAGGTATAAAGATCTTAGATTTATGGCTAGTTTATGAAGTGTTATGGGAAAGGAACAAATTATCTTTTCACTATTTTAACATATTGATCAAACTTAACCAAGATAACTTTATGAGATCTAAAATGACACGTTTACTCTTAATTTAATATTGGTGAACTTTACAATGTAGCATATGAGTAATAATCATGCTTAAAAAAATAATTTCAGGCGTTGGTTAGGCTACGGTGGCTCACGCCCTTGTCTAGCGCCATTTTTATTATGTCTTCTTTAAAAAAAATCTCAAAATCAACGGATGCAACATTTTCCTTCAATCATTATTTTTTCTTATTCTATGAACGTCTACTCTAGTGGCTGTTATCAACAGGATATATATTGGTTCAAAAGAATACATACCGCTCGTGCACTGGCTCTTAAAGGCACGCGCAAACAGACGCGACGCGATTCTAGTATAACAATTTCCATGAAATTTTCATAATAATAATAATAAAATCAATCAGACATATTATCTCCAGATGTTCTCGTCTAGCTAACGAAGAATACTTGCATAGACACAACCTTGTAGCCAAGATTATCCATCAGCAACTTGCTCTGAAATACAACCTTGTAGAATCGGAAGTGCCGTACTACAGTTATGTGCCCGACCCAGTTCTCGAAAATGGACATATCACATTGTACTGGGATCGATCCATCATCACTGACAGGACTATTGTTGCCAATAAGCCTGATATAGTGGTGGTGGATCGATTAGAGTGGCGCGCAATGATTGTTGACATAACGGTCCCGCATGACGGGAACCTCGTGAAAGCCGAGAAAGATAAACAAATCAAGTATCTTGACTTGACTCGCGAGGTTGTCGACATGTGGGATGTGGACTCAACGATCATTGTGCCGATAGTCGTGACAGCCAATGGTTTAATAGCCAAGAGTCTCGACCAACACCTGAGGAGGCTCTCGTTGGGCAGCTGGATCAAGGGCCTGATTCAGAAAGCGGTACTTCTAGACACGGCTCGCATTGTTAGGAGGTTCCTCTCTCTGGAGCCCTGACCGCTGGTAGCTTGGGCCCTGTTCCCGATACCGGTGGGCTACTATTTTTTATATTTTTATATTCTAATATTTAAAAATGTAATTTATATGTAAATAATGGAACAAAGGAGATAATAATATATTTATTTGGTCAAAAGGCTTAGACTCAGCATGCAAATTCGAAAAAAAAAAAGTACTTAACTAACATTTTGTGTCAAAGAAATATTTCAGACTATAAAAGTTATTTAGGCTTAGCCATGCACCCACTTTCCGCTTAAAACAGTATCTCGTATTTAACAATTTAAAGTCACCAGGCAATTTATTATAAATCCGTACACACATGGCTAAGCAGCTTTTGTTATACTTTGCAAGCCTAGGAGCATTGCTTAGTACGAGCATATTAGGGTCTCGTCGGTTTCGAGTACAAATATCGTTCGCTGTTTTAAATAACTTCCCCCCCCCCCCCCGCGACCCTTGCTCGACGACGCGCCAGCCCGCGCCGTAGCTGAGCCTGTAGCTTTAAATTCCCCTTATAATAATAAATAAATAAACGAAATAATAATATAATTTCGATCCAGCCTGTCCCACCTTGCTGCCCTCCCCTCAGTGACGCCCTAAGCCGAGGTTCGTACCCCACAGGGGGTGCCCTTAGTGTGCGGTCACCTAGTATTTAAGAATTTCGCCCCTGGCTGGAGGATTTAAGTTAGTAACTTAAGGCACCCACAGGCTTGCCCGGTTAAGTAGCCAAGACCTCAGTGGTCAAAACTACGAGCTGCAAATTAGGAAAAAAAAAAAAAAAACTTTTTATGTTTCCATACAAACCAGCATTTTTCGTAGATGTATAGACAAGCTAGCGGTAACAAACCAAGTTTTTTAAATACTGGTTTGCATGATTCGTCAGGTTGGATTCCGTATAGAGCTCTAATGCACTTTTTTTGAGCAACAAATATCCTATGTTGGTCGGTACTGTTGCCCCACATTATAAGTCCATAGCGCAGTATAGATTCTGCGTATGCGTGGTAAACTAATATGGCTGTCTTTAAATTAGTTACTTTTTTTACTTGTCTGAGCGCATACACAAATTTATTTATTTTACTACAGACATTGCCTACATGAATTTTCCAATTTAAATGTTCATCCCAGAACCACCACCCAGAAACCCAGAAACTTAGTCTGTGTTACAGATTTGAGTTTGGATATATTAAGACTAAAATTAGATTTATTGTTATTACATTTATTAAATTGTAAGTATACTGATTTGTCAATATTTATTTCAGATTTTGAGTACTAAGCCAGTCAATTAAGATGTCAATTGTGTTGTTAATGT
Source organism: Griposia aprilina (assembly GCA_916610205.1). Lineage (NCBI taxonomy): Eukaryota > Metazoa > Arthropoda > Insecta > Lepidoptera > Noctuidae > Griposia > Griposia aprilina. The sequence goes on along the minus strand of OU744304.1, from coordinate 17,564,358 downwards.
CAGCTTCATGGTCATAAATTGTATTTTTTTGTTATTAGATGTCACAATAATAGAAATGTCATCAGCAAACAAGATACATTTATGGTTAGTTATTTCAGTGATGTCATTTATGTACAATAAGAATAAGATAGAACACCGAATCTGTTACAAATATACTCGGATGCGTACAGTGTTATGTCCTTATCATCATTCATATTTGGTATAGTAACACATTGTTGCCTGTTGTAAAGGTATGACTTTATCCATAGAAATTGTTCTACTTGAGTCTTTTTCATAATAATTTATTGCAATTATTAGATATGCTGCAATGTGTCTGGAATGTTGGTATTTCATACAAAAAGTACGATAGATGTTAAATTGTGTTTGTTATTACGGGCGAAAAAACGGTGTTTGCATAATTCTGTCGAAGTATTTTAAAATAAATTGACGATGAAAGTTGACCTTGTTTTTAAGAAATGTGGGTATTCGAATGTTTTAAAATATATATATTTTTTTTCTCAGACGGCGAAAATTTTTTCGGAATATTTTCAGCTGATATTGACAAGAAATCTCCTTATCTAGAGAGAGTTGCGATAACAGCAGGATAGCCATTAACTTAATATAACATACATAAACTTACGCCTTCTTCCCATGGAGGTAGCAGAAATTGGAGAACGCCACCTGCTATGATCCTTACATACTCCTTTTCCATTAAACCTTCATATGCTTGTGGTCATAAACGCACACCATCGTAGCATTGCGGCGTCGGTTGCAAGTACTACGCACCTGACTTTTTATAGCTGCTACACACTCGTCGAATGGCATGGGAAGTAGCGAGGAAAGGAGGAAGTGACATAGTGTGGCCACGTTACTCGTCATGTCGCACGTCATGCTCCTCGTCATGGGTTTTTTGGCGCGAGTCAAAGCACCGGCAATACGAGCCCTAGTGACCGGCCACATAATCGTGAGGACGATGACGATGAAGAGGTCTTTTTAATTTGGTATACTATAAATGCATTGCGCGCACGCTGCCACAGTTTCAACGTCCATTGTGTTGGTAAGACGAGCGACAACGTAGTGCGTCAAGTCGCCGTCGCGATTAATTGCGCGAGTAAAGCAGTGTGTGGGCAGAGAGGGCAACATCGCGGCAGCACGAGGAGCACCGCGATGAGCATCGCGAGGAGCATAGTGTGGCAGCGATATTTCATATAAGTAGGGATATTTAGTACGAAAACGAATTTGAAATGTGACAAGGTATCGGAATTCGTAATTACGAAATTTAACAATTAACGCGTTGTTGTGAACGTGACCTAACTATTTTCATAGAACTTCAGTCTAATAACAAACTTTGATAAATTGTGTTTTTACGAATGTTGAATGAATGAGTTTATTTAGCCAAATATACAGGGAAAAATATAAGAAGTTGAAAAATGTGAGGTTTGGCTATAAGTCAGCCGATTCAAATTGCTTCTGACTTTCAAACTAGGGACTAACTATTCTACCTGTGTTATGAGCAAAGAGCGGATATTCGGATGCATACTTACCTAAAGTTAAATTTTAGCTATGAAAGTATGAAAGCAGCTTCTTATTTTTTTTTTTAATTATCACATGCATACCCCCGACGTACTTAAATATGTGTATGTAGGGTGTAAGAGGAGCGGTGGTGGGTGTTAGTTGGAATAAAAAAAAAACAATAATTAAAATTAATATTTTTATTAAATGAAGTACCGGTAAAACGGGGTGAATAGGAACGCAGAGGTGAATCGTAACGAAACTTTAAAAGGGAATTTTAACATTTAAATAATATAATTTGTTGTCAACAGGGACACGTAATCGGTAATTATAATACAGTATACACGTTAGAGTCCTTTTTGGTGACAGACTATAATATTTCAATGTTAAAATCCCTTATAAAGGTTCGTTACGATTCACCCCTGTGTTCCTATTCACCCCGTTTTACGGTACTTTATCCTGATTGGGCGTAAACATTACCTCGGCTACAACAACTTTAATCACTACCTTTCGATCGCTATGATTTGGTCCCGTTTGGTCATTGAAATCTGATGTTAGCGGGATTTTTTCGATACAAAAACGAATTTCATAATATGCCAACATCTCAACTTTAGGTGAATATGCACCCGAATATTCAATATCTGGTTCGTTCTGGCCACTTTCCATCGGCAAAATTTGCTTTCTTAATGCGAAAGGCTGCGTTGCCTAATTGTGAGACGTGTCATAAAATAGAAGATGTGCAACATTTGCTTATGGAATGTGCTAAGAACAAACATGAAAGGGAATCTTTGGCTATGGAGTATAAACTTGGGATGTTGGACTTATCCAAAATATGTTGGCACACCATACATCAGAAAGGACTAAACGCATAATTTGTGGCTTAATTCAGAAGTCTAGACGGTCATTCTCTTTTCTATTTTCATAATATATAATTATATATAGTGGTGGTGTATAGGGGTATCGTAAAATATAATATAATTATAGATGTGTAGTTGTGTGTAAATAGAGTATAAGCTACAATGGGGTTGACTTATCCATGTGGATGAATACCCCTTAATAATAAAGAAACAAAAAGAAAAAAAAAAGGGTTATGAGTCATCAGTGGTATATATCTCCCTTTGACTACTAACGGATACAACTCATTAAGTTAGAATTACTGATAAAAATTTAAATGGGATTTTGGTTTCCTAAAAGTTCGGTACATCACATTGCGCGCTGCAAACAGCGATTTTCACACCAAAAATGATGTAAAGAATGCGTACATATCGGCTATGTGGTGGGTCTTTTTACACCCAGTATGGTAAAGGTCTACTTACTCTGTTCAGCAGGTGCCAGCTTGATAGTTTCAGCCTGTCCCGGTATCTTCTCGGAGCGCCACAACACCTTCACTATCTGATGGTAAGCCACGGTCATCAGCAGAAGTGGTAAGCTGAAATAATAACAATCATTCAAAAATCATGCCTGAATTCCCCAAATGGGTGCATAGAACGTAAAATTACATTTCGCCAGTCCCATACAATAGGGATCGAGTCTATTGCCATCAACCGGACACAAATTCATCGACGGAGTAGTTGCGTAACACACTAACAGTAGCAATGTGTTTCATTTTGACAGTTCAACAACATTCATTGCGTCATTTACGTGGTTGAGCAGACAAATTTTTCGAATAAATGAAGCAATGGATTAGCAGTATCCTTCAAAAGGATTGATAGTGTGTTACACGATTAGGGTGCGGGTTGCTATTGATAAATTCCTGTCGTAAAAACCGGATGACACTTGGCCCTATCTGGGAAGTTCAAATTGCCTATAAATGGATCGGCCATTTACAGGCAATTGGTAGTTATGTCTCACAGAAAAATTGGACATTTCGAACTAAAATTAGCCAGCCGAAATGTGCAAGGGATACAGTACACGGTCCATTATGCGTGACAAGATTAGAGCTGTAAGTAAAATGTGTTGGACAAAGAGATTTTTTTTTCATTTGGAATTTTCCCGTTTACTGTTATTAATTATTATTTTTTCATTATATTGTTTCTGGGTAAATAGTTACATACAACTAGTTATTCCGGTTCTGAGTATTGTATTTGTGATTATGTTGTTTGTCTCTGCATCACCCTAAGGTTGCCTGGTAGAAAATGACTTAAATAGGCATTAAGTCCGCCATTGAACGGTATTTCTTTACTCGTGCAAAAAGTTTTAATAAATAAATAAGGTCAGGAATGGAATTTATTTGAATTTTTGGTTTCATGTTGAACAAATTCGTTCACGAACAAATGAAGGTTAATAAAACACAAGAAGTTTGGCTCAAAATTAATTATTTATCTTCCCTGTATAAGCACAATTAAGCCAACGTTTGGTGTATATTTCAGTTTCAAGATAATTTTGCTCAAATGAAAACCAATATGGTGTTCCCAGTTTACTTAAATCTCAGCGCACCGATTATTACAAACGAATGTGTGTCTTCAGCGCCCTATTTACGTAACACTGTCTATCATAAACTGAATTATTTTGAAGTGAAAAATAGGCGACTCGTTCAGGTGTCAATGTATACGCTTTTATAATAAACTTCCAAGCCACGTTCAAGATCTAAGCCTTAATAAATTCAAATCATTAATTAAACGTAAGTTGTGCCAGAAAGCCTTTTATACCGTTAAGGATTATATTGAGGACAAAAAGGCTTGGGATTGAGTTGCTCCAATTTTTGCATACTGAATGTTTTTTTTTGATTATTTTTTATTTTTGCTATATTTTTTATTTTACATAAATTTTGACATTTTGTTAATTATTTTAAATACAATGTCATGACAATTTGCTTTGTGAAGTATAGTATTATTATTTATTTATTGTGAATGTGAGGACTATGTAGGTAACTTTTTTTTTTAATTTTTTTTTTTCATTTTCTCAGGTAGTTTCAATGATAATCTGGCAGTTTGAGTGCTTTATGCGGCTTACCCAAATGTCCTTTCTTTGGTATTGTTCGTCGAGTGGTTGAGCTCCTTAAGTTCTGAGTTGAGCTCCATAATTAGTGACAAATGCATGCACTGACTGGACAGGTTCACTCATTCTGAGTGGTTTTTCCTCAAAAGACCATTTCAGACATAAATCTACATGGTCTTCATATGATCTGACCAAGATTATGTCTGGACTTTAAAAGAGACTGTGACCTCTGAGTTTGTTTCGGTCTTTCTTCTCAGAGTAGTCAGTTAGGAAACGCCGACCTCATCTAGTTTTAAAAATATGATTGACGTGTAAAAGTGTTTGTATAAACCTACTTACAGAAATAAAATTATTTATCATTTATCATTTAAGCCATTGCTAATCCATTGCTTTATATGTTCGAAAAATTTGTCTTGTAACGTAAATAACGCAATGAATGTTAACTGTCCAAATAAAAACCATTCTTACTGTTAGTGTGCTAAGTAATTACGTCACAGGTCTGTATTCTGAGAACGTTCGGTTTTATAAAAGTAGACTAGTCTTGTACAGGGCTCGTTTCTGAATAAAAGTCGCGTGGATCATGATTAATATGCGAGTAGGTATAGTGCAACGAAAAGCCAGGATAGCCAGACATAGGCATCCTAGTAGCTGGTACAGTATCATGTGGTTGCATGCTGTTGATCTCATTTGCTAAGCCATCCATCAACAGCCTTCCATCAACTCCTCAGTCTATCGCAGTTTACTGCTGGAAATAGGCTATCCTCCGTCTGTCTCAGCCACCTTTTAAGGTACTCGGTCAATCGAGCTGGGGCTAAACTTGAAAAGTTCTGACAAAAAACCGGCTATTTCAAAAAAAAACTGGACAATTAACTTTTTAATATTTCTGGTTTCAGAAACCACTTTCATCGAAAAGTCTGCAGAAATGACAAGGCCGGACAAAGACCAGACGGTCAGTCATAAAGCCGGACATGACCGTACAAATCCAGATGGATACTAACCCTATCCGCGATGGTTCCTGCGATTGTTGGTCAGCGGGCTTAGCATGACGCTGTCTATCTCTTCGAGGAATAGACACGGGTATTCCCATACAAAGTGACATTTCGTTTCTCAATTTTTGACATCGCACCGTAAAAATCCTTTTAACATCTGTCATTTTGTCTTCCGTTTCTACTGATCGTTGTCTAGGTCCTTTTTAATGTAGACTATTTCAGAAGACAGTTGTCTAAGGTATGCTAAAGATAGTAGAAAACTTTTTACTCGACGGCCACAAAGTATAAAAATGGAATGAAAAAAAGGAATTTTTCACTTTTTGTATGGAAAACATGAAAAATGATTACCTACATGTTGAGTTTTAAGGGTTTACGGGTTTCATAAAGGAGGACCGCGAATCAACAAACGTAAGGTAGGACGCCCTCAGGCTAAGTGGAGTGATGATCTTGGCAGGGTGGCTGATAGCAACTGGATGAGAGTTGCGGAGAATCGGGCTAATTGGAGAGGCTTACGTCCAGCAGTGGACTGCTGTAGGCTGATGATGAAGAGTCAGAAAAGCTGTCAGGTAAAGCCGACCTAGTTGAGATAAAGCATTGGATACAGGTCGGCTCTCGCCCCAAAAATGTCCTCGTAAGCAAAAATAGAAATAATCCACACTTAATATTATAAATGCAGTAGTCACTTTGTCTGTGTGACTGACACCTCTCCACGCCTTAACGACTGAACCAATTTGGATGATTTTTGGTACACGGATAGACTATGACCTGGGTTAGGATTTTTATCCCGGTAGTACTTTCCTGTGGGATAATTTCCGACCTATACATAGGCGCAGCCGCAGGAAAAAGCTATTCAATCAATATATATAAAACACAAAAAATGTTTCTACCTATGTCCGTTATAGACTTTGAAACTATCCAACCGATGTGCCCCAAACTAGAAAGAAAATATTATATAATATGCGAAGATGGTTTTAGATCACTTTTTGTTAAAATTGTTTTTATTATAAAGGTTATATGATCAAATTTCCAATACCCGGTTTCCTGTCGCGGCTCACAGGTAGCAAAACGTGGCATACAACGGAAAACCGCACCTGGCGGATTCCCGCAATTGATCAAAAATTGGCTGTAGAGCAGTTATCATTGCAGCATACATTTTAGAACATGGCTTGATTTACACGAAACAATTTGTTGCCTCTGGCATATCATACGTTGCAAAATCAGAAAAAGTTGCACCGTCTAAACTGTATTTAGACGATGCAAGTCATTTATGTTTCTAAATTCTGCGCGACAGGTACGAAAATGTCATCGTATGATTGGGCCTTTACAAATAGTAGCGGAAAATCACTCTCCGTGCGTGTCTACAAGACTTTACAGACCCCACAGCGGGAGAACTGTTCATATATTAGAGGATATTCTAAGAATCAAGAAGATCAATTATTCTAAAAGCTCCGTTTTCAAGTCTAGATCATTTTTTACAGTATTTTGTAATAACTGTTTTCTAAGAATTATCGAAAATAAAATCTTCTTTACGTAACTATTGTTAATATTTTCTTTTCGTTCTGCGAAGATCTCATATGCGATGACAATGGCATTTTATTCTCAATACATGATACGAGATTATTAACTTGTTTAGAAGTTGTCAATAGTGTGTTTTTTTTGGCAGATTTTAAACGATATTTTATACAGGTATATAGGACATTTAGACAGGACAACGTCTGTCGGGTCAGCTTGTAAGAACAAGCTGACCCGACAGACGTTGTCCTGTCTTAACTATCAATGTCATATGTCGTTTAGTTTTAGTTTTGATTATTGACTAAAACTAAAACTATCGACTCATTTATCAACCGATCCATCTGTGTTAAACCATATTTGCAGCGCGCAATCTGTCAATTGCTGACAGATATTTCAAACAACTGACAGTTATGTAAAATTAATATTGGCGTTAAGTTTTCTTAAATTTTGTAATGTTCCGATCAACTTCCTTATTTTTTTATTTCATAAGATCCTTCTCCTGACAATAACGAACACAACAAAAAAGAAAATAGTGAAATCGGTTTAGCCATTCACGCGTGATGGCGTGACCAAGGGAAATAAGGATTCATTTTTATATATATAGATAGATTTTGCTATGGTTGGCGTATACCAGCAGTGCCTGGGTAATTTTATTAAAGTTTTCTTGATGAAAATAATATCATTTATAGAAAAGCAGGTAGTCTGTAGCGGATTTTACTTTTTGCGACCTGACCAAAGACCTAGCCTTAAGCTCTCCTTTGTAAATATTTTGTAATGCCTTCTCAAAACAGCCTTGCCTTCTTAAGACTACGTCGGTCCGCATTAACAGGTAGCTTGCTTATCGCCTAGGCTAGAGCCTAGTGACTTACGTTTGCGTGTTGAGTCGCTAGGAACCTACGGTCATTTGCTTGTTGGCACGTAAGTAGGCAAGATGTCAATTTCAAAAATTGTTACGCAGAGATGATTCATTTTGACAATATACCTTTTTACGTCCTTATCCATCACGTTCGGATCATGACATAAATACTTACATCAAGATCAACTCATGGGCAGTTTAATTTTCTTTATAAACAATTGCATAATTTCGACGATAATTAAGTTTTACAAATATTTTCGTATGCATCTCTTTAGAAACTGATGCAATTAATGTTTCATTCTTTTTTTGTATGAAAAATGCCACGCGCCTCGTGACAAAAAACAAACACGTATGTTAACTCAGAATCCTGGAAGAAGTCCCAAGATGTAATTGGCATTTTCTGTGACCTCTCATAAACGTTTGACTGCGTTGACCACAATACACTGATCTGTAAATTACACCACTACGGAATTTGTGAACAAGCTGCTGATCTTGTTCTTTCCTATTTCTATAAAATAGGTAGCAAAAAGTAAACGTTAATGGGGCGACGTCCTCGGCCCCTAGTTAAGGTTGGGCGTGCCTCAAGGTTCAATTCTTGGCCCTTTCCTATTTCTAGTTTATAATAATGACCTTCCTTACATGATGGCTAACTTATCAGATATAATTTTATTCGCTGATGACCCTTCTCTTATTTTTAAGATAAATAGTAAACTTACGGATGTCTTACATGTCAACGATACTCTGGCTGTTCTTTCGAAATGGTTCGCAGCTAATAATAATATTTTACTTAATGCGAACAAAACTAAATATCGTAAGTTCTCTTTACCAAATGTATCCCAAGTGGGTCTTAATTTAAAACTTGATAGCAAGAAATTAGATGCTATTACAGAAACTGTATTTCTAGAAATTTCTTTAGATTCAAAATTGCAATGGGGTACCCACATTAGAGCACTTCCAGGTAGATTAAATGTAGCTGCATATGCAGTAAGAAAAATATGGCGGTTGACTGATATAGCCACGGCTAGGTTAGTATACTTTGCTTATTTCCATAGTATCATGTCTTATGGCGTTTTGCTGTGGGGATCGGCAGCTGACGTTCACTTGATTAAAAGCATTGCAAACACAAACCTATATAATTAATATACTATGGTTTAGCTATTAGGTAATAGTACTGGTATTACCAGAAATGACACAGTAGATGGTGTGAACACCTTATTAAAGTTAAATATAGGAAAGCTGTTGTTGTGTGCTTTTCCTTACTCTGATAATTTATCAGATGACGAAAATAATTATATTTTTATGTTGAATAATATTATTCATAAGCTGACATGTTGTCATAGTGACAAATTATTGTATTTTGACACTAACAAGTTTGTTAGTGGTTTTAAGTTAACTCAGAGAAGTTTATCTCTGTCTTGGGAATGTAGACATCTGATTGTTATGTTGATAGCATATAATATTAGTGAGGTTATAAATAATATTTAACAACTTTTAGTATTAGGGACGAGTCTGTGTTGCCTAGTCATACTAACAACATGGTGATTAATTATGAATCCTCGTGTTGTACGAAGGAAGATCCACCTATAATACCAACATCTTTGGAGGCCATTACCAGTCAGATAGGGTATTCTATTCCTGCTGGAACTGATATGGGCATTCTAGATACTTCAGTTGTAGTTGTGGAGGTCAGTCCGTATAATCATTTAAACTAGTCAGTAAGACAACAGAAGTTACTCCTTCAAGTAACCAAGTATTATTATTATTATTAGAGAATATTACAAAGGTATCTTCTGGCAATAAAACTCATAATAATAAAATACCCAAAGGAGTGCAACATACTTTAAAGTTATTTAATCAAAATATCCAAGGTTGCGCTTCCAAATTACTGGAAATAGAATTGTTTTTGGAAAATACTAAGTTTGATGTCATTTGTTTAACAGGACATTTGGTTGTCATTTGGTTAAGAGATCATCAAGTAATATCAATTTATTATGAAATTTATTGTGTAGTTAGCGAATTTAGCCGAAAATGTAAGATACATGGCGGGGCATTAATATTAGTTAAAATTTCAATTAAATCAAAAGAACGAAAAGAAATCATCGGACTGTCTGTCGAGCACACCATTGATTGTCCGGAGTTGAGCTTGATAAGCTTGTTATAGTATGCGTAAAAAGACCTCCAAGTTACCCGAATATAATCTGTGTTTGATTCTGTAATTGAAGATGTGTTAAAGAAACTTGGTATTAGTAGTAAGTCAATAATCATATGTAGAGATTTTAATATTGTGTTTGTAATGATTTGAATAAACTGATGTCGGATGTTGGTAGTCAGTTTGATTAACAAATAATCCCCCTGACTTTACAAATTAATACAGGTAGGTATTATTTGAAACTTAATAGAGTCTGTTTTGTTTCGAGTGTATTATTACCTAATAATAGGTCTTTACCTATGAAATTGCCGTTTTGTATGAAAAAATTTAAACGAATTTTTTTCATGAATTTTTTATTTGTATTAATCGAAGTAATCACCCATGCAATCAATGCATCTTTGCCATCGCAGTGGCAGTTTATTGATGCCCTTCTTAAAGAAATCAGCTGGACGGGAGGCAACAAATTCTTCAAAGGCATTTTGTACTGCCTCTCGGGTATTAATTTTTTTTCCCGCCAAGAAGTTATCCAAATTCTGGAAAAAGTAGTAGTCTGTAGGCGCAAGGTCTGGTGAGTAGGGCGGATGACGGAGAGCTTCCAACCCCAGTTCTTGCAACTTGGAGACCGTCTGCTGTGCAGTATGAGGTCGCGCGTTGTCGTGCAGGAGCAGCGGAGACGAGCGATTGACCAATGCTGGTTGGAGATGCGCCAGCTTCTCCATCATTGTGTTCAGTTCTTCACAGTACACATCTGCAGTAATGCTCACCCCGTTTGGTAAGAAGCTGTGATGAATCACACCGGCGCTAGACCACCAAACAGTGACCATCACTTTTCTAGGGGTAAGTTTTCGTTTAGGGCATTGTTTAGGTGCTGAACCAGGATCCAACCAACTTGCTGAGCGCTTACGGTTATCAAACAGAATCCATTTTTCATCGCAGGTAACAATGCGGTTCAAAATTCCTTCATTTGTGTGTCTGTTGAGCAGTGCAAGGCACGTCTCGACGCGTACTTCGCGCTGGCGATCATTGAGTTCGTGGGGCACCCATTTGTCAAGCTTTTTTACCTTGCCAATTTGACGCAAATGGACCAATATTGTTTTGACGCTAACGTCGAAAGCTGCTGCTAATTCAGCCGTAGATTGTGTATCATCAGCTTCCACAATCGCCTTTAATTCGTCATTGTCGACCAAAGTCTTCGGACGACCGCGAGGTTCATTTTTCAGGTCGAAATTTCCAGAACGGAAGCGAGCAAACCAATAACAGGTGGTGCGTTGGTTTGTAGTGTTAGCTCCGTAAACGTCGTTGATGTTGCGTGCCGCTTGTGCCGCGTTGCTGCCACGACGGTACTCATATTCCATAATTACTCGAATTTTTAACGTATCCATGATGACGAAAAAGATTGAAATGCGATGAAAATGTAACACTAATCAATAAAGAAATGACTACTTTTAGAAAAAAAAATCCATGTTTTTAAAATAAAATTAATTTGAAATTAGAATTCTTAGCCAAACAAAAATTATTTTGATTTGAAATGGCCAGTACTGCAGAACGGCAATTTCATAGGTAAAGACCTAATATTTCAAAAGGATTTTAATTATTTGAACATGTATCCTTTGGTGATCTTTGGGTTGTATCATCATTCTGCCTACCCTTTTCGAAACTATGTTGGGGTCGGCTTCCAGTCTAACCGAATGCAGCTGAATACCATTTTACATGGAGCAACTGCCTATTTGACCTCCAAAACCCAGTTACTGGGTAACACGGTACCCCTTGGCAAAACTGGATGTCAGACTTTCGGGCTTTTGACGACCCGTAACGACTGTCAAAGATCCAAGAATGACAGCCGGGACCAACGGCTTAACGTGATTTCCGAGGCACGGAGGGGTGTCGGTATGCTTTGGATGGTCACCCATCCACGGACTGACCTCGGCAAGCGTTGCTTAACCTTGAAGATCGACCTCTATTAAAATACTCAAAGTTTCAAACAGTTCAGTGTTTCAACATCGGTAATTTTGAGACCTCTTAAAACTTAGTGGTGTTAGAGCACAATTACTTATCAGAGTGAGTAACTTAGTATAACTTGTCAGAAACTTTAGAAATAGTTGCTTTAGGCGAAAGCGTCAGGGTAGCCCGCGAAATTGAATTTTTCTGTTTTTTGCAATTTGCAGGTCAGTATCAGGTTGTATGTTGATCTAAATATGATTCGCGGCCGTTACAAATATTTATAGACTTACAATCACAAAAATCATCAATAGATCTCTCTATGTTTATATTACCCATATGAACATAGAAAGATGTATTGATGATTTTATGATTTTAAGGCGTGCTCAATATTTGTCCACTTTTAAAATTCTGGTTAAGAAACACTTCCTCTCTCCTTAAACATCATCCTTACATATAGTTTCCTTGCTCTTGTTTCATGTGCGTATGTATTCGTTGTATATGTAAATGGTACACCACTGACTACCTGCATTATTGTCTCTCAATCTCCCTTGAATTCATCCAAAGGTTTTCTGTAAAAGATCGCTTTCAGCGATAAGACCGCCCATTGTGTCACCCTATGTAAAAATTTTACATTTATATCTGTAATTTTTATGGTGTACATAGTAAAGAGTATTCTATTTTATTCTATTATATTCTATTGCTTCATATGTTGGAGAAAATTGTCTACTCAGTAACGTAAATAACGCAATGAATGTTGCTGAACTTTCAAAATAAAAGCCTTTGCTACTGATAGTGAGTTACGCAATTACCCCGCCGGATAGACTGGAGGCCGATTGTTTTATTTCGTTCAATTTAAAAAAAAACCTGGTGATTGTGATCTGTAACAGAAGCCCTGCATTTACAGGGACAGACATTTTCAGTTGATACTTTAATTAACTAGGGGAAGGTAATACATGGGACGTTAACATAATCTATACATCTGGACTAGGGAGTCCTTCTAGCAGAAGTATGTCCCTTCTTGGAATAAAGGCGTGATTTTATTTTACGTAAAAGATACTTCGGGGTATACACCACTTAAAAAAATATAAACTCTTACAAAAAAACAACCGACTTCCAGAAAAACACAAAAAAACGTGAAAAGTATGTCGGTGTCTTTGGTTTTGTATTTTCGTTGTTGGCCACCGATTTCCGAAATTAAAGTTATTTTTCACGTTTTTCTTTTATTTTGCTTATATCTCGAAAATGGTGTCTTATCGTAAAAATAATGGAAATTTCGATTCCCTTTATGAAACCCATAAACTAAACCCCTTACTAACTTAACATGTAGGTGATACATTTTTGAAATTTTCCATACAAAAAGTGAAAAATCCATTTTTCCATTCCATTTTTATACTTTGTGGCCGTCGAGTGAAAAGTTTTCTACTGTCGTTAGCATGGCGATTAAAAAATTAAATTGTCTTCACTACCTTAGACAACAGCTGTCTTCTGAAATAGTCTACATTAAAAAGGACCTAGACAACGATCGGTAGAAACGAAAGACAAAATGACAAATTTTAGAAGGAATTTTGCGGTGCCATGTCAGAAATGGAAAAACGAAATGTCACTTTGTATGGATATAGCCGTGTCTATTCTTCGAAGAAATAGACAGCGCCATGCTAAGCCCGCAGGTAGTATGTAGTGACAGGAATTTATTAAAACATCATCAATATAAACTAAGTGGAAATAATACAGTATTAAGAATAACTCAAAAACTGCTAGTCAAAACTTGATCTAATTTAAATGGGACTACAAGTGAAGCACCATCCAAATCGGTTCAACCAGAAAATAGTTCGGACCTAACACAAATAAAAAAAAACTGTCGAATTGAGAACCTTCTCCATTTTTTGAAGTCGGTTAAAAAACAGCCAAGTGCGAGTCGGACTCACAAACAAAGGGTTTCGTACCACAATGCAAAAAATGCCGAAAGAAACACGTTTCTTGTATTGAGATCCCCTTTTATTTTTAACTTTATTTTATTTTTATTATTTGTTAGCGGCAATAGAAATACATGTTCTGTGAAAATTACAATTGTCTACCTACCCAGGTTCATGAGATACAGCCCGCTGACAAACAGACGGACGGACGGACAGCGGAGGCTTAGTGACAGGGTCGCGTTGGCACCCTTTGGGTATGGAACCCTAAAAGTGTCAAAATATGCCCCGCCTTTATGAAAGCGAAAGAGCGTTCGATGAATATTGGCGTTACTTTGAAGGATATTATGAAATAGAACCTTTTATGGCGATTCTTTAGTCAAAAAAAAGAAAAAATGCTTTTGGTAGTGGGTGACTTGCAGTCCTATGTCGTTTCTAGGGTTCCGTAGTCAACAAGGAACCCTTATAGTCTCGACATGTCCGTTTGTCCGTCCTTCTGTTCGCAGCTTAGCTCAGAGACTCTTAGTACTAGAAAGCTGTAATTTGGCATGGATATAAATACGAGTATTAATCACGCCAACAAAGTAGTAAAATATTTAAAAAAAAAACAAGGTTACCTCTATACGTAAAGTGGAGATGTTTTTTTTTTCTCGTCTACCCGTTTGTGTGGTGGGGTGTCGTTGGTCAGGTCTTTCAAAATATTGCGGGTTTGTGAAATCAATTTTTCGATTAATGCATCCATTTGTTTTTGTTAGATTCAAGTGTGTGTCCCTGCCAGCTAAATGGTTATTTTTGGATATGGGACAAAAATCACAGAATATATAACGAAATTAAAAGAAAAACTATCACAGCTAAGTAGGCTTTACAAGTTAACGAGTCTAGACAAATTCAAACTACATAGTTGCTAATTTAATTGTATAATTTATAATTTTTATGACATTGATTTTTACATTATGTAACTACTTTAGCTCACACACTAAATTAATACTTGTGAAATTTTGGTAAAATCATTTACTTTTCAATATTTGTAAATATGTGAGAACCATGTATTTGCGTTACATTTATTTCTTTTTACCTATTGTGGTACATAGTAATTTTATTCTAGGTGCATCATCTTCACATATAATTATATAATTAATGTATACATCATATCGTAAGACATTTTTAAAAGAGTAACGGTGGAGTTTCTTGCCCATTCTTTTTCATACGAAACTACCTTTTGGAAGGGGCAACTAGAATCAATTAATTTTTTTTTGTAAATTTTGACGTTCAAAAGTGCCTTTTATGTGCCTATTTGAAATAAATGATTTGACTTTTTGACTTTGAGTAATAGTCGACCAACTTACATTTGCAATTGGAACGTATGGGAGAACTTGTTTCTCAACTACAATGTTACAAAGTTTGTACTTGGAATAAATTCATCCCGATACGGAACCCTTCATTGTGTGTTCTCTGTCCGACTCGCACTTGGCCGGTTTTCTGAATATTATTGTCTGTATACCTACTTTTGGTAATGCCTTACCGGTCCTTTGAAAAGAATGTGATATTCAGCTGGTAATGCAGCTAGGGATTAAATTGTTTTGTATACTGCACACTGACACTGTTAATGACATTTAAGAGGGTACATTCTGAAAGGTATAACGTTGCAAATAAGCTGTCAAATATTACATTACATTAATCATTAGAGAGGCGCCGAGTAGGTACAAGTTTTACCGAGTAACTGGGTACCGAGTATTGCTCGGTATTATGTTTACTGAACCGAGTTCTCTGCCGAGTAACTCGGTTTAGTTGACGTAGGTATTGGGACGCAGAGGCAGGGCGGCACTAGCCGGGGATTGTGGAAGGCGCACAAGTTCCCATGATCCCCGATACAAGTGTGGGATGAGAACACCGGGGTGGTTTTAAGTCAGTAAGAGTCTGACAGACCCCTCCGCCCCCCCAGGGCGGGGGCCATCCATGAGGATTTTCCACCCCGGAACAAAAAAAAAAATTTTGGGATCGTACGAAACGCCTCAACTAGTACACATAGAATAATTTCATGCAAGTTTTTGACATTGCTTCGAGGTATTAGCATCAACAGTGCCGCAACAGCGTGAAGATCCGAAAAATGCCATCGCTATTGAGTTAGATCAATATCTAAGCGAAAATTGATTACCACGAGATAAGAGAGTCCATTCGACTGAGGGCCAAAAAATGCGGGGCAGTCTTTGGGGACTGCCGATAGAAGTGAAAACTAAGTGACTTGTGAATTGTATCGTCGAAGCGTGCGGTGACGATGACACGAGTTTCACCCTTTTTGTTCAACCAAAAAGTACACATATATACACAGTATACATAATTATAGCTCATGGAAAGCGTTCGGTGACGATGACGCGAGTTCCATGATTTTTGTTCACCCAAAAAATACTCAACGCGTCTAAAGAAGTTTTCACTTCAAAACTAAAATAAAATTAGGAAACAACTTGGTTTCGTCTAGACTCTAGATTGTCCTATAGAGCAGGACCAGCATGTTACCAAGCATTCTTATCTAGGATATAATCCTCTAATTTGTAATATACTCGTTTACAAAGTGTACATAAAATATCAGTTTTAAATTTTCTTTTATTTATTTACAATATATCACAAGGTATTTTGTTGTAACAAAATAAACACAGACACAGTACCCCATAAAAGATGTATGTCCTTTAGATAATCTGAATCGACATTTATCATTAATATATTATATTCAGTAATATTTGCACGAAGTTAATATATTTGTGGGTGAATCGACAAGTCTAGAAAAACGTATTAGGCAATTGGCACGTTTTTAATTTTATATAATAAAGTTAAGAAAAGTGTACACTAGGGCATTGAAGTGATTGAAAGGGCATTGTCGATTCACCCACAAATAAATAAATTTCGTGCGAATCGCCTTTATAAAATAATATACTATTTAACCGTGTCGATTCGCCCATAACGGGCGAGTAAATTCATGCGAAGCGACTAATAAGCCGAGATGTTATATGAGGTTCCCCTTGTAATTTCTCGTTTAACTTGATTCCTAGGAAAACAGTCTGATTGATAAATTCTAGTTTTTCTCCATTCAATATTATGTCACATTCGTAACTTGAAACATTAGGTAATATAAATCTAATGCATTAATTTTTTCATTTAGCACCAAACTATTTACCGTAAACCAATATTAAACCTGAAGCATAGAGTTGTTCACGTCGTCAACACTTTGTGACCGACGGTCTATTTTATTTAAAGATCAATGATGTGGCATCTGCAAATAACACCATCTTCAGTTGATTTCGAAGTAACCGTTGCTATTGACAACCAATTTCCCATAACGAGGGTCGTTTCCTTTACTCTATAAATATGGTCTCAGTATCAACACATCCTGTATCAGTATACAGGATGAATCCAACATCCGAAAACGCGTAGTCAAGGTACCTACTCGTTGTCTACAAATAAATATATAATGTAGGGGAAAATAAAGCGTTTTGTTTTCTTATTTTTCAAATAAATCATGAGGATAACAGGAAATTAAAGTATTATTTTAGTATTGTTATGATTATTGCTTGCTCTTTCATTATTATTTTTGCTACACTTAACATTTTATTTTTCATATGTTATTCACAGTGTCAAAATCAAAATCAAAATATTTTATTTCACATAAGCCAACATGGGCACTTATGAAACGTCAGAAGCTAAGTGCACGGTTCCAATTGGTTGTTTCCTATGGAGAAGAGCCGGCAAGAAACTCCACGGTGTACATAATAAGGATGTTCTGTTTTAGTCTATTCTATTTTGCTCAAAGTTCAAATTAATATATCTAAGATAAGATACATATTCTTCATTGTTATATCATTAAAAATACAATTGGAGACTTCAACTATAACATAGGCTGCATCATGTTTCAATTAACGGCGTCGTCAGTCATCATATTTTATCAATTTAAAAAATGTTTATCAATTTTGGAACGAAGTTCTTTATCGCACGGTTCGGACTTGGCGGATGGAGGCTACGCGAAAAAAATTGTAAGAATTTTCCGTCACGGGTTTCCGTCACGACCCTTTCTTTATTTGTTTGTTTGGTTGAACGCGCTAATCTCAGGAACTACTGGTTGGAATTGAAAAATATTTTTGTGTCGTATAGTCCATTTATTTAGGAAGGCTTTATAACATTACACTACGACCATTAGGAGCGAAGCATAAATGAAAAAAGTTGCAAAAACGGAAAAAAATATTCCTTTTGAGAGCTTCCGTTGCGTGCGCTGCGTAAACGGTTAAAGTTACGCAAAAATCATGTATGACGGAATTGTTTCCCTTTAAAAGTTCTAAAAGTCCACGACAGTATATGTCTATATTTTTAGGTTGACTCAATATTATCAAATTTGTTCTATGGATGTTCTAAATATACTATTAAAGGAACTTCGTTCCAACCGAGTGTTCCACGACACTCAAGCATTTTTTTAATCATATTTTCATTTTTTACAACTTTTATAATTATTTAAATTTTATCAATGTTGTCAATGCCATAGAATTAGAATTTCATAAATTGTTATTTCATTTAAATGTAAATACCGATGTTACCAATTTTTCAATATTAGCGCTTATTACTCAGTAAGTTAGCTTATTTCTCTGATTCATTGTTATAAGCGTGTAGTGGTTACTCATAAGTAACTGATGCATTGTTATATTACTTTATATAATGTATTATGGTGTTTGTACCAGTGTAATTAATTGTTGGTGAGACTAATAAATTAAATTAAAATCACACATCACTAAAAGTACCTAAACGGTCTCCGTAGTGTTACAAATTATTTGTTGTCAGTCAGATATATTCAACATTGTGGGTGCATTCGGTTCCCTACAAAATGGTTGAGCTGGATGGTGCTGATCCACGCGTCATGTTCGTGAACGGGCGCCGTCAGTTGAGACTGATCATTTCTTAACTGCCACGGCTTATTTTTTTTAAACTTATATTTTGATTTCTTTTTTAATATACATTTTATTTTTATTTTATTTACATTATTCTCACATATAGAAACAAAAAGAATAATGTACCAACGATTTTGTAATATCTTGATTTAAAAAGAGTGTCCTTGGAGTTTCTTGCCCGTTCCTCTCCATAGAGATCTACGTTTTGGAATGGGCAACTAGCTTCAACTTTCTGACTAACTGACCGACTCTTTGACAATTCAAAAGTGCCTGTAAATGGTTTAATTGAAATAAACGGTTTGAGTTTGAGTTTGTACAGTCGACCTCATAATTACTTTATCACCCTAAGATTGAATGTCACCTTGTGTAAAATTTCAAGGTGACAGTTAGATAATTTCAACCTTAGTGATGTTACATTTGAATGAGAATTTTTGTCAAAAGTGATAAATTACTACGGTTGAATGTTATTTGTACGTCATAAAATGAGAAGGTCTATTTGTCTGAGTAAGAGTTAGATAATTTCAACCTTAGTGAAGTTTCATTTTAATGGGAATCGTTGTCAAAAGTGATACATTAATACTTTTGAATGTCACTTACACGTCATGAAATGACAAGGTCTAATATGTGACAGATAATTTCAACTTTAGTGAAGTTTCATTATAATGGGAATCGTTGTCAAAAGTGATAAATTACGATAACGACTATACCTACACAAAATATAAGTCTGCACCACATTGCAAACATTATAATTATCCTGGTGAATGTATGTTGCTCATATCAATTCACCTTCGAAGGTTATTAGAAGACGCAACCCATTTTTATTATAAACTGGAACGCGGCTAGATTTGTGGTAAGATGCAATTATATCGCAGTTCCAATCATCATCATCTGCCTGCCTTTTCGCAACTATTTTTGGGGTTGGCTTCCAGTCTAATTGGATGCAGCTGAATACCAGTATTTTAACTGGAGCGACAGCCTATCTGACCTCCACAACTTAATTACTGGGTTACACTATAGCCCTTGGCTTCTAACGACCCGTAACAACTGTCATAAATCCACGAATGACAGCCGGGACCAACAGCTTAACGTGCTTTCCGAGGCACGGAGGGGTCTCGGTATGTAAAGATGGTCACCCATCCACGGACTGACCACGGCAAGCATAGCTTAACCTGATCGATCGACTTTCAATATGTTGTGAAAATGTGTTACTGGAATGTATTCTCAAAAGTGATAAAGCATTTGCGAGGTTGACTATGCAAATTGTTTTAAGTCCCTTACCAATATCAAAAGGTCTCGAAATAAAATAAGTACCTACCAATCAATGCCAGAAGTTTTATTCAAATAAAAGAAAAATTAAATAACCTTGAACTCACCAATCAAGCTTAAATTTGTAATTTACCAATTTCAGAGTAAACAGCCTTCTTCGTGAACAGAATTGTAATTAATCAATTACTCAAGAACATAAGAATTTCTGTGTTTTCCACACTGCCATTGGAAAATACGAATTAATTTGTAAAATGCCAAAATCTTTGAGTGTTCTGTTATTTTCTCATTAAATTAACCGAGGTTAAGAAAAGGTAAAAAAAGTGAGAGTGGTGTTTTTTTTTTAAACACAGCCGTTTCACCGTACATTAGTAAAGTATAGGGAAATATTTAACTAATCCTTCAAATGATGTATATATCCAGGCATAAAATACTTCTTGGGCTTCTAATGACGCATACTTTTTTAAATACTTGAGCCTTTTCTTTGTTGTACGCAGTAATTAATCATAATAATAATAACCCCACCGCCGTATCTATACGTTGACGTCGTGGTGGCGCTTGCGCGCTCCTGAACTGTGGGTCTGTGTCAGTAGAGTTTACTTTGCAAAACAGTTCTAGGGTGAGGAGTCATTCCAAGAGAGATACATAAACCCGCAGGACAGCATGTGGCGAGCTGTTGGTCAGTAGCGAACCCACGGACCCTATCTCCCGGGAGAAGTCTTGTTCCTCACCTCTAGCTTGCCTTTATTCGCCGGCTAGAGTGAACACTGACGAGGAACAAGGCTCCTACTTCTTTCTTTTCTTTATTGGCCGGCTTGAGTCTCCATTCTCAAAAGCAAACGTGCTCGGAGGAAGGAATTATTCCAGTAAGATTCTGGTAGGGATCTTGACCATCTGCCGGGCTCTGGGATTGTCCTGATAGCCGTGGAATACCTCTCCACTCCTCAAGCACCTCAGGACCCCCTTATCGCTACGTCACTATGTGCTAGCGACAGATTCCTGTGGCCCATTACTGAGTGTGCATGTCATTTCCTGCCAACCCATCCACTATAGCCACCCAAACCCATAACACACTAATTTTGTTTTATTTCCATGTTCTGCAATAATCCTGCACCAACCGGGGGTTGTCCTTGGGTGCACTTGCACAGTGCATACAGGGATTATCGTCGATTGCTGTCTCATTCTATTTAAAATTGTCTAAGGGCCAGTCTCGTGGTCCCAAGCGCAACTGCTGAGCGTGTCCTGGACTCGATTCCCAGGTTTGGCATAGTGGTATTGGGTTTTTCCATTGAGAATTTCTCAATAACAGCCCGAAGTTGGCGGTGTGATACCCTCGTGCTTCGGAAGGCACATTAAGCCGTTGGTCCTGCACCTGATCTCTCTCCGGTAGTGTCGGATTGCCGTCCAATCGGATAATGAGAGTGCGGGAATAGTGAGTGTACATGTGTCTGCGTACACACTTATGCGCTATAATATCTCCTGCGTAGATAGCCAGTCCCTGCTGAGATTGGCTGCCATGACCGCAATTCGGTGTGGAGGACTATTATCATTAGGTATCTCCAATTTTTTTTGGAAACGTTCATTAGTTGTGTAGTTTTTATCTCCTCTCGTCGGGAAGATGCGGAAGCTTATGATCTTTTACGAAAGAAACAATTGTACTTACGTGTAAATGAAAATCACTTTAATGATGTGCCACACAAGGTCGCTATTTGAAGACCAGGTCGCGACGCACTGGACCAGGTACTCTAACTCGAAGCGAAGGGGCACTGACTTCTCAGTTGTCAGGACCACTAGCTCAGGGGCATCTGTAGGAAAAAAAAAAATGTACTCACACCAAAAATATCGTTAGGAAACCTGCACCCTAATAAAATAACACACTTTCATTCGAAATCCTCGGGTTTTGAAGGATTCCTAAATCATTGCATCATAGGTTTGAAAAATTTGTTTGCTTAACAACGTGGTTAAACCGTCAAAAATAAAGGCATTGCTATCGATTGCCATTATATGTGTGTTACGGAATTACCCCGCTGGACTTATAATCAATTGGCTTTTACAATTACCCCACTGGGCTTATAATCAATTGGCTGTTGCCCGCGACTTCATCCGGGTGGAGGTGGGAAATTATCCCACGGGAACTTACTACCAGGGTTAAATATATCCTGTCTTAACCCAGATCATAGTCTATCTGTATGCCAAATTGCGCCATAGTGGGACAGTAATAGGATGGTATCTCTAAGAAATTATCAATCAGGCCCGGAGAGCTTATAAGTAACGAAACGCAGAACACTTAAGTTATTGGACAATAATTAATTAGGTACACCTAGTAGGTTCCTAAAGTAGTGCGTGCAACTAAGTTTTCAATTCGAACTTTATACAGATACTGTTTAAGTTCTAAATACAAAAAAAAAAAAAAAAAACAACTCTAAGTAGTCCTGCCAGGGTCGCGGATTGTTCGAAAGAGTTACCGTGGCCCTGGCGCACAGGCAACTGAAGGAACACGGGTGGGTTTTAGTCAGTAAGAGTCTGACACGCCCTTCCGCTCCGCCCAGAGCGGGAGAGGTCTTTTGATGATTTCCCACCCCAAAGAAAAAGTCTAAGTAGTAATTTTCTTTTTTTATCAATGTCAGAATTAGGTTAAAAATACAATAACAGGCTCAAAGATTTAAGTTTATGTCAAACTTATGTTGTAATGAGACGGAGAAAGTTCTTAATTCACCACTTTGTTCGCAAACAACAAATAAAGTTACAGCACAGTATTTTTTTTTTTTTTGTAAATAATTGGTGAAACTCAAACAAATTACAGAGATTGAACTAAGCTCCTTGCTAATTAATGACTTACCCCAAAAACATTCTGGCCAATCAAATTGAAACAAATCAAAGTTGATGGACATTTTTGTAAGCCGTTCAAGGAAATTCCTGAAAATAATTTAACATCTACCAAGTTGAGGCAATTCGTAAAAGTTTGTATTACTATTCAAAACTCAGATATCAATCCATGTGTATTAAAAAGTTTTAAGTTAAATTTATTGATGCTTACCTGGGGTTAAAATGAATAATTAAGAAAGAAAGAACGAAGAAAGAAAAATAGGTTTATTTGCCACAGAAACACGTGCATACAAAAAAGATAATTAGCTCTGGTAACAATGTAAATAAAAAACAAACAAACAAAATAGATCTATAATCACGAGCACAAAACAGAAATAGTCGACAGCTGCACGTCATGACTGTGACAAGAAGGCTTCCACTCAGCATGATGCTGTGCTATGGGGGACCCACAGCACAGCGCTGATTTTCAGTGGTTACCCAAAAAGGACGTACGAAAACCAAGTCAGGTTTAATGATTGGTACTACATCTATGTAACAAAATAAAATAAAACAAACAGTAAGCACTAAGAATACAAAGCAACCACTTATACAACCAATAAGTATATGAATAAATATTATTAATATATGAGCACTATCGTGCGATCTTAAACAATCTACCCACCCGTATTACACAAGAATATCCAGTGTTATTAGCCTAATCATAATCAGCCTCTACTATTGTTGCCCAAAAGCCTGATATAGTGGTGGTGGATCAAGTAGAGCGGCGCACAATGATTGTTGACATAACGGTCCCGCATGACGGGAACCTCGCGAAAGCCGAGAAAGATAAACAAATCAAGTATCTTGACATGACTCGCGAGGTCGTCGACATGTGGGATGTGGACTCAGCGATCTTTGTGGCGATAGTCGTAATAGCCAGTGGCTTAATAGCCAAGAGCTCATACATTTTCGTCCTTTCCATGTTCGTTATCGCTGATAATATGTGACTTTGTGTAGGCACTCAGGTCCTCACAATGTTTTTCTGAAAGGCTACAACCTGAGCGATCACAAACTATTCGTTTGCATGTCATAAAAATACGTTTATGTATCTGAAAAGACCAGATAACCGATGGTCTCGAGGCTCGTTTATGAATACATTATCAGCATGCGAATGTATTTACTTAGTAATGTAAAATGTATGTAGTTTTTATCAATTTTACACACTGGACTACTTTAAAACTCTTTGCGTCATCACCTTTTCAGAGATACGCAACCTTTTAATTTTTGGTAATATCAGAAGCCATCGAAGAAGAATCGGTAATCGTATCATGCTCACTCATTTGACGTTCAAGTGAATTAAATTTAGCAAGTTACGTAAAGCGCACCGAGTCTTAAAGTATAGTCTGTTCCAAATGTAATTTAAATGTAAACAAGTGTTTCAGAACGTGTATCTGTGGATGCCAGTTTGTATTGCTTCATAACAATATTGTGGTTTGATTTGATTATTTGAATACTTTAGGATTAAACATTAAAAAAAAATTAAACCCGTATTTCTAATTATAAATCACTATAACTTTGTTTTAATTTGAGGTTAAGTTAGAAAAATATTCAATTACTATTTTATTTAAACAAACTACAATTTTTGGAAAAAGTAGAGAGATATAAGGTTACAGATGAATATGTTACAAATTCCCTTTAGTGAGCGATTACATAATAACTTAACATGAACAGTGCTTGTTTACATTTTCATTACACAATTTGGAACATACCATAGGTACCCAACGAGGAATAAATAATATGATGAATACGACGAATGAACATAAATTAGTTAAGAAACTATGAATATGTTAAATGAACATCAGGGTTAACCGTAAATTTACGTTCAACTGAACAAAATTAGTTCCAAACTATATCAATCTTCAATTTCAGAATTTCATCCTAAACTTGGGCAGATTTATGAGTTGTAAGTTTTTTTTTTTGTAAGGTGTTCTTTTAGGAACTTCAAATCTCTAAACTAGGTTTAAAACAAAGTCGCTTTTCTTGTCTGTCTGTGTGACCGCGTTGTTCTTTTAAACTGCGCAACGAATTTTGTTGCATTTTTTGCTCATTTTCACCATCATTTAGAGCATTTTTCCGGAAGGTATATATGTATAATTGCATAGCACAGGTGTGAGTACTATGCACCTACTTTATAGCTACCATTTAATAGGTTTTTCTTTCATTGACTTGAATGTGCCCTGGCGGCTGAGAGTTTGTCATGCTCACTCTAATGTCTCGCTGGTGGTGGCGTGTGTGTTGGATCATTAAGTTCCCTTCAAAATGGTTGAGCTGAATGGTGCTGATCTATGCGTCATGTTCGTGAACGGGCGCCGTCAGTGGGGACTGGTCATTTCTTGGCTGCCACGGCTTATTTTAATTTAATTTAATATTTGAATTGCTTTTGTCTTTTTATTACGGACGCTTTTAACGTTCTGCATCGTTCTCACATGCATAATTTCAACATGAACGATGTAATCAATATTTTGTAACCATTTTTTTATTTAAAAGAGTGTCCATGGAGTTTCTTGCCCGTTCTTCTCCATAGGTACCTACTACGCTTTGGAATGGGTAACTAGCTTCATCTTTCTGACTGACCGACCCCTTGAAAATTCAAAAGTGCCTGTAATTGGTTTATTTGAAATAAATGCTTTGAGTTTGAGTTTGAGTTTGAGTATCTCGATATTTTCTCAGAAGATTGCACTCCTGCGAAGCATGGACGGGGTTCACCATAATATTTTATCATAAAAGTATTACCTTTTGTTTGATATACGTATATCTAGTAGGTATCTAAATTGTGTAAGATTTACACTTGTGTGCAAAAAAATTGGCCCACCCCATGTTCTGTATTTGAGAGATGATTATATCTCAAAAAAAGAAAATATTTTATATTGAGTAAAGGTAGGTAAGATAAAATTTATTTACACATCTCCTATACTTTGATAAAAGCAATATTCTTGACAAGATCGACTCGTTTCTTCAGATATTCTCATTGCTTACTAATGCTTGGTAAAACTGCGTGACTTTTTTTGTCAGTGAAGTTGACAAAAGCTTAATTTTGTTTATTACTGATCGATTATTGAAAATTAACTTAATTTTTTAACAGACAAAAAAGGAGGTTCTTTTTGCGATTTTCTCAAACAAATTAATCTGTTTTGAAGTTTTTTTCACAGACGTAATCTACATACATAGAGGAAGATTTTAGTACACAACATATTAGGTTCTTATTAATTAAACTTGTTGAATTATCTTGTTTCAAATCGAAGAGAACGGGGTGGATCGATTTTTTTGCACGCAAGTGTACCTAGGGGTATATAAAACAAACACAATTTAAAACAAACAAATTACAATACTAAATGCCTTAAAGCGTTGGACAAACCTTGTGTTTGTATTTAACCCACACCGAATAGGTTACAAAATTAAATATTACATCAGGAAAGAACTCAAGTACCCACGAAAGCGGTAGATACGGACTATTATTTTCTCATTGCCCTGTAAGCTGTAGATAAGTACGTTTATTATACATCTGATAACATCTGTTATGTGTATGACGTCATAGGTTTAAATAAAACTTAAAACACTAAAGCTCGATTACAGGAAAATGAACGGAAAAGCATGAATAACATAGACCTACACCCTAATTATGTAACACACTATCTATCACAATCTGAATCATATTGAAGACTATTACTAATGCATTGCTTTATATGTTCGAAAAATTTGTCTGCTCAACAACGTAAATAACGCAATGAATGTTGTTGAACTGTCAAAATGAAACCCATTCCTATTGTTAGTGTGTTACGTAATTAGCTCGCTGTTATCCACGACGCTAATGTAAGGAATGCTGTCAAACGAGTAATGTGTGACAAAGTAAGTAGCCAGAATGTCACAGCACTAGTATTTCAATGGCAGTCCGTACAAGACGCAACCAATCAAAGTCAAATCTATATTATATATAAAAATGAATCCCTATTTCCCTTGGTCACGCCATCACGCGTGAACGCCTGGACCGATATCACAATTTTTGTTTTTTTTTGTTTTCATTATTGTCAGGAGAAAGATCTTATGAAATAAAAAAATAAGGAAGTTGATCGGAACGTTACAAAATTTAAGGTAACTTAACGCCAATATTAATTTTACATAACTGTCAGTTGTTTGAAATAACTGTCAGCGATTGACAGAATGCGCGCTGCAAATATCATTTAACACAGATGGATCGGTTGATAAATGAGTCGATAGTTTTAGTTTTAGTCAATAGTCAAAACTAAAACTAAACGACATAATATGACATTCATAGTTAAGACAGGACAACGTCTGTCGGGTCTTTTTTTTTTTTGTGTGGGAAATCATCAAATGACCTCTCCCGCTCTGGGCGGAGCGGAAGGGCGTGTCAGACTCTTACTGACTAAAACCCACCCGTGTTCCTTCAGTTGCCTGTGCGCCAGGGCCACGGTAACTCTTTCGAACATTCCGCGACCCCGGCAGGCATCGGTCCTATCGGACGCGCGCCTCAAAGAGATGTCAGCATAATTGACGGGCAATTATGCTGACATCTCTTTGAGGCGCGTGTGGAACACAACGCGCCATCGACCCGGGCCTGGTCCTTACCGGACGGCGAGCTACCCATTGCTCGCCGTCCGCAGGCCCGCGCCTACGGTGGCCGGGAGTCGGCTATCGACTCCCGACGCCCAGGGTGACTGCTCCTGCGGGGACTAGGGGCATGAGGGCGCAATGATTGCCTCTCCCTCACGCGCTCCGCCTCCTCCTTCGCGAGCATTACTGCTTCGCAGAAGGAGGTGACTGCTTCCCATTCCCTCTCGCTCCGTACCATGGCATGAACCAGGACCGGACGCGAGAGATCGCCGCCGCCGATCGCCGCCACGAGGACACGGCGGGACGTCTGTCGGGTCTGCTTGTTATTCACTCGTAGCTTCAGGTAAACCTTGTGTTGTCATCTGACATTATGCTGAGCTGAGGCCCTTTTGGCAATATAATCTTTGTATACCGTTTTTTTGTTGTTTTACGGTGTATTTTTGTTGCTGCAATGCCAAAAAACGCATTTTTCATTCTTTCTATTCCAGCTAGCGAGCAGCTAGTTCATTTTAAGTATCCGATGTATTCTTCGATATCCAAATGCCTTTGTACAATCTTAATAGTAACTGTACCTAATGTAGAATAGAATAGAATAGAATACTCTTTATTATGTACACCATAAAAATTACAGATATAAAAGATCCATCCCATCGATACGAAAAGAGAAGAAGTAACCTATAAGTAAAATTATATTTTTGTTAGGTACTGACAAATTAACCTAACCTATATTTTGCGAAGAGACAGAGGTATATAGATAATATTGTGTTAAAGAATCTGTGACGTATAACCATGCACATTAGACAATGAGAATGTGAAGACTATGTGGGTCATTGTTGCTTTCTTTTTTCCCTCTCAGCTAGTTTTAATCATAGTCTGGCAGTTTGACTAATTTTAGTGGCCTTCCCAAATGTCCTTTCTTTGGTATTGTTCGTCGAATCGTTGAGCTCCTTAAGTTCTGAGTTGAGCTGCACGATTACTGACAAATGCGAGCACTGACTGGACAGGCCCACTCAATCTGTGTGGTTTTTCCTCAAAAGACAATTTCAGACACAAATCTACATGGTCTTCACATGATCTGACCAAGATTATGTCTGGACTTTAAAAGAGACTGTGACCTCTGAGTTTGTTTCGGCCTTCTTCTCAGAGTAGTCAGATAGGAAATGCCAACCTCATCTATTTTTAAAATATGATTGACGTATAAAAGTGTTTGTACAAACCTATTTACAGATATAAAATCATTTATAAATCCAAACTCAGGGAAAAAAAAAAAAAAAAAAGGAGATAGATACTTAAAAGAGAAAAATATGTCCTTTGCCGGACAGACAGACTGAAGCAAAAGCCAGCATGTGTGTAGGCCTTTCAATTTCAATCGCTAGGATTTTGATGGAAATTCTAATCCATTGCTTCTTGTGTTTGAAAAATTCGTCCACTCGACAACGTAAATAACGTAATGAATGTTATTGAATTGTTAAACCGAAAGGCATTGTTATAGTAAGTGTATTACGCTATTGCCCTGCTGGTGACTTTGAATAATAGGCCTATAGAGGTTATGAGGAACAGGGTTTATAATCCACTCATACCGTGTCGTGTCTGGTAGGCAACTGCCCGACGTTTGATGTCGGAACGTTGTATATGCTAGTTGCGCAATAAACTCTGCTTGCGCGATGCAGGATTTTGCGTGACGTCAGTGTGACGCGTAGCTCGCATGTAGTGTTGTAGATGCCGCTACAGGCCAGCGTGGCAGTTAAAATACGCAATATATTTCCACAGTAAGAACTTAGGTTGTAAACTTATAATAAGATCATCATAGACCCTATCGGGCATAGCAAATTAGGAAACATTTCTACTCGTCGATAACATTTGAAACATAGTAGTCAAAATACTTACTGAAAATAAGAGCCAAAGTCCAGATAATAATTATGGCGGTCTTGGCACGTCCTGTCGTCGACTTGAACTTGAGCGGGTAGCAGATGGCGTACCAGCGGTCCACCGAGATGAAGGTCAGCGTCAGCACCGACACCGTCACTGATACTGACTGGAACAAGAGAGAGGAAGAAAGTTAATATTATATACAATTAAGTTAAATTAGTATACAATTAAATCCAACTAACATTACACAACAGCGGGGTAATTGAGTAACACACTAACAGTAGGAATGGTTTTCATTTTGACAGTTCAACAACATTCATTGTGTTATTTTCGTTGTTGAGCAGACAAAATTTTCGAAAATATTTATATATTTTTTTATTTTATTTAAATGCCTTAAAACTATCATTACAGGTCTTAACCTAATGCGATAGCCTAGTCACACACACAAAATTAAAATTAAAGCACAAAATATATAACAAGATCATAAAGATCATTGTTTGTAACACAATGTAAATAATAGTACTTTTGCGAATTCACCCCAGTGACATGTAAATATATCAATTTCGAACTGAATGTAATTGAGAGTAATTCATCAGCTCGTCCTACATTCCTACTGCCCATTTGGGACGACTTGCAGAAAATCAAAATAAATTATATTTTCATTCTGCAACTACACACGGAGAACGTTGTGAGCCTAACTTGTAGACTAGATATGTAGACGTTTTTATATTTTGTTGAGTACCTGTTACTTGTTGACAGGCCTGTCTTCCCATATCTATCAACACTATATGTACGACGATAGTCTATACACTTGGTTCAAGTTTACGATGATTGTTCTGTACACTTGTAATGATGGAAACCCGGGGATGAAGAATTAAACCACCCGTGTTGTGTGGTAAAATCACTGATTTATTTTACTTCGTCAGTTCATTAAAATGATCGCGCGTATGCAAACGCTAATGTAGCTTAACCTACTTTATGTTACGAAATGTGCTGGTTCATCGTACACTGTAATTCGAAACATTGTAAAAGCCCCTTATTTCAAGAAGAGTAACCGTGGAGATTCTTGCCGGCTCTTCTCCATAGGAAGCAACTTCTGACGTTTCATAAGTGCCCATATAGGTTTATGTGAAATAAAATATTTTAATTTGATTTGCTTATAATCATGATAAAAATAATCCATTTTCAGATTTCCAGTTACACTCTGTAATTACAGAAGTGTAACTGATGTAATTACACAATGACAAGGTAGCGCAGCGTGTTTGTTTAGTTTCCGCACGTCGGCGTCGCGTCCTAATGAAAAAACGGAACCCATATAGGATCACTCGTGTGGCTGTATGTCTGTCTATCTGTCTGTCACAGCCAATTTGCGAAATGGCTCGTCGAATTCGATTGGGAATCGAATCAACTGGATTTTGAATATGGGGTCACTTTTCAGAGGCAAGCTAGAATATTAAAAACCAAAGTTTTGCAAACTGTACCGTGTGACATATCAAATGAAAGGGCTTGTTGTGAGAGAGAGAGAAGTTAAGAAAATATATAAAAAAATACCTTTCCCCTCCCCCCTTATCTCCGAAACTACAGAGCCAAAAGTTAAAAATATATATATGACGGCGCGCGATTATTTAGTCGATTTATTGTAATACTTTTTAAAAGTTGTAATTGATTATTTTTACTCCGTGGTTTAGAATGTATTTCTTTAGTGGTATTTTTAACTTAGAGCGGGTAACACCGAATGGGGTCGTGAGTGTCATGGCGGCGGTGGCGAGCACATAGTGTTGCGATCTTCACGCGGTGCACACGCACACAGTGATAATCTTTGTATTCATTAAAGTTTATAGTTAAGACTCGTTGCGATATTGGAAAGTAAATTAAGTGCGTTATTTTGCGAGTATTGTTTTCCAAACACCTGCACGTACACGCCCATGATGCCTTCATCATGGGCTCTACTGGATGGACACATGGACTAACAGATGACGGATCAGCATCGACACGTGGTGTCCCAGCCGCTCGAACATCCGTCATATATATTAGTTATTTGCTTACAGATTACAGGAAAACCTATAAAAAGTATATAGTCTTAAAATAACATTTGAATATTGTCCGTACAAATATTTGCAGTTGGGATGTAAGGGAGAACATTTTTTTCAACTACAATGTCAAGTTTGTTCTTGGGATCTAGGGGCATGGTAGTACCCCCGTCAAGACGTGCCAAAAACAAAAAAAAAACTGGACCGGTGCAAGCTGCACTCACGTGGAGAGGGTTCTGTACGATGAATATGTTACCCGCCAAAAACATTTCATGTAAAGTAGGTTGCCAAGCCTTACATAACGCTTTCACTGTTATAAAGGTATCAGAAGGATGTAGAGCCAAGCCCCTAACTCTACAAGGCCTAAGCCTAACTTTACAAACCTTACATGTTACTCAAAATGCATGGTTTGACCGTTTCTTTGAACTATTGTGAGACACAACATTAAAGAACAGTGACTTAATTTCTTACCAACAGCGGCTCTGTAAGCTGTAGACCTCACGAGTCTGTCTTTGCATAGCTTAAAACTGAATAAATGTTCACCGCACACCTTAAATCAAAAAGCGCGAAATGGCTGAAATATGTTTTTTTTTACGTTTTCAACCCCCATATCTCCGCCATATTGAAATATTTCGAAAAACTGAATCCACGTGATAAGGCAACGGTGCGGTTTAAAAGAAGATGTAGTCACAAAAATTGAAAAGAGTATGCTAAGATGGTTTGGTCATGTTGAGAGGATGAATGAAGGGCGACTAACAAAAGGTATTTACTCAACTCAATATTGGGTCCGTTCCTCTTTTTAGTATATATAAATGATTTAAGTCATTTACTGAAAAACCGACCACAAATGGTGTTATTTGCTGATCCATCACTGATTTTTAAAATAAACAGACATGCACAAGAGCTTGACGACGTAAATAACGCTATGCGTAAGGTTCATAGTTGGTTTACTGTAAATAATTTGGTATTAAATGAGCAGAAAACTAAATGCATAAGATTCGCGTTACCGAATGTTAGAAGTAGTAAATGTCAAGTTGTATTGAATAAGGAGATACTATAATTTGTCGAAAAAACGGTTTTCCTGGGGGTCACGCTTGATTCAAAGCTACTTACTTAAAAAAAGTATGTACTACCACACTTAACTACTGTGTAAAGTGTTATAATAAAATACCACTCGATATTCTTCAACTAAATGAGAAGAAATTTAAAACATGCATTAAACGCACACTCTGTAGACAAGCATACTTGTATTATAAGTTCAATGATTATATCGTAGATAAAAATGCTTGGCTTAATGCTGGTCCTGCTCCACAGCCACTTGGGCGCACTAGTTAAAATTTTATTGTTTGGAAGAGATACTTCTTTTTTATTTTCCCTTTTATGTTTTCTGACATTGCAAACTTAATGTTTGTTAATTTCTTTTTTATAAAATATCTTTTAATATTGAATTCTCCAATAGATATTTTAATGATTGTCTTTTCTTTTTGGTAGTAAAATTTTATTCATCGCTCAAATACATAGCAAAGTATAGTTTTATATAATTTAGAAGCATTTTTTCAATTTTGTAATTGTGATTACCATGGATTCGTTTATTATATCATTATTGTGTATGTTGACTTGAAAGCATGGCAGTTGAGACTATGTCATGCTCACTTAAATGTCTCACTGTTGGTGGCGCCTGTGTTGGATCATTCGGTTCCCTACACAATGGTTGAGCTGGATGGTGCTGATCCACGCGTCATGTTCGTGAACGAGCGCCGTCAGTTGAGACTGGTCATCTCTTAACTGCCACGGCTTATTTTTTATTATTCTTATATTTTGATTTATTTTTTAAAGTACATATTTTTTTAAATATTTTTTTTACATTCCTCTCACATATAGAAGCAACAAGAATTAATGTACCAACGATTTTGTAATATCTTTATTTAAAAAGAGTGTCCTTGGAGTTTCTTGCCCGTTCTTCTCCATAGAGACCTACGTTTTGGAATGGGCAACTAGCTTCAACTTTCTGACTAACTGACCGACAATTCAAAAGTGCCTGTAAAATTGTTGGTTTAATTGAAATAAATGCTTTGAGTTTGAGATTTACAAGGCAGATGTGAGTGGAAACGCCGGGAGGGTACGCCCTAGGAAGACATATAGTGACCTTATTGGTGATGTTCTTCAGAAAGGTCAGGTGCGTACTACTCACATTCGGCGTGCGTGTATGACCAGATGTATGAACGTAAACGAGACAAAAGGAGTATGTAAGGATCGTAGCAAGTGGCGTTCCGTAGTTTCTGCCTACCCCCATGAGAAGAAGGCGTGAGTTTTATGTAACTGAATCGACAAAATAAAACCATATAATTATGGAACCTGCTCACAAAATTTCACGAGAATCGGTTGAGAAATGCGACCTGTAGAGGAGAACAGCCTGACATCCGGACATACGAAAGGATTTTTGCTCAAGCTGAAACGGAGACGCTTCGCTCGGTCAATAAGTTTACATGTCATCATCAACCCAACCATAAAATGGCTGGAAAAAGACTGTCACTCTAACCTTATGAAACTGAATATCAGTGTTTTACATGGAGCGACTGCCTATCTTTCTGGTTGTTGAATAATTTAACATATTTAAGTATACTCGTATAATATTAATTTTGCGGGACGTGGTTAAAATATATTGAGCCAAATACGAAATTGGTTGTACCAATATGTTTTGGATTGTTTTGATATTTGTTTTCCTCAATAAAAATGATAATAAAAAATGTTCTATGTTAGTGTACAGAACTGTTTTGATTAACACATAATTGGATATATAGTATATAGATTTACTTACCGGTCAGATTTTCCTGTTACAACTTCCGCATTTTATGGAACTGACTTCCAAAAAGGTGGAGGGGAGGTTATATGTTCGGCTGTATGTATGTTGTTTTTATTTTTTTATGTATGTTTACCGATTTCTCCGTCATTCATTTTTAAACTTGTTTTTTTGTTTAAAAGGGTGTGCTCTCGAGTTGGTCCCATTGTCACCAACTCAGAATCTGATGAGGGGATCCGATGGAAATCGAGGGAAAAACTAAAATTTTATAGGCACACCTATAGCGATTTGGGTATTTATTTAAAGTAACTCGTGCATTTACTTTCGGAAATCACCATTCGGTGAAATGGAACTGATGATGAAGACCTGAGGTGGCCACCGGAACTACTCAATAATAAGTATTTCATGGGTTGCGATTCGATTACTTTAATATGGTTGCTAAGCAATTTATGCTTGTCACATTGCTTATAGTGAAATTGAGCTTATGGTGGCTTCATCATCAACTCCAGTTCTTCTGGGTCTTACCAGGAGAGCTTCTCAACAATTAACGTCCCTGCATCGGGAAAAGCAATATTTTATAAAAGGTCATGAGTAATTAACACTTAGGCTTGGACTTTACTTAGATAAATTAATAAGTGACCCATTATAAAGAGAAAAATAAAAACTATTATACAGAAAAAAAAAACACTACATACTGAAAAATAACTTTAATTTCGGAAGTCGGTGCCTTTGGTTTTGTATTTTCGTGTTTGGCCACCGAGTTCCGAAATTAAAGTTATTTTTCACGTCTTTTAGTGTTTTTTTTAGAAGTCGGTTGTTTTTTTGTAAAAAAGTT
Organism: Griposia aprilina; assembly: GCA_916610205.1. Taxonomy (NCBI): domain Eukaryota; kingdom Metazoa; phylum Arthropoda; class Insecta; order Lepidoptera; family Noctuidae; genus Griposia; species Griposia aprilina. The sequence goes on along the minus strand of OU744304.1, from coordinate 17,529,417 downwards.
TTTGACTTTTTAAATGTTCGATTCCTTCTTTGCGCTGCGGGATTTTTAAATTTTAAATTTTGGTTTTGGGTTTTGGTGTTGAGGTGTTACTTTGGACTCGAAGCTACAGTGGGGCCCACTTATAACCAAATTGTCGAAGAGGCTAAGCTCTGCAGCCTACGCGGTCTATAAAATCCGCCATTTGACTGATGTCGAAACAGCCCATAATATTTTAGTTATTTCCATAGTGTAATGTAGTACGGCATTTTTCTGTGGAGAAATGCAGCCGACATTCAAGCTATTTTTGTGCTACAGAAACGAGTCATTCGAACAATTTATAACCTTAGTTGTAGGCATTCACTGAAGGATAAATTTAAGGAAATAAACATATTGACTGTCGCATCTCAATATGTATATGAAAACCTTATTTATGTAAAAAAACTTTTTTACAAAAAAACAACCGACTTCCAACAAAAACACTAAAAGACGTGAAAAATAACTTTAATTTCGGAATTCGGTGTCTTTGGTTTTGTATTTTCGTTTTTGGCCACCGACTTCCGAAATTAAAGTTATTTTTCACGTCTTTTAGTGTTTTTGTTGGAAGTCGGTTGTTTTTTTGTAAAAAAGTTTTTATTTTTCACTTTTTAGTTGCGATACCTACCCCACACAAATTCGTATACCACTACTTGGCTTGTAAATAACAGTGACAGGAAATTATTAGCACATCATCCATATAAACTAAGTGGCAAAAATATGCAGTATTAAGGATAACTCAAAAACTACTGGTCAGACCTTGATCAAATTTAAATGGGACCACATGTGAACCACCAGCTACCAAATGCAAAAAGAATCATCCAAATCGGTTCAACCAGAAAAAAGTTATGAGCTAACACACATAAAAAAAAAAAAAAAAAAAAAAAAAAAAAAAAAACATACAGACGAATTGAGAACCTCCTCCTTTTTGTGAAGTCGGTTAAAAAAGAATATTAATCTATATTCTAAACACAGCAACATTCATAACATAAATACCAGATACAAAGATTTACTTATTGTGCCCTCGACTAGGCTCCAAAAAATTAGTAATTCATTTAAGTGCCAAAGTATACGTTTTTACAACAAACTCGCAAGTCTTGTTAAAGAACTGAGCCTCAATAAATTTAAATCATTTATTAAACAGAAACTCTGTCAAAAGGGTTTCTATAAAGTTAAAGATTACTTGGATGACAAAATGGCTTGGGATTAATTAAGCTACTTCAATGTGCCCCCAGGCAACAATCCATTTTATACTGTGATTATGTGTTTTAGAATTAATAATGTCATTTTTATTGAATTACATGACATGACATAACATATTATGATTTTTTGATGACATTTAAAGAGAAACCTGTCTGTGAATGTGAGTAGCATGCAGGCCAGATGAAATACATGATATTCATTTTAATATTGTGAATGTGAAGACTATGTGGATCATTGTTGCTTTTTTTTCCCTTTCAGGTAGTTTTAATCTTAGTCTGGCAGTTTGAGTAATTTTTGTGGCCTACCCAAATGTCCTTTCTTTGGTATTGTTCGTTGAATCGTTGAGCTCCTTAAGTTCTGAGTTGGACTGCACGATTACTGACAAATGCGTGCACTGACTGGACAGGTCCACTCAATCTGTGTGGTGTTTCCTCAAAAGACCATTTCAGACAAATCTACATGGTCTTCACATGATCTGACCAAGATTATGTCTGGACTTTAAAAGAGACTGTGACCTCTGAGTTTGTTTCGGCCTTTCTTCTCAGAGTAGTCAGATAGGAAACGCCGACCTCATCTAGTTTTAAAATATGATTGACGTGTAAAAGTTTTTGTACAAACCTATTTACAGAAATAAAATCATTGCATTGCATTTTTTCGTTTTAAAATTATCGTAAAAGTCCGAATTAGGTTTGAAAACTGGAAAAAATACCCAAAGAAACATTAAATTCGGGATAACTGAACGTCCATTTTTCAATGGGTTTTTTGTATAAACTATTGTTTGGGCAGGACAACGTCTGTTGAATCAGCATTTTTTTTTTTATAAATACTTCTTTTTTTTTTTTTTTTTTTTTAATATAATGTAAGAAGCGATGCGATACTTTCATTTTATCTCACCCAGAATCGGAGACCATCATTTGGAATACCAATATCCGATTAGAAATCGAACGAACGGATGAATTCAATTGAACTTCCTGCATGTAATGTGGAACCTTGATACTATTCAATGGATTGAAATAACGTAAGGGTTCGGTACAACCGTTGGCGATTCGATTTGGGCTTGAAGAGTCTACAACGATAGAGTAGTATTTACATTATGTTGATAAAAACCCATAAGTGCAGTTTTAATACTGTTGAACAGCTCTAGATGGCTTTCAAAACATCCAATATTTATATCTCTAGATTGGCATTAGTGACCTTTGTTCTAAAACTCGTGCTAGGTTATTAAAATCCCTCTTTTATCAAAATTTTATATCGTTATATGGGCCCTCAAGTCGCGCGCAAACGTGTCCATACTGGGAAGAGTGAGCACACACAAGAATAATGGCGTATCCATTTCCATAAATCCTATGTCTTTTTTTATATTTTTTAGATTTCAATGTACATTTTTTTACAACTAAATAATCTATCTTTAGTCGCATCTAAGTCGTCAGCGGTGTGACAAGTGCCTTAAGGCTCCTACACACTATAGGTACCGGTGGCCCGGCCGGTGGGCAAGCCGCGGCATTGCCGGCGGGTATTTGATCCGTCGCCGGGGCTTACCCGATAAAGTTGGCGGCATACCCACGCGGCTAAAACCAAGGGTTAGATTTAATCATGCAGGAATTCGGTAAATATTTGAGGGAAAAGTTGAAGTATCTATCTTTTACCGAATATTTGTGTTATAGTTTCGTTATTGTACGTGTGTCGCTAGGGTGCGTTTTTATTTTATTTTTAACGTGATGATATTATCATGGCTGTCCGCGGCATCAAGGTAATACAGAGAAGTAAAATCTATGGAAATATATGAAGACGCTTTTAAATTTGCATCTTCATCGGTATCTTTTTATACGTCTTAAATACAATAAGTATAGGAGACTCGGTCTTCGGTTAAAGAGCATGACGACGCACTCGTAAGTAATCATGAAAAAGTGGCAGCAAACGTCCACGGTACGTACTTTTTTTTAAACAAATTTTTCGTAGACAAATTTATCATCAACGGAAAATCGTATATGTCGACGTGCTGAAAACATGACGTGTGGAAATATAAAAGCGCATATTTAATGTTGCTTTGCACTTTCGAAATTAAATATATCTCTTCATACGGAATATTTCGTAATATGAGGTCTTCTCTCGATTACTAGTCAGCTTGGAGCTACAGAGCTCTACTCGTATATATGAGTAATTAAGCATTATTGAAATTCGTGTAAGTAGCGAAGGTTCTACTTGAAAAGCTCTTGCCAATGGTATATATCTTATGGTTATTGGGCTTCAGGGCAGAAACCCATAGTATGGTGCCCATTGTCCTTTGTTTGTGAAGTTGTCATGTTTAGAAAATACACTACCAGCCGTAGCATTCAGCAAATTCCTCTCTAATACCCAAATAAATTAAACACATTTCACAGGTCACATCATTATTTTAGGAATGTAAATATTTATTGAGCATTAGAGACCTTTTGCCTTCATTCCATCTCAACTAAACACCCAGCTTAGCGGGAGTTTATGCATTTCAATCAAATTGCTGGTTTACTTAGGGATATATTTAACAGATCCTCTAAAAACTTGTTCACCTCCTAATGATGTACGCTTTTTTAAATTACTTACAACTCTTTAAATTACTTAAAACTTTTTGGGTTCCTAATGTTGCACACTTTTTTAAAATAAATGAGCCTCTATATAACTTTCTGGCTTTTTTTCACAATTGGTCGCAGTAACTAAGCTAGATTATTACTACCAAACGGGTTAGGTTAGGCAACACGGGGGAGTTCGCACAGGGAGGCAGCGTTGCTGGCGACGGCTGCGGTTTCACAGACGGTGAGCCGCATACGGCGCCTCGGCCTGGAGGTGGCCCTCAACAAGTCGGAGGCCATGGTGTTTCATGGTCCCCGGCGGGCGCCACCGTCCGGATCCCACATTGTGGTGGGAGGGGTACGAATCGCTGTCGAGCCCACCATGAAGTACCTGGGCTTGGTGCTCGACAGTCGGTGGGATTTCGGCCCCCACTTCCGGCGGCTGGCGCCCAAGTTGTTGGGCGCGGCTGGGGCGCTGTCAACGCTACTTCCCAATCTGGGGGGCCCGAGCGCCGCTTGTAGGCGGCTCTACGTAGGGATCGTGCGATCGATGGCCCTTTACGGGGCCCCGATCTGGGCAGCTGACCTGACGGCCGGCAGCATTGCTGTTCTGCGAAAGCCGCAGAGAGCGATGGCCGTCAGAGTCATAAGGGGGTACCGCACGATCTCCTACGAGGCGGCTTGTGCACTGGCCGGATCCCCGCCCTGGGACCTGGAGGCGAAGGTGCTCGCGTCACTGTACAGGTGGCGCGAGGAATGGCGGGCGCGGGGCGAGCGACCGATGCAGCGACATATGGAGCAGCGTCGGTCGCAGCTCCGCGAGGTCCTGGTGGCGGAATGGCGGGACAGGCTCTCACGCCCTACCGCCGGCCTCGTCACTATCGAGGCGGTCCGGCCGGTGCTCGACCTCTGGCTCGGGAGGAGGCACGGCTCCCTGTCGTTTCGGGTGACGCAGGTGCTCTCGGGGCATGGTTGTTTCGGGAAGTACCTGTGTCGCATAAACAGGGAGCCGGACGCCCGGTGTCACCACTGCGTCGACTGTCGGGAGGACACGGCGCGGCATACGCTGGCAGAGTGTGCCGCTTGGGAGGAGCCGCGCCGTACCCTCATCTCAGGAGTAGGCAGTGACCTGTCGCTGCCGGCCGTAGTGAATGCTATGGTCGGCGGCGACGAGTCCTGGGACGCGGTGGTATCCTTCTGCGAAACAGTTATCTCGCAGAAGGAGGCTGCGGAAAGGGAGCGAGAGATCTCATCCTCTCACCCGGCCCGCAGCAGGCGCACCGGGCGTCGGCGGAGGGCGGACAACGCCCTCTTCCAGCCCCCCTAAATGGGTCCAGGGACGACGGACTTGGGGACGTCCGTCGCCCCCCATACATCAGGACCCGAGGCGGCGGCGCGTAGTGTTCCACGCGCGCCCCTCTTAGACGTCGCGGGGGGAGTCAAACACCTCACTCCCCCCGCTCGACCGGACGGGGCCCGCAGAGGCGGGCCGGCACCAGTCGGGGGTTGCGGAAGATTCGTATGTTCCCGCGACCCCCGGCGCAGGTGTGAGATGGAACACCGGGGTGGTTTTTAGTCAGTAAGAGTCTGACAGACCCCTCCGCCCCCCCAGGGCGGGGGACATCCATGAGGATTTTCCACCCCGGATCAAAAAAAAAAAAAAAAGGCAACACGGGGTGGTCAGTAGAAGTCTGACAGACCCCTCCGTCCGCATCCAAGTTGGTCACAGTCACTTAGCTATTTAGATTTTTTAGGAAAACAAACTGGAAATTATTTGAGGTTCGATTAAATACATGCAATTTTAATACAAGGTGAGTTTGAATTTGAGATGGGGCAATAAGGGCAAATGTCAAAATGATAAATGATTTTATTTCAGTAAGTAGGTTTGTACAAACACTTTACACGCCAATCATATTTTAAAAACTAGATGAGGTCGGCGTTTCCTATCTGACTACTCTGAGAAGAAAGACCGAACTAAACCCAGAGGTCACAGTCTCTTTTAAAGTCCAGACATAATCTTGGTCAGATCATGTGAAGGCCATGTAGATTTGTGTTTGAAATGGTCTTTTGAGGAAAAACCACACAGATTGAGTGGACCTGTCCAGTCAGTGCACGCATTTGTCAGTAATGTCTTTACCTTAAATAGGTGCTAAAGTTCTTTAAGAGACCACACTCAACTTTTAGAGACAAAACTGAAATAAAACACCTTTTTTTCAAAATCCTGACCCACCTAAATGCTTTTAAAAATAACTTCATAAGTTAGGTATGTTCTCAAACCTTTACCTATAGCTACAAAACGGCTATATACGGAGGTGCCCTTATTGCCCGATCTCAATTTACCACACTGTATATTACAATTGATTAATTAATCGTTTGAAACCCGAATTTGTTTTGCCCTTGTGATCAAGGAACCCCGGAATTAATGGTAAATGCCATGAACACGTAACGTAGTAATCAAACTTGGTGATTAATGCTTGTTCTTATTTTGGATAAGAGGATCCATTTGCCCTGCATGGGCGGTGACAGAAAATATATATTTAAAAATAAAAAAAACATGTTTTATGTAATTCATAGGCCTTAATAAATCAATTCAATTTATATGTAATGTCAAAATATGTAATATGTCGGAGAAACAGCATTCTCCTTGACATCGTTATTAGTGGTAACGAGTTTAGTGGGCGTCATTAAGGTGAAATGCGAGCACAAAACAAAGTATTCACTGTTTCATACAATTTAATGGCAGTTGTTTACAACATTGATAATCACTGAAGGAATCAATATCTCACAAGAACTAATTTGCTTAAATAATTATATTTGAGCAGCAGGTTCGCGACACCAATCTAACTTTATCACTCGCGATCCACCTCGATCGACTACCGTTACTCTAATGAATCCTCACTCCACCCCACCAAAGTTAAGATGGTGCCTCGACCCCACTCTAGATTTATCCTGTGCTCTGATTGGACGTTATACAATGCAGTGACTTTTAATTAAATTAGTTAGATTTACACAATATTAAAATGTAATAAATCAAATCAAATTAAGTTAGGATTTAACAAGTTATTTTTAATTAACAATCAACCTTATCAATTAATCGTATGCAACCAACAATCAAATCTCAGTTTATTTCCTCCGACATATACATATTTATATATAGGTATATATTATCACTCTGTGTTGTGATACTGAAAAAATATTCGACGAGAAACATAAACAGCCTTTTATCAAAACAAGATGTCCATTTTTTAAGCAACTTAAAAAAGGAGCAGGTTCGCAATTCGACTGTATTTTTAATATTTTTGTGTGTTAGCTCAAAACTTTTTTTTTAATTTTGTTCTTTATCCTGATAAAGTTCTGTTACAAAAACTGACGCTTGTAAGTTATCAATTTTGTATTAAGAACTTTAAATCTGCCATAATAGAGTAAAAAATACAATAACTGGGTCGAAAGTTTGGGCATGGGCCTAAAATATTGGACCTCGTTTTGTAATGAGATGGAAAAAAATCGCAAAAATGTTACTATTCACAATTGTTTTTTTCCATCTCTTAGGGCCTATGTCCACCGCCACCGTCACCGGGACGTCAACGAGTACGAGATGACGGCGCCGAAGTACCGATACATACATTTACTATGGCCACGTGTCCATCACACGTTCGTCACCCGAGCGCCGTGATAATTCGGAGTAATTCGGCGTGACCGCTAGAATTCGGCCCGAGATTGTGACGGGCCGATGTACCGGCAATACAAAACAAGTTCGATTTTGTCCATTACCGCCGTTACACCGAAGCCGATCAGTCACCTAAAGTTGACAAGTTGGCTATTAGGGAATGCGTGTTTGTCTCGAAAATATCTTAACTTTAACTTAATATAACATATATACACAACCTCTCCTCTTACATCCTACACACACATACTTGCATCGGGGGTTAAACATTAATTCTTACTTATTTATAAATAAATTTATATTATAAATGCGAAAGTAACTCTGTCTGTCTGTCGCGCTTTCACGCCAAAACTACTGAACCGACTTGAATGAAATTTGGTACACAAATAGTCTAGGGCCTGAGAAAGGACATAGGCTACTTTTTATTGCGAAAAAGGGTTGTAAGGGGTCGAAAGGGGGGGGGGGGCTGAAAAGTTGTATGGAAGTATCGTCATTTTTAGAGCTAGAAGCTTGAAACTTATTTTTTAGGCAGTTGATTCGATATAAATAAATATGACATTCAAAGTTTGTAAAAGTTTTACCATCAAGGTTTGAAAATAATAATAGGGAATAGCGGATGAAAGTTTGTATGGAAATATGTAAGGTTTGTGTGAATGTTTTATAAGTTTGCGACAAGAGACAAAATATTAAAGCTATTCCGATGTAACATTTACGGAGTCATTTATCAAAATGTGAAACTGAAGTTAATGCGTGTAAGAAACTTGCCAAGCACCGCGCGTCGTACACAATAAGCGCTGTGCGGGGGGGGGGGGGGGGGGCGTGGCATGGCGCGGTATAGGTGGGGAAATATGCCTAAGTGTGCGTACATAATGATTAATAATTTAATAAGCTCTTTGCAGTGAAACACTGCAAATAAAAATAAAAATGCTACCCAAAGACACTATTCCACGCAGACGAAGTCGCGGGCACAGCTAGTTTGAAATAAATATGCATCGGAATAGTTATGCAATCCAAGTTTTTTTTTTTTTTATAAATATTTTTTATCTGTCGCTTCCATATTATAAACCCAACTAGTCATGCATTCAAAACCGATTCCATTCTTTCATACCTAAAAATTAAGTTTAGGTAAATATGCATCCGAATATCTGATCTCTGATCATAACCGCCTCGTTGGTCTAGTGGTCGCAAGCGCTACTGCTGAGCAAGAGGTCTCGGGTTTGATTCCCGGGTCGGGCAAAGTGTTATTGGGTTTTTCCATCTGGAATTTCTTGGTAGCAGCCCGGAGTCTGGATTTGTGCCCGGATGATGGCAATAGGCTCGCCCCCTATTACATGGGACTTAAACATAGCTGGCGAAATGTGGGTGTGCTATAGTTACACCTCTGCCTAACCCTTCTGGGAATACAGGCGTGATGTTATGTTGTGTTATGATCATAACATACTGGGGGCCTACTCCTTAAGTCTGTCAACGAAGCTACGGGCCTATCCGAAAATAGTATAAAACTTTGGAGTGAACCCAACACCCGATTATTTACCTTTTTCGGACAGGTAAAAACACATCGTGGGACAACTGTCACATCGTGGTGTCATTGATTCTTAGGTCGGGCCCCAAACTTATCTTATGTCCAAAGGAGTTACTTACGGAGTAGGAAACGCCCGAAACTACGGACTACGTGCTTAGAGAGTAGACCCCCTGAACCATCGAGTTCGGTCGCGATGGACAAACGATCGCTGTCACTGTGACGTCACGCCACGGCAAGAATTCAAATTCAAATTATTTATTGCGAACTTAAGTGTAGGTACAGAATTTTGAGGATGTTCACAATAGGTAGGTTCTTAGAACTTAGTTGCCTGTTAAGGCATTGCAATTTAAATACATACTATATACCTATTTCAGTTATACAATTTCGATTATATTATATTTATTCATTATTCATACGTTTTATTATTATAATTTATATCATATATGTAAGTATCACAATCATTTCAATATTTTCACATGAATTCGGACCACTCCCCGATTATTGTAAGACTAACTCAAAAAATCTTACTAAGAGAAACCCTGGTTAATAAGTCTTGAGATTGGGACACTTTTGCTCTTGATCTGGATAATATTATCGATCTAAAAACTCCGTTAATAAATCAGAATCAGCTGGACTCAGAGGTAAACAAATATGTTGTTAATATCCAACAATGTACGTGGAACAACACGCCCGAGTTAAAACGTAAATATAAGGGACATATCTATCCCAAGGAAATTGTGAGTTTACCGTCTGAAAAAAGAAATCGAAGAAAGCGGTGGCAGCAAACAAGATGCCCGCGGGATAAAACATTATTAAATAGCCTAACTAAACGATTAAAGAGGAAAATTATACAATTTGAGTATGACTGTCTGAAATCTAACCTTATGCAGCTAACCAACGACAAATCAACGGATTTCTCTCTTTGGAAAGCGACAAGAAAACTAAAAAGGCCGATTATGTAAATACCGCCTATCAGAAACAGCGACGGAAAATGGGCCATGAGCAATAAACAAAAAGCGTTTAGGTTTGCCCAATACTTAGAAAACACTTTTCAACCCAATGAGAGCTCCATAGAAATACTTGAGAGTGAAAAGTTATCACAAAGTCAAAGAATTCAGCTTGTGACTCCTAAAGAAGTTCTGCGAGAAATTCAAAATTCGAAGAAATCCGCGGGTTATGACCTCGTAACAGGCGAAGTTCTAAAACACCTCCCGCGCAAAGCCATAGTAAAGTTGACTAGACTTATTAATGCCGCATTTATGTTAAAACATGTGCCTGAGCCATGGAAGGTCGCTGAAGTCATTATGATTGCGAAGCCTGGGAAACCACCCCATGAAGCATCATCATATAGACCCATTTCCCTGTAGCCAATATTATCAAAACTATTTGAAAAACTGTTATTAAAACGGTTAAAACCTATAATAAAAGAAAAAGATCTAATACCAAACCATCAATTTGGCTTCAGGGAAAAACACTACGATAGACCAGGTATACAGGATAACTAACATCATTGGAAAAACACTCAAAAACGAGCAAGTCTGCGCCACCGTATTCCTAGATGTCTCACAAGCTTTTGATAAAGTTTGGCATGAGGGTCTGGTATATAAACTCAGACGCATGCTACCGCCAGAAATTGCAGACATTCTAGAATCATATATAAGTAACAGAATGTTTAGAATAAGGCAAGAGGATGCATATTCCGACCTAAAAACTATAAAAGCTGGGGTGCCACAAGGAAGTATGTTAGGCCCATTCCTGAACTTGCTATACACATGTAATATCTCAGAGCTGGAAAAAACACCATTACGACCTTTGCAGATGACACTGCTATTATGGCTACCGGATCAAGCAACAAAGAAGCAGTAGAAAAAGTTCAACTAGCTGTAAACAAAGTTTATGACTGGACACAAAAGTGGAAGATCAAACTGAATGAATCAAAATCAATTCATATTGACTTCACCAATAAACACTGTGATTACCACCCAATCTATTTAAACGGCATGCAAGTGCCTTATGCTAATACAGCCAAATACCTTGGCATAACTCTTGACGCCAAATTGCGTTGGAAAACTTACGTCAAAAAGAAAAGACAGGAACTCGACATACGTTATAAAAGTATATATTGGTTATTCCGAAGGAAATCCTGTTTATCAATACGTAATAAAATTACATTATACAAGCATATTCTTATGCCAATTTGGACGTATGGCATCCAACTTTGGGGCTGTACTAAACGAAGTAACATCAAAATAATCCAACAATTCCAAAATAAAGTACTCAGGTATGCTGTAAATGTACCATAGTACATTAGAAATGACGACCTCCTCGTGACCTTAAAATGGAACTCGTCACCACCGTCATCCAAAAATTTGCTGATGCCCACGAACACAGACTTCACCGACATGTGAATGTCGAGGCAATTCAGCTGATAGACACCACGGACATAGTGCGTAGGCTAAAGAGAACTAAACCATTTGAGTTAGTGTAGTGTATAAATTGTGACGAATAATGTGTAAACAATGTGTTTTTATTATTATTAATTTATCAGACTCTTAAGAACGTGCTGCGGAATTGTGTGAAAGCGCAATAGGATACTATTCTTAGTTATAACGTAAACTATCACGTAAAATAATAGGTTAAAGTTAAGTTGCTTATTAGTCTATTAGGCTAGATTGTAATAAATTACTAAGAACGTACTATTAAACAAAAAAAAAAAAAAAAAAAATTAGATAATTGTTTTTCTTCGATGAATTCTTTTACCGAGTAATATGCTTTTTTAATCAGGAAGTCTTTTTAGCTTCCTTTTAAAAATACCAATTGGATATGGGTAAGTTATTATATATTTTTATGCCCATATAAAAAATACTGTAGCTCTCTCTAATAACTCATATACTATATGGTGTTTCGTCGTCCTTCAGTCCTATTTCCCCAACCAAGCCTGTTCAGGCCGTGGCCATGACAGATGCTCAGAAAAAAAACATCACTCTATTGAAAGTTCCCATGACCTTTATTACGATATTTAGGGGATAATGAACAACAAAGAAAACAATATTTATTCCTTAAGAACGCTATTGTAAACAATCTGACATAATGTTTGTATACAGAAGATTCATTCATAAACCTAAGTACCGCATAAGTAGCTTGGCAACAAAGAAAATCTTTAAGTCATTTGAAAAGCCGATTAAATAAACATGAGAATGAGAAATAATGGAGAAACATTTTTTTATACGAGTAAAATTGTTATTTTTGCATCTCAAATCAATCTCCCTAGCCTTTGGGGTCGGCTTCTAGTCTAACCTGATGCAGCTGAGATGTAGTATTTTACATGGAGCGACTGCCTATCTGACTTCCAAAACCCAGTTACTGGATAGTAGAAAAAAAGGCTGGTTGTCAGACTGTCAAAGATCCACGAATGACAGCCGAGACCAACGGCTTAACGTGTTTTCCGAGGCACGGAAGGGTCTCAGCATGTAAAGATGGTTACCCATCCACGGACCAACCGCGGCAAGCGTAGCTTAACCTAATCGATCGACCCGTGCGAAAAATATTTGGTCTACTCTTTTAAAATCGCACCATTTTCAAACTCAAACTCAAAGCATTTATTTCAAATAAACCAATTACAGGCACTTTTGAATTGTCAAGGGGTCGGTCAGTCAGAAAGATGAAGCTAGTTCATCCATTCCATCTGATGCCAGGGATTCACACTAATGACAGCTCACTTTAAGAGGGCCCGTCCCAGTCCGGCTATCTTCAACGCGAGCATGATTGAAAAACTTGTTGTTTCATCCAATGCAAAGTTTCAAAAAGAAGCAAGAGTGAGAGCGCGATAACATCGAACGAAAATTGGTTCGCGGAGATTTCACAAAACTTGTTCCAGACAATACGTGTTTTTGAAAAAGCCTTACAAAGTTTTGGAAGAAAAATGTTTGTTATTTAGAATCTCCATTACATGTGCAAGGTTTCTATAGTGAGATTTTCTTTACTTTTCAATGTATAAGTAAATTTTGAACGGCCAAAGTTCAGATAAAATTTGTGCAAAAATGCTGGTTAACAGACGTCTTTACTGAATTTGTTTGTCAAAAAGTAAAAAAAAAAAAATATAAACCACAAGATATCTGTGAAATCAAAAATATCTGAAGGATTTTTTTTTTATAACGCCATAATCACGTACGAGCGATTATATGGAAATTATGACGGGTTGGGCGCTCTCAAGCTCATTTTACCTAAGTTATCACGGTGTTTTTTTTACAGAATAGCAATAATGTTCCCCATCCTTTGAACTAAGGTTTATGAAGGCGGCATTTAAAAGTACAAGAAGTTTGATTTTCTTTTCATAACTTTCGTAGTCTGGAGTTTATTTAAGACTCAGTTTCACCTTGACTTTGAAATCTGGTTAGCGCTTACTATCGCATTTTAAGGAGGATGCGCTATAAGATAGCCCGCGAAATTCCAAAAATCTTGTTTTTTGCAATTTTCAGGTCAGTATCAGGTTTTTAGTCGATCGAAATATGATTTGCGGCCGTAACATATTTACGGCGTTAATATAATCTGTAAATTACAAAAAATGTAATAAAAATTTAATTTTGCGGGATAGGTATCCTGGCGCTTTCGCCTGAAGCTATTGTGTTTTTTATTTCTAGTCTTTGGTTTGACCCATTGTGCTATGTCCACTAAGAATAATAGTTTGACATATTTTCTCTATAAAAGCTGTCAAACCGCAATCTTTATTCTTTAGATTAAAGTTATCTGACTATTGAAAAAGACCTCTTAGGTTTCTTTCTCCTTCTGTATTCTCTTACTAATGTTCTCAATTTCAGCAAAAGAATAACCATTTGGCAATTTTTGAGAACTTTCAGGAACTTTTATAAATGTCGCAGGATTATTGGAAAAATAACTAGTATTTTGCGCAAAAAAAAACAGTCAGTTCAGGAAGATTAGAAACTTGATTACTGATTGGCTATTTTAAGAGTTAAGAGAGTTTATTAAGTGTCAAGAGTCATAACATCTTTAATCTCGTTAGTCAGAATATGGGTCAAATGTATTTGTTGACCAATCAGTGCATCCGTCGGTGCCTAACGTTCATATCAGCCAATTAGCGTTCATACTCATGGTCGTTGTTCACGATTTACTTAAGGTGAGTTATTTTTTGCAAAAAAACGGATATTAGCTCGTACTATTACGAAAATCTGTCCTAGTTTTTAATAATCTGGTTCGAAAAAATATCCTAGGATTTTCAGAAAAAAGGTGCTTAAAATATTTACGTGTTTATATTATAATAAAAATAAATGTAACTATGGAAAATGAAAAGTTAAGAAACGTAAAAAATAGAGGAAATAAAAAGTTATTCCAATTTATGCTGGCATAGTAATTCTTACCTATTCTTCTCCATACGAACCACTCTTTGTAATAGTTAGAAGTACAAAAGTCTGATAACCAGTCTAACCAAGGGTATTATGTTAGCCAGTAACTGGGTTGTGGAGGTCAGATAGGCAGATGCTCCATGTAAAATACTGTTATTTAGCGTCATCCGGTTAGACGAAAGCTGACTCCAATAAAACTGGGAAATGATTTGGCAGATGTGATGAAATACTAGCCACCACTTTATTAAAATGCCCATTTTAAAAAGCATTCTGTGTGATTTACTTTTTTTTTACCCGACTGTGCTAGAAGGAGGGTTATGTTTTTCGAGAGTATGTATGTATGTATGTATAATTGTTTGGCACGGTCTGCAGCCTGAACGGCTTGATGGATTTTAGCTTGAGAGGTGTCGTTAGATTCGTATTTACTGTGAAAGTGACAATGGGTACGTAAAAAAAAAAACAGTAATTTAAAAAACTAAAAAACCCGACTGCGTTTCTGAGTAATTTGGAAATGTAAAAACCCTAAAACAAGAAAGTCGTCATACCCGATTGCACTTAACTTAAAAATAAGATTAATTTCGAAAGTCGGTGGCCAAAAACGAAAATATGGACACCGACTTCCGAAATTAAACTTATTTTTAAGTTAAGTGCAATCGGGTATGACGACTTTCTTGTTTTAGGGTTTTTACATTTCCAAATTACTCAGAAACGCAGTCGGGTTTTTTTAGTTTTTTAAATTACTATTTTTATTAGATGTTTTCACTGGTCAAGTCTCGGCATGAATAAGTTCACACGAACGCATCCAATGAAGTAGGTTGTTGACCCCGGTTAATCAACTTTACTTTAACACCCCCACTGGCTACAACAGCTTGAATTATTCATGATTCCAACAAAGTACATACAACAAGCTCCGTGGTTTAGGAGTAGATTTACATATATACCTATAGTATTCTAAAATAATCTCTGGAATAATCAGTCTCGAGGGACAACACTTACAGAATATCCATTTTGAGCGTTACTTTATGAATAACAAAACATTTTGCTGAATTCTTATTTTTGGCTTTCACAAAGAAATACATAATGTCGATGAATTTTTTGCCTTTTTTTTTTGGGTGGGAAATCATTAAATGACTTCTCCCGCTCTGGGCGGAGCGGAAGGGCGTGTCAGACTCTTACTGACTAAAACCCACCCAGTTGCCTGAGCGCCAGGGCCACGGTAACTCTGTCGAACAATCTGCGAGTCCCCGGCAGGCATCGGCCCTATCAGATCCCGTCAATTATGCTGACATCTCTTTGAGGCGCACGTGGAACACAACGCGTCGTCGACCTGGGCCGGCAAGCTGCCCATTGCTCGCCGTCCGCAAGCCCGCGCCTACGGTGGCCAGGAGTCGGCTACCGACTCCCGAAGCCCAGGGTGTCTCCTCCTGCGGTGACTAGGGGCGTGAAGGCGCAACGATTGCCTCAGCCTCACGCGCTCCACCACTTCCTTCGCGAGCATTACTGCTTCGCAGAAGGAGGTGATGAAAGCTAGAGCTGTGTTGCAAAAACGTTTTTTACAAAAAAACAAACGACTTCCGAAAAAAACATTACAAAGTGACAAATAACTTTAATTTCGGAAGTCGGTGTCTTTGGTGTTGTATTTGCGTTGTTGGCCACCGACTTCTGAAATTAAAGTTAATTTTCACTTTGTAGTATTTTTTTAGGAAGTCGGTTTTTTTTTGTAAAATAAGTTTTTATTTTTCAATTTCTAGTTGTGGTAGCTACCCTGCACAAATTCGTATACCACTACTTGATATGTAAATAACAGTGACAGGAAGTTATTAAAACATCATCAATATATAGGTACTAAGTGGAAAAAATACTCATTATTAAGGATAACTCAAAAACTGCTGGTCAAATATTGATGAAATTTATATGAGACCATATGAAAAGCACCAGCTTTCAAATAAAAAAAAGAATCATCGAAATCAGTTCACGTAGAAAAAAGTTCTGAACAATTTGCCCTGTGAAAGCCATTTCATACATCTGACAGAATGATAGTTGTGATTTGAATATACAATTTAAGTTGGTAGTGGATTTGGAATTTGGATTTTACCTTGGCCAGAGAATAAGCATTGCCATACAACGTGGCAATGCCGCCAGTCTCTTGGGTACATTACCAGTGGACAGCGATGTGGAGGAAGTTTTCAACGCCATCGTTTAATTTGTTAATAGTTTTAGTTTGGTTAGTTTTTCATATTTTAATTGTAAATATTATTCTATAGTTGGTAGTCGATTGGCTTCCCTGACTTTAATTCACAAAAACTGTAAAACCGCTAAACTATTGCCCTGGTGCATTAGATACAACAAAGTTCTTGTAACAATTTGTTACTAGAAAAAGTTTCTGCAAAACAATTTGGGAGCTTTGACCTGAGACGTTGCAATTAAAGTCTTTGTAAAGGAATGTTCTCTTATTGCACTCATTATCGCGTGCTACCGTTTTGAATTTTGAATTTAAAACAGTTTTTTTTTTAAATTTTAATCTTAATGTTTTAATTTGATTTTGATTTTTGATTCTAATTTCGATTATGACTTTGTTTTTTATTTAATGTTTTGTTCTTTGTTTCTAATTAATTATTCTACGAGTAAAAAATCTTGTTAAAACGTATATTTAAGAAGCAATTTTTTATGTGAGTGCTGTGTAAACCTGTAAATGACGAATTCACCATAACTCAAAGCAAGTTAATTTTTATTATGTTAATGTCTCTAGTGAAGAGATCGTTTGTGTACCTTTCAAATAAAATAAGGTGATTGAAACAAACACGAGCAGTCGGAAAATATTGCAGATCAAACAATTTTCTATATTAATTAAACCAGACCAGGACCAGTGAGACCAGGACCTTCGTCCTGGTCTCACGCTGGGGTCGGCAGCGTGTGGTGGGTCGAGACCGTCCGCCTTTCGCGGCCCTCAGCGCCGCAATTAAAATTGAAAACGTTCAATATCTTGTCGGAATTTCCTATCAGCGACAATCAATGTCAAAAACTTGTCGAAATTAAAAAAAAAAAAAACATTCATTGCGTTATTTACGTTGCTGAGCAGACAAATTTTTCGAACATATGAAGCAATGGACTAGCAAAACTTCCCTTTTTTTTTTGTTCTTCCTAATTATTCAGATTGTGATTGATAGTGTGTTACGTAATTAGGCTGTTGGTTTTGTGACTTTCCTTATGCAATTGACGTAGGATCCGAAAAAAGTGGTCACTGAAATTGGAACTCAATCTCTATGAAACATAAATGTCATTGAGAAACAATCAAAATTCAATCAGCGCCTTTTGTAGGTCAAGACCACAGAGCATGGAATCATCAGAATCAGAGGCATCTAGAGACAACAGTACTAATGAAATTAGTGAATACTTTGAGTGCATAACTTCTCTCACGGACCGACATTATAAGCCGTCAGTTTCTTTCTTTTCGTGTCGTCGTGCGTGTAAACGTGTCACCACACTCGTACTAAGACACAATTGACGTTTGGTTTGTATAGAAACTGTTGACAATTCCGTCTGAATCAGAGGCCGCGGAGGCCTCTCCGTGCTCTATGGTCAAAAACAATACCAATTCAGCAGACTTGTCAATCATATCAACGATGTCGTTTTTGGAGATTTTATTCGATTATATTTAAATTATATAAAAACGAGCGACACGCCCTTGCTTCGCGCAGTTTTGACGACTTGACAAAACATCAAGATGACTTTATAATTGATATAATAATATACTTCGCCAGGTATAGCACTCCAAGACACAGTGGTCACGTGGGAGACACAAGCCTACGTCATCACTGCTGTGTTACCAGTAGTGTGTAATAATAACTCCCCAACTGCCTAAATAACCTGTACGAATCCGATAAAACAATGAGGTTTAAACTAACAATTACGTTGGTATATGTTTAAATTGAATTGTTTCGTTTGATTAGTAAAACGAAACGACAATTTAAATGCTTTATAAATATTTTTTAACAGAATAGTGACTGAAAATGTTTCTTTAATTCGTGTTTTGTTGAAATAAAGTCGCAACTGGATAGTGACGTAAGCATGTATCACTCCCGGAATGCCAGACCTTGTTTTCTTAGACCATGTTTAATATTAATGTGTATATATGGCACATTAACCTATGGGAATAAAGTCTCTAAATGATGGTGAATTATGCGTGGTCACACATTAAAAAAAAAAGAAATACCGGTCGACTTGAGAACCTCCTCCTTTTTTTTCGTCGGTTAAAAAAGCATCAAAATTCGTTGCGATGTTTAAAAGAACAACACGATCACACATTCGGTCACAGGGCGCGATTTTGTTTATACTACGTATTTATATACCTATACAACGAACGAACGTAAACGAAGCAAAATGAGTATGTAAGGATCCTAGCAGGTGGCATTCTGTAGTTTCTGACTACCCCCATGGGAAGAAGGCATGAGTTTGTGTATGTGTATGTATGTATGTATTTATATATAAATAAATAGTCTTACCTGAAAGTAAAGCAGCATTTTACACAGCACGTCCCCCAGGAACCAGGTCTCAGTCACATCCCACAGGACAGTAGCAGGCAAGCAGAACAGGATCACCATAAAATCAGCTGCAGCCAAGTTTACTATAAAATAGTTCGTCACTGTCCTCATTGAGTGGTTTCTGTATACTGCCACGCACACCAAGGCGTTCCCAACTAATCCTGTGATGAATACTAAAGTGTGTGTACCGATCAGAATCCATTCGTACGTATGCGGATAGATGTAGTCATTCAACATTGAGACGTAATCATCTCTGGATAAGTTACAGAATTCTTTCTGTCCCACACACTCTTCTGTGATATTATCTTTTGTAGTTTCTTCAACGTCTGTTACATTTTCTCCTGTGTAGTTTTCAATTGTTCTCTTTTGCCTCGATTTGATTATGAGTCGTTGAGTGTGATTGAGATCTATGTTACCTTCTGCGTCATATTTATCTGCACCGATTCTATCAATCACATACTCTTCCGTCATATTATGATTTGCAGTTTCTTCTGCAGCGTCTGTTACATTTTCTCCTGTGTAGTTTTCAACTGTTCTCTTTTGCCTCGATTTGATTAAGATTCGTCGCGTGTGATTGAGATCTATGTTACCTTCTTCGTCATATTTATCTGCATCGATTCTTTCAATGCTGGTGAAAAGAATGATGCTTAAAATAAAAATTATAGTTTGCTTGGTGATACACATTTTTGCTTTCGTTTACTGTGTTGCTGGGTTTTCAATCATTCCGGATCTGTAACAAGGAAAATAGGAAATATTTAGTTTGTGTTTTGATAAAGATACCTACGTATATTTTCTTCCGCAAATAAGATTGGATTGAACATCACAGAATCTCCTGTCGTAATCCAATATGTGCTTTATGATAACATAATATCACACCTGTAATCCCCTAGGGGTTTAGCAGAGGTGTACCTATAGAGCACCCACATTTCACCAGTTATATTTAAGTGCCATGTAATAGGGGTCGAGCCTTTTGCCACCAACCAGGCACAAATCCAGACTCCGGGCTGGTACTGAGAACATTCAATTGACAGAGGTCAGAGGGCCAAATTTCTCGTATACTTAACACCTAGCTGTTGAAGCTGTACAACTTAATTAAGTTCAACTGCTACTACACTTAGACATAACACACACACACAACACACACACACACACACCACACTTACTAGTACTATACCTAGTTAGTTTTATGTTTAATTGATAGAGTTAATCTCTTACAAAACTTGTGCAACAATACTCTATTGCTATTTGTGGAGGCTTGTCGTGGATTACCTCACTATTACTTCTGTATTGTTAGCTGCAAGCCACCCAAGCACAATAAAATAAAATAAAAAATAAATAAATAAAACTCATTTACAACAATTCATGGACTGTCTATTCGCATTGACATACATGAGCAACTACAGGATGTACTCGTAGTTAACGCAAAGGGACCTAAAACTTGACTGTGGTGTAAGCAGTTTTTGAATATGGGGTGTATTTAGATTCGTTCCTCCTTATTATGTTGATATAATCCTTCCGACCGATTTCAGTCACGGTGGCCAATCTCAACGGAAATTAATCAGGTACGCAGGAGATACTATACTGCACGAGTGTGTGCGCAAACAAAGGTGCGCTCTCTGTTCCTTTACTCTAATAGTCCGATGGGACGACAATCCGACACAACCGGGAAGAGATCAGGCGCAAGACCAACGGCTTTACGTTCTTTACGAGGCACGGGGGTATCACACCACCAACTTCCAAACTCCGGGCTGCTACTGAGAATTTCCTAACGGAAAACGGCAATAACACTTTGCCCGACCTGGGAATCTAACCCAGGACCCCACGCTCAGCAGTAGCGCTTGCGACCACGAGACCTAAGAGCTGATATAACATTGACAACACACACACAAACACACACACACAACACACAACACACACACAATGTGTTTGTGTGTGTGTTGTGTGTTGTGTGTGTGTGTTTAAACACATTGATATTAGATATCACTTTGTAAAGGATGCAGTGAATAATAAAGTTATTAATTTGGAATATTTGCCAACAACTGCTATGCCAGCTGATGTTCTAACTAAAGCTTTAATTCCAGTGACACATTATAAATGCATGTATGTAAATGGCTTGGGGATTAGTTGGATAGAGTCATAGTGTTAAGTAAAATTAAAACATTAATTGTTTTATAGTAATTATTGTTTATTTGCTGTAGTTGGGGTGTTAGAAAGTTGTAAGCTTATTGTGGCAACACCAAATAAAACTATACTCAATCTAAGCTCTATAGAATTGTGTGTCTTGTCTATGTCTAAGATAGAGGTCAAGAAAGGTTATTACATCGGTCATTAGTTGTTCACTGAATCGTCGTTTTTATTTAAATATTCCCGTTATAATACATTGAAAGGCCACGAATAACACCGCTTTTACACCTATGTATAAGTTGTTGTTTGTTAACTTGTTTTTCGCCATTTTGTCAAATTTTAACCTAAAGAAAAAAGAAAGAACGAATATACGTTTATTTGTGGTAAACATGATGCAGAGAAAAAAACACAAAAACAAAAAAATAACGAGTTGGGGAAAAATATGCACCACATCCACGCAAAACGGCAATCGCTCAGCATAATGCGAGACCCTATGTGAGACAGAGCCCCAGCGCTGGTTTTCAGCGACAGCTGGCATTGAAGAGATGACGTCAACCAGTTCAGCATACGAAAACCAACAACAACTGCAACTTGTCTTTACAACTTGTTTTAAGTGTAGCTAAACTAACGCAAGTTTAAAAACCGGCGTTATGACGGCTATGTGACTGATATCTTTGTTTACTAAAGCTGAACGCGCCGATTGTCCGACGTATACACGGACTAAGGGTATATTATAAGAGTAACGGTGGAGTTTCTTGCCCTTTCTTCTCCATACGAAACTACCTTTTGGAAGGGGCAACTAGAATCAATTCTATTTTCTTGTAAATTTTGACGTTCAAAATGCCTTTTATGTGCGTATTTGAAATAAATGATTTGACTTTGACTTTATGACCGTATCTGTACTTCGTCACTTTGTGAAAAGATGTGACTTAATATCAGTAAATATTGAGAATTAAACAGAAAAAGAAAACCTTTGATAAAACAAAGAATCCTGAGTCGAATTATGAAAAAAGTGTATTTCGTAAAAAGTGTAGTTGACTCTTTGTACTTTGCTGCCGTCGAAATGATGAACGAAAGCAGTACACAACATGGAGACTTTATCATGTTTTATACCTTGGTGGATACTCAAGCTACCGTCAAACGGGTGAATAGGAGGCACGGAGGGGTGTCGGCATGTTAAGATGGTCACCCATCCACAAACCAACCGCGGCAAGCGTAGCTTAACCTGATCGATCGACCCGTGCGGCTGTTACTACTTAGCCATTCCACAATATTTAAGCTAACAGTCTTAAAATAATTGTATAATATTGTTACTTAGTTACCGCCAAACGGGGGAAACGAAACTTTAAAAGGGATTTTAACATTGAAATAATTATAGTTTGTTTCCAAAAAGAACTCTCAAGTGTTATCGACGCTCGACTGTATTATAATTAAAGATTAAGTGCCCTTGTTGGCAGCAAACTATATTATTTCAATGTTAAAATCCCTTTTAAAATTTCGTCTCGATTCACCACTGCATCCCTATTCACAACAATATTATACAATTATTTTAAGACTGTTAGCTTAAATATTGTGGAGGGGATAAGTAATAACAGCCGCACGGGTCGATCGATAAGATTAAGCTACGCTTGCCGCGGTTGGTTTGTGGATAGGTGACCATCTTTACATGCCGACACCCCTCCGTGCTTCGTAAAAGCACGTTAAGCGGTTGGTCCCAGCTTTCATTTATGGGTCTTTGACAGTCGTTACGGGTAGTCAGAATGCCTAAAGACTGACAACCAGTCTTACCAAAGGGTATCGTAGAATAAAATACTCTTTATTATGTACACCATAAAAATTACAGATATAAATGTAGAAATTTTACATAGGGTGACACAATGGGCGGACTTATCGCTAAAAGCGATCTTTAACAGACAACCTTTGGATGGATTCAAGGTGAGGTTTGGATGGATTCGTATTACCCAGTAACTGGGTTGGGGAGGTCAGATAGGCGGTCGCTTCATATAAAATACTGGTATTCAGGTGCATCCGGTCAGATTGGAAGCTGACCCCAACATCGTTTGGAAAAGTCTAGGCAGGTGATGATAGCTTACCTATATATTGTGAAAATATTATCTTACACGGTACTCGAATAACTGAAATAACTATCTTTTTACGTTTCAATAAAGCTCTACGATTTGTAACAATAATATGTTTTGAAGATAAACATTAACCTCAACAACCCCTCTGACTCGAGCAATTCGCACCATCAATTATATTCAGGTCGAAATTGATAGATTTACATGTCACTGGGGTGAATTCGCAAAAGTAGTATTGTTTACATTGTGTTACAAACAATGATCTTCATGATCTTTAATTTTAATTTTTGTGCTTTAATTTTAATTTTGTGTATGTGACTGGGCTATGACAAATCTATGGCAAAATAAAATAATTCTCTCTATTATTCACCAAACATTATAAAATATATAAATAGGTATATTATAATAAGAATATAGAAAATCAAACATAAATATGACAATATGAACACATAAATAATAGCATAATTTAATAATAATAAAAACACTTCTAATAATTTCATAATAATTACCTACATTATTGTTGTGCAATACATAAAATAAAAATAACTAGTATACTTTACACAAACCTAATAATATATAAATACAAGCTGACCCGACAGACGTTGTCCTGTCTTAACTATGAATGTCATGTGTCGTTTAGTTTTAGTTTTGACTATTGATTATAACTAAAACTATCGACTCATTTATCAACCGATCCATCTGTGTTAAACGATATTTGCAGCGCGCATTCTGTCAATCGCTGATAGTTATTTCAAACAACTGACAGTTACATAAAATTAATATTCTGATAGAGCCGATGCCTGCCGGGGTCGCGGATTGTTCGAAAGAGTTATCGGGGCCCTGGAGCATAGGCAAAGGAAGGAACACGGGTGGCTTTTAGTCAGTAAGAGTCTGACACGCCCTTCCACTCCGCCCAGAGCGGGAGAGGTCATTTGAAGATTTCCCACCCAAAAAAAAAAAAAAAAACGGAGCTTCAGAATCAGCTCGTCGTCTGGTAAGGACCAGGCCCGGGTCGACGGCGCGTCGTGTTCCACGCGCGCCTCAAAGAGATGTCAGCATAATTGACGGGGTCCGATAGGGCCGATGCCTGCCGGGGTCGCGGATTGTTCGAAAGAGTTACCGTGGCCCTGGCGCACAGGCAACGGAAGGAACACGGGTGGGTTTTAGTCAGTAAGAGTCTGACACACCCTCTCGCTCTGGCCAGAGCGAGCGGGAGAAGTCATTTGAGGATATCCCACCAAAAAACAAAAAAAAGGGTCTTTAGAATCATGTAGGTACTGATCCCATAGTTACTGTTTGCGCGTCGATCTCCCTGCCGCTCTGTATATTTTTGGCTTCTTTGGAAGTTATTATCTCGGTTAGAAAAATAAATTACTTAAAAGATTTGCAAAAAAATTATATACAAAATACATAGTTGAATAAAAATGTTCTTATTTCATATTAAAATCCTGTTATTCCATATTAAAAACCTGACAATACCTTCCGCTTAAGGATTTGCGTGAATGCGGAAAATGAATAACAATATTTATTTCGCCTTGGATTCTTAGAAAATAAAATGGTTCTCCCTCGTATATTCAAATTCGACAAATCTCGAATCAAAAGATTGTCTGAATTTTTATATCGAAATTGTTTGAGTTGATGCTACGTCATGCGAATTCATCGGTCCATGCGGCCTTCCACTGCCCCAAATAAATTGTCACTCATCTATATCTATATTTTTATACCTATATACACTATCTATACTACATCAAATAATAAAGCTGAAGTTTGTTTGTTTTATTGTTTGAACGCGCTAATCTCTGGAACTACCAGTCTGATTTAAAAATAATCTGTTTGCATTTGTTAGCGCGTTTCTTGAAGAAGGTTAGGCTAACTCTTAGAAGCTGAGAAAAAACAAAATAAAATCAGAAAGAACGCGACGACGAAGTAAGACGAAATAATAGCGACGGGGAGCGAGGAAGTTTTATAAAAAATGTGGCTGTTATTTTCGTAACGACTTCCACGCGAACGAATTCGCGGGCTGACGCTAATATATATATAATTTCAAAATTGTACGCAGAACAGATGTTATACTTAAGGAAATAAGTAGCTTTCCCGTCACAGTTATCAAGCCCTTTTATATGCAAATGCAGATCTTCGTCAAAGGCTTCACGATGATCTGCACTCTACGATATCGTAGCGGAGATGAGAACATAAACCGCGATGAGATGCGGTGATGAGTAGTGATGAGTACGTATTTTAACATGATAAATACTAAAACAGAGAACGATGGTACTGGTTAGTATAAACACTAGTGGCTCCGTCAGCTGTATACCTCGCGAGTCTGTCTTTGCATAGCTTAAAACTGAATAAATGTTCACCGCGCATCTTAAAACAAAATGCTTATAAAAAAAAGCGCATGCAAAGACTGCGAATTTTCTGAAATATGTATTTTTTTACGTTTTCAATCCCCATACTCGTATCTCCGACATTTTGAAAAACTAAATCAACAAAAACATTACATATGATTTTATCGTACCTGCTTACAAAATTTTACGAAAATCGGTTGAGAAATTCGACCTGTAGAGGAGAACAGCAGGACATTCGGACATACGAAAGCATTTTTGCCTGTAGCGGTATCAAACATCGCCACATGCGAGCTACACGACATACTGACGTCACGCAAATCCTGCATCGCGCAAGCAGAGTTTACCGCGCAATTAGCATATATACAACGTCCCGCCATCAACCGTCGGGCAGTTGCCCACCAGACAAAACACCCGTCTGGTCGGAGGATCCTCCCTTTTCCATAGAGTATGAGTGAACTTTACACCCTGTTCCTCATACCTCTATATGCCCAAGCTGAAACGGAGACGCTTCGCTCTCGCTCGGTCAATTATGTTTCCAAGAATCGATGGACGAATTTCAATTGTCATTTTTCCCGAAGGTGAAAAAGGTCACAGTTTGAAGTTGAAAGCTGACTTGATTGATTAATGCCCGACTAAAATGGAAAATAAAATTTGAAAACATAAAATCTCGACTGCAAATAAACAATTCAAACCCATCTCACGTCTGATGCAGATTTTACAAAAACAAAACCAAGCCTATAAACCTTTGAGCGACCCAGACACCTCATGTATCAAAATCCATCCAGCCGTTAGGATGTTTCGAGGGTATAAAGAATCACATACAAAGATACATCATAGATTCGCATTAAAAACATAATCCTGTCTTTGATGTGTCGCAGTCGCGTAAAAAATGATGTATGATAGCAACTCAAAAATCTGAATTTTAATGAGATTTTATAAAGGATCGTGCCCATTCACCGCAAGCATTCGCTTCACGAATTTTTTTTGCATACATTCGTTGCATGAGCTTTTGTTACGCAACGAACATTCATTTGTAAGACGAACAGTTTGGTGAGAATGTGAGTACAAAAACCAATATCAAATTCTAATAGCTGTGCTTGCAAACGAATGTTCGTTTCACGAATGAATGTTCAAAATCAAGCAAAATCAATAGTCATTTATTCAAACTAGGCTCAGAATCAGCACTTTTTGATTGTCAAAATCACATGAGACAGTCCACCAAAACGCCCGCCCATCACCACTTCCTAGTGCTTTAACTGGGAAGAAGAATTGGCGCAACAAACACCAAAGTTCGTTTCACGGATGAAGTATGAATAGGTACCGTCTATAACACAATTGTAATCACAATCGCTGTCATTTTTAACAATACAATGACTATTGCTTGATAAATGTTTGAATAATTCGTCGGCTCAACAACTAGATGAATTTACTATCAAAATTTCAGTGTTTTTTGAAGTGAAAACTTCTTTATGCGAATTGAGTGTTTTGGTAGGAGAAAATCTTATGGGTTCGCGTCACCGACATGCTGTAATAGAAGTTTTTCTGTAGCTATAAGGGTGACATTTGGTGCATTTTTTTTTTTTTTAGTTTTCACATCTTTTGGCAGTCCCCATGACTGCCTATGTTTTATGACGAGTTTTATTGTGTGTTAGAATTTTGCGTTCATTTATTTTACGTATGTCGCGTCCGTTCCGTAGACGTGTGAAAAGAATCCCCAGATGAAGTAATAACATTCAAGAGATTATTGCTTCCCATCTTTGTCAAATAATTATCATTTATGAAAAAAAAAAACGCAGGCTGATCAAAAATTTTCCGCCAATCCTAAAATCACCTTTAATGAATTACATATTTTATCGATACCCACATTACAGTCATAAAACACATGAAGATAAACCTATAAGCCAATTACAATTAAATGCCCATACTTCAGTTTATCTCACAGATAAGGCAACCAAATGAAATGGGTTTTTTTTTCGGCAGAATTGATCCTCGCGATAATATAAACTCGCTGATAAAAAAATATGGAATCGTGTAAGGACCTTTTATCTAGGTATTATTTAACAAAGTCACTTTTTGTGTCTTTCCGTGTGGCTATTTAGAAGAATTTTACAAATGAAACGGAACACAATCATCATTTGAACTGCGTTCAATAGCTGTCAGTGTAAATATTCCACAGCAATTATAAAACTGACAGCTCATAAACGCGGTTTCAATCTGCTGATCGCGTTCAGTCTCATTGGTGAAATTCTCGCTTACATTTTCTTAACTGCACAATGAATTTTAATGTGATTTTAACCACTATTTAGAGTATTTATTGCGGATGGTTAGTGTGTACAATACATTCGTTTTAAACTTAAATATAGTAAAGAAATCTCGATGTTTAGTCAATTTGTAAAAACCGTGCGAAGCACGGGCAAGTTGCTAGTTATTAATACTGTGTATAGAGAGATTACGTAAATTGTTTCGTTTTTTTTTTTGTTTGTTTTGTGATACCCGGCAGTTTAGTTATATTGACATTTGATTTGGGTCATTGAACTCCGTCTTTAAAGTACACAACCCATACACAACCCAACCAACAGCGCCCCCCTGTCAATGTCATTCGAGCGCCAAAAGATTCTTGTAGCAGTGTATATTTTGACCGCGGAGGTATTGCACTTTTCTACGGCTTTTATTTTTTTGATAACCGACGAAAAATTTCTGCGCTTTCGTCTAGAATCATGGGCTGAATTCAGGGTTACAGTTTGCTCGTCGATGTCCCTGCCACCCTGTATCCTATTAATATTATAAATGTAAAAGTTTGTGAGGATGGATGGATGGATGAGTGGATGGATGTTTGTTACTATTTCACGCAAAAACTACTGAACAGATTTGGATGGAATTTAAAACACAGATAGTTTATATCCTGGATTAACACGAAGGATACTTTTTTATCCCGATAGCACGTTCCCGTGGGATGATTTCCGACGTCTACGCGGATGAAGCCGTAGGCAAAAGCTAGTATGTATATACATAGATGCTTGTGGCGTGACACTACGGTAGTGTAAACGCAGCTATAAGTTCAATGCACACGTATATGCACTGTACAGGATCGGCATCGCTCAGTGGAATTACGCCCCAGGTACACGAGGCGTGCCTGTCATGTCAGCACTAATTGACGGGATCGCGGATTGTTCGAAAGAGTTACCGTGGAACTGGCGCACAGGCAACTGAAGGAACACGGGTGGGTTTTAGTTAGTAAAAGTCTGACTCCGCCTAGAGCGGGAGAAGTAACCTGATGATTTCCCAGCCAAAAAAAAAATGTACACGAGGGTAGTTTCTAAAAACAGGATAGTAAGCTAGTGTTAGTAAACTAACAAGCTAGTAACTCTGGCTTCATGTATAAACTAGCTTCATTTCTAGGCTAGTAAGCTAGTGAGAAAGCTAGTAAGCTAGCGGGTCAAGCTAGGGTATTTTAATAGGAGGGTTTAGGGGTTAGTAGACCTCACCGATACTCATTCAATTCTGTACCGGACCAAGGTGTGACTGACACGTGCCTGCCGAATGATAATGCCAAGTGTTCTTTTTGGCACAATTTCTGGTCGGTGCCTGTCAGTCACACCGAAGGTGATTGGGATCGAGAAGTCGAGCGAGCATGCGATCCAATACCAGAAATGGGGGCTATTACTATCTGCCCCCAAGATGTAGCTCATGCAGTCCGTCCGCTGCCTAACTGGAAGTCTCCAGGGCTGGACAGACTGCAAACCTTTTGGATCAAATGGTTCGTAAGGTCGCACGCTCGCTTGGCGGCTCAGTACCAGACTGCTTTGGAGTCTGGTTCGCTACCCCAGTTCCTAACGACAGGTGTTACCCACCTGCTCCATAAATCAGGTGGCACCGCGGAACCCAAAAAATTATAGGCTGATCACGTGTTTACCGACGGTCTATAAAGTTCTTACATCCATTTTGATATCTAAAATTAACAAACATATAGACACCAACTCCATCATGTCTGCTTCTCAAAATGGATGTAGGAACGGGTCCCGCGGTACTAAGGAACTACTCCTCATTGATATGGCCATTAGCCAACAGGTTCGTCGTTCCCGAAAGGATCTGTCAACATGTTGGATAGATTACAAGAAGGAATATTACTCGGTGCCACATACATGGCTCATAAGGGTGCTGGACTTGTATAAAGTAGATGCAACTCCGTGCACCTTCCTGATATTATGTATGGAGCAATAGAGGACGGTCCTTCGCTATCCAGGGTATCGAAATGTCCAGAGGATAAGTGAACCGATAAGGATCGAGCGAGGCATATTTCAGGGAGATAGTTTGAGTCCACCTTGGTTCTGCTTAGCCTTGAATCCTCTAAGCACACTGCTGTAAGATTACAAGAAGACATTTTAACATTATATATTTCGATAAACCCTGTACGTATATTTTGTTGCTGACTGTCCTAAAAAACTGTTAATAGATAACTAGGGTATCCGACCGGAATAAAATATTTAAATTTATTTGTGATACCCTACACGGCCGATCAGACCGGAATAGAAAATATTATAAAATAAAAGTGATCCCCCAGGGGATCAAATACGGGGAATCCAACCGGAATAACTCCAATTATGCTCATACGTGTTCGTTAAGGCGGTATCCCGACCAAAACCTCGCCATAGTGCGTTATTCAGAGGCTATTAACTCATTCACTATGGGAATGGCTATTAACTCATTCACTACATCTAAAAGCACATTATTAATGTTCGATATCCTATCATCACATTGCACGTTCTTATTTGTTTTTATGTGTTTTAAATACATTTAAAATCTCCTTGTAAAAAAGTCACTAAAATTATTGATTGCATGCATCTTTTGCTAAAGGTGACGTTCTATTAATTTGAGGATTACACTAATGGATAGATAATTAAAAAATCTAAATAATTAACGTTTTATTTTATTTCAAAACATCGCTTGTCTTTTTTTATATTAAAATATTTTCAATTTTTTTGTAAATTCTATGATAAATGACCGTGCGTAGGGAGCGAGACAGCGAGACTCAGCGACGGGACAGAGAAATACCAAACGCTCAAGGTCGTTTGGTCAGGGAAGTGCCTTAACCTTTAGACGTATATTTCCCGCTAAAATGTACTCTGATTTGTACTTTCCTCGAGCTTTATTTATCGCCATAATGTATCCAACACAAACGACAGGTGGAATTCCTCTTCATCGATTATACGATTTATTACAAAACTGTTTTTTCACTGTTAACCTCAACATGTTAATGTTGATATATTTATTACTCCTATGTTTGTAAAATGTTTGAAAAAATTATATTTGTTGGGGTAAGCCAATCCTAATTAATATTATAATAGGTCCTATTACCTGGGACTTAAACATAACTAGCGAAATTAATGTGGGTGTACTATATGTAAACCTCTGCACAACCCTTCAGGAAAACAAGATCGTAATGTTATTTTATATCATTGGATTTATAATATCGTTGGGGTTAACTATTTGTTATCGTCTCGGTTGCACTTATTTAAATTCGCAAGTGGTATCATGTTATTTGAGCGGAGGCTTTAATGGTAGTTTCCAGGAAAATTCGCCTCTCTCGTTCATTATTTATCGGGCAGAATTGTGCTCATAAAAAGGTTTCCTTAAAATTATTTTATTCGCAATATAAACAATACATTAACATAGTTTTAATCTTAGTTATGTATTTCTTATATTGAGTTATGATAATGTTAATATTTCGCTGAAATATTCATATTTTGCAAACAGCGGCGGATCAAAATACTCTGTTCAGAGTTCAAGAGCGTTCAAGAGCTGTCAAAAATAAAAAAATCATTTATTCCAACTAAGCTCAAGTCAAAATTATTTAGGACAGTCCCCAAAACGCCCGCCCTTCACCACTCCTTAGTGCTTTAGCTGGGGAGAAGTGGCGCTACAAACTCCCCAGCAGTCAGTATCAATATCATTCTATCAAAACTATCACACTGGCAGTTTTTAAACACGTTTCAGATGTACTGACCGCGTTTAGTTTCATTATTGAAATTCACCTTTAGACCATACATTATCTAGAATCAGAATCTAAAAGTTTTACATACAATCAGTATTAATTTAAAAAAAAAAAACTTCCGCTTTAATCAGTTTAAATCATACTAAATGAATTAATTAATAAATCTACGCTACAATTTATTTATACTTTGCAACACCTTGTCCGTCACCTATTAGCGCGTTCAATAAAATAAACATGGCGGTTTTTACGTTCCATTTGTAAATAAACACATCATAGTTGATGGTTCATAAATCTACCTCGTTTTCACCAGAAATGTTCGGTTGTAAATATTATTTTAACGCGAGTTTCTAATGGGCTTATTTCGGTCCTATTTTAAACGTTAAGTAGATTATGTTATGTTTCCTACTTGGTTAAAAGGTTGTAAAAAGAAATAAAGATAGATTTCACTTAACAGGGTGGATTTTTGAGACGGGGCAGTAAGTACGAAATTAACGTGATTGATTTAATAAAATCAGTCATGATTGTTGGCGTGGAAAGAGCCTTCATGAGTGATGAAAGAGGTACTTACCTGTAGCTTATGCATATAAAAAATAAAGTTCTTTACGCGATGCTCGCACACACACACATACTTGTATATAACAGAAAAAGACAGAGAGAGAGAGACAGAAACTGTGAATATTTTACGCGTTTTTATATAGAACAAGCTGACCCGACATACGTTGTCCTGCCTTAACTATGAATGTCATTATGTCGTTTAGTTTTAGTTTTGACTATTGACTAAAACTAAAACTATCGACTCAATCAACCGATCCATCTGTGTTAAACGATATTTGCAACGCGCATTCTGTCAATCGCTGACAGTTATTTCAAACAACTGACAGTTATGTAAAATTAATATTGGCGTTAAGTTTTCCTAAATTTTGTAACGTTCCGATCAACTTCCTTATTTTTTATTTCATAAGATCCTTCTCTTGACAATAACGAACACAACCAAAAAAAAAATAAGTGAAATCGGTCCAGCCGTTCACGCGTGATGGCGTGACCAAGGGAAATAGGGATTAACTTTTATATATATAGATATATAAAGTTTTTAGAAGCTCCCATAAAGTTGTCGCCATGTTGGATTTTCATTTTCACCTCACTATTAGCTTCAGCAGCCGCGAAAATCATGAAAACTCTCTCTCTCTCTCTCTCTCTGTGTGTGTCTATTATATATGTACATATAATACAAAGAGACAGAGAGAGAGAAAGTCGTATGGGCATAACGCTTTATCGTTACGTGACGATTTCTAACAGTTTACTCCTACTACAAGCCGCGTTAAAGAACTTCGTTTCAAAAAAATAACATCTGGCGCCGGTCACTTGTTTTTTCACCGCAAAACAAACAATATTTTCAGAGAAAGAAAGACTGAAAATATACGTTCATTTGCGGTAATACATGACGCAAAGAAAAACACAAACACAAAAACGAATGAACAAAACGGGAGAAAAAATGCGTCACATCTACGCAAAACCGCCATCGCTCAGCATAATGCTGTGTTTCTCTATCCGTATCATACTATCAGAAGTAGGTCGTTCATAGACATGTGACCCTACCTTTTGCCGTGATCGGAAACATTATTGGTTCTGGGTTTTTCTTACTTTTCCTGTTTATTTTTGGACATACGGATTTCTTTGGCCTACAAATTGATCGGTTTATTTATCAAACGAATCCGATGATAAAGCAAACCTTCCTTTGCAAATACTGGTCAGGTAATTCTACCTGAGAAAAGTCATTCATCTATGTTTTTAAGGATTAATTGTTTGAAAAGAACATAAATAAAGTAGTAATATAAATAATTTATATTTCCACATAAGTCTTAAAATAATAGTAATATGTAGGTAGAAGCATTATAAAAAAAATGTTTTTAAAAACAAGCTTTTAATGAACTAAAAAGTACTAAATAAAACTTACGCTAACATAATTATAACTTTAATATTTTCTTAGAAGCTTGCGGCTTATCGTAAAGTGTAATAAGGACGTTCACGCCTCAAGCTTTTACGAAAATAATATTAAAGTTTTATGTTAACATAGGTTTTATTTAGTACTTCTTAGTTCATTAAAAGCTTGTTTTTAAAAAGGTTTTTACTATTATTTTATTTTGTACTTTTTAGCATTAGAATTTCTTTAAATATCCGTTCTATCACCTTCTCTTGAAAAGTACTTGTAAAGACTAAGTACGTCCAAAGAACCCAAACGCGCCTATAAACAAGTCATGGTGTGAAGCCATGTGAGTTGCACTATCCAATTCATGCCGCAGTTCAGAACGGGCTATCATCATAATTTAATGAATACATATACAACATTTCGTGCCTGTGATGTTGACCACTGACGAGTTCTCTCGTATGGAGCCAATCCTGGATGCAGCAACCAGATCATGGTAAACTTTAGATTGAGTTATCATAATTGTATGCGTATTTTTTTTTTGTCTCTGCTGTTGACCGTTGAGGAGTTCCCTCGACTGGAGCCAATCCTGGGTGCTGCAGCCAGGTCATGGTGGGCTTTAGAAGGAACTGTTATAATTAATTAAATGTCATGTCTGCACCGTTGACCGTTAAGGAGATCCTTCGTCGAGAGCCAATCCTGAGTGTAGAATCACAAGTCATGTATCATAAAAATGCATTGTCTTCGAAACAGAATCAACGTGTGAAATTTCAACTCCGTAGGATAAGAGGACGTGGATTTTTTTCAGCTTGCAACATTTACCCAGTCCATACATACAAACATTGCAAGTTAAATAAAAGCTTGTAAAAGAAGGTGAAAAGAAAATCATCTGCATTGTTGAAATGGCAGGCAGCTTTGCCACGTTGAATGGGATAAAATATTAAAAGTGTTTTTTTGATATTGGACTTCAGGGCGTAAGCCAAAACTATGATGAAATACAGAATCGATCGAAGGAACCATGAAATCGATTTTAGTAAAAGTAAAATTGCAGTTGGGTCTGTAAACCTTTTGAAAAGTTCTGACCATAGCTTCCTAGAATATTGGTCGCAGCTCATCACTATCAAACCACTAACTGAAACGTCTACCGGAACACTAAATGACTCTGTCCTCTTTCCTACAACTCCTTGAGCAATGTTAAGGTCAAATTATCTAAAGAAACTTCCCAGACTTCAGAGATTCATAAAATTTTCCTTTTGCTTAAGATTAATCCACAGATTTATGTCCAGAATTTGGATATGAAAACGGCAATAGGCTTGCTCTAATACATGGGACTAAAACTTAGCTGGCAAACCCTTTTGGAAAACAAGCGTGATATTATGACGCTACAGTTTCAGCTTTGACCATCTTTTTGACTTGTGTGCAAACCTTTTTGCGTAAATGGTTATCCATTAGTGATATGTCATGCTTCGTCTGTTTACTCGACACAGTTTCAAACGTAATTGTGGAAGAAGCCAATGTAGTGTGAATCAAAAGGGCACAGTTGCCTTCACACAATATGTGACCTTAGGGTGAGGTAAAAGTTTCGGTATGAAACAGTTTTCTGACGTAAAAGTGGGTAGTTTCTGACATTGAGTAGTTTTGATTTGTCCCAGCTTTAATAGTGGATGGCACATGACGCAGTTAAATTTTGTCTTTATGATTGAATAACGACTTGCAGTATTTTAGAGGTCTAGTTGGATATTCTTTCTATCAAGTGGAGCCCCGACATCCGACCTGAGCGTCTAGACAAAATTACATTCTATTACTCGTAGCAATACCGATGATAAAAAAGGTAAGAAAGTATATTATTATACTTAAGTATGTCAATCTTGTTGATAGTCGTTGTAGAAATACGAAACGCTTTGAAAGCAATTACCACTCGTCTAGGCCCTGTGCCTGTTGAACGGGAAATTCGTGTTTTTATAATTATTAACCCCCGATGCAAAAACGACGGGGTGTTTTAAGTTTGACGTGTCTGTGTGTGTATATGTGTGTATCTGTCTATCTGTGGCACCGTAGCTCCCGAACGGATGAACCGATTTTGATTATTTTTTAATTCTAATAATCGTCATCATTATAGAATAGAATATTCTTTATTATGTACACCATAAAAATTACAGACACAAATGTAGAAATTTTACATAGGGTGACACAATGGGGGGTCTTATCGCTAAAAGCGATCTTTAACAGACAATGTTTGGATGGATTAAAAGGAGAAGGAGACGCAATAATGCAGGTAGTCAGTAGTGCACCTTTTACATAAACAATAAATACATACATACATAAAACATATACTTATCTACATATAATATACAATAATAAACATGAAACAAGAGCAAGGAAACTAAATGGAATGATGATGTTTAAGAAGAGAGAAAGTGCTTTTTAACCAGAATTTTAAAAGTGGACAAAGATTGAGCACGCCTTGTCGACATGGGCAAGGCATTCCATAACCGTACTGCTTGAACTGTAAAAGACTTGTCATAAATACTGGTGGAATGCATCGGCATCTCTAGTCTTAAGTTTTCCGATGACCTCAGATATCTATTGTGTCAAGTGTGTGTGTAAATATGTGTGCAGTGTGTGTTGTATGTTATGTGTCTATTTTATGTGTGTGTGTATTATGTGTCTATTGTGTGTGTATGTGTATTATGTGTCTATTGTATGTGTGTGTGTGTGTATTATGTGTCTATTTTGTGTGTGTATTATGTGTGTACTCGTATCATAACTACGACAAAAGACGTCCATAGTGGCACACATACTTCCCATAAGCAGCATTGCCGCAAAATAAAAATAAAAACTCTCATCAAACAGTAATTCAACAATAATAGGATGTTTTCGTCTGTCCTTTCAAATATAAATTAATGGGAGCTACTTTCAATTCACGTTCCAAAATTAACCTTAAGTCCTTGTTATTAACAACGTGGAAATCTTTTCTGAGGTAGAATTACCTTACCAGTATTTTCAAAGGAAGTTTTGCTTTATCATCGGATACGATTGATAAATAAACCGATCTATTTTTAGGCTAAAGAAATCCGTATATCCAAAAATAAACAGGAAAAGTAAACAAAACCCGGACCAATAATGTTATTTAGATCACGGCAAAAGGAAGGGTCACATGTCTATGAACGACCTACTTCTGATAGTATGATACGGATAGAGAAACACAGCATTATGCTGAGCGATGGCCGTTTTGCGTAGATGCGACGCATATTTTCTCCCGTTTTGTTCATTTTTGTGTTTCTGGTTTTTTTGCGTCATGTTTCACCGCAAATGAACGTATTATCTTTCTTTTATTCTCTAAAAATATTGTTTGTTTTGCGGTGAAAAAACAAGTGACGGGCGCCAGATGTTTCTTATTTTGGAACGAAGTTCTTTCGAAGTTCGTTTGTTTTAGTTGTTAATTCTTTTGTTTATATGAAAATATATATGTTTAGGTTAAGGTATTTTTCTATGGGCCTGTGTCGCCTGAAATAAATGGTATTATTATTATTTTAACGCGGCTTGCGGTAGGAGTAAACTGGTAGAAATCGTCACGTAACGAACATCGTTATAACCATACGGAAGAGACACAGAGAGAGAGAGATAGTTTTCATGGATGTCTAAGGTGCTGAAGCCAATACTGCCGTCATACGGTAAATAGTCATAATTAGTTCAAAGTGTATTTTGAATAAATGACAGTTTTTTCTGAAGTGTAATTTAAAACACTGTCTTTACTTGATTTAACTCTTGAAATGGAAATGAAAATTAAAAAAAAATGGTTTATTATTTGAACAAGTAAACCCTTTTAAGAGGATAACCTTGTGTTAGGAAACTCCGCTCTTCCATGAATTAAATAAGTATCTTTTACAAGTTCTATAAAATTGCTGCTTCTTTTGATTGTGTTGACATAGAAGTTTGATTTTGTTACAGCTTACAGGTAATAAAGACTTGAGTATTTGATATGAATTTCAATATAATACCACTACGCGTTCATGAGGAAAGGGCTAGTAAGTTTAGGATTATTAAAAATATTTTTATTAAAATTTATGCTTTTCGCAATTTTTCCTTTATCTGTGCTACAAGAAGTTGCTTCGTAAAAAAAAAACTAGATTGTGAGTTCTTGGGAAGTACCCTGTAGGTTTTGATTCCCTTGCGAGTGTCGAAAATTTGCGGTATAAACGGCAGTATCTTTTGATTGCGTTGGATTTTTTCACAGCTCCAACGGACAGTAGACCTGAGTATTTGATATGAACTTCAGCTTGATACCTCCACAAGTTCCTGAGAAAAAGGTTCCGTTTTTTTCCTTTTGAGGTATGGAACCCTAAAAAGAGATGGTGCCGATTTTCTTGTCACAAAATTCTCTAAACTAGACTAAAAATCACTAAAATTCTGTTTAATCCTGTCAAACGATGATTTCCCATTCTGAATTAAACATAAGTGACACAACTTAACTATATTTTTGTTTGTCAGCACTAAGATGACACTGATTTAGTACGAGTAATTTAGTGAAAATGGCAATTTTGCTATTCTGAATTAGACGTTTTTCACCTAAAATTTTGGTTGGCTAACTAAATCTGACTATTTTTAATTGCGATTAAAAAGGTGTGGAATAAAATTAGTTGTCATGATCTGAAAATTCACCAAACACCCTTCAGGTGTAAAAACAGTAATGTATCTATTTTTCTTTTATTTTACTAATGTCTCGAAAATCGTAATAATTTTTCATATGTTCCATACAAAAAGTGAAAAATTCCATCGGCACAAAACTCGTAGAGGCTGCCCTGCATACGCACTTCCAGCCCTAAAAAAAATTATTCAAGTGGTAGGGCAAACAAGTAGGTACCACGTAGAAAAAGCGCGGGAATCTTCAACTTTGTGGACGCGTCCTTTTAGAGATTTTTAAAAAAAAAAAAACCTGTATTATAAGTTAATACTAAACAAACTAAACGTGACATTGGCTAAATGCACAAACCGTGCGAAGCCATAAAAAAAAAGTATCACGTAAAGTCGCGATTGTCAAATTAAATTTTAGTTGCGTCAAAATTATTTCTAAAAGAGATATTTTTTTGCAGAATAGCTTTAAGATTCTGATAGCCAAAAGTAAGGAATTTTAGTGGTAGTTAGTTGTTAGTTCGCTGTACAAGAGAATCGGCACCATTTAAGACTAAACATTCAGCTGCACGCAGGCATCGTGAGTGTGTGAGTGAGAGTGTGTGAGTGAGAGTGTGTGAATGTGAGCACAAATGAATCAGAGTGTATTCATGAGGTTAAGAATGATACAGGCATTAGGTGTTTATTAGGGTTATATTTTATTCCAGCAGCACCTCCGACTCATTATAGGTAAGTGGTTTTATCCAATTAGTTACAATGTTTTTACATTCATTTTGTTTCTTATTATACATAATATATCTTTGTTAAGTCTATTGTATAAGTATAGCTGAGCTGAGCGTGTTTTCTATTATATACGGGCGAACTTGGTTTTAGTTTCAGAAACTTCCGTTACTATATATTTTCTTCTTTTGAGGGTTAAGCTGGGGTCAAAAGGAAGAGTTTTGTGTTTCTTCAGAACAGTTTCAATTATACGAGTATATAGTTTTCGCACCGAGAGTAAATCGGTAATTTTATAAAGACTATAAACAATGAAATATAATAAAGTTATTATTATTTATTTAATTAAGGTTCACCAACCGTTGTTACAGATATTAATTAGATAGGAACATACAGCTAATAGTGTCTTAAGTCTAACTGCACAACCAATTACAGGCAAACACCGCATGCAAAATTGTAGTGACTATAACTTTAATTTAAAACAATAAAATAATAATGATGATAAATAATAATGTTTTATTTACAAAATATAAAACATAATAAAGTTAATTTGAAAATGTCCGCGCACCCTGTCACGATTTATGTAATACAAAGATTAAAGCCGTAACAACTGTCACGGCTTTTGACTGTTGGATATCGAAATCACGATCGATAAATATGATAATGAAAACTTACGGCTTTTCAAGTAGGTATGCAAACTGGCTTTACCAATAACAAAAGGGCTTAACGTGGAATTTATGGCTTTTCATTTTAGATAGCAATTTTTTCGGGAATAAGTTACGCCTTTTTAACTACCTATTTGTAACTTTGGCTACACACACAAACTGAAAATGATTGATGAATCGGGAAGATTGTGGCTACCAATTTTCAAAACCAGCCATCACAGATCACAGAGACGCCTCGGCGGTCAGTGCTGGAAACGGTACTGTCAACACTTTTCAAATAAACCAAGCGTGTTAGTGCTCATACACACGAGTGGGACGCGTCAACAGTAGAAGCAACTGCAGCCACCGACATGTCTACGGCTGCTGTCAACAACGTGCCGCTCGTGTATTTGAGCACTTTACTCAAATACACTAGCGGCACGTTCTTGACTGCAACCGCCGACCCGCGACTCTTGGACGGCTGCAGTTGCCTCTGCCGTTGACGCGTCCCGCTCGTGTATAAGAGCACTTAGTGAACGTTACCGTTTACACAAAGAAATTGACAGCTCGTGACAATTCTAACAATGCCCTGTGACACCTAGCGTGCGCTCAGTTGCGCCAATTCGGACACGAATATTATTCGTAAAGGCGTCTCTTGTTGCTGCCGGCGGCGGCGCGATGATATCCTGCTCTGTGCCAACCATGTACAGTAAAACCATAAAATCAACAAAAAATCTGCATAGCCGTTTTGAGATAAGTAGTGCCAAAATAAATCGAAAGAAGTTCAATCTCTTAATCAAAAACCATTAATTATGATCTTAATAGTGTAGCGGTATCAACGTCGCCACATGCGAGCTACACGTCATACGACGTCACGCAAATCATGCATCGCGCAAGCAGAGTTTACCGCGCGACTAGCATATATACAACGTCCCGACATCAACCGTTGGGCAGTTGCCCACCAGACACAACACCCGTCTGGTCGGAGGATCCTCCCTTTTCCATATAGTATAAGTGAGCTTTACACCCTGTTCTTCATACCTCTATAATAGAAAAACTATGGGCCCAGACAATATCCACTTAATTACAATAACAGCAATAGTATACTTATAGACTTTTTACGACAAAATTTTACGAGAATTATACGATTCAATTATTTTATCGAGTGCCATTACGGAGGCGAAAATGATATGACGTTTAACAAGGAGTGTCCGTATTTATACTTTTAATGGATGTCTGAAATTGAGGGCAGACCTCAATCCGATTATTGGATAGAACTTTCCCGTTTGAGGACGCACTTTGACCTTGAATACACGTGCGTACTGCCTATACATAGAGATTGTGCGCATGTTTTTTTTCTGGGACTACGCTACGAGTATACAAGGGGGGGATGCGCCAGCTGGTGTTGTTTTAATGTTTGTTCATGTTGCCACAAACTCACAATACGCTTTTGGAAATTTGTTAAATTCTAGACACGAAATTAAGCAAGATCCTAGCAGGTGGCGTTCTATACTTTCTGCTTACGCACATAATAAAAAGGGGTGAGTTTATGTACTTAATATGTCTTGTATGTATTGTGTATGTGAAATTCTTAGTAATTTTATTGAAACTTTTGTTAGGTATTCTAACGAACAAATATCACTGAAATTAGTAGCTAATGCACTTGTTTGCGTAGCTTTTTATGGTTCTTTACCAAAATAGTATAATAGAATTTACGATTGCATATTCACGTGAAGATCGCTTATATTCGGATACAGGTGACCAATGTTTTGTGTTTTTTCTCTTTTTAAATAGCTCCGTCTTATATCACAATTGTAGAAAAAAAATCTGCAAAAAAAAACGCACATTACCAAAAAAATACATAAAATATACAAATACAAAAGAGTCTGTTGGTATTTAGTCGATTGGAATGTGTAAACACTAATTATTTCTTACTTTTTAATAATGGCAACAATGTCACTAAATGATTATTATAAAACCAACAACTGCCCTCGCCTTCCTCCCTTTTTTTTTCGATATTTGCTGTGCTAGGAGACAGACATAAAACCTTCCCTGTGATCGTTAAAGTAAATATAATTTAAATTCAAAGTTACTGCTTTTTTAATTCAGGCCCGAAACCTGAGTTATGGGCCCAGTTACACTTTATTAAGTACTGTGCTAATCAAGTAAGTGTTTAGTGCGTTTGTATTTCGTGTTTACTAAAAAATTCAAACATGTGGCACTGACCATTATATTTGAGCATATTTTACTATGGAGAATTTGAAGGTGAAACGAAACACTAAACCGTTCGACGGTGAAAAACATAGCGTTTGGAAGTTTCGTATTAAAGCGTTGTTGACTGAGATGGACGTTATGAAAGATATCTATATGGAACCAGAAAAACGATCGAAGGCTTGGGTGAAGAGCAACCGAATCGCGAAAAGTGTTATTGCTGAATATTTGGCAGATTCATTCCTCGGTTTTGCGAAAGACGATTCTACGGCACGAGAAATCTTCAAAAACTTGGATGCATTGTACGAAAGAAAAAGTTTGGCGACTCAGTTAGCGCTACGTAAAGAGCTGTTGGGTTTAAAACTTCAAGGTGACACTACATTAGTAAAGCACTTCACTGTTTTTCATGATTTAATTACGGAATTGCTGGCGGCTGGAGCGAAACTAGAAGAAACCGACAAGGTGTCTCACTTACTTCTCACATTACCAACTTCATACGGCGGTGTTATAACTGCAATAGAGACATTATCTGAAGATAATTTGACCTTGGCCTTTGTCAAGACAAGATTATTGGACCATGATGTCAAATTAAGAAATGAGAGTAGTGATACCGTTAATAAGATTCTACACGTCGAAAACACTGTTCAAAATTTCAACCAAACGAAATCAGAGTTTAAGAAATCTAAAAATCACCAGCCAAAGTTCAAGGCTAAGAAGTCTTTCGTCAAGTGCCACCATTGTGGACGAAAAGGTCATGTCAAATATGATTGTTACTACTACAAACAAACGAATCGGCGTAAACCTTCAGACAAATCGCGAACTGTTCAAGCAGTGGAGCTTACTGAAGGAGCAACATTTTCCAGTGAAGTTTCCGGATTCGCACTCATGTTTGGTAATTACCCAGGTGTCATGAAGGGTAACCAAATAACTTTCCTGCTGGATTCTGGAGCATCAGATCACTTTATTAACAGGAAAGACCTTTTCAGTACCTACACAAATTTAAATGCTCGTAAAAATTTCAGTGGCTCTTTTATTTCAGCTACCAAAAAAGGTACATTGCATGTCTTCAGCAACACTGGCATTCATGGTACGCTGGAAGATGTGTTATTTTGCCTCGATATACCCTACAATCTCCTATCGGTTACGAGGATACAACAGGCCGGTATGACAATCACCTTCGACAAACACGGGACCAATATCAGTAAGGACGGTAAAATCATAATCCAAGGTATGGCTGTGAACAACTTAATTTCTATTGTTTTTAAAGTGAAAATTAATTGATCTGTTTCTCAACTATGCAAAAGTCATGATAATAATTTGTGGCATCAACGATTAGGTCATATTAGTAAGCAAAAATTGATTGACTTGAAAACTAACTCTACGATTGATGACGTAAGCTTAATTAAAACAGTATCGCCTGACAATAAATTGTGCATGCATAAACGGGAAACAGACACGACTGTCATTTAATTCGTCTAAAGATAAAAGTTACATTAAACGGCCGTTATTTGTTGTGCATACTGATGTGTGTGGGCCCGTCACTCCTTCTACAATCGATAATAAAAGTTATTTTGTTTTGTTTGTTGATCAATTTACTCACTACTGTGTGGCATACTTGATAATGTATAAATCAGATGTTTTCTCGGTTTTTAAAGATTTCGTAGCAAAAAGTGAGGCCAAATTTAATTTAAAATTGGTTAATTTGTATTGTGACAATGGCAGGGAATATCTGTCCAATGAAATTCAACAATACTGTGTTTCTAAAGGAATTTCATATCACTTTACTATTCCTAGAACACCACAACAAAATGGCGTTTCAAACAATAACAGAGAAAGCCCGCGCTATAATTAACGGTGCTGAATTATCCAAGTGTTTTTGGTGTGAGGGAGTGTTAACTGCAGTATATTTAATAAATATTACATCTACCCATGCTTTGAAACAGACTCAAACACCATTTGAATTGTGGCACAATAAAAAAACCTGTAATTAAATATTTGAAGGTTTTCGGTTCTACCGTGTATGTGCATAATAAAACCACTAAAACTAAATTTGATGAAAAGTCCTGGAAGGGTATTCTGGTAGTGTATGTACCAAATGGTTATAAAGTATGGAACATAAAAAGTGAAAAATATGAAACAGGGATGTCATAGTAGATGAAGTTAGTTTTCTGCAGTCGAGGCCTTTTTTTTTTTTTTTTTTGGGTGGGAAATCATCAAATGACCTCTCCCGCTCTGGGCGGAGCGGAAGGGCGTGTCAGACTCTTACTGACTAAAACCCACCCGTGTTCCTTCAGTTGCCTGTGCGCCAGGGCCACGGTAACTCTTTCGAACAATCCGCGACCCCGGCAGGCATCGGCCCTATTGGACCCCTTCAATGATGCTGACACCTCTTTGAGGCGCGCGTGGAACACGACGCGCCGTCGACCCGGGCCTGGTCCTTACCGGACGGCGAGCTGCCCATTGCTCGCCGTCCGCAAGCCCGCGCCTACGGTGGCCGGGAGTCGGCAATTGACTCCCGACGCCCAGGGTGTCTCCTCCTGCGGCAACTAGGGGCGTGAGGGCGCAACGATTGCCGCACCCTCACGCGCTCCGCCTCCTCCTTCGCGAGCATTACTGCTTCACAGAAGGAGGTGACGGCTTCCCATTCCCTCTCGCTCCGTACCATGGCCTGTACCAGGGCCGGACGCGAGAGATCGCCGCCGCCGATCGCCGCCACGAGGACACGGCGGTGCTCCACCCAAGCTGGGCAGACCTCCACCGTATGCTCCACCTTGTCTTCCGGTCGATCCACACAATGCCAACACCCGGGCGTTTCCTCCCGCCTTATCCGAAACAGGAACCTCCCGAAACAGCCATGTCCGGTGAGGACCTGCGTCAGGCGGAAGGTGAGGACGCCGTGGCGCCTCTCAAGCCACTCCTCAAAGAGGGGACTGACCGCCGCAATTGTGGCGTGCCCAGTGCAGTCGAGGCGTGCGTTACAATTTAAAGGAAATGAAATCGAACATTTCCATAACAAAACTAATAATATTGACGTGACGTCAAAATCAGTGCCAATTAATTCTCAAAGCTTTGACAGTCCTAAATCTGATACTTCGAAAACTGATGGAACTAAATCCAATGATTCAAAATTGGATGGTTCAAAATCAGTGGAATTAATATCAGATAGTTCAAAATCTGATGAATTGGTTCGATGTAGTAAAATTCGCAAGTTAAATGACTCTATTAATATACTAAGTGATAAACAAAGTTCTAATAAAACTTGTTGCATTGATAAAAATATCGATAATTCTTGTCAGTTAAAAAGGAGTTATAGGCCCAAAGATCGTCCCCCTAT
Organism: Griposia aprilina; assembly: GCA_916610205.1. Lineage (NCBI taxonomy): Eukaryota > Metazoa > Arthropoda > Insecta > Lepidoptera > Noctuidae > Griposia > Griposia aprilina. The sequence goes on along the minus strand of OU744304.1, from coordinate 17,484,565 downwards.
ATCTTATAAAGAAATGGCTGATGTTTTATTATCTGCAGAATCAATCAATTGCAAAATACCTACTTCATTTCATGAAATAAAAAATCGAGATGATATTTTGGGAAGATGCGATTAAGGTTGAATTAGATTCACTTTTAGTACCTAAACCTAATAATAAAAATATAGTTGATTGCAAATGGATTTTTAGTATTAAAAATGATAAATTTGGTAATCCATTACGATATAAAGCGCGTTTTGTTACTCAGGGCTTTAGTCAATAGTACTTAACCGATTACAATGAAACTTTTGCCCCTGTTGCTCGTATAGCTAGTTTTAGATTCATGATTAGTTTTGCGAATCAATATAAATTGTTACTTCATCACATGGATGTTAAACCCGCATTTTTAAATGGAATTTTAAAGGAAGAAATTTACATGAAAGTTCCAGAGGGGGTAACTAGTAAACATGATTATGTTTTTAAACTAAATAAAGCTTTATATGGGCTAAAGCAAGCTGCTCGATGTTGGTTTGAATTTTTCGATCAATGTCTTAAAGAAAAGGGGTTTATAAACTCCTCAGTTGATAAATGTATTTATATTTTAGATAAGGGTGATAAAACATAAAAAAAACATAAAAGGGTGATATTAGTAAAAATATTTATATTTTACTCTATGTCGATGACCTTGTTTTGATATGTTCTGACCATCATGCAATGAACAGCCTAAAGATTTACCTTATGAGTAAATTTAAAATGGTAGATTTAAATGAGATTAAATTATTTCTTGGCATTAGAATTACTAGACATCAAAATAAAGTAACTTTAGAGCAAAGTATATATATATAAAGACAATTTTAGACAAATTTGGTATGTCTGATTGCAATCCCATAAGTACCCCTTTAGAAATTAAACCTAATTACGAAGCTCTAAACAGACAGTGAATATAATGCACCTTGTCGCAATCTTACTGGATGTTTAATGTATGTTATGTTGTGTACTCGTCCAGATTTAAGTGCTAGTGTTAATATTTTGAGCAGATACACAAACAACAATAATAAAGAGTTGTGGCAATGTCTCAAAAGAGTACTTAGATATTTTAAAGGCACAATAGAATTAAAACTAACATACAACCGATGTCATAATTTTGCTAATATCTTACGTCGGTATGTAGATTCAGATTGGGGTGTTATTGATGTCAATGATAGAAAAAGTACAACGGGTTATTTATTTAAATTATTTAATAGTTGTACAATAACCTGGAATACAAAGAGGCAAATGTCAGTTGCAGCTTCTTCGACTGAGGCTGGGTACATTGTTACATTATTCGAAGCTGTAAAAGAAGCATTATGGCTAAAGTCTCTTGCAAACTTAATATAGTCAATCCAATTGCTGTGTATGAAGACAATAATGGTTGTATTAGTATAGCAAATAACCCGACCAGTCATAAAAGGTCCAAACACATTGACATCAAGTATCACTTTTCTAGAAAACAAGTTGAAAACAATGTAATTAAATTGTATTATGTACCCTCAGGTAAACAAATAGCGGATGTGTTGACAAAACCGCTACCAGCTGTCACGTTTAACCAACACAGAGATGAAATTGGTTTATATAAACAATGATTTTATGTTTATTGTTGATGTGTTAATTGTTTATTGCATTAATTTATTGATTTTGTTCAAATGGTCTGATTAGGTTTTCCTGGTTTTCCTAATACTAGCAACAAATGTTGGGCCATAATATATTGTTATTTTCCCAGGAATCACTTAGAAGGCTTTTGTGTTCTGATTATTTAGGTTCTTTGTATATGTATTGTAACAACTTAGCTTATGTTTTATGTGTGATTAATAATTAATTTTTAAGGGGGCGTGTTGATATTTAGTCGATTTGAATGTGCAAAAACTAATTATTTCTTACTTTTTTAATAATAGCAACATTGTCACTAAATGATCATTATAAAACCAACAACTGCCCTCGCCTTCCTCCCTTTTTTTCGATATTTGCTGTGCTAGGAGACAGACATAAAACCTTCCCTGTGATCGTTAAAGTCAATATAATTTAAATTCAAAGTTACTGTTTTTTTAATTCACGCCCGTAACCTGATTTCCGATAGAGTCAAAAGCCTTGTATTCAAACAACAAAGGTTTGACCATTTTGTCCATTGCTTGATGTCAGACCAAAGACAATACACATTGCTCTGTGTTACGACACTGGCAAATGACAACAAACAAAATAATAATCGAAACAAAAACAAGAGGTAGTACGAGCTACTCCTGTACACACGGCTACATATCAAACTATGCGTAAAGGATTACCGTACAATGAGAGGTCAGCTTATACTGGAAATGTATAGCTTAATATGAGCCGTGTAGAAATCATAGGCTAAGATGTAAATCATAAGTTTGCGACATTCTAAAGCTCTATTCCTTTCGCATCAATTTTTGAGCCGTGTATAAATCATAGGTTTTTTTTTTTTTTTTTTGTTGGGACATCATCAATTGACCTCTCCCGCTTTGGGCGGAGCGGAAGGGCGTGTCAGACTCTTACTGACTAAAACCCACCCTTGTTCCTTCAGTTGCCTGTGCGCCAGGCCCACGGTAACTCTTTCGAACAATCCGCGACCCCGGCAGGCATCGGCCTTATCGGACCCCGTCAATTATCTTGATATCTCTTTGAGGCGCGCGTGACACAACGCGCCGTCAACCCGGGCCTGGTCTTTATCGGACGGAACCCTGCCCATTGCTCGCCGTCCGCAAGCCCAATCATAGGCTAAGATGTAAATCATAAGTTTGCGACATTCTTAAGCTCTATTCCTTTCGCATCAATTTTTGAGCCGTGTATAAATCATAGGCTAAGATGTAAATCATAAGTTTGCGACATTCTAAAGCTCTATTCCTTTCGCATCAATTTTTGAGCCGTGTATAAATCATAGGCTAAGATGTAAATCATAAGTTTGCGACATTCTAAAGCTCTATTCCTTTCGCATAAATTTTCTATAAATATGTCCGCACACCAAATTTCTACGAATTAAATAAAACTGACTTACAGTGAAGAAAAATATTGTACTTATTTAAAATGTTGACGCATTCAACCTACACCCTAATTGCATAACACATTAACAATCACAATTATTTTGAAGCCAATCCATCCTATCCTACTATCCAACTAATTTCTATTCCTACTAATATTATAAATGTGAAAGTTTGTGAGGATGGATGGATGGATGTTTGTTACTCTTTCACGCAAAAACGGTGTCTTTGGATCTGTATTTTAGTTTTTTGCTACCGACTTCCGAAATTAAAGTTATTTTTCACTATGTAGTGTTTTTTTATTTTTGAAAACGGTTGTTTTTATTTTTGTAAAAAAGTCTTTTATTTTTCACTTTTTAGTGAGTCACTTACAAATGTATCTGTTACAATAGTTCCAACAGTCTAAAAATGTCAACTGCTCATCACCTTTTACAAAATATTCCTTTTTCCGATGCAGGGACGTTAATTGTTGGGGAGCTTTCCTGGTAAGAACCAAAAGAACTGCACCATATGCATTGTGATGAGCATAAATTGCTTAGCAACCATAATAAAGTAATCGAATCGCAACCCATGGAATACTTATTATTGAGTAGTTCCGGTGGCCACCTCTGGTCTTCGTCATCAGTTCCACTTCACCGAATAGTGCTTTCCGAAAGCAAATGCACGAGTTACTATTTATTTACAATATAGCGATTTGGGTATTTTTTTTTGAGGAAAATTGAGGATTTCCCTCGATTTCAGAATTTCGAGAATTTTGAGATCCCTTCATCAGATTCTGATATGAGGGAGTTATGCCCGAACATACATATAAATAAAATAAAAAAATACAAACATCCGAATTGATAACCTCCTCCTTTTTGAAATCGGTTACAAACACGTCGAGGCTGCCCAGCACGCGCGCCTCCTGCTCTAAAAAAATCACGGGGTAGGGCAAACAAGTATCACGTGGAATCGCTATAGTCAAATTAATTTTTTGTTGCGAGAAAATTATTTTTAAATTAAGAGATATTTTTTGCAGAAAAGCTTTAAGATTCTCATAGCCAAAGGTAAGGAATTTTAGTGATAGTTTATTTAGTTTAGTTCGGTGTACAAGAGTTTGAAGACAGAAATATTCTTGGAAGACTCCTTCTCCGCACAGTTTTTTGTCGCAAAGTTAGGCGTATTAGTACCAGTTTTTTTTTTGTGTATTGTCAAAAGACTTACTCAAAACTATTTCATAAAAATATAATAATATCATGACAAAACAATCGTAAAACAGAGCTCAAAAAAATATTTTTCGTCGCATAATTCTCAAAATTTTGAGCGTGCTATCATATTTTATGTAATGATAACAAAGTGAATTCAATTAACCAAAGAAATACCTAAAAATTATTCCACTAAGCCATGCATTTATTTTTGGCTACAATTTAAATGCTCACCAAAATAATTTTTAGACCCTAAGACTAAGTACCAAGTAAAATATGTTAGCTTCAAATAAAATAAACCCACTCTATACTGAGGTGCCTAAAGGACAACATTTTAAGTTCCAATATAATTATGCACTCATCAGAATAATTGTACGTGTTGTATTTATATTCTTTTTGCCTACCAAAATGGATAAATGCTTACCAAATCTTGTTTAAGTTGCTCACCAAAAATAAGTTTGCTTCAAAATGAAAGGGTGGGATAGGATGCAAGAGCGAGCGAAGCGAGCTCGGGACTTGGGGCATTTTTAAACCACCCAGATGTAGGAGCGCTACGCGGGGCTCCGTCGACTACGTCTTATAAGTAAAAAAAGGAAAATAGGTTAATTTCTACAATAATTTATGAAACACAATTTGGTGAGCATTTATCCATTCTGGTGGACACAATTTGATGAGTATTTCGAATTTTTTGGTAGTAAAATTATATATTTATCTTACGTTTGTTGACTAAGTTTCAGGGGACGCTATCGCACACCGTCCTTTGATTCTTATCGCGCCTTATGAAGATCTCAAAATGGCTTCCCTCTGTCTTCAACATCATCAACCACAGCCCGACTTCACCCACTGCTTCGCATAAGCCTCTCTTTTCAAGTGTCAATCCTCACGCTCCTGCTAGCCTCACCCAGATTTTACCTAAGCCTTATACATACATACATAAACTCACGCCTTCTTCCCAGGGAGGTAGACAGAAACTACAGAATGCCAGCTGCGTAAACGGGGCAGAAGGAGCATGTAAGGATCGTACTTTACATACTCCTTCTGCCTCGTTTACGTTCATAAATCTGATCATACACGCACCCCGTGCCGGTTGCGAGTATTTTGTTTTACAAAGGGTTAAAAACGAATTCACTGGAAATATGATTAAAGTTAGCTCACGTTCCTCGTATTGTGGAAAATATATCAAAACAGCCCATTACGGAGAAAACCGAAAGCTACTTTTCAGTCCGTTAAACCAACATGACAATATAACTCACAAATGGTGAGATTGAGGCGTAAAGTTTAACAGAGCGGCTTAAAGTGATAACAGCGAATTCAGTAACTTTCAGAGACATTCTGTGCTCGTAAAGTAGCATTCAATGTAAGGAGGAATGGAGGCAGAAAGATCACTCAATATTACCTATGAGAATTCTACCATCGCAAAGAGATTTAAGATACTATAGAGAGGCTATGCGAAGAATTAATGTCATAGAAAAACTGTGATCCCATGTCTCAGTGACGCCATCTAGCATGTCTTACGGTATTTTAGTATGGGGACGGGCTGCAGATATCGAGTCTATTTTTATTCTGCAGAAAAGAGCCATCAGAGCAATATATTGCCTCCGCAGGCGCGATTCTCTAAGGGAACTGTTTAAAGATATTAACATCATGACGGTACCTTGTCAATATATCTATGAAAACATCATGTACGTAAGAATTTTTTTAAATCTTTTCAGTAAAAGAGGTGAAAGACATAACTATATGACTAGAAATAGGGACCAATTAGTTCAACCAGGTTTCAGACTGGCTAAAGTAGACTCATCCTTCATGGGGTACTGTTTAAAATGTTATAATAAAATACCTCCCCACATACTCCAACTGAATGAAACAAAATTTAAATCTCGTATAAAACGCACACTATGCAGCCAAGCATATTATAAGTTGGGGGATTACATCGCTGACAAAGATGCTTGGCTCAACGCTGGTCCTGCTCCACAGGGGGGCATAAATTAATTGATTAGCATTCGAAAATATTGTTGGAGCTGCTGAAGATTGTAAAAAAAACAACATCTTTGCATTGTATAAATTCAATTTCTTAACAATGTATAATTGCATAGCACATGTGTGAGCACTATGTACCTACTATAAAGCCACCATTTACTAGGCTCGTCTTTCATTGACTTGAATGTGCCCTGGCGGCTGAGAGTATGTCATGCTCACTCAAATGTTTCGCTGGTGGTGGCGTGTGTGTTGGATCACTAAGTTCCCTTCAAAATGGTTGAGCTGAATGGTGCTGATCCATGCGTCATGTTCGTGAACGGGCGCCGTCAGTAGGGACTGGTCAACTCTTGGCTGCCACGGCATATTTTAATTTAAATTTTTGAATTGTTTTTTTATCTTTTTTATTACGGATACTTTAAACGTGCACGTCTTTCTACATCGTTCTCACATTTTTAATTTGAACATGAATGATGTAAACAATTTGTTTTTTGTAACTATATATTGATTTAAAAGAGTGTCCATGGAGTTTCTTGCCCGTTCTTCTCCATAGGTACCTACTACGCTTTGGAATGGGCAACTAGCTTCATTTTTCTGACTGACTGACCCTTTGACAATTCAAAAGTGCCTGTAATTGGTTTATTTGAAATAAATGCTTTGAGTTTGAGTTTGAGTTTGAGCATAATATAGCAGCAAAATTAGAGCGGCATGTAGGCGTGCCACGCTAGACTGAGCGACTTTTGCACACTAGGACAAATGTATCGGATTACAATTTTGATCGCTATGTCCCATCTATTGTTGAGTAAATAATTTAATGTCTTTGTCTCAACGCATCAAATCTTTGCATGTTTATAACACGTCAAGTCTGTCAGTCTGTGCTCTGAGATGGATCACCGTGTCTAATGTACATATTAGGTATATTTATATGGGGTAGGATGACCGAAATATAATCTTTGGTATTTTTAAGCTTCTTCTATTTTACATCTTTACGCCGTTACTCGTTAGGTCGCACTCTTCTACCATCAGTCATTCTCTATCTCCCATCTCTTTTACGTGTGACACATGACACACTTTCTCTTTCACAAATAACTGTGTTCATACTTATTGATGCATTATTTAATTTAAGTTTAAGTTTATTTATTTATGCTTCAGTTTACAAAAAGGGTTTAGTGTTTGGAGCCTCCTTTTAAGCAAACAATGCCTGTGTTAGGAGACTCTGCTCTTCCATAGTACAGCATAACTTAATCTAGTACAAAAACCGTAGGTACTTAAAATTTCAAATAAATTTTAGGTCTCTTTGTATAGTAACTCGTACAAGAAATTACTACCACTATACCTATTTGTACCGCCAAGCAGCGTTGCTGTTTCAGCAAGGGCGCCTGTGTAATAACAGGCTCATGAAACATTCAGTATGATATAATGTACGTCTTACTGGTGCAGTTTAAACAAGTTTTCTTCCTTCCGTAAATAAGAGGTAAATATAAAATCTTTACCTCTTTTTTACTTTTTTTTGGGTGGGAAATCATCAAATGTCTTCTCCCGCTCTGGGCGGAGCGGAAGGGCGTGTCAGACTCTTACTGACTAAAACCCACCCGTGTTCCTTCAGTTGCCTGTGCGCCAGGGCCACGGTAACTCTTTTGAACAATCCGCGAGACCCCGGCAGGCATCGGCCCTATCGGACACCGTCAATTATGCTGACATGTCTTTGAGGCGCGCGACCATAGCCGGACGCGAGAGATCGCCGCTGCCGATCGCCGCCACGATGACACGATGTTGCTTCGCCCAAGCCGGGCAAACCTCCACCGTATGCTCCACCGTGTCCTACGGTCGATCCACACAATGGTAACACCCGGGCTTTTCTTCCCGCCTTACCCGAAACAGGAACCTCCCGAAATAGCCATGTCCAGTGAGGTCCTGCGTCAGGCGGAAGGAGAGGACGCCGTGGCGCATCTCAAGCCATTCCTCAAAGAGGGGACTTACTGCCGTAATTGTGGCGTGCCCAGTACTGGGTTGCACAGTCGCACTCTCCATGCCGCCATGAGATCCCGCCGGAGCTCAGTCCGCTGTGCCGCGATTTCTCGCGGCAGCGGAGTTACGTCCCAGCGTCACCTTGCGCCACTCCCAAATGTGCGCGAGGACTTTTGCCTCCAGATTCCATGGCGGCAATCCGGCAAGGAGGCTCGCCGCCTCGTAGGAGATTGTGCGGTATTCACGGACCAGCCGGATGGTCATGACCTTCTGGGACGCGTTTAACTGGCGGGCTGGTCGGCGCCTCAATGAACGTGCCCACACCGGTGCACCGTAAAGCGCCATGGACTGCAAGAAGTATAAACTACCCTATAGAACACTTAGAACATTATATTTGGCACTGGGCGACTCCTTAATTGATTACGGCCTAAGTAGTTACGGGCTTACATACAAGACTTACGTCGAGATTACACAAGTTACAGTTACGCATTTTAAAAACGATTGTACCCAATGATGTATTACCTTACGTCATTGATTGTACCCACAAGAATAAAACATGAATTCCAAGATGATGACACGGGCTTATTTAAGCACTGCCAAATTGTAAATGTCTTTGACAAGGTACGTTTCGTGTTATAAGTGAGAATTACCATAATCTAAGTAATATTCGTAAATACGAAAGACTAAAATCATTGCGTTGTTTGACCTACTTACCCACATTTATCGAACCTAAATCTAATAATGTTTATGGAGCGCGGACGTGGGAATGCGTGCTACCATCGTTTAAGAATGATTTACCTATGGAAATATGCAATGTAATAAATGCGAAGAACTGCTCAAAGGTTTAAAAAAAATACTTTCTAGATTGCAATGCGATCTAGAAAAAAAAACTTACATACCTAATTGTTCATAATTTAATATGTAGTGGCACCGAGTTGCCATACCACTGTTAAACCCGCGATGGTTTGTGTGGTATGTTTAAAGGTTCAACAAATGCTTGTAAACGGCTTTTTGGTTAATATTATAAATATTTAAAAAAAAACCTATGTTGACATAAGCTTTTTTTTTTAAAAAAGAAAGATGTTTTTTTTTTGTATTGTTCCAAAAAAATACTTTCCGATCATTGTTTTCGCTGATAAAGTGTCACTTTATCTAGGCCCTCTTCTGTGAACCTTCTGCGTTTACCAACATAGCTAGGTAATTTGTATTCAAGATGTCATTGCAGCCTCATCAACGCCATCAAAATTAGTATTCACGTAATTTAAATAGTGAAACGTTTTCATGATGAAAAAGGTTAAGAAAGTATTAAGAGGTCAAAGGTTTACGGAGGTCAACAGCTTATTTTTTCGACAGTCATAACATCACGCCTATATTGTCTGTAGTGGTAGGCAGGTGTATAGTCGTGTACGTGGGTAAGTACCCCCACTTGTCCTCAGTTATTTTTAAGCCTTTGGCCTATACCTAGCCTTTAAGCACAAGTACATACTGCCGGCTGCTACTAAGAATTCATGTACTCCTAGAAAAGTTCCTTAACACTTTGCCGCGTATTTGGAAACCAACCCAAAACCATAAAAACCATAACCAAAACTAACCAACCATGACCATAAACCATTGCTGTTTCGGGATTAATTATAAAGTATTGCGTATTAAAATAGTTTCGGGATACACGGCTTCACCCGCGTGGAGGTCAACAGTTTTCCCACGGAAACGTGCTACCGTTATAAAAAGTATCCTCTATCAGGTTTACCTGTGTGCCAAATTTCATCGAAATTCGTTCAGCCGCTAAGGCGTGACAAGGTAACAAACAGAGTTACTTTCGCATGTATAATATTAACTAAGTATGGATTGCGAGCTGCAGATCAACCCAGTACTAGGCACGACAATGGTTCCTTAATACCCGCCCAGGAACTCACTCAGGAACCAGCAATCGAAGATGCGACCATAAATGATAAATGATTTTATTTCTGAAAGTAAGTTTGTACAAATACTTTTACACGACAATCATATTCAAAAAACTAGATGAGGTAGGCGTTTCCTATCTGATAACTCTGAAAAGAAAGGCCGAAACAAACTCAGAGGTCACAGTCTCTTTTAAAGTCCAGACATAATCTTGGTCAGATCATGTGAAGACCATGTAGATTTGTGCCTGAAATGGTCTTTTGAAGAAAAACGACACAGATTGAGTGGACCTGTCCAGTCAGTGCATAGACTAACAAGGTCACGAGGTATTCAATATACATAACATACATATAAACACGCGCCTTTTTCCCATGGGGGTAGGCAGATACTACAGAACGCCACCTGCTACGGTCCTTACATAATTATTCCTTTTGCCTCGTTTACGTTCATACATCTGGTCATACACATTCGCACATCTTCAATATAATAGATTAAATAGTAAATAGTCATTAATTTATAGCAATAAATAGATGAAGATAATATTTATTAAAGCGTAGATAAACATAATAATATAATTCATTATTAGTTGTGATACAAAATTTTCCTTAATTAACCCAGTCAACCTACCTTTGGCAGCCTTTGATTAAAACCGATATTTTATTGGTTATAGGTAGGTTTAGGTAGTTAAATAAAGGTAAACAAATCGTAAAAAGGGTATTTTATAGTTGACACTTTCTTGTTTAAAAATACGTTACAACATAATTAAAGTTATTTGCGGTTTATACGATAGTTTCCTCTTTTATTAATGTATGTTAAACTTTATCATTTATTCGTCAACTATATCTTCGTACATGTAATTGCTTGAGTACAATTTTTTTGTTAGATTTATAAAATAGTATAATATTTTGTAATCTGTCTATTATAAAGAGCCCAAAAAGACAGGTTCCCTAAACCTTTTAGAAAATACAACGAATTAGATAACGTTGCTAAATTGAAGAGTACACCTATGACGTAGTATGGCAACTGAAGTAGCAGGTATTACGTTTAGTCGGTTAACCAGATGCCTTTTATGTTGTGGATGAATTAGGAAAAAATGTTAAATGGTGTCACTGTATTGCGGCTGCCACCATACCACTGTGAGCGCAATTCAATTGAGTTAATATGGGCTCAAGTTAAAGGGTTCGTAGCCGAGAAAAATATAACTTTTAAAATGTCTGACCTAAACATTCTTTTGCCAGAGGCTTTAGCTAATGTGACTGCTGAGAATTGGAAACGTCGCGAGGGTCATGTAATAAAAGAAGAACAGAAAATGCTTAAATTAGACAAAATAATTGATGATACCACTGAACGCTTTATTATTAATGTGACAGATAGTTCCTCAGATTCAGATTCAGAATAGATCCTATTATTATGGGACTCAAAATAATATGATTTTAACATGTGAAATAAAAGGTTTAACATCTATGAGTCACGTGTTTTTTTTTTGTTTACCTTTATATAACTACCTAAACCTTTCGAGTACAGATGATATTATATTTTCATGTAGGTACGTATAGGTAGATTACTTTGTTGTAGGTACACTGCAAAGCAAAACGCCAGCAAATCATATTTAAATAAGAGCAATAGTTATAACAATTGGACTTATCGCTAAAATCAATTATTTCCAGCCAAATTCTTTTAATCATTTTTCGATTACTCGCTACAATTAAGTGAAACAAAAACCCACTCTAATAATAAGTAACAAAACGTATGAAAGTAAATAAGTTACAGATTGATTTGATAACTAAAATGAATCTGTAACTTATTTATACATGATTTGTGAAACTCAAACCGTTTACAGGCATATTTGAATTGTCAAAGAGTCGGTCAGTTAGTCAGAAAGTTGAAGCTAGTTGCCCATTCCAAAACGCAGATCTCTATGGAGAAGAACGGGCAAAAAAACTCCAAGAACACTCTTTTTATATCAAGATATTACAAAATCCTTGATACATTATTCTTGTTGCTTTTTTATGTGAGAACAATGTAAAAAAATATATAAAATATGTATATTAAAAAAGAAATACAAATATAAAAAAGCCGTGGCAGTTAAGAGATGACCAGTCTTAACTGACGGCGTCCATTCACGAACACGACGCGTGGATCAGCACCATCCAGCTCAACCATTTTGTAGGGAACCGAATGATCCAACACATGCGCCACCAACAGTCAGACATTTAAGTGAGCATGACACAGTCTCAACTGCCATGCTTTCCAGTCCACATACATAATAATGATTTACCCGCTCGAACGACCTTGAGATGAAATGTATCCCGAGTTTTTATACTATTAAATTGTACAAGTGCTTGCGTGTAAATCCATTAGCTTGCCCCAAGTGATCTACCACGTGCCGACTTTATGTAAACAAACCCGATAAGCGGCGTCATTTCTTGGTATTATGTGACCGTTGTATTTTTTTTAGAATGGTAGTGAGTAGGGCTATACTGAAGTGTGCGTTGTGTTTGAATGTAACATTGTTTTCATTTGTAGACTTGACTGTAAAGAAGAATTTGCAAAATGTGTTCATTTACCCCAACAACTTGTTAATTGCCTAATTTGCGGCTCATTGGCATTAATTGTGTAAAATTTAAAAAAAGAAAGAAAAATAGCTTTAAAAATATTGTTGGGTAAATTGCTGTTATATACTTTCATTGTTAAGTGTTAACTACAATTATTATTTAATCATGTACATGTGTATGTAATTTCTATAACATGTACCTAAAATAATAATATTTCTATGTAAAATTGTTATCCTTATCATCATCAGTATTATAAATGCGAAGGTAACTCTGTCTGTCTGTCTATTAAGTTTTCACGCCTAAAAGGCTGAACGGATTTTAACAAAATTAAACACACAGATAAACCATGACCTGCGGGATAATTACGTAACACATTATCAGTAGGAATGGGTTTCATTTTGACATTTCAACAACATTCATTGCATTATTTACGTTCTTGAGCAGACAAATTTTTCGAACATATGAAGCAATAGATTAACAATAGGCAAAAAAAAAAAAAAAAAAAAAAAAAAAAAATAACTTCAAAATTACTCAGATTGTGATAGATAGTGTATTACGTAATTAGGGTGCCAGGTTAGGACATAGAAGAGATGTCAGCATAAATGATGGGGTCCGACAGGGCCGATGCCTGCCGGGGTCGCGGATTGTTCGAAAGAGTTACCGTGGCCCTGGCGCACAGGCAACTGAAGGAACACGGGTGGGTTTTAGTCAGTAAGAGTCCGACACGCCCTTCCGCACCGCCCAGAGCGGGAGAGGTCATTTGATGATTTACCACAGAAAAAAAAAAGGTTAGGACATAGAATTTTTTTTATCCCGGTAGGTAGTAGGTTCCCGTGGTATAGCATCTGACGCCCATGCAGGGGAAGCCGCGGGCAAAAGCTAGTGATAATATAATAATGCCTGCCTCCTGGTATTATGTTTTACGTTTATAAAACGAAATAATTATACCGGGTGTAGAAACACCCATATCGAAGCCAAGAATTACTTGTACTTCCCGTTATTATGACATTTTTTTTGTACCGGAACGCTCCTGAGAACCTGCTCGTTACTGAGATATTGAAGGTCAAAGATCCATTTTTAACCGACTTCGAAAAAAGGAGGAGGTTCTCAATTCGACAGTATGTTTTTTTTTTACTTGTGTGTAAGCTCAGATTTTTTTTCTAGGTGAACCGATTTGGATGATTCTTTTTTATTTGAAAGCTGGTGCTTCACATGTGGTCCCATATAAATTTCATTAAGTTTTGTTCAGCAGTTTTTGATTAGTCCTTAATACTGCGCATTTTTTCACTTAGTTTATATTGATGATGTGTTAATAATTTCCTGTCACTGTTTACAAAAACGAAAAAACAAAACCAAAGACACCGACTACCGTAATTAAAGTTATTTTTCACGTTTTTTTTTTTGTGTTTTTCTTGGAAGTCGGTTGTTTTTGTTTTTTAAATGTAGTTTTACGAAAACAATTGTCAAGTGTAAAATGTTTACTCACGGTGAATCCTCAGTTGTAGCCCGCCAAATTCAAATTTTCTTTGTTTTTTTTGTATATTTCAGCTCTGTTTTAAGTCGTATGAGATTTTTTTTAAGAAAATTTTAATTTGGCGGGCTACGGCTGATAATTCACCTTAACTTTAAATACTCCCAAGATCCCTGTACTGTTGCATGCACCCATACGCACAATGTGTTGCGTGCATTACATTGCGCACGAATGTAAACAGCGAATTTTCACACCAAAAATAAAAGTCGTTTCCGAGTATTTATTATTGCACAAATTTGCTTAGTTTGATGCTCAGAATGTGTTAATGATGGCTTTCTGAAGGGGTCTTTTTTCACTCTGTATTCTCATATTATTAAGATTAAATTACGTCTGCATATTTTGAACCAATTTTTTTTTTTCCTTTTTTTTAACTATCTTGAACTCTGCATTGTTCCACAAGTTGTTACGTGCAATAAATAAAAAACATTGGATACTCTAACAAGGCGTCGGCCGCCGCATCGATACGGCTCGATCTCGTCTTTTAATACCCCTCATTTATGCAACATGAACTACTATTATTTAATCAAATCCCAAAAATAAAAGACAAATCACTACTACAAAAGCCGCTATTTCTTTCAGTCAGTAAAACTAAGTATTACGTGGCTTTGGTTACGTTTTATTGTAAGTATAATGGATTTCGGATCATCCCCTAAGGCCCTAAGGTACGCAGACGACACAGCAAGGCATCTACAGTATAAGTTGGCTTGGCATTTTACAGACCATGCGGTCATTGAGAGGTCAGATTATACTGGAAGTGTAGGTATAGTTTGATAATGTCGTCATGTGTACATAACCGTGATAGTGAGTACTAAAACGAATCTAAAAGAGGATTTTAGTAAAGCCGGTAATAAAAACGTACGGGTTTCAAACAAGACTATGTACTTTTTTTTATTTGCCATTAATTATTGTTACTTTGTGACCTTTTCGTTGAGAAATATTGGTCACTAGCTTCTGCTCGCGACTTCGTCTGCGTGAAATTTCTTGTTCGCCCGACCTACCGTGCCGCATTGCATCGCCCGTCCGTGCTTTTATATCGTTTTCGCTTAGCGTTCTTTTTGACCTTTTTAGGGTTCCGTAGCCAAATGGCAAAAAATGGAACCCTTATGGATTCGTCATGTCTGTCTGTCTGTCCGTCCGTATGTCACAGCCACTTTTATCCGAAACTATTAGATCTATACTCTTGATAGTTGGTAACCAGTTGTATTCCGTGAACAGCATTAAGATTTTCACACAAAAATAGAAAAAAAACAATAAATTTTGGGGGTTATACTTAGAACTGAAACTCATAAAAATTTTCTCATCTAACCCATACGTGTGGGATATCTATAGATAGGTTTTTAAAAATGATATTGAGGTTTCTATTATCATTTTTTAACTAAACTGAATAGTTTGCGCGAGAGACACTTCCAAAGTGGTAAAATGTGTCCCCCCCCCCCCCCCTGTAACTTCTAAAATAAGAGAACGATAAAAGTAAAAAAAAAACATGATGTACATTACCATGTAAACTTCCACCGAAAATTGGTTTGGACGAGATCTAGTGAGTAGTTCTATTTTAATACGTCAGAAATCGTAAACCGCATATTATGTTACTTGCTGCTACGGAACCCTTCATGGGCGAGTCCGACTCGCACTTGGCGGTTTTTTTTTATTTTTGCTCGTCTCCTAAGGGTCATAGCGTGATGTTAAATAGCTTATAACCTTCCTCAAAAATTGGGCTATCAAATGTAATTTTTATATTTTCCAGAGATTAGCGCGTTCAAACAAACGAACTGTTCAGCTTTATTATATGAGTATAGATTAGAGCAGAAGTAAAAATTGACCGGACTGACCTTAATAAATTGTCAAGTAGAATTAAAGTGGAAAAGTCCCCTACGTAGAAATAAAGTGGAAAAGTCTCAAGTACCTGTAATTTTACCCGCACTTAAGTACAGTAAGTCTAGACACAATCTTTGATCCATATCATCAAATTTGAAATGGGAACTAGCTTCATTTTTCTGACTGACTGACTCCTTGACAATTTAAAAGTGCCTGTAAGTAATTGGATTATTTTAAATAAATGCTTTGAGTTTGAGTTTGAATGTGGAGTCATCACAAAATATACTACATACTAGTTGCTGTCCGTGGTTTCGCCCGCGTGGTTTTCGGAAATTATACCACGGGATCGTGTTACGGGGACAAAAAGTAGCCTTTGTTACTCCATATAACATCAGTTATCTGCTAGGGAAAGTTCCGTCAAAATCAGTCTGGCCGTTTCGGAGATTAGCAGGAACAAACAGATAGACAGAAAGACATTGTTTTTGTAAATTGTAGCTACACTTTCATATAGTATTATGGAACACAAATTATTGTAGACAATCAAATCAGTTCTTGTCGATGTCCTATACATCTTTTTGATGGTGACTATGTAGGTACCCTTCAAACGCTGCAAGGATCCATGACAGCCATCAGCATCATTTCAACCGATAGACATCCACTTCTGGGATAGGCCTCTCCCAAGTATGCTACTGCTACCGCTTCTACACGCGAAATATGACCACCGTAGGAACGAAAGATCTAATAGGTAACATTAAAAAACCCCCAACACAAAAAAGAGCTGATGACCTTAAAACAGCTGAACCGATTTTGATAAAAATATGTCTAAGAACCACCGCTAGAAAACCTGCTTTCAAATAAAAAAAACCGCATCCAAATCGGTTCACCCGTTTAAGAGCTATGGTGCCACAGACAGACACACACATAGCGGTCAAACTTATAACACCCCACTTTTTGCGTCGGGGGTTAAAAATGTGAGATTGTAGAAAGCATTCTAAGACGCAAATGCCAAAAATGAAGAAATGAAATCGCACTTTGTCTTCGTATAGTAGAGATGAAAGTGAACATGATACAACTGATACGCTGTCCACATTTACTGGACCATCTTTAAACTTTGAACAACAAGCTGTTGCTCGCGACCTCGTCTAAGTGTATTTTGTATTGCACGCCTCATAAGCGAAGCGCGTGAGGTAGTACTCTACTCTCGCCTTACAAAGAACAAGTAATTCCTTGAGCTAAAAATGCCTCTATTTGCTTCATATTGCACTTGAAGAATAATATTTACACACAAACGTCAAGAAAAAAACACTAGTTTCAACACTCATGTTATTTTCAAAAGACATTTTGCTATTTAAAATGATGAGAAAATGTTTAATAAATTATCCTGTGGACGTCCGTGTGTCTGTATGTATGGATCATGGCGTGGTCACGATAGCTCCCGAAAAACTTAACGAATCGAATCCATTTTTTTTAAACGTCGAAAACTAAGTCCTTTCGAAAATCACGGTCTAATTCAATGTAGTTTTTTTTTATGTTCCTTTTCATCTTTTTCATAAGTAAACCCGAGTTATAAATTCTGAAAAAAAAAAACTGATTTGCTGGATATTACATAAAGAATTGAATGAGATTACGAGGCGTGCACTTTTGGATTTTCCAAAAAAAATGTATCTTTATTTTATATAAATATTCCTCATTGGTCTAGTTTTAACAAGCGCTACAGCTGAACATGAGGCCTTGGGTTCGATTCCCAGGTTCTGCAAACTGTTATTGGGGATTTCCATTAGCAACCCGGAGGATAGATTTGTGCCCGGTTGATGGCAATAGGCTCGCCCCCTATTACATGGGACTTAAACACAACTGGCGAAATGTGGGTGTGCTAAGGTACAACTCTGCCTTACCCTTTGGGGATTACGGGCGTGATGTTATGTGTATTCGGAATGAAAAGTAGCCTAAATCCTTCTCCAGGTCTTTGGCTACCTATTTGTTAAATTTCATAACGATCAGTTCAGTGGTACGTAATAGACAGACTGAGAGATAGACAGACAGACAGACATACAGATTACTTTCGCGTTTATATTATTAAATATGGACCATAGTCTAAAACAACAAGGTCTGGCATACCGAGAGTGACACATGCTTACGTCACTATCTAGTTGCCACTTTATTGCAACAAAACACGAATTATGGAAACATTTTCAGTCACCATTCTGTTAAAAAATATATAAGCATTTAAATTGTTGTGTATTTTATATAATCAAACGAAACAATTCAATTTAAACATTAAATTGATCAACATAATTATTAGTTAAATCCTCATTGTTTTATCGGATTCGCACAGGTAATAAAGGCGGTTGGGGAGTTATTATTACACACTACTGGTAACACAGTGGTGATGACTTAGGCTTGTGTCTCCCACGTGATCACTGTGACTCGGAATGCTATACCTGGCGAAGTATATTATTATACCATGATGTGGACTAGAAAAGAGAACAAGTGTCTTTAAAATTTAGTTGCGTCGCATTATAACTTCAAATTAAATAAACGACTTCAAAAAGGAGAAGTTCTTCGTTTTATCAAAACTTCACGATACAATCTTGACGTCATTTCCATGAAAATATGTTTCGTTATTCATCTCATACTTCAACGAACAAAGCTTACTTCACTAACAACACTTTGCTTGGCTTCAAGGCTTAAAATAGCCTAGAACCCCTGTCAGCATCGTGAACGATTACTTTGTAAATAGATTGATAGAGTTTTGGGATAAATAACTTAATCAACAAAGATGGCATGTTAATTTTGTTTTGATAGCCTCCTTGTTGAGAAGTGATTTATAGCTTATAGCGATGTTAATAGCTTTTGTGGTTATATATAAAGTGATCGAAAAGTATTTAGCATGAATTACATCAAGCAGCATGCAGGGGTGAATCGAGACGAAACTTTAAAAGGGATTTTAACATTGAAATAAATAAAGTTCGTTGCCAAGAAATACCTTTAATGTGTTTACTGTATTATAATTAACGATTAAGTGCCCTTGTTGGCAACAAACTATAATAATTAAATGTTAAAATCCCTTTTAAAGTTTCGTTCCGATTCACCCCTGCGTCCCTATTCTCCCCGTTTGCACCAAAGGATTTGACGTCGTACTTCGGTCGCGCAAAAATGTGTCCATACTGAGAAGAATGAGCTCATGCATCTCGCATGGAACGATAGATGGACATGATTTGATTTTCAGTATGAGTGAGCGAGACAATACTATTCAAATGTCATTGTCAACAAAACGGAAACGTGACCATCTTTTGACGCGGTCGGGCGAATCTAACGATTAAAATCTTTTATTTTCACACAATCTGCAACACGTTTTACCTGCGCTCATTACTGACTTAACCTGGCTGACTGATGTATGCTAATGCTATCAACCGAGTCGACTCCCCATTGAAGTCGAAGTTAATCAAATTGCCAAACAAATTTTGGACTTTTGCACATATTTTGTGTTTCTGTGTCTTCAGATCCAGAAAGAGCTTTTTAGTATGTCGCTCGTGCTGAAATATTTTCATAACAGAAAAAAAGTTGTCTACAGACTAGAAGCAATTACATGGCCGTCAAAATCATAAAAGACGAGAGAGAGATTATTTAATTTAATTTTTATTTCATGTCGGTATCATCATATTGAAGTAATAATGTTTCAGAATGGCTTCCGGCGGTAGACCGAATTACGTAAAATATTGACCAAAGTGAAATTAACAACATCGTTAAAAACAAATTCAAATCGGGCAATGACGGCCTGGGGCAATCATTGATCTACCTTCTTCGATGTCCGACTAGTTCCCTTTTTGTTATATTAAAGATTCTTCCTAATTAAATTTGGGATTCCACTGACTCAAAGGGATACATCGAATGTGGAGAAAATTGTTTGTTGTCTGAAATACTTAAGGGAGTGTAAATAAACCCTCGTATCCACGGGCGAATTTTTATCGCGCACTGAATTTTCAACGCACTGCTTAGCTCCGAAAGTTGGAAATCCAACAGTGTATTTTTGAAATACTGGGATGCACTTTGTTGGATTCCCAATGCTCGGCTCAACACTGAGAGTTGTAAATCCAGTGCAGAAATCGATCGTGGAAACGGCTAAGTGATGAATACCTACTCGCTCCTTCCTAGTTGCTACGAAAAGTAGTGGTTTTGTTGTGCAATAGCAATATGTAATATGCGTATACTTGCGTATGCGTGTTGTGTGTATGTGTTATGTATATTATTTTGGAGACGCTTAAAGTCCTCTGAAAACCGTCGAGTCTGAGTCTGAGTCCGTCTGCAAAACACCGGTATTAAACACAAAGTGAAACCATTGAATAATTTCTTCTTTAATATACGAGTAATCTACATTCCATGAATAATTTATTTCATCTCTTACGCAGATCCTGGTTTCACTTGCAAAATATTTATGCATAAGAAAGAACCCATTCGGCGTACAAAATTATTGTATGATTACATTTTCTAGCTAAATAAACACGACTGACATGACAGATTTTCCTGATAGTTCAACTAAACAGAGCACTATTCTTTGTAGTTTATTTCTGGCTGGTAACCCAGATTTCACAGCTATTGTTTATACTTTCTGGCTGTCAACACAATTAGGCATTGTTGTTCGCTATAAAGGCTAGCGCAGATTGGGACGGGCTGCACCGCAACGCAACGCATTGCAATCTTCGTTCATCACTTTCGTACATTTTGTATGAAGCATCGCATACTCGTAAGTAAGCCCTCGTATATACACACGCTACAATTGCGGTGGTAAGTTCCCTCTTTAAGGAGTGGCTTGAGAAGCGCCACGGCGTCCTCACCTTCCGCCTGACGTACGTCCTCACCGGAGATGGCTGTTTCGGATTGGACGGAGCAGTGCCGTGTCCTCGTGGGGGCGATTGGCGGCGGCGATCTCTCGTGTCCGGCCCTGGTCCAGGCCATGGTATGGACCGAGAGGGCATGGGAAGCCGTCACCTCCTTCTGCGAAGCAGTAATGCTCCCGAAGGAAGAGGCGGCGCGCGTGAGGGAGAGGCAATCGTTGCGCCCTCACGGCCCTAGTCGCCGCAGGAGGAGACGACCAGAGCGTCGGGAATCATTAGCTGATTCCCGGCCGCCGTAGGTGCGGGCCTGCGGACGGAGAGCAATGGGTAGCTTGCCGTCCGGCAAGGACCAGGTCCGGGTCGACGGCGCGTTGTTTTCCACGCGCGCCTCAAAGAGATGTCATCACCATCGAGGGGGTCCGACAGGGCCGATGCCTGCCGGGGTCGCGTATTGTTCGAAAGAGTTACCGGGGTCCTGACGCACAGGCAACTGAAGAAACACGCGTGGGTTTTTCCCACACAAACAAAAAAAAAGCCTGTCATATCCACGGGTTTTTTTTTTTCTGTAGCGCAACGCACTGGCGAATAGCTCGTCTGCCGTATTTTTGCGACGGCTGCCGGCCGTTATGCGTTGCGATGCAGCCCGCCTGTAGTGTGCGATGGTTTATACAAAATGTACGAAAGTAATATAGGAGGACCTTTATAATACAATTACGAGGGGCGTTCAATGTATTCTCGGTATGAGGGTGATTTACTAACGATGTGAGTAATTTGACTAATTAATTAACTAGAAGCTCTGTGAGCTGTAGAGGTATAGACCTCGCGAGTCTGTCTTTGACTTAAAACTGAATAAATGTTCACCTTAGCACAAAAAGAGCGGGAAATGGCTGCAATGCTTTTTTACGTTTTCAACCCCCATACCAACACCAATTTGAAAATTTTCGAAAAACTCATTCCGCAAAAAGAATCCATATAATTATCGAACTTGCTCCAAAAATTCACGACAAGCAATCGGTTGAGAAATGCGACATGTAGAGGAGAACAGCCGGACATCGGGACATACGAAAGCATTTTTGCCCAAACTGAAGCGGATCCGCTTCGCGCTCGGTCATTTATTGACAGTATCTAAGGGTGTAAAGGTAGAATGTCATATACTTGTGATCATAGTCCGGTTAAGTAGCCATGCCCTCTCCCACAACCACGAGATGAAATTCACAAAAAAAAATGTGATCATTAGTTTGCTAATTATCCTTAGTCAACGACAACTGGAAGGGCTAACGTGACAATGTTGAAGAAAATCGACCACCGCGCTGTTATTAAATTCCTTAGCAAACAAGGAAAACGTCAAAAAACTATTCACGAAGAGATGGTGGCTGTTTACCAAGATTCTGCACCTTCATTAACTACGGTTCAAAATTGGTCAAATGAATTTAAAAGGGGCGGATACAGTATTGAAGACGACACTCGCTCGGACGGCCTGGTTACTGCCTCTACGGAACAAAACGAGAAAAAAGTTGAGACTGAAGCTTATACTGGAGGATGCCCGAATGAAGATGAAAATGATAGCAGAGATGACCTATCTCTGCGTTGGTGCCAGGCAAACTATTCTTCATCACCTTCTTTACCTTTCAAAAGTCAATTTAAAAAGGGTGCCGCGAATGCTCACAGTGCACAGCGCCTCAAAAACAAGAGCAAATCGAGTGCCATAGAAAGTTTTTAGAACTCTGTGGTGAAAATCGATCAAGTATTTTCGAATTGTTTTTGGAGATGAAACGTGTGTTCATCATTATGACCCTGAAAGTAAGCAGGACTCCGTAATGCGCGCCCTAAGAAATTCAAAGTCGTTACGTCTGCCGGAAAAATCATGGCTTTGGGATTCAAAGGGAATTTTGCTGATTGAATATACAAAAAAAGGGAAACCAGAAACACAGCATACTACGCATCCACTTTACGAAATTGACGAGAAAAAATAAAAGAAAAATGACGGGGTAAACTGACCACCGCTGTGTTGCTTCTAAATTTAAAAAAATCTTCTTTTTTTTATGAATTTACGTTTTTTTTTTCATGCCGATACCGAGAGTACATTGAACGCCTCTCGTAAATGCGATGTGGCTCGCCCATATGTGCGTGAGAATATCATTACACTCAAAGACATTAAATTATTAAACTTCGTAAGTACTTTAAATATCTTTGATCACACTGGACTGCACTGCATGTCAAGAGTTGACTGACATAATAATTGCGTAGCGGCGCGGCCCGACGCGACTCTAATGTATTTTGGCGCAATTTTACAACCGAAGCGCGGTGGCGGGGTTGGAGTGCAGCTGTGGAGCGAGGTTTTTTTTCCCCCCGGAAATTTTAATAATTTTATTGCAGCTCCTGAGAACCACGGTCCTACGACGCACCGTTTTCAAGAAATAGGCCTTCGATTTTTATTTTTTTCGCATATCGTTTTTTCGCGATTCTATCGTATAGAACACCTAAATAAAAGGCTAAAAGCGTCTCAGTGTTTTTGTCTCCGACCAGCCGTCTATCGTAATAAAAATTATGTCCAAGGGATCCTTTTAGAACTTAGTATGCAAGAGCGAGCGAAACGAGCTTGGGACTTGGAGTGCCCCGACTCGGACAGGTTAGGTTCGTTGATCTGATTTAAAAAATCCTTCCACTGATAGAAGGCAACACGATTGCCGAGTGCTATAGGATAGGTTCTATTATACAGGGTGGCATACATCGACGCACAACCTGTTACCATGGATTCAACACATGATTTTAAGCCCCCAGCGATGCAATTTTTGTCGGTTATTAAAAAAAAAAATGTTTTTTCCATAAATTGTAACCGCGTATTCTATGGGTTTTTTTTTTCTTTTTCTTTTATTACTGACGAAAAATTTCTACGCTAGGGGGTCTAGAATTATGTGCAATTCATGGTTACAGTTTGTACGTTGATATCCCTGTCACCGTGTATAGTAAATTCCATGCGGATGAATGTGGGCAGATGAAAATGCTGAATAAAGCTTTGCCGAATTACGAAAATATTTTGATTCCTTTCCTGAACATTCGCATCCAATCAAGCACCGTTGGGGTCGCGGATTGTTGGACAGAGTAACCGTGGCCCTGGCGCACAGGCAACTGGAGGAACACGGGTGGATTTCAGTCTGCAAAAGTCTGACACGCCCTCCCGCTCCGACCAGTAAATTGATGATTTCCCAGCCACAAAAAAAAAAAAACACGCACCGTTACGATTTTCTGCCCGGAATTTCCTAATTAAAAAATCGTTTGCATGTGGCTGAACTTAGACTGCACAATGTACCTCCAAAGCTTTGAAAATCATAGCCACTTACGTCTGATAAAAACAACGTTCTTCTTTACAAAAAGCATCCAATTCATGTTGATATAAAAATACAATGAAAGTTCCTCTTGGTCACCCTCTTCAGTAAAATGAAATTTAGATGTATGTAAATTTTTCCTATAATTGCCGAAAGTCCCTTCGTGCCCCTTGTCTGAACACAGCTTGGTATTTGACAGGCACCATACTTTGTTAGGGACCGTTTAACTAAAAGCAATTATTTGGAAAACTATTTGACGTGCAGTGTCACAATTTATAATGATAAAGTTAAGTTAAGTTAAGTATTTCAGAAAAAAAAATCGAAGTTGTAATAAAAATAAACTTTTTTACAAAAAAACAACCGACTTCCAACAAAAACACTAAAAGATGTGAAAAATAACTTTAATTTCGGAATTCGGTGTCTTTGGTTTTGTATTTTCGTTTTTGGCCACCGACTTCCGAAATTAAAGTTATTTTTCACATCTTTTAGTGTTTTTGTTGGAAGTCGGTTGTTTTTTTGTAAAAAAGTTTTTATTTTTCACTTTTTAGTTGCGGTACCTACCCCACACAAATTCGTATACCACTACTTGGTGTGTAACAGAGTGGGTTGTAGGGTTGGTCGGTTAGGTTGGGTGTTGTGGTTGATGAGGTCATCCCCTCTCTATATCCCCATGTAGTAGTAGTAACAGTGACAGGAAATTATTAGCACATCATCCATATAAACTAAGTGGCAAAAATATGCAGTATTAAGGATAACTCAAAAACTACTGGTCAGACCTTGATCAAATTTAAATGGAACCACATGTGAAGCACCAGCTACCAAATACAAAAAGAATCATCCAAATCGGTTCAACCAGAAATTGAGAACCTCCTCCTTTTTGTGAAGTCGGTTAAAAAGAACATAAACGTAATATTTTATAACAAACAATTTGTGAAAAATGTCTACCATTTTTTTTTATTCTTGCGCCGTCCCTTCGCGTTTTCGTGAAGAGACATTGACTCGAAGCCGCCAAAACCCTAAATACCGCGCCTGCTTCGCTTGGTTTTGACGACTAGACAAAACATCGAGATTATTATTATAATTATGTAAGTTTAATATTAATGTATTAATAAACACATAAACCTTCCGAAATCAATTCTCCAAATGATGGTGGAAAACGCATCACATTTCGAAATGTGACTTTAATTTTTAACCGACTTCAAAAAAAGAGCAGCTTCTCAATTCGACTGTATTTTTGACGTGATAAATCGATGTCACGTTCCGCTTAAGCCGATGACGTTATCACGTAAAATTATCGTCTGTAAACCGACTTTACAGACAACAATTTTTTATTATTATTTTTTATGTGTGTTAGCTCAAAACTCTTTTGTGGGTGATCTGATTTGCTTGTTTTTTTTTTATTTGAAAGCAAGGGTCCTATATTAATTTGATCAAGTTCTAACAAGTAGTTTTTGAGTTATCCTTAATACTGCGTATTTTTTTTCCACTTAGTTTTTATTGATGATGTTTTATTAATTTCCTGTCACTGTTATTTACATATCAAATAGTGGTATACGATTTTGTGTGGGGTAGGTAGGTACCACAACTAAAAAGTAACACATAAAAACTCTTTTACAAAAAAAACAACCGACTTCCAAAAAAACACTAAGAAAGTGAAATATAACTTTAATTTTGGAAGTCCGTGGCAAAAAACAAAAATACTAAAGCAAAGACACCAACTTCCGAAATTAAAGTTATTTTTCACTTTTTTTTGTATTTTATTAGAAGTCGGTTGTTTTTTTTGTAAAAGAGTTTTTATTGTATTTTCGTTTTTTGCCACCGACTTCCGAAATTAAAGTAATTTTTCACTTTTTGGTGTTTTTTGGAAGTCTCAAAACTTTTTTTAATAATTATATTTTGTTTGTAAAAACGGAATATTTTATATTTAAACAACACTTGTTAATTTGATGATAAAAAAAAATGTTTTAGTTTACGTATATACTTACAAAATGTTTAGCGATAAAGACGCATGAAAGCTCCAAGATGGGTTTTTTTTAAATAGTACATTTTTGACTATTTAGTAAAATAATCAAATATGTACACACCACAACACACACTACAGACACCACCACACCATCACAACAACACACCCCCACCGTAACATCTCCTTTCGCCACAGATAACTAGTAAGATATCTGTGGCGAAAGGAGATGTTCCAGAAACGTATGGAGCCTGGGCTAGCACTATGTACACTACTTATTTATGTAAATATCGCTATACAATATAGTAACCGTTTCTTAATGTTAATCTTCTATAATTTTACTTCGTTTCAATGTAAATTCAAATTAACTTAGTCAAGGAGAACAGCACAACATAATTATGGTGGATCAGTAATATGCGAAATGTCATTTTGACAATGACATTTGATTGACGTGTCTATGATAGAACTGCGATAAAAAAGCAATCAATCAATGTCCGTAGTAGTAAACTGGGTCACAAAACAAAAACAATCACTAAAAACTCCGAAACACATCCAATTCAACACGCGCGAACAAAACGATTCAAAGACAACTAACAAAGTCAAAGAAAGACGTCACTTCACGAAACTTACAACTGTCAAGTACAACTGTGTGTACAAACACGCTGTTTTTTTTCTGTAAGCACAGGAGCTCTCGGTCCCATTCGAGACAATGCCGAAGTCAAGAGTGTGTGAGTGAGTGTTTTATGTGCTTGCTGAAATGCTGACGCTTCTCGTCTTCACGCACACATTCACAGCGTGTTTGTACACTTGGTTACTACAAGTAAAGCACGTGCAGTTTGGGAGATGAAAAACTATAATACATTTAAAAATTATACCTACCTAAGATATATACCGTAAAACGGGGTGAATAGGAACGCAGGGGTGAATCGTAACGAAACTTTAAAAGGAATTAAAACATTTAAATAATATAATTTGTTGCCAACAGGGACACGTAATCGGTTAATTATAATACAGTATACACGTTAGAGTCCTTTTTGGCGACAGACTATAATATTTCAATGTTAAAATCCCTTTTAAAGCTTCGTTACGATTCACCCCTGCGTTCCTATTCACCTCGTTTTACCGGTATAGGTATGTATATAGTTTTGTGCTGTATTTTGTTTGATGTTTTTATTTCAATCCAACAATATTAAGAAATGTTCTAGAAATAAAAATAGCTTTATAATGAGCCACTAACCAAACCCTTGAAGGAGACGTGTGCAAATACTGAAATGTCCAAATTAATGTTTACACAACTGTCAATAATGGCCTCAAAGTGAAGTCATATCCCCTTTATTAGTCTATGGTTATTATAGCTGTAGGCTAACGGAAGCCATTTTGGTAAAGTTGGAAATGTCAGGTAATAATCTTGTTGGTTTATTACCTAGTTTTACGAGCAACTAACATTTAGTTAAAGGTGGGTCGTCATTTTCGTATCACTTCGTTTTGTTTATGAGATAGTGTAATTTTGTTTACTTGTTTTTTTTTCTGTAATATTTTTTGTATGTAAAAAGATAGAAAGAAAGTAAACCTGGTAAGTGTACCTGGGTCAAATATTTTGTTTTTCTTTCTTTTCTTTGAACAAGTGTTGATAACATTTTTACCTTATAGGAAAGGTTATGAAATAGGGAATTTATTTCCGAGATTTGTATGCCAAGTTGGCATACTTACATTTTTTTCGAATAAAATACGTCTAAACTTCAAATAATATAAAATAAAGAAGGTTTCCTTTCAACTCAAGGCATTTTATTTCCGAAATTTTGGAAATTTAGGGCATGTATTTTTTTTATAAATGAGCAAAAATTTATCATCAGTCAGAAAAATAACAAATAAGTGTCGAGAGAATAGTAGTTATTTTTTGATTATTTGTTTTTGTTGACCAGTCTGAAAATTTTAACAATTTCTAAAAACCTTCGTAACTCGGTAACCATTAATTATCGAGCCCTAGTTGGCGGGATTAATTTGTTGGAAATGACCTCTAGTATAACCCCTTTCAAGGAATAGGTCGAATTTCCAAGGACCCTGTATATAACAGAAATATATAAAATGTCGCATCATGCTGAGTGGAAGCATTCTTGTCACAGTCATGACCAGTGATCGGAGTAGGTAGATTGATTTTTAGTACTTGTATCATAAATGCACACAGAAAGAATAACATGGATAAGCCATTTTTCCGGAAAGTAATTCCGGTATTTCCGGATTTAGTATTTCCGGCGGGCGTACGCATTGTTCTGATAACCGGTTATTGTACCACCCATGATCCTTTGTTCTGATTGGTCGTTGGGTTTTGTCAAATCGTGACAAAAAAAAAATAGGAAGAATAATAAAGAATAAAATTGCTCATTTTATTACAATTCCTACCTTTTTTTTGAGGATGGCAAATCATCAAATGACTCCTTCCACTCTGGCAGAATACAATTCCTACATAAGTTCCGGTTTTTTTTTAATAATC
This sequence comes from Griposia aprilina, assembly GCA_916610205.1. Taxonomy (NCBI): domain Eukaryota; kingdom Metazoa; phylum Arthropoda; class Insecta; order Lepidoptera; family Noctuidae; genus Griposia; species Griposia aprilina. Next base: position 17,456,021 of record OU744304.1, on the reverse strand, counting down.
CACCAATTCCGGAGGAATGTCCATAGTAATATATACGTTTCGGATCAATGACCCCAGTTCAATCTACCTACTCCGATCACTGGTCATGACGTGCAGCAGTCGACTATTCCTGTTTTGTTGTTTATTTTTATTTTACATTGTTACCAGAGCTAATCTTTTTTGTATGCACTTGTTTCTGTGACAAATAAAACTATTTTTCTTTCTTTCTTTGTTTGAGATAAGAAAGAGGTGGTGTGTTCGAACGTTGTCACAGTGAAAGTTTTAACATTTTATTAAAATAATAAATATATATTAATAAAGAATCCTACTGTGTACAAAAGTAATGTAGTATTAGACGTGCTACACACACTTTTGTTCGGGTCGCCGACATTCGATTCGGGAGTATTAGTTGAAAAACAGAGCCGATTCAAAGCAATTATGTTCAGATTTCATTCGGCTCGTGCCTATCGGCAAATTCCGTCCAGCATTTGCCTTCGCTGAATTGCCCGTGTCGCAGTTGATTTTCTAATTTAACAGACAGCTGTGCTCCAGGGGAGTTTGTTGCGCTACTTCTTCATACCAGCTTAAGCATTAGGAAGTGGTGAAGGGCGGGAATTTTGTGGGACTGTCTTATGTAATTATGACGTTCCAAAAGTGCTCATTCCCACCCTATAGTTTGAATAACAGATATAAAAAGACACGTAACGAAGCCGAGAGTCACTTGTTCTCCCCGTTATTGTAATTTTTTTTTTGTACTGGACCATACCTTTTTTTTTTTTTTTTTTGGGTGGGAAATCATCAAATGACCTCTCCCGCTCTGGGCGGAGCGGAAGGGCGTGTCAGACTCTTACTGACTAAAACCCACCCGTGTTCCTTCAGTTGCCTGTGCGCCAGGGCCACGGTAACTCTTTCGAACAATCCGCGACCCCGGCAGGCATCGGCCCTGTCGGACCCCGTCAATTATGCTGACATCTCTTTGAGGCGCGCGTGGAACACAACGCGCCGTCGACCCGGGCCTGGTCCTTGCCGGACGGCGAGCTGCCCATTGCTCGCCGTCCGCAGGCCCGCGCCTACGGTGGCCGGGAGTCGGCTATCGACTCCCGACGCCCAGGGTGTCTCCTCCTGCGGCGACTAGGGTCGTGAGGGCGCAACGATTGCCGCACCCTCACGCGCTCCGTCTCCTCCTTCGCGAGCATTACTGCTTCACAGAAGGAGGTGACGGCTTCCCATTCCCTCTCGCTCCGTACCATGGCCTGTACCAGGGCCGGACGCGAGAGATTGCCGCCGCCGATCGCCGCCACGAGGACACGGCGGTGCTCCACCCAAGCTGGGCAGACCTCCACCGTATGCTCCACCGTGTCCTCCGGTCGATCCACACAATGCCAACACCCGGGCGTTTCCTCCCGCCTTATCCGAAACAGGAACCTCCCGAAACAGCCATGTCCGGTGAGGACCTGCGTCAGGCGGAAGGTGAGGACGCCGTGGCGCCTCTCAAGCCACTCCTCAAAGAGGGGACTTACCGCCGCAATTGTGGCGTGCCCAGCGCTGGGTTGCGACAGTCGCACTCTCCATGCCGCCATGAGATCCCGCCGGAGCTCTGTCCGCTGTGCCGCGATTTCTCGCGGCAGCGGAGTAACGCCCCGGCGTTTCGCCTCCTCGCGCCACTCCCAAATGTGCGCGAGGACTTTTGCCTCCAGATCCCATGGCGGCAATCCGGCAAGGAGGCTCGCCGCCTCGCAGGAGACCGTGCGGTATCCTCGGACCAGCCGGATGGCCATGACCCTTTGGGACGCGTTCAACCGGCGTGCTGGTCGGAGCCTCAATGAACGCGCCCACACCGGTGCCCCGTAAAGGGCCATGGACCGCACGACCCCCGCGTAGAGCCTCCGGCAGGAGGCGTTTGGACCCCCTAGATTGGGCAGGAGCCGCTTCAAGGCAGCCCCGGCCCGGTCCAGTCTGGGAGCCAAACGTCGGAAATGCTCAACGAAGTTCCACCGGCTGTCGAGGACGAGTCCCAGGTACCTCATCGTCGACTCGACGCCGATGTGAACCCCTCCCGCCATTATTTGGGAACCCGACAGTGGCGCGTTCCGAGGGCCATGAAAACACATGGCCTCGGACTTGTGCAGTGCCACCTCGAGCCCCAATCGCCGGATCCTCTCAATGACTGTCGCAACCCCGCGTGTCATTAATTCGGCCGCCGCCTGGTGCGACCTCCCCTGCGCCAGGACCAGCGTGTCGTCAGCGTAACAAACGACGCTGACGCCGCTAGGGAGGTCGGCGCGCAGCACCCAGTCATACCCGATGTCCCACAGATGCGGCCCCAGGACCGATCCCTGTGGGACACCGCACGACATCTCTCGCCGGTTCCATTCTCCCTGGTGACCGGGGTAGATGACGGCCCTGTCCGTCAGATAGGCCTCGACTATGCGACAGAGGTAGGTCGGCATCCGGTGATACCAGAGTGCCTCCCTGATGCAACTCCAGGGCAGGGTATTGAAGGCATTGGCGATGTCTAGAGACACCGCCAAGACGACCCCACCCCGGGCCACAGCATCCCCCGTCGTGAGGGCTCGCACGCGCATGATGGCGTCCACCGTAGAGCGCCCCCTGCGGAAACCAAACTGGCTGTCCGCCAAATCCGGCCCCACCCGCACCAGCCGCCCGACGAGGCGGTCTGCAATGACTCTTTCAAAGAGTTTGCCCACCTCGTCGAGCAGCACGATGGGCCGGTAAGCGGACGGAGAGTCCGCAGGGCGCCCCGTCTTTTTAATGAGGACCAGTTTCCCCGTCTTCCAACGAATTGGAAACTGGCCCCCCTCCAAGCATGCGCTTAGGAGCCCTCTAAGTCGAGGCCCGAGAGCCTCCAAGGCCAGGACCCAGGCTTTTCCAGGTAGCCCGTCGGGTCCTGGGGCGGTATTTTTGGCGCTCAGCCTACGTACCGCCACTCTCAACTCTACCTCGGTCACCTCAGGAGCATCGTCGTCGTCGTCGGTTACGTGGTCCACAGTTGGCACCGCAGGAGGCGGAGCCATGGGCGGGGGAGTATGCTCCCCTCGCGAAGGGAACAGAGCGCTCACCACGCCCTCTACAAGCTGAGGCCGGAGACTCTGCGTCAGGGGGGGAGCCCATGGGCGAAGTTTCTCCCGCACCATTTTGTATGGGCGTCCCCACGGGTCCCTGTTCAGAGTCCCCAGTGACTCCTCACGGGCCAGTCCCCTGGCCCGCAGTATCTCCGCTCGGAGGGCGGTCTTCGCCGCTCTGTAACCCTCATACAGCTCCGCCTGAATGGCTTCCGTATCCGGAGGGCGGATACGGAGCCTGCGGTGCCTGGTGTACAGGCGTCGCGCAGCAACGCACGCCTCGCGTAGAGTTGTTAACTCCGGCGACCACCAGTACACCTGGCGCCAGGCGCGTCCAGGCTGGACACAGGGCATTGCCACGTCACATATTTCAGACATGGCCTCCCGGAACCACTCCGCCTCGTCGTTAATATCAGCAGGCCTGTCCGGTGATGACACCCAGGCCTGCACGATCGAGGCTTCCAGGAGGAGCTCCCGGTCCAGCCGCTTCAGCGCCCACCGCGGACCACTCGGGGCCTGTCGGACCAGCGCGCTCGAGGTCTGGGTGGAGACGTCAAACCGGATGTACCGGTGGTCGGAGTGCGTCTCCACCCCCTCCATGACGCGCCAGTCAATGACACGCGGCGACAGAGCGGGGCTGGCGAACGAGATGTCCACCACTGACTCACCCCGCATCCGCACACACGTGGGGACAGAACCCCGGTTTAGGACGACCAGGCCTGTCTCCAGAGCCCAGTCCTCCACCATCCTGCCCCGCGTGTCCGTATACCGGGAACCCCAAGCCGTGTTCTTGGCATTGAAGTCCCCGAGCACGAGCACGGGGAGGGAATGGTACCCGACGACGACGACTCTCAACTCCGCAAGGGAGTTGTGGAACTCGGCGAGAGTTCTGTTCGGGGAGAAGTATACCCCTACGACAACAATCTCCCCGAACCGTGCTGCCACGCAACCCCGTCCCCTCTTGACTGCCTCGAGCGACGGGGGTACCGGCGGCGGCCGACGAAATTAGGGTCACTGAGCCGCTCAGGTCCTCCACCCAGTCATCCCTGGGCGGGACAAAGTACGGCTCAGCGACCACGGCGATGTTAATCGACCACTGCGCCATGCTCTGGAGCAACAGATCCTGAGCAGCGACGCAGTGGTTGATGTTCGCCTGGAGGAGACGTAATGGGGCCATTATTGGCACTCCATATTAGCCCCCTCCCGAGGCCCTTGTGAGGGCCCTGCCGCGGTTTCTGCGGCGGTGACGACGATGGAGGCGGCAGCGGCTGCGGCAGTGGCGGCGGGTGCGGCGGTGACGGCGGTTGCGGAGGGTTTACCTCTGCCCCTGGCTTTGGCGGGTGGGGCGCAGGCCTTACTCCCAGCCCGGTGATCGGCCGGCTTGCCAGCTGCCGCACATAAAAAGCAGTGCGGCGTGGCATTGCACGAGCCGGCCTTGTGCCCGGGCTGACCGCAGCGGAAGCAGTGATCGCTGCGGTCCACCTCCGAGGTGCATTGCACTCCCACATGGTTGCCCACCTGGCAGCGGAAGCACCTCAGAGGTCTGGGTTCCAGCAGTTTCACCTGCGCGGAAACCCAGCCCACCAGGAGCCTTCGGCCCTCCCCAGCAACTTTTCTGGCCGCCGACACGGGGCAGCTCACCGTAATGGCTCGCATCCCCGTGTGGTCAGGACGAATGGTGCCCACCCTCACCTGCTCGGCAGAGCACCCCCCAGTCCTGACGACGGCGGCCACTATCTCAGCCTCCGTCACGCAGTCGTCCAGGCCCAGGATTCGCATGTCAATGCACTTGGTGGGCCTGGAGACTCGGGCCTCGTCCGCATTTAGGCACGCCCTAAGCCTTTCGGCCAGAGCGTCAGCGGTCGGGCCGCTGGCCGCACCAGGGACCTCCAGCATCCGGGCCCCAGTCGCAGTAACCCTTACCCGGATGCCATTGGTGACACCAAGCTCTTCGAGGTTCACCGCCGCCCTCGCTTTCGTAAGCACGTCGCGGTAGGACACGCCCTTCTTCTCCGCGTCCGGCTGTAGTGTAATCACTACAGCTGCGGACTTTGGAGCGCGGAGCCTAGCCGCGACGCTTCGCTCCTTGCGCCGCTGCCGCCTCTCCTTCCTTTTGGCCGCCCTTGAAGCCTTACCCGCCTTCCTCTTCTCTCCGGCTACTTGCCATTCGGCATCGGCCGGAGGAGCATTAGGAGGCGGGGGGGGCGGTCGTCGCGCCGCCAGAGCTGCGGCCCTCGCCGCCTGCGTAGGCCCCCCGCCCTTCTTGGGCTTGGGAGGCGCCGACTTCGCCGCGGGCGGCTCCGCAGATTTCAGCACAGGCCCGCCTTTAGAGCGCCCCGTCGATCCTGTCTTGGCCGCAGCGGCGGCAAACGAGACCTGCCGGCTCGCCGCTAGCGGGGGGCGCAGGACAATGGCCTCCAGAGCAGAAAACCGACAATTGAAGGCAGCCAGCTCCCGCCGCACCAGGGTCAGAACCCGGTCCTCAGCATGCACCGGCACGGGCAGGCCATGTCCATGCTGCGTCCCCTCCGGCGATACTTCCCGGGGACCGGCTGCCCGGAGGCCGGCCAGATCCGCTCGGAGCTCCTCATTCTCCTTCCGGAGAAGCTCCATGGCGGCTGTTAAGCGGGTGACCTCCGCCTGCATCTTCGACATTCCATCCGAAGGAGGCCCAAGGTGTAAGGCCTCCGCTGCCGCCATAATGGAGGCCGTGGCAGTGGGTATGACCTTGTCTTTAGAGGACTGAATCCTCTTTAAGGCCACACCCCTGATCGCGGCTACCACGACCTCCTCAAACCTGGCCACTCGCTCCAACTTGGAGGCGTCAGCGGCATCCGGTTCACTGCCGGCCGGCACGGCTGGGCTGACTCGGCTCGGCTCACTGTCCTCCTCGGTGGTGAGCTCTCCGCTCGTAACCCGCTCGTGTACACCACCCTGCCGAGTAAATTTTCTCCGGGCGGCGTGCCTCCCTCCATCAGAGGACGACCCCTGGCCATCCCCTGATTTGGGGCGCTTCTGGTAGAGCCTTCGGTTCTTCTCTGCAAGCCCAACCACTACGCGCTCCGGGCTCTTGAATGAGCCCCTTGCACCCGATGGGGCGTCGGAATCCGACCCCGCATCACTCCCCTCCTCTCCACTACTTTTTTGTACGTTTTTTTTTGGGTTACATTTTTTCATATTTGATCCCACGAGTGTGGGGGATGTAAAAAGTCCATCCTAGGTTCACCCCCTGTCCCTAGGTAAGTGTACATTTATAACCCAACCAGAGGGTCCACTGGTACTCTGGCTGGGGGTGCGCTAGCGACTGATGCGCCACCTACAACTACAAAGTTGTAGGTGACACTACTCCTCAGCCATTCATACCCTCGCCACGCACCAAAACTTGATATTGGAGGATTTTTTTATAGAGGTTATCTTCCTCGCGGCCCGGGCGGTTAAGCCAAGACCCTCGACCCCCGTCAAAAGTCAGAGACATAACCTTGACAATCTTCGGGGCTACGAGACTAACGGTGGCAGAAGGAGAGGACTCCTTCCTGCCTGCCCGGCGGCAGAGTTAGTGCACACCGAGCCCGCTCTTACTCCGCCGCTGTGCGTCTCTGCTTAAACAGAGAGACACACGTTGGAGCGTTCCTCCGACAGGATATTAGCGTACGGGCAACTAGACCCATTAGGCACACAGTACCTAATGGGGGGTCATTGCCCGCACCCCAGGGTGCACCGTCCCGGTGACTGGCCTTTCCCCCAGACGCATCTAAGAGAAACTCCAGCCCACGGGCACACGGGGAGGTTTCCTGTCCTAGCACCCCACTGGACCATACCTGGGAACGTTATGGTTATCGAGACATTGAAGGTCAAAATTCCAACTTTTAGTAAGGTTTTTTACCAAAACAAGTTTTGAATGTTATAATAATACACCAAAAATAAAAGTCGTTTCACAGCAATTATTTCTGTGCTTTGTTACTCGTAGTATAGTTTGATGAAAATCAGTAATCAGATAAATCACAGAATGCGTAGTTGACGGATGTAATGGGTCTTTTTACACCATAATGATATTGTTTTTTTTTTTCCCGCCCGCCTCGAAGCGTGCTGCTTTTTTCCGAACATTATTCGATTTCACCACCCGGCACTGCAGACCCGAAATAGTTAATTATGATACTAGTACGGTAAGTTGGTTTTAACAAACGAGTAGAGGAATATCACGACATAGTCACGACTTGGTAAATACCAATTTCCGCACGTGTGTCATAGTACAACGTTTTTCAACACATTTGCGAGAAAACAGTACAATATTAATATCGGATTCGTCGCTTGAACTCATATTATTATTTTGTTTATATATATCTGTCTGCCGTTTCTAATATGATAATGGCGCGATTTGCAAACGGCGCCACGTGCGCGTGGTGAAAATTAGAACTAAGTACATAAAATTATTTCGTTTCATTTTGTCATTAGTATTATAGTGAGACAAATGTATTGAGCAAAAGCGCTCCCAAGAAGGTTCGATTATTAAACTTATTTATCCTTGTAATGTGAAACTCCTTGGTGGTTTTTTTTTTTTATGGAAATTAAAAAAACCCGTAAAGGAACGGAGTATGCGGTAAAATAGGTACTTGGGTGGGAGTACCTATTTTACCGCATATTCTGTTGTATGGTGCGTAATTTTTAACTTTCGAACAATGTATACAGGCTTCGTTAATGCATTTTTTGACCAAATGTGTTGAAAAAGTATGTAACACGCAAGAAAACACCACAATGAGGCTCGAAATAAAACCAATCTCTAAAGATTCTGTATAGTGTTGCCTATTGTTAAAAAGTTATTTTAGTAGCAATATTGTTCGTATGGGTGAATAATCCCTTTTACTTTACGAAACCTGTCCCACCGCCGCCGCCGACGAGGAAGCGACTAGGTATCAACGATTTTCTGGCTCAAGAAACGTACAAAAGATTGTAGGTCCGGTGTACGTTAAAACGAAAATACGTTTTTAGACGGTAAACATGACGCAGAGAAAAACACAGCAACACAAAAAATAACCAGTTAGAAAAGAGATCATGGCTACGCTACGGAATTATCCTGTGGGGACACAGTGTCGATGCTAAAGATTTATTTATTGCCCAAAACAAATGTCTACGAATAATATATCATATTAAACCAAGAGATAGCTGCAAACCTCACTTTATCAAGGAAAAAATCCTAACGTTACCCTCGATTTATATTCTAGAAATAGCCATATTTGTCAAAAAGAATATACAACTCTTTAATTTTGATAAGCATGAGCGCCGCAAAACTAAATTAATTCTACCAGTTCCTAGACTAGAGATGTATAGAAATAGCCCAGAATACCGAAGCATCCAAATATATAATAATTTACCTGAACATATAAGATCCACAAAAACACTTTGCATATTTAAATTTAGACTTAAGTCATTACTTTTAGAGAAATGTTATTATAATATTAAAGAGTTTATGGAAGATAAGCAGCTAAAATAAAGCACAAATGTTATGTAAGGATCTATGTATAAAATAATTTTATTAATGTTACTATATATTTCAAATTACTTTAATAATTATAAGTTAAATATATTATGTTATAAACAGTTGTAAGTATGTATTGGTAGTAATAATGAATGTTTTGATATTGTTAATAGTAGTAGGCATTGCAATATAATGTTAACTTTTAAGTTAGAACCTAGTAATAAGTTTTAAATGTAATAATACTTGCTGCGCCCCAACGGGGTCATGTACTCTTAAGTTTTAGCCTAGCCTGTAACTGAGTGTACATTATGCAAAATAAATAAATAAATAAAATAAAATAAATACATATCATATTAATAGTTGATAGCTGACTATTCACACCGGCCGGCGAGTACTCGTTTGTCGAAGTGACAAGAGCTATCAAAGAAAGTACTCGCCCAGCGACGCTCGCTTGGCGGGCAGAACGCTCGCTAAGAGACTCGCAGGCTTTGTACATACACGAAACTTATGTGCATTATAATATCTCCCGTGCCGAAGGTTAGTCTCCGTTGAGATTGGCCGCCATTGCCGAAATACGGTCTGAAGGACCTGTGGCGTCAATTTAATAGACCCACACTAATATTTAATATTGTTCACAGTATTCCTAACTACTTGCCTACCTACCCTTTGACTTCTTGTGGGCGTGAAGGTGCGCGCACGGCGCGCGCCGCCTACCTGTGCGAGCGCTGCTTGCCGCGGAAACCGGTCTGCCTACCTCACCCCGGTCACCGCGCACCGCACCGCCTCCGCAGCCCGCTCAAGACGCAGACGGCATCGACTGCCGGCCAGTCAGCCAGAAGCCCTCGACGCGAACTCTTGTTGCTTTTGCTCGCTACCGAATGTTTACATTTAGCTCGCGTATTTTCTATTTTTCATTTCGCTATTCTAATCAACTTTATATTGTATCTTTTCCTGCATAGAATCGTTTCCTTTCTAACTTAAACTTCTGCCTATCGCTGTATTACTGATTTACTATTAAATCTTTGACGCTTAGAACCTTCTCATTTATACGCTCCCGTACGCTTCCAAAGACCTATATACATATTATATTCAATTTAGATATCGTTTTCTAAACTGGTGAATTTGGGGGTCGTTAATGTCAATATTTCTTGAAAATTATTATTTTGGAAACATTCCTCTCAAAGTTTTGACTATTCGTGCTGCATGGTTTCTAACTCCGTATTATTGGAACCACGTCTTTTCTAGGTTTAACTTATTTATTTGATGAAATAAGAAATTAAAAAATCTTAACTGTCGCCCGCTGCAAGGAAGAAAGGTGTAATATTACTCCACCTAACCAGTCAGACGAAAAGAATTTTGGGGTCCTACGTGGTCAAAGAAGGTCGCTCTTCTCCATAATAGTGTCAATTTATGCGAAAGTAAGTTTGTTTGTTTGTTACCTTTTCACGCCTAAACCACTGAACCGATCATCCTGAAATTTTGCATATACCTACGAGTACGTTGTCAGGTGTACAGAAACGGACATAGGGTACCTTTATTCCCGAAAAAAAAGTACTGTTCCCGAGGAAAACAACAATAACGTTCTTGTGATAATAGATGGCGCCACGTGTCTTTCGAATCATAATTGAATTATAACCCAAATTGATTGTCAAAGTCTAAATTAACGCGAGCGAAGCCGCGGGCAAAAGCTAGTTTACAAATAAATCCTCGGTGATCAAAATGGACAGGTTTGTTGAAAAATCGGTTCGTTTTTTAATCCGTTTAGGAAAGTTAGGATGCTAGTCATGGTCTTACAAATGGTGCATTACGAATTTGCCACATTTTATCTAAGCAGTGGATTATCAAATAACTGAAAAAATTGTCGTCAAATCAAAATGTTGGCCAAAAATAGTTGTATACAATCGATTTGGACACCCTGTAAAAAGAAAGAAAGAAAATACGTTTATTTGCGGTAAACATGACGCGGTGAAAACACACAAGTACAAAAAATAACGAGTTGGGGGAAAATATGTGTCACATCCGAGCAAAACGGTAATCGCTCAGCATGTGACCCTATGCGTGACAGCCGCAGCCGTGGTTACTGTACTCCCGGGTTTAAAGTAATCTGCGGTTTTAACTGAAGTTAGGGTTTCTGGTCTGTGTGATCGGTAACACCCGGTAACGTGCAGATTAGGTACGCTAGAGTAATGTTTCTACTAGTTTACTAGTCAATTAAAAATAACTTCACACTAACTTGATAACAATAATTTCTTAGAAGTTTCATCTAATTAATAGTGAATTGGATAGATTTGTCAGTTCTAGTTTCACGACCCAATGGGTTCCTTTAGGTACCTACATGGCAAGCGATATCGCGACGTCCACGTATCATGAGCCTTTAAATGGCTAATACGAATTTAGCCATCATCAATATTAACGTAACATACCTAACAACAAAAATCCGATGAAATTAATTCATTTGTGGCCATGGCGTACAAGAGCTGAAAATAAAGTGAAAGAAATATATTTGTAAAAAAAAACATCTTTGTTAATCCTACTTGAGATATGTGATTCTTTGTGTTTTTTTGTTATGAACGGCCTTTTTTTTCTTCTGTAATCTGTACCATTATCTATTAGGTAATTACCGAACACCTTGCAAACAGACAATTGGAAGGACAGAAGCAAGGCCTTTTAGTATGATAACAGAAAGGCCTATAATAATAATAAAATTATTTGGACATAACAATCGAAATTCCAAAGAAATCCGTAACATCGTATTGTTTTTCCCTAAAACTGCCGAGTCAGAAGCATCTAAAATAGAATCAATTTGGGCATTTGGTAATTGAAACCAAAAACAACAGAAACAATCTAAATAAACAAAACAACGAAGTTTATAAAGGCCAGTCCTCTGAACCGCGATCAAAGCGATGTTACTAATCCATTATTCGTTTAGATTACCAATGTTAGTATTGACATTTCAATACTAACATTGGTAATCAAAAAAACACTCGAAAACACTTTAGCAGTTCGGTCATTACCGAACTGCTAAAGTGTTTCGATACAGCCGAGCAATTCTGCAAAAATATCACCATGAAATCTTATATGAAGTAAGCTGTCATTCCACCTGATGACAGCTCACTTCTCCTAAGTTTTCAGGGTGATCTTTTTACAGAATAGACTGGGAGAAATCAAGTCTGTTGCGACTGCGACTCCTTAAGAGGGCGTACAACGGTACACTAGCACCACTAGTACCACCCCTTTAAAAAAACATTATACCGTGACTGAGAAGGAATTATGAATAACGGCTCAATAAGGACCCTCGGTAAGTGTCTAGAATTTTCTAATACCTTTTATAAAGTTTCATATTGAGAGGATGTATCGGTATGTGATGTGAAATTAAATGATAAGAATGTAGAACAAGTGAGTTCGTATATTTGGGGAGTCTGTTTACAAGGGATGGAAAGATTGATGGAGATGTGGAAAGAAGAGTAAATGTGGGAAATAAAGTTAGTGGTGCTACAGATGCAATTGTGACCAACCAGCACAACTGGCTGTTTACAATGGTGTGCTGGTGCCTACGCTTATATATGGAAGTGTGTTTAGGTGTGGCAAAAGAAACATGAAAGTAGAATAAATGCTATGGAAATGCGTTCCTTGCAAAGCATGGGTGCTGTGACTATGAATGATAGGCTGAAAAATGATGTGATAAGGCAACGATGCGGTTTAAAAGAAAATGTAGTGATAAAAATTGAAAAGAGTATGTTTAGATGGTTTGGTCATGTTGAGAGGATGAATGAAGGGCGACTAACAAAAGATATTTACAAGGCAGATGTGAGTGGAAACGCCGGGAGGGGACGCCCTAGGAAGACAATTATAGTGACCTTATTGGTGGTGTTCTTCAGAAAGGTCAGGTGCGTAGTACTCGCAACCGGTGTGCGTGTATGACCAGATATATGAACGTAAACGAGACGAAAGGAGTGTGTGAGTATCGTAGCAGGTGGCGTTCTGTAGTTTCTGCCTACCCCCATGGGAAGAAGGCGTGAGTTTATGTATGTATATTGAGACACGGAGCAGTAAATTCTTTAGATCGAATTTTGTTGCTTCGTGTCTCAATATGAAACTTTATAAAAGGTATTAGAAAATTCTAGACACACTTACCGAGGGTCCTTATTGAGCCGTTATTCATAATTCCTTCTAAGTCACGAGATAGTATTATTTTATAGATGTGGCGTACCGTTGTACGCCCTCGTAACCCACGTTTAAAATAAGTTGTAAAACATGTATTCTACATGCTATGTCTAATAGTTTCAATTATCGTTTACATCTAAAACAAGTTGTAAAGACTTGACAAAACTCGTAGAATACTTGTGACAAATATCATAAAGGTGAACAAAATAGAACAACGTCAATACATGTACTAAACATGTTTTATACACGACATGTTTTTTACAAGAAAATAAATCTCAGCACTTGTAAAAGGGATTAAACGCAGGTTTAAGAAAACTGAATATTACTTTTACCAAGATAAGGAAAGATTGTGTTATTTGCCTCTGTTAATCCCTATTAGGCAGTATCCGGAGGCACGGCAGTATCCTCGCTAAAGTCGATCACATATGGCGGTACCTACACGCTTTTCCTTAAGGGGACTACATGACCTAAACGCAAATTTATAATGCCTAAAAATATAAGATCCACTGCAGTAACCAAAATTAGAAAAATATATGATATTCTTCTGGATATATGCTAGTTAGATAGTGTGTTGAAAACATAATACAATCAATTTGATATGATGGAATAAAATGACGAAGATACCTCTAAAAAAATATTTTAACGATTAAAAACCATACTAACATACATGCAGACATTCAGATTTTTTGTCAGATTATTCTACAAGTAACATACTAACGTAATAGTGTTTTAATTTTTTAGTTCAATGAATAGATTTTTTGTAAATCCATAATTGCTTCATATTTTGCAATAAATTACCAGCATTGTGTCATCGCGTGTCTCCTTCTTGTCTATGCAATCCGACAGTGACCGCGCTTTAGGTCTTGTAAGCCTCTTAAACAACTCGAACCACTTTTAAAACTGAAAGAGTATTGATAATTTTAATGATTATAATTCTGTGGCGAATGTGAATGGTGTTATGGTGAATGGCGGCTAATCTCAGAGGAGACTGTCCAACTACACGGGAGAAATGTAATGCACAAATTTATGCGCAGACACAGGTGCATTTACTCTTCCATCACTCTCATTCTCACTTTGTAAATACACATCTGTAACTATGTATGGCAAATCATATTTTGATCAACATACAACCGGACACTGACCTTCAAATTGCAACAAACGAAAAAAAAATGAATTTCGCGGGCAAACTAAGCGCATGGGCTTTAGGGGGATGCGCCAAGGTAGCCCGCGAAATTCAAATTTTCTTATTTTTTTTGCAATTTGCAAGTCAGTATCAGCTTGTATCGTGATCTAAATATGATTCGCCACCGTATCAAATATGGCTTTACAGAATTATAATCATTAGATTCACCAATACAACTCCTTAAGTTAGAATTGCCCTCAAATGTCATGATTTCATGAAATAGTCATTCAATATGTATGGGTATGTATTGCTGATTCTAATGATTATAATTCTGTAAAGCCATATTTGTTAAGGTCGCGAATCATATTTTAATCAAAATACAACCTGACAGTGACAAGCAAACTGCCAAAAACGTAAGAAAATTTGAATTTCGCTGGCTACCCTGAGGTTCCGCCTTAATGGCTCATATTTCTGAGCTGAAATATCGTAAAAGAAATTGCATACTTACAGAGTTTTTCAAAAAATATTTTTCAATGTATTTGTTTTCGATGACGAAAACTCAGCTAAATTCAACTAACAATGTCTCGACAAATTTAAAAACTAGAACAATCTTGTGAATTTTTTTAAAGGTATACACGCAAATGCAATCAGTTGCTTATATTCAACTTTGTGACGTTACGTACTAGAATGAAAATCAATCGTATTTGATACGAGATGAAGACTGAAACCAATTTCCAAATATCCTTTATAATGCGCACAGCAATAGAGTGGAACTCTCTACCTGCGTCTGTGTTTCCGAACGCATACAACCCAGTAAATCTCTTCAAAGTGAGAGTGAACAGACTTCTTTTGGGTAAGCTCACTCCATCGTCGACTTTGTCTCTGTCATCTCTGACCTAGACTAGAGTCAAGAGCAAACCCATCTCTAATAAAAAAAACAACTCGTGAGATCAAGATGCTTGTTTTCTTCACCTTAGTTTTTTTTGACCACGTTCGCGATCAGCAGATATTTTTTGTTATATATACAGGTACCTCTTTTAAACAGAATTTTTGTTTGTAAAAACAAAGCAGAAAACATTTATTAGGTTCATAGTGAAAACTGATTCAGGTCTCCTAAAAAAAGTGGAGAGGAATTTCCAAACTAAAATTTACCATTACATTTTATAGGCTCACCTAAGGTTTCAGAGAAAAATGGAAAAAACATAAAAATAAACAATACGCTCCCCAGTAAAATGTACAAAAATAGATTTGTTTTTAAGCCGGAGCAGCCGAATTCCATTTAATTATGAATTTCTCAGTTAAGTAACAGCCCGGAGGCTGAATTTGTGCCCGTTGTAGCGAAATATAAAAAAAGGATTCACCACAAAAAGACATATAATTTGTAATAAATTAAAAATACACCCAAATATCATGAATATAAAAAGATAATCAAATTTATAAAAAAGCGAATCAAAAAAATGCAGAAAGGATTGTCGATATTGTTTTTTATATAAAAAGGAATTACACGAGATAAACTCAGACGCACAAGATCGATAAAATCTTTTAGTCTTGTATACGATATACGTCCTAAAGAGCTTGATTGTAATCGGTATTTTAGGATGCGCTCGTTAAATATAAGGTTTCTACTGTCTAAGAGACAGCGATAAGTTAAACTGTGGTCATGGTACGGACTTAAATTAAAAAATACTTAGAGAGAGGATTAACTTAACTTAGAGATAGGATTATCACAATATAAATAGCTGGATATATCCGCCGATCGATGTGGCTGCCGGGACGGGAACAAAGATGTCGTAGTGTAGTCTCGTCGCATGTCGAGAGGTAACTTATTACGACTCCCAGGCTATACCATTAGCCCTGGGCGTGAGGCTGAAATTCAGCTTGATAAACACGGTCAATACCTAAGACAAATAATAGGAGATGAGGACTGTGAGTACAAGCAGATTTTTTTAATAATAGAGAAGAAAATTGAAAGATTAAGGACTTGAGAAAATTTAGATACCGTTTTGCTGATGATAAGATCCTTATAGCTATAAAGACACTCGAAGAAAAGGGTTTCCTGAAAGTTCCTATGACAAAGAAATAAAATATAATATCGAGACAAAGAGAGAGCTTTTAATTACGTTTTTTTGGAATTTGCAGGTCAGTGTCAGGTCGTATGTTGATTAAAATATGATTTGCGATCGTGACAAATATTACAGAATTATAATAATTAATCATTAGAATCAGCAATACAACTTCTTAAGTTAGAATTGGCCTATTTATCTTGATTTCATGAAATACTCATTCAATAGAGTAAATATGAAGTTAGAGTTGTAGGGATTTTTATGAATATAATTCTATAAATAAATATTTGATACGGCTGCGAATCATAATATAACTCAAAAGCGACCAAAAGGCGCTTTAGCCATTTTAAATTTCCACTGTCGTTATTTAGATCAACATACAGCCTGTACGTACCCCCTTGTACGTCCACGATGTCCAATTTTAAAGTTTAACATGACCTGCAAATTATAAAAAAAACGTATGAAAATTCCCTCTCAAAGTGAGGAGGCCTGTGTCCCAGCAGTGGGAACATTATAGGCTGATTATGCTTGTGTATGAACATTTAAATTTCGCGAGCTACCCTGACGCTTTTGCCTAAATAGCATTAAACTTGCCCTTATTTTAATAGGGCTAAGGGTAAGCGCACACGAGCCACCGGCCACAACCACCGGTGGCTATCGCTTCTTGCTGCGGTGTTGAGTACTCATGTAGCGGGTGGCCGCCACCGGCTGGCTACAAGTGTGTGACAAATCCGTACATAACGTACGAAAAAGCAAGTGAACTGCTTGTCGCTGGGCTACCGGTGGCTCGGTTGCGCGTAGCCTAAGAAATGTGGGCCTACCTCTTCCGAGAAAAATGGCGGGATGTTATGTTATTTTATTTTGAACTGTCAAAATAACAACAAATCTTAGTCCCGCTCATTCTTTTGTCTAAACCGACAAATTCTCGGTACCATTTCGTCCGTTCAATACGCAAAAATACTCATATCTGTGGCGTAAACAAAAAAAGAGAAATACGCAATAAAAAGTAGAAGTGAGACAGTAAATACGCTAAACAATAATAACTGTGCCTATAAATAATGCTTTTACAAACAGTCTCATTCCCAATTGTTTTTTGAACAATGGTTCCGTATGATTTAAAGAGGTGACTCACTGGCTGGCCAGAAATAGACGGCTAATGTTTACTCGCAATATTTTTGAAGTTTTCCAATATTTGATGCCGTATTTCAGAGGTGGGATTGCAGAATTTTTAGGTTGATACACAAAAGAAAATCAAAATGATCTAGAGCACAAATCACGTGTGACGCTTTCCGTTTGCAATGTATTCAGAAATCTCTACACGGTGGAAAAGCTATAGCACGTGGAAATAGGCTATATACCCAAGAAAAAAAAAGAACAAAACAACATTTTCAAACACTATGCTAGAATTTTTTCTAACTTACTTTTGATACAAAAAGCAGTACTTGGAGAAATTGCTAGCTTAGTGTTTAAAAAAAGTAAGACCGCTTATATGTGATACCATAATCTGTATGTGTATACCACCTTTTGATATCTACTTATCTATCTGACATAACATAATATTTAGAACAATAATTAAACAATTTATTATAATATTAACATCCCAGCGTTGATTTTCGACGGCGTGCTGTGTTCCACGCGCGCCTCGTTGAGATGTCAGCATAATTGACGGGGTCCGATAGGGCCGATGCCTGCCGGGGTCGCGGATTGTTCGAAAGAGTTACCGTGGCCATGATCATGGGTGGGTTGTAGTCAGTAAGAGTCTGACACGCCCTTCCGCTCCGCTCAGAGCGGGAGAAGTCATTCGATGATTTCCCACCCAAAAAAAACTACGCGTTGATTTGCTGGATTCGTTATCTCCACTACTGATCGTTATTTCTCCTGACAAAGCTTATTTTGTTTATATTGTATGTATTAGTATTTATTCTTGTATTTTATAGATATTCTATCCCATATATTGCACCTGCCATGTTTTGTCTCTGCATCACCCTAAGGTTGACAGGTAGAAAATGCCTCAGGCATTAAGTCCACCTTTGTACAGTATTTGTTATCTTGTGCATAAAGTTTTAATAAATAAATAAATATCACGCCTATAATCTGAAGGGTTTGGCAGACCTACCTATGGTACAGTGTTGATTTTTACTTAATTATAAAAATCCTCACTGATAGAACGCACAGCCTCCTAGCCGGAAGAAAGAAGCATGAAATTTTGCACAAGAGTTCCTTATAGTGTAACGAAGGTGAGTACTACGGAAGGGATTTTCCCCTAGAGGGTGAAAGTTTGTATGCAAATTTGTCATTTTTGCCGATGGGAAATCCCACACGGCTTATATTATAATAATAATAACCCCACCGCCGTATCTCTACGTTGACGTCGTGGTGGGCCTTGCGCGCTCCTGAACTCTGGGTCTGTACCGGTAGAGCTTACTTTGCCGAAATAGGTCTAGGGTGTGGAGCCAGACCAAGAGAGATACAGAAACCCGTAGGGCAGCATGTGGCGAGCTGTTGGGCAGTAGCGACCCCACGGACCCTATCTCCCGGGAGAAGTCTTGTTCCTCACCTCGGTCTTGCCTTTGTTGGCCGGCTTGAGTGGAGATTCGCAAGAGAAAACGTGCTCGGAGGAAGGAAGTATTCCAGTAAGATGCTGGTAAGAATCTTGACCGTACTTCCGGGATTGTCCTGATAGCCGTGGGGTACGTCTCCACTCCTTATAAGCACCTCAGGACATGTCGCCACCTTATCGATACGACACTTTGTGCTAGCGACCGTTTTCGGGGGGCCCATTATTGAGTGTGCAAGTCACCCCATACCATTTTATCTGTGTTTTTTATATAAAACTTTGGTCATGCAGGGGCCAGTCTTTCTATAGTCAAAGATATTGGACTATGGATTTGGGTAGCTTAAGTGGACTGGGTATCTAGGACCCAGTCCACTTAAGCTACCCAAATCCATAGTCCAATATCTTTGTTTCCATGTCCTGCCATAGTCCTACACAGACCGGGGGTTATCCTTGGGTGCACTTGTATAGTCCGAAGAGTGATAATCGTCGGTTGGTGCCTCATTTCATTATGACGTCTAACGGGCCTCTGCAAGTTGTCTTCGGCCCCTCGTACGCCTTCCAAAGGTCCGGGAGCTCAGGGTCCCGAGAAATTTCAAGTGACAAAATAATAATAATAATACCAGGGCACTACTACTGCATACTGTCCCACTGCAGGGCAAAGGCCTCTTCTCGTACAGAGAAGGCACGAGCATTGATCACCAAGCTTGCTCAAGACGGGTTGGCGATTTCAGTCTTCTATGGACTATAAGTCCGCGTTTCCTCATTATTTTTTTCCTTCACCGATATCAGTAATATCCAAGATAAACTCAGAAAGTACCTATGAATTGAAAAAGTCACATTGATACTCGCCCGGATTTAAACCGCCGCGTGCATGAGACGCACCTAACCTTAACCACAGTTTGCTAGACACATTAAGTCCCTCTTGTAGTGCGGTGTGTCTTATAGTGCGTCTCAGCGGGCACTGGCCGGCCAGTGCGAGCGCTTGAACTGCTAGATTTTGTATATGTCACCGTATGATTGTGAACACCGTTAGTTTATAATCTATCTCGCGAGATTGTAAACTGTCGATAAGTTGTGAACTGTACCATACTGCTTACAATATAACGTATTCATTTTCGATAGTTTATAATATACTAGCTTCTGCCCACGGCTCCGCCCGCGTGGATGTCGGAAAATATCTCACGGGAACGTGCTGCCGGGACAAAACGTTGCCTATGTCCTTCCCCAGGATGTCATCTATCTCCTTACCAAATTTTATCGAAATCCCTTTAGTGGTTTAGGCGTGAAAGGGTAACATACAGAGAGAGTTACTTTCGAATTTATAATGTACTAGTTTTTTCCGCGACATCGCTCGCGTTAATTTAGACATTCACAAACAATTCGTGTTATAATTCAATCATGATTCGAAAGACACGTGGTGCCATGTATTACGTTATTGTTGTTTTCCTCGGCAACAGTACTTTTTTTCGGGATGAAAGGTACTCTATTGCCGTTTCTGTACACCTGACAACGTATATGTAAACTTTCAGGATGATCGGTTCAGTGGTTTAGGCGTGAAACGGTAACAAACAAACAAACTTACTTTCGCATATATAATACTAGCACTTTGCCCGCGACTTCGTCCGCGTGGATTTCGTACTTTCCTCTAAAAAAAATAATACTCTCTCCACTCTCCTTGAAATGTAGTTTACGATCTTTATCAGTTATTTAGATAAAATAAGTATTCGGGCCAATGTTTCAGTTTATAAATCAAAGGAATAAGAATTTTCAAACAAACTGTCCTCCGTTTTCACCACGACAGGCCTTATTTTTAAGCGTCTGGTTCGTTTCCCTAGAGTGATAATCTTTATTATTTACTGACGCAAATATTGCCAAATTTAAAATTTAATAACCAAAGGAATAAGATTTTTCATATTAGCTGTATCCAGTCTTTTCACCCCCACAGGGGTGGAATTTTGATAAATCGTTTGGGATGTTTCCAAAACTTGACTTAAAAGATTTTATTTGTACCATTTTTTTTAGTTAACGAAGCCACGTATCCTCCCCTTAAAAAAACAATTAGGTACCCCTTTTTGACCCATGAGAAAGACCCAAAAGTTATCATCGTTTCTTTTCTGTCAAAAGTATTAATACTCAGTTTCAAGTTACATAATTAGACCACGCGTTATAATTCTTAGGCAAGTATTCGTGCCAAGTTTCAAGTTTATTAACCAAATGAATAAGATTTTCATATAAACTGTATCCCCTCTTTTTCTCGTACCTGTGTGTGTGGAATTATGATAAATCGTTTGGGATGTTTCCATAACTTCACTCAAAGATTTATTTAAATCAATTTTCGAGTTCATCAAGCGCCGCAGTAAAATACTCCCCTGTAAAATTGCCTACCCCGTTAGAGGTATATTTTCGCAAAACCCTGATAGACTTCATTCTTTATTTTGGGCTTACGTATAAATACCGAGTTTCGAGTTAAACGGACTGCGCGATAAAATTTTCGCTATAAACTCCCTTCCCCCAATCTCCCTTGAAGGGGTAGTTTAGAAAAACAAAAATGACAAACTTAATAATTTACTTAGATAAGTATTCGTGCCAAGTGTCAAGCTTATAAACTCAAGAAATAAGATTTTTCATAAAATCAAAACCCCCCTTTATAACTCCTTATAGGTCGAAAATTTCCAAAAACCCCTTCTTAATGCTCCCCTACATTATAAACGGAACACGTATGCAAAGATTCACGTTCTTAGTCTCAGTAGTTTTGGCTGTGCGATGATATGATAGTCAGTCAGACAGTCAGTCAGTTTCTCCTTTTATATGATAGATTTACCTAGATAAGTTTAGGTGTGCTACGTTTTCTAAACTAATGAATAAGTTCTTTCATAATATTATAAACTATATCCCTTTCTTTCACCCTCAGAGGGGTGGAATTTTGAAAAGTCGTTTGGGATATTTCCATAACTTGACTCAAAGTTTTTTTTACCATTTTTTGAGTTAATCAAGGCTCCCAGTAAAATCCTCCCCTGTAAAATTGACAACCCCTTTTCACCCCGTCAGGGATAGATTTTCCAAAAATCCTGATACAGGTTATTCTTTATTTTTGGTCTTAGTATAATTACTGAGTTTTGAGTTAATCGGACTGCGCGGTAAAATTCTTCCATAAAAAATTTGACACCCCCCAATCCCCCTTTTGGGGTTAATTTAGAAAAACTAAAAATGACAAAGTTCATAGTTTACTTAGATAAGTATTCGTGCCAAGTTTCAAGTTTATTAACTCAAGTAATAAGATTTTTGCATACAAACTCTGACACCTCATCTCCCTTTTGGGGGTAATTTAGAAAAACGATTGATGACAAAGTTCATAATTTATTTGGGTAAGTATTCGTACCAAGTTTCAAGTTTATTAACTCAAGGAATCAGATTTTTCATACAAACAAAATCCCCCCTTTTTACCCCTTTAAAGATCGAATTTCCAAAAACCCCGTCTTAGTGCTCTCCTACATTATATAAAGAAGCTGTGTGGAAAATTTCACGTTCCTAGACCCAGTAGTTTCGGCTGTGCGTTGATATGTCAGTCAGTCAGTCAGTTTTTCCTTTTATTTATATAGATTTATAATAAATTATAATATATTCATGTCAAACCGTCAAATTGGACCGACGGAACGGACCTTGTGCGCTAATTGGTTGAACGTCATGTGCCCCCGCGCCACTATCTTTGGCTGTCATTCGTTAATCGCCGAACATAAACAAGCAGATGTTTTTGTGGTTTTTAATAATTTTCGTGTTGAAAACAACTAAAAGTTTTAATAGAGTTACATTTAATAGGAAAATTTAAATACGATTAAAAAAAGAAGTGAAGCTTCAGTGATAAATAACTGTTACTCGCCGAATTTTTTTCGTGTTTTAATTATTTTTCGTTAAGTGTTGATATTATTTGTAAAGCTATATCCGTGACAATGTCGGATATTAAAACAGCACCCTAATTACGTAACACACTACCTATCACAATCTGAATAATTTTGAAGCATATTGGTAATCCATTGCGTCATATGTTCGAAACATTTGTCTGCTCAACAATGTAAATAACGCAATGAATGGTGTTGAACTGTCAAAATGAAACCCATTCCTACCGTTAGTGTGTTACGTAACTATCCCCCTGATCATATGCAACACTTCTACAAAACAATTGAAACAATAGCTGAATAATTTATTTTGTTTTCTATTTCTTTAATTAGATTCTTATTTTCTTACCATACGTAACGTAGTTATTGATTATTAACAATGTTTATCAAAAAAAAAAAAAAAAATTGACAAACCTGATCTCAAACAATTAATGAGCATTTCCTTCATTTGACTCCTATGTTTTATTTCTAACTCTATGGACACAGGACGAGCTTACCACCAAGACCGACCAACTAGGGACGGCTTACAGTTTTACGAGTGATAAAATCGAACAGATTGTGAACCCTCTCGGTACGCGCAAGTTCGTTCACAAGTTGATGGTTTGATGCAATTATTAATTATTAACAACTGACCCACGCGCCTGTTATTACATAGCCACGAGCCCCTTATAATATAACCTAGGAAATGTACTATTTTTCTAATAACTGTCAAGCTGTTCGGAATTGCGCTTGCGTATTTGTGCAGAAGATAAGTAAGCATTTCAACCAGAAACGAGCGACGCCGACGGCTTTACATTTTCTCAGAAATATGAAGTATTCCTGCTCAGTATAAAAAAATAATCTGATGAGATGTACTGATCGATTCGCCTTAAATCATAAACTACAACAAAACTAAAACACTAAAAACTATTTACAATTTAACATTTAGCATTTATCAAGATCACCATCCATTAAGACAAGATCACCATCCATTAAGACAAGTTCACCATTCATTGATAAATGATAAATGATTTTATTTCTGTAAGTTTGTACAAACACTTTTACATGTCAATCATATTTTTTAAACTAGATGAGGTCGGCGTTTCCTATCTGACTACTCTGAGAAGAAAGGTCGAAACAATCTCAGAAGTCACAGTCTCTTTTAAAGTCCAGTCATAATATTGGTCAGATCATATGAAGACCATGTAGATTAGTGACTGAAATGGTCTTTTGAGGAAAAAACCACACAGATTGAGTGGCCTGTCCAGTCAGTACACGCATTTGTCAGTAATCGTGCAGCTCAACTCAGAACTTAAGCAGCGCAACGATTCGACGAACAACACCAAAGAAAAGACATTTAAGTAGGCCGCATAAATTACTCAAACTGCCAGATCATGATTAAAACTAACTGAGAAAAAGTAACAAAAAAGCAATCACCCACATAGTCCTCATATTCACATTCATCCGGATTACCATCTGATTGAATGCTAAAAAACATCGGGTCTTTAACATTATTTATAGAAGCCATTTACAGGAGATCTGCCTTAAATATTATCAATCTCAGAGTACTATCCCGTGTTTTATTTGTTTACAAGTTGTGATACTAATTGTTTTCGACATGTCTTGTAGAAGTCAGTTCGTGGATGGGTCCATTATACCCTCCGTGCTTCGGAAAGCACAATTAGATTGTCATTCGTAGATCTTTGACAGTCGTAACGGGTCGTCAGAAGCACAAAAATATGACTATCAGTCTTACTAAAGGGTATCGTGTTACCCTATTAGTGGGTTGGTGTAAACGCGGGGTTCATTTGTCACTACAGTCTGTTCAATACATCTCAAGTTTTAGTTCATATCAGTTTCACAATCAAATCAATTTGCCAGTTGAATACTCCTATGCAGGCTGTATTAATTAGTTATTTGCATGCCAGTTATAAAGTTAACTATCCGACGTTTCGCATAGACAGGGGTATCTTGTTGGGACCAGGGATGTTTCGAAGAAATACTTCAGAAAAATATATACTACATATTGATTCTATTAGAATGTTCAGTTTTCCGCTAATTTCGGATGAAAAGTTAATGAAGTAAAATCTAAGAAATATAAGCAGAGTAAAATTATGATTGATGATATGATGATATTTTTTACCTATAAAAACCTAGAAATTTATCCGTAAATCCGTCTCAAATTAAGGCTGGAAAGGTTCGTATTGCCAAAAATGGCTGGCAACACAACGGAAAAGCCTGAGTGATTATGCTGACAGGCCTGAAGGACATAATTTTCGTGGCTTAGCTGATAACAGTGTATTTCGACAACTTATCTATTAATATAATCTATACTCGTAATTGTTTACATTGCTTGTATTGTTTGTTGATGCGTCAATGGCATTCTGAAGATCATCAGTGATAAGCCATGTTGTTCCCAATATAGCGCATTGGGTGCATGTACATATGTATGTAGCCAGTGCGTCAGGTGAGTGCTACGGATATAATATATAAACTAAAAAAAATGTATTACATTTGTTAATAACATAGCATATAAAATAAATAAAATAAAGTCCATTTATTTCAGGTTCTCCCATATTACAATCACAAGTTACAAAACACGAAATAAATACCAATCACAATATAAAAATCAAAATAAATACAATGTCATGAAATCATAAATACAATGTCAAATAAAAATAAGCAACTCAATGTCAAATGAAAAAAAAAAACTAAAAATAATAATAAAAAAAAAAATTTGGAAATTAATAATATGAAACACAAATAAAAAAAAAAGTTTAAGGCAATATTTTTAGATAAAAATAATAACATACATTAATAAAACAGCAAATCTCACGTCAGTCGTTAACATGCCCTGGCTATATGCCTACTGCAACATTTCCTAATATAAGGGCAGTCCAATCGTCCAGCAATCATCTCTAGGACAGCATTGGAGCTGACCCGCACCCTGCGCACCAAGGACGCGCACCGCTTGCGCATTGTGGTGTGAAAACAGTCGGTGCGCGCTTCCGCAAACATGCCCGAGGCACTGCAGAAACGGGGCAGCCCGGGGTGTGTAATTAAGTACGAACATTATACGGATCAAAGTCACTTTTTTTTTTATATTTCCTTTTAAATCAATAAATAACTAAGAGTCACATAGACAAATGGACCCTCTCCTTTTATGACGTGCAAGAGACATTCAACCATAAAGTGATAAAGCAATTAAGAGGTCTGCAAACTGAAGTCATTTATTTATCAATCAATCAATTAAACTATTTTTATTTCACATAAACCTACATGGGCACTTATGAAACATCAGAAGCTAGGTTCTCGGTTCCAATTGGTTGTTTCGTATGGAGAAGAGCCGGCAAGAAACTCCACGGTTACTCTTTTAAAAATTATTGGGTTTTACAATGTCATCGTCGTCGTGTTGTTGTCGTCGTTCACGTGTTGTTGTTGTTGTCATCGTTATGTTTGTTTGTTGATGTTGTGTTATGTTATGTTGTTGTTTGTTGTGTGTGTTTTTGTTGTGTTGTTGTGTTAATTGGTATGGGAGGATAGTGTAGGCTTGTCAACAAGTAACAGGTACTCAACAAAATAGAAAAAGAACTACAAATATACAGTCTACAAGTTAGGCCTGAATCGTTCTCACATTCACAAAATATAGAAGAATCTATATAAAAGATAAATAAAATAATTACCAGGGAAGCCACGTGTGCAGAAAGAATTATTGCCAAGCTTCTTTGTCTTCAACGTAGTCTTTAATCTTATATAGGTAATATGCATTTTTAATAAGGATAGCGAACGGCCAGCAGTGCGCTCGCGCCACGTGCTTTATTTCAACATCCATTGTTGTTTTTTTCCAGCTGGTTTTACATAAATGGAATGCTGCGTACAGAAAATGTGATTTTACATTGCAATAAAGGAATAAATAGTAACAGAAAAATTTATAAAAAATATATAAAATCCTGAGAAATTTCCGGCGGAATATGATTCAAAAGGGAGCTGAATGCACGCTGTTAGTGTGCGGAGGGTTGTCCCTTACACCCTGTATTATACAATATAGTCAGCCTCAATAATGTAAAATAAGCAGACCATGATGTATTTTATTGTTTACAAGTTTTGTTCCAAAATGTTGTATTAATTTATAGCTACAAAGTTTAATACAATACATATTGTTTACTCAATTTGAGGTATCGTCACAATACCTATTAGGGAAGAATGTAATTAATTGAATCCTTGTCTCCGTGTAATTAATTGAATGTGATTGTAATGACCGTTCGTGAAGGTTCTTGCCCGTTCTTCTGCATAGGTACCTACTACGCTTTGGAATGGGTGACTAGCTTCATCTTTCTGACTGACCTACTACTTGGCAATTCAAAAGTGCCTTTAATTGGTTTAATTGAAATAAATACTTTGAGTTGAGTTGAGCTATCCGTATTGCGCGTTATTGGGGATGACTGTACAAAACTTTTTGCATGAATCATGCAGAAAGGATCAAGCACTAACCACTACGCTAGCTGGGGATTTTATATCGTGAAATCTAAAGGCATAACCCACACACACACACATAAACGCTTTGTGACGTCGCATCGCAAAAGTCGGCAACGACAACCGTAAATTTTCTTGAGGAAATTCCTGAAGTTATTGCGTTGTGACTTAGCACCGCTTTTAATGGTATTAGCACAAAAGCCTGTTCCCAGAACTATGCTTACTATTGAATCGTGAATTAAAACTGGCGGGTTTCAAACTAATCTCAACTGAAATCTACATAGTTTCAAAACAGTTGGATAACTGAGTGATGTTCTAGAATACATGAAGCATTTAACAGTCAAATGCTGTGTCAGTGTCAGTCAAAATGTGCAATTATGTATCTGTCACCTTTTTGAACTGAACTTTCATTCAAATTATTGAAAAGGCGTATTAAAGATTGTAACCTTATTTCATATTTGAGAGGAGGCCTATGTCTCAGCAGTGGGAATGTTATGGAATGTTAATGATAATGGTAATATATTTATTTCACTGCGCAAACACTAAAGTGATTAACCAGTGTTATGTACATTGCACAGCTATTGAATAAATACAGGCTGCTTGATACTCGCCGCGTTAACACACGTGCTCACTCGGCTCGCTGAGCCAGGAGCACGTGGCATTCGCATTAATACCAATAATAGGAACATTAGTATTTTATTGAAGCACCCACACTTGGTGGGACATAATAACCTATAATTTCCGCGACTATGCGTGCGTATATTGGCAATGGCGCAGATTCTTTTGTTACAAAATTCTCTAAACTAGACTAAACGGATTCTTATTTCAACTCCTTATTTATGGCTTTTGTGGATAGGATTTTGATTCCGATTTGTTACAGTAGTAATGGCAATCATGTCATTTAGTCTAAATAGGCTTTTATGTTTATATAGATTCTTTTATATTTTGTGAATGTGAGAACGTTGTAGACCTAACTTGTAGACTAAATTTGTGGACCTTTTTATATTTTGTTGAGTACATGTTACTTGTGGACAGGCCTACACTGTCCTCCCATATCTATCAACACTGTAATTGGAAACATTGTAAAAGCCCCTTATTTTTAAAAGAGTAACCGTGGAGTTTCTTGCCGGCTCTTCTCCATAGGAAACAACCAATTGGTACCGTGCACCTAGCTTCTGACGTTTCATAAGTGCCCATGTTGGTTTATGTGAAATAGAATATTTTGATTTGATTTTGAAAAATCACATAAATTTAGTTTATTCCTGTCAAAAGATGATTCCTATTCTAAAGTGACACAACTTAACCTTATTTTAGTTTGACAGCACTAAGATGGCACTGAGTTGCATTTAGTGAAATTTTGCAATTCTGAATTTAACGTTTTTTACCAAAAATTTTGGTTATCTAACTAAATCTGACTATTTTTATTCGCGATTAAAAAGGTGTGGAATAAAATTAGTTATCATGACCTAAAATTCACCACCACACCTCGACTTCAGGTGCAAAAACAGTACTGTATCTATTTTTTTCTTTTATTTTGCTTATATCTTGAAAACAGTGTTCCCTATCGCAAAAATAATGAAAATTTTGACCTCCTTTATAAGACCCTTAACCTAAAACTCTACATGTAGTTAATAATTTTTCCGGCTCTAAAAAAAAATCACGGGGTAGGGCAAACAAGTACCACGTGGAGTCGCGATTCTCAAATTAAATTGTAGTTGCGTCAAAATGATTTTTAAATTTAGCGATTTTTTTTGCCGAATAGCTTTAAGATTCTCATAGCCAAAAGTAAGGAGTTTTAGTGATAGTTTAGTTAGTTTAGTTCAGTGTACAAGAGAATCAGCACCAATATTGGAATTCACACCTTTTTTTACGTAGACGAAGGTTAACTAACATTTCACCCACATTCCACCAGCCACGCTGCTTATACCCTTGTAGGAAATAAGGGCACGCTTACTGCCATTCATTAGATGGAACCCCAAATTCCGTTCTGCTACAGGAATTTACTGAGTAGCATCGTGTGTAATTAAATTAATCTCACTCAGGAGTAATTAGCGTGCGTTTCTCAAATTGCTTATTTAGTAAACAAACCCGGTACCGCATGATAATCATGCATACACATAGAGGGTGGTAGGGACACCGACTCGGAAACTGTAACCATGAATTCAGCAAATAATTCTAGACGTTTCCACCATAGAAAGTTTTTGTCGGTTGTAAAAAGAAACTGCTGTTTCTTATAAAAGTGCAATACCTACGAGTTCAAAACATATGGAACAACAATTTCTTTTTTATAACCGCCGAAAAATTTCAACCCAGGGGGTTCAGAATCATGTACTATATCACTCTGTATACACATGCACCTACATAGATCAGAATATTGCTTCTAATTGTGGCAAAAGAAGCATGAAAGTAGAATAAATGCTGTGGAAATGCGTTCCTTGCGAAGCATGTGTGGTGTGACTATGAATGATAGACTGAAGAATGATGTGATAAGGCAACGGTGCGGTTTAAAAGAAGATGTAGTGACAAAATTTGAAAAGAGTATGCTAAGATGGTTTGGTCATGTTGAGAGGATGAATGAAGGGCGATTAACAAAAGGTATTTACAAGGCATATGTGAGTGGAAACGCCGGGAGGGGACACCCTAGGAAGACATATAGTGACCTTATTGGTGATGTTCTTCAGAAAGGTCAGGTGCGTAGTACTCATAACCAGCGTGCGTGTATGACCAGATGTATGAACGTAAACGAGGCAAAAGGAGTATGTAAGGATCGTAGCAGGTGGCGTTCTGTAGTTTCTGCCTACCCCCATGGGAAGAAGGCGTGAGTTTATGTATGTATGTATTGCTTTTAATTAGTACCCATTCATTTCGCAAAATGATATTAGCAGTATTCCACAATTGTTGTCAAATTAACCTCGTTAGTGGAACTGTGGTGGCCCAGAGGGCCTAGACAAAAGTAACATTCGATTAGCGATGACGCTAGTAGAAAAGTCAAAAAATGTATGGGGTTGACATAAGCTATCGAAATGTCACGTGATCATAGGTCAACGAATAGACATTAGCTTGACA
Source organism: Griposia aprilina (assembly GCA_916610205.1). Classification (NCBI taxonomy): domain Eukaryota; kingdom Metazoa; phylum Arthropoda; class Insecta; order Lepidoptera; family Noctuidae; genus Griposia; species Griposia aprilina. The sequence continues at coordinate 17,426,168 of OU744304.1, read as the reverse complement.
ATGTTAATGTCATTCGATTCTATGAAACGAATCGACAGCGTCGAACGATTACTTCCATAGAGATGCGTAGCCAAGTTGCACTTTTTGACAAGCGTTATCGCTAGTTTTCGATACGTATGATGGAAACATTAGCGAAAGCTATAGCGATTGTAGAAATAGAATCGCTACTAAGCGAATTTCATTTGACTAGGCCCTCAGTTCAAAGTTTCAGCACCACTGCTCTCAAATCGATGAAGGAAAACATCGTGAGTAAACAAGTATGTCCTATAACCAAAAATTCGAAGATATTTGGCATCTACCAACCCGCACTGGCCCCGCGTGGCGGATTATGGCCCGCTCTACCGTCTCGCGTCTCACAGAGACGGTAGTGTGTCGCCTGTGTCCCAGCAGTAGGAACGCAATATGCCAAGACGCGTAAAGATAAAAACACTGTATATAGAAAATAGGTATCTAATCACATGAACGTTTTTAATTTTCATAAACATGAAAAACCACAGTCAAAATAAAAATATTAGAAGTGTTTCTTCTAAAGCTTTTGTTTTGATTCTGGTTTTATCAATATCGATATTGCTTATATCGCAACAATGGTAAGCCAATGTATTCATAACAACTCAAATCGGGTCACAACACTAACCTAGCAACCCTGACATCGAATCCAAGATGGCGGAAAACATAAATACATCGGATATTGCTTACATTACAATATATTCATCCGCGTAGGTTGTGATAAATTCTTCAAGCAAAATAAATGTTTTTAAATTCCTTTAGAATAGCTACGTTTCAATTGACGTGGGTATTAACTATGTTTTCACTGAGTCACGGGTGCGGTAAACAGACTTCTGAGCTAGAGGTTGAGTTGGGATTGCAGAAGGTATAATTGAGTTTTTAAAGTATTTTTATGGCTTGCAACACCGATCAGCGGCCGTCATCCAGCTAAGGCCCCAGAAGGATACCAACCTTATTTAATAATAATAATAATAGTAGTCTATTTATTATCCCACTGCAGGGCAAAGATCTCTTCTCATACAGAGAAGGCAAGAGCATTGATCACCACGTTTGCTCAAGACGGGTTGGCGATTTCAGCTTATAGCTTCTGCCCGCGACTTCATTCGTAACACACCAGCACCACTACCACATTTTTGTAAAACTTTCATGTATACTACGTTTGCAGTTAAGGTCTCAGCAGTCAAAATATGAAGAGAGTCAGGACTGGTAACGCGGGATCAAGCGACGTACAGTTGTCCGTGTGAGAAGCAGTTCGTTCTGAGGTGAACACCCTCAGCTTTCAGTAGTAATTTCCCATTGCTTGTGAAGTTTTTCGTTTTTAGTAAATTAATGAACGCCTGCGTGCCTACATATACATCTAATGGCACAACACTGATACACGGACTGTTGCATTCTTACAGATCATTCCTGACGAACAGCTCCCAGTAAGCATTCACGTGTTTCTGTGACAAATAAACCAATTTTTCTTTCTTTCTTTCTAGCTCTCACTAAAATAATATAACAGTATATTGTAAACACACGGGATTACCCATTAACAGTCACCTAATACCATAGATATTTATTTTTATTATAACCAAAGATGACTGATATCTTTGTTTTCAACGGGTGAACGCGCCGATTGTCCGACGTATACCCGGACTAATGGTATCTATATGTCAGTGTCTACTTCGTCAATTTGTGAAAAAAAGGTGTAAGTAGTTGTCTTTATACAGAGTGTTCGGCACATGGACCAACACAATTTTTTGGGGGATTGGGGGATCATGTGCTAGGTTTCACCCAAAGATCCCATGTCCTAAGTGTCACGGTAATTTTGATATGTTTTTTTTTGTTTTTTCATTGAATTAGCCGAAATGTCGCCTTTAATTCGTCATTACTTTTTTGTTTATGGTTGTAATAGAACAAAATATATTTTATTATAGAATGCAATGTATTGTTATTCTAATTAAAAACCACGTAACGGACTTTGACACGGTTTCAAGATCATTTAAAGAACGTATTCCGATTTTTGTGTATTTAACATTAACATTATAATATGTAAATTTAAAATAAAAAATCAGTAACTAAGTCTTCAAAATTGAGTTCATAATTTTCTTTGAACACATTATTGCTCGATTCGTTAAGTTCCATCTCAAAAGTCTGCCTTTAAAGAAATAAATAAAATACACTTATTTAGCACAGACTACAAGGCCACACAATACAAGAAATAAACGTTTAAAAAAAAATGGTAATATTATTAGAATAATCTAGTTAGTTTTCATACGATAATGTGATTTCTAGGTAAAGTTCAGTAAACCACAAACACGGCAAAGATCAAGTAAATGTTGCCCAATGAAAAAAACTCAATGATATTAAAATAAGCTTTCTTATATTTTTCTCTGGAATCGAAAATGGCTTTGATGGATATGATTATGAATATTATTTTGCATAAAATGTGGTACATAAAGTCTTAAATATAAATAGTTCAATATATTTTGCTTACTCACTTCAGCCCCTAAAACTTTACACAAACATAACATAACATCACGCCTGTATTCCCCGAAGGGTTAGGCAAAGGCGTACCTATAGTACACCCACATTTCGCCAGTTATGTTTAAGTCCTATGTAATAGGGGGCGAGCCTATTGCCATCAACCGGGCACAAATCCAGACTCCGGGCTGGTACTGAGAAATTCCAGATGGAAAAATCCAATAACACTTTGCCCGATCCGGGAATCGAACCCGAGACCTCATGCTCAGCAGTAGCGCTTGCGACCACTAGACCAACGAGGCAGTCCCTAAAACTTTGTACCTTATAATTAAATTACAATCAATACTTAATTGTAATTTTTAATCCCACTCCAACTCCAGGGCAAAGCCCTAGCTTTGCCCTGGAAAGAGACGACAAGGGGCTGCTAATGTTTTATTATTTTATACTGCTAAGATCATTAATTTGATAAAGAAATGCTTTAAAATTAAATTACAACATTATTGTGTTACTAGTGAGATTACTCGTAATGAACAGTTTATAATTTTTGTATGGATTCAAATGATATAAAATATTCGAATTCTCATGTAGAACTAACTTTACAAAAAACCTTTCATTGTGCGTGTCGGACCACGCACATTGAATGGTTCCGTATTTGAGCGGAATTTATCCCAAGAACAAACTCAACATTGCAGTTGAAACACATGTTCTCCCATAAATCGATATACGTCACCGTCAATTCTCCAACGGCAAATGTAAGTTTTAAACGTCATTTTATTTATGTGATTAAACAACAAATTAACGATTTTTGGACTTTTTTCTTTACTTGTACTGTGGGACATTGCTTCTTGCCAAATTTTATGATTCTAGGGCAACGGGTAAGAACCTTTAAGTTTTAATTTATTTGCGAGTATCAAAATATGTCGCATAACCGGCCGTATTAGTTTTTTTTTTAGCACTAAGGGACCGTAGATTTACGTATTTGACACTAGTTTCAACTTGATAACACCACGCATACCTTAGAAAAAGGGTCTTGAGTGACAGACCGACGTACGGACAACGAAGTGATCGTATAAGGGTTCCGTTTTTTCATTTGAGATATGGAACCCTAAAAACTACTAATTGTCAGAAAAAAATGTGATCAAATTAAAGTAAATGTTTATTACTTAGTATTTAAAAAAAAGTTTTTATATCAAAAGGCTTCATGTTAAAATGCCTTTCACTTGTCCTTTCATAAATTAAAACATTTTCGTTAGTCACTGTTGAACTTTTATAGAGTAATAAATATTCATACCACGTATTTTGAACATCAACCCTACTGAATTTATATTGGTTCAACGAATCGTTCAACAGAGTCAATTCAATGTAGATACAGGTATAATTTACCACTTAACTTGATCTCTTGTATGCCAATCAAAGTCATCAGAAGCTTCCTTTTGATGTGGGCCCTTCGAAAACTGACGTGGGAATCAAATTCTGAAGAAACCGCACACTTTTGTGAGCATTGGGTGGCGACGAAATATAAAAAGAAAGCGAATTATTTAAAAATAAACAGCTTGTTCCCAACGAGTCACACCTCAACGGGTAACAGTGTGACTCGTTGGGAATGTTTTGGATAATAATTCCCAACGAGTCACAGTTACTGTTACACTGTTACTATATCATCTATCGCCACGAAATATTTTCGTTCTCAGATAAACAAAAATTGTTCCCAGGTATTTGGTACAACTTGGGGCACCCCGACTCGGACAGGTTAGGTTAGAAGGGGACGGCGGGGTCTGAAAGACCCCGCCGTCCCCTTCGTGGTTATTTTTTTTTAAACCGCCCAGAAGTAGGAGTCCCGCGAAGCGGGACTCCGTCGGCTACGCCTCATTATTCACTTCACTTATTATTCGCTTCATTATTTAGCTTAAATGATACCCTAAATCAAGGTGGGATCATCCCAACGAGTAACAGTGTAACAGTAACTGTGACTCGTTGGGAATTATTATCCAAAACATTCCCAACGAGTCACACTGTTACCCGTTGAGGTGTGACTCGTTGGGAACAAGCGAAATAAACAGGGTAAAAAAGGATTGAGGTAACGAAAGTAAATTAACACGTGCAAACAAGAAGCTGAATAAGGAATGGGGTTACCTAGTGACTGGATTTATAACCACGTGTAATAACACGACTTTGAAAGCACAATATCCCAGTTTTTAACCCCCAACGTAAAAAGAGGGGTGTTATAGGTTTTGGAACGAATCTGATGCCGAAAATACAGTTTTTTCAAAGACTAGACCAAAATATTCTAAAAAGCCCACACTTCAAAAGCTACGTCTGTTTTCAGCACATGAATTTACTAGATTTATCGAATTAATATACTATATGAAAATATTGTGACAGATTTACTAGATTCGGATACTATTATATCTTTCGAATTTTACAGTTGAAGTGGGTAGATATTAGATAATCAATGTGTATTCTGTAAAATATAAACAGATTGCAGGAAGACTTGTTGAAAAGAGAGATGTTATACAATTCGTTTCATTGGGTTTATTTTTGTAAGTGTGAATGAATTGGCAATCAAGGTTGTTAAAAGTTTTGAGGAGCACAAAATCCAGAAAAGTATTGCACCACCTCGGTATGTATTCCATATTAAATTGTTTGTTTCCAATTGATGCTGAAACTAATATCAACTTTATTTTCTTGTCATTTGTGTGGATAGTAATGTTAAATACATAAAATCACGCCTTCTTCCCATGGGGGTAGAAAGAAACCACATAACGCCACCTGCTACGATCCTTTTGCTTGTTATTTTTCCATAAATACATTTGTTTACACGTTTGGAAACTAAATTGCGAACGCAAGATAGTTTCATTATTCATGAAACGAACTTAAAATGGGTAGACATTAAATACATTAATAACTATAATCAAAGCACTTGGAACAAATCACTCTGTGAGTCAAAAATAATGCTTTGACTGAGGTCTCAATTAGGCCAGTATCCTAATTGCGTAACACACAATCTATCACAATCTGAATCATTTTGAAGCCTATTGCTAATCTATTGCTTCATATTTTCGAAAAATTTGTCTGCTCTACAACGTAAATAACGCAATGAATGTTGTTGAACTGTCAAAATGAAAGCTATTCGTACTATTAGTGCGTTACGCAATTACACCGCTGGTAACAAATGAATGCCTATTATTCACAGTTATCAACTAAACCATTAATTCCGTTGGAAAAGGGCAGCACAAGAAGTTGTGGGTTTCTAGATTTAATATTGAATATAGAAGTGGTGCATAACATCATGCATAATCAGCCTATAATGTTCCCACTGCTGGGACTCAGGCCTCCTCTCTCTGAGAGGGAATGGGCTGTACTGCACCACGCGGGCCCAGTGCGGGTTGGTAGATGTCACATGTCTTCGAATTTTTGGTTCTATGACATGCCGGTTTCCTCACGATGTTTTCCTTCACCATTTTGAGAGCAGTGGTGATGAAATTATTTACACAAAGTAAAGCGCCTGCCTGGGTTCGAACCCACGACCTACAACTCGTAAGTTGGGGCTGATAACACTGGGCCACTACTGCTCTAAGAAGTGATGGATTTACTTTATTTTTTTTAGCAGAATATTCTAGATTTTTATTTATAAGAATATTATTTGTTTTAAAGTCTTCCCCAAGGACTACCTTGGGGAAGACTTTTCCCAGCAGTATTCTACTGCTAGAAACAGCAGGGTAATTACTTAACACACTAACAATAGGAATGGGATTCATTTTGACAGTTCAACAACATTCATTGCGTTATTTACGTTGTTGGGCCGACAGATTTTTCGAACACATGAAGCAATGGATTAGCAATAGGCTTCAAACTCGTACATAGTATGTTACGTAATTAGGGTACTGGTCATCTTTTGATTGAATGATGATAATTAACCATTCATTAATTGAAGGCAAGCCAAACCTTTTTGAAGTGAAAACTTCTTTAGCCGCATTGAGCGATTTTTTGTAGGGGCTAAAATTTTGGGTTCGCGTCACCAACATGTTAACGTAACCGACATACTAATGTGGCGTGTTCTGCAAGTACATTTTCGGATTTCCACTTCTGTCAGCAGTCCTTATGACTGCCTATTTTTTTTTGTTTTATTATAGTAGTTTTGTAGTATTTCTACCGAAGAAGAATCTTCAATATTTAGGGTACCTACTTAATAATAACATCATCCGATCTTGTTTCCAAAAGTATCAAATGACGTCACCTAACCCAAGTTGGGAAACAAAACAAATGCTGGGGACCTATATTAAAGTTTCAGACAAAGGAGGTAGGTAATTGAGCAAGTAGGTACCTGATTTGAAGGTTTTCGAAGAATTTCTTTTTTTTTTTTAAATATTTGTGTTGACATTTTGCCCGACCTACAGACCATTCACATTTATGTTACCTCTAACAAGCGATTGCCGGTTTGCGTGGATGTGAACCATATTTTCCCCCAACTCGTTCTTTTTTGTTTTTGTGTGTTTTTTCTTTGCGTCATGTTTACCGCAAATAAACGTATTTTCTTTCTTTATCTTTTCTCTTCTTTCTTTGATTTTGCATCACTGTCAATATAACAGTGGGGTCTCCCTTGTTTCATCGAAAAGAAATTGCCAAATTGTCACTTCCCAAACAATTTTCCGCATAATTTCATTTGCCAAATTATTACTTAGCAAAAAATCTCTACACAAATAATTGTAACGCAAACCTAAGTTTGGCAAGTGAACGTTTAAATAATAAATTGTTTACGAACTAGTACTTTTATCATTTTTTATGTAGTTAAATATTTCAGTTGGTATAACGTGCAGTGCGATGCGCGCTCGAACACGGACGTGTTTCCACTGTGCACGGCACGAATTTTATTCGCGTGTTGCGCGGCTGTAGCCGCTGCCCGTAATCACAATGAGTTCAAAAAAACTTATAGTGAATGAATTGCTGGCATTCCTGGTCCATGCCATCGACTACATGGACGAGGTGAGCATCCTGCAGATATGCCGGTCCAATTTCAAGGAGGACGACGTCAGCAGCGGAAAGCTGTTGCTGTTCCAGTCTCTTGGAAAATTAGACCAGATGCCCTCTCGGCGCAGAGATGGAACCGAGAAGAGTCTTCAGGATATCATCGATATGTTGAAGAAGACTGACCCGGACGACGTGCCGGATTTCGTGGCGAAGGAGCTGAGTAAATTGCCTCCCGTCACATTCGATCACGTCGACGTTACACGGCTGCTTAAGGACATCACTTCCTTGAAGGCGGAGATGACCAAAATGCAGTCCAGAATGGAGGTATCGGAAAAAACCAATACTGAATTACGTGCAGAAATAGCATTATTGCGCAACGTTGGTTCGGTATTTGGGTCACCTGAGGCCTCTAAGGTGAATACACGTCGAGGGGCGCAAAATGCGACCATCGGCAGTTTTGAATCGGCGAACACAAGTGCGTCACTAGCTGCCGATAACGCTGAGCAAGCGCCGCCCGCCGCCGTCATCGCCCGCGCCACAACACCGGCTGCGGAAACGTCACACGTAGGTACGTCGACCCCTAAACGTGCCTATGCTGCTATCGTCACCAGCGGCAAATCTGATGCGTCGCAGCCTAAGCGACAAACCAGAAAAGGGGATAAACCGAAAGTGGGTGCTCAACCTGCCTTGACTGTGGTCTGTAGCTCCGTGCCAAGAACAGCACAAGTTGATGAGGAAGGCTTCACTAAAGTCGAAAGGAAGAAGATGAAGAAGCCCTGTTCCCGTAACCTGTGTGGTACCGCACCGAGTGGACCCAACATGCTGCTGCGTCCTGCTGTGCCTACGACGCAGCTGTACCTTTCGCGTCTGCATCACTCCACTACAACTGAGGAAGTCGTGCAGTACGTCAAAGTGAAGACCAACTGGACTCTGAGGGTTGAAAGGTTGGAATCGCGCCACAATATCAACTTTAAGTCATTCGTGGTGCGAGTTCCAACCCACCATCTACAGGCCTGCATGAAGGAGGACTTTTGGCCGAAGGGTGTCGTGTATCGACGTTTCCGAGGACGGTTACGCGACACCACGCAGCGAAACACGACGCCGCCAACATTGCGTGTGTAGTTATATTTATGTTATAGGGTTTAAAATTATGTATTAGTTTATTATTTTTGTTTTATTAAATGTAAATGTGTGTATTTTATGTATGGGCCCTCAGTTGCCTGAAATAAAATGATTGATTGATTGATTGATAACATATTATACGCAAAATAAAATAAGCCAACTATTTAGTACCGTCAGTTTTTAATTTACCATTTCTATTATAAGGCGTATTTGAAGGAGCACCACCACGCGGGACTCCTACTTCTGGGTGGTGTAAAAAAAAAATACCACGAAGGGGATGGCGGGGTCTTTCAGACCCCGCCATCCCCTTCTAACCTAACCTGTCCGAGTCGGGGTGCCCTAAGTCCCGAGCTCGCTTCGCTCGCTCCTGCATCCTATTTTGCCCTTGCATTGTATAACCTTGAATAAATGGTTATATTAAAATAAAATAGCATTTTTTTCAATAATTCCCTAAAAATGTTATTTTTGCCTTTATATTTTTTGTCATAACAAATCATTTGACCAAACGTTTATTGTATAAAGATTGTTTGCAGTAATAAATCATTTGATTAAAGACCAAATGCCTTATTGATCTTGGTAATATTCTACCAAGTAAAAATTTTACCAAATGAAAATGTGCGTACTAAAATCATTCCAAACATTGCATTGGTATAAAAAAGGTATTCTACCAAGTAAAAATTTTACCAAATGAAAATGTGCGTACTAAAATCATTCCAAACATTGCATTGGTATAAAAAAGGTTGCTAAAATTTGTTTGGGTTCTGAAGTTTTGGCAAAATCTTTTCGGCAAAACGGAAGGATCCCTAATAAGGTTGCTGCTGGGTTGCTGCTGTCAGAGGTAAATAACAATAACGGTCCGTAAATTATAGGATTCGTACATAAGTAATAACAGCCGCACAGGTCGACCGATCAGGTTAAGCTACGTTTGCCAAGGTTGTTCCGTCCATGGATGGCCATCTTTACATACGAAAACCCCTCCGTGCCTCGGAAAGCTCATTAAGCCGCTGGTCCCGGCTGTCATTTGTAGATCTTTGGCAGTCGTTACGAGTCGTCAGAAGCCCGGAAGTCTGACAACCAGTCTTACCAAGGGGTATCGTACTACCCAGTAACTGGGTTGTGGAGATCAGACAGGCAGTCGCGCCATGTAAAATATTGGTATTCAGCTGCATCCGGTGATATTAGAAACAGACCCCAACGTATTGACAGGGGCTTGTGGCTAACTAATAACAGCCGTCCAGGTCAATTGAAGGTTAAGCTGCGCTCACCGCTTTGCTCGGTCTGTGGATGGGTGACCATCGTTTTGCCGTTGGTCGCGGCTATAATTCGAAAATCTTTGACAGTCGTTACGGGTAGTCAGAAATCCGAAAGTCTAACAATCAGTCCTACCAATGGGTATCGTGGTACCCAGTAAGTGGGTCAGATAAGGTGTCGCTTCATGTCAAAGTACCAAAGCCGAGGCCAACTTAGTTGAGCTCTCAGCTCAATAGGCTTATTCTTAAAATATCATAATCATAAAGTTTATTTGTGAAACATAGGTTTAAAATAGGTCATACATATGTATAAAATAGCACGCTATGTTTTGTCTTAAGAGACACAAATATGGTAGCATACAAGTAAATATGCTAAAATTAAAAATAATTAATAATGTCATTAATGAAAACAAACATTACAATAGTCATTAAATAAAATAAATATTACAGATGTGTAAATTTTAAATGTAGCATTAATAAGTTTAAAAACTCGTCTATTGTATAGTAGCATTTGTCAAGAAGAAGTTTCAGCAGTACGATTTTAAATTTTGATATGGAATTCGGAATGTTATTATAAATTCTCGGAGCATATCATCATCTAATGATTTCAGAATCAAACCACATTCGATATCAAATGAGAATATTATTTAATTTTAATTAATGAATGTCACACTTGTTGATATCCCAGCTCTACAGGTGGTCACGTATCATACAGGAAATTATCGACCCCAACTCGATAGAAGAAAACGAAGTATAGAGAGGTTGTTTATTAAGAGCACAGCGGGGTAATTGTGTAACACACATCAAATGAGAACTGATCGCAATTTCTTTCATTTTGACGGTTCAGCCACGTTCATTGCGCTATTTACGTCGCTGAGCAGACGAGCTTATTAAACCTATGAAGCAATGGATTAGAAACATCCTGTAAGTAATTGTTGCACTTATAAATGTATATCGTGTGCTTTTAATTGAATGTATGTGTAAACAATTGTAGGCTAACCTATTAATAAATAAATAAATAAATATAAAGCTCTCGGATTGTGTTTGAAACTGGGTTACGTAATTAGGGCGCAGATCACATATCGTCGCTCGCATGACTAAAAGTCCTGTCTCATTTTTTAGCTGATTTTAGCTAAGGCATCTACATTTTTCTATTCGTGATTCTTTACATTTTTCAATAACCATCCCTTTTAAAACGGTTATATTTTGAGATCCAAATAACGTAGAGAAACGACGGTTAGTGGAAAATTTACAGAATCACGAATAGAAAAATGTAGTTGTCCTAACTCAACTCAACTAAAAAATGAGATAGGACTTTTAGTCATGCGAGCGACAATATGGGTAGCGAGCTAACGGTGCCCTTCTGTGAAGATAAAATGTATTGTACATCCACGCCTAACGAATATTTTAAAGCATTTTTGCGCAAAAAAACGTACGCATAAATTTTATTCACAACTTTTCGAAATAGCCTTGCTAATTGAGGAGTTATTTAAAAAAAAGTCAAATTCAAAAAAGTGTTACTTTAACAATTTATTACACAGATAGATTAATCCCAAAGTTTTAGTATTCTTCAAATAAGGTACAAAACTGTTTTTCATTGCAATTGTAATTATTCACGACTATCAAAAAGACGTACCTACAGGATTGGTACTTGGTAGCGAGGCAGACTAAATAATCGCCCTAAGGTTGTTTTGTATTACACACCCTTAAACCACAATTTATGGCAGCAACACACCTTCGTTTATTAACTGCCATAAACACATGTTGTACCTATTAAACTCATTGAACTACCAAGAGGCTTTATTAAAGTAAATTAATTAAGCCACATCTCAGAAATTGAATGTAGGTCCTCTGTTAATAATTTATTCAAGGTGACGCTGATGAATCGCCATTAAATGAAACCATGTATTGTATGATGTGGTCTAGAAAGTTATCAAAGTATAATAATTATTTTTAGATCCTCTAAAGGCTGTATAATGAAGTGTTTTATATCCTTGAAGCCCCACGTTGCACCTTAAGGTACACCATCGCCACACAAGGAATTTTCGGCGCAATCGGCTCAAATGCGGCCAATTTTGCCGAAAAGTCTTCGTGGCGTCGTCCCCGTCTACAACCACTAGCTCTGTGGCAATCCTTGGTGTAAGCTAATGTCCAGCAGTGAATATCTTTTGGCTGAAATTTTGATTATACTGTACTGGTATAATTACACCATAATATAAACATTGTTACGAATAAAAGTGGAAAACATTCATTGCGTAAATAAACAAATGGTTTACTCATCATATCGGTTCTGCCAGTAAACTAACATGGTTAGTTTTAACCAGGAATTCATTCCAACTTTTGGAAATCAGATACAAAAATTATTTTGAAAATTTATATATCTTTTAATAGAATGATCGGAAAATTGGGTTGGTTAAAAATAGCTGACTGATTGCATGAAGCAGGATAATTGAGAATATCAAATTACCGGAAAAATCCATGAATGATATTTGTGCCTCGGAAATAAAGAATTTTCGCAAATATTCGGAATATTCGTTACGAAAATTCTATATTTGCGATTATGTGGTTATATTAAGTGGTCATGCTACGCGTGCTGAAGTTTCTAGTAATCTTTGTCACAAACTGTTAATGTTTGGATAAGGGATATTTTATGTACGTTAGTACGTGTTATGTACGTACAACAAAACGTATTTACAAGGCAGGTGGGAATGGAAACGCTGGGAGAGGACGCCGTAGAAGGACATATACTGTTCTTATTAGTGGTATTCTTCAGACAAGTCAGGTGTGGTATTCGCAAGCTGCGTGCGTGAAACGATACAAAATGAGTATGTAAGGATCGTAGCAGGTGGCTTTCTATAACTTCTGCTTCCCCCCATGGGAAAAACGTGTAAGTTTATGTGTGAGTGTGTGTGTGTGAGCCTACAATATATCTTCCAAGAATTCTTATACTATGTTTAATGTCGTTCTCCCAATTTTATATACACACAAAAAACAGTATCTGTCCCTATACCTGCAGTTTTCCACGACACAGGATTTACGGCCATGACTCGTAAGTCATTAAATGTAACACAAAAAAAACTAAAAGCATCATCATATGCTTAGCTTTTAACCAAATATGTTGGGGTCGGCTTCCAGTCTAACCAAAGATCTACGAATCCGGCTAAATAAAGATCTACAAATGACACCCGGGACCAACCACTTCACGTGCTTTCCGAGGCACGGATGCTTTAGTGAAGATGGTGATCATTCGACTCACTATTATCATCATCTTATTGCTATTGCATGGGTTCATTGATGCCCTGTGCAGACAGCAGATACTCCTAACGTTGAAGGTACTGTTCAGTTTTGGTTTTTTATTTCTTTCCATTTTCATAAATAATTTGAATGTCGTCACGAAATAATAATAGAAAAAGTATGTTGTATTGTTCATAGTCACAAGAATACACACACACAGAGTCTAAAAACTTATTCAACACTAATTGTATTAAACAATTACCTTGACTTACTAAGCTACTAACTTTTTCTGTAAACATAATTATTTAAATCACGTAAATTAGATCGCACCGATTTGCAAAAAAAATACATAGATTCATCCTCAATCAGCCCCCCGGGCGACTGATTTATGAACGAACGAGAGTGATGACATTACTTTTGATACTCAAAAGAAGGGATGGCGATAATGTGTATGTGCTCAGAATAAAACAACGTATGTGCCAAAACGAAATTCCGTCTTTTTTTTATAAAAAGTGTTATTAAAACAAAAACTGCTGTAAAACTTTAATATGATTATTCTCTATGTTTTATAGTAAACTCCAATGAATAACTCGTAAGCGTTACGCCGTAATACTCAAAAAAACATAAACATAGATAGAACTTTGCAATTGGACACTTTGGAATTGGGCAACACCGGCTACTGTTTACATGTTCTACGTATTAAAATATGATAATTTAAGAATAAACCTTCTAAATGGACCAAAACGTAGTGTAACTCAGTACAATAATTACAATCTGCAAGTGATATTATTTGTGACTAACAATAACAAGTGTAATAACCAATTTAAGTCCAGATTATGTTCCAGTTTAAAAATGCTTCACAAGCAGTAAACCAGTGATAATAATAACAATTCACCACAACCTTACTCTGATTAATATCAAATAGTGAACTTAAGTGCAGTTTTATAATAAGAATAGTGAAATAATTACGAAATACAATAATCTAGACACCGTTAGGAAAAAATCTTTTAAAATTGACCTTTGAACTGTGATCACTGTTCGACAACTAGCGCCGGTACGTCACCAAGCGGTGAATAGACTAACCAAACTAGTACCGCTACTTGCCACCAGCGGCGCAAAGCTAACGACGGGGATACCAATGCAAAAAATATTTTAGTATTTGGTAGAAAGCTATCACTTTTTTGAGGACTTTGAACGAACATAAGGATTCGGATCCTAGAAAGTGATATTCTTTGTACATTACTTTTTGGAAATATAAGTTTAATTTACAAGATGAATTTCTTAGAAAATATCACTTTCCGAAGAACACGCACGCGGTCTGAACCTGATACCAATGATATAATCTCACAAACATTGGATTGTACCTCTAATTCCTTACCAGGCATGTCTGAAGATGAAGATGAAAACCAAATAAACATCTTTAAGACAGAGTTAGAAGAGCTTAGAACTCAACTGCAAAGCGCAAACAAGGAGATAGAATTATTATCATTAGAAAATAGTTACCTAAAGAAAACGAACGCTGATTTAATCGAAAAAAATAAAATGTACAAATTAATAGCGTGTAGTCCCGTTAAGACCAAAGCCCAAACACCGAAAAAGAAAGCACCTGTTCGTACAAAAACAACACAGACGCTGACACCAGAAGGTATGAAAATTACACACAGCGTACAGCAAGAAAATATTAATTCTGGAAATTCTCAAGAAGTCGTCGCCCCACTGAATAGTAGTAACGCAAATGCACCACATCCTTCGCTCCCACTTGTAAAAGGTAACATATGTGTCCTGAGCAGTGAAACATCGAACAGAATTCATATAATGAGTGAAAGAACTCATTTAAATAACTATAGTATATGTCACTATCGTACTCCTAAATGTGGAATAAAATATATGCTAAACAATATCGAACGAAAAGTTCAAAACTTCACTCATGCCGATTATTGCATTATTTTTATTGGCGAAGAGGACTTTAGGAAAACCAATAATTATATAGAACTTGTAACCTATATTCGTGATATGTTAATAACACTAAATCATACTAACTTTGTAATATGTCTGCCTACATTTAAGTACATGGATAATACCAATATTATGTTTAACAGTCGAGTAGATACTTTTAATAATTTAATTTATATGAATGTTGAGACATACAATTACGCGCTCATCTTGGACTCGAATTTAAATCTTCCATATACATGGGATACATATAATCAGCGACATGGGCACCTTAATAACAAAGGCTTTATGCAGGTTATCTCGGATTTACAAGACTTCATCCTAGACATAGAGGCAGTAAATACATCTAATATAAGACTTTCAGGAGATGAAATATCTGATGACCACACTAATTCAAATGTTAATCGATCTAAGGACCCACCTAGTAAGATTAATGAGACAGACGAGTCGTACTACTCAAATGGTTTTTTTCGTCTATAACAGTATAAATATCTTGCATCAAAACATTGCTGGTCTTTTAAATAAGGTTGACCTGCTCACAGTTCATCTTCAGGAACTATCCAAGGAGCAAAAAGACATAGATGTGGTCTGCATAACTGAACACTTCATTATGCGGGGCTCTGAAAAGGCATTAAATATTCCAAATTATAAATTAGCTGCATTTTATGGAAGGCGCGCAAAGAAGCGCGGAGGATCTTGTGTTCTAGTTAAAATAGGCTTAGAGTTTAAGGAACTAACAGAGATCTCACGCCATTCAATAGCAAACACTTTTGAATGCTGCGGAATCGAACTAGTCCAGCAAAAATTAATCGTTATTTGTATATACAGGCCACCGAAAACTAACAACCTAAATATGTTCTATGAAAAACTTGAAATTGTTGCTAAAACTTATTGTATAAACTCGAGTAAAACAGTTGTTCTGTGCGGGGACTTCAACATTGATACCTTAAAAAAGAATAGAATGTCACTAGACTTTGAATATTTTCTTTTGGGTTGCAATCTTAAGCTGGAACTAAGGCAACCAACTAGATTGTGCAGTAATAGCTGCATTGATAACTTTGCTCACAATTCTCGTCAAAAATGTAAATGTGAAGTAATCGAATTAGCTCTTTCAGATCACACGGCACAAATTCTGCAAATTAAAGTAAATAAAACATATAGATTAAAATCTTGGCGAATCAGGAAACGAGATTTGTCGTTAGAAAACCTTGTTAAATTTAATAATCACCTTAGCTGCATCTCGTTCTCTGAAATATACAATACGGAAAATGTTAATGTAGCGTATGATATTTTCTTGGAAGAATTCCGTTTACTGTATGACCTTTGCTTTCCCTATAAATTTGTTACCATACAACCATACAAAAAAGTTAAATGGGTCTCTCGAGGAATACGTGTGTGCAGTAAAAAGCAACGTCATCTATTATGGCGATATAGACTTAGGCCAACTAATGAAAATAAAAATAAATTTAAAGACTACTCCAAAAAATTTCGAAAAATTATCAAATTAACTCAAAAATCACAGAATAATTATTACATACGAACTTCAGATAATAAGTCAAAAGCATCTTGGCAAGTCATACATAACAAATCACACACTTACGAACTAATTTCCCAAATTAGACTACATGAAACAACAATAACAGATCCTCAAAAAATTGCTAATATCTTTAATAACTACTACATTGACCAGATTCAACAGTCACCCCAAGTCTCACACGAAACTAGTAATATTCCGAAAAATACAAATTCAATGTTTATGGCCCCAGTTTTACCCCAAGATGTAATTAGAGCAATTAAATCTTTAAAAAACAAAAACAGCGTTGGGTATGACGGTATAGCAACGAAAGTTGTTAAATGTGTGGCGAACAATATAGCTGTACATCTTAGCCATATTATTAATCTCAGTATTAATTCGGGGGTGTTTCCTAATGGCTTAAAAACTGTTATAGTTAAACCACTTTTTAAGAAAAATAAAAAGGAAGAAATAGCTAATTACAGACCAGTAGCCTTAATTCCGGTACTGTCCAAAGTAGTAGAGAAGTTAATCTACGAATTACTTAACAATTTCTTATCTAAATATAACATTTTGTGCAATGAACAAAAAGGTTTTCGGAAAAACAAAAGCATTAATACAGCTATTTTCGATTTGCTTAGCATTATCATAAAAAATGTTGATTGTAAAGTACCTGTTTGCGCAATCTTCACAGATATGTCAAAAGCCTTTGATTGCGTCGACCACGACATTCTACTAAACAAGTTAAGCGCTTATGGAATAAGGGGAAATGTACTCAAACTTATAAAATCATACCTTAGTGATCGTAAACAGTACACGGAAATAACTAGAATTTGCCCTAAGACGAAGAGTGAAAGAAAATACCAATCCGAAGGACGAACAATAAAATATGGTGTACCACAGGGCACCGTCCTTGGGCCACCCCTTTTCTTAACTTATATTAACGATTTGCCACGACATGTTGATAATCCAATGGTGTTATTTGCCGATGACAGCACCGCGGTAGTAAAATGTAAACATCCAGATAGCTATGAACAGGACATAAATAAGACCCTGGAAGATATCGTACATTGGCTTGACAGAAACAACTTAGTGATAAACTTACAAAAAACTAACATAATGCACTTCCATCAACGCACAATTTCAAAAGAAGTATCGTTAGACTACAATAAACAAAAAATTGACCAAGTTAAAGTAGCAAAATTTTTAGGAATTTATATTGACAGACAACTAAATTGGCAACCACAAGCAGAGGAAATTTGCAAAAGGTTGAATTCAGCGGCTTATGTCCTTTCAAAGTTGTCCAGGAAAGTTGACATTCAAACTGCTTTAGTGGCTTATCATGGTCTGGTTGCATCAGTTTTAAGGTTTGGTATTATTTTCTGGGGCAATTGCAGCTCAAGGGAGTACATATTCAAGGCGCAAAAGCGTTGCATTAGAGCGATGTGTGGCTTGAAGACCACAGACAGTTGCGAACCAAAGTTTAAGTCCCTAAAAGTTCTCACATTTCCGTCATTGTATATTCTGGAAATGGCCATGTTTGTAAAGACCAATAAAAACCTTTTTCCCACGATGACAGAAACTAGAAAACGACCTGTTAGAAGTCAATACAAAAATTTATTACACATCGAGTCCTCTAACACAGCACTTATGCGGAAAAGTGTTATTTGTATGGGCCCTACTATATACAACAAATTGCCAGATGTAATGAAAAATGAAACAATTAAAAACTTTAAAAAGAAATTAGTGGCCTTCCTAACAGAAAAATGTTATTATTCGATTAATGATTTTTTAATGGACAAAACTTTTTAATCAGCAATATGTATAATAAAATTAAATATTATTAATAATAGGTCTTTACCTATGAAATTGCCGTTTTGTATGAAAAAATTTAAACGATTTTTTTTCATGAATTTTTTATTTGTATTAATCGAAGTAATCACCCATGCAATCAATGCATCTTTGCCATCGCAGTGGCAGTTTATTGATGCCCTTCTTAAAGAAATCAGCTGGACGGGAGGCAACAAATTCTTCAAAGGCATTTTGTACTGCCTCTCGGGTATTAAATTTTTTTCCCGCCAAGAAGTTATCCAAATTCTGGAAAAAGTAGTAGTCTGTAGGCGCAAGGTCTGGTGAGTAGGGCGGATGACGGAGAGCTTCCAACCCCAGTTCTTGCAACTTGGAGACCGTCTGCTGTGCAGTATGAGGTCGCGCGTTGTCGTGCAGGAGCAGCGGAGACGAGCGATTGACCAATGCTGGTTGGAGATGCGCCAGCTTCTCCATCATTGTGTTCAGTTCTTCACAGTACACATCTGCAGTAATGCTCACCCCGTTTGGTAAGAAGCTGTGATGAATCACACCGGCGCTAGACCACCAAACAGTGACCATCACTTTTCTAGGGGTAAGTTTTCGTTTAGGGCATTGTTTAGGTGCTGAACCAGGATCCAACCAACTTGCTGAGCGCTTACGGTTATCAAACAGAATCCATTTTTCATCGCAGGTAACAATGCGGTTCAAAATTCCTTCATTTGTGTGTCTGTTGAGCAGTGCAAGGCACGTCTCGACGCGTACTTCGCGCTGGCGATCATTGAGTTCGTGGGGCACCCATTTGTCAAGCTTTTTTACCTTGCCAATTTGACGCAAATGGACCAATATTGTTTTGACGCTAACGTCGAAAGCTGCTGCTAATTCAGCCGTAGATTGTGTATCATCAGCTTCCACAATCGCCTTTAATTCGTCATTGTCGACCAAAGTCTTCGGACGACCGCGAGGTTCATTTTTCAGGTCGAAATTTCCAGAACGGAAGCGAGCAAACCAATAACAGGTGGTGCGTTGGTTTGTAGTGTTAGCTCCGTAAACGTCGTTGATGTTGCGTGCCGCTTGTGCCGCGTTGCTGCCACGACGGTACTCATATTCCATAATTACTCGAATTTTTAACGTATCCATGATGACGAAAAAGATTGAAATGCGATGAAAATGTAACACTAATCAATAAAGAAATGACTACTTTTAGAAAAAAAAATCCATGTTTTTAAAATAAAATTAATTTGAAATTAGAATTCTTAGCCAAACAAAAATTATTTTGATTTGAAATGGCCAGTACTGCAGAACGGCAATTTCATAGGTAAAGACCTAATATTATCTTGAACATATTATGTACCTACCACATTATTATTTTATTTTTTCATATTAACATTTTAATTTGACATTTTCGATATTAATTAATGTATAATTGCAATAATTCTAACTGTGACATCTTAATTAGTAACTATTTTTAGATGCTTAATTATTTTTTTATTTTTTTTTAATTTTTGCGTGCCTATTTTCAGGCAGAATGTACAAGGCTCACTCCTTTCTACTCCACCTGTATTTTAATGTAACCTACATTCATTGCAAATAAATGATTTGATTTGATTTGATTTGATTTGCATTTTGTACTGTATCGAGAAAATTTCATTGTATCGTGTATTCCTTTTATAGGATGCTAGAAAATACAGTCATAAAACATATACTAAATTGTTAAATACCTATTCCATATACTTAAAAATTTACACTAAAAAGAAAAAGCACACTTTTTTCAATATATCACCGTAACCTTCGATGGACCCGTGCGGCTGTTTTTACTTCGCCACGAGCCGCTCCGCACCATGATAGCCATATCCATAATCATCGCAAATGTCGACAACCTCTTGCGCCAAGGTCAAGTTCTTGGACTTGTTTGTTAAAATTAAAATGCTATTAATCGATCGGCCACCGCTTTACTCCGATATTTTATGTTTAAATAAAATGTCCCAATGCAAGTATGCAGTTACAAGCTTGCTTGAGAAATTGTTAGAATATTATAATAATTTTAACGAATCTATGTATGATAGAAGCAAAGGCAGAGCACGCAGAAACGAGCAGTGGTGGCCTAGTGTAGGTTCGAACCCTGACAGGCGCTTTACTTTGTGGAAATTATTTCATCACCACTGCTCTCAAAATCGGTGAAGGAAAACATCGTAAGGAAACTAGCATGTCCTAGAACCAAAACTTCGAAGACATGTCAAATCCATCAACCCGCACTGGGCCCACTGTCTCTCACCGGGAGGAGCCCTGTGTCCCAGTAATGATAACATTATAGGCTGATTATGCTTATGCTGTAATCTAAACATAATGTTATCATCTGTAACGAGCTAAATAATTGGCAAAGCCAACATTTATAATGAGCAGTTTTTTATACTATTTATAAAACGCTATATATTTTCCTGTATTGTGGTTGAATATCACTCCAAACACGTAAGTGCGAAACAGATCCTCCACGGTATTGAAACTGAGCCGATGTTCGTCGAAAAATATTTCGAGTACTTAGATGTCATCATTATCTTAATCTTATCCCAATTTATTTCGGCTTGGCGCAACATAAAGAAAGAAAAGTAAATAAAATAAAACGTACACAATATAATATAGATACTGCAGATAAAAAAATTAAACGTGTAAAGTGCGATGTAAGAAATTAGCAGGAAAGTGAGCCTTACGGCTGCGCCAAAAAGGCCCAGTTCAGCAAAAATGCCAGACAACTAGTGCCTGACGCTGGTTGTCAACTGAACCTGAAGTGTGAGGTGCCGGATATAAATCAGTTTAATATTGCAACGTGTGTATGCATACTTAAATAGAATTCATTAGTGTAAGATAAAAATGATAACGAATATGTACATAAATAGCGTGTTAATAAATAAAATTGCAAAAAAAACAATAACGATTGATAAACTAATGAGATGGCCGCATGAAAGACCTTCGTAAATATGTAAATAAAGATATCTTTCGAAACGAGTCCGAACAAAAACCTGTATTAAACGAGGACTGACTTCCACGTTCCAATACATTGATAAAATTTATTGATCCGTGCACTTCATCCACAATACGAGCCGAGCCGATCCACAGCCGAGCGCGACGGACTATTCACGGACAGTTTGCAACTTCTTCCATATTTCTCCATTAGTTGTCATCTCAGTAGTCACCCCCTCTAACATATCATCTTTCACACAGTTCATCTATCGTTTATTTGTTCTTCCCATAGTCTTATCGAAACTCATACATTCATACTCAAATTATCCACATGACATTTTCCTCATTCCTCCGCATCACATCCATACCATAACAACCGTATTCCACATATATTTTTTTAGTCACCGGTGCAACTTTCACATTTCCTAATACTCATTTGTTATTCTATTTTTTTTTTTTTAAATTGTTGAATTAGCCTGCTCTTGACCTCGAGCTCGCTCGATGGAAAGCGATGGATGAGGTCTACGATGGAACGAGCATGCCTAGAAGATGCCTGTTCACTCCTGCTTGGAAGGCTTATACATATATGTGGAAACACAGACGCTGGCAGAGAGTTCCACACTTTGGCCGTGCGCTTAGTAAATGTATATAGCAGAAGCGCTGAATACTGGTCGGGATATCAACCGATTGATTTTAGGAATACAAATCAATAGTTTTTTCAATCTAAACAGTCCTGGTTTACAAAGGACTCCCATATAGTCTATCACATCATCTTCACTGACGTGTTTTCCGATGTGCCTGTCATGAACAATATTTTTAATCGAATTCAAAAAAGGATGACGTTCTCAATTCGTCTATATGTTTTTTTCTTTTGTATGTTTATTACACGATATCTCCGGAAATTGTAAACCGATTACGAAAATTATTTTTTTAATAGATAACGTATGCCTCAGGCGTGGTCCCATATAAATTTTATTAACTTTTCTGGGGTAGTTTTTCAGTTAGCTTCAACAATACGTATTTTTTCCACTTAGTGTATTTTGATGATGTTATAATAACTTTCTGTCACTGTTATTTACGTAGCAAGTAGTGGTATACGAATTCGTGTGGGGTAGGTACCTACCACAACTAAAAAGTGAAAAATAAAAAAACAACCGTCTTCACTTGTAAACATTTCCTAGATTTGTCCAAAAAAAAATATTAATGTCAATAGAAACATCTTTCTTAGAGACACAATGTTCCTGCTAGCCAAAAACCGCGGACAGAACTGTAGAAACAGCTGAGTGAACAAAACAAATGATAACGTATAATATAGATTGATTGGAGCCAAGCAACCCTTGAGCCGTTTGTTGATTATTGTACTTGACACAAATACACATATTAATTTCAACGATCTGGGATCATTTATCAAAATTGGGCCAAGAATTCACGGAAAAACATGATAATTGCCTTGTTTTTCAACGTGAATGATGAATCAGGAAATATAAAAATTAAAGCGAAAATAATTCTAAGAGATGAATCAGGAAATAAAAAAATTAAAACGAAAATAATTCTAAGAGTACTCTCTTCATGCAGAACGTATAATTTTCTTCTATTTTTCTTTATTGTTCAACTAGCAGCCCGCGACTTCATCCGCGTGAAACTCAAACACAAACTCAAAATCAAAGCATTTATTTCAAATAAACCAATTATAGGCACTTTTGAGTTGTCAAGGGGTCGGTCAGCCAGAAAGATGAAGGTAGTTGCCCATTCCATAGCGTAGTAGGTACTATGGACAAGAACCGTAAAATTCCTTGTCCGTGAATTATTATAAATTAAAGTCGGTTTTCGTGTCTGTCTGTGTGACCGCTTTGTTCTTCTAAACTACGCAACAGATTTTAATGCGGTTTTCACCATTATTTAGAGAATTTATTCCGGATGGTGTAGGTATGTGTATTAATACATATTTTTTGTGTGGTTTAATTATGTGAACTTTTTATTAGGTTTATTAATAACTTAATTAACTTAAAAACTATTATAACAAAAATATTTTAACATAAATTTGCGTGAGTGTCGTGGAACACTCGGTTGGAACGAAGTTTCTTTCGTAATTTTTAGTCAATTTGTCAATTAATTGGCCGTAAAATAAAAAAATAAAAGCTATACCTGCGCAGCCGTTGCGAACTTACTGGCTGCCTGGAACCAATAAGTGCGCACCTATGACTGGGCACAGCCAATAGCATGCGCGCTATTGATCACCGTCTACACTAAAGATAGGGTCGTGACGGAAACTCGTGACGGAAAAATCTTATTTTTTTTCGCCTAGCCCCCATCCGTCAAGTCCGTACCGTGCGATAAGAATCTACATTCCAATATAATATAATAACCTAACCTAACTAAAATTATTAAAAAACCTAAAACATGGCGTTGAAAAATTCCTCCGCATCGCTGTCGACTGGTAATTTACCCAAGAGACTGGCGGCATTGCCACGTTGTATGGCAATGCTTAGCCTCTGGCCAAGGCAAAAGCCAGCCCTTGGGTCTCGGGAAGTGTCAACCAGCCTTTTGAAGATTTCGTTGAACAAACCATGAGCACTCGGACCCCACGGCCCGAGGGCTTCAACCCCAAACGGCTCCGAAATATAATTGCCAAACTATTATAAATAAATCTCGATATTTTGTCAAGTTTTAACATAAAATAACGTGTGTAAAAAGACACTTACCGAAGCCGAGAGTTACTAGTACTCCCCGCCATTGTAATATTTTTTTTTACTGGACCATACCTAGGAAGCTTCTGTTACGGAGATAATGAAGGTCAAAATTCCAACTTTCAGGGCCCGTTGTATGATACATAGTTAAAAATGACCAATAGTCAATCCAACAATTAGTCACTTGACAATAGTCAATAGCTGTCAAAGTTTAATTACTCTGTCTGCGCATGGTTAACTTTTATAGCAAATTGACAATTTTTTTGCTATAGTTAGCTTAACAATTTGTCACACAAGATACTATGTCATTTTTAACAAATTTTTGGTTTAACTAACGCATTTTAACTATTAGTATGTTTGACTAATGATCAAACAACGGG
The DNA here is from genome assembly GCA_916610205.1 of Griposia aprilina. Taxonomy (NCBI): domain Eukaryota; kingdom Metazoa; phylum Arthropoda; class Insecta; order Lepidoptera; family Noctuidae; genus Griposia; species Griposia aprilina. The sequence continues at coordinate 17,401,825 of OU744304.1, read as the reverse complement.
CCCTTAGTGATGTTTTTTACGAGAACCAGTTTTTAATGTTATAACACAACTTTAAACACCTCCACGGCTCCTGTACCATTGCATGCACCCATAAGCATAATGATTTGCGTGTGTCATATTGCGGACAACCGCAAACAGCCGCAAAAGTCGTTCCCCAGCAATTGTTTTTGTGCAATTTTACTTAATTTGATGCACGGAATGCATAATTGACGACTATGTGATGGGTCTTTTTAGAATCGTACAAGGAAGGAAGGCGTACAAATACAAGTAAAAAAAATTAGAACTAAAATACTTAAAAATTTAATAAAACAAGCAATAAAACAAAAACAAACTAACAAAATATTAAAAATTATCATTTATAAAATCTGCAACAGTCTAATAACATTTTTCAATTAATAGCGAACTGAGAGCTTTCTTAAACTTCGATAGATTTTATATACTTATATTTTTGAAGCCAGTCCAAAAATACTCTTTTTCATCAAAGCGGTTCTGCATTTTATGCCGTATAATATTGATTTATGTATTTTGAACGCATTGGAGTCTTTTTTACATCGTATAACTTTTGAAAAAGGTGTAAATTAATTTTAACGAACAAAGCAGTCTCGTAGATGTACATAACTGGCATAATAAGTAATTTTAAAGATTTAAAATGGGGTGCACAAGTTTCGGTAGTTATTAAGCCACACATGGATCGAATACATCTTTTTTGCGCTTTAAAAACAACCTGTATATGTATATCCTATGACGCTCGGTAATAGTTTCCGCTAATATTATGACGCTATACAAACTAACAAATTTTACTTCCGTATAAATTTTGTATAGAATACATTTTAGAACGCAGGGGCATTAGAAATAAGCGAGGCTCAGGGAAGGCCCCTTTACAATCTCCTCACTGATCTGATGTGCCCTACAGGCGTTACACAGGGGGGATTCCGGAATTGGTCTTTTAAGAGGAACTGGGAACATGTGCTGATGGTGACCACCGGGGTGATTTTAGTGAAGTAAACATCCCACACACCCCGACTTCCGTCCTCAGAGGTCAGGTGCCTTTTGAAGGATTCCCCCCGAAAAAAAAGGGGGGCTTGAGAAATAATGTTGGGGGAATAATGAGTTCCTTACTTACCGAAACTTGTTCAAGGGTTACGAACGATACGATTTGCACATATAATCAGCCTATAAAAACAAAAAACAAAAAAAACACATATTTTGGATCAAACACTGACCAAAGACTGTACACATTTCATAAACCTGCCAGACTGCGTGACAGTTTGTCGGCAAGATTAATGTTCCCACTGATGGGCCATAAGCCTCCTCTCGGTGAAAGGCCGGCCCCAGTGCAGGTTGGTAGATGTCACATGTCTTCGAATTTTTGGTTCTAGGATATGCCAGTTTCCTCACGATGTTTTCCTTCACCGTTTTAAGAGCAGTGGTGATGAAATAATTTACACCAAGTAAAGCGCTTGTCTTGTCTTGTCTTGGATGCTGTGGTGGCCCAGTGATGAAGGCCCCGTCTTACGAGTTGTAGGTCGTGGGTTCGAACCCAGACAGGCGCTTTACTTTGTGTAAATACTTTCATCACCACTGCTTTCAAAAACGGTGAAGGAAATCATCGTGAGGAAACCGGCATGTCCTAGAACCAAAAATTCGAAAATATGTGACATCTACGAACCCGCACTGGGCCCGCGTGGTAGATTACAGCCCACTGCCTCTGGAAGAGAGGAGGCCTGTGTCCCAGCAGTTGGAACATTATAGGCTGTTAAAACGCTTGTCTGGGTTCAGACCTACGAGCTACAACTCGTAAGTCGCGGCTGCTACCACTTGGCCACCAGTGCTACTTCATTTAAGTTGTATAAATACACATAAACCTCACAGACAGACAAGAAAAGCGACTTTGATACAACTATTTATAAAATCTTAGGTAACTTATTTTTACACTTACCGGACACTGAAAGAATACCAGCTAGGTTCTTAGTAAATATTATAATATTATCTTGCTTGTTATTTATTTTTAGTCATTCTTGTTTATGAAAATCGCCGGATACAGAAAGGAAGTTCGCTATATTAAAAATACCAATCTTCTCGATCCAATCAAACAGAGTTATCTATATCTTGTATCCTGTTATCATTGTTCGATGGAATAAAAATATATTTCAGGCATCGGATTTCTCTTTATTACTACCATGTAGGTTTTACGCGAACGGTACCACTCTTTTGACTAATGGAAACAAATTGACGATCAGCGGAATTTTTTTATTCGAAATTATCGTTTTTGGATTTTCTAAAACGTTTTTCTTACCTCGGACAAAAGATAAGTGCTCGTCTATGAAAATATTATCTGCCCGAAAGCATACATTTTACATTGAATATTTCTCTTTCAAAATATTAAATCAAAACTGGTTACATTTAAGTTAAATTTTGTTGGAAAGAAGTTCCAGAACATTCGATAGAAAGCACTGAATCGACATCTTTCAGGAAACTTCGTTTGGGAATCCGTCAGCAGTGACTTCGCCAAAATAGCTTACATGATTCTAAGGCCAGATCTATTAACGGTACCTACTAAGCACGTGCTTTGTCTTAGACATACTCCCGTCTCTATCTTGCACGGCGAGCAATGGGTAGCTCGCCGTGCGGTAAGGACCAGGCCCGGATCGCCGGCGCGTCGTATTCCACGCGCGCCTCAAAGACATGTCAGCACCAATTGACGGGTCCGACAGGGTCGATACGATCTGCCGGGGTCACGGATTGTTCGAAAGAGTTACCGTGGCCCTGGCGCACAGGCAACTGAAGGAACACGGGTGGGTTTTAGTCAGTAAAAGTCTGACACACCCTTCCGCTCCGCCCAGAGCGGGAGAAGACATTTGATGACATTCCAACAAAAAAAAAAAGATGTATTAACAGTACCTACTTAGCACGTGCTTTGTTTTAGATATGTTCCCGTCTCTATCTTGCACTTGTAGTTTGATAGTCTTGTGACGGTGACAGGAATATTCCAGTCACCCTCGCACCACTCCAAACAAAGATTGTTTTAATCAACTAAAGTTCTATTTAAAAGTGTCAAATGCAAACTGTACTTACACTTGATAAAACAAAACTTTGAAATCTGAACTCAAATACTAGTGAAAGTTTCAAAATCATAAGTGCCTGACTAAAATTGAGATCCATTTTAGAATAGGGCTTCTATTTACTTTAAGTTATAGTAGAAATGTTACCAGCCAAGAAATTAAATCTTCGCACTACGTAGATAAAATATTTGAGTTTTTATGCAGGCGGCACGGACTAGAAAAATAGAAGGACTCCGCGCCACGCATATTGAAAGTGAAGCACCGTACTGATCTATGTGTGTGTGTTTGTGTGTGTGTGTAAATAAGTGTCTTACTTGTGACATGTTATTCCTTGACACGTTTTCTGGGATGTAGAATTATTTTTACACCATTTCACAACACAAGAAGGCATTATTTTATTTTAATACTTGACGTAAACAGTACCTACAATGACGCCGTAGTGCCGCGTAATGGCACCCTATGATGTAAATGTGTGCGTGAGGCATGATTGTACAAACGGTCCAGCGCTTCACTTTGGATACGCGTGACGCGGAGTCCTCCTTTTTTTCTAGTACGTGGCAGGGGGTAATCTTTAAAACTACTGATCCGATTCCGATAATTCTTTCAGTAATGGGAATTTACAGTATTGTCGACCGTCGTAAGATATATTTTATTTTCAAACAAGAAATTTGACACGGACGAAGTCGTGGACAGAAACTAGTCCATTATAATTTCGTGCGTAATAACTTTTAAAACTTATGACTCACTCCGACAAACGTCAAAGATGACTTAAGAAGACTTAAAAAGAGATGTAGTCAATTAGCTGTCTGGTAAGTTCAGTCACTGGTTGGCAGAAGATATCTTAGGGCCTTCGCAAACTGACAAACGCTTTCAAAGCGTTTCGTATATGAAAAACGACTTCCAAAAGGACTGACATCAGCTTTTCGGTAGCTAAATATCAATCTAATAATTTTTTGAATTTTCCATCAACGTTGTCACTGATACAATGTCACTTTGTGTAGCCCCTCTAATTTATTATTGAAGTGAAAACTTCTTCAGGCGCGCTTTGCGCTCTTTCTGAATAATGAACGAAACTGAACGAAGCTCGGGTTGGTAACGCTGAATCGGATATACTCGGCTCTAGTCGACTGGTGACGCTGAATCGCGTATACTCGGCGCTGATTCGCGTTTATTCGGCTCCAATCGTAATTTTTCACTTCAATCGTGTGATCATACGCACACACCATCTTTTTTAATCCAGGAATGCGTAGGGGTTAGATCGTAGTTCCATGAACCAATACCCGAAGCTGGCCTTCCACAGCGAAAATATATCTAGTGAAACACACCGCTCTTATGCTATACCAATGGCACAAGAAAACAGTTATGCAGAAAAGTGTTTTTGCCAGAGATGCCCAGCTGCGTGATAAATAACCTGACGCCTGGTGGATGCCTGGTTACTTATACGAGTATCTATTGTTAACTGTATATAAAAAAGCAATTTGGCAAATTGGACCAATAAGAAAGTTATCACACAATACAGTGTGAGTCTTCATAATGTGCACATATCGAAATGAAGGAAACTAAGCTTAATTTTATCGGCGAGAAAAATATAAAAAAAAACTAATTTTTATAGCATTTTTTAAATTCTCGTTCGCTGCTGTGACCCCTGTGTAAACAAATCGGTATAACTTTTAAACTAAACGATCTATCAAGATGAAGCAAACGCAGTAATGAGTGGAAGTAACAGGACGTCCTCATAAAATAAAGTAAAAATAGGAAAAAACAATCGCTTTCAATTGAGAATTAAGGGTTTTTTAAAACGAAAATCTGATATTTTTTCATCAATTTTTGCGTTAATTGTTAAATTTCACAATAAAAGCCCCGATTACCTACCCTTTTTTATTACTTTAAATTATTATCCATCGTATCAGCTTTCTAAAAGAAAAAATACTATGTTTATATCTCAATCACAACATTTCGAATCAACTGTTAAAGCCTTGCACTCGGCTACGTACCATACTTTAGCAGGTAGAGACACCTTGTTATGCGTTTTTTTTTAGTTTTTTTTTAATATTATTGTCGTCGACAAAATTAACCTTAGTTTCCCTCATTTCGATATGTGCACATTATGAAGACTCACACTGTATATACTTTGTCTACGTAAAAACTTCATGTCTATACTGTTACTGATATATTGTAGTAATTGGGCTTGCCTAAATTACTACCTTATACTAAAAGACATTCAAAGATTAAAAACTCCGTTATAACACAGTTATTTACCTATAGCTACTTCATTGAAAGTTAGACTGCAGCACTATAGTAGATTGTTATACAAGGGGCTAAAATAACCCATTATGTACGAGGTAGTTTTACTCCCGAGCTTTATCGAGGAAGTAAATAGAAACCGAGTTATAATGGGTTTTGTAGCGCCGTGTATTACTCTCTTCTTTTCAGTACGATTGCGAGAAAATAAAATAATCCAGTACAATATTAAATAGTTCACTTTTTTTTTAATTTCTTCTGTAGTCGCAACGTTGGCACGCATTCTACCGAAGACATCGCCGCTTTTAGTTCCATTTTCAAAAATAAAATGTTTATTTATTATATATTCTTTATTGTACACCACAAAATACATGAAACTCTACAAAACAGTGAGGTTATATAATACTAGAGGAGCAACGTCCTACTAAAATCTCCATATCCATTTTAATAATAATAAAAAGGACGACATTTAATAGAAATTACGACGACGGTTCTAATTTTTTACTACCGAGTAAGATAAGTTTGTCAATCTGTATCGAATAAAGGTACTTTGAATATTCTATAAGGTATCTTAGGTTGATAAACTAACTTGTATTTGAGTGTAATTTAACAATTCGATTTAATAATCGATTACTAATTTACTTTAATTGAAAAAGAACAGTTTTTTTTCGTACAACACAAAGCTATTTACCACAATGTGATCATAAACAATCTATAATTTTTCATTTAAATTTATAATCTCAATTTACGTCTATGATTATTTATTGCTACTAAGAAGTGGTGATAAACGATAAATGATTTTATTTCTGTAAGTAGGATTGTACAAACACTTTTACACATCAATCATATTTTAAAAACTAGATGAGTTCGGCGTTTCCTATCTGACTACTCTGAGAAGAAAGGCCGAAACAAACTCAGAGGTCACAGTCTCTTTTAAAGTCCAGACATAATCTTGGTCAGATCATGTGACGACCATGTAGGTTAGTGTCTGAAATGGTCTTTTGAAGAATGAATCACACAGATTAAGTGGATCTGTCCAGTCAGTGCACGCATTTGTCAGTAACCGTGCAGCTCAACTCAGAACATAAGGAGATCAATGATTCGACGAACAATACCAAAGAAAGGACATTTGGGTAGGCCGCTTATACTACTTAATGTCCTTTTTTATGAAACAGTAATAACTCGAGTCTTTATTCATGATTATTTTACTTATGAATAAAGATTTTTTCGTTTTTGTAAGCCCGTTGGTAACAGACAAAATTAAAAAAAAAACTTTTTCCTCTAGAGGGAAATATACTATTTTATCCCCGCTCTGGCATGCTACAATGACGGACTTTTTGAGCAAGAGGAGAGAAAACAATATTACCTACATAGTATTCGCAATCGACGACGTTTCTTTACGTAAGACTAGAGATAGGTATATCAATATGAACATGAACGAAGAAAAATAATACGCAAACGTAAGATTGCATGACTGGCAACATTGTTAGAGTGGGAAATGATAGACGGCATGACAACACTGAGTGGAACTATGTGTGGCAGACGACGAATGATGAGGAATGTGTTTGAATCTGTATTTTAGTTTTTTGCCACCGACTTCCGAAATTAAAGTAATTTTTCACTTTAATAATAATAATATTTATTAATTTTGACAAAATTGGTCCATTGGTTAGTAAGAAACTTATCAACTAAGAGTTAGTATTTATTAACTAGGTACACATAATTATTCTTTACCACTGCCGCACGTGCAGCCGGACAAAGTGTTCCAGTATTGGTGCATCATTTTGTTCGGCTAGGGTTTTCAAAATGCTGTTGTTGCTAGCCCTCATTCTGCTTATTAAGGATGCGGTCTTTTTCCTCATGATGGTATAAAAGTCGTCAGTTCACAATGTTCAACATGCCAGACGCGCTGCAGAACCGGGGCAACCTCAACAGCACTCTGAAGCCATTATTATAGTGTTTTTTTTAGTCTGTAGTTTTTTTCACTTTGTAGTGAGAAAGTTATTAATTTATTAACCGACTTCAAAAAAAGGAGGAGGTTCTCAATTCGCCTGTATGTTTTTTTTTTTTTTTTATGTGTGTTAGCTCAGAACTCTTTCCTGGGTGAACCGATTTGGATGATTCTTTTTTTGTTAGAAAGGACATACCTCAAGGGTGGTCCCATGACAAGGAAACCAAGATCTGATGATGGAATCCCGGAGAAATCGAGGGGAACCTTCGAAAATCGTAGGAGCGCCTAGTGCGTTTTTTAATTTTTTCATTACATATTTTAAAGAACTACAATTTAATGAAGATCTGGAATCGATCTGATGATGGAGCCGAAAGACAGTCGAGGGAATTCCTCAATGATTTACAGCAGGTACCTTGTGTTTGGGCTTGATTAATTTGTATTTATGAGAACTTTACACCTGAAGGGTTGTGACAGTCATTAGGGGTCTGATGATGAAGACGAAGGACAGTTAAGGGAAATCCTCAACGGTTTACAGTAGCTACCTTGTGATTCGTTTTAATTCATTTATATTGATGATAACTTTGCACTCATATGGGTTATAAGTGCCATTACAGGTCTGATGATGGAGACCATAGACAGTTGAAGGAATTCCTCAACGATTTAAAGCAGTTACCTTGTGTTTGGGCTTGATTAATTTGTATTGATGAGAACTTTACACCTAGATGGGTTGTGACTGTCATTAGGGGTCTGATGATGAATACGAAGGACAGTTAAGGGTACTCCTCAACGGTTTACAGTAGCTACCTTGTGATTCGTTTTAATTCATTTATATTGATGAGAACTTTGCACTCATATGGGTTATAAGTGCCATTACAGGTCTGATGATGGAGACCATAGACAGTCGAGGGAATTCCTCAACGATTTACAGCAGTTACCTTTTGTTGGGCTTACTTCATACGGTTCAATATTCCAAAATATTCAGGTTGTACAAAAATAATACCCAATTAAGATTGATGTTTTTCATAGGGCAACCACTACCTACTAGTCATGCTGATGCGTCAATTTGAGACTGAATTTAAGTTGCGTAATCGCGTCATCTCTAGCAATGCTCTTTCGTTGGTTGCTAAGCAATTTATGCTTGTCACAATGCATATGGTGAAATGGAGCTGATGGTGGCTTCACCATCAGCTCCAGTTCTTCTGCTTTTTACCAAGAGAAATCCTCAACAATAAACTCCTCAATTCCTTGCATCGGGAAACGAAATATTTTGTAAAAGGTGATGAGCAGTTGACATTAGGCTATTGTAACTTCAATATTTTATTAAAAAATTTCAATTAAAAGTGTTTTTATTTTTCAGGTTTTTTGTTACGGTAACTACCCCACACTAATTCGTATACCACTATATAATAAACGTATACACTATGTAAACAACAGTGACAGGAATTATTAGGTATAACGTCATCAAGATATACTAAGGAGATTACATACTTACGAATTATCGAAGCTCATCAAAAACTTCCCAAAAAATTTTAATAAAATGTACATGGAACCACCATGCAAGCTTCCTCTACCAAATGGCAAAAGAATTTTCAAAATCCGTCCACAATTACACATGCTAATAACACAATACACATGAACATAATCCCTCCTCCTTTTTTGAACTCGGTTAATAAGCAGACAAGCACCATACATACACATACATAAACCCATGGGGGTAGGCAGAAACTACAGAATGCCACCTGCTACGATCCTTACATACTCCTTTTGCGTCGTTTACGTTCATACATAACATACACGCACGTCGGTTGCGACAACACCACAACACAACATGATTGATTATGTGAGTACGTCAGATTCATCTAAACGAGCGCAACGATCGGCTTCGGTTAGAACACGGGCTTTGGCATAAAAGTTTCGACCCTTTCGCATCGTTTAAATTAAATTGGCGTAGGTAAGTACTTAAAATAATTCTACAAAAACATTATCTCTCATTGTGTCCATAGCTGTGTAACTGTGTTTGTAACAAACCTCAAGTTTGCGTATATGCCTTTCTGTAAAAGGTAAGATTTAAAATATCGAATGTAGATAATTATATTATTTTATGGTTTACTTAGGTTAACAAAGTTTTAGCACATTATTATTAATTTTCAAAATTTCAAATGTTACTAGATGAGAACAACTCCCGACAAACTATTATGCAGTTTGGCAAACTATAAATAATGTTATTGTGGATACAGATTTTGAATAATCAAAAAGTAGGTACTGAACAGAATAGATATTTGTATTTCTTTTTATCGATAAATACGTTCTCTGGCTTAAGGGGGCTACATGACCTTAACGCAAATTTATAATGCCTAAAAATATATGATCCACTGCAGTAACCAAAATCAAAAAAAAAAATGTTATTCTTCAGGATATATGCTAGTTAGATAGTGTGTTGAAAACTTAATACAATTAACTTGATATGATAGAAAAAAATCACGAAGATACCTCTAAATTTTTTTTTTTATATTTAAAAACCATACTAAGATACATGCAAATATTCAGTTTTTTTGTCAGATTATTTTACAAGTAACATACTAACGTAATAGTGTTTTAATTTTTTAGCCCAATGAATAGATTTTTTGTAAATCCATAATTGCTTCATATTTTGCAATAAATTACCAGCGTTGTGTCATCGCGCGTCTCTTTCTTTTCTATGCAATCCGACAGTGACCGCGATTTAGCTCTTGTAAGCCTCTTTAACCCTAATTGCTTAACACACTATAAACCACAATCTGAATCATTTAGAAGCCTATTGCTCAAATCCATTGCTTCATATGTTCGAAAAATATGTCTACTCAATCACGTAAATAACGTAATGAATGTTGTTAAACTGTCAATATGAAAGCCATTCCTACTGTTAGTGTACTATGCAATTACCCCGCTCTTTATCTCCTAATTCAGTTAGTTTCAATAAAACCTTTTCTGTCTGCAAAGAGCTTGATAAAAAGTTTCCAGAAATTAATTAAGTTCTACAGCTTAGTTACAAAAATAAGTAATTAGCAAACTGTTATAAGATTAGTTAAAAACGAAACACAGCATAACCAATCTGCATAGTATATCAGATCACTAATGAGTAAAAGACGTGAATTAAGAGGAATTATATTAGTTTATGTTTGAGAGGCTTTTGGCTAATTAATAACAGCCCCTCGGGTTGATCGAAGGTTAAGCTGAGAATCGAACATTCCCGCGATCCTCGGCGTAGGTGTGAGATGGAACACCGCTCCCCCAGGACGGAGGAAATGCATGAGGATTTACCAAAACGAATAAAAAGAAAGGCCTGCCGAGATCGGACCTTGGATAGGAGATCATCCATTACATAACGAGTCCCTTGAGTACCTCAGAAACTGCGTTAAGCCGTTGGTCACGGCTGTCATCCACAGATCTTTGACAGTCGTAATAGTCTGAAACCCGAAAGTCTGATCTAGCTGGGGAAAATCTCACACTGCGCTTACTGATACGCAGACTTAGGTTCACATTGTTGAAAGTAATAAATAAATATTTATTGCATAAAAGCTAACCCGACAGACGTTGTCCTGTCTTAACTATGAATGTCATATGTCGTTTAGTTTTGACTATTGAATAAAACTATCGACTCATTTATCAACCGATCCATCTGTGTTAAACGATATTTGCAGCGCGCATTCTGTCAATCGCTGACAGTTATGTAAAATTAATATTGGCTTTAAGTTTTCTTAAATTTTGTAACGTTCCGATCAACTTCCTTATTTTTTTATTTCATAAGATCCTTCTCCTGACAATAACGAACACAACAAAATTTTTTTAGTGAAATCGGTCCATCCGTTCACGCGTGATGGCGTGACCAAGGGAAATAGGGATTCATTTATATATATATATATATACAAGCTGACTCGGCAGACGATGTCCTGTCTTAACTATGAATGTCATATTTTAAACAACTGACAGTTATGTAAAATTGATATTAGCGTTAAGTTTTCTTAAATTTTCTAATATTCTGTTCAACTTCCTTAATTTTTTCTTTCATAAGATCCTTCTCCTGACAATAATTAACACAATAAAAAAAGAATTAGCGAAATTGTTCCATACGTTCACGCGTGATGCGATGACCAAGGGAAATAGAGATTCATTTATATATATATATAGATATAGATTATTATCCTCCCCTTTTTATGTATATACTTGTATATATTATTATAGTATTTTAAGACGGTTAGCTTATAAATAAATAAATTTTTGAGTAATTGCACGCCAAAATCTGAACACAGGCAATAACAGAAGCATTACAGGTGCTTTGCCATCCCAGAGACCGAACTGAAATGATACATGTGCCTGCGTTTAACCATTAACTAAAATTTAACCCACACATACCCTTCAATCTGGAACCCATGAAGGCTGTTCGGAGGCAGAAAAATTCTGGGTAGAAGTTCTCGGAAGGAACTTCTTCACAAAGAGCTTTAGGTATTACTATATACATATATGTATACTAGTGGCTCTGTGAGTCGTAGACCTAGCGAGGCTGTCTTTGCATATTATATTTATTCGTTTGTATTAATTTATGTGTGATTTTGTATTTATTGTTGAATAAATTCAAAAATCTAATATGGGTTTTAAAGTACCTGAAATAAATGTTTTTTTTTTTTACAGCTTAAAACTGAATAAATGTTCACCGCACACCTTAAAACAAAAAGCGCCCGCAAAGAGCATGAAATCATTTTAATCGTTTATTGGGAACAAAAAACAAATACATTCAAAGACAAACAATGTAAAACGATGTTGAAACTGTGGCGCAGCTAGCAACGCCCGACTCCTAGTGAGAGGGTAGGTTGTTCCAAGACTAATACTTAACCAAGGTATTTTAACAAATATTTAAAGAAATGAAAATTATAAACTAATACATTTTGAGATAAGAGCTTTGTGTGTGTGACCTAATGTTGAGTAAGAGAAGGTGAGGGTGTGTGTGTTTTCCGAGATGTTAAATTTCCACAAGTTTTTCTGTAGCATCTTATGTGATTTTAATAAATTGTCGAGTTTTTTCTTACATTCATTTCTGGTAACAGAATAGATGTACTTAGATTTTTTTATTTATTCTATTATATATTTTAGAGCTCATGTAGGTAAAATGGCGACGTGCTGCTACGGTTGTACAAGGCTTTACAACACAAACTGAAATAGCAGTTTTTTTTTATTTTTTACGTTTTCAACCCCCATCTCTCCAAAATTTTGGAAAAAATTGAAAACTGAACCGTCAAATAAAACCATATCCATACTCGATCCTGCTCACAAAATTTCACGAGAATCGGTTAAAAAATGCGACTTGTAGAGAAGAAAAGCCGGACATTCGGACATACGAAAGCATTTTTGTTCAAGCTGAAATGGCGGCTTCGCTCGCGTTTCGCGCTCGTTCGGTCAACTAATGTTTTCATCTTTTAGTTCATGAGGGGTTAACGGAAATAGGTTCCAACATTTCAAACAGACGAGTGGTGGCCTTGTAGTGACCGCTGCGATTTACGAGTTGTAGGTCGTAGGTTCGAACCCGGACATTTTACTTTGTATAAGTAAATTATTTCATCACCACTGCTCTCAAAATGGTGAAGCAAAATACTATGTGGAAACCGCCGAGTCATAGAACTAAAAAATGGAAAACATGTCACATCTACCAACCCGCACTGGGCCCGCGTGGTGGATTACGGCCCACTCCCTCTCACAGAGAGAAGCCCTGTGTCCCAACAGTGGGAACATTATAGGCTAATTATGCTTATGCTATTTCAAACAAACTTCAATTCTTTCTTTTTTTGAAGACTCAATAGTTAATTTATTGATGAAGAGGTTTGATTGAAAGATTGATTGAAATGTTTTTTCAATCGATGAAAGTGATTTCCGTTTGGCTAGATGAAAGTTTACATAGCAGATTTAAATAGCTTTTCGGCTAGTCTATCTTTCTATATCTATACAAATAAAAATCAAATGACATCACATCAAAGCTGCTGCGCCTATTTGGCTAATAATTTTTTTGTTGTTTGTAATTGTCAGGACAAGGTTTGTGTGAAAGTTTTTTTTTTTTTTTGAAAGTCCACCGGGTATGTCGGAAATTTGGATCCTATATTTGTATGGAATCCACCCCGGTCGACGCCGGGCACGAACAGCTTGAATTTTCATTTACACATACATAACATCACGCCTGTATTCCCCGAAGGGTTAGGCAGAGATGTACCTATAGCACACCCACATTTCGCCAGTTATGTTTAAGTCCCATGTAATAGGGGGCGAGCCTATTGCCATCAACCGGGCACAAAAATTCAATTCAATTCAATTTCAATTTTCGGGAATTTTCATTTCTATAGAAAAAATTGGAATCTATAGTAACTTTACAAGCATTAAGCCTGTATTGTCAGAAGGGATAGGCAGGTGTGTAGTACACCCATTTTTTTTTTTTTTTAGCCTATGCAATCAAATCAAATCAAAAGCCATTTATTCAAAGGCTGAGAATTAGCGTTTTTCGAACGTTAAAACTACATAAGACAGTCCCCGAAACGCCCGCCCTTCAACACTTCCTAGTGCTTTAGCTGGGGAGAAGAAGTGGCGCAACAAACTGTCCAGCAGTACACATGGGCAAAAATAAAGACTCCGTTCTGTTACTTAGAAATCTCTAACAAAAAAAAAAACAATCACACAATTATCTGAAACGAACTCAAGACTGCGCTCAACAGTTGCGCTTGTAATCTCGAGACCGATGTGGCAATCTATCTGCAAACAGTAAAGTTTTTATATGGTGGTTCAGAGGTTCAAAATTACCTACTTATTTTTAATTATCTAATTATTTTCAGACGGATTTTGACAGACAAAATATGATCGTCACGGACATCGCAAAAATATTTTTTTTGTATTTATTTATTTAATTAATTATGTACACACAATAAAATACAGAGGAACACGACATAATATAACTAATTCATTCATCCATTTTTTTTTACAAAGTCCTGAAATATCAGACAATACTGCGACAAAATAAATATACAAGTGCACTCAATATTTAAATGCTCAAATATTTAAGCTCCCTTTCTTAAACAAATTCAAATAAAGTTACAAATTGAGTTTATAACAGCCTACAGTTACTCTAAAATTGGAATAAAATGCTAATTTAACGCATGTTTAAGAAAAACTTTTCAGTCGACTCGCCAATCCTAAGATTTTAATGCAACCACGTTAAACAGAATAAAAAAAGAAAATTATGAAGAAATATTGATGGAAATCCTTATTTATTTCCCGGTAACCTAATCTTCAGTTCTGCGTACTAAGTGTGATTAAAAAACTAAGTTACAAATACGAAATAAAGTTTTAAAGTTATGAGAAGAAATATTTTACGATAACAACCGTTTGTTTATTAATTGAAAGAATATTTTAATTAAGTAGGTGAAATAAATATTAATTAATACTTACCGAACTTAAAAATTCAGGAACAAACCACTTCACAACAAATAAATTCACTAATTTGTTAACAAACAAAATAATCAGTCAATAGTATTTTTTTAATTGTCACTTTCAAATCAACAGCTTATTCTTATTTCGAATTTTCCCGCTCGACAATTTTTTTTATCGCGCCCAGGCAACCGTTTCATTCAGCCGGCGATAGCGGACTGCCGAGAGTATAATATAAAGCTCTAAATACACGGGAGCAATTGAAAACTTAAGGTGTTTTGAGGGTTGTCGATTTCTGTGTGAATTTAGTCAGAAGAATATAAATGATTGTGTTTATATTTTCATTCTTTTCAAAATAAAACTCCGTAGACGTATTGTTTGTTCAAGTTCACAGTAACAACACGTGATAGCAAATAAATAAGCTTCATTCTCATTCATAGCGTCATTGTGATTTTGGCATTATTTATGTGTCCTTGGCAGCGTATACGGGAACCTTTTTGTTGGTTAATTATAAATTCTGTTAATTTTGGATGAGTTCTACGTCCACCAGTGGACGTCTTTTAATATGGCCATGATTTCAGATGAGATTCAATTGAATAAATAATAGATTGTCTCTGTAGTATTTCTATTTTATTAGTTAGGTACATCCTCATCTCTGGTTTTTTGGTTGGCGCGAATATAAAATGACTCTCTCAGAAACGCCTTAGGATAAAATAAATATATTTGATACAGAGAAACATTCCAACTAATTCGAATTAAATTAAATATTCATATTTTGTTTGATCTAAACTCTATTAAGTACCAAGTTTTTTTTTACTGGCCATTTTGTTCCTACTGCTGGACAAAAGCCAAATCTCCTTCCACCCCTCGCTGTCCAGAGCTGCCAAGGAGCTATATTTATTAAAGGAGTCCAGCTCATCTCATCATCTCCGTCTGAGCCTGCCGCGATATCGTTTGCTATAAAGCGGGACCCACTGGGTCATAAGTTTGACATGCGGCAGATGTGTCCAGCCCTATTCCATTTAAGCGTGGCATTACCAAGGTTACTTAAAATAAAACATACAAAGATATAATTACTGTTTCTAACTAAACCATTAGTGTTCTAAAACCTTTGTTTAAATAATAAATAATTGGTTTGAAAACACCGAACAACAAAATAAAAAAGGTAAAAACTTTTTTTTTAATCTGTCTATGGTGTCATTTAAATAAACGTTCTGTAATTCAAATGGCCTTCCAATCACAAACAAATTGTTTTTGATTTCACAGAAAAGGTTTTGTTATTGTCATCAACTCATCACACTTTTCGGTTGGCAGATGCTACGCCAATTACGGGTTCCTAAATTTCGACGGATATTAAAAAACTCTTATTTGAGAATTACCTAGATTATTCGCCTCATTTCCATATTTCTTTGAATTTTCAACTTTTTGAATTCAATCAAAGACAGACGATTTAATTTGACTGCCCGGAATAAATTGATGCAATCAAAAAGAAAAGTAGTGTATGTAGCCAGTGCATCTTAATGTTATCTATTTAAAAAAAGAAGTATTTATTACAGATATTTGGGAGAATAGAATTTTCTCATGGTTTGGAATGGAAAATAAATAAACGATTTCGTCCGTAAGGCCGTAGCTCCAAGGCGAAGCCATTATTTATCGAGCACGTGACAAGTGAAACGTATTACGCTCTAGACTCTAGTAGAGGCAGACTTGAGGTGCGTAAGTTTACCTCAAGTCAAATTAAAGTTAATACACAGCTTTAGACTAAGAATTAAAAAAATAAAAACACGCTTATATCGCACACAAAAAATTCAAAATAAAAAAGAAATTAATTTGATGAGTTTTTTGGGGTTGATAACCCGAAAAAAAACTCATCAATTTAATTATTTTTTATTTTATCATGTTTACATATCGTTTCGCTAGCTAATTCAAATTGACCTTGTATACGTTGATCATTGCTATTTATGGTATTACACCTATTTTAATACAGTCCACTTCTTTTAATATAAAGTTCCGATTGAGCCCATCCGATGATCTGGCTCGAAGGACATTATGTTTGTTAATTAGTCGTTATGAAGGATCCAAATGGAATTACTAACGACTACCCCTCAAGGTCATAGGGTATATGAGATCAGAACTTAATGGATCGAATCAATCATAATTTGACACACTGTGCGTCCATCTATGACGTGTTTGGGTTAAACTCAAACAGCTGCGTGTAATAGACGGGACGGAGTTTCATGGTTTATTTGACTTTTTATTTAGGTAGGTACCAATTAATTCCGGATTTCAATGTCGGGGTGGCATTTGTTATTGAGTTTTTCGGAGTGGTCGTGTGGTAGGTATTTATATACCTAAAGGTTATGTAAATATTTGTATTTGATTGATTAAAGCTCAAGTTATGAGGATATTGTTGTTAGGTTAGGTCATGTTAGGTTTCTCTTGCGGGGAACTCTCCTTCGGGGCATGAGTGTCATCTGCTATGCGGATGACACTCTCCTCACCGCCCGGGGGGGGAGTTTTAGGGAGGCGGCCAATCTGGCCTCGGCGGGTGGATCCTTGGTCGCGGGGAGGATCCGCCGCCTAGGTTTAACGGTGGCGCTGCACAAGACCGAGGCCGTGTTCTTCCACGGGCCTCGGCGGCGCCCCCCACCTGATGCCCACATTTTCGTGGAGGGCATCAGAATTGAGGTGAAGGCCCAGATGAAATATCTGGGCCTTGTACTCGACAGCAGGTGGCGCTTCGGTCCGCATTTTAGCGGGCTGTCGTCGCGCCTGCTGAAGGCCGCAGGCGCGCTCTCGTGGCTGCTACCCAACTTGGGGAGGCCCAGCGCGCGATGCCGGCAACTTTACGCCGGCATCTTGAGGAGTATGGCCCTTTACGGGGCTCCTATCTGGGAGGACTCCCTCCAAAGGAGGGAGAACGCCGCCGCCTTGCGGGCGCCCCAAAGGGCCATAGCCCAGCGGGCGGCGCGGGCCTACCGCACAGTGGGCTTCGCGGCAGCATGTGCTCTGGCCAGCACCCCTCCTTGGGAACTCGAGGCGTGAGTGCTCGCCAGAGTATATGAATGGACGGCGGGGCGGAGAGCGGGAGGAGAACGCCCAGCCCCGGAAGAGCGGGAGGCCGTCCGGCGGGAGGCGAGGGATGCCATCGTCCTCCATTGGACGGGGGAGCTCGCCACCGCAGCTTTTGGCCGCCGAACCCTAGACGCGATTGGGCCAGTGTTGCGAGACTGGCTCGAGCGGTCGCATGGGTTCCTCTCGTTCCGTCTGGTGCAGGTGCTGTCCGGACACGGTTGCTTCGGATCGTACCTGCACCGGATAGGACGGGAGGAGACTCCGTCGTGCCACGACTGTGGCGCGGTGGACGACACGGCGCAGCACACCCTCGAGGTGTGCCCTTCGTGGTCCGAGACGCGCCGCAGTCTCATCGCGGTGATCGGACCGGACCTCTCACTTCCCGGCTTGGTTAATGCCATGCTGCAGGATGAGAGGTCCTGGGCGGCAGTCGCCTCCTTCTGCGAACACGTCATGTCCCAGAAGGAGGCGGCTGAGCGCGCGCGGGAGGACGATCCTCACGCGGCGTCGCTCCGAAGGCGGAGGAGGGGTCGAAGAAGACGTCAGTTTGATAGTCATCTCCGACTCCTCCCAGGTGGAGGCCAGCAGGCAGCGGGTGCGGGGGCGCCCTTGCCTGTATTGCACAGGCCTCCACCAGTGTCGGACGGGAATGGCCAGGTGTTCCCGGCCATTCCCGTAGCCCCCCAAGCTGGGGGGAATGCGGGGTCCGCCAGCTAGGCGGGCACGCGCCGGGAGGGTTGTGGATGCAAAGGCTGAGCCGGATTCCCATGGCCTTCCCATCACGGCGATGTGGGAACACCGCTGAGTTTTAGTGGGTATACTGTCATTCCGACAGGAGTCCCACATATCCCGTCTCGTCCCCCCACGAGCGGGAATGCATAAAGCATTTCTCAGCGACAAAAAAAAAAACAAAAAAAAAAAAAAAAAAAAGGTCATGTTAGGTTTCCAGCTGAGAGGACTCTACACAGCGTGCCTTGAGCGGGGCCCGTTTCCCACTTTGTGGAAGACTGGTCGTCTGGTCCTGCTCAGGAAGGTGGGGCGCCCTGTGGACTCGCCGTCCGCGTACCAGCCCATAGTGCTGCTAGACGAGGTGGGCAAGCTGCTGGAGCGGATACTCGCACCCCACCTCGTCGGCCACTTGTGCAGAGAAGGACCGGACCTGAACGAAAGCCAATTCGGCTTCGGGCAAGGGAGTTCCACCATCCACGCTATATCGCGGGTGAGAGTCCTGGCGGAGCAAACGGTGTCCCAGGGTGGGGTGGTGGTTGCGGTGTCCGTGGACATCTCCAACGCCTTCAACATCCTGCCCTGGAGTTGTATTCGGGAGGCACTGCGTTATCATCAGGTGCCTCTCTACCTCCGCCGCATCGTTAGGGCTTATTTGGCGGAGAGGTGTGTGATACATGGACGTAATGGCGTTAACCAGTGCCACATGTCGTGCGGTGTTCCACAGGGCTCGGTCCTGGGCCCGCTCCTGTGGAACATCGGGTACGACTGGGTGCTGAGAGGTGAACTCCAACCGGGCGTCGACCTGCTGATCTCCAAGGCCCACTTCACGTTCATGGGTTATTCTAAATAACTCGGAGTTAACAGCTAACTCAGGGTTAATCAAAAAATTCATCTTGCGCCATCAAGAGTGAGAGGTAAACGTTGAGTTAAAATTTAAATATTAAACCCACCGATGTGGGAGAGTTAGGTCGCCAAACTCTGGGTTAGTGAAAGTAATGCCAAAATAAATTGACGTTATGAGGTACCGCTGATAACTTATTTTGTATTTTAAATTGTTCGACGTTGTAGTAAGTGCAAAATTGGGTGCTAAATCAGCTGGCAATATATTCATGAACTCATATAAAAATAAATACAAATTATGAAAAACTTAAAACATATTTTTCCTTATCTAACGTTTTTGTTGATCAATAAACTAAATCTCCATGGAAACCACATACAATGCGATTAAAATGAAATGGTTGAACGGATTTTAATTAAGGAGGTCAACAAAAGCCCATACAAGTTTGCCCAAACGTGTACCTCGAGGTACACGTGCACGAAATAGTAGAGAAAATATAAAGGAATTCGAAAATAATTGTATTTATATCTTTCAATAATTTAAAACTACATAATACATTATTTTTTATGCATGTACAACTGCGTTAAATTTTGTTGACACTCGGGTTGACATTATTTCGTAAATGTCATTCACATGTCATTCCGTTTAGTCGTGAGACAACAGTGACTGAAGCCGGCAGCAGACAGCTGTCAACTTGACAGTTGTTTTTTGTAAGTAAGGTAGTTGTGCTTGTGCCGATGATAGAATGCCAAAATGGCGTGCTTTTTATTATGTTTAAAGTTATTTTATTCTTGGCCCCGGATGAGCATAAAAAATATAAAAATGCAATATTATTCAGCGTATTTCATGCCACTAAGTGTACCTCGGTACTTCATTTGAGCAGATTTTGGTGACATCCTTTAGCACATCGGTAGACTATGACGTGGGTTCGGACATAGGATACTTTTTATTTCGGTAGTACGTTCCCGTAGGATAATTTTCGACCTTCAGGAGGGCGAAGCCGCAGCCAAAGGCTAGCGTTCGAATGTTTATTTTTCATTCTTAAATTAATTAAAAAAGTAGTTGTACATATCTGCCTTGTTTAATTTCATATCTTTTTTGTTGTCTTCATACCTGCCGAATACTTTAATAGATAAAGCAAATCACATACACTCATAACATAACATCACGCCTGTATTCCCCGAAGGGTTAGGCATCAGTGTACCTATAGTACACCCACATTTCGCCAGTTATGTTTAAGTCCCATGTAATAGGGGGCGAGCCTATTGCCATCAACCGGGCACAAATCCAGACTCCGGGCTGCTACCAAGAAATTCCAGATGGAAAAACCCAATAACACTTTGCCCGACCCGGGAATCGAACCCGAGACCTCATGCTCAGCAGTAGCGCTTGCGACCATTAGACAAACGAGGCAGTTTCTAAAAAAAATAAACATAACTAGCTATAGCATTAGCTAGCTATAGCTTGCATATATAGCTTTGTTTCGATAAAGCAAATCTGCTAACAAAATAATCAGCTTTTTTAAATTCTGTCGCGGAACAATAATCCGCTGTTCTGTAGAAACGAAGACTACAAGCTTACCAATATGTAAGAAGATTTTCTTATTAATTCTGTGGGTAGCTGAATCTCTGATTTATTTTACTGATTGCACACAACATCACGCCGGGTTTCCCCGAAGGGTTATGCAGAGGTGTATATAGCTGTAGTACACCCACATTTCGCAAGTCCCGTGTAACAGGGGCGAGCCTATTACCATCAACGGGCACAAATCTAGACTCCGGGCTGTTGTTGAGAAATTCCTGATGGAAAGCCCAAAGTCAAAGTCAAATCATTTATTTCAAATAGGTATATAAAAGGCACTTATGAACGTCAAAATTTAGAAAAAAAAATATTGATTCTAGCTGCCCCTTCCAAAAGGTAGTTTCGTATGGAGAAGAATTGGCAAGAAAGTCCACCGTTAATCTTTTAAAAATGTTTTACACTAAGATGTATACATATTACACAGGAAAACAGCATGTCTGTTGCATGAATTTTATTTCATGAATCTGAATAGTCTTTCCACGCTGAATTCAAAAACATATGCCTTTTTTATGCAGCAGCTCTAGTTTAGCAGCTATGGAGTGATGGGATGTTTTACTAAAAATGCACTGAGTTTAAAGTATAAAAAAATATTAAATATGTTTATTCCGAATGAAATTTTGTTTTATATGATTTTCTCGCGTGATATTTGTTAGTACTGCTATTTTAGATGCTCCAGCAATAATCAACCATCATATATACGTTCCAATATCCCTGATATCTCTCCTCCATAGTGCGAATATCCTGGTGGAAACGCTCCCCTTGTTCCTCGCTGAGGTCACCGAGGTTTTTTAGAAAAATATTCGAGATGGCAAATATTGTGAAACCTAGGACAAGGAAAAAAAACGTTCTTCTGTAATGTAGAATTTTTTGGTGGTGGTGGTAACTGTGGTCTGTGAGAACAATATCACGCATGCGTGGGATTTTCTCGGTACAAGAGTGTTCAGTAAACTTCCCCAAAATTTTAACACAGAAGAAGAGCTTTATGCACACCTTTTCAGATTATGGAGCGATATCCCACAGGTGACAATAGACAACCTGATACTCAGCATGCCACGCCGATGTAGAGTCGTCACTAAAGCCTTGGGAGGTCCAACAGATTATTAAAAAGTTGCTAAAGGAATGTTTCTTTTTATTTAATGTTTTGTGGTACCCGCACATGCTAGATTTAAAAAATTCTGAATTGTAACTTGTATATTTGTAATTTTGAAACAATTCTACAAAAAAAATTTGCGTATACAGAAATTACAAATATTTATGACTTACAATTCTTACGAATTTTTAAAAGGGTAACACAAATCATGAGGGCTATGGCACGCTTCATTCCCAGTCGCTCTCGCGGGGATTGCCACGGGAGGCATATGGGAATAAAAATTCCCAGTTGCTACCGGGTGGCGACTGGGAACTTATTGCTCCACTTTTTGCGGCGTGGATTAGCACTAGGAATAATGACAAATCCTAACCCTAGACGGTCGACATCAGGCGCACCCCGAGGTTCGGTTGATTAGGTTCCTTTAAACCCTTAACACAGAAATAGGAGCCCCGCGAAGCGGGGCTCCGTCGACCAGATTATTAACCCTAACCCTAGCCGGTTAACGTCCCTTTTTATTTTATTCTTCACAAGAAACAAAGCAATGTATAGCGAAACCGAAGTGGGGGCAATGACTTCCCAGTCACCACCGGTGGCGACTGGGAATTTTTATTCCCATTCGCCTCCGGTGGCATTACCCGCGGGGGCGACTGGTAATGAACGTATGTCACGACGATGCCCTACTTAATTGTACGATTTGTAAATTTGTAGAAATACAAGTCTACAATTCGTATAATTCATTTAATCTTACAAGGTTGTTCTTATAGTTTTGTGGTACCCGCACTTGTAAGATTTACAAGTGAATTGTGAATTTTAATTATTGTACAGTTTTGTGATAACATAATGTAGAAAGTCATTAATATGTACGATTGTACAGTACCTACTTGTAACCTCACTAACTACTCGAAGACCTACGAAAATATTTATACCAAGTAGCTGTTACGTAGTTTTTGCATTATCTATTTTCTCAGGCGCTCAACATGTCAAAGTTTCTAACTAAACCCTATTCCTCATAGCCAAAGTTTCCAGGTCTATAAATATAAATGGAATCGGGAGAAGGTTTTAGGAAGTTTTCCAATATTATCAGAGCGTGGTTCTTGTGACCATAGTACTTATTTACGTTGTCAGAGATTTCGCCCGGAAAATGTCATGTTTGTCGAGCTTTGTTAAATAGACGGCTAGAATAAGAACTATATTTACCTATACTCTAATATATGTCCTACTTATCACTAGTGGCCGCAAGAGTTACTGCTGAGCATGCGGTTCTGGGTTCGATTCCCAGGTCGGGAAAAGTGTTATTGGGTTTTTCCATCAGGAATTTCTCAGCAGCAGCCCGGAGTCTAGATTTGTGCCTGGTTGATGGCAATAGGCTCGCCCCTATAATATGGCTCTTGCGAAATGTGGGTGAACTATAGCTGTACACGTCTGCCTAACCCTTCGGGGACAACTGGTGTGATGTTATGAGTGCAATCAGTAAAATAAGCCAGAGATTCAGCTACCCACAGAATTGAGAAGAAAATATTCTTACAGTTTGGTTAGCTTGTAGGATTCGATTCTACAGAACAGGGTTTTTTTGTCCCGCGAAAGAATTTAAAAGCTCGAGTATGAAAGCTGATTACTTTGTTAGGAGATTTACTATATCTATTAAAGTATTTGGTAGGTATAATCAATTTATAATCTTGTTACTTAAGCTTAAAGTGGCACCATATGAACGTATGTGTATGCATGTGTTTTTCGCCGAGAGGGACTTTCGTTGTTAAAACAATATTGTCACTTGTTTATTTATATTTTGTGTTTCGCGTTCTATGTACAAATAAACGTCATTCTTTCTTTCTATTTCTTTATGTCGAAACAATTTCGTAAAATACGAACACATCGAAAGCCTTTTCTCGACAAAAAACCTTTTTATTTCAACATTATTTAAGTAGAGTGTATTGTCTTATAGGTTTTACTATTCATAGTAAACTATTTTAGCTTTTGCGTGATATTAGCTTTGAGCTAGATGTTTATATTGAAAGGGAGACAGTATTTTTTCTCTAACTTTAATTTATTTTGGCACATGATTTGGTATTTTTAATGAAAAATTCTCAGCTTTTAGACGAAGTAACTGTTCGGGCATTGACTTCGATTAATTTTTTTATTAGTGTTGGAGGTGGTGACGAGTTGCGAGTGTCGTACGTTTGAACCCAGACGTAAATTTAACTTTGTGAATTGTTTTTATAGCACCACCGCTCTCTCAATCTCAAACTATGTCCTTTAAGAAGTATTTTTCTATAACTATGTAAATTCCGGAGCTCCTAGTTTTATTTAGTAATTATTATAGAGGTATGAAGAACAGGGTGTAAAGTTCACTCATACTCTATGGAAAAGGGAGGATCCTCCGACCAGACGGGTGTCGTGTTTGTGGGCAACTGCCCGACGGTTGATGTCGGGACGTTGTATACATGCTAGTCGCGCGGTAAACTCTGCTTGCGCGATGCAGGATTTGCGTGACGTCAGTATGACGTGTAGCTCGCATGTGGCGATGTTGATACCGTTACACTTATCTGTATGTGTTATCACTTATTTTAGAGAATGCTGGTTAGTGGTGACTGTACCCTATTACTTACCTTTTATTTACAACTTACGAGTTACAGGTCGAGGATTCGAACCGAGGCATGAATGCAGCAATTTATAATATCAGCCATATAGAGAAGGCATGAGCATTGATCACCACGCTTACTTAAGATGGGTTTACGATTTCAAACTTATACAGGGTGACTGGATCTGGACCCGCCATAGCAAATTCTCATATAGAGGAGCTCATTTACTAATTATTGAACCTAACTTTCCCTAGTTAAAGTTTTATAGTTTAGGAGATATGTATTTTTTTATACTTTATTGAGATTTTTCCAAAATTTTACCTTCAAGCATTCACAATATTTTTTTGTATTATTTTAGTAGTTTTTTTTATTATTTGTTGGTAGTTTATAAACATTGGTGATTAAAATACCTTGGAAATTCCCTCAAACTAGGGTTAAAATATAAGAATGCAAGCTTTTTAAAAAAAAATACAATAAAAAAATATTTACGAGCTAGGGAAAGTAAGGTCTAATAATTAGCAAATGACTTCCTCTATATGCGAATTTGCTATAGCGGGTCCAGATCCAGTCACCCTGTATATTAACTATAAGTCCAGCACCCTAATTGCGTAACACACTATCAATCATAATCTGAATCATTTTGAAGCCTATTGCTAATCCATTGTTTCATATGTTCGAAAAATTTGTCTGCTCAACAGCGTAAATAACGCAATGAATGTTGTTGTACTGTCAAAATGGAAGCCATTCCTACTGTCATGTGCTATGTAATTACCCCGCAGGTTTACTCATGATGTTTTACTTCACCGATGTCAGTGTATCCAAGAAAAACTTAGAAAGCAATTTGCTTTGTGCAATTATTTTCATCACCGTAGCTCTTGTAGAGACTAGACTATTTAATATTATTGTGATGTTTAAGACACCCTGCATCCACTTGTATTAATATGCCAGATAAATACGTAATTTCTGTCTATGAATAGCTTTTATTACCTAATTAAATTTCAGACAGGGCCAGCGTCAGATTCCACAGCGTATTGAAATCTTTAGGAATTCATTAGCTATTCTGGTTGTTCTTTGTATTAAAAGACAACTTACAAATAACTTCTAGGAATTTCCTAGTCTAGAACTAGCAAAAATGAAAAAAAAAACATAAAATATTACAATAAATATACAGGATGTTTGGCAGAACGTTGAACATACGAAAATGGTGGATAGGTGGGGTCATCTGCTACTTACTCAGCCCTAATTTATTTGGCCCTGACTCCCTAGCTTTTTTTTTTTTTTGCTTTCTTCTATTTTCAACACTTTCTAAACTTTAAAGTTTAATTTTTATTAAAAATGGGTAAAACAGGCAATTTTTTTTTAAATCTTTATCTTTCTGTAAGTTTGAGGACTCTTAACTTTTTTTCTAGCTAACATCTGAATAAAGCAATAATTTTATAAGAATCTGCCAAAATTAAAGACTAAAAAAAAATAAAAAAAATCCTGTTTTACCCATTTTTAATAAAAAATACACTTTAAAGTTTAGTAAGTGGTGAAATTAGAAGAAAGTATTTTTTTTTTTTAAATATATCCATGTGGCCAGGGCCAAATAAATTAGGGCTGAGTAAGTAGCAGATGATCTCCACCATTTTCGTGTGTTCAACGTTCTGCCAAACAACCTGTATATAAATTATTATTTTATTTTTATTTTTATGATAATTATTCCATTAATGGAATAATTGAATATAGAATTAACGAAGTCAAGTTTTGAATATGAATATGGATGCCTATAAAAGTAGAGAAAGACCAAAGAAACGATGGATGGACTGTGTGGAAGATCATATGGATAGAAAGGGAGTGACTACCGATGTGACGACTGATAGAGAAGTATGGGAGAAATTGGATGAGTGCAGGACAATGATGATGATGAAGACAAATGTCTGCGGTTTTAGTACGTTCCTCCTTCAAAGTTCATTTCTCTTATCAATATAAAGCTCCTTATCTTAGTTATGTAGGTTAGGATAAGTACTGTAGCGAAATAAAAGAGGAATCACAACATAAATACGTATAATTTTGATAACAAATAAAAATAAGTACACCGAAAATTAACAAAATTATACATAGTAAAAGATAACCAAATTATTAAAGAATTACTTCAGATTATTGCTGCTTTGAACAATGAAATTTTAAGTAATTTTAACCAAGTTAAACATAATGAAAAACGGATTCTTTTCGCAAATTATTTTGGTACACGACCTATCTCGAACCGATTGCAATCGTTTAAACACAGTCCTATGCACGCAAAATACTTGCTCTTTACGGTATACTACACTAAGTTTGAACCGTGGCTCAGTACAAAGTCAGGTTTAAAACGTTATTAATCTTAAATATAAGAGAAAGAACAAGTTACCTAGTGACTATAATAAAATTAAGATAAATTGTAAGAAAACGGAAGTCCGGTATAAGTTTTCAGCGTCGTGCGCATGACTGGTAGCTCGTAGAGATGTAGGGATACGCAGTTTTTACGCAGACTGACAAACTGACAGCACGACAGCTTCGGATTGGGTCACGAGCTGCCTTCGACGTTCCCAGCCCGACGGGAGAAGCTGAAATTTGGCTTAAATTAAACGTTCGTCATTTAGAGATAAATAAATAGACAAGCAGACCAAAGATACATGTAGAATCCCTGATAGAGCGGGTGAGAAACAAATATAGGATTTCACAAAACAATAATGGGAAAACTGACGGAATACGTGCCAATTTTCAAATGAACCAATACATTAAAGGAACACAGCTGAGATATGTTATTTCGCCTAACAGGCCTTTTTTTTTTTGCGTGAGAAATCATCAAATGACCTCTCTCGCTCTGGGCGGAGCGGAAGGGCGTGTCAGACTCTTACTGACTAAAACCCTCCCATGTTCCTACAGTTGCCTGTGCGCCAGGGCCACGGTAACTCTTTCGAACAATCCGCGATCCCGGCAGGCATCGGCCCTATCGGACCCCATCATTTATGCTGGCATCTCTTTGAGGCGCGCGTGGAACACAACGCGCCGTCGACCCGGGCCTGGTCCTTACCGGACGGCGAGCTGCCCATTGCTCGCCATGCGCAAGCCCGCGCCTACGGTGGCCGTGAGTCAGCTATCGACTCCCGACACCCAGGGTGTCTCCTCCTGCAGTGACTAGGGGCGTGAGGGCGCAACGATTGCATCACGCGCTCCGCCTCCTCCTTCGCAAGCATTACTGCTTTGCAGAAGGAGGTGACGGCTTCCCATTCCCTCTCGCTCCGTACCACGGCCTTGACCAGGGCCGGACGCGAGAGACCGCCGCCGCCAATCGCCGCCACGAGGACACGGCGGTGCTCCGCCCAAGCTGGGCAGACCTCCACCGTATGCTCCACCGTGTCCTCCGGTCGATAGTGGGGAAGACCTGACAGTCTATAATCCTAGAGTACCAATCTAAACAAATATTATAAAGTTTTTTTTTTTTTTATATGTATTTTTTTTACACTTAACAGCTGAACGGATTTGGATGAAATTTGGCACACCTCCACCGTATGCTCCACCATGTCCTCCGGGTGGTCCACACAATGACAATACCCGGGCGTTTCCTCCCGCCTTATCCGAAACAGGAACCTCCCGAAACAGCCATGTCCGGTGAGGACCTGCGTCAGGCAAAAGGTGAGGAAGCCGTGGCGCCGCTCAAGCCACTTCTAAAAGAGGGGACTTACCGCCGCAATTGTGGCGTGCCCAGCGCTGGGTTGCGACAGCCACACTCTCCATGCCACCATGAGATCCCGCCGGAGCTCTGTGCGCTGTGCCGCGATTACTCGCGGCAGCGGAGTAACGCCCCGGCGTTTCGCCTCCTCGCGCCACTCCCAAATGTGCGCGAGGACTTTTGCCTCCAGATCCCATGGCGGCAATCCGACAAGGAGGCTCGCCACCTCGCAGGAGACCGTGTGATATCCCCGGACCAGCCGGATGGCCATGACCCTTTGGGACGCGTTCAACCAGCGGGCTGGTCGGAGCCTCAATGAACGCGCCCACACCGGTGCCCCGTAAAGGGCCATGGACCGCACGACCCCCGCGTAGAGCCTGTGGCAGGAGGCGTTTGGATCCCCTACATTGGGCTGGGGCTGCCTTAAAGCGGCTCCTGCCCAATCTGGGGGTCCAAACGCCTCCTGCCACCTGTCCAGTCTGAGAGCAAAACGTCGGAAATGCTGAACGAAGTTCCACCGGCTGTCGAGGACAAGTCCCAGGTACCTCATTGTCGACTCGACGCCGATGTGAACCCCTCCCACCAATATTTGGGAACCCGACAGTGGTGCGTTCCGAGAACCATGAAAACACATGGCCTCGGACTTGTGCAGGGCCACCTCGAGTCCCAATTGCCGGATCCTCTCAACGACTGTCGCAACCCCGCGTGTCATCAATCGGCCGCCGCCTGGTGCGACCTCCCCTGCGCCAGGACCACCGTGTCGTCAGCGTAACAAACGACGCTGACGCCGCTAGGGAGGTCTGCGCGCAGCACCCAGTCATACCCGATGTCCCACAGATGCAGCCCCAGGATCGATCCCTGTAGGACACCGCACGACATTTCTCGCCGGTTCCATTCTCCCTGGTGACCGGGGTAGATGACGGCCCTGTCCGTCAGATAGGCCTTGACTGTACGACAGAGGTAGGTCGGCATCCGGTGATACCGGAGTGGCTCCCTGATGCAACTCCAGGGCAGGGTATTGAAGGCATTGGCGAAGTCTATAGACACCGTTAACACGATTCCACCCTGGTCCACAGCATCCCCCGTCATGAGGGCCCGCATGCGCATGATGGCGTCCAGCATAGAGCGCCCCCTGAGGAAACCAAACTGGCTCTCCGCCAAATCCAGCCCCACCCGCACCAGCTGCCCGACGAGGCGGTCTGCAATGACTCTTCCAAAGAGCTTGCCTACCTCGTCGAGCAGCACGATGGGCCGGTAAGCGGACGGAGAGTCCGCAGGGTGCCCCGTCTTTTTAATGAAGACCAGTTTCCCCGTCTTCCAACGAAGTGGGAACTGGCCCCCCTCCAATCATGCGCTTAGGATGCCTCACAGCCTTAGGAGGACAGAGAAGATTCAAAAACACAATATGGCGTTTTTGATCAAAATAAAAATACTTCCATCAATGATGGGGTAAAATTCTCTAATGACGCATCAGTCAACAGAAAAAAAATCACATACATTTTGTAAGTAAATCGAAGTTTAAAATTCAAAAGAAAACATTGACCAATTTGCCAAAATAGGTTGCAATACCAATCAAAAAGGTTTAAATGTTGCGGATTTGCGCTACAGTACGTATCTACATAAATAAACGTAGGATCCGATAAATAATCATCAACTAAAATTCAATCAATCACTGTCAAATATAATGCTCCGCCTAAACCGCTGGATCTACAAGTATGTGCACAAAAGGTAAAAGGGGTTGAATTGGAGATGGAAGTTCATCATTTTTGCCCATGGGAAATCACGTCGGGTATACACAGTTCTGGAGTGGCGACCGAGTACTCTAAGACGTAGCGTTGGAAGGCCTCCCACAATGTGGACTGATGACCTGGCGAAGGCCGCAGGAATCCGTTGGATGCGAGAAGTACAGAACCGGTCGAAGTGGCGGTGCTTGGGGAGGTCTATGTCTAGCAGTGGACGTGTAGCGGTATCTACACCGCCACATGCATGCGAGCTACACGTCATACTGACGTCACGCAAATCCTGCATCGCGCAAGCAGAGTTTACCGCGCGACTAGCATATATACAACGTCCCGACATCAACCGTCGGGCAGTTGCCCACCAGTCACACACAGACGTCTGGTCGGAGGATCCTCCCTTTTCCATAGAGTATGAGTGAGCTTTACACCCTGTTCCTCATACCTCTATAGACGTATTTCGGCTGAAATGAAGATGATACATATACACGACTTACCGGTTTATATATTTTACAAACCTAGATGAACTATACTTTTCTAAAGTAAAAAAAATATTTAAGCAAACTATTATAGAGGTATGAGGAACAGGGTGTAAAGTTCACTCATACTCTATAGAAAAGGGAGGATCCTCCGACCAGACGGGTGTTGTGTCTGGTGGGCAACTGCCCGACAGTTGATGTCGGGACGTTGTATATATGCTAATCGCGCGGTAAACTCTGCTTGCGCGATGCAAGATTTGCGTGACGTCAGTATGACGTGTAGCTCGCATGTGGCGATGTTTGATACCGCTACACTATCTTTAACACCAAATAAAATGCTATTAAAACAACCCGGCCAAGTGCATGTCGAGCCACCCACAAAAAAGGGTGTCGTAGTTAGGATGAATTTATACCAAAAACAAACTTAACATTGTAGTTGAAAAACATGTTCTCGCATACGTCACGGTTAATTCTATAACTGCAAAATATGTTAGTAAATAATCGCAAAAAAGAAATGGGTAAACTACAAATGAACGATTTTCGGACTTTTTCCTTTACTTGTGCTGTGAGACCTTTCTTCTTGCCAAATTTCATGATTCTAGGTCAACTCGAAGTAAGTATACTATAAGTTTTAAGTTCCGATTTATTTGGGAGTATCAAAACATATCGCACAAATGGCGGTTTTTTTTTTAAGTGTAACATTCGGTATTTTTTAGAGCTCCAAGCAACCGTAGACCTACGCATTTGATATTAATTTCAACTTGATATAGTATAAAAATATAAGCGATAACGTAGTTGCTAATATTTTTATTTTTTATGTTGTTTCGCATGTAATTTTTAAAATAAGTATATTTTTTTAACAATATAATGTTCAAGTCTACTAATTAATAGTGCAGTGCTTTCATTTAATTTAGATACATTCGAGATCTATAATTACGATAAAAAATTAGATGTTTATACTGCGTATATAATTATGTTTAGTTGGTAAGACTTTAAATAAATAAATAAAATTCAAATTCGATAAGCGTAACCCCACAGGCATAACCCGAGAATTGAGATTAATACGTGCGACTGGATTGTCTTAGCTCAATACTCAGTACTTTTATTGCATTCCACATGTAGGTATTCTTAGGTGGTAAACTTATAATTAGATCATATGGACCCTGTCGGGCACAGCAAAATAACTGAGTTAGGGCAGAGGAAGCATTTTTTAACTATATAACATAACTTATGCAAACTATATACCAAAACAATGATGTTTTTTTTTGTTAAACTATTCGCTTTAATTTAAAATATAAACAGGTTGAGAGATGTAATAATAATAATAATAATATACAATAAAATTTGAAGTCTCGAGTGCTTAAATTATGACTTTATAAGTCTATCACTTAGATATTCGTTTATTGAGTAGTAGCTTTTATTTACCAAAAATTGTCCAAGTTTTTTTTTAAATATGTTCATTTTCTCTTCTTTTTTATTGGTGCGGGTAGTTTATTATATAATTTAATGGACATTGCATATGGACTTGTACGAGTGTATTTTAATCTAGAACTTGGTATGTTTAGCCTAGATCGGTGTCTGAGTAGATAGCGTGTCTGAATATCTTCACGTTTTGAATAAAATTCTTGATGTTTCCGCACAAATTTGCATGTTTCTAAAATGTATATACAGGGAAGGGTTAAAATGTTATGTTGTTGAAAGAAAGGTTTGCAACTATCTGTTTGCTCAATGTTTACCAAGATTCTAATCAATTTCTTTTGCAGGGTAAAAAGTGTTTGCGCACCTGTGCTGTTTCCCCAAAGGGTGACACCATAGCTAAGCCATGCATAAGCATAAGCGTAATAGGTGAAGAGAGCTGTTTGTAAATTGGTGGTCCTTTTTATTTCACGAAGGGCGTAAGAGAATTTAGAATTTTTTGAGTGAGTTTCCTGTATGTGTGATTTCCAGTTTATATGCGTGTCGATTACTAGTCCGAGTAAGGAAAATTCGTTAACGGTTTCTAATTTTGAGTCGTTTAAAATAAAATCTAAAGCTAAAGGTGTTTTTTGGTAAGGGT
Organism: Griposia aprilina; assembly: GCA_916610205.1. Taxonomy (NCBI): domain Eukaryota; kingdom Metazoa; phylum Arthropoda; class Insecta; order Lepidoptera; family Noctuidae; genus Griposia; species Griposia aprilina. The sequence goes on along the minus strand of OU744304.1, from coordinate 17,369,274 downwards.
AGAAAGTTATTAATTTGGTTTTTGAGAAGTTTATCTCAAGGTTATGTTCGTTCATCCAGTTGCATGTTTTAACGAGTATGGAATTGAGAGTTTCTTCTATATTTACATTGTTTTGGCATGAGATTAATATGGATATATCGTCCGCGAATAAGACACATCAACAGTGGATACAGCTCTAGGCTGCATGCAGCCTAGAGCTGTATCCACTCCTGATGTGTGATCATGACGATGAAGCAAAATCCGTTCCACCTTGAAGAACTACGGACTAAACCGCGCACTGTTGGATTTTCAACTTTCGGCACTAAGCCGAGCATTGAAAATCCAACAGCTCCCTTTTATGTAGGCAATCATTTGGAGGTCTCCAAAATGGCGTAACTCTTTCACATAATAAATGTTATCTACAGACATTCTTTTTACCATAAAATAAGCTATAGTAACGTCCAAAGAAAATCGTCGAAAGAAATATTTTCTGCTATGACGAGTTCCCTTTAGCAACAATCGTATCTTAAACACAAAGAAACCTTTTACGAGGTCGACAGAGGTGTAACAAAACACTTCTGCACCAATAGGTCTGTTATTGTCGATCACAATGACATTTAGAGAAAGGGACTTTTCCGGCCTTTTCATAGATTAGCCGTTTTTCTTGTCAGAAATAGGTATGTATGGTTCATAGTGAAATGATCATAATATAATAAAATTATAACGAAAAATTTTTGTCCGTTTGTCTGTTTGTCTGGATGTATGTTGGAAAATGGCTGAACGGATTTGGATGAAATTTGGCACACAGGTAGTTTATAACCTGGATTAATACATAGGGTACGGTAGAACGTTCCCGTGGGATATTTTTCGACATCCATGTGGGCGATGCCGCGGGCATAAGCTAGTTGTGAATGCATGCGTCGTTGGTCTAGAGGTCGGAAGCGCTACTGCTGAGCATGAGCTCCCGGGTTTGATTCCCAGGTCGGGCAAAGTGTTTTTGGATGTTTCCATCAGGAATTTCTCAGTAGCAGCCCGGAGTCTAGATTTGTGCCCGGTTGATGGCAATAGGCTCGCCCCTATTACATGGGACTTAAACATAGCTGTCGAAATGTTAGTGTACTATAATTATACCTCTACTTCATGCTTGAGGAATTACAGTAGTGATGTTTTTTTATACATTATTATGAATTAATTGTCGACTGGTTTCTGCAATAAGGCTGATTTACATGTTTGTTGTGTTATGAAAATTGCCATGTTTAAAAATAAAACGTGTTTGCATTTGTTTTTTTACTATACTGGTAAATTCCTGTCCAACTGGCGCTTTACGTCTTTATCATAGTTTGGACAGAATTTTTCAGCCAATTAGTTCGATTTATAAATATGCAGAGGTACCTGTCCCGCCATTTTCTCGCTCAAGAAATGTACAAAAGATTGTAGGTCCTGTGCAAGTAAAAGAGATAAATATATTAATAGTTGATCGCTTACAGTTCACACTGGCTGGCGAGAAATCTCTCTCCACTAGTTTGTTGCAGCAACAAGAGCTATCAAAGAAAATACTTGCCTAGCGTCACGTGCTTGGTAGGCAGAACACTCGTTGAGAAATTCTCGCTGGGTGCGCATACCAGCATGTCACTGGCCACTCATTCTACTCGTCGCACTCGCTCATAGCCCAGCGATAAAACTATCATAACTACACACTCGCCAACTCGTTTCTAGTAGCCCTACTTGCTTCTTGCTGATCATCGACGGTGGGGCAGGTGGCTTGGGCTGATTTACATATTAGAAAGAAAGAAAGAATAAAGTCGGTTTACGGACGATAATTTTACGTGATAACGTCATGGCGCAACGTGACAATGAGTCATGTTTTTTCGTGCGGGCAGCCGGCGTTAATCGATATAAAAGACGTTATCACTGTAAAAATAGTTTATTCTGAACAAACAAAACGCACATTATAAATAAATACAAACATACAACGTAGCCAAAAGCCTCGTATCCAAGAAATAAAAGTTTGACAATTTTGTCCATTCCTTGATGTTAGTGTGTTAGGGCCAGGGACCAAAGACAATTCAAAAGACCATTTCAGACACCAATCTACATGGTTCTCAAACATTATGTCAGTTTTTTTTTCATATTATACACATCGACATTGTTGAATTTTATATGTACAATGATATGAGTATTAAGTATTATGTTATTTAAATTATTGTGAATGTGAGGACTATGTGGGTCATTGCTTTTTTTCTCAGGTAATTTTAATCATGATCTGGCAGTTTGAGTAATTTATGCGGCCTACCCAAATGTCCTTTCTTTGGTATTGTTCGTCGAAATGTTGAGCTCCTTAAGTCCTAACTTCCTGAGTTGAGCTGCACGATTACTGACAAATGCGTGCACTGACTGCACAGGTCCACTCAATCTGTGTGATTCTTTCCTCAAAAGACCTTCACATGATCTGACCAAGATTACGTCTGGACTTTAAAAGAGACTGTGACCTCTGAGTTTGTTTCGGCCTTTCTTCTCAGAGTAGTCAGATAGGAAACGCCGACCTCATCTAGTTAAAAAAATATGATTGACATGTAAAAGTGTTTGTACAAACCTACTTACAGAAATAAAATCATTTATCATTTATTATTTATCAATACACATTGCATATACATTAGATAAGTAGCAAGTTTTTTTTCGAGTAGGAAGTTATGTACCCGAATGTTAGTCCAAAAGCGACAGTTTTAAGTGTCACGTTTAGACATCAATCCATCAATCAAAATCGAAATATTTTATTTCACATAAACATAGGCACTTATGAAACACCAGAAGCTAGGTGCACGGTTCCAATTGGTCGTTTACAATGGAGAAGAGCCAGCAAGAAAGTCCACGGTTACTTTTTTAAAAACAATGGGCTTTTAGAATGTTTTCAAATTACAGCGTTAATAGGTATGGGAGGACAGTGTTGGCCTGTCAACAAGTATCAGGTACTTAATAAAATAGAAAATGGTCTACAAATCTACAGGCGACAAACCTATAAACCATCAAGGGACTTCAGTGACGTGAATCTGCCTCAAAGAAACCGCTTTTCCCCCATGGTGGTTTCGTGCTTGAACAAAGATCTAAGAGAACTTTTTGTTGGGTTCCGTACGTCCGAATGATAAAACGGAACACTGATAGGACTACTCCTGTATCTATTCGTCTGTCACAGCCAATTGACAACGAAACCAATGAACCGATTAAGTTGAAATTAGGTACACGTGAATTTCTGTAACTCAAACACGGAGGTATAACATTTTGTTTTTTTTTTAGTATGGTGTCCACTTTTGTAATAGAAATTCTAATTGATTGCTTGGAACACTAAATACAAATAAATAATAAAATCTAGTCTAGCTTACATTCCTAATAACATTATTGGTTTATAATAGTTTTCAACACATTACTGGATTTTGAGCATACAAAAATATTAATATCTAACAAAATTACAATTATATGATTCAACCATTCGACGGGCATAGGGCAGCGCAAACCAGAATTAGTTCGACAGGTATTGACAGAAAATACAGTACCTCCACGGTACATTATGAAATATTTAGTTCCTGTCGTAATCTGTTCTTTTATGCATATTACTTGTAGGTACAAGATAATTTCGATGTTTCACATCTGCCAGGCGTCTCGTGACGACTCACATTTTTATTTTTGTTTTTTTTTTGCTAAGATCAAGTCACCTTTCAAACAAAATAGTTTCAGCCGTTTGGGAGCTACGATGCCACAGACAGACACACAAACGCTAAACATATAACACCCTTCTTTTTCCGTCGGGGGTTAAAACTGTATGAGCGTGACATAAGCTAACTGCAAATTAATTAAATCCTGTTGATAGTCGTTGTAGAAATATGAAACGGTTTCCACTTGTCTAGGCCCTCTGGTAACTATTCATATAATAAATTCACTATCAATATTTTTTTTAAGGATATTGCTAATACATTGCTTTATATGTTTGAAAAAAAACTCTGCTCAACAACGTAAATAACGCAATGAATGTTGTTGAACTGTCAAAATGAAAGCCATTCCTACTGATAGCGTGTTACACAATCACCCCGCCACGCCAGTTCCAAAACAAGAAACTATGAGTTATGTACCGTCAATTTCGAAAAATATAAGTTGCTCCATCCTTCTATCAGCTATTTTTCAGAGTTAAAATATTTGTGATAGAAGGATGGAGCATCTTCGATCTTCAATTATGTGAAGATGGAAGATGCAAAAATAAGAGCTGGTTCGCGAGAACCGGCTCTTATTTTTATATGGGGTAGGTACTACAATTGCATGTAAACAAAGTCACGTGAAATTGTTATGTAAACGTGCAATCATTGCAGAGCTTATCAATTGACCCCTAAATAGAGTGCAGTGACGCAGTGTTGCACACAGCTTATCAGTAGCCATGTGTATCTACAATGATTTTATTATAATCGACTGATAAACAAATCATTCGGTTCATCAAGTTCACGAGAATAATAATAATATGCTTCTCAAGAATTTATACAGCGTTATTTTTATGGAAACGCAAGTACCTACTAAAATTAAACTCGCCATGTGTTTAAGGTATGTATTTTTTAATTATTAAACAGCTAAGTTTAATAACAAAAAATACATATTTAAACTGGGACATAACGTCATCAGTGAATGATTAAATAAAATTAGAGATCAATTTTATTATAGTTGGGCCAACGAGAGAAGCCAGATTTGACAGCTGTCAATGGTATTGTTATGTCTCCTGAGACACAGTTGGGCAGAGAAGCCTGATTTGAGTCCCAGGGGACTCAAATCAAAATGTACATTATTTTTTTCAGGTATTTGGCGACAGGTGGTGCGATGAAAGATCTTTATTATACTTTTAGAGTGGGTACTTCAAGAATAAGTGTAAGTAAAAATGATGTTTGCTTGACGCTATAGAATATTTTACAAGATGAACTGCTAACAATACCAACTACAACGCAATGGGAAGAAATCGCAATGGGTTTTGAATAAAAGGCGAATATTCCTCATTGTCTAGGAGCTATTGATGGAAAACATATACGAACTGAGAAACCGGAACACAGTGGATCTTTATATTTTAATTATAACGATTAATATTCTATTGTGTTACTTGCAAACGTAGATTCAAATTATAGATTTTTAAACGTAGACATAGGTTCTTAAGGACCGTACGAATTCTTAAATTTTGATAAATTTTCATTTTTGAAAGCAACTAATTGATGGTTCTTTGTCAATACCAGAACCCAACCCGTTGACCGAGTCTGGCAATTCAGTGCCCTTCGTATTAGTGGGATATAAAGCATTTGCTCTTCATAATAATCTATTACGTCCCTTCGGAGGGATTTACATGAACATATAAAAAAAAACAATTATTGCTTGAGCCGTGCTAGAAGATATTATGTTAGTTATCATAGCAGAGTAGAGAAGTCTACAACGGGCTATTGATACTTCAACTTCATTAACCATTGAAATAGTAAAAGCTTTTATGTACAACTTTGTCCGAAGACACGATGGTATTAATTTTGAGATATCAACAATGAACAGCTTGCGAAGAGATGGAAGCTAATAATATTCGCTCAATATTCGCTGATTACTTTGTGTCTCCTCAGGGGTCTGTTCAGTAGCAAAATCAATACATTAATTTTTTATCAAAAAATATTGCGTCCTCACCACATTCATGTTTTTTCTTTCCGTCCCAAGTCTCGAAATCTGGATACATCTTTTAAATGTATAAATAAAAATCAATTGTCAAAAATTTTTGTACGCGCATAACTTCAAAGCGGCTGTTTTTTGTTGTGTTTGTAATTGTCAGGACAAGGTTTGTATGAAAGAACATTTTTGTAAAATCCACCAGGAACGTCGGAAATTTGGATGCTATTTTTGTATGAAATACACCCCGGGCGACGCTGCACTATGGAAAACAATAGAACAACGGCATATCAAAAATTGTTTTTACTAATGTCGTTACTGACGCACTTATTTTTTTTTTTAATAGTCTAAGAGTGGAACTTTAATATACTGTAGTAATTTTACTAGAATTGATTTGATTATTAATACGACAAAGTATCAATTCTGAAAAAAAAACTATTTTAGGTCTGTTCGCTTCGATATTTTTAAAATTTCAATTTGCGGTAATAGATATAAAAGTGTTATACATTTCTAAAAAGCCCATTGTATGTAGATTTTAAAGCAATTATAATGTTGTAGGTTTTATGATTATATTTCTATCAAAAAACTTAACAATAAGTGGGGGGCAAAAATACAGTTTTTTAACTTCTTCGAGACTTTTGACAGTTACCGATATCTCCCGATGCTTCACATTTTATGTTGGTTTGTAGCGTAGATATTCATAAATATCTATATATATAAAAATTAATCTCTATTTCCCTTGGTCATCGCATCACGCGTGAACGGATGGAACAATTTGGCTAATTCTTTTTTTGTTGTGTTAATTATTATCAGAAGAAGGTTCTTATGAAATAAAAAATTAATGGAGTTGAGCGGAACATTAGAAAATTTAAGAAAACTTAACGCCAATATTAATTTTACACAACTGTCAGTTGTTTGAAATAACTGTCAGCGATTGATAGAATGTGCGCTGCAAATATTGTTTAACACAGATGGATCGGTTGAGAAATGAGTTGATAGTTTTAGTTTTAGTCAACAGTCAAAACTAAAACCAAACGACATAATTATGACATTTATAGTTAAGACAGGACAACGTCTGTCGGGTCAGCTAGTCGTTTATAAAAATTAGCTGCGGATACGTGCGTTTTCTGAAGTTATCGTGAAAAGTATGTCACAAGTCAGGGAACAGAAAACCTCTATCTTTTGCGGGTTCTAATGTGAATAGTTCACTGATTAGTTTGCGGTATATTTTATTTAAATATTAATTATTTATTGATAATAAGGCCTTCTATCTACAGTTTGCACTCATTTTGCGGTACAACTTTAATCAACTAAATGCACACTACCCTTATTTATCAAATATTATATTAAATGGATTCACTTAATATCGCTATTACAAATTCGTAATAAAACTAAACAGACATTTGAGTGTTAGGTACCTTCGCTGAATTTCAAAATGACTACAACTTTCAAGTGTTCTAATCGTGAATTGAGAATAGAGCAGTGGTGGCCCAGTGGTATCAGCCCCGACTTACGAGCTGTAGGTTGTGGGTTCGAACCCAGGCAGGCGCTTTACTTTGTGTAAATAATTTCATCACCACTGCTCTCAAAACGGTGAAGGAAAACATCGTGAGGAAACCGGCATGTCCTAGAACCAAAAATTCGAAGACATGTGACATCTACCAACCCGCTCTGGGCCCGCGTGGTAGATTACAGCCCACTCCCTCTCAAAAAGAGAGGAGGCCTGTGTCCCAGCAGTGGGAACACTATAGGCTGATTATGATGAATCGTGAATTATTACTTCCATACATCGAAGGAGGAAAAAAACTTGAAGCTTTAACAACAGTTTTAAAAGAAAACTATCATATTTGTGAAGACCACATCTGTTTTATTATCAGTGATATTCAAAGTAATCTTATTCCCATCTTTAATAGACGATGCGCAGAAGCGTCGACGAAAAAGGATTATTAAAAAATAAAAAAATAAAAATTGGTTGGATTCAGAATATTGGCAAGTTTACCAAACTCGGATGAAGTAACGCCTGATTTGACTCCATCTAGTTCTTCTGGTAAACGCGGAAGACCCTGTGTCTCTTATGGGGACTCGTCAGAATCAACCAAAAAAATAAAAAATACTGTGCTGCTTAGTAAACATGGCTTTGAACACATCTACAATGCCTTTGTTCAGGGACTACGTTCAATAGGAAAAGGAATAGAAGCAAATCTCGTGGAAAAACTAAGGCGTGCTGATAGTGATACAAAGTCTCTATATTTTAATCTCTTAGATAACGCAAGCCAGATTACAATGCTAACGGATCAACAGGCATTAAGATTTAGATTTCACGAAAACACAATATATTTATTTAAGGAATTTAACTAACGAGCGAAACTGTTTTACATTTCCACCATATTACAAAATACAAGAAGCCAAACAGAGATGTTATCCACCATCTTCAGCAATAGATATTACAAATACACGTGCAAAAATACTGAATCTTCAAGATTTATTGGACCACACTGCAGGTAGGATTTTGGCTATAATCTCGATGTATAAGACTGGATTGAATCATTTAGTTTTATTCAGTAAATGGGGATGTGATGGTTCATCTGGTCAGAGTCAGTACAAACAGAAACTTCCAGAGGAGTCTGAACTGATTTCTGACGCAAATTTGTTTATTATATCTTTAGTGCCTATCAAATTAATCAATGAGCTAACGGGCGATATTGTCTGGCAAAATCCAGTGCCTTCGTCAGTCCTTTTTTGTCGACCTATATCAATAGAATTTTGCAAAGAAACTCCTGAAAAATCTAAAGCTGTTGTGGATGAAATAAAAAACCAAATCATTTCCTTGGATCCATCATTGATTAATAAAGAAGGCGAAAGAGTGAATGTCAAGCACGAACTCTTTCTGACAATGATAGATGGCAAAGTAGGTCAAGTATTAACGGATATACCTTCTGGTTCCACATGCACAATTTGTGGAGCTACTGCACGGCAAATGAATGATTTGACTAAAGTGACTGCTAGGCCTGCAAATGAATTGCGCCCTCACGCCCCTAGTCGCCGCAGGAGGAGACACCCTGGGCGTCGGGAGTCGATAGCCGACTCCTGGCCACCTGCGGACGGCGAGCAATGGGCAGCTCGCCGCCCGGTAAGGACCAGGCGCGGGGCAACGGCGCAACGTGTTCCATGCGCGCCTCAAAGAGATGTCAGCATAATTGACCGGGTCCGATAGGGCCGATCCCTGCCGGGGTCGCGGATTGTTCGAAAGAGTTACCGTGGCCCTGGCGCACAGGCAACTGAAGGGACACGGGTGGGTTTTAGTCAGTAAGAGTCTGACACGCCACTCCGCTCCGCCCAGAGCGGGAGAGGTAATTTGATCATTTCCCACCCAAAAAAAAAAAAAAGGCCTGCAAATGAAAATTCATATCAATACGGACTTTCTACATTGCATGCCTGGATTCGTTGCATGGAAATGATATTACATATTTCATACAACCTCTCTTTTCAAACATGGTCAGCCACAAATGAAGAAAAGAAGCGACAAAAGCTAGAAAATAAAACTCTAGTTCCACAACGTTTTCGTGAGGAGCTAGGATTGATCATCGACAAACCACGACAAGTAAGTGCTAATACCAATGATGGTAATACTGTTAGTTTTTTTTTTTTACAATGCAGAATGTTCTGCTGAAATCACAGGAGTGGATATACGAGGGCGGGTCAATAAGTCCGTGACTTTTGGAATAAAACACAGATTTTTTGATAAAAAAATAATTTTATTTTTCAACGTAGTCTCCCTTGAGCTCTATACACTTTGTCCAACGCTTCTCCAATTTTTTTATCCCTTCCAAAAAAAATGATTTGTCGAGGTCCTCAAAATAGGCCTTTGTTTGCGAGATGACTTCATCATTGGAGTCAAATCTTTTTCCACCAAGCCATTTCTTCAGGTTTGGGAACAAGAAGTAGTCGCTCGGAGCCAAATCTGGAGAATAGGGCGGATGAGGGAGCAATTCATAGCCCAATTCATGGATTTTTGCCATGGCAACTGCACATGTGTGCACCCTTGCATTGTCTTGGTGGAAAAGAACTTTTTTCTTGGCCAAATGAGGTCGGTTTTTTTTCAAATCGTCATTGAATCGGTCCAATAAGTTGGCATAATATTCCCCATTGATTGTTCTTCCCTTTTGAAGGTAGTCAATGTGGATTATCCCGCGTGCATCCCAAAAAACAGTCGCCATAACTTTATTGGCTGACAAACCCACCTTGGCCTTCTTCGGCGCCGATTCACCCTTAGAAACCCACTGTTTTGACTGTTGTTTGGTCTCTGGTGTGTTGTGATGGATCCATGTTTCGTCCACGGTTACAAAACGGCGCAAAAACTCCTCCATATTGCGATTAAACAACGCCAAACCTTCCTGTGAAGTTGTTACACGATTGCGTTTGTGGTCGACTGTGAGCAAACGCGGCACCCATCTTGCGGAAAGCTTTCTCATGCCCAAGTGATCATTCAAAATTGAAACCACTGAGCCATGCGAGATCCCTACGGCTTCCACAATCTCTCGCACTTTCAATCTTCGGTCGGCCAACACCATATCGTGAATTTTTTCGATTGTTTCGGGTGTAGAGACCTCAACTGGGCGTCCAGGGCGTTCGGCATCTTCAGTGCTTGTACGGCCACAACGAAATTCAGTAAACCACTTTTTTACCATTGAAATCGATGGTGCACAGTCCCCATAGTATTTATCAAGCTTAGCCTTGGTCTCGGTAATGGTTTTTTTTCGCAAGAAATAATGCTTAATAAGCACACGAAATTCACTTTTTTCCATTTTCTCCTCAAATTAGTGAGTATTCTGATAAAAATAGCTGTCAAACACAAACTAACTGACGCAGCAAGTTTAAATTTTGACAGGAGTCAACTGACAGATGCCTGTTGACAGGAGCAGTGTTGCTGTTTCAGTAAAGAGGTCAGAAATTCAAAAAGTCACGGACTTATTGACCCGCCCTCGTAAAATTTAATTAAACGGCTTTACATAATTTGACAAGCTCTTTCATCTGGCGTAATGGCAAATGCTGAAAAATTTGGCAATTATGCCACGGAAACTGCCAGAATCTAAGTCAACAATTATAATTGGTACTACATGCCATCTTCAGTACATAAAATTTTAATTCATGGTGAAAGTATCCTTAAGTATTTTGCTGTGCTTCCTATTGGTCAACTTTCAGAAGATGCGCAAGAATCCCGCAATAAGGATTATAAAAAAAATCGGATACATCATGCCAGGAAGTGCTCTCGTACGGCTACAAATGAGGATGTATTTCATACTCTTCTCTACACATCAGATACATACATTTCCAGTCTTAGAAAAACATTTAGCAGAAGTGTGAATGAAGTAACTTGATGAAGACACCCTAGATCTTTTAAAAGTGAACGAATTCATTTTGGATCCCGAATTATACATACATGCATACATTAAGCAAGTGTATGCTTTATATTAATATACATATTTTTTTTAGTATTAATTTTACTTAGAAATTTCGTAACTTTAAATGTTTTATGAGATAAATATTTGTAATCATAATTTTATTTACTTATTTAAATACTAAAGACCCATATTACTATTGTTTTATAATAAACTAACGTAATTATACGTTTTAATTCACAATATAAATAGTGTTGTCCCTAAGGAAATAAATAAAGACCATTTGTAAAAGTTTTTAATATATTTTATATTTTTACTTTAGTGAAATGATAGCATCTGAACTTTATATAAAGCGTTATTTAGTACTCTATGCATGTGCAAAAATTCAAGCGTTAGTCTTGAAAAATAAAGACATTATCGATTTTGATCTGAAACAGACTTCGATTTTCCATAGCCGGGCGGTTTGAAAAAAATATATTTAAAGGCATTGCAACGGATTTGTACATTATAAATGCGAAAATAACTATGTCTGTATGCGTGTTACCTGTTCACGCCGTAACGGCTGATCAGATTTGGACGGAACTTGGCATATGGATAGACCATGACCTGGGTTAGGATATAGAGGTATGAGGAACAGGGTGTAAAGTTCACTCATACTCCATAGAAAAGGGAGAATCCTCCGACCAGATGGCTGTTGTGTCTGGTGGGCAACTGCCCGACGGTTGATGTCGGGACGTTGTATATATGCTAGTCGCGCGGTAAACTCTGCTTGCGCGATGCAGGATTTGCGTGACGTCAGTGTGGCGGTGTAGATACCGCTACAAGGACATAGATCATGTTTGATCACGGTAGTACGTTCCCGTAGGATAATTTTCGACGTCTACGCAGGCAAAGCCGGCAAAAGCTAGTAACTATGGCATAAAGTGGTCACCAATCTGTGACGATAATAAATCACAGTAGACATACTTAAACTTACAGTACAACTATTTTCTTAATGTCCCTCGGGAATCATCACATTTCCGAATACGAACGAATGCCATTTTCCATGTCCATCAATTATTAGATTTATCGTGTATAATAATTTAAATTCAGAAGTAAGTACTTTATTGTTGTTTTGTTTTGATTTCCATGAAATACGAACATAAATCTAATAATTGATGGACATGGAAATTAGCATTCGTTTGTATCCGGAAATGCGATGATTCCCGAGGGACATTCAGAAAATAGTTGTACTGTACTAATGTTGATTTGCGGGACAGACGGGTTATCATAGGTCGTATTCTCTGCAGGGGACCATACAGCACAATGCAGACCATTGACTATTTTATGCAATAAAACGACATGGACATTTACTATGAAACGAATCTTTGATTCGTGGTTCACAGTTCGAGCCTGAATAATAAGGTTAACTGATAATCATTACCTAGATTGTAGACAGTGAATTAACCGATTTGGTTTTATTTATAATCGCAACCACGTTAGAAGAAAGAAAAGTACGTACGTAACGTACGTAATAATTTGGATTCAGAACTAAGTACTTTATTGTAGTTTAGTTTTGACTTAACAAACAATAAAATAATGAGTTCTGAATTCAAATTATTATACACGATTAATCTAATAACTGAAGCACATGGAAATTAGCATTCGTTTGTGTTCGGAAATGCGATGATTCCCGAGGGACATTAAGAAAGTAATTGTAGATGCGGAGAAGTGAGACATTCCGTTTAGATCACCAACTTGAAGTGCACCCATACGAATATCACCCATAGTATTCCATATTGCGTATCCGGTTGTAATGGCATAGTTAGAGAGGGGCATGAACTATTGAAAAACATCGATAAAAATTTAAAAAGGAAATACTTAGTGATGAATTCCCTGGTAAATGCTAGGTTTTCTACAATATTTAACCCTGCAAAGAAAAAGTGTTAATTCTATATCATTTCTGATTAAAAGAAAAAGAAAGAAAGAAAAATATGTTTATTTGCGGTTAACAAGATGCATAAAAAAACACACAAATACAAAAAAGAACGAGTTGGGGGGAAATATGCGTACGCTCGTCCCATGGAGTTCCTCGTTCATCGCTTTCTACCAGGTGATAGGAAGAGAGCAGATCACGAGCAAAAACATTAAGCATTAAGATAAAGAAACGGACAACTGCGAGTTGAACTCGTGTGGAGAGGGTTCCACACGATGAATATGTGACCCGCCAAAAACGTTTCATGTAAAGTAGGTTGCCAAGACTTAAATAACCCGTTCACTGTTAAAAAGTTATCAGATCTAATGTAGAGCCAAGCCCCTATACTGTACAAGGCTTAACTCTACAAACCTTACATCTTGGTCAAAATCTACGGCTTGGCCGTTCCATTCAACTAGTTTATTGAGCCATTTAAAAAAAAAACGACGCAGTTCTGAATCATGTGCTGACTCCATAGTAACAGGCTGCGCGTCGATGTCCCCTGCCACCGGTACGGTACTTATAACAACATACCATTTTTTTTTGTCTCAGTCTGTCTTTCTGTCTCTCTGTTTGTTCCGGCTAATCTCCGAAACGGCTGGCCAGATTTTGACGGGATTTTCACTGGCAGATAGCTGATGTTACTAGAACATAGGCTACTTTTTGTCCTGGTTGCACGTTCCCGTTCAATAATTTCCGACATCCACAAGGGCAAAGTCGCGGACAGCAGCTAGTCACGAATAAAGTTTCAGTGACGTCATTCATCAGTAAACTGCAGAAGCCATGTGTCGGACACCGCAGTCTTACAAAACCCTAACTTAACAGTGTCTGTAATTTCGACGCAACAAAATAAGTTTTCGATTCTCGCTCGCAAATTCGCAAATTGCGCTCGAGTTGTCGACAACTCGTGCCGAACTTGCGAACCCAGTTTTATAACTGCTTTTATTTGCTGCCAACTTTTTTCGCAAAACATTTTACGGAACTGGAATTCGGAAGGTCGTACAACAACTAGGCAAATGGATTTTTTGCAATATTTGCAACGTCTCTTTTACATTTCATCTTTCTTTATCGGCAGGGCAATAGGCTCACCCCTTATTATACAGGACTTAAACATAAGTGGCGAAATGTGGGTGTACTATAGGTGCAGCTCTGCCTGACCCGTCGGGAAATACGGTACGGAATACGGTTATGTTTTGTAAATAAAACCATCCAACCATTTGTAAGAACATTCAAAGGTAACGCATATAATATGAAATTTCAACCAGGTCGCAAACTCATACTACACTGCATTGTATACCTAAAAGCGGTGGAAAAAGAACTACTTTTCAAGCAATTGAGTTGAAATAAAATTGTTAGCCGGCAAAGTTAGTAGTGGGGCTGACCTGACAGCCTATAAGCCTAGAGTACCAATCCAAACTAATATTATAAAGAGAAAAGATTTGTTTTTTTTTGTATTTATGTAAGGAAATGATTACCTACTTACATAGCTATTTACTCGCGCTCGTTCAAGCGCGAATGATTAGCAGGATAACCGATTAGATAGATTGTATGAAGGTAGCAATGAATGACTGACTGAAGTGAATAAGACATGACACTAAAGACAGTATTGCGCACGTCATTGTGATTTGAAGGTTATAGAGAAAACTTTATTAATAATTAAAATATCTGAAGGATAATTATAAAGGAGACGATATTCGTGAAATTAAAAGCTTTGAATGTTGTTTCTTTAATTACATGTAAGATAATTGTTTTGTAAAGCAAGCAAGTACCTACTTTCTAAAACAATATTTTGTAAAACAATAAAAACTTTACAGAAACGCAGTTGAGTTTATTTACGGACATCGGACCTTGATATAAGAGATCTTATATTTATTTATTTATTTATTTAGAATAAGCACACCAACAGCACAGTCACTTAGAATTCAGATAAAATAACAACTAAAATTGGCATTACAGTAACCATGCAAATAACAGGTATGCATGACATTGCCATATTATATGATGTATGTATGTTTGTTACGCTTTCACGCTAAACTGCTGAACGGATTTGGCTGAAATTTTGCACATGGGTAGACCATGACCTGGATTAGGACATAGGATACTTTTATCTTGATATTCCCTGTAGCGGTAAGTATACATCGCCACATGCGAATTACGCTTCACACTGACATCACGCAAAATCCTGCATCGCGCAAGCAGAGTTTATAATGATAATGATAAATGATAAATGATTTTATTTCTGTAAGTAGGTTTGTACAAACACTTTTACACGTCAATCATATTTTTAAACTAGATGAGGTCGGCGTTTCCTATCTGACTACTCTGAGAAGAAAGGCCGAAACAAACTCAGAGGTCACAGTCTCTTTTAAAGTCCAGACATAATCTTGGTCAGATCATGTGAGGACCATGTAGATTGGTATCTGAAATGGTCTTTTGAGGAAAGAACCACACAGATTGAGTGGACCTGTCCAGTCAGTGCACGCATTTGTCAGTAATCGTGCAGCTCAACTCAGGAAGTCAGGACTTACCGCGCCACTGGCATATATACAGTGTCCCGACATCAAAAACGTCGGGCAGTTGCCCACCAGAGACAACACCCGTGTGGTCGGAGGATACTCCCTTTCCCATAGAGGTATGAGTGAACTTTACTCCCTGTTCCTCATGCCTCTATATCCCCATGGGATCGAGACTTATGCAGGTGAAACCGCAGGGCGCAGCTAGTACAGGATAAACTAACATTTATCTGCCTCTTTCATTTATCATTTACACAATAATCTTCTCTATTTCCCCAGGAAACGACAGCGGAATTAATTCAAATAAGCGTAAAGCGTAAAAATATACATCCTTTGTATAATCAGGATAATCTTCTAAGGGTGAATTTTACTAAACTTTTATACTTAGAATAAGTCTTATCCTGAGAAAACATTTTGTGAATACGTTTTTCCAGAATATATCTCTCAGACGACAATTGTATTCCACGGATAAATTTCGTATGACAGGCACTTCTAACGTTGAGTTTACTTAGGTAGAACGGCTGTAATGCGGTGTTCTCACGAGGCGATTTTAGTTGATCAACTTAAATCGGTTCACGAATTGAATGACAATCGCTTAATGAGAACATGTTTTCAATAAAAGTTAAGTTAAGTTAAGATCCGACACAAAATGCACCTTCAAGAATACAATAAGGCCATAAACGGACGTTACGCGTAGCGGCCGTCGTGTGACTCTGTCGTGAAATTAGCCCTAAGCGACACACAAACCCATCGATCTCTATTGGAAACAGTTCGGATAATCACTCTCAATTAGGAAAAGGGAAAAAGATATCACTATTCTATGTTCAATAAATTCGTTTCCATCTCAACGTCGACTTTTAAGCCTCTGTGCCAAAAAGATGTTCACAGGACCCTGCGCATTCACGGTCATATTTAATAACGAGCGAACTGGAGGAGGCTTGAGGATTTGTTTGATATTTCCTTCAACGATCATAAAAGTTTGACATTTGACAATTACTCTCAAACAGATGTTCTTCCTTCATTTCCGTCATTTCAGCTCCTCGACTATGAGACTTATTTCATTAATTTCCGTTTTCAATGTGAAAGCGTAATTGAAGAAATTCTTTGACATGTTATAAAACCATTACTGATTAAGTACCAAACTGATTGCCTAATTTCCTAAGAAAATCATGTTGTTCTGTTCAGGAATAATACGTATTAGGTCGGGGAAAAAGTCTTTTCGCATTATAGTATGTATGAACTTGTAATAAAATCTCTTTGGCTATACTATATGTATCTGGCTGGTTTTGGTATCATTGAAAGTTTAAATTTTGAAGAACATAATTCCAAATTCAAATTAGGAAAATATGTGATTTGCATTTGTTTTTCGTACTGTCAAGATGAGTGAATCTAATGAAGAAATTCGATACATTTTAAAATTTTACTACAAAAAAGGTAAAACGCAACGCAAGCCACGAAAAAAATTTGCGATGTTTATGGACCTAGTGCAGTGTCTGTGAGAGTACCACAAATTTGGTTTAAGCGTTTTCAATCCGGAAATTTTGATGTCAAAGATGCACGTCGCTCTGGTCTCCATTTTTGAAAAAGTGGAGCTCAGTAGCTACTACGCAGCTAGCTTACGACGTAGCTGAAGAACTGGGAATTGACCACAAAACAGTTTTGGCACATTTGAAAAAAACTGGGTACACAAAAAAGCTCGATATTTGGGTACCTCTCGAGCTCACTGAAAGAAACCTAATGAACCGTGTACTCATTTGTGATTCTTTATTACGACGTAATGAAACCGAACCATTTTTGAAGAAGCTGATAACTGGTGATGAAAAGTGGATCACGCACGACAAGAACGTGCGAAAAAGGTCGTGGTCAAAGGCCGGTCAGGTTTCACAGACTGTGGCGAAACCCGGGTTAACTCGCAACAAGGTGATGCTGTATGTGTGGTGGGATTGGAAGGGCATTATTCATTATAAGCTGTTACCACCAGGCAGGACCATCGATTCTGAACTCTACTGCGAACAACTGATGAGATTAAAGCAAGAAGTTGAGAGAAAGCGGCCGGAATTAATCAACAGAAGGGGTGTGGTTTTTCAGCATGATAACGCTAGACCTCACACATCTTTAGCCACTCAGCAAAAATTAAGAGAGTTTGGCTGGGAGGTGTTAATGCATCCGCCGTATAGTCCTGACCTTGCACCTTCAGATGTCCACCTGTTTCGGTCTCTTCAAAATTCTTTAGGCAGTGTCAGGTTAACATCACGAGAGGACTGCTAAAACCACTTGTCGCGGTATTTTGATCAGAAGTCCCAAAATTTCTATAGCAATGGGATCATGTCCCTACCTACAAGATGGCAAAAAGTTATCGAACAAAATGGTACCTACATACTTTAGTTAAATGTAAATAAACTATATTAAAAAATGTTTTGAGTTTTCTTAAAAAATGCGAAGAAACTTTTTCCCCAACCTATTAGATGAACCATTTTCTCGACGCTTTGTCAATCTTAGAGACTAATCTGAATTTATTATCAGGGGCTACAATTTCAAAGGTTGACAAATTATCTTTTAGAAACTTCGAAATCAAAGTAAATGGCCCCAAATAGATAAGGTCGGGTTACAAAAGTAATAAGGTTAGGTTGTTGTTTTTCTGGTACTTATTAAAAGTACGATTCTGGCAGGCCTAGTATTCGATTCATACGATAATTATTGTTCCGAGAGCTGGATAGAATACTTCTGCGCATCTTATTTCGTAAAAAAAAAAATATTTATCCTAAAACAAATAAAATAAAATAAATAAATAAAACTTAAATGAGCTTGCATTACACTTAAGTTTGTTCCAATTCCCTACTTCTGAGCAAGTCAACAAAATCAAAAGTCATTTATTCAAATTGGGCTGACTGCCTCGTTGGTCTAGTGGTCGCAAGCGCTACTGCTGAGCATGAGGTCCTGGGTTCAATTCCCGGGTCAGGCAAAGTGTTATCTGGTTTTTCCATCTGGAATTTCTCGGTAGCAGCCCGGAGTCTGGATTTGTGCCCGGTTGATGGCAATAGGCTCGCCCCCTATTACATGGGACTTAAACATAACTGGCGAAATGTGGGTGTGCTATAGGTACACCTCTGCCTAACCCTTCGGGGAATACAGGCGTGATGTTATGTGATGTGTGTGTGGGCTGAAAATTATCCCTTTTTGAACGTCAAAATTACGTAAGACGCTCCCTCTAACTAAACACCCTTCAACACTTCCTCGTGCTTTAGATAGGAAGATGAAGTGGCGCAACAACTCCCCAGCTGTCTGTTCAGTTATAACAACTTAATTGATTCTACGCAATAATATGCAAAGTAATTAATATTACGCAAAAACGATTAAAATTGAAAGTTGAACGATTCGGCCACTTCGGGCGAATCAACTACTAAGCGCGTCATACCTGTACTCAGGGCTCCAAAGAGAGGAGCCCCGGGGGGAAACGACAAATTGCCGGCGAAATTCAAATTTTCTTAAGTTTTTTGCAATTTGCAGGTCGGTGTCAGGTTGTATGTTGAACAAAATATGATTCGTGACCGTAACAAGTATGTATGACACTGACCGGAAAATTACAAAAAACGTAAGAAAATTTGAATTGGCGAGCTACCTGACGCTTCACCCTTAAGAGGACTTGTTGACGGATCTACACTGTCCTCCCATATCTATTAACAGTGTAATTTGAAAACATTGAAAAACAGCCATTTAAAAAAAAAACTGCTGTGAAGTCTCTTCTCCATAGGAATCGACTCTCTTCTTCGAAGCGACCAATTGGAATCGTGCACCTACCTTCTGACGTTTCATAATGTAATGAGCAGATATGAAACGTCAGAAGCTTATGAGAAATAAAATCATTTGAATTTGAATAGGTTTTATGTACCGTTAAACGGGGTGAATAGGGATGCAGGGGTGAATCGACACGAAACTTTAAAAGGGATTTTAACATTGAAATAATATAAATAGTTTGTTGCCAACAAGGGCACTTAATCGTCAATTATAATACTTATAGTAAATATATTAGAGTCCTTTTTGGCAACAAACTATATTATTTCAAAGTTAAAATCCCTTTGATAGTTTCGTCCCGATTTACCCCTGGATATCCATTCACCCCGTTTGACTGAAAGTGTCCAAAGGTACTACTTTCTGTTTCAAGCCCTTGGCCGCTTAACCTAACTAACGAGAGCCTCTTAAGGTATCAAAATTGATAACGAATTATTAGCCCATTATTTTAGTTCTCAGAATCATTATGTTCAATTGCTCTAGCCGGTTCTTCCCCGTGTGAGTACATATAACGAGGCGTATGTAAAGTACTGAAAGTGTGATAACTAAGTGTTATTGAGGTCAAGTTTTCAAAAATAATGTCGCTTGCAATTGGTAACTTATGTTCTTGTCAAATTGAGGTTACTTCCGCGTGGGATTCGGCCGATGCGGGAAGAAATTAGGTCTGGCTGTTGTGTTAAGGCTTTCACCGATCAAACGACCTTGAGCGTTCGGTACTTCTCTGGCCTGTCGCTGAGTCTCGCTCTGTCTGGCTCCCTGCGCACGCACATTTATCATAGAATTCACATTAAAAAAAAAGACAAGCGATGTTTTGAAATAAAATAAAACGTGAATTGTTTAGATTTTTAAATTATCTATCCATTAGTGTATTCCTCAAATTAATAGAACGTCACCTTTAGCAAAAGATGCATGCAATCAATAATTTTAGTCAATTTTTTACAAGGATATTATCAATGTATTTATAACACATAAAAATAAATAAAAACGTGCAATGTGATGATAAGATAACAAACATTAATAATGTGCTTTTAGATGTAGCTTATTACCCATAGTGAATGAGTTAATAGCCTCTGAATAACGCACTATGGGAAGGTTTCGGTCGGGGTATCGCCTTAACTAACTTGTATGGAGGTGTTCAGTCACGTGACTTCCTAATTATTGAAACTATAGAAGCGCGCAGTCGCGTCTCGCGCTGGATTCGTCTCAGTTTAACCAGTCCTGTAGGTCTACGACAAGGTGAGAGCGGTTCTTCAAAATTCAGAACGGACGGGGTATACTTAACTAAAGTAGTAACTAAATCGTATCACCACATTTAACTTATCTAATTAAAACCAGCACTTTAATAGCGTAACACACTATCTATCACAATCTGAATCATTTTGAAGCCTATTGCTAATCCATTGCTTCATATGTTCGAAAAATGTGTCTGCTCTACAACGTAAATAACGCAATGAATGTTGTCGAACTGTCAAAATGAAAGCCATTCCTACTGTTAGTGTGTTACGCAATTACCCCGCTGTATATCGACATCAATTTCAAGTAACTTGACGGTCGTAAGATTTCAGCCAGTTCAAATTCGATACAATTATCGAATTTCATGAAGGCTGGCTCTTAAAAAAATCGTAACAATATACAGGGTCTAATTAAATTAGTTATCGAAACTCCACAAATGTGTTTGGTATCGATATCAAAAAATGACAAAAAAAAAAAAAAAACGGGTCGACGAGAGTGCCTCAAAGAGATGTCAGCACCATTGACGGGGTCCGATAGGGCCGTTGCCTGCCAGAGTCGCGGATTGTTCGAAAGAGTTACCATGGCCCTGGCGTACAGGCAACTGAAGGAACACGTGTGGTTTTTAGTCAGTAAGAGTCTGACACGCCTCCCACTCCGCCCAGAGCGGGAGGGGTCATTTGATGATTACCCAACACAAAAAAAATTAAAACCATTGCTAGTAGTGTAGGTAGTTACTTGAAGTATGAGTTGAGAAAATCAATTTTTCAGTGTTTTCATAAAAAAAATCATTTGAGCTCTAACTAAATATTAATGAAGTCGAGTTTTCAAAATCACGATGAGTTTTCTTACCAGTCCAACGCCCTCGCCGTTGAGAGAAAGTTAATTAAAACAGCAATAAGTGTTGTCATCAACAACAAATATGTAATCACAAAAACGAAAGGGTATTTAAAACTCATTTTCTTCAACTCGTTCAACAAATACGAAGTATAATTTGAGTAAATGGCTTCTCATCTATAGAAATCTAAAAATAATCTCCAAATACAGTCGAGTTGCTAGAACCTTCGTCAATTTTCGAATTATTTCCTTTATAAAGTGTTATTTTTAGGTATTTCAATTACACCCTATAAGATATACCTCTGCCCATCCCTTCGGAGGATATCAGCGTGGTGTTAAGTGACGTAAACTTTGCTTTGCAGCCTGAAATTCATTTATAGATGAAACGTTATTTTAAACAAGTTTCTCAAGTCTTCCCTGAAGCTCTCAATTTACTGTGGCTATAGTAATTCAATTAACCGTTTATGTATACACATATAAACAGACAAGAAGAAAGGAACAGAAAAGTACATAAAAAAAGTGATGCTTATTTCTACAGAAATCTCTTCCAGCAATTTGATAAATGATAAATAATAAATGATTTTATTTCTGTAAGTAGGCTAGTACAAACACTTTTACACGTCAATCATATTTTTTTAACTAGATGTGGTCGGCGTTTCCTATCTGACTACTCTGAGAAGAAAGGCCGAAACCAACTTAGAGGTCACAGTCTCTTTTAAAGTCCAGACATAATCTTGGTCAAATCATGTGAAGACCATATAGATTAGTGTCTGAAATGGTCTCTTGAGGAAATAACCACACAATTTGAGTAAACCTGTCCAGTCAGTGCACGCATTTGTCAGTAATCGTGGAGCTCAACAACGTGGAGTCTGCTCAGATGGTTTGGTCATGTTAACAGAGAATTAATGAAATGCGACTAACAAAAGGTATTTACAAAGCAGATGTGAGTGGAAACGCCGGGAGGGGACGCCCTATATAGGACCTAGTATAGTGACCTTATTGGTGATGTTCTTCAGAAAGGTCAGGTGCGTAGTACTCGCAATCGGCGTGCGTGTATGACCAGATGTATGAACTTAAAAGGAAAGGAAAAAGGAGTATGTAAGGACCGTAGCAGTTGGCGTTCTGTAGTTTCTGCCTACCCCCATGGGAAGAAGGCGTGAGATTATGTATGTATGTATCTCTTCCAGGATGCTGCGATAGTAAACTAGATATAAAGAGATGTAGACACCGTGTGTAAGAGTAAAAGAGAAAACAAAACTACCATGACTTTCATTACTCATAGTTTCAAAAACGCATACTTACTTACTTACAAAAAAAAAAAAAACTTGCCCGTATCTTTGTATTTCGTGACTCTATTGATCGCCCAAACAACGTCAACAGTTAGTCAATGTGACTCGTGCCGGAGAATCAATTAAAATGAGTTCGATTGATTCACATATTTGACAGCACGTGATTTGAATTAGAACAGCTTTAGCGGTACCTTTTCGTCGCGTGCGATTTGCGTCGCGTGTCGCGCCTTTTTCTAAGAGCCTTAACTGGACAAAACAAAACAGCTTATTTTGTTTCGCCGTTTCAGAGTTGATCCCAAAATACAACGTGTACGTAATGACGAGTACGATGACCCCTTTTCAGTGATTTCAATTTTGCCTTGAAATCAATATGATAATTAATTCTCGTACTTAACTGAAATATGATTATCAACTACAGGGAGTCCCCTTGCAACCACAACAATGCCTGTTTATTTTAGCAACACCGGCTTTGATAAGATCAGTCAACTGAGTAAGATCGACGACCTTCTCTGCAATCTGACAGATAATTACAATACTTGTGATTAGAGTTATCGATAATTATAATCGATTGCTTCGTTGGTCTATTGGTCGTTAGCATGACTTTCGAGCGTGGAGTCCAGGTTTCAATACCCAGCGGGGTAATTACGTAACACACTAACAGTAGGAATGGATTTTATTTTGACAGTTCAACAACATTCATTGCGTTATTTACGTTGTGGAGCAGACAAATTCTTGTGTTTACATTTTTTTTATTGTATTTTACCGAGCCTATGTTTTAGTTTTTAATTTGCTCTGTACAACGTCTTAGGATTCAATTCTGTAATGTTGTGCATGTAATTTTTAATAAATAAAAATAAATAAAAAAACAAACTTATGAAGTAAACGATTAGTAATAGGCTTCAAAATGATTCAGATTGTGATAGATAGCGTTCCGTAATTAGGGTGCAGCAGTGCTATTCTCTAAGGATACAGCCTGCGCTTGCGCGCGGCGAAACAACAGTGTGCAAAACCCATAAAACTCTCAGTCGAGAATTATCGATTAAGATTTAAAGAAATTTGTTGCAAAGCTTAATTCGTTTACAAGTCACACACGCACAAGTCAGCGGCTTTTAGAGGCAGTTTTCGCTACGCAGCTACTAAATGCTGGAACAACATCCCTCCTCCCATAAGGTATAGTAAAAGTTGCTCGACTTTCAAATTAAAATTAAAAGAATTTTTATTAAACCATCAAAAAGATATTGAAAATGTCCGAGCCGACATATCTGCAATATGAAACAATCTATTTAATCAATTTTACGAATTTCATTATTATTATTTATATTTTCAGTTTTTATTACGATCTGTTTTCATTTTTATTAGTCAATTATTTAAAAAAACCGCATGAAAATTCGTTTCGTAGTTTACAAGAACACCGCAGTCACACGATTTTGCCTTTAAGGTCTAAGGACTTTCTATTTATAGATTTATTAGTTTAATGTACGCAGGTATTGGGTATTTATTTTAGTTTTACATCAATCACAATACAACACACACACTCATGTCACAGCACTTTTAATTTAATAGAACGGACACACACTTCCCTATTATTATTTTATTCTAACGTATGGCACTCGTGGGTTGCAGCTGAAAATCAGTGTCAGGTGATACACCTTGTGTTGTCATCTGACATTATGCTGAGCTGAGGCCCCATTGGCATTATAATCTTAATTTTTCTGTTTTTTTTAGTTTTAAGGTGTATTTTGTTGCTGCAATGCCAATAAACGCATTATTCTTTCTTTTCTTTCTTTCTTTACGAAACAGCGACGGGAAGTTACAGCCTAGATTTCATCGACGACCATAACTGCCTTAGTGAATACTATTTGAATCAGCGCTGCAAGCTCGGACGATATCAAGGTTGTCTCGACAACGAGCTCGTTGTAGAGTACAGCCAAGACATTATCTCTTAGAGAATAGCATAGCAGGTCGGGCCAATGTTATTGGGTATTTTCATTAGTATTTAGAAAGAAAATACGTTTATTTGCGGTAAACATGATTACATGACGCAGAGAAAAACACACAAATTAAAAACAAGAACGAGGGTGGAACGAATTCAGTTGCAGCCCGGGGTCTGGATTTGTGCCCCGTCATCGGCATGTAATAGAACCCTTAGAAGACATGTGACGTTTATCAACCATTACTGGGCCCACGCGGTGGAATAAGGCCCGCTCCCTCTCATAGAGAGGAGGCCTGTGTCCCAGCAGCACATTATAGACTGATTATGCTATCGGCAATAGGCTTGCTACATAAACACATTAAAATTTAGTTTCCTTGCTCTTGTTTCATGTTTATTATTGTATATATTATATGTAGATAAGTATATGTTTTATGTATGTATGTATTTATTGTCTACGTAAATGGTACACCACTGACTACCTGCATTATTGTCTCTCTTCCCTTTGATCTATCCAAAGGTTGTCTGTAAAAGATCGCTTTTAGCGATAAGACCGCCCATTGTGTCACCCTATGTAAAATTTCTATAATTATGTCTGTAATTTTTATGGTGTACATAATAAAGAGTATTCTATTATATTCTATTCTTGCTAAGTATATTAGGCTAAACAAAACGGTTGAGCTGGATGGTGCTGATCCACGCTTCATGTTCGTGAAGGGGCGCCGTCGGCTGAGACTGGTCATCTCTTAACTGCCCAGGCTTATTTTTATTATTAATCTTATATTTTGAATTGTTTCTTAATTATATTTTTTTTACATTGTGCTCACATATAGAAGCAACAAGAATAATGTACCCAGGATTTTGTAATATCTTGATTTAAAAAGAGTGTCCTTGGAGTTTCTTGCCCGTTCTTCTCCATAGAGATCTACGTTTTGGAATGGGCAACTAGCTTCAACTTTCTGAATAACTGACTGACTCTTTGACAACTCAAAAGTGCCTGTATAAATGGTTTAATCGAAATAAATGCTTTGAGTTTGAGTTTTAAATATAGGTGTATTAAAGGTACGCCTCTGCCAAGCCTATGGGGATCACAGCAGTGATGTTATAAAAAGTTTTATACGTAGCATAGGCAACCTAAACCTTTGCCACTTGCGAAATGTAGTATTCAACTAATGACCAAAAATTCACTTGTAAGTGTCTAGAATCTTTACTTACAGAAATAAACATTTAATTTCACTGCTGAGACACGGACCGCTTCCCTGTAGGAGAGAGAGGACTGTAATCCACCACGCGGCCCGCGGGGCCTGTGCAGGTTGATGGAAGTTTTATACGTAATCAACGGAAATTTCCGACGAATTATGTGTTTTTATTTTGTAAGCAGCTCTAGAACATTAATACGAGTGTAATTCACTATAAAGTTGCGAAGGAAGCAAAGTCTGTAATAGCTTTATAATCAGTTTATTAACATTACTACACTTCGTTAACACTATTTCAAAATACTCAAAATACGTCTTCACTCCACGAGTGTTCAAGCTTCCCTGTCATGTTCCCAAGTGAGACTGTACACGTAGGCTACCGTTTGACAGACAGTTGCTGTCAAACGGTAAAAGTCAGTTTAACAACTAATAATCAATGTAATTTCACTTGACCTTACAAAATAAAATATTAAAACCGCCAATATATGATTATAAAAATAAATAATATTTTGAACACTACTTTACATAATTGAATAAAATAATAACAATAGCTAACACGAGTCACTAAATTATCACAATAATTTCAGTAACAACCAAATCGTTGTTCTGACGAATTTAATTTAATATAAAGTGCAATAACAAAAAAAAAACAATGCGTCTCAGACATCAATTTATTGAACAATAGAAATCACTATGCATCGCTTTGACAGTTAAGGCTCGCGCAGACAAGCGCGATGCGATCGTACCACACGATTCTGGAAGAACAATTTCCTTAAGGAAGATGCTCTAAGGTAGCCCGCAAATTCAAATATACTTACGTTTTTTGCAATTTGCAGGTCAGTATCAGGTTGAATGGTTATCTAAATATTATTCGCGACCGTATCAAATATGGCTACGGTGGACGCCATCATGCGCGTACGAGCCCTCACGACGGGGGATGCGGTGGCCCGGGGTGGGGTCGTCTTGGCGGTGTCTCTAGATATCGCCAATGCCTTTAATACCCTGCCTTGGAGTTGCATCAGGGAGGCACTCCGGTATCACCGGATGCCGACCTACCTCTGTCGTATAGTCGAGGCCTATCTGACGGACAGGGCCGTCATCTACCCTGGTCACCAAGGAGAATGGAACCGGCGAGAGATGTCGTGCGGTGTTCCACAGGGATCGGTCCTGGGGCCGCATCTGTGGGACATCGGGTACGACTGGGTGTTGCGCGCCGACCTCCATAGCGGCGTCAGCGTCGTTTGTTACGCTGACGATACGCTAGTCCTGGCGCAGGGGAGGTCGCACCAGGCGGCGGCCGACTTAATGACACGCGGGGTTGCGACAGTCGTTGAGAGGATCCGGCAATTGGGACTCGAGGTGGCCCTGCACAAGTCCGAGGCCATGTGTTTTCATGGTCCTCGGAACGCGCCACTGTCGGGTTCCCAAATAACAGCAGGGGGGGTTCACATCGGCGTCGAGTCGACGATGAAGTACCTGGGACTCGTCCTCGACAGCCGGTGGAACTTCGTTGAACACTTCCGACGTTTGGCTCCCAGACTGGACCGGGCCGGGGCTGCATTGAAGCGGCTCCTGCCCAATCTAGGTGGTCCAAACGCCTCCTGCCGGAGGCTCTACGCGGGGGTCGTGCGGTCCATGGCCCTTTACGGGGCACCGGTGTGGGCGCGTTCATTGAGGCTCCGACCAGCACGCCGTTTGAACGCGTCCCAAAGGGTCATGGCCATTCGGCTGGTCCGGGGATACCGCACGGTCTCCTGCGAGGCGGCGAGCCTCCTTGCCGGATTGCCGCCGTGGGATCTGGAGGCAAAAGTCCTCGCGCACATTTGGGAGTGGCGCGAGGAGGCGAAACGCCGGGGCGTTACTCCGCTGCCGCGAGAAATTGCGGCACAGCGGACAGAGCTCCGGCGGGATCTCATGGCGGCATGGAGAGTGCGACTGTCGCAACCCAGCGCTGGGCACGCCACAATTGCGGCGGTAAGTCCCCTCTTTGAGGAGTGGCTTGAGAGGCGCCACGGCGTCCTCACCTTCCGCCTGACGCAGGTCCTCACCGGACATGGCTGTTTCGGGAGGTTCCTGTTTCGGATAAGGCGGGAGGAAACGCCCGGGTGTTGGCATTGTGTGGATCGACCGGAGGACACGGTGGAGCATACGGTGGAGGTCTGCCCGGCTTGGGCGGAGCACCACCGTGTCCTCGTGGCGGCGATCGGCGGCGGCGATCTCTCGCGTCCGGCCCTGGTTCAGGCCATAGTACGGAGCGAGAGAGAATGGGATGCAGTCACCTCCTTCTGCGAAGCAGTAATGCTCGCGAAGGAGGAGGCGGAGCGCGTGAGGGAGAGGCAATCAATGCGCCCTCACGCCCCTAGTCGCCGCAGGAGGAGACACCCTGGGCGTCGGGAGTCGATAGCCGACTCCCGGCCACCGTAGGCGCAATGGGCAGCTTGCCGTCCGGTAAGGACCAGGCCCGGGTCGACGGCGCGTTGTGTTCCACGCGCGCCTCAAAGAGTTGTCAGCATAATTGACGGGGTCCGATAGGGCCGATGCCTGCCGGGGTCGCGGATTGTTCGAAAGAGTTACCGTGGCCCTGGCGCACAGGCAAATGAAGGAACACGGGTGGGTTTTAGTCAGTAAGAGTCTGACACGCCCTTCCGCTCCGCCCAGAGCGGGAGAGGTCATTTGATGATTTCCCACCCAAAAAAAAAAAAAAGTGTCAGGTTGTATGTTGATTAAAATATGATTCGCGGCCGTAACAAATATGGCTTTACAAAAACTTTTTTACAAAAAAACAACCGACTTCCAAAAAAAACACTAAAAGACGTGAAAAATAACTTTAATTTCGGAGTCGGTGCCTTTGGTTTTGTATTTTCGTGTTGGGCCACCGACTTCCGAAATTAAAGTTATTTTTCACGTCTTTTAGTGTTTTTTTTGGAAGTCAAAGACAAAGTCTGGCACAATGGCTTATTATATAAGCTATACGAACTTAAAGGCTGGTAAAACAAAGCTAAAGAAACTGCAAAGAATGCAGAACAGGATCATAAAAACACTGTTTCGCTATCCGTACTTGACACCAACGAACGAAATTTTTAAAGAAACAAAACTTATGAATATCAAAAAACTTTATATGTATAACACTTGTATCTTGATTAGAAATATAATGGCTGGAATCATCCCAAATAAGTAAACGCAGTCTTCGTCGACCCAGCTTACTTGTCCTGCCAAGGACACGTACAAATTATGCTAAAAAGAATATTACCTATGAAGGAGCACGATTTTATAATAATTTACCATCCTACATAAAAAATGTCAGCTCTTTCAGTGGTTTTAAATCAAAACTGTCAAATTACATAATGGAAACCACTCATTAATAATGTTACTAAGTTGAGAATAGAACCGCTGAAGGTGTAACCCAACCAAAATAAACACAATATAATTTTAATATTATTGTATTGTATCAGTGACCGTTACCTAGAATAAGCTTATTACAATATGTTACCTTATGTTCTCATGTACATGGCTCTTTTGTCTTTTTGAGAATAAAGTATTTAAACATAAAGTGCCAGATCGTGTCGTACTCATTGATACTCACTCTTACGAGACTTTTGTCGAATCGCACCTTCCGCTTTCGCATCGAAGGAGAGCTATTCTCCCCGCCCCATCCACGCCGGAGTCCCTCAGGGCTTCGTGCTCGCCCCTCTCATTTTCACGCTATTCACCAGCGAAATCCCGAAAAGTAAAAAGGCTCAGTTGGCTCTGTTCGCAGACGATACGGCCATTTACTATACCGGCCTTAGCCACGATGCGATATCTCGCACTCTCCAAACCTCAGTCAACCAACTCGGTGACTGGTTTAGAAAGAGGAGAACCGAAGTCATTTCGAAACCGCGACTCAACCCCCCTCCCCCGTCCGATCACCATGTTCGGCAAGCCCATCCCTTGGGAGAAGCGAGCCAAATACTTGGGTGTCATACTGGACAAACACCTCTCTTTCGGTGAGCACATAAAGTAGGCGCATTCGCTCTCGGTGGACTCCACTCCCTATTGAATGCACGCAGCAAATTGTCACTCAAGTGCAAATTGCGCATTTACACAGCGTACATTCGCCCAATCATGACCTACGCGAGTGTGGTTTTCGCACACACAAAAGCCTACCACATCCATAGGATTCAGACCCTCCAAAACCGGCTCCCCTTGGTTGGTTCGAAACGAGATCCTCCATCCCGATCTTAAAATCCCCACTATCCGTCAATTCATGAAGCGCATTTCCAAGGGTTTCTTTGATTCCGCGGCCTCACATCGCAACCCTCTGGTTGTCGAGGCTGCCAGTTATACCCCCTCCCGTATCAGTCGTACCCACCGTCCAAGGCACGCCCTAACCGACCCCGATGACCCCATAACCCTCCTCCAGGAGAGCAGTAGGGCCCCCAGTACAGTGCACAAACACAGACCGCCATCGGTCTGACCTCGCCGCCGAGGTCCATCGCGACGCCCCCGACGTAATTGTCCCCCCCGACCCTTGATCGACGAAGCGCCAGCCCGCGCCGTAGCTGAGCCTGTAGCTTTAATTTCCCCGTATAATAATAATGTACTAAGTTCAATCCAGCCTATCCCACCTTGCTGCCCTCCCCTCAGTGACGCCCTAAGCCGAGGTTCGTACCCCACAGGGGGTGCCCTTAGCGTGCGATCACTTAGTAATTAAGAAATTCGCCCCTGGCTGGAGGCTTTAAGTTATCTTGAGGCACCCACAGGAATGACCGGTTAAGTAGCCACGACCTCAGAGGTCACAACTACGAGCTGCTCATGAGGGAAAAAAAATGTGGGTCATTCGCTATCCAACCTTTGAAGTGAAGACACCTGAACAGCTACAGCAAGAAAAATACCCCAGAAGATGGATACCACTATAGATGAAGCCGCTCAAGTCATTGCACTATTGCAGTCAGGGATGCGGCAATGTGATGTTGCTCGGCGACTGAACTTGAGTCGTTTTTCCGTTCGACGAGTGTTCCAACGCTTCCAAGAGACTGGTGGCTATATCCGAAGACGTGGCTCTGGAAGACAACGGTGCACATCCGAAAGAGACGATCGCTTCATTGTTTCGACGTCTTTACGTAATCGGTTCTCCAATGCTGTTGAGCTGCAACAACAACTGCGATCAGCTCGCAGAACTTCCGTAAGCATCTCCACGATTAGAAGAAGAATGCGGGAGAAGAAAATTACAGCTCACAGGGCTGCTACAGGGCCGAAATTGACTGCACAGCATAGGAGAGACCGGTTATAATTTGCCCGTGATCATGTGGATTGGATGATAGACCAATGGAGGGCTGCGCTCTTCTCGGATGAGACGAGGGTGTGTCTTTTCTGCAACGACAGGCGTAGAAGAATGTACAGGAGGCAAGGGAAACGATTCGCACAAGCCTGTATTAAAGAGACAGTGGAAACGAACCTCGTGTGTGTTTCTCGGACTGGAAGTGCTCGCGGGCAAGAGTCGCTGACTGCTCCTCGGTACATAACAGAGATCTTAGAGGAGCAGGTTGTCCCTTATGTGGGTTTTGTTGGCAGTGGGTTCACGTTAATGCACGATAACGCCCGCTGTCATACCGCATTAATTGTAAGAGACTACCTGCAAAAAGTTGGCGTCCCTGTTATGCGCTGGCCGGCGCGAAGTCCAGACCTGAACCCTATTGAGCACCTTTGGGATGCACAGAAACGGCGAGTACGGGCACGTGTTCCTGCCCCTATCACTCTCCAAGACCTCCAAGATGCCGTCGTTGCAGAATAGGACAACATTCCTCAAGAGATTGTTGTCACATTAATTAGGTCCATGAGAGAACGCATGGAAGCAGTCATCAGGGCTAGGGGGGGTAACACTAGGTTTTAAATTGTTTTTAAGGATCTTGTTCTAATTTTTGCTGATAAAATAAAATTTAACTTTTTAATCATTTGCATTAGCTTATTTCCTGGTAAGTAAAAAACCAAATCTATTGATTTATTCTGAAATTTAAATAAATTGCCTTTCGAATGATACTTTATACTCATATGCCTACCTTTGATTAATAGGGTTAAAATGACTTTGAAGGGAATTCTTAAAGAGGTGTGATTTTTGTGACGCCGAGTGGTAGATACAGAATAGCTCAAAATCTTCTTCAATACCAAATGGACTCATTTACATCGCTTAAGGCGGAACCTTCAGGGTAGCTCGCGAAATTCAAATTTTCTAACGTTTTTTGCAATTTTCAGGTCACTGTCAGGTTGTATTTTAATTAAAATATGATTCGCGACCGTAACAAATATGGCTTTACAGAATTATAATAATTAGAATCAGCAATATATCTCTATAAGTTCATATTACCCTATTGAATGACTATTTCATGAAAAAAAAACAAACGAAATCAACACATCATGACGTTTGAGGGCAATTCTAACTTACGTAGTTGTATTGCTGATTCTAATGATTATAATTCTGTAAAGCCATATTTGATACGGTCGCGAATCATATTTAGATAACCATTCAACCTGATACTGACCTGCAAATTGCAAAAAACGTAAGAAAATTTGAATTTCGCGGGCTACGTTGACGCATGCCCCTTAGGGTGAATCCTTAGCGGTAGCCCGCAAAAAAAGGAGGAGGTTCTCAGTTCGACTATATGTTTTTTTTTTTTATGTGTGTTAGCTTAGTACTTTTTTCAGGGTAAACCGATTTAGATGATTATTTTTTTATTTGATAACTGGTACCTTAAATGTGGTTCCATTTAAATTTGATCAAGTTCTGAACCATAGTTTTTGAGTTATCCTTGAGTTTGCCAAAAACGAAAATACAAAAACCAAAGACACCGAATTCCGAAATTAAAGTTATTTTTCACGGTTTTTAGGGTTTTTTTTTTGGAAGTCGATTGTTTTTTTGTAATAAACGATGTACGTAAAAACGTACTTTACGATGATTATTATTCAGTAAATAATTATTATTCTTACATTCGCGAATCGGATTTTGATCAACATACGACTTAAAACAGAGCTGCAATTTGCAAAAAACCAAAGAAAATTTGAATTTGGCGGGCTACAGCTGAGGATTCACCTTAATATCGCGTGTCGCATCATAATCACTTAAGACAAGCATTCATTCAAGTCACGTACGATCGTGATCGGAATACGTTACTTTCGCACAGGAATCCCCGATCACAGTCGTTTCCTTACCATCTTATCTTTGTTACAATACTGCAATGTAGGTACAGTTTTTATACAAATCATTGGGAGAAATATATTTGTGTTTTTACTGCAGTCACTTTTAGGAAATATGACGGAAAAGTTTCGAAAATAGAATAGAATATACCTATAAATTTAACTTATACTTTCCTTATTTAAGATGGCTATGAATATACAGGGTCAAATTAATATAATTGTAATCACTTAAAAACATCAGTTTAAAAACTCAGTTTTCATCAGTTTAAAAGACCATTCAATATTTTGCACAAAAACTAGATAAGCTCAATGTTTGTGAGAAATGTTTACCTATTTTGCCGATAGATGGCGTTGTTCATTTGTGGTCGAATTTTGAATCGCGATGTTAAGATTTTCCGCCACTTAACTAGGTCAACGAAGTTTGTTATGTAAAGTGATGACAATCTATAACTACATCGAGTTGTATTATTGTAAGATCACCCTTGTTGCGATAGTGAGTGCTGCAGCAATGAGTCTGTGTGTGTTTGTGAAGTGAGCAGATTGTTCACTCAATATTTTAACACAAAAAAAAAAAAAAAAAAAAATTATAATACGGGTCGACTTGAGAACCTCCTCCTTTTTTTTCGTCGGTTAAAAAGTTTGAGCGACTTTCTTTCCAGTGTGACGGACGCTTAAGGCCCCGTTCACGGAAATGCGACTTGCGTCAAGAAACGCGCGTCACCTGCTTCCGTCCGACGTCGCGGTCGCTCCGCGAATCGCGTCGTGGTGACTCGTATCGTGACATGCTCTAAATAACTTCTTTCATTTGTTTTCAGCGCAATTGCTATCGCCAGACGCGTGTCGCTTGAGCATGTAGGTACCAAGCAAGAACCAATAGCATAATAAGAAAACTAGGTAAATTACAGCAGTAAGGATTCCCCTGAACCGTGTTCCGTTATCACTTGTTTAAACTGACCCCAAGACCAAGTCTTTATTATTATTCACTGATAACGATGGTTTTCCCCGCAGATCTTAAGAAATTATTTCGGAAATAAATTATGAGTGATATATTAAAATGAAATAACAAAAAAAAATGGGAAAAAAGAAAAGTTGAAACTTGAGAATCATGAGCTCAATTTTAGAAACAACTTTTGTTTTAGAATAGTTTCAAAAAATTAATTTAATAAAAATATACAAGGTGGCACAGACATCGACGCGTGGATTCAGTACATAATATTGAAAGCCCTGCGTTGAAATATATCGTCAGTAATATAAAAAAAAACAATTGCTGTTCAATACATTTTGACCGCGTAGGTATTCACACTCCTTCCATCACTCCACCCACATACACACACCCTCACACCACACCACACCACACTTACGACTACATTGCATCTCTTATATTAGGTCTTTACCTATGAAATTGCCGTTCTGCAGTACTGGCCATTTCAAATCAAAATAATTTTTGTTTGGCTAAGAATTCTAATTTCAAATTAATTTTATTTTAAAAACATGGTTTTTTTTTTCTAAAAGTAGTCATTTCTTTATTGATTAGTGTTACATTTTCATCGCATTTCAATCTTTTTCGTCATCATGGATACGTTAAAAATTCGAGTAATTATGGAATATGAGTACCGTCGTGGCAGCAACGCGGCACAAGCGGCACGCAACATCAACGACGTTTACGGAGCTAACACTACAAACCAACGCACCACCTGTTATTGGTTTGCTCGCTTCCGTTCTGGAAATTTCGACCTGAAAAATGAACCTCGCGGTCGTCCGAAGACTTTGGTCGACAATGACGAATTAAAGGCGATTGTGGAAGCTGATGATACACAATCTACGGCTGAATTAGCAGCAGCTTTCGACGTTAGCGTCAAAACAATATTGGTCCATTTGCGTCAAATTGGCAAGGTAAAAAAGCTTGACAAATGGGTGCCCCACGAACTCAATGATCGCCAGAGCGAAGTACGCGTCGAGACGTGCCTTGCACTGCTCAACAGACACACAAATGAAGGAATTTTGAACCGCATTGTTACCTGCGATGAAAAATGGATTCTGTTTGATAACCGTAAGCGCTCAGCAAGTTGGTTGGATCCTGGTTCAGCACCTAAACAATGCCCTAAACGAAAACTTACCCCTAGAAAAGTGATGGTCACTGTTTGGTGGTCTAGCGCCGGTGTGATTCATCACAGCTTCTTACCAAACGGGGTGAGCATTACTGCAGATGTGTACTGTGAAGAACTGAACACAATGATGGAGAAGCTGGCGCATCTCCAACCAGCATTGGTCAATCGCTCGTCTCCGCTGCTCCTGCACGACAACGCGCGACCTCATACTGCACAGCAGACGGTCTCCAAGTTGCAAGAACTGGGGTTGGAAGCTCTCCGTCATCCGCCCTACTCACCAGACCTTGCGCCTACAGACTACTACTTTTTCCAGAATTTGGATAACTTCTTGGCGGGAAAAAAATTTAATACCCGAGAGGCAGTACAAAATGCCTTTGAAGAATTTGTTGCCTCCCGTCCAGCTGATTTCTTTAAGAAGGGCATCAATAAACTGCCACTGCGATGGCAAAGATGCATTGATTGCATGGGTGATTACTTCGATTAATACAAATAAAAAATTCATGAAAAAAAATCGTTTAAATTTTTTCATACAAAATGGCAATTTCATAGGTAAAGACCTATTATTCAACTCCCCCATGCACCGATGTTTGTTGGTTAAACAGTATTATTAAATTTACTTTTATCCAATAAAAATACTTCTTTAAGAAATGTCTGTAAGTTTAGATTCTACTTTTAAAACAACATTTTTAGCATCTAATGGATGGTTGGATGACCCTCATAACACAGGATTCTCCTAGCATGAGGGTCATTAATCTATTGGCTGGTTAATTGTTTTATAAGTGCTCTGTATGTGTCTTCTCTTGTTTTTTTTTGTAATGGCAAATAAACTTATTATTATTATGATTGCACTTTTCTACGAAACAACTTTTTTTTTTTATCACCGACCTAAAATTTACACGCAGGGGGAGTCTAGAATCAGGTGCTGAATATTCATGATTACAGTTTGCACGTCGATATCCCTGACACCCTGTATAGGTACAAGGTGGGGCAAATGTAATGTCATAATGTGAATTGGCAGCCATTTTGTTGAAAATGAAAAAAAAATGGGCTCTGTTTACACGAAAAGTATATTTAAAATTTACATACATCCATAACATCACGCCTGTATTCCCCGAAGGGTCAGGCAGAGATGTACCTATAGCACACTCACATTTCACCAGTTATATTTACGTCCCATGATTACATGGGACTTAAATATGCAACCGCGCCCCTATTAAGGGGGCACGCCTATTGCCATCAACCGGGCACAAATCCAGACTCCGGGCTGCTACCGAGAAATTCCAGATGAAAAAACCCGATAACACTTTGCCCGACCCGGGAATCGAACCCAGGACCCCACGCTCAGCAGTAGCGCTTGCGACCACTAGACCAACGAGGCAAAAATTAAAATTAAAATTTATGGAAATTAAGTAAAAAAAAATATATCGACCAAACTACCACTTTTTTTTTTACTTTTATTTACATTGTTACCTGAGCAAATTTTTTTTTTTGTATGCACGTGTTTCTGTGACAAATAAACCTATTTTTCTTTCTTTCTTTACCATCTCCTGAGTTTATATACATTTGTGATTGTTTGTTTGTTTTAAGGCATTTTGAATTGTTGCTCGAAAAACATCCTCCAATTTGGTGATTTCCTCTTCAATGTTGGCTTTCAAGACGTGCAAGGTTTGTGGCTTATCGTAGTAAACACAAGGTTTCAAAAATCCCCAAAGAAGGAAGTCTGGCGCCGTCAGATCTGGCGATCTGGCCAACCAGTTTAAATCGCCAAAACAGGTGAACACACGGCCCAGAAATTGATGTTTCGAAATCTCCATCGCTGCATGAGCTGTGTGACTGTTTGTATCGCTCCATTGCATTATCAACGAATTCTCTATCTGTCTACAACATATTTATGGATCAAATCACAATGACATTATGATGCCATTAGCAAGAATTATGGCACATTCACATTATGACGTTACTTTTGCCCCACCATGTATCTAACTTATTTTATTGATTACATTTCAGGTCAGCACTCGTTCTTGTAAAAATGTTATATCCGCTGAGCTGCTTTTGGCCGCGCCCTGATGTCTTGGTAACGCGCCCTTGGGATAAGAGTCTTTCCAAGAGTGTTTGCAAGTGACGTGCCCCTGGGATGAGAGTCGTCCCCAAATTTTTTGTTTTTAATTTCATCCTTTTATCACACACTAATAGGCCGTATTATTTTACAAAATTATTTTCCTCATTGCACAAACTCAGTCTGTATAATAAACCACTTCACATAGTTTAATCAAACAGTGTAAGTAGAGACCGTTTCCGTAGTTTCGGCCGAAGTTACAGGACTTTCCTAACTCCGTATCACCTATGGACATAAGATTACTTCGGGGCACGAACTAAGAATTAATGACAACTAGATTTGACAGCTGTCCTTACTCCCGATGTGTGTTTGCCCGTCCAAAAACTTAATTTATCGGGAGTAGGGTTCATTCCAGTATATACAACTACTTTGGGATGGGCCCGTATCGTCGTTGACGGACTTAGAGAGTACACACACGCCGACGCCGGTTGAGAGTACTACGCACCACCTACCACCTACCTCCTCCTCCGCCACCTCCTGCTTTTTTCAGTAATCGCTAGCATTAGGTATTTTATCAATACACACTAATTACTTATGTACCATGAAATGGCGGCGTATCGTGAAATGGCTAGGCAGATCACGATATGGCCATTTCTACGATCGGACGACGACATAATTATATTGAGCCAAAAATCCTTGTAGAGATGTAAAAGTAAAAATAGAACGCATATTTTTTGTGATAATTGTTATGGAACAGTTATTCGAATCGAAAAGGGATTCGAATAACTTTTTATTTATTTCGATATATATAATTTATTCCCCGACATATCCTCGAAACCCCGCGGTTTCGAGGATATGTCGGCGAATAAATTGTATTATAATAAAGAAATTAAAAGCATTTTGAAAAATTCTCGTTTTTACCTCGAATACCTACCAATCGTATTTTAGCACTGCGTCATCCAAATATTGTTCACGGAAATATTGCTTAACCTCGATGATTGATTGGTTTGCGCGGAAAACATATAAATAGACGAGCCTCTAGCAGGTCAAAATAATAACAATCAATTGAGCCAGTAATGGAAATAATTGGTCAAGTTCAAAGCAAGGGTTCATAGTAACTAATAGTACATGCGTAACGTTGTTTACATTACATAACTTCATCCTATATTCCCCGAAGAGTTCCGGAGAGGTGTACCTATAGTACACCCACATTTCGCCAGTTATGTTTAAGTCCCATGTATAGGTGGCGAGCCTATCGCCATCAACCGAGCACAAATGCAGACTCCGGGCTGCTACTTAGAAATTCCAGATGGAAAACCCAATAACACTTTGCCCGACCCGAGAATCGAACCTAGGAGAGGCTCATGCTCAGGTGTCGCGCTTGAGACATTTTTTAAGTGTTATAAATAATCTACAATTTTCAAATACAATACACACCTCTGTGGAAGGACTGGTAGTCGTTGGGGCTGGCAAGCGAAGGGACGCCAGCTACATGGACCGACTAATGAACCTATAACGTTCCCACTGCTGCGACACAGGCCTCCTCTCTGTGAGAAGAAGTGGGTCATAACCCACTACGCGGGCCCAGGCCCGGGTTGGTGGATGCTGCATGTCTTTGAATTTTTGGTTCTAGTACAAGCCGGTTCTCTATCTTCTTTATTATCTATATATATATAAATTAATTGCTGTTCGTTAGTCTCGCTAAAACTCAGAAACGGCTTCACCGTTTTTTGTTTTTTTTTTGTTTTATTCCCCTCTTTACAAGGGAGGTTTAAAAGAATGAAAAAATGGATAAACCCAAAGGATTTTTTTTGACAGAACAACGTCTGACGGGTCAGCTAGGTAGAGTAGGTAGGGAAGGGTACGTAGGCGCGGGCTTGCGGACGGCGAGCAACAGGCAGCTCCCTGTCCGGTAAGGACCAGGTCCGGGCCGATGGCGCGTCGTGTACCACGCGCGCCTCTAAAAGATGTCAGCATCATTGACGGGGTCCGATAGGGCCGATGCCTGCCGGGGTCGCGGATTGTTCGAAAGAGTTACCGGGGCCCTGGCGCACAGGCAACTAAAGGAACACGGGTGGGTTTTAGTCAGTAAGAGTCTGACACGCCCTTCCGCTCCGCCCAGAGCGGGAGAGGTCATTTGAAGATTTCCCACCTGAAAATCAATTATCGTGCGTTAGTATCGCAAAAACTCGTAAATTGTTCGACCGATTGCAAGGAAACTTTGGTAAGTGGTTGTGTATGCTCCGGAGAAGGTTTTAAAAGGCATTGCAACGCATGCATTAGCTATATATAAGTATATATTGCTATTTTTACTGCAACACCAACAGTGGTGATAAAATTAATAATACAATGTAAATTGCCTGCTTGGATTCGAACCTACGACCTAGATTTCGTAAGTCGGGACCGATACCACTGGGCCTCCAATTCTCTCAGGTGGTTGCTCCCTAAGCTGTAATCTTATGCAGGTACTCTTAAATCTATACTAATATAATAAATCTGAAGAGTTTGTTTGTTTGTTTGATCGCGCTAATCTCGGGAACTGCATTTGACAGCCCAATCCTTGACAAAGATATGGGGCTATTTAACTTCACGCTACGACCCCTAGGAGCCAGGCAATAAGAAAACAGTCAGAAAGAACGCTATGTGAAAAAGAAGTAATAGCGCGAGCGGGAAATTTGGCTGTAAAATGATAAATCATAAATGATAATGATTGTAATTTTAGTATATTGTGGTGTCTTGCGACTTCCACGCGAACGTCGCGTGCAGCCAGTAAATTAATAAATGGGAAGATGATCTTCAAAAGGCGGCTGGGACAGACGGATACGGAAGGCAAAAAGCCGGGGTATTCTGACGCAACTTGAGCCAGACAGCTGATTTAGTAAAAACAAAGAAATGTTTAAGAAGTTTTACCTAAAGGAGATGTTCCAGAAATTTATGAAACCTAGGCTAGCACCATGAACACTATACGTAAATATCGCTATACAATACAGTAACTGTTTTTTAATGTTAATTTTCTATTATTTTACTTCGTTTCAATGTACATTCAAATTAACTTTGTCAACGAGCGGAACACAACATAAATATAGTGGATTAGTAATATGCGAAATGTCATTTTAACAATGACATTTGTTTGACGTGTCTATGTAATATCTACGATAAAAAAACATCACACGAATTCCGAGAACACTTACTTGGGTTTCGTTATAATAATAAAATAAGACTATAGGA
Organism: Griposia aprilina; assembly: GCA_916610205.1. Classification (NCBI taxonomy): domain Eukaryota; kingdom Metazoa; phylum Arthropoda; class Insecta; order Lepidoptera; family Noctuidae; genus Griposia; species Griposia aprilina. The sequence goes on along the minus strand of OU744304.1, from coordinate 17,328,932 downwards.
TATTCTATTCGATTGCGGCAGCAATAATAAAATAACTGCAACCCTAGTGCAACTTGTTATTGTAGAATACCACATGCACGACGAAACCCAAATCACAGGTGAATCAGCAACCATATAACAAAGCTGGGGTCAACAGAGAAGCAATCAATCAATGTCCGTAGTAGTAAACTGGGTCGCAAAAAAAAAACAATCACAAAAAAACACAACAACGAAACACGTCCAATTCAAAGTCAAAGCAAAGAAAGACGTCACTTCATGAAACTTAAAACTGTCAAAGTCGTAAAACGTCATGTCAAACACAACTGTCATGGCTAACCTAAAAATAGGGTTATCATATTGAAAAAACTTCCCAAATGATCATTTTTGTACGCCTGTACTCTTCTTCAAATAAATTTGTTAGTATTGTACATAGTGGTAGCCCAAAATCAAACATCTCCTAAAGAAGTGTTACGATGATTGGAAGGAGTATTTTGATAAGTTTTTCTTGGCAAAAGGGTTCTGGTATAAAACCATGCCGGGTCAGCCTTTTCGTGTGTTTTCGCCCCTGGCTGGAGGCTTTAAGTTAGTAGCTTAAGGCACCCACAGGCTTGCCCGGTTAAGTAGCCAGGACCTTAGTGGTCACAACTACGAGCTGCCAAATAGGAAAAAAAAAAAAAAAAAAAAACCTTTTCGTGTGCCCTGGTTTATCATTAGTAATTTAAGTAGGAATTTTGTTGTTACAGCTCATAGACTCAGATCTCAACACATTCCATGTAATGAGTTTGCGTTCATGATGAAAAAAAACTATCGTGCCTAATTGTTTGGAGTGTGGAGTTGTGGAAGACTTACATCACTTATTAATGGACTGTGTTAGATATGAGTCTCAAAGAAATGATCTGTTTGGGGTCTTGAGGTTGAACCGACTTGATATGGGCGGGCATATTTCATAAAATTTGGTCTCAACCAAATGGTGATGATGCGGAGAGTTTGTTCAGGTTTATGGCCCTAATCTGTAGCAGTGTGTATATTTAGGGTACAATGGGACTGTCATACGAATTGCCATCATAAAAGTCCTTAGCTAATTTTTTTTTTTTTTTAAACGTTATATCTAGGTAATCTTGTAGGTTCTATAGATTTTTTTAAACACACGATGTCTTATTTACAGAACCATCAAACATGCAGAAACACTCAGACCCGGAACAAGCATTCTGTACTTACTTAAGCCATGCAAATATTTGTTTTGAGCGGGAATCGATACTGCGACCCGTTGCGCAAATGTCTAGCCGACATATTTTAGTCAGAACTAGCTTTTGCTCGCGACGTCGAAGGTCAGCAAAAAGTATCTTGATCTCCGAACTGAAATCTACCTGTGAGCCCAAATTTTATCCAAATCCGTTCAGCTGTTTTTGCGTGATTGAGTAACAAACATACAAACTTTCACATTTATAATATTAGTAGGATAAAAACATGACATAAAAGATTTCGAAGACGCTAAAATAGTGTTTTTCTGAACCTGACAAACAGAATTGATGCTGCAGCCTACTATTAAACAGTTGATTTTTGTATTTTATTGGTGAACCAACAAAGAAAATAATACATTATAATTTTATACAAACGAAGGGTTTTGACCTTTAGGTGAATCCTCGGCTGTAGCCCGCCAAATTCAAATTTTCTTTGTTTTTTTTTGCGAATTGTAGCTCAGTTTTACGTCGTATGTTGATCAAAATTCGATTCGGAACTGTAGGAATAATATATTTACTGAATAATAATCATCAAGTTCATATCAATCGTCTAACTTTGGAAAATTGTTCCACCTTAATATTTTTCAGAATATTTCATGTGAAAATTCTTAGGTGGACCAAATTTCACTTCTGAGAAAAGAGGGGACTTTTCATTATTTTGACACCTTATCAGAATGTCATTACACCTAAACTTTAATGAAAAAAAAACTTGTTTACTACGGATATAAACAATGTTAACCCTCCATCTCATATCGCCAATATAAAAGCTAGGCATAATGATAGCACCGGCAGTGCGCGATCGCTTACATCGGCATCGTGGTCACGCACTCACGCCAAACGCACGCCGCGGTTGAAAATAGAACGATTTAAGTTTCGACAATTGCAATCGTTAATAATTGTTTTTTTAAATAAGATTCGAATATTTTATTTTAATTATTATTATTGACTGCTATTTTTTTGGATTTGTAGTTTTTGAAAAAAAAAATTTTTTGCGTAGTTTTTAAAACGAGTTTTGTGAGTTTGTTTTTTATTGTGGTGTTTTCTTTATAAACAATAAAAATGGTGAACAAATTGTATAAAGTTAGTTCCACAAAAGAAGAGAAGGCTGGGAGTAAACACAATCAGATTCTAATGTCTATTGTTGGTAAGTAATTATTGTACTTAATCATTTCTTTACAACCTGATGACAGTTTTTTTTCTTATTTTATTATATGACGCAAGTAGATAGTATTTTCAGAATGTTTATGGTGAGGGCATCAGCAAAAAGTATTTTCATTTGTAATTTTAAAAAAAAACAATACTTAATTGTATTTTCAAAAGTTAAACATTTTTTCATTCATTCAAACGAAATATGGTAGGGTGTCCGATTTATGAAAGAATTAGTTTATAATACATAAATAAGATTTTTATATGTCTATGGTACGTACCTATTGCTTGATGAATACCTAAAACTATTTATTTACCTGCTCATACTAAGCAACAAAAGTAATTTTGCAGCTATTTTCGAGCCAAAAACAGAACTGAAAATACGCGGGAAAGTGCCTTATATACTTCGATATTTAGATTTTAGAGCCAGATGTCAGACAGATGGTTTTTTTTTTGTATAAATATACTTGGGTATTTTTCGACGCCATATTTTAGTTTGTTAACAGTTTTAGTTAAATCAGGATATTATATTGTTATTTTAGTTCATTCATTAGGTATAAGTTTTTATATATGTACAGATCATTTTAATTCTGAAACTGCATTTTTTCTTTACAATTCGGTTGCATAAGGCGGAGGGCGGGTTTCGAATGTGACATTCCGATAACTTAACGTATTCATAAAATAGTCTTCTTGTATCTTCTTCTTCTTCTATAGTAAATAAAATTCAATTGCTGTTCGTTAAAACTCAAAAACGGTTTTACAGATTTGTTTTTTTTTCGTTTTGTTCGCTTTAACGAAGGGGTGGTTTGAATAAATTATATTAAAGACATTCCAACGCATGCCATGAATATATATAAAAATCAATTGCCGTGCGTTAGTCTCGCAAAAACTCGACTGATTGTGATGGAACTTTGGTAAATAAATGAAAATAACATTGCAACGCATGTCGGGATAAGACTAGTAGCTTTTAAAATAATGAATATTGTACCTACTTACGAGAAAAACGTTTTTTTTTTCTACTAAACTGTAACCATGTATTCAGCACAAATGATTCTAGATCCCTAGCATAGAAGTCTTTCGTGGGTTATCAAAAAAAAATCGGCAGCTTAATAGAAAAAAAAATGTATGGAACAGCTATTTTTTTTTAATTACCGGCGAGACCTTTCAACTCACGGGAGTTCAGAATCATGTACTGAATCCATGGTAACAGGCCGCGCGTCGATCTCGGGATGCCACCCTGTATGTACACCGATTTTCAAACTAGTTTTATTAGGGCGAAAGTGGTCTGTGGACCATATATGTTTGTGACATTTGTGTAAGGATACTTCAACTTTACCTTTGTGCGAAGTGGCATCATAATCTGACCCGGCAATTTTGAGAAATATGTATTTTTATAATATACAGGGTGGACATTAGGACGGTCGTAAGGACAGCTACCTTCACCATTATAACTACTTACAGAAAAACATTTTTTTAAAACTGTCCTTACCTTTTTTTTACATCATTTACAGATTTTGAAAACGATTTACAGTCAGCAACAAAATAAGTAATTTACAAAAATCTTTTTTTTTACGTGATCCTATCTAATCGATCAAAACATTCAATAGGACCGACAGAGTTTAGAGAACTAGAAATGTCACAAATGGCAAAAAACCTTTTCCCAGAAACGATTCGTAGCGATCAATGAATAATCCACGATTTTGTTAAACGTGTGCTGCTACGGATGAAAAACAAAGTCATCTTATCGTTAATTATCAAAATGATTTTATTTTTATTTTCAATCAATTTTATATTGAGGTAATGGAGAATCAAGGGGTTGTAGATTGCCTCTATGAGGTGATCATAGTGACCAGTATCTTTAGTTTAAACTATTAAAAGTGTCTAATCAAACTACTTTTTAAACCTCTATTGCTCGTTATATTTCTTAGGAAATGTACATAATGGGGAACGTTTTTATTTTTATTTATTGCTTTTCTCGTACTCAAACTTCAATAGATCAATAAGAGTGTTTTATTCCTTAAAACAATAAAATAAAAAATAAGAAATGTATATTTTTTTAGTTGACTGTAACCATTTAAACAAATGTCTGTGAATGCAGTTATCAATAACTCAAAAAGTTAAGGAGAGTCTTCTCAGAACGATTTTCGGTAGTGGCAAAGGTCGCCCTTGGAAACCCAGTAAATTCTAAAAGTAGGTAAGTATATTTTTCTCAAAATTGCCGAGTCATATTTTGATGCCCCTTTGCACAAGGGCACAGATGAAGTATTCCTACACAAATATCAAAACCGTATTGCTATTAGTCCATAGACCACTTCCCATACAAATGCGTCCAGTCTCCAGAAAATAAAATAAAAACTATGTTTAAAATTCGTTTAGCGCTGAGTGCATTTAGGCCCACTTGCACCGCCAATCACTAAACTCGTTTAGCGCTAAATGTGTTTAGTGATTGGTGGTGCAAGTGGGTCTTAGTGATTTGTAGTGCAACAAGCGGGCCTTAAAGTCATTTATGGTAGGTTAAGATGTTACGCAACATCGTTTCGCAAAATACGTTTCTTTATAATGAGAACGAAAAGAAAGAAAATACATTTAGACCTATTTATCTATTTAGCCCGTAATGTCCCACTGCAGACCAAAGGCCTCTATTTCCCTTTTCCACACGCGTATGTCCAATGCCAATGTAGGCTTGTCCTTTCCACTCCACATTTAGCTAACACAGACTAAAAGGCACGCAAAATATTCGACAAAATAAAAATAAAGTTGAAAGTGTATTCCGTTGTAAGAAATTAGCAGGAATGTGTTCCTCGCGCCTGCGCCAAATAGGCCCAGTCCAGCAAAAAAAAAACAAAACTAGTGCCTGACGCTGGTTTTCAACTATGAGCACAGATCGATTTTATCATGGCATAATAATATACTTCGCCAGGTTATAGCATTCCGGTCACGGGGGTGACACAAGCCTACGTCATCACCGCTGTGTTACCAGTAGTGTGTAATAATAATTCCCCAATCGCCTTTATTGCCTGTGCGAATCCGATAATACAAAGATTTTTTAACAAACAATTACGTTTAAATTGAATTGTTTCGTTTGCTTATAAAAATGAAACGACAATTTAAGTGGTTTATATTACTTTTTAACAGAATGGTGACTAAAAATGTTTCCATTATCGTGTTTAGTTGCAATAAAGTGGCAACTGGATAGTGACGTAACCATGTGTCACTCCCGGAATGCCAGACCTTGTTTGTTTTAGACCATGGGTTTTATGACATTGCATGCTGTAAGGTAGAATGTAGCGGAAACTCTTAGTAATGTACCATCTAATATATGTACCTTCATTGTTAGCAAATAAATAATTTTGAATCTGAATCTGAGGCTTAATTGAACATAACCTTTAAACTTGAACCTAATTTCAGTCGTAATTTATACTCATCTTCAAGTTTCCGTTAAGTTATATGTATAATTCTAAGACATGATCTTAACTTCATATTTCAACTACACACAAACGACACCTGTATTTCCCGAAGGGTTCAGCACGTGTGTACCTTTTAGTACACCCACATTCCGAAAGTTACATTTCAACTAACTATCAAGATATTGTGCTCATTAGCCAATGGTCAAAATTAGTCTCAAACTTTTGGGTACCGTCAAATGGGGTGAATAGGAATGCAGGGGTGAATCGAGATGAAACTTTAAAAGGGATTTTAACGTTGAAATAATATAGTTTGTTGCCAAAAAGTACTCTAATGTGTTTCCGTTATTATAATGAAAGATTAAGGGGGATGCGATAAGGTAGCCCGCGAAATTCAAATTTTCTTACGTTTTTTGCAATTTGCAGGTCAGTGTCAGGTTGTATGTTGATTAAAACATGATTCGCGGCCGTAAAAAATATGGCTTTACAGAATTATAATCATTGGAATCAGCAATACAACTCCTTGTGTTAGAATTGGCCTCAAAAGTCAAGATTTCATGAAATAGTCGTTCAATATGGTAATATGAACTTATAGAGATACATTGATGATTTTTGTGATTATAATTCTATAACTACGTATTTGTTAGGGCCGCGAATCGTATTTAGATCAACATACAACTTGATACTGACCTGAAAATTGCAAAAAAGAACATAAGAAAATTTGAATTTCGCGGGCTACGCTGGCGCTTCCCCCTAAGTGCACTTGCTGGCAACAAACTATATGATTTCAATGATAAAATCCTTTTAAAAGTTTCGTCTTGATTCAACCCTGCACTCCTATTCAACCCGTTTGACGGTACCTCCATAATTAATAGCTTATTAATCTTTCACCTACTTCCGAAGTCACGATTTTCACTGCATAGAAAATATCAAAACAATAAATTATGAACAAATAAACATTTCCATATGAAAACCCTTGTTCTCAGAAGACAAGCAAATTGTCATTTTCAGATGTTACAAGTTCTGTTTACTTCCTGATTATATTTAGAAGCATTTGTTTGCGCACGTGATTCCTCAAAGAGAATCATAAAAGATTGGATGTGGTATTTTTTTTTATTTTCTTTACCATTGGCTAGTCGGGTAGTCAGAAGCCCATAAGTCTGACAACCAGTCTTACCAAGGGCTATCGTGTTACCCAGTAACTGGGTTGTGGAGGTTAGTTAGGCAGTTCCATGTTAAATACTGATATTCAGCTGTTAGACTTAGAGTCTAAGAGTCTAAGAGTTAGACTGGAAGCCGACCCCAACTTGGTTAGGAAAAGTCTAGACAGATTGATAGGTGCGTTTTCATGGACTCCTGTGAATGCTTTGCCGAAGTTACATACCGATGTCATAAACAAAACAATAACATTTGTTCCTGGAGTAATTTTAATTAAGACCAACATTTAGGGGCAAATAGAAGGTGTACGTACACAGGCTGTTTTTTCTTCTAAAGTTGCTAGAAGATGTTATCGTAAAATATTAATTAACATTTACCTTGACCACAATCATATAAACAAGTTCAAAGTGTTCATCATTTCATGTTCTGAGCACAGCTGTAATACTTTTTAAGATGTCGTGTTAAATAAATAAATAAAATTATGTCCCTTTATTCTTACTTGAAACATATTTTTCATGATGCCAATTAAATTTTCTTCAAAATTTAGCCCGTAGTTTCTTTCAGCGTTTTTCTGAATCTGCTCAAACCGGCGTAAAAAAATCACCTGTATACAGCACTCATTAACTCTGATAGTTCAGTCGAAACACAACTACTCCAAAGGTCATCCAAAGGTTGTCTGTAAAAGATCGCTTTTAGCGATAAGACCGCCCATTGTGTCACCCTATGTAAAATTTCTACTTTTATATCTGTAATTTTTATGGTGTACATAATAAAGAGTATTCTATTCTATTCTATTCTAACTACTGCTGGACATAGGCCTCCCCTTAGCCACCGCCACTTCCACCGGTTCTGTGTAGTAAATATTAGGGAAGTGTACAGAAAGACCTATTTTAGGCTCTAGGGCGTTAATAGAAAGCCTAAGAAAATAAAACAATGTGCGACATAAGTAGGTTGACACCATAAACAGAACAGATATAAGAATGAAAACATGTTAATTTTTACTTGTTTGTTACAAATTACTATAAGTATTGTAGAAAATACTTTGAAGACTATTTGCCTACTACTTGACTAAAACTATGAATTATGAAACATTCCAAATTCAAAAATTATTATCAACCACGCCACAAACTGCACGTCAAAAAAATGCTGCAAAAAAGACGAATTTGATCAGTCACACCATTGTTGAAGCCACTACAAGTCTCCTTCCTTTCACGTAATTTTCTGAACTGAAAAATAGGCAATAATTAACTATATAATAAAATTGTGGTCTTACACTGTTTCTTACATCATTGTTTTGCACGGCAATACAACTCGTGCCAAATTATTTATCACCACGAGGAAGCTCCTGACGTTCTTATCTACGATCGACGATGTTTTATCGGCGTCAAATAAATACTAAATTACATAGTTACAAATTAACGAAGTAGAAGAATAAACAAATATACTCATTAAAGCTCCCGCAAACAGGCGCGACGCGACAGCACGACACAATGGCGCCGCTCGTCGCGCGGCACGCGGTGCCTTTGTGTCACGCTGTTGCGTCGCGCCAGCCTTTACTGGGCAAATTGAAAATCTAATCTTCCTAAAAGTTGGTTCAAAATAAAACAATATTTTGAATTCAGTTGATTTTCAAACTTCATTCCTTGAAATTAATGGCGAAAAAAAGTTAAGAATGAAATTTGAGTTTTTTTTCGACTTCTACTTAAGAATAAAATTGCGAATCAATAATATTTTACCAACAATTAGTTTTTTCAGCAAGCATTTAAAACAAGTGCGTGTCGGACCACTCACAATGAAGAATTCCGTAGTTGGGATGAATTTATACCAAGAACAAACTTAAAATTGTAGTTGAAAAGCATGTTATACATTCCAACAGCAAAAGTAAGTTTGTACGTACAATATTGAGTGATTTGATTTACCATTTTATTTTACGACCATACACTTCTTGTGGTTTGCCTGTAATCTATAACTACAGAATTATTCTCTGTATTTTTTTTTCAAAATGTTAGGTTAGGCAGCTTCGGAGATCCCTTATCTCCAAAACTGGAAAAATTTGGAGGAAATGGTCAATTTTCATCTATTTTCTTTAATAACTCTACAACTTTTTATTTTAAAATTACATTTTTTTTTATCCTCACTAGCCCTTTCATTTGATATGTCACACTGTACAATTTGCAAAACCTTTTGTTTTTCTATTTTGCCCTTCAAAAGTGACCCCCACAATCAAAATTAATTTATTTACATAACACGTTCGTGTTTGGGTCACAGAAATTCAAATGTCTATGTTTACCAAATTTCAACTAAATCGGTCTAGTAGATTCGGAGCAAATCGGTTGTGACAGACGGACAAACTGCAGAAATACGAGTGATCTTTTAAGGGTTCCGTTTTTTCATTCGGATGTACGGAACCTGAAAAAAAAAGACAAAATAATTGTTGACCTTTCAGAAATCACAAAAAAAAATGCGATTCAATAGGTATTGTTTTCCAACTTCCACGCGAACGCAGTTGCACACAAGCACAGTAAAATGGAATATTTTTCCCATAGCAATTGTATTGTAAATTAAATAATTGGAACATCTGTCTTGTGTATTAATATGCAAGTAATTCAAGTCACACTAGTCATGACATTGTGTTAACTACGTTAGAACGCTTTAATTGAATATAAGCAAGTATTATCTGCGATGGTTGTAAATAATAATAATAACTAGTGGCTCTGTGATCTATAGAATTCGCGAATCTATCATAGCATAGCTTCAAATTGAATAAATCAAAATCCTTAAAACAAAAAGCGCGTGCAAAGAGTGCGAGTTTTTTAAATGTTTTCAACCCCCATATCTCAGCCATTTTGAAAAAAACCATATTATTATCGAACCTGTTCACAAAATTTCACATGAATCGTTTGAGAAATGCGACCTGTAGAGGAGAACAGACATCTGGACATCCGGACATACGAAAGCATTTTTGCCCAAGCTGAAATGGAGACGCTTCGCGCTCGTTCGGTCAATTATTGTACCGCTGCAGGGCAAAGGCCTCTTCTCATACTGAGAAGGCACGAGTATTGATCACCACGCGTGCTCAAGACGGATTGGCGATTTCAGACTTATATTAACCATAAGTCCAGGTTTCCTGACGATGTTTTTCCGTCACCTATATCAGTAATGTCCAAGACAAACTCAAAAAGTACATAATTATTATGAATTGAAAAAGTCACATTGGTACTTGCCCGTATTTGAACCCACAACCTCTTCCACGAAAGGTGTGATCCTTCCTTTATTCTAGAAGATCACAATGCCCAATCCCTTTCATTTTGACATTGCGTTATTACGTTACATTGTTGCAGAGTAGATGAATTTTTCAAACATATGATTATTATAAGTTCTCATAACACAACATAAAATCACGCCCGTATTTTATAAAGGGTTAGGCAGAGGTGCACCATAGTACACACGACTACATAATATCAGAGATGATATGGATATGATATTTCGGATCTGGATACGGATATAGATATAGGAATAAAATGATATCGATTTCGGATAGGGTTACGGATATGTAATTATTTCGGATTATCCGTTGGTTTCGGATAGTTTCGGCTACGGATATTAGATTGAAGTAAAATGTAAAACACAAATAGTATGTAATAATTTGGTTTTATTTATAGGTTTTATCTAGTCTAGGTTATCATTTGGTATTATAATCAGTCATATAGTTAAGTAGTTATTTAGAGTTGTTATAATAATTAGTTAGACTCCGCCCTTATACGAAAGTATCCGAAACTTGTGAAACGGACACGGTTACGGTTACGGATATATTTTTATTTCGGATATCCGATAGTTTCGGTTACGGTTAGCTCCATAACATCCCTGCTACATATCAAGCTGTACATTTCCAAAGCTGACTTCTCGTCCTACGAAAAGCCTATACATGCGAGTTCAGCTAAAACTGAAAATATATACTTGATATGAGACCGTCTGTGCATCCATATTTCTCCAGTTATGTTTCAGAATCAGAATATAGGTTCTCATAACACAACTTTGAGTCCCATGTAATAGGGGGTGAGCCTATTGCCGTCAACCGGGCACAAATACAGACTCCGAGCTTGATATTTTTTCCGACCTGAATCGAATCCAGGGCCGGCAGTCTCGACTAGATAGCAACGCAAAAGTAAATTTAAGGTAAATTTTAAGGTGAATACTTAGTTGTAGCCCGCAAAATTCAAATTTTCTTTGAATGTGACGATTGATATGAAATTGATGATTATTATTCTATAAATTTATAATTGTCACAGTCGAGAGTTCCGTTTTGATCAACATACGACGTAAAACAGAGCTGCAATTTGAAAAATCTAAATAAAATTTGAATTTTGCGGGCTACAACTGAGGATTCCCTTTAAGATTTAGTGATTAGTAGTTTGCAACAGCGTCACTATCTAGTCGAGACTGCCGGCCCAGGATCTCATGCTCAACGGTGACGCTTGCGACCACTAGATCAACGAGGCAGTCCTCATAATCTTAATTATAAAAGAAGTTCAATCTGCTGTCACAATATGACTGAAAATAATAATAATAATATCCCTACGTTGACGTCGTGGAGAACTTGCGCAATCCTGTACTCTGGGTTTGTTCCGTCAGAGTTTACTTTGCCGAAACTGGTCTAGGGTGAGGAGCCAGACCAAGAGAGATACAAACCCGCAGGGCAGCAAGTGGCGACACCGCGGACCGTATCTCCCGGGTGAAGTCTTGTTCCTCATCTCTGGCTTGCCTTTATTGAGCGGCCAGTGTGAACACTGGCGAGGAACAGAGCTCTAACCTCTTGAGTGGAAATTTGCAAGAACAAACGTGCTCGGCGGAAGAAAGTATTCCAATAAGATGCTGGTAAAGACCTTGATCATCTTCCAGGCTCCACAGGCTCCAGGCTCCAGGCTCCCACGGCTATCAGGACAATCCCAGGATTGTCCTGATAGCCGTGGGATACCTCTCCACTCCTCAAGCACCTCAGGATATGTTGTCCCTAGTCGCTACGTTGTATGTGCTAGTGTAAGTTTCTGGGGGCCCGTTATTATTGAGTGTGCATGAAACCCCCTGCCATTTTATCCATGTAATCCGTGTATATTAGGTATATAACATAGGTCAGGCAGGGAACATAGTTCTTCCATAGTTTAAGATAACCAATCCAATATTGCCACCCAAACCCACAGCCCACTAATATACCTTTATCCATCCTGTAGACCTAGTAAAATCAAACACCAAAAATAATGTAAAAAAAAAAAACAAATGAACATCGATTCTAAAATCGAATTGCTCTCCGATTCGTAACTTGCCCGGATTTGAACCCACAACCTCTTCCACGAAAGGTGTGATCCTTACTTTATTCTAGAAGATCACAATGCTAATCCCATTCATTGATACGTAGTCGTAACGTGATTATTGAATGATCCATAATCACGTTACGAATCAAAGACGTGAGTCATTTCAGTTACATCTAAAAATACCTCAACAGTGCATCGAGGTACCAGGGATGCATACCTGCTTAGCTATTTAGTGCCAAGTAAGGCATAGGCTATGTTTAATCTAGGTACCTATTTTAAGCTTGCATAAGCAGCTTTTTTATCGAGTTCAAAGGAAGGAAAGGTTACATTACAGATAGTTACGATCATTTGATGATTACTTTACCTCAGGAATAGTAGATTTGGTAAATCAAAATGCATTGTTTATAAAACCCCTGAAGTTTCATTTTTCATGAGAAATTTCGTTTTACGTAAAATTTGACAATGGTTTTCGAGAAAGGCTGCCAGCACGCAACGGGGTAAATGCGTAACAACAACACACTAACAGTAGCAATGGGTTTCGTTTTGACAGTTCAACAACATTCATTGGGTTATTTACGTTGTTGAGTAGACCAATTTTTCGAACATATTGAGCAATAGATTATCAATATCCTTCAAAATCATTCATATTGTGATCGAAAGTGTTTTACGCACTTAGGATGTTGTTTGGTGCTACATAATAAAGGTAATATGCTTCAATGATAAACTACCGATATGGTATGCTGAAACCAAGGCAACATAAAGATTTGGAGTGAGCAGTAGATTCCTCTCATCTCTTAAATGTATGTCTTAAACTATACTAGCAACCCGCCTCAGCTTCGCACGGTTTTTACGACATGACAAAACGTCGAGATTTATTATTGTATGTAAGTTTAAAATTAAGGCGCAGATATACGACTTTTAATGATTTCAAATTGAACATCACGTCTAAACGAATAGTCTTATTTGTTTGAAAAAAAAATATGTTATACTAGACTATTTTCTTCGTAATTTGATATGTGAATATTTGAAATTATATTTTTATAACATAGTGTAATTAATTTGTAAAATAATGTCTGACGCGAACAAAAAAACGATAATCCCGCAAAAACTATCGGGCGTATTTTCATGAAATCTGCACCATCTAAAAGACAATTTAACAACCCAAATTTTTGTATACTTCTTTTATTTGTATTGTGTTTGATAAATCAAGGTGGGTTGTTTTTGCGAATAAACTTGATACGCGTAGAAGCGGGGGCTCTTGCGGGCGACGGGCGGCAGTGCATCGCTAACCAATGTCACGGTAGACGCTAACGCTCTGTGCAGTTTTATTCGCTTAAAAAAGAAAAGTTTCGCATGCTCCTCCCACTCGCTCAAGGTCGCTGGCACTTATTGTCACCTTAATGTATGATAAAATACAATTTCTAAATGATGGTGATAACCGCGTCGAAATCCGTAGCGTAGTTTCTCAATCAATCTGCCTGTCTTTTCCCAATCCCAACTATGTTGGCTTCCAGTCTAACCGGATGCAGCTTAATACCAGTATTTTACATGGAGCGACTGCTTATCTGACCTCCACAACCCTGCTACTAAGTAATACGATAACCCTTTGATAAAACAACTGGCTGTCATACTTTCTGATTTCTGACGATCCGTAACGACTGTCAAAGATTCACGAATGACAACCGGGACCAAGGCCTTTACCAGGTGCGGTATATAAAGATGGTCACCCATCTACGGACCAACCGCGGCTAGCGTAGCTTAAACTGATCGATCGACCCGTGTGGCTGTTCTTACTATAGCGACAAGCTTCTCGTTTATGTGTATCTATAATACATTAGTATGAAACTTAGATAAGATAAAGAAATTAAGATGTTTCGTGAAGTCGTAAACACCGTGAGAAGCGGCGACGGGTGGCTACTCAGTTACAAAATAAGCCTTCATCTAACGCACAATTTTCTCCCATTCCAGTATGTATGCCGATCCTGGCGTACGGAACAGCCATGGGGTGGATATCGCCCAACAAGGCGCTGCTCATGGGGGACTATTCGCCCTCAAACTCCCCCTTGTCTGAAGAAGACGTGTCCTGGATGGCTTCTATAATGTTTATCTTCGCACCTATTGCTGTGTTCGTGTTTGGGGTTGCAGCTGACAAGTTTGGAAGGAAGAATGCGCTGTTGTTTGCTTCTGTACCTATTTCTGTAAGTATCCTAGTGTTGGGTTTGTAGCGGCATCTACATCGCCACATGCGAGCTACGCGTCACACTGACATCACGCAAAATCCTGCATCGCGCAAGCAGAGTTTACCGCGCAACTAGCATATCATTTATATTGTGGTACAACGTCCGGACACCAATCGTCGGGCAGTTGCCCACCAGATACGACACCCGTCTGGTCGGAGGATTCTCCCTTTTCTATGAGGTATGAGTGAACTTTAGACCCTGTTCCTCATAACTCTATAGGTTCTTTCCGTATAATTAATGTCCGTTCATCTGCACCCTTGACGATCTGGACAACCGCAATAAACGTGGCTATCTACTGGCCCCAAACAATATACTCGTAATATTGATGTACCGTCGATACGAAAATAAAACAACCGACTTCCAAAAAAAAAAAAAATATTGAAAAATAACTTAAATTTCGGAAGTCAGTCTCTTTGGTTTTGTATTTACGTTTTTTGCCACCGACTTCCAAAATTAAAGTTATTTTTCAATTTTTTTGTGTTTTTTTTTGGAAGTCGTTAATTTTTGTTTGTAAAAAAGATTTTATTTTTAAATTTTTCAGTTGTGGTCCTACCCCACACAAATTCGTATACCACTACTTGATATGTAAATAGCAGTGACAGGAAATTATTAAAACATCATCAAAATATGTGGAAAAATACACATTATTAAAGATAAATCAAAAACGACTGATCAGATCTTGATTTATATGGGACCACATGAGAAGCACGAACTTTCAAATAAAAAATAAAAAAACAAATTCGGTTCACCTAGAAAAAAGTTCTGAGGTAACACGCTTATGTTCTAGTGCGTCCATTTTTAAATCAAATTTCTATCCACAGCTTGGCTGGGCAGTAAAGCTGATGTGCGCACACCCGATTGCGCTGATCGGCGCCCGCGCACTCATCGGATTCGGTTCGGGAGGAGGCTTCGTGGTCTGTCCGCTTTACGTCAAGGAGATCAGTGAGGACAGTATCCGAGGAATGACGGGCACTTTCGTTATATTTTCACAGGTTAGTAATTATACTACTTATCTATAACTACGACGAGACGTCTCGTAACGGCTACACGAGGCGTCGCGTCGTCAACCGCACCTTTCCATGTCCCAAGAAAGATTGAGTTATTAATAGGCAATTTTTTAATAATATTCAGATTATTGATTTGAGTTCTATGATGAATTTATTTGAATTCTAAAATATAATAGAAACAAACACGTTTTTCTCAGTAGTTTGCAGATAAATGTAAGATGAAATAAAATAAAATAAATTATGTTTAGCATGCTCTGGTCGTTATTGGGACTTCATTAAGTACAGCACACTTACCCATTCAATAATTAACCTCACAAATTGGTGGTTCCTTGCGGTAACTATGTAGCCATGAGTCCCTCAATTCAATGGTAATGCTAGTACAAAGCTAATTAGAAAATAAAATAAGGGCTGACACAGCCGTGTTTTATGCAGACGCGCTTTGAAATTCCCGTTGCGCAGCAATAGGCGCCAATATACGAGTATTCTACCCGCGTGCTCGCCCATTCAATTACAAGTCAAGTTCAATAGTACGATGCATGTGAACTGATTAAATTTAACGCGCGAGTTGGTTCGCGGTACGCCCCTTCTGAACAAGCTGTTAATGAGTTATACCAATTATGCCCGGGTTGCACAAGGGAAGGTTTTCAGTCATGATAGCACGAAAGTGCTAGTAAGCTATCAAACTAGTCACTCTGGCCTCGTATATACAGAACTATCCTAATCTTTAAGCTGGTGAAAGAGATAATAACAAACAGGCGCGACGCGACGCGGTTCGCACCCGACACAAAAGCACCGCTCGTTGCGCGACATGCGGAGCCTTTGTGTTGCGTGCGATTCGCTACGCGTGTTATGCCTGTTTGAAGGAGCCTTTATAGTTGACCGAGCGAGCGCGAAACGCGAGCGAAGAGTCTCCGTTTCAGCTTGGGCAAACTTGCTTTCGTATGTCCCGATGTCCAGCGGATAGCTGTTCTCCTCTACAGGTCGCATTTCTCAACCGATTCTCGTGAAATTTTGAGAGCAGGTTCGATAATTAGATGGTTTTTTTGTCGATTAATTTTTTCGAAGTTTTTCAAAATGGCTGAGATATGGGGGTTGAAAAGGTAAAAAAAAAAATGTTCAGCCACTTGGCGCTCTTTGCGCGCGCTTTTTGTTTTAAGGTGCGCTGTGAACATTTATTCCGTTTTAAGCTATGCAACGACAGACTCGCGAGGTCTACAGCTTACAAAGCAACTAGTTTAATAATCTAGCGTCCCCCACCTCTGATATATTGTGTACTAGCTTGTGTACTCGTCTCGTATGGCCGGCGTAGCTAATAGCCAATCGGATTGTTTTACTCCACAGCCTATGATACTCCAATGCCTATATTTCCTAGAATCGTGTATACAGCTCCAACAAGCCAGGATATTAGGTACCGCCAAACGGGGTGAATAGGAATGCAGGGGCGAATCGAGACGAAACTTTAAAAGGGATTTTAACATAGAAATAATATAGTTTGTCGCCAAAAAGAACCCTAATGTGTTTACTGTATTATAATTAAAGATTAAGTGCACTAGTTGGCAACAAACTATACTACTCACGGTTTCGTTTGACGGTATTTGTTAGCTATAATTCCAGCTTGAAAAACTAGCCACGTTGAACCCGGGCATAGTAAGACGCGTCGAGGTAAGAAAGAGATGACGCTCTACAATGCTGAAGTTCGAAAATCGATGTGCCATATAAAACACGTATTGTAAAAAGTGTAAGAAAAAGAGAGATATAGATAGGGCTAATTAAGGAACAGCAGGGTAATAGCGTTACACACATAAAATGATAATTTATCGCAATGGGTTTCATTTTGATAGATCACCAACGTTCATGTATTTACGTAGTTGAGCAGACGAATTTTTCAAACCTTTAAAGCAATGGATTAGCAATATCCTTCAAACTCTCGTTTTGTAATTGAAGTGTGTTTGTTACTCAATTAGGTTGCAAGTAGTAATTTATTATTACGATGCTTAAGGAAAACATGGGTGAGACTATTGTCTAGTGATGTAAAGTAGGTATAATAATGTCCTCATAGGTGTTCGTAGATAATTCTTTATTGTAAAATCGTGTGTAGGAAAAATATGCACGGGGTAGTACCTTTTTGGAAAGTTGATGACTAATAATTAATAAGTACCTAGTTACATAACTCTGAGCTAAGCTTAGTCAACGTAAAGCACTTAAGGACGCTATCACATTTTTTCCACAAATATCAGTGCTTTTCAGGTACCATTTTAATGAATTAGGATCACCGTTGCGAGGATATCTTGGTGTCAACTTAAACATAATGTATTCATCTCCAGAATTAACCTATACAAAATTTTCATAAAAATAGGTTTTAACTATCACAATAACACCAACAAATTTAAAAAGATGGGGTCTGATTAGGAACCAGTACAGCTAAATCCACTGCATTGTTAAACTTAAAAATAATAAGAAATTGTTGCATAAATCGTCCTCTATATAAAATAAGAAACGGCCTCAAATTTCTCCATACATTTTCTTCTTGCGGTTCGTCATTCCGCGCTCGGACGCGCTCCTGGAAGCACGGGTGTATCAACTGGCACTATCACTGGCAAAAAGAATATTACGTAAAGAAGTGTGTACTGTATTGTATACTGTGGTTGGACGAAGTTGATACTTTTTCGGAGATTGCTGATGGAGACGCCAGTACCAATAACTGTTTACTACCAGAACTAGTTGACCCTCGATACGCGAGGTCTATGAATCTTAGAGATCATAGCTCACACATACGCACAAACATTCTGACGGAAACAGATAATACGTAAAAGGTTCAACAATATTCCGTTGGATATGGTTGGATAATCCACATTATTTTTTTAATCAAATTTTTCACATTAAGGTACACTACTGTGTACATTTTGCGATTGTTAACCTACTTTTATACAATATAGTATACTTTTTACTACCTACTTTTGTTTTAATTTTTATGAAAAATACTGAGCACGCGCCCCAGGGTCAGTAAATAAAATACTTACTGTTTTCATAAGGGAATGATTATTTTTAAATAACACAACGAAAATCTAGGATAAACTCCTACGCTAGTATTTGATTATGTAATGCTCCAACAATTGTCAGAAACAATAATATTTACAAGTACTTACATCTTTTCTAACTAAAAGTAGCCTGGGCGATAATCGTAGGTGATCCTTGTAATAGTAAAATGTTAAGGTCGTTAGTTTCCGTAAGAATATGGTATTTAATCCATATGACCAGCGCTTGAAATTTTTGAGTACCTACCTACATAATTATTATTATGAATAATTTTATTTCAGAATAAACATTCCATACATTGTTAGTAAATAATACTTCTATGTTAGTAAAATTATTTATTATTATTATTGTTTGATGAATTTTCAAAAATATTAAAAACTTGACTATCACGCAGATAGTACTTAGTCACAGTTACCAAAATTAGATTGCAAACTTACAACTAACTTTACTCAATGAATACCAGTAAATTTAAAAAATAATACCTTCAAGTACCAAGGTTAGATAAGTTACCTATAAAATCGAGCGGGCAGCGGTTTCAATGTGTGCGTGCGCGTAATGTTGTGTTGCGACTCAAATGCCTAAACTTCAGTGTTTCAAAAATGTGATAGCGTCCTTAAGTAAACTGTACAAAACATAACAGAACAAATAATTAATTCCCAAAATAATAATTGAGAACGGAGATAGCCTGACTCAAAACAAGTTTTCTAAAAATGAAGTAGTGTTCATACACACGAGCGGCGCGCGTCAAGGGTAGAGGCAAACGTAGCCGTCGCGTCAACCCGCGTTGACAACGTGCCGCTCGTGTATTTGAGAATCGTACACAAAAAAATTTTTTGTTCAAAAAAAAACGGCTTCAAAAAAAAAAAAAAATAACTTTAACGTCAGTAGTTGGTGTCTTTGGTTTTGTATTTTCGTTTTATGCCACTGACTTCCGAAATTAAAGTTATTTTTCACTTTTTTGTGTTTTTTTTGGAAGTCGTTTTTTTTTTTTTTTTTGTAAAACAGTTTTTATTTCACTTTTTAGTTGTAGTAGGTACCTATCCCACACAAATTGGTATACCACTACTTGATATGTCAATAACTGTGACAGGAAGTTATTAAAACATCATCAATATAATATACATTATAATAAGTGGACAACTCAAAAACCACTGCTCAGATCTTGATCAAAATCAAATGGGACCCATGAGGAGCACCAACTTTCAAATAAAAAAAGAATCATCAAAATCGGTTCACCTAGAAAAAAGTTCTGACGTAAAATACATAAAAAAAAGAAATACAGTTGAAGCGAGAACGTCCTCCTTTTTTTGAAGTCGGATATAAACGCGCGTCATTGCCTTTTCGTCTGAAATAGCCTTCAAGGAAAATATTTATTTACCTATTTTATTAAAACTGTCAACAAGAACTTCCAATGTAGGTATAGTAATTAATAAGTATCCGACATCCATTTATAATTAATTGCTCTAAGATAAATGGTTAGGTATGGTTGCGGTAAGCGCCATAGATTTATCAATATTCCGTATTAAATAACCATTAATAATATTGTTATTAAAACTAATGCGTAAGTACTACCCACGTGTAATCTATCTATCTATCAGCATTATCTTGATCTATATGACAGATTCTTAAGAAGGCTCCGATGGATAAATTGCCCATAGAATCGCACTACACAAATACTAATCGTTTTCGGGGAAGCTCATTCCGAAAATGAGGTCGAAATCAAAATCTTAGATGGCGGCCCAAAAAACCATTTTTGTCAGATTCATGATTTTAAAATGAGGTTTATAAATTTAAATCAAACCTGCTTTAGGTATTGGGTAGTCGGGTAAAAAAAATACTTCGCATGATTATGCAAGACTGGTGAAATATGGGTGTGTGTGGGTGTAAGTACACCTCTGCCCAACCCCCCGGGGAAATAAGGCGTGATGTTATGTTATGTTATGCATGATAAATTCTATTACAAAAAATTAAAATGACGAGTGACGTGTTGTACGTTATGTTGTATGCTGTGTGTAAGATGGCACACTATTGTATAGTGCGCTAGGAGTTGAATAGTGCACTAGGTGTTGAATAGTGCGCTAGGTGTTGAATAGTGCGCTAGGTGTTGAATAATGCGCTAGGTATTGAATAGTGCGCTAGGTGTTGAATAGTGCGCTAGGTGTTGAATAGTGCGCTAGGTGTTGAATAGTGCGCTAGGTGTTGCATAGTGCGCTAGTGCAAAGTCAATCCCAAGATCTTTGTATGAGGGATTAGGGAGCCGCTACCCGCAATTCAACATCTTTGGACTTTACTCCTAAGTCGACTTTCTGTGTTACGAGGTTAAAAAAATATGACTACCTTATGGCAACCTGTGACTTGATCTTTTGGCTTACGTTACTTTATATTTGTTGTATCGTTTTATGTAGGATGAGGAGGAGGACAGAATGTGAAATAAGTTCGACCAAGTTCAAGAACGATCATATTCTTATTATTTAATTCTCTCGTCAGATCTCCAGTTAAGGACTACGATGTAAGAAAAGCTAAAACCTCGGTTAAAATGTTAGCCAGTCAGCAAGGTAGCAGCGGGGTTGACCGTCAGTATGGGAAAGAGATGGAGCTATACGTCCTGTATAGCTGCATCTCAATTCTTACTAAAGATTAAAATAAAACTACTACAGTCCGGCCGTCGAGAGAATGCGTTCCTGACAGCTGTCAGTGCGACAATTCTAGTAACAAATAAAGATCAAATTCGTTTGTATGAAACTGATAGGTGTGACACCTATCAGTTTCATACAAACGAATACGCGAATGTGTTTCTGAGAAACACATTCGCTCGACGGCCGAACTTAGTATAAGGGGTGGTGATAGGACTCCAGGCTACCGGAGCATATTTCCTCTTTACGACACTCTGACATCTAGTATCCCACGAGATTAAAATACTTATCTTAAATAGACAAAACAAACGGTTACGTACTACTTAAAGCACGTGCTTTTATCAGTAAATAAATATTAATTAATTTAATGACCCGTGTAGTAGTTACAGAGATAAGTAGGATTTCCATCCAGTTAGGTACAATGTACTAAGGCGTAGCATAATCAGGCTAAAACGTTCCCACAGCTGGGATACAGGCCTCCCCTCTGTCCTGAACAAGATTGGGCGAGAGGCCACGGCAAATTGCCGCCATTGCAGAGGCGACTTGGATTCTGCACAGCAAACGCTCGAGGCGTGCCCGGCGTGGGCTTCTGAAAGACAGGTCCTGGTCATCTGGATCGGCCGAGATTTGTCTCTACTAGCAGTAGTTGGGTCTATGCTGACGGAGTCGGAGAACTGGAGGGAAATTGCCTCCTTCTGTGAGACTGTGATGGTTCAGAAGTAGGTTGCAGAGCGGGATCGCGAGAGGGCTGATCCCGCAGAATGATCATGAAATGTTTTTCGTGGGTCTTAACAATTATAATATAAAATAATTAATATTCATTATACGGAATAACGGAACCCTCTCCACGCGAGTTCAACTCGCACGTGTTCGGCTTTTTTCAATACATTTCACCAAACAATTTCACAAATGTTTACCAACAGCGCCTCCCTGTCACGTCATTCAAACACCTAAAGGTTTTTGTAGCAGTTTATATTACCTACATTACATAACGCCTTTAATCCCTGAAGGGTTAGGCAGAGGTGTAGATACCTCACACATACAAGACATATACATTAAACACATTTCTTTATACACACATACATTTCGCCAGTAATAATTAAGTCCCATGTAATAGGGTACTTATGTCATACAGGTTGTAAAAAGACCCATCACATAGCCGTCAACTACGCATTCTGTACATCAAATTAAGTAACATTGCTAGGAAATGAATTTTATTTTTGACGTGAAAAATCGCTGTTTATGCTAGTGCGAAACGTAACGCACGCAAAAAATTGTGCCTATGGGTGCGTGCAACGGTACAGGGGTCGTCACGGTATTTAAAGTTGTGTTATACTTAATAATTATAAAATTGAAAACCTTCAACATCTCCGTAATTAAAAGGTTCCCAGTTATGGTCCAGTACAAAAAAATATCACAATGACGGAGAGTACAAGTGACTCTTGGCTTCGATAAGTGTCTTAGACATATTATTAACATTGACTCATAGATCTAATAACATAGATATTGATAGTGCAGTATCCCCGAAGACCACATTCGGTCATTCTAATTACAAAAACAAATGCCATTCGTGACAGTTAAGGCACGATAATATACGGAAAATACGGTGAGTTATCGGTTTTTTTCTCTTAAGTATGCAAACATAACTCAGGTGTTCCCCCCTTCAAACAAAGACGTACATTTTTCCTGTTAGTCTTTCAGTTCGAAGAAGTTATTTTGTAAGTCTAAGTAGTACTAGGTACTGTAGTAGTAAATACTTGCTTAGTATTTGATAATCCCCGTAGAATGCTGTTTGAGATATGCTAATGGGCAAATATATTTTCGGGTTCGACAATAACTGCCTCTTCGATTTTAGTTGTAACGAAAATTGTTATGATAATTCTAGGTACACTTTAGCAATATATTGTGTTTTTCGGGTTCTCAGAAAAATGTATTATGCAATATTTTGGTGCCTTTGAAGAATTTTATTAACTAGTGCCTCTTTACTTTTATTTGTTAGGATTTTAAATGAAGAGATTCGTTTGGCTTTTTATAAGTAGGTAATAATTAATAAGTTTTTAGTTGAAACGCGTAAACTCTTACCGAGTTTTCAAACAGATGGCTCCTCAAAATTAATGATGCCAAGATGGTTGCTAAAAACTTTAAAGAAAATCTTGCGTGCTTGGGTAAGCCGTAGTCAAACACAAACTCAAAGCATTTATTTCAAATAAACCAATTACAGGCACTTTTGAATTGTCAAGGAGTCAGTCAGTCAGTAAGGTGAAGCTAGTTGCCCATTCGAAAGCGTAGTAGGTACCTATGGAGAAGAACAGGCAAGAAACTCCATGGACACTCTTTTAAATCAAAATATAGTTACAAAATATTGGTTTCGTCATTTATGTTGAAATTATGCATGTGAGAACGATGCAGACCGTTAAAAGCGTCCGTAATAAAAAGACAAAAACAATTCAAATATCAAATTAAATTAAAATAAGCCGTGGCAGCTAAGAATTGACCAGTCCCTACTGACGCCGCCCGTTCACGAACAAGACGAACATGAGTTGAAAGGTTTTAACAATGGGTGTGCCGTTGAAATTGCAGGCAACTCTTATCATTGGAAAAAACACAAATTTCTCTGCAAATTAAATGTCGCAGCACCATGCCGAGATAATGGGGCCTTTTGGTCTCGAACAGTTTTTTATTATTTTAGGCTGTGGTTTCGATTTCTTATTAAAGTGAAACTTTTATTACATCGTCTCAAACTTTTTCGTCTGTGTGTTGCATGTCGCGTGACGGTCGGCCGCGGAGTAGGGAAAAAGTTTCACTTTTACCGTGGTTTCATAAAACCACACAATCCTTTTACTTTTTCTTTCTTTCGTACAGTAAAGTAAAGAAGATACCACCCAGTTCCCAGTTTCCAGATAGCGGACGATAAAATACTCCAGTTTCCAGTTCCCAAATAGCCAACGATCGGCCTAACCATTCTTAAATTCTTTCCCTTTGTCCCCAGACCGTTGGGAACTTGCTAGTCTTCGTCCTGGGAGACCTACTGCCGTTCAACACAGTGCTCTGGATCCTGCTCGCGATTCCTCTCATCCACTTCTGTATCCTCCTGCGGCTGCCGGAGACACCCTCATACTTGGTCAAGTGCGGGAGGAATGAGGTAAGATTGAATGAAGAATTTATATATATATACTGGGTGACAAGGAAATTCGACCTATTCCTTGAAAGGGGTTATACTAGAGGTCAGTAGCAACAAATTAAGTCCAGTTAACTAAGGGTCAAAACTTTATGGTAACCGAGCTATGACGAGTCTTCGATTTTTTTGAAATTTTCTGACTTGTTACTAAAAACAGTTAATGATGAAAAAAACTACTCCACTCTAAACATTAAATTGATACTTTAGTGAAAGTTAAAAAAAGAGTGATCATTATAAAATTAAATACCTTGCCCAAAACTTATATAATCTTAGAAATAAAAGGTCTTTAGTAGCAACCATCTTGAATTTTTGTATTCTTCCCGTAAATCGACGTACATTATTGGAAAAAAACTATATGACAGTTGCGTACATATTAGTAAAATGACTAACTGGTTTCATAAGCTTTCCAAAAACTACAATTGTTATATCATCTTCCGTTGCAGTTAGAATAAAAATTCGATTTCTTAGAATCGAACATTGCACAAAAATAGGTCACTGCCGTTTCAGGCTGTAAAACGTGTTATTTTTTGCCAATTGTTAGTCAATGTCTATGTCAATTTTGACTTCAACCCAATAACGGTCATCGCTAAATATTCGTGCCACGAGCTGTACCTACCCACATTTTTATCAGTTTGTGTCGTTGATAACAACTAAACTACTCTAAAACGCTACGCCTGTCACCTTGTGGAACGGCTGCTTTTCAAAATCAAGAATACGCCGACATTTTGTATTTGTTTTGATTTTTATGACGGTTACGCCGCTGCAGCACGAATAGAGTATCAAAGGCGTTTCCCTAATCGCCGTTTACCTGACGTGAGCGTGTTTGGTGCTACTTATCGGCGTATTCTTGAAACAGTTTCAGCTCGACGACGCCTCAGAGAGGTTAGTAAACATTTTTTTTATTTTTTTGGTTTTGGACATCATCAAATGACCTCTCCCGCTCTGGGCGGAGCGGAAGGGCGTGTCAGACTCTTACTGACTAAAACCCACCCGTGTTCCGTTCAGTTGCCTGTGCGCCAGGGCCACGGTAAATCTTTCGAACAATCCGCGACCCCGACAGGCTTCGGCCTTATCGGACCCCGCCAATAGTGCTGACATCTCTTTGAGGCGCGTGTGGGACACAACGCGCCGTTACCCGGGCCTGGTCCTTACCGGACGGCGAGCTGCCCATTGGTCGCCGTCCGCAAGCCCGCGCCTACGCTGGCCGGGAGTCCGCTATCGACTCCCGACGCCCAGGGTGTCTCCTCCTGCGGTAACTAGGGGCATAAGGGCGCAATGATTGCCTTTCCCTCACGCGCTCCGCCTCCTCCTTCGCGAGCATTACTGCTTCGCAGAAGGAGGTGATGGCTTCCCTCTCGCTCCGTACCATGGCTTGGACCAGAGCCGGACGCGAGAGATCGCCGCCGCCGATCACCGCCACGAGGACACGGCGGTGTTCCGCTCACAGAGGTTGGTAAACCTGGCGTTGTTATTGCCGAAGACGATAATGAAATTCTTCAGTGCCTTCAAGCAGACCCTTCTGTATCAATAAGACAAGTGGTACTCTAGTGGTACAGAGAGCATCAAGCTCTCTTCGTACTGCAGCAGCATCACCGTCACAAAACCCAAAAATATACAAAATGTCGGCGTATTCTTGATTTTGAAAAGCTGCCATTCCACAAGGAGACAGGCGTATCGTTTTAGCGCAGTTAAGTTGTTATCAACGACATAAACTGATAAAAATGTGGGTAGGTACAGCTCGTGGCACAGATGTTTAGCGGTGACCGATATTGCGTAGAAATCAAAATTGACATCAATATTGACTAACAATAGGCAAAAAAAAACAAGTTTGACAGCCTAAAATCGCAGTAACCTATTTTTGTGTATTGTTTGATTCTAAGAAATCTGCTATCCGGAATGCATCAACGACTTTTTATTCTAACTCTAACGGAAGATGATATAACAATTGTAGTTTTTTGGAAAGCTTATGAAACCAGTTAGTCATACTAGTCATTTTTACGCTAACTGTCATATAGTTTTTTCCCAATAATGTACGTCGATTTACGGAAAGAATACAAACATTCAAGATGGTTGCTACTAAAGACCTTTTATTTCTAAGATTATGTAAGTTTTGGGCAAGTATTTTTTTTTTTAATGTTCGCTCATTTTTCAGCTTTCACAAAAGTATCAATTTAATGTTTAGAGTGGAGTATTTTTTTCATAATTAATTGTTTTTGGTAACAAGTCAGAAAAATCAAAAAAATCGAAGACTCGTCATAGCTCGGTTACCATCCAGTTTTGACCCCTAGTTAACTGGATTTAATTTGTTGCTACTGACCTCTAGTAAAACCCCTTTCAAGGAATAGGTCGAATTTCCCTGTCACCCTATACAGAGATTTTTGATTATCTTCTAACGTATAAAAATCTCGTGTCACAGTGTTTGTTATCGAACTCCTCCGAAACGGCTTGACCGATTTTTATGATTTTTTTTGTGTATATTTGGTAGGTCTGAGAATAGGTCGTAAAGTATATCTATACAGATAAATGTAATTGGAGTGTCTGTTTGTAATATTAAAATAACCGCTTTTTACTAAATGCATATGTATGTATACACGGTACATATAACAAAATATTTTTTTTACAATTTTGCCTGTTCGTCTGTCTGTCTGTTTGTTCCTGCTAATCTCCGAAATGGTTGGACCGATTTTGACGGGACTTTCACTGGCATATAGCTGATATTATAAGGAGTAGCATAGGCTTTTCACTATCACCATTATATGGATAAACCATAGTATATAATTTAATATTTTTTATTTGTTTAGATGCCTATTTGTCTGTGCTGTATGTGTGTATTTTCAAAGCAAGATAAAAAATATTACCTAATCTATCACTAGGCAAAAACATCACCTACTTTTTACTTTTTGAAGTGAAAACTTCTTTAGGCGCTTTGAGCAGTTTTTGGGTGAACAAAAATGATGGAACACGCGTCATCGTCACCGAACGCTTTCCATGAGCTATATGTATATTGTATGTGTACTTTTTGGGTGAACAAAAAGCGTTGAAACTCGCTTCATCGTCACCGCACGCTTCGACGATACAATTCACAAGTTACTTACTTTTCACTTCTATCGGCAGTCCCCAGAGACTGCCCCGCATTTTTTTTTTATTCGGTTTCGTTATTGGTTTACCGCCCTAACGGGTGAGGTACATCTGAATGATCGTCAATTTAGACCAGCTTGGCGGGTACTGGCTTACCTCAAGGTGACTGACCCCCAAACCTACCTACTGACCTCGTTTTTGCATAGAACACTTTTTATTATTTGCGACCGGCTTTCTTCCCACACAGACTTCAGGATTCCTAGAAAACGTTTTTTAGGATAAAAAATATTTTCTCTGACGATAAAATCTCTGATCTCTATTAAAACTCATCCTGTATTAGGCATTGTTTTACCGAGTACTTGAAGCAATAAATCACCTCATTCTATCGCAGTCCACTGCTGGACATACGCCCCTCTCGCATCAAAATACTAGACTGCTATGTCCCGCAAAATATTTTTTAGTCACCACTGTTTAAAATTTATTAACAAAAAAAAATTGAGGAAATAATATATTATATCAAATAATTGTGAAATTATGTTGAACTAGCTTTTGCCCGCGGCTTCACTCGCGTTAATTTAGAAATTGACTATCAATTCGGGTTGTTCGGGGAATTATAGTTAGAAGGATGAAAAACCGGTCTATCGACACACTAGACTCACAAAATGTATTAGGTACTTAAATTAAAAATAAAATAACTCTTAACACACTACTAAAATTTCTACAATAACATAATTCAATCATGATTCGAAAGACACGTGGCGCCATCTATTATCATAAGAACGTTATTGTTGTTTTCCTCGGGAACAGTGCTATTTTCGGGATGAAAGGTACCCTATGTCCTGTTTTGTGCATCTGACAACGTGTATGCAAAATTTCAGGATGATCGGTTTTGTGGTTTAGGCGTGAAAAGGTAACAAACAAATAAACTTACTTTAGCATTTATAATATTAGTTATGATTTGTAAGATTTTATGGAGAATCAAAGGTAATTACGGATATAGTAACTATTTAATAATATTTCGATGAAAAAGTTATTATTACAAAGATTTTATTTACACATGAAAGTCAAAAGAACTACGCCTGGCGGTTATATTGTTTTTAATTTTTTTTTTTTTGAAAATCTAGTTTAACTCGAAAACTATAAGATTTTGCGGAACATATGCGTGTTGTTATTTTGGGACGACTTGACCAAACCTATCACCACGCCACCTACAGTATGTCGGTCGATTTCTGGGATATCCTGTATGTAAATTTAACACACACAAACCTATCGCAATAAATTCTCGACAAGCGATTTTATATGAGGTACCTATTGATATAAATCATCATCATCTTCAGCCTACAGCAGTCCACTGCTGGACAAAGGCCTCTCCAATTGCACGCCGTTCAGCTCGATTCTCGGCAACTCTCATCCAGCTGCTACCAGCCACCCTGCGAAGATCGTCGCTGCACCTAGCCTGAGGGCGTCCTACCTTACGTTTGCCGATTCGCGGTTTCCACTCAAGAACTCGTCTACTCCAGCGGTCATCGGTTGTACGGCTAATATGGCCGGCTCACTGCCACTTCAGCTTGCTTATTATTTAGCTATGTCAACAAGTTTGGTTCTCTGCCGGATCACCTCATTCCGGATTCTATCCCAATATCTATTTCTCTTGATATAGATACCATACGGTTATATAATTACAGGCTAATTCATGCACCATCATAGCCAAAGGATTACCAAACCTGGACATAGGCATTCTTCTTCTGTCTTGAGCTAATTATAACTTTGTTTCAGGAAACAGCAAAGGTGCTTGCTTGGCTGCGTTCCCTGCCCGTAGATGACAAATCTATCTCCGAAGAAGTGGACAGATTGATAATTGAGCAAACAACTAGTGAACCTAAGTTTTCGCCAAAATTATTGTGTGAGTATTTTTCATATAATAGTGGTACGGAGCCGCATATGGAAGCGTCAAAATAAGCGTCCCATGTTCAAATTAAATGTTTCGCTAGCTAATTTAATTTGACTCTGTTATTAGACTATCGGCTGTATGCTCAAACGCTATTAGAATATTGGAAAGCCCCTCAAAAATTCAACACCTTCAACTCTCTTGGGATTCAACTGCCTTTCGGAAATTCCGCTTTTAACCTATTTCTGCCCAGTGCGGCCAACAATCCGTCTGCTAACCATTAGGAATGCGGATTAAATTAATTCACCGTTAACAGCTCTGAATGTAAAAATAAACTGCCCTGTGGACTATTAGATCTCCAACGTCGATAAACAAGAACAAACAATTCATTTTAAACGCGGAAATTGGAATATGCTTTAGTCGTCTTCTACTTCCTTCTAACTCAGTGTCATAATAATTAGCAGTTCGTTCATGAAGAGGTTCGTACTCGACATTAAAGGAGATTGGAGCGAAAATAGCGTCACTGCTCCCGAAAATACTTAGCCTCGTCATTGTTGTAAGGAAATTAGCTGTCTTACAATTACCAAGTAGTGTTCCTACTTAGAGAAGTAAATTATCATAACGTCACGCCTGTTTACCGGGAAGGGTTGGGATGAGGTGTACCTATACCCAGTGCATCCACATTTTGCCAGTTATGTTTAAATCCCATGTAATAGGGGGCGAGCCTATTGCCATCAGACCATAACAAAACCGGATTCCAGAGAAGTAGGTACTAAGACCATTATCTATTTAGAAACAAACACAATTTTATAAGAAATCAAATCAAATGTAATGGCAATCATGTCATTTGGTTTAAATAGGCTTTTATTTTTATATAGATTCTTCTATATTTTGTGAATGTGAGAATGTTGTAGGCCTAACATGTAGACTGTAGATTTGTAGACCTTTTTTATATTTTGTTGAGTACCTGTTACTTGTTGACAGACCTACACTGTCCTCCCATATCTATCGACACTGTAATTTGAAATATTGTAAATGCTTTTTATTTTTAAAAGAGTTACCGTGGAGTTTCTTGCCGGCTCTTCTTCATAGGAAACAACCAATTTGAATCGTGCACCTAGCTTCTGACGTTTTATAAGTGCCCATGTTGGTTTATGTGAAATAAAATATTTTGATTTGATTTGAAATCAAATCATTTATTCGAATAAAATGTAGGTATTGTACAATAAAGTTGTTACAAAAATACCTATATAGTTAGCCGGGTACATTCTGCCTGAGTTTTAGCATGCAAAATTTAATAAAATAATTTTAACATCAATAGGGTCATGAGCAAAATAATGAAATAGTTATTAGAGTAATAAATTATTTTAACAAGTCCAGATCATGCATAAAATAGTATCAAATAATGTCAATAATATGAAATTGTTGAAATGTCACACTTAAGGTCATTCAAAAAATCACTTAACAAATAATAACATTTCTGTATCAAAAAAGCCTTGAGTTTATTTTTTAATTGTTGAACGGTGTTGCTTTTTATGCTATCCGGTAGTTTATTAAAAAATATTATTGGACCCATGCAGAAAACACTCGTTCTAAGTGAGAAACGGTCACCATTCAAATTACACACTTAGATCATAGGCTGAGTGAATGATAGCGTAACTCTCCCCCTGTTAACCGACAGGGGAGAGTGAAAGGAGAAAACGTGTTTTGCTGACCCAAAGGAACATGGGACTAGGGCAGAAGATGATGATGTTAATTAAGGCTTACAACCTAAGCAACAATAAAACGTGCTATGCTCTTGACCCAAACAAACCGGAGTCACCGACATACCTTGCATAGTAAAGGAAATAGCACACATCAAATCGGAAAGGGATCGTCACCGTATCAACTCGAGCCATTCAGTATTCTTTGTATGAAACTCCCTACTGCAACGCACACTTATCGGAATCGTAACGTAATCGCCTCGCCTCAGGGCAAGCTCACGAACCGCGGTGCGGAGCGTGGTCATCTTGCAGGTCCGCTTTGGTTACGGTTTACGTTAGGTTGACGGCTGTTTGACGGCGAGGCGAAAGGCGATACGGTGACGATCCCTTTGCGAGTTGATACGTGTGCTATGACCTTAAGGGGACTAAATGACCTAAACGCAAATTTATAATGCCTAAAAATATATGATCCACTGCAGTAACCAAAATCAGAAAAATATATGATATTCTTCTGGATATATGCTAGTTAGATAGTGTGTTGAAAACATAATACAATTAACTTGATATGATAGAAAAAAATCACGAAGATACCTCTAAAAAAAATTTTTAACGATTAAAAACCATACTAATATACATGAAAACATTCAGATTTTTTGTCAGATTATTCTACAAGCAACATACTAACGTAATAGTGTTTTCTTTTTTTAGTCCAATGAATAGATTTTTTGTAAATCCATAATTGCTTCATATTTTGCAATAAATTACCAGCGTTGTGTCATCGCGCGTCTCATTCTTTTCTATGCAATCCGACAGTGACCGTGCTTTAGCTCTTATTAAGCCCCTTAAGCAAGCTGAAGTAGCAGTAAGCTGGCCATGTTTATCGAAGGACCGATGGCCGGTGGAACAGACGGGTCCTGGAGTGGAGACCGCGAATTGGCAAGCGTGGTGTGGACGCTCTCAAGCTAGATTGACCGGCGATCTTAAAAGTTTAATGGAACAGTCTGGCTGCGGGAGCCAGATGACAGGGTGTTGTGGCGTAGCCTGAGAAAGGACTATGTCCAGAAGTGGCCTGATATAGGCTGCGTTGATAAAAGAACCAAACCGAAGATAAAAAAATAAACAAACAATAAAATATTCACGTGTGGCGATTATTATGAGTGCGACACTGATAATTGATGACGTACTGATTGACCCGACCTCTTTATAAAACGTGGCGACCAAAACGTCCTTGATTCTTGACCAGCCACCATCACTCTCAATTCTGGCGGCCATTTAATTCGCTTCTGTCATTTTGCATGTGTCAAATGTCAATTGGTAACGTTTTGTTTGGGGTTAAACATTGAGGCGGTGTCAATCGCCTTACGTTTATGGGTTCCTGGTAGTCCGTGCCTACTTGTTATTAGTTTTTTTTTTGTGGGCGTGTTTTTTTTGTTGTTTTCGTTAACAATGTTGTTGACTGTCGCAGGCGCATGTGGCATGAATCAAAAGGCACGCATGATGAATGAGAAAATTCTCAATACTAATGTTCAAATGCTCGTCATATCCTACATTATATTCATGGGCATGACATTTGCCTAATCTGCCTAATGCTAGCTACACTGCCCCGCTTGCACCAAAAATCACTACCTAAATAAAGAATTACATACATACATACAAGATACGCGCAAAAAGCATAACCCTTTCCTTGCAGTCGGGTAATAAGTACCTACCTACATTTAGCGGTAATCACATTTAAAACATCATACTATCTCTGTCAACTTAAAACAAATGCCAGATATAGAACGATGGTTTAAAGTTTAGGACCAAAGCTTAGAAACTCTTTTTAATAGATCTCCATTTCTCAGTTCCATTTATTGTTATATCATCAAAATATGTATATTGTTTTTGGAAATAGATCAAAATAAATACTTTGCGAAATGCCACAGTATAAAAAGATACAGTAGGACGATGCCCTTAAGAGGCTTACAAGAGCTAAAGCGCGGTTACTGTCGGATTGCATAGAAAAGAAAGAGACGCGCGATGACACAACGCTGGTAATTTATTGCAAAATATGAAGTAATTATGGATTTATAAAAAATATATACATTGGCCAAAAAAATTAAAACACTATTACGTTAGTATGTTACTTGTAGAATAATCTGACCAAAAAATCTGAATGTTTGCATGTATATTAGTACGGTTCTTAATCGTTAAAAAAAATTTTTAGAGGTATGTTTGTAATTTTTTTCTATCATACCAAGTTAATTGTATTATGTTTCCAGCACACTATCTAACTAGCATATATCCAGAAAAATATCATATATTTTTCTGATTTTGGTTACTGCAGTGGATCATATATTTTTAGACTTTATAAATTTGCGTTTAGGTCATGTAGTCCCCTTAATCTCGTGATAAATGCCGACAGCGTGTAGGCAGTGTTACGACAGCAAGGGTTGTCCGAAGTAAACAATATTTACTAATTTATTTTAGATCAACATTATTATTATTATAAACAATAATTAACAATAATCAAAAAGATCGTCTTTTTGTGCACCAGCCGCTCATCTATGAAACTGTAACTGTAGGTACATCTTTAAAAAATTAAAAAGAATCTCCATGATCTACTATAGTGTGGCCATTAGTGCTGTGCTCTCCCTGAGGTATGCGCGCGGCGAGACGGGGGGGAGTATCGGCTGCTGCGCTCTGTCAGTGCGCCGTCAACGCTCGTGGCGGCAGGTGTGTTATCTGTATCGGACTGTCTATGTCAGACGCACATGGGATAAATATTCAAAGATGGGTCGTGCGTTATCTCGTGATATGAAGACTGTAATTTTTAAGGTGGCTGAATATTTTAAGAAAAGAAAAGCAGACAAAGAAAACTTTGAATTTAAAATGATGTGAATATTGCCAAAATCGTTACGGAGGCTACGGGGTACACCAAAAGAACCGTGCATAATGTGATTTCTGCGGGTTATTTATCACTTGAAAATTCAAGCCAATTAAAATATCAATCGCCAAAAAAACCAAAAGTTCTAAAGAAAAAACACGTTGTGGATGATTTTGACCTTGGCGTTATCAGAAGTAAAATTCATCAGTTTTACGAAGTTGAAAAAAAAATACCAAGTGTCCGTAACTAAGTTACTATCAAGTTTGAGAAAGGATGGCATATTGTGGACGGGAATATTTAAGACAGCTTTTACACAAAATGGGCTACCGTTTCAAAAAATGCAAATCAAAGAGACGTCTCCTTATAGAGCAGCCTAATATTAGTGTGGCGGAAAAAATATCTTACACAAATCAGAAATTACAGAACGCAAAACCGCAACATATATTTTCAACATAGCACAAAACTATATTAATTCTTCTCTAGACGAAAAAATAATCTTATTGGATAAATTGTTTTCGGAATTCACAGCGGAAAAATGGCAAAGAAGCGACGATCATGTCCAGAAAAATGAAAATGATTACTGGAGTCGCGATAGTAGGTTCGATAATGTTATCGATTCATTCATAATAAATTTGCAAGACTCTGATTCAAGTTCCGGTGGCGAAGTGGAAGATGAAGATGATGACGAAATCGAAGATGAAGTTGAAACAGAATCTATGTCAGAATAACTTTCGTTAGAATATATAATTGTTTGTAAATATAAAATATGTTCAATAAAACAAGTCCTGCTTTGAATTATAAGTTCAGTTCTTATTTATCACCTGCATATTTTTAATAAAATATGAGTATATTTGGGTTACATTTTATTCAACTAAGTAAGTATAATATATTACAGATAGATAGCCTCCGACCATCGTCCCGCCACAAGTCTTGCCTTAGAAATGCAAACTGATATCGTAAGATCTGTCCGACATGTATCGATCTCATGTGAACTCATACACTTTTTTATTCGCCTCCCACCTCGCCGCGCATACCTCAGGGAGTGCACGGCACTAATCAAATGGCCACACTATAATAAACAAGTGCTACTACTCAATAAAAACTTCCTATCAGACAAATCACTAGGTACTCCAATACAGTCCTCCTTAGTCATGATGCGTCCAGTGGCCCACTTGATGTGCTAGCTTAATTCGTTCCGTTTTATTTTAATCTTTTATATTTTATGTGGAATAATAATACAGTAGAATCCGTTTATTATGACTACGCCTATATTGACCAACCGATTATAATGACGTAATTACACTACGAAGTTTGGTTTTCATAAAAAAATCTTTATAAAAAAAGTCGGATATAATGACTTCCCTTACGGCCGGTTCACACACGTCTCCGTTTTATCGTGTACGTTTTTTTTTCGTCGATGGCGTATGTAGTTGTATGAGCGACTTCACACATGGCACAGTATTCTGTATACAGTAAAAAATATCGTTCCGTAAAAAAATGACATTCCGTTTTGTCATCGAATACTGGACGACGGAACAGTAAAAAAAAGAATTTTAACGGCTAGATACTGTGTGCGTGGCGGGCGGTGTGTGCGGGGTGTAGGAGGGGGAGCGACATGCGACAGGATGCGACAGGTTTTGTTTGACTCACATTTTCTATTGACATTCCTAGAGAACGCGCGCGTGCATTGTGTGTAATAATTATTATAATCACTGATCAACCATGTCAACCAAGGAGTGGGAAAAGTTAATAGATAAGGAAATGTTAATTAGTTTGGTGGAAGGTAGGCCAGTCCTTTGGGACAAGACGCTGGATAAATACAAAGAAAAATAAATAAATATAAATACGGCGGTATACTGCGAGTTTTCTGTTCAAACATCGCATCCAGTAATGACGGATCCGTTGAACGTTATACGGTGCCTATGTGTGAACAGAGCATAAATTAATGACGTATCCGTTAAAAACGTACCAGTAAAATGGACTCCCATGTGTGAACGGGCCGTTACAGTGACATGTCGCTTATTATGACCCATTTTTAATAAATTATGTCCGGTTATAATGACCGACATGATTCTTAACACCTTCGGTAGTGTTCGTTGATGAAAGCTGCAGAATAATTGTCTCGATTTGTTCATAGCAATAATAAAAATGATAATTTGGCCATGGCGATGTGTTCTATACACAATAGTATTATAGCCTGTTTTTACAATAAAATGAAAAAACAAAAGCAGACAAAAATTACCTACATTAAAAAATATGTATGTAATGCATTACGTGCATTTTTTTTATGTATACATATATACTATGTTTCTCTATTAAAATACTTAAGTATATATTTACATAAAAAAGTTTTTTTTTCACAAAACTCTTTGTATGACGTCCGCTTATTATGACGTGTTTGTCAATTCCTTTCGATGTCATAATAAACGGATTCTACTGTAATTTGTAACAATAATTGTAAAAAGTCCAGCGAGTATTTCGGATCGGCGGCACTTGGTCGGTGTACTTGCGAGTAAATACCTGGTATAAAAATGTAAAATCCTAGTCGCGTAAATACGCACCTTCCCTATTAAATAAACAATATTTATTTGTTTACCTTTCGCCCGTGCGCGGAAATTGATGAAATCGCAGTTCTTGATTAATGTAAGATGACAACTTGCAATATTTTACAACACACGTCGTATGCACCATTTTAATTATTATACATAAATTAAAACAATAATAAATTCAACACGATAGCCCTGCAAGTTATCTCCCAAACTCCTAACACGGTAGCGGTACCCTAAGCCTTTCAACCGAAACCAAATACCTGGGCATATATTTGGACAAACAGCTGAACTGGGCAAAACATACTAATTACATCACCACAAAAGCCAGCATATCCCTGTGGCAATGCAAGCGAATGCTTGGCAGGAATTGGGGAATTAGCCCCAAGGTCACTTACTGGCTGTACACCACAATCATCTGACCAATTATAACATATGGCTCACTAGTCTGGTGGCCCAGGACAGATTTGAACACAGCCCAGAGAGACCTAGAAAAACTACAACGGTTTGCTTGTGTAGCTATCACTGGCTGCATGAGAACCACACCCACTGCTGCCCTACAGGCGATGCTTGGACTGCCACCTCTACACCTCATCGCGCGAGAGGAGGCAGCCCTGGCTGCCTTTAGGCTGAACATAGCAGGGACCCTAAGCAAGGACTCTAGAGTCAAACACATACGCATTAAGGAAGATGCGATCAAACGACAACCTTTGATGGCATCACCCTGCGACAAAGCCCCGAAACTGCACTACTTTCAAAGGCATTATAACATAATACTTACAGAAGAACGTTGTGACTACTCAGGCCCGAAAGAGCTGAGAGTATATACCGACGGATCGAAGACCGACGCCGGAACCGGAGTCGGAGTTTTCTCGCACGACCTTAATATAAATATATCCAGCCCGCTGGGAATGTTCAACACCGTCTACTAGGCGGAGTGTGTGGGCATTAAACAAGCGGTGTACGCTATAGAGGCCAGAAGAGTTATGGACTCCCATATACGCATACTCTCCGACAGTGCCTCAGTCCTCCAATCCTTGGGGAGGAAGTATATTACCTCAAGTATAATACTGGAATGTCACAATGCTC
Source organism: Griposia aprilina (assembly GCA_916610205.1). Classification (NCBI taxonomy): domain Eukaryota; kingdom Metazoa; phylum Arthropoda; class Insecta; order Lepidoptera; family Noctuidae; genus Griposia; species Griposia aprilina. The sequence goes on along the minus strand of OU744304.1, from coordinate 17,291,431 downwards.
TAGAACGTGTGGCGGTGTGTAACCGTAACACAGTGACACTGCAATGGATTAAGGGGCACAGTGGATCACTGGGTAACGATGCAGCTGACTAACTGGCTAGAAGAGCATCCAGCGCGTCAGTCTGTGGACCCGAACACATCGTGCCTATTCCCTTTAACCAGCTACGCAGATGGTTACAGGAGTACACCCATACACAAGCGGAGAGTTGGTGGACCTCGACACCCGGCTGTAGGCAGTCCAGGGAAGCCATGCCATCCTTAGATGGCAAGCTTACCAAACGTTTATTACGTCTGGACAGAAACGGTCTGCGCCTGGTGACGGGGACCATCACGGGTCACTGCTCGCTAAACAAACACTTTCACACAATAGGCGTAACGGACAGTCCTCTGTGCAGGGCCTGCATGGAGGCTGAGGAACCCGTTGCGCATGTGCTCTTTGAATGCACAGGCGTCACCCAAATTAGGTCACAAACCCTCGGGGCACCCATATCCTACACAGATGCTCTCAGCAGACCAGGAGATATCATCAACATCTGGTGGGAGGTGGGCTGGTTGGAATAACCACCGACGGCCGCCATGGCCCACGCACAATGGTCCACATAAAGGACTAAGTGCGGAAACCATAACCCAAAAGAAGAAGAAGAAGAACACGGTAGCGGTAGCGTAAGCAGTTCGGGGGCGCGCTTCCCCCGTCTCGACCCTCACGGATCACGCCGCGCACGATTGCCCTGTCTAGACGTCTTCGTCGGACGACTGTATGATCTATAGACTGTGGAATTTGAGCGTAGGTAAAGAATTTCCGGTCGTAATAGGGATCTACAATTAAAATTGAGACCGTTGACCTATTATTTCCAATCCTTTTGAATAAAATTTACATTGTTAAAATAAAGCCTTACTCGAGCAAATATTAACAGCCCGAAGCCTTACTCGAGCAAATATTAACTGCCCTTTTGTGATGACCTTCATAGAGGGCAGGTTGTGTAATATTTGTAACCGGATATAGGCCTCGTTGGTCTAGTGGTCGCAAGCGCTACTGCTGAGCATGAGGTCCTGGGTTCGATTCCCGGGTCGGGCAAAGTGTTATCGGGTTTTTCCATCTAGAATTTCTCGGTAGCAGCCCTGAGTCTGGATTTGTGCCAAGTTGATGGCAATAGGCTCGCCCCCTATTACATGGGACTTAAACATAACTGGCGAAATGTGGGTGTGCTATAGGTACACCTCTGCCTAACCTTTCGGGGTTTACAGGTGTGATGTTATGTTGTGTGGATATAGGACAAACAATATCTACCGAAAGTAAAGTACCTCATCCATGAGATACGAATTTCACGTAGTGTCTCTCTTAGAACAATATTAAATATATTATTTACCTATGTCGTGTATGAAGCAACGAGATCTGTTTAAATAACTAAAATAGAGCATCCCCGAAAAAGATATTGACCGAGCGACCGCGAAGCGTCTTCGTTTCAGCTTGGACAAAAATGCTTTCGTATGTCCGGATGTCCGGCGGATGGCTTTTTTAATATTGTGAATGTGAAGACTATGTAGGTCATTGTTACTTTTTTTTCCTTTCAGCTAGTTTTAATCATAGTCTGGCAGTTTGAGTAATTTTTGTGGCCTACCCAAATGTCCTTTCTTTGGTATTGTTCGTCGAATCGTTGAGCTCCTTAATTTCTGAGTTAAGCTGCACGATAAGTGACAAATGCGTGCACTGACTGAATGATCCACTCAATCTGTGTGGTTTTCCTCAAAAGACCATTCTAGACACAAATCTACATGGTCTTCACATGGTCTGACCAAGATTATGTCTGGATTTAAAAGAGACTGTGACCTCTGAGTTTGTTTCGGCCTTTCTTCTCAAAGTAGTCAGATAGGAAACGCCGACCTCATCTAGTTATTAAAATTGACGTGTAAAAATGTTTGTATAAACCTATTTACAGAAATAAAATCATTTATCATTTATCCTCTACAGATCGCATTTCTCAACCGATTCTCGTGAAATATTGTGAGCAGGTTCGATAATTATAAGTTTTATTATTGTTGTTGATTCAGTTTTTCGAAATTTATCAAAATGGCGGAGATATGGGAGATGAAAACGTAAACAAAACATATTGCAGCCATTTCGCGCTCTTTGCGCGCGCTTATTTATTCAGTTTTAAGCTATGCAAAGATAGACTCACGAGGTCTTCATAACAGCTCACAGAGCCACTTGTTTATAGGTAGGTAGGTACTTAAAAGGTAGCCTACCTGTACATATTGTCATCGTCTGTCACTACTTATAGAGTTCTAGACAGCAGATGACTATCCGTAGTTATTCAATGATTTTTATTATATTTATCTTCATCTGGCACCACCCAAGCAACTTCGTCTTGTAACTCAACCGTAGGTGAAACCTTATACTTGCCTTATATCTACTCCGAAACATAATGAAGTATATACCTACCTACCAGACCTTTGTACCAACTTAGCTAACGCCGAATAAAAATGTATTAGGCAGTAGGTACTTCATTTTCGACATTCATGGGAAATGAATTTAGATTATTTCCATGACACACTAGCTTTTGACATAATTATTATATTCAAGCTTTGACTTTGTTAAATATTCACCCATGTGCTCAGGATGTTAAAGACTATTTTCCTCCAACAGTTTCTGACAAGACGACCGTCAAAGCGTTCTGGGTGGCCCTCATAGTGAACCTCACCCGTGAGTTCTGTGGCTGCATCGCTGTGCTGGTCTATGCCAGCCACATCTTCACTGAAGCTAGCAGGGATCCTGACACACGCATCGCCTTGTCGCCTAACAAACAGTCGATATTGCTCGCTGTTGTGCAGATCTTTGGGTCGTTTTTGGCGTGCCAGCTGGTTGACAGGGCTGGGCGAAAGGTAAGATTTCATTGGTTTCTATAAAGATCTTATTCTGTGACTTTGTTGGTGGGATTTAACGTCTATCTTTGACCCACAAACGTCTAGCAAAATGTGTGATTTACAAATCACCACCACCAACCACCACAACCATCATCATCACCTAGACAACCATCTATTCTAAGACACCATCAAAAACATAGACACGACTCACACAATTAAAATAAATAATGTTTTTAGCTAATTTAGGAAGATACGGGCAAATAGACAAATGCACCCATATTTGTTTTCACATGAAAAATTGACATTGCTGATTTTCCTTATAAAATAGGAATATTTCTGCATGGGAATGCACTGAATGAACTAAACTACTTTGCCATTACGACGTATTTATTTTAGGATCCAGCAGGACTTTTTTCCTGATCTGACTTGGTGTCATGTTTAGGGGTTTCTAAATTCTGACTACCCGTAACGATTGCCAAAGATCTACGAATGACAGCTATGGCCGACAGCTAAATATTTTGTTACTGGGTTCAATCCCATGGCCCGATGAAAGTGGTGTTAAGTTTTTCATGAGGAATTCCTCAGTAAAAAAAAAGAAATTTATTTCAAGCAACAAGACGCCTAAATACAAACAGATACATTATTGCCGGATATAAGGGCAATTCAGTCTGTTGGCGATCGTAGCCAGGACGGTGTAGGCGCTGCCCCACACTCTGCGCACCAGAGACGGGCACCGCTTGCGCATCGTCGCGTGAAAGCAATCGGTGCGCGCCTCCGCGAACATGCCCGAGGCGCTGCAGTGGCGGGGCAGCCTCAACACCACCGCCCTAAACGCGTTATTGAACTGGACGCGGAGGGCGCCGTATGCGGCACGAGTATACTTTGCCCACAGGCTGCACGTCTAGAGGGATGTACAATAAGCTCTAAAGAGCGTTATTTTTACGTCCCTCGAACAACGCGCAAACCTACGCGCTATCATATTACCTGTAACTGACAACGAATTGAAAAAGCCTGGATTTCTGGTTCATTAATGGCACTAGGCTCGCCCCCATAGTAGATTACTTTACTAGGTTACACGGGATCGCCGAAGAGCGTCCAATGATCACCGGCTCACGATATGTGGCCGGCGGGTGACAGACTTGGGGAGTCTGTCGCGTGAACAGAGGCAGGCCTGAGACGGCGGCGTGTCGTGTTCCGCGCGCGCCTCTAAAGAGGAACTTCAGCCATATAGTAACGACCGCAGATGGTAACGGGGTCCGCATGAAAGTCATGCAGGCCAATACCTGGGCTGGCACCCCGGCCAAAGGTATTTCAAGAACACCGAGTGGTTTTAGTCAGTAAGAATCTGATCTGACAGACCCCGCCCGCCCCAGAGTGTAGGACATTCATGAAAATTTCCGCACGCAAAAATGGGTTCCTACACGGAATGTTGCAAAAAACAAAACATTGGAATGAGAACGTTAAATGTTAGATATACCTACTTAATTATAATGTGTATTTCAGTAAGTAAGTAGGTTTATATAAACACTTATACATGTCTATAATATTTTAAAACCTAGATGATGTCGATGTTTCATAGCCGACTAACTACTCTGAGTAAAAACACAGACACAAATTCAGAGGTCTCTTTTAATATTTTGGCAGTAGCTTGGTCAGATCATGTAAGGACCATGTAAAGAAAAAAGAAAGAATGAAAGAAAATACGTTTATTTGTGGTAAACATGACGTAAAGAAAAAACATACAAATACAAAACAGAAAGAGTTGGGGGAAAATATGCGTCACATCCACGCAAAACGGCAATCGCTCAGCATAATGCTAACGACCCTATGCGAGACAGAGCCCAAGCGCTGGTTTTTAGCGATAGCCGGCGTTGAGGTGATGACGTCAACCAGAGCAGCATACAAAAAAAATACACTATGCCTAGTTCTCGGTTCTCGGTTCTCCTAGTTCGGTGTCTAAAATGGTATTTTGTTGCGAACACTTCTATGCCAACATCTCTTCATTATTGGACTTCGATCAGATGCCACTTATTTATTCTATTCTAATCGCCTGCGACATTAGCATTGTCTTGAAAATGTATTTTGTATTAGTGATTAACATTTTATTTTTAGATATTATGTATTTCAATTGTCTTATTTAATAGGCTAATTTTAGACATGATCAAGGGCACGTGCACAAACATGCGCGATTTGTTTGCAAACAAATAAATTATTCAGATCCCTTATGGCTCATCTACCGGTAGGTAGACCCTGGCATTCAGCAAGCAAGCTTTCTGCGTAGGTACTTGCCAAGTTATATTTCCACTGCCCCGAAGGTCTCGTGGTCGCAAGCGCGACTGGCTGAGCGGGGGTCCTGGGTTCTATTCTCAGGCCGGGCAGTGTTATTGGGATTTTCCATTAGGAATTTCTTACTAACAGCCCGGAGTTTGGAAGTTGGTGGTGTGAACCCCTTTACCTCAGAAACGTTGTTCCTGCGTCTCATCTCTCTCCGGTCGTGTCGGATTGCCGTTCCATTGGACTATGAGTGAGGGAAGAGAGAGTGTACCTGTGACTGGCGCACACACTTAACTATATAATATCTCCCGCGCTGAAGGCTAATCTCCGTTGAGATTGGTTGCCATGGCCGAATTTCGGTCTGGAGGCATTTTTTTAGTATATTTCCATTTATTTTTGTTGACTACCGAAATGACGACTAAATAGAGAAGTATGGAAGAAAAATACGTTGCGCCGACCCCAAATAGATTGAAATAAAGGCAGGAGAATGATGATTTCCATTTACTTGGTTGAGTTTAGGCATCGTTGCTACCCCCCTAAACAGGTCCAGGGGCAACGGACTCGGGGACGTCCGTCGCCCCCCATACATCGGGACCTGAGGCAGTGGCGCGTAATGTTCCACGCGCGCCTCGGGGTGAGTCAAACACCTCACTCACCCCGCTCGGCCGGACGGGGCCCGCAGAGGCGAGCCGGCAGCAGCCGGGGGTTGCGGAAGAATCGTACGTTCCCGCGATCCTCGGCGCAGGTGTGAGATGGGGAACACCGGGGTGGTTTTTAGTCAGCAAGAGCCTTAAGGGAGGTCGCCCACGGCGACTTTTTGCAGCGATTCAGCAGCGCGTTTCGTCAACGCGCATCTGCATCGCTACGTTTGGCCGTTTGTCGCATTTGCAACGCGCGACAGAAGCGATTCAGTAGTGATACAAAGGGCCTATGGACAAAGTAACATTTGTTTAGCGATGGCGCTAGTAGAAAAGCCAAAACTTGTATGGGGTTGACATAAGCTATCGAAATGTCACGTGATCATAGGTCAACGAATAAAAATTTGCTAGATAATGTTAATATCATTCAATTGTATGAAACGAATCGACAGCGTCGAACGATTACTTCCATAGAGATGCGTAGCCATGTGGCACTTTTTGACAAGCGTTATCGCTAGTTTTCGATTCGTATGATGGAAACAGCAAATTAGCGAAATCGATAGCGATTGTAGAAATAGAACCGCTCCGAAGCGAATGCCATTTGTCAATTCAGCATCGCCACTAACGCGCGACCGTTGCGGACACCATCGGTAAAAAAATCGAAATGTTAAATATGACATTCTATAAAATTTCTTAATTTTTTCCTTGTACTTTATTCGATTTGAAAATTTGTTACATAATGGCCACCACGTCACCTTTTCTTATAGATGGGTGCACCCAAAATTTACGTTGCCCACACCAGTGCTGTGGTTGCTTCCCTAAAAGCAGCAACAACGACAACGCGACCGACGTTGTCTCGACCGAGTCCATTTTTTATTTTTATTTTTTTTATTTACGAAAATCTTACCTGCAATTACCATTACAGATCAGTGATCCGATGCGATAGAGTGGCTTTACATGCTAATTCCTTAATCTACATCCTATAAAATTACATCAAATATCCTAAATCTTAACCTACATCAAAATAACATGACGAGTATATAATGTAACTTTTGCGAATTCAGTTTCATTCAATTGCTGAATTTGCACCACAATACATCAACCCTCTCGTGAACCTCGTTCACCACACGCAAGGCTCTAGTGATAGGAGTTCTCGCCAGTAGGTTGGTTCTGGCTGCCGGCACAGCAAGCAGGGGCGGTTGTCGCCGCCTCCACACGTACCGGTCTGGCACGAAAATGTGCAGCACAGCATCTTACAACTGTAGCATCAACAGACATTCAGAGGTAGTCAGTACCTACAGCGCACGACTGTATCGATGCTGCATCGCAAAAAGATCGCGATACAGTCGCGGTCTTTTTTAGACTGTATCGCTACTGAATCGTTGCAAAAAGTCGCCTTGGGCGTCCTCCCTTAGCGATATTCTTTGCTAGTGAAATTATGGGAGTGTGTTTACCAATGCCGATTCGTAAAAAGCAGCGTAAATCAAGAAAGAAAATGCAAGATTTTTTATTGCAGTGTGCAGAACCCCTTACTTAACAGAGCAGTCTTGGAATTCCATTCATTTGGCAACAAACTCAACCACGAGGCAATCATTATTCTAATGAGCCGATTTTCATGTAAGATATTTCTTGCTTTCGATTTTGTAGTATAGAGGTATGAGGAACAGGGTGTAAAGCTCACTCATACTCTATTGAAAAGGGAGGATCCTCCGACCAGACGAGTGTTGTGTCTGGTAGGCAACTGCCCGACGGTTGCTGTCGGGACGTTGTATATATGCTAGTCGCGCGGTAAACTCTGCTTGCGCGATGCCGGATTTGAGTGACGTCAGTGTGACGTGTAGCTCGCATATGGCGGTATAGATACCGCTACAGTAGCAACAAAACATTCAGTAAAGTATACGTAGGAGATACATAGATGTGATTATAAAAAGTCAAGCTAACATTGGTTAAGTACCTACCACGCGAATAGCGCAGTGACTGAGCTGTTTGCTTGCTACGGTTTGGGACGCTGGTTTGACTTCCCGATCGGAGTCAAAATTGTATTGCTTATCATGATAAAGACGTGTCGTTCATGTAGGATCAGTATCTGTAAACGTGAACCAAAAGTTGGGTACTTACCTACTTATGAATCAGGATAACCAAAGTTAATCCTAGAGTACACCTTTATTTTTTTAATTCCGTACTTGTGCGATGAGATTTAAAGCCGAATCAGCACCGAGCTTGTCATTATCAAGATAACAGCTTGTGTGGGTCATGAATCCATTCAGACGCCTATAAAACTAGACAATTACAGGAACAATAAAACACAACTACTTAGGTAACTTCTACTGGTAGGTACTTAGATAATGCCATGAAAACTAATGGAAAACGCCAAGAAAACCTAATGGTGCCTTAGTAATTACTGATGATGGTACCGTCAGCCTCGAAAAGATGTATAAGTACATCGACCAGAATTCATTGAATTATCTAAAATCTTTGTTTCATAATATTGTATCAACGTGTAGCTACAAAACATTTATAACATATTGAAATGAAATTATTTTTAATTCTGTATATCTACAGAATTAAACATCATCGACGAATAAAACGAACGTCACGTCAATTCTTTGGTCAATATTTTAAAACTAGATGGCGCGATTGGGTACAATAATGTATAGCTACACATTTATAGCTAAAGGGCTACATCTTTTTGTGGCTGAATGACAGTACATTTCAAACGTATTGTCAGAGCCTGGTACGCGATCTAACTAATAATTTCGTTAATCGCTCTATTATTTAGTTACTAGGTTTTATAATGGCATCAGCGTGACTTTATAATAGCTTGTTATATTGTCAAGAATACAAGGAATCAAGTAGATAACCCAGTTATTATAGAAATTTGATATATCATGTCTTGACGCACCTATTCCTAATAGGATGAGACGACATTTTGGACAGAGTTAAGCGGTATATTGATACTAAGAAATGGAGCCATTTCGGGGTACCCCCACCCTGAAAATGAAACTGAAAATATCTCATCAAAAACAATCGGATTACTTAGATAAATTGAACGATTGGTAGCAGTCTTAACCTATAGAGGTATGAGGAACAGGGTGTAAAGTTCACTCATACTCTATAGAAAAGGGAGGATCCTCTGACCAGATGGTTGTTGTTTATATGCTAGTCGCGCGGTAAACTCTGCTTGCGCGATGCAGGATTTACGTGACGTCAGTGTGACGTGTCGCTCGCATGTGGCGATGTAGATTCGATACGTGTTAGAATTGTAATTTGCTGGATGTTTAAAATATCTATAAAAATATTTCCCACCTTTTAAGCTTTGCCGCAACCGGTTAAAAAACTATTTTTACCTAGTTAGGTATATCGTAGAGCTTATACCCAGGAGATCCTAAACGATAACAGGCAGGTAACTACATCGATTTAGTTTACAAATGTAGGTAATATTTTACGACGTCTCATTCTAGGTGAATAGGACTATTAGGATAACCATTTCTTGAGTTGAGCTGGCAGATATATTGCCTATCTAAACCCTTAGGATTATTGGTCAGCAGTAGGTAGACGGCTCATGCCATATACATGCCATGCCATGCTACAATGTTACATAGATAACCTCCCTGCAACACAATTGATTACTATTTTTTTTTCTTTTCTCTCCAGCCTCTTCTAGCAGTAACAAGCGTGGTAGCCGGCTTCAGCATGTGTCTCCTAGGCGTCTGGTTCTACCTACAAAGCATAGGAGTCCTTATGCCTGGCTGGGTGCCTATCGTCGCGCTTTGTGTCTGCATATTCGCTGACGCGTCCGGTTTGCAACCCCTGCCGTTCGTTATCATGACTGAGATGTTCAACTTCCAGGTATGTTTGGTGTTTAGTTTCTTTGGTTTTATGTGACCGTTATTTTTTTTTAAGTTTGTTTTGTAAGCTAACGCCTGCTTCGGGAATCCGCTGGAAATTGAGCAGCACAGGACTGTTCGATGTAGCGACGCTTGAAGGTGGCCTATGTCCAGCAGTGGATATCTTTCGGCTTAAATGATGATGGTCATGATGAATGCCAGTTTGTTGTTGCTGTAGAGGGGAGAGGTTTATGCCAGTTTGTTGTTGCTGTAGAGGGGAGAGGTTTAAGGTTGCAGACTACATGTCCAGTGTGTGTTGTGTCTCAAGGATGTCACTGGTGCGTGCAAAAGTAGTCACCCAAAAGTGTACCTACCTACTGTCACCAAAAATCATATTTTTCAAGGTTTTCAAAGACCCTTTAACAATAATCATTGTATCTCATGAAAAGCAATACCTATTTTCCTTATAAGAAGCAAGCAAAAAGTAATGATATCAAAACAATTAAAAATCCAGCGCGTAATTTAGTTAGCTCTTAAATAAGGAAAAGTGTTTTCTAATAGCCTAATCATACAAATATTTTACTTTCAGCTCCGAGGAACAGTAGCGACCCTCATCATGGCAATATCCCTGGCCACTGACTTCGCGCTCCTCAAACTCTTCGCCCCCCTCAACGTCTGGATAGGCTACCACTCTACCTTCTGGGTGTTCAGTTTTATTTGCCTGTCTAACGTATTCTACCTTATCTTCTGCGTTCCTGAGACGAAAATGAGGAGCCTACAAGATATTTATGCGGATTTAGAAGGAAAGAAGACGAAAAAGAAGGACGTAGAAGATGTAGTGGAGACGAATCATGTTTAGGTTATGTTCCTAGTAGATACTATTTTTTTTTAATGAGTTTGCTATGTTGAAGAATATCTGAAGCCGTTTTGGTCTGATAGATGCCTACAAAAAGGCGGATGTTTTATTATAAGTACAGCTGCGCAATCATTAGAAGTGCACAATGTCTATATTTTGGTAAGTAGGTATGTTAAGTAGCTAGGTATGTGAAAAAGAAGAAAAATCAAAATTGTAACTACCCACATACTAAATTTTACATACAGTGCTACAAGGATCTTTTGACGCTTGAATGATGTTGAGAAAGTGACGCTGTTGGTAAACATTTTTTTTGTTTTTTTTTTTTTTGTGAAAACATGATGGTATGCCGCGGCGTTAGTTCCGATTTTGGCGACGCGCCAAAAGATTGTTTTTTTTATTTCTCTTTGTTTAGGGGTTTTTATCTAAAAAGATACGCCAACCCCATCGTGCCTTTTAACATTACTTAATATAAACACCCAACATATTGTATAAAACACTTATTCACACACATGAGAGTCACAGATGAAGGACTGTTATTAAACAACATAACTTTTTGGCAACTTCTGACGTTGGTTGAGATAAAATTGTTTGAATTAACCCCATGTTAACTTTGTTTAAGTCGAATTCCCTCAAAAATGACTCCCTCTCGCGTTTGTTTCGGACACAATCCATCAGCAAATGTTGCACGTCCTCAATCTGATTACATACTCTGCAATTCGGCGAATAATTCTTGTGCAGCTATATTCGTAAGTATCGTGATTTGAATCTGCCAACATCGGCCATTTTGTATAAAAACCGCAAGTGAAAAGAAAACAAAGATTAGATCGTTAGATTCGCCCTAGGGCGTCAAAAGATAGTCGCGTTTCTGTTTCGCTTTGACATCTCTGGCAAACACAATGAAGCAGTGACTTGATTTGATTGTCATGGCAACGCTATTAATAATGTGTGAGCTCAAACTGCTCAGAGGGCCTAGACAAAGTAACATTCGATTAGCGATGACGCTAGTAGAAAAGTTAAAATGTATGGGGTTGACATAAGCTATAGAAATGTCACGTGATCATAGGTCAACGAATAAAAATTAGCTAGACAATGTTAACAACATTCGATTATGAAATGAATGGACAGCGTCGAAAGATTAGGTACTTCCACAGAGATGCATAGCCAAGGGACACTTTTTGACGAGCGTTATCACTAGTTTTTGGAATCATTAGCGAAGGCGATAGCGATTGTAGAAATAGAATCGCTCCGAAGTGAATGCCATTTGTCTAGGCCCTCTGTATGGACACATTTTCGCGTAACTACCTCGTCACGCGAAAAAGTGACGCAAATCCAGTGATTTATATATTTCAAAGAAAATGGCGGGAATCGTTAGAACTAAAAGTAGGCAGCTATTTTATTTTGATAGGTAAAGATTTTGTATGGATGTTATCTATAAGTTTTTGTTATGTAATTAATTGAAATATCTTATTTTTAATTAGATTTGAAAGACAATTTAAAGTGCAAAGTATGCATATTATAAATATTATTATAGATTCATTATTCATTTCATGCAAGAGTTCTGTAGAAAATCTACAAAATTCAGTATTACTCATTGTTTATTAGCTTAATTTAAGAATCTCTTTTTTAAACGGCCATTTTCATATCATTCCATGTTGCCATATTAAAATAATAGGTTTATCTAAGATTACTGGTCACATTGTCTATTTCTAGTCACCGGTACAAATATCTGCTCAATACAATGCAGCGGGATATTCTTGGCAATTAAATAGTTTTTCTTCATGAATCAACAAAATAGACAATGTTGCCTTAAATAAAATTAATAGTTAGTACTTTTATTTTGCGTAAAATAGATAGAAGCCATAATGCAATAGGTTATTTATTCCCATTACTTCAACTTTGTGCTAGATATATTAAAAAAAAAAAATGATTTTGTATCTATATAGGTATTTCTATCGTAGGACATTTTTTTTATGGAGGAGATATTATATAAAGCTAATAGAATGTGATTTAAGTGACTGGAAATTTACTTATTGCAATATGCAGAATGACAAAATAATATTTCTAGCAACACTATTTACCAATTAACGGATTTTCTAAAATGATCTAAGAAAATCCTATGTATTAGAGATAAGATACAGATTTATATTTTTATGACAGAATGTTGTGTAATATATAGGTTTAATTAGAAAAAGAAACAGGTAACAACTACCTATGTGATAATTAATAAACTACTTTGAAAAATATTTTATTACTTTTTCTTATGCCCAACTAAACGGCGGTAAATAGATCAAAGATTTGTAAAATAAAACAAAAATGGCAGTTTTAGAAGATTTACTTATCATAATAAATAACCAGCTTAGTTTACAAAAGCATTATTTTTTTACATTTTTTTCCCTTCCTTTTTTTAAAAAATATCGTTTATAACTCAATTGTAATTATTGCCAGTTTTAAGTGTTATCTGTCGATGATTTTATTTTTTATTAAAAAATATTCTCTTAGACCATGCTCCAACTTCTCGTTAAATTGCCTAAAAGATTACATTGACGATGTTTTTCTACGAAGGTACCAAAGATGTCGTCAATATATATTCTTTTTCCCAATTTCTCGTAACGTGGGAACATGGTCTTAGCTTCTTAGTCGCTCGATACCTATAAAAAAAGACTAGTTGCGTACAACATTGTTTATAACTATATTTTATACATAATATGTGGTGGTGGACTCCGTTCATTATGACCTAACATGTGAGATTTTTTTAATACTGAATTTAGTATCCAAATAAAATAAAAATAAACTTAAAATTGATTAGACATAAAAAATCTGATTGTAATGCGTCTTTCTTGTGTATAATACCTAATTAAGCTAAAAATTTAGATACATATTATTTTATTTATTTCTTAATTGCGAAATTTGGTAGGTTTATGGATAATTTGAACCGTAGAACCATAATGAAACTATATTTCAAACTAATTTGTCAAAAAAGGCTTTCGCATACTATTTTCAACCACATGTTACTTCATAATGCAGGGAGACCCTAAAATTAGAAGATTGTGTACTAAAAGGCCTCAAGATAACCCATAACATATGGGGGTAGTCAGAAACCTCGAAACAGACATACAAACAAAGACTGAAGAGATTTTGTATGGAATAACATTAACGACTAACATCCATACATGCTATTTTAGGAACATACAAAACACATTTTTATCATTAATATTTTAGCTGTCAAGTTTACCATTTTAAAGACAACCGGTACCCGGGGCACTTTAATTGCTCGTTAAAAACAATACAATGAAGCAATGATGGTTCACACATAATTTCCACGGTGCAACTCTAATGTTGCTCCCAATTATTGTATTTTAAGAGCAACAAAATTGCGCGATATTGATTGGCCTCAATTCTAGAATTATATTTGTCTATTTTGTAGCAGATATAAACAAATTATTAAGGCATCTGAAGTATCTATATAATGCATTGTTTTTTTTTTGTGTACTCATTTATTTAACATGTGTGTCAGTACAACCGACGATAGACGTTTCAAATCCACAACCAACAGAGCTGATTAAAATAGACACTCCTTTTTTGCGCAGTCGTGCAACAATCCTGCTGTCGGCAATAGGCCTAAAGATCTGGTTTCCTACGACATCGATCGCCATTAATTAGTGTTTTTATCGTTTTTATTACGAATGCTTTTAATGTGCACGTCTTTTTACATCGTTCTCACAAGCATAATTTCAACATGAATGAGGTAACCAAATATTTTTTTGTATCTTTATGTTGATTTAAAAGAGTGTCCATGGAGTTTCTTGCTCGTTCTTCTCCATAGGTACCTACTACGCTTAGGAATGGCCAACTAGTTTATTTTTTCTGACTGACTGACCCTTGACAATTCAAAAGTGCCTGTAATTGATTCATTTGAAATAAATGCATTGAGTTTGTTACCTAATAGCTGCAGCAATGGCTGTCATGAAAATTAGGACTGTGGGGCTTGATTTTAGTGTCAAAAACCCTCTCTAGCACCACATCTGTCGTTTGAACCATGGTCTAAAAAAAAAGGTTTGGCATTCCGGGAGTGACACATGCTTACGTCACTATCGAGTTGCCACTTTATTGCAACGAAACACGAATTATGAAAATATTTTCAGTAAACATTCGGTTAAAAAATATATTTAAACCATTTAAATTGTCGTTTAATTTTTCTAATCAAACGAAACAATTCAATTTAAACAATACCAACGTAATTGTTAGTTAAAACCTCTTTGTTTTATCGGATTCGCACAGGTAATAAAGGCGATTGAGGAGTTATTATTACACACTACTGGTAACACAGCGGTGATGTCGTAGGCTTGTGTCACCCCCGTGACCGGAATGCTATATTATCTGGCGAAGTATATATTATTATACCATGGTTTGAATTTATTAAGTTCGGTAACAATAGAAAAGTAATTGTGACTCATTGTTGTTGAGCTGGGAAACGCACTAACTTACTTTCATAAATAACGTTTCAGTGACGTAATTCGCCGGTAAATTGCGGAGGCTTTGTGGCAGCCACCGCAGTTTTAGGAAACCCTAACTTGGTCCTTGCTGGTGTGGTTGGAACTTGGAACGTCTCTAGGCTTTTGAAAACGCAATACAACAACATAAATACGAAAAATATGTACGTAAGTTTGTGGAAAAACCTTGAAAATATACCCTTTATTTTCCCTCACGATTATGACACACTACACTAAGTTAAAAGATTTATATTTTAATATTATTTATAACTTTAGTATTTCGATATCCGATATGCGTTTATTTCATACAAAATGTGAAAATTTTAACATTACAATACAATGGCGATTTTAATTTTGACAACACACTACTAACTTCTATACGACATCCGATTTACATACGACAAAATAACGTAGTGCGAATTTGGTAAAAATATCAACTTTAATTTTTATTATTAACACCGTAACAATATAGTGTAGAACATTTATATCAACGACATACATCTAATTGGTGTTTTTTACATAGTTATTGTGATAATTAATTTAAGAATTCGTCAAAAAAAAAATAACTTAAACTGGGTGATAAAAATATATATTGGAAGCGTTTAACGCTACAATAAAATCAAGTGTCGTCATCGATTTTCTAATATGAAAAATAGTAACAAGAAGTGAATACAACAAAGCACTGAGATCGAAACCAAAAAAAAAAACAAAAAAAAATTAGTCACCCAACTTTGATAACCGTCAAATGCAACGTAATTCTGCGTTCGTTTATTTGAAGCCATGGATTAGACGTGTACAAATAAAACCATACAATGGCATGAGCTGCTTGCCCTTCATTTTGTTATGAAAACGGTGTGACTTTTTACTCTATACTGTGTTCGACGATCTTCACATTTTCTGAGTATGGTCAGGTTCGGAAAATACTACTGTTTGAAGTATACAGTGGTATTATATAAGACGACTGTTATATTCGATATTCTATAATTTATGGTCATATTTATCGAAGTAAAATGGAAGTTCTTAAATAGCTTAGGACTCTTTCACTTTAATAACACCATTTCAGAATTTAATTTTGAACATAGTATAAGGCCATGGGACGGCTATATTGTCCATCCATGGCCTGATTCTAATGAAGTTTATATATTTATATCTACCTACAATTTCAGAGATAAAAAACTTTACTGATATAAAATAATTTATTCCACTTAATTACATACCTTTAGTTTAATTGGCAGTTGTACCAAACATGTTCCCATATAAGAGACATAAGACAAACATCTACATTCCCTCTCAAGGTGGATGCTCTTAACTAGCCTGCGAAATTCAAATTGTATTACGTTTTTTTGCAAACTGCAGCTTTGTTACGCCGTATGTTTATCAAAATGCGATTCTCTGATGTAATCATAGCTTATTTCTTAAATAATAATCGTTACAATCATCAACACAGCTAACTAAGTTACAATCGAAGGGAAACGTCACTTATTCACGAAATATATACTAAAAAACAAAAATAGTTTCGCGGGCTACCTCAGAGCTTCCTCTTTAATAATTGAACAATAAGTCAACAAAGATATGATAGTATTACAAAGTTTACATATAAGAATTCAAGTTTCATTCTTATTGTTTAAAGTCTTGTTTGGTTGTAAAAAATAATAGATTGTTAGTTTTTTTTTTCTATGGTATACAATTCCTAGGTGTATTCTTTGTAGAATGGTCTACGGTATAGCGATTAAATAAATCGCTAGTCCACTTAAAGCTAGTCCAATTCTAAACTTTCATAAGATTTCCAAGTTTTTTATTAAGAAGTTCTACATTTAAGTCAATTAGGCCGTAAATTGGAATGTCCAATCGTTGGCCTTATTATAAACTTGCAAAGAAACGCAAGACCTATTCCAATATTATGCTACCTAGTTTAAAGATTCAAAGAGAAATCTTAAGTTAATTTGTCTCAGGGTTGATAGAATTCATGAATATTTAATTTTAATTGGGAAATTATATGTGCGGCAACAAAAGTTTTCTTTAGCACCTGCAACCTAGCGTCTTTTTTTATATGTAGGCGACGAGTTAATAGAACAGCTTCAATTATATTAATTCATCATCTTTACTATTCCAACAGAATATCAAAAAACCAGCGTCAATTTACGAGCGTAAATTAATATGACTCCGAGCTACCGATAAATATATTTACTTCTGAATTGATAACTCAAGTGACTAATGTTGTAAGTGAGCTACTAAGCGAGCTCGGGACTTAGGGCACCCCGACTCGGACAGGTTAGGTTAGAAGGGAATGGCGGGGTCTAAAAGACCCCGCCATCCCCTTCGTGGTTATTTTTTTTAAACCACCCAGAAGTAGGAGCCCCGCGATGCGGGGCTCCGTCGACTACGCTTGTCATTATTCATAATGCGCGGGCATTATGAATAATGCCCCTATTTATTACTTGGTCCATAACGTTGCTTAAGAATTATCACCATGCTACGTCATATTAACAGTAGCTCGTTTTACAATATATATTCGCTTGAAAACCATTTATTAGACGCTAAAAGTTTGTCGCTTACCTATTAATTATTTAGACAACTAAATATATTTGAAGACGAGAATGACATTTTAAAGAAGCTGCCTTAATTAGCACCCATTTTAATTAACCAAAAACGATATGGTTTTGACTTTAATCTATAACTTGATTTCAATTACAGATGCAAATTATTTATTGTTGACCTTTAAAATTGTTAGGATTTTATTTTTCTATAAAAACACAATGATTTCTATGACATATTTGAAGAAACTTAGTGACTGTCGATAAAGGATATATTTTTTTCTAATAAGAAACTTATGAAAGTAATATTTTTTTTCTGGTAATTTTGATTTAAATCTTGCAACCCTGATTAATATCAATTTAAGTCAAAATTTTGTTACAGATTTATTATTTTTACAACCGCACCAGAGACCTTAACACAGCCAAAGTAGTACATAATTTGAAAACTACATATAATTTAGATTGTCTCGACGACCACGCTGATAAGATTCCATACACACTGATACCCAACATTTTATATAAGCTAGGCCAGGAGTCTGTCATGGAATTATAAAACGTTCTTAAAATATAAATAAACTAGGAATCGGTCTGGAGGTTTTAACTGAAAACATATGAAAATACCATAGTGATTTTATTTTCTCGGTTATTTTTGTCCTTATTTAATATATATAGATTTCTTTACGTATAATATTAAAGTAGATTATTTATTTAAATTACGACTACAATTTACAAGACTTAATTTTATTCTTACAGCGAGTGATTAAAAGTTCATTACACCAATTCGTAGATGGTTTGATTCGACATAATATTCACATATTACCCGATTGCGGCATAGCCAAAAGTAGGGTATTTACATCAAAATTTTGTCTTAGAATCGACGCTAAACATAATTGTTGGCCTTAGAACTTATTGAATACCTACTTGAATTTATCTCTAACAATTATTTTCATTCAATATTGTCATAAATGAGGATAATTTGACTTTGATTCCGAGAGCTTCCGATGCTTTACGACTAACAGAACAAGAGCGTAAAAATACAGAGTTATAGATATACACTGTCACACAGGTATGAGTAAAACAGAGACGAACTAAAACTCAATGTGCTATATTTACAACCAAATAAAGTTCGTCCACTTTAAAATTGCACTTCCGTCAACAAAATGTTCTATACAAACAATTGAATTATGTACGTAACAACCAGTAGAGGGGAGCGCAATTTTTACTAGACTAACTATAGTGTTCTTGTTTCTATTCTTAGGCTTACTCCAGACCAATTCCTAAACGCGTGACCGTCAGACAAAAAAAAAAGTATTTTATCTTCGGCTGAAGTACTTTGCTTGATAGCATTCGTACAACCTGATTCTTACCAGTCAGGCATCTGTTGCTATACTCTCCTGCGTGGCCGCTGACTCTACTGTCTCGTTCTTTTCTTCTTTCTCTTCTTTTACTTCTTCTGACTTCTCTTCTCTACTCTCTGACGGTTTGGAGTCGGTGGAGATAGAGCTGGATGTTAGGCTGTTCGGTTGGGAAGACTCTTTGCTTGGTGGCTCTTGTGAACTACGGTTGTCAGGCTGTTTCTCTTTTGAATCTGTGGATTGTGTTTTTATTTTTAAAGATATTTGTGTTTTCGACATGGGTTGTTGAATTTGCAGCAGGTTTTTGAAAGTCGCTGTGATTAAATTGTAGGATTGACTTTCAGAAACCGGGAGATAGATCTAAATGTGAACGTATTTATGATTACAGTATTAGAAAAAAAAAAGTTGTGAAATGTAAGTTATTATGATAAAGAATGAAGACAAAATGAACTACACCTAACTAAACTACCAGTAAAATTGTAAGATTCTACAAAACCTATATTTATTTATCGTCAAATTCTGACAACAGTCTACTGAAAGCTAATTTACACGGAGCAATTTAATTGCCCGTCGAATGTAATATGTACATCTTTTTTATTTTTTTTTAATATTGCTATAGCCTTTAAGGCATTAAATACCCAATAAAATGTCAAATACTAACAGTAAAATAAAAAGAATTCAACTTAAAATGGGATCTTCTATCCCAGTGAAAACTCTTCCGTTTTTCGTGACGGAAAAACTTCTATTGCATTCGGGAACGCAGCCAGGCTTGCAACGATAACTTCGCCCATAGCAAATCTTTTGGTAAAAATGTTTGTTAACTATTTGGATTACTTCACAGAATTTTTTATAATGGGCATACCTAATATACACACACAACGAAAAAAATGCGTGGGTGTCGTGGAACGTTCGGTTGGAACGCAATTTTTCTATTAATTGAAAAAAAAAACTATACCAGCCGGTGCGAACTTACTGGCTGCCTTGAACCAATAACCGCGCACCTATGACTGGGCACAGCCAATAGCATACGCGCTATGGATGACCGTCTACACTGAAGAAAGGGTCGTGACGGAAAACTCCAACACTTTTTTTTTGCCTCGCCCCTATCCGCCAAGTCCGTACCGTGTGATAAGGAACTTTGGTCCAAAAATTACCAAGTTTTTGGAACGAAGAACAAAAATTACTAAGTTTTGGTACGGACATAATTCTATATGATACGGAGGCAAGCCAGTGGTCAATGATGCCCACTAAAACCACTCGCGACAGTATAAAAAAAAAGGATTGTGTGGTTTTAAGAAACCTCGGTAAAAGTGAAACTTTTTCCCTACTCCGCGGCCGACCGTCACGCGACATGCAACACACAGACGAAAAAGTTTGAGACGATTTAATAAAAGTTTCACTTTAAAAAGATGTATGCGAAGGTTGTCTGTGACCTGTGCAGTTCCAAAGAAAAAGGAGGCTCCACTACTTTTGCATACGTAGCATGACCACTATAGAAACAGATGAA
This sequence comes from Griposia aprilina, assembly GCA_916610205.1. NCBI lineage: Eukaryota > Metazoa > Arthropoda > Insecta > Lepidoptera > Noctuidae > Griposia > Griposia aprilina. The sequence goes on along the minus strand of OU744304.1, from coordinate 17,271,089 downwards.
ACGGAAGACAATATGACAGATTTTAGAAAGATTACTACGGCGCGATGTCAAAATTCAAAAAAGGAATGACTTTTTGTTAATAAAGTGTTTGTCTTCTCTTCGTAGAGTAGAGATAGATGTGGTCATGCTACGCATGTTGGACCCTTAATTGTAATACAGATCTCCCAGGAAAAGTATGAGCTTCACTAATAATCGTTTGTCTTCCGACATACGAAAACGATTATGACAGTTAATATAGAGCTGTTATAACTATGAAATTACTTGCCTATTTTTATTACCATGGTTAGAAAATTATTGATTGACAACTCTATGCAATTCCAAAAACTTTTCAAAACTTTTGAGTGACACCTGACGAGGTGCAACCGGAGTAACTAACCCCATTGAGGGAAAGTTTCATACAAAGCTCGGCAGTACAAAACATAGAAGCTTTGCTTCTTTACGAAGTTATTCTATGGCGCGACGTTCGTGCTAATTCGGAAACACGAAGATTACCGAAGCGTATACCTTTGCTGGTTTAACTGTACACACTTTTTAAGTTTGTTTATTTCCTGATACTGATCTCATAGAAAGCCTCATTTTTGGTTAAAGGAAAAGACGAAGAAAATATCTAAAACAAATTTTATAAGGAGAAATTTCTAAGAAAATGTATAAACTTACCAGCTCCATGTGTCGTTGGCCAGGGTTTCCTAACGAACATGTTCTCCACAATCCTGTCTATATTGTCCTTTTCAGAGGAATTTGCTGGCCTGCTGTATATCCAAAAAAAAAAACCGGTCAGAAAATAAAAATAGTTGTAATTTTTTTCAAGAAACATTCCTTCCTTTGACCACATATCGGAATCGAATATTGGGGTTAATTAAAAGAAATGGTTGTCTGTAAAGTCGGTTTACGGACCATAATTTTACGTGATAACGTCTTAAGGAGTGGAAGAGAGATAGATGCGTCACAACTCACAAGCCGAACGCTTAGGCCGATCGTGCCTCTCCATCGCTTGTTCAGCGCTCTCGCTTGCACGCTCGGCTCAGGCGGAACGTGAAAATGGGTCATGCTTTTTCGTGCGTGCAGCCAGCGTTCATCAATTTATAAGACGTTATCACGTCAAAAAAAATCTTACACGGAAAAGTATACATTAAAAAAACGGTACTGTAAATAGAATTACTGCAAATGTCTTCGCATGAGTAACAGCATCAGTAATACTTGGGTTTCCTATATAGTATTTTATCTCAAAAAGACGCGCGCTTTACTTGTGGTTACCAAGTGTACAAACACGCTCTGAATGTAAGCGCAGCAACTCTCGGTACCGTCCGAGACATTGGTGAAGTCGGAAGTGCGTGTGTTATATGCTGACGCTACTAGTCTTCACGCACACATTCACAGCGTGTTTGTACACTTGGTAACCACAAGTAAAGCGCGCGTCGCTTCGTAAGATAAACATACTTTAAGAGAGAGTGACCGTCATGAAAATGACGAGCTTACTTATGAAATCCAAGCGATACTGATAACATTTGAACAACGTAAACCGTTCAGCTTCAGTTTCCAAATAGAGCTACTGACGAGCGCTTTGTTGGCTGTACTATCCTCAATATTGTCTGTCTGAGGTATTGTGCTTCTCTTAGGCGTTGTATCAAAGACAAGGCCGAGATTAATAAACGTTACACACGTGCTTTGGCTTCGATATGTTCGTCTCTATCTTGCACATGGAGTTTGACAGTTGTACGCGATGATAGGAATAAGGCTCTTTGTACACACAGGTTTTACTTGCCTTGAAAACTACGGTCATGCGTTGAAAAACTACGGTTGATTTGCCGTGTGTTGGCTCGGTTGTCAATGTTGTATGGATTACTATGGAAGCTTGTTGACAGACACTACGTGACGGCGCCGTCGTCGTAGCGCATGTACAAGTTCACATGATTTTTCTACGGCACGATTAAGAGGGCGCACAAGGGTCCACTAGCGCCACTCCTTTAGAAAAGTATTATCTCGTGACTCAGAAGGAATTTTGAATAACTACTCAATAAGCAACCTCTGTAAGTGTGTCTAGAATTTTCTAATACCTTTTATAAACTTTCATATTGCGAAGCAACAAAATACGATCTAAATGAATGTGGCCGCTTTTGTTTAGATCGAATTTTTTTGCTCCGTGTCTCAATACGAAAGTTTATAAAAGGTATTAGAAAAATCTTGACACACTTATCGAGGTCGCTTTTTGAGCCGTTTTCCAAAATTACTTCTCAGTTACGAGATAATATTTTTTTAAAGGAGTGGTACTAGTGGACCCGTGTACGCGCTCTTAACACGCCATACCATCACAGATTACGACAGATAGTTCAGTCGTTCGAGGTCACGCGCTAACGTACTGATTGAGTTTTACGTTCACCCGGGCGAACAAGATCCAGTCGGTTGCCACGCGCCTGTTCGAGAGTACGTACCGCACCCGCGTCTATAATAAATGGCTAAATCTCATGCATATTGCACGCGAACCCTGTATAACATGCTAAGGAGTACTTGATAAAGTTATTTGTTGGATTTAGAGTTTTTACGACGATTAGATTTTAATAATCGAAATTTACGGGAGGGTAAGATGTTCATTGTCCTTTGTATTTAAAGTGTGTGTATTTTAAGTGATTTTCAATAAATAAAAATATTGTTTTCAATGTAAAAAAAAAAACTGTTTTTTTGTCACCCATTCTTTTGTGTAGGTAATAATTTCTTAGCAGCCAGCTTATTTTTTTTCTCTGTGGGAACTCATCAAATGACTTCTCCCGCTCTGGGCAGACCGGAAGGGCGTGTCAGACTCTTACTGACTAAACCCCACCCGTGCTCCTTCAGTTGCCTGTGCGCCAGGGCCACGGTAACTCTTTCGAACAATCCGCGACCCCGGCAGGCATCGGCCCTATCGGACCCCGTCAATTATGCTGAAATCCCATTGAGGCGCGCGTGGAACACAACGCGCCGTCGACCCGGGCCAGAGCATAGACAGCCCTAGCGTTGCGTTCAATGACGCACGTGATCGCCCGAAATCACGGCAGACGACGTAGGAGATACTCTCGGACGTCCGCGTATGGTACATTTTAGCGCACACGACCGCCTGTAATATTTTTGTAAGTAATTATAGCGTTAGGTATATATATAAAGCCTAGCCAAAGCACGTGCTAAGAAACGTTTATTAGTCCCGGCCTTAGTAACGTCTTCGTACTGCAAATGTCAGTTACCTGTCAGCATGGTGCGGGCTGACAATGGGGATAGCTGCGGTAGGGCGTCGCTGTGTGCGCACGGGCACGGGCGGGTCTTGTTCCGCACAGTTGTAGTATGTCACGCCACCGGTCTGTTAACAGATATACATGTTTATAAACTAGACATAAATATGTTAAAGAAACATACGGGAGCTGGACGTTTATCGAAAAACAGAACAATGTTTACACAGGTCATTGTTGGTAAGTAGTTTTAAGGTTAGTTTTTTTTAGTATATTTTAAAAAAAAAACATTTTATCAGGCGCTTCTCGCCATCAAACTATAAAGTTTGGCAAGTAAAATTATAAAAATAAAAATTATGTACAAGATTGTGAACATTAATAATAAAAAAACCTTTGGTTTGTTATTAAATGCTTATTTTCTGAAATGTCACTTGCTAGTTACTTTTCGATGTAGACATGTTGAAATCGAAAAGTAACTAGAGGATCCATTTTTACCAAATAAAGTTTGTTTTTGTACTTTTGTAGAAGAACTAAAAATATTCATATATATTTATTGTTTTTGTAAATAAAAGTTTTTTTTTTTGCTTTTACATACTACAGAAATATGAAAAATTTAGATTTTCTTAAATTTTGAAATTTCGTTCGTTCGCAAACTTTCTTACATAAAAGTATTTTTTCTCTCATTAGTTACACATAATTAATCAAAATCAGACATACAGAACTCAGACTCAAAAATCGTGTTGACTTGTGTTATGGCTGGTGTCATTTCGCCAAAATATCCGTAAATCGCATTGCAAAAATATCCAACGGCGCGACAATGCGTTCAAGTTGTAATATCTACTTAGAATCAGTAAGTCAATGATGGTGACGACGCGCAACTGAAGGTTCCCGGATTTCGTTTTACACGCTGTTAAAGATAAAAACGATTAAAATAGAGAATACGTACGTAATTATGATGCGGTGCGTATATCTGCTGCGGATACGTCGGATGCTGCGGCCCGTGGAGCGGAGCGTTTGGAAGCGCGTGCGGCGGGGCGTGCGGGGCGTGTGGGGCGTGAGGTGGGGCGAGGGCGGCGTGAGGCGGGGCGTGCGGAGGAGCGTGGGGCGGGGCATGGGGCGGGGCGTGCGGCGGGGCGTGCGGCGGGGCGTGCGGCGGGGCGTGTGGCACGGCCGGGTACATGGCCCCGGGGAATACTGCACCGCTACTGCTTTGCTGCTTCGAAATCAAAGGGAATTCACATTAGTATTGATGCATTTAGAACAAAGTACATTAGCGTTAAAAAACCTATGAGGCAAGTAACTATACTCCATTTGAAATAAGATTAGAAATTTATTTAAACCTTTTTACAGTCCGTCCAACCGATTTTGACGTCTATTACGTTAGTTGCATGATAAATGGGAGCTGCAATAAATAGTTGGTATTGTAACCACGTTTTTGCTTTTCGAAATCAAAATATTTTATTTCACATAAACCAACATGGGCACTTATGAAACGTCAGAAGCTAGGTGCACGGTTCCAATTGGTTGTTTCCTATGGAGAAGAGCCGGCAAGAAACTCCACGGCTACTCTTTTATAAATAAGGGGCTTTTACAATGTTTACAATTACAGTGTTGATAGATATGGGAGAACAGTGTAGGCCTGTCAACAAGTAACATGTACTCAACAAAATATAAAAAGGTCCACAAATCTAGTCTACAAGTTTTAATGCCATCCTTATGCCTACGGAATAGAAGTCAAAATCGGTTGAATGAACTGTGAAAAACCTTTATTCAAATTTCTAATCTTATTTCAAATGGAGTATAGTTGATAGTAAGTTTATGTTTCATAATGTTGCATACAGAATTAAGTTCAGACAGCTGTACTGCTGGGGTGTTTGTGACGTCACTTCTTCCCAGCTAAAGCACTAGGAAATGAAGGGCGGGCGTTTTGGAGGATTTTCTTATATAATTTTGACGTTCATAAAGTGATGATTCTCAGCCCAGTTTGATTAAATGACTTGATTTGATTTATCAAGCGCCAGTTAGGCAGTAGGCCCTGATACACAATTTAAAATGATTGATTTTTCTTTAGATTCTACAGCGAATATTCACCTGCATATATTGAGCAGGCATCATGGCTGGCGGTGCATATCCTTGTGCTGGCTGTATTTGACCTGCATATAACATGGTTATATAGTTTTTTTTTTTACGAATTCGACGTGTTTTCATTGGAGTCGACCATGAGTGTCCGTTTCGATAAAATGTTACGAGAGAAATAAATCATTATTATAAGTTTCACAACTCCTCATGACTTCTACGGTCACCAAAAGTGATAAGTAAACCAGAGGGCCTAGACAAAGTAACATTCGATTAACGATGACGCTAGTAGAAAAGCTAAAATGTATGGGGTTTACATAAGCTATCGAAATGTCACGTGATCATAAGTCAACGAATAAAAATTAGCTAGACAATGTATACAACATTCGATTATGAAATGAATCGACAGCGTCGAAAGATTAGGTACTTCCACAGAGATGCATAGCCAAGGGACATTTTTTGACGAGCGTTATTGCTAGTTTTTGGAATCATTAGCGAAAGCGATAGCGATTGTAGAAATAGAATCGCTCCGAAGCGAATGCCATTTGTCTAGGCCCTCTGGGGGCCTAGACAAATGGCATTCGCTTCGGAGAAATTCTATTTCTACAATCGCTGTCGCTTTCGCTAATGTTTCCATAATACGAATCGAAAACTAGCGATAACGCTTGTCAAAAAGTGCCTCTTGGCTACGCATCTCTATGGAAGTATACATTCGATGCTGTCGATTCGTTTCATAGACTCGAATGATGTTAACATTGTCTAGCTAATTTCTATTCGTTGACCTATGATCACGTGACATTTCGATAGCTTATGTCAACCCCATACATTTATTGGCCTTTCTACCAGCGTCATCGCTAATCGAATGTTACTTTCTCTAGGCCCTCAGGGTCGTTGGATATAGTCGAAGTTTAGTAAGAAACCAATGGATGTTTTCAAATAAAATTTAATTTAATTAGTAGAAAACAAACAGTTCATTTGTCAAATTAAATGTCATTCAAAAACATCTATTGGTTTCTTACTAAACTTCAACTATATCCGAGGAGGGTGGTTAGTTATCAATTTTGTTGACTGTACCTATAATTAAAGTAGGTACAATTATTGTCAGTAAAAACTTTTAATGGATATTTAAAATAAAAAAAAATAAAAAATTGACTTACCCATAGTATGTGGCGTAGGTATATTATGTAGGTTATGATGCGGATGCGGAACCTGCGTCATCTGCGACTGTTCCAACATGCCCAGGCGCACCTGCGGGCAACTGCGGCTGAGATACCGACACCAGAAATATGGGCAAACGTGGAGCTTGCCCATATTTCTGGTGTCGATAATAATATGATATACGTAATTATATATATAGGAGCGTGTGTATTGGTGGGTATAGACATGTGTTAGTCTCGTATGGGAATATTTGACGAAGGATTTTTTACAACTCAAACAGATAAATATGAGACAACTTAGCAATTTATAAAAAGAAGAAAATAAAAATTTCGATAAGTTCCTTAACGCACAGTGCGGTAGGAATAGACTAGTTGAAACCGTCACGCTGAAAAAGCGTTATACTCGCTATATGCGACTTCCTCTCTCTGTCTCTTTCTATAATATACGAGTGTGTGTGTGCGTGCGAATAAAGGAGCTTCGTTCCTGACGGGAGTCGTCTACCGCACACGTTTGTTTATTCTTATTAAGATGAAGCGTCAGCGTAGCTCGCGAGATTAAAATTTTCTTACGTTTTTTTGCAATTTGCAGTTCAGTATCAGGTTGTACGTCAATCTAAATATGATTTGGGGCCGAAGCTAATATTTATTTATAGAATTATAGTCACAATAAGCATCAATACATCTCTATAAGTTCATATTACCTTACTGAACGAGTATTTCATGAAATCTTGACATTTGAGGCCGATTCTAACTTAAGGAGTTGGATTGTTGATTCTAATGATTTTAATTCTGTAGTCATATTTCTTATGGCCGCGAATAATAACCAAAGGCGGTTGGGGAGTTATTATTACGCAGTACTGGTAACACAGCGATGATGACGTAAGCTTGTGTCTCCCACGTGACCACTGAGTCTCGGAATGCGATCATGACTTTACCTAAGTTCTCACGGTGAGATTTTTATACAATAGACCAGTAGCGTTATGTTACCTGCGGCGCCAGCTGTGCTTGTTGCTGCGTGGTGGGCAGCGCGTGCGCTGGGGGCGACGCGTGGCTAGCCGCCGCGCTGTTCGCTAACAATAGACCAGTAGCGTTATGTTACCTGCGGCGCCAGCTGTGCTTGTTGCTGCGTGGTGGGCAGCGCGTGCGCTGGGGGCGACGCGTGGCTAGCCGCCGCGCTGTTCGCTAACAATAGACCAGTAGCGTTATGTTACCTGCGGCGCCAGCTGTGCTTGTTGCTGCGTGGTGGGCAGCGCGTGCGCTGGGGGCGACGCGTGGCTAGCCGCCGCGCTGTTCGCTAACAATAGACCAGTAGCGTTATGTTACCTGCGGCGCCAGCTGTGCTTGTTGCTGCGTGGTGGGCAGCGCGTGCGCTGGGGGCGACGCGTGGCTAGCCGCCGCGCTGTTCGCTAACAATAGACCAGTAGCGTTATGTTACCTGCGGCGCCAGCTGTGCTTGTTGCTGCGTGGTGGGCAGCGCGTGCGCTGGGGGCGACGCGTGGCTAGCCGCCGCGCTGTTCGCTAACAATAGACCAGTAGCGTTATGTTACCTGCGGCGCCAGCTGTGCTTGTTGCTGCGTGGTGGGCAGCGCGTGCGCTGGGGGCGACGCGTGGCTAGCCGCCGCGCTGTTCGCTAACAATAGACCAGTAGCGTTATGTTACCTGCGGCGCCAGCTGTGCTTGTTGCTGCGTGGTGGGCAGCGCGTGCGCTGGGGGCGACGCGTGGCTAGCCGCCGCGCTGTTCGCTAACAATAGACCAGTAGCGTTATGTTACCTGCGGCGCCAGCTGTGCTTGTTGCTGCGTGGTGGGCAGCGCGTGCGCTGGGGGCGACGCGTGGCTAGCCGCCGCGCTGTTCGCTAACAATAGACCAGTAGCGTTATGTTACCTGCGGCGCCAGCTGTGCTTGTTGCTGCGTGGTGGGCAGCGCGTGCGCTGGGGGCGACGCGTGGCTAGCCGCCGCGCTGTTCGCTAACAATAGACCAGTAGCGTTATGTTACCTGCGGCGCCAGCTGTGCTTGTTGCTGCGTGGTGGGCAGCGCGTGCGCTGGGGGCGACGCGTGGCTAGCCGCCGCGCTGTTCGCTAACAATAGACCAGTAGCGTTATGTTACCTGCGGCGCCAGCTGTGCTTGTTGCTGCGTGGTGGGCAGCGCGTGCGCTGGGGGCGACGCGTGGCTAGCCGCCGCGCTGTTCGCTAACAATAGACCAGTAGCGTTATGTTACCTGCGGCGCCAGCTGTGCTTGTTGCTGCGTGGTGGGCAGCGCGTGCGCTGGGGGCGACGCGTGGCTAGCCGCCGCGCTGTTCGCTAACAATAGACCAGTAGCGTTATGTTACCTGCGGCGCCAGCTGTGCTTGTTGCTGCGTGGTGGGCAGCGCGTGCGCTGGGGGCGACGCGTGGCTAGCCGCCGCGCTGTTCGCTAACAATAGGCCAGTAGCGTTATGTTACCTGCGGCGCCAGCTGTGCTTGTTGCTGCGTGGTGGGCAGCGCGTGCGCTGGGGGCGACGCGTGGCTAGCCGCCGCGCTGTTCGCTAACAATAGACCAGTAGCGTTATGTTACCTGCGGCGCCAGCTGTGCTTGTTGCTGCGTGGTGGGCAGCGCGTGCGCTGGGGGCGACGCGTGGCTAGCCGCCGCGCTGTTCGCTAACAATAGACCAGTAGCGTTATGTTACCTGCGGCGCCAGCTGTGCTTGTTGCTGCGTGGTGGGCAGCGCGTGCGCTGGGGGCGACGCGTGGCTAGCCGCCGCGCTGTTCGCTAACAATAGACCAGTAGCGTTATGTTACCTGCGGCGCCAGCTGTGCTTGTTGCTGCGTGGTGGGCAGCGCGTGCGCTGGGGGCGACGCGTGGCTAGCCGCCGCGCTGTTCGCTAACAATAGACCAGTAGCGTTATGTTACCTGCGGCGCCAGCTGTGCTTGTTGCTGCGTGGTGGGCAGCGCGTGCGCTGGGGGCGACGCGTGGCTAGCCGCCGCGCTGTTCGCTAACAATAGACCAGTAGCGTTATGTTACCTGCGGCGCCAGCTGTGCTTGTTGCTGCGTGGTGGGCAGCGCGTGCGCTGGGGGCGACGCGTGGCTAGCCGCCGCGCTGTTCGCTAACAATAGACCAGTAGCGTTATGTTACCTGCGGCGCCAGCTGTGCTTGTTGCTGCGTGGTGGGCAGCGCGTGCGCTGGGGGCGACGCGTGGCTAGCCGCCGCGCTGTTCGCTAACAATAGACCAGTAGCGTTATGTTACCTGCGGCGCCAGCTGTGCTTGTTGCTGCGTGGTGGGCAGCGCGTGCGCTGGGGGCGACGCGTGGCTAGCCGCCGCGCTGTTCGCTAACAATAGACCAGTAGCGTTATGTTACCTGCGGCGCCAGCTGTGCTTGTTGCTGCGTGGTGGGCAGCGCGTGCGCTGGGGGCGACGCGTGGCTAGCCGCCGCGCTGTTCGCTAACAATAGACCAGTAGCGTTATGTTACCTGCGGCGCCAGCTGTGCTTGTTGCTGCGTGGTGGGCAGCGCGTGCGCTGGGGGCGACGCGTGGCTAGCCGCCGCGCTGTTCGCTAACAATAGACCAGTAGCGTTATGTTACCTGCGGCGCCAGCTGTGCTTGTTGCTGCGTGGTGGGCAGCGCGTGCGCTGGGGGCGACGCGTGGCTAGCCGCCGCGCTGTTCGCTAACAATAGACCAGTAGCGTTATGTTACCTGCGGCGCCAGCTGTGCTTGTTGCTGCGTGGTGGGCAGCGCGTGCGCTGGGGGCGACGCGTGGCTAGCCGCCGCGCTGTTCGCTAACAATAGACCAGTAGCGTTATGTTACCTGCGGCGCCAGCTGTGCTTGTTGCTGCGTGGTGGGCAGCGCGTGCGCTGGGGGCGACGCGTGGCTAGCCGCCGCGCTGTTCGCTAACAATAGACCAGTAGCGTTATGTTACCTGCGGCGCCAGCTGTGCTTGTTGCTGCGTGGTGGGCAGCGCGTGCGCTGGGGGCGACGCGTGGCTAGCCGCCGCGCTGTTCGCTAACAATAGACCAGTAGCGTTATGTTACCTGCGGCGCCAGCTGTGCTTGTTGCTGCGTGGTGGGCAGCGCGTGCGCTGGGGGCGACGCGTGGCTAGCCGCCGCGCTGTTCGCTAACAATAGACCAGTAGCGTTATGTTACCTGCGGCGCCAGCTGTGCTTGTTGCTGCGTGGTGGGCAGCGCGTGCGCTGGGGGCGACGCGTGGCTAGCCGCCGCGCTGTTCGCTAACAATAGACCAGTAGCGTTATGTTACCTGCGGCGCCAGCTGTGCTTGTTGCTGCGTGGTGGGCAGCGCGTGCGCTGGGGGCGACGCGTGGCTAGCCGCCGCGCTGTTCGCTAACAATAGACCAGTAGCGTTATGTTACCTGCGGCGCCAGCTGTGCTTGTTGCTGCGTGGTGGGCAGCGCGTGCGCTGGGGGCGACGCGTGGCTAGCCGCCGCGCTGTTCGCTAACAATAGACCAGTAGCGTTATGTTACCTGCGGCGCCAGCTGTGCTTGTTGCTGCGTGGTGGGCAGCGCGTGCGCTGGGGGCGACGCGTGGCTAGCCGCCGCGCTGTTCGCTAACACCTGGGGAGACACATTCATCATTTATTTACTAACTCCTGGGAATCCAACCCAGGAGCCCACGCTCCGCAGTCGCACTTGTGGCCACGAGACCACCGGGCTGCTGCTGGCTGCCGGGGGCTCGCTGGCTGGCGGCCTGGCAGCCTGCAGGGCGGTGGCGACCCTCAGAACTGTGACAGTGAGGGAACAGAGAGTGCGCCTGTGCCTGCGCACACACGCGTGCACTACAACTTCTCCTGCGTACTTGGCTAGTCTCCGTTCAGTTTAGGCACCGTGACCGAAATTCGGTATTTTTTTTTGTGCTTATATTTTTTTTTTGCTTTGTTAACCAAATACACTGTCCATCCCTATTACCAGTACCATAATCATGATTCCACATTGTGCGCTTATTTACCTGGTGTATAATGTGTTGTGGATGCGCGTGCGGCTGTGAGGAGGGAACGTGCACGCTGTCCGCTACGAACCCGGCCGGACCTGAGCAAGCAGAATGAGAGATCAAGTACAATGTCAAGTGCATAACAAGCAATAATTGGATTAAGTAGTGTAATTTAGGTTCCCCAGCATCATTGGCACGGAAATCCCGGAATCCTGTGATTTCTCATTTTCAATAAATGTTTTTCTCACATGTTTTTTACAAACTCAAACTCAAAGCATTTATTTCAAATAAACCAATTACAGGCACTTTTGAATTGTCAAAGGGTCAGTCAGTCAGAAAAATGAAGCTAGTTGCCCATTCCAAAGCGTAGTAAGTACCTATGGAGAAGAACGGGCAAGAAACTCCATGGACACTTTTAAATCAACATATATAAGTAATTACAAAAAAAAATTTGGTTACATCATTCATGTTGAAATGATACATGTGAGAACGATGTAGAAAGACGTTAAAAGCGTCCGTAATGAAAAAGATAAAAACAAAAAAAAAAATGATAAATTTAAATTAAAATAAGCCGTGGCAGCCAAGAGATAACCAGTCCATACTGACGGCGGCCGTTCACGAACATGACGTATGGATCAGCACCATTCAGCTCAACCATTTTGAAGGGAACTTAATGATCCAACACACACGCCACCACCAGCGAGACATTTGAGTGAGCATGTCATACTCTCAGCCGCCAGGGAAACACTATACAAATAACGAATTCCTGATTCTCAATGTATTAACAGTGTTTTTACAATCATTTATTGACGTGCATATACCAAGTTATGTAGCTAATATCGCTACCTGCCTGTCTACAAAAGAATCATAGTCTGACAGTTCCTATCTCTTTCTCACAGTTAGTTCTCTAAGCCCAGGTGCGCACGATCGATTTTTTTTCGGGCAGTTTTTTCAGCTCTCGGCATTGAGAATCCAATAGAGCGCATCCCAGCACGGCATACATTTGTAGTATTAGCTGACCTCGCATAGTAAGTATAGGCTTTTCGTACAATGAGAAGTCAGCTTATACTGGGAACAGCTCGCCGTCCGGTAAGGACCGGGCCCGGGTCGACGGCGCGTCGTGTTCCACGCGCGCCTCAATGAGATGTCAGCATAATTGACGGGGTCCGATAGGGCCGATGCCTGCCGGGGTCGCGGATTGTTCGAAAGAGTTACCGTGGCCCTGGCGCACAGGCAACTGAAGGAACACGGGTGGGTTTTAGTCAGTAAGAGTCTGACACGCCCTTCCGCTCCGTCCAGAGCGGGAGAGGTCATTTGATGATTTCCCACCCAAAATAAAAAAAAACAAAAAAAAAGGTTATACTGGGAATGTATAACTTCAAAAATGTCGTCGTGCGTACATAACAATTTCAGATGAGAATATTTTCAGCGCGATTTTCAGTGATCGGGTTTTAGTTTCTGAACTCACTTTTTATTTAAATTATATTGGGGTTACAATTAAGAGATTAAGTAATTGTTTTTGTTTAGGTTTTATTGTCGCGTGCTAACAATTTAAATATTTAAGAAATGTGCTAATTATGCCCTTGCAATTTTGATACCCAGCACGGTTTTTTTTTTAAGCTATTGCATTGCTTTTATCGCGGGCTTTGAGCGCGGCGACCGAATCAAGAAATTCCGTAACGAAAATAAAACCTAACACCCCCCACTCCGCCTGCCGGAACAGCGCTCTCTATTTTATTTACTCTGAACTTTTTGAACAGAGCTACAGCTATCATACTTGTACCGTCGGAAAGACTAAGAAATTCCCTAAATTTTAGATAGATGTCGTGGTGTTAAATCACGCATAACAAATATTAAATCTTTGGTTGAAAATGAGAAAAATAGTTTGTTGAACTGTCAGTTCAGTTAGTGTCAGTGAGTGTTCAGTGAAATAGTGTTGCGAGAATTACCCCTGGTAAATAATGTTTTTTATGTGAGATTGTATACCATTGTGCTCGTGATTTTACGTACTTTCGAATGATATATAATACATGTGAATTCCAAGTAGTAAAATAAAAGCTACAAGGTAAAAATATGCTTCATTGCTGTCATAAAAAATAAATAATAATTATAATTGCATAAGTTGATAAAAAATGCTATGCAATAGCTTTACCGCGGCAGTCCCCGAGTGCCACAGGTTTTTTTTTAGTTCATGACTTTATGCCTCTAGAGGGCGTTATATTCAATTTGTATAATATGACGTCACGACGATGAAGACGCTTATAACGTTACCTCACATGTCGAATTATAATAAGTAGTTTAGAAGTTATGAGGGAACAGATGAACATACCATAATGATAAAAACATAACCCTCTTTTTTGCTTCGCCGTAGTCGGGTAAAAAGCACCAACAATCACGAAATAAAATGAATACATACCAGCATGATATCTATGTGGCGGCTGTTGTTGCTGCTGCTGCTGTTGCTGGTGCTGTTGCTGTTGTTGTTGTTGTTGTTGTTGTTGCTGTTGAGCTGGGGGCTGTTGTGGTGGTTGCTGTTGCTGTTGTGGTTGTTGAGGTTGTTGAGGCGAGTATGAGTCGGCGAGTGGGCGCTGACGTAAGCTGCTGTAGCGTTTACTACCGCCACCTGTGGGATATAAATCAAAATCGTTTACGAAATACAGGCTGGCGAAGAAAGTTTTCATTGGTTATCAAAAACAAATCAGCTGTTTCATAGAAAAGTGCAATACCTACGCGATCAAAATGTATGAAACAGCTAGATTAAGCAGCCTATAATGTTCCCACTGCTGGGACACAGGCCTCCTCTCTTTGAGACGGAGTGGGCTGTAATCCACCACGCGGGCCTACTGCGGGTTGGTAGATGTCACATGTCTTCGAATTTTTGGTTCTAGGATATGCCGGTTTCCTCACGATGTTTTCCTTCACCGTTTTGAGAGCAGTGGTGATGAAATTATTTACACAAAGTAAAGCGCCTGGCTAGGTTCGAACCCACGGCCTACAACTCGTAAGTCGGGGCCGATACCACTGGGCCACCACTGCTCTGCATGAAACAGCTAATATTAGTTTAATAACCGACGAAAATGTGGAACGCTGGTTCGGTTTAGAATGATGTTCTGAATCCATGGTAACAGGTTGCGGGTCGATGTGCCTACCAGACTACGTTTAAACTTTATACATGGAATTCTGACGGTGAACTTCGTGCATACTATCATCATTATTGAGTTATGTGAATTTGACAATATATTTGAATCAAATACGAGTTGACAGAAATCAAATTAAATTCAAAAATAAAGTCTTTTGTTTTCCGATGATCAAAATTGGAGAATTAATGATCAACAACATAAATTATTAAATCTAAGAGCCGCATGATTGTTTTATTATTATTGGCGATCGACTTTTGTTCTAACGTAGCGTATATTCTACGAACTAAAGCGCGCAATCGATCACCAAAGAACATCAGTCTTATACGACCGACCTAACAAAAATATCAAATGACCACCAATGACACATAGGTCAAAAAATTATAACTTATGTTTTTATTAAATTACGGGGTACAGCTTATTGTATTCGAGCCGGTAAAATAACTTAGCTTTGTAATAAAAACCCCATTTCCTTACTACTTTACGCATCTAAACCGGTCCCGTTTTTATCTGTGACACACGTATTTTTTTTTTTGTTAAGCTATTGCATAGCTTCTATCGCGGGCCTTGAGCGCGGGGACCGAATCCAGAAATTCCGTAACAAAAAAAAACCTCACGCTCCCCACTCCGACGGGCACGGAGGTGTGGCTTGAAGACCGTGCATTGTCTAACGTCGTTTCTTTTCGGCATGTCTTCGACACGGTGTTTGTGTGCGTGCAACTAGACGTATTGTACGACTCAACGAAGCTCGCACGAATCGAGACGAGCTGCTCCGAAATCGGACGAATACATAAGCAGCTGTTTATGAGAAAGTATATAGGTGTATAGGTATTTATCAAAAAGTGTAACTTGAATTAATATTTATTTCCATTTACTTTCGTACCATTTATCATTTACCAGTCGGACACCATACATTTATTATAATCACCACGATCTTAAAACTCAATATCCCAATATCTCGGAAACGGCTGGGAATATCAAAATTCTGACCAATCCCCCCCCCCCCCCTCCCTATAACCCCCCTCTCAAATAGTACATACATACAGACAAGCCCCTTTGACCCCCCTTTTTTGACCCCCTCTTTTTCGACCCCAATATTAAGTTGTATTATATTTATTTATATTTAAATCAATCCCACTTATATATGATTCCGGGACCACCCCGCGTCACCCCTTTTGACCAACCCCTCCACCCATCCAGGGCTACTTCACCCCCCCGGGTCTTAACTTTTGAACCGGAGGTCGTAGAGGTATCGAGTTTGGGGTCTTTGGAATCGGCAGTAAAGGGCCATCTTTTGGCCCCGATTTATTTTAGATTTAAAAAATTTAAATTCTTATTTCTTATTCTTATACAAAATGCTATGCAATAGCTTTACCGCGGCAATCCCCGAGTGCCACACGTCTTTTTTTTTTTGTAGTTTTTATCAATAACATCATTTTTAGATAGGGATATGGATTAAGTATTCCGAATTCAGTTGCAAATGATAGGTTGACAGTAAATATAGAACGTAATAGACTAATACATAGAACGGAACGTATTATGATATGAGAGCTGTCAGTGTTCACCGCGCCGCCTGGCGCGCTCACGTTCATTGTTCTTACGTCATTGCGTACCGTGCGATTTGTTGTGGTTTTAGAGTGTTATTTTTGACTCCTCGGCTTTTAATGAATATATTTTAAATTTAGGATTGATGATTGTGTCTAGGGGAACGAATTAATCCATATACCATTCATGTTCGCGATATTTTATAGTCAGGTCACAGCATGTATGGGCCGTGACCAGTTCTTTATAACAAAACATTTTGCACAAAAATTAGCTCAAAACTCACCGGTAGCCGGTTGCTGTTGTTGGTTCTGTTGCGGCTTGTGTTGCTGTTGTTGCTGCGCGGCGGGTTGTTGCTGCGGCGGGGACTTGTTCGGCGCAGGATTCGATTGTGGATGAGGCTGATGTACAAATAATTTTAGATTATTAGTATTATTATCATCATCACCATCATCAGCGTAATGCAGGAGGAGAAGCGCAAGCAATGGTGTCTTATTGCTCACTCATGTTTTTTTCATACAAACTGATTCGAAGCTAGAACGTGTGAAAGCAGTTCGATGCACATCCGTTGGCACTATGGCAACATCGTAAATGCCACATGACCTCGCGTGGAGTCATTTTGTATGGAACACATTGCCGCCCGTGCGCTGTACGACATCTGTTTATGCGACGAATAGAAATATATTTTATATATATGACCATAAAATTTAAATTTCAATGATGGTGCCTAAGGACTTCGCGGCATACCTAAGGATCGGCATCGTTGCCATTGAAATTTCAATTTTATTATAATACTATTAAGTTATATTTCTATTCATCGCATTTCCGGTCGTTTCGCCAGTGAGCGCCGGCCCAATAGCAGTATTATTTGAATCTTTCTTCAGAGGGGGAAAGAGATGGAGCTATACAGGACTTAAGTAAGAGCCCTTAATCTCCATTACCACATAAAGATGTGCTCACCTGTGCATTAGCGTTGGGTTTCTTCCTGGCCTGGTCAGTGGGCACCGGTCGCTGCTGAGCAACCGTCGCGTTCACCTTGCGCGGGGCCTGACCTTGACTGAAAATTATAACATGATTTTATATCTGTAATGTACTGCATTACTTCATTGTAGTTTATGAAACTGTTGCATAATGAGGGGTATTATAACACGAGTGTTTTAAGAGCGCTTACACGGGTCCACTAGCGCAACTCCTTTAAAAAAATATTATCTCGTGACTGAGTTTTTTTTTTGAAAAACGACTCATTAAGCGAACTCGGTAAGTGTATCTAGAATTTTCTAATACCTTTTATAAACTTTCATATTGAGACAGACTTCAAAAAAAGGAGGAGGTTCTCAATTCGCCTGTATGTTTTTTTTTTTTTTTTATGTGTGTTAGCTCAGAACTCTTTCCTGGGTGAACCAATTTGGATGATTCTTTTTTTGTTAGAAAGGACATACCTCAAGGGTGGTCCCATGATAAGGAAACCAGGATCTGATGATGGAATCTCGGAGAAATCGAGAGGAACCTTCGAAAATCGTAGGAGCGCCTAGTGCGTTTGTTAATTTTTTCATTAAGTATTTTAAAGCACTACGATTTAATGAAGGTCTGGAATGGATGTGATGATGGAGCCGAAAGACAGTCGAGGGAATTCCTCAATGATTTACAGCAGGTACCTTGTGTTCGGGCTTGATTAATTTGTATTTATGAGAACTGTACACCTGAAGGGTTGTGACAGTCATTAGGGGTCTGATGATGAAGACGAAGGACAGTTAAGGGAACTCCTCAACGGTGTACAGTAGCTACCTTGTGATTCGTTTTAATTCATTTATATTGATGAGAACTTTGCACTCATATGGGTTATAAGTGCCATTACAGGTCTGATGGTGGAGACCATAGACAGTTGAAGGAATTCCTTAACGATTTACAGCAGTTACCTTGTGTTTGGGCTTGATTATTTTTATTGATGAGAATACTATACCCAGATGTGTTATGACTGTCATTAGGGGTCTGATGATGAAGATGAAAGACAGTTAAGGGAACTCCTCAACGGTTTACAGTAGCTACCTTGTGTTTGGACTTAATTCATTTATATTGATGAGAACTTTGCACCCATATGGGTTATAAGTGCCATTACAGGTCAGATGATGGAGACCATAGACAGTCGAGGGAATTCCTCAACGATTTACAGCAGTTACCTTGTGTTGGGCTTACTTCATACGGTTCAATATTCCAAAATATTCAGGTCGTACAAAAATAATACCCAATTAAGATTGAAGTTTTTCATAGGGCAACCACTACCTACTAGTCATGCTGATGCGTCAATTTGAGACTGAATTTAAGTTGCGTAATCGCGTCATCTCTAGCAATGCTTTTTCGTTGGTTGCTAAGCAAAATTGCTTAAAAAAATTAATGCTTGCTTGAATTGTAACAAGCATAAATATGCTTGTCACAATGCATATGGTGAAATGGAGCTTATGGTGGCTTCACCATCAGCTTCAGTTCTTCTGGTTTTTACCAAGAGAAATCCTCAACAATAAACTCCTCAATTCCTTGCATCGGGAAACGAAATATTTTGTAAAAGGTGATGAGCAGTTGACATTAGGCTATTGTAACTTCGATAAATTATTATCTAACTCACTAAAAAGTGAAAAATAAAAACTTTTTGACAAAAAAACAACCGACTTCCAAAAAATACACTACAAAGTTAAAAATAACTTTAATTTCGGAAGTCGGTGGCAAAAAACTAAAATAAAGATCCAAAGACACCGACTTCCGAAATTAAAGTTATTTTTCACTTTGTAGTGTATTTTTTGGAAGTCGGTTGTTTTTTTGTCAAAATGTTTTTGTTTAGATCGAATTTTGTTGCTTCGAGTCTCAATATAAAAGTTTATAAAAGGTATTAGAAAAATCTTGACACACTTACCGAGGTCGCTTATTGAGCCGTTTTTCAAAATTCCTTCTCAGTCACGAGATAATATTTTTTTAAAGGAATGGCGCTAGTAGACCCGTGTAAGCGCTCTTAATACCCATTTATGTGCAGTTTTATACACTACTTTATCTACTCTCATACATTGGGATTGAACCTAATAAATAAAAGACCAAAGTTTCCCACGACATTCAGTATAACCAAACGTATGAATAGCGGCAAAACCCAGCACATCACCGCGCATGCGCTAAAGCGAGCGCTGCCACAGACAAGTAAAATAATTGATAGAAACTCCTTGGTGATATTAATTTCTTTAATTTTCCCTGTATCGTATTGGTAAAAATATTTTTGTACCATTATTTTATTAGAGAAAAGTGTCATAGTATGATTCTATTTTATACCGAAATTCAAATTATAAACTTCAAATATATTTGAAGTGTGTTTTGAGTGGCAATTTATTGTCAAACCGTGTTTTGTGCATAAAATTACTTAAATAATGACAGTCGACTGTCATAATTACATTTGATGGCTTGAGTAGTAACCTATTTAGCTGGGCCTACCTAACACTGATACTTCTACATTAAAATGGGACCAAAACCACAAATTATGACTACCTACCACTGACTACCTGCATTATTGTCTCTCCTTCTCCCTTGAATCCATCCAAAGTTTGTCTGTAAAAGATCGCTTTTAGCGATAAGACCGCCCATTGTGTCACCCTATGTAAAATTTCTACATTTATATCTGTAATTTTTATGGTGTACATAATAAAGAGTATTCTATTCTATTATGCAGTTTTATGACCGTTTTCAAGTACCAAAATAAAATTTTAACAAAAATCTCACTTGTTGGTAACATTAGCAGTAATGGTGAGGTTCTCCAAGGCAGGCATCTTGTCCTTGGCCGGCTGTTTGTTAGGCACCTTCACCGCGACGCGGCCGGTGCCTGGCTTCACCATCGGCTTCTTAGCAGTCTTGATAGACGCGTTGCGACGGAGCTGCGAGCCATTCTCTATGGGTGCCTCGACTGACGGCTGGGATTTAGAGCGGGGGCGCGGGGTGCGGGATCTGCTGTTGAAAAAATAAAGAGGTTAATTAGTGAATAAAATAAATAATAATTAAAATAACTACAAGTCCTGCACGCGTAGCATGACTACCATAAAAACGGATTTCGTCGAACACATAATGACAGATTGTAGAAAAAAGTCTTTAGAAATCAGTCAATAATTTGTCATTTTGTCTATTCCTCGGTCGACAAAACCCGTTTCTATGGTGGTCATGCTACGCGTGTTGGTTTCTCCTCGATATGTTGCTTCACCTATGACAGTAATGTCGATGATAAACACATGAAGGGGAGGCCTTCAACACTGGACCATCACGGCATTTTTAAAACGAGAATGCAGATCGTCATTTGTCACCTAAAGGTTTTGAAAAGTTTTTTTGGAATTAGTCTGTAATTAAAATAGGCAAGTCCATCCATGGTTGTAACAGCTCTATAATAGATCTTATCATCGTGCGTTCGATTTCCGAAGATAGACGATGATTCCCGAAGCGCATACTGTTTTGGAAAGCTGTACTGCAGAAAGCAAACATGAGTCTGATTGCAATGTTTTGCAAGTACGGCTGTAATAATCATTATTAAAGCTGATCGTCATTTGTCACTCAAAGGTTATGAAAAGTTTTAGGAATAGCATAGGCTTTAATAAAAAAAAATGGCAAGTACTTCCATGGTTGTAACAGCTCTATATTAGATCACATTATCGCGCGTTCGTATTTCCGAAGAAAAATTTGGAAAATCCAAAAGAGCACGACTCATAATGCTCATTTAATTATGAAATATAAAAAAAAAACTTAAGTCGTTCAAAATTAATTGCCGAAAAAACAGCTGTAGTAGGAAGAAGGTACTGCACAAGCGCCCCTGGTGGAATAAATGTACATAATATCTATAGATACATCACCATCCATATGTTAATTTTCTATGGATATATATAGATATACAGTCTTGTAGTTTTAGTTTTTTATTAATTGCAATTAAACGACACTGAATTAATTAATCATTCGCATTCAGTGACCTACAATCGTAGATAATTTAAAAAAAAAAAATTAACTCAAATAATGGATTTTTCACAAGTTACAGTGTTTCCGGGTTTCACACATGACGGACAGGATTTTTTTTTTGACCTATTTTGGTGTTTTTTCCAATTCTATTGCAGTAAATCAATTTTTAAAAAGTATGAAATTAATCTCCATTAAATTATCTCGACAATAGTATGCAAAATATCTTGATTCCGTGAACTAATAAGGCTATAATAATAAAAATAGCCGCCAAAATGAGACGAAAAAATTTTTTCGATCGTAAAGCACTCTCTGATGCTTCGCATCATGAGTCGTGCAATAGACGATGTTTCCCGAAGCGCATACTGTTTTTTGGAAAGCTGTACTGCAGAGTGCAATATTTTGCGAGTTTGACTGTAATAATCATTATTAAAGCTACATACACATGTCTCCTGCCAGCATCCAGTTCTGGGAAATCTTCAGCAGTGGGGGGTTTCCTTGGTAGCTGCTGTTGCTGGGCGGCTGATTGTCTTCTATAGGCTTCCTCGTCTTCCCAAGTTCGAGTGTACTTGTTCGGGCCGCGGCTGTTGGTACAAGGTGAGGTTAGATGGGCGATTTGTTATGTTGAGACCAAAAACTGTTCGAGAATAGTGAGGTTGTGAACGCCGAAATCCGACGCCGCTGACGGTAAAAATTTGGCGTTAATTTTATTAATATTAAAATCTGTACTTTATGTTTACCTAAGTTCAATTTTTTTATTTTTTTGTGACTATACACTTAGAGAGCAAATCATCGTTAAAGACGGATCAGCGATCACGGTTCGATGAAAACGCAATAAAGGTAAAAGGTAAAGCAAGGTGTAAGGTTTAAGTCGGCAGGTTTATGTCCATCAATTTCCATCTACCCCAGGAGAGAAGTTCTAAAAACGAACGAAAGTTCACATCCAAAGACAATTCATGCAAAAAGCTTTTCAATTAATAATTTCTAAAAAACAAAGGATTGCAGGCGATTAGAATATCTATATGTAAGCCTGTACCTAATATTGCCTTCAATTTACGCCACAAAATCAACAGTTTAAAAAATATATATATAATTGCAGAAAGCACTACACGTAGACAAATTTTTATACCATCAAAAATCTATGCTATAACCGTTGATATAAAAAAGTAGCGGTAGACACGGCACTTGAACACAGCGCGCGGTTCTTCTGTAGCCGCATCTACACTGACGTCACGCAAAGTCCTGCATCGCGCAAGCAGAGTTTACCGCGCAACTAGCATAAATATACAACGTCCCGACACCAATGATCGGGCAGTTGCCCACTACACACGACACCCGTCTGGTCGGAGGATCCCTCCTTTTCTATGTGGGTATGAGTGAACTTTACACCCTGTTCTTCATACCTCTATACTTCTGAATTAGGCCCATACACACAATTGTACTCAGTCACACCCGGACCATCGTCGAACTCTAAACAGCGCATGTCGATACAGTAAACTAAATAATTTTTTCGTACATAAATGCGCATCAAAATGCCTTCATGAGTATTTAATAAGTGTTCTAATCACACAAGAAACAAAAATAAGACACACGGGATTACTTTTCACGCGTAATTACAGGTAAAAATGTTAATTTGTAGAAAATTCTAATCTTATTTATTGTTTGCTTCGCCATTTTTGTGAGAGCGAGATAGATAATACAAAACAGCGTGAGAGACGATGCGACGCATAACGCGACTCTCCCTAAGGCTACCTCAATGTCATTCATAATCGTAAACATTCAGCGGCTAACGCGGTTTCGCTCGCACTGTGTCTGGTCCTATCTCTGTCCTTGTCTATCGGTAACCTTAAGTATGCCACTGTGATCACAGATCTGTGAGTTTCGTTGCATATAGTTGTGCACCGAGCCCAGAGGACCTAGACAAATGGCATTCGCTTCGAAGCGATTCTATTTCTACAATCGCTATCGCTTTCGCTAATGTTTCTACCCTTCGTATCGACAACTAGTGATAACGCTTGTCAAAAAGTGCCACTTGGCTACGCATCTTTAGGGAAGTATTTGTTCGACGCTGTCGCTTTGTTTCATAGAATCGAATGATGTTATGGGGCATGCGTCAAGGTAGCCCGCGAAATTCAAACTTTCTTACGTTTTTTACAATTTGCAGGTCAGTATCAGGTTGTATGGTGATCTAAATAGGATTCGCGACCGTATCAAATATGGCTTTACAGCATTATAATCATTAGAATCAGCAATACAACTCCTTAAGTTAGAATTGCCCTCAAATGTCATGATTTCATGAAATAGTCATGAAATAGGGTAATATGAACATATAGAGATGTATTGCTGATTCTAAAGATTATAATTCTATAAAGCCATATTTGTTACGGTCGCGAATCATATTTTAATCAAAATACAACCTGACAGTGACTTGCAAATTGCAAAAAACGTAACAAAATTTGAATTTCGCGGGCTACCCTGAAGGTTCCGCCTTAACATTGTCTAACTAATTTCTATATGACCTATGATCACGTGACATTTCGATAGCTTATGTCAACCCCATACATTTTTGGCTTTTCTAGTAGCCTCATCGCTAATCGAATGTTACTTTGTCTAAGCCCTCTGGTTAAGTGATTGCGATAGTAGAGCATAACCGTAGCTACCGCTAGATTATATCAATGGATATAACAATTTATTATACATCTTAAAAATATTATAAAATAAACACAGCATGCTGATACATTAGTTTCCACTAACCGCCACGACTGTCGGAACCTCCATATTGATGCAGGATAGAAAAATTTACACAATATAATTTCTTGACATTATTTAAAGACCATTTTCCAAATACAGAAAAACACAAAAATTATGAAAAAAAAACTGTGTCAAGCTCAACTACAGTTACAAATATTACTGTTAAAATTAACATATTACGTAATTTTAAGAATCTTTAGATTTCCCAGAGCAGTCGGGTAGGAAACACCGAACTCATTTGTTTTAAAACATAAGTTATTTTTGACGTGTAAAAGTGTAAATCGAACCAATTTACAGAAATAAATATCATTTATCGCCATTTGCTTCCATATTTTTCTCGTGTAGGTACTATTATTAAAGTATATTTATTATTCACCCATATCGTCTGTTGCGCCTCGCGTGCGGCGGCGCGTCCTCGTTCCTAATATCGTATCCGTAGATCGCTACCAACTCGTCACGAGATTTCGGCATCTGACACAAAAATATATGTATACAGTCCCCCAACCCTTTAAGTTCAAATTAATGAATGACTATTTCATAAAATCTTGACATTTGAGGTCAATTCTAACTTAGAGTTGTCTTAATGATTGTAACGATTATAATTCTGTTAATACATATTTGTTATAGTATTTTATCTCACGAAGTGACGCGCGCTTGGCTTGTGGTAACCAAGTGTATAAACAGGCTGTGAATGTGTGCGTGAAGAAGAGTAGCGTCAACTCATAACAGACACACACTTCCGATTTCGCCATTGTGTCGGACGGTACCGACTGTACCGAGAGCTCCTGCGTTTAAACATACATTCACAGCGTGTTTTTACACTTGGTAACCACAAGTAAAGCGCGCGTCGGTTCGTGAGATAAAATTACTATAAGGTCGTGAATAATATTTTAATTAACATTCAATCTGACACTGGGCTGTAAATTACAAAAAACGTAAGTAAATTTTCAGTACGCGGGCCACCTTAGCGCATCTTTAATAATAAGTATGTTTCTGACCTGTTCGTTCTCATTAAACTTGTCGTGCGACCACTTGTTGACGATCTCAGACTTGCGCGGCGGTCGGCGACGCTCGGTAGGAGGCTCGGTGCCTTCCTTCTTCTCTGAGGCAGCCTCTGACGTTGCGTTGCTGGATTCTTCGCCACTGTAAGGAAGAAGTCTGTATGAGATAAGGTGTAGATACGCAGTTCGGATAAATTATGTCTCCTTTTATTCGTGTCGACAGTATACTGATTTAACTACTTTATAAATAAGTGAAGATAGGCATTTCAGAAAAAAATATCGGGGCAGTCTATGGGGACTGCCGATAGAAGTGGAAACTAAGTAACTTGTAAACCCGCTCATGGAAAGCGTTCGGTGACGATGACGCGAGTTCCATGATTTTTGTTCACCCAAAAAGTGGCCAACGCGCCTAAAGAAGTTTTCACTTCAAAAAAGACATTGTTGATACAAGCAAAGAGCACCCGCTCTGTGACAATTATAACCAACCTCTAGGCTCTAGGGGATTAGATAGCTATGGATATTGTATTTATAATCATCAGGCAATGTGATACAAGTTAACAGTGAATTATAGAAACTGCAGAGAGTATATTATATGAGGCTTTTTTTAAGGTTAGTTAAAGATGAAATAATACCAGTACTACTACTGACACTATGTTGCTCTACCTAAAAATTATTAAAACAGCAGAATCTATCATCTATATCTATATATATAAAAATGAATCCCTATTTCCCTTGGTCACGCCATCACGCGTGAACGGTAGTACGACAGTAGCAAGAAGTTCAAAACGACGAGCAGAAATCCGCCGAAAGTTAAAACGTTGGGAGCCACCCATTTTGGTACAAACTGGAAAAGTTTAGGGAAATTAGTAAATAGACTTTATCTATCTATATATATATAAATTAATTGCTATTTTCCTTGGTCACGCCATCACGCGTGAACGGCTGGACCGCTATCACTATTTTTTTTTTGTTGTGTTCGTCTTTGTCAGGAGAAGGATCTTATGAAATAAAAAAAAATAAGGAAGTTGATCGGAACTTTACAAAATTTAAGAAAACATAACGCCAATATTAATTTTACATAACTGTCAGTTGTTTGAAATAACTGTCAGCGATTGACAGAATGCGCGCTGCAAATATCGTTTAACACAGATGGATCGGTTGATAAATGAGTCGATAGTTTTAGTTTTAGTCAATAATCAAAACTAAAACTAAACGACATAATTATGACATTCATAGTTAAGACAGGACAACGTCTGTCTGGTCAGCTTGTAAATTTTAAAACACCCTCTAGAAATTAATCAAAAGAAACTTTCGACGATTCATTTGTTAAAGAAACTTATCGAATCATACATTTTTAAGTGTTTTAGCAAACGCCCCACACATATCATTACATAACTACAAACAATGCGTGTGCATTTATAATTACAACCAGTGGAGCGGTAATGACCGAACTGTGCAGTGATGCGGAAATAGAAAGCTGCGAATACACTGACTTTATACGGACTCTTCAAATTAATATCGGGAAAATCAAAGTCATTTATTTATTCAAACTAGGCTGAGAATCCTCATTTTTTGAACGTCAAAATTACTTAAGACAGTCTTCCAAAACGCCCGCCCTTCACCACTTCCTAGTCCTTCAGCTGGGGAGGAGAAGTGGCGCAACAAACTGTCCAGCAGCACAGCTGTCTGTTCAGTAAGAAGAACTGGATTCTATACAATAGTATGTAGCGGTATCTACATCGCAACATGCGAGCTACACGTCACACTGACGTCACGCAAAATCCTGCATCGCGCAAGCAGAGTTTACCGCGCATTGAGGAGTGGCTTGAGAGGCGCCACGGCGTCCTCACCATCCGCCTGTCGCAGGTCCTCACCGGACATGGCTATTTCGGGAGGTTCCTGTTTCGGATAAGGCGGGAGGAAACGCCCGGGTGTTGGCATTGTGTGGATCGACCGGAGGACACGGTGGAGCATACGGTGGAGGTCTGCCCGGCTTGGGCGGAACACCGCCGTGTCCTCGTGGCGGCGATCGGCGGCGGCGATATCTCGCGTCCGGCCCTGGTTCAGGCCATGGTACGGAGCGAGAGGGAATGGGAAGCAGTCACCTCCTTCTGCGAAGCAGTAATGCTCGCAAAGGAGGAGGCGGAGCGCGTGAGGGAGAGGCAATCATTGCGCCCTCACGCCTCTAGTCGCCGCAGGAGGAGACACCCTAGGCGTCGGGAGTCGATAGCCAACTCCCGGCCACCGTAGGCGCGGGCCTGCGGACGGCGAGCAATGGGCAGCTCGCCGTCCGGTAAGGACCAGGCCCGATAGGGCCGATGCCTGCCGGGGTCGCGGATTGTTCGAAAGAGTTACCGTGGCCCTGGCGCACAGGCAACTGAAGGAACACGGGTGGGTTTTAGTCAGTAAGAGTCTGACACGCTCTTCCGCTCCGCCCAGAGCGGGAGAGGTCATTTGATAATTACCCACATAAAAAAAAAAAAAGAGAGTTTACCGCGCAACTAGCATATATACAACATCCCGACATCTAACGTGGGGCAGTTGCCCACCAGACACAACACCCGTCTGGTCGGAGGATCCTCACTTTTCTATGGAGGTATGAGTGAACATTACACCCTGTTCCTCATACCTCTAGAAGTAAGTACAGTCGCCAGCACAGCAAGTTACCATAAACTGTCAGATTTTCTCATTCGATTTTGAACTTGATTAACAACATCTTAAGGTTTAAAATCGTTTGGGGAAATTTTACAGTTTCGTGTAGCTTGAACTGCTGGCGACTGTACATTGGTAGGGAATATTGCCTCATCTGATCCTAAGACTTTACTAACCAGTCTTATCAAACGGTATTGTAACTGGGTTGTAGAGATCTGAGGAACATTTACTGGATTTTTAAGAAAATTCACATTCTAAACAATACTTTTTTTTAAACCTCTAAAACACCTAGATTTTAAAAATGTTTTTGACATTTATTGTGAACAAGCTGACCCGACAGATGTTATCCTGTCTTAACTATGAATGTCATATTTCGTTTAGTTTTAGTTTTGACTATTGACTAAAACTATCGACTCATTTATCAACCGATCCATCTGTGTTAAACGATATTTGCAGCGCGCATCCTGTCAATCGCTGACAGTTATTTCAAACAACTGACAGTTATGTAAAATTAATATTGGCGTTAAGTTTAAATTTTGTAACGTTCCGATCAACTTCCTTATTTTTTTATTTCATAAGATCTTTCTCCTAACAATAACAAACACAACAAAAAAAATATAGTGAAATCGGTCCAGCCGTTCACGCGTGATGGCATGACCAAGGGTTTTTTTTTTTTTTTTTTTTTCCTAATTGGCAGCTCGTAGTTGTGACCACTAAGGTCCTGGCTACTTAACCGGGCAAACCTGTGGGTGCCTTAAGCTACTAACTTAAAGCCTCCAGCCAGGGGCGAAAAATACTTAAAAATTAGGTGACCGCACGCTACGGGCACCCCCTGTGGGGTACGAACCTCGGCTTAGGGCGTCACTGAGGGGAGGGCAGCAAGATGGGACAGGCTGGATCTAAATTATATTATTATTAACTGGGGAATTTAAAACTACAGGCTCAGCTACGGCGCGGGCTGGCGCGTCGTCGAGCAAGGGTCGGGGGGGGGGGGGGGGGGGACAATTACGTCGGGGGCGTCGCGTAGGACCTCGGCGGCGAGGTCGGAACGATGGCGGTCTGTTTTTGTGTACTGTACTGGTGGCCCTACTGCTCTCCTGGAGGAGGGTTATGGGGTCATCGGGGTCGGACAGGGCATGCCTTGGACGGCGGGTACGACTAATGCGGGAGGGGGCATATCTGGCAGCCTCGACAACCAGAGGGTTGCGATGTGAGGCCGCGGAGTCGAAGAAGCGCTTGGAAATGCGCTTCATGAACTGACGGATAGTGGGGATTTTAAGATCGAGATGGAGGATCTCGTTCCGAACGAACCAGGGGGAGCCGGTTGCCCTACGGAGGAACCGGTTTTGGAGGGTCTGCATCCTATGGATGTGGTGGGGTTTCGAGTATGCGAAAACCACGCTCGCGTAGGTCATGATTGGCCGAATGCACGCTGTGTAAATGCGCAATTTGCACTTGAGTGACAATTTGCTGCGTGCATTCAATAGGGAGTGGAGTCTACCGAGAGCGACAGCGGCGCGCGAACGCGCCTGCTTTATGTGCTCACCGAAAGAGAGTATGGTCTAGAGTGACACCCAAGTATTTGGCTCGCTTCTCCCAAGGGATAGGCTTGCCGAACATGGTGATCGGACGGGGAGGGGTGGGGTTGAGTCTCGGTTTCGAAAATAGAACCGCTTGACTCTTATCGGGATTGACTTCGATTCTCCACTTCCTAAACCAGTCACCGAGTTGGTTGACTGTGGTTTGGAGAGTGCGAGATATCGCGTCGGGGCTTAATGACCAAGGGAAATAGGGATTCATTTTTATATATATAGATATATAGATGGAGAGTAGGGAGGCCTTTAGCCAGCAGAGGTGCAATACGAGCCAATAAAAAATCGACAATTCTAGCAGATTTTTTATCGATCATTGCAGTCCGAAAATATGGCATTACGGAGCCACTGTTCCACAATTTTGAATGTAACGGAGCAAATTTTTGTAAAAATATTCTCTGCCTATTACGAAACAAAATTAACAACTACAGCTCTGCACGTTAAGAATCTGCAAAATTATTAGCAAGCGGAATTTGGTACGGTTTTCACCGTTTAGCGCGAATATCACGCACGCGAAGCCACTACCGTTAGTAATCTATCAATATTGTTTTTTCGATGTGATACAGTCTCATGATAATTAATAGTAGCTGGGGATTTTTTAACGCTGTTTCTTCTTACGTATACTAACTTCAAGATGACGACGCTGTTTATTTTTGAAATATTTATCATCCTTTCTAAAATATCGGATCCTCTACATGCAACTTATGTAACCCTCCCTAAAATCGTAAGAACATGCTGGAATCCTTTCTTAGAGACTATTCTTTAGCAGCTCTAGGCAGCGAAAATCCGCTTCTTTGTCTAGAGCTGCTGCAACAGTCAAAGCCTTTCAATGGTTTTCCCGGCAGTGAAACAAAACGGAGTTATAAAAAATCTTGGGGCTTACTTTCTAAGTCCGGCAACGAAGATACGGGCCCGTCCAAATGTAGTTCGATACTTATAGAATTTAACCCTACTCCCGATTAAGTACCTTTTTCGAATGGGCAAAAACACATCGAGAGTAAGGACCACTGTCAAATCGTGTTGTCATAATTTTTTTGTTCGAACCCCGGTCTAATCTGTCCGTAAGTAATAAGGAGTAGAAAACGCCCGATACTTCGTCCGAAATTACGGATTTCCTGCTTCGAGAGTAGGACTCCTTATGTGAATAAGTTTCTTCAGTGTGTAGATAAAGTTACCTGGCCGCAGTTCGGTCGTCGTGCTCATAGAAGGTTCCCCTCTTGGGGATGTACTGCGGGTTGCTTCGGTCTTCATCATCGTCTACCCGGCGTTCGGTCTCCTGTAACGATAAACAGACATAATTTACTAATATGCACTATTATTAACCGACTTCAAAAAAAGGAGGAGGTTCTCAATTCGACTGTTTTTTTTTACCTCAGTATTTTTTTCTAGGTGAACTGAATTTGATGTTTTTTTTTTTTTTTTAAAGCTGCTGCTTCTCATGTGGTTCCATATAAATATGATCAAGATGTGACCAGGAGTTGTTGAGTTATCTTTAATAATGCGTATTTTTTCCACTTGTTATGATGTTTTAATAACTTCCTGTCATTGTTATTTACATAATAAATTAATAACATCAAGTAGTTTTATACGATTTTCTATGTGTTAGGTACGACAGCTAAAAAGTGAAAAATAAAAATTATTTACAAAAAAAAAACAACTGACTTCCAAAAAAAAACACTACAAAGTGTAAAAATACTTAAATTTCGGAAGTCGGCGGCAAAAAACGAAAATACAAATCCAAAGACACCGGACTTCCGAAATTAAAG
This sequence comes from Griposia aprilina, assembly GCA_916610205.1. Taxonomy (NCBI): domain Eukaryota; kingdom Metazoa; phylum Arthropoda; class Insecta; order Lepidoptera; family Noctuidae; genus Griposia; species Griposia aprilina. Next base: position 17,240,337 of record OU744304.1, on the reverse strand, counting down.
TTATTTTGCACTTTCCACTTAGTGTTTTTTTTTTAAGTCGTTTGTTTTATGACTCTAAAAACCTGTCTCCTCCTAAACCTTTTAGAATATTTTTTGCCTGTTTTCAGAGGTTAAAACAGCACCCCAATTTTGTAACACGTTCCATCACAATCCGAAGGATTTTTAAGGGAATTGTTAATCTATTGCTGTTTGAAAAAAACTTTAACTAACAAGGATAATGATATCGTTAAAAAATCTGATTATTTACCCATTTTATATTACGAAGTTTAACACTTTCACCGTCTGCGAAGCAGACAGAATAGTTAAACAACCGCTATAAATCACGTGATCACAGAATTTCTAATCCTAAATCATTCTTGAATTAGTATAACACTTAAATCAAGGACTGCTGTTTGAAAACTACACATCGCACCTTCGCTTCGGTAGAACAAGGCCATAGCTGCACTTTTAGTGATTTTACACGTCATTTTAAGGGGGAAGCGCCAGGGTAGCCCGCAAAATTCAAATTTTCTTACGTTTCTTGCAATTTGCAGATCAGTATCAGATTATATGTTGATCTAAATATGATTTGCGGGTAAGTAACAATAATGGAAATAATACTGTTTTAAGACGAGAAACAAAATATTATTTCAGTCATCACTAACATTATGTTTTGTTTGTTTTAGCCAAGGGTGTGTCACAGTAGTACTGGAACAATGGAACCGATTTCCGACTCTGTTAGCGAGGCAGAATCAATTTATGATTCACCAAGAAAAATTGTTCTCAAGCGAAACAAACAACAAACAACCAAACAACAAGCTTCGTGTTCCAAGCGAATTGTAAATTTCTTTACATATTCCAATTTGATATGTTTTAACTAATTGTAACCGTATTTGATTTTATAAATAAACAAAAACAAAAGTTTGTTTTACTTTAAGTACCTACTAAGGTTAAAATCATTTACTAATAAATTATGTAAAAAGAAGTGCGAATAAAGCTTGTTAGGTATAAAGCTATGTCACTTCTGTAATCACTTAATCAGTCAGCAATTTAGTCTATATGAATGAAAATTTGTAGCAGAACGTTGAACGAAACGCGTAAGCGCCATGAAAATCCCGGCGCTTCCGACGTTTTGGTCGCGAGGAAACTACACCTTAGAAGCGTTCTAGCGCTGCGTGTTTATACTGTTTTGTTAGACGACTAATTATTGTTTCAGCGCTGCAGCGAATTTTAGTTTAAACTCTTGTCAAAATGGAACATGTCCTTTGCATAGGATAGCTCCTCTAGTACGTTAGTACATATTACCTCAATGTTTTTAAAGCACTTTAGCATACTTAAGTCAGTTTTCGATTTTTTGTCAGTTAAATGTATTTTCAGAAACCATCTTCTTGCTACCACATCAATCTCACGACGACGTGAAAATATCGCGGCAGGATTTGTTCGCACCCTGATTTTCAACCCTCGGTGTTGGGCCGAGCAATAAGAATCCAACAGAACGCATTCCAGAGCGTCAAAAAAAATTTTTTTTTTTGTTGTATTTTCTACTCTCGGCGCTCAGCAGTACATTGAAAATCGAGTGCGCGAAAAATATCGCCGAGGGAAAAATCGGCCGTGCACCATCTAACACAATCTGAATCATTTTGAAGCCTATTGCTAATCCATTGCTTCTTAAGTTCGAAAAAGTTGTCTGCCCAACAACGTAGGTAAATAACGCAATGAATGTTGTTGAACTGTCAAAATGAAACCCATTCCTACTCTAAGGGCCCGTTGCTAGATACATAGTTAAAAATGACGTCGCTCGAGCCCAGTCTCCTGTCCCTCGCACACTCTCTGCGCTCAACGCTCTCTTGGACGCTATGCCTCACTATGATGTGTTTGCGGATGAATGGAAGAAGATATTGTCAACATGTCTGGAGTATTGTGAGATGACGGTATGACGTCGAGTAGCTGTATACTTTTGCTTTCTTTTTTTCTTTTTATACTTAAACGTGTTGTATCTTTAACTAATGTAATTGGCCTTTGGCCGTTTTATGTTAAAGTAAAATAAATAAATAAATAAATGACCAATAGTCAATTTAACAATTAGTCACTTGACAATACTTAGTTAAATTTTAACTACTCTGTCAACGCATGGTTAACTTTCATAGCAAATTGTCATTTTTGATGTATAAACATCTTAGCGCTCGGTCTACGGTAGGGGCTAGCTGGGACTTCGAGCGTCAGAAGCGTAAGCGTCAGATGACGTCAACGTAAGACCCGTGTCTATGCGAGCGCGTGAACCAAACTGATGCGAGCTCACATGTTTACACATCAATTTTTGAGAGTGCCAAACCAACTCACACCGATTTTTTTAACTATAGTTAGCTTAACCATTTGTTAAACAACATACTTGTCATTTTTAACAAATTGTTAGTTTAATTAACGCATTTTAACTATTAGTATGTTTGACTACTGATCAAACAACGGGCCCTAGTGTTACGTAACTACCCTGCTGGACGAACTGACAACTTAAGGCGCTTCCCCGACCAAACGACCTTGAGCGTTCGGTCCTTCTCTGTCCCGTCGCTGAGTCTCCCTCTGTCTCGCTCCTTGCGCATGCTCATTTATCATAAAATTCACAAAAAAAATGAAATTATTGTAATAAAAAAAGACAAGCGATGTTTTGAAATAAAATAAAACGTGAATTATTTAGATATTTAAATTATCTATCCATTAGTGTAATCCACAAATTAATAGAACGTCACCTTTAGCAAAAGATGCATGCAATCAATAATTTTAGTCACTTTTTTACAAGGAGATTTTAAATGTATTTATAACACATAAACACAAATAAGAACGTGCAATGTGATGATAGGTTATGGAACATTAATAATGTGCTTTTAGATGTAGTTTATTACCCACAGTGAATGAGTTAATAGCCTCTGAATAACGCACTATGGCAAGGTTTTGGTCGGGGTACCGCCTTAAACCACCCCACTACAAAACCGAATGAACAAAAGAACACAATTCAATTAAATAAATTAAAAAAATACTACAACACACATACTAAGCAGCTGTGTCCGCACAAAAACTACAATTTGCATTCATCTCTATATCAAAAGAAACTTATTATAATGTGAAGCACAATACACATTAGCATATAGACTGTTTTCTTTAGCCTTGGTCTAGTGACCGTAAAGCGAACCTGATTTCTTGTAAGTATTTATAATATGGAGATTAGGCTAAAGATTTTTAGGCTGGTTGTGCACTGGTCTATACGGCATCGGATAACGGACTGGCTGTTTTCGAAATTTTTATTTTCAAAATTCTGGCTTAAAAATATAACGCAAAGCTGGTTTATCAAACTACCCACAAGCTACGCGTCATCGATGTGACGCTAATTACGATAAAATGTGCAAAGTGCACAGTTTTATTTGAGCTTTGAGTTTGTCCATCAGCTATCGGTCTGGCAAAACGTGTTTCTTATCTATTAACTCATCGCACGAGCAAAATGATAGTGTAGAGTTTAGACGTTATAATTACGTATTTATGCCCATATAATTATGTATTTATGCCCATATAATTATGTATTTATCTCTATAGGCATATTATGTTATAATCTCAACCGGTTTTTATTAATACATAACACATAACATAACATCACGCCTGTATTCCCCGAAGGGTTAGGCAGAGGTGTACCTATAGCACACCCACATTTCGCCAGTTATGTTTTAAGTCCCATGTAATAGGGGGCGAGCCTATTGCCATCAACCGGGCACAAATCCAGACTCCGGGCTCCTACCGAGACATTCCAGATGGCAAAACCCAATAACACTTTGCCCGACCTGGGAATCGAACTCAGGACCTCATGCTCAGCAGTAGCGCTTGCGAGCACTAGACCAACGAGGCAGTCAGAACGTGGTAGTTTTATTAACACTTAGTCCATATAAGGGTGATTTTGCACTGTTCAGATCCATAATACCAGAGATCTGTTCAGTGCAAAATCACCCTTATAATGGACTATTAATAAAAACCGGTTGAGATAATAACATAATACGCCTATGGAGATAAATACTTAATTACATGGGCACGGGTCGGTAACGTATGTCCTTTCAATAAGATTTTTTAGAAGGGGGTAGATTTGAAGGCTAACGGTGTATTTAGTTCTGGCATATTTTAACAAGATTCGATTAATTCGTTCAACAGTTTTGCATGTCAAACAAATAAATTAAAAACATATTGTATCTTGCTTTTTAGATACATGCCTCTATTCCCCCAAACTCAAACTCAAAGCATTTATTTCAAATAAACCAATTACAGGCACTTTTGAATTTTCAAGGGGTCGGTCAGTCAGAAAGATGAAGCTAGTGGCCCATTCCAAAGCGTAGTAGGTACCTATGGAATAGAACGGGCAAGAAACTCCATGGACACTCTTTTAAATCAAAATATTGTTACAAAAATTGGTTACATCATTCATATTGAAATTATACTTGTGAGAATGATGTAGAAAGACGTGCACATTAAAAAAACAACCGACTTCCAAGAACACAAAAATGTCTTTAATTTCAGAAGTCGGTGGCAAAAAACGAAAATACAAAACCAAAGACACCGACTTCCGAAATTAAAGTATTTTTACAGTTTTTTAGTTTTAGTAGTGTGCGTCTTTCTACATCGTTCTCACCTGTATAATTTCAACACGAATGATCTAACCAATTTTTGCAAAAATATTTTGATTTAAAAGAGTGGTCGTGGAGTTTCTTGCCCGTTTTTTTAACCTACTTCAAAAAAGGAGGAGGAATATTTATTATAGTTGGTCCCTAAAAGGGTTGCATTACTTTTCTCTCAAACATACAGGCTGGTAGGGACATCGACGAGCAAACTGTAACCATGAATTCAGCACACGATTCTAGACACTATAACGTAGAAATTTCTCATCGGTTATCAAAACAAAAATCTGCTATTTCATAAACAAGTGCAACCTACGCGATCAAAATGTGTGGAACAACATTTTTTTTTTTATAACCTCCGAGAATATTCAACGCAGGGAGCTTAAGGCGGAACCTTCAGGGTAGCCCGCGAACTTCAAATTTTGTTACGTTTTTTGCAATTTGCAGGTCACTGTCAAGTTGTATTTTGATTAAAATATGATTCGCGACCGTAACAAATATGGCTTTCAGCAATACATCTCTATAAGTCCATATTACCCTATTTCATGAAATCATGACATTTGATGGCAATTCTAACTTAAGGAGTTGTATTGCTGATTCTAATGATTATAATTCTATAAAGCCATATTTGATACGGTCGCGAATCCTATTTAGATCACCATACAACCTGATACTGACCTGCAAATTGCAAAAAACGTTAGAAATTTTGAATTTCGCGGGCTACCTTGGCGCATGCCCTTTAAGAATCTTAAATGTATACTGAATCCGTGGTAACAGGTTGCGCGTCGTTGTTCCTGCCACCAGATATGGAAAAATAATTACATGTGGCGTAGTTGTCACTTCTTTATTTTTAAAGGCATGTATTTAACGCGGCGACAAATTAATCTGAAATTGGGATTAAAAAATAATTAAAGCCGGTAGCAAAAATAGTAGGTTGGCAGCTACAGTGAAGAATAATTTTAAGTAGAAAGTAGCAGCTTAATAATCAGTTGTTAGCTTTGTTTTAATTTTAACTGGCATCGAGTTTCTGTTTTGGCGAGGCCTCCTATTTCTGAATTTTTATTTTTGGACAAAAAATAAATCCTGGTTTATCCTGGGTTTTATCTGATTTGCATAATAAGGCGTAGCCGACGGAGCCCCGCTACGCGGGGCTCCTACTTCTGGGCGGTTTAAAAAAAAATAACCACGATAGGGACGGCGGGGTCTTCCAGACCCCGCCATCCCCTTCTAACCGAACCTGTCCGAGTCGGGGTGCCCCAAGTCCCGAGCTCGCTTCGCTCGCTCTTGCATCCTATCCTACTGTTAATATTAGTCGCCATGTCATTATTTATAGTACCTTGGCTATGATTTCTAGTAGCAAATAGTTAATCGCACTTTCAGTTGTTAGTCGCCTGGAAAATAATTTGCCATTTTTAAATGAGTTCATTATGAACTTAGAAATTGTGTCAAGTTTACTAACAATCTAAACGAAAATGATGATTTACTTATTAGCTAATTAATTAACGATTATAATATAACACATGATAAGAAACCCCGAGGGAGACGTATAACTAGACGGATAGACATAGCATGGCCAACCGTATTCTACCATATCAGAGGCATTTCTACAATAGAAAAAAATAGCAGGTGAAATTACTATATTTTCGACTACCTTCGCCCCGCGGTTTCACCCGCATAACTCTCGATCCCGTGGGAATATCGGGATAAAAAGTATCCTATGTCCTAATCCAGGTCATGGTCTACCCATGTGCCAAATTTCATCCAAATCCGTTCAGCAGTTTTAACGCGAAAGCGAAACAAACATACAAAAAAGCAATTCTCTTCTCTGTATTTTTTTTATCTTTATTTTAGATGGATTTGCTCTTGACTCTAGTCTAGGTCAGAGATGACAGAGACAAAGTCAACTATGGCGTGAGCTTACCCAAAAGAAGCCTGTTCACTCTCACTTTGAAGAGATATAATAAGTGTGAAAGATAAATGTACGGATCAAACTGAAATTGTAGAATAGAATAGAATATAATACTCTAAATCCAATAAACAATATACAACGTGTAACTTAAATAACGCACAACCTCTTTCGGGGGTCATTGTACTCATCATTATGAACAACTTTTACTATGGGACCAAAAAAATCAGCTGTTCCCTACATTTATTTTCGCATAACTCGTCAAAATGTAGGGAACAGCTGATTATTTTTCGCGATTTCAGGTTTGTTCGCATAGTAAAAGTTGTTCATAATGATGAGTACAATGACCCTCTAAGAGGTTGTGCGTTATTTAAGTTACACATTGTATAGGCGTCAGAATAGAATGGCAAAGATATTAAATGGCCAACATTGTAAGATAAGAACCGTTAGTGCCGGTCAAAGCAGTTTTGTTTATTTTGATCTAAGATGTAGGACACTAAAGATACTGCCTAGACTTCAGAGTAAGTAAGTATAGGTTTCATTTGGCATTCAAATCATGACTCGTCATTTATTTAGCTGTATAAACTTACTTTTACAATCTCTATTCGATAATTGTTTTGCTGTCATCAGTATCACTGTTTATTTACATGATTTCACCTTCTACTTTTGAGGGGGTGTCTTTTTTCTTCATAACAATTGGCGGCATGAAGCGTAAAAATTGAGAATTCAACAGAAAAAAGAACCTACGATAATGCAAAGAATTCCGAGTCGAATTATGAAAAACAAAATGAATTTCGTAAAAAGTGCAGTTGTCTCTTTGTACTTTGTTGCCGTCGATATAATAATTATAACAAAATGTAAAAAAAAGGAAACGTATTTCTTTAAAAACTTTTTATCAAAAATCAAACCGACTTCCAAAAAAAAAACACAAAAAAAACGTGAAAAATAACTTTAATTTCGGAAGTCGGTGTCTTTGGTTTTGTATTTTCGTTTTTGGCCACCGACTTCCGAAATTAAAGTTATTTTGCACGTTTTTTGTGTTTTTTTTTGGAAGTCGGTTGTTCTTTGGCAAAAAAAAAACACTTTTTAGTTGCGGAAACTACCCCACACACATTCGTATACCACTACTTGATATGTAACTAATAGTGACAGGAAATTATTAAAACATCATCAATATAAACTAAGTGGAAAAAATATGCAGTACTTATTAAGGTCAGAACTAGATTTAAATGGGACCATATTATGTGAAGCACCAGCTATCGAATAAAAAAGAGTCATCCAAATCGTTTCACCCAGAAAAAACTTCTGAGCTAACACACATTAAAAAAAACATACAGTCGAATTAAGAACCTCCTCCTTTTTTTGAAGTCGGTTAAAAATATCAATTGCTGGGAATAGAACTTAAATACATAGGTTTGCAAAGCAATCGTCGAACTTTTAAGTTAGTTTCTAGTTTGTTTGTTTCTTTTTATTAAATTGTTACCTGAGCTAATTATTTTTTTTTGTATGCACGTGTTTCTGTGACAAATAAACCTATTTTTCTTTCTTTCTTTCTTTTAAGCTATTTGCTTTGTTAAAAGCGCTTGTTCCCAACGAGTCACACCTCAACGGGTAACAGTGTGACTCGTTGGGAATGTTTTGGATAATAATTCCCAACGAGTCACAGTTACTGTTACACTGTTACTCGTTTGGATGATCCCACCTTGATTTAGGGTATAAGGGGGGGGCTTGATTTAGGGGTAGGGGTGAATGAGGCGTAGCCGACGGAGTCCCGCTTCGCGGGACTCCTACTTCTGGGCGGTTTAAAAAAAAATAACCACGAAGGGGACGGCGGGGTCTTTCAGACCCCGCCGTCCCCTTCTAACCTAACCTGTCCGAGTCGGGGTGCCCCAAGTAGTGCCCCAATAGTGCCCCAATACCTGGGAACAATTTTTGTTTATCTGAGAACGAAAATATTTCGTGGCGATAGATGATATAGTAACAGTGTAACAGTAACTGTGACTCGTTGGGAATTATTATCCAAAACATTCCCAACGAGTCACACTGTTACCCGTTGAGGTGTGACTCGTTGGGAACAAGCTGTTAAAAGCTGACTAAAATAGGCGTTCTTACATTATCTCATGATTGACTGCTTAGTTCCTCAAAGGTATAGCCGATGGACCAAGATCTTTTTTATTAGTTATTAAGTACTAACATAGGCTAAGTAAGATTGTTACTAACACAATGGACCTCATTTGTAGTCTAAATAAATAAATGATTATTAATATAGCGAGACGCTAATCATTTAAATTAATTCTGCAATATTCTAACCTTTTGACTCGTCTTTTCACAATTTGCGGTAAACTGTAGAAGAATACGAACATAAAGCAATATTGCTCATCCCCCATAGCAAATAGCGTGATAATGTATAGCCTACAGACTGACCAGACTTATAGGGAATATCTATGCAAAATTTGATCAAAATCTATCGGTAGTTTTTGCGCGATGTTCGAACATACCTACATACATTCAGACAAACAGACAAAAAATTCAAAACATTATATTTTCGGCATAAGAATCGATGCCAGACCTCGCAAAACTTACTTAAAAAAAAAAGTATTTGTACAGTTTCGACTTCCAGCCACGGCTTATTGTAATTTAATTTAATATTTGAATCGTTTTCGTTTTTTTATTATGGACGCTTTTAAAGTTCTGCATCGTTCTCACATGTATAATTTCAAAATGAATGATGTAACCATATTTTGATTTAAAAGAGTGTCCGTGGAGTTTCTTGCCCGTTCTTCTCCATAGGTACCTACTACGCTTTGGAATGGGCAACTAGCTTCATCTTCCTGACCGACCGACCCCTTGACAGTTCAAAAGTGCCTGTAATTGGTTTATTTTAAATAAATGGTTTGAGTTTATGTTATGTACAGTCGCCAGCACATTAAGTTACTACAAACTGTCAGATTTTCTCATTCGGTTTTGAACTTAACCATCAACATTTTAAGGTTTAAAATCGTTTGGAAAAAAATGACAGTTTCGTGTAGGTTGACCTGCTGGCGACTGTACATAAAAAGCATGATACAATATTTTTTTACAGTACATTTGTCATTTATTCTGCTTCACCAATAAGACCAATTAAATCACTATGACTATGTAAAAAGGTAATTCCCCTTGAATATAAATGCACTATTTGTCTAAGATATTTTGTAATTCTCTATGGATGAATGATATCATAACATTGCAACTTGAATGAAGTCAGTGATAACATGCAGAATTACTGATAATATGCAGGCATAAATAAAATATTTTAACACAGGATTGAAGATCCAGAGCGCGAAAAACTCCCGCCTTGATATTTTTAACCGACTTCCAAAAAGGAGGAGGTTATAAGTATGTTCGACTGTATGTTTTTTTTTTTTATGTATTTTCACCGATTTCTCCGTCAATTGTGGACCAATTTTGAAAATTCGTTTTTTGTTTGAAATGGTATGCTCTCGAGGTGGTCCCATTGTCACCAAGTCAGAATCTGATGAGTGGATCCCATGGAAATTTTAGAGGCACACGTATAGCGATTTGGGTATTTTTTATAGTAACTCGTGCATTTGCTCTGGACAAGCACCATTCGGTGAAGTGGAACTGATGATGAAGACCAGAGGTGGCCACCAGAACTTCTCAATAATAAATATTTTACGGGTTGCGATTCGATTTTAATATGGTTGCTAAGCAATTTATGCTCATCACAATGCATATGGTGAAATGGAGCTGATGGTGGCGGTGATGGTTTTGGTTCTTAACAGGTGAACTCCTCAACAATTAACGTCCGTGCGTCGGGAAAAGGAATATTTTGTAAAAGGTGATGAACAGTTGACATTAGGCTATAAATTGTAACTTAGATTTATTAATAACTGATTTACTAAAAATTTAAAAAGTGAAAAATAAAAACCTTTTTTACGTCAGTGCGAACGTGGACTTAAGGTCGATTTTTGATTGATAAAAAAGAACCTTAAAGTTAGAGTAGTAAACTACAACTTTCGTTTCTGCCCTACAAAGGGTTAAAACTAGACAATTACAAACGTAGTACACAACGAAAACTAGGTCATAAAGTACATTATTTTTATAAATAGAAATAATTTATTTATATCTCCTGTCTTCTCAAGGGCTCAAGTTTTGAAGATTAGCCGCAAGCCGAGCTCTGAGATGGCTTAAAAGTGCAGTGATGACCTGGTTTGTTTGCATTGTTTTATGAATGTGGCATAGTATATTTATGTATTACTTGATATGGCATATCAATGACTTACTAAAAACATGCACAAAGGAAAGTCACATACTAACAGTTTAAGGTATTGTGAATTTGTCACTTGAGAAGTGCACAGGACTAGCAGGGATGTAAATGATTAAGGGGATGTGTAAGATACCATTAGATGAATTACATCCTACATCCTACTATATCCTACTTCCTACTAATATTATAAATTTGAAAGTTTGTGAGGATGGATGGATGGATGTTTGTTACTCTTTCACGCAAAAACTACTGAACGTATTTGGATAGAATTTGGCACACAGATAGACCAAGACCTGGCTAAGAACATAGGCTACTTTTTATCCTGGATCGCAGACGAAGTCACGGGCAACAGCTAGAAATATTATAAATATATAAGATTGTATTTTTGGATGTTTGTAACTCAATCACAGAAAAACGGCTGAAATGATTTCAATGAAATTTGGCACAAAGATAGCTTATAACCTGGATTGACACATAGGATACTTTTTATGCGGGTATTACGTTCCTGTGGGATAATTTTCGACGTCAACCCGAGCGAAGCCGCGAGCAAAAGTTACTAAGTTATCAAATAAAACGAACATGACCTATGGTCACAATGTAATGATACTTAATGTCACAAAGTGTAGTTGTATTTTAAGAATAGTAGTAAGGTATTGTTTACAGCTGATTTTATTTAGTTCTGATACCTCATATAATTCTAGTACTAACATGCTTTGGTAGTTTTTAGTACGATATTTCTGAAGTAACACTGTTTAATAATTGAGTATTATTTTAAATGTGTATGCGCATTTTTATTGTTATTCATACTTTTAATTTAACTACTGAATGTTTGATAATCCTGATTTTAATTATAGAAATTCCTAAACAAATTTTATATGTGTTGAATTTGATTTAAATGCATTTTTTGGCTAAATTTTCATACTTATAAATTATTATGTTTTATTTATTTAATTTTAGACCACTTAACCTATTCACAATTTGGTTTTTGCCACACAACAAAAGCCTCTCAGAATCTGTGTGCTAGTGAGTCATTCATTTAAATTTTACAAAACATATGTACATTAGGAGAAATGTTGTGTAAGGAAACATTTTGATTTGTACTTCATAACTTTTTGAACTTGTATCGTGTAACGTTTGCAAGTCTTCTAGAAGATTATTAAGAAAATCAGGTATTAAATATTCTGCAACCCTCATTCCATACACATTATAAAATTTTGGTATGACATATTTATTTTTAAGTGTCAGAAATCAGAAAGTCAGGTCTTGTTTTTTCAGTTAGCAGCTAAGAATAGAATAAAATAGAATAGCTCTTTATTATGCACACCATAAAAATTACAGATATAAATGTAGAAATTTTGTGTTTTATCGCTAAAAGCAATCTTTTACAAACAACCTTCCTCCCTTCCTTCGTTTCAAGGTCTATTGATTCCCTCAAGAGTAAAAAATTCAAATTAATTGAACGCATCCATAACAATACAGTATTTAAAGAGATTGTTGTCACTCTTTTTGAATTTCTTGTCTAATGTTTTGGCATAATTACTTTTAATATTCTTAGGAGTAACTTATAAATATCTATCAGGTATGTATAATAAGTTCTCCCGTAGCTTCTGAGTCCGTAGTTGATAACCGAGTCTGCTAGGGTAATTTTGGTACTACACTATGGAAAATATTGCATTTAGTTAGTACTTGCACATCTAGAGCAATATATGGAAACTTAAATTAACATGAGGCATTATTTAAATCAAATGAAATAATATGATTATTTGCACGCACAGGTTTTAAAGTGATACCGTCAAACGGGTTGAATAGGGATGCAGGGGTGAATTGAGACAAAACTTTAAAGGGAATTTTAACATTGAAATAATATAGTTTAATGCCAAAAAGGAGTCTAATGTGTTTACTGTATTATAATTAACGATTAAGTGCCCTTGTTGGCAACAAGCTATATTATATCAATATCCCTTTTAATGTTTAGTTCCGATTCACCCCTGCACCCCGTTTGACAGTAGTTCAAGAAGAAAGTTTGATATTCCTATGAAAACTTTGAATTTTTTTGTAGGTACTACTTAATTGGCATTACTTTTTTGCCAAACTAATTTGTGTCAATGACCCCAGGTCACTACATACAAGTTTACAAATTAGACAATCATAGACTTTTTCACTATAAATGTTTACAAACAACTAAAGCATGAAGTTTTCAATCATTTTGATCAGAATATCTGATTATAGAGGTATATCTTAAATGGTTAAAGTGTTACTTGGAAAAAGTTGGATATTCGTAAAGTAGTTAAAGTGACTGTACCTTATTCTCGGAATCCTGGTCAGAATGCTCAGAGTCGCTCCCTTGGGAGTCATAATCCGATTCGTGCTGGCCACCATCCTGCAAAGATCCTTCCACCTTTAGCAACTGCATTTTCCACACAAACTCTTTTTGTTTACAACCTACGTGGCGGCAACGTTTCTAAAATTAAAGTCTAAACACATCGGCGGCGTTTCAGTGAGTGGTGCCCAATTCGTGACCTCAATAGTACTAAAAGAAATGGACATTCCGTCACGCGAACGACCGAGAGAAAGTAAGCCGTAATACTTTTTAGCGCCAAAACGAAAGTTTACGCTATTGTAACTAGACCCTGTACTTACGTTCCCGGAGTTATTGTGCCCGATATCCTGCGATGCGTCCGAATATTCTCCGGAATCTTTGTGATCTCGTCTCCTAGCCACGGACGTCATATCGGCGTCCTCTCTCGTAACCTGCAGAACTTCCAGTTTGACGGCTTTGTTGTATTATTAACGGATAAAATGCAGCGTAATTGTGCTCGTTATACCGTCGCTAATAAGAAATCCCCTCTCGTTTTACGAAAAATGAAATGAAAGAACGTCAAAACAAGGGGAATCTAGCGGCCATAAAAAAGCTGCGTTTCGTTTACCCTAGAGTTGATTAGTGATAACCGGATTACTCAAGCCAAATAAATAAGAAGTAAAAACGTGTGATTTTACAAGACTTTAAATTAGATTAACTATTTATTTACAAGTCTTTCAACGTCACTTTTAATTACTGTTTGTTAGATTTCGATATCAAAAATATTGTTTTATAGGGAACTATAATTATTGGTTCCGACGAAACGCACCGTAGAAACTTGGTAACATTGTTGTAAACGTCATTATGGAAGATATTCGCGACAGGTGCGAAGCGCTAGGCCGTGCTGCGCGGTTACTATATAGTCACAGGATTTTGTAACATGGAGATATGCAAGCGCACAGTAGATATCAACGCAAACAGTTTTCGTTATGACAGATTTTTGTCCCAAAATGGGAACACCTTATTTTATCATAACCGCATGTGGCAAGAAACCGTAGTGCGACCTCAGGCTAACACTATATTAAAAATAAATGAGAATTATACAAATAAACTTTTTTTCATTTTAGAACACGTTTGGCTACCAAATTAAAACAGTAAAAAGCATTTGACACTGTGTCTATAATGACATTTTATTAATTATTATAGAAACTCGCAGAAGTCAAATGCAAACCACATCTATTGCAGTTTTTCGGTCTTTTTCGCCAACTACACTACATGCAAGACAGACAGCAGTACATTGACTTTAATAAATGTGAAGTCGACCTTTAATACCTGGGTGCGGTGTAACTAAAGGCAGCATCTTGGGGCCACTCGAATTCATAATAAGTAATGGTAACCGATTTGCCGGAGGTCGTCAACTCAGGCATGACTCTTGTTTACTATTTATAGATGACCTTAAGTTGCTACTTGAGATCAGGAATGAGTCTGATTGTGTACGCTTGCAAGGGGACATAGACAGGATAGTGGAATGGAGTCATGAGAACAACTCTCTACTTCAACGTCGATTTGTTCGGCGAAGAGTTTCACCCGCGAACGTGCACCTCTACTTCGCGAGTACGTAGTGGATGCAGCGCATAAGCAACGCATCACACAGGTACGTGTTATATGGGTTTCTGTTACTCCTGAATTGTAATTTCGTGATCATCTATCTAAGATCTGCAAAAGAGCGTTCAGAAACTTTGGGTTCGTATCGAGACAAGCATGAAGCTTTATGGGGTAAGTATACCTATCCGTTTTACCAGTTCATGTACCCCACTTTATTTTTACTGAGTATGGTCAAGTTCAATGAATTCAGGGTGCGACCGACGGGAGTTTACACTTGTCACGTATCGGGTTAAATTACTTCGTGGGATCGAGCATAATCCAGGAGTACTGCAGCGCTTGAGTCTTTGCGTATCAGACCGCTATGTGTGGGGGCGGCGGCGCTGCGCCCACCACTACTGGCCATGCCGACTGCCTGAACCAGGACCTATCTACTAGCGAAAACATCTGTGAGCCAGGCAATTCGTATCATTAACGAACTTCATGGCAAAATGTATGTGTTCACGTGTCATCTGAGTGAATTCGCAAAGACACTGTTATTGATTTCATGTTTCATTATAGATTAGTGTAGTTAGTATATTAATCTATTGAGTATTCTGTCTATAAGATGTTGGGTTAAAGTTCATAATACTTCTTAGAAAATTGTATTAATTCTTTCACATAATTAATTTCAATTATAAAAATTAAGTTAGTGTAGATTTGTAAAAATACCGCACTGTCGCATTGGGTACCTACCTACCTGTAATGATAATTGTAAGCAAAGGGAGATTATAATAAATAAATAAAAATAAAGTATTAAAACCCGCACATTTAATAAACTATGAAGTGGAACATGTCATATTATGACATGTTCCACTTCATAGTTTATTAGGACGAGAATACCATCTCGAATTTTGTGGTTTGGTTTGTTGCCTGTCATCTGTCAAACAGCTATCATTCATGAAATGTCATCAGGTTATCACTCAGTTTCAGGAAACGAAGGAGCAAAAAACTTTCATTTTTACTATAGATTTATTTGAAATCTTCATAAAAACAATTGTTTAAGAACAGAAAAGGCATTTATACAACAAAATGGAAAGGTATGCATGGATTTCGATCACCAAACTCTCCTACAACCTCTTTGTTTGTGTTTATATTTTGATTTATTTCGATAAACTACCAAAACCATTTTCAGTTCAACTGAAGAAGAAGCAAAGACTGTGCATCTACTCGCCAAAGGTATCATGGAGATGTATGAACCCCCGCTAACAACCATTAATACCCATTTAAAGGAATTAACGTAAGTTATAATACTACTAATAAATTGGTAATTCCACTTCATCAGCTCTTCCGTAATGTGTGATAACATTTGAAATCCTTTAACTATAAATTCTTAACTAAGTATTAGTTTTAATGCCAATTTGTTTCGCTGTTTTCCTAAGTTCATTATTATTAATCCTGTAGGAAATGTATCTATTATTTCAGAGAAAAACAAGATGCTGTCCAGGGTATGCTCACTTCAGAGAGGCGAAAGCTTGAAGACCTACAGAATGATGTCATGCTTGATGCACTGGTAATTCACTTTGCCCATATACTTAACGAGCTGACTCGTGCCCACTTGGGCGGTAAACATTTTTACTTGTTTTCTTCGGGTTAATATTTATCCTATGACACAAATAATGTGGCTTTCTATTGGTATAAGAATTTTCAAAATCGGTTCAGTAGATCCAGAGATTACCCTTCTACAACCTCACAAACTCACAAACTTTACCTCTTTATAATATTAGTATAGATATGTCATTAGAATACCTGTAAACATTCACAGTTAAATTTGTTTTCTCAATGGACATAATTATATAAAATAAATGTTTAAAAATTAATATAGCCAAAATTACAATGTAAAAAAAAACTTGTCACATTTAAAAGTGTGAAACTCAGTTGACATATTATAACATGATGTTAGTGTCCAAAAATATTTATTTTCATTTGTAAGTCCTTTTTAAGGTTGAAAAGAAGGTTATATCATTTTCAAGGGACTCATTAAAACATATTAGGTGTTCTGAGAGAAGTTGTGGCACAGTGGTAATTGTCCCGACTTACGAGTTGTAGGTTTGCTTTGTGTAAATAATTTCATCACGACTGCTCTCAGAACGGTGAAAGAAAACATTGTGAGGAAACCGGCATGTCCTAGAACCAAACTTTCAAAGTCGTGACATCTACGAAACCCGCACTTTGCCTGTGTGGTAGATTGTATCGCACTCTCTCTCAAAGAGAGGAGGCCTGTGTCCTAGCAATCGGAACAATATAGGCTGGTTGTGCTAGTTATTCTGAATTTTTTTGTACATTTTCAATTTTCATACTATGTACATATCATAATACATAAATATCAATTCAATTATTTATTTGTATATCTAGTATTTTAACCACCTGGGAAAGAGGCCTTTGCCCAGCAGTGGGGCATCACAGCCTAGATAGTTAGATAGATTCTAACCTCCTTACTAATAAACATTGTATAGCGTCTGTATACTTACACAACGCTTTATCTTCTTCTTTCGAAAGTCAAGTTACTGATGACTGAAAGAGAGAAATCGTTGTGTAACTATTCATCTGATATAATACGTTTATTAGTAAGGAGGTATCAAATTAATAATATAAACTGTATAACTATAATAATATAGGTAGTTTTAAACTTAGTCTGGCAGTTTGAGTAATTATTGTGGCCTACCCAAATGTCCTTTCTTTGGTATTGTTCGTCGAATCGTTCAGCTCCTTAAGTTCTGAGTTGAGCTGCACGATTACTGACAAATGCGTGCACTGACTAGACAGGTCCACTCAATCTGTGTGGTTTTTCCTCAAAAGGCCATTTCAGACAAATCTACATGGTTTTCACATGAACTGACCAAGATTATGTCTGGACTTTAAAAGAGACTGTGACCTCTGAGTTTGTTTCGGCCTTTCTTCTCAGAGTAGTCAGATAGGAAACGCCGACGTCATCTAGTTTTAAAATATGATTGACGTGTAAAAGTGTTTGTACAGAAACTATTTACAGAAATAAAATCATTTATCATTTATAACAAAACAATATTTCATTTCAGTTGGCAGACATAGCGACCAACAGAGAAAAACTGGTCACCATATCAAATTCAATGATATCATTGCACAAGAGAGTGCAGACATTACAGGTAATTTTAAACTCCACATTTACAATAATACCACCCTATTACTGTCCTACTGCAGGGCAAAGGCCTCTTCTCATACAGAGAAGGTACGAGCATTGATCACCACGCTTGTTCAAGACACTATTGAAATTATTATCTTCTCCATACTTATGTATGGAACATGATGACAGACTACAGCTGCATAAATATTTATTTTTAATGCTGTAAAATAAAACTTCATTACTTAAATTCACACACTCTGAGAAACACGAAAATATAGTTAGTTTTTTTTAAGCATTCAAAATCAATCTCAATTCCTATTTCTTAATATTTAGGGTTCAATAGGAAAAACGGAACCTTTAGAGGATCACTTCGTAGTGCGTCCGTCTGTCTGTCAAGAAGACCCTTTTTCTCAGGCACGCATCAAGTTGAAATTAATATCAAATACGTAGGCCTACAGTCTACAGTTACTTGAAGCTCTAAAAAAATCAAGCTCCTACGTCAACACAAAAAAATATACGGCTATTTTTACGACATAATTATTTTGATACTCACAAATAAATCAAAACCTATAAGGTATGTCCCGTTGACCTAGAATCATGAAATTTGGCAAGAGGCAAGGTCTCACAGCACAAGTATGGGAAAAAGTCTGAAAATCGTCAGTTTGTAGTTTAATAACTTTTTTTTTTGTGACGTCAAACTTACTTATGTATGGGAGAACATTTTTTCAAGTAAAATTAAAATTAATTATTTATTATTATTATTTTCTAGGTTAAATTCATCCCAACTACGGAATTCTTAATTGTGCGTGGTCCGACACGCAATTGGGTGGTTTTTTTTTTAACGTGTTGAGAAATAATCTTCATACAATATTTTTTATTTTTCTAGACAAGAGCAGCAAATGTGGAAAAAGCAGCTAAAGTAAAGGCAGCCAGTAAACCAGGAGCGTCTAGTAGCTAGTTCTTTATTTAGGATTATTTTTTTATAGTCAGTAACTACTTCTCACTACCTTTGATCTTGCTCAAGCCGGTTCATGCAAGAATTTATACTATTCATAGGGGTAAAACCAATAATACTACATGGTTTATCCGAATTAAAAGGCAAAAGTAAACCGTGTTATACCAGCGTTAGGTTCAGATCTACAGAACCTAATGCTGGATCAACATGGTTCACTTCTAAGTTTTGAGGATAAGAGTGAGAGAGAGAGGAGTGTAGAGTTCTCTCTTGAGTAAAATCTACTATTATGTGATGTGCTTAGTATTGTCACAATGTGTTAAGAGGGAGCGCCAGGGTAGACCGTGAAATTAAATTTTTCATGAAATAGTCATTCAATGTGATTGATTTTATGAACTTAGAGGGTTGTATTTATGATTTTAATGATTATGATTTTCTAAATACATACTTGTTACGGTCGTGAATCATATTTTGTTCAACATACAACCTGACATTGCCCTGCAAATTGCAAAAAACGTAAGAAAATTTGCATTTCGCGAGCAACTTGGCGCTTCCCCTTAAGCTTGAATTACACGGTGCGTTTTAATTGCCTGTGGCTTACCATAAATAATAAAAATTGCAGAGTCAAAACAATGTATTGATGATACAAGTCATTTTGTTGCTTCAATTTTTACCCGACTGCGCGACGTAAAGAAGGGTAATGTGTTTATCAGTCTATGTATGTGTGTTTGTTCCTTTGTGGCGCTCTAGAGACTAAACGCATGGGCCGATTTTGATGATTCTTACGTCAATCGAGTGAGTGTCACCAAAGACTGACAGTAATCAAAATTCAAGATGGCGACAACCAAACCTAACCAGACGCCATATTGAGAAAAATAAATAATAAGTCGACGAACTGTGCCAAGTGGCATTCTTCTTTTTAACAATAAAGACCTATGGCCTCCGACTGCGTGAGCTTAGGACGTACTTACAGTGTGAGGTATCGGAGACAGAAATTGGTCATCTTGTTTCCATATTATTTAATCGAGTTTTATTTTTATTTTTTTATTGTATGCCACAGGCAATAAATTTGCAATGTATATTGGGCTTAATACTCTGTTAATTTTTCGATGATTAATATGACTTTGAGGTTTGGCATATCAATAAAAGACCAATACAACAATATTTACAATAAATGTCACAAAGATGTCTTTTCTCTCCTTTTAATCAACAAGTCTCCAAGGACTTAATATACAGGGTGACTTGTAATTTGACGTATTCTTTCCAGGACGTGATAGTGTGACCCATTTGCAACAGTTAATCACCCCATAAAACCTAGGCGAAATTTCAATGGATACGAGAAAATTCAATTTTAATGTATTTTAAAATTTCCCAGAATTCGTAACTAAATATCACTTTTCTCTAAGCTTTCAAGTTGAACCGCCTTCATTGCTATTACATTGGGTACCTAATACTTTAACAAACCTTTCGATGTAACCAAATTTCCTAAAACATCAAACAATTACAAGTTAAAGGAAGAAGTTTACTAAACATTTTCAAAAATTATATACCTACATGAACTTTGACTCCAGTTATCTCAAATTTTTACTATGGTATTATAAGCTTACAAATTACGAGAAAAAATCTTCATTTAATTAGCTATCTAACGAGGTACAACAGCTAAAAAAAAAAATTTGAGGTGTCGAGGAAACAGTCGATAATACTGGGAAAAGTCGAATTTGAAAATTGTTGAAAGTGGGTAATAGCCTGACGATTGATGTCCGGGCGATGTATGTATATATCCTAGTCACGCACAGAACTTTGCTTGCATGATGCAGGATTTCGCGTGACGTCAATATGATGCGTAGTTCGCATGTGGCGATGTAGATGGCGCCACAATAGTTTCAAAATATGTACTATTATTACCAGTATTTTCAGTCGTATTCTTGTCTCCACATTGTATAAGATGCTTATTGTATGTGTCAAAACAACCATCATAAATGAAGTGAGTATGAATAGATATAACTTCTATAGTAAGTAGTAGTATATTTGTGTGCTGTTTCCTCTGTTAGAGTTTGTTGACTTTATTCTTAAAAAAAAAAATTATGTATAGATATAACATGACACAACAATACGCCTGTAATCCTTGAAGGGATAAGCATAGTTGTAGCTACAATTAACCCACTTTTAGCCAGTTATGTTTAAGTCCCATGTGATAGGGGGCGATAGATATTTGTCATGTATGTATAGAGGTATGAGTAACATGGTGTAAATCTCACTCATACCTCCATAGAAAAGGGAGGATCCTCCGACCAGATGGGTGTCGTGTCTGGTGGGCAACTGCCCGACGGTTGATGTCGGGACGTTGTATATAATTATGCTGGTCGCGCGGTAAACTCTGCTTGCGCGATGCAGGATTTGCGTGACGTCAGTGTGACGTATAACTTGCATGTGGCGGTGTAGATACCGCTACATAAGTATTAAAATCAATTACTTTGTATCTTTATTTAGAATCTTATGTATTTTATAAAAATCCGGTCTATGTATTAGATGAGCCATCTTTTTCTACGAATACGACGTTTTCGTCTTATTGCAAAATATTACAACGCTTGCCGAGGTGATGGGTGACGATCCATAACATACCGATATCTTTCTCTCCGTGTCTTGGAATTACTCGGAAAGCACGTTAAGCAGTTGGTCCGAGCTGTCATTCGTAGATCTTTGGCAGTCGTTACGGATTGTCAGCCCTGACGTCTGATTACCAGGCTTGCCAAGGGGTATCGTGTTACCTGACAACTGGACTGTGGAGGTCAGATAAGCAGTCGCTCCATGCAAAATACCAGTATCCAGCTACATCTGGTAGACTGGTTGCCGACTGCAACAGTTGAAAAAAATGGCTAGGCAATTAGTTATTGCATAATAATTATGTACTCGTATTCCATAATGGCACTGCGTCATTTGACTTGTATGACCATCGCACAAGGTTCAAAATCCAATAATTCAAGAGTAATTCTAAAATGCAAAATTAAAATAAAACACAAAATCATTTTGAAACTTTATTTATTTTAAACTTAAATTACAATAAATTGTAAGTACTATTTAAAAATAAATATTATATGTTACTTAATTATAATAATCATAACAACGCTATTTACTAAAATATTGTAAGGCTAAAGCCGAACGACAACTGGTATATTATTAAAGAACAAAAAAATATAGAGGGCGCTACTTTCGCTTGGCCCACTTAAAAATGTATGGATAATATTAATATACTTTTTACATAAAGCTGTTAAACTTATGTTGATTATTAAAAAAAACAGAGATAATTTTATTTTTATTGAACTGTTAATATTAGCATAATTTGCACCTAATTGAATAATTTAAAGATACGTAAGTAATTACGTATTTTATAAATGTTTCACATGGCTTGGGGCCGTATCATTAAGTGACCATCTTTGATTCAGTGCAAGAAAGAGATGGAGCTATACAGTATGTATATCACCATCCCACTCTCATAATGAAAAATAATGGCTTCAAAACTTCTCTATACGGCTCCAGACTGCTACTCTTTTCTACATTTTAAATACAGCTGCTTAAAAAGTAAGTTGCTATTGGCATTGCATTCCTTAAAACTAACATTCTTAGAGCATTGATATAGGAGCAAATTTCAGTGAAAACAGACTCAAATTCACATTCACATGCTTTCAGTGGCCATACTTATCACAAAATATGTAGCCGATGAGCACATGCTATGCCACGTCGATTGTTACAAGTCTGCGTTTGGCGTCAAGGTTTCACATTTTTCTGTAATCTGTGTAATGTCACTATAAAGAATTCATTCTTGAAGGTGTGCGACTATTTTTTGTGTGTATCTATGAAAGCCTGAACGGTTCTATGAAGCCATTTGTCTCCTGTATCGATGTTCTAAAACTAAATCGGTATCGTTATCGGTAAATATAAAACCGTTATTAAAAATAACGTTATCGCTACACTAACAGTTATTGTCTATAAGCATATTTTGAGATGATCATAACTTAATCTAAAGTTTAAATGACCCTAAGACTAGTTAAGAGATTTCCTTAAGTAACTTAATTAAGTGTCCACATCTAACATGGCAGTAAAGATTCACAAAAATGATCTACTGTACAATAAATATGAATATAATAACATAATAATATGAAAATAAAAGCATATATTTTTTTGGAATTTTTCATTTTTATTTTTTTGTGTTCGTTTTATTAGTGCAAGTCACTTTTTACTTGGCAACACGGGTGTCAGGGATGACGGGGATTTTTGTAACTTTTAATTGCCAAAGTAAAAAATATGTAAGTATAATTTACTTTCTCTTTTTTTCCATTTCTCGCTCTTTATATGTTAAAATATCGATATGCGCGTTTATTGAATATTGACTACGCCAATTTTAGTCGTAAGATTTAAGATTAATTTCATAAAAATATAATTTTAATCTCTTAATACCTAATCGGTCGGAGATCGTACCTACTCGTAAATTATTTAATCGCCGGTTCCAAACAGTATTGTGATACTCTATTTTGATTAGCGAAGATAATCCTTACTGAATTTCACTTTCATAAAAGTGCTATAAATAATTTTAGAGGCGCTTACAATTTCAAGAATGCTCTTTGTAATTTTTTTTTTCAAATAAATTACTAGTTGTATTGGCTTACTTAGCAAATGCTTCAAAAATAAGTGCCAGAATTAAGTGCCACAACGACCCCAAAAAAAATTTCTTCGATAAATAACTACTTACTGAATTTTAAAGAAAAAAAGATATTAGTGTCCCCAAAGTGTTCAACCTTTGTACTACTTATCTCCGCTAACCAAATGCCCTGGTACTATTCAGCAGTAAGACCCCCCTGTTGGTATGTACTAATCTGGTGGTGACACAAAGTGGAGTGACCAGATGGGTCGGATGTTATTTGCGCCTGAATGCCTCTGTGACGTCACTCAGGACGCTCACCACGAACGATTCGATACCGGATTCGTTTTCGCCACGAGCGATGCGGAAGTAGCCGTCTTCACCCCATGCTGTTCCCCAACTGTTAGCTACGATCTGCAAAGAGAAATAAAAAATTAAATAATTATACGTATGGTATCTATATGCAAAATATTTTAAACTTTGGTCTGGTTCGAGACCCTAAAATAGTTGGAAAATGTTTGAATTATTAATATATACATACCTCTTTCTGGTAAAGAGACCTTCGTTGGAAAGAAGCAATACAAGGATCTTCAGTGCACGTGCACATTTGGAAATCATACAGTTTTGACCTGTCCTGCCTTCTCTTGTATCATCTCTAAACCTCCGAAGTTACCTCTTTCACAAGCTTCGTTAAGAGCTGATTGGAATCGTGTTTACCTCAAAATATTGCGAAATTCACTTCCAGTTTCAAGACTTATGCAACGGATATTGAGTCTATTAGTTATGTCACAATAGGTTCATGTTTGCTTGTCAATTCTTACCCAGTATTTGTCTCCATTCTCCTCTCCCCAGCCGATGAGCCTGACACTGTGTAGACCCTTCAACTGGTTGTTACCGAACCTCGAACGACGGTAGATACCGTCCTGGTAGTGGAAGAAGTCTTGGTGGACCGTCATTATAGCTGGAAGGAAAAATTGGATTTTAAAACGGTGAAGGAAAACATCGAGGAAGGTGGCATGTCCTAGAGCCAAAATCCTGAAGACATTGTGACATCCGCCAACCAGCACTGGGCCCGCGTGGCGGATTATGGCCCTCTCCCTCTCACAGAGAGGACGCCTGTGTTTTTATGATAGGCGCCTACGCCTTTTGAAGTAAGTAGGATTAAAGTGTGGGTGTCAGACCTTTAAAACCCATTTTTTTTTCTGTGGTGTGTTTCCTACTTAAATAGGTAATAATTGTCTCGGTATACATGTGGATGAGCACGTGAAAAACAAAGGGGATCGCCACAGTGGATGTACACCTACTACCGGGCTATAATATCCTACCTATTCATGAGACGTTTGAGAAACTAAAGCGAAAAATGGCCTTTAAAACATTTTTATTAGTAAACAGGTTGTTTAGTATATGTGGTGTAGGTACTCTAATTAAAGGTGCCTAAATAAATATCGATGTCGCTATCCTAACTTTCGGAGAAGTTATGGAAAGGGTTTCTAACTATCTAAATACGGAATTTTGTTTTCAAAACATTATTTCACGTTTCTGGCATGCCCAAATTATCTTATCAGTCTTTAAAATAGTTATCAAAACACATTCTGATCTAAGAATTTCATCGCATAGCAAGATAGTGACTCAACAAGGAAAAATTGCGTGAGAACCGAATTCGCTCGATGAAATCAATCTGATAAGTAAATTTTTACCAGCCGATCAATGGACTGCAGGTAAACGCCAGTAAGGTCAAGTGTGTAGTAAGGATCGTAGGAGCTGTCTTTCTGTAGTTTCTGCCTACCTCTATCGGAAGAAGGCATGAGTTTATGTAGGTATGATTAAATCTGCGTGAGGCTAGAGTTGGCCCTGTTTCAGTGTTGGTCAAACTCAAACTCAAACTCAAAGCATTTATTTCAAATAAACCAATTACAGGCACTTTTGAATTGTCAAAGGGTCAGTCAGTCAGAAAAATTAACCTAGTTGCCCATTCCAAAGCGTAGTAGGTACCTATGGAGAAGAACGGGCAAGAAACTCCATGGACACTCTTTTAAATCAACATATAGTTACAAAAAACAAATGGTTTACATCATTCATGTTCAAATAAAAAATGTGAGAACGATGTAGAAAGACGTGCACGTTTAAAGTATCCGTAATAAAAAAGATAAAAAAAACAATTCAAAAATTTAAATTAAAATAAGCCGTGGCAGCCAAGAGTTGACCAGTCCCTACTGACGGCGCCCGTTCACGAACACGACGTATGGATCAGCACCATTTAGCTCAACCATTTTGAAGGGAACTTAATGATCCAACACACACGCCACCACCAGCGAGACATTTGAGTGAGCATGACATACTCTCAGCCGCCAGGGCACATTCAAGTCAATGAAAGACGAGCCTAGTAAATAGTGGCTTTATAGTAGGCATAGTGCTCACACATGTGTTATGCAATTATACATTCATAAGAGATTGAATTTATACAATGCAAAGATGTTGTTGTTTTTACAATCTTCAGCAGCTCCAACAATATTTTCGAATGCTAATCAATTAATTTATGCGCCCCTGTGGAGCAGGACCAACGTTGAGCCAAGCATCTTTGTCAGCGATATAATCCCCCAACTTATAATATGCTTGGCTGCATAGTGTGCGTTTTATACAAGATTTAAATTTTGTTTCATTCAGTTACTCCAACTGTGGGGAGGTATTTTATTGTAACATTTTAAACAGTACCCCATGAAGGATGAGTCTACTTTAGCCAGCCTGAAACCTGGTTGAACTAATTGGTCCCTATTTCTAGTCATATAGTTATGTCTTTCAACTCTTTTACTGAAAAGAATTAATTTTTTTCTTACGTACATGATGTTTTCCTATATATATTGACAAGGTTCCGTCATGATGTTAATATCTTTACACAGTTCTCTTAGAGAATCGCGCCTGCGGACGCAATATATTGCTCTGATGGCTCTTTTCTGCAGAATAAAAATAGACTCGATGTATGCAGCCCGTCCCCATAGTAAAATACCGTAAGACATGATACTATGAAAGTAACTGAAATAGACTAGCCTCGCGGTATCTACATTAGTAAATTGACGGATTTTTCTCACAGCATATGCTGCTGAACTTAGCCGTCCTGCAAGAGATGTTAAATGAGGACCCCATTGCAGCCTTGAGTCGAGCGTGATCCCCAGGAAAACAGTTTTATCGGCGAGTTCTAGTTTCTCTTTATTCAATACTATGTCACGAACATTCGGTAAAGCAAATCTTATGCATTTAGTTTTATTCCCATTTAATACTAAATTATTAGCAGTGAACCAAGCATGTACCTGCAGTAGGGCGTTATTTACGTCGTCAAGATTTGATGCACGTCTATTTATCTTAAAAATTAAGGAAGTATCGTCAGCAAATAACACCATTTGTAGTTGGTCCCTGTTATTGTTAGATAGTGGTCGTAAAACAGGCCATTATGGTAGCACAGTTATATTACTTGCTACTACCTAAACAATAAACAGCTTTTGGCGAAGCCAGGGAAGCCAATGTTTGCAAAACACCGCAAATTTATTCGAACTAAGAAAGTAGGTAGGACGCGTCAAGGTGACCCCAGATTTTCAGTGGTTCTACCGACACCATTATGGCGGCCTCATTCATAAAGATAACTGTCCTAATTCAAATAATAAAAAATACTACGTAAACAGTCCTCATTCCTCAATAAGGCAGCCTACTGTAAAATTTAATCTCTTAAGACCAGTGAAGCGCCGTGATTTTCTTATCTTAAATGTACAAGGATACCCTTTCATTATAATTTGTATGATAGTGCTACCAAGGTTGAATTGATAAAAATAGTTCGATAATCTCTAATGATTGAAATCATTGTTCAAATTAACTGTAGGTACTGGTCATTTAGTAGCATTTGTTTGCACTATCTTGAAGTAAACAATAGTAGATCATTCTTCAAGGGGATAAAGCAGTGTCTTATGTCACGTGAGTTATATTTAATCGTAACGAGGAATTGTAGTGCTCTCGAGCGCAGTGAGAGTCTCTTGAGTGAAACAGGGTAATATTTTTGTCGCCAAGCGGCATAGCTGTGTGTCGGTTTGAACGGTATGTGGGTGACGGCGTGCCGGTGTAAGTATTTACAGGCACCTAAGAAACTTCAGCATTGTCCCTGGGATGGCAACACATGTGCACTGCCTCTAATAGGTAATGTAACTGTTGCCATCCAAAAACCTACAATAGAGAAACTTATTACAAAAACTATAAAAACAAAACAAACCTTGCAAAGGTCCAGAGTGCATAATATCGAACATGATGTCCTGTTCCTTAATCAGTCTGCTGGGGGGTCCGACCTTGTACCTCGATGTGCGTTGGGGTACCACGGGAGTACAGCCGTCTGTCAGAAGGTCTCCCCGCAACTTGTAGGGACAGTGGGTGGCCTTGGCCGTGTAAGGGTAGCAAGCTTCGTCGATTAGCCTGGTGGTTAGAAATTGATTGGCGATTAACTAGGAGAAAAATTGACACAAAATCTCTGATTACGTCAACGCTTGGCTGAAACAAGTGTTTTTTTTTTGTATCAAATGCTGCCTTCTCTTAATGAGAAGAGGTCTGGTATTATTATTATTAACTGTCGTGAACATAGATCAAAGAGTGACGCTGGATTAGGCTGAGGAGAAATCTGAGCGAAAAACAGGACAAAATTCGTGGGGACGTGGCACGATCAGCGACGCAACGCGCGAAACGTTGTCCATGCATTTTTTCGCCCATTCTGAGGTAATCTTGTAACTATCACGTGAGTCATTCTCTTATAGCTCATGCTGAGGCGTAAGAATAACCTTAATTTCCACTTACCCCCGATTGGAGGCGAACATCCAGGCAGCATCGATGTTTCCACCGAGGCATCCTTGCTTCCGTTTCGCCATACAAGACAATAGCCACTGAGGACTCAGGATCACCTTCTCAGCACCGTTGGACTGGATTGCGAATCTATTGGCAATGATATTTGTTTAATTAGTAGGTACTTGTACATTAATATTACTCTTAATGGTTGGACCTTATATTAAACATCTGTGTAGACTGTGCTGCTGTTAAATCACAACTCTGCTATCGTGTACTTACGTAGTTATGTAAGATGCCGAAAAAAACACGTTTCTGAAACATTACTTAATGATAATTTCAAGTGTCTTCGTACCTATTGCGGTTTAAAAAATACAGCCCTGTGACAGACGGACGAACAGCGGAGCCTTAGTAATAGGGTTCCGTTGGCACCCTTTTGGTACGGAACCTTAAAAAGCACATGACAACGTTATCGTTGTGCTACATCGGCAGGATAAAATGTGACCAACCAAATCATACAAATAAAACAACCACTTAGCAGTAAATCAGAAACCATTTCAAAATCGTCACGATTCCGTGCCCAATCGAAAGTGCAAAACAAGAAGGCACGTTTCTGAAATAACATGGGATTCGTTTTGCGGTTTTGTATAATCTACCGGACGTCCGTGGTAACACCTTGACCTTGAGCTGGCCTGAGCCCAGGTAGGTACGCACCGGCGATTTTCAACTCTCGGTATTAAGCCGAGCATTCAGAATCCAACAGAGCGCATCCCAGCGCGTTAAAAATACACAAAATCCAGTGCGCGAAAAAACCTTGCCCGTGCCTATTTTTTTTTTTTTTGCCTGATGTAGTACAGACTTTCAACAGAATACGAGGCCAGCACCCTAATTGCGTCACATTATCAATCACAATCTGAATCATTTTGAAGCCTATTGCTAATCCATTGCTTCATATGTTCGGAAAATTTGTCTGCTCAACAACGTAAATAACGCAATGAATGTTGTTGAACTGTCAAAATGAAAGCCATTTTAGTGTGATAAGCAATTACCCCGCAGCTTCTACTGGTTTAGTTAGCACTGACGTGCGACGTCGACTTCTTAACTTTATTTGAATTTGCTCAACACGCTGCATTGGTGTTATTTATCTAGTTCTTTACTAGATAGGACGAACCGTTGACAAAATATGGCAATCAAACATCTCTGAGTTCCTACCTACTTCATTCGTGATAATCGTACTTAATGATTTTTATGCTTACCTCAGCCCTGGCCGATTTAGGAATTTAATTGTCTGCTCTTAGCATCACGGTCTAGGGCCAATATTTATACTTACTTCTAACCATTTATTCTATACTTCTAACATACCGAAAAAATCGTTGTCTATAAATCCACAACCTCACAGGATCTGACCAATATTATGTCTGGACTTCAAAGGAGACCCCTGAGTTAGTTTCAGTCTTTCTTCTCAGAGTAGTCAGAGAGGTAAAACCGAACTCATCTAGTTTCAAAAACATAATTTATTTTTTACGTGTAAACGTGTTTGTACAAACCTATTTACAGAAATAAAATCATTTATCAATTACCTCGTGGCTTGAAAACCTAAAACTCTAACTTAAAAGTTAGATGCCAGAATAGGTAACAATAAAATTCCAAAAATAGTCTCCACATAAGCTACAAAGGTCAACAATGTGAAAAATAAAACAAACGACGACCTTACGCTTCCATATAATTCAAGTTTTTGCAAGTTTGCCTCTACCTGCAGACGGAGGCACCCTCAAGTGAAGCCAAGGGCCCTCAAGCCTTTATTTTTAGCCTCGTCTCGTCTCAGTTTGCATACAGAGAAATAAGAATCGCGTATCATTCTTATATTACTTGCTGTGTTGTGTTGCATTCTTGAGGTCTGGTTTATTTTTTTATTTCTTGAATATGAGTCCAAGGAATTTGATGCTTAATTTAATCTGACTTGGTTTGTGGTAAAATCTTGAAGGTATGAGATAAAGTTGATAATGTCGATGCTTTGTGACAAGAGGGGGAAAAACAAGTCAGTAATTATTCATATAAACTCAAACTCAAAGCATTTTGTCAATCAAACTATTTACAGGCACTCTTGAATTGTCAAAGGAGTCGGTCCTTCAGAAAGATGAAGCTATTTGCTTATTCCAACGCGTAGTAGGTTCCTATGGAGAAGAACGGGCTAACAACTTCATGGACACTTTTAAATTATATTATTACAAAATCAAGAAACCGTCTGTGGCTATAGATGTCACAATTAAGGCGCTTCCCTGACCAAACGACCTTGAGCGTTCGGTCCTTCTCTGTCCCGTTGGGGACTCTCGCTCTGTCTCGCTCCCTCCGCATGCTCATTTATCATAAAATTCACAAAAATAATGAAATTATTTGAATAAAAAAAGACAAGTAAAGTTTTAAAATAAAATAAAACGTGCGTTATTTAGATTTTTAAATTATCTATCCATTAGTGTAATCCTCAAATGAATAGAACGTCACCTTTAGCAAAAGATGCATGCAATCAATAATTTTAGTCACTTTTTTACAAGGGGATTTTAGATGTATTTATAACACATAAAAACAAATAAGAACGTGCAATGTGATAAATGTGATAATAGGATATCGAACATTAATAATGTGCTTTTAGCACTGCTTGCTTGCGTGCTTTTAGTTTGTTTTTTTTTTTTTTGCTTTTTTTTTTCTACTCAGTAAAAGAATATCTAGAGTCTTGCTCAAAATAACGGTTTTCTCTCATGTACAAAAGTGGCGATCTGTCCTATACAAACAATAAGATTTAGTCTATCCTATTTAATTTCATATAAAATTATAATTATAATTTGTAATGCCTGAAAAGGATGACATTAATATTGCTGAATAACTGTATTAAATTAATTATTATTGACATTTAATTTTGACGTAACTAAAATTTCTCAATTTTATTGTATAATTTTATTAAGTTTAAAAATGTTAAATGCATGCTAATTTAGAATGATAAGGGCAGGCGAATGATAATTGCAATGCTTGTAAAAGGCTGCTAAGTCATAAGTACTAACATAAGATAACACCAACATTGTAACACTTAGTTCGCAATAAACGTTTTGACTTTGACTTTGACTTTGACTTAGATGTAGTTTATTACCCATAGTGAATGAGTTCCTCTGAATAACGCACTATGACAAAGTTTGGTCGGGGTACCGCCTTAATTATAGAGCAGTACAAAAGAACGTTTTTATCGATGACACGTGTCCTGCAGTTACTAAACAACGCGCGACTTGCCCAGAGTAGCGCAAAAAAAGGAATTTTGTGTCTACTCTTCAAAATTGTCTCGGCTACAGACTAAGGAAAAGTTATTCCAGAAGTGGCCTAAGTACTTGACACTAAAGCCTTTTTATTCTCATCCTCTCCCATGTCCCATGACAAATAAGTACCCAACTTGACTCTTCCAGTCTCCCTAAGCTGGTGATAAACTTACCTCATCTTTATCATCTAGGGTCGGCTCCTAGTATTATATCATAACAGGACGCAGCTGAATACCAGTACCTACTTATTTTACATGGAGCGACTGCCTATCTGACGTCCACAACCCAGTTACTGGGTAACACGACACCCTTGGATAAGATTGGTTTATCGATTGTCAAAGATTTAACCCTTAATAACCTAGAGTTTCAATTTTGATACCAATCTTTTAAACCGAATGTTCACATTACTATTAGTTTTTTTTTATAGGTTGGCTGTACGTATTTTACTGTTGTATAATATTCTTTCCAACGAAATTAGAAAAAAATCAAATGTCATTATTGTTATATTTTATCTATGACATATTACTTGCGCGGCAAAGTGAACAAGTAAACACATTTTACTAAAAGTTTTGTTGAATACAAATTTGATATATTTTCTTTTTCTGAAGAATATAAATACTTTTGAGGTAAGTTAATATATTATTTTCGCTATGATATAATTATTTTTTGCGAGTGCATGTTTTACTTGAAGAAACTAGTGCTATTTTTGTGAGTATCAATTTTGATACTTCAGGCATTCCGCCTTACATAAAACCTACCTACTAATTCTTTAGCAATAAAAACTTTTTGAACTTCCGATTCATTATTTTTCTGCATAGCTTGGTGTTGGGATTACTTTTATTTTTATTTTATTATAGAAATTTATCAAAAATGCGACCAGAAGAGATTGAGAGCATATTGAAGCGGTTAGAAAATGGTGAAATTTCGGAAGACGATTCCACCGACAATGAAGATGACATAGACTATTATTCGAGCCAAAGAGATCGTCTGATGGAGCTAGAAGATGAAGAGGATGTAGGTAATTTTCCCACTGACCCAAACTTGGATGCAGATCCACCTGCAGAAAACGTAGATACCGACATGCAACATAATTTAGAGACTGTTGAACGAAGCCCAACTCCTACAACCAGCAGCCAGAACAACCTGCAGACTGCACCTTTCAACTCTAGAAACTTAGTGTGGAGAGTAAAGAATATGGACATAGTCCAAAATGCTTTCCAGTTTACTGGAAACACTGAGTATTCACAAGAAATTATGAACTTAGACACTCCTTTTCAGTTTTTTTCTTATTTTTTCGGTGAAGAAATTTTGAGATTTCTAGTGGACGAGTCAAATAAATATGCCTTCCAAAAGAATCCCAACTTTACAGAACCTGTAACTGTCTTAGAATTACGTAAATTTATTGGAATTCTTATTTTTACTAGTGTATATCATTATCCTAGTGTCAGGTCATACTGGTCAAACATTACAAAGTTTGAACCCATAGCACAAACAATGAATCGCAACAGATTTGATAAAATTCGACAAATTTTTCACATTAATGACGACTCTAAACATTTGCCCATTGATCATCCCCAGCACGACCGACTGCATAAAGTAAGACCAGTAATAGACTATTTGAACATGAAATTTATTACTGTACCATTTGAGCATCGTCTATCACTAGACGAGCAAATGTGTTCAACTAAAATTAAACATTTTATGAAACAATACTTACCCAACAAGCCCCATAAGTGGGGATTCAAATTATACGTTTTATGCTCTCTGTCTGGGTATGCCTACAGTTTTGAGATTTACTCAGGAGCTAAGGACATAGACCGTTTACCTGGCGAAACAGACCTCGGAGCTGTATCGAATACAGTTATTCGATTGTTACGACCAGTACCAAGGCACGTCAATCATATAACTTATTTTGACAATTTTTATACGAATATTCCTCTGCTACATTACTTGACCAACGAAGGTATTTATTGTCTTGGAACAGTACAGAGAAACAGGCTTGGAAAGTCGTGCAAGTTGCCGGAGAAACGGGAAATTATGAAGTCTAACGTACCCAGAGGAACATATCACGAAAATGTGGCCTCTCACGAAGGCCACGAATTTTCGGCCACAAGTTGGAAAGACAACAAACAAGTACTATTACTTTCCACGTATGTTGGCGCTGAACCAGCGGATACTATAACCCGCTACGAAAAAAAACTAAAGGCCAATGTTCAAGTATCATGTCCTCGGGTCATAAAAGAATATAATGCACACATGGGCGGCGTTGATTTGATGGATAGCTTCATTGGTCGATATCGCATCCGCATAAAGTCGAGAAAGTGGACAACGAGGCTCTTCTACCACTTGTTAGACATGACTGTCATCAATGCTTGGGTACTATACAAAAAGGTAAACACAATGAAAGGAAAACTTCAGAAGAATATTATGAAGTTAGCAGATTTTAGAACTGAGCTTGCCAATACTTTATGTAGATATCAAAGTCACTCGAAAAATAAAAGGGGAAGACCCAGTACCAACAGTCGACAAGACACTACAGTACCTTATAAAAGACCCCGGACAGGTGTACAAGTACTACCCTCTACTGACGTGCGTTGCGATTGTATTGGTCATGAAAAAATATTTATGGATTCTAGAAATAAGTGTAAATTTAATAATTGTAGAAAACTTACCTCCTGGTTCTGTAAAAAGTGTAAAGTGTCGTTATGCGATAATAAAAACAATCAATGTTTCGCATTATTTCATGCATAGGTATATCTGATTTCTTTATGGCGTTAATGCCTGAAGTATCAAAATTGATACCTGTTTTTTTTTTCTAAATAAATATGTAAAATAAATATTGTGATTTTTTTAGCTATTTTTCCCTTCATCTAGACCCTCAAGCAAACACAGTAATATTAAAAATAAATCACTTTCGTAAATCAGGCTACTAAGGGTTAAGAAAACAAAAAAAAACATTACCTGTCAGAAACAATAGTAGCTAAGGACACAGCCCAGTCAGATCCACACCAGCCCTGATCAACAACAGGCGAGATGTAGTTCTGCCAGCGGGTCCTGGCATCGAACTGGCGTGGGTAGTCCATATCCTTGTCAATATTGATGGGCCCGAGGCGGGAAGTCTCACGACTCAGTGGTAAAGTACCTGAAATTTAAGAAGGAAATTTGAATTTCTCAGTAGTAGCCCGGAGTCTGGATTTGTGCCCGGTTGATGGCAATAAGCTCACCACTGTTACATGGGACTTAAACATAACTGGTGAAATGTAGTTGTACTATAGGTTATCCTAAGGGGATTACAGACGTGATGTTAGATAAGTTGCTAAGCTTGAAAACAGTGTGCTCTGAATCTACAGACACGGTATTTAAAACAGAGCCATCTAGTATAAATATTAGAAGCTTTCACAGAGTTACCATGGTACAAAAACGTTTTATATGTAACAAGTCAGCGAGACAACTTTAGATGCCTCAGCATACAACCGAAAAATAATTTGGGCAACCGCAGACGCCCTGGCGTTTGAGTGGAAGCTTTTTTTAACTTTGGAGGCATTTCGTTCTGTTGGATACTTGGATTGGTGTACCTACTTACTTACTTATTAGCTAAGTTTGGTCAGAGCGCTATAAGGATCGCGAGTTTCATTTCTGCATGGGACACATATTTATATTGCCTATGGATGTTGCTTGTGCATGAAAGATTTGCATGTATTTTTACTCCTAAAAAATTAATCCTATTAAAGGCTGATTTTACCAGACTCAGATATCTTTTAACCGTGGAATCTTGCAGTTCTAGTCCGGAAAAAGTGTCAAAAATTAAAAAAAACTCAGTCTATGCGTTATTTTAGGTACTTATAAAATTTGGTGAAAATCGCCTTTAGTGTACTTACTATATCTACCGGTTTGAGAAAAAGGCATCTTCGTAGGTATCACACTGAGAAGACGCTGGTTGGTTTTCAATTTAAAATTTTAGTCTTGAGCTTTTTCTATACCTACCTACCTATATGAATAAACAGTAACGGTAGGTACAGTTCGGCCGTCGAGAGAATGCGTTCCTGACACCTGTCAGTTTCATACAAACAAATACGTGTTTTGCGAATTTGATCTTTATTTGTTACTAGAATTGTCGCAATGACAGGTGTGAGAACGCACTCTCTCGACGCGACGACCGGACTGTAAGCTAAGAAAACTACGCTTCTAAATTTGAAAAATAAGACAGTAATTATTTATCGGTTGTTATGGCATTTAGAATCGAACTAAGCCATCGTCCTTTCTCATAATGAATATACCATAACCCACATATTATTTCTATTCAATACAATTGAACTCGGTCAACTTGTATCCGACCACAATGAAAGTCGCGGGCGATACCGCTTGGGACCGTCATCCACGATATTTCTCTTGAGTAACAAATTCAAATCACCAATGAGTGGGCTGGGAAGAAGAAGTGGTGCAACAAACTCCAGAATACACGATACAACTAAACGCAAACTAGTTAAACCACGTTCGATGACGCGTCCTTTAAGGACCACCAATGAAATAGTAGTGATGAGACATTCTGGCTACTCCTTGATGATTTGAGTGAACTCAAATTCTTCTAAATAAACAGACAGCTGTTCTCCTGGGGAGTTTGTTGCGCCACTTCTTCCCAGCTAAAGCAATAGCAAGTGAAGGGCGGGCGTTTTGCGGGACTGTCTTATATAAATTTGACGTACGCACGACGACAAGCTAACATCTCATTGTACGAAAAGCCTGTACAATTCAAGGTCAGCTAAAACTGTAAATGCATAGCTTGATATGTCGTCGAGTGTACAAAAAGATCCTCAGCCTAGTTTAAATAAATGACTTTTGATTTTGAATTTGGAACACGTTACTTTTGAGTAGCGTCATGGACGATGGGCGTTACAGTACCTAGATCTGTTTTCATTGTGACTAGCGACAGCCTGGCTACACTTTCACCTTTTGTTCCTACTTCAATGGCTGTCTAGGTCGGTCTACTTTCGAGTACTAATGTCCATGTTTCAAAGGGTCTTTAGATTTAAATGGGTTTGCGACGATTGGCGATTAAGTCGTTGTTTTGTGAGACGTTGAAAGCTGTCTGGTGCATTTTCTACTGACTACCCACACACGCAGTAATTTTTCAAGTATACAAGTGTGGTAGCCACCCCCAGACAAGGCGCAGCCTGAACCGCTGAAGGTAGATAGAACATAATGATCCTAAAAAAGGGTCTTTTGAAAAGCTACTCCTGAATAGGTCAAAAAAGACGCAGAACAGCTGGTAGCATAATATTGACGTTATGCAGTTACGCCCTATAATAAACTTCAATATAATTGGATACTTTATAGACCACAAAATTTATAATTAAGGCACTGATTCATTCACTATGTAAATTCACCTATCGCAAGCAAGATTTATTAGGTATGCTATACGATTTTAAATCTTATTCAGCAAGCAATAAATGGAAAGTTCATAATGGTACGATTTGACGATTTAAAGCTGTCAGATATTTTAATGAAAATGCATTGTCTCTTAGCGGATTGTATGTCAGGAGTTCAGGACTTGTTTAAAGTGAGTTGTTTAGAATGTATACCCACTGGAGATCGTGTTGCTACCTCCTTCCAGACATCAATTGACGTTAATGGAACATTAATGTGGGTAGCAACACAATAAATCGAGAAAGATAGAACGAGAAGAAATTCTAGACATACATATGACGTGAATCTCTGCGGCAACAGGTTTCTGGAAGATGCGAAATGAGACATACAAGAAGTGAGAAAATAGAAGGAAGATAAGAACCTGGTCAATACCTGAGAAGGCTCTCGTTAAATAGTAGCGTCAAGGCTCCCACAGACAGGCGCGACGCGACAGCACGACACAAAGGCGCCGCTCGTCGCGCGGCACGCGGTGCCTTTGTATCACGCTGTCGCGTCGCGCCAGTGTGTACGAGCCTTCAAGCGTATTTTCGTAGGTAACCTAAGAGATTCCTCTCAAAGAAGCCCTATTCCCGATATTGGTGCGATTTCTACTATTCATATTTTTGTTATAATGTAAAAAACTACTTACCAAGTTTATAAATAAGTCCATCCTTGAGTTTCTTCCCGTGGAACTGGGTGTAGTTGGTAGCTCTCCATCCAAGGCGCGATTGTCTGACGTTCCTGACGACTTCGTCGCTCATCAGGCATGGGTCGTGGTCGCAATCCCAAGAGTGTTCTTCGCCTTCTGGGTGCACGCATACACTGTTGGAGAAATAACGAGGTCAGAGAGTAGGAGAGGGAGTAGTTGTGGCTGTTGGTTTCAAATTGTCAAAAGTAGAGAGCATTAGAGTGAATCTATTTTAATATTGAGGTTTGTCATCAGAACCCAAGCTCATATTATATTCGTAAATCGGAAAGAAATTGGCATTAACTTCGAAATTTTCAGGTTAATAGGTAGGTATGCTACTTTTTGGCAAGTGTTCGCCATCGTTGACCGCATCATTGCTTACTGTCAAGTGAGATAGTGATCAAACTTTATTCAGACAAACAAAAGAAAAAGAACTTTATGGAAAGGTCAGACGGATTGGATTTCTTTGTTATGTTATTATTAGACTGGGTACTCAGATGAGCCACAGTAGAACGACGGTGTAGCCACATCAGCACATCACAATGCCTCACCTCTTGTCGTGGTTTCTGTGTAAT
Organism: Griposia aprilina; assembly: GCA_916610205.1. Taxonomy (NCBI): domain Eukaryota; kingdom Metazoa; phylum Arthropoda; class Insecta; order Lepidoptera; family Noctuidae; genus Griposia; species Griposia aprilina. The sequence goes on along the minus strand of OU744304.1, from coordinate 17,202,134 downwards.
AACACCTGCACTATGAAAGACCTTTTCGAGGCCAACGATAACGCTGTCGACGTGGCCGAATTCTGGTCGAAGCTTAGTTAAAACAAATAAATGGAATCATCGATACGACAAAGAAGATTAAAGTGGAGGAAATTGCTGCATACTCTTTCCACGAAATCCATGAATGAGTTGACTAACCACTTTCAAGAGGAAAAACTAATATCCTTGTTGGGAATTAACATCACAAACATCGATCTATCATGATGACATCAAAAACCAATGTTTCCTACGATGAACGATTCTGCGCTACCTACAAAATGATAAATGAATCAGCTGTATGCGCTGGCACAATTCTGAGTCGCGAACAATAAACGCTATATTTATCCTAATGTCATTCAATACCTTATGATGTTATAAGGTCAATATTCAGGGCCTAGACGAGAGCAAAGTTTTGTAGAAGGTTAACTTGTTATAAGCGGCATATTTCGAGCCATTATTAGAAACTCCTCGAACTACGTCTTTGGTCTAGTGATCGCTGGCGCTACCGCTGAGCATGAAGTCCAGGGTTCGATTCCCGGGTCGAGCAAAGTGCTATTGGGTTTTTCCATCAGAAATTTCTCAGTAGCAGCCCGAAGTATGGATATGTTCCCGGTTGATGGCAATAGGTTCGCCACTTAACATAACTGGTGAAATGTGGCTATACTATAGTTACACCTCATTCCTTCGGGAAATACAGACGTGATGTTATGTTCTATTAGCTTTTGCCCGCAGCTTCGCCCGCGTGGAGGTCGGAAATTATCCCACTGGAACGTACTACCGGGATAAAAAGTATCCTACATGTTAATCCATGTTATAAACTATCTGTGTTCCAAATCCCATCCAAATCCGTTCAGTAGTTTTTGCGTGAAAGTGTAACACACATCCATCCATCCATCCTCACAAACTTTCGCGTTTATAATATTAGTAAGATAAAATTATGTTAGAAATAAGTAACGCCGGAAAAACGAGCTTGTCTAAAATCTTAAAGCATGGGTTCAGTGTGGTTTACAACAGCAGACCCCTCCCGTGGGAGTCAAGATAGAGCTATCTCTGAATCTACGTAACGTTATCGTAACGTGGTTTTCGACAGCCAGATTTCGTTTAACTTGATAGGACTATCTCTCTCGTCACACGTCGAAGAAATGGGTCATTCTACCAATTCCCATGAAAACATCTTGGTGGACATCATTTTATTCTTATATCTTCTAGTTCCTATCCAACAATAGTTTATTGTTGATGCGGCACGATTAATTAGCAGAATAATGCGCAAATTGCGCAAGCGCAGCTTAAAATTAACCCTTCAGTTACCAATAAACCTTCTGAACGGGTTCAGACAACAGATGGGTCCATCTGTTTTGCATTAACAACTAGGGATGCGACATATCGAGGTCGACACTCGATAATGACATTGTTTATCGATCGTAGGCGTCTGTTTATCGATACATCGCTCGTGCCTCAATATGGCGTTAATTGAAGCAATGATGAATGAATGATGTTCAATGATACTCACTGATATTATTGTTTTACTTTATTGATGATATTCTGAATTTAGCGTGAGATGGCGACGGTGTTTGATTTTATCGCCTTGTCATCCCTTGTTTGTGGTGAATGAATGGTATGAGACATCTGAGATAAATCTCGATTTACTTATTAGGTGCGAATCTATTGTGAAGATGGCGATGACGTCACTAAACTGGCTGACGTCAACAACGCATTGTTGGGTCTATTTTGGAGATGTCACTTTTGTAATAACTTTTGCTAATTGTTTATGATAATATCTCCGTTACTTGGGCAATATTAGCGTTGCCTTTCAACCGACAACGTCGCCGAGTGTCATATTACATACAGTCCATTCGTAGGTATTACCTCTGAGTTTGCATGACTGTCAAAATCACAGTGATCTTTATTGCCGTTGCAATAAGGTTGCTGTTGGGTTGCTGCCAATGACAAGTCTGTCAAATTCACAATGATCTTTATATTCGTTACAATAAGGGTGCTATTGGGTTGCTGCTGTCAGAGGTACAATAACTGTGAATGGACAGTAAGTACGCGGCCATAAATGTAACAACATTTAAGTTCTAGAAGAAGTTCGGTTTTAGAGCGTCGCGTCGTGTTGTCATTGATGCTAATGTTACAGTATTTTTCGAACACAAACTCAAAGCATTTATTTCAATTGAACCTACAGGCACTTGAATTTACAGGCACTTTTGAATTTTCAAGGAGTTGGTCAGTTAGTCAGAAAGTTGAAGCTAGTTGCCCATTCCGAAACGTAGATCTCTTTGGAGAAGGACGGGCAAGAAACTCCAAGGACTCTCTTTTTAAATCAAGATATTACAAAATCCTGGGTACATTATTATTGTTGCTTCTATATGTGAGAACAATGTAAAAAAATATTAAGAAACAATTCAAAATATAAGATTAGAAATAAAAATAAGCCGTGGCAGTTAAGAGATGACCAGTTCCAATCGACGGCGCCCGTTCAGGAACACGATATGTTCTAAATGTGTAATTTAATATCGTGATGGCCCAGTGGTTATGGCCTCACCTCTCATACTCGAGGTTGTGGGTCAAATCCGGGCAAGTACAGATGTGACTTTTTCAATTCATACATGTAAGTAGAGCAATGGTGGCCCAATGGAATCGGCCCCGACTTTCAAGATGTAGGTCGTGGGTTCGAACCCGGGCAGGCGCTTTACTTTGTGTAAATAATTTCATCACCACTGCTCTCAAAACGGTGAAGGAAAATATCGTGAGGAAACCGGCATGTCCTAGAACAAAAAATTCGAAGACATGTGACATCCACCAATCCGCACTAAGCCCGCGTGGTAGATTACAGCCCATTCCCTCTCAAAGAGAGGAGGCCTGAGTCCCAGCAGTGGGAACATTATAGGCTAATTATGTATACATGTAGGTACTTTCTGAGTTTATCTTGGACACTGATATCGGTGAAGGAAAATCATCGTGAGGAAATCTGAACTTAGGTATAGTTAATATAAGTCTGAAATTGGCAATCCGTCTTGAGCTCGCGTAGTGATCAATGCTCGTGCCTTCTCTCTATGAGAAGAGGACTTTGCTCTGCAGGGGACAGTATTAGGCTGGTATTATTATTTACTGAAACTTTGCTGGATGGGGTGGTGGACTGTAAGAGTGCCTTCATACTGGTGTTGGTTCTTACATTACTTACATTGATTATACCTAACCTAACGATGCGATGAAGATGATGTAAGCGATGCGTTACCGCGGCATGTACGTTCGATAGCCACCTCCGCTGGATGCGAAGGATACCTTACTTGGCATTTAAGATATATTCCAATATTCATGGATGCGTTTTAGACTGCATGATTGCAGAAATCGTAATATCAGACGCCATGTTGTGACGTAAAATACAAGGGCACCCAGTATATCGTGAACTGTCATTTTGGCGCCACTATCGACGTTTACCAGCAATGGTAAACGTCACTTCAACGTCAAACTCAGCACTTTAATATTAGTTCCCTTTTCTGCTGCATACTAAGTAACACTAGTACCATTAACATGGTTTCAAAGAATTTATGGTGTATAAATCAAAGTAAGGAATTTTATTACCGTAATAACACCTTGTTTTCTAAAAGGAGATGCTAAATTGTAGGATTATTTACGTGCTGTCGTAAAACTGGGTAATTAATATTATTTGGTTATTCACTGTCTAATTGACCTCGTAAATGCTTTGCCACTTTTGACAAACACTCCCAGTTAATTTAAAAAACAAAGCATTTAATTCAATTAAACCAATAACAGGCACTTTTGAATTGTCAAGGGATCGGTCAGTCAGAAAGTTGAAGCTAGTTTCTCATTCCAAAGCATAGTAGATACCTATGGAGAAGAATGGACAATAAACTCCACGGACACTCTTTTAAATGAAAATATTGTTACAAAAATAATTGAAACTCACACTATCTACATATTTTTGACATATGCTTGAAACTATCTACATATTTGTCAAATGTGACAAATATGTAGATAATTTCCACCTTAGTGAAGAATAGCTTAAGACCAATGGGTCGTAAACCATTATTAGACCTCGTTTTCTGACGTGCAAGTAGCATTCAATATAGGGTGGTAAAGCAATTCAATCTACCTAGCCTTTTCCCAAGTTTGTCGGGATCGGCTTCCAGACTAACCGGGTGCAGCTGCATAGGTACCAGTATTTCACATCACAACCCAGTTACTGGGTACCACGATACCCCTTGGTAAGAAAGGTAGTCAGACTTTTGGGTTTCTGAGTACCCGGAACGACTGTCAAAGATCTACGAATGACAGCCAGGACCCAAGGATTAACGCGCTTTCCGAGGCATTGAGGGGTCTCGATATGTATTGGATTGTCACGCATCAACGGACCGGCCGCGTCAAGCATAGCTTAACTTTCGGTCGACTTGTGCGGCTGTTATTATTTAGCCGCGATCCCGTCGGCGTAGGGGTAGGGTGGTAAAGCAGTAACGAGGTCGAATATATAAGTTATATCAGTATTTACGTTTATTATGTTAGAACAAGGACTATAATAGTCTATAATAATCACTCCTAATATTTGTTCAACTTCAAAAGCATTGTCATGAGGAAAGTTTTTGAGTATGATGTCTATAAGATTATGGGAAGACCAAAGAAACGATGAATGGACTGTGTGAACGATGATATGGATAGAAAGGGGGTGACTACCGACGATGAGACGAGATGACGACTAATAGAGAAGTATGGGAGAAAAAGTCATGTTGCGCCTGCTCTAAGTAAATTGGGATACAAGGGCAGGAGAATGATAATGATTAAGATGCTCTAAAAGCATCAAAAATAATCTCATTTACTCAGACACACACAGGTAGAGAAATGGCAATGATGAGGGTTTCGTGATGGTGCAAAGGAGGAAGCGTCGATCGCGAACGAACAAGAACCGCTGCGGCAAGGCTCCTACAGAGCCCAAATTCAGCTTGCGCGCTGCAAAACCGAACACACCGGTGTACATCTACCGCTTAAATTACAAGGCGGAAGACATCGTGGAGTAAGTGCGTCAGAAGACGAGGTATACGCCGAGGGTGCAGTTATTGGAGTCGCACCGCAACGTCAACTTCAAGGCGTTCACGGTGCGTGTACCAAATTGTTATCTGCCCGTCGTGATGGAATAAAACTTTTGGCCGCAGGACGTGGTGTTCCGTCGCTTCCGCGGGCAAGTACCACAGGACAGCACAAGGACAAGCTAGTGATGTGCTTTTTTTATACAGTTACGTCATTGCCAACATTTTGAATGAAATTGACAGTTCGAAAAGGTGACATTCGTCTACTAAGTGGAAAAGGAATTTGTTTTGTTAATATCTCAACAATATCGCTCTCTAGGCTTATCGTGCATAAATTCAACAATTTTTTTTTTTTTTATAGGCCACTGGTGCATCGCACCTGCTTCGCACGGGTGCGTGCGATAGTCTTGTGGCGACATGTAAAAATATCTAGATTTCTGTGCTATAACTAAGTTTAATATTAATGTAAGATACACGTAAACCCTCCGGAATAAATTCTCTATAGGTACTATGATTTTTAATTTGCTAGACTAAAACGACAGCTGCGATCGACCTTTTTTGTCAACATGACAGTTCAGCGATAGTAGCAGCTGTCATTTTGTCAACATGACAGTTCAGCGATTGACTATCGCTGAACAGTCATGCTGACAAAAAAAAAACATACCAAAACCAAAAGTCAAAAAAATTGCGTGACTAAAATGACAGCTGTTATTCAGCTGTCATCTTGGTCACGAAAATTAAAAATCAAAGTTTAAATGATGGTGAAAACCGCATTAAAATCCGTTGCGCAGTTTAGAAGGACAATGCGGTCACACAGAGATGACAGACAGACACGAAAAGCGTCTTAAATTTATTATAATACAGATATATGTAGTTTTTTTAAATAGATACTTTATTACTACTTATTATATGTGTTATTAAGATACCATATCCATTAATACTAGAGCAACTATTTAGTTATCTATTAGTATTAAATCATTGATTAATCAGTAGGCAGATACTTAAAAAGTAATAAGTACCACTTTAATCGATATTATAATCGCTCCATAACAATAAGTTCTAAGTAAACACTTAAAATTCAACAGAAAACAGACATTCTTGAATCCAGGAAGTAATTTGTAATCTTGAGAATGTTACTCATTTGTTTTTAATTGGTATACTGATGTAATGTTTTTATTCTGTGATTATGATAACAACATAATATTATGGAAAAACTATTGGATGATATCTCTCTGTTCCAAAACTATTGGATAATATGTAAACAAACGGATCAGAAAAACATTACCGTAAAATGTCTTATAGGACAACGCCGTGTGTGAACGGATGGCGCGGTACGGCAGAATGTCGTGTGTTGTTTTAGCAGCGGATTACTGCCAAGTTATATTTGTACAATCTCAACAAAAAAAAAACCTAAATCTCCAAACGCCTTTTTGACACTTCCTGTGACCCGAGGGCTGGATTTTACCTTGGCCAGAGGCTAAGCATTGCCATACAACGTGGCAATGCCGCCAGTCTCTTGGGTAAATTACCAGTCGACAGCGATGCCGAGGAATTTTTCGACGCCATTTTTTAATTTGTGCATAGTTTTAGTTAGGTTAGGTTATTATATTTTAATAGTAAATACTATTGTAATTTAATAAAATACCACATAATAAATTATGTTTGTAGGATCTAAAAATTCATACAATATTGATAAACAAAAAAAAAACGTTCTTAATCTATGTTTTTGCCTTGAGACCTACACAGCAGATAGAATACTGACTACTGACTGACTGTTGTGGAAACCCTCCTTTATAGTTACTATACTCTATGGTGGAAACCGTCCGTAGGATGTAAACCAAGACAATTCACTATAACTTTCTTTTAAATAAGTATTATCACATGTTTCAGGTCTTAGCTTTTCTACCAAATCTTCCAGCATAACGGTACTAGGAAGAACTCAAAATATTTTCCATTACCACAAATAGGAGAGCAATAATTACAGGTTTAGCATAATGGGCCTAAAAAGTTTCCACTGCTGGAACACAAGCCTCCTCTCTGTGAGAGGGAGAGGGCTGTAATCTACCACGCTGGCCCAGTGCGGGTTGCTAGATGTCACATATCTTCGAATATTTGGTTCAAGGACATGCTGGTTTCCTCACGATGTTTTCCTTCACCGTTTTGAGAGCAGTGGTGATGAAATTATTTACACAAAGTAAAGCGCCTGCCTGGGTTCGAACCCACGACCTACAAAGTTGTAATTCGGGGCCGATACCATTGGGCTAACACTGCTCATAATTACGATTACAGGTTTAAATTGCACATAACTATGTAGCACGATACTGCCTGCATTGGACACAGTAGGTACTATGGCACGGCTATTAATATTGCTTCCTCTTTGGTCGGTTATTACTTATTACAGATCTAGTTAACTTAGATAATTATTTAATTAAAGCATAAACTAAGACTTTAATACATTGTACTCTTAGTATAAAGTTTGTTGGAAAATGAAGTGTTTATTCACAGACAGATTTTTTTACAATAAAATAAATAAACTCCTGCCTTATGTACTCCAAACTTCCAAGGCAGGTTTTTAACAGAGACAGCTCCGATATTGGTTTTCTTATCAAATTTTGTTGTGCCATTCACGAGGAAGAGAATTTTTAAGTAGAGCTCCTTAAGTTCTGAGTTGAGCTGCACGTTTACCGACAAATACGTGCTCTTACTAGACAGGTCCACTCAATCTGTGTGGTTTTTCCTCAAAAGACCCATTCAGACACCAATCCATAAGGTCTTCACGTGATCAGACCAAGATTATTTCTGGACTTCAAATGAGAGTCACAGAAACAAACCCAGAGGTCGCAGGACCTCTGAGTTTGTTTCGGCCTTTCTTCTCATTGTAGTCAGATTGGAAACGCCGACCTCATCTAGTTATTAAAATATGATTAGCGTGTAAAAGTGGTCATACAAACCTACTCACAGAAATAAAATCATTTATTATTTAATCATTTGACGTATACTTACACGATATCATGTTGACGGTAAACGTACAAAAAGCTATGACTAAACGTTTTAATTAAAGTCATCTAATTATTTATTTCAGCACATTTCAAGCGCATTGTATCATTTTATTGTATTCATCATGCAATGATCGCATTCACTGTGCACGCTAATTGTTAATTCAGTATTTTACAGATCTATTAACAGGTCTGACGTTATGCTGTATAATGTTCTGCCCCCAGAACCTTGAGCCTCGTTAGACGAAGTGGAAACTGATCAAATTTCAGACACAACAATCGTTCGGAGATGATATCAAGTTTGTCTTCAATTAATTGAATGTCATTGTTGTAAAGTCGGCAAAAAATATTGTTAAGCAAACTGGCTACCAACTTAATTTGCCCGTATATTCAAATAACAGTTCTGTAATTTTTTGACAGTTTTATGAAATGGCTATAGCACGGCAAACTGACGTAAGGTGTCGCTTTGCTTAACGATTAATTTCTCTGACTTTGTAATAACAGCCAGCAGCCTGTAATGGTCACTTTGGATGGCATGCATGACGAGGTGATATAAAAACTTATTTTTTCAGTGATTCAAATTTATGGTGGCTTTCAAGTGTAAAAACCATCACAAAATTGAATCACTGAAAAAAAAAAGAAACAAAAAACGTTTTTAGTGACCTGTGGTGAACAATACGAGCTACCAAGACTTCACACCACCTCGGACACTGCGACATGCGCTTGTGACAGCTCGACGACAAAACGCTGACCTGTCACATGCGACTGTCATCTCTCGTCGTCGTCTGTCGCTGTTCGCCATGTTTAATAGACCAAAATGAACATAGAGAGCGCACAGCGGTCCACTAGCGCCACTACTTTAAAAATATATTATCTCGTGACTGAGAAGGAATTATGAATAACAGCTTGTAGGGACCCTCGGTAAGGGTGTCTAGAGTTTTCTAATACCTTTTATAAAGTTTTATATTGAGACACGAAGCCACAAATTTCGATCTAAAGAAAAGCGGCCACATTTCTCTAGATTGTATTTTGTTGCTTCGTCTCTCAATATGAAAGTTTATAAAAGGTATTACAAAATTCTAGACACACTTACCGAGGTCGCTTATTGAGCCGTTATTCAAAATTCATTCTCAGTCACGAGAATTTTTTTTTTTAAAGGAGAGGCGCTAGTGGACTGTTGTGCGCCCTCTTTAATCAAACTATTATAAAATGTGTACAAATAGGTACTCATACACTTGCCACTTATCTAAGAAATAAAAATAGCGCCAGGAAACAATTCATCTAAAACTAGTTTGACTTCAATGAGAATTTCCGCAAAAATACCTATCAAAAACCATTAGATAAGTACTTTAAAACAGGTAATTTTTTTTCGCTTCCTTTGTACGTAATACATAAAAACTGAAATAGAAATGACGAAATTCTCAAAACAGTTTGGGCACAAAAACTTTGGTCGTTGACCGATGTGCTAAGCACAAAGTCCGATCTAGACTGCATAAGTTTGTGTCACGGCTTCAAGCTTTTGTTATAAAATAAGCGAATAAAAATAATAAACGATCCGAGGTTTTTTGTGTTAAATTTTTACTTTTTGCTTTAAAGAAATAAGAAGTCTTTGGATCATCTACAAATTGTTTTTGGGACTTATAAGTGATAAATTGATAATAAATATAGATAGATAGATATAAGACGAAAGTCTTCAACGCGTGCGTCCTGCCAGTTATGACTTACGGAGCCGAAACGTGGGCACTCACGATGAGACTGGTCACTAAGTTTAAAGTCGCTCAGCGAGCTATGGAGAGAGCTATGCTTGGAGTATCTCTGAAGGATAAAACCCGAAACGAGGTGACCCGCCAGAGACCCAAGGTAACCTACTTATCCCAAAGACGAAGCAAGCTGAAGTGGCAATGGGCTGTTCACATCTCTCGCAGAAACGACAATCGTTGGCAAACGAGTTCTAGAATGGAGACTGCGTTTAGGCAAACATACTGTGGGACGCTCGCCGTCCAGGTGGAGTGACGACTTGCGGAAGGCGACTGGCAGAGACTGGATATGGAGAGCCGAGGATCGGGATCAGTGCCGTTAACTAGGAGAGGCCTACGTCCAGCAGTGGACGAATATAGGCTGATGATGATGATGATGAATAGATATGAAGTTTTGAGTAAACATGAGGATGTGGAACACTAAGAAACGATGGATGAACTGTGTGAAAGATGATATGGCTAGAAAGGGAGTGACTACCGAGATGACGAGTAATAGATCAATATGGACGAAAAAGAAATTGGAATAAGGGCAGTAGAATCATGATGATGACTAGGTATACTTATAGACTTTTCAGTGGGTAGGAACCAACAGTTAGAAAATAACGTCATTCACCTGCCCTTATAGGTACACAAGACGGTATATCAAGCCATACATTTCCAGTTTTCGCTGACCTCGCATTGTATTGGCTTTTCGTACAATGAAAAGTCAGCTTATACTGGAAATGTATAGCTTGATAATTATGTCGTCCTGCGTACATCATAATTTATTTGACATCGGCACAGCAACATCATGTACGTAAGGAAAAATCTACATCTTTTTAGTAAAAGAGGTGAAAGACACAATTATATCACTAGAAATAGGGATCAATTAGTTCAACCAGGTTTCAGGCTGGCTAAAGTGACTCATCTTTCATGGGGTACTGTTTAAAATGTTACAATAAAATACCTCCCCATATTCTTCAACTGAATGAAACTCACTATGCAGCCAAGCATATTATAAGTTGGGGGATTACATCGCTGATAAAAATGCTTGGCTCAACGCTGGTCCTGCTCCACAAGGGCGCATAAACTAATTGATTAGCATTTGAAAACATTGCATTAGTTTTTTTAAATCTTCAGCAGCTCCAACAGTGGAGCTGCTGAAGATTTAAAAAAACTATCTTTGCATAGTATAAATTCAATGTTTTAGTATTGTATAATTGCATAGCACATGTGTGAGTAATAAGTACCTACTATAAAGCTACCATTTAATAGGTTTTTCTTTCATTGACTTGAATGTGCCCTGGCGGCTGAGAGTATGTCATGCTAATGTCGCGCTGGTGGCGGCGTGTGTGTTGGATCATTAAATTCCCTTTAAAATGGTTGAGCTAAATGGTGCTGATCCATGTGTCATGTTCGTGAACGGGAGCCGTCAGTGGGGACTGGACATTTCTTAGCTGCCACGGCTTATTTTAATTTAATTTAATATTTGAATTGCTTTTGTCTTTTTATTACGGACGCTTTTAACGTTCTGCATCGTTCTCTCATGCATAATTTCAACATGAACGATGTAACCTATATTTTGTAACCATATTTTAATTTAAAAGAGTGTCTATGGAGTTTCTTGCCCATTCTTCTCCATAGAAGAACGGGCAAGAAACTCCATGGACTAGCTACCCATTCCAAAGCGTAGTAGGTACCTATGGAGGTACCTACTACGCTTTGATATATTGCGAATGGGTAGCTAGCTGCATCTTTCTGACTGACCGACCCCTTGACAATTCAAAAGTGCCTGTAATTGGTTTATGTGAAATAAATGCTTTGAGTTTGAGTCTTCTTCTAAACATCTCGTATCAAGTCTTATTAGCCGTCATCTGAGGAACCCCTCTCTGGATATTATACAGTATCAGCTTTCTTGCACTCTGACCGTTATTTCTTTGATTTATCCATCAAATTAATAATCGAGAATGCCAGATTGAAGCATAATTATATGAAAAAAAAAATACAGTTCTTAAGTGTTATTTGATACAATTCGTTTATTAAAATTAGGAATAAAATATCGATCTTATTATAATAAAGAACACATAACATTAAAGTATATAAAATCACGTTATTTCTGACATCCAGAATAGTTAACACAAATATTAGATGACATTAATAGAAATAAGTATCATCTCCATTTCAATGAAAGACTAAAACATTTTGATATAATTATGTCCACTACTTCTACTACTATTAGCCTGCATCATTCCACTGGTGGGCAAAGGCCTCTCCCCATGACTTCCAGCTCTTTCGATCCATTGCTAAAGTGGATCACTGGTCGTTTGTTTTCTCTAGTTCGTCCCGCCATCTTTTAAGGGGTCTGCCGCGACGCCTTCTGGCTGTGTCAGGGTTCCACGTAGTGGTTATTTTGGACCAGAGTTCATTGGGCATACGGCAGACGTGGCCAGCTCAGTCCCACTTCAGCTTAGCGGCTTTTTTAGCAACGTCAGTAATCTGTGTTTTGGAGCGCAGTGTGTTGTTGCAAATATGGTCTGTTAATTTGACGCCTTGGACGGAACAACTAGGATTTAAGCATTTTTTTATATTGTATCCCTTTCTCGCATAGTGTCTGTCACATCATCACAAATGTCACCTTTCAAATCAAAATATTTTATTTCACATAAACCAACATGGGCACTTATGAAACGTCAGAAGCTAGGTGCACGGTTCCAATTGGTTGTTTCCATGGAGAAGAGCCGGCAAGAAACTACACGGTTACTCTTTTAAAAATAAGGGGCTTTTTCAAGTTACAGTGTTAATAGGTATGTAGGTATGTATGTAGGCCTGTCAATAGGTAACAGGTACTCAACAAAATATTAAATGGTCTACAAAACAGTCTACAAGTTAGGCCTACAGAATTTTCATGTCAAAAGTTTAATATTGCAGCTACTCGTACTTCAGGTAAGTACGAACTTACTCAAATCCCATATTGTAACTGCCCCTTTGGTCTCGTGGTCGTAACCGCCACTGATGAGCGGGGGAACCTGGGTTCGATTACCAGGTCGGGCATAGTGGGTTGGGTTTTTTCATTACGAATTTCTCAGTAGCAGCCCGGAGTTTGAAAGTCGGTGATGTGACACCTCCTGCTCGGACATCATGTACCTAGCTAATCTCCGTTGAGATTGGCCACCGTGACCGAAATCGGTCGGAAGGTACTTATATCTTAATCAAAAAATCACCAATGGTAAAGCTAACATAATCTAACCGAAGAAATCAAGCCTTCATAATTGAATAACTTAGGAGCAGACCAAAAACTGATTTGGTGACTAACAGACCTACTTACTTAAAATTCAATTCAATCGTCTGTTTCTATCACGAAATATGAGCAAAAAACTGTAAAAACAAAAACTGTTCTGTAACCGAGGAAAATAATTTATTTTATTGTTTCGTCTGACTCAAACAGATCAATGGTAATTTGCATTAATTAAATGCAGGTGTGAATCGTCTTCTAGATTAGCGGGTAAACTAGCTCATCAGGTGGGTGACTAAAATAATAATAAACAACGATTAAGTAATTACATTATATGAATATCTAAACGAATAAAATCTACAGCTATGTGAATCTAATCCAGCGTAAGCTCACACTTTAGGCTTTATGTCTGGAGGCTTATATTAAGTTTTGTTAATTTTTTTTTTTTTTTTGGGTGGGAAATCATCAAATGACCTTTCCCGCTCTGGGCGGAGCGGAAGGGCGTATCAGACTCTTACTGACTAAAACCCACCCGTGTTCCTTCAGTTGCCTGTGCGCCAGGGCCACGGTAACTCTTTCGAACAATCCGCGACCCCGGCAGGCATCGGCCCCATCGGACCCCATCAATTATGCGGACATCTCTTAGCTTGTGTATAGTTTTCATTGCATTTGTTGGTATATTGGCGTGGCTAGCTGACATATTATGGCAAATAATTTAATTTAATATTCTGTGTCTCGTAATGTCAATACCTACTATTGTATAGAATCTAGTTTTTATTCTAAATGAAAAGACAGCTGTGTTACTGGACAGTTTGTTGCGTCACTTCTTCTCCCCAGCTGAAGCACTAGTAAGTGGTGAAGGGGGGCGTTTTGGGGACTGTCTTATGTAATTTTGAAGTTCGTGCTGATTCTCAGTCTAATTTGAATAAATGACTTTTGATTTAATACATATTACGAAGCGGTATTTATGGGTTTGTATCTAGGGGGTAATCTTCGAAACTACAGTGGGTCTACTCCCTAAGCACAAACTCCGTGGTCACGACCGATTTTACGGGCGTTTCATACGCTGTATTACTTACGGACATAATATTAGTTCGGGGCCCGAACTAAGAATGAATTACAACACGATTTGACAGTTGTCCCTAATCCCGTTGCGTGTTTGCCTGTCCGATATTTTTAAATTCTCACTTGTTTTGACGGATCAACTACTTTCGGACGGGCCCATATCTTCGTTGACGGACTTAGAGAGTAGACGCCCTGATCCGATTATAAAATTATTTCACTAAAGACGAATTTACATTCCGACACTAAGTTATTCATTCATAGTTTCACGTGTAAATAGATAATTATTTACTCGTGAAACGCAATGAATAACTATTTAAGTTTGCGCAATTTGTTTCGTAAAGGCTCGTCCACACTGGCGCGACGCGACAGCCCGACACAAAGGCGCCGCGCGTCGCGCTGCACACGGTGCCTTTGTGTACGCTGTCGCGTCGCGCCAGTGTGCACGAGCCTTTATGTAAATCCGGCTAAAGGCTCGTGCACATTGGCGCGACGCGACAGCACAAGGCACCGCGTGCAGCGCGACGAGCGGCGCCTTTGTGTCGGGCTGTCGCGTCGCGCCAGTGTGAACGAGTCTTTAATGGGAAGCTACAGTATTGCCGAGTGTATATTTTATGGTTACGAGGATATCATATTTTATGTTAAAACAAGAAATTTTATGCGGAGGAAATCGCGGGCTGAAGCTATTGCATCGTATTTTTTATTATCAGACAGTCAGATGAGCTGTGGTCTAAAATATAAAAACGACCGAGTTAGTCCCAATGAAAGCTAGCCTTCATCACGGCTAGGGTAACGGGTAAAGCCGGACTTTTGCAGAAAACAAAACTCTGGGCATTTTAGTTTTTATTCTTTCTTCGGCAAAATCCGTCCGGAGGCTAACTCCCATCGTGGCAGACCAAGACGAAGATGGCGAGACGAGTTTGACGCCTAGGCTACCGAAAGGACTGTCCCATTAGTAGAGAACAGAATTGTGACGTAAGATTTAATAACAGATAAAGCGGAATAGGCTGTCAGAATAAAGAATTGTGGTTTTATAACGTCATCTGTCAGATGACAAGTACTACCTATGTAATTTAGTTTCCTATTTACTTTGATAAAGGATGTTCTTAAACATGCAATCACGCTTCGCCACATAATTTCCGGTATCTAATAGAGTCATCTCATTCCGTCCCTACTAAATTAACTATACATGACATAGTTGTTCATTATGACATACAATACGTATTCTTTACTTTGTAAGTAGGCAATATGTTTTTTATATCATTAAGTTCCCTTCAAAATGGTTGAGCTGAATGGTGCTGATCCATGCGTCATGTTCGTGAACGGGCGCCGTCAGTAGGGACTGGTCAACTCTTGGCTGCCACGGCTTATTTTAATTTAAATTTTTGAATTGTTTTTTTATCTTTTTTATTACGGATACTTTAAACGTGCACGTCTTTCTACATCGTTCTCACATTTTTAATTTGAACATGAATGATGTAAACAATTTGTTTTTTGTAACTATATATTGATTTAAAAGAGTGTCCATGGAGTTTCTTGCCCGTTCTTCTCCATAGGTACCTACTACGCTTTGGAATGGGCAACTAGCTTCATTTTTCTGACTGACTGACCCTTTGACAATTCAAAAGTGCCTGTAATTGGTTTATTTGAAATAAATGCTTTGAGTTTGAGTTTGAGTTTGAGTTTTGAGTATACAGATAGGCACATGTAGGTAATAACTGCGCCCAATGCCCAGAATCCGACTGAGCTGAAATTTTGGACAACCCTAGATATTCCAAGGAGAATACAATAATTTGATGTCATTATAGAGCTCTATAAATCTCCTGATGGAGAAAGTTAGTAGTGCAAAACTTCGATGAATTAAAAAAGGTTTTTTTTTTAAAGTATTCATTAGTCTCTGGCCTCTTTATCCAATATCGTTTTATTGTCAAAGCTCGGACCAATTAGTCTCAAAGTAATGCTAATATTTGCCAAACAACTGCCATAAAAATATGGCCAATGTTGGCAATGGCGCTGTCATTTTACATGATTGATGGCATAACAAGTGACGTCACGGCTGTCAATCACATCTGACATTGACATTGATTGTAGCCGGTAGGCGGTTAAATAAATAAACATTGTAATAAAAGTAGTTTGGATACAATAGTTGCGTGAGCTTTTTATGTTCGTGACTTATTTATTATGCTAATGGAAACGAAGGTTAGCCATCGTTTCTAGTATTAATTTCAGTCATATGTACATACAGGGTGTCCGGTAAAGAATGGATAACCTTGAAATAGCATATAGTAGACCCTATCGCAGTTCTAAAAAAAAAAAAACCCAAGAACCTAAGATTTTTTAGCAAAATATAATAAAAAAAAAACACATTCTTCTTCGCCATGACCACAAAAGAATGAATTTCTTCTGTTATTTGTTGTTATAATATTGTACATTGACTATGCTGCCAGAGCGGCAGTAAATAGTGTGTCTAGAAATTGCACAGTGTTTTTTTTCAAAAAAATCTTATCTTGAGTACCACTTGGGATATAGCTTTTTAATATTTTATTTTAAACGGCGTTAAGGTATATTATATGATATTTCAAGGTTATTCATTCTTTACCGGACACCCTGTATACGATTTTAGAAGATCGTGGGGAAGACCTGGATGAGACGCGCACAGACCAGGGAAACATGGCACAAAAGGGAGGAGGCCTATAATCAGTGGTGGAACAAAGCTGCCAGTGATGATGACGAGGACACGATTTTCGATACAATTTGTAGGCACATCCAAATTTTACACCGGAAAAGATGTGCCATGGCGCTTTGGTTTTAAGATAAAGAAAGAATATTGTTAAGACAGGACTTGGTGGTCCGAAATCGTGCTAATCAAAGATCGATGCTTCTCTGTATACAGAATCATTTGCCCTGCAAAACCAATAATATGATATGCAGTAGGTACTTACTGGCTGATTTCATTACCAGCCAGAATTGTTCAACAATCGACTGTTTTAAAAAAAATGAGTCATCGATATTTTTTACTATTTGTGACGATAGTCCATGATTTAATAATTAGAAAAAAATGATGTCACACCTGCTTCTGTACGAATTTTTTTTTTTGATATAACCGGTATTGATTTAATTTGGGAAATAACAAACGTTTTTCCAAGTCTGAGTCTGTTTCCAGTCTAACCAACCTTCGATTGAGGACTTAAACTTTGAATTTAAATACTTGTTTGTGGTCCTCAGATCGGGCAATTGTGTTTTTCCATAAGAAATCTCAGTTTCGGTCCGGTTGGTGCAAATTGGTCCCTATGTACTTACATGGAACGGCGAAATTAGGGTGTAGGTACACTTCTGCCTACTCCTTTTTGATTAATTTACGTACCCTGAGGTTAGAACGACTGATGTTTATGCAATAAACGACCTTAAGACCTGCTAATGTGTTTAGTGTTTGCTTTATAACTAATCAGACTGTTTTGGACCCGCAGGAGGTCTTACGAACAACTAAGATGCTTTGAAATACGATATGAAGACGAGAAAACAGGTCAAGTAAACTGGGGCAGGGTTATTTACAGTAATTATTTCAGTATGTCAAAGAATGTCCTGCTTTAAGGCTCCCGCAGACAGGCGTGACGCGACAGCGCGACAAAAAGGCGGCTAGGCGGTACCTTTGAGTCGCGCGCGATTCGTGTCGCATGTTGCTCCTGTTTGTACGAGCCTTTAAATGCAAAGTCACACTGTCTGTTTTCATGGTAGGTAAACAATATGGAAACAACAATTACGGCCCATAAATGAAAACATTGGCAATATTATTTTGGTTCTATCAAAATATTTCCTAGAAATTAAAAAAAAACAACTTAATTACAAAAAAGAAACTGACTTCCAAAAAAACACTACAACATGAAAAATAACTTAATTTCAGAGTTCGGTGTCTTTGGTTTTGTATTTTCGTTTTTCGCCATCGACTTCCGAAATTAAAGTTATTTTTCACTTTGTAGTGTTTGTTTGGATTTCGGTTGTTTTTTTGTAATAAAGTATTTATTTTTCACTTATTAGTTGTGGTAGCTATCCCACACAAATTCGTCCACCTTCACTTGCTAAGTAAATAACAGTGGCAGCATGTTATTACAACATCATCAACATACAATAAGTGAAAAAACTACGTATTATTGAAGGTAACTCAAAAACTACTTACTCATCAGAACTTGACCAAATTAATAAGGGACCACGCTTTAATATTCTTTCAAACAAATGAAGAATTTTGCAAATCGGTTTGACGGCGTTCTGAGTTAACAAACAATACAAAAAAAATGCAACCGAATTGAGAACCTAGTCCTTTTTTTGAAGTCGGTTTAAAAGTGTTTTTTTTTTCATTCAAACTTAATAGTGCCAACTATGGGTTTTGCTAATCGTTGACTAGTCAGTAGTGACTTAGTGACTAAACTATTACTACCACTTCTACATCCACCACTACCTACTACCCTACCCTACCGTACTACAACTAGGTATCATAATCATTATCATCATTTATTGCATACATGACATGTAGTTTACAAGTGGGAACCGATCACTTTTCTGATTTTTTTAGTTCGAATTTCTTTTTACCGAAAACTATTGACCGACGTCTTTTTTTTTTACTCTATGCATTATTTGACATGTTTTAAGATCATCGAAGTAACATGTGCCATAGGTATTATTTTACCGAACTATATTTGGCCGATTTACAAAATAACTTTTTGCTATTGGCCGAAGCCCCTTTAAATTTTTTTTCATTTTGAAATGAAATTCGCTCTAATATTTTCGAACTTATGATAGGTAACCGTTACAAGTATACAAGTTTAGGATTCATACATGAACCCTGCTAGGGTACAGAAATATAAATAGTTTAATGTGCTAGAATGTCACAATAATAAAAACCATTGTGCTTAATCAAAAATTATTAACTATATTTATTATATAACAAGCTGACCCGACAGACGTGTCCTGTCTTAACTATGAATGTCATATGTCGTTTAGTTTTAGTTTTGACATAACATACATAACATAACATCACGCCTGTATTCCCCGAAGGGTTAGGCAGAGGTGTACCTGTAGCACACCCACATTTCGCCAGTTATGTTTTAAGTCCCATGTAATAGGGGGCGAGCCTATTGCCATCAACCGGGCACATTTCCAAACTCCGGGCTGCTACCGAGAAATTCCAGATTGAAAAACCCAATAACACTTTGCCCGACCCGGGAATCGAACCCAGGACCTCATGCTCAGCAGTAGCGCTTGCGACCACTAGACCAACGAGGCAGTCTAGTAGTCTAGTTTTGACTATTGACTAAAATTAAAACTATCGATTCATTTATCAACCTATCCATCTGTGTTAAACGATATTTGCAGCGCGCATTTTGTCAATCGCTGACAGTTATTTCAAACAACTGACAGTTATGTAAAATTAATATTGGCGATAAGTTTTCTTAAATTTTGTAACGTTCCGATCAACTTCCTTATTTTTTTATAAGATCCTTCTCCTGACAATAAGGAAAACAACAAAAAAAAAATGTGAAACCGATCCAGCCGTTCACGCGTGATGGCGTGACCAAGGGAAATAGGGATTCATTTTTATATATATAGATAACATAATATTGAATTTTCGTCTGCAGATTGGAAACAGCGCGGCGTTTAATAAACGCAGTTTAATGTATTTTCGTTTCTATCTTGTTTAAGGCTGAAAAACAAAACACTGTAATCTGACAGATCTAGATTCTAGTTCCTCCAACAGAAGGGGCATTTATCATCTCAAAAACATTAATCTTTTTACGCTGTGAAATGTGTATTTTGGTGATACTAAACTTTATTAGACAAAGTGGACAGTCCCCTTATAAGGCACTGGGTACGGAGGCACGTGCCAACGTGTGTTGGCCCACATCATTTTTAGTTGTTTGACTTTTGTGAATGTTTACTAACATCGTTTTTTAAGTACTTACCTAATTGTTACTTATACTATATGGATTGTGAGTACTTGTAGTCCGAAATAAAGAATACAATATACAGGAAGAAATTTTCACCAGTGCGCAAACTGTGGTCACGAATTCAGCATATCATCCTATTACTGCAAATACCGATCTAGAATTATATGCTGAATTTATGGTCACTCTTTCCGCACTGGTAAAAAAATCACCCTGTATATTAAATGCCAAGTGCTACCGAAAATATTGGAGTACTTTATTGCTTCGCTGAAGTATGGCATCTTTAAAATTGTAAAACAACTAGAGCGTTGAAAAAATCTCCAAATGACTCGACTCAAGTGATTCATACTAAAGAAAAAAAAAACTGTTTGAAGATCTTCAGCGGAAAACGTATAAAAACTGGCACGCTTTTAAATAAAAAAGTGTGAGCAAAAACTTACACATAAAGAGCCATTAAATTGCCCATTTATTTCGAAAGAAATGAAAACTATATTGTTTTTTTTATGATGCGATAAAAACTCACTACCTCGTTGTCACTAGTGGTCGCAAGCGCTTCTGCCGAGCACGAGGTCCTGGGTTCGATTCCAACATCGGGCAAAGTGTTATCGGGTTTTTCTATTAGGAATTTCTAAGTAGCACCCCGGAGACTGAATTTGTACCCGGTTGATGGCAATATTCTCGCCCCCTTATTACATGGAACTTAAACTTAACTGGCGAAATGTGGGTGAACCTACTATAGGAATACGTCTGCCTAACCCTTCGGGAATACAGGCGTGATATACAAATAAACCTATTTTGCTTTCTTTATGAACTTTATAAACATAGGGTTGTCTGTATCTGCACGATCTATCTCAAATGACGATGTCCGTTCTTCTCCATAGGCACCTACTACGCTTTGTAATGGGCAACTAGCTTCATCTTTCTGACTGACCGACCCCTTGACAAATTCAAAAGTGCCTGTAATTGGTTTATTTGAAAATAAATGCTTTGAGTTTGATGTTTTTTCCAAAGTTTTTTAGTGTCGATTAATTGATTGTCTATTGATGAAAAATATGAGATTATATTGTCTATTCGTGATCTATTAAGATTTTTTGCTCTCTCTGAACAAAAAACGTAGAGCTACTGTTCATTTACATATCTAATTAATAATAACTACTAAACGCATAAAAAAAGTCCAATTAACAGATGGATGATACAAAACGTGACTTTTGTATACCTTAGCTAAACATTAAAACTACTT
This sequence comes from Griposia aprilina, assembly GCA_916610205.1. Classification (NCBI taxonomy): domain Eukaryota; kingdom Metazoa; phylum Arthropoda; class Insecta; order Lepidoptera; family Noctuidae; genus Griposia; species Griposia aprilina. The sequence continues at coordinate 17,180,872 of OU744304.1, read as the reverse complement.
TACAAAAGGATCCCTTCTTTCCGCATTTTTGTTTTTATTAATATATTTTGGCATAACCGTTTTCGCATAACTTTTATTAGCATAATTATACTGTGGCCTAATAATACTTTGGCATAATGCAATGGTTAGGTTAATTTATGGCAATAAACATTATGCCAAAACATTTACGCGTCATAATATTATGCGTAATGATCATGATGCTGAATTTCGTTATGCCAATATTATATTATGTCTTAAAATGTTATGCAAATGGGTTGGGAAGTCTTTGAAAATCCTATTAAAATAGTAGAATAATACCTTGTCATCATCTGCGCAGTTTTTTCGCAACTATGTTGAGGTGATGGGGTCGGTTTCAAGTCCCACCGGATGCAGGTGAATACCAGTATTTTACAAGGAGTGTCTGTCTGTCGGACCTCCACAACCCAGTTCCTAGGTAACACTGGTTAACCCCTTAGTAAGACTGGGTATCAGACATTCGGGCTTCAGGTAGCCAGGACTAACGGCTTACCGTGCTTTCAGAGGCACAGATGGGTCTCGGTATATAATGCATGGTCACCTATCCACGGACTAGAATAATATTATGTACTAGCTGCTGCCCGCGGCTTCGCCCGCGTGGATGTCGGAAATTATTCCACGGGAACGTGCTACCGGGAAAAAGCCTATGTTACTCCTTATAACATTAGCTATCTGCCAGTGAAAGTCCGGTCAAAATCGATCCAGCCGTTTCGGAGATTAGCCGGAACAAACAGACAGACAAAAAAATGGTATTTTGTTCTAAGTACCTACCGTATATACTTTCATATGCATTTAGTATAAAGCTGTTATTTTGACATTACAAACAGACACTTCAATTTTATTTATTTGTATATAGAACATCGAATTCATAAGATCATAAATCCGAGCGCCATTTTTTTAAATAAACTGCAATGTTATAGAGAACATTGTCCTATTTAATTTGCTCACCAGAGTTTTAATGTAATATTAAAAAGTGCGTTGACATTTCGTTGGATGACAACGACTGTGTACAAAAATAACGTTTAAATGGCCAGGTGTGTATTTATTTTATTGGCTTGATCTACTTTTGAGTGTCATTTTATTTAAGTGTACAGTATTTTTAAAAGAAGGTTATTAGATATTTTTTTGCATTTTTAAATGATTGTGTAGATGAAACGTAGTGTGAACTAGTGATGTACCTAATTTCACACCCACATGCTATTAGTGTTAAGAGAAAAGAAGCAGGCTGCGTAATTATTTCTGTCATAACATTTTTTTATTTTAATTATATTGCTTATATTATAATAAAAAAATGTGGATTATTTTAACACCTAGCTAAAAGGTACAGGCTACTAGGAACCTAGGAACTAATAAAGGAGAATGCCCGTTTTTCTAATGTAAGATATTTTTTCTTCACTTCTGTTCATAAAAAATCAAGTAGGTAGTTTGTGGTTCTACTAATTAAGATTCTAGCATTCGAAGGCAAATCTTGTTAAAGATGCGGTATGCACAAACTCAAATAAGTCATAAGTGATAATTGTGCGCAAACAGATAGGCAGCTGTTTGTTTAGACAATATTTTGCATAATGAGCTTACTAAGAACGTCTAGAGAAGTTTTGATTGAATACATTAGTAAGTTTGTAGTAGGAATAAATAAATAAAGTTAGAATAGTACTCTAGAGCTGAGTGAAGGAGCAACGTCTGGGAAATACTTCTTTGTTTTTTTTTTATTGGTTGGGAAGTCATCAAATGACCTCTCCCGCTCTGGGCGGAGCGGAAAGGCGTGCCAGACTCTTACTGACTAAAACCCACCCGTGTTCCTTCAGTCGCCTGTGCGCCAGGGCCACGGTAACTCTTTCGAACAATCCGCGACCCCGGCAGGCATTGGCCCTATCGGACCCCGTCAATTATGCTGACATCTCTATGAGGCGCGCGTGGAACACAACGCGCCGTCGACCCGGGCCTGCTCCTTACCGGACGGCGAGCGGCCCATTGCTCGCCGTCCGCAAGCCCGCGCCTACGGTGGCCGGGAGTCGGCTATCGACTCCCGACGCCCAGGGTGTCTCTTCCTGCGACGACTAGGGGCGTGAGGGCGCAATGATTGCCTCTCCCTCACGCGCTCCGCCTCTTCCTTCGCGAGCATTACTGCTTCGCAGAAGGAGGTGACTGCTTCCCATTCGCTCTCGCTCCGTACCATGGCCTGAACCAGGGCCGGACGCGAGAGATCACCGCCATGAGGTGGGAAATACTACTACAGTTCCTATTTCTCCGTTGCTGGTATGGTGTCGGTGTAAAGGATCTATCTATATAGGGTGGCAGAGACTTCGACGCGCAACCTGTTACCATGAATTCAGTACATGATTCTTACCCCCCCCCCCCCCTGCGTTGAAATTTTTCGTAGGTTATAAAATAAAAAATTGCCGCTCCATACATTTCCACCGCGTAGGAGGACGCGCACTTTTCTACAAAACAGGGTGATGATTTTTTTATTGATAACTGACGAAAAATTTCTACGCTAGAGTTGCATGTGCTGAATTCCTGGTTGCAGTTTGTACATCGATTCTCCGGCCACCCTATATAATGGACCAGTGTTGGCAATTTTTTTTTTAAATGTTCGTAATACTACGGAAATAAATTTTGAAAAGTTGCCGGGAAATGGGAAAATTCAGGAAAACTGAAAATGCATTTGAAGGGATACTTCGCTACTGATCCGATTCCGAAAATTATTTCACTAATGGGAAGCTTCAGTATTGCCGAGTACGTCAGGGTAAGTCAAATGTCTGACTATGCATGCATACATACATACATAAACTCACGCCTTCTTCCCATGGGGGTAGGCAGAAACTACAGAACGCCACCTGCTATGATCCTTACGTCCTTTTGCCTCGTTTACGTTCATACATCTGGTCATACACGCACGCCGGTTGTGAGTACTACGCACTTGACCTTTCTGAAGAACATCACCAATAAGGTCACTATATGTCTTCCTAGGGCGTCCCCTCCCGGCGTTTCCACTCAAATCTGCCTTGTAAATACCTTTTGTTAATCGCCCTTCATTTATCCTCTCAACATGACCAAACCATCTTAGCATACTATGCATAAGGAAACTTAATTACTGACTTTAAGACCAACACTGAATCAATACCTATTGCAAATATAAAATATTGAGAGATATTTCAGCTTGATATTTGGGATAGCAACGCACCTGCGGTGACTCTAGTATTGCAGATGTCCACAGATGTGGCGGTAACCACGCATAAGGTCAGACAGAGGTCAAACGCGTGTCTGTCCAAGTCCATACTAATATCCTAAATAATATAATATTGTTTGTTTGTTACCTTTTCACGTCTAAACCACTGAACCGATCATCCTGAAATTTTGCATACACGTTGTTATGTATACAGAGACTGACATAGGGTACCTTTCATCCCGAAAAAAAAGTACTGTTCCCGAGGAAAACGACAATAACGTTCTTATGGTAATAGATGGCGCCACGTGTCTTTCGAATCATGATTGAATTATAACCCGAATTGATTGTCAAAGTCTAAATTAACGCGAGCGAAGACACGGGCAAAATCTTAAATAATATTATAAATTCGAAAGTAACTCTGTCTGTATGTTACCTTTTCACGTCTTAACCACTGAACGGATTTCGATATAGGCAAGGAGATATAGGCTACTTTTTCTCCCGGTAGCGCGTTTCCGTGGGATAATTTCCGACATCCACGCGGGGTAGCTAGTTAATTATATAAAATAAAGACTCGGTTTATTAAAAATGCAATTTAAATTCTAAATAGACTCTGACGTTACTTATTAGTCATAGTCATAGCCGGGACTGATGACGTGATCTTCACGTAACAACAATCCGCAGCGTTGCGCAATACATCGACAATTCCGTTGAGTGACGAACACGCCTAAATGTCACTGTCACTTTCAATTGGTGATGGGACGCTCAAGGTTAAAATTATATCGATACTTGGTTTTTTTTTTAATTTTGAATGGTCGACGAAGCAGATTGCTTTAATAAAATCTGATTTAATGTCCTTGTTAATTAAATGGCAGAAAAAAGCCCTGTTTTCTAGGATATTATTTATGGTTGAGACGACGCGCGACGGTGCCTAGCTATATTTTTACATACTCGTTTTTGCACTAATGAATTCAAAGGCCATGATACCTCCCGTTTCTTTAAAGCTATTCCTTGTCTACTGGGATAACAGGCCTCTAAATCTTAATAATAATAATTTTCCATTACAAAATAGTTTGTGATTTATGCATCAATTTACCAGTTACTGCCCATTAACTGTGAACAGTGGGTAACTTGCCAACAGCTGTCTCATTCCTCTTGAATTACTGGCGATGCACTCAGTTCAAGGGTGACATAGTTTGAGTGCCTCATTCAAGAGACACGTGCTGTGATCCTTGTCTTTCTGGCTAGTCTAACCACGCCACGAGCTATACCTACACTCAAGCGATACGCGTGTTGCGACAGCGACTGCGGAGAAAACAAATGAAAGAAGCTGTGTAGAGCATGCCACGAGTCAGCGCGACGCGGCTTGCGGAGTGACGAGCGGAAACAGGAGATGCACGCGTGTCTCTTGATGCAAGTCGCATCGCTCGAGCCCGTGAACAGGGCCCAAGTAATGAAAAAGAAAGAGAGAAAAAATGTTGTTGTGTTTGTTTTGCTGTTGTGGTTGCTATTGTTGTTGTTGTTTGTTGTTGCTGCTGTTGTTGTTGTTGTTGTTTGTTGTTGCTATTGTTGTTGTTGTTTGTTGTTGCTATTGTTGTTGTTTTTACTAATAAAGTGCAGGGAATTAATGAGAAAAAAAAAACTGTAACTTCTATGTCAGCCTGAAAACATTGGTTTCCGGTGGCTAGAGGCTGCAGGAGTTTTACAGAATAGAAGCGCTGAAAATTGGGAAGGAAACAAAATCTATGTTTTGTTCATTATTTTCTGGATCATCTACCAGCGCGGCGTGGACAAATGTGAAAACTTCGATCCTATCTTCGAACTTACTTTAGTTATAGCAGTTCGATGTAAGTTTGTCAAATTATAGGTCCGCGACTTTTTCCGCGTGGAAGTCAGATTAGTGTCTAAAAGTCTGACAAACCAGTCTTACCAAGGGGTATCGCATTAGCCATTTACTGAGTTGTGGAGGTCAGATAGGCAGTCGGTTCATGTAAAATACTGGTTTTTAGCTGCATTCGGTTAGATTGGTAGCCAACCCGACCCCAATGTACCTAGTTGGGAAATGGCAAGATAGATGATAGTGTTATAAGTTATGCAAATAGGATGTTACTAGCTAGTCCATCGGAAAATCTCATTTTCACTCCTCTTGCTCAAAAAGTCCGTCATTGTAACGCACGAGCGGGGATAAAATAGCATATTTAGCTCTAGGGGAAAAAGTTTTTTTTAATTTTTGTCTGTTACCAACGAGCCTACAAAAAACGATAAAAAGTCTTTGTTTATAAGTACTCGTAGAATAATCATGAATAATGACTCGATCTGTTACTGTTTCATAAAAAAAGAATTTTGAAAATGGATCTAAAAGCGGCGATCTCTTCGGTAGAATTCGTGCATTACGTTGCGGCTACAGAAGAAATTTAAAAAAGGTAAACTATTTAACATTTTATTGGATTATTTTACTTCCTCGCAATCGTAATGAAAAGTAAGAGTAACACACGGCGCTAAAAACCCATTAGTACTCGATTTCTATTTACGCCCTCGCTAAAGCTCGGGAGTAAAACTACCTCGTTTATAATGGGTGATTTTAGACCCTTGTATAGCAATCTACTATTAATATCATCTGAAAGAACCAAAGTGACATTTTGTCCATGAAATATTACGTGCAAAGTTGACATGATCCATCAGCACTTTCCAAAAGCTTGATAGATCCATTGCAGTTGCAGTTTACTAAGTAGACAGATTGATGAATAGGTCGGAGTGTTATTAATAGCCCACATGATTGATTCGAGCGAAAAACGTTTGCACACTAATTTAGGTCAGGGCGATGTGATTGATTCGGCGAAAACGTCTTTCGGCTAAAACGAACGAGCCTTATTTACTCATTTAGTGAAATGTAAACGGTTTTTTTTTTGTGTTATCATTTTTTATTGTGTAAATATTAGTTTTAGTGGCCTACAAACGGTCTTTGAAGGTTGCTCCATTTCTTTTTCAGTGTTTAATTTCTTTGTAGTTTTAGGTTGCTGTTGTGTTTTATATGTAGATACCTTTTTAAAGAACTTGCAGAAATAACGTTTACTTTGCTTGTCATGGACTCTGGATTTGTGCTCAATTAATGGCAATGTGCTTCCTATTACATGGGCCATGACCAACATTGGTGAAATGTGGTTGTACCTTTTGAAGGAGGAGCTCGTCGGTAAATGATAATAGATGCACGGGTCCATCAAAGGCCGCAGTCGGTTCCTGGATGGGTGACCATCCATTACATATCGATTAAGAGGGAAGTGCCACGTTGCCCGCGAAATTCAAATTTTCTTACGTTTTTTGCAATTTGCAGGTCAGTGTCAGGTTGTATGTTGAACGAAATATGATACGCGACCGTAAAAAGTACTTACGTATTTACAGAATTAAAATCATCAATACTTACACCCTTCTAAGTAGTTCATATAATCATAATGAATGAAAATTTTTAATGAACTCATGGGGTTGTATTGATGATTTTAATGATTAGGTATAATTCTGTCTTGTTACGGTCGCAAATCATATTTTGTTAAACATACAACCTGACACTGACCTGCAAATTGCAAAAAAAAAATAGTTTTTTTTATTTCGCGGGCTATCTGGCGCTACCCCCTTTTAAGCCCGGTCCCGGCTGTCATTCGTAGATCTTTGACAGCCGTTACGGGTATTCAAAAGCCCGTAAGTCTAAGAACCAGTCTTGCCAAAGGGTATCGTATCACTCAGTAACTGGGTTGTGGAGGTCAGATAGGCACTCGCTTCGTGTAAAATACTGGTTAGACTGGAAACCGACCTCAATATAGTCGGGAAAAAGCTGGACAGATTGGTTTTTCTGTCTACCCTTCGAGGTATACAAGCGTGATGTTATATGTATAAGAAAAGAAAGAAAATACGTTTATTTGCGTATAAGTTTGGTTTTTAGGGTTCCGTACCCAAAGGATAAAACGGGACCCTATTACTAAGACTCAGGTGTCCGTCCGTCTGTCTGTCTGTCCGTCTGTATCTCATGAACCGTGATAGTTGGACAGTTGAAATTTTCACAGATGATGTATTTCTGTTGCCGCTATAACAACAAATACAAAAAAAAACAGAATAAAATTAATATTTAAGGGGGCTCCTATACAGCAGACATGATTTTTTTGGCGTTTTTATAGATAATGGTACGAAACCCTTCGTGCGCGAGTCCGAATCGCAATTGGCCGGTTTCTAATATTACCAAGAGCTGTTGACGAGTTATTTATAGACACCATGGTATTTGTATGTACCTATTCTACCATCAATTCTGATTAACCCTGACGTGTTTGGTTAAGTATGTCATTTTTATTCAGATCTGTTTATTTATTCGGTAATCGTACGATTGTACAATCGTAACTATTGCTTACCAAAGGGCTTCCGTGTCTCGTTAAAATGATTGTTGACATAATATTTTTTATTGTTCACGGTCACTGATTTGAATTTACATAATCTCACGCCTTCTTCCCATGGGGGTAGGCAGAAACTACCGAATGCCACCTGCAACGATCCTTACATACCTAATCCTTTTTCTTCGTTCACGTTCATACATCCGCGGGGTAATTGCGTAAAACACTAACAGTAGGAATGGCTTTCATTTTGACAGTTCAAGAACGTTCATTTCATTATTTACGTTGTTGAGCATACAAATTTTCGAACAATTGATTAGCTATATCGTCAAATTACTGCAAATACCTATTAAGTGAATTTATGACGAAAATGTTATTTTTAGACCTTTAGAATTAATTTTTCAAGCTGTTTATACTGGTAAAACCCATTTTTTGATACGACCCTTCGTTACGAAAATAGCTAACAGTTTAAGGTAACATAATTGATGATTTGGTAGCACATCCAAACTTTCAAATGGCATTATCTCAAAACTCGCTTTTTGCACTTAATCGGTATTAACACGGACGATTTCCTTCTAAATGATTCATGATGGTTGTGATTGATAATGTGTTACGTGATTATGGTGCTGCACCCTAATTACGTAACACACTATATATCACAATCTGAATCATTTTGAAGCCTATTGCTAATCCATTGCTTCATATGTACGAAAAAATTGTCTGCTCAACAACGTAAATAACGCAATGAATGTTGTTGAACTGTCAAAATGAAACCCATGCCTACTGTTAGTATGTTACGTAATTACCCCGCAGGTCTTACACGCACGCGGTTGCTGAAGAACATCACCAATAAGGTCACTCACTGTATGTCCTCCTAGGGCCTCCCTTCCCGGCGTTTCCACTCACATCTGCCTTGTACCTTTTGTCGCCTTTCATTTGAATTTATTACAATTTATTTATATATCTATGAGAATATGAGACAGGTATATATATTTATATGGGCATAAATAAATAAACAAAATTCTTTTGACGTTTTAATTGGCGCCATGTTGACGGAATAATGGGGTCCGTGTTTTTTTGTGCGGTAAACGTCGCAGTTTCAATTCCACCTGCCAGAACATTTGATAATATCTGCCTTATTGGGCTGGTGATTGAAACAGAATTTTTTGGAACGAAGTTCCTTATCGCAGGGTACGGACTTGGCGGATGGAGGCTAGATGAAAAAAAGTGTAAGAGTTTTCCGTCACGAGTTTCCGTCACGACCCTTTCTTTAGTGCAGACGGTTATCTATAGCGCGTATGCTATTGGCTGTGCCCAGTCATAGGTGCGCGCTTATTGGTTCAAGGCAGCCAGTAAGTTCGCACCGGCTACGCAGGTAGATTTTTCTGGTTTGTTTATTTTTAGTTTTTTTTAACCTAAAAGTTTATATTACGACTCTCTCATTTTTTTATAGCCAATTAATTGACAAATTGACTAAAAAACTACAGAAGGAACTTCGTTCCAACCGCGAGTGTTCCATGACGCTCACGCATTTAAAAAATTTTAAGTATCTACATCTACATGATATTATAAAGATGAATGTTCTTACAGATGCTAGTTGTTTTAATATACTCATAAATAATGCCAGACTGAAGTTTGATAAGTTCTCAACTTCAATTTTCAGTTCAGAAACTGAAACAGGGTGTTAGACAAGAAGCAAAATCCATTGTTGATGAATTAAACCTAAAATTATGTAGGTATGGACTTAAGTAATTGTTTCTGACCACATTATCTCATTTCCTTTGGGAAGTGTAGCCTAAAATGATAAGAGGATAGATTTTTTCAACCAAAATTTTTGGCAATTTCCTGTCAAAAAAGTCTTATCGTGGCCTGAATTTTTAGCGGAACTCAAAAGTTTGGTATCGTTAATAATCGTTTAAAATGCACATTATAATAAGGTGCTTGATGAATACCCATCACGAAAAAAGATTTATACTTTGCTGGCATTTACGGGTTAAAAATAAATAAATTATATTCTTTATAATATTTTTAGTATCAAACAGCTGAGAATTATATCTAATTAAATCTGTTTTTTAATTATTTTCGAGTGTTTTTTTTTTATTGTCCATTCTAACGAATGTCAAAACTGGATTAGTAATTAAAATGTTTGTCGTAAATCAAGAATTATGTTTCAAAAAGCAAGTTGAATTCCTAACTATGTAGGGATCGGCTTCTAATTTAATCGGATGCAGCAGGATACCAGTGTTTTACATGGATTATCTGCCTATCCGACCTCCACAACCCAGTTAGGTACTGGGGAATACGATACCCCTAAATGCTCCTAGCTATACCAATAATAAACGCTCCTTCAAACAGACTCGACACTCGACACGAATCGCACACGATACAAAGGCACCGCTTGTCGCACGACAGGTGGTGCCTTTGCGTCGCGTGTTGCGCCTGTTGGAAGGAGCCTTAAGGCGACAATAAGTGCCAGCGACCTAGAGCGAACGGGAGGAACATGCGAAACTTTTAAGCGAACAAAATTGCACACTGCCGCCCGTCGCCCGCAAGAGCCCCCGCTTCAACCCGCAACAAGTTTATTCGCAAAAACAACCCACCTTGATTTATCAAACACAATACAAATAAAAGCCGTATACAAAAATTTGGGTAATTAAATTGTCTTTTAGATGGTGCAGATTTCATGAAAATACGCCCGATAGTTTTTGCGTGATTATCGTTTTTGTGTTCGCGTTAGACATTACTGTACAAATTAATTACACTATGTTATAAAAATATAATTTCAAATATTCACATATCAAATTACGAAGAAAATAGTATAGTTTATCATATATTTTTTTCAAACAAATAAGGCTATTCGTTTAGACGTGATGTTCAATTTGAAATCATAAAAAGTCGTATATCTGCGCCTTAAATACCAACTAATAAAGTGTAACAAGAGCAAGACGCATTACAAAACATTTGTAGTCAGAACACGTCAAGGTTTACATAATGTTGCATTATTGAAACACTGGGTTTTGCCCGCGACGTCGTCGCTCATGGGGATTTCTTTCAATAATAATCAATAAACAAACGAGTATGTGTATCGATCTATGTATGTTCTACGTGTTTTCTGTCTCATGGTCAACGGAAATTGGGTTTTTTGAAGGCAAACTTTTGAGTAATTGGCCGGAGTTGCGAATAAGCAACCAACATTTACTACCTCTTAACTACCTATTTGTTTCAAGCACAACGACGCCTATTACTCAAAACTTTAAAAGACAGACTCATGTCCTCTGTCTTTTAAAATTTTAGGTTCCGAAAAATAAACAACGCATCACACAGAGCAATACGAAAAAGGAATGCCCCTTCAGCAGTCTCAGGGCTCTGACAGAGTTAGTACCTAATTAGGTAATTATCATAATGAAATAAAATATCAGCGTCTTCACTGACACTCAGATTCAATTAAACCTAATGCTATTGAAATACCTACATCTAATTTCGTAATTCACAACAAAATTATTGAATACATTCAACTTCATCAAAGAGCAAATTAACGATTAATTTGAATGAATATGTTTGTAGTAATTTATTCATTCAGTCATTTAGATCATTAAGAAACATTATTGATCAATTCAATTTGATTGGACTACTAAGAAATTATTAAGTTTAGTAAGTTAAAGTGGCCTATATTATTTCTATGACGTCAGACTTTATTATTGGTTCTCATGGTCATATAATATTATTGTTTGTTATAAAATTGATAATAAAATGATTTGATTAGAAGTCCTTAAAGCAGTATCAGCCTATAATGTTCCCATTGCTGGGACATAGACCTTTATGTGAGATGGAGTAAGCCATTTAAGAAGAAATAATTGCCCGATTGATTGATTCAATAATATACCTACTTATAAACAGTGGGCCTAAAATGGACGCTTTGGCAGAATCATATTATGATCTGCGTACAATTAATATCCGGCATTTCATCTGTTTGACAGTTTTGTATGAAGTTTCGTAAAATGGTCCACAAATTATGCATTGCTCTAATGAAGTCTAATGTCAAATAGCAGCTGTCAAACAGATGAATTGCGGGATATACGAATTGTATGCAAATCATATTATGATTCTGCCTAAGCGTCCATTTTAGGCCCCCTGTAGTCAAAATAAGTACTCTACCTACATAAAGTGCTACAAGTATATTTTGACGCTTGACTTACATTCGCAGGAGGGCGCTGTTGTCAAACATCTGTGTTACTGTTTTGTGAAATTGTTTAAAACATAAACAAGATGGCAGCGTTAGCTCCGATTTTGATTTTGGCCACGCGCCACTAGATCCTTGAAGACCTGAGGGCCTAGACAAATGGCATTCGCTTCGGAGCGATTCTATTTCTACAATCGCTATCGCTTTCGCTAATGATTCCAAAAACTAGTGATAACGCTCGTCAAAAAGTGTCCCTTGGCTATGCATCTCTGTGGAAGTACCTAATCTTTCGACGCTGTCGATTCATTTCATAATCGAATGTTGTTAACATTGTCTAGCTAATTTTTATTCGTTGACCTATGATCACGTGACATTTCGATAGCTTATGTCAACCCCATACATTTTAACTTTTCTACTAGCGTCATCGCTAATCGAATGTTACTTTGTCTAGGCCCTCTGAGCAGACGATGGACCATTTGTCCGCGGACGCTTTGTAATCGTATGGAAATTCTGGTAGTCTATTTATCCTACGTGTGCGTTATTGCATAGATTTCCATACGTTCTATCGTCACTGACAAAAAGTCCGCGGTCAAATTGTGCATCGTCTGCTCAGACCTTGAACAACACTAGTTTCGTTTTCGTAAACAGTACTTTTGAGTGGCATACTGTATCTAACAGTTTTTTTTTGTCGATTTTTGACAAAAATTATGAAACTTGGAAATCGATTTAAATCTACATAGATTTGTTTCGATACCGATGTGTATGCCATTCTTTAGGGCAAAGCTGAAATCAAACTTATGTCCCTCTATAAGAAGCAGTAGTAAATTACAATTTGGAAGGGTAAGAAAAAGGAAGCTGTCTTAATATTTACCAGACAAAACGAAATAGATAGAACAATAACTTGACTCGGTGGAACGCAGAGCTAAGAGACTCATTGGCGACATAAAACTGGTGGATGCCAAGCTTCACAGCTTGGCTCATCGCCGTAAGGTTGCCTGCTTGTCGGTCTTCTACAGATTGTGCTTCGGTGAGTGTGCCCAAGAACTCCACGACCTTATTCCACCGCCCCCCTTCTACCATCGGACATCTAGGCGCACTGCACGTTACCATCCCTACCTAGTTGCTATTCCACCAATTCGCACTAAGCGCTTCCAAACATCTTTTATAATGCACACAGCAAAAGAGTGGAATTCTCTACCTGCGCCTGGGTTTCCGACCGCATACAACCCAAATCTCTTAAACGTGAGAGTGAACAGGCGTCTTCTGGGTAAGCTCTCTCCATCGACTTTGTCTTTGTCATCTCTGACCTAGACTAGAGTCAAGAGCAAACCCATCTAAAATAAAAATAAAATAAATAATAATGCATGTCCAACTCATGTAAATGTAATACACATGTCTGAAGGACATCACAAGGATAATATCGTGCAAACTTGATTTTGTATTCGTTCTACTTTAAAAACAAAAGCACGCCATAATATGTGTCTTGTGATGTTAGCTTGTTAAAGTATAGTCTGATTCTTTTTACACTAAAAAATATTTTAAATACGCTTAGGCAGGTAGGTACGCTAGCTAGGAATAGTGGCATAATTAAGGGTGTTACCACAGATGTTTGACCATCAATCGATGTCCATCAACGTCATATTTAATCTACATAATATGTAGATCTTCTTGTAAAACTGTTGATTGATGTTGATATCATCGTGACGACGATAAAGGTTGATAGAGTGGGTGTGGTCGAGCGCCCTAACAATATTTACAGCTAAACCAGAAAAGGTATGCGCTTCGGTAGTCTTCGTGTTTCCGAATTAGCACGAACGTCGCGCCACAAAATAACTCCTCACAGAGGCAAAGGTTCTAAGTTTTGTACTGCCACGCTTTGTGGCGACAACTATAAACGTGCATTGCGCGTTTGTATGAATTTTCTCTTTGTCGGGTTACCTACTTCGGTCGCAGATCGTCTGTACAAAAGTTTTTTGGAATTGCAAAGAGTTGTTAATCTACAATTTTGTAATCATGGTAATACAGAATAGGCAACTACTTTTATAGCTGTAACAGCTCTATATTAGATATTATCATTGCGCGTTCGTATTTTTGAAGATAGACGATGAATCCCAATGCATACTTTTCTTGGGATATCTGTATAATTATGTCCGTTTCCATCCACAACGTATGCCAAAGTTGATCACAATCGGTCAAGGCGTTTAGACACAACAGCACGGCGGCGGCGGGACAAACTAACTCACTTTGACAGCTGCCACATTAATAAAAAATTATGTTCATTCACCTTGGATTTAAACCGAATAAACGAACATACATTTGCCGATTTTATATTAGTTTGTAAAGATAAGAACATGCGAAGCAAACAGAAGCATGCAAAGCGTGCATGGAATATCTTATTAAAGTCGATAACTTTTTTATTTCGTACATGGAAACATCTGCACTCTGTAAAACAATTTGTATAAGTACCTACATTTTCTTATCAGCTCTTTGACCCACGGGATAAAAAACACATCAGGCATGCAACATTATCAATGTTGACGGATGGAGGGGGTTGGTGGTTGGTGGGTTGGCGAGGAAGACCAAAGAAGAGATGCATAGATTGTGTGAGGAATGGTATGCAAGAGAAAAGGAAGTGAATGATAGCCTGACGTTTGACATGGGAGAACGGAAGGACCTCAAGTAACATGTGACAAGGACAGGAAGATAATGAAATGTGCACCATAGTCATATAGCCACCCTTTTGCTATCAAGTGAGGGGTCCCAGTAGTTTTATCTTCGATTTTTGGAACGAAGGTCCTTATCGCACTGTACGGACTTGACGGAAGGGGGCTAGGCGAAAAAGGGTGTAAGAATTTTCCCTCACGAGTTTCCGTCACGATCCTTTCTTTCTTTGTTTGTTTGGTTGAACGCGCTAATCTCAGGAACTACGGGTTGGAATAGAAAAATATTTTTGTGATGGATAGTCCATTTATCGAGGAAAGCTTTAGACTATATAACATCACGCTACGATCAATAGGAGCGCTGCATAAATGAAAATGTTGCTAAAATGGTAAAGAATGATTCCTTTTGAGAGGTTCCGTTGCGGGCGCTGCGTCAACGGTTAAAGTTACGCAAAAATAATGTATAACGGAATTGTTTCCCTTTAAAAGTTCTACAAAATACTTCGGGACAGCATACGTCTATCTTTTAAGGTTGACTCAATATAACCCTTTTTATGGTAATCTTTGTTCTGTGGATGTTCTAAATATACTACGAAAGTAACTTCGTTCCAACCGAGTGTTCCACGACACTCACGCATTTTTTTTGTTTCTGTCGTATCGGAAAGAGCCCAGGACCACCAAGTGGGTACGTCCTCCCACAAGTATGACCTATGACCTGATCTCACGGGAATCTGCTGGATGTGGGAAGCAAAGGAACTGTCATTGTGGCGATAATTGGGGGAAGCCTATGTCCAGCAGTGGACGATGATGATGATGATACTGGAGGGACCAATGGAACCACGGTCTACGGTAAATATATGATGGTGAAGATAACAGCGCTAGACAAACGTGATGACTGTGAACCGGTAAACAAAAGAAGGTCAATAAAAAGATGGATTGTGTGAATGATATGAAAGAAAGGACAGTGATTAATCGCGTGAAGGCTGCCAGGGGAGAAGGGAATGACAAGGAAGATAATGATGACCACGCTAGACAAACAGTGAGACCGGTAAACAGTCCAGTCTTCTGTTACTTAAAAACACGTTCCAAGGAAACAGGTTTATTTAAATGCAATTTTAACTAGACATTCAATTATAAATAAACGCAACTGTTCTATAAACTAGTAGCCACACGTGGCTTTGACCGGTGCCAATGCAATAATTATTGTATTGGCACTCAGTTGAATGTCATTGCCCACGTTTAATTGTTAGCTCGCGGGACTGTACGTTATTTATTTAATCATTTAAGCTCAACTAAAATAAAAACCTGCCAGGCTATCTACGCGCAAATCGGTAAAACGTTTTCAGTGTTATAACAAGGTTACTATTATCCGGAGGCCGGAAGGAAAGGCAAGAAGAAAGGGAATACGTGTGGAGTTTAGCCAAAAGGCGTATTGCCTCTTGATCGGGCAAAAATCCAAAAACCGGGCTACCACTAAGAAATTTCCGATGGGAAAACCCAAACCTAACTTGTAAATCGAACTCCAGAGACCCGCGCTCAAAGCGCGACAGATCATCGAGGCAGGCCCCCAAATCCTCCACAATAGGCACAACAATAAACTGACATAAGGTAAACCCTGACCAAACAAATCTCCCCACTACTAATAGTTCCCAAAAGCTAAAAAAAAATATGTTCTAATGAGCTGGCAAACGTAAATAACAGTATTCTGCCAAGACCACTTTGAAAAATGACGAATTTCAAAAACATGCACCCTTTTTTATAATGATGCAATCCGGTGTATTTGTTAAGGTGTTGTTTGGCACTGTGACACACGTCCAAATGACGTGTTCCACTGTGAGTCTGTGAGTAACATTTACGTATATTATCCAAGAATTACACAATGATGCATTCTTCACTAGATTACCAATAAAGGAAATGGAGATTATATCATAAGTCATCCTATCATTTCGACGCTCACTTTATCTTCTTGTAAATAAACTGGTTTTGTATATTCTGAAGGGACAGCTATTTGCTAGCCCATGTATCAAACCCAGGACGTCATCACGGCTGCCACACTTGCAACCAATAGCCTAGCGGTTGAGGCACGGATAGATGCACAAGGATCTGGCGCGGAACCAAAATCGGAACTAAAGCTGCCATATCACAAATGTTTACCAACAACGCTTCCCTGTCAATGTCTTTCAGGCGTCAAAAGATCCTTGTAGCACTCTTAAAGGTTGTGAGCAATAGTGACGTGCGTGAATCCAGTACCAGCCCAAGCATTGCACGTTGCCAGCAACACGCAAACACGTTGCTGCACCAATTTTGCGCAAAGTTAGTTTATGAGGCTTCTTAATTGAATACAACCCGCATTGCCGGAAATTTAAAAAAGAAGCCATAGTTTGCACAACATTATGTCATGTGTGTTTTGTAATTTCGCATGCATTTATGTTGATTTAACCCCTTTATATATGCATGAATGCCTAATGGCTCGCACTGACTCAGGATTCCCCGAGGCTGCCAATACAAACACAAGTGAATCGGAAACACGTTTAGTTTCGAAACAAGTATTTCTAGCTATATCTGATCGGATCAAGTAAAGCTGTGAAGCAGTCATCCTTCCGCCGTTTGGCTTCATCTATCTATCTGGCTTTTATTTATTCATTGTAGGCCAAAAGCCTCCATCTCCCTTTTCGACACACTTCTGCTTTGTGCTAATGCGGGCCAGGACGGTAGTAGTCATGTTCGTCCCGCCATCTTCGCTTTTCCAGCCTTGATGTCGCCTAGCGTTCAAAATGACTATAGGACCCTCTCAATTGTACCAATAGGAGATCAATCCTGAAGTCATTATTCAACTCTATCCAAGTTTAATGGCAGGGGGGCATAACCAGTAGTAGTCTATAATAGGAAAGTTAATGAGTATAAAGATCACAAATCGTTAGTCAATTAAAAACTGGAACCCTGGTAAAACGGAAGCAGTTGTCAGTCGTAAGACCATTTCGAAACACACTTCTTGCACCTATTGCGAATATTTCAGACAGCAAACTATAGTGGGTAAAATCATTTTCTATTTCTGCCCCAAGCAGCTTCACCGTGTTCTGGTTTTCAAATAACCGACACATGAGACTGCTCAAGTGCTCATGTTTGTGTGTGAGTGACGGGCGTAATCTAATTAGACATTGGGCATCTCCTGGACAGACATAATCTGAGGTTTTGCAGTTGTATTTGCCAGAGATTTAGTAGATATTAGTTTAGTACATGCCTCCTTAACTTTCTCATGGCAGGGCAAACGTCAAGCTAGAAAAGGGATGACTTGACTTGACTGAGATGAGGGCTAATAAAGTTGAATGGAGGAAGAAGATAATACGCTGTTCTGACCCCAAGTAGTTTGGGACAAGGGTAGAAGAATGATATCTCCATTATCCTTCAACAACTCTCCGGGTTTACCTTGCTCTAGTAGACAGTTCTACTGTATGTAGCTGCCAAATTTTGTTTAACAAATGTTCCGCCTAAATATATGCAAAAAAAAAAGAAATTCAAAACTTCGTTAGTTCATTCGACCTATTTCTTCTATCGTTTTCATATCCATTACAGTCCGAATATGATGAATTGAAACAACATTGACACAATTTTTAACAATCTGTTTCGAGTTTATTATTGGCATTGCTTTTGATATGAGGTATGGCCAGACGTTCATTGACGTCACTATTTGGTATATATGATTTTCTTTTGTTATTTCAGTGATACTTACGTACAATCTAATTAATTTCTTTGTTCCTTGAGTATGCGTTGTCTCAACAACTCATGTTGGTAAGGTACACAATGAAATGACAAAAAAAAAACGTAAAATATTTAATCTTGTTTATTGATTACTTAATAGAGCATCCATAGATATAAAGATACGGGATATCAAGTAATTCATTAGATAAGGCGATATCTTTCGGTGATTCCCTTAAAAACTTGATAGCGGTCAATGTCACCTTTTGACACAAAGTCATCGCGAGCATCTCCATTTTTAAAAAGCTGAACGAAAGACTATCCTTCTTTATTGGCAGATTATTCGTGATGTGGCCTATACTTAAGGATATGGTATAGAATTATATTATTAGGTGCACATATAATAATCAGCCTATAATGTTTCCAATGGGACTAGGCTTGAGGAACTGTTAGAAGAAGTGGGCTGTATTCCACAACGCGGACCATCCAGTCAGTCGCTTGTCTTTGAATTTTTAGTTCTAGTATATTTCCTCTCTATAAAATCCTTCACCATTTTCGTCTGTTTTAATTGTGATCTTATGATAACAGCCTGCAATTCGTTTAAAAAATTCTCACAGCAGTTCACTGGCATCTTCTCGTATAGAGAAGGAACGAGCATCGACCTTTATGCTTGTAAATTGTGTGGTGGGGGTTTCAGACTGTTCTAAGTCTCTTGGTTTCCTCACGGTGTTTTTATTGTCCTCACTAGAAGATGCATATCAATCTGCCTAGCCTTCTCCCAGCTAAGTTGGGGGGGGGGGGGGGGGGGCTTCCAGTCTAACCGGATGCAGAGGAATACTAGTATTTTACACGGAGCACATTTACATATTTGACCTCCACAGCCCAGTTACTGGGTAACACGATACCCTTGGTAAGACTAACTCACCACACCACCCACTAGAAGATGCATAAAGTTGTACCAACTCGATACTTCTAAAGTATCGATACTTTTTCAGATCCCCACTCATACCTATTGTGGCGAAATAGATACTCGTAGAATAAAACACACCCGCCACTTGTAATACGTATAATTTTGATGAAAAGACAAAATAAGTCAAGACAGAATCTGGAGGTGTAGTAGTGTGGTCTCGTTGCAGGTCGAGAGGTTCATTCATTACGACTCACAGGCTAGACATTTAGCCCGGGGGGGTGAGGCCGAAATTCGGCTTGATAAACACGGTCATTACTTAAGACAAATAATGGGGGATAAGGACCATGATACAAGCAAAATTTTTTATAATACAGAAGATACAAACAGTTTTGATGAAGGTATGATTCCTATTGCTAAAAGACACTCGAAGAAAACCATACGTTTCACTGAACATTCCTATGACAAAGAAACATAATATAATAAAGAGGGAAAGAGGTTAAGCTTTCGAAAATTTGAACAAATAAGAAAGAATATGTACCCAGTTTACAACGGAATAACTAATATCCTCATTGGATAATCCGAGTAATTACCGTTGATAAATCGACATAATTATTAATATGTTTTAAACGAAGGAGGAATATTACCGAAAAAATTAATGCAGTTATAATATAATACTGCAGCATGCATATGGCGGCTTGCCAGTGATGTACCTACCACCTGGGTCATGTCTAAATATAAATAGTCATTAGCATGAATGCAGTTACACGGTTAGTAAAGTGTCATAATTGCATTGTGGCTTATGAAAATAACTTGCAGTTTCACGCGATGTAATCCAGTTCGCTACGACTTCAAAGAAATGTGGATTTTGATGTTTTCAAAGTGTTTGGAAGATTGGTCAGGTTTAAGAGCAGGTTTATTTTATGAGACTCGAAAACATTCCTGATTTTTAGGGTTCTGTACCTAGAGTGACAACGGAACCCTATTATTAAGCCACCGTCGTCTGGCTGTCTGTCAGACCGTCCGTTCATCTGTTTGAAACAAGAGCTGTAACTTGTTAACCGTGATAGGGAGCACGTTCAAATTTTCACAGAATATGTGTTTGTTATATACGGCTTCTATCATGACAAAAAATAAGGTTAACTATGACCATCTTCTAACAAAATAAGGTTTTTATTCAGACCCAGGACAAAATCATGGAGTCTTTTTGAATTTCGAACTTTATTCTGGGTAAATAAATTCTTAATACTAAAAATCTAACAAATTAGTACCGAACTAAATTGTCAAAAAGAACTGTATTTCAATCACGGTTACAATCTTATCACAATACTGTCAAAACAAAAACTTTGTTTTGTAAGACCGTAAAGATTTGGTGGTACGGAACACTTACTGCCAGAGTTCAACTTCCGCTTGGCCGGTTCTTTTTCAGAAGCACGTGACAATAATTCTATTCCATTAAAAAAAAATCCCTAGAGAGTGTTTCTTAAGGACAGTTTGCAGAAAGGGCTTTTATTTACGCAGATGCAAATTTATGCAGATCATGACCTAAGTACTAAGCAGGCAACAGCTGCAGATGTCTTTGACAGTACGCATTACGCATTGTGTATACCACATAATTATGTTCGGGACAAAGCTGACCCGAAGCAATTACTACACATATAATTTCGGCTTTCATTCGGCATCTACGGCTCGGCACAATTCGAGCTAAGCCTATCCGCTTTTTTTCGGACATATCTATAAATTAAAATATAAATATCTCTATATAAATAAAAAATAATCGCCGAAATGTATGTACGCCCATAAATTCCGACCGACTGCACTATAAAGTGGATAATTCATTTTTTTTTTGTGTTCAGCATTGTCAGGACAAGGTGACAACTTTAAAAACATGGTTGTCTTGTCAGGACAATTTTAAAAATATCGAACAGTTTTTTTTTTAAATCGCATGTTAATAGTGTATCATACATTAATATTAAACTAACATATAATTAAGTAATCTTAATGTTTTGTGTGGTAATATTTTACATTTTGCCGTCGTGCTGTGCCGAATCATGCTGACCCGAATATTGTGTAGCGCCCCCTTTTTTTTTGGTTGGGCAATCATCAAATATCTTCTCCCGCTCTGGGCAGAGCGGAGGACATGTCAGACTTTTACTGACTAAAACTCACCCGTGTTCCTTTAGTTGCCTGAGTGCCAGGGCCACGGTAACTCCTAAGATCGCACGAAGGATGAATTTTAACTAAATGGTAAACACGTTCATTTACTGTCTCTGTTTGATTTTACTGTGTCTAGACGAAAACTATTGCTTTTAAATGTAATTGCACCTGCTACTATAATATGATACTTTCTTCCCGGCGGGGCGTTGACTTTCTTTAACAGATTGTCTGCTCATACCTATTAATAAACTTTATCTATGGTTTCAGGGTTCCGTACCCAAAGGGTAAAACGGGACCTTATTACTAAGACTCCGCTGTCCGTCCGACCGTCTGTCTGTCCGTCTGTCACCAGGCTGTATCTCACGAACCGTGATAACTAGACAGTTGAAATTTTCACAGATGATGTATTTCTGCTGCCGCTTTAACAACAAATACTAAAAAAACAGAATAGACTAAATATTTAAGGGGGCTTCCATACAAAAAACGTGTTTTTTTTTTTTGCCGTTTTTATAGATAATGGTACGGAACCCTTCGTGTGCGAGTCCGACTCGCTCTTGGCCGGTTTTATAAATGTTGTTCAAGTCAAAAACTAGACCTTGGTGTCGCATGAATAGAGATGGCATTCATTTAAGAGAGAACTTATCAGTTTACGTTTTTATTTCGGATCTATTGGACTTTCCATTAGAACTTTCTCAGAAGCAGCTTTGAGTATTGATTTCTGTCCAGTTACTGGCTTCAAACTCATTTCTTACATGAGGTTTATGTACGGTCATCAAATGTGATAACGATAAGTAACCAGTGTCGTCGGATATAGTTGAAGTTTAGTAAGAAACTGATGGATATTTTCGAATGAAATTTAATTTGATAAATTACCTGTTTGTTTTCTATTAATTTAATTTTATTTTATTCGAATACATTCATCGGTTTCTTACTAAACTTCAACTATATCGACGACCTTGGTTGCTTATCTCTTTTGGTGACTGTACAGTACGGCCGATAAATAATGGCCGGTCTGAACATAGGCTCTCCTACTTTCGCGCATGTCCTTTCACTCACACTCGCCTCAGCCGCCATTTGGTTCCTAAAAAATGATATTGCGCAGCCTTCTGCGCAAAGTTCGGACCGGCCAAGATTCACCGGCCGTCAAATTGACACACTACGTAAATTTTACGTGTTTCTGCCATTTCATACTACTGTCAAAGAATAACAGTTAGTGATTCGAAATTTTTAATTTGCGGTAGACACAATTTTTTCGAACTTAACCTATACTCGAAAGGTTTAGGTAGTTAAATAAAGGTAAACAACAAAAAAAAACACGTGACTCATAGATGTTAAACCTTTTATTTCAAATGTTAAAATCATATTAATTTGAGTCCCATAATAATAGGCTCTATTCTGAATCTGAATTTGAGGAACTATCTGTGACATCAATAATTTTGTCTAATTTAAACATTTTCTGTTCTTCTTTTATTACATGACCCTCGCAACTTTTCGAATTCTCAGTAGTCATATTAGCTAAAGCCTCTCGCAAAAGGATGTTTAGGTCAGACATTTTAATAATACCTGCTACTTCAGTTGCCATACTACGTCACAGGTGTACTTTTCAATTTAGCAACGTTATCTAAATGCGTTGTATTTTCTAAAAGGTTTAGGGAACCTGTCTTTTTGGGCTCTTTACAATAGACAGATTACAAAATATTATACTATTTAATAAATCTAACAAAAAAATTGTGCTCAAGCAATTACATGTACGAAGAGTATAGTTTACGAATAAATGATAAAGTTTAATATACATTAATAAAAGAGGAAACTACAGTATAAATCGCAAATAACTTTAATTTTGTTGTAACGTATTTTTAAACAAGAAAGTGTCAGCTATAAAAAAACCCTTTTTACGATTTGTTTGCCTTTATTTAACTACCTAAACCTTTCGAGTATAGTGTGTTTTTGCCCAGTTTCATGTCCGTTCTTCTCCATAGGCACCAACTATGCTATGGAATGGGCAACTAGCTTCATCTTTGTGACTAACCGACCCCTTGACAATTCAAAAGTGCCTGTAATTGGTTATGCATCGCTAATGAGACACAATTGATTATCTATTGTAATGGCACTCTAGCGGGCCACCTGGGGCCTGACTAGTTTGAAATAAATGCTTTGAGTTTGAGTACTGTAGGTGTATGCGCACACACGTCTGTTTATCATTTCGTGGAATACAAGCATGTCGAAGAAGTAGGTACATAGATTATTTCTGATACCTATATTACTTTATGCAAATTCTCTCAGCCTTGAATCAGTTGTACAGTCCTCAATGAAACATTGGCCCTGAACTCTGAATTTGTTTGTATTACCAAACAATTGTTACCAATTCACTGTTTGATCTTTACGTCTGATTGAGACGTCATATGAAGTCGATATAAGAAGTATCAATCTATTATATACTTACTAATATATAGACGTATTTGTGAGTTTGAATGTAGGGATAATCGTCGGAATTACTGATCCGATTCCGAAAATTATTTCTCTAATGGGAAGCAATAGTATTGCTGAGTGTCAAAAGATATATAATTATTTTATGTTAAAACAAGAAATTTCACGCGGTCTGGTAGGTACAAAATAAACGTCAGATATCGTTATCCGTCCGGTTTTTTTTTTGCGTTGTCATTTAAATTGTCTTTTACTTTTCGACTATAGAGATTATTTTTTAGCAAATACGTATATTAGTAAAATTATGACTAAAAAATCAATGGTTAAAAAGTAAAATGTGCGGACTTTTTGATGTGTAAACATCTTAGCGCTCGGTCTACGGTAGGTGTTAGCTGGGACTTCGAGCGTCAGACGCGTAAGCGTCAGACTTCGAGCGTCAGATGACGTCAGCGTAAGACCCGTGTCTATGTGAGCGCGTGAACCAAACTGATGCGAGCTCACATGTTTACACATCAATTTTCGTGAGTGCCAAACCAACTCACACCGATTTTTTTGTAAAAATCCAGCTTTTTGTCAGGACTTTTTAAATTTCATAATGGTAACCCTAGCCGCATGGGGCCTGCCCTCACAGAGAGTAGGCCTGTGCCACGGTAGTGGGAACAGTAGGTACCTACCAATAGGCATATTTTCAAGTGCCCCTTTTTATTTTTCTAGAAGTCCATCCAAAAAATATAAACAGATATAAAGCTGCTAGTTCCGGACCAACCTAATTCTATTTTCAAACCAATATATAACATCTTTTAAATGAATACAGGCTGGCAACACCTGCTTTTCAACAATTAATTGCGTGTTGACAAAATAAAAGTGTCAAACATTACCAGGGCGCCAGAAAATAAAGCAGGTTTCAAATTAGATTAAGATTAATCCATGAGCAGTGATTCAACAGGGAACTGGGTTGAAAACCTCATTATTTTGCGAAGAATTCTTATGTGGCACTGTTTCATAAACATAATATATTTTTGTTTACATTGTGCTATAGTTTTAGTCAGAGATTTGTGAACGTAATGTGGCGACAAAATAAATGTATTTGTGTAGTAACTTTTATGTGGACCATTTCAGATTAATAGTTTATTATTTTTTTATTATAGTTTTAAGTGTCTATAGTGAGTTATATTTTTTCTTTGGATTATATTATACTTAAGTACTCAAAAGCCGTAAAATATTTATCTCTAAGTACTTCTATATCTAAATCTATACTTAATATTATAAAGAAGTAAAGTTTGTGAGTTTGTGAGGTAATCGGGTAATCTCTGGATCTGCTGAACCGATTTTGAAAATTCTTTTACCAATAGAAAGCCACGGTATTTGTGTCATAGGCTATATATTAACCCGAAAAAAAAAAACAAGTAGAAATATTTACCGCCCAACCAAGTGGGCACGGGTCAGCTAGTGATATATAAAACACAAACATTTCATGTTTGTTTTAATAAGTTCATAATAAAACCTAAAAAAATAATCAAAGATAATTATCCAGAAATCCTATCCAAATTTCTTTCCGATTTTACACCCCAAGAGTTGTAAAAAGATCCACTTTTCGAGCAAAAAATATTTGCTTATTTCTATCTACTTTTCTATCGGTGTTTAGAGACAAAGATCACTCACCAAGTATGACAATCTTGAGTAACGGTTTCACCAGGGCCGTAGTACTTCCCCCTGTATTTGCAGACCTCCGTGTTAGGTAGAGGATCAATGTCAACGACCCCCAGACATACCTGGGGGTAGTCTGGACAGCAGTCATCATGCCCTAATGTCCTGTTGCAGAACTCGTCACAATAACATTTGCTATCTGAAAAATTGAAGAAAATAAAATATTAGATAACTATCTCATTGGTGCACTGGAATTTCTCAGTAACAGCCCAGAGTCTGGTTTTGTATGAACCTACCTAGAATTCTATGTGAGCAGGCATCCTGCCTATCCCTGCAGCATTGTCCTGTGATGCCACAGTATGGACCCGGCGGTAGGTCAGGTCCGGAATACGCTAGACCTAAGCCCACTGTCCCGCAGAACAGCAGCACAATTGGTAATCTGGAACAAAACATGAGGAAAATTAATTTGAGTGAGTAATTTAGTTCCTAAGTTATTCATGTCTTCAAATACCATTACTAGAAGAGATGAAGATGTTGCGATAGCAAAAACAAAAAAGATTAATTTCTTGCTATAATATTCCACCACTAGAAACTCTGTAAGTAACGTAGGTGCCGATCGTAGAATGAAAGTAGATAATAATTCTAAATTGCTCCAGTATACGGCAGTTATAGAAAATGTGTAACGGTGCCGTAAGCGGATTAGCTTAGGTGTCATCGGTGCTCTAAGTGGAATATCTCGCTTCGTTGGTATAATGGAAGCAAGCATGACTACCGAGCAAAAAGTCCTGGGTTCTGTTAGCAGCCATCAGTCAGCTCAGTGGGCAGCCCGGAGTCCGCATTTGTGCCAGGTTATTTTTTATTTCATTTTGTTATTAATATTAAATAATAAAACAAAACGTAAAAGAAACATCTCAAAAACCGCAAAAGGTTTGTCCACTTGTCGAAACTCTTTTCAGAACTTAATCTAAGTACTTACGAAAATAACTAAACTTATAACAACGTTTAATAATAATTGCAATTAGCTCGCCCATCACAATAAAATGGGATAGGTACGCGGAGGTCAGCGTCCTGATACAGTCAATTATTTTTCAACTAAAACCTCAATAATCGTAAAAAAATAAAACTAAATAGTTCTAGAACCATAAAGTAGACCGTATGGAACACCAAACCCATTGCCAACGTTATCTGAAACAGTTGTAAGAAATGGGTCGTCGCACGCAGAGTTCAAAGAACATTTGTAGAAGCGACACGTCTTGTAGGAAAATCCTAATCCTAACTAATATTATAAAATGTGAAAGTAAGTTGTTTGTTTGTTACCTTTTCACGCTTAAACCACTGAACCGACAATCATGAAGTTTTGCATATACGTTGTCAGGGGTACAGAAAAGGACATAGGGTACCTGTCATCCGGAAAAAGATTACTGTTTCCAAGGGAAACATCAATAGCTTTCGGCGGTCACAAATGCTTGAGGACGCTAGATGGCGCTATGTGTTTTTCGAATCATGATTGAATTATATTATTAGAAACCTTAGTAGTGTGTTAAGAGTTTTTTTTATATATATAAGTACCTAATACATTTTGTGAGTCTATAGTGAAGTCCAACACCGTTTGACCGAATACCATGAAAGTTGGCACATAAGTAAGTATATTATGTATTTTGAATGGAGAAAGATTTACAAAAATAAACTCAAATGACATTGATGGCAATAGAGAATTTAGAATAGTAGATGACTAGATAGAGCACTGCCTGCCTCGTTGAGCTAATGGTCGTAAACGCTACTGCTAAGCTTGGGGCCCTCGGTTCAATTACCAGTACGGGCAATGTGTTATTGGCGTTTTTCCATCAGACATTTGTCAGTAGTAGGTCGGAGTATGGAGTTGTGCCCACTACGATGACAATAGGCTCGCCCCCTATTACATAGGACTTAAGCGCAGGCGACACCGCCGGCTAGCGAACAAGCGAGCAAGCCGGGCGAGTATCGTTTCTCCTCTTTTTATATTTCGGTTCACACTCCGTACTACAGAGATAAGCTACGTCAGCGATACAAACGATGCGAATGAAATATCCGACGATGCCAGCGATGCTATTCATTTACCTCGTTAGCGTAGCTTAGCTATGTAGTTCGCGGTGTAAACCAAAGTATGAAAAGAGGTGAAACGATGCTCGCCCGGCTCGCTCGCTCGCTCGCTAGCTGGCGGTGTGGCCTGCGCTTCAAACATAACTGGCGAAATGTGGGTGTGCTATAGAGTCCACCTGCGCCTAACCCTTCGGGAAAAACAGGAGTTGAATAGAAAATAATAGAATAGAATGCTTTTTACAATGAACACTCGCCAGCAGGTCAGGCTACACGAAACTATCAAATTTCTCCAAACGATTTTAAACCTTAAAATGTTAAAGATTAAGTTCAAAATCGAATGAGAAAACTTGGTGTGCTGGCGACTGTACCCCCGAATTACAGAATATAAATGCAGAAATTTTACATAGGATAACACAATAGGTGGTCTTATCGCTAAAACCGATCGGTAACGTTATGATGTTATTATGTAGATTATACTTTAGCTGAATCATTTGGATTAACTTGCGTGCACTGTCGCTTCTGCGCTATTTTACAACTTATTCTTTGCTTCTCCGTCTTTACGATTTATAAATTGCTTCCATCGACGAGTTAATGTTTTCATTTTGTTTTTGTTAGTAAAACCATTAAACCTCCTTCGGTGGTTTATGACTGAGCTGAAGTTACGGCCAGCTTCAGATGTTTATGTTACCCGAGTGCAAGTAATAATTTATTATCCTCAACAGATGGGTATTATATTTTCAAAAAAGATAATTTCTACATAATATACAGGGTCAAATTAAATTAGCTAGCCAAACTCCGCATACGTGATGGGTATGGATATCTAAACATGATAAAACGAAAAATGTATTAATTTGATGTTTTTTTTTTTACCGCAATCGACGGAAATATCAGTTTAAAAAATCGTTTTTTTTTGTGTGGAAACTTCACAGACGTGGTTGTCATCGATATCTCAACACGATGAAACAAAAGAAAACAGATTTTTGCAACTCATACTTCAAGTAAGGGGCCGATCAAGCTTCAAAAAAAAAATACGTGCATGTTTCTAAAAATGTAGGGAAAAGAATCATAGGGCATCAGAAAATTCGTCCGCATCGCTGTCAACAGGAAAATTGCCTAAAAGGCTGGCAACATTGCACCAACAGGTGTTTTATTACAAGTATCGATGCATATTGAGCCTGCTTTTGTATATTCATCAACATCATTCCGCAGAAAGATGGCCACTCAGCTGGATATAATCGGTACTCAGATCTACCCTAAGTATACAAAGACCATCTTATGGGACTTAAATATAACTGGCTAAATGTGACTGTACTACCCCCCTAGGGAGCTTCCTAGCGCGCAGGTCAACCTAGGAGCTTGTCGCGTGCTTAACCGCACATGCCTGTGGTTGCCCTAATGAATTAAGGTCCCCAGCCAGGGCTTAAAAACTTACAAACTAGGCGACAACACGCTAAGGCCACCCCCTGCGGGGTACAAGCCTCGGCTTAGGGCGTCGCTGGGAGGGGTCAACAAGGGACAGGCTTGATCGGAATTAGAGAGATTTAGTCGTAATGTTGAAAACTTTTATACTACCTGAATCTTGGTATAGCTTTTCATTAGCTAGTAGCAGTAGTTAGGTACTTATAAGTGTAGGTACTTAAATGTTTTATGGATGTAACCTTTTTTTAATATTTGGTCTGGAACAAGATGTTTTATGAGTTCAATTGATATTAATTTAGGTGCAAGTGCCTGCCTAAAAGTTTCATGGTTTGATTTTTCACGTTTAACATAAACACATAACATCACGCATGTATTCCCCGAAGGGTTAGGCAGAGTTGCACCTAGTAGACACATTTCGCCAATTATATTTTGTTTTTGTTTTTTACGTTTTATAATATTTAAATTTACATGTCCAGTTTAATTTATCAAAAAATTCAACCATTAGATATTTAATTCACACAGTATACTTGACAATACAGTACCATCAAACAGGGTGAATAGAAATGCAGGGATGAATCGGTACGAAACTTTAAAAGGGATTGTAACATTGAAATAATATAGTTTGTTGCCAAAAATGACTCTACTCTGTTTACTGTATGATAATTAACGTTTAAGTGTCCTTGTTGGCAACAAACTATATTGTTTCAATGTTAAAATCCCTTTTAAAGTTTCGCCCCGATTCACCCCTGCATCCCTTTTCACCCCGTTTGACGATATTGTAATTTTGTACTCAATTAGCAACATCAACAGCTAATTGGCACTTGTTGGAGTATTCTCAGTGTGTATAGAGTAATTTAGGTACTATAATTTACCGTACCTTTGAGTTTTGCAAATACTTAAACCTGTGCAGATGTTATAGGTACCTACTTAAGTACAACTTGACTTTTGAAGCCAGGGCCAAGATGTCGGACCCTTAATAATATATTCGCCTAAGAGGAAGGCAGAGGTGCTTAGTACACCAAAATTTCGCCAAATACCTTTGTATGTGTAAATTGCATGTAATAGGGGGCGTGCCTATTGCCATCAACCGGGCTTCTACTGAAAAATTCCGAGCAGAAAAACCCAAACACTTCGCACGACTTGGAAATCGAACCCATGTTCTGAGCATCTAAGTGGGTGTGTGGGATTTGCTTTTCAAGGTTCCAGCTGAACCCCAATTATTTACATTTACAACCAAAAAATAAAATAAACCTGTCCCATATTTTTAACTGGCAACATTAGACATTACGTCGTCGTTACTATTATTATGTCGTTTAAATGAATTGCTTAAAAAAAGAAGAATAAAAATACAAGATGGCCGTGAATTGGTTCAAATAACTTTATTTTATTTTAGTACAATTGGTGACATAAGTCACACATGTCATAGTATTATGACCTTTTATTACTTTGGCATTGGGTTTAAATTTATTTTAAACATGTGTGTACTTTATTTTTGTCTGCTTTACGTTATTTATTGTGACAGTCTGGGAAAGGATAACGTACAAAAATAATAATACAAATGCTGAAATATCTTTCATGTTGTTTCGGAATTTATCATTGTAAATGTAGCGTTCAATGGAAGGCTAATTTATTTTTCAGTTAAACCGCTGAATATGTTTAAAAAAAACATTGAATGAACGTAAAACAATTTTATTTCAACGTTTGAAATTTGAACAGTTCAAACTTCAATACAACATCTCGTGCCAAAATTCATCAATAACTGTCAAGCAGTTTCGTACTGATTGAGCAACAAACAAACACTGATTTATGATGCTGTGGGACTTCTCTTAAAGCATACGTAGGTATTTATAGGTGCATATATGTATATTACCCTTGTCCAAAGTTCCCAACAAAGCCTTAACAAACAGAATATAAATCATTTAGCCACTTAATGTCGATTTCCATACAAAATTTACGATATGGAACTTCGACAACTTTATTTTTGCGGCTACAAAAGTACGAAACCCAAAGAAATTGTTTGTAAAGGTGTTAAATTTGGGTAGTGTATTTAAGTTTGTATTTCGGTTATCTCGAGTTTCTATTTGCATAATGTGAAGGGATAAAGGTCTTTTGTTTCAAATGTCGCTTGTCGGTTTTTATTAGAATAAATGTGTGTCAAACGGGAGTTTTACCATAGGTTACTATGAAGCCTGACCGATGTTCTTTAAAAACCACAAAATGGAAAGGACCAGAAGGAAGGAGGGTAGTTGGGAGACCTAACAAACAATGATATCTGTTAGATTTATTGACTACACTGAACGATAGCTCTTTCTCAACACGTTAGTGCACTTAACTCCATTTCGCAAAAAAAGTGGCTTAGCTCCATTGCCCTCCAAGGCGATGATATACGATAAGTATTCCATAAGTTGTGTTGTATTATTATTATTGTTTTTAATTTGTTTATATTTGTGTCTTAATTAATTATACTAACAAATGACTGGTTATGTGCCTGAATAAAAGATCAATAAAGTAAATAAATAAAATGCCAAAATACAGGCAAAGGACGTTTGGAAGTAGGAAAATACCGAACTGAATGGAAAATGCTAGAGTAGGCCTTCGTCAGACCCAAATCTTGAAACTTTATACTCACAAACTAGATATAAGCAAACGATTAAATCACATACTAAGGAGAGAGTCGATAGAGAGAGAGAGAGAAAAGAATAGAGACAGTGTAGAGCATTGTAGAGAGTTCTAAAGTATTTTATTCTATTCTATTCTACTAACATTTATATTATTTAAAGTGCCAACTACTAATGTGAGATATGGTAGAAATTAAGGCTTATATATTATGTCGTTTATTTATTTATATACATTTTTTAATATTTTTATAAAAAACATAGAAAAACATTTAAAAATATAAAAAATTGTGGTCCGCCGGTATCGGGAGCAGGGTCCAAGCTACCGGTGGTTAGGGCTCCAGAGACAGGAACCTCCTCACGATGCGAGCCGTATCGAAGAGAACTGCCTTCTGGATTGCGCGGATAGGCGGTTGGGCCCTTGACCCAACCGCCTAACGAGAGCCTCGAGAGATGTTGATCGAGGCTTTCGGCCATCAGGCCATTGGCCGATACGACAATCGGCACAATGACAGCCGAGCTCACATTCCACATGTCAACAACCTCGTGTGCTAAGGCTTAGTTAGATATTTATTATTAAGAAATCTACGGTGTTATCCCGTATATACAATGTAATTAAAATAACTGAAAATCTCTTAGGGAGTCATGTAACCCATCCATCAATATGAACAACTTTCAGTATGGGTCCAACACTGCAATCGCGAAAAAACTGTCAGCTGTTCCCTGCATTTTGTCGAGATATGCGAACATAATTGCATGGAGCAGCTGTTTTTCTTTAAGATTTCAGGTTTCTTCCCATTGTATGATAATTAGTGTGGGGATATGTAATAGTGGATGTACTTGCAGTAAATGAAAACAGCCAGTTCTTCTAAATAAGGCGATATATTCCCATCCCATAGACCGCCCATTGGGTCACCCTATGTAAAAATTCTTCTTTTATATCTGTAATTTTTATGATGTACATAATAAAGAGTATTCTATTCTATATTCTCTCACCAATCACCATCAGTGAAGTAGGCAGGAGAACGTTGTGGACCTGTCGCTGACCTGACCCGTGAGGAAGTGAACGAGACATTCAAATAAAAATGGCTACCGAGAGCGCACGCTAGCTATGTTCGTAATATTTAGTAGTGTTGGGAATGGTATTGCTATACCTTTATCAATATGTATGTGTATGGGCGTAAGAGAAAGGAAACTATATTTAATATTGAACTAGATTATTATTTTATCAAGAGAATACACCTAATACATAGGCAGGCATATCTCTGCCTGTCTATCACTAAACAAACAACTATCTTTTTCCATTCGAATGCTTATTCCAAAATTGCTTGACTGTTCGAAGTTCGAACGTAACCAGAGTTAATTTATTGCCAGCCTGTTCAACATAAGGTTGACACATGCAGACAACCTCTACAGTACAATGGCCCGCTAAGAGGTTTCAGTTTTTTCAAATACACCTTATAGATCATAGGTAAGTGGATGAATGAGGAAAATATCGTCAGGGAAGTTTTGAGTATGAATGTGAATGGCTATAAGAGTAGGAGAAGACCAAAGACACGATGGATGGACTGTGTGAAAGCTGATATGGATAGAAAGCGAGTATCCACCGAGATGACGACGTATAGAGAAGTATGGAAGAAATAGACATTTTGCGCCGACCGATAATTGAGTTCATGGGTGGTTAAGGGCCATGGATGGCCTTCCTATTGAGCGCTTCAATGATCCATTGTTTCAAGAGGCCTCGCTGGTTAAGGGATCGCAAACGCAATGGGATTCCCAGGTCGGGCAAACTATCATTGGATTTGTCCCGTATAAATTCTCAGTAGCAGCCGGATTGTAGTTTTGCGTCCCGTTTATAGCAATAGGCTCGCCCTTTAACACCTGACTTGTAATTGGCGAAATGTGGGTGAAATATACACCTCATCTTCTGCCTATACCGTGATGTGGTGTTCTCTTTGTAAGATTATACTTGAAGCCTTTTTGGTCATGGCCTATGACGCAAGCATACTTGCATACCATTTATCGTAGAGCTGTTAATTTCTTGGCATAACAAGGTATTCGTACCAAAACTATCCGGTTTTAAAATAGTTTAAAAATAGAACGATGTTGTTTATTTTTTCTTCTAACTTAATGGCAGAACTAACTTCATCCGAGGATTTTTAAGGAAATTCCTAATCTATTGCTTCATAGGTTTGAATAATTCGTCTAATCAACGACGTAAGTAACGCAATGAATGTTGTTGAACTGTCAAAATGAAAGGCATTGTCATTGTAAGTGTGTTATGCAATTAGCCCGCGGGTTTCCTGAGGCCTCACCAGGGCAGTTGTTGTGCAGGGTAAATCAAGGTGAAGTTATTTTAATACTTTCACACATGTAGGTACAAATTCCCAGGACACTTCATTCGGGCACAACTTCGATACATAAAGGATATTATAGTGTATTCAAACAAAGGCCACACTGGAAGAACTTGTCAACAAAACTTGGCAACACTGATAAAACTAATGCAGATCGGCATTTGCAAACAATGATAAAGATCTACCATCAGCAGGATGATATACGCTATCGATCAAAAAAACGCCATAGTGATTAAAATAACGCATTGTAAAGTAAAACAAGTGATACTAACAAAATGCACCATCCATACTAATATTATAAATTCAAAAGCAACTCTGTCTATATGTTACCGTTTCACGCCAAAACCACTGAACGGATTACGATAAAATTTGACAAGGACATAGATGGTATCCTAGGAAAGGACATAGGCTACTTTTTGATTCGGTAGACATCCACGCGGGCGAAGCTGCGGGCAGAAGCTAGTTTGTAGATAAATTACCCAATGGAGTGTGTTAAAAAAATCTCAATGATTGGCAATACTTACTAATCGTCGCGCTTTCACGCCAAAACTATTGAACCGATTTAAATGAAATTTGGTACACAGATAGTCTAGAGCCTGAGAAAGGACATAGACTACTTTTTAATGCGAAAAAAGCGTTGTGAGGGGTTGAAAGGTGGGGATGAAAAGTTGTATGGAAGTATCGTAATTTTTAAAGCTAGAAGCTTAAAACTTATTTTTTTGGCAGTTGATTCGATATACATAAATATGACATTCAAGGTTTGTAAAATTTTTACCCTCAAGGCTGTAAAATAACAATAGGGAATAGGGGATGAAAGTTTGTATGGAAATATGTAAGGTTAATTGAATGTTTTGTAAGTTCGCGACAAGAGACAAAATATTAGAGCTTATCTGATGTAACATTTACGGAGTCATTACAAAATGTGAAACTGAAGTTAACGCGAGTAAGAAACTTGCCGAGCACCGCGCCATACACAATAAGCGCTAAGCGCTGCGCAGCCGCGTGGCGAGGGGGAGGGGGGGGGGAATAGCTAGGTTTACGTCCAGCGCACCACGTGTAGTCAGCTTTGCCATCATCTTCCTAACTGACTAATATCATCATCATAGGCCTAGCTTTGTCTCCACTATGTTGGGGTCGGTTTCCAGTCTCACTGGATGTAGCTGAATACTAGTATTTTACATGGAGTGACTGCCTATCTGACCTTTACAACCCAGATGCTGGGTAATAGCTTCTTGGTAAGACTAGCTAATATACTATAGATAAGACATACATATCATTGTTTTTACCACGGCATGAGCATGAACGACCGCGACTTACGAATTGTAGGTCGTGGGTTCGAAACCAAGCAGGCACATTACTTGGTGTCAATGATTTCATCACCACTGCTCTCAAAACGGTGAAGGAAAACATCGTGAGGAAACCGGCATGTCCTAGTATCAGAAATTCGAAGACACGTGACATCCGCTAACGCCCACTGAGCTCGCGTGGTGAATTACGGCCCACTCCCTCTCACAGAGAGGAGGCCTGTGTCCCAGCACTGGGAACAGGATAAGCTGATTCTAAGCATGAATGCAGGGAATCTGCTGAATGAGACAAGCACAGGATCGATCGATGTGGTGATGGTTGGGTCAGGCCAATGTCCAGCAGTAGACGTTTTCGGCAGCAATGATAATGATGATGGTGATCAGCCTATCCTAAAGATCGTGCTGACACGAGAGATCGTAACTAAATATTATTAAGCAACTTCACTTGTGACCTAAATAGGTTCTAAATCTCAGTTGTGATAGGATGCTGGCAAGAACGGTCCGAATTCGATAACGTTAGGGATATCTCTTTAATAAGGTGACTCATCCGCACACATGTTTGGGTCGACGTTAGGACCCTGACTAGAAATGGCATTGATAACACTATCTTTCTAATTCCCAAAGCCGATATCAGACGCTTTACTCGAGTGAATGTAAACTTTTTGACCGACGAAAAAAAAAGGAGGAGGTTCTCAAGTCGACCCGTATATATATATATATATATATTTTATGTATGGCCACTCAAAACCTTTTACAGAGTAGTCAGATTTTGATGATTCTTTTTTTATGTTTCATTATCATTATCTACACTTTCACATGACATCAATGACGAAGGTATACATACCTACATCATTGCATGACAACGTTAAAATTATATAGGACTTTCATCCGTTCCTTTCATTTCATTTTTCAATCATTCGACATCGAAAGACGCAGTGGCAAAATCCAACATCTTTGGATCAGTTTACTAATGAATTTATTTTGCACTTTTGAATAATTTTGTTTTCAGACGTTTCACTTCAAATGAAAAATGCCGACTGAAAGGTAAAAATTTACAAAAAGTGGAACGATACAACAACTAACATAGATTCAAATGGACCATTGTAAAATCGAAATGCATTTGTATATTGATCCTAACCAGGGCCGGCAGTCTCGACTAGATAGTGACGCTGTCGCAAACTACCGATCGCTAAATATTAAGGTGAATCCTCAGTTGTAGTCCGCAAAATTCAAAATTTCTTTAGTTTTTTGCAAATTGCACCTCTGTTTTACGTCGTATGTTGAGCAAAATGAGATTCTCGACTGTGGGAATTATATATTTATCGAATAATAATCATCAATTTCATATCAATCATCACATTCAAAGAAAAATTGAATTTGGCGGGCTACAACTGAGGTTTCACTTTAATATTTAGCGATCGGTAGTTTGCGACATCGTCGCTATCTAGTCGAGACTGCCGGCCCAGAGCATTTAAGTTACCTTTCACAACATCACACCTGTAAGGAATTAGCGGTAGGCAGGGGTGTAAAGTACGTTTCGCCAGGTTTAGGTCCTAAGGGCCTAGACAAATGGTACTTATTCACTTCGGAGCGATTCTATTTCTACAATCGCTATCGCTTTCGCTAATGTTTCCATCATACGAATCGAAAGCTAGCGATAACGCTTGTTAAAAAGTGTCACTTGGCTACGCATCTCTATGGAAGTAATCGGTCGATGCTGTCGATTCATTTCATAGAATCGAATGATGTTAATATTGTCTAGCTAATTTCTATTCTTTGACCTATGATCACGTGACATTTCGATAGCTTATGTCAATCCCATACATTTTTTGGCTTTTCTACTAGCGTCATTGCTAATCGAATGTTACTTTGTCTAGGCCGTCTGGTCCCATGTTATAAGAGGCGAGGGTTAGGCCGCCAATAGTCTCGGGATGTTAAAAAAAAAAATATATATATACATATACGGGTCGACTTGAGAACCTCCTCCTTTTTTTTTCGTTGGTTAAAAAATTACCCATAACACATTCATACATAATGTCATGCTTGTATTCCCCGAAGCATTTGGAAGGTGTACAATCACCAAAAGAGATAAGGAACCTGGGTTATCAATATAGTTGAAGTTAAGTAAGAAACCGATGGATGTTTTCAAATGAAATTTAATTTGATAAAAAAATGTACATGTGAGTGTGTTGTAAAAAATTAATTGGCTCGTTATACCGATAGGAATTTAAGACGAAAATAATAATATGAGGACCGCTTCAATTAAGAAAACCAGAAATTCCCAGGAATTGAACCGACCTAAATAACTGATTGATTCTAGGAATAACTAATTAACTCCCGTGGTAATTACATCGGCTATTTCCTTTGTATTGTATTCACATTCCTCTTCTAAGATTGTATTTATAATGTTGAGTCCATTTACATTGAAAGGATGGTATTCCGTTAACGTTTACTATAGTTGGTATTTAGGAGTTTATTTATAACAACGTTGCTTAATGTGAAGAGATTTTTAAACGTCAAAAACTTATGATGGTTAAACAGTCGCTAATGATTAGCGACTGTTTAACCTTCATACATATTGCCGTTTTTACTTAACTCTAAGCAACGATTATGAATAAACGCCTTATTGTCTTGTAACTATTTCAGATGGTATGCTATTAGGAGGAATGAAAGGCACGTGAATAAGAGAGAGAAAGAGAAGTATTTACTGTGCGAGGGAAGAAGAAATGACAGTGAATCCTAATGTGAAAGCTTACAGCTGGGGAGAACGGAACAAGAAAACTTTTTGCACCGACCTCCATGCAGTATTAGAGACAAGGACAGGTAGAAGAAAACTTTGAAATTAGAATTCATATTTTGAATGAAATGAAAATCGCGGGAATTTCGCGGGATAAGGGCAGAGCAGCCGGACTATTCTGTAACCAGAGGGAGGCTTATGATCAATACTCAATGGTCGTATGGCTAATACGGGACTGTTTAGACAATAATGTGCTAGTTTAGTGTGCAAGAGCTGGATCCAAACTCACAATCTTGTTCAGTATTTCGACGCCATAAACATTAAGCTAAAACCGCTTCAATACGTACGTCCTACCCACAAACAATTCAATAAATCATAACTAAAAGCATTACAAATAATAATGCATCATTATTAAGGGCCCCATGTCGAGCACTCCGACAGTTTAAATTAAGCTTTATTGCAGTGAGGTACAGTTTGAATTGCATTGTAATTGATTTGCATTGGTCACCATGATCGATGTAGGTGATTAAAAATGATAGGAATTGTGAATGAAGATGCAATGTGATGGTGTTTCGAGTTGTGGTGTTTATGAACCCGATCGGGGCTTGAGAGGAGAAATCTGTTGCGGTACTAAAAGGGGAATTTGCTAGGCATTGATATTTATTAAGGTTACTAGTTAAGTATAATAGTTATAATCCATCGTGGAAAGAAAGTTGATGACGTCGCTAGGTGACAGGGCGATGCGCCTCAAGTGGAGCTGAGGGCCTAGACAAAGTTACATTCGATTAGCGATGCCGCTAGTAGAAAAGCCGAAAAATGTATGAAATTGACTTAAGCTGTAGAAATGTCACGTGATCATAGGTCAACGAATAGAAATTAGCTAGACAATGTTAACATCATTCGATTCTATGAAACGAATCGACAGCGTCGAACGATTACTTCCATAGAGATGCGTAGCCAAGTGGCACTTTTTGACAAACGTTATCGCTAGTTTTCGATTCGTATGGTGGAATTAACATTAGCGAAAGCGATAGCGATTGTAGAAATAGAATCGCTCCGAAGCGAATGACATTGGTCTATGCCCTCTGGGCACGACACCTGGCTAGTTGAGGAGATGGATGATGGAGGAGTACCTAAGGTTTTGACTGAATGGTGGCCAAGGTTAGGGCAAACCTAGGCTAGCAAATTAGGGCAAACGTTGGACTAACGATATCGCCAATGTAGAACGGAACTGGGAAGGTATGGCAAAAAGGATAAGAGCTCCCATATCCAGCAGTGGATGATTCCGGGATTAATTAATGATATGACAGTCATGATAAATATTATCTTTTATACAGATAAATAAAATTAGAGTGTCTGTTTGTAATATAAAAAAACGCTTTTTACTACAAGCGCATATGGATGTATACACGGTACATATACCAAAATATTTTTTTTTTACAATTTTTGACTGTCTGTCTGTCTGTTTGTTCCGGCTAATCATCGAAACGGCTAGACCGATTTTGACGGGACTTTCACTGGCAGATAGCTGATGTTATAAGGAGTAACATATGCTACTTTTAATCCCGGTAGCACGTTCCTGTAGGATAATTTCGGACGTCCACGCGGGTGATGCTGCAGGTAGCAGCTAGTAATTAATAAAATTCCTTTCCCATCCACCGTTGTATACAAAGGTACACAGAGGAAGAAAGAAAGGCAATAGGAAATAAAGTGTTAAGAAGTGACTTAGAGATACACAAATGAAGGCCGTAGGAATACGCTGGACGTAAGAAGCACTGATCCGGTCGAAATGGCGATGCTTGGGGGAGTCCTATGTCCAGCAGTGGACGTCCTTCGAATGAAATGATGAAGGGATACAGAGACAAAACTTAGCGTAAACATACGCTTCATTCCGTCGAAAGCAGTGCATTTTTACGTGATTTTGACAGATCGAATTGTAAGTTTCCTCTCATATTACTCAGCAGTATAGGGTTGCCAATGGTGATGATGATCTTACCCAAGGCTTGCAGGGTCACACGTTAGTACAAATACAACAATGACCCAATTTCCTCATATACAAAATTGTACCACGTATTCTCTTTATTCTTCATAAATGAATAATGAAATATTGGATTTATTGTGTATAATGTATGTCTCAGACTTTTTGTTGACACAGTTGTGAATTGCTGTCATACCTACTTAAAATTTTAATTGTGGTACATTACACGTACCATTTTTGTGCATTTTTTTTCTAGTATGTTTTACTTTTGCATACAAAAGTAGCACATAATCGGAACCTTCCTTTTAAAATCATTTTAATGTTTTATGACAAGCTTTGTGACAATACCTGCTCAGTAGTTTTTGAGATTAGCCCGATTACACTAAGGTAAACATGGTTTTTACACTGTATCATAAATATCTTCGTCTATAATCTACGCGATACAATCTTTTAATGCAAAAGTCATGGCCAAGTAACAAAATTCATCACTTTATTTAGATTCAATTTCCTCTTGGCCCAACACGTTGAAACATTGAATAAGTTATACCAGCCAGCTATTCTGCAGAGCAATGTGTATTGTCTTTGGTCCTGGCCTCTGTGCTAACCTCAAGCTATGGACAAAATTGTAAAACTTTTATTTTTGGATACGAGGCTTTTGACTACTTTGTGTCTGTATTTGTAATGTGCGTTTTGTTTGTGCAGAATAAACTATTTTTCTTTATTTTTTTTATTTTTTATTCTGTAAAAATCTCATTGTGAAAACTTGGTGAAGTTGAAGTGAGCTATGTGTGTCATTCTATCTAATGCTAAGGATTGTCAGATCAGAAATTGATTATTAAGCAAATTAAGATCCTACGTCAATTTTCCTGTTATAGCAATTGCGATTTGAATATACGGATAATTTAAGTTGTTAGTCAATTTGCTTGACTAACAATGTATTTCCATGTATGTTTTTGGATGTGTTTTCCCTGTAGTTCAGGTGCGTAGTACTTGCAACCGGTGTGCGTGTATGACCAGATGTATGACCGTAAACAAGGTAAAAGGATTATGTAATGATCGTAGCAGGTGGACTTCTGTAGTTTCTGCTTAACCCCATGGGAAGAAGGCGTGAGTTTATGTACATATGTGTATGTATGTATTTTTTAATAAAAATGCTCGTCTATCAAAGCTTTAGTTTAATTCGTTTTAGAATCTGGTGGGAAGGCTGGGAACTGATACAGGATATGGCAACCTGTTGAAATTTGTCCAAGTTAAACATGTCCTACGCAAGTTTGCCAATCAGCGGAATGCTGGCGGAACTGACAGTGGCAAACTTGAGTGGGACGAGTAAAGTGCGCGCAAAATAAGTCTGCACGCGACTGAGATCGGAAATAATTGTTTGCCGCCATCTCGACGTTTATATCAGGTGTCAAGAGAGTGTGCTGTGTTCCGTGTTTTCCAAATTAAATAATCGGTATTATTATGCTGAAAGTGATTGAAACTGCTGGCAGGATATAGTCTAGAAGGTCAAACTTACGCGTGCAGACTTATGTTGCACACACTTTAGTAGTAGAATAATTGCGTTATATTCCTAGACGAGATTTTTGTTAGGGCTAAAGGGGTAACCAAAAGGCAGTTAAGGATTTCAATAATATGGAAGGTGTGTTTTTCCAATAATATTCCGTGAGACGTGTGGTCCCACGCAAGGGTAAAAGAATAGTCATTATGAGAAAGTAAGGATTTCAGTCAAGTAGTAAGGGTGGGCTCGGATATTAAAACAAAAGCATAATTATAAGTGTGAATTAGATAGACTATAGTTAAAGTAGGATCAATTTGTTTTTGCTATACTCCAACAGTTTTCCCCTATTTACTGAAGTATTTTCTATCTAACGGGGATATAGTCAAACTTCCGGTTTACTCATTTATGATTGGCTGAAGATATTTTGTCATAATATGACAGCAAGTTCTTGCAGGTTTGAAAAGTATCGCACTAATCTTCGTCCTCTTCGTTATAGCTACAAAAATCTTTATTACATCCTGTTTAAAGTATCAGCATTGAAACAAAATATTTCGTTCTACTGTACTTACTATCCAGGCTGTCATCAACGCGCAAACTGCTTAACTGTTACCATAAAATCGGAACATGATTCCAGGCGGCTACCGAAGAAATTGTACGCCCGTTATAAAAAAAAAAACTGCTCTTTCGTACAAAAGTGCAATACTGACCAGGGTTAAAATGTATGGCACGGCAGTTTTTTTTTAAATTTCATGAATTCATGGTAACAGTTTGTGCTATGTCCCTGACACCCTATATCGTACATACTAATTCCATGCGTTCTACTTCTTTAAATTAAGAGGTGTCATTCATGAGAACTCGGTAATAAATCGTTGTTGTCAGCGGTTGTACTGTAGACTAAATAAACCGAATGACAAGCGGGCGAAAACATTACACGTCACATTTGATACGCTTGTTTGCTAATGTTGCAACACTGTTACGTACTTTTGAAAGGACTTTGTTGTTACGAAAAGAGGTCTTTAATAGTTTCAGGAACTATTTTGTTAAATATTGTTCGATGGTTTGAGCTTGGTTAAGACTTAATGTTGCCAACAATTTTCTGGTATTTTAAATGATTTTCTTGATGACAATAAAAATCCTTTTTTTTTTTTTAATGCTGAATTTATTGTGGTCTTATTTGGCTTA
This sequence comes from Griposia aprilina, assembly GCA_916610205.1. Lineage (NCBI taxonomy): Eukaryota > Metazoa > Arthropoda > Insecta > Lepidoptera > Noctuidae > Griposia > Griposia aprilina. The sequence goes on along the minus strand of OU744304.1, from coordinate 17,138,481 downwards.
TTGATATTTTAGATGCAGTATATCTGCATCATTTACATAACCGAATGATATAATACATAAGATCCAATATTTAAATTAACCGTTACAAAACCTAACCCACATTTACCGAAAAAAAAAACTGTAATTAGAAAAAAATACATGATCTGATTGTTGACATTTCGTCTGCCTGGGCTCGGTATCTTAATGTTCTTAGATAACGGACTCCGTAAGGCGAGAAGCGCTAATTGCTGCAATCGACCTTGGCATTCCTTCATCACGGACTAGTTACAGACAATTTGTGTACTTAAATCGTGGAATGTTTGTTTCCATGGTGACCTAGAAAGAACCGGTAATTTTTTTCAGGTTTTAATACAATTTGTACTTGCTGAAAGAATTTTTTTAACAATATTTACCTACTAGTTACGCAATTATCCAATATGATATTCACACATTTAAAAAAGGATACAGACTTCTATGCATGTACCCATAAAGACTATTTAGACTTGTAAGCTTTTTTAAGCTTCATTAAAAAGAGAATAGGTCGTTAAAACACAATTAAAAAACCTTTTTAAATTATAATTTTCATCCTACTTTAAATCAACTACCTCCTTTTAAAATTAATACGAGTACAGCCAATAATAATTAATTAACTGTCAACACATAAAATGGCCGACACCATACTTTTGGCGCCAACATTAAGCCCGTTAATCCGACGGCGCCAGATCATTTAAGTCCGGTTTTTTTTGCGTTAAATGTAGCGTAATACATTTTGGGGTTAAGTAAAAGTGAACTCGATCGTCGAAAAGTATGTCAGAGGGAATTAAAGAAATAATTCGCGAACGTGAAATTAAACGTTACAGTTTTTACTATCTTTGCCAGTACAAAGTAGTCTTTTTTACGGTTTCCTTACCTCTAAAGGAAAAAAAACAGAACCCTTATAGGATCACTTTGTTGTCCGTTTGTCTATCTGCCAGTATATCAAGAACCTCTTTCTCAGGAACGCGTGGAGGTATCAAATTGAAATTAATATCAAATCCTACGAAGTTCAAAAGTCCCTTGGAGAGCTCAACAATAATCAAGCTCTTAAGTCAACGCAATAAAAATAGGGGCATTTATACGACATATTTTGATATTCGCAAATAAATCAAAACATACATACTTACATCCAACATAGGTACTTCCCGTTGACCTAGAATCATGACATTTGGCAAGAAGCAAGGTCTCAGAGCACAAGTAGAAGAAAAAGTCCGAACATTGTTCATTTATTATGCGTGGTCCGACACGCACTTGGCCGGTTTTTCATAGCGCACTGGATTTTCAACTCTCGGTATTAAGGCGGTACCCCGACCAAAACCTTGCCATAGTACGTTATTCAGAGGCTATTAACTTATTCACTATGGGTAATAAACTACATCTAAAAGCACAATATTAAAGTTCGATATCCTATCATCACATTGCACGTTCTTAATTGTTTTTATGTGTTATAAATACATTTAAAATCTCCTTGTAAAAAAGTGACAAAAATTATTGATTGCATGCATCTTTTGCTAAAGGTGACGTTCTATTAATTTGAAGATTACACTAATGGATAGATAATTTAAAAATCTAAATAATTCACGTTTTATTTTATTTCAAAACATCGCTTGTCTTTTTTTATTAAAATAATTTCATTTTTTTTGTGAATTTTATGGTAAATGAGAGTGCGCAGGGAGCGAGACAGAGCGAGACTCAGTGACGGGACAGAGAAGGACCGAACGCTCAAGGTCGTTTGGTCAGGGAAGCGCCTTAAGCCGAACATTGAGAATCCAACAGAGCGCATCCCAGCTCGGCAAAGAAAATACACTGTTGGATTTTCAACTCTCGGTGCTCATCAGAGCGTTAAAAAACAAGTGCGCGAAAAAAATCGCCCGTGCGTTCCTGGGCTAAGTATAGCTAGATAACCACGTGAAAATGATTGAAAAGCAATTATGTACAAAAATAACAGTAAAGATTTCGCACATAAATACAAAAGAAGTCAACGAGAAAAGCATAAAATTACCACCATAATAGTGAAGTCCTTATAAAATGACTTAAATACGTAACACGCATCAAGTATAAAATCTGTGTATTTGTCGATGAAACAAATTACATTATAAATGTAAATGAATAGATTTAAGAGTTCTTGACACACAACTTTATGTAAATGTACTACCTATTTTCGTGGAAGAAACATGATATTTTATGCAATATTTCCCTTCAAGGGTTTAAGAACGAGCAAGCCATTAGTAGGTACTTAAGACATACAAGAAAACCTTGCTGTGTACATTGACACCTCATGCAGATTTGCAGAACTCCTAACTTCAAAACAACTGGCATTATACAGAATGAAGTTCTAGGTGAGACTTAAAGTGAGCATGATAATTATAGCAAAGTGGTCAAACAAACTATATTTATGCTCGATGTTAGCTAAAAATACTTTTTCTGCATTTTTTTTAAACTTATTTTACTTAAAACACATAACATAACATCACGCCTGTATTCCCCGAAGGGTTAGGCAGAGGTGTACCTATAGCACACCCACATTTCACCAGTTATGTTTAAGTCCCATGTAATAGGGGGCGAGCCTATTGCCACCAACCGGGCACAAATCCAGACTGCGGGCTGCTACCGAGAAATTCCAGATGGAAAAACCCAATAACACTTTGCCCAACCCGGGAATCGAACCCAGGACCTCATGCTCAGCAGTAGCGTTTGCGACCACTAGACCAACGAGGCAGTCAAGGACTTACAAATAGTTACTTACTTACTTTACTTAGAAATAGAAAAATAACCCTGTATGCTCAGCGGGTAGCTGATTAGATTATAAGTATATAATAATACCAGCCTATTACTGTCCTACTGCAAGGCAAAGGCCTCTTCTCATACAGAGAAGGCACGAGCATTGATCACCACGCTTGCTCAAGACGGATTGCCAATTTCAGACTAAGGCTGGCCTCACACATCCGGAATACGTCTCTGAATTCATAATCTCAATTCTTTTTATTAATTCAGAAATCCCGGAATTGCATGCAATTTAATCATGCTCCACACACATTCAGATTTTTTCAGATTTTGGTTATCTCAGATCAATCTGTAAGAATGATACTGACGAGCGTTCTGAATTTCGGATCGGAATATTTAAGTTTTTTTACACATTTGAACACGCGAGCACACACCTCAGGATCAGATTATGAATTATTTCAGTTGCGCGCGTCGAGTGGTAGCGGTTAGGTATGGCTCTTCTCATATTATGTGTGGTTGTTTCGGATTTTATCGCCTACGAAACATAGTAATTCATCAAATGATGATCTACTGACATTCTGTGGCAATCAAACAATCTGTTAGGATACTGCTCGCCGTAATGTAGAACTGGCTTTCCTTTACTCTGTTCACATTAATAGGTTAAATACGGTGTATTCGTTTGCATTTCTTTTTTATTTTTATTTAAAGCTAAAAGTAGTGCATTGAGTATTAATTACACTTCCATATCCAAGACGTTTGCCTAAACCGAGAAACACGAGACTACTGATTAAACTGAATTTTTAAGATATCTGATGCAGCTTACCGGAATTCAAACTATGCATTCCGACTCTGAATCCAGAGAGCAGGTCCGGATGTGTGAATCCAGCCTTATACTAGCTATGAATTGAAAGAAGAACATATGAATTGAAAAAGTCACATTGGTGCTTGCCCGGATTTGAACACACAAGCTCGTACATGAGAGGGGAGACCACTGCCACTGAGCCATCACGACAATAATTACAGGTAAACGATCATTGTTATGGTATTTTCCCTAACTTTTATCTTCTCACTCAATACGTGTAATCAGACATCCTCCCACCTCAAGCTCAAGTGAGACATTTTCCCCATATATTCTCAGAAAATGATTTGTATACTTAGTAAATACCTGGACAGGTTATTAATATAATATAAGAATAATTGCTTCTGTAGCATTTACCGTATTCGTGATTCATTATTCATACAGGTTTTTATAATACCGCGTTGTTCTTCTAAACTTCACAACGGATTTCAATGCGGTTTTCACCATAATTTAAAGAATTTATTCCGGAAGGCTTATGTGTATAATACATTAATATTAAACTTACATTTAATAAAGAAATCTCGATGCTTTGTCAAGGCGTTAAAACCGTGCGAAGCAAGCAGGTGCGGGTCGCTAGTTTTATTTATATATAAAATACAAATGAATCGTCGTCATCTCTATATGTCTACAACCAGTTTTTCGATTGACATTTAACGCATGATGGAGGCAACAAAATGATAACTAATTAAATTATTCATTTCAAGGTTCTGTGTACATTTTTTTAAACGTCTGTCCAGTTTCCTCGCTGTACCCAGACAACACGAACTCACGAGCTTTCATCCGTTACGAAAATGCACCACATTCATCATTGTCCTGGGCCGGCTAGATACGGCTAGTCTCGACTAGATAGCGACGCTGTCGCAAACTACCGATCGCTAAATATTAAGGTGAATCCTCAGTTGTAGCCCGCAAAATTCAAATTTTCTTTAGTTTTTTTTCTAATTGCAGCCCTGTTTTACGTCGTGTGTTGATCAAAATGCGTGAATTATACATTATATTTATCGAAAAATAATCATCAATTTCATATCATTCAAAGAAAATATTCAATTTGGCGGGCTACAACTGAGGATTCACTTTAATATTTAGCGATCAGTAGTTTGCGATAGCGTCGCTATCTATGTCGAGACTGCCAGCCCTGCTCTCTTCCCAATTTATGTGTGGTCTTTTCGGACCATGTCTTTTTCTGTCCTACTTCTCTATTGCTCGTCATCTCGTCTCGTCGTCGGTTAGTCACCCCCTTCCAACATTTCATCATTCACGCAGTCCATCCATCGTTTATATGGTCATCCCCTACTCTCATAGCCATCCACATCCGCAAGATTGGCGGTTTTTAATCTTGTGATAAACATTGTCTAGGTAGACAACAAGAACTCACGACCTTTCACCCGTTATGAAAATCCGCAAGATTCATCATTCCCCTTTAAATCCCAATTCATTCGGAGTGGGCGCAATGTCTTTTACTTCCATTTTCTTTTTTTTTTAAACGTTGCTCCACACTAGGAATTTCTCCTGTATTGTAGGTGCGTTTACAAACATTCAAACTCACATACACAAACAGCCAGACCGGGAACAACTATTTGTAGGTCATACAAATATTTGTTCCGTGCGGGAATCGAACCCGCGACACGCAGCGCAGCAATAAATCGCTTAACCACTGCGCCAACCGTGACGACAATTTATCTATTAGTCGTCATCTCGGAAGCCACTCCCTTTCTAGCCGTATAATCTTTCACACAGTCCATCCACTGTGTCTTAGTTCTTCACCTACTCTTTTAGCCATTCAGGCGGTACCCCGACCAAAACCTTGTCATAGTGCGTTATTCAGAGGCTATACTCATTCACTATGAGTAATAAACTACATCTAAAAGTACATTATTAATGTTCGATATCCTATCATCACATTGCACGTTCTTATTTGTTTTTATGTGTTATAAATACATCTAAAATATCCTTGTAAAAAAGTGACTAAAATTATTGATTGCATGCATCTTTTGCTAAAGGTGACGTTCTATTCATTTGAGGATTACACTAATGGATAGATAATCTAAAAATCTAAATAATACACGTTTTATTCTATTTTTAAACTTCACTTGTCTTTTTTTATTCAAATAATTTCATTAGTTTTGTGAATTTTATGATAAATGAGCGTGCGGAGGGAGCGAGACAGAGCGAGACTCAGCGACGGGACAGAGAAGGACCGAACGCTCAAGGTCGTTTGGTCAGGGAAGCGCCTTAATACACGCAAGATTGGCGTTCTTTTATCTTGTAATACACAATGATGAAAGTATATTTTTTTAAACAATATCCTTTATAGGGACATCACACCAAAAAGTTTAATATTATATAACATAAAATCACACCAGCACCCTAATTGGGTAACTCACTATCACTATCACAATCTGAATCATTTTGAAGCCATTGCTTCACATGTTCGAAAAATTTGTCAGCTCAACAACGTAAGTAACGCAATGAATGTTGTTGAACTGTCAAAATGAAAGCCATTGCTATTGCTACTGTTGGTGTGTTACGCAATTACCCCACAGGACCTCACGCTCGGCAGTGATGCATGCGATCGTAAGATCAATGAGGCAGTTAATTAATTAATTAATTAATATATTTATTTACTAAGTAATTCTAACATTTAATTTAATAATGTAACCCTTATGTCAATAGTTTTTCCTTTTCATAATGTAGATACTGGAAAAAGCAAGAAACGAAAGAGAAAATCGGAATCTTTACATATTTCCCCGACCATGACGCGTCGGCTAATAAAATGATAATGTTGTTTAACGAGTCATCTGATAGGAATGTGTTAACTAATCTGTACACGTAATTGAGACTAGCCTCAATTATGTATTCACGTTTTGATTTACAAAACCTTTGAATTTTGATTGCAGATAGACATTTACCGTTAAAGCTCCCGCAGACAGGCGCGAAGCGACAGCGGTAGAACAATTTCTATGAAGTTTTTGTATAAATTGTTCTACTAGAGTCGCGTCGCGCCTGTTTGTGGGAGCCTGTATACGTATATATTTCTTTTTTTAAACATTTATTTTCAGGCAACTCAGGCCCATAGATAACTGTCTTAACCTAAACATACATAATAAATTTTAATATACCTAAATAAAACTTGTGTTGATAAATGAGGCTTAAAACTATGTTAGTAGCACTGCAATTTGCACCAGATAAAAAAAATAAAGATGTCGTTAATGTGACAAATCATACTTTACACATACAATAGTCTAACTCTAGACTTAGCAAGTACTAGAATAATTTTAGACCAGCTACCTACCTACTCGATAAACTAACCCGAGCAAATAAAATTCTTATACTTTGAAGTGGTTTTCATCATCATTTATAGAACGTATTATAAATTATAATAGCCCCGCGTTGGAATCTTGAATATTGGCGTCTTATTTTGCGATATTATTTATGAAATACGATTACGATTTACGATATAATTTGTGTTTTTGATGAAAAAACTCATGCAAGTATACTCGTAGAAAAGAACTGTTTTATGAAACTGCGCATAACTAGGTTTTCCACGGTTATGACAGTTTCTACAACTAATTCGAAAATTTTATTTTATTTTATTACCTCGCAGTAGGTGCGAAAAGTAGAGTATTCACCTCGGGGTTTTAGGTGTCAGCGTCGTGGGCGAGCTTGAATCTAATCAGGATTCTAGGCTAAACTCCTTCGCTTTGCTAAGGAGTTAACTCGCTACGCTTGGGAGCCCTAGAATCCTTCGTAAAATTCGAGATTCAAAACAGCGCCCGCGACCTAAGACACCGCTTTATCCCCGAGGTGAATAATCTACCATTATCGGCATAGGAACTTCAGCAATATGCGCGTAACAAAATACAGAGATATTGTCTATGACCATAAATGACCACAACACAAAACTATTATACATTTGCATGGCATAGAATATTAATCTATTAGATATGACCATAAACAATAATCATAGTTTTTGTCCCTTGGTTTAGAACAACAAAGCTTAGTTTTAAAAACAAAAAGTATTTTTATTACAATTTCACGGTTCTCGGTTCCTAGCGTGGTTAAATCGGTTATTGTTAGTTTATGTATTTTTGGCTGGTGTGATGTCATTTTTGAACACAATGTATATTTTGTTGGATTTTTATTTTGTTGTTAAAATAGTTACCTACTTGTGGTTTACAATTGATATTTTTCAGACGTGTTTTGTTTTATGATTTACATAAATTCCATTGTACAAAATTAATTACTTTTCAATACATTCATCGGTTTGGACGGCCCTGAAGGCCTAGACAAAGTAACATTCGATTAGCGATGACGCTAGTAGAAAAGACAAAAGGTTTATGGGGTTGACATTAGCTATCGAAATGTCACGTGATCATAGGTCAACGAATAGAAATTAGCTAGACAATATCAACATCATTCGATGCTAGGAAACGAATCGACAGCGTTAAACGATTACTTCCATAGAGATGCGTAGCCAAGTGGCACTTTTTGTCAAAGGTTATCGCTAGTTTTCGATTCGTATGATGGAAACATTAGCGAAAGCGATAGCGATTGTAGAAATAGAATCGCTCCGAAGCGAAAGTCATCTAGGCCCTCGGGTTACTTATCACTTTTGGCGACCGTACACTAGCGACTTGCCCCTGTTCCGCACGAATTTTTAGGACTTGTCTATACATCGACATAATTATCTTTATTATACAGGTGGCAAGGAGATCGACGAGCAACCTGTTACCATAGATTCAGTAGTTGTAAAAACTTTTCTACAAAAAATCGGATTTGGAAGTCGGTTGTTTTCTTGTAAAAAAAAAAAAAAAACAGTCTTTAGTTGCGCTACCTACCCCACAGAAATTCGTATACCCGTACTTGTGTATGTAAATAACATTGACAGGAAATTAGTAACACATCATCAATATAAACTAAGTGGAAAAAATATGCATTATTAAGGATAACTCAAAAACTACTGGTCAGACCTTGATCAAATTTAAATGGGACCACATGTGAAGCACCAGCTCTCAAATACAAAAAGATTCATCCAAATCAGTTCTCCCAGGAATAAGTCCAGAGCTAAAACACATTAAAAAAAAAACATACAGACGAATTGAGAACCTCCTCCTATTTTTGAAGTCGGTTAAATAAAATTAGCTCTTTCATATATATTGACCGCGTAGGTCACTTTTCTAAGTAACAGTAGTTTTTTTTTTTTAAACCGTTGGAAAATTTCTACGCTAAAGTGTCTAGAATGATGTGCTGAATTCAAGGTTACAGTTTGCACGTCGATGTCCCTGTCACCCTGTATGTATCTTAACTAGTTTAGTTTATTAAGAGAAATGATTTAATTTTTTGTACAGTCGCAGGTCAAGCTACACGAATCTGTCAAATTTCTGCAAACGATTTTAAACCTTAACTTGTTGAACATTAAGTTCAAAATCGAATGCAAAAATCTGACAGTTTGTGGTAACTTGATGTGGTGGCGACTGTACATTTGTTTGTTACACTTTCACAATATTATCAAAATTTCATGCTCGTAGACTCAGCTGTTTAGGGTATACATTGTTTGTCAATGACAGTGTATGAATGATGAGCCGAATGAATGAATGAATTTATGTTTTTTTTTTTGTAGAAGATTCTTAGGAGCAAAGAGGTTGATGCAATGCACACAATTAGCTTGCTCGACTTGCGATCCTTCCCCTAATAGATTGGTGGGCTATTCTTAGGCTGATAAAAATAGCTACGTAGAAATAGCACAATTAATATGAAGCTCTATAGAAATAAAGATAGACATGTTGTGTACGGTGATTATTAGATTAGAGGCAGGCGCGACGCGACGGACGGTGCGACGCGCTTCTGATAGAACAAATTCCATGAAGTTTTCATAGAAATTGTTCTACTAGAGTCGCGTCGCGCTGTCGTGTCGCGCCTGTCTGCGGGAGCCTTAATGGAGACTATTTCTGATAGGTAGGTAGCAATCGCATTAGGTATAGTCAAATATACGACAAGAATTCATTTGAAGATTTAACCCATCATTTAAACATAATCATATATTATTTTTCATTTTTTTCTTTTTCTTTTTCCTCTTCTTTCTTTTTCTTAAAGAAAAAAAAATTTGCTTGAAAATACTATAACAATGTATAGCTACAATTAAGTGCCTAATGTGTGATGTTTTGTAGGTAGGTACACCTACGCATTAGTACCTACAATATCATGGAATAAATATTGTAAACAATTAAATTAATCCGTGTCAATGGACCTATACATATTTTTTAGGACCTAAACTAATTACTATGGTAACTATGATATCGCCGAAACATTTTTATAAATAAAACTAGTTTACGGATTATCCGAATATTATGTGAACAAAAGAACCGTAAAAAAAATGTGTTGCTTGCGTTTCATACAAACGAATAACTTCGACACCGAAATACAATAAATTGAGATTCTCCATTCCCATTGCCCTGACCTCATTTAAAAAAAAAAACAAGATCATACATAACCTCAAAAGATAATGATCTTTCATTTCAGTGTTTAATATAACAGGGATCAATAAATAAAAGGTACGTTTAAAAAAATTCAACCAAACGTGCACTTTATTATGAAAACTCTTAAGAATTTTCAAACGTAAATATATTATCATCATAACATTGAATCTGACGTGAAACATGTAAACAAAAGTTAGTAGTTCAAAGTAGTCTTACAAAAATATAAACACAAGTAAAAATAGTTTTTTTTATAAGATTTCGATGGTTTTATACGAAGCCTAATAACCGTAATAGCTGCCTATAACCGATGTAAACAACTTGTAAGTTATGGCATTAACACTGTTTTGATTTTAGTCGACGAAGTTCTTGTCTATGGTCTAAAAAAATAAAGAATTTATCAGCTGCTTGCCTTAAAATGGGGTAACGAAAACAAAAGTGTTCTATATTTAAATCAGAACGGGTCTGAATTTACAGTTACCTATGATAAATATCACGCATTCGATCACTATAATTATATAATATTATGAAACAAGTCCCCCCGCCCGCCGCGTCTGTCGTCTGTCTGTTTGAACGCGATAAATTCAAAAACTATTGAACGGATTTACATATGATTTTCACCAATCGAAAGAGTGATTCATGAGGAAGGTTTAGGTGTATAATTAATTAAGGTTTTATGTAAATTGGCTGAAATATGACGATGATTGTCGAAGATGTCGGAAATAATCATGCCGACTGGGAGCTTTATTGGCGTCCGCCGCGTAAACCAATAGAAGTTATATAAAAGCAATGTAGAAATGGGATGTTTTGCGACAGCCGCGAGGGCGAAGCCGCGGGCAAAACCTAGTATAGTATAAAAACGTTACAAAAAGTTGTAAAATAATTAATTCTGCCGTCCAGACTTCCGTATGCCTTGAGCAAGTGTTTGTTTACTACAAAATTGCAAATAGAGTTCATTATTATTGGTTTACTGCATAATCGCGCATAGATAAAATCTATCAGAAGAAATAACAATCGGGATTGCATTTGTAGCCACAATGACTCAATTATAACCACAATGTCAGAATAGGTAGGTACTTATATACTTAATCAGCGTAACACAAAAAGAGTATACTAGTATAGAACTTTGGCCGTCCGTCCGTCTGTCACAGGGCTGTATCTTTTGAACCTTAATATAGGTAGACACTTGAAATTTTCACACAGTGTGTAGGTTATGTACTTCTGTGGCCGCTATAACAACAAAATATAATAAAAATAAAATAAAATAAATTTTACTGAAGTGTTTTTTTAAATATGTAGTGTTAAATATTCTATGGTGCTACGGTCCGGTTGTGCGACTCACACTTGGCCGCTTTTTTAATAATGTTCGTAAATGTCAATGCTCCTTTACCTACAACAAATCCTCTTAACATTCAAATCAGGCCGTTTGTCCATTTAATCGAAGCTATTTAGCTGTCAAATTCGATTTAGCTGAACAAAAGTTATGTAGTTTATTCGTCTAGACCAATTTTCGTTATCTCTATGGACTGAATGCTGGCTGATTAGAAAAAAAACAGAGTACAATTTTCGATACATCCTGGCGCCTAATACATTTATTTTTAATCTGTAATTAAAAAATAAATCTGTCTAAAAGATCGTTAGCTGTCAAGAATAAAACATTATGATACGATGAAGTTCCTGTTTATGGCCAGATTTTCAAGGTTTATTCGTGTGTTAGTCTTTTTGGATGCTGTGTACAATGTTCATCTTTTTCGTTTTATTAATCTCTCATTTCTTAATAGAGTTACTAATAATAGATGGTTTACATTTCGGTGTATTCACAGTTTGATATTACGTCGCAAATAAGTAAATCTCACTGTGTTGTCCAATATTCGAAATTTGAATGTTGCTTTTAATATTTTACCCTTTTACAATTTCACTGGGATATCCATAAAAAAATAGTTAAATATCGAACGAATTTTTTTTTAATGTCAGACAGGACAAAAGATTAATTAATCTGGGCAGTCTTTGGGGACTGCCGATAGAAGTGAAAACTAAATAACTTGTAAACCCGCTCATGGGAAGCGTACGGTGACGATGACACGAGTTGCACGCTTTTTGTTCACCCAAAAAGTACACATATATACACAGTACACATATAGCTCATCGAAAGCGTTCGGTGACGATGACGGGAGTTCCATGATTTCTGTTCACCGAAAAAGTGCTCAACGCGCCTAAAGAAGTTTTCACTTCAAAATCTAAATAGGCCACCATGTATAATTAAGTTGTCGTATTATCTCTGCATGTTGATTCGGAGCACGATGCAAAAGGAGTATGTGAGGATTGTAGCAGGTGGCATTCTGTAGTTATACCTACCCACATCGGAAGAAGGCTTCGGTGTATGTATGTATATCTTTATTTCGGAACATTTAAAAGAAAAGAAAGAAAAAAAAAAAAAATTGCAAATAGATTTTCATAGGAGCCTGAACTTATGGATTGTATCGCACTATCGTAATGACCACATACATACAGTAGCAAAATAGATGGATTAAATCGCGTCTTAAATAGGTCGCTCAGTGTTTCCAACCAGTGAGGTCTACAAGAAAACATAGATTATGGCTCTTATCATTCTGGGCTAGTTGTTAAGCGCATTGAAGGGAAACGGTTAGTAACCTTTCTAGTAAAACTTAGTAGTTTTGCAATTAGCTGGCTAAATGCTGGGGAGTTTGTTGCGCCACGTCTTCTTCCCAGCTAAATCACTAGGAAATGGTGAAAGTCGAAATTTTCGCAGTGTTCATTTGTATTGCCTCTATAACAAATAACAAAAATAAAATGAAGTTAAAAAATTAAAGGGTGACCTAAGAATTTTTCAGAATTTTTCATATGAAACTTCTTATGTGGAAGGAACAAATTTCCTAAGTTTGACGATTGATATGAAATTAATGATTTATTATTCAGTACCTATAACATTCCCACAGTCGCGAATCGCATTTTGATCAACATACGACTTAAAACAGAGCTGCAATTTGAAGAAAAAAATGAATTTGTCGAACTACAGCTGAGAATTCACCTTTAAGTGCTTTCCGAGGCACGGAAGGGGCTCGGTGTGTAAAGATGGTCACCCACCCACGGACCACTAATTATAGGATTTTATTCCATATGTGGTGAAGAATTAAGGAAGTTTTTTTTTTTTGGTTCAGAATCTTTAAATAGGTACTTAGCATAAAGTCAAGGCAGGTTATTTCATAATATTATAATGTGCGTTGTTAACAGCTATTGTCATGATAATTTTGTTAACAAATGAAAATACAATAATACCTAGTTATTATCGTATTATGACGGCGCTTATTCTTATCCGTTTTAAGTTATTTTGACCTGGTGTATGTTAATATTTACGAATTAATTTTCGTACGTATTCTTTGTCATACTAATTTCATAATACTTGCGCAAATGTATGTATGTAAAGCGAGATTTTCGACCGGCTGTGAGAGAGAAAATAGGTACACGAATATCTCGTGCCTGGGCCGTACATTTCGCCAGGTTTTCGCGGAATATCTATGTCATCGCAATCTTTGTCTGAAATCTCGTCCTCATAATATTTTTCTTAGAAATTTTATCTCATACCATTACCAATAGTATAACATAGTGCCTTTCTTCTCCAAAGGGTTAAGCTAAGATGTACCTACCTGTATTCTAGACAAAATCAAACTGGTTGCTAATTTAATTGTATCACTTTTATGACATTGATTTTTACATTATGTTGTAACTACTTTAACTCACACACTAAATTATTACTTGTGATTATCTCATAATTAATTTACCCGTCATTGCGATATATTTAATTCTTTTTACCTATTGTGGTAAAGTAATTTTATTCTAGGTGCATCGTCTTCACATTTAATGTATACATAATATTGTAAAACATTTTTAAAAGAGTAACGGTGGAGTTTCTTGCCCATTCTTCTCCATACGAAACTACCTTTTGGAAGGGGCAACTAGAATCAATTCTATTTTTTTGTAAATTTTGACGTTCAAAAGTGCCTTTTATGTGCCTATTTGAAATAAATGATTTGACTTTGACTTTATAGTAGACGCACATTTCGCCTGTCATATTTTAAGTTCCACGTAATATGGAGCGATCCTAATGCCATCAACTGGCCACAAATCTAGACTTCGGTCTGCTACCAAAAAATTCCAGAAACAAAAACCCAATAATTTCTTGTCCGACCCGGGAATGGAACCCAAGACCTCATGCTCAGCAGTAGCGTTTACGACCACTAGACCAATGAGGCAGTATTTTTTTTATTAATTCAATCAATTGAGTCTCACGAAAGACATCGACACCCAAAAATAAAATTGATAAAGTTAGAAATCTGTAATTTCAGAGGCATTCTATAGGATCAAGTACATCAAGTACCTACCTCTACTTAGCGGCAAAAATTATGTAATTGTGGATCTTTTGTCAATTATACAGAGTGTAAGAGACATCAACGCGCAAACTGTTACCATAATTAAGTATCACTACATGATTCTTGACATTGAAATTTTTCGTCGTAAATATCCGACAATCCAAATTCGAAATTTTTCTTTTTTAATAAAGAAGAAAAAAATCTATTACGCTCGGGGGGTAGACCTCCATCTACATCTATTAAATAGTAACAGTTGCGCGTCGATGTCCCTTACACCGTGTATTTCTTTTAATACATTACTGGCTTTTAGTACATTACTGGCTTTTGCTCGCGACTTCAAACGTGTAAATGTTGGAAAATATCTCACGGGAATGTACTACCGGGATTAAAAGTATCCTATGTGTCCATCCTGGGCCGGCAGTCTCGACTAGATAGCGACGCTGTCGCAAACTACCGATCGCTAAATATTAAGATGAATCCTCAGTTGTAGCCCGAAAATTCAATTTTTCTTTGAATTTGTCGATTGATTTGAAATTGATGACTATTATTCGATACATATGTAATTCCCACAGCCGAGAATCCCATTTTGATCAACATACGACGTAAAACAGGGCTGCAATTTGCAAAAAACTAAAGAAAATTTGAATTTTGCGGATTACAACTGAGGATTCACCTTAATATTTAGCGATCGGTAGTTTGCGACAGCGTCGCTATCTATGTCGAGACTGCCGGCCCAGGTTTTAGACTATCTGTGTTCATTTTTACGTGATTGAGTAACAAATATCCAAACATATAAACTTTCCCATTTATATTAATAATCGTAGGAGGATAGTCAATATCGATAATATAAATAAAATGTGTGTACGTATTGTACTTGACGATAAAATTACAATAAAATGCACATCAGTAGATGAGGGCCCATCGGATTAAACACAGGCGCCTTTGATTCTATGCGGTTTCTAATTTCGCTGAGACTACCACTTTTAAATTATTAATTAAACTGTGTACCTATGCGGTTAACCTTATCATTAATAAATAGGTATTTTATTCAGCCAGGTAATTTACTGTTACATTAAAATGTTTCACTCAATTGCCGCCCCTTTTTGGCTGTGCATTCCAAAACCAGAGGATAAGGACCAGATAGGCAAGCAGCCTATCGCGGTTGGATATAGGCCTCTCTGCGCCACAACACCCTGTCCTCCGCTTAGGTACATTTACTACCTATACTAACAATAGGTACTGCCATAATGTATAGGTCCAATTTTTTGGGTTAGTCCCGCTATGGTATGGTCCCGGTATGGCACCCTCTTAAAATACCTATCAAAAAGTCCCGCTATGGTACCCATCTTTTAGATCTACGTTAGACAATAGAAGGTACAACTGAAAAGAAAAGTGTATCTATAAATAAATACTTTTAGGAGTGTATCAATAAAACGTCTGTTTGCGATATTAAATCAGTCTTTTATTAATTCAAAATATTTATAAAAAAATATCAAACAGTAAAACGAAATATTAATTGCAATGTAATTTTTAAAATAATCAACAATATTAATTACAAATAATCAACATGGAGAAAAAGGCGCAAATTGTAAACATAAACTACAAAAAATAATAGCTTGTTCCCAACGAGTCACACCTCAACGGGTAACAGTGTGACTCGTTGGGAATGTTTTGGATAATAATTCCCAACGAGTCACAGTTACTGTTACACTGTTACTCGTTGGGATGATCCCACCTTGATTTAGGGTATCAATACATCTATCGCCACGAAATATTTTCGTTCTCAGATAAACAAAAATTGTTCCCAGGTATTTGGTACAACTTGGGGCACCCCGACTCGGACAGGTTAGGTTAGAAGGGGACGGCGGGGTCTGAAAGACCCCGCCGTCCCCTTCGTGGTTATTTTTTTTTAAACCGCCCAGAAGTAGGAGTCCCGCGAAGCGGGACTCCGTCGGCTATTGTGGAACTGATTTTGCATTGTTTGGTGACTACATTTTGGTGACAGATCTACTATTTTGAGGACAAACCCTATTATTTAAGAAACACAAAACTAATTAAATTGGTGATAGCTTACTAGTTAAGAAAAGATATTTTTTATTAATACTATTTTTTTCTTAACGCATTGTATAACTTTTCTTTACAACAGTACCAAAAACTGAAGGGTACCATAGCGGGACTTTTTGATAGGTATTTTAAGAGGGTGCCATACCGGGACCATACCATAGCGGGACTAACCGAATTTTTTACACTAACTTTTGTGATTTTATTTTATTGTGATGTGATTATGTAAACCGTTTGGAGTTTTTCTTTGAAATAAATATAATAATACTAACATAACAGTTTGTATCAACGACTTTATACCATGCCATTGTCATATTATTATATTAATATTTTTTATGCAAATAAATATATTGGTTTTTAATTTTATTGAGGTCTTGGACCCCAGAACTCGAGGTCTTAGGAACCCATTTTTTTTTTAAATTGGTGTTTTTTGTGTCCACATTGTTTTTTAATCCGGGACCAATAAGTTTATGGGTTCTGCCAGAGCCTAGATCTATAATGAAATATTAATTTAAGATCCAAATAAAGTAGTATTTTTGAGCCAAAGCATAAAAAGAGATTTCACGATTGAGAATAATCTGTGATACAATTTGATTCGCATTTTTAACATTTTATCGGCATGAGTAAGTTTTGATAACCGAGTTATTATATGTATAATATATAATAATGGATATGGTATGTGCTACGAGATAAATATTTCTAATGTTTCTTTTAATGAAATTTTCATACGATGCATGGCACAATAATTAATTTCGTCTTGATTTATAAATGCAACGTCTCTACGAGATTGTGTCAGGTTTAACAAATAAACAAAACTTTAGTTTTTTTTTTTTTTACAATTTCTTAATTCTTTATTTCGTTTTATTTTTATTCGTTATTATTAATTCACTTTTTTTTATTGAAACTATTTTAATTTTTCCTTGACTATTTTTTTGTTTTGTTCTATTTACATATTATTAGATGAATAAGACGCGCTGTGGTCATTAAAATTCATTGCACGTCTAACACTAATTACATGGTTTTATGACCGTTGTTGAAAACAAAGTGGCGCTTGAGTTACTGATTTTTACGGGCTCTTGAGGAGACTCAAGGCATCTTTCCTGACTCGATTATGTGCATGTACTAATCAAATAGTGTCTGTAATATTTCGCTGTGTCCCTACTAAGACGCTAATATGCTGAAATAATTTAATCTTGTAATTAAATTTAATGTAATTTAATTTTAATTACATAATGTAATCTAATTTTATTTTTAATTTATTGTGATGTAAGTATTAAAAATACTTACTTTTTGTGTTTTGTGGGATACTAATAATACCTGAAGATAAACGATAATAATAATAAGCCCCATCACAACGTCAACATAAAGATACGACGGTGGGGATAATAATAATAATAATTACATAAAATAAAATAAAATAAATAAAACGGAATATAATACTTACATGTAAGCCATGACACCTTATCACTAACACAGCCTTAGAAACAAAAAAAATGCAAAATTCTCTCTTAGTCCTCAAAACACAAGTCCGACAAAAAAAAAGAAGAAAAAATATTAACTGCCCATTTTGTTTCTACCTCAAAAATGCACAAGCAAGCACAAATTTATTTATTTATTAAAAAAAGAAAACAAGTTAACGTCACTTTTGAATTTCGTATTCGCGCGGGAAAAGCGAACGTTGCTCGCGTTCGGTCCGTACGGATGTCGCAACAACACTACGATCTGGCGCCAACCATCACCTGATTTAAATACTTAGCAGTTGTATGTATACATTATTATGTATCACATTCGCGTGTCTTTTTAGACTATGATTATTTTAAAAAGGTGACTACCACCCTATTTTCTCATCCTGCATTCATCCATATAACCACATCATGTGAGTTGTGAAGTGCGCGCGGGGTCCATGACAGCTATTTCATAGTTGACACCTCTTTGCACATAATGTCAGGCCTATCAGGAACTCATTGCTTCGTTTAAGAGGGTGGAGGCAAGGTGGAGGGCAATATTATAGTATAATATATATAAGCGAAGCGCGTGAGGTAGTGCTCTACTCTCGCCTTACAAAGAACAAGTAATTCCTTGATTTAAAAATGTATCTATTTACTTCTTATCGCACTTGTAGAATAATATTCACACACAAACGTCAAGAAAAAACACTAGTTTTAACACTCATGTTATTCTCAAAAGACATTTTGCTATTTAAAATAATAAAAAACTGTTTTAAAAATATATTCTGTGGACGTCCGTGTGTCTGTATGTATGGATCCTGGCGTGATAACTCCCGAAAAAGTTAACTAATCGAATCCATTTTATTTAAAAAACATAACAGTATTATCGACAAATAAGTCCTTGCGAAAATCACGGTCTAATTCAATGTAGTTTATTTTTAATGTTACTTTTCAACTTTTTCATAAGTAAACCCGAAGAGTTATAAAAAAATCAGAAAAAGTTAGCTGAGTAGCTGGATATTGCATCTCATCCTCTCTTTTAATCAATTAATTCTCTATTCTCTAATTATTTTGTTATTTTTTATAGAATTGAATGAGAATTGATTGTGAGGCGTACACTTTTGGATTTTCCAAATTTTTTCATCTTTTCATTTAGAATTTTGCATTATTGATAAATTAATCAATACGCGAAATATTTGATAGAGATTTGCTACGTTATAAACTTTCTGATGCATCCTCTTAAGGCTTGGTAATTACTATCCCTTTTTTTATATTACACATACCCCAATTGCCATAAGAACGTTCCGTGTGAGGAGCTAGGATATAAGTAATCAGTGTTGAGGAGTATCCGGTGGTTATGTTAAATATGCTGGCTTCTCTGCGACCCCTGAACGTATGGCAGGACCTTACGTTCAGGGGTCGCAGAGAAGCGGTCGTATACAGACCAATTTAAAACATACAGTGTGATGGGTCTTCTCTAGATGTTTCATCGTTGGTGTGTTTCGAGGAATAAAATTATAATATTTTTAATTTTATTAATTTGATTTTGTTGGCACATCTGAAAGGTGCGTTTCGAGGAATACTTTTGGTGCGCTTCATTTGGTGTGTTCCAAAGTGGGTGCGCTTCGAGGAATACCCCAATTTAAGGGAGTGTAGGTACCTATTACTTATTCTGAAATAAATAAATATAGGTATAATTAACTTTTCCGTACATTTCGATCGCGTAAGCATTGCAATTTACAGGGAACAGCTGGTTTTTTGTTTTCATATTTCACGGTGGATCTCATAGTGAAAGATTTTTAATCGTTTCGTTTAACCTAACACATTGTAAATCATTAATTTGATATTTGGGTGGACAGCAACTTACTGACTATTTTTATAATGTTTTTGTTAGTTTTCTGAAATTAAATACAACACTTATGGAATTTTCCGCTGACCAAGTTTAAAAGTACAGATAGTTTTTAAAAACCTAAAAAGAAACGCATTGATTCAAAAAGGTGCTCATCATTTGAAGCCCAAATATATTTTTTTGACACGCAGGTAAATATTTCCCTTTTTAAGATGTGCAGTTAAATATTTCCCAAAACTTATAAGATCCATATACAGGATGGATTTTTGAGATGGGGCAGCAAGGACAGCTACCTTAACCGTTGTAGCTACAGGAAAACGGTCTTAGGAGACTTTCCTTAACTTTTTGAGAAATTTTGAATTGCATTCACAGATTTTGAAAAAAAAAATACAGTCAGCAGGAAAATAGGCAATTTTCACAAAAACTTTTTTTTATGCCAATCGATCATGTTTCATTTAGGGATTAAAATCCTCTATTGGACCAACTGAGGTTTGAGTATTAGAAAAGTCAGAAATCGCAAAAAGCTTTTCCCATACATTTCATAGGAAATGAGACTACGACTTACTGTTTTTTTTACCATCGATAAACTGACAGCTATAAAAAAGACTAATCGAAAAACAAATAAAAAATAATAACTTCTACTTTTGGTATTATTTTTCATCTTAAAATTAAAAAACTTGAAACTTTACATTTGGACTCACCAAGATTTTTTACTTTTGTGCTCTAATTAATGAAGTGCTTAAAATGGTAGCCGTTTTGACTTAAGGCTGCTCTCTCGAAAAAAGCTTGAAAAAGCATGCAGATGAAGCAACTTTTCGTCGGCATTTACAGAGAAATTACAACTGAATTTTTTTTTTTGTAATCTACGTGATATAATACGTAATTTGGTTTAGCCATAATTTTTCCATCGGTATCACAAAATAAAATAAAAATACACCAAATCACCTCCAAATCATTGAGATGAAACCATTTTACTCCTTCGTTTTTAACCGACTTCAAAAAAAGGAGGAGGTTCTCAATTCGCCTGTATGTTTTTTTTTTTTTTTTTTTTTTTTTTTTTTTTTTTATGTGTGTTAGCTCATAACTCTTTCCTGGGTGAACCGATTTGGATGATTCTTTTTTTGTTAGAAAGGACATACCTCAAGGGTGGTCCCATGATAAGGAAACCAGGATCTGATGATGGAATCCCGGAGAAATCGAGGGGAACTTTCGAAAATCGTAGGAGCGCCTAGTGCGTTTGTTAATTTTTTCATTAAGTATTTTGACGAACTACAATTTAATGAAGGTCTGGAATCGATCTGATGATGGAGCCGAAAGACAGTCGAGGGAATTCCTCAATGATTTACAGCAGGTACCTTGTGTTTGGGCTTGTTTAATTTGTATTTATGAGAACTTTACACCTGAGGGGTTGTGACTGTCATAAGGGGTCTGATGATGAAGACGAAGGACAGTTAAAAGAACTCCTCAACGGTTTACAGTAGCTACCTTGTGATTCGACTTAATTCATTTATATTGATGAGAACTTTGCACCCATATGGGTTATAAGTGCCATTACAGGTCTGATGATGGAGACCATAGACAGTTGAAGGAATTCCTCAACGATTTACAGCAGTAACCTTGTGTTTGGGCTTGATTAATTTGTATTGATGAGAACTTTACACCTAGATGGGTTGTGACTGTCATTAGGGGTCTGATGATGAAGACGAAGGACAGTTAAGGGAACTCCTCAACGGTTTACAGTAGCTACCTTGTGATTCGACTTAATTCATTTATATTGATGAGAACTTGGCACCCATATGGGTTATAAGTGCCATTACAGGTCTGATGATGGAGACCATAGACAGTTGAAGGAATTCCTCAACGATTTACAGCAGTTACCTTGTGTTTGTGCTTGATTAATTTCTATTGATGAGAACTTTACACCTAGATGGGTTGTGACTGCCATTACCTCTGATAATTAATACGAAGGACAGTTAAGGGAACTCCTCAACGGTTTACAGTAGCTACCTTGTGATTTGTTTTAATTCATTTATATTGATGAGAACTTTGCACTCATATGGGTTATAAGTGCCATTACAGGTCTGATGATGGAGACCATAGACAGTTGAAGGAATTCCTTAACGATTTACAGCAGTTACCTTGTGTTTGGGCTTGATTAATTTTTATTGATGAGAATACTATACCTAGATGTGTTATGACTGTCATTAGGGGTCTGATGATGAAGATGAAGGACAGTTAAGGGAACTCCGCAACGGTTTACAGTAGCTACCTTGTGTTTGGACTTAATTCATTTATATTGATGAGAACTTTGCACCCATATGGGTTATAAGTGCCATTACAGGTCTGATGATGGAGACCATAGACAGTCGAGGGAATTCCTCAACGATTTACAACAGTTACCTTTTGTTGGGCTTACTTCATACGGTTCAATATTCCAAAATATTCAGGTCGTACAAAAATAATACCCAATTAAGATTGAAGTTTTTCATAGGGCAACCACTACCTACTAGTCATGCTGATGCGTCAATTTGAGACTGAATTTAAGTTGCGTAATCGCGTCATCTCTAGCAATGCTCTTTCGTTGGTTGCTAAGCAATTTATGTTTGTCACAATGCATATGGTGAAATGGAGCTGATGGTGGCTTCACCATCAGCTCCAGTTCTTCTGGTTTTTACCAAGAGAAATCCTCAACAATAAACTCCTCAATTCCTTGCATCGGGAAACGAAATATTTTGTAAAAGGTGATGAGCAGTTGACATTAGGCTATTGTAACTGCGATACATTATTATCTAACCCACTAAAAAGTGAAAAATAAAAACTTTTTGACAAAAAAAACAACCGACTTCCAAAAAATACACTACAAAGTGAAAAATAACTTTAATTTCGGAAGTCGGTGGCAAAAAACTAAAATAAAGATCCAAAGACACCGACTTCCGAAATTAAAGTTATTTTTCACTTTGTAGTGTATTTTTTGGAAGTCGGTTGTTTTTTTTGTCAAAAAGTTTTTTTATCAAAAGAGTATAAAAAAGTATCTACTGCTTTGCAATACAAAGGAAAATGATTTGGTTTTGTTACTTTTTTTAAATATGTATTATTATTATTGTAATAAATTAAAAAGGCGTCCGATTAATGACTGCGTCTACATCACCCCCGCACTCGTCCTTAGATTCAGTTGGTTGTTAGCTCCGCCCAAATGCTCAAGGTTATTGGCATTATTACAAGCCTTAAGCATAGGTTTACTCTCTTTACTACAGAGCGGGTAGCAGCTGATAATGTTAAAGGATGAATGCCATAGAGAATCGTGGTGTGAATCTGAGTTCCTGAACACTGTCGTATTTCTTTTTTTAAAGCTATTCTTTTTAATAGCCCCACATACTAAAATCAAGAGGCATGACATCAGGACTGCGAGGTGGCCACGATATAGGACCATAATGTTCCTATTCTCGAATTGCCGGTTCAAATTAGAACGGGTTTGGCGGCTGTTGTGTGGATGAGCGCCGTCTTCATATTCAGAGGTCATTTTTGTCACAGAATTTCGGAAATCATAAGCAACCAGGCACCACACTATCTCGTTTCTGTTTTCAAAGCAAATTAAATGATGACGCGTATTCGTTCGAAATTCGAAGTTATTATTTTATTTTGTTTATTTCCGCTCAGTCTTCACTGTAGCGGTTAGTCTATCCATATTAAAAAAGTAAGTTGTAGTCAAGTTGTAGTCTCATTTCCTACGAAATGTATGGGAAAAGTTTTTTGTAATTTCTGACTTTTCTAGTACTGAAACCTCAGTTGGCCCGATAAAGGTTTTTGATCCTTGTATGAAACATGATCGATTAGTATAAAAAAAAGTTTTTGTGAAAATTGCCCATTTTCCTGCTGACTGTGCATTTTTTTCAAAATCTGTGAATGCAATTCAAAATTTCTCAAAAAGTTAAGGAAAGTCTCCTAAGACCGTTTTCCTGTAGCTACAACGTTAAAGGTAGCTGACCTTGCTGCACCATCTCAAAAATCCACTCTGTATATACAGGGTTAGTTTTCAAAGACCAGCCAAATTTAAGGATGTGGTACAGACCATCAAACTGAACAACTCTCTCCATGGGACCAATATCATCATCGCGAAAAATTTATAAACTGTCCCATACAAAACTTCAATACCTACTCGACCCAAATGTATAGGACCGCTGATTTTTTTTTCGCGATTACGATATTGGTCCCAAGGAGAAAATTGTTCAGTCTGATGGTCTATACCACACCCTTAAATTTGGCTGGTCTTTGAAAAATAACCCTGTATATTAATTTTGAAAACCCCATACATTAAATATTTTTAAGCATGTTTGCTTATGACTGACCTCATTGCGGTTAGTTATTAACTAAATAATTGCTATTATAGTCTGTTCTATGACTAAATACCGTGTTATTGTATAATCACTCCTTTAAAGGAATTAATTAACAAATAGTTATGAGGAAAGCAAATGACTCATTAAGGACTAAAAAAATTGCATTCAGCTAATTCAATTGTAATGAATTAATTATTGTTTACTTGTAAATAAAATAATTAATGTCTCACTCAAGTGTTGCGTCGCCCATGTTAGTAATATTGTTTTAAAATAGAACGTGTGTTGGTAGGACCACCTACCTAGGTTGTTGTTAAGTGCCAACTCATTTAATCTGTAGAACTAATGCCAGTTTGTCACTTTGGCTTCAAAGTGACAAACTGACATTCTATCTATATATCTATATATATATATATATATATAAATGAATCCCTATTTCCCTTGGTCACGCCATCACGCGTGAACGGCTGGACCGATTTCACAATTATTATTTTTGTTGTGTTCGTTATTGTCAGGAGAAGGACCTTATGAAAGAAAAAAATCAAAAAATTGCGTGGAAATTTAGGAAATTTAAAAACTTAACTTAAATATTAATTTTACATAACTGTCAGTTGTTTGAAATAACTGCCAGCGATTGACAGAATGCGCGCTGCAAATATCGTTTAACACATGGATCGGTTGATAAATGAGTCGATAGTTTTAGTTTTAGTCAATAGTCAAAACTAAAACTAAACGACATATGACATTCATAGTTAAGACAGGACAACATCTGTCGGGACAGCTTGTCAGCAATAAAGATGATGGAAAACTCAAAAATGTAAGTATGGGACTGACATAAGCTATCGAAAAGCGTATGTGAATCCTGTGGAAAAGTGCTGAAAGATACGAAACGCTATGAAAGCGATGTGCGATTGGAGTGCACGCCCTCTGGTGGTCAAAATTAGGACTGATCACTGATGACTCATAATTTTATTCACATTTTTTTAACCTCAAGCCTTCAAAGTCAAAGTCAAAGTCAAAACGTTTATTGCGAACTAAGTGTTACAATGTTGGTGTTATCTTATGTTAGTACTTATGACTTAGCAGCCTTTTACAAGCATTGCAATTATCATTCGCCTGCCCTTATCATTCTAAATTAGCATGCATTTAACATTTTTAAACTTAATAAAATTATACAATAAAATTGAGAAATTTTAGTTACGTCAAAATTAAATGTCAATAATAATTAATTTAATACAGTTATTCAGCAATATTAATGTCATCCTTTTCAGGCATTACAAATTATAATTATAATTTTATATGAAATTAAATAGGATAGACTAAATCTTATTGTTTGTATAGGACAGATCGCCACTTTTGTACATGAGAGAAAATCGTTATTTTGAGCAAGACTCTAGATATTCTTTTACTGAGTAGAAACATTTTTGGATTAGGTATAATTTTAGCCTTTTCTGGAATATTATTACTGATTTTTCAGTTTTAAACATGTTGGGCAGCTTATTATATATTTTTATTGCCATATAATACGGGCTATCACTTAACATTTTCATTCTTGAGGATGGAGCGCATAACCTCTTTTTATGGCGAGTGTTGACGTTATGCGTATCTTCTACTTTAGTGAATGTATCGATATTTTTAAAAACAAATACGCAAATGTCAAGTATGTATATTGACGGCAGAGTCAGAATATGATATTTTATAAAGAATGGTTTGCAGCTCTCCGTATTATCTATTTGGGCCAGAATTCTTATACACTTCTTTTGCATTCTAAATAGTTCATCTACGTTAACACTATTTCCCCATAGCATGATGCCATATCGCAGCCATGAGTATGCGTATGCGTAGTAAGCAGCCATAGCTGTTTGTGTGTTAGTGCTTTGTTTAATTTGAAAAAGAGCATAAGAGAATCTAGAGAGTTTTGTTTTTATATATTCTATGTGTGACTTCCAGTTAATGTGTGTGTCTATATTTATGCCAAGTAGGCTAAATGTATTAACTTCTTCTATTTGCGTGTTTCTGAATGTTGTTTTTAAATTGAGAGGTGGTTTTTTGTATGATCTAAATTGTATTATTTTAGTTTTATTGCTATTAATTTCCAAGTTGTGGATCTGGAGCCAAGTATCTACAGTTTGGAGGGTATCTTGTATTTGCAGACTAGGGTTATTTACATTTCCACACTTGATTAATATCGAGATATCGTCTGCAAATAATACTGGTAAAGCGTTTTCTTTATCTAATATTCTGGGAAGGTCATTAATATAGATTAAAAATAGTGGGCATCCTAACACACTTCCTTGTGGGATAGAGCAAGTAATTTGTTTTTCTTGTGATCTAATGGTTTTGATGTAATTTTTATTATGGTCGTAATTTTCAATTTGTACTATTTGTGTCCTATTATGTAAATATGATTTGAACCACGCATAAGCTGGTCCTCGTACGCCGCAACCATATAGTTTAGTGAGTAAGATGTCATAAAGAACCTTGTCGTATGCTTTTGTCATGTCTAGTAGTAGCCCAATAACATATTGTTTGTCGTTTATATGTTGTAGCGCTTGTTGAACATATTTATAAACTGCTAATGTTGTTGATCTACATTTTCTAAATCCATTTTGTGCGTCGTCAAGAATATTAAACTTTTCTAAGAACATATATAGCTGATTGCACATAGCTTTTCCAAATATTTTGGAAAAGGTTGGTAGCAGAGCTATGGGTCTATAATTGCTTGGGATATGCTTGTCACCTTTTTTATGTATTGGTTTTACTAAAGCTACTTTAAGTGCGTCTGGAAATTGGCCGTCTTGGAAGCTTTGATTGATTAAAAACATTAGAGGAATGGAAAGTTCTATTGCGCAATGCTTTAATAAAATTGGTGGAATGTCATCAATACCGCAGCTATGTTTATTTTTAGTTGACCTTATTATATTAACTATTTCTTTTTGGTCTACCGGGCGTACATACATTGAGCAAATAGAGGGGTTGACCACGGGTTTTCCAATGAAATTGGTCGAGTTATTTGTTTGAATTTGCCCTACCGTTGCAAAGAATTCGTTAAATCTGTTGGATACATCTAACGGGCATTTAACTTCTTTATTCTCTATCTTCAGTGATATATTTTCACGTCTATTTATTTTTGTCTTGCCTGTTTTTGTGTTAATTATATTCCACATTGTCTTTACCTTATTATCCGATTTTTGCATTTGTTTAATGTATGTCAGTTTTTTTGATTTTCTAATAATTAATTTTAATATTTTACTAAATAATTTATAGTGTTTTCTTATAACACAACTTTTGGTTTCATTATAAATTGTTCTTAACACTCTTTTATGTTCGCATGATTTTTTGAGGCCTTTAGTAAGCCATCCTTTTTTTGGTTTACATGTTATTCTTATTTTTTGCAATGGAATATATTTATTTAGATTGAGTTTTATTATTGTAATGAAAGATTCGTAATTTTTGTCTACGCTATTGTTTTTATTTAGTATAATATCCCAATTTTCTGATTTTAGTGAATTTTTAAAACGTTCTATTTTATTTTTTGTAAATAATCTTTTTTCGGTATACCAAATTTTACTATTATTATTTGATAAATGGCCTACATTTAACTGAACATTTATTGCCTTATGGTCCGATAGTCCATAATCTTTGACAGTTGCTTTGTTTATGAGCGGTGGGTAGTTTGTAAAAAGTAGGTCAATGCAAGTGGATGTTTTCTTGGTTACTCTTGTTGGTTCGCGGGTTATTTGTTGCAAGTTATATGTTTTCATGAAGTTTAAGAACTCCAGAGTCTGTTTATTTTTATTGTACACATTTATGTTAAAGTCTCCCCCTATTATTAAGTGTTTATGTGATTTTTGAATATTTAATTTATGTAAGACTTTTCCCAATTGTTGAAGAAATATATCAATATGACGATCTGCTCTATAAAGTCCTATAAAAGTACAGTTTAGTTTGGGAACATCAATAGCACTAAATTCTATAACATACTCCTTCGAATGATTTACAATGTCTATTCGTTCAATAAAATGTAATGAGTCTTTAACGATAATACAAACTCCTCCGCCTTCGCGGGTTTTGCGACAAAAAATGGACGCAATTTTATATCCTTGGGGCAAAATTGATTGACAATAATTTTCATTTTTCCACAATTCGGATAGTGAGATCAAATCAATTTCAGAATCTAAAAGTAATTGTTCTATTAATTCTACTTTGTTTCCGATGCTTTGGATATTTTGGAAAATGTGTGCATTACTTTCTACTCAGATCATAATATAAAAATAACATGACACATGAAACATTTTGTGATAGTTCAGTGGTTAAGAGGGCGCATACGGGTCCACTAGCGCCAGTCCTTTAAAAAAGTATTATCTCGTGACTGAGATGGAATTTTGTAAAAACGGCTCAATAAGCGACTTCGGTAAGTGTGTCTAGAATTTTCTAATACCTTTTATAAACTTTTATATTGAGACACGAAGCAACAAAATACGATCTAAATGAATGTGGCCGCTTTTGTTTAGATCGAATTTTGTTGCTTCGTGTCTCAATATGAAAGTTTATAAAAGGTATTAGAAAAATCTTGACACACTTACCGAGATCGCTTATTGAGCCGTTTTTCAAAATTCCTTCTCAGTCACGAGATAATATTTTTTAAAGGAGTGGCGCTAGTTGACCCGTGTAAGCGCTCTTAAGATCTTGCCTCTCATGCACGAGGTTGTGGGTTCAAATCCGGGCAAGCGCCAATGTGACTTTTTCCATTCATATTATGTACTTTCTGAGTTTGTCTTGGACGTACTGACATCGGTAAAGGAAAACATCTAAGTTAATGTAAGTCTGAAATCGCCAACCCGTCTTGATCAATTCTACAACCATTATACCAATGAGGCAGTCAAATATATTGTGATAGTAATTTGAAGAAAAGCTCTAAAAAATGTAGCCCTTATATTTCACCATCTTTAATGCCATCTGTGTGCCACAGACTGTTTAAGAATAACATGCGCGTAGCTTAAGCCATGTAGCTCAAAAAATAGTTATTGTTTTCGTAGACCCTTCAAGCTACGCCGCGCCCGCGTCGTGGCGTAGCGTCGCTCACGCAATTCGATCACGCGGCGCGCTTGAAAAAATGCTGATTATTTTCGATGAAATTTCATTCTACACGTCGCGTCGTAACGATTAATTTGATGCCAAGGATTTTTTAAATATTCTAAAGTCTTATACAAACTTATTTTAGAAAACGAAGCACTTAAGAAAATCTATACATACAAATAAATAAAATTGAAGTGTCTGTTTGTAATGTCAAAATATCAGCTTTTTACTAAATGCATATGAAAGTATATACGGTACTTATGACAAAATACTTTATTTTTTATTTTTTGTCTTTCTGTGTGTATGTTTTTTCCGGCTAATCTCCGAAATGGTTGGACCAATTTAGACCGTTCTTTCACTGGCAGATAGCTAATGTTATAAGGAGTACCATAGGCTACTTTTTGTCCCAGTAGCACGTTCCCGTGGGATAATTTCCGACATCCACGCAGACGAATCCGCGGGCAGCAGCTAGTTATTAATAAAAATACTTAATTATGAGTCTCAAGCCTTATTATAATATAAGAGTTTTATTTTCAAAGGACTACTTTTTCTGAGTTTTCCGGAATATAATGTTTCAGTAACAGTTCGGAAAATGAATAATTTAACAACACGGCCACCTACCATTCGGAGAATATAATTAAGATGTTAAATTAAATTCAAAGAAGACGACACAATAAGCTCGTTTAACACTTCAAAATGCCTGATGGTGATGACACAACAATCAATTAACAAAGTTTATTCTCCGAATTAATTAAAATGCACTTCTTAATAAGAAATGACAGCGCTATTCATAAGTTCTGATGAAGATGATTTTAAATGAAAGTGTCAAATATGGTCTTAAATCAGGAACTTGCATGCCCATTAAAATAAGAGCTATATTATAAAAGTGGTTTACAAAATGGAGATTTATGCGTCGTATTGATATTTTTTATGCCTAAGGGATGATTTTACCAAAGTCAGGTATCTTTTAACCGTGGAATAAAATTGACGTCTGACAGTTCTAGTATGGTCTGTCAAAACTGTCAAAAATTCAAAATTTATTCTCAAGGTAAAATTTATTCTAGGTATAAAAGTTTGGTGAAATTTGCCCTAAGTATTATAAGCCGTGCGCCCGATCGAATTTCCTGTCGGCTAAATTGACACACTTCCACAGAACTTTTCATCACCTATTGAACCCCTCAGGGAATAAATTTTCAAAAACCTTTCTTTAGTGCTCACCTTCTATACTGTCTCTATTTATACAAGTTACAAATTAAAGTCACTTTTCGTGTAATGACACGAAAAGTAACTTTAATTTGTAACAACATGGTCACACAGAATGCTGTGTGAACGCGTTGTTCTTCTGAACTACGCAAAATTTGGATCATTTGGAGAATTTGTTCCGGGGGAACCAATTTATTGGACGTAGGGCGAGAAGAGCGAGTGAAGCTAGCTCGACAAAAATTATAACCCGCCTTGTATAGTTAGCTTTTGTTTATATTTTCAAACAGAAATAGGAGTTACATTCTCGAAATATGACGTATTTAAGAAAGCCCAAGCAACTATGAAAATGCAGAATGCAAGAGCGAGCGAAGCGAGCTCGAAATTTTTGCACACTCTCGGATAGGTTCAATTTTCTTTTGACTATTCCAAAAGAACTAGGAATTAGTTGCTTTGTCGACTTATAAAGAAAAACTCAGGAATCAAGAGAACGTAGAATACAAGAGCGATCGACGCGAGCATGACAATTTTAACACCCCACCTTGAATAGGTTTTGTTTTCTTTTGACCACTATGCAGAACGAGAACTTACTTTGTAGAGTTATTAAGAAAATATAAAACTCGTTTTACAGCAGTTTAGGCTTTGGAATGTGGCCTTAACCTTAGCCTTTCGAACCTTACGTACAAGCGAAGTGCCCGAATTCCTGAGTTTGCTTCGCCCACTCTTGCATCCTAGGTTTTTTATTTTTTTATCAGGCTCTTTGAAATGAAAACTTCTTTGGGCGCGCTGTACGAATTTTGGTAAGAGAAAATCTTATGGGTTCGCGTCACCGATATGCTAGTGTTAGCAGTGTATCTGTAGCTATAAGTAGGACGTGTATGCGCTTCTTGTTACTTGGAGTGCCGACAAATTTGAAACCGGTTTTTCATAGTTTTTAGTTTTCACTTCTGTCGGCAGTCCCCATGACTGCATATTTTCCTATACTCGAAAGGTTTAGGTAGTTAAATAAAGGGTAAACAAAAAAAACCACGTGACTCATAGATGTTAAACCTTTTATTTCAAATGTTAATTTCATATTACTTTGAGTCCCATAATAAAAGGCTCTATTCTGAATCTGAATTTGAGGAACTATCTGTCACATTAATAATAAAGCGTTCAGTGGTATCATCAATTATTTTGTCTAATTTAAAAAAAAATCTGTTCTTCTTTTATTACATGAACCTCGCAACTTTTCCAATTCTCAGCAGTCACATTAGCTGAAGCCTCTGGCAAAAGAATGTTTAGGTCAGACATTTTAAAAGTATTGTTTTTCTCGGCTACAAACCCTTTAACTTGAGCCCATATTAACTCAATTGAATTGCTTTAACAGTGGTATGGTGGCAGCCGCAATACAGTGACACCATAAAACATTTTTTCTAATTTATTCATCCACAACTTAAGGCATCTGGTTAACCGACTAAACGTAATACCTGCTACTTCAGTTACCATACTACGTCACAGGAGTACTCTTCAATCTAGCAACGTTATCCAATTCGTTGTATGTTCTAAAAGGTATATGGAACCTGTCTTTTTGGGCCCTTTACAATAGACAGATTACAAAATATTATACTATTTTATAATCTAACAAAAAAATTGTGCTCAAGCAATTACATGTACGAAGAGTATAGTTTACGAATAAATGATAAAGTTTAACATACATTAATAAAAGAGGAAAATATCGTATAAATCGCAAATAACTTTAATTTTGTTGTGACGTATTTTTAAACAAGAAAGTGTAAACTATAAAAAACCCTTTTTACGATTTGTTTACCTTTATTTAATTACCTAAACCTTTCGGGTATAATGTTTTTGTATATGCCCATCGGGGCACCGTGGCTCAAGTAGTTTTAAGTTATTAAGACAAGTAAATTCGGGATAGCTTGAATAATTTTGGGGGGTGTCATGACCCCGTGACCCCCTGGGATCGCGCCTGGACGCTATATGGCGATAGTAATAAATACAGCCTTAGTACCTACTTCCTGGAAGAACTCCTTCACAAAGAGCTGTAATACTACTAGTAGGTACTAGTCAAATAAACATATGTTGTATAATTACAAAACTCCTTGAGAACTATGACGTTATGATGGAAACCGCGCTGCACTTGAATGTGAACATAGATATTAATTACACCTTATAAACGTTGTTTAGAAAATATACCACATTCCTGGTCTGTGCCTAATCATGGTTATTAGATCACTCAGTATTTAAAGCAGTTACACACATTGTTCGTGGTTTCGAACTTACAATAAATTGCAGTGTGCAAAATTGTTTAAGCAAGTCTCGTGCAAAGTGTATTCGAATATTTAAATCACGGGCAAAGTCTGTATAGTAAGTTATTTAGAATGACAGAACATCCTCTTCTAGTCCTCTTCGTCAAGGTACTGCTCTGGGGAATTTCTACCACCGTAATATATCTACGCAGCTGAAACCGTAAATAAAAACTCGCAAAACCACGACCTTCCTGGACAAATACAAGAATTGCTGATTCCATTTAAAGTAAATAAAAACTCAAATGTAGCCAGAAAAAATATACAATGCTTATTGAAAGCTGTATCAAAATCGGTCGAGTAATTTAGGAGGTATGATCGACTAAAATTAGACATTGTCAAAACTAAGATTTCACAGTATGTTGTATGGTTGAAGCTGTAAATCGCCGGTGTCTTGAGCTAAAAATGATTTAGTGCATTTACAATAGCTCTTAAATATGTCGTTTCACCTGTTAGTCGGTTAACGAGCAGAGTTTTGTTGCCAAACCGACGCCACTATAAATGAACGCAAGCCAATGGAATGCGCTGCGGTAACTTTTGTTTGATATTCCAAATACTTAATGACGCACTTCAGGTGTTTGCACACACAGTTATTCTGGAGATCTCCACGTGTCAGTTGTGGATTGAACAGAAGTCAAGGATCTTTAATATCTGAATTGTGATCTGGCAGAGAACTAAATGTTTCAAAATACCTCACAGAATAATCAAGCTGAAGTGGCAATGGGCCGGATATATTAGCTGTAGAACCGATGACCGTAGGGGTAGACTTGTTTTTGAGTGGAGACCGCGAATCGGCAAGCGAGAGGTAGGATGCCCTTAGGCTAGGTGTAGCGATGATCATTGCAGAGTGGCTGGTAGCAGCTGGATTAAGTTGAGTTGAGTTGCCGAGAATCGAGCTGAACGGCGTGCACTTGGAGAGGCCTATGTCCAGCAGAGGACTGCTGCAGGCGGATGAGGATGATCATATGGATTGTATACCTTGAGCCACTGCCGCCCGTGGTCCAAATCTAAAGATAACGTACAATTCAAACCAAGCTCGATGTATAGAAGTAAGAAAAAATTGTTTGCAAATCTTTCTAGGAAAGACTGGCGGCCAAAGGGAAGGTTTTAAGGGACGTCTTGTAAAGATGTTGTATATCAAACAGAGGGCCTAGACAAAGTAACATTCGATTAACGATAACGCTAGTAGAAAAGCTAAAATGTATGGGGTTGACATAAGCTATCGAAATGTCACGTGATCATAGGTCAACGAATAAAAATTTGCTAAACAATGTAAACAACATTCGATTATGAAATGAATCGACAGCGTCGAAAGATTAGGTACTTCCACAGAGATGCATAGCCAAGGGACACTTTTTGACGAGCGTTATTGCTAGTTTTTGGAATCATTAGCGAAAGCGATAGCGATTGTAGAAATAGAATCGCTCCGAAGCGAATGGCATTTGTTTAGGCCCTCAGGACTCAATATAGTAAACGCTGATTTAAGGAGAATTCTCAGTTGTAGCCCGTCAAATTTAAATTTTATTTGATTTTTTGCAAATTGCAGCTCTGTTTGTAAGTAGTATATTGATTAAAATGCGATTCACGACTAGGAATGATATACACTCGAGAGCAATGAATCCGGGTCACTTAAAGAATCCTAAAAATCTCGGAAACTAAAAATGCTAGGTTAATGCAATAAATTGTATTTAATAGACAATGTAATACTCCTTAAATGAAGGTATTAAAACTTCTTAGTTATTGTAAAGTTATATCATAAAAAAATCAAATTTGAAAAAGGGCCACTTTCGAAGATGGAACTACGAAATTACAGCATTTGGTTTTGCTTTTGTTTGTAATCTGTCATTTATGTCGGTACATAAACCATGTTGATAGTGCTCTATATTCATTATTCAAGCTGAAATTATGTCGCTTACGCCTGAAGAATGCACCAGAATACTTACAATGCTGGAAACCGGCCGGAGTCAGCGCGATACAGCCAGGACTGTCGGTGTGTCGCTGT
Organism: Griposia aprilina; assembly: GCA_916610205.1. Classification (NCBI taxonomy): domain Eukaryota; kingdom Metazoa; phylum Arthropoda; class Insecta; order Lepidoptera; family Noctuidae; genus Griposia; species Griposia aprilina. The sequence goes on along the minus strand of OU744304.1, from coordinate 17,103,746 downwards.
CAACAGTACAAAGAGTTCTCCGACGTTACGAAGAAACTGGTTCTAACCTACGCAGACCAGGAACGGGCAGAACCAGGTGTACCACAGCACGAGAAGACCGATACTTGGTGAACACCATGCTTCGAAATCGCTTTCTCACAGGAACTGAACTCACAAATCAGTTTCGACGCCTCGGAGGAAGTAACCCAAGTGCATGGACAGTAAGAAGTCGGCTTGCTGAATCTAACTTAAAACCCCTTAGACCTGCAAACGGCCCTAAACTGGAGCGTGGGCATCGTGTTTCAAGACTAAGATATGCCCAGAGCCACGTAAATTGGAGTATTGAAGATTGGTCAAAAGTTATGTTCTCCGACGAATCAAAATTTATGCTCTACAAGCACGATGGAAGACACAGAGTGTATCGAAGACCAGGGGAAAGATTCAAGCAAGCATGCATCGAAGAAAAAGTAGCCTACGGTGGTGGGTCTGTACTTGTGTGGGCCGGAATTTCTTCTGAAAGTCGCACAGAGCTGGTGATCATAGAAAACGGCTCTTTAACTAGCGTAAGATATGTGGAAGAAATCCTCAATGATCACGTTGGTCCATTTATGGTCAATTTAGGTGAGGATGCTATATTTATGCATGACAATGCCCGACCTCATACAGGTAGGATTGTGAATGACTACCTTCAAGAGATGAACATTACTCGTATGGAGTGGCCAGCGCGCAGCCCGGATATCAACCCGATCGAGCATGCTTGGGACGAGCTAGGCAGATGCGTAAAACAACGAAACCCTCCCCCAATCACGCTTCGTGAGCTCAAAATTGCTCTCACAGAGGAATGGGAGAATATTCCCCAAAATCGTATAAGGAACTTGGTGTACAGCATGCCAAACCGCGTAAACGCAGTAATGGAAGCACGAGGAGGCAATACGAAGTATTAAAATTCAAGAAAATCGTAATAAAGTTCAAAAATTTCATGTTTCCTATTTTTGTTTTAAGGAGAGATCAGCAGTTTTTTTCTTTATGTAATTTTGTGTTAATAAAATGTATGGTGACTCATATTTTTTTTACTTTCATTTAAGGAGTATTACATTGTCTATTAAATACAATTTATTGCATTAACCTATAATTTTTAGTTTCCGAGATTTTTAACATTCTTTAAGTGACCCGGATTCATTGCTCTCGAGTGTATTTACAAGTGAAGTTTGGAAATATGTTCCACTTAAGTTAAGCTCCTTAAGTTCTGAGTTGAGCTACACGATTACTGACAAATGCGTGCCCTGACTGGACAGGTCCACTCAATCTGTGTGGTTTTTCCTCAAAAGACCATTTCAGACACAAATCTACATGGTCTTCACATGATCTGACCAAGATTATGTCTGGACTTTAAAAGAGACTGTGACCTCTGAGTTTGTTTCGGCCTTTCTTCTCATAGTAGTCAGATAGGAAACGCCGACCTTATCTAGTTTTTTTTTTAATAATTATGATTGACGTGTAAAAGTGTTTGAACAAACATACTTACAGAAATAAAATTATTTATCATTTATCATTTAAGAATTTTCATATGAAACATTCTGAAAAATTCTTAGGTGGAACAAGGAGATGTTTCAAAATGGGCCAGGTCTATGTACACTACCTCAAAAAAAAGAGAAAAATCCGTACAATTCGGGTAAAATACATAAAATTCATTTAAATGTATACTGTTGTGGCAGTTAATTGATACTCATCTATTATTTTTATCGACTTTCAACATGGCGTCACACCGATCTAGTTACTCTGTGCTTAAAACAATGACAGTAAACCATAGATCGACCATTGATCATAGAAAGAGAACTATCAGGTGTCACAACAGTGTCAATAAACATGTCGACCGTCATTAATCAATCAAAATGACAGCTTACCGCCATGACGGGTTTTTGTTGTGTGTTGCAATTTCAAGTGTAATTTCTTGTGGTTTACCAGCAAACAAAGCCATTTTAAAGTAATTGGACAGTTGAGAACTGTTTCAAATGTGTTTCCCTATGTTTAAGTATAGTATACAAGAACCTGGCCCAGGCTCCATATCTACATTTTGGAACATTTCCTTTCCAAAGTTTGACGATTGATCAAACATGTGACATAAAACAGAGCTACAATATGCAAAAAAAATATTGCCGGGCTACAGCTGAGGATTCGAACATATCTCCCAATAATCACGCATAAAGACGTAAAATAATAATAGTTGACTGGGACAGACGATATAGACTAGCCGTACTATTACTTGGAAAATCGATTCCCACTTGGATAATCAATTCAAAGGAACCGATATAACCTTCACCCATATATCACTTCGTTGCCCTCAATTTCTCAGGGTCTTGAACTCAAACCAAAGATATATCACCTCCGGGAACCACGGACTTATGTGACCGCGTCTCGAAAGCATTTTTACGACTTCTCGAATTGAGTTTGGCGCCGAAAGAAGGAAGGGTCGTTAAAATTTAAAGAGCAGTAAACACTTCCAGACTTTAGTGTTAATCGGGAAGAAAGGATTCCACTTCACAACCATGGTATAAAACGATAGGAACAAAGTACGTCCTTTGTTTATATATGTGTACATAAATGGTAAAATAAATAAATAAATAAAGTGGAGTTTCTGAATGGCCATATCAAATAAAGAAAAACTAGTAAAGTAGTAACAAACGAATATGTAATCATAGGTAGTACCTAGGTAGATATTTGGCGCGCACGAACATAATTATTCGCTATTTCTGTCCATTTCCAATTTTACAAATCGTGAAGTCCATACTGCTGAAATCAATGGAATCGTTACCGTATACGATTAAGTACACATGTAGGCGCGGGCCTGCGGACGGCGAGCAATGGGCAGCTCGCCTTCCGGTAAGGACCAGGCCCGGGTCGACGGCGCGTTGTGATCCACGTGCGCCTCAAAGAGTTGTCAGCATAATTGACGGGGTCCGATAGGGCTGATGCCTGCCGGGGTCGCGGATTGTTCGAAAGAGTTACCGTGGCCCTGGCGCACAGGCAAATGAAGGAACACGGGTGGGTTTTAGTCAGTAAGAGTCTGACACGCCCTTCCGCTCCGCCCAGAGCGGGAGAGGTCATTTGATGATGTCCCACCCAAAAAAAAAAAAAAAAAAAAAGGGTAGGCAGAAATTTGCAGAACGCCACGTGCTACGATCCTTACATACTCCATTTGTTTCGTTTACGTTCATAAACCAGAGGGCCTATACACAAAGTAACATTCGATTAGCGATGACACTAGTAGAAAAGCCAAAAATGGGTTGATATAAGCTATCGAAATGTGACGTGATCATAGGTCAACGAATATTATCATAGGTCAACGAATTAGCTAGACAATGTTAACATCATTCGATTCGAAACGAATTGACAGCGTCGAACGATTACTTCCATAGGGATGCGTAGCCAAGTGGCACTTTTTTGACTAGCGTTATCGCTAGTTTTCGATTCGTATGATGGAAACATTAGCGAACGCGATAGCGATTGTAGAAATAGAATTGCTCCGAACCGAATGCCATTTGTCTAGACCCTCTGGTCATACAGGCACGCCGTGCGCCGGTGGCGACTATTACGCACCTGACCTTTCTGAAGGACATCACCAATAACGTTTCTAATGTCCCTATACGATGCTAAACGTATAAGTATTCTTATTTTTTCCACTGAGCAAGTAGGCAGATCCCTTATAGGCTGCACCCACGTCCTCGAAGGCACAAAAAAGCTAAAATTTTACTATTATCTCATTTGATAAAAGAGGTAGAAGGTACCTTTTCAATCGTTACCAAAAAACCAAAATTAACCACTCAAAATGACATATCAGCTACTCCTCCTGGAAATACTCTTCAAATAGATGGTGACACTAATTCAAAAAATAACTTAACTTTCTCTGGAAAACGGTCTTTAAATTCTCTTGTTCCAGAAACCTTATTTACAAATTGGGTTTGTTGTTATAAATAAATCCACTTCAAGGTTCATTCTCACACTCATTTTGAAAATCTCAGGGCTGCTTCATGCTTATAACTTAATTCTTGGTACACACTTGTCACTTTATATTCGTCATAACATTATGATGACATTGTTTCTATATCTGTATATCTACTGCATCAGTTGTGACTGTTTATTTTTAACTAAAGTCGGTCTGGCGAGTCATATTAAGCTGCGTTTACGCTAGGCGAGCCGAGCACGAGTGGAGTACAAGCGGAGCACGAATGCCTAAGACGAGGCGTGACGTTCGAGCGTGCTCCGTTCATACACGGCTCGCTTAGCGTAGACGCTGCTTAATATGACAGATTAGGCAATAATAATTTCAAAGGGGCGACATCTATAAGGAGGACTAGTCTGCTTCGTTGGTCTTGTAGTCGCAGGCGCTACTTATACGCTTGAGGTCCTGCGTTCGATTCCCAGGTTGGGCAAAATAGGAGAAATTTCTTAGTAGCAACCCGGAGTGTGGACGCATTGGGTTGATGGCAATAGGCTCGCCTCCTATTATATGGGACTGGCACAATGTGGGTTCACGAGGAAAACAGGCGTGATAATACGTGTTGTATCAATACATATTCATAGATCATTCTTGTCCACCTACCTTTATAGATATTGCAGTTCGCGAAATACATATTATACATATATTATATCGTTTTCCGCCTCTCATCGTCATCGACTGTATTATCTAACCAACCTCAATGCCTCTTCTCATTAAGCATGTAAAGATTAATTCTAGATCGGATATCTATGATTGTACACAATATAGCCTATTGGAATAGTGTATCCCTGCACAATGTAGCCCATTTGAATAGTATATCACTGCACAATGTAGCCTATTTGAATAGTATATCACTGCACAATGTAGCCTATTTTAATAGTATATCACTGCACAATGTAGCCTATTTGAATAGTACATCACTGCACAATGTAGCATTTTTGAATAGTATATCACTGCACAATGTAGCCTGTTTGAATAGTATATCACTGCACAATGTAGCCTATTTGAATAGTATATCACTGCACAATGTAGCCTATGTGAATATTACATCACTGCACAATTTAGTCTTTTTGAATAGTATATCACTGCACAATGTAGCCTATTTGAGTAGTATATCACTGCACAATGTAGCCTATTTGAGTAGTATATCACTGCACAATATAGCCTATGTGTTGACATCATCATTCATCCGAAAGACGTTCTCTGCTGGACACAGGTGTTCCTGAAGCATCGCCACATCGACCCGTCATGTGCTTCTCGCATCCAGCGGATTCCCGTGACCTTCATTAGGACACCAGTCTACCTTTAGTTGCCATTCGATTAAATAAATAAAAATATGTAGATAAAGACCGCTAATTGCCGCGTCTGCCTGCACACCATTTACCTACTTCATATTTGTACACCTGCAAAAGACTTATTCTTCAGATGTACAAATATTAGTTTAGAAAAAGTTGCACATATAAAAATTAAACTCTTCCACTTACCTCCAATAAAAGTAGGCCATCAAACATATTTTTAAACCTATACTCAGAAATAAATAAAAACCTGAAACATTCAAACTCAGCCCTGAAAAACATGACGCATTTCTGAAATATGATCAATATAAACATAAAAATACACATAACATTCAAATAAACATATTAGTAGGATGGATGCTATATTGACGAGTAACTGGTATTATTTACCTCCTTTAACATTTTACGTTCAGAGTATTTGAACAGGCTGATTTTCCTGTATTCTTTGAATAATTTACAAAAAAAGTGGTCGGTTATAATTATATTTTGTGGAAATACAATGAACAGGTTTAGCTTTTAGTCCTCGTTGGTCTCGTGGTCACAAGCACGAATGCTGAGCGTGAGGTACGAAGGTACGCGTCCTTATTAAAGAGAAAGAAAAAAACACAATGGACATCTGTGAGTTTATATCGACATTCGCCACATCTAAGTCAACTATTATCTAGAAATAACGAGTCAGCAATCAATTGGTCAATTAATCGATGATTCGCCAAATTTAATAGATCCTGTGCAGGGTTAAACTCACAAATAGCGTTAATAACCTCCAATTTTCGTATAAAACTTTAGACCAATATAAATTGTGCGACAGCCTGATTCCCACGCAGATCTTAGAAACAGATAAATGTGTCTAGACCTAATTTCCGCAACTGCTCTAGTGTTTTAGGAATTCCTTTGAAGATTCTCTTTTATATTTGTCTGTTATTTTTTGGTAGAATGCAGATGGCTATAAGCATTATTACATAAATGCAATATGTTTTAGATGGTGAAACCTGATAGTTACTTAAAACGGGTGTAAAAATACCCATAACGAAGCCGAGAGTCACTTGTATTTCCCGTATATGATCATTTTTTGTAGAACATACCTGGGCAACTTCTGGTTACGGAGATATTGAAGGTCAAACTTCAACATTTTTCGTTCTTTTTTATTAAGACAAGTTTATTATTATATTATATTTATTATAACTTAACTTTAAATACTCCTACGATCCCTGCACCATTGCATGCACCCACAAGCACAATGTTTTGCGTGCGTTACATTGTGCACTACGTAAGTTACAGCGAATATTCACACCAAAAATAAAAGTCGTTTCCTAGCAATTATTTTGTCATCCAGTTTGATGGACAGAATGGTATTTGGAATGGAATGGTAGTTAATGGTATTGGTGGCTCCCTTAAATAGTGCAGGGTGCTCGAGAGCTCTAACATTGTTTATAGACATTTTATAGAATATAATAATAAATTAAAAACGAAAATAAGGGGATTGGTACACACGGCTACATATGAAGCTATACATTTCCATTATAAACTGACCTCTCATTATACGGAAATCCTATACAATGCAAGATGAGCTGATGAAGCCGTATGTAAAAGAAAAGAGATGCCTATGCGCAGAAATGGGTTCAGTTCGGCTGTGGATGATGGTGATGAAACGAAAATATTTATCATCGCTTTCGTATTGGCATTAACTTTATTATGAATATTCCTATAATATAATAATGACGTAGGTACCTGTACTAAATGACTGGTTCTCAAAATATACAAATGAATAAAATTAAGTGCTTTGATTAAACATTCGTAAACATTCAAAGCTTACAATGAATGCTTTGATCTTAAATTCTAAGATCGTGAAGTCAGTCAGATAAATTGGATTCACTTTAATTGATTTATTGCTCAGAGCACCCGTTGGGACTAGGACCCGTTGGGCGTTGGGTTATTCCTCTCATCCTCTGTCAAATAAATAGGAATGCAAACTGAGTCTTATAATTGGAGCAAGGTTTGTTATGTATCATCAAATTCGTTTGAAGAGGCGGCAGTTGCGATGGTAATAATCAGATCGATAACAGTGTTTTTATTGTTAAACGAATTGGCCCAACATCAATGTGCCTTGTGTTGAAATTGAAATAGCTACATATCATACAACTGTCAAAGAATTACACCTTGTGATTTGAACATACGGCCAATTTAGTTGACGTATTTGTTTAACACGTTCAACGCCATGTCGGACAATGCTGGGCGACACTTAACTTTCTCTATAAGCCACACAAAAATTTGAAATTGACAAAAAAACGACTTTTCGTTTTATTTAATTATATTAATAAATATGCATTTTTAACTTGCAAAACATTGACATAACCGCGAAAATCTTTATAAATGTGAAGATAACTCATGTCGCCCAACATTGTCCCCCATGGCCTGCTGCGTATGATTATTTGAACTTTCTTCCATTGAAGCCGCGCGGGTCACAGTGTCGCCCACTCCCGCCGAGCATCCCGTCCGCGCGCCCCCACTCTAACGCCGCGCGCCGCTAGCTATCTTTGTGCGCGCGCAATTCTCAGTGCCCCGCAGGACGCTAGGGAGAACGCTAACTGCGCATTTTTTCCCCCGCCAAATCATAAACACGCTACGACTACTATAAAACTAGACTAGCTTCTGCTTGTGATTTCATCCAATAGATTTATATATTTTTATTACAAATGTGTGACTTTGATGATGCCTTTGAAATAACGGAGGAAGATCTGACACAGCTTCAAAACATTGAAATATCACTGCTGAACAGTAGTTTTCGTATTAGTTCAGACGAAGAAGAAGAGCAAATAGCGCCTACAAGGCATACACGACGAGTACGTATCATCAGATCGGATAGTGAAGACAGCAATTCAGGATATGGGGTCAGTACGCAAGAAACTTCAAGCGTTACACCTACCACGAGTTCTTGGAGTGAACCAACAGGTAATCAACGCCAAATAATTCCTTTTACCGAGGTTTCTGGTGCTCCGCTGCATGTCAGATTATCTATGAATAACAAATCGCCCGTCGATTTTTATTCACTCTTTGTGACTGATGACGTGTTTCAACAAATAGTGCATAACACAAATCGATATGCTATTCATAACATTACCAATATGCCTGAAGCTACAAGAGGTGCACGTATTAATCAGTGGAGTCCGACTAATATAGAAGAAATAAAAAAAATGTTTGGCCTAATTCTATTCATGGGTTTAGTGAAATTACCCAGATTGGCACACTATTGGTCTAAAGATAAAATTATCGGGCATCCCTTTCCGAGAACAGTGATGTCCCGAAACCGATTTGAATTACTTTTGAAAATGCTACATTTTTCTGATAAAGATGATGAAAACAAAGAAGACCGACTACATCGAGTACGTCAACTGGTGGATAATTTAAATGAGAACTTCAAAAACAACTATACCCCTGGTGAAGATATTTGTATTGACGAGAGCATGGTTCCATTCCGTGGCAGAATAATATTTAGGCAGTATAATAAACAAAAAAGACACAAGTATGGAATCAAAGAGTTCAAATTATGCACGATTCCTGGGTATACTTATAAGATTAGCATTTACGCAGGAAAAAACGACGATACAAATACAACGCCTACAAACGTAGTCATGTCTTTATGCCAAGATTTGCTCAACAAAGGACACACTTTGTATACCGATAATTGGTACACAAGTGTAGATTTGGCACGGCAACTATTAGACAAAGAAACTCATTTAGTAGGCACCATTCGAAAAAATAGAAGACAGCTTCCCAAACATGTTGTTACTGCTAAGCTCAAAAAAGGCCAGTTTGCTGCAGCCGAAAGCACCGACGGAATAACCATGATGAAATGGAAGGACAAGCGCGATGTGTACGTTCTGTCCACGAAGCATTCGGTACGGTTTCATCATGTAAATAAACGAGGAAATGTGGTATCAAAGCCAAAGATTGTTGTAGACTACAATAGAGTCAAAGGAGCCGTTGATTTGGCTGATCAATTAGCTGCTTACTCTACACCACTGCGAAAAACAATAAAGTGGTATAAAAAACTCGCTATTAATTTATTGCTTAATACTACGTTAGTAAATGCTATGATTCTATATAAAAAAGTTACAAATAAACACATTTCTGTAGTAGACTTCAGGAAAGAAATATTACAAGAGTTTTGCTCGAATCCTATGACTGAGACGGATGAGATTCGTGAAAAAAGATCAAAAAGAGGGAAGCACAAACTAGTAAAGAAAGAAGGAAAAAGTAGTACTATTAGAAGAGGGTGCTCTGAATGTTACAGGGAAAAAGTAAAGATACTAGGTAGAAACCAAGCGAAAAATAAAGTAAAAAAAGTAAACACATTCTGTGACGACTGCCCAAATAAACCGTTTCTTTGTTTAGATTGCTTTAATAAAGTACATCGTTCTTTTTAAAATATTTCTTTAATATGATTGTTATTTTGTTACTTTTAGTTATTTCTAAAACTAAAATACCGTTTAATTTATATTAATTTACGTAGTAAATAATGATAAAAATGTAACACTTTCAATCTGATCAGTGATCTCAAATTATTTTTTAAGTTTCATTGTGATTATAATGTACCAATTTCATAAGTTTAACACAATAAAACCGAGTTTGATTAATACTATCATGATCTTTTATTTCATCTTTAAATCGTACACAAATTTTTTCCATAAAATCGTAAAAATAAATCAATAATGCATTACACAAAAAAAAATGTAAGTTAATGCAAGACTATTATCAGAAAAACAAACATAACTTTTTAACAAATAAATATTTTTTGAGTGCTGATATGATTACACTATTCTAGGAGGCCGCGCGGGTCATGATACGTACAATATTGCCTTGTATTGTTGACCGACAGCTCAGAAGAGACCTTTAAACATAGCTCTGACTGTCGGGCAACATTGTCCCCCACGGCCTGAACGGAACATACTGGTGTCGCCCAACATTGTCCGACATGGCCTGAATGGAAATTTATCATTTTATTCCGTGGCGTTGAACGTGTTAAGGGTGAATTCTTCCAAAATGACAATTGCTCCTTGTCCCTTTACCCTTTGTCGCCTCCTTGTGTTGAAATGATCACGTATGTTTTCAAGGGACCATATATTGTAAAACGAGCTACTGTTAATATGTCGCAGCATGGTTATAATTCTTAAGCAACGTTATGGACCAAGTAATAAATAGGGGCATTATTCATAATGCCCGCGCATTATGAATAATGACAAGCGTAGTCTACGGAGCCCCTTCCCGCGGGGCTCCTACTTCTGGGTGGTTTAAAAAAACTTTTTGACAAAAAAAACAACCGACTTCCAAAAAAAACACTAAAAGACGTGAAAAATAACTTTAATTTCGGAAGTCGGTGCCTTTGGTTTTGTATTTTCGTGTTTGGCCACCGACTTCCGAAATTAAAGTTATTTTTCACGTCTTTTAGTGTTTTTTTTGGAAGTCGGTTGTTTTTTTTGTCAAAAAGTTTTTATTTTTCACTTTTTAGTGGGTTAGATAATAATGTATCGCAGTTACAATGGCCTAATGTCAACTGCTCATCACCTTTTACAAAATATTTCGTTTCCCGATGCAAGGAATTGAGGAGTTTATTGTTGAGGATTTCTCTTGGTAAAAACCAGAAGAACTGGAGCTGATGCATTGTGACAAGCATAAATTGCTTAGCAACCAACGAAAGAGCATTGCTAGAGATGACGCGATTACGCAACTTAAATTCAGTCTCAAAATGACGCATCAGCATGACTAGTAGGTGGTGGTTGCCCTATGAAAAACTTCAATCTTAATTGGGTATTAGTTTTGTACGACCTGAATATTTTGGAATATTGAACCGTATGAAGTAAGCACAACAAAAGGTAACTGCTGTAAATCGTTGAGGAATTCCCTCGACTGTCTATGGTCTCCATCATCAGACCTGTAATGTCACTTATAACCCATATGGGTGCAAAGTTCTCATCAATATAAATGAATTAAGTCGAATCACAAGGTAGCTACTGTAAACCGTTGAGGAGTTCCCTTAACTGTCCTTCGTCTTCATCATCAGACCCCTAATGACAGTCACAACCCATCTAGGTGTAAAGTTCTCATCAATACAAATTAATCAAGCCCAAACACAAGGTAACTGCTGTAAAGTGTTGAGGAATTCCTTCAACTGTCTATGGTCTCCATCATCAGACCTGTAATGGCACTTATAACCCATATGGGTGCAAAGTTCTCATCAATATAAATGAATTAAGTCGAATCACAAGGTAGCTACTGTAAACCGTTGAGGAGTTCCCTTAACTGTCCTTCGTCTTCATCATCAGACCCCTAATGACAGTCACAACCCTTCAGGTGTAAAGTTCTCATAAATACAAATTAATCAAGCCCAAACACAAGGTACCTGCTGTAAATCATTGAGGAATTCCCTCGACTGTCTTCCGGCTCCATCATCAGATCGATTCCAGACCTTCATTAAATTGTAGTTCTTCAAAATACTTAATGAAAAAATTAACAAACGCACTAGGCGCTCCTACGATTTTCGAAGGTTCCCCTCGATTTCTCCGGGATTCCATCATCAGATCCTGGTTTCCTTATCATGGGACCACCCTTGAGGTATGTCCTTTCTAACAAAAAAAGAATCATCCAAATCGGTTCACCCAGGAAAGAGTTCTGAGCTAACACACATAAAAAAAAAAAAAAAAAAAAAAAAAAAAAAAAAAACATACAGGCGAATTGAGAACCTCCTCCTTTTTTTGAAGTCGGTTAAAAAATAACTACGAAGGGGATGGCGGGGTATTTGAGACCCCGCCATCCCCTTCTAATCTAACGTATCCAAGTTGGGGTGCCCTAAGTTCCGAGCTCGTTTAGTAGCTCACTTACAACATTAGTCGCTTGAGTTATCAATTCAGAAGTAAATATATTTATCGGTAGCTCTGAGTCATATTAATTTACGTTCGTAAATTGACGCTGTTTGTTTTATATTCTGTTGGAATAGTAAAGATGATGAATTAATATAATTGAAGCTGTTCTGTTAACACGTTGCCTCTATATAAATAAAGACGTTAGGTTGCAGGTGCTAAGGAAAACTTTTGTTGCTGCACTCATAATTTCCCGTTATGAATCATTAGTTAAAATCCGTGATAAAAAATCCCGCAAACAGTGAACGTTCAGTACATTTGACATCTAGAGACCTCACTCTACACTAGCGCCTCTAGTGGCGAACTCAAGCGCGGTAATCCTCACTGACAGCTCACTTCACCCAAGTTCACGGTGAGATAGTACTTTTTTTATTGAAAGTTTTCGATAGCACATCCTCCTTGCTTCATAGTTCTGTGGGTATGAGGATGACGTTTTACCTTTCATAGAACTATCAAAGAATGGAAGTTGTGATTTAATTAAGAGGACAATTAATTTCCCTGACTTTACATTACGTACGCCCGTATTCCTTGAAGGATAGCCGGATGGTTGACTTAATAATGATTTTTATTGTTTTTGGTCCTGTTACACAATTTTTCGGGTTAGCCTATGTAGGTAGGTATCTGACCAAGATTATGTCTGGACTTTTAAAGAGACTGTGACCTCTGAGTTTGTTTCGGCCTTTCTTCTCAGAGTAGTCAGATAGGAAACGCCGACTTCATCTTGTTTATTAAATATGATTAACGTGTGAAAGTGTTTGTACAAACCTACTTACAGAAATAAAATCATTTACTTATCATTTATAGCCCGATGTCGATTGTGTTAGGTGACCACCAGCCTCTAGCGGTTCACTGCTGGATATTGGCCTCCACAATTGCACTTTTGTTATTAGTTCCCTCATATAACAGATTAGAGGTGGACCAGTAGTAACCAGACTTACATATGTAAGTCGTGGGTTGGAACAGGCAGCTACTTTACTTTGTATAATTTATTTCTCCACTACTGCTCTCAAAACGTTTAAGGAAAACATTGTGAGGAAACCGGCATGTCTTAGAGCTAAAAAGTTGAAGACATCCGACAACTACCAACCAGCATTCGGCCCGTGTGGTGGATCCTGGCCCAGTCCCTCTAACAGAGAGGAGGCCTGTGCCCCAGCAGAGAGAACATTATAGGCTGATTATGCTTATTCTGTGCCATCCATCTGAGGTGTGATTAAATAGAGCAGGTAAAAGCAGCAGCAAACATCGTATGGTCAAGATACCTACGTAGACAAAATAATAAATACAGACCTATTGTTTAGAACTAAAGCCAAGATTTCTCCAACATATTAAAATCACGTAGGTAAAGAATTTCAATCTGTTTCTCTTGAATTGCTTACGCACATTTCAACTTATACCTACCTATAACTTAAATAAATAAAATCCGACATGCAATAAAAGAGCCTCTACTAGTGACGATAGTAAAGTTGGAGAAATAAATGGGTGACTACCAACTTAAAACTGTAATGGCGGGTTATAGACAACCACAGACCACGATAGACTTACAACAAACAAATATGGCGTCGATTGCATAGTCGACAAAGGGGAAAGGGACAAGTGGCGATTGTCATTTTGAAAGAAGTCACCCATAGACAAATACGTCAATTAAATTGTCCGTATATTCAAATCACGAGGTGTAATTCTTTGAGCGTTGTATGATAATGTCAGATGACAACACAAGATGTACCACCTGACGCTGATTTTCAGCTGCAACCCACGAGTGCCATACCCTAAAATAATAATAAAAAATAGGGAAGTGTGTGTCCGTTCTAATAAATTAAAAGTGTTGTGACATGGGTGTGTGTGTTGTGTTGTGATTAATGAAAAACTAAAATATATACCCAATACCTTCATACATTAAACTAATATATCTATAAATAGAAGGTCCTTAGACCTAAAAGGTAAAATCGTGTGACTGCTTTGTTCTTCTTAATTACAAAACGGATTTTCATGCGGTTTTCATTTCCATTTATGGTACAAACAATAATAACTGACTAATAAAAAATAAAACAAGATTGAAAAAAAAAAAAAACATGACATGCGGAATGTGAGCTCGGCTGTCATTGTGCCGATTGTCGTATCGGCCAATGGCCTGATGGCCGAAAGCCTCGATCAACATCTCTCGAGGCTCTCGTTAGGCGGTTAGGCAGTACTCCTCAATACGGCTCGCATCGTGAGGAGGTTCCTGTCTCTGGAGCCCTAACCACTAGTAGCTTGGACCCTGCTCCCGATACCGGCGGCCCACTTTTTTTTTTTTTTTTTTATAAAAATATTTAAAAATGTATACAAATAAGTAAGTAAATAAATAAACGAAATAATAATAATAATGAAATCGATAAAATTGGTAAAATTGATTAAATAAATTGTTTCATATGGCAGATATGACGGCTCGAACATTTTCAAAATTTCAAAGCTGAACTGTCTCATGTGATTTTTATTACTAAGGCACCCTTTAAACCGCAGAACACAGCAACGGTGCTGGGCAGCAGAAGCTATTACCCTACCTACAGTATTAAGGCGTATGTTACGTCTTTCCATAAACCAGCACCCTAATTACGTAACGCACTATCTATCACAATCTGAATCATTTTGAAGCCTATTGCTAATACATTGCATCTTATGTTCGGAAAATTTGTCTGCTCAACAACGTAAATGAATGTTGTTGAACTGTCAAAATGAAACCCATTCCTACTGTTAGTGTGTTACGTAATTACCCCGCAGGATTTTATCGATACAATCCCAATACCCAACGATTAAACGTTTTAACCGTTCAGACAGCGCTTCAAAAAGCGATATTAGTCTACAGCTTCGGGGCGTATAATACGCTCAGTTTAAATCAAATAGGCTTTCGATATTCGGGGTCAAGCGATAAGTCGTGCAAATTATCAATAGGGCGTTGCTACACTGTTCTGTCAACAGTATTTATTAGATCGGGGCATGTTCTGTCATTCTGAAGTGCCTGACATACAAAAGTGAGGCACGTTTCTGAACTTTGCATTCGATCTGAAAATAGAGTGCGCGCAAAATAAGTCCTTAACCAGAAATAATCCTTTGCCGCCATCGCGACGTTTATATCAACTGTCAAGAGAGTGTGCTGTGTTCTGTGTTTTCCAAAGTACTCGTAAATAATTACCTATGCCGAAAGTGATTAAAGGATGAGTTCCACCAAACGGCTCGCATCACATCGGATTGGAACGAATTTTACAATTTTTAAACGATTACACATTCGTTAAAGTCTATATTACCAAGCCGCGCACAGCAGCGTCTTCCGCGACACGCGATCGTAGGCGAAATTATTCTGCGACGCGCGATCGGCTCCGTTCGCCTGTCGTCGTATCCGATCACACATTCACCCGAATTAGAACACGTTAACACGGTAGGAATGAAACTATTTGACTATGCGCAGGAACGGATACGTTCGCAAGCGACGGTACGGAGCCAATCGTATGCGTTGAAATCCTGCCGGACGCCATTGGCTGTCACCGCATCCGTTCCGATCCGATGCGATGTGAGCCGTTTGGTGGAAATCATCCTTAAAAGTGCTGGCAGGGTTATAGTCTTGAAGGTCAAACACCCGCGGAGATTTATCTAGCGAGCACTCTAATAGACAAATGACTGTCGCATAGCCTTATTTGAATCGAACGGTTTAGCACATTACATGACCTAACGCCTGTAGTCTCCGAAGATGTATGTAGAGCTGTATAGTATATATTTGCCACATTATTGAGACGAGCCTGTTGCCATTAGGCGGGCAAAAATCCAGAATCTGCGGCGGCAACTTCTGCTGCAAAAAACCAAAGAAACTATGAATAGATTGTGTAAAAGATGATTTGGCTGTTAGTGATTGATATTAATGGAAGAAGTAATGCTGCGCCGGCCACAAAGAAATTGAGGTAACTTGACAGGCAAAAGGACAGTGGTATTCGGACACTGAGGCCACTAAAGGCTCGCGCCCACAATTCCGCATTAGACGGACCGCATGCATCGACCTGTCAGTAACGCCGATTCTATGTTCTGCAAAGTCCTGGCAGTTGCGTCAGCAATATGATAGTTGCAGTGGACGAAATCCGTCCGATGCATTCGGTGCGGAACTGTGGACGTGAGCCTTAAGGCGAGGTTGCAGTACTTTTTAACTTTCTTAAACCTCTGTAAAACTAGCCAAATGAAAATGTTGCGCAAAAAAAGTATATTTTAGGAAAATGTTACATGCGGTCAAGCGCTGTGTGAAGACAAAAACGTGAATTATAATAATTGGCTAGATAAAAAGAAATCATAAAGATGACACTAAATCGCTATTTAAAAAGGTGCACCTTGAAGAGATTCCATCATGAAACCATGTAAAAGTTATATCAAAAGATAAGGCTCAGTTCACATTAGGATGGACCGATAGTTTTATCACTGACCGGCTGTCGGCTCTTGCTGTTCACACTATTCGTCAGTCAACCAGTGACAAAGGACGACCGATAAATGTGCCGATACTTTTTCGGGTCGGATAATCAATCGGTCCGACATAATGTGAACCTGGCCTAAGGCTTATTGTTTTTAGGGCATGTTGAGAACACATTTTATAATTTCGTTATTACTTTTAAAATAATTATGTACCTACAAAATCTAGCAGTTCAAGTGCTCGCACCGGCCAACCAGTGCCCGCCGAGACGCACTATAAGTCACACCGCACTACAAAATGGCCTTAAAAGGCTTCTGAGTACATGAAGACGTTAAGTGCATACTTCCCTAGCAATTGGCATATCTCCTCATTTCTATACTCCAGGCACACACCATAAACATTAGTCTTCCATTGATCTGCCACCTGCCAGCGTCACACGACCTTCATGAATAAATATTGTTATACTGCGTCGCATAATTTGTGGTATCAAGGCTGGTTTAAATATATGTTATTGTTTTAATAATTTTACGGCATACATATATTATGTTATTTAACACGTATCTATTTATATTTCTAATAAGTCATAACGTAATTAGCGATTACCTAATGTATTATGTATATTCTATAATAAAAGCCTCATTATTGTTGTCATTTTCCGTGTCCAATTTATAGTCGCAGGCAGATTGCAAATTTCGTCATTTTTTTATTTTTATTTCTACGCCAGATAACATGATCCTTTATGGTTAGTAATAGTAACAGCAGGAGCTTATAAACAATGTTAGTAGGTAAAGAATTTAAATAATAGGTTAGGGAAAAAGTTTCTTCGCATTTTTTAAGAAAATTCAAAACATTTTTTAATATAGTTTATTTACATTTAACTAAAGTATTTAGGTACCATTTTGTTCGATAACTTTTGCCATCTTGTAGGTAGGGACATGATCCCATTGCTATAGAAATTTTGGGACTTCTGATCAAAATACCGCGACAAGTGGTTTTGGCAGTCCTCTCGTGATGTTAACCTGACACTGTCTAAAGAATTCTGAAGAGACCGAAACAGGTGGAAATCTGAAGGTGCAAGGTCAGGACTATACGGCGGATGCATTAACACCTCCCAGCCAAACTCTCTTAATTTTTGCTGAGTGGCTATATCATGATGAAAAACCACACCCCTTCTGTTGATTAATTCCGGCCGATTTCTTTCAACTTCTTGCTTTAATCTCATCAGTTGTTCGCAGTAGAGTTCAGAATCGATGGTCCTGCCTGGTGCTAACAGCTCATAGTGAATAATGCCCTTCCAATCCCATCACACACACAGCATCACCTTGTTGCGAGTTAACCCGGGTTTCGCCACAGCCTGTGAAGCCTGACTGGCCTTTGACCACGACCTTTTTCGCTCGTTCTTGTCGTACGTGATCCACTTTTCATCACCAGTTATCAGCTTCTTCAAAAATGGTTCAGTTTCATTACGTCGTAATAAAGGATCACAAATGAGTACACGGTTCATTAGGTTTCTTTCAGTGAGCTCGTGAGGTACCCAAATAGCGAGCTTTTTTGTGTACCCAGTTTTTTTCAAATGTGCCAAAACTGTTTTGTGGTCAATTCCCAGTTCTTCAGCTACGTCGTAACTACTGATATACCGATCTTGCTCCACTTTTTCAAAAATGACATCCATTTTATCCGTAATAGGGCGACCAGAGCGACGTGCATCTTTGACATCAAAATTTCCGGATTGAAAACGCTTAAACCAAATTTGTGCTACTCTCACAGACACTGCACTAGGTCCATAAACATCGCAAATTTTTTTCGCGGCTTGCGTTGCATTTTTACCTTTTTTGTAGTAAAATTTTAAAATGTATCGAATTTCTTCATTAGATTCACTCATCTTGACAGTACGAAAAACAAATGAAAATCACACGTTTTCCTAATTTGAATTTGGCATTATGTTCTTTAAAATTTTAACTTTCAATGATACCAAAATCAGCCAGATACATATAGTATAGCCAAAGAGATTTTATTACAAGTTCATACATACTATAATGCGAAAAGACTTTTTCCCCAACCTAATATAAATAACAATTAAAACATTTTATTTTTCCGTCCCTACCATGACCATGACCAGAGCGAGTGTATCGGACATTGATATTTACTCGAAACTATCTGTAGAATGTCGTTGCTGCTGCCGCGTAGTCTGCCCAATAGCGACGACACACGCTTGCGTCTTATTGCGTAAAAGCCATCCGTACGCGCTTCGGCAAACATCGCGGACGCACTCCAGAACCACGGCAACCGCAACAACATCCTGAAGACGTTATTGTATTGTACCCGCAGCGCGCTATGCTCTTTGAGTATAATTAACCCACAGACTGCTCGTATAGAAAGATTGCCAATATGCCTTGAATAGCGCTAACTTCACTTCAGCTGAACAACGAGCAAACTTGCGAGCCAACATATTAATTACCCCGGACCGCCGCCAGCGCTCCGCGTTCACTTCCATGTCCTTATTGTCCTTTAGATCATCGGTGACAAATGTGCCCTAGATTTTTAAACATTTTCACTCTAGTGAGAGGAGAACCGTTCAGAAAAATAGGTGCAGGTTTATCACCAAGACCAAAAAACATACACTTGCTTTTGGCAGGAATATACTTGAGACCATGACTCTCGGCATACCGCTCACAAATTCTAAGTAGATGACGAAGGGCCTTAATTGACGGGCCTGTAGCGGTATCTACAACGCCACATGCAAGCTACGCGTCACAATAACGTCACGCAAAATCCTGCATCGCGCAAGCAGAGTTTACCGCGCAACTAGCATAATATATACAACGTCCCGACATCAAAGGTCGGGTAGTTGCCCTCCAGACACGACACCCGTCTGGTCGGAGGATCTTCCTTTTTCTATGGAGGTATGAGTGAGCTTTACACCCTGTTCCTTATAGCTCTATAAGCCTAGCAGCACCATGTCGTCGGCAGAACTTATATTATTCACAGCGACTCCATCAATATGACAACCAATATGCATGCTACTGAGCTCGCTAATCCGGCTATCCATATACACATTAAAAAGAGTAGGCGAGGAAATTCTCCCTTGCCTCATGCCACACTCTAGCTTGTACTCCTCAGGCAAGCAATCCGCCTACTTAACGACAGTGAATTGATTGTCATACCAAAATTTCAGAATTTCCAATAGTTCTGTAGATACATTTTGTTTACGCAGTTTATCCTACAGGACCTCATAACAAACTCCATCAAAGGCTTTGGATAAATCTAAATAACAAGCATAAACAGGTGTCCTACGATCTAAATAATACCAAACCATGTGCTTCATACAGAGAATAGCACTCTCAGTGGAGAGGCCAGGTAGGAAGCCAAATTGCGCGTGATGCAGGTTCAGATTCCTTCTTAAATGCTCGCTAAGCAGACTATCCACTACTTTAGCCAGAATTGTTCAAATCAAATCAAATCAAAATATTTTATTTCACATAAACCAACATGGGCACTTATGAAACGTCAGAAGCTAGGTGCACGGTTCCAATTGGTTGTTTGCCAGGGAGATGGGACGATACTCGTAGTTACTTTTATCACAAATATCTGCTGCTTTACATTTAACGATTGATATGACTATTGTTCTCATGAGGTCCTGAGGGAGATACCTGTGACTCACGGCCTCACGCACAGGGAAAAGCATGGCCATTACTCTGGGTAAATGACAGCCCGCATGCCGTAAATGTTCAAAGCTCAAGCTGTCATGTCCAGGCGATTTACCCCGAGTCATGTAGTCAATAATACTCACACCTTTAGGTCTTATTTGTATAATGGTAGAAGTATCTTATTATACATACGGCACCGTCCGTTTACATAATGTCGGCGTTATGTAAAATACCTAAGGCAAAATGTAAAACGTCTAGGATTTATGTAAAAGTCCTTGAAAACCCAATCTATGATTCGCACACCGTATATAAAATGCCTAGGCAAATTGATACAACTAGTTCTATTTTCTATTACCTGTGGCGCTACAAAACAAACAAAAATGGCTTCGAGTAGTGCAAGTGGTTCCGAAATTAAAGATGAAAACAGGTGCGTGCCGCAAGAAACAAGAGATTTTAAAGACGTTTACTATAAGCAATTTTGAACAATATAACGAATCTCAAACGGGATCATTAAAAAAGCCGTGGACTTGAGATTTTTTTTTTGGAGATTAACCGGCTCGTAAAACACGCTCATGTGTCCATGCAAACAGGCGGTCAACGGACTCCTGCTAACAAATGAAGGGTAATATTTTTTACAACTGTTATTTAAACATAGAAGTTATAATGATCAGTTGAAAAAAATAACGGGCAGTCATTTTATTTTTCGGCGGTTGGTAAATTAGTGAGACAATAAAACATTAACAGTAACAAAAAGAAAATTGGTCGGTTATTTCAGCCTTTTTTTTTTTGGGTGGGAAATCATCAAATATCTTCTCCCGCTCTAGGCGGAGCGGGAGGGCGTGACAGACTTTTGTTGGCTAAAACCCACCCGTGTTCATTCAGTTGCCTGTGCGCCAGGGCCACGGTAACTCTTTCGAACAATCCGCGACCATGGGAGGCAACGGCTCTATCGGACCCCGTCAATTCAGTCTAGAAAGTCAGTACAAAAAATACTCAAGTAGTGTAATAAATGAATGAACAGTAAAAATGTTGAAATGGGCAGTTAGGTCAATAGTACGGCAGTTCATATTTTCGGTTGGAACTCATATATTGGTCGCAGTAACTAAGCCAGGGCACCCCGACCAAATGAGTTAAGTTAGGTAAGAACTGTGACCAACCGCGATAACTGCCCACACGTTACTGCGGTAAACCATTTTACTGCGTAACATTTGTTTAATTACCCATTTAAATAGTTGCTATGACTCATTTTTATTTAGTTGACTGCTCAGTTTTAACTGCCGAACTTTTTAATAATCATGGTTACCCTAAAATATGACTCTTGACGAAATGGATGCGATCAGAAGCGTCATCAATTAGTCTTAGGCATTATACATAACGACGACAGTATGCAAACAGACGGTGCCGTATGTATAATAACGAATTATACTATCTGCCTGCGACATATAAATAAATCAATTGCCGAACGATAGTGACTCGAAAATGGCTCGACCGATTGTGATGAAACTTTGGTAAGTTGTTGTGTATGCGCCGGAGAATGTACCTAACAAAAATAAATAAAAAAGGCATTAGCAAATAGATTTCGCCAATGATTTTCCCACAAAAAAATATAAATACTAAACAACAGATAACAAAACTGTACCACAGATAAAATAAGATCATAAAAACGCACCACAGACACACACCACACACTTGAAATTGTTAGAATTTTTTTAGTTATGATAAGCTGAGTCGTCCACCCACGCAGCCTATTGAAAATATGTAGTTATTTATTTCAAACATCATTCCTTTGGCATTGCAGTCTCTGGTTATTACGCTATTGTTATAGATGGAAAAACAATTTATGAGCTGTAAATCGCCTGCTATTTATTACAATACGTGCATTAGAATAAATCTTCTTTGATCTGGCGTTGCTAAAGATTATTTCAACTGCCGGAACTCGCACTCATAGACAAAAGATGGCCCCCAGGTCGATTCTCGATGTCCCTCTAATAACCAAATCGACAAGGCGCCATGCAATATTTTCATAAAAATCGACTGCCGCCCGTTTTTTGAAAGGTCACTTTGCGGGACACTAAACGCCCCCAGACGTAATAACAACAAAACTTTTATTGTGTCTCGTTCGGTGTCCTTCAACCGATTAATTATCATACAAAGACTGACATAAAGTCGCTTTTTATCTCTATCTGTGTGACCACTTTACCTACAGAATGGATTTTTGCTTGGATACAGTTTTCACCAACATTTATAGTATTTACTCCCGAACGGTGTGTGTGTACATAATACATCAATATTTAACTAAAATAAAGCACAGATATTTCCAAGTTTAGACATTTCGCCATATCAGTAGTTTGCACACGTGCGAAGCAGGGCCGAGTCGCTAGTCTAATGTACAATTTTAAGTTAACCATGGTAGAAATAACAACAAGCAATCAACTAAACAATAGATTAAACTGAAAAAACTTTCAAAAACTCAGGGTACCACATTGACATAACTCACTCGGTACTCGGCACTTGACTCGGCCTTAAAAATTGCTACAAGGTGCCTCCTAATTGCATGAATTCTTGTAAAGCGTTTGACTAAAGTGTTCTTGTTTTGTCCTTGCACTTTTAGGGCAAGATTCACTATATCGCATTTGGATTTCACTTTGCTGAAGTAAGCGTTGGGTAAATAAGCTTTATATTTTATGGACGCAACTGGAGACTTGACCTACTTACGTGAGTATTTTTGGGTAAGGTGTCCCACAGGGCTGCATGTTGTTGCCTGCCTAATTATTCACATGTAGTTCGTGCCAAAACATGCAGGGTTGGTGGTCTGACCGCAGTGTGGACACCAAACATAACAAACACATTAGCTAATGATAAATGTCGTAAGAAAAGTTTTGAGTATGTGTGTGTGATGGCTATAAGAGTGAGGGATTGTGCGAAAGATGATATGGTTAGAAAGGGGGTGATTACTAAGATGACGAGGAATAGAGAAGTAACTATGGAAGAAAACCGACCATATGCACCGACCCCAAAATTTTTGAATAAAAAAACATTGACCGAAATAATATTAATAAAAAAAGAAAGAACAACTTTGATTAAACACATTTTTTTCAATAAAAAAAGCTATTGTTCTAGCTTCAATTATCTTCAGCGAGGAACGGTCTTAACCGATCTTGATACTGCAACCTAAATACCTGCCTAGACCGATATTAGTAATAATCATAGGCGTCTAGCCAAAAATCTTTCTAGTTTGATGTATGGCGCATTCTTTTAGGGTTCATTAGAAATGTGTGAGATGAATACGCGAGTGTGGCAGAGGTAATTGGAAGAACACCGTGTGGTTAATCAGTAAGAGGTTTCTTTATAAATGTTGCTTAAAATTAAGTTATCATTAGCGACTGTTTAACCGTATATACTATATTATTTTTGACGTTTAAACGTCTCTTAACTTTAACAACTCTTCGGCCACCCCGTGATGGAAGAGTATAGAATAGAATAGAATACTCTTTATTATGTACACCATAAAAATTACAGATTTATATGTAGAAATTTTACATAGGATGACACAATGGGCGTTCTTATCGCTAAAAGCGATCTTTTACAGACAATCTTTGGATGGATTCAAGGGAGAAAGAGAGACAATAATGCAGGTAGTCAGCGGTGTACCATTTACATATACAACAAATACATACATACATAAAACATATACTTATCTACATATAATATAAAAACATAAACATAACATCACGCCTGTATTCCCCGAAGGGTTAGGCAGAGGTGTACCTATAGTACACCCACATTTCGCCAGTTATGTTTAAGTCCCATGTAATAGGGGGCAAGCCTATTGCCATCAACCGGGCACAAATCCAGACTCCGGGCTGCTACTAAGAAATTCCAGATGGAAAAACCCAATAACACTTTGCCCGACCCGGGAATCGAACCCGAGACCTAATGCACAGCAGTAGCGCTTGCTTTACATATAATATATACAATAATAAACATGAAACAAGAGCAAGGAAACTAAATGTAATGTAGGTCTATGATTTTTCGACACGGAAAAAAAGGGGTTCATCTATCCGTACATCGTTATAAATTAAAAGTCAATTTTCTAGTCTGTGTGAAACGTCACGTCGCGCGTCGGAAGCAATGGTGGCCTAGTGGTATTGGCCCCGATTTACGAATTGTAGGTCGTGAGTTCGAACCCAGGCAAACACTTTATGAATTTAATTTCATTAGCACTGCTCTCAAAACGGTGAAGGAAAACATTTGAGGAAACCGGCATGTTCTAAAACCAAAACATTCGAAGACGTGACATACACCAATCCGCACTGGCCCACGTGGCGGATTATGGCCCACCCCCACTTTCAGAGAGGAGGCCTCAGCAGTGTGACCGCGTTGTTCTTCTAAACTATGCAACATATTTTGATGCGGTTTTCATAATATTATAGTCTTTCAATGTACATTAATATAAAAATTCATAATATTATATAAATATTGGCTATTTGTCAAGTGGTAAAAACCGTGCAAAGCAGGGGCAGGTCACTAGTTATTTATAATAAAAATAATAACACCACCGCCGCGCCGTTTTTCTACGTTGACGTCGTGGTAGGGCTTGCGCGTTACTGAACTCTAGGTCTATGCCGGTAGAGTCTACTTTGTTGAAACAGGTTCAAGAACCCAGACATGAACCCGCAGGGCAGCTTGTGGCGAGCTGTTTGGCAGGAGTGACCCCACGGACCCTATTTCTTATTGGCTGGCTGGAGTGAACGCTGATAAGGAACAAAGCTCTCACCTCTTTCTTGCCATTATAGGCCGGCTTTAGTGGAGATTCGCATGAGATAACGTGCTCCAGTACCGTACCATGCTGGTAGGGATCTTAACCATCTTCCGGGCTCTGGGTTGGTCCTGATAGTTGTGGAATGCCTCTCCACTCCACAAGCACCTCAGGACGTGTTGCCTCCTTGTAGCTACGTCCAAGTCACCCCCTCCCATTTTATCCGTGTATAATAAATAGTATTGGTCAGGCAGGTGACACAGTTCTTCAATAGTTCAAGGTACCCAATCCACTATAGCCACCCAAACCCATAACCCATTATGTTTTGTTTCCATGTTCTGCAATAGTCCTGCTCCAACCGGGGCTTGTTATTGGGAGCACTTGTATAGTGCATACAGGGATAATCGTCGTTTGGTGCCTCCTCATCATTTAAAATTGTCTAAGGGGCCTCTGCGAGTTGGCTTCGGCCCCTCGTACGCCTTCCAATGGTCCGGGACCCCAGGTCCCCACATTTATAAAAAACGTTTTTTTTTTTAATTGAGCCGTCATAAAACGCCTGGCAGATGTGAAACATACCATCGTATAGCGTGGCGACGCGTCGCTACGGCATGCGTCGCCACGCCAACATTCGGTTTTACCCGCGCTTATAGACGTTTCACATCAATAATAATATACCATTTAGGTAAGTCACAAATACCCAGAATATGAATACCATAGATATCGACTAAACTATTATTTTTATTAAAGTGCAAATCTTCTTTCTTTTCTTCATAAATAAGAAATATTTATAATATTTGACATCTTTATTTGATACAGGAACAGCAAATGTGTGATTCGTAAAAATGAAGATGAGCATACCATACTTATTGAATGCAAGCAGAAAATAACGGCTACGGAACCATAGTTATCGCTCGGTCCGACACACGTTTGACAAGTTCTAGTTTATCATTATTAAAAGTTAATTCTAGTGTTACCAATTTGGCACCAGCCGCCTCCATAATTCATGTATCGGGATCGTTAAATTCCTTTGTAAGATTACTATTGTTAGGTACATTGAAAATTGAAATAACATATTGAAGATCTTTTATTGCACGAGTCAAAACTGCGGGGTAATTGCCTAACGCAATAACTAAATAGAAATGGCTTTCATTTTGACAGTTCAACATAATTCATTGCGTTATTTACGTTGTTGAGCAGACAAATTTTTCGAACATATGAAGCAATGGATTAGCAATATCCTTCTAAATTATTCAGATTGATATACAGTGAGTTACGCAATTACGGGGCGCTGCTGAGAATTAAGGCGGTACCCCGACCAAAACCTTGCCATAGTACATTATTCAGAGGCTATTAACTCATTCACTATAGGTAATAAACTACTTCTAAAAGCACATTATTAATGTTTGATATCCTATCATCACATTGCACATACTTATTTGTTTTTATGTGTTATAAATACATTTAAAATCTCCTTGTAAAAAAGTGACTAAAATTATTGATTGCATGCATCTTTTGTTAAGGTGACATTCAATTAATTTGAGGATTACACTAATGGATAGATAATTTAAAAATCTAAATAATTCACGTTTTATTTTATTTCAAAACATCGCTTGTCTTTTTTTATTAAAACAATTTTTTTTTGTGAATTGATACATGAGCGTGCGCAGGGAGCGAGACAGAGCGAGACTCAGCGACGGGATAGAGAAGGACCGAACGCTCAAGGTCGTTTGGTCGGGGAAGCGCCTTAAAAAGCAAACCTCAAATCAATTACAAAAAGTTATAGTTAATTATCCTTTTATAAAATTATAATTTTAATTGTACCTATTTCGAACATAATCATGGTTTCAGTCTATCGCAGTCATTGGTAATCTCCTAATCAAACACACAACAACACGGACTTTAGAATCTCCCAAAGTGCCGAATAAAGACTAAAATATCCTTTTAAACCGTTAGGACAATGAACAAAAACCTTCTAAAATTAGAAAATTGATAATCGCCATCTGCATGATGCCATTCGTCAAAATTAATTTCACCTTTACACGGATACCTCATCTCTGAGCTAAGGATTATATTTAGAAACTGAAAATAAACGTTTGCAGCATTGGAATTTTAATCGGTTCGTTTTGAAACCGGTCAAGTGTGAGTTAACATGGTTTTTTTTCTGTTGACGCAATCAGACTTTACGACGCCACGCCATCGCCATTCCGTAGGGTATATGGCGTTTATAACTCAGGAACCGAATTGACATCAGCAGTAACTTACGTCAAATCCGTCCCAAGGGGAATACTCTCTAAGTCCGTCAACGAAGATACGGGCCTGAAACTAGTAATTCCGTCAAAACAACGAATGGGCAAATAGACACTCATTGGGAGTAGGGACAGTTGTCAAACCCTGTTGTTATTCATTCTTACTTCGGGCACAGAACGAGCCATCTGCCCGTATGTGCGGGTCTATCCTCTACCCGCGTAATCCGTAGTTTCGGCCAAGCTAACTTGCGTTTCCTACTCCGGATCACAGGGTCTACTCTCTAAGTCCGTCAACGAAGATACGGGCCCGAAATTAATGCATCCATCTAAACAAGTGTCACATTCGACTATATGTACGGGCAAATAGGTACACATCGGGTGTAAGGACAACTGTCAAACCCTGTTGTCATTCATTCTCAGGTCGGGCCCCGATCTAATCATATGTGCGTATGTAGATGTCTAGCCTCTACTAACGCAACCCATAAGTTCGGCGGAAGTTAAGGGCGCTTCATCTTCGTATCACTTGCGGACATAAGATTAGATTGAGTCCCGAACTATGAAAGAATGACAACAAGGTTTGACAGTTGTCCTTACACCCGATTTGTTTTCGCCTTGTCCGAAAAATTAAATTAACCGGGTGTAGAGTTCACTCCTAAATTTCGCACTATTCTCGGACGGTCCGGTATCTTCGTTGACGGACATAGAGAGTAGGCCCTATGATCCGCGGTAGGAAACGCACGTAACATTGGCCGAAACTACGGATTTCGTGCTTAATGAGTTGACGCCTGATATTGCCATCATACCTATTTCTACCGCTCAGCAGCGTAGTATTGATCCGATTTAATGGCAGCTTTTCTCTTGTATGGCAATGCATTTAAGGCGCATTTTTAGTTATTAAGTGGCGAACAAGATTTCGATCTTCTAGTCGTGGGTAATAGTATGAAAACTTCATAGAAATTGTTCTACTAGAGTCGCGTCGCGCCTGTTTGTGGGGGCCTTTACAATGCCTCTGGTATTGCAAATGTCAATAGCCCACGGTGACAACTTACTATTACCCACGACTAGAAGATCGAAAGCTTGTACGCAACTTCATAACTAAAAAAACCGGCCATGTGGGTGTCGGACCATGCACAATGACGGGTTCCGTAGTTGTGAAGAATTTTATTTAACCCAAGACATTGTAGTTGAAAAAAAAATTCACCCGTACATCGATATACCTACGTCACGGTCAATTCTCCAACCTCAATGTGTGTTTGTAATCGCCTTTTTTAAAGTTATTTAACTAAAAATTAACCATTTATCGGACATTTTCCTTTACTTGTTCTGTGAGACCTCTCTTCTTGGCAAATTTCATGATTCTAGGTCAACGGGAAATACCCAAACTGGTTTTGATTTATTTGCGGGTATCAAAATATGTCGCATAGACGGCCGTATTTTTGTATTTCGATGACTCAGAAGCTTGATATTATTAGACCTATACATACGTATTTGTTATTAATTTCAACTTGATACCTCTACGCATTCCTGAGAAAAAGGATTTTGACAGACAGACAAACGGACGGACAACGAAGAGATCCTTTATGGGGTTCCGTTTTTTCATTTTGAGGTACTGAACCCTAAAAATACTGTTAACAAGCTGGATTGCATTTGTCAAATTGAGACTAACCAAGTTTTCTGGAGTTTTCCATGTAGAACAGGTTGTGTTCTACTGGGCGTCTCATGGTGGCCTTTACATAAACCGTGGCATAAACCTTTAAGACACCAATGAGAAAACTAACTGCTCTGAGGCAGAAATGATAAGATAAGATAAGATAAGATAATTTATTTGTCCAAAACATGAGTATACACACAATAACATGGCATGCAAGATGTTACATTAAATTAATCACAGTCATGTTTTGCCTTAACGGCGTACAAATATAAATAAGTAAACATCAGATAATTACAAATTTATCCATTATTCAAAGTATTACAAATTACGAGTAGAACATAGAAATTAAAATATACTTCATAATAGTGTCATCAAATCAACTCATTATAGAAAATGTACAATAAAATAGCAATTAAATGTCAAAGTAAATAGGAACAAAATCTAGATATTTCACACAAGTCAGAATAATTTATCAGTCAGAAATTCGTCAGTGCTGTAATAGGCTTTCACTAACAGACGGCTTTTTAACCTACTTCTTAATTTTCCTTTTGTATATTCCCTCCAATATTTTGGCAACGTATTATAAAGGACCACGTATTATAAAATGACAGAAGGTATTCACTTTAGTCATTTCCCACGTTCCCAGTCCCAGAACAAATGTTAAAAAATTCGTACGTCCTTCCACAATTTCGTGATAACATGAACATTTTACGACGGCTCTTATGGATTTTCTGTAGCCCTGTTATGTAACCATACGTCCATGATAATATTTTTACACTTATTCATACGTCCAGTGAAATAAAAAGCATTAAATTTACTTCGTCTTACTACGTCATGGACGGATGTGTTCGGATTGCGGAAGTGCACCAAAAAAATAATAATGTGGTGTTCAGAATTATGAACTGAATCCATGGTAACAGGTTGCCCGTCCATGTCCCTAACAATCTGTATACTGAAAGTGAGCACTGTGGAAGAATCAAGAACAAGAGTTAAAGTGAGCACTGTGGAAGAATCAAGAACAAGAGTTAAAGTGAGCACTGTGGAAGGATCAAGAACAAGAGTTAAAGTGAGCACTGTGGAAGGATCAAGAACAAGAGTTAAAGTGAGCACTGTGGAAGAATCAAGAACAAGAGTTAAAGTGAGCACTGTGGAAGGATCAAGAACAAGAGCTAAAGTGAGCACTGTGGAAGAATCAAGAACAAGAGTTAAAGTGAGCACTGTGGAAGGATCAAGAACAAGAGTTAAAGTGAGCACTGTGGAAGAATCAAGAACAAGAGCTAAAGTGAGCACTGTGGAAGGATCAAGAACAAGAGTTAAAGTGAGCACTGTGGAAGGATCAAGAACAAGAGTTAAAGTGAGCACTGCGGAAGGATCAAGAACAAGAGTTAAAGTGAGCACTGTGGAAGGATCAAGAACAAGAGTTAAAGTGAGCACTGTGGAAGGATCAAGAACAAGAGTTAAAGTGAGCACTGTGGAAGAATCAAGAACAAGAGTTAAAGTGAGCACTGTGGAAGGATCAAGAACAAGAGTTAAAGTGAGCACTGTGGAAGGATCAAGAACAAGAGTTAAAGTGAGCACTGTGGAAGAATCAAGAACAAGAGTTAAAGTGAGCACTGTGGAAGAATCAAGAACAAGAGTTAAAGCAAGAAAGAAAAAAGAGAGAAGAGAGTTCCATCTCTTGTGCGTTTCAAACTGCTAGACCAAGCATGTCAGAGAGTGATTTAAAAACTTTTAAGAAGAACACAATATTGTCTATGTGAACAACCAATTTCCTTTCAAAATAATCGTGATAGGAAGGATACCTAATAGCAAGTTGACCTCGGTTGACCTTTTGATAGAAACTAACTGGCAGGTTATGACACCGCAGCTAATCGTAAATAGCTGATGACCTGAAGGTTAAGCTAGGGTTTGCTAGACTACTCCAACGATCTACTTTCACTGCATTTAACGAATATACGGTATTAAGTTATGTGCCGAAACGCTACTCCATTTTTGAGTTGCTTCTCCAGGGCCGGCAGTCTCGACTAGATAGCGACGCTATCGCAAACTACCGATCACTAAATATAAAGATGAATCCTCAGTTGTAGCACGCAAAATTCAAATTTTCTTTAGTTTTTTGCAAATTACAGCTCGGTTTTACGTCGTATGTGGATCAAAATGCGATTCTCGACTGTGGGAATTATATAATTATCGAATAATAATCGTCAATTTCGCAATCGTCAAAGAAAATTTGAATTTGGCGGGCTACAACTGAGGTTTCACCTTAATATTTAGCGATCGGTAGTTTGCGACAGCGTCGCTATCTATGTCGAGACTGTCGGCCCTGCTCTATAGGCTCTGGTTGTGTGGTGCCTTGGAGACCTATTTAAGTCAGTCCTGAATATTGCATTACTTATTTTCTATTTAGATTATAATTTAAATATTTGTCTTGCTTTAAAAAAATTGCGTAAAGAAGAATCTTTTCTGCAATTTCATTTCCTTTTTTTTTTCGCTTATTTTTCTTTCCTTATTGAAAACTTTATTAGCTTATGATGAAGTTCAATTATTCGATTACACATGTAATTTATCTCTCAGGAAACAGACCTCGTGCTCTGTATGCGTGTTTGCGACATCTAATAAGCCATCATTAATTCATACTAATAGCTGCTAATTCAATACTAACATATACTATATTATACTACTATTATTCTTCGGATTCTTATTTCAACTCCTTATTTATGGCTTTTTTGGATAGGATTTTGATTCCGATTTGTTACAGTAGTAATGGCAATCATGTCATTTAGTCTAAATAGGCTTTTATTTTTATATAGATTCTTTTATATTTTGTGAATGTGAGAACGTTGTAGACCTAACTTGTAGACTAGATTTGTGGACCTTTTTATATTTTGTTGAGTATATGTTACTTGTTGACAGGCTTACACTGTCGTCCCATATCTATCAACACTGTAATTGGAAACATTGTAAAAGCCCCTTATTTTTAAAAGAGTAACCGTGGAGTTTCTTGCCGGCTCTTCTCCATAGGAAACAACCAATTGGAACTGTGCACCTAGCTTCTGACGTTTCATAAGTGCCCATGTTGGTTTATGTGAAACAAAATATTTTGATTTTGATTTATTTATTTTTTTGACTAGTTTTTGCCCGTGGCTTCACCCGCGTGGATGTTAAAAATTATCCCACGGGAACGTACTACCGGGACAAAATGTATCCGACGAGTTAATCCAGGTTATAAACTATCTGTGTTCCAAATTCCATCCATCCATTTATAATATGTATTAGTAGGATATATTAGTACTTACCTGACTGCGGGTCAGCTACAAATGAAAGCGCGTATGTTTTCAATTCAGCCAGGCATAACTGGTCCTTTCTATTTACGCTATTAATATCAGATTTATCTGACGCTTTTATGATCCTGACATGAACGTTCTGAGAATCATATTATTACTCATACTATCTTTAAGCCATATCTTGTGCTACACATAAATCTAAACGGTATGTATCTTTAAATTGAGATTTTACTTCTGCTATTCCTGCATAATGGCTTAATAAAAGTTTATTGAAATTGTGGTAAGATCGAATCGTTGGCATTCTCCGAAAGCAGAGAGTTAGTTATCTTTTGTCGCCTGAATAACAACAACAACAACAACACAGGAATAACAAGGGGGTGTTGTTGGTAAACATTTGTGAAATATTAATTATCGCCGAAAAACAACCGACTTCCAAAAAAACGGTACAAACTAAAAAATATCATTAATTTAGGAAGTTTTGTATTTGTATTTTCGTTTTGTATTTTGTTTTTCGTTTTGTATTTGTTTTATACTCGTTTCTTTGTTTTCGTTTTGTATTTGTTTTGTATTTCCGTTTTTTGCCACCGACATCCGAAATTAAAGTTGTTTTTCACTTTGTAGTTTTTTGTTTAGAAGTCGGTTGTTTTACCACTACGAGTATTTGTTATGTAAATATCAGTGAAACGAAGTTATTATAACACCATCAACCCTACACTGGGGTGTGGTGGTGTGGTGGTGGTGTGGTGGTGTGTGTGGTGGTGGTATGGTGGTGTGTGGTGTGGTAATTAAAAAAAAAAGAAAAAAAGTTTATTGCAATTACATAAAATGCTTTTAGACACATTTGTTGCAGTTCACCTTTTAAGCAAGAGGATGCTTGTGTTAGGTGACTCCGCCCCTCCACTTAACATTAAATCGGTTATGCAATTGTAAAACAAAGATAAAGAAAAAAGAAAATCTAAGTATAAAGTAAGCGCTAGTGTGATGTATGCGAGCGAGTTTTGTTATAGTTGGCAAAAAAAAACTGAAAAAGAAGAGATTGCGGCGTTAGTTCAAATTTTGCCCACGCGCCTATAAATCCTTGTACAAACGCCACCACATCAAGTTACCGCAAACTGTCAGCTTTTCTCATTCGATTTTGAACTTAACCATCAACATTTTAAGGTTTAAAATCATTTGGAGAAATTTGACAGTTTCGTGTACCTTGACTTGCTGGCGACTGTACATAGATTTGCTTCTTTTAAGCAAAAAGTTGACAGTTCATTGCTAACATTGTTATTAATACTTTTTTTTTATAATAGTAAACATGTAGAACTCGATATGAAGGTGTTCGTCCGGGGTACTAGGTACTAGCTTTTTGTTTTTCTTTTAATAATATTAAGTGTTATGTTATGTGCTATGTTGTCCCACTGCTGGGCAAAGCTCTCCCCCATATTTTTCCACTTTTCATCTTTTCATTATGCTGTGCCTTCTCCGTCCAATCGGTTAGGAACGACTCCAAATCGTATCTTCAGGAGCCCACTGTGTAACGATCCTGGCCCATCTATCTGGATGGTTCCTATAGGTGTGACCCGGCTAGTCCCACTTCAGCCTCACAGAGTTGTCGCCAGCATCGGCGACACATGTCTTGGAGTGTATTGTGGTATTGCGAATGTGGTCAATGAGTTTGATTTTTGAGATACAACGCTGCATCGCTCTTTATAAACATTGACTTTGGACTTCTGAGCATCGGTTGAAGACAGGCAAGTCAGGTCGAACATAGGCAGGATACACATGTCGACGAGCTTGCATTTTAAGGAGATAGGAAGGACTAGGTAATAATAATATCACATCATAATTCATGCCCCGAGAAATTGTTATGTTCCGTAAAAATATTGCAGCGGGATTTTATCGCGCACTGCATTTTCAACTCTCTGTGTTACGTCGAGTGGTGAGAATCCAACAAAGTGCTTTCCAGAACGTCGAAAAAACACACTGTTGGATATTCAATTCTCGGCGCTAAACAAAGCGTAGAAAATCCAGTTTAACGTGTGTATCTGTGTGTCTATTTGCGCGCGTCGCGTCGTCGTAGCTCCCAAACGCCTGAACCGATTAGTTTTTTTTTTTTCGTTTGATATCGAGTGTTCTTAGCTAAAAAAAAAAAGCGGCCAAGTGCGAGTCGGACTCGCCCATGAAGAGTTTCGTTGCAGTTTACGATTTATGACGTATTAAAAAAAAACTACTTATTAGGTCTCGTTCAAACCAATTTTCGATGGAAGTTTACATGGTAATGTACAGTCACCAAAACAGATAAGTAACCAGGGTAGTCGGATATAGTTGAACTTTAGTAAGAAAATTATGGATGTTTTCGAATAAAATTTTATTTCAGTTATAGAAAACAAACAGTCCATTTATCAAATTAAATTTCATTCGAAAACATCCAACGACCCTGGTTACTTATCACTTTTGGTGACTGCACATCATATATTTTTCGTTCTATCATTCTCTTATTTTAGAAGTTACAGGGGGGGGCACACATTTTACCACTTTAGAAGTGGCACTCGCGCAAACTATTCAGTTTAGAAAAAAATTATGTTAGAAACCTCTGTATCATTTTTGAAGACCAAACTATAAATACCCCACAGGTATGGGTTTGATGAAAAAAAAACATTTGAGTTTCAGTTCTAAGTATGGGGAAACCCCAATTTTTTTTGTTTTTTTTAAAATTTTTGTGTGAAAATCTTAATGCGGTTCATAGAATACATCTACTTACCAAGTTTCAACAGTATAGTTCTTATAGTTTCGGAAAAAAAAGTGGCTGTGACATACGGACGGACAGACAGACAGACAGACATGACGAATCCATAAGGGTTTCGTTTTTCTCCATTTGCCTACGGAACCCTAAAAAGAAAAGAAAAAGAACAATCTGTTAAAACTGCCTTTTTAGAGGTTTTTGTTTGTGTCGGGTGTTTTTTAAATTTATGTTTTCTTCTTATTATGTCCAAATCCTCAAAATGTGATATTTCGTTCAGTAGGTAGATTAGGTCAGTCAAGAGTAGCGTTGCAAAACTTCGGAAGTATTCGGAATAATTCGGAAACATTCAAAAGAATACTTCGATTGGAAGGAATACTACCGCAGCAAAAATGCAGCGTAAAATAAATATTGTAAGGATGAAGTAGGTAACCTACGTTTTATTACATAAGAATTAAATTATTCCCAGTAGTTACGAATGTACTCGTGTGCGTAGGTAGCTTGAGGAGACTCGCCGTTACGTTTAGCAGATATTTCGCCGTGCCGTTACTTGAATTAACGCCATCTAGCGGGCAAGAGTAGACTATAAATGGAGAACTTCCCTCGTTAATCGTTCGGCGACGCCAGCGGCAGCGCTCGCCTGCACGTGACAATAGCTTACCCACCGAGGCCCGCAGCCGTTGTTCATTCATTAATTCAACAAAGTATTATTCGATTCCTACGTACCTACAACGCGGGAATATTTCCCTGTAAGTAGTTATCTACTTGTGACTACTTATTATTTTATTTTTATTAAGATTGAGTTTAGAATGGGCCGATTTTGTGCGGATGTTATTTACAAGTTTAGTTTACTTCGTAAAATTGTTTTTGCTTTACGATTTAATGGAAAAAACATAAATAATTAGTTAAGTAAGATAAAAGTAGTTACGTATCCCTAGTTTAAAGTACGTATCCAGGGCCTAGATACGTAAGTACTTAATTTAAATGTTTTGGTAAAACAAATAGTCGTAAAAATATATTTCTTTGTAGAATAGTGTTCAACCAATATTAATCAATAAGTAGTTAAGTACTTAATCATTATGTAGTGTTCAACCGCAATTGATCAATCAAGAGACATTTGAAATAACATAAGTACTTAATAATTAGATTATCCTTTCTGTTAGGTACCTCCCTATTATAACATAAATTACTATCTTATAAACTTATGTTAGTATCTAACTATGTATTTACCTCTCTATCACTTTCACACCTAATAGACCGCATACATAAACTTATTACGTAAGTACATGTCTAAGTAGATGAAAGAAATATTCGGAAGTTTTCAAATCGTATTATACTCATTTTTATGAATGAACGTGTAGTAATGTATAGTCACTGGCAGTAACGCCGTCTAGCGGGTAAAAGTAAAAGCTGTAACTGTACAACTTCCGTCGGTAGTGCTCGCCTGCGTGCGCTTTCTGCTGCTGCAGTGACCAAAGTTAGGAAGGAAGGAAGGATGGAAGATTCGTAAGTATGAATACACCATCACTAGCGCGGAACATATATAATTTGCAATGGTAATTGCGTCGCCATCTAGCGGTCAATAGTCGAACTCTACCAGGTGCTCCAATAAGTAGCCTACTTACCCGATGTCGGTCAGCGTGATTATATATTATGGCAACTGTGGCACACCGCCTCGTGACTCAGAGGTTCATTCTAACTAGTCTAACATGTACCTACTTAGCTAGACATTTGCCTTGTTATTCTTCTCGGGGAATAATTCCGAATACTACTCAATACTTCCGGATGTTTCGCGAATAATTCGACGGGAATACTTCGGAATATTTCGCTCCGGCAACGCTAGTCAAGAGGTCACAAACAGGATAACACCATTATTGTACGAGCCAACAATGCACATATAGCAAAATTACGTTTGTGCCTAATTAATAATCACTAAATTCAGTCGTAAACAAAATTCTGTCACGCGCTAATGTCCTGGTCGATCATTACCTTATAACAATACATTAAGGGCGGCTCAGATAACTAAAAAAACATAACTTTAAACTGTATCCATAAAAAAAAACTATTGAACTTAACAGTGGTCTGGTGTAACTTAACTAACTACCTATAACAACTACCGCGGTATCCGTGAACGACGAGAAAACCATCGTCCCTTTTAGTAAAACAGGTACGTACACGCATCGACAAGAATCCAATTAACTGTCTACAATCTTTGTTCCCTAATGTTGTTTAAATATATTGCCTCAAAACAGAATACACATTAAAGGCTCCCGCAAACAGGCACGACGCGATAGCCCGACACAAAGGAGCCGCCCGTCGCGCGGCACGCGTGGCCTTTGTGTACGCTGTCGCGTCGCGCCAGTGTGCAAGAGCCTTTACACACAATACACGTTTGCGAAATCGTCACTTTGTAATTTAATTCTAATAAATCACTGAAGTAGTTACCCAACAGTATTAATGTGTGCATTTTAGTTAAATATATAATAAATTTAATTTTCAAAAGCATAGGTATTAAATACATATTTATAATAAAATAACAATATATTTATTAATAAAATTCTTTTCTCTAAGCATTCTGTTCCGAAAAAGTATCAAAAACATCATCAAAGTTTAAACATCGGGCCATAGAATTTTCAATAGACAGAATAGCTAAGTTACGTAGCCTGTCTTGTCTCATAGAGTTCTCAAAGTACATAATAAAATTTATATTTTTTGCAAAATTTTGTTAAAAATGTTAGGTTACTCTGAGCTCGCGGCCTCTGGGGCCTGGGGCCTCTTGGACCGGGGACCTCTCGGGCCGGAGACCTCTCGGGCCGGGGGCCCCGTCGCCGTCGGGCCGTGGGCCCGTGGCATTTGCCAGCCCTACCACCCTATAGTTACGCCACTGCTTAAGCTGCCGACAATATTGGTTGCTTCGTAGGAGTGTGTAACACACTCCTACAAAATTACAGCTTTCTAGTACAAACAGTCTCTTAGCAAAACCTCGGACAGACAGACGGACATGACGAAACTAAGGGTTCGTTGTCAGGACTGCGGAACCTTAAAAATGAAGTTTTCATAGAAATTGTTCTACTAGAGTCGCGACGTGTAGTTTATAATGTATCTCGCGAGATTGTAAACTGTCGATAAATTGTGAACTGTACCATACTGCTTACAATATAACGTATTAATCTATATATATATAAAAATGAATCCCTATTTCCCTTGGTCACGCCATCACGCGTTAACGGCTGGACCGATATCACTGTTTTTTTGTTGTTGTGTTCTTTGTTGTCTGGAGAAGGATCTTATGAAATAAAAAAATAAGGAAGTTGATCGGAACGTTACAAAATTTAAGAAAACTTAACGCCAATATTAATTTTACATAACTGTCAGTTGTTTAAAATAACTGTCAGCGATTGACAGAATGCGCGCTGCAAATATTGTTTAACACAGATGGATCGGTTGATAAATGAGTCGATAGTTTTAGTTTTAGTCAATAGTCAAAACTAAAACTAAACGACATATGACATTCATAGTTAAGACAGGACAACGTCTGTCGGGTCAGCTTGTTTGTTATATTTTATAATCTCCATGTCAAACCGTCAAATTGTGAACGAACTTACACTTACCGACAGGGTTCACAATCTGTCCGATTTTATCACCCGTAAAATTGTGAACCGTCACAGGGGGCCTACTGTCTATGTCCGTCAACGAATATGCGGGCCCGTCCGAAAGTAGTTCAACACTTAACACTCAGTGAACCCTGATCCCGGTTAATTAACTTTTTCGGACGTTTAGAACACACCGGGAGTAACGACAACTTTCAAAACGCTTTGTTCTTAATTTTTAGTTCGGGCCCCGGACTAATGTAAGTGATGCGTAGTTGGAAGCTTCCGTAACTTCGTCCGAAACTACGGACTACGTGATAAGGGTGTAGGCTCCCTGATTTGTCGGTCTTTGCGGTAGCCGATGCCGCGGCAGCGGCCGGCGAGCGCTATTTCCGTCTTCCAAGTTGGTCGCAATTACTTGGCTATTTAGTATCAGCGCAAGATGCCATCCGTTGCATGCAAGTTTGATACCCGCACTCTAATTGCGTAACACACGATCTATCTCAATCTGACTCAATTTGAAGCCATGATTCCACCATCATCATCATTCCCCATCATACACTCATTTCCATTGCTTCATATGTTCGAAAAATATGTCTGCTAATTGATAGGGTTCGCTAATTTACATTTATATTTAATTACATTGAAACGCAAAAAGATTAGTGTCCAGGCCAGTAACTATTTGATTCGATAATTTTGTACTGGCAACACTTTAGTTTGTCAGTTGGTCATTGGATGCTTCTGATTGGCTAACCAATCAGAGGCCAACACATTGTCATCTATGATTGGTTAACGTTTAAACCGTTTTAACCGTTAACCAATCGCAGAACTCGATTTTACCGCGCAAATTATTGGAAACTTGCGGGACAAGGTCGGTTGAACATTCTGACTCGAGGTGTTGAACGAGAAGGTCGTGACTCGTGAGTAAGAATAAAGTTCTGTTACCTGGATTTTCTTCAGTACCTAGGCATCCTGAAAGTCTAAATTTAGTCCATAGTCACAGGTATTTGTATAGTTCAATATAATCAACGTACATTACACAATAAATGTTGTTGAAGTGTCAAAATGAAAGACATTCCTGGTGTTAGTATATTACGCAATTTTCGATTGTCGATTTGCCTTGGACAGATTATAAACTATCGAAAAATAATGCGCTAAATTGTAAATAGTTTGTTGCAGTTCATAGTTTTTTGATAACTTATAATCTCGTGAGATAGAGTATAAACTAACTATATTCATAATTATACGTTGACATGTACATCTTTTTGAGGCAAAACTCAAACTCAAACTAATAAATAATAATAATTAAAGTAGAACACCAAAATGTAGTCACGCAGTCTGGCTGTTGTTATTCTAAACTAGGAATGACTCAGAATCACTGTTAGCATTAATTAAAAATAATTGATATTGGTGCCGATTTCCTTGTCACAAAGTTCACTAAACTAGACTAAAAGTCACCTAAATTTTGTTTATTCTTGCCAAACTGCGTTTCCCATTCTGAAATTGACTAAAGTGATACAACTATATTATAGTTTGACAGCACTAATGTTATTTTAGTTATTCAATTTAGTGAAAATGGCAATTTTGCTATTCTGAATTTGACGTTTATCATCTAAAATTTTTATTGTTAAAAAAAACTATTTTTAATCGCGATTAAAAAGGTGTGGAATAAAATTTGTTGTCATGAACTATAATTTACAAAGCAGATTTTTCTACTAGTTTAGATGCTTGTGAGTTCGGAAATCACTGTGGAAGCTTATGTGATTGCAGAGATAGAGATAGAGATCATTTATTTGTCAGAAACATGAGTATACACACACAAAGCATGCAAGATGTTAAGTATATTGCAGAAAGGATCACAGTCATGTTTTACCTTAACGGCGTACAAATATGTATTATAATATTAATAACATTTGATCAGTAATTATAACTACTAATAATAAAATTTAGATAATCTAATCATAAGCAGTTCAAACATCAATTAAATTAGATATATAGAAGAACAAAAATATTATCGTTATGTCAAAATGTAATACAAAAAAAACTTACAATAGTTAACAGAACTAAACTTCGCCCCTACATTAAAATTATTATGTTTTCTTCATTACAAACTCAGCGACACTATAGATCAGCAGCTGTTGTCGATTCACGACATAAAAACATGTAGACTCAGACAATTTCAAAATGTCCTTGATAGGGCTTTCCTGCGCCGGCGGCGCACAGTGGGAAAAAAAAAGTATTTTTTTGGTCAAAAATCTGCCTACACCACAATTTTTGACGTATCGCTGCCATTTTTTTTATACACGCCTGAGATAACATACTTTAGTGTGTCACTGCCAGTTTTCTGTAAAAGTCAATACCATAACCTCAAAAAATCGGGAAATAAAAAAAAATAAAAAAATAACAGAAATCAGTTTCCAGGGGTTTTTCAGGTCCCTGGTCATGAATTTAATGTCTGTTTATAAAAAAAACAAAAAGGCGGATACAAAATGGCAGCCCAAAAAAGAAATTTGCTTATTTTGCTTTTTTCCATATAATTGCGTACCATTTATTTTGTCTCTGATTACAAATTTATCTCTTGTATTTAAAAAAAAAAAAGGCGGATACAAAATGGCGGCCAAAATTTGGCTAAAACGTTATTTTAACTTTATCAATAACTTACCACGTTTAATGTTATGGAACAAACATTACGTATATCGCTATCCAAAATTTCTAGATATTCTGATTTTATAATACACAATTAAAAGTATCTCTTTCCTGGCTGACATTTTGAATTTTTAGTAACAAACATGAAAGTTGTATTAAGAAACTCCAAAATAAAACTTTCAAAATAATAATTCACGGAAAAAATACCCAGATATTGGCCGCCATGTTGTATCCGCCATTTTTTATCCGTCATTTTTTTTTTTAAATTTAAAAATTTTAATTTACAAAAAATGGCAGTGATACGTCAAAAATTGTGCTGTAGGCAGATTTTTGAACAAAAAAAGTCTTTTTTTTTCCACTGTGCGGCGCCGCGGCGACGAGAATACCGGAGATTATCAACTTACTGAACGAAAAACCGGATTATCTTTTTTCGAAATCACATTTTTATTAGTACACTAGCATTTGCGCACGATTTCGCCCGCGTGGAGGTGGAAAAAAATCCTGTAAATCCTTCTACATTAAAAATGCATATATGTATACTTACCTATGTGCCAACTTTCATGGTGTTCGGTCAAACGGTGTTGGAGTTCACTCTAGACTCACCAAAAGTGATTACTTATATTTAAAAAAAAAAACTCATAGTCATAGTAACTCTGTTTCTAATAATATAATTCATGATTCGA
This sequence comes from Griposia aprilina, assembly GCA_916610205.1. NCBI lineage: Eukaryota > Metazoa > Arthropoda > Insecta > Lepidoptera > Noctuidae > Griposia > Griposia aprilina. Next base: position 17,061,904 of record OU744304.1, on the reverse strand, counting down.
AAGGCACGTAGCGCTATCTAGCGTCCAAATGCAATTGTGACCGTGTTGTGATTGTGATAGTTATTGTACTCGCCCTCGGGAACAGTACTTTTTTTCTGGATTAAAGGTACCCTATGTCCTTTTCTGTAGCTCTCAAAATGTATATGCAAAAATTTCATGATGATCGGTTCAGTGGTTTATGCGTGAAAAGGTAACAAACAAACAAACGCATTTATATTATAAGTTGTGATTAGGAAGTTAGGATTAGCTAATAAAACGGGCACGCGTTAGCGCAATAACACTGAAATTAATAGCAAGAAAATCATGCTACCTGAATCAATTTTTAAATGATGTAGTTTGTCGATTTTAATAAAATTAAAGGTTTTTTTGTCATCGAAAACCTAAAAGATTTCGTCTCAGTTACATTACGAATACGTTACCGAATACAGGTTATCGCATCTTAATATATTAAAATATAAACATTAATATAGCTTCACGTCGTCATTATTCTCCATGTATTTCATTTAAAATATATTATTTTGATTTTACTCAGTTTTTTTTGCACTTCGGATCATTTCGTACACCTTCATTCACTCTTTATTTTAATTTCCGACAAATCTTGGCCTATTGTCTACGCAACTTAGCGATTGTCAAACTCGATTTTAATTGTGTCAAAATTGTTTTTAAGTTTACAGAATCTTATTTGCAGAATAGCTTTTAAGATTGTCATTGATTTTTGATTGTTGAAAAATAATAAATTTTAATAATACACACATCAAAAAACGTTTGTGATCACTAGCAAAAGCTGATATATTTTTAAAATTTAGCATTATCATGAAAACGTGTTTCTTTTATACATTTTTCAAAATATAAAAACATTGTTTGAAATAAAAAAATAAGACTGTAATTTAATTATTTAATAACAAAAAAAAATGTAATTCAATCTTAATGTAATTTGTAACAGAAATTTGATGAAAGAAAAATATCGTTTAATCAAAATTATACAACTATTTATTAATATAAGGTTTTTATTTAATACAATAATACTCCTGCCCTAGCTCGCACACATGCGGAGATCCTCCTGGGCATGCTGAGGATCAAGTTATCCAGCATTTCTTGCGGTAACCTGTCCCATTCTTGAATAGCGGCTTCCCTGATCTCTGGCATTGTCTGCGGAGGTGGCTGACGGTTCCAAACAGCTCTCTTAAGAGCATCCTACGCGTGCTCTATTGGGTTTAAGTTGGCGAGTCGGCAGGCCAGTCTAACCTTGTGACGTCGTATTCTCGAAGAGCAGCATTCACTCGTTGAGCTCGATGTGCGAGCGCATTATCATCGACCAGTACGAATTGGTGCCCATGGTTTACTGGGAATGGTCTGACAATTCCATCAATAGCGACTGTTTTGTACTTATCTGCCATCATGGAGCCTCGATACGGGATCAAAGGCATTCTAGCTCCAATCACAATTCCACCCCAAAAGGAAACCGATTTCCCGACTTGCTGAACGGTTCCAGTGGCAGTTCTTTGCCTTTCAGAGTCTCCAGGTCTTCTCCAGACACGGACACGTCGGTTATCTGGATGAGTACTGATTCGGGATTCGTCAACAAAGAGACAGTTTTGCCAAATGTTTTCCTTCTCATCTACATTTTGCCGGAGCCTAGCCCACTGCAATCTCCGACGCTGATATTGCCGTGAATTCAGAGGTGCTCGCCAAGACCTCCGTGCTTGTAGTTCAGCCTGGTGTAAGCAATTCCGAATGGTCTGAGTGCTAACTTGCAGTCCCGAGGTGGCCCGCACTTCTGCTTTTATTTTAGTGGCGTTGATTGTTGGGTCACGGGCTGCCAGCAATCTGATATAGGGCTTTTGAGCAGCGGTCAGAACAGTTGGGGGACCGCTGCGGGGTCGGTCATCTAAATTATCCATGCCGTGGTACTTCTGCAACGTGGCCACGACACAGGATACAGCAACTCTGCGTGCTATTTCTCTCGTGGAGTATGTTTCTTCCCTCAAAATTACAAGTCTTGCTCGTAAAACTTCTGATAATCCTCTTGGCATTTTATCAATAACAACTTTCCTTGAAAAAATATTATTAATCCGTTAAAATTGACTGAGTCAGATTTCTGAATGAGAGACTTTATACTTCGGTTTAATTCGAATTCAAATATTTTATTTCAGATTTAAACATTCATATAATGTTATTAGTAGTATAAATAGCCTAATGTTAGTATGAAATTAAATTAATAATAATAAGCAACCAGTGAACCATTAAACTGTTCGTCCAATGGTACACTGGATTTCTTGGATAAGTGTGTCTGAACACTTACCCACCTTCGTAAGAGAGGAGAGTCCCACCGGTCTGAAAACACATTCAGGATGCCATTGGTGGAGAAGCGCAAGCACGCCATCATGGAAGCGCATTGCTTCCGCATAATCGCGGCGAACCCGTCAACACACGCTTCCGCGAACATCCCTAACGCGCTACAACGCCACGGCAGCCCCAAAAGCACCCTGAATGCGTTATTGTACTGTACGCGCAGGTCGCTGTATGCCCGCTGGGTATACTTGGTCCACAGGCTGCACGTGTAAAACGACTGCCAGACGGCCCTAAAAAGCGTTATCTTTACACAATCAGTACAGCGGTCAAACCTGCGGGCCAGCATGTTGCCACGTCCAGCCAGCGACCTGCGCTCCCTGTCTAAGTCTACATTGTCTTTTAAGTCATCAGTGACCCAGTGACCCAAGTACTTAAACTTTGAAACCCGACCTAAAGGAGACCCAGAGAGTGAGAGTTCAGGCAGCCGTTCGTATGTTAAAGGACCCGATTTAAAAACCCACCATTCACTCTTAGCGGTATTATAATAGGTCTTTACCTATGAAATTGCCGTTTTGTATGAAAAAATTTAAACGAATTTTTTTCATGAATTTTTTATTTGTATTAATCGAAGTAATCACCCATGCAATCAATGCATCTTTGCCATCGCAGTGGCAGTTTATTGATGCCCTTCTTAAAGAAATCAGCTGGACGGGAGGCAACAAATTCTTCAAAGGCATTTTGTACTGCCTCTCGGGTATTAAATTTTTTTCCCGCCAAGAAGTTATCCAAATTCTGGAAAAAGTAGTAGTCTGTAGGCGCAAGGTCTGGTGAGTAGGGCGGATGACTGAGAGCTTCCAACCCCAGTTCTTGCAACTTGGAGACCGTCTGCTGTGCAGTATGAGGTCGCGCGTTGTCGTGCAGGAGCAGCGGAGACGAGCGATTGACCAATGCTGGTTGGAGATGCGCCAGCTTCTCCATCATTGTGTTCAGTTCTTCACAGTACACATCTACAGTAATGCTCACCCCGTTTGGTAACAAGCTGTGATGAATCACACCGGCGCTAGACCACCAAACAGTGACCATCACTTTTCTAGGGGTAAGTTTTCGTTTAGGGCATTGTTTAGGTGCTGAACCAGGATCCAACCAACTTGCTGAGCGCTTACGGTTATCAAACAGAATCCATTTTTCATCGCAGGTAACAATGCGGTTCAAAATTCCTTCATTTGTGTGTCTGTTGAGCAGTGCAAGGCACGTCTCGACGCGTACTTCGCGCTGGCGATCATTGAGTTCGTGGGGCACCCATTTGTCAAGCTTTTTTACCTTGCCAATTTGACGCAAATGGACCAATATTGTTTTGACGCTAACGTCGAAAGCTGCTGCTAATTCAGCCGTAGATTGTGTATCATCAGCTTCCACAATCGCCTTTAATTCGTCATTGTCGACCAAAGTCTTCGGACGACCGCGAGGTTCATTTTTCAGGTCGAAATTTCCAGAACGGAAGCGAGCAAACCAATAACAGGTGGTGCGTTGGTTTGTAGTGTTAGCTCCGTAAACGTCGTTGATGTTGCGTGCCGCTTGTGCCGCGTTGCTGCCACGACGGTACTCATATTCCATAATTACTCGAATTTTTAACGTATCCATGATGACGAAAAAGATTGAAATGCGATGAAAATGTAACACTAATCAATAAAGAAATGACTACTTTTAGAAAAAAAAAACCATGTTTTTAAAATAAAATTAATTTGAAATTAGAATTCTTAGCCAAACAAAAATTATTTTGATTTGAAATGGCCAGTACTGCAGAACGGCAATTTCATAGGTAAAGACCTAATATTTGAGCCCGTGGGCCACTGCATAACTTCCACAAATTTTAAGAAGCCTTCTCTTAGCACCAATAGATGGGCTCACAGCACCATATCAACAGCGTAGCTGATGTTGTTTACGCACACACCAGCCACGTGACAACCAATTTTAGTGCTGCTGAGCTCACCCATCAGTTTGTTTATATAAAGGTTAATAAGACGAGGGGAGCTCAGACCCCCCCTGCCTCACCCCACAATCCAGCGGGGGTTCAATCACAGGGGGATGAACGCAATAAAGTAGGTCCACGAGAAAACACCAAGATTTTGGATCGCTTGGTTTCAGGCGCTTTTTTTTAATACACTTCGATTCTGATGTAAATTGTGTATAAATATAAGAAAATATGATGTATGCTGTCACCACATACTCGTAAATCCTTCATGAAGATTGCTGCCTATCGGTTTATAAGAATAAAATTATAATAGAACAGAAAAGTAACATCGACGATATTTCAGCCCAAACGTCAAATTAATCGAATTAATGGGTTGTTTACATGAAACAGGTGAAAGTTATAAGGCTGTGGGAACGGAAACGGCTAGCAGTGGACTGCAGTATCGAATACAAACCGTAAAAATGGAAAACGGCAACAATGAATACTATCAAAATAACTCTGAATTCAATTCTTTGTCAAAAAAAAGGAGAGGCAACGCTAAAATACACAGCTCTGGAGATTCCGAAACCGACGCGGGGACTTTAGAATCAATAGCTGATGCCACCTTATCAGATAAAAATAGTGGAGTTGACGATACAGATGAAGGTTCTAGTAAAGATGCTGTTATTTTACAAGCTGATATGAATAATGCAGTTTGTTGCAATGAAAACGGAGTCTCTTTAGACACTACGAAGTATAACCCAGCAGAATACGAAAAAGGTGATAAAAATCAAATCCTAGGAAATGAAAAGCTACTAATACCACAGAGTTATAAGGGTAGATTAAATATTGAACAAAACGCATCAGCTACATTTGTTTCAAGGAGACCATGTCCTTCGGTCAATACCAGGGCTTTACACGCGGAGGCAACGACATATAGACTAGAGTCCTTTAACAAACATGCACTGGTTATTTTTAATCAGAAAGATATTGATGGTCAAGAACCCAGGCATGGCACAGAGAAAGATGTGGACGCTTTAACAAGGACCTTCAAGAATTTCGGTTTTGAAGTTACACCACACAACAATTTGACGAAAATGGCTCTTTTAGGAGAGCTTAAAAAGTGTAAGTAATTTAAGCAATTACTTTCCCAGATACGATATAATATTACTCAAGTTAATAAAAGGGGTAAAAAAGAAGCTTAAAGAAGCCGAGATCCACTTATAATCCCTGTCATTGTGATCGTTTTTTTGTAGTGGACCATACCTGGGAACCTTCTGGTTACGGAGATATTGAAGGTCAAAGTTCCAACTTTTGTTAAACTTTTTTTCACGAACACGTGTTTACAATTTTATAACGGAACTTTGAATACCCCCACAGCTCCTGTAGATGCACCCATAAAAGCACAAGGTTTTGCGTGCGTTACCTTGCGCGCTGCCGTAAACAGCGACTATTCACACCAAAAAAACAAGTCGTTTCCCAGCAATAATTGTTGTTCAATGTTATAGTTTGATGTATATAAAGCGTATAACGGCTATGACGTGATGGGTATTTTTACACTCTGTATAATTATAAATAATTATTGTCTTTTTACCCGCAATGGGCCCACTCCCCCTCACAGAGAGGAGGCCTTTGGCCTAGCAGTAGGAACGGTATAGGCTGATTATGCCTATGCTTATGCTATAATTATCTAGTGATGATAAGCATATAACCAATGAAATTGATTTTGATTAAAATATTTTTTTCGTGGACGAGGTGTTCAAATTAGTCAGCTGTTAGAAACTTTCTTTTAATAATACTTTTTAAATATGTTATACATTAACAGCCAATATGAAACAGTGCTACTAAACTTAACCAAGCGTCTGTGTCTGTATCTTTGGTGCAAACAGTAAGGATGCTACCCGTCATTGTATCGCCTGGCTGGTAGCAAATGATCTTTAATAGATAGTAACGTAACTGTTCATGTCATTTCAGTCAGCGAACGGGACTTCACGGACTACGGTTGTGTGGCAGTTGCTATCTTAACACACGGCTCTAACAACGGCATGCTGCGGGCCAAAGACCAGTCTTACAACGAGATTGAGGTCATCAACTATTTCCAGGAGTACTCCAAGCCTACCCTTGTGTCCAAACCCAAGATTTTTATTATCCAGGTGAGTTTTCCGATTATCGTTGGGTTTAACGTGTTCTAGAGTGGTGACCATGAATCGGCAAATGATATGGAACGCTGCATGCTCGGTTGAGATCTTCGCAGGGTGAATACTAGTTGTTTTTTCATGAGAGTAGACAACAATCGAGCTAATTGGCCTGATATTGGAGGCCCTAGTCTAGCAGTGAAATGGCATACCGTGCTTCATATATGTACATGAAGCACACTGCAAGACTATAATATTTCACTATGAGAAATGTCAGATGTCAAGAGGATGGATAGTAAGTAGCCTAGCAGCGTCCTCTTGTGTTTAGCGTTTAATTAAACGGGAGAAACCTTCGTCACCTCCGATACTAACCAGCTAATAAACACCAGCTGCAAGACCAAACAATAAAAGTTTTAGTTTTTAGTGTCACTTGACCCAGCTTTATGTTTTAGTACGATTTGTACATCCATTATCTCTAGCGGTTAATGGGGACTAAGATAGCAAAATGTAGAGGACGTTGGCATACAATAAACATAAGTATCACAAAATCGTTTTCCTAAGTCAACTTGTGTTCATCTAGAAGAGTCTATGCTGTGGAGTGTGGCTGTGTGTGTGTGTGTGTGTGAGTGTGTGAGTGTTTATGCTTCCCTACAAGAGAGTAGGGATTTTTCTAAGGCTGCGTGACAAAGATAACTAATTCCAATAAGACCCCACCCATTATTGCACCTATATCAGATTTTTAGGAGTCAAGTTCATCACGCCATTTCAGTCATTCTAAACATCCGCTTAAACTTCTCAAAACCATCAATGAAATGTCAACCTCTTGAGATTTCCTTCCGGCTTTGTGACAATTGTTAATCCTCTCTAATAATGGCCTCGATATTATTAAGAATAATTGAACGATTCGTCATTATACTTAGTTTTTTATCAAAGTTTGAACAGACAAAGACATGACCAAACGTAAAACTTTCATCGAATGAATCATTGGTGTTTATTTATTTTTGATTTACCTAAATTAAAGTGGAACTCGGTATTTTATGAATTTTATTAATAGGTCTTTACCTATGAAATTGCCGTTTTGTATGAAAAAATTTAAACGAATTTTTTTCATGAATTTTTTATTTGTATTAATCGAAGTAATCACCCATGCAATCAATGCATCTTTGCCATCGCAGTGGCAGTTTATTGATGCCCTTCTTAAAGAAATCAGCTGGACGGGAGGCAACAAATTCTTCAAAGGCATTTTGTACTGCCTCTCGGGTATTAAATTTTTTTCCCGCCAAGAAGTTATCCAAATTCTGGAAAAAGTAGTAGTCTGTAGGCGCAAGGTCTGGTGAGTAGGGCGGATGACGGAGAGCTTCCAACCCCAGTTCTTGCAACTTGGAGACCGTCTGCTGTGCAGTATGAGGTCGCGCGTTGTCGTGCAGGAGCAGCGGAGACGAGCGATTGACCAATGCTGGTTGGAGATGCGCCAGCTTCTCCATCATTGTGTTCAGTTCTTCACAGTACACATCTGCAGTAATGCTCACCCCGTTTGGTAAGAAGCTGTGATGAATCACACCGGCGCTAGACCACCAAACAGTGACCATCACTTTTCTAGGGGTAAGTTTTCGTTTAGGGCATTGTTTAGGTGCTGAACCAGGATCCAACCAACTTGCTGAGCGCTTACGGTTATCAAACAGAATCCATTTTTCATCGCAGGTAACAATGCGGTTCAAAATTCCTTCATTTGTGTGTCTGTTGAGCAGTGCAAGGCACGTCTCGACGCGTACTTCGCGCTGGCGATCATTGAGTTCGTGGGGCACCCATTTGTCAAGCTTTTTTACCTTGCCAATTTGACGCAAATGGACCAATATTGTTTTGACGCTAACGTCGAAAGCTGCTGCTAATTCAGCCGTAGATTGTGTATCATCAGCTTCCACAATCGCCTTTAATTCGTCATTGTCGACCAAAGTCTTCGGACGACCGCGAGGTTCATTTTTCAGGTCGAAATTTCCAGAACGGAAGCGAGCAAACCAATAACAGGTGGTGCGTTGGTTTGTAGTGTTAGCTCCGTAAACGTCGTTGATGTTGCGTGCCGCTTGTGCCGCGTTGCTGCCACGACGGTACTCATATTCCATAATTACTCGAATTTTTAACGTATCCATGATGACGAAAAAGATTGAAATGCGATGAAAATGTAACACTAATCAATAAAGAAATGACTACTTTTAGAAAAAAAAAACCATGTTTTTAAAATAAAATTAATTTGAAATTAGAATTCTTAGCCAAACAAAAATTATTTTGATTTGAAATGGCCAGTACTGCAGAACGGCAATTTCATAGGTAAAGACCTAATATTTTGTTAATAAATAATACGATAGAAGGAAATGCATCGGTATTGCGTATATTTTTTGTATCGTGTCATTTTGCGAAAATGGTGTACCTACCTAAGTACTACTCAAGAATAACTAGCTGATAATTGTTGTTTAGGATAACGTTGTCAATTGTAAGGAAGCATGCTGCTACCTATACCTACTCCTGATAACTCCAAAGACTCGTATTCCTACGATTTCAGGCGTGCCGAGGTCCTAAAATCCATACAGGAGTTCCAGTTTACCAGCTAAGCCCGATTCGTAAGGACTTCGATGCAATAAACTTGGACATATATTACACCCTGCCCTTGGAATCTGACTTGCTGATCCTTCATAGTTCTTACCCAGGCTGCGCTTCGCACAGGTACCATTTTTTTATCATAACTAGTAGAAATAATTCCTCAAATTGAACTATGTAAACGTAAGTGTGGCACATCGAGTTTTATAACCCGATTAAAATTTTATGCCGGCTCGGTCCATGAGGTGAGTCGCTGCGCAGTAACAAATTGACGTATCAGCGGGGGTGAGGGGTGAGTTACTGTGCAGCGAGAAGCGCACTTCAGAGCTGTAGCAAAAGTTCTGCTTTGTAGAACGTCGTCACTGTCACTCGAATACCTGTCTGGACTCAGTGTCACAGGTAGGTACAGGTCTCATTCTAAAGCTCGATAATATGTCCTATTTACAATGCCCGGGGGTATGTAACTTTCCAATTAACAAGAGATGCATTATACATATACGCGAATAATTTTATCTATATTATGTCATATTATCTTGTTACTGCCATGTTTGAATCTTGTTGGAATAAAGTTGTTATTATTTGTCAATTTTGCCATGGAATAGGTACCATAAAAAGACATGGAAAGAGTAGATTTAAAATTTCTTTGGTCTCTACTAAGTTCTTCTGCTGGACCACCGCTCCGTCATTCAACCCCACTTAGCTGTCACTCTGGTCTCAACAAACCAATAAATTATATTCTACTTTCTGCAACAGCTAAATTATTTTTAACTCAAAACAAAAGTGCAGTTAAGCATTCTCAATCAATCATTGAATTCTTCCAGAGACGAACAGAGTGGCACTTGGTTCATTCAGAAACTTTGCGAGAAAATCAATGCCCTATGCTTGACTCAGGACCTTGAGTCTATCATCACAGAGGTAAAAAGAGCCGTGGCAATACACATGGAATATCAGGAGTACAACCTGAGTACACGCAAGATGCAGGTCAACAAACAAATGCCGGTCATGACGTCAACTTTGATTAGGAAACTGTACTTGAAGAAGTTTGGGGAGCGAGCCTTGGAAGAGACTAATGAGTCCAGGCATGAAGTCCAGGCCGCAGTCAGTAGCTCGCCTATGACACCTCTGCCCGTCCAGTTTGGACCGTGCTCCTGCTTTTTGGACTACTTCACATATATAAGGAATTGTTTGGGGTGAGTTCTAGTTATCTTTCGTGATTGTTTTTGTTGATTTTGTTAATCTATACATCTACACATACATAATACAGATAAATAAAATTAGAGTGTCTGTTTGTAATAATATTTAAAATAACCGCCTTTTACTAAATGCATATGGATGTACACACGGTACAAATACCAAAATAACATTTTTATAAATTTTTGTCTGTCTGTCTGTCTGTTTGTTCCGGCTAATCTCCGAAACGGCTAGACCGATTTTGACGGGACTTTCACTGGCAGACAGCTGATGTTATAAGGAGTAACATTGGCTACTTTTTATCCCGGTAGCACGAAGCCGCGGGCAGCAGCTAGTTTATATATTTATATATAAATAAAAATGGAATGCTGTTCGCCGGTAAGTGCATCACTTGAGAACGGCTAGGACGGTTTGGTTATTTTTGGTTTTAAAATGTTCGTAATAGTTCAAGTTAAGTTTTTAAGGAAAGAAAAATAGGAAGAGTATCCCGTATTTTTTTTAAATTCGGGAATTCGGCACGTTCTTTTTTCTATGGGATTTTTGTATAAACTCGAGACCTTTGGACAGGACAACTTCTGTCGGGTAAGCTAGTCGATATAATTTAAAATTATTAGATGAGTTTAATTGGGTGTATAATTTAATTATGTATATTTATATATTATTAGGTTTGTGTATAGTATATTAGTTATTTTTATTTCATGTATTGCACAATAATAATGTAGGTAATTATTATGAAATTCTTAGAAGTATTTTTATTATTATTAAATTATGCTATTTTTTATGTATTCATATTTTTATATTTATGTTTGATTTTCTATATTCTTATTATATTATAACTATATATTTTATAATGTTTGGTGAATAAGAGAGAGAATAATTTTATTTTGCAATAGATTTGCCATCTAAAAACTCCTTTACTGAGTAGTATGACTTAACATTATAGTTGAAAAACATGATCTTCCATACTTTCCAACTGCAAGTGGAAGTTGCTCCACTATTACTCGTTAACTTGTAAAGCATAATTAGCTGTGATGGTATTCCTTTTAACTTCGTTATATAATTATACAGGGTATTAAAGAAATTGCATGCCATAGCTTCAGGGTGAGTTCAATAAAGCCTGGGTCCTGGCCTTGAAGGCTCTCGGGCCTTGACATAGAGGGCTCCTAAGCGCATGCTTGGAGGGGGGCCAGTTTCCAATTCGTTGGAAGACGGGGAAACTGGTCCTCATTAAGAAGACGGGGCGCCCTGCGGACTCTCCGTCCGCTTACCGGCCCATCATGCTCCTCGACGAGGTGGGCAAGCTCTTTGAAAGAGTCATTGCAGACCGCCTCGTCGGGCGGCTGGTGCGGGTGGGGACGGATTTGACGGACAGCCAGTTTGGTTTCCGCAGGGGGTGCTCTACGGTGGACGCCATTATGCCCGTGCGAGCCCTCACGACGGGGGATGCTGTGGCCCGGGGTGGGGTCGTCTTGGCGGTGTCTCTAGACATCGCCAATGCCTCCAATACCCTGCCCTGGAGTTGCATCAGGGAGGTACTCTGGTATCACCGGATGCCGACCTACCTCTGTCGCATAGTCGAGGCCTATCTGACGGCCAGGGCCGTCAACTACCCCGGTCACCAGGGAGAATGGATCCAGCGAGAGATGTCGTGCGGTGTCCCACAGGGATCGGTCCTGGGGCCGCATCTGTGGGACATCGGGTACGACTGGGTGCTGCGCGCCGACCTCCCTGGCGGCGGCCGAATTAATGACACGCGGGGTTGCGACAGTCACTGAGAGGATCCGGCAATTGGGACTCGAGGTGGCCCTGCACAAGTCCGAGGCCATGTGTTTTCATGGTCCTCGGAACGCGCGACTGTCGGGTTCCCAAATAATGGCGGGAGGGGTTCACATCGGCGTCGAGTCGACGATGAGGTACCTGGGACTCGTCCTCGACAGCCGGTGGAACTTCGTTGAGCATTTCCAACGTTTGGCTCCCAGACTGGACCGGGCCGGGGCTGCCTTGAAGCGGCTCCTGCCCAATCTAGGGGGTCGAAATGCCTCCTGCCGGAGGCTCTACGCGGGGATCGTGCGGTCCATGGCCCTTTACGGGGCACCGATGTGGGCGCGTTCATTGAGGCTCCGACCAGCACGCCGGTTGAACGCGTCCCAAAGGGTCATGGCCATCCGGCTGGTCGGAGGATACCGCACGGTCTCCTGCGAGGCGGCGAGCCTCCTTGCCGGATTGCCGCCATGGGATCTGGAGGCAAAAGTCCTCGCGCACATTTGGGAGTGGCGCGAGGAGGCGAAACGCCGGGGCGTTACTCCGCTGCCGCGAGAAATCGCGGCACAGCGGACAGAGCTCCGGCGGGATCTCATGGCGGCATGGAGAGTGCGACTGTCGCAAATCAGCGCTGGGCACGCCACAATTGCGGCGGTAAGTCCCCTCTTTGAGGAGTGGCTTGAGAGGCGCCGCGGCGTCCTCACCTTCCGCCTGACGCAGGTCCTCACCGGACATGGCTGTTTCGGGAGGTTCCTGTTTCGGATAAGGCGGGAGGAAACGCCCGGGTGTTGGCATTGTGTGGATCGACCGGAGGACACGGTGGAGCATACGGTGGAGGTCTGCCCAGCTTGGGTGGAGCACCGCCGTGTCCTCGTGGCAGCGATTGGCGGCGGCAATCTCTCGCGTCCAATCCTGGTACAGGCCATGGTACGGAGCAAGAGGGAATGGGAAGCCATCACCTCCTTCTGTGAAGCAATAATGCTCGCGAAGGAGGAGGCGGAGCGCGTGAGGGTGCGGCAATCGTTGCGCCCTCATGTCCCTAGTCGCCGCAGGAGGAGACACCCTGAGCGTCGGGAGTCAATTGCCGACTCCCGGCCACCGTAGGCACGGGCTTGCGGACGGCGAGCAATGTGCAGCTCGCCGTCCGGTAAGGACCAGGCCCGGGTCGACGGCGCGTCGTGTTCCACGCGCGCCTCAATGAGATGTCAGCATCATTGAAGGGGTCCGATAGGGCCGATGCCTGCCGGGGTCGCGGAATGTTCGAAAGAGTTACCGTGGCCCTGGCGCACAAGCAACTGAAGGAACACGGGTGGGTTTTAGTCAGTAAGAGTCTGACACGCCCTTCCGCTCCGCCGAGAGCGGGAGAGGTCATTTGATGATTTCCCACCAAAAAAGAAAAAAAAGAAAAGGGTGACTTCAATATCGATAAAGGAACCCGTATAAAATAAAAATAAAGTACCTTTAAAAAAAAGTAAAAAGAAAAACGATAATTATCATAAGATGAACCTAATGTAGTACCTACTAATTAACTAGCGATCATTTAGTATATTTGTCGCGAGCAGTTTTCAGTAGCAAATAATGCGCCGGCCCTTAGTATTCGGACGCGAGAAGCGACGGACAAAATGACAACGCGTTCGATAGTAGGTAAGTAATTAAAGCATTTAAACATTTTTTTTTTAATTCTAAACGATTGCTATTTTAAGATAGTAGGTACTAAATTAGGTTGATCTTTCAATATTTTTTTATGCTTTTATTTCGTTTTTTTTTTTTCCTGGTTCCTTTATCGATATTGAACCTACCCCTAAGCTATGGCACGCAATTTCTTTAACAGCCTGTATATATAATACTGCCGTAATTTTTTTCACATACACTGTGTCTTCACCGTTTTTCTAGAACAAACGTTGTTCAGACCATGGTCTACTACCATTCTACAGCATCAAATATGTTATTAAAACAAACTAAACTAGGCGTTCTCAAATTAGTCATATGTTGCTCAAACGTGTTCAAACATTAACCGTAACATCACAGTACTCATCGCGGTAGTCCACGTGGACTACAAGGATTTCCGGCCAATGCGGACCGAAATGCAAATAAATCATTAGCCAATGACAAGCAATCGTGCGAAGTATCGCTCTGCCCATTTCTTTTGTCGAATGCCGCGAGCCGCTCGAACCACCCGGGCAATAAACAGTCTACCGAAATGTCTCGAGCTAGCGACGCGTATGCATCCGATGTATTTACGTCACAGGCATGCATCGCGCGTTTTTTGTGAAAATAAGTTCTGACTATTCGAGTGTGGAGTGGTTGGTTATTGTGCGTTTTTACTCAATTGCTGATGACAATCTGGCGGAAACTAGGCGCATGTACTCTCAACCAAAATTGGAGTCAATGTTGTCTTGGTGCACACGGAGCTAACCTTGTTTCGTGGTATGTTTTGTTTTTATCATGTTTCTGTAATATCCCAATAAATAAATAATACCTACCTAGTAATGATAAATGATAAATGATAAATGATTTTATTTCTGTAAGTAGGTTTGTACAAACACTTTTACACGTCAATCATATTTTTAAACTAGATGAGGTCGGCGTTTCCTATCTGACTACTCTGAGAAGAAAGGCCGAAACAAACTCAGAGGTCACAGTCTCTTTTAAAGTCCAGACATAATCTTGGTCAGATCATGTGAAGACCATGTAGATTGGTATCTGAAATGGTCTTTTGAGGAAAGAACCACACAGATTGAGTGGACCTGTCCAGTCAGTGCACGCATTTGTCAGTAATCGTGCAGCTCAACTCAGGAAGTCAGAACTTAAGGAGCTCAACGATTCGACGAACAATACCAAAGAAAGGACATTTGGGTAGGCCACATAAATTACTCAATCTGCCAGATCATGATCAAAATTAACTGCGAAAAAAAAAGCAATGACCCACATAATCCTCACATTCACAATAATTAAAATAACATACTACTTTACAAGTAAATACTCATGTCATTGTGTATATAAAATTCAACAATGTCAATGTGTATATAACAAAAATCAGACATAATGTTTGAGAACCATGTAGATTGGTGTCTGAAATGGTCTTTTGAGGAAAGAACCACACAGATTAAGTGGACCTGTCCAGTCAGTGCACGCATTTGTCAGTAACCGTGCAGCTCAACTCAGAACTTAAGGAGCTCAACGATTCGACGAACAATACCAAAGAAAGGACATTTGGGTAGGCCGCATAAACTACTTAAACTGCCAGATCAAGAATATAACTGAAACAATGACCCACATAGTCCTCGTATTCTCAATAATGAAAATAATATAATACTTTTTACAGTAAATATTCATGTCTAAAATAGCTAGCAAACTAAAATCAACATTCACCGTGTAAATTTATTGGAGCAGCTCAATCCCAAGCCTTTTTGTCCTCAATATAGTCTTTCACAGTATAATAGGCTTTCTGGCATAGTTTCAATATAATAATAATATAATGATATAATAATAATAATGTCACGGTAGATACAATAGGTACTCGTTCCTAGTTACAGGACAGAATTAAAACCATGTCTGATAGTACCTACCGTAAGTTCGCACCTAGAACGAAATTATAAAATTAGAGGTCAGCCATCTCGCCGTGCCGCGCCGTCCGCGTCGGTACGGTGCGTCGCCTGCGTCGTGCATAGCCAGAAAATACCTAAGTACCAAAGTTTACCATAGCTAAAGCCAAACCAAGACATAACCGATACCGACTGTTCGCCACATCCCATTGCCGCATTGTGTCGCGCGCGCAATCCCCGTTGTGTCGCATGCATGGTGCTATAAACTCCGTAATGGAGACAGTCCCCAAATCTTTAATGACACACTCAGGGTGATCATGTCAAATTATCTCATGTTCTGTGAAAGCTATGTTTGTTAGGTGAATAAGTTGTAAGTTGTTATCATTTTATTCGATTTTATTTTATTTTCTCTTTATAAAGTAAGTAAGTAAGTAAGTTTGATCTCTGACTTGTTATTTGTTTTTTAATTTGTCCCGGAACATTTATTGTAGGCACGCCACGGGGCGCTCCGGCACTTACACATGGCTTGTAAACAAAAGATTTCTATGAACCAATAGTAAACACATGACTGTTTCCTTTTATGGACAGACCAGGCCTAATTAGTTAATTACGCAACATGTTTGAGAACAATAGAAACTTTATAACTTTTAAATTTGGTATTTTCTAGTAAGACGTACAAAAATAAGTTCTAACTAAATTTCGTTTATGGAGATTCCCCTGCATGGGATTGGGATTTCCCTGTAAACAATGCTTTGTCTCGCGCGTAAGCCGCGCGCCACGCTGCAATTGTACTTTGAGACGCGAGCGCCGCAGTGTCTGTGTTGTAGGGAGTAACGATAAACCCGACTTTTTTTACTTTGTCTTTTTTGTCTTTTTTCGAAAACCAATGACGTTTTTTTTTTTAATGGATACTGTAGAATGGTAGTAGACCATGGTCTGAACAACCAACGTTTGTTCTAGCAAAACTGTGATTCAAATGTCACCGTGTATATATCGAAAAACAACCATATTACACTCACTCACTTTATTTTTGTTTCCTTTCTCTCTAATTTTTCATATGTTCAATGTCATGCACACCTGTTATTTGCATGGTTACTGTAATGCCAATTTTAGTTGTTATTTTTATTTGAATTCTAAGTGACTGTGCTGTTGGTGTGCTTATTCTAAATAAATAAATAAATATAGGTGGCAGGGGGGGGTACACTTCACAACCGTATAGGTGGCAGAGGGGGGTACACTTCATAACCATATAGGTGGCAGGGGGTAGGTAGGTACACTTCACAATCATATAGGTGGCAGGGGGTAGGTAGGTACACTTCACAACCATATAGGTGGCAGGGGGTAGGTAGGTACACTTCACAACCATATAGGTGGCAGGGGGTAGGTAGGTACACTTCACAACCATATAGGTGGCAAGGGGTAGGTAGGTACACTTCACAACCATATAGGTGGCAGGGGGTAGGTAGGTACACTTCACAACCATATAGGTGGCAGGGGGTAGGTAGGTACACTTCACAACCATATAGGCGGCAGGGGGTAGGTAGGTACACTTCACAACCATATAGGCGGCAGGGGGGGTACACTCCACAACCATATGGGTGGCAGAGGGCGGTACACTTCACAACCATGTAGGTGGCAGGGGGTAGGTAGGTACACTTCACAACCATATAGGTGGCAGGGGGTAGGTAGGTACACTTCACAACCATGTAGGTGGCAGGGGGTAGGTAGGTACACTTCACAACCATATAGGTGGCAGGGGGTACACTTCACAAACGATTCTAACAATTATTAGCACTTTAAAGCTTTATATGTCGCAAACGGATCCCTGAAACGAAAAATGGTTGTACAACGTCTGTCGGTACAGCTAATTTAAACTAAATCTTGTTAGTACAGTCAGCAAAAGAGATAAGTATCCAGGGTCATCGGATATAGTTGAAGTTTAGTAAGAAACCGATAAATGTTTTCGAATTAAATTTAATTGGATAAATGACCACTTTATTTTCTATTAATTTTATTTTATTTTATTCGTAAAATGAAACGTATATTAAAAACAATGATGGACAATGCAGAAGTATATTAAAAAGGAAATATTGAGTCGGCCTGTTCTTATGGGCCCCTCATCTTACTGCACGAATTTAGTCACTGGCGACACGCATCACACTGCAGCGGCAAACGAAATCTTTGTCCTGCGTGTCGTCAGGAGCGTGCTATCACCCGCATGCGGACCAGATCCGCGCGCGGGCGAGAACATGCATGACAGGAAAAGGGCCCCTACCTTTCTTCATAATACCTTGCTGAGATTAATAAGTTATTACTGTAATCTTTCCAGGCACTTTGTTGAAGAAAACCCAAACGATGAAACAGCGCAGGGCATCTTGGACGCCGCCAATACTTACGAAGATAGCGTCGCATTCAATAAGTCTAAAGTTATAATGTGCAAAGTTATCAGCAAATACTTAATGGGCAAAGCACAAGATAGGCAGTTTTACAAATATCTGCATTTCATCCCAAAATGAGTCATCAAAGTCATTAAAATCATCTCTTCCTTCTCTAAATACCTGTCTTGCATTTTTACTTGCATTTTTGTTACACGCCTCATTTTTTTTATGAAATGTGAAAAGTAAGTAGTATGGACTTTGGACCCCACAGCATAAAGGGAGAACTTAACAAATTTAGTTGATTACTCCCTCCTGCCCGCGACTTCGTTCGTGTGACAGTCACAAGACACCACAATATAGTAAATAACAGCAACAATTTGAATACACAATTTTAATATACAGCAACATATTATCTATCTATATATATAAAAATGAATCCCTATTTCCCTTGGTCACGGCATCACGCGTGAACGGCTGGACCGATTTCACATTTTTTTTTTTGTTGTTTTCGTTATTGTTAGGAGAAGGATCTTATGAAACAAAAAAATAAGGAAGTTGATCGGAACGTTACAAAATTTAAGAAAACTTAACGTCAATATTAATTTTACATAACTGTCAGTTGTTTGAAATAACTGACAGCAATTGACAGAGTGCGCGCTGCAAATATCGTTTAACACAGATGGATCGGTTGATAAATGAGTCGATATTTTTAGTTTTAGTCAATAGTCAAAACTAAAACTAAACGACATATGGCATTCATAGTTAAGTTATGACAACGTCTGTCGGGTCAGCTTCTATTATTATAAAATCGTAGCGAAGTCAAAATTGTACATCGAATATTTTTCATTAAATGGTTGTCTGTAAAGTCGGTTTATAACGTCTTGATAACGTCTTAAGGAGTGGAAGTGAGATCTATGCGTCACAACTCACAAGCCGAACGTTTAGGCCGATCGTGCCTCTCTATCGCTTGTTCCGCGCTCTCGCTAGCACGCTCGGCTCAGGCGGAACGTGACAATGAGTCATGCTTTTTCGTGCGTGCAGCCGGCGTTCATCGATTTATAAGACGTTATCACGTCAAAAATAATTGTTACGAGAGGTCTGGAAACGATTCTAATGGCGAATTTTTTTTGTTTTTGTTTTTTTGTGTGTTTATCTGTTTGTCTGAATGTATATTCCAGCATCATGCAATACTACTGAATATACATATTTTGTTCAAAGCTTATATATTCCCTTTATGTGTGCTCAGTGTACAGGCTATAAATTATCACTCTTTTTCCTATGGGGATGAAAAATAAAACATTATGTTCGTATTCTTCTACAGTTTACCACTAATTGAGCCAAAAGGTTAGAATATCGCAGATAGCTACTGATATAACCCTTAAAATTATTACCATCACGCTATACCTTTATGGAGCTAAAGTGCCATTCATGACAATAATATAAGAGTGGTTATTTTAGTCAACTTTCAACAAAGCAAATAGTTTAAAGGTTCTACGACTGCTTTGCAAACCTAAGTTCGATTCCCAACAATTGATATTTTTTGTACAAGTTCTTATTTTACATTTTGTTATAGTATTAGATATATTTATTTGATAGTTCGTAGAACATAGAAAGGGAAACAAAGTTTTTTATTTTTTTGCGCCTCGTTTGTCATCTCTGGTTATAATAAAAATAAATATCTATGGATAAGCGAATGTTCATGAGAAATCCCGTGTGTTTACAATCAACTATTATATTATTTTAGTGATAGCTGGTCGTCAGAAATAATTTGTAAGAATACATCAGTTAGTCACAGTGTTCTGTCGTTAGGTTGTATGTGCAGGAACGCAGGCGATCATTAATTCACTTAAAACAAAAACTTCGCAAGCATTGGGAAATTGCTACTGAAGGCTGCGGGTCTCGACCTCAGGACGAGCTGCTTCTCACACAGACATCTGTTTAATACATGGCACGCAAACTTAGAACAAAAAAAATCCACCGTATACCTACTCTATGGTTGGAAGAATAGAACAAGACAGGTCTCCTCGCCCCCTTCTCTCATTAATCACCCCTCTTACGCCCAGTGCCAAAACCATAGACAATTTACAAATTTAATTGTCAAATGTAGGCATTTTTCAAACTTTCACAAGTTTTGTTGTTGATCAAGTGAATTCTGCGTTGATTAATTTCCGTAGTTATTAAACCTCTCAGTGATTAAACTGTTATATTTTGCATTAGTAGTGCAAGATGTACAACAAGTGTTGTATCGGACATTGCGAGAAATAAACGAAAGGACGGTAAAATGCATCAGTTTCCTGTTAGTAACATAAGACTCAAAAAGTGGCTTCTGAGCAGTGATTATTTGCACAGCTCAAGCGCCCAAGAACTTTGAAAACTCTGTGTGCCCAAGAGACTTGGAAAAAACGTTCATCGCTGAGAAGTATTGGATCAAACTAGGTTCTCATCCATCATTGTTTTCGGCCGATGAAATCACCTCTGGAATACCCACAAATTGATGAAGGTTCGTACGTAATAAAAAAATGAAAAATGGAAAATCTCTTCAGAGATTGCAATTTAAGGTATTTAATAAATATAAAATAAAAACTTGATTATGTATTTATTTTGTTTCATTTACATATTTCTCAATAGTTCCCTGTAATTAATAAGTTACCGATGAGCTCATTTAAGACCTCATTGGATTTTAGCTGCTAACAGCAAAAAAATAATTGAGATCTGAATACATTAGAACGGGGTAATTGAGGCTTTCTGTGTGAACCTTTGCCAAACTCAATAACTAAATTAAAAAAAGACGTGTGGCACTCGGGGACTGCCGCGGTAAAGCTATTGCATAGCATTTTGTATCAACTTATGCAATTATAATTATTTATTTATTTTATTTATGCAGTATTTCTTTTTCTTTGATATTAATTCAAGTTACACTTTTTGAGCGTGGTGACCGATAAGAAAACTTTTTTTTTTTTTTTTACCTATACACCTATATACTTTCTCATAAACAGCTGCTTATGTATTCGTCCGATTTCGGAGCAGCTCGTCTCGATTCGTGCGAGCTTCGTAGAGTCGTACAATACGTCTAGTTGCACGCACACAAACACCGTGTCGAAGACTGCCGAAAAGAAACGACGTTAGACAATGCACGGCCTTCAAGCCACACCTCCGTGCCCGTCGGAGTGGGGAGCGTGAGGTTTTTTTTCGTTACGGAATTTCTGGATTCGGTCCCCGCGCTCAAGGCCCGCGATAGAAGCTATGCAATAGCTTAAAAAAAAGAACTGTCATGTTCTAAATTTCCAACTTTTGACAATCTATAGTTAAGCATTTTCTCTATAAGGGAGTTTGTCGTCTGATACTATGTAGTCTGTGGTAATAGCGGCTCGGAACATGAGACGACTCGTTGCGCAGTAACCAATTCACGTGTCAGCGGGGGTGAGGGGTGACGTACTGCGCAGCGAATAGGGCACGTCATAGCCGCCATTAAGTTTGAGGCGTACTGTACGTCGCGTCACTTGCTCCCACGAAATCAGTCCCGGGCCGACAGTCTCGACTACTTAGATACCGACGCTGTCGCTAACTACCGATCGCTAAATATTAAGGTGAAATGGAGTATTTTGCAGAAAGCTATAGAAACCAAGGTCAATACTGCTATTTCAATTACGAAAGCTGTATGCATTCTACACAACTTTGTTATGACGGAAGGTCGATCTACGTTTCAACAGGACATGGATTCTACTATTACTAGTGCACCAATATCCACCAGGACTCAATATAGATTTTCAAACAGTGCATTACAAACTACTTGAGATATTTTGTTGAATTATTTCAACGGAATTGGATCGATTACCTGGAAGAACAACTCATTGCCCGAAAACATAATCCAAAGCCATAATTTACATTCACAGCATTAACTTACAAAAATAAATCCTTACTTATATATTTATATATTATATTATTATTTATTATTAATTTATTAATATTAATATATTAATATTAATAATTAACATTTAATATATATTAATATTATAAATGCGAAAGTAACTTTGTCTGTCTGTCGCGCTTTCACGCCAAAACGACTGAACCGATTTAAATGAAATCCGGTACACAGATAGTCTAGAGCCTGAGCAAGGACATAGGCTACTTTTTAATGCGAAAAAAGGTTGTAGTGGGTTGAAAGGGGGGGATGAAAAGTTGTATGGAAGTATCGTCATTTTTAGATCTAGAAACTTGAAACTTATTTTTTAGACTGTTGATTGGATATAAATAAATATGACATTCAAAGTTTGTAAAAATTTTACCCTCAAGGGTGTAAAATAACAATAGGGAATAGGGGATGAAAGTTTGTATGGAAATATGTAAGGTTTAAGTGAATGTTTTATAAGTTTGCGACAAGAGACAAAATATTAGAGCTATTCTGATGTAACATTTACGGAGTCATTACAAAATGTGAAAATGAAGTTAACGCGAGTAAGAACCTTGCCAAGCACCGCGCCGTACACAATGAGCACTGTGCAGTCGCGCGGGGGCGGGGGCCTATTCCACGCGGACGAAGTCGCGGGCATAGCTAGTAATATAATAATTAATACTGTTTATTTCAGCTTACGCTAATATATTTATAAGTAGGTTTATTGGCCACATTTTTCGTAAAACGAAACGCCAAGATCTTATTTTCTCCTTGCCAAACAAAAAACATGGAAAAACAAGTAAATACCTTTTAATTGTTTGATTAGTTCACGAAGATCTAGGAGAAAAATAAACACGTAATAATGAATGAATGAATATTTGAATGTTAGGAGCTAGTGAGAAATTTCTATACGTGCTTAGGGCAGTCGCCCATACTTTATTTACCCATGTCCTTTCAATCACAACCGGTATTCATCGGTCCCGTCCAAGATATTTTTGATCCAAAGTGCATTATGGTTCCATATTGAAACCGTTGTAACTCCACATGTTTTGCTGTACCATTTTGAACTCTATCTCAAAGAGAAAGGAGTGTTTTCATTGTAGTTATTTTGATCAGTGTGAGTCAATGCTTACAAAATGGCCATCAGGTGTGATGCATCAGGATTTGGGGCTTTCGAAATCTGTTTACAATGTATTAACTGTTCTGTGCTAATCTTGGAATTTAAAGCATTTTGTCGACATATTTACTGTGTAAACATTGTGTTTACTTAACTTCTCAATTTATTAACAGCTTACGAGTGCATCCGTGAGCATTTGTTACGGATTTACAGTGTATATAATAGGTAATAAAAAATAAAATTGTTTATTTCAAGCAACAATACTCCTATAGAAACAGGATAAAAGGATACAGACACGATAACAAGCACAGACAAAAACGAACACTCACAAGGTAACAATATGTCTGCTGCAGCAGGCTGCAAAATTGCCCGATATATGGACAATCAATTCTGTTGACGATCATCGCCAATATTATAGTCAGCATCCTATTAAGGGGCTTACAAGAGCTGAAGCGCGGTCACTGTCGGATTGCATAGAAAAGAAAGAGACGCGCGATGACACAACGCTGGTAATTTATTGCAAAATATGAAGCAATTAAGGATTTACAAAAAATCTATTCATTAGACTAAAAAATTAAAACACTATTACGTTAGTATGTTACTTGTAGAATAATCTGACAAAAAATCTGAATGTTTGCGTGTATATTAGTATGGTTTTTAATCGTTAAAATAATTTTTTAGAGGTATCTTCGTGTTTTTTTTTCTATCATATCTAGTTAATTGTATTATGTTTTCAACACACTATCTAACTAGCATATATCCAGAAGAATATCATATATTTTTCTGATTTTAGTTACTGCAGTGGATCATATATTTTTAAGCATTATAAATTTGCGTTTAGGTCATGTAGTCCCCTTAATTTTGATTGCATTGCAGAGGTAATAGTCAGCTAATAACTAAGGTGAAAGCTATTTGGATACTAATGATTTGTTACAAAATCTGATTATTCTTAAAGCTGTCTTCATTATAGTACTTTTTTCCATTTATTATTTGGGACGAAAATCATAATTTTGTCTCAATCATACACTCGATTTTCGTGAGAAACATACGGTACGAAGACTTTACTTTATGACGGTACCTAGTTTATCGTTGTTTGGTTTTGATTAAAACAACAATAAAGTACTTAGTTCTGAATTCAAATTGTTATACACGATAAATCTAATAATTGATGGACATGGAAATTAGCATTCGTTTATATACGGAAATGCGATGATTCCCGAGGGACATTAAGGCGACAATAAGTGCCAGCGACCTTGAGCGAGCGGGAGGAGCATGCGAAACTTTTAAGCGAATCAAATTGCACAGAACTTTAGCGTCTACCCGGACATTGGTCAGCGATGCACTGCCGCCCGTCGGCGTCGCCAGCAAGAGCCCCCGCTTCTACGCGCATCAAGTTTTTTCGCAAAAACAACCCCCCTTAATTTATCAAACACAATAAAATAAAAGCCGTATACAAAAATTTGGGTAATTAAATTGTCTTTTAGATGGTGCAGATTTCATGAAAATACGCCCGATATTTTTTGTGTGATTATCGTTTTTGGGTTCGCGTTAGACATTACTTTACAAATTAATTACACAATGTTATAAAAATAAAATTTCAAATATTCACATATCAAATTACAAAGAAAATAGTCTAGTTTATCATATATTTTTTTCAAACAAATAAGACTATTCGTTTAGACGTGATGTTCAATTTGAAATCATTAAAACTCGTATATCTGCGCCAAGGTAGCCCGCGTTTTTTTTTTTAGGTTTTTTGAAATTTTCAGGTCAGTATCGGGTTGTATGGTGATCTAAATGTGATTCGCGACCGTATCAAATATGGCTTTACACAATTATAATCATTTGAATCAGTAATACAACTCCATAAGTTAGAATTGCCCTCAAATGTCATGATTTCATGAAATAGTCATTCAATAGGGTAATATGAACTTATAGAGATGTATTGCTGATTCTAATGATTATAATTCTGTAAAGCTATATTTGTTACGGTCGCGAATCATATTTTAATCAAAATATAATCTGACAAAAACCTGCAAATTGCAAAAAACGTAACAAAATTTGAATTTCGCGGACTACCCTGAAGGTTCCGCCATAGGAAATAGTTGTAATGTACCTACTTATTTACCTACACAGTTTAAAAGATTTCTGTGGTATTTTATTTCCGTTCAACATAGGTTATTTTTGACTTTTCATCCATTTGTATTTTTGTGCAGTCGTGTTTTATAGGTAATTATATTGTTTTTTTTTACGAAAGAATCCGATGCATCACAGTGACAACACCAGGAACACATACACTAACGTCATACTAATTTACGCCCACATTTTTGTTGGTTGATGTCATAGTCTGCGGAACCTCGGCGCCACCTTGACTTAGATATTAGCACGGCTACTTAGATCTTAAGATTGTATGCACTGTGGTGTTGTTGGACAGGTTTTTATGACTGCATTGTGGGATATATTGCAAGGTTTTTGTGGAATCACGGTTTTGATCAAATAACTTGGAGAGGCGGTTAAACTCTATACATCTATTCTACACATAACGTGGCCTTTGAATTCCGTTGCATTTCTGTCTTTCTCCCTACCACCATTTTAGATGTTTGATTGGTTTAACATCATCCGACCTCAGACCAGATAAAAAATCAAGACATAGCGCGGTCAACAGTGACGTGACGCTATTTTGTGAGGTGTAGTTTGGTTGTAAATGTATGCGTGTGACCATGTATGCACAGAGCAAGGTGTAGTTTTGCAGGCTTCACTGTATTGATCGTAGCGCTGTCTTGATTTTTTATTTGGTCTGCGCACCCGACTGAATGACGAAATCTAAAACTGATTATTATTAATAAACAAATAGGCGCATTGTCCACAGCGCGCGTGGCCACGCTACGCACGACCACGGTACGCAAGAACAAGTGTGGAAGACAAATGAATCGCGCAGAAACGTTGAAAACCTATCCGTGCATATCCTACGTAGCAATGTAGGCTACCTAGGGTTGACTTTATACAAAAGAGGCCCATAGCATAATCATAATGTTCCCACTGCTGGGACACAGGCCTCCTCTCTTTGAAAGGGAATGGGCCTTAAACTACCACGCGGGCCCTGTGCGGCTTGGTAAAGAGGCCCAGAGGGCCTAGACAAAGTAACATTCGATTAACGATAACGCTAGTTGAAAAGCTAAAATGTATGGGGCTGACATAGCTATCGAAATGTCACCTGATCAAAGGTCAACGAATAAAAATTAGCTAGACAATGTAAACAACATTCGATTATGAAATGAATCGACAGCGTCGAAAGATTAGGTACTTCCACAGAGATGCATAGCCAAGGGACACTTTTTGACGAGCGTTATTGCTAGTTTTTGGAATCGTTAGCGAAAGCGATAGCGATTGTAGAAATAGAATCGCTCCGAAGCGAATGCCATTTGTCTAGGCCCTCAGGTCAAGCATTAAACTGCTATGGCGAAAAATGCTTCGTCAATATCCTACCTTCGAGAATCTTCAATGCCAATGCAATAATCGTATAAACCGTTAATTGCAAACTAAATTAAGTCTAACCATAGTTTACGACGTATGGTGAATCTCTTTGCGTAATCAACTGATCTCATCAGATAGATAATTAACGTTTAAGTACTAATGGCGTTAATTCCACAGTTCTGATTGAAATTCCTATTATATATCTTCATTGCCGCATACAAGGTGTTATTGGGTCTTGTTGTAGGTACGGAAATGCTTAGGTAATATTACCATTATTGTAAACTAATGAGATACCTAACTAGAATGTTACAAGTTGTTGTGCCCCAAATGTAAGGGATCAAAAAAAAAAAAAAAAAAGAAAAAAAAAAAAAAACAATTTTCTTACGTTTTTTGCAATTTGCAGGTTAGTTTCAGATTGTATGTTAATTAAACAAAATATGATACCCAGCCGTAACAGGTATGTATTTACAGAATTATTGACCAAGCGAGCGCGAAGCGCAAGCGAAGCGTCTCCGTTTCAGCTTGGGCAAAAATGCTTTCGTATGTCCAGATGTCCGGCTGTTCAGCTACAGGTCGCATTTCTCAACCGATTCTCGTGAAATTTTGTGGGCAGGTTCGATAATTATATGGAATTTTTTGGCAGTTCAGATTTTCGTCATTTTCAAAATGGCAGGTTGAAAACGTAAAAAAAATATAAGTATTTCAGCCATTTCGCGCTCTTCGCGCGCGCTTTTTGTTTTTTGGTGGACATTTAGCAGAGACAGACTCGGGTCTACAGCTCATAGAGCCAATAGTAATTTCAAATCATCAATACAACCCAGTTCATATAATCCCATTGAATGGCTCTTTCATGAAATAGTCTAGAAGAGAGTTTATGTATAGAAATTTGAAATTAGCGGGCTACCCTGGCGCTTCCTCCTTAAACATAACTGGGTAAATGAGGATGTATGTACATAGGGTGACAGGGAAATCGACGCACAACCTGTAACCATGGACTCAGTAAGTACCTACATAATTCTGGACCCACTACGTTGTTTTTTTTTTTAAATCTCTTTAGCGTTCCATAGTCAAAAAAGCCATCGGGGTATTAGACCACCAGTCATTATTATTTTTAATGCCTTTGTAACGAGGGTACAATAAATATTAAACTTAATTGGGGTGACCCGATTAAGTTTAATATTTATACTTGGTTCATTATAATTATTGATATTATGTTCTTTTAAAAACGAATTACCTACTGAAGATCTCGCTCGACCGCAGAATCCAGATTTTGATCTAGTGACACTGGATTGCAGCGCTGGATTGCAATACTGGATCATTGTAAATGGAACAAAATATAACCATCGACAGTTACTACTCAAAACTTTCCTCACGACCTGTCCCTCATTCCTTAACAAAGCGTTAAAAACAAAAGAAATGCTAATTACGCAACACATCCTGGTCAAGCTGATTTACTTAAGAAAAGGTGGCGGGAACTTATGTACAATATGAACGTTTATGTTTACTTAAAGGTGGGTCCAAACCGCTGCATTTCCATGGATGCGGCCAGCGCATTGGTGGCTCAGTGGATACGGCGCCTGACGAGTTGTATGTCGTAGGTTCGAAACCAGGCAGACTTTGTGTAAATTATTTCTTCACCATTGCTCTCAAAAGATTGAAGGAAAACATCTTGAGAAAACCTGCATGTAATAGCACCTAATATTCGAGGACATGATGTGACATTCACCAACCCGGCCCACGCTCTTTCACAGAGAGGAGGCCTGTGTCCCAGCAGTAGGAACATTAAAGGCTGATTATGGGCAGCGCAGGACCAATCGTTGTCTCCGAGTGTCATGAACTCATGACTATACGGCCACAGCGTCCAAGTAAAGTACCGCAACGAAATGCGCACCGCGCACTTGGCCGTAAAGACCACAGTTCGCACGGCGTGCCAGCCGATTGTATACAACTTTACTATGAACGTCGGCCATCTTAGCCAGAGCTGCTGCGACTAAGGTTATCATATTAGAAATTAAAGGCTCTTGTTTGTACTCATCTTAATATTTTACATGAAAATTAAACATGTTTGCTAACTAAGTAGGCATTGTTTGCGAATAACTGTGTGTGCGTGTGTCGCATCGTCATGTTTACATAAAGGCATTATGTCTGTCTTGGTGCGTCTTGTTGTGTAATACCTCTATGCTTAAATAATTATTTGATGTCTGCGATACTAGTTACTCTTTAAAGAGTACCATCTACCGCTAAACGTTATTGTACCTCCAAGCAGTTTGCTGTAGCATTTCTTTCTGGGAGTCTTCAGTCTTGATTGAATACTTACACTTATATAACTTCTGTAGACATGTCGCCCAAAGGTCTTTTACATGTGGTTCCTATCAAGATCGTCATAAGCGAACGTACAGTCGCGAGCAGGTGAAGCTAAACGAAACTGTCAAATTTCTCCAAACGATTTTAAACGTCAAAATGTTGATGATTAAGTTAAAAATCGAATGAGAAAAACTGACAGTTTGTGGTAACTTGATGTGCTGCAACTGTATTAAGTATATCATTATGTATAGTCGACGTCGTAATTGCATATGATTGACGTGTAAAACGTGTTTCTACAAACCTACTTAATTATAGAAATAATATCATTTATCTTACATCATTCACTTACCACTTTTGACTTAATCTCCCAGACCTGTATAGAATAGAATAGAATTTATTTGCAAATATGGGTACCTAATACATAAGTAGTTGTAGGTATCTTAATACAGAGTTCTGCCATATTTCACCATTCGGCATGCAAACATTTTCATTATATAAAATTGTTCAAATTTAAATTCTCATTTAAACATTAACTTAATTATTACACTCTCGTAAATAAAATTATTAAAATTCAAATTTTCATTAAAACATTCACTTAATTATTACATTAAACCTACATTAAATAAAATTGTCATTGAAACATAAAAATAGTGGTCAAACTTATTTAAACAAACAAACATTAAAATTACAGGTCATAGATAATACATAACATTCCTTATGTAGAACAATAATTAATATGGCAGTTATTAATTAATTAAACTGTACAACTGTCACATTGCAAAAATAGACCGTGACGTTTTATGACGTGTAAGTGTCATTCAAACTTAGGGTGATAAAGCATTTACTAGGTTGACCATACTTCCGCTTTCAGTTCGCTTATCCCACAGAACGCCAACATTGGATAACTAATACATTATTATCCCAATAATGCTATCAAACAATGTACCTAGTCTTTTTCCAACTTTGATGGGCCAGCTGGTATTCAGTAGCATCCGTTTAGACTGGAAGTATATTATAGCCTAGTATTTTACATGGAGCCACTGCCTATCTGAGCTCCACAACCGAGTTACTGGGTAACACGATACCCATTGGTAAGACTGGTTATAAGACTTTTGGGCTTCTGAGTACCCGTAACGACTGTCAATGATCTACGAATGGCAGCCGAGAGCACCGGGCTTTTCGAGGCACGGACGGGTCTCGATGTAGAATGGTCACCCATCCATAAACCGACCGCGGCAAGCGTAGCTTAACTTAGTTAAGAGCCCCTTGTTATAATATAACCCAATAACGAATAAATAAATGAAAGAGTTTGTACTCTGAAAGACCCGCCATCTTGTTTCTATCTGTCAACGGCCGGTAAACGGTTATTATTTGAACTCGATTTGAAACAAATATTATCATTATTGATAACCTTGGCATTATTATCGATGGTTAATTCATGAAATATCTTTTTAAATGTGAATGCATGATTTAAAAAACCCACCTCAGACCGAATGCAAAAGTTTTAGAAAATCTGGAAAGAAAAATCTGAAAGTCTGGTGTAAAAAAAAGAACAGCATGTTCTTTAGAAAACTATTTAAGTTGATTTTTTTTAAAGTATGGTATGTTAAAAACTGGTTGTATAATCATTTGTCTTTTATTTTGAGCTTTTGGTATGAGGTGGATTTTAAGTCATCTTGTACAAGGTGTGTTTTTACAATCAAAGTCCAATTTGTACGAACGTTTAATCATATTTATTTTCATAAAAAAATTGCTGAATTAATCTAATTATTCATCTTCGAATATTTTATCGCCAAGCGCCAGAGTTGCCCGCGAAATTAAATTTTTCTTAAGTTTTTTGCAATTTGCAGATCAGTATCAGTTTGTATGTTGAACTAAATATGATTCGCGGCCGTAACAAATATGACTTTACAGAATTATAATCATAAGAATCAGCAATACAACTCCTGAATTTAGAATTGGCCTCAAATGTCTTGATTTCATAAAATAGTCATTCAATAGGATAATATGAACTTAGAGAGATGTATTGATGGTTTTTATGACTATAATTCTATAAATAAATATCTGATACGGCCGCGAATCATATTTAGATCGACATACAACCTAATATTGACCTGCAAATTTCAAAAAACCCATCCGCCAGAGCTGCCTTGGTCCATGGTATAATTATATACTTCGCCAGGTATAGCATTCCGGTCACGGGAGTGACACAAGCCTACGTCATCACCGCTGTGTTACCAGTAGTGCGTTATAATAACTTCCCAATCGATTTTATTACCTGTGCGAATCCGATAAAATAAAGAGGTTTTAACTAATAATTACGTTGGTATATGTTTAAATTGAATTGTTTCGTTTGATTAGAAAAATGAAACGACAATTTAAATAGTTTATATTTTTTTTTAACAGAGTGGTGACGGAAAATCTTTCCATAATTCGTGTTTTGTTGCAATAAAGTGGCAACTGGATAGTGACGTAAGCATGCGTCACTCCCGGATTGCCAGACCTTGTTTTTTAGACCATGCCTTGGTCCATACGCAGCTCGCAGGTTCAATATTGACTGGTTGAACTAATATTGAGGTCGGTTGGTCTTCAATATTGACAGTTGACAGTTTCAGGTGTTGCCATGTTTGGTTGTAAAAAAACACCTCATCCAGGATGAGGTGTGTTTTTACGCTCATTGAATTATACGTGGCTTTTATAACTGTGGGATGTTTGTATGACCGAGGTGTGTTTTGCAACAGTTTGTCTTGCCGTAGAGAATATTATGTAAATCTGTCATAAACAAGATTTCGGCAAAAGTGATCTCAGGTGGGTTTTTACAATCATGCATTAAATCTACAGATTCTGTAGCTTTATGTTTCTGTTTAACAATGCTACGAATGGTATACTTTATATATTTTAGTTTCTCGTTGGTGAAGAGATGTCACATGGCAACAACAGCTGTTTTAGCTCCCATATTTATGACCACTTAATAAAATATTCTGTCGGTCAATCACATTATCAGTTTTTTTCCAATATTGGGTTGTTAATAATGCTCTAATTCTGCAAACGGATCCGTTTTTTTTTGTAGCCCTCAAGAGGGTAGCTAAAGGATCCGTTAAATATTTTTTTGAGAATTAATTCCGAAAGGTATATGTGTATATCACACTAATATTAAACTTTCATACAATAAAGAAATCGGGATGTTTTGTCAAGTCGTAAAAACCGTGTGAAGCAGGGGCCGGCAGCTTGTAGACCATAAAAAAGATCATAAACGGATAGTTTTTCAACAAAAAAGAAACATTAGTATGTAAAGCATTCGATGTCTCTATTTTTTCTTAAAAAATACTCCAAAATTCAACCTTGACAAGCTTTTAAATATCAATACTGTGTAATTGTGTATACTGCGTAATTTTTATTTAAACTACTTTGTAAGCTTTTCCTTTATAATTTGAATTATGAATCTTAATTCTAGCCCTGTTGCTATTGAATGTCGTTTCCAGAAAGAACACAGGTTTTTAACCTAGTCATTTTAATTAGGCAAGAATACGACACTCTTTTTTTTTTCAAGGATGTCAATATAATCCCTTATGATTGAAAGGAAAGCTGATATAAATCACCCTTTGCCTAGTGTATGAATGACTATGGACGGAATAATAAAGGCGCTGCTCCACAGCAGCACGGCTAAGCACGAAAGCGTGCCTGGCAAAATCTCTCCATGCACATCTTACTTAGCTTAAATACTGGAACAAGGGCATAAAGTGCATGCGTCCTTGAATTCGAAATTCAAATCCACAAATCGTAATTAGGGCTCGTTACCACTGGCCACCACTCCTTTTGGGCTTCACCCGAAAGAGATAAAAAACAAAAAACAAAAAAATGAAGTGTCTAATTTTTATTCCCAAAAAGCTGTTGCGATTGCGTTTGTGAGTTATAGAAATACAGATATTTGTAGAACTGGCTATATCGAGCTTTTTCCAATAAATGTTTGCTGATTGCTTTGCACATTTTGTCTTTAGACGTATTAAATTCGACGCTGTCTTCGAAGGTGTTGGCGATGTCCAAGATGTCCTGCGCTGTTTCATCGTTAGGGTTTTCTTCAACGAAGTACCTGGAAAGTTTGCAGTAATAACGTATTAATCTCACCAACGTATTATGAAGAGGGGTAAAGAACAGGCCTACTTTACATTACCATTATAATATAAGTATCATTACAATATCCGTCTTTGACCTCCAGCTTGGCCACAATCAGATTAAGTACATAAAATCACATCTGTTAGTCGGAGGTATAAATGATAAATGATTGTATTTCTGTAAATAGGTTTGTACAACCACTTTTACACGTCAATGATATTTTAAAACTAGATGAGGTCGGCGTTTCCTATCTGAGTACTCTTAGAAGAAAGGCCGAAACAAACTCAGAGGTCACAGTCTCTTTTAAAGTCCAGACATAATCTTGGTCAGCTCATGTGAAGACCATGTAGATTTGTGTCTGAAATGGTCTTTTGAGGAAAAACCACACAGAGTGGACCTGTCCAGTCGGTGCACGCATTTTTCAGTAATCGTGCAGCTCAACTCAGAACTTGAGAAGCTCAACGATATAAGGTAAACTCATGTAATAGGGGGAGAGCCTATATTCCCAACAATCTTACTCGAATTTAGATTCCAAGGTGCTACTGAAAAATTCCTGATGCAATAACCCACAAATACCACATTGCCCGTCCTAGAATTCGACCCCAGGACCTCATTTACAGCGATCGGATAGGCAATCAGTACAAATTCAAATACATACAGTATGTCACATAGATACTTATGGTAGTTGTGGTACATAAATGTGGTGCCATAATTTAAAATCATTGTGTCACTCACTATGTGGTGCCTTGCAATGCGTACAAATATTACTTACACAGTTATATAATTACATATAGAACAATCTAGAAAGATGACGAGAACTCACCTCAAACAATTCCTCATATAAGTGAAGTGTTCCAAGAAGCAGGAGCACGGTCCAAACTGGACGAGCAGAGGCGTCATAGGCGAGCTACTGAGTGCGTCCAAGACTTCATGCCTGGACTCACTGCGCCGCCTCGCCTTGTCCACATAAGTCTCTTCCAAGGCTCGCTCCCCAAACTTCTTCAAGTACAGTTTCCTAATCAAAGTTGACGTCATGACCGGCATTTGTTTGTTGACATTCATCTCGAAGGTTCTCTTGTTGTACTCCTCGTGTTGCTTGTCTATTGCCACGTCTCTTTTCACCTCTGTGATAATGGATTCAAGGTCCTGAGTCAAGGATAGGGTGTCAATTTTCTTGCAGAGTGTCTGGATGAACCAAGAGCCGTACAGTTCGTTTCTGGAAGAATTCAAGCAATGATTGAGATTTTGAGAATGCTGGACTGTACTGCTGGTTCAAGTTGAAAATAATTTAACTGTTGATGAAATTAGAACACAATTTATTGGTTTGTAGAGTCTAAAGTAACAGCAGGTGAGAATGGAGGAGGAAACTGCATACCCCAAGTAAATTGCGACAAGGGCAGGCAGATGAAGACTGCAGAGAAGTCTTTTTATAGTTTTCCACGCCAAAATTAACAAATAAGAACACTTTTCGTTAGGTATTCGAACATGACTGTAACACGAATATGTCATAATTCAGGGTGGCAGAGACATCGACGCACAAACTCCATCGATTCAGCACATGATTCTACACCACCTAGCGTAGAAACGTTGGAACGAAGTTCCTTATCGCATGGTACGGACTTGGCGGATGGGGACTAGGCGTAAAAAAGTCTATGAATTTTCCGTCACGACCCTTTCTTTGTCTGTTTGGTTGAACGCGCTAATCTCAGGAACTACTGGTTGGAATTGAAAAAATCATTTTGTGTTGGATAGTCCATTTATCGAGAAAGGCTTTAGGCTATATAACATCACGCTACGATGGAGCGGAGTATAAATGAAAAATGTTGCAAAAACGGGAAAAAAAACCTTTTAAGTGCTGCCGTTGCGTACGCTGCGTATACAGTTAAAATTACGCAAAAATCATGTATGACGGAATTGATCCCCATCAAAAGTTCAAAAAACAAGTCCGCGACAACATAATTATGTCTATCTTTTAAGGTTGACTCAATATAACCCTTTTTATGTTTATCAAACTTGTTCTATGGATTTTCTAAACATACTACGAAAGGAACTTCGGTCCAACCGAGTGTTCCACGACACTAATTTTTTCGTCGGTTATCAAAAAAAGAAGCTGTTGTTTCATAGATGCCATAGGAATCTTTTATGACCTCTCCAAGGCATTTGACTGAGTTGAACACTAAACCTTGCTCTTAAAACTTGAGCATTATGGACGAGATAAATTTGCGCTCAGCTTAGTAGAATCTTATTTAAATGATAGACAGCAAAAAGTCCAAATAAATGGTATCAATTCATGTGGTTTAAAAGTAAAAATAGGTGTTCCACAAGGCTCACTATTGGGTCCTTTCCTCTTTTTAGTATTATATTAACGATCTACCCCATTTATTAAAAAAACAACCACGAATGGTGTTACTTGCTGACGATACTTCCTTAATTTTTAAGATAAATAGACGTGCATCAAATCTTGACGACGTAAATAACGCCCTACTGCAGGTACATGATTGGTTCACTGCTAATAATTTAGTATTAAATGGAAAAAAACGAAATTCATAAGATTTGCTTTACCGAATGTTAAAAGTAGTGATTATGACATAGTATTGAATAAAGAGAAACTATAATTCGTTGATAAAACTGTTTTCCTGGGGATCACGCTCGACTCAAGGCTGCAATGGGGTCCTCATTTAACATCTCTTGCAGGACGGCTAAGTTCAGCAGCATATGCTGTGAGAAAAATCCGTCTATTTACTAATGTAGATACCGCGAGGCTAGTCTATTTCAGTTACTTTCATAGTATCATATCTTACGGTATTTCACTATAGGGACGGGCTGCAGATATCGAGTCTATTTTTATTCTGCAGAAAAGAGCCATCAGAGCAATATATTGCCTCCGCAGGCGCGATTCTCTGAGGAAACTGTTTAAAGATATTAACATCATGACGGTACCTTGTCAATATATCTATGAAAACATCATGTACGTAAGATTTTTTTTAAATCTTTTCAGTAAAAGAGGTGAAAGACATAACTATAGGACTAGAAATAGGGACCCAACAATAGGGGTTCAACCAGGTTTCAGACTGGCTAAAGTAGACTCATCCTTCATGGGGTACTGTTTAAAATGTTACAATAAAATACCTCCCCTCATACTCCAACTGAATGAAACGAAATTTAAATCTTGTATAAAACGCACACTATGCAGCCAAGCATATTATAAATTGGGCGATTACATCGCTGACAAAGATGCTTGGCTCAACGCTGGTCCTGCACCACAGGGGCGCATAAGTTAATTGATTAGCATTCGAAAATATTGTTGGAGCTGCTGAAGATTGTAAAAACTATATTTGCATTGTATAAATTCAATCTCTTAACAATTTATAATTGAAAGAAAGAAAGAAAAATGCGTTTATTGGCATTGCAGCAACAAAATACACCTTAAAACTAAAAAAAACAGAAAAATTAAGATTACAATGCTAAAGGGCACAAGCAGGGCAGGGGGCAATTGCATAGCACATGGTGTGAGCAGTATGTACCTACTTTATAGCCACCATTTACTAGGTTCGTCTTTCATTGACTTGAATGTGCCCTGGCGGCTGAGAGTATGTCATGCTCACTCAAATGTCGCGCTGGTGGTGGCGTGTGTGTTGAATCATTAAGTTCCCTTCAAAATGGTTGAGCTGAATGGTACTGATCCATGCGTCATGTTCGTGAATGGGCGCCGTCACTAGGGTCTGGTCATTTCTTAGCTGCCACGGCTTATTTTAATATAATTTAATATTTGAATTGTTTTTGTCTTTTTATTACGGACGCTTTTAACGTTCTGCATCGTTCTCACATGTATAATTTCAACATGAACGATGTAACCAATATCTTGTAACCATATTTTGATTTAGAAGAGTGTCCATGGAGTTTCTTGCCCGTTCTACTCCATAGGTACCTACTACGCTTTGGAATAGGCAACTAGCTTCATCTTTCTGACTGACCGACCCCTTGACAATTCAAAAGTGCTTGTAATTGGTTTATTTGAAATAAATGTTTTGTGTTTGAGTTTGAATAGAAAACCTACGTGGTGAAAGTTTATGGGACAGCAATTTCTTTTTTAATTACCTACCGGCGAAAAATGTCAATGCAGGAGCGTTCAGAATCCTGTGCTGAATCCATGGTAACAGTTTGTGCGATGTTCCTGCCACCCGGTACAGGTAAAATGATTCGCGTGTATAGTGTATTTCTTGATATTTGGTAAGTATATGTATTTACTAAAAAAATCTTATATGAGCCATATCACCGCTACCGAAAATAACCGGGTATTGTTGTCGTTCAGTTAACCTTATTTCGGTTAGTTAGGGTACAAAACTTGGTACCTGTGCGAAGCACGACCTGGATAAGAACTATGGAGGATCAGCAAGTCAGATTCCACGGGCAGGATGTATGGCTCCAAGTCTTCTTCATCGAGGTCCTTGCGAATCTTGCCTGAGTGGAAGACTGGGACACCTGTCATGATTTTGGTACCTCGGCATGCCTGAAAACGGAAACGTTAAAGTTTATACGGGATGGAAGATCATATCTATACACTATCTGCCTCCTAAGGGGGCAGAGCCAAGTTGCCCGCGAAATTCAAAATACTATAGAGAGGCTATGCGAAGAACTGTCATAGAAAAACTGTGATCCCATGTCTCAGTGACGCCATCTAGCATAATATAGCAAAATTAGAGCGGCATGTAGGCGTACTACGCTAGACTGAGCGACTTTTGCCCACTAGGACAAATGTATCGGATTACGATTTTGTTCGCTATGTCCCGTCTATTGTTGAGTAAATAAATGAATTTCTTTGTTTTTTTGCAATTTTCAGGTCAGTGTCAGGTTGTATGTTGAACAAAATATAATTCGCGACCGTAACTAGTATGTATTTAAATATTTACATAATTATAATCACTAAAATCTTCAATAGAACCCTCTTAGTTCATATAATGCTATTCATGGATATTAGTCATTCAATGGGATACATCCTAATATAAAATAATATCTCCCTATAATAAAATGTACTCTGTGATACATCCTGACAATTGCAAAAAATGTAAGAAAATTTTAAGTCTGTTATTTTTTTTTGTATAAATGTTTTTATTTTTCACTTTTTAGGTGTGATACCTACCCCACACAAATTCATAGACCACTAGTTGTTATGTAAATAACAGTGACAGGAAGTTATTATAATATTATCAATGGTGCCGATTCTCTTGTACACCGAACTAAACTAACTAAACTCTCACTAAAATTCCTTACTTATGGCTATAGGAATCTTAAAGCTATTCTGCAAAAAAATCTCTAAAAAAAGATTTTAACGCAACTAAAATTTAATTTGACAAACGCGACTGCACGTGGTACTTGTTTGCCCTACCCCGTGATTTTTTTTTAGAGCCGGAGGCACGCGTTTGCGGCAGCCTCGACGTGTATTATATGGAATTTTTCAGTTTTTTTTTAGGAAAATATTACCTACATGTAGAGTTTTAGGGGTTTAGGGGTCTCACAAAGGAGGTCGTTTCTTTTTATTTCAGCGATAGGGCACACCGTTTTCGAGATATAAGCAAAATAAATTAGGAAAAAAGATACCGTACTGTTTTTGCACCTGAAGTCGAAGTGTTGTGGTCTTGTGGTGAATTTTAGTCAATGATAACTAATTATATTCCACACCTTTTTAATCGCGCTTAAAAATAGCCAGACGACCAAAATTTTTGGTGAAAAACATCAAAGTTCGTCAAACGTTCAGAATTGGCATTTCCACTAAACTAATAATTCAGTGCCATCTTAGTGCTGACAAACTAAACTATAGTTAAGTTGTGTCACTTTAGTCTATTTCAGAATGAGAAATCGTCATTTGACAAGATAAACAAAATTTTTGTGAATTTTTGTCTAGTTTAGAGAATGTTGTGACAAGAGAATCGGCACCAATATACACTAAATGGAAAAAATACGTATTATTGAAGCTAACTGAAAAACTACCCAAGCAAAGTTAATATAATATGTATGTGGGACCACCCCTGAACCATACCCTATCCATTAAAAAAATTATTTGAACGAGACGCAAAGTTGCACTTTATCGTATTATCTATTATCAAAATAATATCAATCATATGAAAAACAAGTTCCGCTTAAATTTAGGTAAACCCAAAATAAATAAACACCAATGATTCATTCGATGAAAATGTCTTTGTGTTTTCAAACTTTGATGAAATGTGTATTGACGAATCGTTCAAGTATTCTTATCAATGTCAGATGTTTTGCGATCGAGGCCATTATTGAAGAGGATTACCAACTGTCACAAGGCCGGAAGGAAATCTCATAAGTTTGACATTTTATTCAAGGTTCTGAAAAGTTTAAAAACGGATCTTTATAATATGTCAACTTGAATCACAACTCGATAGGTCTATTACAAAAGACAGTGTGGTATAACCCACAGATTACTCCTTAATAATAATCACAATATTGGTGCACTTGCATAGTGCGTTCAGGGATAATCGTCAGTTGGTGCCTCATTTCATCGAGAGCGTCTAACAGGCGTCTGCGAGTTGGCTTCAGCTCCTCGTACGCCGTCCTGTTCCGGGACCACGCGGTCCCGAGATGTGTCAAAATCAAAATATTATTAAATACAATTTTTAAATTATTATATTTTTTTATTTAAGGGTGATCTGTGGGTATAACCAGACTGAAATAGCGTGGTGAGGTTGACACCTAAATGCTGTCACCGGGTGATCTTATTGAGATCAGCTATCTCCACACAACCTTAGAAAAATCTCTACTCTCTAGTAAGGAATACATTTATAGCCACGGCATAGACTCTTTTAGGTGAGCAAAAGTTGACTTAGGGAACCGATTTTGTGATAGCTACCTATGTATATAGCTTGCCATCGTCCTGAAAATGATGATACCGGACATGGCTGTTTCGGGAGGTTCCTGTTTCCGATAAGGCGGGAGGAAACACCCGGGTGTTGTCCAATGACAATGTGTGGATCGACCGGAGGACACGGTGGAGCATACGGTGGAGGTCTGCCCGGCTTGGGCGGAGTATCGCCGTGTCCTCGTGGCGGCGATCTCTCGCTTCCGGCCCTGGTCCAGGCCATGGTACGGTGCGAGAGGGAATGGGAAGCCGTTACCTCCTTCTGCGAAGCAGTAATGCTCGCGAAGGAGAAGGCGGAGCGCGTGAGGGTGAGGCAATCGTTGCGCCCTCACGCCCCTAGTTGCCGCAGGAGGAGACACCCTGGGCGTCGGGAGTCGATGGCCGACTCCCGGCCACCGTAGGCGCGGGCTTGCGGACGGCGAGCAATGGGCAGCTTGCCGTCCGGTAAGGACCAGGCCCGGGTCGACGGCGCGTTGTGTTCCTCGCGCGCCTCAAAGAGATGGAGTCCGATAGGGCCGATGCCTGAAGGCGGTCGCGGATTGTTCGAAAGAGTTACTGTGGCCCTGGCGCACAGGCAACTGAAGGAACACGGGTGGGTTTTAGTCAGTAAGAGTCTGACACGCCCTTCCACTCCGCCCAGAGCGGGAGAGGTCATTTGACGACATCCACCCAAAAAAAAAAAAATACCGCCACATATATAAAAAGCCACATATATCTTAATCAGAATTACGAATCGTACGAACATAAAAAACTGGTTTAAGTGTCACTGCAAACTAAAAAAAAACAGTGTCTGCTGTTGAATTAAACGTTTTATTAGTACACAAGAGGACGCTGCTAGACTCCTGCGCATGGCCAACATAGAAACGGAAGACAAAGTGATGGATTGCAGAAAGATTTCTACGGCGCGATTTCAAAATTCAAGTAAATAATGACTTTTTCATACGAAAGTGACTTGTCTTCTTGTCATAGAGTAGAGATAGAAGTGGTCATGGCTACGCATGCAGAGTATACCATTTAACTGCCAGACAAAGGTTTCTCAAATATCATGCCATTTAGCTCGAACCTTGGCTACTCTCATGCAAACTATATATAGTCACCCAGCAAAGAGCGTGTCTCCACTAAGCATGCAGCGTCCTACCTCACGTTTGCCGATTCACATTCTTCCTTCAAGAACAAGTCTACCCCAACGGGAATCGGAGAACTCACCTGAATTATAAAAATCTTTGGTTTGGTCACAAGAGTGGGCTTGGAGTAGTCCTTGAATTGGTTGATGACCTCAATCTCGCTGTAAAGTTGGTCTTTGGCCCGCAGCATGCCGTTGTTAGAGCCGTGTGTTAAGATAGCAACTGCCACACAACCGTAGTCCGTGAAGTCCCGTTCGCTGACTGAAATGACATGAACAGTTAAGTTACTGTTTATTTAAATGATTATTTGTTACCAATCAGGTGATATATTGAGACAGCATTCTTGAATGCCGTTTGCCTGTCGTTGAATTTCATTAACACTGTTTGCACCTAAGATACAGACGCTTGGTTAAGTTTAGATCCACTGTTTTAACTATATTATTAGTTACTAATGTAATAACAGATTTAAAAAGATTATGTAGTACATTCGATATTAATTCGAACACCTCGTCCACGATAAGCTTACTTTTATTTCACATATAAGTAGCTTTTTCAGAACATGACCCTAGCTATGGCCGGTTTGCAGCTCTACTCCTGTAATGTGCGCAGTTTCCTAGGTTAGATTACTAGAAAGGTGGCAAAAAGAGCCATCACATAGCCGTTAACTACGCATTCTGTGTAACAAACTGTGCATAAATTAGTGCTGGGAAACGACTTCTATTTTTGGTGTGAAAAGTCGCTGTTTGCGGCAGTGCGCAATTTAACGTACGCAAAACCTTCTATCTAGTCATCACTAGATAACTAGAAAGGTTATAAAAAGAGCCATCCTAGGTTCTTTGTTTATCATCATAAAACAAAGAACCTAGGAAACTGCGTACGTTACGGGACTAGAGCTGCAAACCGGCCGTAGCTAGAGCAATGTTCTGAAAAAGCTACTTATTACTGGACTATAACTGGGAGCCTTCTGGTTATGGAGCTATATACAGGGTTAGTTTTCAAAGACCAGCCAAATTTAAGGATGTGGTACAGACCATCAAACTGAACAACTCTCTCCATGGGACCAATATCATCATCGCGAAAAATTTATAAACTGTCCCATACAAAACTTCAATACCTACTCGACCCAAATGTATAGGACCGCTGTTTTTTTTTTCGCGATTACGATATTGGTCCCAAGGAGAAAATTGTTCAGTCTGATGGTCTATACCACACCCTTAAATTTGGCTGGTCTTTGAAAAATAACCCTGTATGCTATGTCATATAGCTCCATAACCAGAAGGCTCCCAGTTATAGTCCAGTACAAAAAAAAACACAATGACAGGGACTATAAGTGACTCTCAGCCTCGTTATGCGTCTTTTTACACCCGTTATTCATAATCAGCCTGTAATGTTCCCACTGCTGGGACACAGGCCTCCTCTCTGTGAGAGG
The DNA here is from genome assembly GCA_916610205.1 of Griposia aprilina. Taxonomy (NCBI): domain Eukaryota; kingdom Metazoa; phylum Arthropoda; class Insecta; order Lepidoptera; family Noctuidae; genus Griposia; species Griposia aprilina. The sequence continues at coordinate 17,019,723 of OU744304.1, read as the reverse complement.
GAATGGGCCGTAATCCACCACGCGGGCCCAGTGCGGGTTGGTCGATGTCACATGTCTTCGAATTTTTGGTTCCAGGACATGCCGATTTCCTCCCAATGTTTTCCTTCACCGTTTTGAGAGCAGTGGTGATGAAATTATTTACAGAAAGTAAACCGTCTGTCTGAGTTCCAACCTGCGACCTATAAGTCGTACCTCGCGCCCGTTACCGCTGACTTAACATTATAGTCATTTAACTTGACTATAATGTTAGTTAAGTAATGAAATTGCTTAAATAACTTACAGTTTTTCAGCTCCTCAAAAAGGGCATCTTTCGTCAAATTGTCGTGTGGTGTAACTTCAAATCCGAAATTCTTGAAAGTCCTCGTCAAAGCGTCCACGTCTTTCTCTGTGCCAAGCCTGGGTTGGTGACCATCAATTTCTTTCTGATTAAAAATAACCAGTGCATGTTTGTCAAAGGTATCTAGTTCATAAGTCGTCGCTTCCTTGGGTAAAGCTCTGGTGTTGACCAAAGAACATTTTCTCTTTGAATCAATATTATCAATTGTATCTAATGCTTCATCTTCAATATTTAATTTGTCCATAGAACTCTCTCGCAGTTCTGCGTTTTCTACGATTTGAACTTTACCACTTTCTTCGTATTCTGGTGCTCCTGACATCATAGCGTCTAAAGACACTCGGTTTTCATTGTGAAAAACTGCATCATCCACATCAGCTCGTAAAATAACAGCGTCTTTACTAGAACCTTCTTCTGTATCGTCAACTCCACTATTATCATCCGTTAAGGTGGCATCATCTATTGATTCTAAAGTCCCCGTGTCGCTTTTGGTATCTCCAGCACTGTATTGGGTTTTTGTTTTTTTACCTCTTTTTTTCTTCTTGCCTCGGCTTTTTTTTAACAAAAATTCGAAGCCTGAGTAATTTTGGTAACACTCTTTGCTGTCGTTCTCCATTTTTTCGGTTAGTTAATCGATATTGCACTCCACTCGGATCTTAACGTATAGTTTTTCTTTTACAATAACTTATAAAATAACACCTTCGATATTTTTCACCTGTTACACATACACAACCTATCAGTTCGATGTATTTGACCATTTGTACTACAATATCGACGTTGCTATCTTCTCTGTTCTATTATAATTTTAATCTTATCAAGCCGATAGTCAGCCATCGACACGGGGACTTATGTGGTGACATCATACACCATATTTTCTTATATTTATATACCTTTTTCCTTGCGTAATAGATACATGAGAATCAAAGTGTATTAAAGAAAAAGACAATACCATGTCCCTGTGTAACCCCCCCTGTGTGTGTGTGTGTGTGTGTGTCCCTGTGTGTGTGTGTGTGTGTTTGTGTGTCCCTGTGGGTGTGATAAGCACCTATTCAAATTTAGTTACTAACGCCTGAACGTAAATTGTCGGCAAAATCTTAGGTGCGATGTGATAAGATTTTGCGTCAAAACATCAAATAGAGATAGGTACAATTTTTTTTTTAAAGTCCCTCATGTTAAATATGTAAGTATATTAAATAAATGTAGATTATATAATCTAAAACATCACGCTTTTACACAATTTATATTTTACATCGAGAGTTCAACATTTTATTGTTGCGCCAAAATTGCTATAACTTTTATAACCAGACGAGTATTTCTTTGAAAATTTCCTCGTAAAGAAAAAGTACCTACAGAGTAAAAAATATTATAAAAATAAAACAGTCACATCATAATAAAGCACGCAATAGGTTCTTTAGTATCTTTTAAAGTTTCATAGTAGCGCTAAGTTTACCTGTAGCTCTTTGTGAATGATCAATAAGCTCGTCCGGAGAAGGACTACCGTACACTTATTTCTGCCATAAGCAGCGTACCAGTGTAATAATTAGAAGTACAAGTACCAGTGTAATAATTAGAGGTACAAGTACCAGTGTAATAATTAGAGGTACAAGTACCAGTGTAATAATTAGAGGTACAAGTACCAGTGTAATAATTAGAGGTACAAGTACCAGTGTAATAATTAGAGGTACTTGAGACACTTCACATGGAGAGCAGTGGTAGCCCAGTGAGACGGCTGCGACTTACGTGGTGTATGTGGTACTTTGTGTAAATTTTTCATCACCACTGCTCTCAAAACGGTGAAGGAAAACATCGTGATGAAACTGGCATGTCGTAAAACCAAAAATTCGAAGACATGAGACATCTACCAACGCGCGCTGGGCCCGCGTGGTAGATTACAGCCCACTCCCGATGGGAACATTAGAGGCTGATGATTATGTAAGACATTTCACAAACTTGACCCTCTTCTAATCTACCCCCTTTTGGATTTTCCCATTCACAGAGAGGAGGCCTGTGTCCTAGCTAACTAGGAGGCCTGTGTCCAAACTAACTAGGTGGCCTATATTCTAGCTATCAAGGAGAACTGTGTCCTAGGTAACTAGGAGGCCTGTGTCCTAGCTAACTAGGAGGCCTGTGTCCAAACTAACTAGGTGGCCTGTATCCTAGCTATCAAGGAGAACTGTGTCCTAGCTAACTAGGAGGCCTGTGTCCTAGCTAACTAGGAGGCCTGTGTCCTAGCTAACTAGGAGGCCTGAGTCCTAGTTAACTAGGAAGCCTGAGTCCTAGCTAACTAGGATGCCTGAGTCCTAGCTAACTAGGAGGCCTGAGTCCTAGCTAACTAGGATGCCTGTGGCCTAGCTAATTAGGAGGCCTGTGTCCGGACTATAAACATAGGCTGATTGAAACGATGTTGAGACGTTTTAGCTTCGCCTTTGGTATTTTTTTGCTACATAAATATATAATTGATACAATTTGCTATTTCCCATAACCACAACATGTCCATGGCGAAATAAAGAACTAAGCATTTAGAAAAAAAAAGCTTCAGGATTGAAGTATCTGCTTGACAGATTAAGTACAAGTCTAAGGTACATCAGTCGTTACAATTTGACATTTTTAACGCGTTTATGTCGGAGCAGTAAGGCCGGTTTTTGAGTGGTAAATAGGCAGTCAAGGAACTTATATAAGTTCCTTGTAGGCAGCAGAGAAGACGTCCTGTTCAGCCGATTCGAGGATTATTTGCAACAGCACGCAGCTAAAGGCCTTTTCGTTCATTGCTCAGAACTTGGTTTAAGGCGCTGAGGAATAGACCGCAATATTGTATACAATCTACCTGTACATAAAGTAACAGTTACAATACTCACAATTTTCGTACTTAAGTAAGTATGCGCGCTTAATTTATCTGTCCCACCTGATCATGCTAATGACCACCATCTTCAATGGTGCCATGAGCAATAACATCTTCCCCCAAGCGTGGAAACAGGCCACTGTCATCGGCATTCCCAAGCCGGGCAAGCCTAAATCCGCTCCCTCCAGCTACCGCCCCATCAGTCTCCTCAATGTCATCGGCAAAGTCTATGAGAGGCTTATTTATAAGCGTCTCAGAGACTATGCCGAGACGAAAGGTCTCATTCCCAACGAGCAGTTCGGTTTCCGAACCCAACACTCGTGCGTCCAACAGGTCCACCGTATCGTCGAACACATAAGCGTTGGCTTCCAACGTGGTTCGTTGACGGGTGCTGTCTTCTTTGATATAGCGAAAGCGTTCGACAAAGTCTGGCACAATGGCTTATTATATAAGCTGTACCAACTTAAAGTGGCAGATCGTCTCGTGCTCATCCTGCGAGACTTTTTGTCGAACCGCACCTTCCGATTCCGCATCGAAGGAGCGCTATCCTCCCCCCGTCCCATTCGCGCCGGAGTCCCTCAGGGCTCCGTGCTCGCCCCTCTCATTTTTACGCTTTTCACCAGCGATATCCCCAAGAGTAAAAGGGCTCAGTTGGCTCTGTTCGCAGACGATACGGCCATTTACTACACCGGCGTAAGCCCCGACGCGATATCTCGCACTCTCCAAACCACAGTCAACCAGCTCGGTGACTGGTTTAGGAAGTGGAGAATCGAAGTAAATCCCGATAAGAGTCAAGCGGTTCTATTTTCGAAACCGAGACTCAACCCCACCCCTCCCCGTCCGATCACCATGTTCGGCAAGCCTATCCCTTGGGAGAAGCGAGCCAAATACTTGGGTGTCACTCTGGACCACAGACTTTCTTTCGGCGAGCACATAAAGCAGGCGCGTTCGCGCGCCGCTTTCGCTCTCGGTAGACTCCACTTCCTATTGAATGCACGCAGCAAATTGTCACTCAAGTGCAAATTGCGCATTTACACAGCGTGCATTCGTCCCATCATGACCTACGCGAGTGTGGTTTTCGCACACTCGAAACCCCACCACATCCATAGGATGCAGACCCTCCAAAACCGGTTCCTCCGTAGGGCAACCGGCTCCCCTTGGTTCGTTCGGAACGAGATCCTCCATCTCGACCTTAAAATCCCCACTATCCGTCAGTTCATGAAGCGCATTTCCAAGCGCTTCTTCGACTCCGCGGCCTCACATCGCAACCCTCTGGTTGTCGAGGCTGCCAGATATGCCCCCTCCCGCATTAGTCGTACCCGCCGTCCAAGGCATGCCCTGACCGACCCCGATGACCCCATAACCCTCCTCCAGGAGAGCAGTAGGGCCACCAGTACAGTGCACAAACACAGACCGCCATCGTTCCGACCTCGCCGCCGAGGTCCTACGCGACGCCCCCGACGTAATTGTCCCCCCCCCCGACCCTTGCTCGACGACGCGCCAGCCCGCGCCGTAGCTGAGCCTGTAGCTTTAAATTCCCCAGTATAATAATAATATAATTTAGATCCAGCCTGTCCCATCTTGCTGCCCTCCCCTCAGTGACGCCCTAAGCCGAGGTTCGTACCCCACAGGGGGTGCCCTTAGCGTGCGGTCACTTAAATTTAAGTATTGTTCGCCCCTGGCTGGAGGCTTTAAGTTAGTAGCTTAAGGCACCCACAGGTTTGCCCGGTTAAGTAGCCAGGACCTTAGTGGTCAAAACTACGAGCTGCCCAATAGGAAAAAAAAAAAAAAAAAATTAATTTATCTGTATGAGTTGCGTTCTAGACATTCAATTATATGGTGAAATATCTCGTATTATTGCGCACAAAAGAATGATAAAAGAAAATCGTTTCTTGTACAATAACATTATTGTGCAATCAATTTGCAATTCTGGGGATGCCTAACGTGTCCCGTCATCCCGTGTCTCATGTTTTTAGAATGTCTCAGGCGTGAAACTCCGTAACGGTCGTTGTGGCAATGATTGGGGGTGGCCATAGGAGTAGGAGATCCCCAGGTTGAACAGAATTTCTGAATTTTCCGCAGGTATTTATTTTATTATCATAACCGCTGAAATGACCTCTGCCTACATCTTTGGGAATCCGGTCGTGTTTTTATGTTCTGGTGAAACTTCTCTTAAACGTCTCTTACAGTCCTGTGAAACTCCGAACAAATAATTTTTGTATGGAATTCCTAACCTTCTTCCGCCAACATTCAGAAACACACGTCAGCATGACCAACATTACACTACGAAGTGCTGCCACTTAACATTTATTTTAAGTGTAGTAGAAACTATTTCCAGAATTTGTCTTTAGATTTCGTCAAAACTATTTTTTTTTATATTACCCACCAAATATTTAAACAAACTATGTGTTCTAATCTAGGATACTTCATTTTAAGACACGTTTGTAAAATTCTACTCAACTATTTCTCGAAATGTGGAAGGAAACTGTAAATATTTATGGTCACACCACACAAACATGTCTGCCTTCGCGTGATTAAGTTCGTGTTGCGATTTTTCTGTTTCTTGTTTTCCTTTTTCTGTAAAATTTCGGTATATAACTTATCAGAATCATTTCTGTGATTGTATGTATAACGTTGAGTCGAGCACCTGTTCCTCAGTTTCATCACAGACATAGTTTTATCAACATATTGCCTCTTGATGAAATATTGACGCTTACGAGATAATCGACTCTTATATTGTTATTACTATTTAATAACGAGGCAGTGACTCTTTAAGTTTGTGAACCATCATGGGTAAGGGTCACAGCAGATGTGAAATTTGCGGTACCAAGGAGGCCGAGCATACTGGAAATAAGTTACTTTTTTCCAAGTTTCCACTGGATCCAAACCGGTGAGTACCGCTACCTATTGCGAATGTAAATTGTAATATAATAGCATAATTCAAATTCTGTAATACGACCCTCGGGGCATTAATCAAGATTAGCTGAAATTTGGAAAAATGGTTTATAACAATTGTACCTACATACAGTAATATTTGTCTAATTTAAATTGTAATCTAATTCAGTCTAAATAGGTTGACTGCTAAATACATGGGTCAGAGAGTCTAAGACATTATATTATCTAAATGTGATAAATACTGGGAATATGGAATAAATCTATAATTTCATATTCCAAGTTTTCTATTCCATTTACTTTCACTGACAGTAAGATTGGGTGTTTTCTTAACTTTAAACCACACTTAATCAATTCACAGTCAGTTATAGATAGATATTTTATCTTCCAGCTGTCGAGAGTGGCTAAAGCAGTTGGTAGGAATGAAGAACTGGTGCATCTAACAATAGAAAAACTGCATGAGTGGCGAAATGTATGTGCTAACCACTTAGGCAAAAAGGATTTCAACAAAAAAGGAAATCGTCTGAAAAGACATGCAATCCCAACTTTGAATTTGGCAGAATTTCCACAACATATTTATCGGCATTCAGAGTGAAAAGGTAACTAGAATAAACACCATTATTGATCTCTATTGATGATAATATAGTAGTCCTTTTATGTCATCCATCAAACTATTAAAAAAAAAGATGCAAGCTTTTGTTTAAGTTTCATATTAAATACTATAAGGTAACATCCACTTAACTGACAATCAAAGTTAATTAGAAAAAAAAAAAGTCAGTTGTAGGACTGCACATCATCTGTATGAATGTGTATCTGAGCATGACGGTCAAGCTAGTTCAATGCTTTTTTCCCATCCCAAAAGTGCCCAACGTGCCTAAAGAAGTTTTCACTTTAAAGGTTAAGCATAGTTTAATTCTTGTTTTCCCTGCAGCAAATAATTTGTGAAGCACCCTCAAAACATTTGTTGTGATGATCGAGTGTTCAAGACACCAACTGTTTTCTTATTCTAGAATCTAGAATCTTGTCCACCAGCTAGTGAATAGAATGCAAATATCCAGCAAGAGCGATCTGGTATGTGAATCAATACATATTAGTGTATCAATACATATTATATATAATATATATTGTATAAGACAAATACAGGGTGAGCTGCTGAGGTGGTCTGAAGTCGGAAAATTATACTGGGATACATGGAATGTGGGGTAATTTCCAACCCCCACACAAGCGAAGCCTTTCATTTAAAATATTTAACAAATTTTATTTGAAAGAATAAAAGTAGTAGTAGTAAAGAAAAATAAATTCTAATAATTAAAATAAAATAATTAGTGAACCTAGAATATCTGGTGGTTCCCAAACTAGTTTCAAATCATATTTATCATTTCAGATCTTTTGCCTGAAGCGGTACCACGAGCCAGCAATCGAGACAAATCCATATGAAGTGGTCTCAAAATGGTAAGTATTTTAAATAAAATTATCAAATTATTTGAATTACGTATTGTCTCAATATCCTAAAGAAATGTGTTAATAACACTATGCGTTGAGATTGAGGGTATTTGTCACTAAGGCATATGTTCGATTTTTTTGACTGCCAGTGTTAAGGTAATTCATGACAAAGGAAAATGTTGCTATTACTTTACTAATAACTCTTTCCATTTACTTTTCAGAAGGAATACATACCCAGTCTCAAAAGAGATCTGAATATAAAGCTACATTTGGAAAACATATCAGAGGCAAAACGCAGTAAGTACTTTATCATTATGATACACTATACATACTATACGTCCACGACTTCCTACGCGACGACTTTACCATACAAAGTACAATAGTCTGTTACACCGCCTCAGGGGTTGTCTTAAGACTCATAAAATTCATGTTATTTTATTTCTTAAATGTAAATAGAAACTGTTGCGTGTAGTTCCCGGCAAAGAACAAGCCAACCCTTCTCCATCCAAAGACGCCATTAAAGAAAATGAGCAACAGCATCACCTTGCCTTCTAGTACTGAATCACTGCACCATATCTAGTAACAATATCTTTAGAAACGCACACCACCCATACCCAATTTAAAGTATGTTAGTGTGTTTACTGTTTGTCTCTATCTATAGGTACTGTATTAATATCTTTAATCATATATCTTCAGTCACCATTCCACTTCTCAACAATTGGAATTCGCAAAAATGAATGCAACTGATATGCTACATAGCTTAGTCTAATACCTTCACAAATAAAGTACTTTCATTATAATCCATTAAACTTTTCTCATGTGATGATGTTACCAACAAATAGACAAACAGAAAGAAATTCTCAAAATTGTTTAGAGTTAATTTATGCTCTATCTTGTCTCATCAAATATTTTGCTTATATTTAATTATCTTTACAGATTTAACAACAAGGGAATAGCAGTTGATGGAGAAAGTACAAAAAACGAAATACAGCTTGGCATCACTAAGACGCAGCGCCAATCTCTTGGAAAAAATTGGAGTCAGGCGTGCTTAACGAAATTGTGACGTCGGCGCAAGAAAATCAAAAAAGGAAGCCTAAGGGTCGACCTTGGACAACAAATAACAAAATATTAGCCTTGGCTATATTTAAGAGGTCACCAAGAGCATATAGATACTTCCTACTACTATAATGAGCATATTTTTAGAGTTTCTAGGAACAAGGTTACTGACAGAACCTAGAGTCAACCACATTACACACACACACACACATAACATAACATAACATAACATCACGCCTGTATTCCCCGAAGGGTTAGGCAGAGGTGCACCTATAGTACACCCACATTTCGCCAGTTATGTTAAGTCCCATGAAATAGGGGGCGAGCCTATTGCCATCAACCAGGCACAAATCCAGACTCCGGGCTGCTACCGAGAAATTCCAGATGGAAAAACCCAAAAACACTTTGCCCGACCCGGGAATCGAACCCAGGACCTCATGCTCAGCAGTAGCGCTTGCGACCACTAGACCAACGAGGCAGTCAACCACGTATTTGTTGCAAATCCTTGTTGTTGAGTTTTTATACACAAAAACATATTGTACCAATGTTAAATACAGATCATCATCATCCTACCCTTATCCTATGTAAAATAGATGTTAGATACATATAGATCATATGGGTTTAATTATCAAAAAAACAGCAAAGTTACGTTTTTTTTCATATGATGTTTATTATTATCATCTATTTTCTACATTGATAGGTACCGCAGTAAATAAACACAAAATAAAACCAAAAAAATACCAATGTTGTTTGATAATAAATGCTGAAATCTTATAAATCAGTGTTTTATTTTACCCAATTTACAAAACTAATCAGTTTTGGAGCCCCGTTGTTATCTGCATAGAATGCATTTCATCGATATCGATAAACTCTCAATATCGATAAGTTTATTGATTTGTATACGTTGCGCATCCCTATCCTATGACAGTTCTGCCCTTCAAGGTCATGATTGTCATTGTCACTGACACTGACAATCATGACATTGACATTCTTAGTAGTACTGACAACTGTCAGTGCTACTTAGAATTTTCATGTTGGTAGCCATGTTTTATTTATGTGGTTGGCTAAAGAAGGTTATGAACTTCTCACAAACTGAATGTTCTAAGTTCCGTCTCTTATAGTTACATGCTCTGTGGTCTCTTACTACAATGATCAATTCCCAATCTATTACTATACTCTATGGATCAAAGGGTCAATTATTTATGTTAGCCACTGGCGTGAAATAATACCATCGCAATATACCTATATTTTACAAATAAAAGTTAATTATTCCAGTTACTCGTGGTCTTTTAATGGGTTTTGTTATTGGTTTTAATCTATTCAAGATAACCACCAACGACACACAAAGCAAAGTGTAAAAAGGTAAAAGTGTTCTGCAAAAAGGAAAGGTTTTTATTTCAACACATTTTTTTATGTTAGCAAATTTTGCCAGTGTCACCGGTCACGCCTACTTGGGTCTGCTGTCATGTCACTGTCAAAAATTAAACGTCAGCCTCAGCCAGCCGTATGAGCCGTACTCGTACTGCGACAGTGTCGTGAAACTCGTTTATTTTTTTAGCTTTTAAAATTATAAATAGACCGAAAATGTGTTACATGAAGTGCGCACATGTGATCTATAATAATTAGTTAGTGTTTACTTAATATTTCATAAGTGAAGAGTAAGTGTAAACAGTGAAAATGTTCGGTTACAAATATCTCGGCCGCGAACACCTTGAAGGGTTCGATAATTACAAGGTATGGGTTCTTCTTTTTATTAAATTCGTGTTTTCCGCTATAAATAGTGTTCATTCATGTTACAGACTTGCAATACAAGGCTCAGTTAATGGTTTTAGTGCAGTATCTTCGTGATATAACCTTAAAGATATCGATTTTTTTCGCATTGTATTACCAGGAAGTAGTCAATATAATTGCCGCATTATGTTGATACGTTTAGCTTAAGTCGTAGTTATTTGTGTCTCATTAATTTATTCGTTTCGTATGACTCATTAGTATGCTATGTAGTGTACGAAACTACTGTATTGATGCGCAACGCCAGTCTAAAAAAAGTGGACCGAAACTCGTTCCAATGATGTGTATATTTGTATAGAATCTAATTGCTGGATTACGATTCAATCTTTAAAAAAAACTACAGTATTATTACTACACAATAGGATTGATTTAAATGCAGTAGAAATTCACAGACTATATGTACGCATATAGGACTATGAACATCCAATAATATTCAAATGTACATAGTCAAAAAGAAAAAAAAATACAATTATATCATTTAATTTTTTCCACAAGTCAATACTGATTCCGGGGTTAACTGAGATGCTGTATTATCTGGTTTTTATTTTTAACACAAATAGACCCATTTTATATTTGTTATTTATTAATTTACACACCGTAAAACCATAACAAGGATTTTGTATACCTACATTATGGATTAATTTCATTTTTCAAAAGGCTTAAATCTAAACTGACTAAACAATTCAACAAAGTACTAACTCATCAATTAATGACGGCACGGTTGGCGCAGTGGTTAAGCGATTGACTGCTGCTGCGATTCCCGCACGGAACAAATATTTGTATGAACTACAAGTAGTTGTTCCGGGTCTGGCTGTTTGTGTATGTGAGTTTGAATGTTTGTAAACGCACCCACAATACAGGAGAAATTCCTAGTGTGGGCAATGTTTTAAGAAAAAAGAAAGAATTAATGAAAGAAAATCCAAAGAGTACAACCATTTATACCAGAGGGCCTAGACAAAGTAACATTCGATTAGCGATGACGCTAGTAGAAAAGTTAAAATGTATGGGGTTGACATAAGCTATCGAAATGTCACGTGATCATAGGTCAACGAATAAAAATTAGCTAGACAATGTTAACAACATTCGATTATGAAATGAATCGACAGCGTCGAAAGATTAGGTACTTCCACAGAGATGCATAGCCAAGAGACACTTTTTGACGAGCGTTATTGCTAGTTTTTGGAATCATTAGCGAAAGCGATAGCGATTGTAGAAATAGATTCGCTCCGAAGCGAATGCCATTTGTCTAGGCCCTCTGGAAAAATAAGCCAGTAAGTGTGTTATATGCTTGCTTGTAACTGTTACAAAAATAAGCAAGTAGCTTGCATGCCATTGTGACATTTACCAATTAGAAGTTTTTATGGCTCTTGGTCATGCAAGCCACTTTCATACTTTTGTGCTATTCACAGGCATGTGTATTTCCAGCTTTATATTTAAAGGAGGTTTAAACTTAGGGGGAGGGAGATGAATATCAAAAGAATTATTTTTATACACTTTTTTTTTTCAGTATATGGCCATAGACACCAGCCCTCTGAGTGTTTATGTTATGCATCCTTTTTGGAACAAAGTTGTAGAGGTGAGTAACACATGGTGTCTCTTAAATATACAGGGTGCAACATCAACATGCAACCTGTTATCTTGAATTCATTCAGCACATGATTCTAGACCTCTACAGTTGAAAGTTTTGTTAGATAATTAAAAAAACAAAAAACAACCCGCACAGCTCCTGTTGCATACAAACCTACACAGTCAAATTATAAGCAACTGTAAATGAACACCAGTTTTAAATCAATTACTAAAAGTCTCAACACTGCTGGGTTTAGAATCATTTACTGAATTCATGGTAACAGTTTGAATGTTGAAGTCCCTTCTTCTTTAGAGTTATGGTTTCCGCACTTAGTCCTTCATGTGGGCCATGGCGGCCGTCGGTGGTTATTCCAACCAGCCCACCTCCCTCCAGAGGTTGATGATATCTTCTGGTCTGCTGAGAGCATCTGTGTAGGATCTGGGTGCCCCGAGGGTTTGTGACCTAATTTGGGTGACGCCTGTGCGTTCAAAGAGCACATGCGCAATGGTTTCCCCAGCCTCCATGCAGTCAAGCAGTCCCCTACACTGCGTCTATACATATAATTCGTTTCCTGCAATTTTCGTTACGCGATGATTTCTACAAGTTTACGCCTACCGCAAGCTGCGTTAAAGAAATTCGTTCCAAAAAACATGTTTCTTGTATGGGGATCCTCTTTAATTTTTTACTTTATTTTATTCTTATTATTTGTTGTTACAGCAGCCATAGTAGTACCCTCCGTGAACATTTTAAGAGGGCGCACAGAGGTCCAATAGCGCCACTCCTTTAAAAAAATATTATCTCGTGACTGAGAAGGAGTTTTGAATAACGGCTCAATAAACACACTCGGTAAGTAATGCTCGGTAGGCCATAAAATTCGATCTAAAGAAAAGCGACCACGTTCCTCTAGAACGTATTTTGTTGCTTCGTGTCTCAATATGAAAGTTTATAAAAAGGTATTAGAAAATTCTAGACACACTTACAGAGCGTGCTCGTTGAGCCGTTATTCAAAATTCCTTCTCAGTCACGAGATAATATAACTTTAAAGGAATGGCGCTAGTGGACCCGTGTGCGCCCTCTTAAGTGTCTACCTATTACGGTTCAAAAAATACAGCCCTGTGACAGACAAGCAGACGAACGGACAGCGGAGCCTTAGTAATAGGGTCCCGTAGGCACCCTTTGGGTACGGAACCCTAAAGAGTGCGTTGCGGCGCGCCTGTAGAGTGCGATGATTCATACAAAATGTATGAAAATCATGGATGAGGATTTTTGCAATGTGGCACAGCCCGCTTAAATCTGCGACAGGTTTTTTAAATTGCAAAACATGATATCAATTTGTATTATAGTGTGGACAAGGAGTAATATACGTCAGTTATCTTCACAAACAATATAATTGAAACACCTATAATATGGCAATAAAATAACTTTCTAGTCATATAACAAGGAAATACCAACATTGATAACGTTTACATGCTAATACTGAACAATGACGAATATCGTACGATTTCTTATCATCATCTGAGGTTATCGAAAAACATCACTGATAGCTTAATTTCCAACTTGTTCGGTTGGATTAAGGTACAAAATTCTTTGTTTTGACAAGTTTGATATATTAAATATTGTTATCAAGCCACCTTGTTGTTTAATTTATCGCGTGGGTCATTGATGTTATAATAATTATCCATTGTCAGAATAATTGTGTTATGACATGTGTCACACTTCAGCCTTGAAAGTGGCCTATTGAATACATAGAATAATTAACATAACAATCAACCTGTGAATGCCTATTGTTTCTTTCAATAGACATCTCTACAAATGAATGGTCTGATAAGAAGATTGGCAATTTCTAGGCGATTACTAGTACATTGATCATCGCCGATACACAGGCTTTCTTCCCATGGGCAGAAACTACGGTATCGAAAATTATATCCCGCGGGCTAGAGGTACGGGGATAAATAGTATCCTATCATCCAAATTCATTCAGCTGTTAAAGGAAAATTAGCAGGCAGACAGATAATAAATGCTAATAATCTTTTTTTAGCTGACTTCAAGAAAAGGAAGAGGTTCTCAATTCGACTGTATTTTTTTTTCTTTTATGTCAAAACTTTTTACTAGGTAAACCGATTTGGATGATTCTTCTTTTATTTGAAAGCTGGTGCTTCTTATGTGGTCCCATATTAATTTGATCAAGTTCTGTCTAGTAATTTTTGAGTTAGCCTTAATACTGCGTATTTTTTCCAGATAGTTTATATTGATGATGTTTTAATAATTTTCTGTCACTGTTATTTACGTATCGAGTAGTGGTATACGAATTTGTGTAGGGTAGGTACCATAACGAAAAAGTGAAAAATAAAAACTTTTTTATAAATAAACAAACGACTTCCAAAAAAACAAAAAAACAAAAACGCGAAACATAACTTTAATTTCAGAAGTCTTTGGCAAAAAACGAGAATACAAAACCAAAGACACTGACTTCCAAAATTAAAGATATTTTTCACTTTTTTTTGTGTTTTTTTTGGAAGCCGGTTGTTTATTTATAAAAAAGTTTTTATCTAACTTCAAATTGTAATAAATTTTAAACGGATGGACCGATTGTAATGCAATAAATACTAAAATAAATAATACCTCAAGATACGGGTTCTGACTATATTTCCAATTCCTTAAATGTATCTGTGAGAGCAGTGGTGGCCAAGTGGTATCGGCCCCGACATGCAAGATGTAGGTTGTGGGTTCGAACCCAGGCAGGCGCTTTACTTTGTGTAAATAATTTCATCACCACTGCTCTCAAAACGGTGAAGGGAAACATCGTGAGGAAACCGGCATGTCCTAGAACCAAAAATTCGAAGACATGTGACATCTACCAACCCGCACTGGGCCCGCGTGGTTGATTACAGCCCATTCCCTCTCAAAGAGAGGAGGCCTGTGTCCCAGCAGTGGGAATACTATAGGCTGATTATGTAAATTTATCTCTTAAAAAGCGGTACAAAAACGATAACTTAATAATCATGTGAATTTTAAAATGACCCCCTATTTTACTCCCTTGGGGGATTATTTTACAAAAACGCTGAAACATTATTTTTTTCTTACCAAAAGCACTAATTTCAATTTCCATATCCATAACTGGAGAAATGCTAATTTTCCCATACAAACTTTCATCCCCTATATCACCCCCTTTTAGGATTATTTTTGAGACAAAAAGTAGCCTATGTCCTTCCCCAGGATGCCATCTATCTCCTTGCCAAATTTTATCGAAATCCGTTCAGTGGTTAAGGCGTGAAATGTAACATACAGACAGAGTTACTTTCGTCAATGCTCGTGCCTTCTCTGTATGAGAAGAGACCTTTGCCCTGCAGTGGAACAAATAATAGGCTGGTATTATTATTTTTACGATATACAGGTGCAACTAGATTGCGTTCGATCGATAATATCGATCGTTCAAATTGATCCAATGTGTTGAAACGCCATGTTACGTTTGACATAATGTGTACCCACCATTATAACTAACAAGCTGATCCGACAGACGTTGTCCTATCTTAACTATGAATGTCATATGTCGTTTAGTTTTAGTTTTGACTATTGACTAAAACGAAAACTATTGGCTCATTTATCAACCGATCCCTCTGTGTTGAACGATATTTGCAGCGCGCATTCTGTCAATCGCTGACAGCTATTTCAAACAACTGACAGTTATGTAAAATTAATATTGGCGTTATGTTTTCTTAAATTTTGTCACGTTCCGCTCAACTTCCTTATTTTTTTATTTCATAAGATCCTTCTCCTGACAATAACGAAGGCAACAATTTTTTTTTTTGTGAAATCGGTCCAGCCGTTCACGCGTGATGGTGTGACCAAGAGAAATAGGGATTCATTTTTATATATGTATGTATATATGTATATAGGTATGGATAAATTCTATTTACTAATTTCCCTAAACTTTTCCAGTTTGTACCAAAATGGGTGGCTCCCAACGTTTTAACTTTCGGCGGATTTCTGCTCGTCGTATTGAACTTCTTGCTACTGTCGTACTACGACTACAATTACTACGCGGCCAGTACGCCGCTGTATAATGAGACCGTCGGCGATATTCCTTTAAACGGACATATGGAGGTGATACCACAATCTTTGTGGTACTTCATTGGTGTGTTCTTGTTCCTGGCTTATACTTTAGGTAAGTCCATACTTTTGATATTTACTGCCAAAGATTTTAATCTTTAGATTCGCCCAGCCGTATCAATAGCTGGTCACTGTATTGTCTCGCTCACTTATCCAAAAAATCGTATTTATCGTTCCATACGGGATGACCTCATTCTTTTCTGTATGGACACTTTTCGCACGACCTAAGTACGATGAGGGCAAAACTAAAGATTTAAATCTTTAACATAACATCACGCCTATATTCCCCGAAGGGTTTGGCAGAGGTGTACCTATAGCACACCCACATTTCGCCAGTTATGTTTAAGTCCCATGTAATAGGGGGCGAGCCTATTGCCATCAACCGGGCACAAATCCAGACTCCGGGCTGCTACCGTGAAATTCCAGATGGAAAAACCCAATAACACTTTGCCCGACCCGGGAGTCGAACCCAGGACCTCTTGCTCAGCAGTAGCGCTTGCGACCACTGGACCAACGAGGCAGTATTTAAATCTTTGCTGACCGCTTATTAAACGTTGAATTCTGAAAGATGCCTACCTTTAAGAGGCTTTTTAAGTCTTCTTGTCGCTTCAAAACGCTTTAAGGTGACAGAGACAGCAATAGTTTTAACGGTGACGTGTTTCTGGCATAATTACTTTGAAATAAAATATAGCTATGTTTGAGAATTCGACCTAATGGCTCCATCGAAGGCCAGAAAAGTGTTACTGGATTCATTTGGTTTTCATTTGGACTTTCTGAGTAGCAGTCGAAAGTCTGTTTGGGCCCAGAGCAATCTGAGCACGCCCTCTATAACATGGGACTTAAATAAAATTACCGAAATGTAGATATACTTCTATAATTCGCAGATAAGTTTTGTACTAAAAAGGTCTTTGTGCTTCTGGGAATAGAGGCGTGAATGCTTATAAAGATTTTATTTTATTTTAGACGGAATTGACGGCAAGCAAGCTCGCCGCACGCAGACTTCGGGTCCATTAGGAGAGCTCTTCGATCATGGGCTGGATTCATACACAGTATTCTATATTCCTGCCTGCCTCTACTCTATTTTCGGACGGATGGATTACTCTATACCGCCTATAAGGTAGGTACTTAAACTCTAAAGTTAGATTTATCTAGAGCCCGAATTTATCGGGCCTTAGTTTTTGTTTACCCTTAACCTCCTTATAGTCCCGGTACTGTGGCGACATCTACATCGCCAAATGCAAGAAGTTTACTGAGTTTATCGCACAACTAGCATATACAGGGTGGATTTTTGAGATGGGGCAGCAAGGGCAGCTATCTTAACCGTTGTAGCTACAGGAAAACGGTGTTAAGAGACATTCGTTAACTTTTTGAGAAATTTTAATTTGTATTCACAGATTTTGAAAAAAATGTACCGTCAGCAGGAAAATGGGCAACTTTCACAAAAAAAATTTTTTGCCAATAGATCATGTTTCTTATAAGGATCAAAAACCTCTATTGGACAAACTGAGGTTTGAGTACTAGAATAGTCAGAAATCGCAAAAAGCTTTTCCCATACATTTCGTAGGAAAAGAGACTACAACTTGATTTTATATTATGGATAGACTAACCGCTACAATGAAGTCTGGCCGAAAATAAACAAGAGAAAAACGAATTTCGAACGAATATGCGTCATAATTTATTTTACTTTGAAAACAGAATTGAGATAGTTTGCTGCCTGGTGGCTTATGATTTCCGAAAAATGACCTCTGAAGATGAAGATGGCGCTCCGCCAAACTCGTTCTAATTTGAATGGGCATTTCGGGAGGCAGTGGATAGGAACATATACCGTGAGCCTATACCGTGGCGCCCTCGCAGTCCTGATCTCACACCTCTTGTTTATTATTTTATGTGGGGTTATTAAAAAATGAACTTTATAAAAATAAATACGACAGTGTTCAGGAACTCGAAAGACTCATTTACCACGATTCTCTATGGCATTCATCCTTTCACATTATCAGCTGCTACCCGCTCTGTAGTAAAGAGAATAAACCTATGCCTGCGGTAAAACGGCTACCATTTTGAGTACCTCATAACTTAGAGCACAAAAGTTAAAGTTCTAGGTGAGTCCAAATGTAAACTTTCAAGTTTTCAATTTTAAGGTGAACCCAAAGTAGAAGTTATAATATTTTATTTGTTTTGCAATTAGTCTTTTTTTGTAGCTGTCAGTTTATCGATGGTAAAACAATACGTTGTAGTCTCATTTCCTACGAAATGTATAGGAAAAGTTTTTTGCGATTTCTGAATTTTCTGGTACTCAAACCCCAGTTGGTCCAATTGAGGTTTGAAACATGATCGATTGGCATTAAAAAATGTTTTTGTGAAAATTGCCCGTTTTCCTGCTGACTGTAATTTTTATTCAAAATCAGTGAACGCAAATAAAAAAAATAAAAAAAAGTTAAGGAATGTCTCCTAAGACCGTTTTCCTGTAGCTATAACGGTTAAGGTAGATGCCCTTGCTGCTTCATCTCAAAAATCCACCCTGTATACAACGTCCCGACATCAATCGTAGGGCAGTTGCCCACCAGACACAACACCCGTCTAGTCGGACGATCCTCCCTTTTCTATGGAGGATGAGTGAACTATATACCTTGTTCCTCATGCTATAAGAGCTTCGTCTCTGTCACTCATACACACATGAGACAGTCTCTTTCTAAAAATCGCTATGCCATATTAGCCCCCTGCGTACTTATAGGTTTTTTTTAAAGTCCATGTGCTTACCGCGTTCGCGGTTTAGTTAACAAATAATAGGTCTTTACCTATGAAATTGCCGTTTTGTATGAAAAAATTTAAACGAATTTTTTTCATGAATTTTTTATTTGTATTAATCGAAGTAATCACCCATGCAATCAATGCATCTTTGCCATCGCAGTGGCAGTTTATTGATGCCCTTCTTAAAGAAATCAGCTGGACGGGAGGCAACAAATTCTTCAAAGGCATTTTGTACTGCCTCTCGGGTATTAAATTTTTTTCCCGCCAAGAAGTTATCCAAATTCTGGAAAAAGTAGTAGTCTGTAGGCGCAAGGTCTGGTGAGTAGGGCGGATGACGGAGAGCTTCCAACCCCAGTTCTTGCAACTTGGAGACCGTCTGCTGTGCAGTATGAGGTCGCGCGTTGTCGTGCAGGAGCAGCGGAGACGAGCGATTGACCAATGCTGGTTGGAGATGCGCCAGCTTCTCCATCATTGTGTTCAGTTCTTCACAGTACACATCTGCAGTAATGCTCACCCCGTTTGGTAAGAAGCTGTGATGAATCACACCGGCGCTAGACCACCAAACAGTGACCATCACTTTTCTAGGGGTAAGTTTTCGTTTAGGGCATTGTTTAGGTGCTGAACCAGGATCCAACCAACTTGCTGAGCGCTTACGGTTATCAAACAGAATCCATTTTTCATCGCAGGTAACAATGCGGTTCAAAATTCCTTCATTTGTGTGTCTGTTGAGCAGTGCAAGGCACGTCTCGACGCGTACTTCGCGCTGGCGATCATTGAGTTCGTGGGGCACCCATTTGTCAAGCTTTTTTACCTTGCCAATTTGACGCAAATGGACCAATATTGTTTTGACGCTAACGTCGAAAGCTGCTGCTAATTCAGCCGTAGATTGTGTATCATCAGCTTCCACAATCGCCTTTAATTCGTCATTGTCGACCAAAGTCTTCGGACGACCGCGAGGTTCATTTTTCAGGTCGAAATTTCCAGAACGGAAGCGAGCAAACCAATAACAGGTGGTGCGTTGGTTTGTAGTGTTAGCTCCGTAAACGTCGTTGATGTTGCGTGCCGCTTGTGCCGCGTTGCTGCCACGACGGTACTTATATTCCATAATTACTCGAATTTTTAACGTATCCATGATGACGAAAAAGATTGAAATGCGATGAAAATGTAACACTAATCAGTAAAGAAATGACTACTTTTAGAAAAAAAAAACCATGTTTTTAAAATAAAATTAATTTGAAATTAGAATTCTTAGCCAAACAAAAATTATTTTGATTTGAAATGGCCAGTACTGCAGAACGGCAATTTCATAGGTAAAGACCTAATATGTGTTTTTGGAAAAAATTACTTTAATACCAAGTCTCATACATATTTATCTAGTTTTCGTTTAATTTGTGATCGACACAAAGGTAAAGATAAATAAAACAATGGCGATTTGTAAACTTTGAACTGTGCTGCCACCTATGACGAGCTTTCAGTTTTTAACCCCGTTACATTAACATATAGTTGATATTTGTTCAAGTAGAAATAACGTCCATTGGAAAAAGTTTTAGAATGGACTTTAGTTTTATCTCCGATGTTTCTAAGGTCTATAATTGTTCGACAGTGGACAAATTGCTCAACATTGTTCTTCTTTTTTTTCAGGATTTATTACGTTATGTGGAATCTCCTTCTCAATTTTTACATAAGCCATTGGGAGAAATACAACACCGGTGTCTTATTCTTACCATGGGGATATGACTTCAGTATGTGGGTAAGTTATTTGTTCTTTCCAAATAGACCTACGGGGTAATAACGTAACACACTGACAGTAGGAATGGGTTTCATTTTGACAGTTCAACAACATTCATTGCGTTATTTGCGTTGTTGAGCAGACAAATTTTTCGAACATATGAAGCAATGGATTAGCAATAGGCTCCAAAATAATTCAGATTGTGTTACGTAATTAGGATGCTGATCACCCGCGCAGACCATATGCCAATTGACATTTTCTGTTGACATTGAATAATACACTTTATTACAAATATTGTAAAGTGCAGTATTCGATGCTGGTTAATAAGAATTGATCTCAAATGCCATGTTCGTGTCATTTAATCGGGCAATTTGAACATAGAGAGTTGAATTGATGATTTTATTTATACAACGTGTTCCTTTTGATGTCCCATAACTCTGAAGTTATATGCTATAAGTAAAAATAGTACCAAAAAGTCCAAGAACAAGTGTTCCAAAAATACATAGTTTCGAAGATAATCGTCATCAATCATAAATCATAATTCAATTAGTCAAAAAATTGTCACCCGTATGACGAATCTTTATTTTGCGACGCGACGTTGCCAAACTTAGGCAGTAATGTAGTAGGATATCGCAACTTGTAAAAAACATTTACGTGTATGGGTGTGTGGGGCTTCCCCGCATCAACTAGTGAAGGTAGTGATGGGCGTTGAATGGACGAACTAGTTAATTCGACCGTCGATGTACTGTGAACGGTTCGACGGTTCACCGATAATCCATGGACGCCTCAAGACGGCTAAACTGAAACTGAACGTAGTCGGGTAATACAAATTCATTCGTCCGTTGAAATACACTCGAGAGCAATGAATCCGGGTCACTTAAAGAATCCTAAAAATCTCGGAAACTAAAAATGCTAGGTTAATGCAATAAATTGTATTTAATAGACAATGTAATACTCCTTAAATGAAGGTATTAAAACTTCTTAGTTATTGTAAAGTTATATCATAAAAAAAACAAATTTGAAAAAGGGCCACTTTCGAAGATGGAACTACGAAATTACAGCATTTGGTTTTGCTTTTGTTTGTAATCTGTCATTTATGTGGGTACATAAACCATGTTGATAGTGCTCTATATTCATTATTCAAGCTGAAATTATGTCGCTTACGCCTGAAGAATGCACCAGAATACTTACAATGCTGGAAACCGGCCGGAGTCAGCGCGATACAGCCAGGACTGTCGGTGTGTCGCTGTCAACAGTACAAAGAGTTCTCCGACGTTACGAAGACACTGGTTCTAACCTACGCAGACCAGGAACGGGCAGAACCAGGTGTACCACAGCACGAGAAGACCGATACTTGGTGAACACCATGCTTCGAAATCGCTTTCTCACAGGAACTGAACTCACAAATCAGTTTCGACGCCTCGGAGGAAGTAACCCAAGTGCATGGACAGTAAGACGTCGGCTTGCTGAATCTAACTTAAAACCCCTTAGACCTGCAAACGGCCCTAAACTGGAGCGTGGGCATCGTATTTCAAGACTAAGATATGCCCAGAGCCACGTAAATTGGAGTATTGAAGATTGGTCAAAAGTTATGTTCTCCGACGAATCAAAATTTATGCTCTACAAGCACGATGGAAGACACAGAGTGTATCGAAGACCAGGGGAAAGATTCAAGCAAGCATGCATCGAAGAAAAAGTAGCCTACGGTGGTGGGTCTGTACTTGTGTGGGCCGGAATTTCTTCTGAAAGTCGCACAGAGCTGGTGATCATAGAAAACGGCTCTTTAACTAGCGTAAGATATGTGGAAGAAATCCTCAATGATCACGTTGGTCCATTTATGGTCAATTTAGGTGAGGATGCTATATTTATGCATGACAATGCCCGACCTCATACAGGTAGGATTGTGAATGACTACCTTCAAGAGATGAACATTACTCGTATGGAGTGGCCAGCGCGCAGCCCGGATATCAACCCGATCGAGCATGCTTGGGACGAGCTAGGCAGATGCGTAAAACAACGAAACCCTCCCCCAATCACGCTTCGTGAGCTCAAAATTGCTCTCACAGAGGAATGGGAGAATATTCCCCAAAATCGTATAAGGAACTTGGTGTACAGCATGCCAAACCGCGTAAACGCAGTAATGGAAGCACGAGGAGGCAATACGAAGTATTAAAATTCAAGAAAATCGTAATAAAGTTCAAAAATTTCATGTTTCCTATTTTTGTTTTAAGGAGAGATCAGCAGTTTTTTTCTTTATGTAATTTTGTGTTAATAAAATGTATGGTGACTCATATTTTTTTTACTTTCATTTAAGGAGTATTACATTGTCTATTAAATACAATTTATTGCATTAACCTATCATTTTTAGTTTCCGAGATTTTTAACATTCTTTAAGTGACCCGGATTCATTGCTCTCGAGTGTATAATAATCATCAAACAAATTTGAACACTAAATCTAGGACGGGGGAGTTGATATTTGTACGGGTCGAATTAAATTATTGTTAAGTGAAGAAAGGGATGCTGTTATGGCAGTTTCGCGTGGGCGAAAGAGAAAGACGATAGACTGGTCGATCGATGCGAGACAAACCGGTTTTTTTGTACTTGTTTGATAGTTGTTCAATTTTTTTTTAAATTTTTGATGTTTAGTGTGTGATTCAGTAGCTATTCAGCCAGTCCTACGCCTGTACAAGTGTGAAGGAAAGTTCAAATTAGCTACCTACAGCACGCGGGAGACTAGACGTCGCCGTAGACTTCGTCGCAAAGTTTATCCAAGTTGACGCGTAAACTAGTCGACGAATTTAACTAGATAATTGACTAGTCGATCAATGAAATTAGACGGTCTAGTTTCGTTCACACGCCAAATACATCGACGACCCATCTTTAAGTGAAGGGAAACCCACCTCATCGTCATCTATGAAATGTAAAGTAGTTCGTGTAAATTCCGAAGCGGTGTTCGAATGACATTACATCTAATTTACGCTTTAGTAGGGAAGGTCTTACTGAGTTATTCAGACAGTTTTGATAACTACTACTGCACCAAAATGGCCGGGTACGGTAATCGAAAAAGTTGACTTTAGCAAAGACAGCAATTTTGCGTTGCACCGGGACAAAAACGTCATCGTAACCTTTATTTTATTTATGTCATTCACTTTAAAAAAAACTTTGCCGTAGTCCATACACATAAATAAAATTGAAGTGTCTGTTTGTAATGTCAAAATATCAGCTTTTTACTAAATGCTTATGAAAGTATATATATATATATTTTTTATTTTTTTTTAATTTTTGTCTGTCTGTTTGTTCCGGCTAATCTCCGTAACGCCTGGACCGATTTTGAAACGACTTTCACTGGCAGATAGCTGACGTTGTAATAAGTAACATAGGCCACTTTTAACTTCCGACATCTACCCGGGCGAAGCCGCGGGCAGCAGCTAGTTGGGTTATAAAATTAGGCACACTTTCATCACCATAGACAAAAGCTAACTTTAAACTTTAGCCATAGATTGTACACGGTTTTGTTATGTCATCGTTTTACGATAGTTAAAATGGTGCAACAACTAATGGCCGATTCCTATAATTTACGGTCCGTTATTGGTTAAAATTAAGACTGTTGTATCTTTTTCAATAATGAAGCAAAGACCACATAGGTTTGCATAGTAGACCCTCTCATATGAAAGTAGCTACCACAAATAAAATTAGCTTACGAAGCTATTTATATGCCAGATTTGGCAATAAATACCGAGCATACCTGGTAACCGCGGTAGAATCACCTGTAATGGTAATGGTGAAATGGCCTCCAGTAAAAAAGTAATCTAGCCTAAATCAAAAAAGTTAACAGAAGAAAGGTCTTGACAGATGCATCATAAGATCATTTATAATTTTTTTCCTCCAGCTGTTGCACTTTACACTAATTATGAATAAGCACAAGTAATTAAGATTTGCCTAGATTTAAATTAATTCATTACTGAGCCACGTTTGAAATATACGCACTTTTGCTGGGCTAGGAAATTCAAAATAGTCATTTAATAATTATGTCCGTTAAATCAAAGTGAGTGATTAAGAAGTTAAAGTCTAAAATTCGGTAATTTACCGATATCAAACTCAAACCATTTATTTCAAATTTTATCATTACACATGATCTGACCAAGGTTATGTCTGGACTTTAAACGAGACTGTGACCTCTGAGTTTGCTTCGGCCTTTCTTTTCAGAGTAGTCAGATAGGAAAAGCCGATCTAATCTAGTTTTTAAAATATGATTGGCGTGTAAAAGTGTCTGTACAAACCTACTTACAGAAATAAAATAATTTATTATTTATAAGTACGAGTAAATCATTTTCATTCAAACCAATCATTTATATTAAAAGCTAAGAAAATGCGACGTTGTCATATTTCACGTAAGGGTGGTTTACATAAATAATCGTGACTTTGTTGAATTATTTTGTAAGAAAAATGAAAACGAAAAAAAAAGAAGAAAAATAATTCATAATATGCTAGTCGATTGTTTGAAATGGTCTCATTAATACCCTAGAGTTATGGGATATCAAAAGGAACACGTTATATACTTCGGTAAATACATCTTTGTTACGAGCGCGTCTTAACTTTTTATCTATAATAATATTATAAAGGGGTAAAATTTGTTTTTTACCATATAACTTGATACTGAGCTGCAAATAGGGGACATTACGCAAAACTCTGGGTAGAGGGCGACACTAGCACAAACCATAAACAAACCGCCGCTGTGATATTATGGCATCCTACGGACATTTAAAAAAACTGTTTATGGTTTCTGCCAGTGCTACACTCTGGCGGCAAAACATTGCAGTAATACTCCCTATTGCAAAAAAAAAAAAACGTAAGAAAATTTTAATTTCGCGGGCTACTCTAGCGGTTTCGCCTTAACCAGTCACCTTATTCTTGTCTTTCAGGCTTCCACAGGATTCTTTTTATGGACGGGTGTTAATGGCACGAGTTTCTACAAAAAATACATATTCGCCGGGTATACTTTAGCAAATGTTTTTGAAGTTGTGATCTATGCAACGGGCGTCGTAACCAATCTGCCGGTCGCTCTTTATAATATATATCGGTGAGTATGCGCAATGATACACTGCTTATGGTTTGGTTCTTTTGAGAGGATGAATGAAAGGCGACTAACAGAAGGTATTTACAAGGTGGATGTGAGTGGAAACACCGGGATTGGACGCCCTGGAACGACATAAAAATATACTTAGGTTATTGGTGATGTTCTTCAGAAAAGTCAGTTGCGTACTATTCGCAACCGGCGTGTATCAGGGATGTTATGGAGCTCCGTAACCATAACCGAAACTATCAGATATTCGAAATAAAACTATATCCGTAACCGTAACCGTATCCGTTTTCATAAGTTTCGGATAGTTTCGTATAAGGGCGTAGACTAACTAATTATTATAACATCTCTAAATAATTACTTACCTATATGACTGATTATAATACCAAATGATAACGTAGAGTAGATAAAACCTATAAATAAAACCAAATTATTACATACTATTTGTGTTTATATTTTACTTCAATCTAATAAAAAATAAAAAAATAAAAAATTCAAATTGATGTGATAAAGCAACGGTGCGGTTTAAAAGAAGATGTAGTGACAAAAATTGAAAAGAGTATGCTAAGATGGTTTGGTCATGTTGAGAGGATGAATGAAGGGCGATTAACAAAAGGTATTTACAAGGCAGATGTGAGTGGAAACGCCGGGAGGGGACGCCCTAGGAAGACATATAGTGACCTTATTGGTGATGTTCTTCAGAAAGGTCAGGTGCGTAGTACTCACAATCGGCGTGCGTGTATGACCAGATGTATGAACGTAAACGAGGCAAAAGGAGTATGTAAGGATCGTAGCAGGTGGCGTTCTGTAGTTTCTGCCTACCCCCATGGGAAGAAGGCGTGAGTTTATGTATGTATGTATGTATGTTCAATCTAATATCCGTAACCGAAACTAACGAATAATCCGAAATAATTACATATCCGAAACCGATATAATTTTATTCCTATATCTATATCCGTATCCAGATCCGAAATATCATATCCATAACATCTCTGGCGTGTATGACTAGATGTATGAACGTAAACGAAGCAAAAGGAGTATGTAAGGATCGTAGCAGGTGGCGTTCTGAAGTTTCTGCATACCGCCATAAGTAAAGGCGGGAATTTAGAAACGGTAAAGAAAAACATCGTGAGGAAACCATGTTTTAGAAACAAAAATTCAAAGACATGTGACATTTACCAACCGGACTGGGCCCGTGTGGTGGATTACGCCCCCCCCCCCCCCCCCCCTGCCCCACAGAGAGGAGGCCTGTGTCCCAGCAGTAGTAACGTTATAGGCTGATTATGCTATGTTTTATAATATAGTCAAAAAGACATTAACAGCGTCTTGCTATATTTTTTTCACTAATTTAAAATAATAGTCCATGCATTAGATTTCGCTTCTTTTTAAAAAAAAAGGCAGGACTCAGCAGTACACATACATACATAACATCACGCCTGTATTCCCCGAAGGGTTAGGCAGAGGTGTACCTATAGCACACCCACATTTCGCCAGTTATGATTAAGTCCCATGTAATAGGGGGCGAGCCTATTGCCATCAACCGATGGTGAATGTTTAGTACAGGATTTATAAATGCACGTAAATAGTCTCGTGTCCTCTCGCTCCGGCTTTCTAGAACCGCGCTTGCTACGAACTTTGTCGTTTACTATAGGCCCTGGCTCCTCTCCGCACAATGTTTTAAATCGGATAAGCTTTTTCGGACCGTGGAAGGTATACCCGGTTGTTTTTTTTTTTTAATAGGCATATAGGTATTGCCCCACTGCTGGACAAATATCCCTTAAAGTCATCTTAGTATTAATCATAATCATATTTTTTTTCTAGATCCTACAAAATCCGCACAGGAAAGATGCGTTCCCCTACAGAAGCGTTACGACCTCTATGGTCATTCCTGACTGTGTTCCTAGTCTGTTCTGTATGGGTGCACAAATCTGGCCGGCTCCCTGACTATGACCTCCGAGTGCTGTTCCTGCTTATCGGAACATTGTTCAGTAATGTAGCTGTGAGTATTACTTCTTTAATACTATGTGGGCCTGGTACTTCATGTTATGTACAGGTCCACGAATCTAGCTGGCTCCCCAACTATGACCTTCCGAGTGCTGTTCCTGCTTATCGGAACATTGTTCAGTGATGTAGCTGTGAGTATTATTTCTTTAATACTATGTGGGCCTAGTACTTCATGTTATGTACAGGTCCACGAATCTAGCTGGCTCCCCAACTGTGACCTCCGAGTGCTGTTCCTGCTTATCGGAACATTGTTCAGTAATGTAGCTGTGAGTATTACTTCTTTAATACTATGTGGGCCTGGTACTTCATGTTATGTACAGGTCCACGAATCTAGCTGGCTCCCCAACTATGACCTCCGAGTGCTGTTCCTGCTTATCGGAACATTGTTCAGTAATGTAGCTGTGAGTATTACTTCTTTAATATTATGTGGGCCTGGTACTTCATGTTCTGTATTGGTCCACGAATCTAGCCGGTTCCCCGACTATGACCGCCGAGTGCTGTTTCCGTATATCGGAACTTTGTTCAGTAATGAAGCTGTGAGTATCATTTCTTTAATACTCTAACTTCATACTTTAATCTTCTAATCTCAACCCCTAAGTTGATGAGACGCGAAAATATGTTTTGGAATTTTTATTTATTAAATCCGAAAGTAACTCTGTCTGTATGTTACCTTTTCACGCCTAAACCACTGAACAGATTTCGATAAAATTTGGCAAGGAAATAGATGTCATCCTGGACACCTTTCCCGTGCAGGATTCGAAAGGATAATTATCGTGGTAATAATAGATGGATAATTATTGATTGATAATAACAAAAACTTGCGGTCGTGAAAGTGTATTTCCGCACTTGCGTCTATCCGAACGCACGAAGTGTCAACGTGCCCCGCCGTGGGGTTAAAAGAAAAATTCACTTCGTATTATGCAAAGTTGAGTGAACTCGAGTGTCACAAGGTTTTTTTTGTTTTTGTTAGAATTGCCCAAATTATAATGAATTTGTTATGAAACAATATAAGAAATGAATTTCGATAATTATCAAGAAGCGTAATTATGTTGATAATTTCGAACCCTATTCCCGTGGGATAATTTCCGAAATCCACGCGGGCAGAAGTGAGTTTTTAATATGTACAGATTATGAAATATATTTGTCTCTTTCTCCCCCAGTGTCGTCTAATCGTCAGTCAGATGAGCAACCAGCGCTGTGACGCGATCAACTGGTTGCTGTGGCCATTGACTGCTGCGGCATCCGTTTCACTGCTACTGCCGCACTACGAACTGATTGCTTTCTATGCCGTTACACTGCTGACCGTGTTGGCTCATATACATTATGGTGGATGCGTTGTAAGTATAATAAATTATACGGTTTTTATTATTTATGTGAAACTAGCACTTCAGGCGAGCGCAAGATAGCGCGAAAATTAATTAAGGCTCACTTGCACCGACAATCACTAATCACGTTTAGCACTAAACGAGTTTTAAACATCATTCTGTGTCTGTCATCTTCAAACATTTGACAGAAACAGAATTAAGTTTTAAACTCGTTTAGCGCTAAACGTGTTTAGTGATTGGCGGTGCAGGTGGGCTTTAATAATGGTAAAAATTGCATTAAAGTCCAGCAAGTAGTTTAGAAGAACAAAATCAATATACAGACAAACGATTTGAATGCAAAATTACTCATTTTATTTTTATTGCAAACCGACTGTAGACATTTTCACACAATTTACCGCCATACAAATCGCCATATAAAAGTTAATTTTAATTTAAAATAGCGGTGTATTCTAATTTATTTTTCTATTTTCAAAACCACAAAATAATAAAGAAAGTTGTGTTTATGGCGAGGATGTAGATTGTACATCAATATTTTGTTGGAATTTCCTTAATTGTACTGCAATTCAATGACTAAAATAAAAATACAATAAAAAATCATAAAAGAAGTATTTATTCTTCAGAAAGCTTACAGTCATATATCTATGTATTTAGGTAGATAACAACAGGTCAAGCGACACGAAACTGTCAATTTTCTTCATACGATTTTAAACTTTAAAACGTTG
The DNA here is from genome assembly GCA_916610205.1 of Griposia aprilina. Lineage (NCBI taxonomy): Eukaryota > Metazoa > Arthropoda > Insecta > Lepidoptera > Noctuidae > Griposia > Griposia aprilina. The sequence continues at coordinate 16,990,086 of OU744304.1, read as the reverse complement.
ATGGTTAAGCTCAAAATAGAATTAGAAAATCTGACAGTTTGTGGCAACTTGTGCTGGTTTCCGTACTTAAAGTAACAAAATTAATAGGAAATTCTTATTAAAATGATTTCTTTCCTAACAGGTACGTCAAATGTGCGACCACTTCCGAATAAGCTGCTTCTACATAAAACAGAGGTCAGATTGACTCTTAGACGACAATGCGTGTTAATAACATAACATTATACTGTAAAATACAGGTTTATCAAACAATTAACAACATCAAGTGCACGCGGTTTTACATAAATACATATCCATGTTAATATGATGCTATACTGCATTCGAAATAAGATTAGAAATTTAAATAAACCTTTTTACGGTCCATTCAACCGATTTTGACTTCTATTTCGTAGGCATAATGATGGCATTAAAAGCAAAAACGTGGTTACAATACCAACTGTATACTGCAGCTGCCATTTGTCATGCCACCAACTTAATAGAAGTCAAAATTGGTTGGACGGACCGTAAAAAAGGTTTATTTAAAATTCTAATCTTATTTCAAATGGAGTTATAGATTATTTTAAATACCATTGGCGGTGTTTTTACTGATATATATTTGTGCTTTGTTTCTGGTATGGCAACACCTTCGCGAAGCCTCTGCACTATTTTGAGGGTCTTAAAAAAAGATTAGAATCAGTAAAACATCGCAAGATGTTCGATATTTAAAATAGTCTAGTTTCATAATGTATCACTTCTAAAGGCTGTTTATTTTATTTTTAATGCAGTAACCAAATAATCGGAAATCCGGAAAAGAACCGGGTTTACTGACATAGCTTGCTGAGCAAGCAAGCTGAAGTGACAGTGGGCTAGTCATGTTTGTCGAAGCCGACCGATGATATGATCGGTGGGGCAGGTGAGTCCTGGCCCTGCAGTCTCGACAAAAATCGGTCGTTAAGTCTAATCGATGTCAAATTTCTTTAAATAGATTTTCAACCTTATGCTTTCTAAATAAAGTTGAAAATCTATTAAAGGAATTTGACAACGATACGACTTAGCGACAGATTGTCGTCGCTGTCTAATGTCGAGATTGCAGGGGCTGGAGTGGAAACCTCATATCGGCAAGTGTAGTGTGGGAAGCGCACCCCCCCCCCCCCCCCCTCCCCGCTAGCAGTGGAATTCGTATTTTGAAATTAGAATTGGAATATTCTTTACTTTAAAATAAACAGCCAAATAACTAAACAACACAATAATACTGCATATTAGATAAAAAGAACACTGTTCCTTAAAACATAAAACACCTCCCTAATAAAACATAGGTTTAAATACAGAAGTACATTTTGTTGTTGTTATTATTTCAAAATGTTATGTTATTTTTATAAGGATTGTACACACACACCAGAAGGAATATTTTACGATATATGCGATTTTAAATTTACAAAATATGTAAGGTTTTTTTTGAGTCGTCGTCATTTTTATTTTTAATTCTTCTCAAATTCTTCAAAACTTTTTTTTGTATTTTTTGTCCGTAACTGTGTACGTCTTTATTTTTAGGGTTCATAACGCGCATTGTCTATTGTTTTTAGTCTATTTGGTACCAACCTATATGGTACTTTAATTTTAAGTGTACGCATTTTTGTCATTTTTTTTTTAAATATTGTCAAGATTATACTAAGAATGTGAGTATCGTTTTTTGTCCTCCGAAATATTTGTTCTAACCTGTCATTTTTGACAATACTAATTGTCTTTGACCTGTTGAATCATTGTACAAATTGAGGAATGCGACATATTTATTCTAACAATCAGTATTGACGCGTAGATTATTTTATAGTATTATGTTTTGTCTAGTTTTCTTTAGATTAGGAAAATCTCTAAGATCTGTAGTTTATAAACTGTAACTTATTTTAGAGTGTAAAGAAAAAAAAAACCTTACCCTTAATATATCGTCAAACGATGAAAAATTATATAATTATTTTATTTATGTTTAGGTATTTGTGTGAATGCACATATTTTTTTTTATCATATTTTATAATAAACCTAGAATCAGTCTGTCCCGTCATAGGTCCATGATTAAATATTAAAAAAAAAAAAAAATCGTTGATTGCTCTTGCTCTTGACCTCGATCTCGCCTGGTGGAAAGCGATGGTTGAAACGACCGTGCCCAGAAGATGCCTGTTCACTCTTGTTAAGGCTGACAGGGTTATTATGTGAAAGAGAACACAGACGCTGGACAGAGAGTTCCACACTTTGGCCGAGTGCATAATAAACTTAATTTACAACAAAAAAAAAGATAGTAAAATCATGATTATATTGAGCATAGAAGTTATGTTGTAATAAGATTTTTTTAAATGGATCATTCCTCAATTTGTATTTTTTTTTTGTAGTCTAGCGTTCTGACGTTATGTTAGTAAAGTTTTTGTTTTAATTATTGTATTAAATAAAAAAACCCGCGAAAGAATCATCTTGATCAAAAATGGCGGAAGAAATAAAATAATTAAAAAAATTTTTTTAAATATCTTAATTTTAAGTAAAAATGAGATTTTAATTAAACTATCGCGAACTATTTCTAAATATTGGTTTAAGCACTTATTATTTAACAATTGGACTCTTTGATAACTTGTATATTTCATGTTTACTATTATTCAGTATATCTTAAACAAAATTTAAAAAAATACTTTTAAAAGTATTTACTATATTATTTGCTTCACTTTTGTTTAAAAACGTCATGTTATATAACGAAATGCATATTTGCCTTCGATTGAACATACAGGTTGTCCCGTAAAAGGTATCAAAGTAACGGGTAGGTAGCTCACATGATTTCCAACAACTAATTTGATTAGTATAAAAAATACCGCTACTGTATAATTTTTTTATTCAAGACAAAAAAAAAAAAAAAACTTCTACCAAAATACAGTTTTTTATTGCTGTCGCTGCAAACGATAACATTTTTAGGTATGATTTTTGTTAAACATTTCTGAATAGCTTACTAATGTAATAAGATACCATTTTTGTAAATAACGTTTAAAGCCTTAGAAAAAAAAAAACTTGAATTGAAACGTGTTTTTTTTTTAACATGAAAAGACCAAAATTAAAAAAAAAAATGCATAATTTTAAAATCATAAGAAAACATATTGCCGGTTTTCCATTTAAGTTTACCCGCCATTCGGTTTCTTACATGTAATTAATGAGATAAAAAAGTCGAGAGGTGTCGTGGGACACCCGACTGGAACGAAGTTCCTTTCGCTGTATATTATGTACTAAGTAACAGGCACAGTGAAACAAATTAACAGCATTTCAGAGCAAATAAATGAAGAAAAAAAGAATTCCGTGGAGACGACACTTCTTCAAAATGTCAATGTGTAAATGTCACTGTTGTCAAAATTCTTGGTCCAGCTCTGATGCGCGAAGTGTGCAGAGAGTATAACGTGCGAAAAGGAACCTCGTTCCAAAATTGTTTGGGAGGTGTTATTTAAAAAAAAACCAAATTAAAGTATGTTTAAATAAACCTAGTTAAAAATGAACTAACGAAAAAACTACTAACATTTTAATGTTACGGACCATACTAACAAACAAAACTAAAACTACGCTGATAATGTGCTGGTTTAAGCCTTCAGTATTATTTGTTTGAACCCACCATTATTACTTACGGCTTATTTTTTTAACCTTAGGAATAATGCCTGTGAAGATTTATTTTTATTTTTGGACAGACAAATTGTGTTCTGAATTTAAAGTAACAGACAAAATTGAACGAGATTATATTACGAATATTCATTACAAAATAAAAGTGCCTCATGTTAGTAAAAATAGTTTTCCTTAGATAGCTTTTCGCTACTTCAAGACGTATGTGTAAGAGAATAGTAATTATGAGCTTCAATGATGGCCCGCAACCTAATTGCATAACACACTTACAATCAAACGAGGGTTTTGAAGAAAATTGCTAAACCATTGCTTCATATGTTTGAAAAATAAGTCCTGTCAACAACGTATATGAAAAATTAATGATGTTGAACTGTCAAAATGAAAGGCATTGTAAGTGTGTTACGCAATAACCCCGCTGGGCCTTTATAAACCGTGTCTTCCTTGAGTTTGTACTACTCTACCTGTGGATGAACAACCACGGACGTTGGCAATCAACCACTTTTAACTCTTATGACTTTAAGAATAAGGTTGAAAGTGGTTTACCGCCAACGTTCGCCTACGAACATTGAATGGAGTAAGAAGGTTTAGAGTTTTGGAAATTAGTATTACGTAGTTTTGCCCACTATGCTTACGTCTGGGACCAGCTTAGACATTGTATTACAAAGAAGTATTCAGGAAGAAGTGTTACATCCATCATATTCTGGCTGAAAACTGAAAGATAATATTACACACAGAGTAATAAATAAATGGAGTGTTCTCTTACAGAATTTGTGCAAAGTGAGGCAACTCCCGTATTTTTAAGAACGTTAGCTTTCTAATCTCAGTCTCAATCTGTCAAAAATACCTCTAATTTAAGTACATTTTTGACAAGTTTTTGACATTGATCGCCGCCGAGATGAGATTGCAACTTGAATTTAAAGTACGAGAACTTGCCTTTTTTTGTGTGGGAAATCATCAAATAACTTCTCCCACTCTGGGCGGAGCAGGAGGGCGTGTCAGACTCTTACTGACTAAAACCCACCCGTGTTCCTTCAGTTGCCTGTCCTAGGGGCCACGGTAATTCTATCGAACAATCCGCGACCCTGGCAGAGGAGAACTTGTCTGACTTCTGATTACAGACTCATTTATCTACATACAACAAGTAAATACTCCGTGTTTTCCATGAGATTTTAATAAAGATTATTTTATGTAACCGAAAATGATGTAGGTACCACCTCTGCCTGATTTGACTACTTATATAACAAAAATAAGTATTGCCTGAAACCTGAAATAAAACATAAATGTGCGTGAAATAGACCTTTTAAATAGCTATAACTTATTATTGCACCTATCGACTCGTATGTTTTTCTATAAAATTGTATGTTACTCTTATTCAATAAATGCTTGTTTCACGAAACTGAAATAAAAGCTAAATCTTTGTTTTTTTAAAACGGAATTTGTTATTTTAAATTGTTTAGCGGACTTTGACATATTCTTCCATTTTTGTGTGCTTCGCGAAATTTTCTGCAAAATAATCTATAAAAACTAATTTAATTTTAAGGTCTGGTTTTACCAAAGGCAAATAATTATCTTTTACCCGTGTAATAAAAGTGACGTCTGACAGTTCTAATATGGAAAAACTCAAAAATTCAAATATTTTCTCAGGATAAGACTTGAAATGTAATTTGCCTTAGGTGTCATTAATTTAGATCGTTAGGGGTAATTAACCGACAATGAAGAACCGCTTCCCGCCGTATACGTATCGCGGACACTGACTGGACCAATTTTTTACTTTATTACCAAGTGCATAAGGTTGAAAAGTGGTCGACCGGCATTGTCCGCGATTGTACCTCTGATAAGTCGGACTGATGTGAGAGTCAGGGTAACCCAGAGAGTGATAGAAACAAAACTGCGTACATTTGAGCAAAATATCAAGAAATGGTACGTTAAAAATATTGTACACACGGCTACATATCAAGCTATACATTTCCAGTTTTAAATAACCTCGCATTGTATAGGCTTTTCGTACGATGAGAAGTCAGCTTATACTAGAAATGTATAGCTTGATATGTACTCGTGTGTTCCTATAATATTAATGGAAAGTAGAAGTTAAGGATTCTGAGAGAGATTATAAGGTAATGCTGATTTAAGAAAGCATTTATTGTCAATCTGTAAGTTTTTGGAACGAAGTTCCTTATCGCGCGTTACGAAAGGGGGCTAGACGGAAAAAATTAAGACCAAAAGTTGTAACGACACTTTTTGCTATAGTTGTAATTTAATTTCTATTAATTATACGGCGTGCGCGTGGTTCTCTGTCTGTCACTCTCTCTCTCTCATAGAAAGCAAGCCACTTAGTTTTTTTTTTTTAAATGGAACTTCATTCCATCCGGGTGTCCCATGACACCTCTCAAGTTTTTTTTCGCCTAAAGGAACATATACATGATGATTCCTGCAAGAACAGTGTTGCCAACTTTTTTGGTAATTACCGTTGCTTTCGCATATACTATGTTCTTTTTACGATGATTCGTATGACACATTATGCTTCTTGAGTCGGCATAACAGAACAGAAAATGGATAATAAAATTTGTATCTAGTATTTTGAAGTACAGTCGCCAACACATCAAGTTACCATAAACTGTCAGATTTTCTCATTCGATTTTGAACTTAACGTCAACATTTTAAGGTTTAAAATCATGTGGAGATATTTGACAGTTTCGTGTAGCTTGACCTGCTGGCGACTGTACCTACTATTACTGTCGATCTTGCTTCAACAAGACACTCGCTTGGCTTGGTTGTACTCGTTGTGCTGTAACAAAAAAAAGCCTTAACAAATGGTTGTTTTTGTATGCGTCATCCCAACAGTCGTTAAAAAACAGAGTATAGTACCAGATTACACCATCAGTTCAAAAAAGTCGGTGGCACTGTATAAAATGATAATTATGAATTTAAGAATGGTTGTGTATTTTATACAGGGCGTAAAGGACAGCCGCCCGCAAACGAACAGGGTGCATTCAGCTCCTTATTTTAAACCATATTCCACCGGAAATTTTCTCTGGATTTATTTATTTATTTATTTAACCATTTATGTACACACATATAAACAGACAAGATAGAAACAGAAAAATAGGTACACAGGTGACTCTTATTTCTAAAGAAATCTCTTCCAGCATTCCTGCAATAGGAGAGTATAATTATTAAAGACATGAAGACAACGTGTGTAAGAGTAGAAGGGAAAACAAAATACATAAAATCTAAAATAAATTTTCATATTTTTATCGTTTTTTTTTTTTCATTTATTTGAATGTAAAATTACGTTATCTGTACGCAGCGCTCCATTTATGCAAATAAAACAGCTGAAATGAAAAAAACAACAATGGATGTTGAAATAAATCACGTGGCGCGAGCGCGCTACCGGCCGTTCGCTACGTGCGTTTTGCCGCGGTAACGATACATTGCTTGTGAGGTAATAAAACAAATCAGGTATATTAGATAATGAGAAATAACGTTCCTGAAATTATTTCATGTACCGGTCATCTTAGTATGATATACTGAATTCACCACATCAATCTGCCGAGGACTGTCCCTTACACCCTGTATTACTTTTGCACAGTTGCACAGATGCACAGATGCACGCAGGTTATATTCTAAGCAGTACCTACTTCGGATTGGCTAAATTATAGCCAATAGTTTGACTGCCTTGATGTGTCAAAGGCTTGGTTCAGATGATGATGCCATGATGTAGCCTGCAGGTCGAGCTTCACGAAATTGTCAAATTTCTCCAAACGATTTTAAACCTTAAAATGCTGGAGGTTAAGTTCAAAATCGAATGAGAAAATCTGACAGTTTGTGGTAATGCGCTGGCGACTACAATATTGTTAGTATTCAGGCAAATGGCAACGCACTTGTTGTCCCTCTATATAGGTATCTACTTGAATTCATAATCCTAGAAATGTACATTCCATCACTACTTACTCAATTATCTACTTTAACGTTGTGTAATCTTAGTTCATTTTTGAATGAGCACTTGCAAAAAAAGATCCTAAAAATTTTTTGGGTGCTAAGGATTTAGTGCTTTGTCATCTATGAGTTGAGTTTGAGTGTGTATTCATCTGAGATTATTTGTTACTACTCTGTGACGCGTTAGAATCATCTGAACTCGGCCTTAACGTTAAGACCAACAAACTTATAATAGGGAAACATGTTCTTCCCATATCGCCTTGTAACAGTGATGCTCTATATATTTGTAGCTAACTAGTGGCTTTTTACACTAAGACACACATTCATCGCTTCTCCACTGTTGTATGTGTCTCAATAAAATATTTAGATGATAATTATTGTGGTTTTATTTTATTTTATGAGTAATTATTCGTAAAGATGGGCCCTTAACACGGGCAAGTAATTCTTGTCAATTGTGATGTCTCGACAATAACGGCAATACCAATATTCATTTTCATTCATACAAATATCATCTTTACTAGAGTTTAAATTAGGTTGATTTCAAAATGACTGATATTAATGAAAATGTAAAAATATTGAAGTTGTAGTGGAAATGAAACTTTTTGGTATAGGTAATAAAAGTTATTTTTCCAAACTTATTATTAATTTGCAAGGAGGCTGTACGGTTTATCTGGCTGCTACATCATTACGTAGATTTAAGGGGCATGCGCCAAGGTAGCCCGCGAAATTCAAATTTTCTTACGTTTTTTGCAATTTGCAGGTCAGTATCAGGTTGTATGGTGATCTAAATATGATTCGCGACCGTATCAAATACGGCTCTAGAGAATTATAATCATTAGAATCAGCAATACAACTCCTTAAGTTAGAATTGCCCTCAAATGTCATGATTTCATGAAATAGTCATTCAATAGGGTAATATGAACTTATAGAGATGTATTGCTGATTCTAATGATTATAATTCGGTAAAGCCATATTTGTTAAGGTCGCGAATCATATTTTAATCAAAATACAACCAGACAGTGACCTGCAATTTGCAAAAAACGTAAAAAAAATAGAATTTCGCGGGCTACTCTGAAGGTTCCGCCTTAAGCAAATAATACAATCATGCAGTTTATGTAAAATATATTAAATTTATGGTCGAAATAGTCTATATTCTAGATGGAATACAATACACCTCATTCGTTGTAGTCGCCAGCTCACATTAAGTTACCACAAACTGTCAAAATTTTCTCATTCGATTCTGAATTTAACCGTCAACATTATAAGGTTTAAAATCGTTTGGAGAAATTTGACGGTTTCATGTAGCTTGACCTGGTGACGACTGTACCATACCACAAGCAACATAAAAAGCCAGAATTCCACCCAGCCGCCAGGCAAGATAATTACTAAAGTACAGGTAAACCACAAAACCTATTTCGATCATTATCGTTGATTGAGTGATAGCCTTATTACATTCGAAGTTTAAAGGCTAACGTTTATTTAAAAAAAAAGGTTATCACAGCTGACAGTTGTTACCATAGAGCAGACTCAACTTTATTCTTTACAAAAATCGGTAATTTTAAAAACTGATAGGTAGCATTGTATCAACTCAATTAATTTATGCAGTAGACATTTTACAACTCCTCAAAAAATGCCTGGAATCAACAAATTTTGGGTACAATGCCATTTAGTTAGAATTAAACCTGTATATTTCAAGGAAGAGTTTATGTTTATTGCCATAGACAAAATTGATTGATCAAGGTGTGACCAATTGATGCTGTAAATTACATAATTATTTTATCATTAAACAGTATGTACTACAATTCTTAACCTTTTTAGACTAGTGTAATGCTTAATAAATACATTTAAAAACTATCTTTAACAGATTTGAAGTATTGCTCCTTTATTCTTGCTCTATCCTGTACTTCAGGCATGTATGGATACTCTCCTTTAGCTTTTCTGTTTTTGTATATTTTACCCTGAAAGAATAAAACAGTACTGTTAGTAATCCTACTAATAATATAAATGTGAAATTTTAGATGTTTGTTACGCAATCATGCTAAAATGACTGAACAGATTTGGATGAAATTTAGCACATAGGTAGACTATGACTTGAGTTAGGACATATGATACTTTTTATCCCAGTAGCACTGTCGATAGAGGGGAAAAGGGATGCAGGGGTGAATCAGGAGAAAACTTTAAACGGGATTTTAACATTGAAATAACACAGTTTGTTGCCAACAAGGGCACTGAATCATTAATTATAATACAGTAAACATATTACAGTCCTTTTTGGCAACAAACTATTTTATTTCAATGTTAAAATCCGTTTTAAAGTTTTGGCTCAACTCACCCCATTTGATGGTACATTCCCATCCATGGGATAAAATCCAACCACAACCACGCGGGCATAAAAACTGGTATGACATGAACACATCAGAGGAAATCCACGCCCCCCCATCAGACTGCGAAAACTCAGGGTCTATCTGGACCACGGGCCGTCTTCTGTTCGCCTACATACGGAAGCAGCGCTTGGAGAGCGGTGCCACTGGCCATGCTTGAAAATTTTGATGTTTGATACTCCATCATGCTTAACAACTGGACAGAGATGAACATTTTGCGCAAGGTACGCTAAGAACTGGATTGATTCATTAGATATGTATTGTAGTAGTTCTAGTCTGGATCTGTGTAGTAGTTCCTCTAGACTGCGGTAAAACTCGAACAGCCAACATAACATCATGCTTGTATACCCCGAAGATTTAGGCAGACGTGTACCTATAGTTCCCTCACATTTCGCCTCATTTAACCAGGGTCGAGCTTATTGTGATCAACCAGGTCACAAATCCAGACTCCGAGCTGCTTATCAATTGTGTAATTCCAATTGGAAAACCCCAATAACCCTGCCTGACACGGGAATCGAACCTAGAACATAATGCTCAGCAGTAGCGATTGTGACGACTGGACCAATGAGGCAGTCAACATGATGATAATAATACCTACCTTGCCTATTTATATCTGTATTTTTTTATGGTATACATAATAAAAGGCATTCTATTTTATACCTCAAGCAGACTTAATACTGGGTAACACCTTTAGGCTGCGTTTCCACCAGTGAAGTGCGACGATGCGTATTGAAGGATGTGTGTTACTATCCAATAACATCGCTTCATTTTCATAGCTTGAGCTAAGCTTGCACTGTTATTGGTTAGTTGTACGCACATTCCTCGTTACGCATTCTCCCTCATCTCTGGTGGAAACGCACACTTATAGTTGTTCAGCTGTGCTTATTATTTATGTCACAGGACCTTGAAATAAGATTTAGATCGGAAAATTTCTAACCTCAAACTTAATATAATTGTTTTTGTCTTACCCAAAACTTTTTACACGTGTTATAGTTATCAAAATATTCCTCGCATTTAGAACTATCATACCCATTGTTGCTTAAACATTTATAGGACATTTCTTGCTCCTAAAAAGATAAATAAATTAGTTACATAATGTAAAACATTTTGTAAGGAATATTACAACAAAAAATATCTAAATAAATAAGACCTTCAGACATGGATTTAGCCGTTCTGCATCTTTGTTTACTAGCTTGGACATTATATTTATTTTTCTTGTTTGTCGTCTAGGAATAATAAATAACAGATGTTTTTATTGTTTACATTACTAATAAAATGACGTTGACATTATGGAAGTGACAACAAGAATCTGACTGAGTTTTTTTTTTTAAGTGTTTTATGGGCAGGTTGCTAGACCTATTAGCCAAGTCTTTAGTTTATTTAATTTCCTTCACTAAATTTCTTCGGGATTTCTTTGGCGGGAATTTGAAGCCCTTTCAGCTCAAAATACCGCCAAAAAAAAAACTGACTGATGAAATTAAAAAACCGCCAGGTTATATTGTGTTCTGTGGGTTTTATGCACGAGTCAAACTCAAAGGAAGCTGGCAGCAGCAACCGGTTGCGATGCAACCACACGTTTGTGCGTTTCTAAAGGTTTTTAGTTTGCCGCAAGTGTCAAAGCTAACAAGATACCAAGACCAACCAACCAACCAAACCCAACATACCCAGAATTTGTTATCTCAGAAAATAATTAGGTAACCAATTTATGATAGAGCAATAGTTTTTTTCACCGATATTTCTTTTTACCTGACTACGGCGAAGCCAAAAGGAAGGGCTATAACTTAAGGGGTACATGACTTTTTTTCTTTTTTAAATGCTTTAGGCAACGGTCCCATCGCCAACGATTAGTGAGAAGCAAGTAGTTTTCTGCCCACCAAACGAGAGTCACTGAGCAAGTAGTTCATAAGAAAGATCTTGCAACTGCGACAAACTAGTGGAGAAAGAGTTCTCGTCGGCATCGGCAGTGTGAGCAGTCAGCGGTCAACTATTAATATATTGTGTATTTTTTACTGACACGGAACCGGCATCTGTTGTACGTTTGTTGAGCGAGAAATATTCGAGAGGTAGTCGCTTCCTCGTCGTGGTCGGTGGTGGGAGAGGTGCCATAAAATTAATCATAAAATGTAAAATACTCACTTTTGGTTCATTATGGTAACATTAACGTGTATGACATTTTTAGAACGTTTCAACTTACGAAAAAATTACGGACATAAGAATGCCCAACACACATGTTTTATGTCCATAACAATTAAAAACCACATTTTTTTTTACTAAAAATAGAAATCATAGGAAAACAAAAAATTGCAATGATGTCTAAAAAGGTCGTCATATCTAGTTATTAATCTAAAAACTTTTAGAAATAATGCGTGGAAGGAATCAAATAACAACTGTCGTTATTTGTTTTATTTATCGTCTAAAAATGTGGCCAATCATAATTCCAAGGTATTATCAGAATATTTTAAAGCACTGCTCTCATTGGTGAATCCTATGTCATTTATTACTAATGCATGAAAAATGTTGTAACTGAGAACAAACTTACTGAAATTACGACGCGAGTGGAATGGACACCGTCATATCAATAATTTACTAAAACTTTTGATATTTTACAATGTTGTGTTTGAAATTAAGTGCCTAAATGTTTTGAGAATAGTTTTATAGTGTTAGTGCTTTATATTAAATGCTCTAGAGATGTCGAAGAACAAAATAGCGGCTCGTATTGACAGTCAAACTGTGGAAGTCAAAACTAAGGTATGTGGGAAGGAATTTCTACTTTCTTGACCAAACTTGAAGAGTCACGCGAACTTTCGGACTTACTAAGAGATGACTGGATAGTGTAGGCTATTCATGCAAACAATTGGCTATATTTAGCTTGTAAATTTTCACTAGGACGAGTATTCATTGACTTGATAAGTTCTATGTGAAAAAAAAAAATACCTAGAATTACTATTTAAAAGGAAGCATGGACTCGGAAATTGTTTGAATTCCTTACAAAACAATGTTTTCCTTCTGTAATTAAGTTGTCAACATAGCTTATTAGTGTGTTTAAAAGCTTTGTATGTTATATGATACTTAACAAGTCAGTTGATGAAAGATTTTTTGAGCAATTAATTTATTGAGTGTTTTGGGAATTACGTCTGCTGAAGATGACTGAAATTAACAACCAATTTGTAAGTTTTTATAAACATAGATACTTCAATATTACCCTACCAATGCTTCGATTCAGGCCAGTTTTTTTCTTCTGTATGTACTATAACAATTCTGATAGTGCGAAGGATGTCTGGCAGAAATCACTAGTTACAATAAAACTCAATGCTTCTATGTATATTGAACAAATGTTTGAATGAAAATGATGTTGATCATAAAATGACAAATCTGCAATCAAATTGGTTGAGATGGTAACTACCAAACAGCATTTCATTAGTTTTTTCCTCACACATTGCACTCTTGATGTCAACCCATTCCTTGCACAACCTTAGTTTTACATATTAATACAATTAAATCAATTGTAAACAAAATTGCAACAAAAATAAATGTGACAAAAAAAATATTGAATAAAATTTTCGTTCTTCACAGTTTGATGCTGAATTTCGTAGATTTTCGCTCAGTCGTACCGAAAAGCTCAAGTATGAAGACTTCAAGGCTTTGATAGAGAAATTACACAGGCTTCACGACGTGGCCTTCCTTATATCTTATACGGACCCGAGAGATGGCGATTTATTGCCGATCAACAATGATGATAACCTCGCTAGAGCGCTGCTCACTGCCCGACCACTGCTCAGGGTTATTATACAGAGGAAAGGTATGTGTAGATTTTTATATTAAGAGCCTCTTGCACTACAAATCAGTGACTATGAAATGTGTCTAAAACATCTTTCTGTTTCTTTCTATTGTTTGAAGATGACAGAGGTATTTAGTGGTTTGTGGTGCAGCGGCCCTAAGACTGATAAAACTATACACCAAATTCGTCAAATCAATATTATATATTATCTAATTTTGTGTATTTTAACTGGGAAGTGCGATAATTAACTGCATTGCACACACATTTGTTTTTTTAATTTGATGTAACATAAACTCAATTACTACTATTTGGTTCCAGTGAAGCACGGCTTTTTGTGCATTTGTTAGCAGATCTCCAAATTAAGTGAAATATTTACCTACTTCCATAAGGCAACATCGTGTTTGTGTTGTGGCCTAGCAATACCAAAACCAAAATACATTTGTAAACCTACAGTCATAAGCATAAATACCTTACACTTTCGCAAGATTTAGAAGCGCTTATCTTCCAAAATATAGGTAGATATTTTATGGTTCAAACTCAAACTCAAAGCATTTATTTCAAATAAACCAATTACAGGCACTTTTTAATTGTCAAGGGGTCGGTCAGTAAGAAAAATGAAGCTAGTTGGTGTTACGAAAACAGTATTATCTAAACCATACTATAATTCAAATATTTTTAATTTTAAAACAGGTAAACAAAAAGTACCAATCTAAATATTAATGAAATGAGTGCGATGTCTTGCCATCAAATGTGCACAAATATTATAATTATAATTTTTAATTAATTAGCAATTAATACATAATAAAAATTCATTATTTCATTCAATTATCCTAACAATATATTAAACCAAATTAACAAAATTATTAACAAACTAAAATATAAATAATAAAAAACAATAGAAATAGCAAATGTCATTTAAATTATAATTTGGCATCTAGGTACTCATTGATTGTGTAATATGCTTTAATATAATTATAATAAATTAAGGACAGCCTTTTCGAAATGGTGTATGTCAAGATCTTTTATTGCATTGGGTATCTTGTTATATATTTTGAGTGCAATTCATAAAAAGATTCTTGAATATAGCACAGTTTGTATGGAATAGCACATCGTCGCCTTGATTTCAATGTTTGAAACAAATGCAAGATTGATTTAATGATTATGAAATAGGTATTTTTTTAAAGTTGCAATTTTAATGTTACGAGAATAATGCTTTCGATTTTTGCGTTACTGTAAGGTATTTTTGCTCGTGACTATACATCACAGCCTAAAACATACCCACAGGCACCATGGTGCCTCATCTTCAATCAAAACTTAAATCATTAAAAAACCATGACCCCTATAGAAAGACACACAAGTACCAACACCCATTGTGCTGATAAAAACTTAATTAGCATAGAATGTGACACTATGGCCATGCACTCCCACCATCATAACAATAAAGCATTTATTCCAAGGCCATAAGGTTCATAATGGCCCCTTGATAACAGTACATTGTTTGGTAGATATAACTTTTAGGGCTTGGTAACGTCACTGTGTACTTATTTACTTTTGTTAAGTATTGTGGACATACCCGAATTAGTTGGTTGAGTATGTATGTTTGATTATAATGATTATACTCGAGCCAAATTCGATGTGACGTTTATGTAAACAAATCGCTCATACATTATTTTGTTATCAGTTTATGATATTTATGGTGAAATTTGAATTTGGAACCAGAGGGCCTAGACAAATGGCATTCGCTTCAGAGCGATTCTATTTCTACAATCGCCATCGCTTTCGCTAGTGTTTCCATCATACGAATCGAAAACTCGCTTGTCAAAAAGTGCCACTTGGCTACGCATCTCTATGGAAGTAATCGTTCGACGCTGTCGATTCGTTTCATAGAATCGAATGATTTTAACATTGTCTAGCTAATTTCTATTCGTTGATATATGATCACGTGACATTTCGATAGCTTATGTCTACGCTATAATTTTTTTGGGTCTTCTACTAGCGTCATCGCTAATCGAATATTACTTTGTCTAGGCCTTCAGAATGGCTAGTTTGCGCCTTTCGAAACGATGGTTTGATTTATCGCAAAAACAATAACCAGTTGTTGCAATCAACTAAGGATTACTTAAAGATATGAATATGGTAAATAGTAATTGATCGAGCCTTGTGAAATACTGCATATCTCTGAAAAATAACGATAACTGCCGTACTGCATGCAATTTGTTACCAATATCGCATGCAATGGGTTCAGCGTCGCATTACTCTTAAGTTGTACGTGTGTATCTTAGAACGTTTTCTCGTTTATCCATGCTAATATTATTAATGCTAAAGTAACTCTGGCTGATTGTCTGTTATCTTTAAATGGCTGAACGGAATCTGGCACACGACTACCGTAGGATTATTTCCGACCTCCATGCGGGTGAAACTACGGGTAAAAGCTAGTACTTAAACATATATTTTTAAACAAGGCATCGGTCAATAAGTCTTAAGAGCCAGCACATACGAGGGTTTGAAATATATCCTTCTCAGCGGCTCGCGATAGTATTTCCGCAGACGAGCCATTTCAATGAGCTTTCCTATTATGGCTTCTTCATAAACCGCTTTAATGGACGTTTATGGAATATTCTCTGCCATTGTTGCAACACCTTAACATAGTTAGCCCCCAATCTCGCCATTTACGACACCCACGAGTATTTAATTGAATATGGAGTCTTCCTAATCAATGGACGCCATTACTGCTAAGGTGCCATTACGACAGTGGTGCTATATGGTGGCCCAGTGGTAACGACCCCGACTTACGAGTCGTAGGTCGTGGTTTCAAACCCAAGCAGGTGCTTTACTTTGTGTAAATAATTTCACCACTGCTCTCAAAACGTTGAAGGAAGACATCATGAGGCAATCAGCATGTCTTAGAACCAAAAATTCGATGACATGTGACATCTACGAACCCGCACTGGTGGATTCCAGCCCATTCCATTCCCTTTCGAAGAGAGGCTTGTGTCCCAGCAGTGGGAACATTATTATTATTATTTACTGCTATCTTGACCAAAGAAATTAGCTATTATGCGCGCTCACCAATACCTGACAACTGAAACAAGACCCTCAACAGCTGTTCAGACATTCATCATCATTTCAACTGAAAGACGTCCTCTGTTGGACACAGACCTCTCCCAAGCGTCGCCACATTGACCGGTCATGTGCTTCTCGCATCCTGCGGATTCAGACCTTAGGTTAACAGAATAAGGACCAGGCCCGGGTCGACGGCGCGTTGTGTTCCACGCGCGCCTCAAAGAGATGTCAGCATAATTGACGGGGTCCGATAGGGCCGATGCCTGCCGGGGTCGCGGATTGTTCGAAAGAATTACCGTGGCCCTGGCGCACAGGCAGCTGTAGGAACACGGGTGGGTTTTGAATTTCCACCCAAAAAAAAAAAAAGGTTACCAGAATAGCAGCAAAGAAAAACGGGCCATTTATTTTAGACCTAGTAATTTCTCAGTTTATCTTAGAAATTACTGAGATCAAGGATGGAAAACATCGTGAGGAAATCTAGACATATCTATCTATACTAATAAATAAACCGGAAGAGTTTGTTTTTTAGAACGCGGTAATCTCTGGAACTATCGGTGGGATTTGAAAAAATCTTTTTGCATTTGATAGCCCTATTCTTGAGGAAGGCTATAGGCTATTTAACATTACTTTAGGACCCTTAGGAACCGAGCAAAAAGAAAAAAAGTCAGAAAGAACGCTTAACGAAAACGAAGTAATAGCGAAGGCAGGTGAGGCGATGCGACGGGATGGGTCGGGGGAGCAAGAAACTTCACGCGGAAGAAGTCGCGGGCTAAATGTAGTAGTTAATATAAGTCTGAAATCGCCAGTCTGTGTTGAGCACGCGTGGTGATCAATGCTCCTGCCTTCTCTGTATGAGAAGAGGCCTTTGTCTTGCAGTGGGACATTAATAGGCTGGTACTTTTTAACCCCCGACGCAAAAAGAGGGGTGTTATAAGTTTGACCGCTATGTGTGTATATATTTGCGGTATATATTTAAATTGTGTGTCTGTGGCACCGTAGACACACCGTGTTTTAGACAGGTGAACCGATTTGGATACAGTTGTTTGATGTGAATCTTCTATAGCCGCGGGTAAAACCGATTGTTGGCGTGGCGACGCATGCCGTGGCGACGCGTTGCCACGGTATACGGTGGTATGTTTCACATCTGCCAGGCGTTTCACTGCATTTGGCTGATCATTTTTTTTATTTGAAAGCAGGTTTTCTAGCAGTGGTTCTTAGACATGTTTTATCAAAGTCGGTTCAGCCGTTTTAAGATTATCAGCTGTTTGGTTAGCTGCGGTACGGATCTTAACGCATAATGTTATTTTTTTTTTACTTTGTATAGGCTTTTGTGTCGAAGTTTTTTTTTTTTTTTTTTTAATATTTTTGACCCATAGGTACTTAACCCTATACTACACCCTTCCTACTTCATTCTTCTTCACAACAGATTATTATTATTATTGTTGAAGTCGCATAAATGCAGCTACGAATTTCATCTAATAACTTTAAAATGTTCTCGAAATTAGTACAAACTCAAGTCACAGTGCACCGCATACTGTTTATTATAAGATGGCCACCATCGCGTGACGATCCACTGATTAAACGCTAATTGTGGACCGCATTATCTCGTTATGTTTCACACTTCGTAGAGACCACCTTGTATGGAAATTGCAGCGTGCATAGAATTAATACTCAAAAGACCATTTCAGATACCAATCTACATGGTCTTTACATGATCTGACCAAGATTATGTCTGGACTTTAAAAGAGACTGTGACCTCTGAGTTTGTTTCGGCCTTTCTTCTCAGAGTAGTCAGATAGGAAACGCCGACCTCATCTAGTTTAAAAAATATGATTGACGTGTAAAAGTGTTTGTACAAACCTACTTACAGAAATAAATCTATTATTACAAAAAAAAAAATACATCGCCTCCTGCCCCACACTATAGTCTTTTTCCTGAAATGTCTTAAAGAAGCACGATATGTTTGCATTACTGCATTTATTATGCGCAGTAACAAAGTGTGGAACTCTCTGCCAATGTATGTGTTCCCTTCCACCCGACAGCCTTCAAAGGCAGAATGAACAGGCATCTTCTGGACACTCATTCTATCATAGACCTCATCCATCGCTTTCCATCAGACGAGATCGAAGCCAAGAGCAGGCATTGGGAAAAAAAGAATTGCGTCGATCAGGCATTATTAGGTAGTTACAATAGGTATAAACATCTTGATCTTTGTATGAAACACATCTAGTTTTTATTATTGAACAACATAATTATGTCAACAATTAAATTATTTGCTCATTGCGGGAATTAAACCCTCAAGAGTCTTTACAGCGCAACAGCTAATCGCTCTATCCAGTGCACCAACCATGCCGTCTTATCGATCCATTTTATGGAATTATTTGCTTGCATATAATTATTTACATACGGAAGGAAGCCATTGCGATTCCGCATTGCACGTCTACCTTGCCGCAAATAAGGAATGATGCGGTTACCGCAATCTGAGTTCACATTACAACCATTTCAATTGCCTTATGCTGTAGACTTAAACTTCTGTAAACTTCTCCCTTTCTCATTCCCGCTCCATTTTAATTTGAAGCCCATAGGCAGAAGCCTGGCTCCTCTTACCTGCTTAAGTTACAATTTTCCTCTCGCTTCAAACACAATATGTGTTATCCACCCTGTCCATCTCGCACTTTGGACTCGTACCAATTTCGCTAACCCTAAGAATGACCAATAAAAATATCCACACATACTATAGCGAAATGAATCATTTTCACAATTTTTTTTCGCATAATACTGACTCATCTAACGCCACGAAATATTTCACGCGGTTCCGTCCAACCTAACCTGTCGTGTTCCGTCGTTTCCGGTGTCATACAAAAGAGGTAACCGGCAACATTGTAGCCATTCATTGTGTGCGCATACGACCCATGACCATGACACAAAACGACGTAAATAGATGGAGAAGAACCGGTTCAATTCTCAATAGGAAAGCGGTTTTTTTGGAGAAGTGGGGTTTCTTCATTGTTAGAAAAGACTGGGCTTCTGGAGGGTTGGATTGGATTGACGTTTTTCGCACAAAATGTGAGAGCAATTGTTAAGTTTAGTTAAATCTTTTTCTTTGATGATTCGGAAGACGTGATATTTGGAGGGTTGGATAAGATTAACATCTCTTGTGACATGGCTTCCTTTAAAAAAAAAGGTTTAGAGAGACGTTGTTTCCCTCGGGTGCTGCAAAAAGCGTAAAACTAGACAGGCAACGTTGCATTGCACTGAAGATCTCTTATCCTTGTTTGCTTTGAGACGATTAGGGTGCGTTTCCACCAGAGATGAGGGAGAATGCGTAGCGAGGAATTTACGCACAACTAACCAATAACAGCGTTAGCTTAGCTCAAGCTATGAAAATGAAGCGATGTTATTGGATAGTTTCACACACATCCGCAGCCTTAAAGTCCGACATCATACATACATAAGTAGATAGATCATGTGCCTAGCTAAGAAGGAAGTAAAAACATAGATGACAGCTGACCGACAGAGAAGTATCTAAGAAAAATACCTATTGCGTAGACCCCCATTAATTTGTTTAACGGATGCTGATGAAGGCCATCCTTGTTCATTCCCGGAAAAGTTATCATGCTATTTTCAATATAAAACTTACAGGTCTATCAAAGCTCTCATAAAACACCGTCTTTTCACTTTCTTACAGTGCAACACAACCTCGCTCCTCTCTTGAAACATGAAGCAAACAGCGTCACGTGCGCACTGATGCATTGCAGTACGGCCATGTGGCAATGATCTCGTT
The DNA here is from genome assembly GCA_916610205.1 of Griposia aprilina. Taxonomy (NCBI): domain Eukaryota; kingdom Metazoa; phylum Arthropoda; class Insecta; order Lepidoptera; family Noctuidae; genus Griposia; species Griposia aprilina. The sequence continues at coordinate 16,969,532 of OU744304.1, read as the reverse complement.
AGAATATATAGCGTATATTGTTAGGGCCTCGACTATTGGCTGTGTGCTGTTGTGGATTGACACGTCGATGTTTTTTTAACAAATTTTATTTTGTATGATTTAACGGTAGTTTCTTGCAGTCAAGATACAGCAATACGACTTCTTAGAAATTGTCCTCTTCCTAATATTCTCCGATTACATCAGCTGTCTTTTTTTTTCCTAACGACCGGCGTATGTAGGGTATAAATTAGGAGGTCCTTGAGCAGTCGAATTTAAAATCCAGGATGATGTGTTGGAGTGTGTTTGACTGCTCCCGCATTAGCAAGCATCCTATTCTGCCAATGCTCTCCCGATCTTACACATTTTATTTTAAATAGAGTACCTTAATTACGGTGCTTCTTGTCGAGAACATAACCCACTTGCTAGTGTCTTTTGAGTTAATAATGACGCCACTGATACTGCTATTAACGTGGCCATCTACTGAGCCCAACTCATCTAAAAAATACCATCGACTCCAAAAGAAGAACACTAAAGGAAAACTTTCCAAATACGGTAACACGCATTTCACAACCGCGATGATCAATGCTTGTTGCTGCTGTTCATGAAAAGAGGCTTTGTTTTGCAGCAATATACTAAAATTATTCTGGATAAATCTAGCAACTGCAAATTCTGTATAAATGTCACCATTGCAAAACTTATTCCTAAAATAGAGATATCAGTAATGAGTAATAGTGTTTATGTAGTAATAGCGAATTGTTTCATTGTCTGCTAACCTAGTACTTCTTATTAGGAAACTTGCAACGCATACTCGCATACCAGTGGACGCGGGTCGACCGTGAGATAAAAATGACATTTGATTCTGTGTTTGATGAAGTTAGTAAACGGCATGTATATAAAAAAAAACATTTTGCTCTCCTAAAAATTGTATAAAAAATCTAAATAATGATTGCGCCTCTTTCCATAGTTCCAACTGGACCTAAAAGTACTAAATAGCTAAGTAACTGCGACTAACTTGGATGTACTAATCGCCAGCTGTTGCCGCGGCAAAGCTCGCTTCGCTCACTCGGCTCGCGCGCGGTTGTTCACAGTTCTACCACTTCTATACTAAACCATTTCGTCGGGGTGCCCTTGCTTAGTTACTACGACCAACTTTGAGAAAATGCCAGAAATTTATAAAGAGGTTCATTTATTTAAAAATGTTTGCATTATTAGAAGCCCGAAAAGTTTTTAGAGGTAATTTATAGAAGTGTTCATCATTAGAAGGTCCCGTTAGTAATGGTCATGTTTTCTTGTAGTTATTGAGCTACAGCGGTGTTAAGAAAAATATGCGTATGTGCTATTCTTGGTTGCGATTGGCAAAGCTAACATTAGATTGAAGATTAGGATGGGTTAGCCTCTTTTCAAAGTTCGGGGTAATTTGCGTTATTTACGTTGTTGAGCAGACAAATTTTTCGAACATATGAAGCAATGGATTAGCAATATCCTTCAAAATGTTGATATTGTTTTACGCAGGGCGCTGTCTGTTCGAAGTAATATGCTGGCCCGGAGGTTTGCACGGTGTACTTTTGGGGTTAAAATGCTGGTTTTTCGAGGCTCTTGTCAGACTTTCTACACCTGCAGCCTCTGGGTTAAGTATACGCAGAAGGCGTACATCGCTCTGCGTGTACAATATAAGAATGCCTTCAGAATGCTTGTGGGGCTGCCGCGGTATTGTAGCGCTTCGGGTATGTTTGCCGATGCGTAGGTAGATGATTTTTATGCCATCATTCGAAAGCGATGCGCTTCTCTCCGGCACAGAATACACGTCAGCTCCCATAGCATGTTGAAGGCGTTGAGTGACCGGTGGGACTGCCCGATGCTTGGCCGATGGGTGAGCCTGCACACACGCGGCTGTATGTAGTTATGCGGGCAAATCATTGTTTTCTTTGTTTTTATTTCATTTTCTTCGTGATTGTATGTGTTACTAACAATAGTTTAATAAGTATGTAATATGTCAATAATAACACTATGGACTTTCATGGTCTGAAAATAAAAGTTTATTATTATTAATTAGGGTTCTGGACCAAATACCATTTAAAAGGTCTACTACAAACTTTAAAATCTTATAAACTCTTTCGATTACTCTTTGATCAGCTTATTCAGCCTTTAGCAGTCCGCTGGTGAACACAGGCTTCTCCCATTACACTTTTCCCGTACCAATTTCAAAGAAGTTAAGCAGAGAGTTATCTTGAAACCTCAGCAAGGCATATCTTTTAAAACAATATATTCTTTTATTTTCAGGAGACAGCTTGGAAGAGCTAAACGGCTATGGAACGATGCGACCAAGGAACATAATCTCCTCAATACTCAGTGGAACGCCAGCCAAGAACAAGGGGCTCGCTATATCGAACCCTCATGACTTTAGAATGGTAAGATAATAAGGCGAGAGCGACAGGGTAGCCCGCGATATTCAAATTTTCAGTACTTATCAGGTTGCATGTTGATCAGGATATGATTCGTGACCGTTACAAAATGTATTTATCTACTTTAAAAGAGACTGTGACCTCTGAGTTTGTTTCGGCCTTTCTTCTCAGAGTAGTCAGATAGGAAACGCCGACCTCATCTAGTTTTAAAATATGATTGACGTGTAAAAGTGTTTGTACAAACCTATTTACAGAAATAAAATCATTTATCATTTAAGGTGAATCCCCAGCTGTAGCCCGCCAAATTCAAATTTTGTTTGGTTTTTTCCAAATTGCAGCTCTGTTTTACGTCGCATGTTGATTCAAATATGATTTGCGACTGTAGGAATGATATATTCACTGAATTATTCATCAATTTCATATCGACCGTCAAACTTTGGAAATTTGTTCCACCTAAGAATTTTTCAGAATATTTCATTCTTAGGTGGAACAAATTGCCGCACAGGCAACTGTATGAACACGGGTGGGTTTTAGTCAGTAAGAGACTGACTCGCCCTTCCGCTCCGCCTTGAATGGGAGAAGTCATTTGACGATTTCACAACCAAAACATTTTCCAAACAATTTCCAAAGTTTGACGATTAATATGAAATTGATGATTATTATTCAGTAAATATATCATTCCTACAATCGCTTGATCAACATACGACGTAAATAAGAACTGCAATTTGAAAAAAAAAACAAAGAAAATTTTAATTTGGCGGGCACAGCTGGGGATTCACCTTAATAAAAAATCATAAATTAATTAATTCACTGACATACAATGCCCACACTAAACTGCTCAGTCTAAAGGCATTAAATTTTACACAAGGGTTCCTTTTTATAAAGAAAGTGAAGTTTTATAAGAGTTAAATAAGTCATGAAAGTTTGTACGGCAGTTTGGCATAATTTTGCTACCATTGAAGGGTTCAACTCGAGATTGGTCAAAGTATTGATCTTTTGATCTTTGTTATAAAGTTATTAAATACATTTTTCTATGTAATAGTCTACTCAGTGCCATTGCTTCAAAAGCTTTTATGTGTCCTGACTTTATAAAGGAAAGAATTTGAAAACTGATATTGATATAAAATACTTGACTATTCTTTGCACTAGCTCTTGCACATTCGAGGAATTTTGCATGATATTGTAACTCTGTACGACCCGGGAATCGAGCCCAGGCAATGTTAAATCAGTTTATTCATACTTAGTCAACAAACAATTTCAGGTATCAGCGATCATAGATGTAGATATAGTTCCTGAAACGTGCCGGCGAGTCAAACTACTGAAGCACGGGTCAGATCGACCGCTAGGATTCTTTATCAGGTAAGGCATATCCGGGCAGCTCACCGCCTGGTAAGGACCAGGCCCGGCTCGACGGCGCGTCGTGTTCACGCGCGCCTCAAAGAGATGTCAGCATCGTTGACGGGGTCCGATAGGGCCGATGCCTGCCGGGGTCGCGGATTGTTCGAAAGAGTTACCGTGGCCCTGGCGCACAGGCAACTGAAGGAACACGGGTGGGTTTTAGTCAGTAAGAGTCTGACACGTCCTTCCGCTCCGTCCAGAGCGGGAGAGGTCATTTGATGATTTCCCATCCAAAAAAAAAAAGATTATGCATATCCACTTGTTAGACTATTTGGCATGTAAACTTGGATTGAAACCAATTAATAATTGTTAAGTAAGTTAAAATTTCTAAAATGTGCTAATAAAGATGTTATTTCACCGAGGGAGCGCGAAGCGCCTACGTTTCAGCTTGGGCAAAAATGCTTTCGTATGTCCGGATGTCCGGCTGTTCTCCTCTACAGGTCGCATTGCTCAACTGATTCTGGTGAATTTTTTTGAGCAGGTTTGATAATTATATGGTTTATTTTGTTTACTTAGTTTTTCGAAATTTTTCAAAATATGAGCGGAGATATGGGGGTTGAAAACATAAAAAGAAACATATTTCAGCCATTTCACGCTTTTTGCTTTAAGGTGCGCGGTGAACATTTATTCAGTTTTAAGCTATGCAAAGACAGACTCGCGAGGTCTACAGCTCATAGAACCACTAGTAAGATTAAATAGCCATTTCCTCCCCATAGTGGTTTCACATGCGAGCAACTCGTCACACTGACGTCACGCAAAATCCTGCATCGCGCAAGCAGAGTTTACCGCGCAACTAGCATATACACAACGTCCCGACATCAACCGTCGGGCAGTTGCCCGCCAGACATAACACCCGTCTGGTCGGAGCATCCTCCCTTTTCTATGGAGTTGTCAGTGAGCTTTACACCCTGTTCCTCATACGTCTATATATAGATTAAACGACCGAATGCACATTCTATCGCCTCTTTGTCAAATTCTCTTTGTGCAAACAGGGTAAGAGCATTCTTCAACCTATGTTGTTCCACGGCATGGTCAAGCTGCAGTATACAAACTGGTACATAACGGCTAGCCTTATCAAAGATGTCCCCCATAGATTTCCAATTTTCGTGAATTGTATCTAAAGTAAAATATCAAGAAGATTGAGAAAATAATGCTTTTATTCTTGTTCTGGTTCTATGTTCATTTGGTCTTAAAATTGGCCTAAAGAGTATGTTACGAGTATTAAGAAATATAATATATTGATGACTTCATCATCATTATAATCTCAGCCGAAAGTCGCCCACTCCTCGACACAGGGCTTTCCCAAGAATAATCACAACAGACTTGATAAATTTTACAATAAATATTGTAATGTGAAGTAGGGTAAGCCCAATGGGGGGGATTTTTACGTTACATTTCATAAGACCAAATGGGTTAACAAAAATCACACCACTTACTCAATACTTTTATTGCATACCACATGTAGGTATTCTTAGGTGGTAAACTTATAATTAGATCATATGGACCCTGTCGGGCACAGCAAAATAACTGAGTTAGGAGAGAGGAGGCATTTGTTAACTATATAACATTACTTAGCAAACTACTATACCAAAACAATGATGTTTTTTTTTTTAGGTCAATCTATTCGCTTTAATTTAAAATATAAACAGGTTGAGAGATGTAATAATAATAATAATAAAATTTGAAGTCTCGAGTGCTTAAATTATGACTTTATAAGTCTATCACGTAGATATTCGTTTATTGCGTAGTAGCTTTTATTTAGCAAAAATTGTCTAAGTTTTTAAAAAAATATGTTCATTTTCTCTTCTTTTTTATTGGTGCGGGTAGTTTATTATATAATTTAATGGACATTACATATGGACTTGTAGAGTGTATTTTTAATCTAGAGCCTGGTATGTTTAGCCTAGATCTGTGTCTGAGTAGATAGCGTGTCTGACTTAATAAATTACTTGACTTGTACTTCCCATATCCGGCAGATTCCGGCGTCCTTCACCAAGTCATTGGTTCAAGTTATCTAGGAAAGATTTAAAACCTATCCCTGTTCTAAAATATCCAAAATTTCTTTCAGAGACGGCACCTCAGTCCGGGTAACACCCAACGGCGTAGAACGTTCCCCCGGCATCTTCATATCGCGATTAGTTCCTGGCGGCCTGGCGGAGTCCACCGGACTACTGGGCGTTAACGACGAGGTGTTAGAGGTCAACGGCATCGATGTGTCTAACAAGACCCTGGACCAGGTATGTGACGCCACACTTCATATCACGTCCCCGGAGGATTAGCGGAACTAACGCTACCATCTTGTTTTTTGATGTGAAACATTATAGACGCGGGTAAACCGATTGTTAGCGTGACGACGCGTCGCCACGCTTTCTTTACAAAAAAGTTTTTGATGTGGACCTTCAACATAAGGTAACTAATAATGAATTTGCAATGTTAAGCTTCGCTTGCCAGTTCGGTCTTTGGATGGGTTACTATTTTGATTATATTGAGTTTTAACTTGACGCGTTCGCAATCGTGAAGCCGCCAGGTTGAGCAGCGCTTGCCAAGGTCAGTCTTTGGATGGGTGACCATTTTGATTCTTGATTAACTCCCAATAGTGAAGCCGGCAGGTTAAGCATCGCTTGCCAAGGTCAGTCTTTGGATGGGTGACTATTTTTGATGTGAACCATCTATAGCCGCGGGTAAGACCGATTGTTGGCGTGGCAACGCATCGCCACGTTAATCGATGGTATGTTTCACATCTGCCAGGCGTCCCGTATTTTTAATATGTTTCAAGTGACATTTTACAACACAATTTCACAAAGGCGATGTTTCATTTTTGGCTAGCACTTGTACATTATATCAAAAAACGGGGAAAAAACACTGAATTTAGGAAAAATATTAATCCGTGATTTTGAGAATGTTAGCTTTGTTGTACACACAAATGAAAGTTTTTCAATTATTGTCATTGTTGTCATTATGGCCACACTATGGCGGCGTCCCGACAACATGCATTCTAAAATCATAATGGATCTGATATTTATGTAAAACCGTAAATACAAAAATATTAAATATAATTATAAACAGATATTACTAATTCATCTATTACACCTATTTCTAATATGTTATTAATGGAAACATATAATAATATCCTAGTTCGATTAATAAAATCTACTTGGCCGGCTTACTTCCGATTACTTACGGTCTAAAAAAAGAAGGTCTGGCATTCCGCGAGTGACACATGCTTATTACGTCACTATCCAGTTGCCACTTTATTGCAATAAAACATGAATTATGGAAACATTTTCAGTCACCATTCTGTTAAAAGTATATATAAAGCATTTAAATTGTCGTTTCATTTTTATAATCAAACGAAACAATTCAATTTAAACATATACCAACGTAATTGTTAGTTAAAACCTCTTTGTTTTATCGGATTCTCACAGGTAATAAAGGTGATTGGGGAGTTACTATTACACACTACTGGTAACACAGCGGTGATGATGAAGGCTTGTGTCACCCCCGTGACCGGAATGCTATACCTGGCGAGGTATATTATTATACCATGCGAATTCCGAACTTTTTATTTTGTCATACACTGTCGGGAGTGTCGTTGTCAATCATATTCATAAAATATCCCCGTTTTAGGTTAATAAAAGACGACATTAATGTTCTTATCATCTGTCAGTATGTCACCATTTTTCTCACAACAAATGTCAAACATTTTCAATTTTATTTTTGTATGTATACAATACAAATTAATTCTATAAATCATTGCTTGCTACATGTTTTTAGATACATTTCACAGATTTTCTGGAATGCACACGTCCTAGCCAAAGTTCCATACAAAAATGAAACGTCTCCTTTTTACCAACAGCAGCCCCCTGTCTGCGTCATTCGAGTGCAATTAGGTCCTTGTAGCAGTGCAGTTTGCGAGTGTCCTCATTGGGGGTGCCAGTTTTTTTTTAACTTCTGCCTTCGTCCTCGTTTCCCAGGTGACAGACATGATGGTAGCGAACTCCTCGAACCTCATTATCACCGTGCGGCCCGCCAACCAGCGCGCGGGCCCGCCGGCGCCCGCTGAGACCGTGTCGCGGCACTCGCAGCCCTCCAGTGAACCTGATGAGGATAGGTGAGACATACATACATAACCAGCCTACAATTCAAATACTTGATTATTGATAATTTTTTATTTTTGCTATGTTTTTTATTTTTTTATATTACATAAATTTTGACATTTTGGTAATTATTATATATACAATGTCATGACAATTTACTTTGTGAAGTATAGTATTATTATTTATTTATTGTGAATGTGAGGACTATGTAGGTAACTTTAATTTTTATTTTATTTTTTCACTTTCTCAGGTAGTTTCAATGATAATCTGGCAGTTTGAGTGCTTTATGCGGCCTACCCAAATGTCCTTTCTTTGGTATTGTTCGTCGAGTGGTTGAGCTCCTTAAGTTCTGAGTTGAGCTCCACGATTAGTGACAAATGCGTGCACTGACTGGGCAGGTCCACTCATTCTGTGTGGTTTTTCCTCCAAAAGACCATTTCAGATACAAACCTACATGGTCTTCACATGATCTGACCAAGATTATGCCTGGACTTTAAAAGAGACTGACCACTGAGTTTGTTTCGGTCTTTCTTCTCAGAGTAGTCAGATAGGAAACGCCGACCTCATCTAGTTTAAAAAATATGATTGACGTGTAAAAGTGTTTGTATAAACCTACTTACAGAAATAAAATCATTTATCATTTACAATGTTCCCACTGCTGGGACTCAGGCCTCCTCTCTGTAAGAAGGAGTGGGCCGTAATCCACCGCGCGGGCCCAGTGCGGGTTGGTCGATGTCACATGTCTTCGAATTACACTACGACATTATATTATTCATAATTTGAAGTCATTACTTCCTGCCCGTGCTCTGTACTTGGGGACGGCGAAACTCGCGTTCTTCTTCTATTCTCCTCTGTCAACTGTCACGCTAACATTAACTCCCTTTTATTTCGTATCATTCCTCACACAATCCGTCCATCCTCTCTTTTGGCCTTGCTCTCCCACTCCCTCCATTAGCATTTATATTCATCACCCTTTCAAAATCAAAATATTTTATTTAACATAAACCAACATGGGCACTTATGAAACGTCAGAAGCTAGGTGCACGGTTCCAATTGGTTGTTTCCTATGGAGAAGAGCCGGCAAGAAACTCCACGGTTACTCTTTTAAAAATAAGGGGCTTTTACAATATTTCCAATTACAGTGTTGATAGATATAGGAGGACAGTGTAGGCCTGTCAACAATTAAGAGATACTCAACAAAATATAAAAATGTCCATCATATCCACAAAAGCTATAAATAAGGAGTTGAAATAAGAATCTGAGGTATATATTAATAGACTCTGATCATTGCGGACAATTGATCATTATTCCTAATATTAACAAAAAAGTTATTAAAAAAGATATCACTGTTACCTCAAAAACTAGTAATCGCTTGGAAACATTTAAAACTAAACTTTTAAGTAAATTACCATTTTTGTCGACTAATGATGACCCTAATGAACAATATAATGATTTTTTTAATATGTATTGCACACAATTTGATAACACATTCATTCCAAAGACTTTCTCGGTGAATAGTAACGCTTCATTCAGTGACTGGGCCACCATTGGTATACATAAAAGTAGAAAACGACTTTATGAATTATATGATGAACGGACTTGTATAAACACTGCTGAATTTAATTTATATGTTAAGAATTATTCAAAATTATTTAAAAGAGTTTGCAGTATGGCCAAGTCACGTTATTTGAGTTCAAAAATTAAAAATAGTAGTAATGTAATTAAAATGACATGGAGTATCATTAACAGCGAAACGGGAAGGCCATGCAACCGCTGTAGTAACTACACGCTTGATATTGATGACAATATAATTAATTCAGATTCCCAAGTCGCCGCGGCCTTTGAAAATTTCTTTGCTGATGTTCCCGTATCCACTACTAAATCTCTAAACTCATCACCCACTGCTGCAGAGTCTTTACTTAAGGAAAACGTTCCTGTATGTGATTCTGAATTTCATTTCAAATATGTCACCTGCAAAGATATAATTAAAACCTTTCACACATTAAATGTTAAAAAGACCGCAGATCTATGGGGTAATTCTGTGGACGTTGCTAAGTCCATAATAAACATTGTAGCACCTACTTTAGCTGTTATTTTTAATAATTGTATTGATCGTGGTGAGTTTCCTGATCTTATGAAAAACAGTAAAATAATACCGTTATTTAAATCGGGTAGTACATCAGACCCTACTAATTATAGACCTATTTCAGTACTACCTACCTTTAGTAAAATTTTTGAAAAACTTATTTTGAATCAAATGCAAGGATTTTTTAATAATCACAAATTACTGCATAACAAACAGTTCGGTTTTACGAGGGGTCGTTCGACTACTGATGCCGGAGTTGAACTTTTAGGACATGTTTATGATGCATGGGAGGACAAATGCGATGCTTTGGGAATTTTTTGCGATTTGTCCAAGGCATTCGATTGTGTTCTTCATGAAACATTGATCAGGAAACTGCACCACTACGGAATCCGAAACGCTTCTCTGGATCTTCTTACTTCTTACTTAAGTGATAGGATTCAGAGAGTTGATGTTAATGGAAAAAGATCACCCGGATCGGTAGTAAGAATGGGGGTCCCCCAGGGCTCAATTCTTGGGCCATTTTTATTTCTTATTTATATAAATGACTTGCCTTACCTCATAAAGGATAAACATGATATAGTGTTATTTGCAGACGACACTTCACTTTTATTTAAACTGAAACGTCAGCAGCTGATTACTGACAATGTAAATAGCGCCCTTGCAATAGTAGTTAACTGGTTTAATGTTAATAACCTACTTCTTAACGAGAAAAAAACTAAATGTATTAAGTTTACGATACCTCATGTTAGACAAGTAGAAACTAGTGTTCTCATAAAGGGTGAAGTGCTGAAACCCGAAAATACCACAGTTTTCTTAGGCATAACTTTGGATACCAAGCTTCAATGGGGCCCCCACATAGATAAATTGTCAAAAAAGCTTAGCTCTGCAGCATACGCCGTTAGAAAAATTCGTGGTTTAACTGATTTAGAGACAGCCCGTTTAGTATACTTTAGTTATTTTCATAGTGTGATGTCGTACGGTATTCTGTTGTGGGGAAATGCCGCCGATATCCAGACAATTTTCGTTTTACAAAAAAGGGCAATTCGTTCTATCTATAAATTAAGTCCCAGACACTCCCTCAGAGATAAATTTAAAGAGATTAATATAATTACTGTGCCTTCTCAGTATATTTATGAAAATCTTTTGTATGCACATAAAAATATTAATCTGTTTAAAAAATACAGTGATATCCACAATATAAATACTAGAAACAAACACAAATTTATTGTTCCTACAACCAGGCTCAAGAAAATAGGTGGCTCGTTTAGATGCCAATGTATACGTTTTTATAATAAACTTCCTAGCCACATTCAAGATCTAAGCTTTAATAAATTCAAATCTTTTATAAAACGGAAACTATGCCAGAAAGCCTATTATACTGTGAAAGACTATATTGAAGACAAAAAGGCTTGGGATTGAGCTGCTCCAATAAATTTACACGGTGAATGTTGATTTTAATTTGCTAGCTATTTTAGACATGAATATTTACTGTAAAAAGTATTATATTATTTTCATTATTGAGAATATGAGGACTATGTGGGTCATTGTTTCAGTTATATTCTTGATCTGGCAGTTTAAGTAGTTTATGCGGCCTACCGAAATGTCCTTTCTTTGGTATTGTTCGTCGAATCGTTGAGCTCCTTAAGTTCTGAGTTGAGCTGCACGGTTACTGACAAATGCGTGCACTGACTGGACAGGTCCACTTAATCTGTGTGGTTCTTTCCTCAAAAGACCATTTCAGACACCAATCTACATGGTTCTCAAACATTATGTCCGATTTTTTTATATACACATTGACATTGTTGAATTTTATACACACAATGACATGAGTATTTACTTGTAAAGTAGTATGTTATTTTAATTATTGTGAATGTGAGGATTATGTGGGTCATTGCTTTTTTTTTCGCAGTTAATTTTTATCATGATCTGGCAGATTGAGTAATTTATGTGGCCTACCCAAATGTCCTTTCTTTGGTATTGTTCGTCGAATCGTTGAGCTCCTTAAGTTCTGACTTCCTGAGTTGAGCTGCACGATTACTGACAAATGCGTGCACTGACTGGACAGGTCCACTCAATCTGTGTGGTTCTTTCCTCAAAAGACCATTTCAGATACCAATCTACATGGTCTTCACATGATCTGACCAAGATTATGTCTGGACTTTAAAAGAGACTGTGACCTCTGAGTTTGTTTCGGCCTTTCTTCTCAGAGTAGTCAGATAGGAAACGCCGACCTCATCTAGTTTAAAAATATGATTGACGTGTAAAAGTGTTTGTACAAACCTACTTACAGAAATAAAATCATTTATCATTTATCATTTATCATTATAATGTCAAATAATGAGATTATGTCAAAGAAGTAAGTAAAAAGAAACTAAAAACTTCGTAATTTGGGAACAGTTAATAGACATTTACTTAGTGATGTCGTTAATGTGGTACCAGGGAAGCCACATGTGCAGAAGGAATTATTGCCAAACTTCCTTGTGTTCAACGTAGTCTTTAATATTATAATATGCATTTTTGATAAGTATACGTTTGTTGTGGGTTTTGAACTTTCCATCGCTAAGTTCTGCAACTGACTTTGGCAACTTGTTATAAAAGCGGATACTGTTTATAAGAAATGACTTGCTTGTTTTAGTTAATCTAAATTTGGGTATTGATCTTTCCACATGCGTCTCATCCCTCCTCATCACATTTCCATATAAAGACAAACAATTTCCTTGCAATTTTCTATCACTGGTGCCACACCATATAAAACTTCGTCATATTTAGTCATTTTCTTACTTTATAATAAAGTATAAACGTCAAATTTATCAGAATTTACGCATGCAAGCTTTATTAAGAAATAATACTTTTGTGTTTTCAAAAATATTGTTGGCCATTTCGTGGGCTAAGTTTGCCAAAACATCGATATCCAAGTCTTTGCAAAATTAATCACAAATGGCCATTGATCTTTTATGAAATCCTGATCTACCAACGTTAGTTACTGTCTTGCGACATCCTTGGATATACCTTCACAAATTGGCACCAACATTTGCTTGTTGTAACTTTGATTATTTTTATATGTTTTACTTTGATAAATTTCAGATTTCTTGTCACACGATCACGTGTCACTTCAGTTACGACGAATAGTTTAGGAGATATGAACACACATACATAAATAGCCTGTTAAAATCATAACCTTCCTTTGCCTTTGCCGAAGTCGGGTGAAATCAGCTCGAATATTCATAAAATTTTTCTTATACCTCCGCAGATTCGACCAAGACGACCACGACGAGATAGTAGACCTTACAGCTATAACGCTCGAAGAAGCGGAGCCCGCGCCCTTCCCTATCACATCAAAGGACGATGGGCAAGTCCTTCATCTCTAGTACATACTGCAACGGTACCGCGCCGCTAAGGAACGATACGGCTAGGTGATAGTGTTGAATATGGTGCGAAATTGTTATTAAGTGAGAGCGGTTCGTGGTTGGGGTGTGGTGCGACAAGTAAATGATATTTTAAGAGCGCCTTATATGCCTTGAAGATACTAACGTGATTTGAACCGCATCAATTTCGAATAGAAGCTATAATTGGCGTATTTTGTGCGGTAGGTTAATAGCACGATTATGAACGCGTTTGAAAAGTGAAAAGTAGCCTATGTTACTCTTTATAACATTAGCTATCTGCCAGTGGGAGTCCGGTCAAAATCGGTCCAGCCGTTTCGGAGATTAGCCAGAACAAACAGACAGACAGACAAAAAATAGTGGTATTTTGTTCTAAGTACCGTATATACTTTCATATACATTTAGTAAAAAGTTGTTATTTTGACATCACAAACAGACTTCAATTTTGTTTATTTTTATGTATAGATAATATGTGGTATCCATACTGTATCTTGTAGATAATGGGTGTATTATACGCCCTGAACACAATAGCGTGGTTTTAACCGCTATATATTCAATAAATTTCAGTATCACATGCCTTGTAGGCTAAAAGCAATATTTTGAATACGGTAGTTATGATTGTACCCGGTGCAGTATTGATTGTGCCTAGTCGAATATTTTATACGCCCTGAATTTGTAATGTGCGCTTGAAGATAGTTTTGCTTTTGTATAAACGCAAAACTCTAGCTTCAAGCGCACATTACAAATTCAATAGAAAAAAAAAATACTTTGTATGAAGTTTTTTTTTTCTTCTATTGTATTAGTAAGGAAATAAGGATTGATAGAGTGATACCGTTGTTAAAAAAATATCGATTAATCGTTTTACAGGATACTATTAACAAGTTGTTGAGTCTTAACATGTTAACAGTGCATTACCCATCGATGGTGCATTTTGAGTCTCATATCGTACGCGTATGCCCCAAGTTTAGAGTCTTTTAAATTTATACACGTGGGGGTTAAATCGTTTTTATCGACATACGCGTATGAGCGTTGAGCTAAATAAATAAATAATTTGAAAACTGGATGATTATTTTATTAGGGTGACCAATATAAAATATTCTATCAACAACTTAAAACCTATCGCAACTTAAAATCTACATTTTGCGATACACGTAAGGGATTACCCTTAATCATAATAATACTATCTACACAGGGAACGTGTTAAGATGTATTTCAATTTTGAATCAATGAATCATAGAGTGTATTGTTTTATAATGAAAAACAATAAAATACAATGAGTGAATTATGTCACGGTCAGATTTCTATAAAAGTAGCCTTTATCATCCTACGATCTTAGCTGCGTTCATAAATAAGATACTGAATAATCCGATCCATAGTTTCATCGCGTTGGCATAAACCAAGTTATCTAATCGAATAAAAAATAAACGAATAAAAATACTGTCTCACGACACCACCACACAACTAAGCAAGACTCGAACATTAGTACTTACGTGAAACATTCCATTATATGCCTTATATATACTGCAATAAGTGTCAAAATAGCAAAATTAGGCGTCACAATAGATTAGGAAGCAATACTTAGGTACAGACGACATAGTGAAGTATTAACATATCGTGAATATTATAATTCTCAAGTATTGAAATGATTTTCATATGCAAAAAATATGCTATTTAATTTTATAAATATATCGCACTTGCGATAGGACAAGGGCACTTAGTGATTTGACAGGAGAGTCATTTTAAGATCTTGTGGTTGTGCCAAGATAGTAAAAAAAATACACCATTTTGACAAAGGCGCTGTTGCCCTCTGGCGGCATTAAGCTGATATTAATACAGGTACCTTGTTCCTCTGCACAAAAGGGACTTTTTAAAGCACTTTGGCATACTAAGTCATTTTTCGATTTTTGTCAGTTACGCCCTTGTCCTACCGAAGGTGCGAATTATGCACTCGACAGCCTTGGTAGTAGCAACCGTGTGCTGAATGTGGGGTCCTGGGTTCGATTCCCATTTCAGGCAAAGTGTTACAGTCAAAACTGCTTATAACGACGTTGAACTAGCCGATAGTTGTTGTTGTACATAGGTCCATATCGCAGGACTTCTACATAATGTCGTAATATCCAGCGACGTCGTTATAAACGGTCTTGACTGTATTAGGTCCATCAAGAATTTCTCAGTAGAATGCACGGAATCTGGATTTATGCCCGACTAATGGTAATAAGTCACATGGAACTGAAATATTAGTGCACTCTTTACTTCTGCCTAACTCTTTGAGGAATACAGCCCATGCTTATTTTTTGCATATGAACATAGTAACTAGTAATAAATACTTAATTATTGTGCCTAAATATTATATGTGTATAGTATACTTTACGTATTTCAAATCTTAGAAAGGATGTCAACCATTACATTCAGGATGTATGTACGGTCACCAAATGTGATAAGTAACCAAGTAAATTACCTGTTTGTTTTCTATTAATTAAATTAAATTTTATTTGAAAACATTCATTGGTTTCTTACTAAACTTTCGACGATCGTGGTTACTTATCTGTTTTGGTGACTGTACTTTGAAAAGGAACATTCTAATCTTCAAATTCGTATCAACTTCTTCGATTTTAGCTCAATGTCATAACATATCATATTATAATGTTTACTCATCCAATCAGACGTCGAATAGAAATCATTCGTTCAATTTATTTCGTACAATCATTCAGTCTTTTTTTACGTTCATTCATCATTCTCAATCAAGTATTTTGTAGTTAAATTATAATCATCACATTGTTTTGAGTTCATAAGAAATGCTTTTATTTCTTTAAAATGATAAAACGGTTAAATCTTTCAAAGATAAAAATAGGCGTTATTAATCAGTTGTAAAATTGTTACGTTGTTGACAATAATAATTAGTTGTAAAATACTGCGTAAGTGTCAAATTCCATCCATTTTTGTTTGAATTTGTTAAAGACGACATACATCAGGTTTCCTAACAGCATTTTGTGGTCTAACTGCAGGTTTTCGCTTTAATGTTTATTCGCCAGGGAAGGTCGCGAGGTTCAAGTACTCTTAGGCTCAATTTACACCGCCGCGGAATGGAATGAAAGCGATCTTTTGCAACGAAATTATATGCGGGAATTTCGGAGAATGCGCGAGAATTCTCCAGAAGACGTGTGACCTGTTATTTGGGTGGTATCTAGTTTGTACGTTACACTATTGAAATAAAGTAAAAAAAAAAAAAAAACATTCCGCGGCGGTGTATATTGAGCCTTACGTTTTTAGGGTTCCGTACCCAAAGGGTAAAACGGGATCCTATTACTAAGACTCCGCTGTCTGTCCGTCTGGCACCAAGCTGTATCTCATGAACCGTGATAGTTAGACAGTTGAAATGTTCACAGATGATGTATTTCTGTTCCCGCTATAACAAAAAAATACCAAAAAAAAAAAGAATAAAATAAATATTTAAGGGGGCTCCCATACAACAAACGTGATTTTTTTGCCGTTTTTATAGATAATGGTACGGAACCCTTCGTGCGCGAGTCCGAATCGCTCTTGGCCGGTTTCTTTTTTTACTTTGCTGGTCAGTATCACGTTGTAAGGTGATCAAAATATAATTTGCGACCGCAACAAATATGTTTTTAAAAATACAACTGTCTGAGTTCAAATTCAATGGCTATTTTATGAAATCATAACATTTGTGGGCAATTCTATCTTGAACTATAAAAACCAATAGCGTAGATGTATGTCGTCTATAAAAAAACCGTAGTATGAAGCGTCTTTAAACACTTAGATAGTTTTATCCTCACTTCCTATGGAAGGTGCTATATGAAATTAACATCATGTTTTACATAGTTAATCAAAAACTTAATAAGAGTCAAATAATTATGAATTTGTCAATTTTCTATGAATTATTTTAGAATAGTAAGCTGGAGTCGGAAATAGCAATTTATTTTATTGTATCACGAGGTTTCTAAACCCACCACTGATTCAACAATGGCGGTAGTGGACTGTTGAGTTCAAAGAGGTTTTTTAACAAAAAGTTTCATAGCAATAGCGAAAATTCATATTTTAGAAAAAAAAAATCATAATATTGGCGTATGCTTATGAAATATTTGAAGCATTTTACAATATTTTTAGTAAAAATAATCTAGTAAACTTTTGCAATAGGCTTAAAAATCAAGACCAATCGCTATACGAAAATTATAATATGTACTTAATCTTAAAATCGTGTTACTAAACATTATACTTATTACTTACACGTTAAAATATGCATGCATTCCACAATTTTCAACTTTAAAATTATTATTATTATCAGAAATCATTCCATTTTGTAAAAGACAACGTGCCTTGAATCTCTTGTAGCTTACTTTAATTAAAAATAATTGGTCGAGCCCAATTTTAAATTAATATCTAATGGTCCACGTAAAAGATTTTATAACAGTATTAGAGACAAAACTGCGCGGTTATCGGTCAATCCGCGCGCTTAAGAGCGCGTACACGGGACGGGTCCTTTAGCGCCACTCCTTTAAAAAAATATTATCTCGTGACTGAGAAGGAATTTTGAAAAACGGGTCAATAAGCACCCTCGGTAAGTGTGTCAAGATTTTTCTAATACCTTTTATAAACTTTCATAAAGCAACAAAATTTGATCTAAACAAAAGCGACCACATTCATTTAGATCGTATTTTGTTGCTTCGTGTCTCAATATGAAAGTTTATAAAAGGTATTAAAAAATTCTAGACACACTTACAGAGGTCGCTTATTGAGCCGTTATTCAAAATTCCTTCTGAGTCACGAGATAATACTTTTTTAAAGGAGTGGCGCTAGTGGACCCGTGTGCGCCCTTTTAAGGGCAAATGTATTAGCGATCCGTCGCGGATAATAATCGGTTACGGATCATCCGCGCAGTCAAGCAGTGTGACGCCAGGCTTAGCTCGGATGCCTACTCTTAAAATGTCCAAGTATTTCATAAATAAATAATGATCGGCTTATAGACGCATATAATAATAAGTTGACGGTTAGAAATCAGTGAACTCCGTTCGTGTTTGGCCTAAACAAAATTTTTTTGTAGTAAAAAACTAGTTCGAATAGTATTGCATAGCCGGCTTTGCAAAAAAAAACCGTCGCCTCTTTGAAAATTATTAAGAAAATCTACAATTCTCTAAATAAAAACTTTTTGTATTGATTAATTGCTTCATTTGTATTATACTATTGTGATAAATTTTGATGTGTCACAGTTTTGAAGGCCTACAACCGCGTCTTTTATGCATAGCAGTGCATCCGCTAAGTTCATTCGACTTACAGTAAATAATGATTAAAATCTGTTTGAAAGTGTTGAATGTTAACATGATTAAATTTTTATCTAATCATTTTGTTATAACAAAAAAACTCAGTTGACATATGAATTAAAAATGGTTTGTGTTAATACAAACAAAATGAGCTTATTAAGTTTACTTAAAAAAAATGCTTTAGATACAATTTGAAATATTCAAAATTTAATTAATAGTTTTTTTATATGAGATATACGTTGAATGACGTTTATATGAAATTATGTCGAGCAATGATATTGGTCCGTCAGTTTATGACATAATGATCAAAAATTATATTACGCTGCGAAGAAAACTGTAATGTATCTATTAATGATTATGTGAAAACTGTGTCTAATTTGGAATACAGTTTTAATAAAATAATTTTAGGTTATAACCAATATTTAATGTATTATTTAGATATAGATTTTTATTATTAAGTTTTTTTCATAATTTGTAAAGCCTTTTTTTATGTTTACCAATGTTTTGTCACTATCATTTCATTATCAATTTTATAAAAGAAAATAAGTGCTATTGTTTTATATATTTTTACTTTGAAATTATTTGCCTACAATGTACTTAAACATTCCTTTTGAAATACTTTATATTCGAGATTATTTCTAAAATTATATTCCGTTCCACAACGATTTTTAATCTGTGAAGGCTGAAAAAGTATCCCTTTATTGAATTAAGTTTTTTTTTTTAATGTTAATTAAAGCATTTTCAGCATTCCAGAAAAGTATTTTGAAAAAATGTATTCATGAACAGTATTCTTTTACTTATTGACATTTTCTGCATTCTGTGATCACCGAATCAAATAAAAAAAATGTACTTAAACTAAGCCTGTACTCGTGAAATATCAAGCCCTAATTTTTATAAAAAATTATATAAAAAAATAAATAGAACTTTTTTTTTCAATAATTTTGCTGATTGGCTCAAACCTATGTCCAAAATGTTTTTTATAGTCAAACGATTATACATAGTTGATATTTACACATGTAAGCTAGTATACTTGTGTTATTATAAAATATATTATATTTAATTTAAACGTTGTTTTTTTACATAAATCCTTGACTAGATCTTTATATAATAAAAGAAGGTGTGTGTGTTTATGACAGTAAGCTTATGATAGAAGTGAAAACTTACAACTGGAGCCGAGTATATGCGATTCAGCGCCGAGTATACCCGATTCAGCGTCACCGACCCGAGCGCGACTGTTCAGTTATATTCACATAACATCAGGGCTCCACACATGCATCGTTACAACTGAGCCTAGCGTTGCCATTCGCACACTGTGGGCGAACTACCCCACGCTATGCCTTCTCTTTCCCGGGGTCTACGCTCTTGCGAACGCTAGAACTACGAGGCAGTCATTTTGTCCGGGGCATCGAACCCGGGTCAAGTCGCGAGTGCTAAGTACCTCTAGACAACGAGGCAGTCATTTTGTCCCGGGGATCGAACACGTTAAAAACAGTCACGTATGTACCCCTTCAAGACTAACGATGCAGTCATTTTGCCCCGGGGTTTGAACTCGAGACCTATACACTTGTGACCGCTATACCTATGAGGCCGTCATTTTCTACCGGGGAACTACCAGCCACCGTGCGCAGATTGTCGCTTCACCTAGCCTGAGGACGTCCTACCCTACGTTTGCTGATTCGCGGTCTCCACTCAAGAACACATCGACTACAGTGGCAGTGAATCTGTTGAAATACTTATTTCCAATTTTAAGTAGGTACAACTCAGTTTTTTTTTTCAGCTTTTCACGTGTTCTTGACAGTCGTTCGTTGGCGACGCCCACAATATGTAATAAGTACGTTGACACCAACTCAAAGTCACATACATAATTATGTACAACACAATACTTACCTATAGAAGTGACGAGCGATAGATTTCAACGTACTTATAATTACTTTCTGTTGAGTGCTAACTCTTAAGCAGCATACACTTATATATACATATTAGGACCCGCATCTACCGACAATAATTTGGGATGTATTCTCGACCATTTGAAATTTCAAGTAAGTATGATTAAATTCGTCCCATAAAAAACCCTCGCCCCCTGTGCTATCCAGCCAGTAGTTCTGAGACTAACACACGGGGGCCTACCTCAGCACAAAGATAATTATTGAAATTAAAGACTACGATCTACCAGTGAAACGACCCCAACGTTCAGGTTTCCAGTAAACTTTGGTATCCATCCTTCAGTTTCATCCGTGGCTGTATCCCACGCACCTTACCCAGCGTTAGGGCCTGGACACATCTCCACGGCGCGGCGCCGCCACCGTGAAACGGCACGAAGTCGCACCGCGCCACAGCGTCGTGTACGGTGCGCCGCGCCCGCTCGTGGCGCACCCGCTCGGCAGTTGATGTTTCGCTGTCGCAAAGTTCTTACTTTACGACTCTAGTAGAACAATATCTAAGAAAACTTTATGGAAATTGTCCTACCAGAATGTCGTTTATGCATTTATTTACGCATTTATGCATTTATGCGACACATCGAGCTTTAGAAAGAGACTGCCACGTAATGAGGGACAGAGACAACGCTGTACAAAGCGAACCTTTCCTAAAAGTCGTTGAGTCACTGTCCGGGCCCACTGTAACAGCTAGGGCTTTGCAGGAAGACTGCGCAGGCCGTTAGTAGGTAGGGAGTAAACTAACAACATGACATAACACAACTAACACATTAAGTGAATGCAGGCCCGCCGGCACCGGGCGTAAAAGGCGTGCGTCGCAGGCGTGCGCCCCTGTCCACGGGGCGCAAAAGTTATAGTTTTGACATGTTGCACTTTTTTGTTATTATTTCATGCTTTTTAACTATCGGAATACAAACATTTTCGAGCTCGCCCTTGCATCCTGCGTTCCCTCGATTCTTACCTAATAATCTTTTATACATAATTATGTCGACAAAGTGTCGTCTATTTCTGAGTGAATGCTGAAAAGAAGATCTAACCTTTCAAAAACGAGGTGCAAAAATGTTCGAGCTCGCTTCGCTCGCTTTTGGATCTTCAACAAAGGAACGTCCATATCTAGAAATAAGAAAGAAAATCTAACCTATGTATTAAAGACGGGACACAAAAACAATCGAGCTCTTAATTCTTACCTACCTAATACATTTATGTCAACAAAGTTAATTGTATATGAATGGGCAAAAGTAAACTTAAGCTATCGGAGACAGGGTGCGAAATTCTGTTAGTAGGTAAATGTGGAAGAAAAAGCATAATGTTGCACTGAAGCCGCAACTCCGTGAGAATAGTCCAGCCGGCGCGAGGCGAGGGACGCATATAGTAGAAGCATAGGTTTTAAGATCTAAGGTCTTTTGTACTAGTTAGCGGCGGGCCTGAGTGAGCATATAATTCCATATGTATACAGGAGTAGGCTAGGTCGTAGGTAAGTCATTGACAGTTCTGAGCACTCGCACACACTAGGATAGGATTAGAGAGGTACCGTCCTTGGCAGCAGCACGTGGCTGAGGAGGTGGCCTGAGCAGGGTAGGTCTTGTAGATTGGACGGGCACTGTATTCTGTGTCCAACGGGGTAGATCCCTTTGGGCTCCCCGTGTTGTACCTCATGTTGATCTCAGCCAGTTTGATTACCACGTTTTTGTGTCTGTTGGCAGTTGGGTTGGTACCAAAAGGTTTTCGACGTCATGACGTCTAAGTGTGAGGTCTGAGGTCGGACTCCATGTGGTTTTAGTAAGCCGAATTATTCTGAAACTAGCTACCCGCCTTATATCAATCTTTTTGTCATTTTGCGTTTTTGAAATTATACTGATTCGCACGGGTGCAATCTACTGATGTGGCGACATTTCTATGCTATATCTTAGTTAAATATTAGGTAATGTACACGTTAGACTTACGGAATAAATTCATTAAATATTAGCGGAAGCCGCATCAAAAATCATTGCATTATTTCGTAGCATAGAACTTCAATACCTACCTACTCGACCCAAATGTATGAGACAGATGAAAATTTCGCGATTACGATATTGGTTCCATGAAGAAAGTTGTTCAGATTGATGGTATGTACTTTCAGTATAGTATAAAGTCTGAGTCTGATGTCTGTACCACACTCTTTTAATATGACCACATATTTATGACTAACTTTTGCCCACGGCTTCGCCCACGTGGAGGTCGGAAATTATCCCACGGGAACGTACTACCGGGATAAAAAGTATCGTACATGTTAATCCAGGTTATAAACTATCTGTGTTCCATAATTCATCCAAATCCGTTCAGTCGTTTTTGCGTGAAAGAGTAACAAACATCAAACTTTCACATTTATAACATTAGTAGGAGTAGGATAGGATATAATACGCTGTATAGGTGAGTATGCTTAAGATCATGAAAGTGATGGGTCTATTCGCGTTCACCTACATAATACACTGTTACCCATATTTTATCAAATGTGTTTCAAGTTCGACGCGATCTAAAACCGTAATCTAATTTTGTCTATGATTGCGTCAGGCAAAAGAGCATTGAGCCATTTTCGTTTCAATCGAAAATGCACCTTAAAATTTAAGCAATAATGTTGAATATCTGAAATAGGAAAGATAAATAATGAATTAGGTCCCTCCGCTTCCTGTGTCGCTTCATTTATCGAAAGAACATGTTATAAATATCTCCTAGAGCCTTGAAGAAAGAAAGTACTTAGGTACTAGGAAGTAACGCCCGTTTAATCATAGTGAATTTATGACCGGTAAAATAAAATCAGAATTTAAATTTTTGAAAATGGAACATTACTTGTCAAAAAAAAAAAGAAGAAAATCGTGGGAGAAATGAGACTGAGGGACTTTAGCAGCTCAGAGTAAAATCTGCTGTTTTTTATTAAGCTAACCAAAATGCTAAGGTATCCTCAAGACACCCCCCACTTACGAGTCGTAGGTCGAGGGTTCTAGCCAAGGCAGGCACATTGCTTTGTGTAATTTATTTCATCACCACAGCTCTCGAAACTGTGAAGGAAAACATCGTGAGGAAACCGGCTTGTCCTAGAACCAAAAATTCGAAGATATGTGACCTACCAAACACCACGAAGTGGACCCTTATTGCGTAACTCACTATCAATCACAATCTGAATCATTTTGAAGCCTATTGCTAATCCGTTGTTTCATATGTTCGGAAAATTTCTTTGCTCAACAACGTAAATAACGCAATGAATGTTGTTGAACTGTCAAAATGAAAGCCATTCCTGCTGTTAGTGTGTTACGCAATTACCCCGCTGCGCGTGGTGGATACGCTCACTCCCTCACACAGAGAGGAGGCCTGTGTCAGCTGTGTCCCAGCAGTAGCAACGTTATAGGCTGATTAAGTATATATGCCTCAAGATGACAACACACACAACATCACGCCTGTATTCCCCGAAGGGTTAGGCAGAGGTGTACCTATAGCACACCCACATTTCACCAGTTATGTTTAAGTCCCATGTAATAGGGGGCGAGCCTATTGCCATCAACCGGGCACAAATCCAGACTCCGGGCTGCTACCGAGAATTTCCAGATGGAAAAACCCGTTAACACTTTGCCCGATCCGGGAATCGAACCCAAGACCTCATGCTCAGCAGAAGCGCTTGCGACCACTAGACCAGAACCACTACCACTAGATGATTACAATAATATCTAAATATACACAACCAATTTTACCAACTCCATGGATTAAATCATCTGGCAGATAATTTCATAAAAACAATTAGGTAAGTAGGTACTACCTATACCTATAATAAATAAATGAGTGAAAAAAACTCATTTTACAAAACAAGGGTTTTCTTTAGACATGATTAAAAACCATCGAGCCTGTTTTTTAAATAACAAACTAACAAAAAATCGAATTAAAGTTACTTTTACAAAACTGACAATTTAGTCCGGTCTTAGGTTGTCAAGAACTTTATTAAAGTCGGCATAAAGTTCGAAATACAAAAACTAGCTTGAAGGTTTAGGCTCAGGCTAATATTATATTTTATTTACATAATTTAAAAGCTACCAGTCTTAATATAATAAAATAATAATATGTACAAACAAGTTTAGAAAAAAAAGAAAATCTCTTCAAAGTGAGAGTCAACAGGCTTCTTCTGGGTAAGCTCACTCCATCGTCGACTTTGTCTCTGTCATCTCTGCCCTAGACTAGAGTCAAGACCAAACCCATAAAAAAGGAGAGGACAGAATCATAGCGCATCAAAAAATTCACCAGCATCGTTGTCAACAGGAAAACTGGCTGGCCCAAAAGGCTGGCACCATTGCCACGTTGTATGGCACTGCTGATTTTTTGGCCAAAAAATAGGCGAGCCCTCTGGTCACGCGGAGAGTCGACCAACCGCTTGACAATGTCTCGAATAAATATGAGGGCACTCGGACCCCATGGCCCTAGAGTTTCAACCCCAAACGGCTCGAACAAATCAAATCAAAATATTTTATTTCACATAAACCAGTATGGGCACTTATGAAACTTCAGAAGCTAGGTGCACGGTTCCAATTGGTTGTTTCCTATGGAGAAGAGCCGGCAAGAAACTCCACGGTTACTCTTTTAAAAATAAGGGGCTTTTACAATGTTTCCAATTACAGTGTTGATAGATATGGGAGGACAGTGTAGGCCTGTGAACAAGTAACAGGTACTCAACAAAATATAAAAATGTCCACAAATCTACAGTCTACAAGTTAGGCCTACAACGTTCTCACATTCACAAAATATAGAAGAAACTATATAAAAATAAAATGCTATTTAGACCAAATGACATGATTGCCATTACAACTGTAACAAATCAGAATCAAAAGCCCTATATAAGGAGTTGAAATAATAATCTGAGGTATATAATATCAAATAATGAGATTATGTCAAAGAAGTAAGTAAAAAGAAACAAAAAACTTCGTAATTTGGGAACAGTTAATAGACATTTACTTAGTGATGCCGTTAATGTGGTACCAGGGAAGCCACATGTGCAGAAGGAATTATTGCCAAACTTCCTTGTCTTCAACGTAGTAGTTAATGTTATAATGAACATATAAGTTTCAACCAATAAGGCTGGAATATTTGCGCCTTTCGAGGTTTTCCATACCTGCAGCAGCTACCCCAGCACAGCCTGTCGTGCTAGGAAGATGGGATGGCGCAAGGGTGTCGACATGTTGCCTCCCACACCTAAGGCCGACCTAACTTCCAAGGCATTATAGTCATTCCGTTAATTCTGCCTGGTCTCTTCCCATCGTCGCGTGCCAAGCCATTGGGTTCTAGAACAGCAGGCACCCCGGCGGTGTAAAGAGCACGACGGGTGATGTCATTGATGCTGGCGTGTCGTGCTATCTGGCCTGCGCTCCTACTGCAGGATAGGCCATGGTGTCCGAGGCAGTAGATACCTCACCGCATTGGCAGCGATGCAGAGCCACGCAAGGAGCGCTCAGACGCAGACAAGTAGCGACCCGGAAGGTAGTGTCACCTACCATAATGTCTATGTTGGGTGAGGGTAGCGCCTGAAGCCAGAGGCCCGACTTCCATTCACCCACAGCCAGCAGGCGGGCACGCTCAGCAGTATTGGTGGACATATTATTAAGATTATTCCCCGTACCAACCTGCAGAGCGACTCATCCCATTGTCTGTGGGCAGATGGGTTCAGGGGGCCGATCTGTATCCGTGTACTTAAGCCATTTTCCAGGCGTTCACCGCATCAGTCAAGCACGGCACTTCAGAGTCAACCAGGGAAGGGACAAAAATTTTCCCGGTCAAATTTTCAGTGCTGTGGGCTGAGGACAGGAACGCCGGTAAGCTAATTACTAGTAATTTACGGGCGCTGCGGCCACCAAAACGGATGGGTAGTGTGGCTTGCAGCCACGCTCGGTCGTCCAAAGCCACATTTAAAATGGATGTTAGTGTGCTGTAGATAATTTGGTCAATTTTGTCCAAGAGCTGTGGCTTCTTCCGAAATAGGGAAGAGCGTAGAAAATATATAAAATTTGGGCCAAAACAACAGTATATAATCAGGGTGAGTCTGTCCGAAATGTCGTAGAAATTTTTAATTTTATCGTCGATGAATTGAAAGTTAGATAAAAGGATATAGTTAGATCGTATTTTGTAATAAGACGTATTTTTATGAATGACACTGATCAAGCTGTAAATATATTCCTTATGTTTTCACATTACTTGCCAAGCCATCCTAAGCTATTTTATTGTCATCAACACCTAAAATAATACATATATTTATTTTCGTTCTTCATTTCATCCTATATTAGCGTAGCAATAAATAAAAAGTAATTAATTTCATTTAATAACACTTTTGGCAGAAGTAGCCAAACGTCAACATGTCTGACTGGTCTTAGAGACACTCCTTGAACTAGCTAAGGGTTCAACGATCATCATCAGGCCTGTAACTTCTTTAGTTCAAGCTATAATCATCCCTAACAGCAAAAACTTTGAAACTGAAATCCTCTGAAAGGCAAGAGTATAATTTTTCAGAAAAACTTCAGGCGATTTTGAACCTTATCTATCGGGTTTAGAGGTGAAAATAGCTTTGTTACAGAATGTAATACCTAAGCTTGACATATTGACAGTTGCATTGCTGTCTCCATATTCGGGTTTCATTGTATTTGGCGTGCGTCAGTCTTAGTTTTGATAGCGTGATAATAACTCGAGCTCTCATAATGTAAGTAGGTGACTGTTTTATTTGTCTAAAGTGCCATTTAGACCTGTCTGCTGATAATAATAACAAATAACTACAGGTCTTTAAAAAATCAAACCATTTGAGTGACAGTTCTGTGCCGAACGCAGCTGAACCACTCAGACCACCGCGAGAGGTTGACTTTTTAAATACAATAATAATGACAGTATATTTTTTTTTTTGTGAGGAAGTTACAGGACAATCCTCTGGAAAGTCCTGCGGCCTAGGCCATGCGAAGGGGTCCATCAGATAAATATTATAGTGATGCTAATGCCGAAAGACATAATACAAACTTGATTACCATTTTTGTGAGATTTAATTTATCTAAAAACATGCTGCCAACTGTTTTGTTTTCACAAAAAGTTAGGGTACCTACTGCAGTGAAAATTTTGCTTGATTCAAAATATAATAGGCACCATCTGGCTAGGTATGTATTTTATCTAAAAACATGAATGAACACGTAACATCATCAATATCATAGATTTTGTAGCCAACTTTTAGAACAATTCAAGCGTATCAAACGATTTCCTGCCCCATTATTTTCTTATTGCACATTTACAAAACACATCCAGCCGGAATTAGCAGATCCGTGTTTACAGAAACTTGAAACACATCATCTACAACAATATCTCATACACGTCATAGGTAAATAAAACATCCGTAATTTGAAAGCACGCGACCACACACGTGACCAATTTTCGGAATGATCTCTTAAAAGAGGGAAAACTTAACCTCAAAAAATAACAATCATCTATTCTTACTTTCCATTGTGTCGAAACAAGGCTGAGAATCGCGAAAAATAATTATTTTACTCTAGAAATTGATCGTTGTAAACATATGAGACTCCAGAAATAAATGTTACATGTCCAGCGAAGCCAGTGCCAACTTTTCCCGCCCTTTCTAGTCAGTTAACACGCAAAAACCGCGCTAGATGGTCAACCGGAATAATAATTTGTGCTGAAAATACTTGTGCCTGAAAAACTAAAATTTAATAAATAATTTGACATACATTTTCGCGGTATACCATAATAATTGTTTTCTTCGTGCAGTGAACAAATTATACAGCCAGCAATGGGTGATTCGTATGAGTACCAACCGAGAGAAATAATATCAAGGATAGAAAATATCACGGAGCAAGATGATAAAAACTTAGCGGGAGCCACAAAGGAAATAAGGAACGACTTAACAGTTATTATACCAGAAAACCCGTTCCCAGACATCGCGGTCGATGCGTATCCACCTTTAAAATTCTCCTGGGTGATTCCGAAAAAAATAGCAGCCATGGCCTTTCCTAGGAATAAAGAGAATTTGAAATTTTTAATTGATCAAGGTATTTCGGTTCTGGTAACATTGACAGCTGGTAAGAAACCTGCAGTGGACGATATGCCCAGGCTGAGGTGGACAGAAATACCGGTAGAAGAATTTGAAGCACCCAGCATAGATCAAGTAAAGCAATTCATCGATGTATGTAAGAAAGCCGACAAAAATGGTGAGGTGAGTGTTATAAAAATCTATTTTAGACCTTTATTTTTGTATCATCACGCAATGCTTATATGAGGACTAAGCAGATAGAATTGTTCGCAAAATCTAGTGTCAAAAGACGCTTTTAGCTTTCATTAAACTAGGGTAAGCCCTCAAAAGGCGGTGACTTAAAAAAAAAAAATATCATACAGTGACCTCATCTATCATACGCTGGCCTGAGATTCTAATTTTAAATGTAGAAATGTCAACACTGGGTCAGAGTCTTTCTGGTAGGTACAGTCAGCCTCAAAAAGATGTACAGGTAGGTACATCAACCAGAATTATGCATCTATTTGTCTCACTTACAATCTTTGTTCCATAATATTCATACCTACAGTATTATGGAACATAAATTGTAGATAAATCAAATGAATTCTTGTTTTCTTTTTGGGGCTGGCTGCACTTGCAGGCAAAACATGCTATAGACTAAAAGAAGACTTGGGGGTTTCTTCTTGTCAATGGGTGCTTAACACGCCAAGACTGACACATTGTTTTGGTATAAAAAGGCAACCAAGTGCATGGCTAAGTGGAAAGGGTAGGCATAGAGAGTAGCTTGTCTTCTAATGACAACAAACTTTTGTCAAATCCATTCTTCCAAGTGTGATGATTTTATGCTCGTTTTCACTAACACTAGGCGACGCGACACCTAAATGAATGCCTAAATAAAAAATAAAATAAAAAAAAAGCACGCTGTTGGATTTTCGACATTCGGCGCAGTAGGCCTAAATGGGGCCTACTCTTTGTCCGTCAAAGAAGATACGGGCCCATCCGAAAGTAGTTCGATACTTTGAAATTAAACATACCTACTCCCGATTTCTTATCTTTTTCGGACGGGCAAAAACACATCGGGAGTAAGGACAAATTACTGTCAAATCGTGTTGTCATTCATTATTAGTCGGGCCCCGAACTAATGTTATGCCTGTAGGTGATACGGAGTAGAAAACGCCTGTAACTTCGGCCAAGACTACGGTATTCGTGCTTAGAGAGTAGATTTCCTGAGCCGAGTGTTGGAAACCCAACAGTGAACTTTTATTTACATACCTACTTTCTCCTGATTTTGTATTCGCCATTTCTTCTCAGGGGTAAATAGGAAATGTAAAAGATGACGATTGTGTTGACTGTCGTGAAAAGCTTGTGTTCTATTTTTTAAATATGACGTGTAACAGTGTTTCCGTTATATTTACAGTATAAACAATTTCATTTCATTTTACGGACTATGATTGGGATGCATTATATATTCAGAAACGTTGAAGGTAGAATGACCTTATCTAATTAGAGTCAGTTTAAAATTAACTCCAATCGCGTTACACTTGACATAAATAAACAAAATCTATTTCAGGTTATAGGTATTTACCTGAGCAAGTACGAACTGCGTCTTGCATGTGCCAAATAAATAACGAGAATCATTAAAATTGTGGCTATATGCCATAATTATTATACTGGACTAGCCACAAGTGTTTTTCCATTTTAGTGAATGTGTGACGTCAGTCATCTGTATTTTAAATGGCTTGTAAACATAAATAATTACATGAACGGTCACACAACATTGCTATTCTGAGAAGCATGGCCCTACGACGCACGAAGGCGAAGTCGATGGAGCCCTGCCACGCGGGGCTCATACTTCTGAATGGTTTAAACACGGAGGGGATGGCGGGGTCTTTGTTCGCTCGCTTCGCTCACTCACTTGCTCCCGCCATCCCCATCGAACCTAACCTGTCCGAGTCAGGGTGCCCCAATTCCCGAGCTCGCTTCGAAAATTTCTCCATAGCGCCCCCAACGCAATAGCGTCATAACGAAACTGCTATTATCGCAGTAAAGAATTTTCGCGACAACGTACGTCGGAATGGTAAACTTTCGGAGTAACGTACATCGCAGTAAAGAACTTTCGCAACAAAGAAGGTCGCGATAATAAACTTTCGCAGTAACGTACATCGCGGTAATGAACTTCGCAACTATAATGTACACGCTGGCTGGTTATGATGACATATTAGTTTTGTCCTGCACACTTAGTCAGTAAAGAAGATCAGCTGAATACCAGCTCCAAACACTGCCAGCGGGCTTAGCATGACGCTATCTATCTCTTCGAAGAATAGAGACGGCTATTCCCATACAAAGTGACATTTCGTTTCTCTATTTTTGACATCGCACCGTAAAAATCCTTCTAAAATCTGTCATTTTGTCTTTCGTTTCTGCCGATCGTTGTCTAGGTCCTTTTTAATGTAGACTATTTCAGAAGACAGTTGTCTAAGGTAGTGAAGACAAATTGATTTTTTTATCGCCATGCTAAAGACTGTAGAAAACTTTTTACTCGACGGCCACAAAGTATAAAAATGGAAAGGAAAATGGGAATTTTTCACGTTTTGTATGGAAAATGTGAAAAATGATTACCTACATGTTGAGTTTTAGGGGTTTAAGGGTCTCATAAAGGGGGTCGAAATTTTCATTGTTTTTGCGATAGGACACACCATTTTCGAGATATAAGCAAAATAAAAGATAAACGTTAATAAATTACTGAATTTCGTAAAAAGTGCAGTTGACTCTTTCTACTTTGCTGCCGTCGTACTGTCTTCACGAAACGTCATTTTTGCCTATTCTTCCGTCGACAAGACGGTGCTTGTGCTACGCCTGCTGGTATAATCATTATTTCAATATACTAAGAATTGTCGCTATTTCGAGCTTTGTGGGACACGCCATCGGTAACGAACAATATTTTTTCACATAAAACTATCCACTAGCACAGATTTTAAAATGTTGGTCGAATCACAAGTGTCGATTTCCGGTTTCACTACGAGGACACTGGCATGCTTTGTTATTGGTTTATTTTTATTTTAACGTAGAAATGTATTCATGCCAACACACTGAAAGCGGTTTGTTGGTATTTTAAAAAACGCCGTTTGCTTACGTTTAAGTTCTTAAGGAAATGGGGGAAAGGATTACGTATTCAATTCATATCTGAGAAGTACACGTGTAGTCCCACTAATTGGAAATGATGATTATCTACGTAGCTCGCAATCCTGACGATACTCGTATTTTACGGTAAAACAGTTACTGAAACTGCCATGTGATCCCAAAATTATACAGTTAAATATCTTATCTAGGTAGGTACCTACTGATCATCGCCGTGTAAACGTGGCTCGGTTCTTTCTCTATAGGCTCTCCCACGATTTGATGCCATTGTTCTCATTCTATTGTAACTCTCTCATGGTATTGTAAATCCACAGGTGTTGGGCGTCCACTGTCGTCAGGGCAGGAGTAGATCGGGCGTGATGCTGGCTTGCTACCTCATACATTTCCACCGATTCCTACCAGACCAAGCCATGATCGCCATCAGGATGATCAGGCCAGGTAAGACAAGATTTTATTAATTTTACTTAGGTAAAAACGGAATTGCTGGGACTAATTTAAAGGCAAACAGTTTGGGAAGAGGTTTAAAACAAAAGAAGCCTTAAGGATTGTCAACCCTCACTACACAAAACACCCTAAATCTCTGGTCAAACTGAGGTAATCCTGCGCGTTATGTGGGACGAAATTTGCTCGCGCCAATTGTGTCAACTAACTTGTATGGAGCTGTTCAAACTGGCGCGAATAGTCGCGTGACTTCCTAATCATTAAAACCGACGCAAACCGCGCTTGATTCGTCTCAGTTTAACCAGTAAAGAAACACTGATATACGTAGTAAGGCCAGCAGGGTAATTGCGTAACACACATAAAATGCCAATTGATCGCAATGGCTTTCATTTTGAAAGTTCAGCCGCGTTCATTGCGTTATTTACCCTGTTAATGAGCAGACGAATTTTTTAAACCTATGAAGCAATGGATTAACGATTTCCTTCAAAACCTGCGGTTTTTAATTGATTGTGTGTGATCAGTTTTCAAACTTGGAGGCACCTGAGTAGCCGTACCTATAAAAATATTTGTATGGCTACCAGCAAATGTGCAGGCGTTTCAACGTCTCTAAAACCAGAGAAATCAAATCAAATCTGTGTCTTAAAAATTTGCACCCACGATGCCGTCACGCATGGTGTTTTTTTAGTCTTTCCACTCGAGTGAAACATCCTCTTGATATCGAAAAAGTGGGTAACCTTGTCTTATTTTCTCGAAACCTTGATCAAAAATCGAATACTGAATTTTTTCGTCAACTATCAAATAATAGTTATTTATGATACTAGTGTGGTAAGTTAATTTTTACAAACGAGTAGACGGATGTAAGCCCGAGACGAAGTCGAGGGCTTACCATAGTCACGAGTTTGTAAATACCAATTTCCGCACGTGTGCCATACAAAGTTTTTCAACACATTTGCGAGAAAACAGTACAATATTAATACCGGATTCCTGGCTTGAACTCTTTTTATTATTACTTTGTTTATAATATGACGTTTCTAATATGAAAATGGCGCGAATTGCAAATGTCGCCACGTGCGCGTGGTGAAAATTAGAACTACATATTTCGTCTCATTTTCTTTTTAGTATTACCTAAAGTGAGACAAACGTTTTGAGCAAATTCGCTTCCAAGTAGGTTCGATTATTCAGCTTATTTATTCTCGTAATGTGAAACTCCTTGGTTTAGTTGTTATATATATATTTTTATGGAAATTAAAAATAAACGCTAAAAGATACGCACGTCGCTATACAAAGGGGTTTGCGGTAAAACAGGTACTTAGGTGTGAGTACCTATTTTACCGCACGTTCCGTTGTATGGTGCGTAATTTTTTACTTTCGAACCATGTTTAAAGGCATCGTAAATGCATTTTTTGAGCAAATGTGTGTCTTTTGTAAGCCGGAATGTCGGAGGCCAGAAATTGTTTACAAATTGTAAAAGATTAATAAAGGCGTTTATTGCGTAAATCATCGTAAATTATATTGCAAGACTTTGATCACAAAACATTCTGTATTTTACATTGAAAACTATTTCGATTCATGAATAGAATTGACTTCCGGTTGACTGTTGACGTCACTGTAGTATTTACGGACTACCCGCAACCTATGACGAATGCGCTGGAATAAACGATCTTGAGGGAAAATCGCAATTATTTATTACTTGATTATTACCGCGCATTATACCTAAACGCATCACTATTTAGAACAGAGAATAGAATTAGTCGATCTGTTTGATATTGTTATCCTAATGGCTTGTTCACCACCTCTTGATAAAATGAGGAAGCGCCAGGTTGCCCGCGAAATTCAAATTTTCTTACGTTTTTTTGCAATTTGCAGGTCAGTGTCCTTGTATGTTGAACAATATATGATTCGAGACTGTAACGAGTATGTATTTATAGAATTATAATCATCAAAATTGTCAATACAACCCTCTTAAGTTCATATAATCCTATTGATTGTTAATTGCAAGAAACGTAAGAAAATTTTAATTTCGCGGGCATCCTAGCGTTTCTCGTGATAAGTCCGTGCAAATTCTTAAATTAACCATTTTTTTTATTTATCTAGTAGTTAGTGCCCATTCTGGTACTGTGAAACACAACCCTGAACACCTATTACGACAACGAGAACATAACTCACAATCTATGCCGGAAAAGTCATGAAACAAAATTATTAGCTCGTTCCCATAATGTCCACTGCTAAAAATATAGTGTTCAATGACCACTTCAATTATTTATTGCCCGCGAAAATTTGACTTTCGTCACATATCGAGTAGTGGACTATAAACGTAGATCAATATTATATCATTACGGGTTATTTTTCGCCAAAAACCCCTATTGAAACTTACTAGAATGTAACATTTTTTATTGGTGTTACAGGATCCTTAGACGCCGAGGAACACGAAGAAGCAGTGGGCAGATACTTCGAGTACCTCTCAGAAGATAACCCTGTGAAGTTCGGAGTAAGCGGTGACGTCATGGAGGAGTTTATACAAGCGGCCAAGGAGTGTACCAAGAGTTTACTCAGTTAGCCTACTGTGATCTGTTATATTGTGTACCTGACATTAAATATTATTTGTTTGTTTTATGGTTGAAGTTTTATTATTTTGTCTTACGTCCCCAGCCGAGTCCCAATATTATACTTAGAGCCGATATTTTAATCTTCAGATAACTTCCACTATCGATCGAATGGGGCAGTGGCTTCATACCAAGCAAGATCAGTTCCCGTCAACGAAATCGACCTATTGCTGAATGTCCCAGGACAGACTGAATAGCTCATAGAAAAGATAACTTTTAGGTACCAACTTATCTACCTGAGGAATAAAAATTGCCATTTGACAGCTTTTGTATAGAAAGTATGCCAAACGACCATATTTATTCTTTAGATACCTAATATAAAACTTACGATTGAAAATCGGCCCTTAAGTAAAAGTAATGAATTTATACTGAGCGAAAGCGCAGGCACCAACTGATTTACTTAACCATAGCGGTTACCTGCGGTTTCACGCATCAGTATCCAATACCAGATACCTATAACTATTGCCCGCTGGTTCACTTGCATCAAATTCGGATCGGCGTTTCTTGCAGAGGGTATGGGGCGTATAATGGAACTGCCCATGTAACGCCCCGCTGTACGCTGCTTGAAAGGCCGTAAATGCGTCCTTAAAAAAAAAGGGGTGCTACACACTTGTTCGGGTCGGCACATTCGATTCGGCAGTGTCTGTTGAACAACAAAGCCGAAACGAAGCAATTACTACATTATAATTATTCAGCTTTCATTTGCCTCATGCCGATCGGCAAACTCCTTTCGGCATCACCCCTTGCTGATTCATGTTCGGGTCGGTTCGGCACAATTAGAGCGAGTGGCTTATCCCGAATATTATTATATCAACATAATATTCGACTATACCGTCCGGGTGTGCCGAATCATGCCGACCCGAACCCCTTAGTGAATATTTCGTGTACCTGAATAAAAAGTATTCATAGTTTATGTGGTAATTTACAGGACATGGGACATGGTATCTTGTAAATCCATATGTAGGTACCTATATACAAGCAATAAAATGATATGAAATTATAGTTGTAACACCTGTCTCCTAATATTTACTCCGTTAAACAAATCGGTTCTTCAATTCAAGGGCAATTAAATTAAATTCTGAAGGTAATGTTCTTTAAAATAGCTTGTTGATATTCTCACGCTAATTATGATTTATTTAACGCGTGACGTTACTAATTTTCCTAACTTTGGAATTGCGCAGTCAATCAACAGCGCTTTTATTTCGTAGCGATAAGCGCGCTTTTGTAGTTCAAGTTTTTGTACAGTCAGCAACAAAATGCGACTGACACTTTTTTTTACCTATTGAGCAAATTATTTAATTAAAATCGGAACAGAAGTAAATTTTTAAGGTAAAATTTAAAGTAGGTATATTAATTCTTACCTAATAAATGAAAAGCTAAAAATTTGTTTATCGAATCATTTTGTGTCAGTTTTGTTGATATGTATGTGACAGTGGTTATGGAATTGTGTTGCTGACCGTAACTACTGCTGAAATGCCATACATCACTATTGCTACAATCCATTCACAGTTATTTTGCATCACTGTCATAATCATAGTGATCTTTAGTGTCGTTGAAATAAGGTTGCTGTTGGGTTGTTGCCATTAAAGGCTATCAAGATCAAAGTGATCTTTATTCTCGTGACGGTAAGGTTGCTAAATAACTGTAAAAGGACTGTATCTACATCGGTGGGAGATGCTGCTTTGGATTTTCCGTTGACTGAGATAATTGTGACGGACTGGTTGTCGTGCAGCACGATGAGAGTCATACACACTACTCAGCACGACTCATGTTGAGTAATGTGTCCTGTGTTTGATCTTGTGTCGATAATTTCATAGTCGAACCAATAATTTGAAAACAATGAGATATTCAGTACTGGCGTTGGGGTAGGGCGCTGGGCGATCGCCCAGGGTGCCAGAGGTGATGGGGCGCCGAAGGGGCTGTGACTAGGCACCACTTCACCTCTGGCGCCTGCAGAGAGCTTTTCTTTTAATTCGTTTGGAGTTAGAAAACCAAAAAAAATGTTGAGCTCTCTTCGCTTCTAGCTCTTACATCCAATTCTCTATCTTTTCTGCATAAGTCACTTAGTCGACCTAAGTGACTCCTATTTCTTTATGAATGGACAAAAGAAAACCTAGGTGGAGTGCTGAATTTTTTCGCCCCCCCTACTCTCCAAGAGGGGAGCGGGCGCCGCCAAAATTTCGGTCAAGGGGCCTCTGTAATGTTAAAACACTGGAGATATTCATCGGCTAGTGAAACTGGCGCATCAATCACATTTCTACTACCTACCTACGAGGCTCACTATGGGAGGTGGTATGCTAAGATACCTGATAGAAAAAGACTTACGACCGCATTCTCAAACGAAACTCAATTTAAAGTCGCCGATAACTCTCAGGGTCTGAATGTCACTTTGGAGTTGTATTGGAGCGTAACGACTTACGTCATACGTAGACTTTGTAAAGTTTGTACTTATGCCGAAACAAAACGGTCCTCACCGGACATGGCTGTTTCGGGAGGTTTCTGTTCCAGATAAGGCGGGAGGAAACGCCCGGGTGTTATCATTGCGTGGATGATCGCCCGAGGACAGCGTGGAGCATACGGTGGAGGTCTGCCGGCTTGGGCGGAACACCACCGTGACCTCGCGGAGGCGATCGGCGGCGGTAATCTCTTGCGTCCGGCCCTGATCGAGGCCATGGTACGGAGCGAGAGGGCATGGGAAGCCGTCACCTACTGCGAAGCAGTAATGCTCGCGCGTGTGTGTGAAGGAGAGGATATCGTTGCGCCCTCACGCCTCTAGTCACCGCAGGAGGAGACACCCTGGGCGTCGAGAGTCGATAGCAGATTCCCGGCCACCGTAGGCGCGGGCTTGCGGACGGCGAGCAATGGGTAGCTCGCCGTCCGGTAAGAACCAGGACCGGGTCGACGACGCGTTGTGTTCCACGTGCGCCTCAAAGAGATGTCAGCACCAATTGACGGGGTCCATTAGGGCCGATGCCTGCCAGGGTCGTGGAATGTTCGAAAGAGTTACCGTGGCCCTGGCGCACAGGCAACTGAAGGGACACGGGTGGGTTTTAGTCAGTAAAATTCTGACACGTCCTCCCACTCCGCCTAGAGCAGGAGAAGTCATTTGATGATTTCCCACACAAAAAAAAAGATCTACAGGAGACAATATAAATTATATTTAGTGGATGATTGCGGCATAGAAATGAGTACGAGTAGCTTTTGCTCGCAATTTCTTTCGCGTGAAATTTCTTTTACCCCTGCTCTTTCTGACTTGTTTGTCATTGCTCGGCTCCTAAGGGTCGTACTGTGATGTTAAATAGCCTATAACCTTCCTTGAGAATTAGGCTATCAAATCCGAGTGGTAGGTAGTTCCAGAGATTAGGGCGTTCAAACAAATAAACAAACTCTTCAGCTTTATTATAATAGTATAGATTCGAACGTCGTCGTTCGTGAATTCGCGGGTTACAGCTGTAGAAATTCTTGGCCTAATTGATAATTTGAACCAGTGTGAAGTTCTTCACACTTCGTAACAAAACTAACACATCTACAAAAGCCTCATTATTTGTAATTGACATTTCACTATAAATATAACATTAAAATGTCGAATCTGCCCGTGCCAATGTGGCTGCCAACTGCCAATATCAGCTGGCGCACTACCAAGTGCGGTGTACTCCGGTAAAAATAAACATCGGTAATTCCTTTACAAGTGAAGTTTATCGAAATTAGTGTTTGTGAGAATGAGTTCAGTGCCCAACCGGCCCAACATTAAGTTGGCCAAACTTTGGTACAAATATAGGTCGGAACCAAGAGAGAAACCAGAGGAAACAGTAGAAGATGTCGAAGTCCCTAAAGAAAAAAAAGATTACGAAGCGTATCCTCCTATCAATTTCTCGTGGTTTATTGAGAACAAAATCGCGGCTATGGGATTCCCACAAACAGTGGAAAACCTGAACTATTTAGCGGATGTGGGAGTCAATCACCTTGTCACGTTGTCGCCAGAGAGAATCCCACCAATTTTGGAGTGCGAGAAAAAGTTGAAATGGTCAGAGATAAGGATCAAGGAGTTCGGTGTTCCGACTTTGAAACAGATTCTGAAGTTTATTGAGATTTGTGAACGCGCCGATATAAGAGGAGAGGCCAGTTTTTGAACTATTATTTTCTGATTAACACAATTAAGTATTTTTTATTGAAGAAAGTTTTACTGTTGTTGAGTTTTTGTACATTTTTCTTCTACTTAATTATGTACCTACTAAAAGGTAGAGCAATCTGTTGTCTTACTTGCTTAGTGATAGTAACAGCCGCTAGATGGCGTTAGTTTCTACACGTGGTTACTGCACAAACTTCACTGTTTACCCAATGTAGCTAGGCCGTCATGCGTAATTTGATGCAGGATAATCAGTAATAATCCAAATTACGCTTAAAAAGCTTACAGGTCACGGAAAGAGCGAAAACAATTTTATCGTCCTCAAAACATTTGTGACATCATTTCATTGATAGATGATACGTAAATAATGCTTGTATCGTACTAAGTAGTAATTATATGATGATACCAATAAATCCAAAATTAATATTTTGCAATTCATAATTAATATTTTGCAATTCATAATTAATATTTTGCAATTCATAATTAATATTTTGCAATTCATAATTAATATTATGAATTGCATTGACCTAGCATCACACCTGTTTTCCCCCGAAGGGTTAGGCAGAGTAGCAGTACACCCACATTTCGGAAAATTATTCCTGATGGAAAAATTCTATAGAATTTGCTCGACCTGGGAATCGAACCCAGGACCTCATGCTCAAGCGTAGCGCTTCCAAACACTACACCAACGAGGCAATTTTATAATATCATTGAATCAGGTGTTGTAACAGTTTTAGGTGTAAAAAAGGCAGGTAATCTTTTACACCTAAATCTGAATATTCAGTATTAAGATATTAATTATTGCATTCGCATTCGTGAACGCCTCTTCTCACATTTAAATGTAGGTACTTAACTAAAACTTAAGCCTTTGTAAATTACAATTTTCCATCTTACTGGTGCGTGTTACTTTAGCCTACACAAGTGTCTTGCCTAACAACCTGATACCTGACAATGGAAACTCTTAGAAAACAGCATAACCCATCTCCCATTACGACAAATATTTTAGTATACTATCAGCAATCCTACTAAAATTATAAATCTGAGTTTGTGAGGATGGATGGATGTTTGTTACTCTTTTACACAAAAACTACTGAACGGATTTGAATGAAATTTGGAACACAGATAGTTTATAACCTGGATTACCATGTAGTCTACTTTTTATCCCGGTAGTACGTTCCCGTGGGATAATTTCCGACCTCCACGCGGGCGAAGCCGCGGGCAAAAGCTAGTATTTAATATTTCCATACAATAATACAGACAGACAGCTATTTGCGATGTTGCCAACTTTCAGAATGCACAAAACTTAAATAATAACTAAAGTCTTTGCTGTCAATGTTGCAGGTGGTAGGTGTCCACTGCAGGCAAGGTCGAGGTCGCACGGGCACCTTACTGGCATGCTATCTGGTACACTTCCAGGGAATGGCGCCGGAACGAGCTGTGCTCACAGTGAGGGTGAAAAGACCAGGTAATAATTACCTAGTATTATTTTTAACTACATTTTTTCTGGCTTAGATCAGACCGTCGAGGTAAGCTATGCTAATTAAAGGCCTGTTACATAAAAACCCCACCAGATCTGACCACACCAAACCAATACCACCACCAGACTAGATTTAAAAATCTACAAAAATGTTTAACGTTAGGTATCTGT
This sequence comes from Griposia aprilina, assembly GCA_916610205.1. Taxonomy (NCBI): domain Eukaryota; kingdom Metazoa; phylum Arthropoda; class Insecta; order Lepidoptera; family Noctuidae; genus Griposia; species Griposia aprilina. The sequence goes on along the minus strand of OU744304.1, from coordinate 16,929,013 downwards.
AAGATAAAGTTAATCAAGAATAGCATGCACTAAATTGATCCTCACATAAGTAAAGTTCCTAGGGGCATAGTATCAAAAACGAAAAAAAAAAACAAATACTGATCAATACTAATATTACCTAAAAATTCGAAAATAATTCTGTCTGGATACCTTTTGACACCTAAACAACAGAAAGGATTTCGATAAATTTGGCAAGGAGATGGCTGGCATGCTGGGGAAGGACATAGGCTACTTTATGTCCCGGTAACACGTTCCCGTCGGATAATTTCCGACCTCAACGCGGGCGAAGCCGCGGCTAAAAGCTAGTATAACATAAAGAAACACCTTTTTTCAGGTTCTTGCGAAACTTACGAGCAAGAAAAGGCCGTATGCCACTACCACGACTGCCTGCGAGGAACTATCGAGAAACCAGACTACCGCTTAGCCGACGACAAACTTTATTTCGACTTCTCCATGAAATACATGTATAACGACAACGAAATATCATTTCTTAAAAAAGAAACAAAAGAAAAAGCAGCTGATACAACGGAAATTCAAGATGGCGACGATTGGGACCACAAAATTATAAACCTCGGCGATCCCAAAGAGAAACATGTAAAAATAAAACTTCCAAGGAAAAAAACCAATGCGATGGTGATCAATCATAATATTTATTTTTAAATTCAATTGTTTTACAATATTTTTCTAGTTTGTTTGTTAATTTTCTTTTTATTATTAACACTTTTTAGTAAATGTTATGAGGATTCTGCCTGACCATGGCAGTATATTAAAACATGGAAACATCAATGCAATCTGCACTGTATTAAAACACTTCATGTCAAGCAAAATTATTTTTACATTGTTTCAATGTAGCTGCACCTTTGATAATATAATAAAGGTTTAGAGCAAAAATAAATCATCAAATTCGCTCCAACATACATAACAAAATATAGACATCTTCTATTCATAAAAATTAAATTGAACCACAATTTAAATTAAAAAGAAAAAACAACAATTTACGCTTTCCTCTGTATATGGCAACCCAGTAGCCCAGGTTGTTGCCAAGGCCTGGGTACAACTGTCAAACTGACAGTGTTGTGGTTTCTCTTTACTTTGACGTTTACTCTTTGACCCACAGAGTGCGCTACTATGTTGTTAATCTGGGACATGTCTTGAAAGTTCTGGTGGTTAACTGAACCAAATTGAAGGATTTCATCATGTTCTTGTAGGCCCTGGAAAGTGAGCGAAAATGTTATTAGTTAGATATTTTACTAGTCTATTATTATAAAATAAGCCCTGATTCACACAGGCGCTTTTTGAACACGCATTAAAATAATGCTTGAATATGACATCTGAGAAATGGTTAATTTGTCCGCTTTTTTATTGTGCTCTGAAATAGTGCCTGTGCAATCATTTATGTACAGTACCAGAATTAAATATTGCAGTTTTTTGATATTGACAAATCAAGAATCCATACTTACAGCATTGTCCGCAGGTGATCCATCGCTAACAAAACCAACTACAGCGAAAACTTGCTCATCCTCAACAACACCAGGAATAATGTCACCTCTGCTGGTCCCATTTGTGTGACCATTGCTTGACGTAGCACCATTAACCATTGGCCCTTCACCGTTTGAACCAAGTAGGTCTTTGTGCACGTCCGCAAGACCCTTTTCAATTGATTTCATGAGGCGTTTGTGATCATTTTGGAGACCTGAAATTAAATATTTTTGGAAATTACAATTACTTAAATAGTGAAGTGTACAACATTTATAAAACAATTTAAAGCTTTATTATTGTCAATGTTATGTGGCCTTTACTTAAGGGAATAAATTCTAAATGAGCAAGTCTATAATAAGAGTGACTCCTCAAAAGCAATTGTGCTTTTTATAGGTTTTCTGTTTGATTTACGTACCTACTGTAAGTTAAACAGATTTCCATATAATCCTACTGCTAGGCTTCAATATATATTTTTTTAACTTATGTAGTAACTAACTTATGTAGCGGAAGATGCATTACCAAATAATGCTGATATGATATTGGCAGCATTATTTGGTTATACTTAAGTGACTTAAGCTAGCTTAGTAGGTGTTCAAGGTTCAATAGTTTTCAATCTCATGAAATAATTGAGTGGTACAGAATACCTTTCAAAATTGCTTAGTCATGCTATATATGTTTTCCTATTGGAGTTTACGAAAATTAAAACTATGTATATACTTACAAATTATACTGTGCCTTGCACATCGGACTTTATAGACATCGATATCGTTCCGAGGGAAACCTTCAGCGTCGACTAAAGGGTCATTCATGCCAACATTGTTAGTCTCCAATACAGCTGTATGTTCTCGAATTTCGCTCTCTATTTTGTCTTTTTCTTGAATTAACTTCATCACACGATCCCTGGCGGCTCCATCTATGTTAATTCCTACCATTTTACCACTTTTTAATGAAAGTTTTAAATTATTTTTGTGTTGTTTTTTTTTCTGAATCACAAAACAGAAAATGGTGTTTTGATTTGACACTGACAGATATGTATAATGTTGCCATACTATTAATACGTTATATCATGGTAACGTAACGGCTATTCGTTATTCGACGGCGTTATTTAAAATGAACCAAATTCTGTTTTTTTATTTCTTGTGATATTTGATGGGGAGCCGGAGCCGAACGGATTCAGAACGTATATGACAAATAATATCACCTAATACGTAAGAGTAAGAATATAGTGCAGAAGTCTGACAACCTGAAGTTGGTGAATAATCGTGTTGCCTGACTAAAGGACATCATCCAAGTTTCATTTATTTTCAGTCCAAATGTGAATTCTAAAGAAAAAAATGCTGTATTCGGTTAGACCTTATCCGTCTGCGCTCTTTTATTATGGCTCCAAAGATATAGGGCCTTGGTTTTATTTGTCGTCCAAATTTTTTTACTTTCATACATTATCGGTGTAATGAACTACACACACACATAACACATAACATAACATCACGCCTGTATTCCCCGAAGGGTTAGGCAGAGGTGTACCTACACCCACATTTCGCCAGTTATGAACTAATACAAAGAGGTGGCCCGCTAGAGGGCCATAACAATAGATACCTAATCAAATTTGTATCATTAGCGATGCTTGATAAGTTAAAAATAAACTAATTTAAGTACTAAGTATCTGAAGTAAGTATACCTAATGTATTTAAAATGTTATTATTGTTTTGATCGCTGCATAGATTCAAGTATATTTATATAATTTTAGGTGGTTACATTCGTACGTAACGCATAGATTCGTTCTAGACTTTGATTTAAATTATTTGGGTAGATGGAGTACGTGATTCTATTTATACGTGGTTAATCTAGCAGTTTTTTTTTGTGCGGGCTGCGTCCAATGCTGAGCCACGTCCGGGGCAAGGTCCTTAAGCCCTTGCATGATTGCAATGAGCATCTGTCGCTGCTCCAGTGACACTCTTTTTTGCAAATATGTATTTTCAATTACTCTTTATAACATGAAAATGACCAAATAGCAAGAACTAGTAGGTAATTATTACATACTGATAAAACACCTATTTTTCTGTAAAAAAACGTATTTGAGTTCCTTTTGTTCAGTCCGGAAAAAGAAACAATATTTATATTCTATTTAGATTTCCCGGTTTGACAGAAAGTTGAAGTTTACCAAGCAAGTTTAATAGAAATCAGGTAAATTTTATTTATTCATAAAATCATTTACTTTTTTTATATTTATAGTTGCATTTAATGAAATACCCAATAATAAGTACCATTCTAATTTTTCTACCATAATTATCTATTTACAACCATTTTGTAGTGTTCCCCCAAAACACACAAAAATCGGTAAAAAAAACCCTTCCACGGTTTTCGTTCGTGGTGAGTTTGAAGCTTCGGATACTTCAATGGTAAACGGGTTATCGAACAAGTGCCATTGTCGATACGGTAGCAATTATACCTACCTTTGTAGCTAGGAAGTCATAAATAACTCATCACTTGCAATTATTACAACTTTCAATTTGTATTCCCAAAATATATATAATCCCATAATATTTCCCGTTTTCCCCAATAGAAGAGTAATACTTTTAGAAATAATTGAGTATTAATAGATTTCACGAACTATAATTTATAATTATGTTTTGTGAATTCATTTCTGGTAATAGACTTGGTAAAGTTATTTCTAAGTACCTTTATAAATTAAAATCGCAAAACACGTTTGATATGGCTGAGAAAAAGGAAACTGCTGCTAAATTGGCTTTGCAAGTCAAGCATGCAGTAAATAATATGAGTTGTATATGGGTAGTAATAAAAAAAAACGACAAAATAATTGTTACTTTTCATTTATTTGATAGGTATTTTGTTATGAGATTTTAAACGGATTTAATGCAAAGATATCCTTTTATACAAAAAATATCATAAGCCTTTTAGTAGATTTGCCACGATTTTACATAACAAATATAACAATGATTTAAATAAAAATGACCAGATTAATAATTTTTCGTAATAATAATAATTAAGCTTAATAACAGAGACAGATTTATATTAAAAACTTACAAATAAAATGGTGAGCGATGGTTAACATTTTGAAAGAGGTTACATTTTAAAGCAATTATTTCAATAAATATCAAAATACTCTTAGCGCTTTATTAAACAATGTCTTTTACGACAGTGTACTTGATGTACTTATAAATATATCGGTCATCATGATTAGATTTTTGATTTTTGTAAAAACGAAAAGCACCCTCGACTCTGGCGACAGTCATGAGTAATTTTCCAGTTTTTGTCAAACGCAATATCTGTTCCTTTTACTCGACAAGAGATTGTGCAGTTGTGATAAATATATAAATTATATACAGAAGTGTATAAAACAGAAGAATTATCAAATCAAAAATCATGTCTAATGACAAATAAGACTTAAAATTATGAAGGGAAACACATAATTGTGCATTACAAAAGAAAAAGTATTCTATTATCACCTTAACAGATTGAGGACGACGACTTTGAAACAATCTACCTAAACGTGTATCTGGCGAATATACACGCAAGAGTGCGATAATCTGAAAGCCTTCACCAACAATCACCTATCTTCATTAATCCGTTAAACCAAATGGTCCCTAAAGAAAACAATATTCAAATCGTCATCACACTTTACCAGTCTCTGTATAGAGACAATAATACGCATTTTACATACAAAAACATAGGTACACTAACAATTATGGCAACGTTGACAATAAATAAGAGAAAGTATTTTATTCACATCGACTAATGAATAAACATGTCCTGTAAATCTTGACAGCACAAATAAATAAAACAAGTAATTACGAAGTGCAAAAACTGGCGCGGATTTTAGAAAAAAATACAAGGCAACAAGTGCAGACTTTAAGTTTTACTAATACCATTATCTATAAATTGTTCTCACTTAAATTAAAAGCCATATTGGCGTATTTTTTTATTAAGCTTGGCTTAATTCGCGCGATGGTTAATTTTATGTTAGTTATTAAATGTTATGTCGGCACTTGCCTAGGCATGCGAGCCGCTCTGTCGTGGTAAAAATTTTAAAGGTGGGGTATATAATAATTTTGGCAATTGATTAAACATGATTTTAAATTGTATAGCATAACGTCAAAGCGACTTGCATAGCGTAGGTGTTGTCCCCCAGCTTCATAATTTTGATGTGTCAGAACTATGAAGTGCGTGGGGTTGGCGTTAAATTAATCGTCTAAAGTCGGAATGGTTCGCGTTTCTCCGTAGTTCGAGAGGATGCCGGAGTGCCGCGTCGTGATGCAGGCGTGGTCGGCGTGCCCGCGTCGGACGCATCTGAGGGCTTTCTTAACAGCCTCGTCACTGCGGTCTGTTGTCCCGACCGCACTGGCGTTGTGCTCCCCGACGGTGTTCTTTGCCTGTTGTAAAATAAGATACATTAGTAACATTCCTCCTAATACCCAAAACATGCAAAGCACTAGTCAACTCTAAATAAATGAAAAGAAAAACAAAACATAAACCCATTTTTACCGCCAATTGTTCTACATTCAAGAAAAATCTACGAAAAATTTGGACTACAAACAAAAAAAAAACAAAGAAAAAGCACACTACATAATTTTAGTAGTTACCTATTGGTATTACTGTTAGTATGGTGATCCTTTAGTACTGGGATGCGACTTCTGCCGGGCGTTTGTCCTTCAGGAGAGGCAAACGACCCACTCCTATGTTGGTGTTAGCGAGCACACAGACAGACATACAGAAAATTAGTTAGGACTACAGAAAAGGAAATATGTTAGATTGTCACTGCACATGTATTTAGTACCACAGCCCTATAATTTTAAAAACCAATCGAAGAACATTTTGAAGTAGAAATTCATGTGCAGAAACAAAAATAGAAACAGAACATAAATAAACAATAATTACATACCAATAAAGTAAGGTGTTAAAAATATTGCAATACCATTACATTAAAATAAATCAAACTTCATCTTAATGGATGAAGTTTGATTCGCAAGAAGAAAAAGCTACTAAACGTATTTGAACACTTTTTTTTTGAAGTTCATTATTGATCATTATTTCATAAAATATGTTCAACATTTATTGCAATACTTATGTTATTCTAACAAGACAATATAAATGCCAATTGCACATAGTGCAGGTTTATGTACAGAGAAGCATGATGGATGATGCGTCATCATATGAATGCTGGGAAGGTGTGCAGTAAAGATCCCAAAAATAGTCGATTACAAAAAAAAACGACATATTCAGTCACTTCAATGTTTTAAAGTGCAAAGCTATCATTAGCCGTTAGTGCTTCAGGCGATGTTAGTATTATTGTATGCGGTGATATTATCAACAGATTACGTGTTCATAGTGCGATAAACAATCTGAGATGAGCGGATCCATGGTTCGACAAGCAGATGATCTGACAGATGTGAGCATGAAATTTCGTGGCGATGACATGTAGATACGTATGAAAACAAATACCAAAATTCAAAGAGCATCAATCAAAAATAGTCGGGCAAAAACCGAAGCTAGCATTCTACAAGCTTGTACCCTTTGACGTCGCGCTGGGTCGGCTTTGATGCTTCTCCGCTCGACTCGCTTATATTACTCTCATATTCATTGTCGCTCGTCATTCCCGATATGCTGAACAGTGAGGAGTCGTCTTCGGGACTTCTCTGCTCTGACTTCCTCGAGGGGCCTTGGGAAGTGGGACTAGGTTCTTGGGAAGTTTCTCTCGAATGCGACTTTCTAGATATTTTCAATCGCCTCTCAACGGACGGGGATCGGTGAGAGCGGTTCCCAACGTAAACTGGAATTTTAGTGGAACCTTGTGTTTGGAATGCTGGATGAGTATGGGATAAGGATTTGGGATGTTCGGACGCCATTGACGATGGCTGGGAATGTGTCGAGCTGTTTTATTTTGTTTTCCATTTTGCATGCGGGAAGGAAAAAAATATAATCATTTAGTTTAACGCTCTTGATAATTCTGTCGTTTTGTTAGTAAAACCACACTGTGTAAAGCTGCTTAGCTGGCTACTTGTAGCATGCCTTTGGACCTCTTCGATACCAAACCTTGAATGAAGTTTTCCACCACCCTTTTTACATATGTTTACATACATAATACGATATCATGGAACATAACAAAGGACAATATCGTGATCTGGCCCAATACAGGTGCACCCAAACATGTCTAGACATACCCCTGACGTCACTACACCTAAAAACCCTCAAGAAGCTTAACGTGCTCAAAACTTGTGTATCTTTGACAACCTTTTCGCGGACGCAATCTCATCTGTTAAACTGTTAACGGTTTTCAGCTTTTTGAATGATCACGATACTCTATTAAACCAAAATTAAAACAGGGTCTCATAAGGTTGTTGATCAAATTGCGTCCGCAAAACCAGATACACGTTGGACAAACAAGTCAATGGCGAACTCTGAGTGTGTACCTCACTAACGCCGGCACCGGTGACAATGTCGGAATACTGGATGTGCGGTACATCCCGCCGGTGGTATACCTGTCCGTGCGTATCAGTACACCGGTTATTTTACAGTAATTTTGTTACATATAAGAAATGAATGATTTTATGAGGGATTTATAGTAATAAAAATGACCTCCTGACCGTCTTTCGGTCACGTCTGCTAAGCTCAACGGAGGCTAACCAACAAAACTATGTGCGCAAACACGGGTGCACTTTCTCATCCCTCATTCTTATAGTCTAATGTAACGGTAATCCAACACGATCGGAGAGAGGTCAGAGGATTTTACTCAGCACCTTGAGACGTTTGTAATTGTATTTGGTGTCAAGTCTGAGGAGAGATTATTTCCCGGAATAAAACAACAGCAGGGACTAAAGGGAATCATTCATTTCTCTAATAAAAAAAATGAATGTAGATAGATCGTCATGTTTATGATTCTCAAATCATTCCATGTACCCTTTGTAATAAAAAGCGTCTCTTGAACGACACTCAATCCAACCATATCTACATTCATAAAAAAAAAATACAGGATGGCAGGGACATTGACGAGCAACCTGTTTCTATGGATTCAGTACATAATTCTGAACTATCCTGCGATATAAAATTTTCGTCGGTTATCGAAAAATAATGCAGATATTTCTTCACTAGAATCATGTGCTGAATTCAGTTTTAGTTTGCGCGTCGATTTCCCTGCAAACCTGGATTTATATAAAAAAAACTTTTATTTGAAGTAACGTACCTTCCGCTGGCCGGGGTTAAGAATCCGGTTGGCGTACGCGGTCGCGATCCTCCGTTAGGTGTGGCAACACCGAGCTTGCTGGCGTTAGCAGCAGCGCGCGCTATCGATGTCTTTGTGTTCGTCACCCTTCGCATCGGGATGCGAGACGGTGTCGATACTTCATCTTAAGAATGGGGAAATCAAGATTTAAAAAAATATAATGACCGAAAGATAATCTGTTTATTAGGGGTAAAGAGTATTTTTGAGCTGGAGGATGCTAACGTATCTACAATTTCAGGGCCTCCTAATACAATGTTGAAGCTCCTCGAAGAACCTCGAATTTTACAGTCAAGCATCCTCCCAGATCTTCCTCCTGCCCTTATCCACAAATATACCTCTCAATAGTTTTGTTATAATCAAGATCCAATATTATGTAGTAAAACTGACCTGTACTATCTAGAGAGAGGTTTGATCCGTGCCTCGATGGCGGTTTGGATCCGGTCCGTGAGCCCGGCCTGGAGCCTGGTCGAGATCCTCCAGGTGTTAATGTTGACCTGTTAAAGCACATTGAACTTTTTATAATCTAACATCTTTTAGAGATTAAATGTTCTTAGAAGAAGCCTACTTTAGCAGTAGTGTAAAAAAATATGTTTCTTTATGATATTTTATGATAATAACTCACCTAGGCACGCTGGGTTTCCTATACCTCGCTCCAAGTCCACTTGCCGCTTCGTTGTCGCTTAAGGAGTCAGGTGTGCCAGCACTCAGCGAAGACCTTGACGCCCTGCCTGCCACTCCTCCCGCAGACATCGGCACGGAACGAGCTGTGCGCTCCCTTACCTATCATACAATTTTTATTGTTAATCTGCACTATACATAGTCGTATCCGATTAAGCATCAAACGCTGTAAAAACTACTTCAACATCTTTCGTGTCTATGTTCATGAAAAAGTGACTATTCAAATCAAAGCAAATATGATAATCAAATCGATACACAATTTACTATTATCATGCTACTCTAGCGGACTTGACGGTGTCTACATTACGTACAAATACGATGGGACTAACACAAATGAACAAATAATAACATAAAACCTCAAAAATGATTCGAGAGTGCAATCAACCGCACCACTTTCACACTGCCTACATAGCATTACCCAATGATATCCTGGAGACGGCTGGTAGCCGTGATGGTGGCTATAGTGATGCGCGCCCGGCGTCGTGGAACCTTGAGATCTTGAGTGGCTGTATATGAACGCCTGCTTAGTGCCATGTGTTGAACCGACGTGCAGGGGATACGAACACGGAAGCTCCTCCCGCTGACGTAGAGCCTCAAATATAGGCCTCAGCTGCTCCATAAACTCTTCAGCTAAACGCATCAATACAAAACCGGGAGGCTTATTAAGGAAGGAACCGTCAAAAACGATACAACTAATTTTTGTCTTCATAGTGCCAATCGTTTTTTTTATTATCCGGACCGCGTTTTTTTACGACGAATTTTCACGTTATTATTAGTCCACACGTTTAGCCGAACGCGAGTGAATTTTGCTGATGCGGGTATGATTGGGGACGAGCGGGATGGGTGAACGAAAATACATTACCAAAACATCCATAGGCGTAGGCGTAGACGTGCCACCTCTCCAATGCAGTGGATCCAATGAAATACACTAACAAACAACACCAAAACACTACACGAGCCTGTGCGTCAATGCATAGCTTGAACACTAATGCAATAAGACCAATCTCTACCAGCTCAACACATGCTGCACTCACGACAATGCACCTTGCAAATGGATACAACACAATCCATGTGCAAAGTTCAAATCCGAAAAACAAAGCGAAAAAGTTGATTCCCAAACCGATTGCTCCCTCCAACAACTACTGTGCGCTTTTTTACTTGTGCGAAATTAAAACTAAGTTCTATCCTGTAGGAGAGAAGACTTATTAAAGTATAGCGGTTTGAGTACTTACCTTTGTAATAGGTCCAGTGGACGGTGGTGTGTTTGTGTTAGAGCGAGGCGTACGCGGCCTAAACGCTGCCATGCTCTGTGACACTCCATCGGCCAGAATGAATTGCTCTCGCAGTTCGATGTTGGTGCGTCCCTTGGCTGCATGCGGGCGGCGTCCGGTGCGCGGGATTACAAACGGATCAGGAAAGGACAGGGCCAAAGAAAACCGTTCGGTAAAAGGATAGGCAGAAAAATAACACCGAAAGTGTTAAAAATACGGGACAGCGTGCATAGGTAGTGAGGAAAAGAAAAAAAAAAACAACAAACAAATCAGAACATGTCAACATAAACAAACATAACAGATGTAAAAAAAATATGGGGGAGGATTTTTAATTTTGTGCAGTTAGGAAAAGGAATAGTAAAATACGATTAGTATATTCTCTCACCAAATATTATGCAATTGTATAAGTCAAGAGCAAGATCAAATTTAAGAATAAGAAAAAATATATAAAAAGAAAAAAAATGTTAAAAAGTATCCAATGTAACTATATTGTTTAAAAAAATGCAAGTCGTTAATAAATATTTACATCGCGAACAAAATCGTTATTAGTGAACACTAATATCTTGCGCTTGAATTAAGAACAATTAGTATCTACCAAATAAAATAAATTTCATAATAAAAATACTTAATGCAAATAAAGAACCATTTTCATGCCATTACGTATATTAAGCAATCTTTATTATTTTATCACCACATATAACCACTACAATATATTTTAATAAATTAGTGAACACCCAAACTACAGTAGCATTCTACACATTTGATGGAATAAAAGCTGTATAACAATAAAAGCACCAAACGTGTAAAATGTATTTATAGAGCAAAATAATTCTACAACGTTGCAAAAGTAAAATCTAAGCCACACCAACTAGGCGGACTTGCGATGGAACCATATTATTTTACAATTTTTGTGTAAGTAAAAAGCCAAAAGTGTTCAAAAGAATTTAGAAAGGTTCCAAGGCATGTCATATCTCTTACCGAGCGGGCAACAAGCTTCATGCTGCTCCGGCTTGCTCGGATCAGGCAGCGGTAGCACTAATGATACTACTTATGTAAAGGGATTCCATAGGGATTTAGAACAAAATATAAAAAAAGTAAAAAAAATAACGAATTTTTATAAGGGACCACGGGAGGTGGATTGGGCAAAGCGAATACGAATTAGTAAATTAGTAGCAACATCAAAATTGTATGTGGACATATTTAATGCTTACTTTAGCAATAACAACATGTTTGCTGAGACTAGCTCTTTGTTGATTTCTGCTTCACAATGGGAGTGAAGTGAATAATGCTGGCAGTGTAATAATTCATTTTTTTTTATAATAATTGTTTTCCGCATGTGTTAACATTAATTAAAAGCAGTTTAATGGTTTTTATAATTAAGGCCAAATGATATAACTTTAAAATATCATTGGCGTTATTTTATCGTTTGTTTTTATCGATTTAATTTACCGTTTGAAACCGATATCGTTATTAAGCGTTACGTTTTTTGCTGGCAACATTGATACTGCGCATGTCAAATACATCGCGTCGAAAAAGAAAGAAAACAAGAACAATGGAATTCACCATCGGTCGATTTTAACTCGTGTTGACTCAGTTTTTAAATGTGATCCGTGTGTTAAACGTCTGAAACATGACGGGGACTATAATTGAAAACCTAAGTGGACGCAAACTCGCCATTTTAATAAGTTTCCTTTTGTTATGTCAGCTAACATGTTTTTTGATCGGTGGATTGGTCGCACCCATGCCTGCAAACGCTCAAAGTGTCCTCGCAACCGTGTGCCGAGATACTTCTATTGTGAAAAATGATACGACCAAGTGGTATTACAACCGTGGGAAGGGTTCTTGCAAGACCGTCGACCTTAGAGAAACGCATCATGATTTGTCGGAGACCGACATAGTTTTCGCTTTTCAAATGCCGGTTCCCAGAGAAAGCAAGGTTCTAGACTATTCGCGGTGGCAACAAAACTTGATCGGAGTACTTCAGGTGGATATTAAATACCACTCGCAGATCGAGGTGCAGCCACGCAGTACAATAACAATCGACGCCCGGTTGGCGTATCGGAATAAAGGCGATCCCGAGGACAAATGGAAGCTGTACACACAATCTGTTGAAAAACGTCATCTAGACTGTGATATTGATGTGAAAAGTGAAGAATATCTATACAACTGTTCAGTAATTCCATTGTTTGAACTTGGTTCTTTGTTCCATGACTACTATTTACTCAATGTAAGACTCCCTGTAGACACACCAAAAATGAACTCACATATAGGGCATATACAAGACATGTGGTTGACAGTAATCAACCAAAATGGAGGTTTTATCAAAGTTTGGTTGTCTCTGAAAACTGTGTTTTTCCCATTCATTATTGGTATACTGGTTTGGTTTTGGAGACGTATTCACATGCTTCAACGGAAGCCTGTACTACTTGAGAAGATGCTTTTGAGTTTAGGATTAGCTCTTTGCCTTCTGAATATGCCGATTGAGTACTTGACACTACATTTTGACTTGCCATTTATGTTATTACTGGGAGATATCCGTCAAGGGTTATTCTACGCTACACTATTTTCATTCTGGCTTGTATTTGCTGGTGAGCACATGTTGATTCAAGATACGTCAGCTCAAAGTTCTGTGAAGCAGTACTGGAGACATTTGAGTGCGGTAGCTATGGGATGTGTCTCTCTGTTCATATTTGACATGTGTGAAAGAGGTGTGCAACTCCGCAACCCTTTCTACTCTATTTGGGTGACTGATATTGGCACTAATTTGGCTTTGACATTTATTATACTGGCTGGGATATCAACTGGGGTCTATTTCCTATTCTTATGCTACATGATCTGGAAAGTTTTCATGAATATCTCTCACAAAAGGCAGTCCCTACCTACTATGTGTTCTGTCCGTCGTTTGCACTATGAAGGAATCATCTATCGCTTCAAGTTCCTTATGTTGGCGACCCTGCTCTGTGCTGCATTGACTGTGATTGGTTTCATTCTGGGACAAGTTGCTGAAGGCCAATGGAAATGGGATGAGACCATTGAGATTGAATACACTTCAGCATTTTTCACTGGAGTATATGGAATGTGGAATATCTATATCTTTGCTTTATTAGTCTTGTATGCCCCAAGTCACAAACGTTGGCCAGTTGTTGAGAACACTTCTGACACACAGAACTTGAGTGAAGAGATGGAATTCAGCCCTCTACCTAGCAGTAGTGAGATTTCATCACTTACATCCTTCATTAGGAAGGCTACTATCGACTAATAATGCCAATTTCATACTTCAATTAATGTGACGTAGTTTTTAAGTAATGTTTGCTCTTCCATCTTTTTGATGAATTTTAGATTACATGCATTGAAACTTGGGCCAAAATTGGCCATAAACTGTTCTAAAAGTCTTGCCTTTATATGGATGCCTTGGCTCAAATGTTTGCCCCAGTATGAGATTAGATCAGGCGCAAGACACGGTTACGTAAGCGGCCGTTGAAATTCGCTTCTAAAATACAACTTCACGATCAGTCATCAATCGTCATATTAGTCTGTCTGGCGGTCGTAAATGTGTCGTAAATAGGCGTTCGGGCTTACCGTAGGCGTTGATTAGGAATAGGATGAGAGAATCTCTCAATATAGGCAATGGCCTCACTTATCGACAGATCTCTTTGTCTCGCCGAACAAATTTTGTACTTGGTATATTTAACCGGAAATTTAGTCCATATTTATTTAGTCTTATCTCAAGTATGTAGGCTTGACTTAGCTAAGCAGTAACCATTAGATTTAAGAAATATTTCAAGACTTAATACTTTGTTCTAACTGATTTTTAGTTTTAAGGTGATTTTGTAATGTTTTCCTACATAAAAATTATTTGAACTGAATAATGATTAATTTTCTTATAAATTCTTCGAATTATTTGTGAAATCAATGTTTCATTATGTCTTCTAAGTTTGTTTTCTCGGCATCTACTTTAGGCAGCTAAGATTGTATTCAGTCATTCTAAAAATATTTTTTTAGGATCATAAAACAGGTAGTTTGTCCTTGATATTTCCAGTTTTTTAATGAGCTTCCAAAAAGTATATTTTAGTGAGTAACTTGTATTCTGTGATTTTTATTTTGCATTTCTAAACAGTATTGCTAGTTTAAATTAGTTTTTTAACAATATTGCCAGCTACTTAATAATTTATGAAAATAATGTAAGTTGAATGTGAAATTAATTTTGTAATCTGTAGTTAATCTTTGTACCCGTATAATAAAATTGTATTAAAAATATGTGTTATTTTGTTATTTAAAAACACTATTGAACAAACATTTCCTTGAAAATTTAAATGTACAGCAGAAATCTTTTTAGAGTGCTTTTTAACTTCATTTTTTTTTGGCATCTTAAAGGCGTCTTTTCCCTTACAAATGTTAAGAAAATAGACATGCCGTATTTGAAGAAAGGTATAGGTATATAAAATCATTTGAGTAGAGTTAAAGGGCACTTGTAAAAGATTTTTCGCCCAATACATAAAGACTTAGAAAAAAATACTTGCCCATAAAGTTAGGACGTTCACATATTAGTCAATATATCCCTTATTAGGGGGTTAAACGAAGTACCGAGACGTTTGATTGACACTTTGAATATCACCATACATACCTAATACATAATATAAAAAAATATTCCGACTAGAAGGCACTAATTACACCACTATAGATGAAAACGCAAAATTACAAACTACCGTTTTCATTTCGATGACGTCAGAGACAGTAAATTTGAAAAATGCCGCCATTTTGTTTCTTAGTGAAAAGTCAGTGCCTAGTAGTCGGAACAACTTTTACAGTGCTTTCGTAGCAAAAGCATTGTAGAAGTTGCAAATCATTAGTTGTTTATGAAGCCAGAAATTATTGTTGATCATAATTAAATAAGATAAGATTTTTAATTATACGGAGGTCTGTGAAAAGGTTAAGAAAATCCTAATTGGCTTCACAATTTAAAAATGGAAGGTGGCCTTTGGCTAACTGAAGAAAAAATAAGTTATTGTTTATTTTCTGTAGTTTTAGATTGTAATAATAAGTACGTATGCCAAACCACATTACATTTTTGATACAAATCCATAAGTAGGTTCTTAAAACATCATTTTTGTAGACAAGGACAAACAAATAGGTAGTTAATTTTTAAGAGAAAATGATGTTTTATCCAGAGGAGTATTTTCTTTGACATTTTTTTATTATCAACATCACAAATTAAATAAAAAAAGAGTATTTTAAAGAGACTAAATTAAGCTGTGGATTTTACTTTACAAAATATTTAAAGGAGGAATTCAAAATCTAAAAGAGTTTAAATTTCATTCCTTTTATAGGAGTAAGATATTGGACTCACATTCATTCATTGGATTTCATCAAAGAAAAACCTCCTCCGAGAAATTCTTCGTTCTTACTGCAGTTGAATTTATATTATGAGGAGTAGATAGGTATTATAGAAGTTTTTTTTATAAACCCGAGAAATTCTTCACCATTTTAATTGGTCATTGCGTACAGAAACTTTATGTATTTACGTTTTATCTGGTAGTTTTGCAGCAAGATCGAATATTAGTATAAAGAAATTTATAATTCGTTTAGATTACCGTGGGAAAAAAAATTAAAATAAAATTACTGTGGAGTTAGACTTAATACCAAAATACATTTTGGGTATTCCAAAATTTTCTAATTATCAGGAATGATTAAAGAAATAGGAAGAAAATAAAAAATGTTAAAATAATGACACCCCGGTTATTTCCAAAATGATGATCCACTATTAGAATGATTCGAATTTCCATTCGAAAATTTCTCACGGTAATCTAACAAAGAATTTAAACCCCTGAACGCAATATTCCACTCTCGTCACACTTTCACACAATCCCACCAAAGGTTAGTGTTGGAAGTGTCACAAAAGCGGTATATGGTGTACAACAGGCCTAACATGCACTACTGTGACAAGACAAGTGTTACGATAAGTTAAGTGTGCCCTAATGCATTATTTCGAAATTTGAATGAGGGGTCGTTCAAGAGTCACGCCATCGCCACTGGAGTGACTTATATCCATGCCAGCACTTTTAATTATTTACTTTGGAAAACACGGAACACAGCACACTCTCTTGACACCTGATATAAAAGTCGAGATGGCGGCAAACGATTATTTTTGATTTCAGCCGCGCGCAGTCTTATTTTGCGCGCACTTTATGACTGACTAAATACTGATCACATCATAGGTAATTTGAACAGCATTCTCATTCTGTCAAATTCAAACCATAGACAAATATAGAATGGACTTCATAGTAGGTTAGTGCAAATTGTTTTCAGTGACTCAATTTGCAAGCGAAACTCCCACTTCCCACAACCCACATAATTTCAGACACTTATCTTGCCAAAGTAGCCCTTGGAAAGGCCTGTGGAGTGTCCTATCAACCCACACTCCTTAGAACAAGGTTGTACATACCTCTGCACGGGTCATTCTTGACCAGGAACTCGTCGAGGGCGACCCAGCCGCCTCCGACTCTGACCATGACGGTAGAACGGAGAATACGGACTAGACGCAGCTTTTGTGAGTCTCCGAACTGTATGGGAAGAAATTTCTGGGCTAGTGGATGTTCTAATAGTGGTAGTAGAATATAAAAGTCCTTCGAAGCCTATTACTAATTGAAGACTGAGTTGCCCGAAGCCTATTTTTGATATTTAGAGAGATTTCGTTAAGAAATCTTATTATATTAGCCTACTGGAACTTAAGTCTCTCTCCTCTCTTCATATTTGTCACGGCTGAAATCTAAATAATCAAGCTATTACCTATAGCTAGGTATATTGAAGCTACTCTATCAATATTACAAACAATATTACATTTGACTGTAGGTATTATTCGACTACCTCAAGGCCTCCCCTTGAGCAGATCAACTCTTTAGAGCTTAAACACTTGCTAATAAATACCACAATATTTTTTGAATAATAATCGTCATGTACTATTTCATGAGCTTTTTCAATCACCTACATAATACCTCACTAAATATGACGCTGCCTACAGTCTGCTTACAGTCTTCTATTAATATAATATAAAAAGTACTCACCCTGTACTTGCCCTCCCCAACTTGGAATACCCTGAACTTCTGTCGGCAAGTACACAGCATGACGAGACGCTTCACTTCATCGTGGATCTTATCCGCGTCGTTCGGCGGGCCGCGGCGTTCAACCTGATGACAATATGGTATAGTCAGATGGTGATAAAGATGGGCTTAGTAGGTATATTCATTGCTATAGGTTTTGGTTAGGTTAGGCCTACAAACCTATGTACAGCTTGATAAGGCTTTTGTCGATAATTTGATCATAGTTAGATCGTGATGAAGGAGGAATCCAATAGCTAAAGTAAGTCTTGCTGATGTAGTTTCGGTCACGATTTAGAATGCGGACAAATAGTTAGTGAGTGATCCATGGTCTGACGTTAGCTACCAGGGCAATATATGGGTGCTTCACTTCTAGTTTAAAGTAGCTTAGCCGTCATTTTATGTACAGAATGTCAGTTCAATCTAAAACTACTGGTAATTACGGCTTTATGGATAGATACGTTATGCGTTATGCTAGAGGCAACTGCAAAAATCAAATTTACCTAAGACGTTATTTATTTTTTGTGAAAAAATTGTCTACCTACATAAATATTATCAACACACTAAACTGTATCTTGGCAACAACAAAAAATACTGTGAAAGCAATCGGCCATTTCTCCCTGTCGCGAAAAAAATAAGTTATCAGTAGGTATGTGATAACTGTGATAAGATTATCTGCGTGTTGTTGATAAGTGAAACAGTATATTAAGTCGAAAGCGTCAGGGTAGCCCGCGAAATTCAAAATTTCTTACGTTTTTTGCAATTTGCTGGTCAGTATCAAGTTGTATGTCGATTTAAATATGATTTGCGGCCGTAGTATATTTTAATGAACATACAACCTGACACTGACCTGCAAATTGCAAAAAACGTTAGTCAATTTGAATTTCGCGGGCTACATTAGCGCATCCCCTTAAATGCAAACAAAGTGTTACATGATATTGATGGTGATAACATTTTGTTTAGGCTGTTTCTGTGGGCATAATAAAGCTTATCCTTATTTTTTCTAAAACTGTTATGAAACTGTTTTGCCAAAGCTTTTTGAGATCGGTCTATTTTGTAAAAATCACAACATGAAAACTTGCATGAAGTTAGCTGTCATTCCACCTGATGCTGGGATTTACACTTGACAGCTCATTTGAAACTAACTTCACTAACGTGCGATTTTTACAGAAAGGATCGATTGATGTCAGGTCCAGTACTCGTATTATAACATTGTTTTACTATAGGTCTGACTCCTCTTACAGTACTTGCAGGAGAAAAGGCAGGTCTCCTCTGGCTAAAAACCCATTGTAAATAAAAACAGTTTTTTTTTTCACTTTTTAGTTGCGGTACCTACCCCACACAAATTCGTATACCACTACTTGGTAAGTAAATAACAGTGACAGGAAATTATTAACACATCATCAATATAAACTAAGTGGAAAAATATGCAGTATTAAGGATAACTCAAAAACTGCTAGTCAGACAATGATCAAATTTATATGGGACCACATGTGAAGCACCAGATATCAAATAAAAAAAGAATCATCCAAATTGCTTCACCCAGAAAAAAGTTCTGAGCTAACACACATAAAAAAAAAATACAGTCTAATTGAGAACCTCCTCCTATTTTTGAAGTCGGTTAAAAAGGATTTTAACAATATGACATCCTTCACCAAGCTTTGGCGAGCAACGATGGTTCTCTCTTAGTGAAGCTAAAACTTTAAAACCAGCTGTTACTTTAAGTATATATTTAGTGGACCAAGGTCTTAGGAACTAAGTAGGTAGATTATGCAGTGTGACAGGGACATGGACGCGCAAACTGTAGCCATGAATTCAGCACATAATTCTAAACCCCCAAGCGAAGTAATTTTTCCTCGGTTATGATAAAAAAAAAACTACTGTTTCATATAAAAGTGCAATAGCTATCAAAAAGTGCGCGCGATTTTTTTTTTTAAATAACAGACAAAATATTTCAACGCAGTGAGTTCAGAATCATGACTGTATTGAATCCTTGGTAACCGGTTGCGCGCCGATGTCCCTGCTGTTATGTGACTTAAAGCTGGATTTATATTTGTCTGACGTGTTGTGTTGTGACGCATCAGAACGGTATCGGTTTCATACATTTAGTATGGTGAGATTTATATTTGTCTGATGTGATGCACGATTAACTTACCCAGTCAGGCCTGAGTGCAGCGATGAACTCTTCCCAGTCGATGAGACCGCCACCGTTCCTGTCGAACAAATCGGCGACAGCGCCCATCTCCAGGCGAGATGTGTCGAATTCTGTAGGAGGGAAAATGATTTTAGTAAAAGTACAGTAGGTATTGACTGAGAGGTTACTCATGAAGTAAGTTCTCCATTAACGATTTATATCATAGGGACAAAAATAGAAATCAATTTCTGTAATGAAATTGGTAAAAAAGTTGACGGCTCGTAAAAGCTTTACCGCCGCCTATGGGGAACTTTCTTTATTTGAAGGTTAGCTCAGCTCCAATAGAGAAACACATTTGAAAACTCATTCCGTGCATACAGAGCAAACACGTGTAACAATGTCTGTAGAGTCCTACTGCAAGGCACAGGCCTCCCCATTTTCCACAGACTTCGGTTCACTGCTTAGAATAGAATAGAATAGAATAGAAAATGCTTATGCATTCCAACCCTCAAAAAAAAATGGTCCTAGGATACACAAAACCTTCATCCAGATAGGTATTGAAAAAGAAATGGTTAGTTTATACTTACTGGTGTTGATAATTCCGTCGATGAATTCGTGTCGTGCGATGAGTCCGTTGTTGTCCTTGTCCATCTTTCGGAACAGGTCCGTCAGACGGGACTTCTTGTGGTTCATGAACTTCAGGAACTAAGGACAAGATGGAGAAGATTATACTATCGAAATTATAGTGGAAAAGCTTGGATTTTTTCAAAGTTTGTCTGTCTAAATGTCTTTCACTTCTTTTAAATAACTCGGCATTTAGGTACCTATTCATTATTTAACTAGCTAAAGATATTAAACGGGTTTTTCAGACTTCAACCCCATCCCTAATCAAGTTTACCGGGAAATATTTTACTTGAAAAACAGTGACTCAAAATTTGTTTATATCGATTTAAAAATGTCTACCTACTAAATAAGGACAAGGATACTATAATCTATGGGATGAATTCCTAAGAGCTATGTAGGTACCTATAACTATTTAGGTCCTCAAATGGTAGGGAACTTACCCTCTTCCTCCAGTCGTCCCAGCTGAAGTTGGACACCCTCTGCAGCTCCTTGAGATGTACCAGACGTTCGTGCAGCCTCCTCTGTCTCTCCCACGCAAGTAGCCACACGGTACGCCATCTATCCCAAAGTTGTTTGACGCGGGGCGACCTGAATTCTGGTTCTGCACCCTTACCGCTAAGAAATATAAGGTGAATTGAGTTTTTTGAGGTCGTATAATGGAGGTAGATATTGTAGAATTCGTTTATTTTTTGGTACTTGTATCATTACATTATGAAAATAAGAGTATTAAATCTTTTTGACAGTTTACTGGGGATAAAAAAGGGGCAGCCATTTAGAATTATATTAGATAAAAATGGTGATTGTGAATGTAAATAAAACTTGAGAATTTATTGAATAAATGTAATTTGTACAGTGTGAGTAAACAATGAAATATGATTTTAATTCTGTAATAGCTAAGAACTTTGAGTTTTAATAATAAAAGGCTGTCTAAATATACAATTGCCAGCATGCTAGGTACTAGCCATGCTGATTCATAATAATACAATAAGTAGGTACATATAACAAGGGCTGCCACACACAAAACTCAGCAAAATATAAATAAAACATTTTGGAAAAAACAAAGCATAATTAAAAAAACTCCCTCTACCAATGACTGACATGATTTTGACGAGGTGAATAAAACTGATGATGATAAACCCATTAAGCAATTATTGTATTTGTATCTATCAATGAATGTTGGTCGCAACAACGGTTTCAAGTGTTTAATTCAAACTACTTTTCAGGATCTATGTCTAAAAGCCTAAATAAGTAGGTATTTGATGACTAAAATAATAAAATACTTTTCTATAATTTAAAAAATATTTGGCAACACATTTATTGATTTTCGAAAACCGAAACTTGTCTATAAGTCATTTTATTTCCGTTCATTTCATGCTAATCTGTAATGACACTACTTGATGGTAAAGTGCGACCAAATTTTTGTTTTCGACCGAAAAAAAACCCTTTATCGGTTAAAAATAATCAGTTTTTTTTTACATTTTTAAACATAGGACCCCGTTTTTATTGGTACATGGAGCTCATCACTCATTATTGTCGCGTTCCAGTTGTCAAACTTTCGCGGTTGACGTATTCCTGTAAAATCGATGCCTTACCTTGCCTTAGAGAGGAACCTCGGGCCGTAGTGCGGTAGGTTGCGGTCAGGCGTCTCTCGACCGGGACTCACGCGACTAAAGCACACGCAACATTATAATCACAGGAAAACAACCAAACCAAACCGTTAGTAGATGGTATACCACTGCGCGTAGTTGAACCTCCATGGCTCGCGTGAGGTTAGTTACCTTTCGACAACCCTGTTAGTTAGTGCGGAATACGTAGAGTGGATCGTGTGTTTTAAGCAGTAAAGTGCGTTTTTGTTTGACTAGTCTAGAAAAGTGCGTAGATTTTTGGTTTTTGGAAATTGTGCCGTATTGTTGAAGAGATAGTTAGTTTTCGATTGATAGGTTTTCGACTTTTGTTTACCTATTTGAAACCTGGATAGCGTTTACGTTTAGTCTGGTTAGTGTATTGTGATTGACAACCCTAGGTCATGCATTATTGAAATAATATCTTTACTCAAGCAAAGCCATATTTTTTTGTAATGTAAAATATGACTTTAGAATGAAATTTGAAATCTGAAAAAGTGCTTGCTAAAAGTAAAGATAAATCTAATTTTATATGCTACTCATGCATACTACAGTTATAAAGAGTATCAAGTACTAAACCCAGTGAATAATTTCTCCTTTATTACTAGTAGTTAGAATTCAAAATTGAATAGGTTCAGCTGTTGATACAACTTTAATGCCTACAGTTCACAATTATTTAACTACATAATTATACCATTGATTACCTAATGCAAAATCCGCAACGACTGCATTCCAAGGATGCAAATAAGATAAAATAGATTTTATGAAACATTCATTTGACATTCCAAGCGAGTAAATTGTATAACTACAAAAGTAGGACGGTAGGACCAAAACACGATGACTTGGACGTTTTGGTCTTTTTATTCCGGGACCAAAATTATGCTCATTAAAATAATTGTAGGATAGTTTAATGGCATAATTCTAATGTTTTATAGCCAACTATTAACGATATTTGACTAAAATATAAATAGTGGTGTAGGAATTCGAAATGTCAATATCATAGATACGCCGCCAAATAAGGTTTTGATTATTTTCGATTTGAGTATTCAACTTTTCCGGCGTTTATATCTGGCCAGCTACGAAATTTAATTCTAATAAAAACATATGTACATGCTAACAACATAAGACTACTTTCTTCCAAGGGCTGATTTTGCAATGGTCAGTTAAATTTTATGTGAAGAATAAATTAATATAGTCGTTTGACATATTTTCTATAGAAAAGCTGTCAAACCGCCATATTTATTCCATTTATAAAAGTTATTTGACGATTGAAAAATTGGCCCTGAAAAGCTACAGGCACTAATCTACACACACTTATAAAAATAATAGACGTTCAAACCTTCCTCTTCTACTTCGAGTGTGAATCCTGGACCTGCCCGTGTTGAAGCGTGCCAGAACGGGACGGAAAGCAACGTTTACATGTGTTAGAGCGGGACGAAGCAATTTTAGGGTGCGTTGTCAGAAAAAATGGGTTGTACCATCCGAGATCTAAGCTAAATAGTAATATCGTTGTTTATGGGATAGAAAACCCGTTATTTTCACTTATCTTGGTATCTTTTCAGTCTTAACTAGCTCGTTCAATCAGAACCTAACGATTAATTATTATTGTAGTTCGATTAATTTCATCGAATAATTCTGGATCTTTTATTTTAACACATAGTATAGTGGATATTTTTAGTTAAGTTTTGGTAGGTAATCAGTGTGCAATCTTTACCTTAAATTTTGACATCTAAACAGTTATAAACCTCTGACAACGCACCTATAGTTACACAAATGACAAACATGTAAAGCACATGAAAGTAAGTAACCACCGTGTAACCTACTTCGTATAAACGTTACTATTTTCACTTTTTTTTTTTTTACTGTTTATTATTAAACCCGTTTAGAACGATGGTTTAGAATAGGATGGTTAAATGTAGCCACGTTTATATAAAGTAGGTTTCGTTATGAGATAATTAGATTAACGATTAAATCTTTAGAGTTTTTTTACCATGTTTGGTAATTTGAGTAATTAAAACATTCTTCTTCGATGTACAATTCAAAACTTTTTGGTATGTAAACTGTGTGTAAACGTTTGGTACATAGGTACATCATAATTTTTGGCAATGTCATTATATTGGCAACGATACTTATTATTAAAATATTTATTATTCTCCTTTGCTTGGCTTGTATGGGACAATTTAAGATTATACACAAAAAGAAATGCTTAGAATACGATAAGTATTTTTTTTTCTTTTGTTTGCATTTAACATGGTAAAACAACTCCAACAAAAAAACAAACAAAATTATAGTTTTATAACCATCGATTTTCTGAATGAAAATAAAACACACCTGAAACGCCTAGATCCATAATAATCAGGCGACACTGATCTCTCCCTATTGAGGTCGTGCTGGGAACCGCGGCTATATTTTTGTGATGGCAACACACATTGCAAGCAGGCAACACCATGCAATGACGTCACAAGATGGCGGCGAGGTGACGACGTGCATGATTCGTGAAAGGTGGGGAGACAAAACGAAAAAAACATAAAATAAAGGTATGGAAATGAACACAAAACATTAAAAAAGTAAAAAGAATAAAAACTGGGACTGAGAATTAAAAATGGACAACACTGAAGTTTTTTTAAACGAAACAATTTTTTTAGAAAATAATGAATTACACATGTGAACAATACACAAGAGGGAATTACGAAACATTTAATAAATAAATATATATTTCCATGACATACCCAGGCGCTCCTTTAGTGGCACTCTTCGCTGAAACCTTCCTTGGTGTGCTTTCACGGCCTTGGCTTTGACTTGACTTGATCTGTATACAAAAAGTGGTATAAGATTTTCTACATAAAACATGATTCAAAAGATTACAGTCCAACCTAACAGTGCGACAATTCTAGTAACCAATAAAGATCAAATTCGCAAAACAGGTATTCGTTTGTATAAAACTGACAGGTGTCAGGAGCGCATTCTCTCGACGGCCGGACTGTAGTTGGAGTTGAATCCTGTGATACACGTGCTTTTAGTGCATGAATATGATTCCGTATCTGAAATATACAGGGTGGTCGGGACATTAACGCGCAAACTGAAACCATGAATTCAGCTCATGATTCTATTCAACGTAGAAAAGTTATGGCCGGTTATAAAAAAAAAAAACTGCTTTTTCATAGAATAGTACAATACCCACGCGGTCTAAATGTAAGAAACGCCATTTTTTTTTAATAACCTACGAAAATTTTCAACGTAGGGTCTTTCAGAATTAAGTACCGAATCCATGGTAACACGTTGGGAGTCGATGTCTCTGCCACTCTGTATTTCTGTATGTATTCACAGAATAAACCTGAAAATTGTTTCTTAAAACATTTTCCACAAGAAACGTATAATCCCTATACAGGGTTATTCGTAAAACACCAGCAACCACAGCACTTTGTCTCTATCATCTCTGACCTAGACTATAGTCAAGAGTAAAACCTTCTAAAATAAAAATAAAATAAAAACCTCTTAAGGGATCACTGTACTCATTATTATAAACAACTTTTACTATGGACCAAACCAGAAATCGCGAAAAAAATATAGATTTTCCCCATGGTATTACAATATACTTCGCCAAGTATAGCATTCCGGTCACAGGGGTGACACAAGCCTACGTCATGACCGCTGTGTTACCAGTAGTGTGTAATAATAACTCCCCAATCGCCTTTTTTACCTGTGCGAATTCGATAAAACAAAGAGGTTTTAACTAACAATTACGTTGGTATTGTTTAAATTGAATTGTTTCGTTTGATTAGAAAAATTAAAGGACAATTTAAATGGTTTATATTTTTTTTTTTAACAGAATGGTGACTGAAAATGTTTCCATAATTCGTGTTTTGTTGCAATAAAGTGGCAACTGGATAATGACGTAAGCATGTGTCACTCCCGGAATGCCAGCCCTTGTTTTTTTAGACCATGATTTTCCCCACATTTATGTTCGCGTCAAAACGTAGGGAACAGCTGATATTTTTTCGCGATTTCATGTTTGGTCCATAGTAAAAGTTGTTTATAATGATGAGTACAATGACCCCTTAAGAGGTTGCTGGTGTTTTACCAATAACCCAGTATAGTTGAAAAAATAAATCTTTATTAAATAAATGATCTTATTTTAAGGAGACTACATGACCTAAACGCAAATTTATATTGCCTAAAAATATATGATCCACTACAGTAACCAAAATCAGAAAAAATATATGATATTCTTCTGGACATATGCTAGTTAGATAGTGTGTTGAAAACATAATACAATTAACTTGATATGATAGAAAAAAATCACGAAGATACCTCTAAAAAATATTTTAACGATTAAAAACCATACTAATATACATGCAAACATTTAGAATTTTTGTCAGATTATTCTACAAGTAACATACTAACGTAATAGTGTTTTAGTTTTTTAGTCCACTGAATAGATTTTTTGTAAATCCATAATTGTTTCATATTTTGCAATAAATTACCAGCGTTGTGTCATCACGCGTGTCTTTCTTTTCTATGCAATCCGACAGTGACCGCGATTTAGCTCTTGTAAGCCTCTTAAGTAAAAGTTCAAAGCATTATCCAGCAATTACGAATCTGGTTCAACTTGCATTTTGACTTGGCTTTCCTAAAGACCAGCTGTTTTTAACAGTATTAAAAAGTAGTATTTTTGCTCATACCTGGTACGCCTTGCAGACGCGGTCGACCTCGTTCTGTCTTTTCTGCGTATGTTCCATCAGCTCCTTGTGGTCCTCAATGAGACCTTCCAGTAGCTCGATGGATTCGGGTAGAGGTTCCGACTCGAGCGCTAAGAAGAAAATGAAATAATTAAAAAAATGTTCTCCTTTTTGGTAATTATACAGGGTGGCAGAGACATCGATGCGCAAACTGTAACCGTGTATTCAGCATATTATTCTAGACCCCCTAGTATGTTATTAAATACTAGGGGGTCTAGACACCATCCATTCCATACATTTTTTTTTATAATAAAAATGTATGGAAAAGCAATTTTTTTTTAAATAACCGACGAAAATTTTCAACGCGGTGAAATTCTGAAACATGTACTGACTTCATGGTAACAGGTTGCTCGTCGATGACCCTGGCACCCTGTATTATCCTACAAATAGTTAATGCTCTTCTGATGGAAAGTTTTAATTTTTTTGCGAATTCAAATAAATCAGCCGTCCTTGATAGCTGATAACAAAATAGGGTTTAATAATGGCCTCCACTTCTCAATAATTCCATAACATAACATAGCTACAGGTATATAGTACAGAAACCAAAAGAGATAAGTAACCAGGGTCGTTGGATATAGTTGAAGTTTAGTAAGAAACCGATGAATGTTTTCGAATAAAATTTAATTAATAGAAAACAAACAGGTAATTTTTCAAATTAAATTTCATTCGAAAACATCCATCAGTTTCTTACTAAACTTCAACTATATCTAACGACTCTGGTTTCTTATCACATTTCGTGACCATACATCCAAATTTGGTCAACTATATTCAAGTTCCATGTCATAGAGGGCCAACCTATTATCATCAACCGGGCTCAAAGCCAATAACACTGTCCCGAGTTAGGAAACGAGCCCAGGATCACGTATTAATCGACCTTCGCAGCCTATAGCACTCCATTGACACTTTGCCTTTGTTTTGGGTGGGAAAATCAGCAAAAAACTTCTCCCGCTCTTAGCGGAGCGCGTGTCAGACTTTTACTGACTAAAACCCACCCGTGTTCCTTCAGTTGCCTGTGTGCCAGGGCCACGGTAACTCTTTTGGACAAACACGCGACCCTGGCAGGTTGACACTTTGTCTGACCTGCGAATCAAACCCAGGATCCCACATCAACCAGTCAATTAAATCAGGCCGCTCTCTAGTTGAGTTACAATACCCCATTCATCGCATTCCGCATGCAATCTGCCCGGCCACCTTTTTCAGGTTGTCGTCAGTCCAACTAGCTGGAAGGGTCCCATGCAAAACGAGTACTAGTTGGCTCCAACGGTTATCGGCTCTATAACGTTTAGAGATAATTATTATTTCAAAGTTTAGTCTCTTACAAAGCAGCGTGTTCTCCAATCCGATGAGCCACTGCAGCAGCTCTTCGAGCACCAGGTCTAAGTCCTTCAGACTCTGCATGTGCGTCTCCAGTTTCGTGCCACGCTGCATCGCCCATTGCCATACCTGTATCAAGGAATATTAAGGTCAATTATGAAGGAATTTGATTATATCAGGACTGTGAGGCCTGCTTGCACCACAGATTATTGAATGCGTGTAGCGCTAAACATATATACAACATCGTTCTGTTTCTATCAATTGTTTGAAAATGACAGAAACTGAATGACGTCTTAAGTATGTTTAGCGTTACGTATTTAGTGGTTTGTGATGCAAGCAGGCTTTAGTATTCGATCCCTAACTAGATTTTTGTAACCGTACGTCAATTTTGTCTTAAGATTATAGAAAGTACATCAAATGATTTTTACTATAACTGACCTACTCTAGCCTTATCTAATATTACGGATCGTAAGTCTACTACGACTTAGACATATTTGTCAATGAAAATATATAATTTAAAACATCTTCTAAACATTGTACAATTTATAAGCTTATGTTTTATCTTGTTTGGAAAAGGGAATGAAAAATGATTTACCATTTTTTCAACACTTTTTTTGGCAAAGATTTACATATGTTTTGCAAGTATGTATGTTATGAAATCTATCTATCTATATATGTATATAAAAATGAATCCCTATTTCCCTTGGTCACGCCATCACGCGTGAACGGCTGGACCGATTTCACAATTTTTTTTTTTGGTTGTGTTCGTTATTGTCAGGAGAAGGATCATAGGAAATAAAAAAAATAAGGAAGTTGATCGGAACGTTAGAAAATTTAAGAAAACTTAACGCCAATATTAATTTTACTTATCTGTCAGTTGTTTGAAATAACTGCGAGTGACAGAATGCGCGCTGCAAATATCGTTTAACACAGATGGATCGGTTGATAAATGAGTCGATAGTTTTAGTTTTAGTCAATAGTCTAAAACTAAAACTAAACGACCTAAATGACATTCATAGTTAAGACAGGACAACGTCTGTCGGGTCAGCTTGTATT
The DNA here is from genome assembly GCA_916610205.1 of Griposia aprilina. Taxonomy (NCBI): domain Eukaryota; kingdom Metazoa; phylum Arthropoda; class Insecta; order Lepidoptera; family Noctuidae; genus Griposia; species Griposia aprilina. Next base: position 16,899,765 of record OU744304.1, on the reverse strand, counting down.
ATAATAAAATAAACAGACAAAGTTTCCTACTAGCTTGCTCGAACAACTTTCTCAGATAACTTGAAAATAAAAACTTTACCTGTCCTGGAGTCACTTTCCTAAATATCTGTGTCACAGGCAACATACTTGCAACCAACTGTCTTTTATCTCTACTCATTTAAACACAAAACATTCAACAATAACCAAACAAAACTCTTTAAAAAAAACACAAAATTGTTGTTATTTTCCGTAATATTGGCACTGAAACACTGCAACTGCATTATGTAACTAATTATTAAAAATATCAGTCATGTGTTTTATTTTCAAATGAAATCTATAATCGCATTAGTCGATAGTACTTATCTTTAAATATCGATAAATTATTGGCTGACGCTCGTTTTGTTTTGAAGGTGCAATCAATTTGGTTCAAATCACTCACGTGGGAAAAAGATAGTATATCTGTGTTTTTTTCTTTAATCTTGAGTTATGTTTTGCAGGAAATGGGCGTTGTTTTATATCTCAAGCTGTTGTTATCTTTTATTTTGTACTAACATCACTATTTTTAGTACTATTTTTGTGCAAAATAGACGAAATAAGCATGGATGCGCGTGCGCAAGACGAACCAAACTAGTCTCAGATATGAAGATTATACTTATTGGTAAAACTGTTTGATTTTCACTATCCCATCTATGTATATCGATCTATATCTATACTAATAATAAAGCTGAAGAGTTTGTTTGTTTGTTTGAACGCGCTAATCTCTGGAACTACAAGTCGGATTTGATAAATTGTTTTTGCGTTTGATAGCCCAATTCTTGAGGAAGGTTGTAGGCTATTAACATCGAACGCTAAGCGAAAACGAAGTAATAGCGCGGGCAGGCGAGGGGATGCGACGCGGTGAGTTGTTTGCTGAAATTTCACAAGGACGAAGTCGCGGGCAGAAACTAGTATTTTTATAAAAATATTGAAAAAATAACTCCTTGCTCAATTTGATCTGAAATCTCACGTCAAGTAAGATCGACGGTTGTCGTTTCCGAGAACTAGTAACAACAGCTTACGGTACAACTATTTTCTTAATGTCCCTCGGGAATCATCGCATTACCGAATACAAACGAATGCTAATTTCCATGTCCATCAATTATTAGATTTATCGTGTATAATTATTTGAATTCAGAACTAACTACTTTATTGTTGTTTTGTTTAAAAACAAAACAGATATTTGCAATTAGAACTTTAACGTAGTCGGAATAAAGTTGGAAATTCAAAAACACGTCGATCCTAGGTGTAAAGATAAATTTTATTTTGTAATAAAGCCGGATAGGTCTTTCTGAAACTTGGAGGCAGTGCTTAAAAAACAAAAAAAAATGTTATACAATAACAATCTTACCTCATCCCACCGACTCTGTATGATAGTAATCCAGTGTTTAATCACTGTGACAGCATCAGGATGCGCCTTACTCAAGATAGAGTGAGCAAGCGTTATAGTGTCGTCCTTGTCTTTCTGTTTCTCATTAAGTTCTCGAACGAATCGTTCGTGCTCTCGTATTTGTGTTTGCGTTTCCTGGTCGCCTTCGGGCAGTTGTCCTGAGAACCGGAGCTTGGTCTCGGCGTCTGAGAGCCATTCGAGGAGCATGTTCACGGAACGGTGGAGCTTTTCGGCCTGAGGATAGAAAAAGGATTAGAAATTACTGATATTCAGTAGATTTTTTGGTGTTAGGCTTAATTTGAAAGGTAGTTGTATTTTTTTGCTAATTTCTATAGATAGTTTAAGTATATTGTAAATGTTTTCATAGATTATTCTGTCTTGGTTTTGAGCAATATTTTCGTTTGAAATATAAATTTTACGACACTTTTTTTTTTTTTTTCTTTACAGTTTTGTTTTATTAATGAATATCATTTAATATTTGGATAATTTATTGCTGCATAGATTATTTCAAATTTTCATATTTATCTAGTTATTTTTATATTTCAAACACGTATTCTAGTGCTTAATCTTACCTCTTTAAGTGCGGTCTCAAGTTTGGTGGCCTTCTTCTCGCTAAGAGTCTGAACAGATTCCCAAGCGGTCTTCAGCTCGCTGCATTGTTGGCGAATGCTAGCCGCGTCTTCACGAGGCACCTGCGAGCAAATGTGAACCTTAATGCATTGAACTTTAAGTGTTAAAACTGCACAGCACAGTCACTACGGCACATAACTTTGCTGGAGTTTTTAAAACTTGGAAAATATGTACCTTAAGTCTTAGGCGATTGATTTGAAATTCGAACATCAAATTTAAACAAAATAAGCTAGGCTTTTACAGTAATTTGTCGATTGATATTAGACTTTATTTCTATCGGGTTGAAGTTTAAAATAGTTTGATACGTACCGTCGCTTCCAGATCTTTGCCGGTCTTCATGACAGAATTCATTTGTTGTTCGCGCGAGTGTAGATCCTCCTCGAATTGCTAAAACAAATAAGTTTTCTATGTAGATTCAGTCAAACTCAAAAGAAAAAATTGAGAACCTAAGATGAACTTAGCTCGTTTCGTGGGTGTTAAATTGAGGTTAGAAGATTTTTGTAAAAACGTTGCCAAACTTTTAGCATTCTTACTGTAACGTTTGTCACATAGAGTGACAAATCGCACTTGTACTAACACTCAGTCCCAGAATCTTAATTATCTCTGTTATGCATAAATTGGTTCTAAGCGAGAATCGAACTCACAAGCCGTAGCGCAGAATCCGATAGTTCAGTCACTGTGCTAACCGTGCCACAGATTAGCAAAAAAAAACATGGTTTCCGTACCTTATGTTGTTCAATAAGCGCCATCACAGTGTCCAGGTCGCCATGTACTGGCGCGTCTCCTGCTAATTCCTTCTGTTGTTTCTTGAGCCAGTCGAGAAGCGCCGACATGGCGTCCTTGAACTGACCTGAGTACAGCAGGGCTTCTTCAAGCTTGCGTTGTCTGTAATAAAGTTGAGGAGTTAGATATGTGGGTAGAATAGAATACTCTTTATTCCTCTCTCTTTTTATTTCCTTCTTTTTTTTTTGTATAAGAGGTAATGTGTTTCGATGAAATACTGCGATAAAAACCTCTTCGGGAGTGATAAAAGGCAGTGTAATACCATACATAGATTATTAGTATTATCGACTACATGTTTTTGAAAGTTCTAACCAAGAATAGGTAAATTTAAAAAACCCCCCGACAAAAAAAAAAGACGTGATGACTTTGAAACGGCTGAACTGATTTTGGTAAAACATGTTTAAGAACCACCGCTAGAAAACCTGCTTTCAAATAAATAAACCGCATCTAAATCGGTTCTCACACACATAAGGGTCAAACTTATAACACTCCTCTTTTTGCGTTGGGGATTGAAAATGAAAAACCCTATACGGGGTTAGTTTTCAAAGACCTGCCAAGTTTTCAGAGATGATTCAGAATGGATAATATTTTCAATTTATGTTTTTTTTTTTTTACTTTTTTTTGTCCCGTCCGCTTCTAAAAACAGAACGTGTGACCATCAATTCAGTTCAACAACCTAGACCGCACGCGTGCGCTCAACAACATACCTCGGCAACGCACACACACAGACACGAATCCGCATTATTGTATCGGTTCCCGTCCGTCGGTAGCCACTTTTCAATTGAATGTTTTCATTTATTTATTTTTTCATTAAAATTTTTAAGGGTTCATTTAAGTCTCGTATAGCCAACAAGCTGTGACCAACCATTGTCATTACTACGGGTACTCTTCCCTTTTCTGTTTTATCCATGGGAAAATTACCGTTTGGTAATATTCATGTATTGACAATTTAAATTACCTGTCAACAGCCTTCGAACAGACAGTGGTCCACTTAGTCTTCATATCCGCCATCATGGTCTTCAGGGTGTTCTCGTCTCCCTTAGGCGCTTTGTCCTTCAGCTGTTTGCCGGTCTTCATGGTCTGGTCGTACACCGGTTGTTTAGCGGCTAGAGCCTTTTGGAATTCGCGGTGTTTAGTTAACCTGGAAAAAAATATGTGATTAGTGCGTTATTCGTAATTTATATGAAACAGTGCTGTCACATTGACGACGAAAACGATTTTTCAGAATTTTGAATAGTTCAACTTCAGCTGCTTAAGATGCGTTGCTTTATCCAAATGAAGTTACTTTCCGTTGAGTAGGTATTGCTGGTAGGTATCGCAAAGTCAAACATGCACGAAATTAAAATTAGTAAAAGTTGACATTGAGCAGTATCGTTGACCTGACCGACCGTAAGGTTCAGTACCTGGAAATCTTCTTATTTATTCCTTTCATCTTTGCTGAAATCCTGCTATGCCATTATAAATATTTACGATAGGCGTAGTATTATATGTGTTACCTTTGTTTGATCTTCTCCGGGTCGTTGACGGTGGTCTCAGAGTTGAGTACGTCCAACTGTTCTTCGGTGTCGTTCAGCCAGTTCATCAGGTTGTTCCTACGAAGATATTATAATGTAAAATCCGAAGCCGGACCGAAGAAAATGCCACAAAAATAAAAGCCACTCTTATATAATTAAAGAACAGCTAAAGTAATATTTCTGCACTTTAAACAGAATTTCGAGTAGTTTGAGAGTTGAATTGAAATTACCAAAAAGTTAGAAATGCTTTCATAGATATAGAGAAAATTTGTGATTTTATTTGATTAATTTGATTTGATATGAGAGAATAAGTCACAACACAAGAAGCTAAATGAAGCTTTTAAAAACAATATTAAGAACCCAGATCTATTTCCGACTCATTCTACTAATACAATGAGTCGGAAATAGATAACCCGTCATTAAATCTCGGTACAGGTGTGGTTTACTAACAGTTAGTAAAAAAGATGAGACTTTTTTTTACGAACAATCTACTAAACAACTTTTCATGCATTTTCAATGAACCAAGCAATATTATTTAACCCACTTACCACATATCATTATACTCCTTAGCCTCTTTGAAGCCGTGGTCCAACCCCCTGGTCCTCTCAGCAGCCTTAGACACGACTCTCTCCCAGCGATGCTGTACGGATACCAGCAGGTTCTTGATAAGGATTACGTCTTGCTTCTGACTGAAGTACTTCAGGTGAGTGCCCTTCTTGTCCAGGTGAAGCATTGTTTCGCGGTGGGTTGCTACTTCCTTCTGGAAGGACTTGTGTTCTTCGATTTGGGCTGTGGGGAGAAGATTGGTTTTAATGGTTATAGATTTTTCCAGAATTATCGGTATTTCAAAAAAACGTTCTTTATGGCGGATGCGCAAGAGTAGCCCGGGAAATTCAAATAGTCTTACGTTTTTTGGAATTTGCAAGTCAGTGTCAAGTTGTATGTTGAACAAAATATGATTCGCGACCGTAACAAGTATGTATTTACAGAATTAAAGTCATCAATGCAACCCTCTAAGTTCATATAATCCCATTGAATGGCTATCGTGAAATAGTCATTAAAACGTAAAAACATTTGCATTTCGCGTGTTACCCAGACGCCTAAATGTGTCAGTTTTTGATTGCAATAGGCTAGTTTCAGTATTTGAAAATTTGAATTTGATGTGATTGGGGTGAAAATAATAGTAATAACGAATCGTCTAAGATATCATTAGATTTGAAAGCAGACAAAAATTCATTGACATTCAGAGACCCGAGTCCGTTTTATTTTGCATACAACCATGAGTTTTCTGGCTACTGAGATACAGGTACATAAACCTAGTTTAGAAGTCAGGGTTTTTCACTTTGGAGCACTAACTTAAACCATTTTTTATCAAAATAATGTAAATGGATTTATGGAGAACTAAAGATTTATTATTATAAGCTAACATAGCTCAGGACCATGGGATCCCGGTCTATTGGAAGGCGTACGAGGGGCCAAAGCCAACTCGCAGAGGTCTCTTAGACAATTTTAAATGGAATGAGGCACCAACCGACTATTATCCCTGTATACACTGTGCGATTATTATTATTATTATATTTAGCCAGTTCGAAAAGATCTAAGATAATTTCTAAATTTTTTTTAAAAGTTTCTAGGTCTTTCTCATACATTTACTTTTCACACGTCGTAAAAAGTTATAATCTTCCGGAGTGCCCGACTAATTACGAACTTAAAAGGATTTTTATGATAATATTTCCTTTAAGATTTTTTTAATAGTTCTTGAATTTTTTTTTTCTTTTGGGATTGCCCGACTAGTTTTAAACTCAACCAAGCCAATTTAGTTCCCTTCAATCGTTCCCTCTAATCAATAATACTTACTAAGCAATGTCTCCATGACCCTGGACACTGGTTTGGCCGAAGTAAGCGTCTTCTCGGCGCTGGTCAGCCAGTCGACGAATGCTTGCAGTGCGTCATGGAACTCGGTGGCTTCCTTCAGAGCTATCTCGAGCTTTATCTTCTTGTCTGAGGCCCTGTTATAGAGAAAAATGTCAGAATATTTAGAAATTCCAAAGTTAGCTAAGGACTACTGTAAAATTAACTTGACCTGTGACCTGCGACCTGCGGGGTAGTTACGTAATACACTAATAGTAGGAATGGGTTTCTTTTGACAGTTCAACAAAATTCAGTGCGTTATTTACGTTGTTGAGCGGACAAATTTTTCGAACATATGAAGCAATGGATTAGCAATAGGCTTCAAAATGATTCAGAGTGTGATATATAGTGTGTTACGTAATTAGGGTGCTGTTTCTTTTATTATACTTTAGGCATTAAGGAATGTGAATTAGGTATCGAAACCAGCGGGGTAATTACGTAACACACTAACAGTAGGAATGCGTTTCATTTTGACAGTTCAACAACATTCATTGCGTTTTTTCCGTTGTTGAGCAGACAATTTTTTCGAACATATGAAGCAATGGATTAGCAATAGGCTTCAAAATGATTCAGATTGTGATGGATAAAGTGTTACGTAATTAGGGTGCAGTTCACGTAACTGAACGCCAATTACTATAGCATCATACAAAGCATATTTAAACTTAAAAATCGATTCTGTTTGTTCTGTTCCCACAGACAAACCGTGAAAACGGTTTTGCGGGGCATAGTTTCAAAGTTAAGATTTTTTTACTTTTTTTTTTTTTTTTGATGAATAATAATAGTATCTCGCGTGTAATCAAAAGCAAGGTGGTTTTTATCATTTTCATCATACATTGTATGACGAATCACACAATGGGATGCTTCTGGGACGCTAACCCCGAGCTCTGTTGTTAAAGTCAGGAATTCATAATGCTTATGAAACTCAGAATGAACAGTCCGTAGTTCTTACCTAGCAGTAACGTTATCCCATCGTGACTTCAAGTTCTTCAGGTTATGATGTAGCTGTGATGTGGGGTTGGGTCGGTCTTGTTTCTTAAGGTACTCTTGTCCTTGTTGTAACACAGCTTCCACCTTCGGGCGATTGGCTTCAATTTCGTTGTATACCTCCTAAGAAGACACATGTTGGGATGAATAAAAGTTTCTACAGGAAAGTTATAGCTATGCTTTGTTTAACGTCTTTGAGTGGCTTATTACTTTTACATAATATTTAAATTGACATAATATTATCCGATACCCAAGCAGTGTATGAAATAATTTTCAATATTTAAAGCCACCCCGATTTTTGAAGTAAAGAAATTTTTAGGCGCGTTGAGCACTTTTTGGGTGAACAAAAATCATGGAACTCGCGTCATCGTCACCGCACGCTTCCAATGAGCGGGTTTACAAGTTACTTCGTTTTCGCTTCTATCGGCAGTCCCCAAAGACTGCGCCGTTTTTTTTTTTTACCAAGGAGAAACTATTTGTCAATCATCAAGGTTGTTTCTTAGATTTCAAACATGATCATAACATATTTTCGTATTAAGCTTTCCCACACATATCATTCGTACAAGACTAGTAAAAAAACTTAAATAAAACCTCCTTACCATGAACCTCTCTAGTTGTTCTGTGGCGGTCTCGGGCAGGCCTCCGACGGGCTTAGAGGCGGCGATCACGCTGTCCACTTCTGACAACCAGCTCAGCAGGTCACCAATCTCAGCGTTGAAACTGGTGGGAAATGGTATTATGTTGTAGATATATACAGGCTGCAATTATAATAAATGTGAAGCAAGCTTCGCGAAGCAGAAACTTCGCTATTTAATTTATGAAGTTCCCTGAACTAACAAAACATTTTTTTCTTCTCTTATTAAAATTTACTGGCAGAGGTTTGTCAGTCAATTTAAAATAAATTGGTTTAAATTTTATAAATCAAGGCTTTGCCAGAGAAGCAGAACGTATATGTATTAATTTATTTTAAGCGGGAATTTAGCTCGAGAATCAGCTGTTCCAATAAGATCTTTATTATTTTCGGGGCGTATTGAAGACCTGATTTTCATTTAAGATTAATTTATAGATCAATTGAAATAACCATTTTTTTTAAATAATAAGTATTTTAATAAAACTTACGTATTTCTTAAATAATACGTATATGAATTTAAAAAAAAATACGTAGTACTTAAATAATATTTATTTTAATAAAAAATACGTATTCCTTAAATAAATAAATCCAGATTTTGCTACTGTAATATGCCATTAAAATATCTCGAATCAGTGTTACCTCTGTGCCTCTCTAAGCGCATCCTCAAGTTCGGTCTGCCTGTCCCTTGCCTTCTGTTGTAGTTCGCGCCACTTTCTGTTCAGTGTTGCCAACTTCTCGGCAGTCTCGCCCGCCTCGTCGGTACCTATAGGTTATGGTTAAGGTTAGATCATGCAGACGATGGTAAGGTCTTGGAGGGGTAAGACCTATGGTTATTTTATAGAAGACGGTTTATCTTGAGAAACTTCATGCTAAACTTCATCGTTGACCTCATCCAACGCTTTCCATCAGGAGTAATCGAGGTCAAGAGTAGTCCTTTTGTGAATACAAAAAGAACTTAGGATTTTTTATGAGTATTGAAAATAAGATAATAATATACTAATTAGCAGCAGAATTCATTTAATTTGATTCTAAAATATTGCTAAAATCATGCCTTTTAAGGTGCCTATAAACTAAATCTTTCAAGTTGGGATTAATCTATTTATTCTTTCTTTGAAATTTCATGCAAAAAGACTCTTGGAGGGAAAATTAATTCTAGTATTAATAATTACACATAAAGGACGATCACAAACATTTAAAGCTTAAAGCATTAGTGCATAGTGCACACGGGAAGGTTTACATTAGAAATGAAATGTATGTAGTATTATTAGAATTAGAACAATTATTAATTAGTTGGAGAAAATAGTATTGAACTAATTTAAAAGATGCAATTTATTAGAAAACTGTAATTTCTACCTACTGTTATTTTAAGATGCGATTATTACAGAACTGTTATTTGATATCTAAAAGTACTAGTCGACTGTTATTTTCAATTTAAGGGATGCAATTATTTGTGAACTGTTATTCTAGCACGTTTTGATAAAACCTAGATAATCTAAATAAATACTGTAATAAGGGATTCCTTTCGTTAGCATACAGAATGTAAAACAAGTGAGCAAGGACGATGGCCAGGATAACTTTGGTTTTTGATGTTACAAGTCGTTATATTTTATTATTTATAAATATGAATACAACTGATAATATTCTTTATAAAACTCCGTGTTCTTGTCGTCTTTATGAAATACTTATTTCAAAGGTCATTCACATCAAAATGTGAATAAAAGAGACTAAAACCCATTTAATTCTAAAACAATGATTCTAATGAAATGTCTATAAAGTTCCCTTCAGCGTTATACAAGGAATTGTCATCCTGACTATGTCCACCAGAAAATGACAACGAGTAGTGTTACAAAAGCGTAAGCGCGGCCACATACCCGTACCCTGCTGCACGATCTGTGCGCCGGCGTCGTTCAGCGTGTCGACGGACGCCTGGTGCGCCGCGATATCGTTGACCAGCACCTTTAGCTTGGCTAGCTCGACCTCTAGGATTTGTGGGTCGCCGGCAACCTATGGGAGGAGCAATTAGATTGTTTATAGGCAATTTTGATTTATCAGAAAAGTTATCCATTCCAAAGTGTAGCAGAAGAAGAACGGGCAAGAAACTCCATTGTCCATATTAGTCAAAATGTTTCTTGGCTGTACAATAGTCGAAAACAGTTTCTAAATATTAATAGAATGGTAACTTCAGTCAATAAAAAATCGACGTTTGTCACGTCTAAGTGTTAACATTTGTTACGAAAATTACCATAGAACTTGACTTGCAGAAACCACAGAAATATCTGTATGTTTGTGTGGCTTCTTTAAAGTCGAAGTCAATGCATTTGTTTTAATAAAACTTTTGAATTAAAATCAAAAACTTTTTTTTTAAAATTTGGCTAAGCGTCAGCACTTTTTGAATGTCACAAGTTGCAAAAGACAGTGCAACACTTCCTAGTGTTTTAGTCGGGAAGAAACGGAGCAAAAAAAAAATGTCACATAGTTAGAAAGTGTTCGCTACTTTGAATAAAATCCACAACTCACCGGTCTCAACGTATCCAGCGTCTCAGTAGTATTCTGTATCCAAGTCAACAGCTCCTGTAAAGCATGCTGCAGCTGTCCGAGCCTCAACAGAGCCCTTTCCAACTGCTGTTGTCTCTCCACCATCCCTCTAAGGAGGGCTGACCATCTAGAGTTGACCTCTGTGAGAGGTGCCTTTATGGCCGCCGCTTGTTCGGACGATGTACGCTCTGTTAGCTCTTGAGCTTGCCTGTAATTGATGGAAAGGTTAGGTGGGTATAAGTGGAAAGCGTGAATCGATGGTGGCTTTATTTGAAAATGGAACTTACGCCTGCTTCACCACAAATCATTAAATACGTTTAGAGCTACATATCGAATGACAGAGGCAGAATTTTATTTTAAATAATGTTAAGCGCTAAACGCATCTAGTGTGTAAGCAGAGGCCTTAGTTGTTAAGGTATCTACGATCCGATTTTCATTTAACACTATGGATAAAGAGATAACTGAAAATGCGGTAGTACTTTATTTGTTTAGGAACTAAAGAAATAGATAGAAGATTGAAACTGTCTTCATAAAAAGTTTTCAATCAGGGAAAGTATCTTCCTCTCAACATTTTTAGTTTGAATGTAGTACCAATCATAATCTGGCCAAGTTTGTACATGTATTTTGGGAACAATAAAGCCACCATCGAGTCAACATATTCGCGTAACAGTTCATATTGCAAACAAGTAAGAGACAGACATATGAAAATGTGTTAGTAACAGAAAGAGACAGAACAGACACTCTTCTAGAAAACAGATTAAAGGACAAGTAAGAAGTAGAAGAAGTTTTATTTGTCCCAGATTCAAGACTGTAAATTAGCCACTAAGCCAAGTCTACATGTACTGATTCACTCTACGTGTTTCCCACCTCTTGTCGAGGATATTTTCAATTTCTTCATAATGTTCCGCCCTGTCTGCTAGTAACAAGCGACTAGGATCATCATCTCCGAAACCAAGAGACATTATTATGGCTATTTACTCAAAGTCAAATCATTTATTTTAAATAGGCACATAAAAAGCACTTTTGAACGTGAAAATTTACAAAAAAATAGAATTGATTCTAGTTGCCCATTCCAAAAGGTAGTTTCGTATGGAGAAGGATGGGCAAGAAACTCCACCGTTACTCTTTTAAAATGTTTAACAATATTATGTATTAATTATATGAGAATACAACCCACCTTACACCTTGAATAAAATTACTATACCAAAATAGGTACTACTTAAATCTCTCTTTATATCCTTTCACTTTTTTCTATTTAAACTCTTTCGTTACTAATTCGGAGGTCTGTATATTCTCACATTGAAAATGCGAATAAATCTTTATTTGTGTAGACTTGGCTTTCTAAGAAGTATTTCAAAAGCTTATATATTCAAATAGACAAAAATATGTTTTCATCAGTTAGAAAACACACATTTAAGGCTTTCTTTCACAAGCTTTTCGATATTTCAAACCTTTACAAAAATATAGAAAATAGTAAAGACACACAACAAACAAGGGACTAATATCACTACAATGCAAGATACAAACAGAAGCGCACACAAGATTAAGTGTTATTCCTTGCCTCATAAGACTCCTTTTTCAATGTCGGGTCAATCCGGGAAACGCATAGAAAAATACACGATTAGTATGTGGTAAATGTGCTTTATGATAAAAGGGAGAGAGGGCCAAACTGTTTATCTATTAGTCAGTTTCTCAATTTAAGATTGGGATTTTTTGAGTTAATTTAGAATTATGAAAGGGAAAACATTTACGTAATGTAAGTACTTAGGAAGTGATAACAATTCTGTGTAATGACTTTTTGTACTCATCATTATATTAAAAGTCTTTAGTCTATTTTACTGTTCATAAAAGACGAGTGCTACTTGTGTAATTGATAAAAAGATTAAAACAATTTTCTTTAATTATCTTGAAGAGGAATGGACCAAAAGTGCGCAAAAAATTGCATTAAAATAAGTATAAAACTAGATGAGTTTAGAGGAGGTTTGTTTATTTCAGGACTAGGACCATCACCAAATTAATCATTAAAACAAAACGAAAACTTATTATTAATTCCCCAGCAATAATTTCAACATTTTTTACTGAGTTTTTAACCAGTGCGTTTCGTTGCTTAAGTTCTCGATAAAGAAAACTCGTAATTTTTTAGCGTTTTTTGCCGTCATATTTCTATTTTATATTCATGCAAATCCCAAAGCATCTTAAACAACGTTCAAAATATTCCACACAAAAAAATATAAAATTATAATAAACAAAGCTACGTCTATCGAGCACTGGAATCTCATTAAACATAAATGTAACAGGTACGACTGTAAAAGGAACAGGTATCAAAAGATACAGGTATAAAAGGGTACAGGTATAAAAGGGTACAGGTATAAAAGGGTACAGGTATAAAAGGATACAGGTACAAAAGGATACAGGTATAAAAGGATACAGGTATAAAAGGATACAGGTATAAAAGGCTCAGATACAAAGGGATACTGGTAAGGAAAGGGTATAAAAATACAGGAATACAAAGGTATATTTTGAGTAAAAGGTACAGGTATCAAAAAGGTACCGTTTAGGTGATCCCTATACTTACTACACACACTTATACAGGTATAAAAAATACTGACAGGTATCAAAGGTACAGGTAAGTTACGTACCTATTAAGCGCTTCAACTTTAACCATATGCGGGTCGACTTCCTGCTTGAAGGACGCTAGTTGTGCGATCTGTCGCTTGACGGCGTCGATGTCGGAGCCTAGTGCACCCATGCGGGAGAACTTGTCTTCCGCTGAGTCCAAGAACTCTTGCAGGTTCTAGAATAATGTATGGTTGGTTAATATGTAACACAATATCATGTGGAAACACAGGGAAGGGACGCCCTAGGAAGACATATAGTGACCTTATTGGTGATGTTCTTCAGAAAGGTCAGGTGCGTAGTACTCGCAACCGGCGTGCGTGTATGACCAGATGTATGAACGTAAACGAAGCAAAAGGAGTATGTAAGGATCGTAGCAGGTGGCGTTCTGTAGTTTCTGCCTACCCTCATGGGAAGAAGGCGTGAGTTTATGTATGTATGTATGTACAATATAATGTCTAGCGAAATGTGGACGTCCTATCCCTTCGCGGATTTTAAGCGTGATGTTATGTTAAGTTTATGTTAATATCATGTTTGGAGCCCCTGAAGGTTGGGGCGGAGGTGTAGAGTAAACTCTTGCAGGTTCTATAATTATTTGAAATCTTATTGAAGTTCACCTGTACAATTTATTATCATCACAAGTATGAGTTGTGACTGGGGGTCAGTTTTCTTTCTCACGCGACTTATCTATATCGCTTAGTCGGCTTTAGTACTGAATGACGTTACCAAACTGAACTTTGTCAGTTTGGTAACTCGATAAATCAAGATCTTTTTACTAACTACCTACTACTAACTCTTTTAGAAGTCTCACGAATAATAATAATGCGTGTGTGATGTCATTTTGAATTTTGTATTTTCTTCGTCATGTCAATATGGGTGTCATTAACATGAATTATATATTTTTTATTTGTTTATATCGTTTTGAAGTTCAATCTCTGCTTAGAAATGCCATAGAAAAAACTAATAGAATAGAGAATCGCATGCCTTTATGACGTGCGAGTTGATTAAAAATTACAAGATTTGGGCTCACCTGTAACGTGTCATGGAACTCCATAGCCTTCTCCATGGCATCGATGAGGTTCTCCTCTCTCCTGGCGTACAGCGCGGTGATGTTGTCCCAGGCTGAGTCCAGGTCTTCCATGTGTTTCTTGACCTCTGGCTTGTCAGGTTCTCCGCAGAGCGACATGAGGGTTGAGCCGGTTTTCCGGACTTTCTCCACCTGGGTAATAAAGGATGGTTAGATTTTTGAGGAAACAAAGTTTAAAAAAAAGTGAAGGATTTTGCTTGGCTGTAGGACAGCAATACTAGTTACAATAATAATTATTATCTCTTAGATTATGTCACATTTGTAATACAAAATAATCATATGTTCATGTATAGACGATTTTTTTATCGATTTTCTTTTATAATAGCGGCATATAATGTGAAAGGTGTAAATCAGATGCTTCATATAATCTTGTTTAATGGATATGATTGCATCAACTTACAACCAATTCTAAAAACTAGCTATTTTGCTATTAGATAAGATTTCCATAAAATATTTCAAAAAATGTAATGTGTATTTTGCTGTCCAATTATAGGTATTTCTGTGTATTAAAAAATCAAAAAGTACCAACCTCAGGCTTAGTATGATCAATCTCATGCCTTATCTCCTGCAAGGCAACCTGCTGCGCCTGAATAGCTCGGGGCTGCGCGGCCGGCGGCGGCTGCGCGCTGAGCGTGTCCTCCAGCTCCGACAGCTGCGACATCACCGCGTTCAGCTGCTGCCAGAACTTGCGAGCCACTTCTAGCGTGGAGTCTAAGGAGTTGGCGCGGTCTGACGATGACTTTTGTACGTCGTCCCATAGTCTGGTGGAAGACAGGTTGGTTAGATACGAGATAAGTACCTATAAATCTAGAAGGATGTAGTAGAAAAAATTATAACTTCTTTTATGTACATGGGTACTCATGAAACGTCAGAAGCTAGGTGCACGGTTCCAATTGGTTGTTTCCTATGAAGAAGAGCCGGCAAGAAACTTCACGGTTACGCTTTTAAAATTAAGTGGCTTTTACAATGTTTTCAAATTACAGTGTTGATAGGTATGGGAGGACAGTGTAGGCCTATCAACAAGTAACAGGTACTCAACAAAACCCAAAAAGGCCTTCAAATCTACAGTCTACAAGTTAGGCCTATATTAACAAAATAACACAAAAAGTGTAACTCGACATAACGTTTTAGACGTTTTGTAGCCGGTGTACACATCAATTGTTTTCCTACACTTGAACTTCTTCAAATGCTTATTTGAACAGAGGGCCATTGAAAAATATAAAAATAATCGACTGGGTCAACCTCAGGATAGGTTATTTTCCAAATCGACTTGAGAATTCTACTTCCGAAGATATAGCTTGCATTTAAATATTTCTACAATTTCCACTTAAATTATAAAATGTCAAGTTCGACTGGAGTTTTGACCTCCAAATTTTTTCCTCCTTTATGAGGAGAGCCCTTTGCCCAGCAATGGGATTGGCTGCTATAAAACATGTACCGGAAATAACGCACACTACCAAACACCCCAATTAGAATATTATGTTATAATCACAATACACACTGAATTTCTACTTCTATAATTGGCACACCTAGATAAAGGGTGGCACAACTCAAAATAATCCAAAATTGAGTTATTGCGATTATCGGAATCTGTATGATGCTGTATATTATTTTTCTAAGATATTAATTGAGCAAATGAATATCTTAGTAAAATAATATACAACATCATACAACAATAATTTTAAATCGGTCAAATAGAAAACGAGTATAACGTTTTTTGCTGTTCCTGAAAAATGAGGTATATTGAGTTGTGCTACTCGTTATCTAGGTATGCGTATAAAAACATTGATTATTTAATAAAATATTTATACTGATCGTGGGGAAAAATTGTGGTCACATTGCATATCTACGCCCGCACATTGTCGCACACGTAGTAAAGTACTTTGTCAATTTAAGTTTGTTTTGACTGTACAGCGGAATTGTGACTGTAATTTACGTAGTTTTAATTATTTTTGGTATAAAAAAAAATACCTATATAAAAAATTACGGAAATCGATTCCGTAAACGATTCTGAACAAACTACTTTCATAATGTGTATTAATTCAGTTACACATTGTATGCATTTTCACTTACTTGTTAAGTTTGTCGAGCTTGTTCCTAATGTCCCGCACGGCGGGGTCGCTCTTGTTGGCCTTGCCGATGACGTCAGAGGCCGCGCGTTGTACCGCGTTGTAGGCTTCCTGTCGCTTCTCTAGGTCTTCTACTAAAGTGTTGTTCTCATCGATTTGATCTCTGTTGAGGTACATGTGGGTTTAGGAAGGTTCTCGTTTGGTTTGTACAGAATCTTAAATATTAAATGTAATGTATTTCAATTAGGCACATAAAGAAAAAAAAATACAGTCGAATTGAGAACCTCCTCCTTTTTTGAAGTCGGTTCAAAATAGAATATTAATATTAATTTTATCTAGAGTCAAGATAAAATAAAATGTAGTGTAGTGTACTCACTCAATCTTAGGCGGGTGCGCAGACACAGGTTCGGCGCGATGCAGTTGATCGGCTGCGCCTGACAGTGCGCGCAACATGCCTTCCAACTTGTCCGAGAACTGGGATGACTCTTGTAGAGCCTGTGAAAGAGAAATAGACATACATGAGTGTTGAATAAGGTAGATTGTTGTATGGCAATGGAGCTAGGTCAAGTTATTAAAAGTAAAATCTTGTGAGCGATAGGATTTGAGTTCAAAAACGTTAGCAACCCGACGAAACACACCCTAACTTCTAGAAAATTTTACCTAATTCTAAATTGCATTTCGTATAAATTATAAACTTGGCAATTTGATGTAAGTATTGACGATTTGATAGTGACACCGCAGACAAGCCTTCGTGGAAAATGACGTAACGGCGCCTGCGATATTTCTGTCTTTGAAGTTCAAGCTGTTTTGTGGAAATTAGTATAAACAAATATCGTTACCTGTTCCAACTCCTGCTGCCTCTGCCTCAGCTCGGCCCTGAGCGCGTTGTACCTCTCGCAGTCGGCGTCCACGATGTCCTGCACCTTGGCTGCGTCGTCGTCGCCGCAGAGCTTGGCTAGCGCTTCTCCCGTCTTGACCAGCTTGTCCACTAACGGTTTGTGGCCGCCGATGGACTGTTGTAGCATCTGGTTTGGAGAAAAAGAGGTTTAGATAAACATTTTAAAATGAAATCCAAGTCTTTCTTACTAGGTTGGAGGCGACTTTGCATGGGTCAACTGCCATAATTTCTACACCAAAATTACGGGACGATACCAATATTCAGGTAAGTAATTTAATATAGCTATTTTCACTGTACATCACATGGAAGTTTACGTCATCGAGCCCAGAGTTCGGAATTTATGTACGATCACCAAATGTGATAAGTAACCAGGGTCGTCGGATATAGTTGAAGGTTAGTAAGAAACCGATGGAGGTTTTCGAATGAAATTTAATTTGATAAATTAACTGTTTGTTTTCTATAAATTTAATTAAATTGACTGGCTCGTTAGTCTAGTGGTCACAAGCGCTACTGCTGAGCATGAGGTCTCGGGTTCGATTCCCGGGTCGGGAAAAGTGTTATTGGGTTTTTCCATCTGAAATTTCTCCGTAGCAGCCCGGAGTGTGGATTTGTACCCGGTTGATGGCAATAGCCTCGCCCCCTATTACATGGGACTTAAACATAACTGGCGAAATGTGGGTGTGCTATAGGTACACCTCTGCCTAACCCTTCGGGGAATACAGGCGTGATGTTATGATGATCTTATGTTCAATTAAATTTTATTCGAAAACATTCATCGGTTTCTTACTAAACTTCAACTATATCGACGACCTTAGTTACTTATCTCTTTTGGTTACTGTACAAGCATAAAAACATACGAATCAAGAATGCTCTAACTCTCTCCAACTAGTAAGATTTTGGGAAACCAACTGTTTTTTTTTTCACTTATAGAAACAACAAATCAGATATTCTTAGGAACATGAATATAAACTTAGCTTAAGTAACATCTATACAATGCTACTCACTTCATTCTTGTCTTGCTGCTGAACGATTTGTTCTGGTCTGAGCGCGGGCATCGCTAGCATTTGAATCTGCTTCTCCATGTCGTCCAACCAAGATGATAAGCTGAAAAGTAATGATATCGTTAGTGAGTTTTTATAAATAATTCGGTTTTTTTGGTGTAAAATCGCAGGGAGTATCCATGATAGTCGTAAGTTTTGCAAACAGTCCCGTTGAGCTTATAATATATACTTATTCAACTGTAAAAGGATGAAGGCCTCGGTTTCTTTTCAGAAATATAACATCCTAAAGAAGAAAACTGTCTATAATCGAATATGTAAAAGCCCAGACCACTTTTAGAAACTATTTCACGAAGGTTCACGATATCTCTTTCGCCCTTTCCCCCTTGAGCGAAACCCTAGATCCGCGCCTGTAAATGTTTGCGTGGGGTTAAATGTTTATTTCTGGGAGAATGGGAACGTTAGTCGGGGGATAGCACTTAAAAAAAATACTCATTGGCACCTATTTTTTGTAATCTCAACAATGTGGTGCCCCCCTCATCGAGGATGATTACGGCTTATAATATCTTGGTAATTTAGTGTACCTACCTATACAAAGTAAAAATACAGATTATATAACAGTAGTCCAATAACTTTGTTACCATATCTTGCAATAGTCCGACACCAACCAGGGGTTGTCCTTGGGCGCACTTGCACAGTGCATGCAGGGATAATCGTCGGTTGGTGCCTCATTCCATTTAAAATTTTCTAAGGGGCCTCTGCGAGTTGACTTCGGCCCCTTGTACGCCTTCCAAAGGTCCAGGACCACAAGGTCCCGAGATATGTTAACAGATTATAAAACTGTCCTAAAATGTTTATGTCCAATTTTGAGCTTCAGACTCCGTTTGGTCGAAGCCCAGGAGGGTGTATCCGCACTGGCACTCATATTACGTCTAATACGAGTAGGACCAAATGTTACTGTCATAAGGATGAAATAATTCTATAACACTTACCCGTGATGCGTGTCAGCGAAGTGCTCGGCAAGCGGTAAGGCCTGCTCCAAGGCTGCTAAACGTTCAGCACTGAGATGACCCACTTCTTCCATCATCTCCTTCAACTCCTCGCTACGATCGCGAATGACAGCTGTTTCTTCAGACGATTGGCATTCACGGAGGACCTGGGCGAAGAAATGTTTATTTTGAACATCGAATATTGCTTGTGGTTTCAAATAGATCGACAGTCAACAGAACCTCCATGGTAAAATTTGACATGGATAGCGCCTTTATGTCGTATATAAGTAAGGGCGATTTTCGTTGTTAAAGCCCACTGACGTTAATCGAACTGCTGGTCAAAAGATAGATGGATGGACAAACAAACCGACATCCCACCTTATGTTAAGTGGTTACCGTTACTTTTGCGATACCAGAGACATCGCAGATATGCGTTTCTATCCCAGAGACAAATAAAAAAAAATACTCATGTGGTTGTCACTACCAGAGATCGGAATAGGTAGAGTTTATTTACCTAAACTTCGACGGAGGGAGTAGCTTGAGTGGATAATGCCTCCAATAAAATCCCGGAAAAACTATAATGACGTGTAAATCCCGGGATTTATAAACCTAGAATTATTTTCTTATAGTTACAGATTATTGATTTGAAGAATCGTGAACATACATTAGGGATACGTACTAAAAAAGAAAAACGGTTTTTAAACGTCATTAAAATTATTCCGGGATTTTAGTAGAGGTATTATCCACTCAAGTTACTGCCTTCCTCGAAGTTTAGGTAAATAAAGTCTACCTATTCCGATCGCTGGTCATTATTTTCAAACCGCAACGCCTCTTGGCGGCAGAAATAAGTCTGATGGAAGTACTTCGCTAGACGAGCTTCTTCACAACGAACTCTTAGAGCTATTTGATAGTTTCTTACCTTCTTAGCCTGGCTGAGTAGATCCCTGACTCTAACTCTCTGTGCAGCCACGTCATCACTCAACGGTCTCTGGTCTTTGAGTTGAGCTCGTACTATGTTCGCCTCACAAGATGGAGGCTCGGCGGCCCGCAGTGCGGAATCCACGCCCCGCAGCCATTCTAGTACTTCTTCCATGTCGCCGACTACTTCGAGGGAACGCTGAAAAGAGAGGGGGAGATTAGATAAAAAAATTAGAAGTAAAAAAAAAATTAAAAAGATAAACATTCGATCAATTCATGTTGACTTGCTCTTCAAATCCAATTAAAGAGATAGAAAACAAAAGAGGACAAGCATTTATTTTTTCAGGAATCACTTTCTTTTTACACAGATTTTACATCGTTTTGTGAATGTCTGATCACAATGTTTCGATCATTTAATATACAGGGCTGTTTCTGATTGATGGGACTATTTGACTGTATTTTTTGAAACTTAGAAAAATATTAAGCCGCGTAAAGAGATTGTTAAAATATTAAAAAAAAAGGCGAAGTGCTATGCGTTTTAAAATCGATGCTAGACAGAGACAGCATTATTAGCATCTGACGTCTCAACACAGGAATGCCAAAGAACTTCGCGCCATTCAGTACAATGATCGTTTTGCGTCAATACGATAAAAGAATAATTTCAAAAGTGTGTAGCTTCTCCATTTTTCCACCGATGTTATATTTTTTTTTGGCAAATCGTCTTTTTTTTGTAACATCTTTAAAATAAGTATTAATTAATTGTATATTTTTGATAGTAGTCATTAGGGTGCTGGTACAACAACTAACCTTCTTGCTGAGCAGCAGTCTCTCCGCCTTGCGCTGCACCTGCTCCGCGATGGCGTCGAACCGACGGTTGTCGCGCGTCACTAAGCTCTCGATGTGCGTCGCGCCTTCCCCGGGGGAGATCTGAGGACGACGTACGAGTTAGTTTTGAAGCTATACAAAGGAAGACAACGGCAGGAACAATAAAGTTGGATAATAACGATGAGCAATAGCATAATCAGCCTGTAATGTTCCCACTGCTGGGACACAGGCCTCCTCTCTGTGAGAGGGAGGGGGCTGTAATTCATCACGCGGGCCCAGTGCCGGTTGATTGATGTCACAAGTCTTCGAATTTTTGGTTCTAGGACATGCCGGTTTCCTCACGATGTTTTCCTTCACCGTTTTGAGAGCAGCGGTGATGAAATTATTTACACAAAGTAATTCGCCTGTCTGAGTTCCAACCCACGACCTACAATTCGTAAGTCGGGGCCATTACCAGTGGGCCACCACTGCTCCTCCAATGAGCAATGTTTATCTATAATTTACTACAGTGAAAAAGCAGTTGCTTTGGGTACCATCCAAATGTGTGGAAGACAGAAGATGCTGCGACACTGCATGGTTACGTTTCATCTAAAGTGTCATTATGCGGATGCAAATCATGTTCTTGGCTACGCTACCAAAATCAGGAGCCGAAAAAACTGAAATCTTATTTACTTTAAAACGACAAAATAAATAAATATAAATATACCAGGTGCAAAAAGACACAACGAAGCCGAGAGTCACTTGTACTCCCTGTCATTGTTATAATATTTTGGTAGATATCGAAGGTCAAAATTCCAACTTTTACTGACGTTTTTTAAAAAAAAATACCACCCACGACCCCTGTACATGCACAATGTTCTGCGTGCATTACGTTGCGCACTACCGTAAACAGAGATTTTTCACACCAAAAATAAAATTAGTTTCCAAGCAATTATTTTTGCGCTATGTTACTTATTTTGACGTACAGAATGCGTAGTTGACGGCTATGTGATGTGTCTTTTTATACCCTGTATATCGGCCACTTGGGAACAATTGTGAAACTTACAAGACAAATAATTTCTCTAAATATAATCACAACAAATTAGAGGTTCCATTTTCATATATCTAAGCATACCTGACACAGCTGCGGTCCGATCTGGTTGAGGTTCTCGAGCACAGGTCTGTACTCATGGAGCTCAGCTTCCAGCCTCAGGATGTCTTCCTCACGAGGTTCCACGGATTGTAAGCATGACTCGGCGCCGGCCATCCAGTCGGTTAGCCTGTTGAGGAACATTAGAGATTTAGTTGCATAGTTGTGATTGGTTCATCACAAAGCACGCAATTTTGTAATAATAATAATAATCTTTCTTTATTCATGAATATGAGACAACCATACAGAGTAACTTAATAATGAGGCCATAATCGTTTAAAGTTATTTTGACAATAAAATTTAGGCAGATCAACAGTTGGAGAGTGAGAAAATGGTAGATTGTAAACATAAAATGGTTTGGTTGTCTTCGGACTGATTCGCCCTATCCCCTCTTACTAGTATAAACTGTATCACGAGCGTCTAGTAGTCGTCTAGTAGTCGAGTAGTCTTCCTCAACCTTAGAACAACAGATTCCCACAAGGTTCCAGTTACCAGTCACACAGTTAAGCAGATTAATTACATACTGTATAGGTAACAAATCAGAGTAGGTACAGTTATATTAATTAATTTACATGATTGGCGTAATAGAGAGGGTGAATGTGAAATGAAGTGAGATGTCATTGTATCAGAGTTTTTGATTAGTTTTGTCTTCTACAATCGAACTAGATGGGGATTTTGATACCCAAAGGCAAGTATTCAGGCCACGAAAGCTGTTTAAATGTAAGTGTAGTATGTAAGTAGGTAATAGGTTCCCACGGTGTAAAGATTTACTTTACTTCTTTCACGAATTCTTGTACAAATGCATATAATTATGCAATTGCCGTTAAAATTATTGTAAACAGGGTGGCGGGAGATCGACGCGCAAGCAGTAGCCTTGAATTTAGCAAATGATTCTAGACCCTCTGACGTAGAAATTTTTGGTTCGTTTCATAGAAAAGTGCAATACCTATGCGGTCGATATGTATGGAACAGCATTTTTTTTTTTTTTTTTACCTACGACTAATTTCAACGCAGGTTCAGAATCCTATAATGAATCCATGGTAATAGGTTGCGGCTCCATGTCCCTGCAACCCTGTATTGTCGAAGAGTATGTAACACTTTTCAGACAAAACAGAAGTATCGCTCTATCATACCCTACTGACTTGTTAAAAGCCAGATTTAAAGAACTGCAAAATTTCCCTTATTTTTTGACGTCCTGCACGTGGACCATCACCATAGAAACGGGTTTTGTCGACGGCAGAATGGACATAATAATAATAATAATAATATTTATTTAATTTGACAACATTGGTCCATTGGTTAGTAAGAAACTTATCAACTAAGAGTTAGTATTTATTAACTAGGTACACATAATTACACCGGCACACAAAAAAAAAAAGTGGAATGTACTTTGGACCGGACCTACCTACCGACATGTATTTCGACCCGCTGAATCCGAATTTCAAGTCTGTTTGGCCCGGTCACCCTCCAGTTTTGAGTAAAATGCAAAAAACCTCAAAAAAAGGCCAAAAATTGCAAAAAACTGCAGTCACAGCAATGAAAAAATTTTTGAGGACCCGGATCACGTATGATTTTGGTGTATTTCAAATTACTGAATCTAAATCTAAAAGTTAATTAGCCCGGTGAGCCGTCCAAATTTGAAAAAAAAAAACGAAAACCCCAAAAAAATGCCAATAAATCATGAAAAATTGAAGTTTTCGAAATTTTTTTTTTTTTGGATTCAGATTGAGTATGATTTTCATGTATTTTGTTCCGCTGAGTTTGAATCTGAAGTTTTCTTGCCCCGTTAACGTTTTAAAATTGAAAAAAATCTCAAAAAACCAAAAAAAACGGGAAAATTGCAATTACAAATATGAAAAAAAAAACTATAAAACATGATTAAATACTTTTCTTGTATTTTTTCACGCATAAAATACAAGTTAAGAATTTGAAAACATAAAAAATTATAATATCTATAAAAAATGTCGTATAATTAGTATTGCAATTTTTGGCCTTTTTTTGAGGTTTTTTGCATTTTACTCAAAACTGGAGGGTGACCGGGCCAAACAGACTTGAAATTCGGATTCAGCGGGTCGAAATACATGTCGGTAGGTAGGTCCGGTCCAAAGTACATTCCACTTTTTTTTTTGTGTGCCGGTGTTATTATTTATCACTACCGCACGGGCAACCGGACAAGGTGTTCCAGTATTGGTGCATCATTTTGGTCGGCTAGGGTTTTCAAAATGCTGTTGCTGCTAGCCCTCATTCTGCTTATTAAGGATGCGGTCTTTTTCTTTTTTTTTTTTGAGTGCTTGATTGATAACAGAATTCTAAAGAAATTTTTCATGTCTATCATTTTGTCTATTCTTCCGTCGATAAAACCTGTTCCTAGGTGGTCATGCTACAAGTGCAGAGGTGGAATACTTTAAACTTAAAGCTATGAAATACTAACCTAGCATGACTATTATAAAGCTGCTGTACAAGCGGCAACGTCTCCGAAGCCACTCGCAACAGCTCGGCTCCTCTACTCGTCAGGTCGTTGTATCTTCGCTGTAAGGCATCCAGCTTGTCTTTAAGCTGTAATGCTTCGTCTCCTGAGATATGCTTCATCAGCTCGAGACCAGATTCCACTGTGCTGTCGACTGCTTCTTGTTTGGCAGCGATTTCTTCAGTTTTCTCCTGTGATAGAGAAGGGAACGTTTAGTTAAGTTTTTACCTAACTGAAAAAGTCAGAAGGAGGGTTATGATTTTAGCAGGCTATGTAGTTTTTTTTGGTGTGATAAGCGAAGTAGTAGCAGTATAGTGGAGTTCCTGTTTGCTCCAGTTGGCGATAGCTTTTGGCCTTAAACAGTTAATTGCATGTTAATAGAAAATATAATTTTAATAGTACAAGGTCAAATTGCATTGGCTGGCGAAACTTCACAGACGTGATGGGTATTGATAATTAATCATGATAAAACAAAGGAAAAGACTTATTCAAGAATTTTCCAAACTTATTATTTATTGATCGAGCGACAGCGAAGCGTGTCGTATATGCATTTTTTTTGCCGATTCATTTTCTCGAAAATTTTCAAAATGGGCGTTGAAAGCGTAAAAACATCATATTTCAGCCATTTCGCGCTCTTTGCGCGCGCTTTTTGTTTTAAAGGACGCGGTGAACATTTTTTCAGTTTTAAGCTATGCAAAGACAGACTCGCGAAGTGTACAGCTCACAGAGCCACTAGTTATAGTTGGTGAGCCTTACGGCCGTTGCACCCGAGCAGCATTTTATCATGATTACGAATTCTGTTTTACAATTTACTATACTTACAGCTAACTCGTCCATCTGCCTCAACAGTTTCTCCATGTGAACTGGCAGGATCTTCCTCTTGGCGAGGTACTGCTCCATGCTGTCCATCCAGGCAGACAGGTCCTGGTAGGTAAGTACTAAGTGACGTAGACCCTTGCGGGACGCTTCCAGTAGGTCGCCAATGTTAAGGCTGTGGTCTACCAGGGCTTGGTATCTGGGGAGAAAAGGAGTTGGTGAGTGATTTGAAGATGCTGGTAAATGTTACACTTATTCTGATAGAAATTAAGGACGATAAATTAAAATATAATATAATTTCCGAATGCATAATGCATGCATAATCAGCCTATAATGTTCCCACTGGTGGGACACAGGCCTCCTCTCTGTGAGATGGAATGGGCTGTAATCCACCACGCGGGCCCAGTGCGGGTTGGTAGATGTCACAAGTCTTCGAATTTTTGGTTCTAGGACAAGCCGGTTTCCTCACGATGTCTTCCTTCACCGTTTTGAGAGCAGTAGTGATTAAATTATTTACACAAAGTAAAGCGCCTGCCTGGGTTCGAACCCGCGACCTACAACTCGTAAGTCGGGGCAGATACCACTGGGCCACCACTGCTCTATAATTCCCGAATAATAAACAATATAAAGGAAAATATACTATTGTTGTTGCTAGTCATGTTGTGCGATAACGCTTTGAGTGATAATCATGTTGAAACCTATAATGTGAACCTAGTGATATACTGTAATTGTCACCTGTAGTAGTTGCCTTGTGAATAAATAAATAAATAGAGAAAATAATTAACCGAAGTTATAAAGTCAAAATAACTTACAGGGTCACTACAAATATAGGTAACATAGGAAACTTGGTAATAAATATGCATTTTTTTAAGGCTTGTTTCACCGGATAGGCATATAGCGGTATCTACCTACACCGCCACATGCGAGCTACACGTCACACTGACGTCACGCAAATCCTGCATCGCGCAAGCAGAGTTTACCGCGCGACTAGAATATATACAACGTCCCGACATCAACCGTCCGGCAGTTGCCCACCAGACACAACACCCGTCTGGTCGGAGGATCCTCCCTTTTCTATAGAGTATGAGTGAACTTTACACCCTGTTCCTCATACCTCTATAGGCACAATCTACAAGATACATATAAAAAAGTAACAGTTTTATCATGATAAAATCGGCCAGATGGTTTAATAAGCTCTTATACGAAGATATTGGGCATTGAAGACTCTTTTACGGACGATACGTTGATAGTGGGCATTGAAGACTCTTTTACGGACGATACGAAGATAGTGGGCATTGAAGACTCTTTTACGGACGATACGAAGATAGTGGGCATTGAAGACTCATTTACGGACTATACGAAGATAGTGGGCATCGAAGACTCTTTTACGGACGTTTAAATAATTTTCTATAATCGTACCTGTCCGTAGCGGCTTGCAGCCTGTCAGCGAGCGCTCCCGCCTCGTCATCACCCACCAGTCCCATGAGAGTGGACGCTGTCTCCGTCAGCTGCTTGAACGGAGGCTGCTTCGATATTATGTCCTCGTGGAGGTTCTAGAGGAAGAAAACAATCAATTATTATATGATTCCAAACATATTTTTAAGGGTGGTTGGATTTTAAAAAACTTCGTCCAATGGCCGGGAAAACGTTGGGCACCAAAGTTATACAAAAACCCTTTTTGGTGCAAAATTTGGACTCATTAACCAAGTTATTCTGTCAAGTCATTGATTGTACCCTTTTTTTGGGTGGGAATCATCAAATAACTTCTCCTGCTCTAGGCGGAGCCGGAGGGCGTGTCAGACTCTTACTGACTAAAACCCACCCGTGTTCCTTCAGTTGCCTGTGCGCCAGGGCCACGGTAACTCTTTCGAACAATCCACGACCCCGGCAGGATTGACTGTACCCGAGTCTCAAATTTTTTCTTTCGGTGTTTTGTTGCCGGCAAATTGATTTACTTTGTCTTTAACTAATTATTTGGGTTGTTTTCGATATTGTTTTTTTTGCCTGAAATATATGGCAATCGTGACGTCATTCGCAATTATTTCGGGTACAGTACTAAGACGAACACAGGTCTTAAGATGGTATGTAGCCGGGAAGTCCGTATTCGATCCAGTTGTTTTCTCTTCATCAGTTACAGTATTTATTTTGTTACTAAGTTTTCTTTTTATTATAGTTCTTAGCTTAGGCTACATGTATTTTTAATGTTTTCTCCAATAACATACCTTGTGCTCTCTGATCTTGTGTTGTATCTTCTCCTCATCCGTGGGCACTAGCTGCAGAGACTTCACTCTACGTTCAGATGTTCCGAGCCATTCTACCAGCGGTTGCAACTCCTCTTGGAATTGTTTCGCGACCTGTTTGATGAAAGAAGCAAAAATGAAGATAGATTTAGTAATACATAACATAACCTCACGCCTGCATTCCCCGAAGGGTTAAGCAGAGGTGTACCAATAGTACACCTATATTTCGCCAGATATGTTTAAGTCCCATGTAATAGGGGGCGAGCCTATTGCCATCAACCGGGCACAAATCCAGACTCCGGACTGCCACTGAGAAATTCTAGATGGAAAAACCCAATAACAATTTACCGACCCGGGAATCGAACCTAGGACCTCATGCTCAGTAGTAGCGCTGGCGACTACCAGACCAACGAAGAGGAAAATTAGTAAAGTCCTGTGAATTTACTTTTTAAATTACAACATAGACGGAGAATCTTTTGTTCTTTATTATGGTTGCCAACCTTGTATAAAGTTGACGTTAACGTTTTCAATTTATGATGCAGACTGAGCTTACTTATAAATTATTGTTTTGCAACAAAACTCAGTAAATGTAGAGAAAGGGAAATAATTTCCAATGGGACCTAAAAATGCATTGCACAAGCATAAGAATGGCATTATTGTATTAGAACTTATATCTTTATCAAATCAATTACATAAATGACATTCACTTTTACCCTATAGGCTATAACCAACAAATACAATAGTATGTATTAAAGTTAATTAATAACCACCAGTTTTTATAAATAACAAGCTTAACTTAACAAACTCACCATCATAGCCTGTTCCAAATCCAGCATTCTCTGCTGAGCCCCATTGGTGAGGGCATCGAACCTCTGCATCAGCCCCTTCAGCTGCTTCTCAACAGCCTTGCGTTCGGCCGGCTCACAGCCGCCCGCGACCTCGTTACCCATAGCGAAGAGAGACGACATCGAGTTCTGACGGTCCATTAACATTTTCTTGAGGAACTGTGGGGAAAAAAGGAGGTTATAATACTTTTTGTTTAAATAATTTCTTGTCTCTGTATTCTTGCTCAGATTCAAGGATGTGCATTCTTGTGCGTTGCAAATAGCTGTCAAATATATCGCTATTTTGAATAATTTATCAAAATTACTAAATTAAATTATGAAATATCGCTTTTTATATCGCGATATTTCATAATTTGAATATGAATTGCATTAAGTAACAGTTTTAGTCGTAAACAATAGCATTTAGAAGGTTTCCAAGTGCGTTCTTACACCAAAACCTAAAATAAAATAAAATATTCAGTGTCTCGGTATTAGTAATTGCAATTCATAATCAATATTTTAACTACCAACGGCATTTTATTTTATTAGCTAATAACATGTTACAAAATATCGGGCAGTCTTTGGGGACTGCCGATAGAAGTGAAAACTAAGTAACTTGTAAACCCGCTCATGGGAAGCGTGTGGTGACGATGACGCGAGTTTCACGCTTTTTGTTCACCCAAAAAGTACACATATATACACAGTATATATGTGTACTTTTGGACGCACGAGTTTGGATTAAAATTTTCGACACAGACACAGTTTCATTTATGAGTGTTTGACTCCTAACCACTGCGTGATAAACTCATGATAAGGCTTCATTTGAGAGCGAAACTTTTCGGGAAACCCCACTAAGAATTTAATGTAGGATTAATTTAAAATAACAGGACAGTTTAAAAAACTTTTAGATCTTCATTTAACATACCCTCTGCTCCTGCAACTGGGCCTTAACCACCTTATAATCAGCGGAGGGTGGTTTCTGGTTGTTGACCATGTCCTCAGTGTCGGCCAGCCACTTCTCCAGGCCGGCGAGAGCTTCCGCGAACTTGCCTGACTGTAGGAGACCTACGTCGAGGCGACGTTCACGCTCGTTCGTCTGTTAGAAAGCAAAACGTTAGAATTTCTTGGTATTATATCAAAACTTTTACATAATTAATTGCATTAAATAAAGTAGTCATTTATCCGTAGTAACTTAACGTAAGGTACTTGCAATGATACAAGGTATGGAAAAAAGTAGAAACGCTATTTTCATAAGACTAAAAAAATACGAGTTAGTCAGTTTATTTTAGA
Organism: Griposia aprilina; assembly: GCA_916610205.1. Classification (NCBI taxonomy): domain Eukaryota; kingdom Metazoa; phylum Arthropoda; class Insecta; order Lepidoptera; family Noctuidae; genus Griposia; species Griposia aprilina. The sequence continues at coordinate 16,870,206 of OU744304.1, read as the reverse complement.
CCAATTTTCGTACGTTCATCTAATACTAGTCTTAACTGATTTCAAAAGGACCCAGGTTCTCAATTCTGCAATATATTTATTTTTTGATTGTGTTTGAATTTTGGGGTATCTTACCGTAATTCAATGTCTTAAATTCTATATATATATCGCTCGTTTGGTAATCTGTTTCGTTTATAGAGAACCGTAGAAAAGTAGCCGCAATATTTTGTTTTTATGAGCAATAGTCTCATGTCAATATTAATTATTTTGCTAAAATAGGGGTATGAATAAAATATTTGCTACGAACTCACCTTCTCCTTCAACGCATTCCACTTATCATTCATCTTCTCCAAATCCTTCTCCAGCACCTGCGTGTTAACACCCTGGAGGGCTGACCGCACGAGTCCCTGTCCGATCTTGTTGCAATGAGTCACGTTCTGTCCGAGGGGTTCAAGGGTACGACGCTTGAGTTCAGCGAAGTCCTTCTGTTGGGCTCTGATTTGTTCCACTTCGGAGGAAACTGGTTTTAGGCTTCGGACTTGTTCGGAGGCCTGCAGGGAGAGAGGAAGTGTTATTTGACGGTTTTTTTTTATAATTTTCGAAGTTTTGTTTCTCGGAGAATAGTTAATTAAATTACAAAGAAGTGCACTGTTCCCCGGTTTCTGAAAGCTCATTTTATCTTTGGTCATTTTAGAAATTAGAGATTTTATTTTTAATATTCACAAGCAATTAAATTCATTCTTATTTCACTAGCTATACGGTACAACGTTGTTTATCAAATAAAACTGGCATATAAAGCTCGGCTTATAAGATATCATTTCCTTCCATAACATTTGTTTACCAAATTCGTACTTCTGCCACTAAGAATAAAGTTCAATATTGTTTGATTTTGCATGGTTTTTTCCTTACCTCAGTGACGTCATCCATAACAGAATCATACGCCTTGTAGAACGCCTCCAACTTGCTGAGCGTATCATCCAGATCTTGTTCCTTGGAGCGAGCGCGCTCGTCCAACTTGGCTAGTTGTTTGCGGAGACCTTCCACCTACGAAAAGGAAGCAAGATTATAGTGGTTTTAGGTGTAGAAGTCCAATGAGGGTTTTCTGAAATGACGTTCACTAGGTGGCAGCACAGAGACGTCAGGTCCGGGCACCTGTCAAAAGTGTCAAAGCGCCTACATTTTCTTTACTCGTGACTGAATGATGAACGAATTAATGAAACGAATGATGAACGTCATTATATTTTTTTTTAATATTCATTACAGAAATGGAAGTCCTCTTGTCAAAGTGGCGCCAACTGGTGGCATGAATTTTCATCAAAACCCTCATTGAACACAAATTAATATGTAAGGAATTAAACATTTTATAATGCAAGTTTATTATCATTATAAAAGTTGGTATGTTTTCATATAAATATCTACCACATTTCAAGCTTTATAACGCTACTTTATTATTTAATACTGCAGTATTATTTTCAATTTAGCGAAAACGGAAGAAGCTCAGGGATGTGAATTCCTTCACAATTGATAAAATTATATTTTGTTAAAACTTTAAAATATTGATTCCCAGCTTATAGCCGTTATGATGATATTTTAGAATGAACCAAAAGGCTATTTAAAATAATCAACAATTTTATTAAAGTTGAAACTCAAAAGATTTTTTTTTTCTAAAACTATTAGTAGCAAAATGTAGAGCGATTTATGTTCCTTGTTCCATGATTTAAGTCCTTTTATCGTGCACTAGATTTTCAACTTTCGGTGTTGAACCGAGCATTGATAATCCAACAGAGTGCATCCCAGCGCGTCGAAAATACACGCTATTGGATTTTTAACCCTTGGCGCTAATCAGTGCGTTGAAGAACCAGAGCGCGAAAAAATCCCGGCGCGATATTTTTAAGTATGTGCGAACGTGCACTAACAGGAACGAAATATCTGATTACATTTTCAATCAACACTTTAAATAACCGGCCAAGTGCGTGTCGAACTCGAACACAAAAGGTTCTGTAACACAAGCCACAACACGTTGAAAAAAATACGTTTCTTGTATGGTAAAATAAAAAAAAGTAAAAGGATAATTAAAGGAAGACCCCCTTTAATTAACCCCCCCCCCCCCTATGTGTTCATTAGAAAACCAGCATCAGATTATATCTGTCTGGCATTAATGCTGAAATGAACCTTTTTGGCGCAGCCGTGAGGCACACACTGTTGTTGTTAAAAATTACTTTCACTTTTTTACTTTGTTATTTGTATTTTGTGTTTCACGAACTGTGTCCAAATAAACTTTATTCGTTCTTTCTTTCTTTTCTTAACTTTTTTTTTTTTTTAATTATAGCGGCATTAGAAATACACACTTAGCGAACATTTCAACTGTCTACCTATTACGGTTCATGAGATACAGCCCGCTGACAGACCGGCGTCAGTCGGACAGCGGAGGCTTAATAATAGGGTTTTGTTGGCACCCTTTGGGTACGGAACCCTACAAAATATTGTCAACATACCTGATCCCTGGTCTTAGCACTATCGATAGTGTATCCACTCTCGACCAACATCTCGGCAGCTCGTTCCGTATCCCCGACCAAGTCATCAGCGTTCTCCAACCGCTTGTAGAACCGACCGATGTCATCAAGTTGTTGTTTCACAGTCTTAATGTCACGGCCGGGCGGCTTCATGCTGTCCAACTCCTTCTCAAGGTCGGTCAGGTCATGGGATAAGTTCTTTACTTTGTCCTGTGGGAGAAAAATGGTTTAGTTAAATTGTGTTGGTGGTACCAACCAGACCACACACCACAAATTACTAAAAAGCATTTGGCGGTAAACGAATTTAAAACATCGTTCTATTTCTGTCAATCGTTTTAAGATGACAGAGACAGAATGATATTTTAAAAACTTTAAGCGTTAAATGCATTTATTGATTTGTGGTGCAAGTGGGCAATCAACCGGTGTCTGAAGAAAAAAATTGGCATATCAACTCCTGTGATTGGTTAACCAACAGCCAATGAAATCACTTAAAAAATTTGACGCCATTTTGATTTTAGCAAGTTATTTTTTTTTTTAAGTATCCCAAAAAATTCTTCGTTAGTTCAATATTGAGATATTTACATTTATTACACCCCTTACTCGTTTACACGAGCAGTGGCAACGTAAACACAAGAATCCGAAAAACGGCATGGCGAGTCCTGCCTAGGAGTCTTGCACGAACATTCAATAAGGAGTTTATTAACTCTTTCACACATCACACATTCTACTAGCTTCTCTGAAACTGAAACACACTTCGAGAGTAGACGCGCCTCTTTTCGTAGATATAACAAATAAACTAAAGAATTTTGTCAAGAAGATGTCAAACAAGATTTATCTGTATTAAGATATTAAGATTATATCATATCTATTATTTTTATCATTTCTTATACGTAGTAGCATTTTCCCATCTACTTACTGCTTTAATAACGATGTATTGTGTAATGCATTTCTTTTATAGTTCGATATTTTAGCGATAATCATTCTGAAACTTGCGTTCAACTATGAATATTCAAATTAGATAAGAAAGCTAGAATTTTTTACTAAATACAGCCGGTTAAATTTCAATCTTATTCGCACCCTAATTGGGTAACACACTATCTATCACAATCTGAATTATTTTGAAGTTTATTGCTAATGCATTGCTTCATATGTTCAACAACGTAAATGACGCAATGAATGTTGTTGAACTGTCAAAATGAAAGCCATTCCTACTGTTAGTGTGTTACCCAATTACCCCGCTGTTTCTAGATACGAGAACTTTGTCAATCATCAGCATACTGATCAGTATGTTGTTCAAGTTGACTGTGTTTTATGGTTCTAACCTTAAAAGTTAAAACGGAACTTTATTAGATCACTTGTTGACAGTCTGACACAGGGAGTTTTTCTCAAGATCTTTATAACGAAAGGATTTTGAGTTTCGCCATGTTAGGTCCTGATGACAGCCAGACAAAGACTTTTTTTGTTGGATTGATAAAGGGCGCCACATTTCCACTTTATTCTTATGCAACTCCTGAAGCTAAACTTGACCTATGAACAAATTACCTGTTGCAGACCTCTCACTTAAAAATGCGTGCACCTGTACTTCTAAAGCCGAACGTTCTTACGAGTATACAAGGTTAAAAAGACAGGCTCCTATGTAATCCGTTACTAGTTTTTTTATTTTATATTGTACTGTTTTTTTTTCTGACTGAATAAAGTTTTTTATAAGTATATTTATATATAAAAAAAAGTATTTCTTACCTGGAAATGCGTCATAGCAGCGGCCGCGCCAGCCATGCGTCCCTTAGCCTCGCCGGCGCGGGCCTCCAAGTCGTCCAGTCTATCAGCCAGCGCGTGCGCCTGTTCTTCTAGAACATTCTTAGCGCGTGCTGCGGTGTCGCGACCCGAACATTCGAGGGCTAGCGTCACTATGTCGTCTGCGGCTGCATTAATGCTCTGTTGGGAAGAAAATGGGAGTCAAATTAATTTGGTATCGACTTTCTTAAGAGTATTCGGAATAGGAATGAAGAAATGCTTGACTAGCTTAACAGTAAAACTTATAGATAGTAGTTTTTTTTTTGTCGGACTTTGTGGCTGCTTTAACGCAAATATATTTCGTTTTGCTTTCAGTTTTTTTAATACCTTTTTAATATGTACCTATTCTTTTTTTTTTTTTTATTTGCATTGACATGTTAATCGGATTTATTCTGTTGCAGTATTGTAAAATTTTATTTTATTTCATGTAAGTAATATGGGTTTCAAGAGCAGTTCTGGCCCGACTTACGAGTTTTAGGTCGTGGGTTCGAACCAGACAGGCGCTTTACTTTGTGGAAATAACTTCATCACCACTGCTCTCAAAACGGTGAAGAAAAACATCGTGAGGATACCGTTATGTCTTAGAACCAAAAATTCGAAGACATGTGACATCTGCTAACCCGCACTGGGCCCGCGTGGTGGATTACAGCTCACTCCCTCTCACAGAGAGGAGACCTGTGTCCGTTCCAGCAGTGGGAAAATTATAGGTTGATTATGTATAAGTTTTGCCGGTTTTTTTTTTTTTTTTTGCAATTCCTTGGACGAGCTTTTTCACAAATCGCTCTAATACTATGACAATCAGCCTCATATCAGTGATTCCTACCTGTAGAGGCGCCCTCAGCGCATGTATCTGGTCCGTGAGGCGCGCGACGGCCTCGGCGGCGTGCGCGGGCGCGGCGCCCAGCGCTTCCAGCAGGCGCTCCTCGCAGCGCTGCAGCGGCGTGTCCACGGCGCGCACGCGCTCCGCGAACTCGCCCAGCTTGCGGGCTGTCGTTTCTAGGAATTCTACTTGCTGGAGAACCTCTGTGGGAGAAAACATCATAGGTGGCAATTTAAGCAATTTTTGGATTTTAATTAAGTGTAGAGCCGAGAGAGAAAAAAATATCAAAGAGGATACACCATACTCACTATACCCAGCCGTGATATTTTATTGCTGTGTGATTTTATAGTAAAAGCTTCGACAACATAAAGGCGAACCCCATTAAATAAATAATAATGTTACTGTAATGCCGTCTAACCCAAATATTCGTAATGATGCATTGCAGATGCGTTTACATTGCTAACGCTGACTCTAAACCTTACAAGATAGATCAAAATAATGTACTACGGAATTGTATATCTTAAAAAGGCCTCCAGAAAAGTCCACGATGCTATATGTCTATCTCTTAAGGATAATCCCAAGTAACCACATTTATCTCAGTAAAAAAATATGGGTCATTTACGAAGCTATTTTAATCAATACACTATTAATCCTTATTCAATAAAATACGTTAGACACGATGTGGATCAAAACTACCCTTTACAGCATATCATTAAAATTAATATCTCAGAAGATATCACAGATTTAAAGATGTAACATCTAACATGGGGGTCGATATAGGTCGACCACTTTGGTTATCATTGTTCAAAATGTCACGCACTAATCAAATAATTTGAATTTTATGCCGAATAACCCGCCTACAGAGCAAAAACTAAAGATTTTCTGTTATGAAAGATAAGAAAAAGATATATGTACAATTGTACATATATTTTGAATATGCAGTCTGAAAATAGCAGACATTACCCAGCGCGAAAATAACGAAATAATTTAGTAGGTTTTAAATTACAATTAAATGAAATAAAAGGGAACATACCGTTGTTAATCCTATCCCATCTCTCCTTGATATTGTCGAGCAGTTTCCTGACCACCTCCTGGTCAATGTCGCAAGATGAGATGAATGTCTCGCCTAGAGTCTTGTTGTTTTCGTACTCGCCAGATCTAGTAAACAATCAAATTACTTGTTTATTTTTTCAAAATTTTTGAAGCAATATGAAATTGCAATTACAAACGTTTTGCTATAACGTCTGCCCTTCAACTGATAAAAATAATAAAGACAGATGTAGACTCTTAATAATAATACTCGAGTGCTGATTGTGACTCGAGAGTTTTAGTGAATTGCAAGTTTTAATTTTGCTGGCGACTACATAATGTGTTACAAACAGATTTTCTAATGGTAAAACTTCTAATGGTCTGATTGGTTACAAAACATATTATTGTTTTATTTTCCTCAACTTAGATTATACTAGCTGCTGCCCGCGACTTCGTCTGCGATCCAGGTTGAAAAGTAGCCTATGTTCTTACCCAGGTCATGGTTTATCTGTGTGCCAAGTTTCATCCCAATCCGTTCAGTAGTTTTTAAAGTGAAACTTTTATTACATCGTATCAAACTTTTTCCACTGTGTGTTGCATGTCGCGTGACGGTCGGCCGCGGAGTAGGGATAAAGTGAAAGGAACGAGGTTTTTAGTTAAATAATGGTGGTCTATAATGTGAAATAAAGTTTCACTTTTACCGTGGTTTCATAAAACCACACAATCCTTTTTTGTGTGAAAGAGTAACAAACATCCATTCATCCATCCATCCTCACAAACTTTCACATTTATAATATTAGCAGGACGTTTGAATCGAGATATACAAGACTAACATTCCGTAGGATAAACAACAATCTATGCCACAAAACTACGTCGTTTTGGTGCTATTACCTTAAGACTGAGAATTTAACGTAACAGCTGCACTTAAACCCAAATAAACATACCTCTTCCAAATATCATTCCTGATCTGCTGCAGTTCTCTCAGCTGCTTCTCTACTTCCTTCTTAGTGAAGGCAGTAGCCGGTAACTTGGCGAGCCTGTCTTCTAGGTCTGACAACCAGGGCACGAAGGATTCTTGGGCCTTGTGGAATTTGCGACAGTGCTCCTGTTGGACAAAACATAAGCGACCTTGTAAGTATGGTAATTAAGATGATTTTTCTGTGTAACTGAATGGCTCCTATGCTTATAAAATACATATGGTAAGAGAATATAGGATTCTTGGGTCTTGTGGAATTTACGGCAGTGATCAATCTGTTTGAACAATAGATATCGTTCACGTCTAATAAGATTGATTTTTCCGTTTCTGAATAAATGGTTGGCACAATCAGATGTATATAGGGAATGAAAACTACTAATTAGTTCTTTTTTACTTGGGATTTTTTGATCAGGGTATTTCTATGCTAAAATATTTTACGACATGACGTATTGTCATTCTTGAATTCTGATTTCGCCTCCATTTTATTTATTTATTTAAGTTCGTGTACAACAAAGTTCAAGTCAATGACGAGTGGTGGAGAGATATATGGTAGGTGCATTGTTAGTGAGTGGAAAACAACAAAAAAATTATAACGGGTGTAAAAAGACACTTAATGAAGCCGAGACTCACTTGTATTCACGGTCATTTTTATTTTTTTTGTACTGGACCATACCTTGGAACCTTCTGGTTACGAAGATATTGAAGGTCAAAATTCCAAATTTTACTGACGTTTTTTTACGAAAACAAGTTTTTAATTTACACACAATTTTAAATACCCTCACGAGCTCTGTACCGTTGTATGCACCCATAAGCACAATGTTTTGCGTGCGTTACGTAACGCACTACCGTAAACAGCGAGTTTTCACTCCAAAAATAAAATTTGTTTCCCAGGAGTTATTTTTGTGCAATGTGTCTTAGTTTGATGTACAGAATGCGTAGTTGACAGCTATGTGTTGGGTCTTTTTACACCCTTTATATTAAAAATGTATCATAATTTTGATTTTTACGTAATAAAATATACGACTACTTTTGCCATACAAAAGAGGGAACACATAGACATTACTTACCATAGCGGTCTGCAGTCTGGTGTACCTGTCGACTGTCTCTCGCTTGAGTTTGTCCCATTGAGTCTGAATCCTGTCCAGATCCTTACGCAAGCCTTGGTGAACTGGCTTCTTCTCCATCTCACGACCTAGTGGATAAGAATAAACAAGTTAAATTACGCATTAAAAATGAAAGGCTACGATCACCATGTGTCAATGTGAGTAAACACTGGACTTCTACGTTATCTAGGGTGACAATATGATACCTACGTTATCTAGGGAGACATAATATGTTACCTACGTTATCTAGGTGACATAATATGTTACCTACGTTATCTAGGGAGACATAATATGTTACCTACGTTATCTAGGGTGACATAATATGTTACCTACGTTATCTAGGGAGACATAATATGTTACCTACGTTATCTAGGGTGAAAATATTTTACCTACGTTATCTAGGGTGATATAATATTTTATCTACGTTATCTAGGGTGACATACTATGTTACCTATAATATCTAGGGTGACAATATGTTACCTACGTTATCTAGGGTGACATAATATGTTACCTACGTTATCTAGGGAGACATAATATGTTACCTACGTTATCTAGGATGAAAATATTTTACCTACGTTATCTAGGGTGATATAATATTTTATCTACGTTATCTAGGGTGACATACTATGTTACCTACAATATCTAGGGTAACATAATATGTTACCTACGTTATCTAGGGTGACATAATATGTTATACCTACGTTACCTAGGGTGACATAATACGTTACTTATGTTATCTCAATATTCATCCCCATTCTAACCATCGATTTATCTTACCTTTATCCAAAAGCATGATAAGCTCGTGCTCCCTCTGCGTAAGCTCTCTATACAGCGGCTCATGTCGCTCAAGCTGTTGTTGCAGCTTAGTAGCTTCGGCCGACACTTGTAGGCGAGCTGGGAGTGAGTTCAGCTCGGATTGTAGCCAGCCTAGTGTGCGGGCTATGTTTTCTTCGAGGTTGCGACCGTCCCTGTGGAGTAAAATGTGGTTAAAAGTGGTCATTTTCGTGCATTTAGATACATAAAACTGGTTTGGATGTGTTTGCGATTCTGTTCGCGTGGAAGTCTAAATGTAACATAGTGTCTTAATTTGGCATATAAAAAACGGTTCACCTAAAATGCCAGACGAAAGAAATAAATAAGTTGATGCAAAATTGGGTCACCGCGATACGGCATGAAATTGTTGGATAGAGTGTTTTTCTACAAACGATAAATCTTTAGGTAATAAGCCAAGTTTAAGTAGTGAAAACTGCAACGGCCTTCATTCTACTTATACAATCTTATAATATCTTGACATCGTTTTTTTTTTTTGTATTTTGTAATGAAATTTAGAATGTCTAATTATGTAAAATGCAATTAAATGTATTTTTAAAAACCTACAAAATTTGTACGCCGTTATTGGCAAAACATGGACGTACACAACATCTAATTCAATACCTTGCATGTCTGATTAAATCAGTTTATGTAAACGCATGTTTGACAAATAAATTATCTTTATCTTTATTTTCATTCATTCATTCCTATTCATTATCATTCTTTTCGATATCGGAATATAAGCTTGAACACGTTGAAGAGTTCTACTATCAGAGTTAGAAGAGTGGCTGGATACTTCATCTTAAGGATCTTATACCCTAGCTAGACAATTATAGCGTAGTTGGGTGGGGATACGATCGTGTATGTACTCACTTCAAAGCCGCCTCAATCTCCGCCTTCCTATGGTCCAGTTTCCTCTGCAGGTTATCGTACTGCCTAGCAACCGCTGCCAACTTGCTCTGTATGTCTTGTCGCGAGGCGGGGTCTGATAACACTTGTGACAAGGCTGCGCCCGCGCCTTCCAGGTCGGCCAGTAGGGGGCGCTGGCCTTCCAGTTGGCGTTCTAGGTTCTTTGGGGAAGAAATGGTTAAGTTAGTCACTGATTGGCTTGCATTCTGTATTTTTGTGGTTAAAAACGTGCTAAACCTTGCTGATGAAACTTAGTAGGGAGGAGGACAAAGATGATTTTTATATTGTGCAATTGACAATACTTTCAGTTTTACGCTTCTTTTACATAACTGCAACGGATCTGTTGCGAAATTGAAGCTTAAAGTGTATATTTTCCGCGACATTAGCGCGTGTTTGGTTTGATTCTGATGCAGATAAATGCTTAATCCTTCTTAACTTTTTGAAAATACAAGGCAACAAGCCGATCAAATGAATCCAATTGATGATCTTCCTTATTTTTTTTAGATTTTGATTGATTCACATTCCTTCTCTAAAAGAAAACTGCTTTTGCGCTGACTTTCAATGGGCCGATATAATATTCCTCTTACCTCAATCTTCCTCAGCTGTTCTTCGGGCTCCTTCTCCATGGCGATCTCATCTAGTTTATCGCTGATGGTCTGCAGCGCGTCGCGCAGGCGCGTGAGGCCGGCGTCGAACTCACGGGACGTGTCCGCCGCCGCGCCCAGGCTGTCGGCGCGTTTCTCTAGTCTGGGGGAGGAGGACAAGTTAGTAATTTGAGATGATTCTTGTAGGGAAAAGATGAATGGGTTTCGGGGATATGGTAGATGTTTCAGTAATACAAAAAAAGAGACTGCAGTTAAATCCTAAAGGTAAATGAAATATTGGGTTTAATGATGTACCGACTAGTCGCTGACCAGTCGGAAAAGCCGACAAGTCGGCCCATTTTTTACTCGTATTAGTATGCTTAAAAATTTAAAAGAGGGTGATTGAAATCGTTACTGTTATTATTTTTTATTATAGAATGAGTTTTACAGTTTACATTCAGTGCAATTTAGAATAGGATAGGAAGGAATAGGAACCCTTCGTTTGGTCCATTAATTAATTGGACTTAGATCCAGAAATTAAATTAAATTAAATTAACTAATACTAGAAGTATTAGTTAATTTTATTTAATTTAATTTCTTAACAAAAAAGAAGAGACTCTATAGCAAACAATTGGCAATAAGTAGGTTTAAAACTTTGAAATAGGAACTCTTCCTATGCATAATAATAATGAAATAGACTTAGATCTGGCCGCGGGGCGCTGCGCGCACTTCTACGAGCCGAAAGCGTAGTCACGAACAATGCCGATGTCACCCGAACTCAACCGAAAGCAATGATTGGCTCGGTCGATTAGTCGGCCATTTTGCAGCCGACTAGTCAGCCCATCTCTAATTGGATTGGTTATAGAAGATAGATCGACTAAACAATGCCCTCAAATCTCATGTTATAGCTTTTTATGAGAACTTTTAAAGAGAGAACTATTACAAAATTATCCGTTAAAATTTGCGCATTTTACATTTTGAATTGAAATGTTAAGTCATTTTCATAACAATCACATGCTGCTGCGGTTGTCGATTAACTACGACTATACTAATAAACTAAATTTAAAAGAATGTGTTCTGACTCGTCTGTACGCTACAAATAAATAACTCTACTCACTTATCCAGCAACTCGTTCCACCTATCCTGCAACTCGACCACCTTCTGCCTCATCTTGCCCGCGTCAGGCGAGGCGGGCTCCAGTCGCTCCAGTACAGCAGCGCCCACTTCCTCCAAGTGAGCCAGTTGAGGCTGTTGGCCGCGGAACTCTTCACGGAGGACTTGCACCTGATGAGAAATGGAGGGTTCAATGGTGGAGTGGTAATCGCAGATTCCCGGTCACCGTAGGCGCGGGCTTGCGGATGGCGAGCAATGGGCAGCTTGCCGTCCGGTAAGGACCAGGCCCGGGGCGACGGCGCAACGTGTTCCACGCGCGCCTCAAAGAGATGTCAGCATAATTGACGGGGTCCGATAGGGCCGATGCCTGCCGGGGTCGCGGATTGTTCGAAAGGGTTACCGTGGCCCTGGCGCACAGGCCACTGAAGGAACACGGGTGGGTTTTAGTCAGCAAGAGTCTGACACGCCCTCCCGCTCCGCTCAAAGCGGGAGAAGTTGTTTGATAAATTCCCACCCAAAAAAAAAAGATGCTGGAGTGGTATATTCTGTGGGGCTTTTTATTTTAAAGAGTGCGTTTTGAGTTTTAAGCTTTATTTTGATGTTAGAAAAGAGCTAATTACAATTGCTGGACTATGTATGCAAGATGTAATTCAAATAATTGAAAAACTATTTAACAAATCAGCTGCTCCATTCATTTATGTTCGCATAACTCGACCAAATGCAAGGAATAACTGTTTATTTTTTGGGATTTCAATGTTCCTTTTGTAAAAGTTGTCCATAATGATGAGTATAATGAGGTTATTAGTTATTTCATTACAAATATGTAAACATTTTTTTTAAAGACTTGGAATGAAATAAAAAAAAGCTACTTCAACCCATCTAAAGTCCTATGGCCCAACGTTGGGGCATATGGATTTGCACCCGGAAGGAGTCCTATGACACGGGAATTCATTAGGACTGTTGGCTGGTAAGAACTAGGGATATTGCGGATGCAGATTTTTTGACATTCGCGGATACGGATGCGGATTTTTGAAGACTCATATCCACGCATGCGGATGCGGATCATAGTTTTTTTTTTTTTTAAGAAACTTCGTATGGTTGCAGAAAATCTCACTTTATTTCGGTGGGTGACATAGTAAATTCACTTGTCCAATAAACTATTAACAGTAGAAAACTTGCATACTGACTGTATACTCACAAAAACATTCAAAAACTTAATTGTTCATACAATAAGCGCAACTGAACACTTTATGATTAATTTAATAACAAACGCGTCGGATCTTGTCACCGAAACCTTCGCTCCTATTGGTCAACTAGCAAGTGCCATGCGGCAGGCTTAACTTGTAGACCTTTTTATATTTTGTCGAGTACCTGTTACTTGTTGACAGACCTGCACTGTCCTCCCATATCTATCAACACTGTAACTTGAAACATTGTAAAAGCCCCTTATTTTTAAAAGAGTAACCGTGGAGTTTCTTGCCGGCTCTTCTCCATAGGAAACAACCAATTGGAACCGTGCACCTAGCTTCTGACGTTTCAGAAGTGCCCATGTTGGTTTATGTGAAATTAAATATTTTGATTTGATTTGATTTGTCACGGCAGGCGCCAGTCGCCGGCGCCACACAATTTATTACTTGTCCCACCCTGCGCTACATGTGAATCCGCATTGATAATTGCGGATGCGGATGCGAATATCCACAACATCCCTAGTAAGAACATTTTTGGGTTCCATTGACATATTATACCGATGCTGACTGCGCTGTTTTTCACGAGACCTTAAGTCCAGGAGTCTACATACATCTCCATTGAGACAAAGCTCTAGAGGAGCATATGTCCAGCAGTGAGTACATACCTGCTGCACTTGCGTCTGCACCATCCTGGAGTCGGAGGAGATGGGGCCGAGCGCGGCCATCATGCGGTCCTTAGCGCTCAGCCACTGGGCCAAGTTGCTGTGTGTGTCGGTGAAATCTTTCATTTCTTCCATTAGGCGGATCCTATAAGAAAGATGTTATTTAATATGGGTTTTTATATTATCTACATCATAATTTGTTCGGACAGAGCCTGCCAATTTGTTAGCAGTTTTAGTCACGAAGATTTTGTCGACAGTCATTTCTAGTTCAATGCTTAGTAGATGGTTTGTTTTCTAGTCTTGAAGTAAAAAATTAAGTCCCTATTATAGTACGACTCAAACTTAATGGCGGCTCGGAACATGAGGCGAGTCGCTGCGCAGTAACCAATTCTCGTGTCAGCGGGGGTGAGGGTGAGGTACTGCGCAGCGAGTAGCGCACTTCATAGCCGCCAATAAGATTGAACTGTACTCTACAAGTATCAGTTCATTTTACTAACCACATTCCACGTCCGGGAAAGTTTACTGCGGTAATAATCAAACACGGTATGGTCCTGTACATTTTTAGGATTGAAGCACCAATTTTTTACCATAAAAAAGATGGTTGTGTGTAAAGTCGGTTTACGGCCTATAACTTTACGTGATAACGTCATGGCGGAACGTGACAATGAGTCATGCTTTTTCATGCGTGCAGCCGGCGTTCATCGATTTATAACACGTTATCACGTCAAAAATGGTCCTTTACGCTTTTGCACTATTAACAGGCTACATACACTATCGAGCATTTTTCAAGTGTGCTGTAAAAGTAATCATATAGAAATAGAAGAGTAATACTAACTTGTCCTTAAAGGCATCGTGAAGCGCCTTCCACCTTGAGGATACATCTTCCATTTCATCGTGAAGTCTGTCGGCTCCCAACACGCTTTGCTTGCGCTTCAGCAGCTCACGAACCTGATACAAAACGTATTTTTATTAGAATGAACGAAGATTCTCACAAAATGTATAACAATTGGTCCATTGTAGACGTTTTGAGCCCCACTCTAGTAAGATTGTATTGTAGCGGAGCTTTAATTGATAGAAACAATCTGATTGGAGGAAATGCCCTCATAATATATTAGGAAAAAGTTTCCCATTCCCATCTCACCAGTCAAACTATCGCCTAATAGAAGATATTTGCATGTAAGCACTCAACGGTTTTCACGATTATATACAAATTTAGTTCAGGGGGACTGTCTCAATATAAACTCTGGATTCTGTATAAAACAATGGTCATCTGGTAGAAAAATAAAAATACCCTAGATAGTGTATTTTGAACCATACCTGCGTCTTAGTAGAGTCCAAGATGCTTTGTTTCTCGTACATCTCTTCTAGGACGGCGCGCGCCTGTTTGATGGTCTTGTCGGCCTCTTCCTTTGTGTTGGGCACCGATTCCTTGGGCAGCTGTCTTTGAACCTGATAGGAGACATTATTGATTTGAATATACTTGAATTCAGAAACTCTAATAATTATCAAGTTTTGGGAACACAAACCCAATGTCATACAAGACAAAGTTGAATTTCCATTGCAGCCGAAATTTATTTATTTTTATTTAGGACCTTTTTATTACAAGCTGTCAATCAAAAATCTACTTAGACTGCATAACGCTAAAGTAGATAAATGACTGATGGGTAAAAGGTTAACAAAAAAACCCTTTTTAAAAAAGGCATTGATCGATCGATCTCGTTCCGACATCATGTTAAACTATTGGTCCCGGCTGTTAAGGCGAAAGTGTCAGGGTAGCCCGCGAAATTAATTTGTTATATTATATAAGTTTATTGTAATTTTCAGGTTACTATCAGGTTGTATGTTGATCTACATATATTATTCGCGGCCATAACAAGTATTTATTTATAGAATTATAATCATAAAAATCATCAACAGATCTCTCTAAGTTAGACCTATTGAATGACTATTTCATGAAATCATGACATTTGAGGCCAATCCTAACTTAACGAGCTGTATTGCCGATTCTAATGATTACATTTCTGTACAGCCATATTTGTTACGGTCGCGACTCATATTTTAATCAGCATACAACCTGAGACTGACCTGCAAATTGCAAAAACCGTAAGTAAATTTGAATTTCGCGGGCTACCTTAGCGTATCCCCCTTAATACTAGATCTTTGACAGTCGTTACCGATAGTTAGAAAGCTCGAAACTTTGGCAACGGATCCAGTCGTTGTGCAGGTCAGATATGCAGTCACTCCAGGTAAACTACTGTTATTCAGATGCATCTGGTAAGACTGGTAGCCAACCGCAACATGGTTGGGAAAAGGTTAAGCAGATGATGAGCTTACCTTGTCCAGGAACGTGTTGAGCTGTCTCAAGCTGTCGAGGTGTTTGCGCAGTTCTTCCCTGACGGCGTCGAGTTCTGCGGTGCGGTCGGCCAGCTTGGTTCCCAGGAGACTGTAGCGGTTGTTGATCTCGGAAAGTTGCTGCTGGACCGGGGACAGCTCTGTGAAAGGAAGACAAGTTTTAAGTAGAATCATAATTTTGAGCATTGAAATCCCAAAAGGATACACGTTAACATGCTGTAGGAAAGTTGGTCATTAAAAGGTTAAAAAAAAGAAGCGCGATGACGTCCACTTTTCGCTTACAATAAACACCATTTCAACAAAGTTTAATCTAGATTGTTAGTGACACATAAAAACTCAAGTATCAATGGCGTTAGATAATTCAAAGTCTTCGGCGAAAAGCGGAAAGTAAATTAAAGCTGTAGATTGAAAACTCTATAAAATAATTTACAGACCTTATTCGGTGATTTGATATTTTCATCCATAAAAAGATTTCAGTGTGCATATTTTTTTGTTTACCTAGTCCACATTTAAATAGGGAAAAACGATGATCTGACTTACCTTCAAGATGGAATCCATCTTGGCTGGATCGTCGTGAGGAGAATCCACTGGAAGTAGAGTGTGTGGAGCCGGGACTGACAAGGCCGTGGCCCTTGCTAGGGGATGGTGATCGACCATCTAATGTGCGGCCTAAAACAAACATATAATATTAGGAATGGTATATAGCTGATTTTTATAAGCGAATTTTTTGGTATTTTTCGAAGATGTTTGGTAGAACTTTCGTAAATAATAAATGATGTTTATTTCTGTAAGTATGTTTACACAAAAACTTTTACACGTCAATAATATGAGAAGAAATACCGAAACGAACCCGCGTTTCAATGCATGACAATTTAGTTCTATCCAACGTCATTGGATTTCTAAGATTAAGCACGGTAAATTAATTGAATAGTGAAAATATAGGTATTTTATTTGTGTCAGTCTAGATTCAAAAAAATACTTTTTTTTAACACTGACTTTTAACATGATTCCGATTCGAATTTTAATCACAACAAAAAAGTTTTTTCAAATCAAATTATTTATTAAAACGGTTGGAATATTAAAGGGAAGTTTTTAAATTCCAAAGTATTTTTTTCATCATAATGTTACTTACTTGGCGTCTGTCGTTTAGTAGGGCTGTAGATCTGCCTCTTCCTGTGCGGACTGTCGGCACGATCACCGCGAGTCAACGCTTCGTACACCGCACCAGCTTCGTTCACCTGATAAAAACAAACAAATTTAATTATGGAACAAGGTACTGAGAACAACCTACTGAGCTGAACTAATCTAAAAAGTAATATTGACTCGAAAAGAAGAAAAAAGGTCTAAATTAGGTCAACAATCCAGCAAATCGAAAGTGGCTACCGGTCGAGTAAAAGCATAATTATGTTACGTTAAGGTGAATCTTCAGTTGTAGCCCGCCAAATTGAAAAAGAAAAAACTAAATATTTCATATGAAAATACGTAGGTGGAACAAATCTCCAAAGTTTGACGATTGATATGAAATTGATGATAATTATTCAGTAAATATATCATTCCTAGTGTCGCGAATCGCATTTTGATCAACATACGACGTAAAACAGAGCTGCAATTTGCAAAAAAAAACAAAGAAAATTTGAATTTGGCGGGCTGTAGCCGAGGATTCACCTTAAGGCGATTTCTGCTGTGAACCCAACCTAGGGACAATGTTGAAATGGCTGAAAGAGCGTGTAATTTTTCTCGGAATATCTTTATGAAATCTTAAACCGAAATGTAACAATGTCGTATGACAGTAGAAAATAGGACTTAATAGGAAAACGCTGCTGCCAGGATCTCTGGCTTGGCTGGTAGTTCCCACTCATTTTCACAAAGTAATAGTTTTTTATCCGTGACATACCTTATCAATAGTGATAGAGAAGTCCCTGTACTCCTTAACCAGAGGTCTGAGCTCATCTTGCTGTTGTTTGATCACGTCCAGGTCTACGGCAACTGGTTGTAGGCGAGTTACGCGGCTCTCCATAGATTGGAGCCAGTCCAGTACCTGAAAAAAGTTGAGATTAGGTATGGTTTGACAAAATTTACATAGTTCAGTTAATGACATTAATTGTGTCCCCATTACACATACTAAATACATTTGAAAAGGGGCGACATGTATTTCCTTTTATATGAACCAAAGATAGGGCGGAACTTGGGAGGTAAATTTTAACTATCTGAGTCAAGAAAATATTAGGACAGAAAAATTCTCGCAAAGAGTTTCCATGCCCTTTGTACGAGTCTAATATCATAATATGGTTAAAATTAAATGATTGGATCGAATAGGTTGGTAAGCTGAATGCCTGTTTAACATAGTCCGGATAGGCAATAAAAAAAAAAAAAAACAGTTTTCAGAAAAAAAATGATAACTGCCCCGTTGGTGACGTTGTTGCAAACCCGTCTGCTGAGCGTGGGGATCCTGGGTTCGATTGCCAGGTCGGGCAAAAGTGTTATTGGGTTTTTACATTAGAAATTTCTCAGTAACAGCCCGAAGTTTGCAAGTCGGCGGTGTGATACACCGCTGATAGATGTCGGGACGTTGTATACATGATAGTTGCGCGGTAAACTCTGCTTGCGCGATGCAGGATTTTGCGTGACGTCAGTGTGACGTGTAGCTCGCATGTGGCGTTATAGATACCGTTGCAATACAATTTAAAGTAATTCTACTCACTTGTATCTTGAGCGACTCATACTGGTTCAGTTGGTCGGCTCTCTGCTTTGAAAGCTTCTGTTTCTCTTCTAGTGTCGCGTTGAAGTCACGCCACTGGTTCTCCAAAGCCTGAACGCAAAAGCATGATTTTTGAAAATGTTATGTCATTCGCAAATATGTTTATATTACAGATTATAGTGGACCGCTAATCAAATTATAGATTTGCGTCTAAAGATTTAAAAGATTTAATTTCATGTAAGTTAAGAAAATTAAAAAGCCAATAAAAGATCCTTCTGTGCAATGGAGTGCTACAAGTCAGTAAAACCATTTATTAATGATTTAAAAAAAACATATGTGCCGTTTACACGCGATACAACCTTCAAAAATGTGAATTTCAAGACTGTATAATGTATTCTATCTCACTCTCTCCCACGTTACATCCTATAGATGTATGTGTTTGTCTCTTTTTAATAAAGCTTTTTCGTTTCATCGAGTTTCAAATCACAACGGGGCTAAAGAAGTTTTCATTTAAAAAAATCGTGATTACAATCATTTTATTTATGTATTACCTTCATCCTGTCACGAATAACGTGTGTGTCGGTGACGTCCTTCTTAGAGATCAATTGCTTGCCATTGCGAAGACATTCTTCCAACAACGGCATTTGTTTGTCTCTGCGAACGAAAAGTATGGGTTAAAAATGTAACTATAGAAAGGATATAATTAGCATAAAGGTTTTTTTTTTCATTGGACAGGCTCGTTTTCCATCTCTATTTAAGGTGCAAATAATCAAATACTGGCCACCCATATTCATAATTCATTAATCAACATTATTTATTACATTCATTAAAACAATCCAAAAACAATCTTAGAAAAAGTTTTTTGGCCCGCAGGTCTCCCAAATAAACTAAGTAATTCTCACCTGTAATTGGCCAACTGTGCAAGTCTTCCGCCCAGTTCCTCAGCGGGCAACCTGACGAGCTCCCGGGTGTCGGCCTGCTCCAACAGCTGCGCGTGCGCCGCGTCCAGCGTGGCGGCCTGACCCGTGAAGTGGGCCAGCGCCGAGGATACTTCTTCGAGGAATTCGCTGCGTTTTAATGAACGTTCGACTAACTTTTCGTATCTGCGGAAGAAATAACATAAATTATTTTTTACTTTGTTGTTATTGGGTTTTTCCATCTGGAATTTCTCGGTAGCAGCCCGGAGTCTGGATTTGTGCCCGGTTGATGGTAATAGGTTCGCCCCCTATTACATGGGACTTAAACATAACTGGCGAAATGTGGGTGTGCTATAGGTACACCTCTGCCTAACCCTTCTGGGAATACAGGCGTGATTTTATGTTATGTTATGTTATTTTTTACTTAATATTTAGACAGACACAGTATTATTTGAGATATTGTGTTTAGTTCGTGTTATCAAACCCATTCAAGTTCAGTTTTTTGCTCCAAGGAACTAAAGAAGTTTTTTGTACAAACTCAAAAAAATAAACATGTTAGGATTAATTAAATCTAAATAATTGCTGGATGAAAATAGTATTCTGCTATCTACTTATGATATTGCGATTGAAAAGTTTAAATAAACTCAACAAAATATTAAATCCTCAAAATCGTACCTGGCATAAATATCATCAGCTCTCTGCTCCAACTTCTTCGCAATCCTAGCGTTAGATGGCGTGAGTGCAGCTTGGCGAGCGCTGGCCAACAGTTTGGCCAACGTTGGCCGCCTGGCTTCCAACTCGGTAATAGCGATGCGTTGTTCTCGCACTTGCTCATCTAAACGCTCGCGGATCAGGGACGCTGGTTTTTGTTGGTTCCTGAAAGATAAGAGTTGGTTATTGTATGTTTGCGTTCGATATTCATACGGACTTTGAATGGTTTTTGATTCTTACTGTTTTAACCAACTTCAAAAGACGAGGACGTAATATAATCGACGCGTTTGTTTTGATACAAAGTTTCGAACCTGTTGCCGGGCTGAGTGGTTCTTCAGCAATTAATTTCTAGTCCCATTAGACTTGTCTCATTAAATCGAAAAGCTTAATTAAGTTTAGAAGATGAATAGAGAGCGAGCGACAACTGTAGCAAACAGTAGTTGTCTAGCAATAACAACAAATTGCGAACTAATACAACAGAGCCGCGTCTAGTTCTGAACAGCTGGCCTCTACGGAGCCCGTGATATCTAAACTATCATTGTACTCACTTGAACAGGCTCTCGGCCTGCCCCACCCAGTGCGCTTGCGTCTCCGCCGCATCCTGCAGGCCCTGGCACTGCAACAGAGCCGCTTCTAGTTCGGAACAACGGGACCCCACGGCGTCCGTGATGTCTTTGTAGCGTGACGTCAGGTCTATGACTGGCACCTCCAATGAACGGATCTCTGATGGCGTTAGGTTGCCTTCCAGGGATTTGACTAGTTGTTCGCAGGCCTGAAAAGCGGTAAACATTTAGTTTTTGCTATATCTAGTAAGTTATTTTCATTCAGTAAGAAATACAGGGTCAAATTATATTAGCTAGGGAAACTTGGCAGATGTGATGTGAAGTTTTTTATTTGGGGTCAACGACCTTAGGTGGTGTGGTTACTTGAAATATCAGTTTTTTTTGTGTAAACTTAACTGACGTGATAAAGCATCGATACCAAAACACGATGAACCAAAAAAAAAAAAAGAATTTTACAAAGTTGTAATGTACTGTCATGTATGTAATTAACATTATCATGACGTCAAGCCTGGTATAGTAGTTAGATATGCATCTAGTACAATCACATTTCGCAAGTTATGTTATAACCAGAGATCGGATATTCGAATGCATATTTACCTATTTTAGCTATGAAATTATGGAAACGGCATCCAAATTTTTTTTTTTTGTAAAAATATTACCCGGGATGCCAGGAACATTGTCAATCCATACCTAGTTGAGTGAAAAAGACTAAGAAAAAAATACTAAAGAGAAGAGAAGAAGAATAGAAAAACACAAGAAGATATGGAAGAGACTTCTAAAAAATTACTTATAAAAATACAACCCGGGATTCTTGGATTGCATAACTATTCAGATGCGTATTTATTTAAAATTAATGTTTAACTCCCCATGCAAATATGTGTATGTAGGGTGTAAGAGGAGGGGTAGTGTGTGTTAGTTAAAGTTAAGATTTTTTCAATACAAAATCGCATTCCATATTAGCCAACATCGCAAATCTAAGTGAATATGCATCCGAATATCCGATCTCTAGTTATAATTGCAAAGTGATAGAGGCCTACAAAATACACTGTAATTAATACTCACATCTCTAGCATTATCAATAAGCCGTCCTTGCGAGATGATCTCGTTGTGTAGAGTCTTAGCCTTGGACAGCTGCGACTCGACGGCGCGCGGCTCTCCGCCCACTGGCTCTGAGAGTACTGAGCGTACTTGTGGCTCGGTCTGCAGGGAAACATTTACAGGTTAATATCATGAAATGATATACTTATTATAGAAATATACAGATGGTGATTATGAAGGAAAAAGATTTGCATTTATTTTCAAAAATATGCCTTTGCAAATGGCATCTGAAACAGTTTCTGCGGTCAGATTTATACAGCAACAGTATATGACAACAAGTTAATTATTTATTAAACATATGATTTAATAAAACTTTTACCTTGATGCTTTACATTGAAATTTCTCATTCATTGGTATACTAGCTTACCATAGTCAAGGTAAAAGTTGCTGCTCAAATGGTGCAAAAGCGATAGACGAAAATTAACCTTATTATTAAGGACATACCTCACTAATCCACCTGCCAGCCCTCTGGAGAGCATCATGATAGTGTCTGGTGACGTCAGCGGCACCTCTCAGCCTATCCTGTAGTCTTTGAGCTCTCGCACAAAGGTCTGCGTGACGTCTTCGTGCGGAACCCGCGCCTTCACGCACGCCGCTCTCACTGCGAGGTGCGATGTGCGACAGGCGGGATGGTAAGGAGGTACGGTACTCGTTGAGGATTGAGAGGAATTCCTGTGGAGGGTAATGGTGTTTTACTAACATGCAAATACAAAAATATACTTAAATTAGATAAGGTTACAGATCATAGGGCCTAGGCAAATGGCATCCGCTTCGGAGCGATTCTATTTCTACAATCGCTATCGTTTCCGCTAATGTTTCCATCATACGAATCGAAAATTTGCGATAACCCTTGTCAAAATATTCGTGGAAAATATTCCAACGTTTTCGAAAAAAAAAACTACGCTTGTTTTTCTACTTTTAATAGTTTTAGAATAGTAATCTATACTAATACTAAAGCTAAAGGTTTTGTTTGTTTGAACGCGCCAATCTCTGGAACTACCAGTCGGAATTGAAAAAATATTTTAAAAACATCAGGCTACGTCCCTTAGGACCCGAGCAAAAACAAAAAAGTCAGAACGAACGCCAAGCGAAAATGAAGTAACAGCGCGAGCGGGCGATAGGATGCGACGCGGTGGGTCTGGCCGGAATTTCACGCGGACGAAATCGCGGACATAAGCTAGTGCTTTATAAGTGGCACAGTTTACAACAGGATTTTCAAATCAAAATAAATAAGAAACGAACAGTACAACTATTTTCTTAATGTCCTTCGGCAAACTGCGTGTTGTCGACTTCCATGTCGAATGAGAGCGTCCGGTCTGCACCAAGTGCAACTTTGCAACTGATAGAAATCCGACGACCGACGAAACACGAAGTTTCCCGAGGGACTTTAAGAAAATAGTTGTACTGTCCAACATTTTACAAATACCAGATGGAATCATACTGAATACATTGACACTGATAACATCGAAGCTCTTAAACTAAAATATCTATTATTTATGTGAAAAGTAGACTTTATACGGTAGCGAACGGCGGCGGCTCATCCTCTTTTTTGACTGCTAGTAACAGCCTCAAAATAGACTAAAAAGGCTACTGAAGCTTGAATAAATCGTTAATTCAACAAACCTTGCTCTCGTCCACAAACTTCTGCGCGGACATAGTAATGAACCTGAGGTCAGCCTGGTGCGCGATGACGTCAGACACAAACTCTCTCACGTCCTCGCTCTGGTCGGGTAAAGAGTTCAGTTTGGATAGCGCTGCTTCCTTGTCTTCTAGCGTACGGTAAGCGCCTTCCATCCAAGTGTTGAAGGCGTTTAGTTCGTTGCTGTGGAGACGAGGGTAATTTACAATTTATTGAGAAATAATTTGTTCGATCGAGGGCCAGAATATGTTATCTTATCCATACTAATATCTTCATCATAAAACATAGTTATTATTAAGGGGGATGCGCTAAGGTAGTCCGCGAAATTCAAATTTACTTACGTTTTTTTGCAATTTGCAGGTCACTGTCCGGTAGTATGTTGATTAAAATATGATTCTAGGCCGTATCAAATATAAGAAAATTTGAATTTCGCGGGCTACCGTGGCGAATCCCCCTTAAGGTTCTCTGTGAGAGATCGCCTTCTGCGACAAGACCGCATATTGTACACTAGTTTTAAATATGTTCGGCCTTTTTCGTTTTATGTAATGTGCGATAAAATACAATAATAAATATTGTCAAATATAAAATTGAAGTACTAACCCGAACTTTCCAAGCTCATCTCTGGCGGCTGCCAATCGTCGCAGCATCTTGTCACACTTGTCGCTGCACTTGTCGCAGCGTTGTTTGAGCTGTCGCACGCCACGCTCCAGTGCCGCCACCTGGTGGGGACAGGTGAATTAGTGACATGGACAATGGAGGAACATGTTCATTGGGGCGAAACGACGCGTTTGAGACAATAGGTCTTTCATATTACATATGCCAGTGCGTCCTGCCCGTTATAACATACGGTGCTGAAACGTGGAGACTGACTGTCAGGCTAGTCCGCAGATTTAAGGTCGCTCAGCGCGCTATGGAGCGGGCTATGCCCGAAGTTTCTTTGAAGAAATTATCCGGAAAAGAACCGGAATTACCGACATAGCTTGCAGAGTAAGCGAGTTGAAGTGGCAGTGGGCTGGCCATGTTTGTCGAAGGGCCGATGGCCGGTGGAGCGGACGAGTCCTAGAGTGCAGACCGCGTATCGGCAAACGTAGCGTGGGACGCCCCCCAGCTAGATGGACCGCCGACCTTAAATAGGTAGCTGGGACAGACTAGATGTCCAGCTGTGGACTGGGATGTGAATGAGCAGGTGGTATTATGGAAGATGCTAAAGGATATTGTGTGAGATAGTTGGATATTGTCTTTGGTCTTTGGACATCAAGAAAATATAGACAACGTTGTCAAACTTTTAACGTTTTAAGTACGAGGCTTTTGGCTACTTTTTATTAGTGTATGTATGTATTTTGCCTATAATGTTTTTTTTGTATTATGCGTGTTGTTTGTGCAGAATAAACAAATTTTCTTTCTTTCCTTTTATACTCGATCCATTTCATCGGTATACAAGTCAATTAGTTTTGTAGACAATGGAGGAACTTGTTGAGTTAACTTCAATGAGCAGAACGGTGTAATTATCAGGTGTATTTCAAACAATCGGTGTTTGGGATTATATTGTGATGCGTATAGGTTCCTATGTTTGATACTGGTCCTATTGCGTGTTAACACGTGTTCGGGTCTCATAAGCAATTATTGTAGCCCCCCCCCCCCCGTATAGGTACCCCAACTATAAATTCACCCTTGAAAAGTTATACATTTGTCCCCCAGTCATGATTTCAGGTCCGATTGTGTCCTAAACTTATCAGAGATAAAATGATCTTGAATAAGGCCGAATATTCTCCATAAACTGGCCATTAGTTTACCTCATGAGGAGCCAGCACATCCCCGCCGGAGACGAGCAGCTGTTTGGCCTGGTCGGCGCACGCGGACACCTGGCGCTGGTGACTCTCCAGGTCATCCTTGATCAGCTGGAAATTATATTATATTGTTAGTATGCAGTTGCAATTTGAAGTTCAAAAGTGCCTTTTATGTGCTTATTTGAAATAAATGATTTGACTTTGACTTTGCAATGCAAAAAGGGTAGAAAATAGAATCACTATAGTTTTAAAATATGTCTCCAATTAGACACAGCTCAAACAGCCAGTTCTGTCACGACATTCCTTGATCGGCAGCTGAAATTTTCATTGATCACAATGAGTACACATGCTTATAGTATTTGAAAGGCTCTAGTGTGATTGTGTACTTTTTTCAAGATTTCTGAAATGCTATTTTGGCTTCATTTTATTCAACCAATCGTTAGCGCTAACATTACAGGATTTGTCAGCAGATTTGCTGATCTGGCTTTCAGCTGCACGATTACTGACTAATGCGTGCACTGACTGGACAGGTCCACTTAATCTGTGTGGTTCTTTCTTCAAAAGACCCTTTCAGACACAAATCTACTGACAAATCATGCCTTCTCAGAGTAGTCAGATAGGATGCAGACCTCATCTAGTTTAAAAAATATTATTGACGTGTAAAAGTGTTTGTACAAACTTACTTACAGAAATAAAATCATTTATCATTTATCAATAGCCAACGAAGTGTTTCTTTCTTAGCGAAATAGAAGAAGCTACTGTACCTTCAGAATATTAATCTGGTTACGAAGCTCATCCATATCTTCCTTAACGGCTTCTTGGTTCGCAAGCCTCTCTTCAACGACCGCGATCCACTCCAGCAACTTAGACAACGTCTCATCGCAAAGCCTGTATTTCTCTTCTACTGCTTGCTACACACAAAATAAACACATCAGTATGTATACAACACAGTTGGTAGTACATATATTTACATCGCTCTTAGAGCTCAATAGTGCATCTATACTACGGCAATTGTACAATGCATGTCTATCTACTCTGTGCATCACTTGAAAACAAGTGACTGTAATAATTAAATACGTTTTAGAATCTGTACATGACATTTTTCAGTCGAAGTAAATAAGGTTTTTTACACAGACGTTTTGCAAGTTTTAGGCAACTATAGAAAATATTTACATTGATTTAAATTACTGCATTAAAATAACGAACAATTCAGAAAAATGTTAGGAACTGTCGCAATTTTAATGCATTCGATTCTCAAATAAAAATAAAGTTTATATGAACTCGTCTTTTCATTGCAAAACGTTAACACATGCCCCATGAGATAACTTGCTCATGCAGACCAGTAGAAAACCTGAAAAAAAGCTAATATTGAACAAAATCTACGCAGACAGGAAGCGAAGTCGAGAAACATCTTCAAACGAGAGGCGACGACAGACAGCCAAGGAACACAGAGCATGAGAATGACAATAAATTCACAACAGGACCGAAAGTTGCGAACGATTAACAGAAAGAATCATGCGAAGCGTAGCATGCAAGCAGTGAAAATATATTGGAGCAAATGTCAGAAATATTGTGAATAGTGATTTAGATATTTTTCTTGCAAGTGTATGGAGATTTTATAGAAACATCCCATGCATAGTGAAAAAGGATGGTCCATTATAACCTCAAAGCACACTACCGCTATTGTCGCGGCCAGTTTAAGAACTAAATCATTGCCAGTTCAAATATTTCTGATGTTTGCGTAAAACATTTGCGCTTATGGTATCAACATCTTCCGATATTATCTTATAATTAATGTTTGTATTAGAGTTATTTGTTAAAATAGGAATAAAAATAAGTTAAAGAATACCTTGTTGAAAATCTGAAACTTTGAAAGAGTATTTTTGAACAGTAAAAGTAAGAAAATAAATAAAAGTATTCATGAAATGTAAACGAAGTATTAAAGTCAAGAATTTACACGTATAAACGTCGAACGTATTTTACATTTAAATAAAAAAATAAAATGTGAATTCATTTCTTTTAACCCTTTAATTGTCAGTTAATTCACTTTGAGTACAACTTCATAAAGGTTTCAAACAAAATATTTACAGAAAAACACTTTAATAAAAGTGTACTACGGAAACACAGACCGTTAGAGAGTTAAACATTAATCGTTTCAAAAATAATTAAAATGAAGCCACATTAACCGTTAATACGTTTAGCTTAAGTTAGACCAAGTATATGACATGCCAGACAAATGACTGTCGGTTGTCATACGTAACATACGAATAAACAGTTTGAAAGCACTACATGCACTTAACAAGAATGTATTGCTAGAGTTTAGTAATACCAAACATATGACAACTAACGGCATTAGTCTTCATGTCGCATACATCAGGCAACGTAAGCTAAAAATATTACCAACTTTGAATCTTGTAAATTAAGACGATAATGAATAAATACTACCTTCCGTGTTTGTGTGTTGAAAATGTTTTACCATTTCGATATTGTGAATGTTTGCGATTATCCGCCTTATATCAACGTCACAAGAGCATAGCTTTGTTCATGCATTCCAAAACATGTGAGCACGGGTTCCAAGGAATGAGTATGTCGTTCGAGTTTGAACTCTAGGAAAATCTAAAACGGAGGGGACCAGCAGTCATAGTACACTGGTTTTTAATGGAAGCGAACATAATAAAGCTGAAAGGTCGGCAGGCCCTCGGACCCACCATCGCGACCTCAAATTCTTAGCACAATATGAATGGGAGGTTAGGTATTTGGCGAAACGGTGATGGTTCTTTATATCGTCGTTAATATGATCCCTCACAGGCAAGCATTCACGATTTAGCTCAAAAGGGTTCTTTAGCATCGCAGGCAACGGCTGGAAATAAAAAACAACATACATCGAGCCTTAGTACAATGTGGTAAGCACACTTCATAATCACCAGTTCTTCAGCGAAAAACTAGCGATTGATGAGCGCTCTAACCTAAAATAAGCATTTAAGGACAACACAAGGCACTGAAGTTTCACACTACGTTTTAAGCTCAATTTCTCGTCTAAAGAAGTGGAAAGCTAACTTTACTGAAATCAAAAATGTAAGTGAATAATATAGTATGTATAAGTGCTGTCACTACTTTGAAAGAAAATATCTATTTATTTAAGTCTAATATGTTGTATGTTATATCGACTAGTGTAGGCCACAATGTACACAACTGTGACATCACCAGATTTGCTGAACAACCCCGAAAGTCGACACTAAAGTCCGGTGGGTCGTGCCATGCCAATGTTTAAGCCAAACGCTTTAGATAGAGATCACCTTCTAAGAACGGAAATAGGAAGATGTAAAGCAACACCTTTGCTCGATAGAAGCACAAAGACAAAAGCGAAATTGAAATAACTTACCCTTGTTTCTGCTGGCAGCAAGTAGCCCTTCTTCAGAGCTTTGACTAAGTCCAAACTGATCGATTTGACTGGATCTATGGTGAGCCTGCCTTCGACGGGATCAACTAGTTTCTGTTCTATTGCTTGTACCAATGGACATATCTTTCCTGTCTCTGGGTCTTTGACGACAGTACTCGACGGGTCTACGATTCCTTGTGCGATCGCTTCGCCTAAGTTCAACCTCTTTCTATCCATCACACTTGTGGTAATGAATGGATCGTTAAGCGCTCCGGTTGTTGGGTTGTAAATACCGAAGTTCAAAGTTTCTATCAAGCTGAAGCTCTTCTTAGGAGTTATGAGGAGCCCGCTTTCAATGGCAGCCGTTAAGGTGTTAAGTTTAGAGGTCTCTGTGTCTAGAATGTTGCCCTTTTCGGCATCCATAAGGCCTTTACGGAATGCTTCAGGGAGTTTTACGAGCCTCTTCTTGAGATTATCTTTTATGAGCGCTGTGTCTGGGTCTATGTAACCTAATGCGGCAGCGTCTCTGATTGACAGCACTTCGTTGGAATGTGGATCGGTGAATCGAGCGGTAGCTACATTCAAGTGACCGTCTTCAATTGCTTGCTCAAACGTTAGAGGTTCGCGGACGTACACAATCAAACCATTTTCAAAGACGAAGCAAAGCGTTTTAGCCCGATTCTGAGTGTCGAACGACCCTTTCGCATTTTTATCGATGATGCCCTCAGTGATGCCTAATTTTAATGGAATGTATTTATTCTTATGAGGATCTTTGATAACAGCCGTTTCGGGATCGATAAATTCGTATTTTATGGCTTCGTCTAATGTGAACTCCCTAAGGGTTGGTTCTTTAGAGGCTGAAGAGTCTGATACGTATCTCCTAGTCACAGTTTGTGAGGTGATAGGTTGGATAACAGTAACAAGAAGACCTTTGTCGAAAGCGATATCTAAACTGTAAGATTTCTTGGCTTTTGTGTCAATGACCCTACCCTTGGTGACGTCTACATCACCTTGTTGAATAGCGGCAGGTAGAGGTTTGAATTTGTTTGTGAAGTTGTCCTTGACAACAGTAAGATCGGGATTCAAAAGGTTAATTTCTATAGCTTTGTTAATATCAAGGAATTCGTTGGTACTAGGATCAACAATTTTACCGTTATCAGCTCTGAAAAGACCATTTCTAATGATCTCTTCGAGGCTCAAATTTTTCTTAGCCGTTACTACAAGACCGCGGTGTTTAGCGTCTAGCAGGTTAATTTGATTTCCGTTTGGTAAGATATAAATGCTGTTTTCATCGTCGACAACACCATTTTCTATTGCTTCGCTTAATTTGATGTATTTACTACTTGGAATATGTTTTACTAATGACGTTTCTGGGTGAATTAGTTCCTCGACAATAGCCGTTTTTAGAGAGATTGGCCTGTCGGAAACTGGATGTATAAATGCTAGCTCGTTTATGCTATACATATTCATGGCTAAGGTTTCATAGAGAGTGAATCCAGCGCTTTCAATATCTACGATGAGACCTAAACTCATTGCTTCAGACAGATAGATCTGGACATCAGAACCTGGCTCGTGGAATTTGCCGCTTCTCCTGTCAATAATCTCACTGCGACAACAATCACCTAATGATAAAGGTTTTTCAGATTTCTTATCGAAATAACAAAGATATTTTGGACTAATGATGGACCTTCTGATGGCTTCATGCAAGGTGATCTTGCGGTTTGTCGCTGGGTCGATTATTTTACCGGTGCTGTCATCGTACAAACCTTGGTGTAACGCACGTTGGAGGCTGATAGGCGCTTTACTATCTACTAACAAACCTATTTCGAATGCTTTACGCAGACTGATTTCTTCATTATCGCTGTTGATGTTTCTAATCTTGCCGGTCTGGTCATCAATGACTCCAGTTTCTAACGATTCTGGTAAAGTAATCTTGTCCCATTTGCCTAGCCTGTTGTCTAAGATGTGAACGGAGTGAGCATCGACCAAGCCCATCCTAATTGCTTCCACCAGAGTGTACTTCTTACCACTCTGTGGATCCATGAAAAGTCCTGTGATTTCATTGTAAACGCCTTTTTCAAGTGCTTCAATGAGAGACATTGGTTTACGAACTTCAACAAGGATTCCTCTCTCGAAAGCTTCGCGGAAGTCAATGTTTTCGTCACCTAACCTAATTGTGCCTGTCCTACTATCAACGATTCCCCGGTCTACTGCAAATTCGAACGGGATTACTTTACCAGCGGCGTGTACCAACGTAGACTGTGGATCAATTAAACGTTTCTTAATAGCCCTGTCAGTCGGTATCTTTTCCTTGCTCAATGGATTAGAGAACTTGCCAGTTTTAGGATCGTAAAAGCCTTTGAATACGGCTTCCGGTAAGCTAAGTTTACGTTTAGCTGGTACAATTAAGCCGCGCTCCGAAGCGTCTGTAAGGGAAATCTTGTCGCCGAATATAGGATCTCTAACTTTACCTTCTTTAGAATCAATAATACCGACTTTGATGGCATCCGCTAATGAAATGATTTCACCAGTAACAGAGTTCCTAACAGTCAGAGCTTCAGGGTTTATGTTACCAATCTCGATCGCGTCTTGAAGAGTCATTGTCACGTCATTTATGGTCAAAAGACCTGTTTCTGGATCGTAGAATCCTTGCACCAAACCTTCTTGTAAAGTCCAAGGTTTCTTATCACTAAGCAGATATCCTTTGTCACACGCGTCTTTAAGATTACATAGTGGGGAAGTGATAATACCCTTTTCTAAATCTATTAGACCAGATTGAACTGCCTTAGCGAAAGGTACGACTACTTCAGATTTGTCATCTTTAATCTTGACATCAGATGGATCTACTAGTTTATCTTTGATAGCTTCTTTCAATGTAATTAATTGTCCCGTTTTAGGGTTCATCACTTTTCCGGACTCGGGAGAATAATATCCTAATTCTATAATATCAAATAGAGAGAATGTTACGTCCTTGGTTGCGACCAATCCCTTCTTTAATGCGTCGTCTAATGGAATGTCTTTACCAGTCTTTTTGTCCCTAATTTTCCCAGTTTCTGGATCAATAAGTTTTGTTTCGAGGGCTTCAGAAAGAGGGATGAACTTCTCTGTTGCAGTGTCCTTAATTTCAGAGATGGTTGGATGTACAATATTCCTCTCAACCGCATCCCCAACAGTAACTAATTGCTCAGTTACTTTGTCCTTTATTTTTCCCGTTTTAGGTTCATACATATCATTGTCAATGACCGCCGCGATGGAAATAGGTCTACGAATAACAGTGATGAATCCACGTTGGATAGCTACAGATGTTTCAATTATTTCCTGCGTTTCTATAATGGTTATGACTCCCTCGTGAATTTCTATAATATTACGTTCAATAGCGTCTGATACTGTGATGATCTCGTTAGTACGGGGAACCTTGATTAGTAGTGATTCCTGATCGACTAGTCCCTTTTCAATGGCTTGTCCTATTGGCACTAACGCTCCGGTATTAACGTCTTTAATTTCTCCCGTTTTCGGGTTATACAGGCCTTGCTCTAACGCCGATTCGATTGTTACTTGTTCTGGAATAGAAACGTCCTCGGGTTTTTCGACTACCCATCCTAACTGTACACATTTTAAGAAAGGTACGCGTTTACCGGTCTTAGGGTTAACCATGTGGCCTGTTGTTTTGTCAATTATCGGCCTAGCAATAGCTTCATCAAAAGAAATGTAATCATCCGATTTAGAACCTAAATCTTTTACTAATATAGATTCTGGGTCGAAGATCTGTAGACCGTAAACGAGTTCTTCGAAGGAGATTTTAGCGCCGGTTTCTGGATTAAGGAATATCTGTTTTTCGATATCATAAACGCCCATTTCAGATAGTTCTTCTGGAGTAATCCTTTGAGAAATAGCAACGGTATAACTAGGTTTGACTTCTCTGACTACAACGCAGTTCTTAGAGAGTACATCAACTGGGGCGAACCTACTTATTTGTTCCTGTTCTAACGAGTCTTGTACGGTTAGCGGAGACTCAATGCCATTTACAATTATCCTACAAACCTTAGGTTCAATTTTACCTTGAGCAATCGCGTCAATTAATTGAATGTTTTCATAAAGAGGTTTAACAGGTTCGGTTTTCTCTTTAGTTACATTTTGTTCGGTAATCTCGTCAATCACTCTCAAAGGCTGTCTTTCAGCATCGATTAGCATCGCAGAAATAGATTTGCCGTCATGAACTGTAGTTGGAGTTGTTTTACCTAATTCTATTAATTTCTGTTCAACGGTGGTAGTAGTAATTTCAGAAAGAACAGGTTTGGTGAACTCTGTTGTCTGAGTAATTACGAGTTCACCTGGACGTGTGGTTGTTTGTGTACTAGTGTAATGTTCAACTACTTGTTCAGAGTAGGTCACACCTGTAGTTACGTCAAATACTTCAGTTGTCATTCTGTCAGGAGTCTGTGTCTTGATCATTTCCTCATACTTCTTATAAGTATCAGCGTCGACAAGACCTCTCTCTCGTGCTTGTTCTAATGGAAGCTTCTCGCCTGTCTTAGGGTCAACAATGACAGCGCTCTTTACTACTTGAACTACTTTAGCTGCTGCTAAGATTGGCGCACCAACTACAGCTATCAAGCCTAACTTTGCAGCATCAGCGATACTCATCTTCTTACCTGATTTATCTTTAACCTTTCCAGTTTTACTATCAACAACTCCCTTGTTGATAGCTTCATTCAAAGTTATTTCTTTGCCTGTCTTAGGTTCAATTACCTTAACAGTTTCTGCGGGTACAATACCTCTGTTGACAGCTTCCAATAGATTGTCAGCAACGCCTTCCTTAGTGGAAATAACAACTGAAGTGTTTGGATCGTATATAACGCCAGGAGCTACCTCTAAAGGCTTCTCAAGTTCAAGTTCTTTTCTTTCAAATTCTATGGATGTGTCTTTTGGACTTTGTTGATCCTTTATCTTTTCAGGTTTTGCTTTCGGTTCTTTGACTGCCTGTTCTGGCTCTGTTGGCGATAAACCTTTAGGGAGTCCGCTATCTTTGACTGGTTTTCCACCCTTCTCGCTGTCTGGAGACACTCGGTATTCTCTGGGTGTCTGAATGTCATCCGTTTCATCTGGAGCTTCAGTGACCTGATATTCTTGTGTTACAGTTTCAGTGAAGTCAATAGGTCCACTGGTTTCTTCTGTAACTACTTGGTATGAAGTTGATTGATTCTGAGTTACTTCTACTGTAGTAAATGTAGACGATGACGAAGTTATAACTGTGCTGCTTTGTTCACTAAAGTATTCTGATGTAGTAGTAGGTTCAGATCTGGAAACAGTTGTTTTAACTGTTGTAATAACCTCTTGCCCATCTGGAGTAATGTCATGTATTTCTTCAATGGTTGGCCCATCGTCGAATTTCGTGAAATGATCGTAATCAGCTTTTGGACTTGGCTCTTCTGGTTTGTGTGATGGTTTTAACTCTTCTGGTTTATCGTCGGGCTTAACTTTATGGACCTCGGGACCTGAAGAACTAACTACAGTTGTTTTTTCTTGGACAACTGTTTTGCTTTCCCCTGTTGGCGTCTTATTCTTTTCTTTTAACTCTGGTTTAGATTGATCTTTAGGCAAATGAGCTTGCGGTTCATTTGGTGAAAGGTCCTCCGCAATATCAAACACGGATTTAGTTACACTAGTCTTGGTCACGGTTATAATTTGCTCATCACCCGCAGTAGTTTTTACGTACTCTTGTAAAACTGGTTTTTCTTCAAACACGACGTGTTCCATATCCCTAATTGGGCTAGGTTTTTCTATTACAGGTTTAGTTTGACTGTCCAGATCTTTAAGAGCTGATTCGATAGGTTTCTTCGGCAACTCTGTCACGACAGTAGTCTTTTCACTGGCAACTGTTTTACTGGTCTTTAAATCAGGTTTGAGTTCTTCAATCGGTTTAGGCTTTTGGGTTTCTTTTTGTGTCTTAGAAGGAACTTCTTCAGGTGTTGAATCTTTACCAAATACAATAGTTTTCTTTTCGATGGTAATTTCAGTTGCAGTTGCTTCGGTTGCGTCCTGCCCCGAAACTAGTTTTTCTAGTAATTCATATTTCTCCGGAAGTTTGCTTGAGGGCTCCGTACCGTGGACTACAGTTTTCTTTTCAATTGTGACTGTTTTGACTGCTGTTGTCGGTGATGATTCTTTGTCCCATGGTGATCGTGGAGATGATTTTTGAGGTTTATCGTCGAGTTTGCCTGGTTGAGGAACCTGGTCTTTTGGTTCTGGTTTCTTATCTTTGCCTAACGGTTTCTTATTTTTGTCTAGTTCATCCGGTTCATACCTTGTTGTTTTTTCCGAGGTGGCGATACGACTGGGTTCTACGGCTTTTTCCTGTTTAGTCTGCATAATCTTGCTTGTTACTGCCTTAGCTCCTTGTACAACAGCCATGCCTGCTAGCACTGGAGCAGCGACCACAGCTATCAAGCCCATCTTGGCAGCGTTTTTAATATCAACTGCCTTGCCTGTCTTAGGTTCTCTCAATTTTCCAGTCTTCTTATCAAGTAATCCTGTATTTAGTGCTTCTTTGAGAGTTACTGGTTTTCCAGCCTCAACATTGTAAATAACTGAGTCAGGATTGATAATCTTCTTGTCAAGAGCTTCTTTAAATGTAAGTACTTTATTAGGTGATTTTGGATCTCTGAACTTTTGGGTCTTCTCGTCAAACAGCAGTTCAAATGCCTCGTTAAGGTCTAACATTTCCAAAACTTGTTTTTGGGGACTTGATTTAGCCGACTCTGATGGTACTTCTGTATTCAACAACCCGCTAGTAACGGCTTCAGAAATAGTAACAGTTTCACCAGTTTTAGGATGCGTAAATGTGCCTGTCTCAATGTTAATGTATCCCAGGTTCAGTGCATCTTCAAAACTAATGTTAGTATCGTTGGTGATAAACTGTTCTTTGTTTGTCTGTTCATCTCTAATAATACCTTGGCGGCGAGCTTCGTCAATAGATATTATTTCACCTGTCTTAGTATTTTGAACTTCGTTTGAATTTACAAGTACGTAGTCAGCAAGAAGTTCGATCATCTTAGTTGTAACAGTATGCTGAGACGTGAACGTTTCAGTGATTGTGGTTACAACACCGGTTGCTTGCATATCTGTCATTGGTTTGATAGCCAGTAGACCTTGCTCCAAAGCCTTGTTTAAAGGAATGACTTCTTTAGTCTTGGGATCGGTAAACGTTGCATATTTCAAGTTAACAGCTCCTTTATCTAAAGCTTCTACGAGTGTTATAGTTTCTGATGTTTGGGGGTAAGGAATACCCATAATCAAATCTTTTTGAATAGCATGACCCACAGGTGTCATTTCACCTGTTAGGGGATGTTTCATTTCTCCAGTATGTGGGTTTATAAGATTCTTTTGAATAGCAATGTTAAGTGTCATGGCTGCTGGTGGAATATCAATGACCGGCTTGATTTCAGAATCAGGGAACACCTGAGCGTTTACCGCTGATACGAAATCAAGAGGACCGTCAGTAGTTTTGACGACATTTTTGTCATTATCGATAATATTTCTTTCAATTGCTTCAGCCAATGTGATCTTTTTACCAGGTGCGATGGTAATGCTAGATAAAGGATCAATAATATCGCAAATGATAGCTTCTCTTAATGTCAAGAGGCTTCCGGTTTCAGGGTGAACTATTTTTCCAGTGAGTGGGTCCAAGAGTCCTTGTTCCAAAACTTCTGGAATAGAAAGACTCTTAGCTAACGGGATTAATACTTCATCCTGACCTTCAACATCTAGAATTCCTCTCTTTAGAGCTTCTTTGATGGTAAGCACATCACCACGTACGGGGTCAACAATGTGGCCCTTGTTTTCATCAACTAAACCCTTCTCAATTGCTATTTCAAGATTAATTGGTGAACCATTTTCATCTTTGTAAACTTTGACGGCTTCTAAAATTGTAGCTGTTTCTTTGTCTATCAAGCCTTGTTCGACAGCCTCGAGAGGAGTGACGACATGTTTCCTAAGTTTTTGTAATACTACAGGTTTTGCTTCTAGAACGTGTCCTTCAGGGGTTTGCTCCCTACCAATATTTACTTTATACCTAGGCTTACTAGTAGGTGATGTCTTAGTAATTTGTATTACATCAGACGGCCGTGTTTTTGTTTTATCAGTGGTTATAGTAGTTTCAATAACTCTTCTGTTGTCAGCTGAAAGACTATTTTGTATTGCTTCTACGGTTATGAAACCCTCAGAAACTGCCGCGCCTACTGATACAGGCTTAGTGACCTGTGACACTGTAACTGTGCTTGTCCCTGAGACTGTTTTACCGGTTCCAGGCTGCATCAAGATTTCTTGTTGTTTAATAGCCAGAGCATCCTGATATATTTTGTAAGTAATAGGATCTACTATGCCTCTTTCATACGCGACTTCAATAGGCAGTTGTTCACCTGTTTTTGGATCGACCACCATAGTAACCATTTTTTCAGGTGTAGTTACACTAGAAACTTGAGTAAACGTAACGCCGCTCGAACTTGGTGAACTAATGACTCTCTTAGCATATTCAGGGGATTTCTCCTTGGTCGACAGTTCATACTTCTTGTACGATATTGGGTCAATGAGACCTCTTTCATAAGCTACTTCTATAGGCAGTCTTTCCCCTGTTTTTGGGTCAACTACAACGGTGACAGTAGTTTCTGTTGGTAATGTTTTTGTTGTTGTTACTTGTGAATAGGTCACACTGCTAGTACTTGATGTCTTAATTTCCTGAGTAACCTCCATTTCTGGAGTCCTATCCCTGAGAGATTCTTCGTATTTTTTGTAAGTTACTGGATCTACTAATCCCCTCTCATAAGCTACTTCCATAGGTATATTTTCACCGGTTTGTGGGTCTACAACCATAGTGCTTTTAACAACTTGAATGATTTTAGATGCTGCTACTAATGGTGCTCCTACTACGGCAACTAGACCTATTTTAGCCGCATCTACAAGACTTATTTTCTTTCCTGTCTTATCCGTGTATTCACCCGTTCTCGTGTCTACTATACCGTGCTGAACAGCCTGTTTCAACGATATAGCCCTACCTGTTTTAGGCTCAATAACTTTGACGCTATTCGCAGGTAACATTCCGCGTTCTACAGCTTCTAAAACGTTCTCTGAAACACCTGTTGAGGTGGAAATAACTAAAGCTGTGGCTGGATCAAAGATAACACCAGGTGTTACCTGTACTGGTTCTAAAGCTGACTGATCTTCCGAAATAAGTTCGTGGGAAGGTGCATCATACATTTCAGATATTTCCATCTTGTCGGGCATTCCAGCTATAGACGTGATGGTAATGACTTTCTGTGAATGTGTTGTTGACGTTAATGTGATGAAAACAATGAATCTACGTTCAATTGCCTCTTTCATAGTGATTATTTCCGTGGTGTGTTTGTAATGACCCGTACTATCAATAATACGCGATTCTAAAGCTCTGTCCAGAGGAACTTCTTTTTTAGATTTGGGATCTACAACGTTTGCTGAGTCCCCATTTATTATGTTAAGTTTTATAGCCTCCTCTAGATCTAAAACTCTATCTGTGCCAGGGATTACAAACATACCAGTAGATGGGTCAAAAAGATTTTGTTGTATAGCTTCTTTTAACGTCCAACCGCCGTGTGGGAATTCAATAGTATTCTTTTTGATGGTCATAGAAGTTACCGATGGTTCAGTAACAACAGATTTTGAAGTTACTGTTCTTATTTCTTGGACTAGCCCCTCACGGGGTTGCATTGTTTCATGCATGGTAAAATCTGGACTTTTGAGAGTTTCAGACCTACTACTATCCCTTTGGACTTTACCTTCAGGACTGGGCACATCTTTGATGTATGATTTTTTCGTGATTTTAAGTTCAACAACTTGACCTGGTACTAAGTCTTTCTTAGTTACTCGATCAGATATATGGACGACGCGTGGTTCATTCTTTTCTACGCCTAATAAGCCTTCATCTAAGGCTTGTTGTATGGGGAGCACTGTTCCAGTGGTCGGGTCAGTGAATGTTTGTGTATTTTCATCGATGAGACCACGCCTTATTGCCTCCGCGAATGTGATTATTGTTTCAGATCTTTGTGTAGCACTCGTATTTGTTACTGTTACGTACCTTTTGACTGTTTTAGTAACAGTCTGTAATGTTAGCGTAATATTCAAAAGCGAATTTAGTAAAGCCGCACCCTCGGGTGTTATCATATTAATTTCTACAGCTTTGTTAAATGGAATAGGCCTTTTGGTTGTAGAATCTAACAAATGTCCTGTCTTGGGATCAAGTATACTTTTGAATACTGCGTCTAAAACTGACAATTCCTTACCATTATCATACACTCCTATCTTACGATTAAACATTTCTAATACCTCAGCCCTAACTAAAGACACTTTAGTGCAGTCTTCTAGGAACACCCAGTCTCCACTTTCTGACTTCAGGAAAGTTTCTCCGTTTACATATTTAAGATTACCTTTACTGAGAGCAACGTTGAAGGAGACGAATTCTCCTGTTTTTGGATCTTTGAAACCGTCAATATCGAAAATAGACCTTTGAGAAACAGAAGTAATTAGTCCACGGTCTACCGCCTCAGGAATGGTACATATTTCTCCTGTTAGGTTATCGCGGAATTTATTGTCATGTAAAATTATTTTTGCACCTAAAGCCTCCGACAGTGACAGAAGACCACCTGTCGTTGTGTTGGTGATGCATTTAACGTTATCGCTATCAAGAACACCCGCGGAAATAGCTTCTAGGATGTTCAAAGGAGCTCGGTTTGCCGGGGATAGAATCTTACCATCGTTAGTCATAAGATTGTTGTCGCAGATATCTTTTAGTGTCATGGGTTTGCAAATATACCGCTTGATTGCTGCTTCTTTGAACGTAAGTTTCTCTTTAGTTATAGAATGTACGTATTTCGAATGTTTAGTATTAATAATATGCTTCTCTATCGCTTCAGCAAGTGTTATTTTTGTATCATTTTTAGGATCAACAACTTCCCTAATGTTGGGATTGATTAGTTCGTTTTTAATAGCAACATCAATCTGGTATCTATCGCCCGAGTTTCTATCCAAAATCCAACCGCTGTTATCTACTAAATCTTGACTAATCGCGTCAGACAGACACAACGCACTTGATTTTATTTTGATAATCTCGTTATAAATGAGGTAGCCTCTTTGGTAGGCTTCGGCTATGCTTATGTAGGTTCCATTAGGGAGTCTGTATAGACCTCTTTGTAGATCAACCTGTCCGCGATTTAGTGCATCCGAGATACTCATTCCTTGTGTCGAATTTTCGCCTTCGACAGTTACCTTGATTCTCTTCTCTGCGGGGTCTGAGAGTCCTTGTTCGGCATCGTATAATTCTCTTTGTATAGCTTCTAATAATGTGACCTCATTTCCGTCTTCGGTCATGCCGCACGGTCCTGTTAATCTGGCAGCGAGTTTTGGGTCAATAAGACCCTCTTGCGCTGCTTGTTCAATGCTCATCGTCTGTCTTGTGTCGGGTGCAGATAATAATCTTCCCGTTCTTACGTCAAGTATCCTCATGCTGATTGCTTGACCTACAGTGAGTATTTCTCTCGTCTCGGGATGCAATATACCTTTAGATTCAATAATGTTTGGTCCTTCATACATTCTGTGGACTCTTTTAAGTTTTCGTACGTCAGGTCTGTCATCTTCTGTGATGATTGTTTTCGTTGTATAATTAGGTGAGTTTAGTTTGCCATTAGTCATTGATTTAACAACTGGTTGACCATCTAGCTCTGTTGATTGTGACGTTCTGACGTATCTGATTTTAGGAAGAAATATTTATTAGTTTAATTATTACTAATTATAAAACGCCGTTATGTGATGACTTCTTACTACTTGATTTAGCTGTAGAAACAGATGAAAACGGTCCAAACAGGAAGTAGGTATTAATAAAAAGTATTATTCATTACGGTATAACTATTTCAACAGTGCTGACATTTTTATTATCATGAATGACAGGTGTCTGCCAATTTACGAGAATTTCAACTTACAAAAAACCAATCACAACTTCGTATCTACCGTTAGATGTCAACTGCATCACATATTATTATTTTAAACGAATTACTTACTTTTCTGTGGTATACTGCGACGTCGTGTAGGTATGTTCTGTGGTCAAATCTTGCATATTGAACTCTTGGCGGAAGGACCGCGCCGACCGAGGCGCCATCGCCTCAACGAGACGCTGAAATTAAAAAACCAAAACGTCATCTTAACTGTCAAACGTCATTTGACTTTAATCTACGATTGCAGATCTAGCCCCAACGGTCATAAATTCAAAATGAAGATAAAAATGAACGTTACATTATTTTAATATCTGAGGTGTATAAAATGTTACCAATTACCTACTTTTACAATATAGAAACGAATTTGCTAATTATTCAAGAAATCATTCTGGCTTTTGTCCAGTATGACAGGTTGATTAAATCGATTCAATATTCTCAGTTTTGACATTTCATTCATGCGCTTATGCCTGTCATAATTTACAAATAGTAAGCAGTTATGGTCATCAAGTAAAAAAATCATGAATATTTATGAGATATTTTGTCCATATATTATATCAATCACTAAACAATATTCGATGAAAGATAAACTAATTGAACGTCTAACATGACAACCGGTGATAACTGTTTATTTTTTTCCGATTTATATCTAGCCAGTAAAGAAAAAACGGTAATGGAGATGTATAATTGCTTATAATTTGATTTTCTTGATGTTATTCCATCAATCATCGATTAATAGGTCGCTAAAGATCTTGTTGGTCAAATTAAGCTGTAATTTAAAATGGACCTTTAAGCGGACCTGAGGAACAATTTATAGAGAACTCTGTGAATGGGGTTTTAAAGGTTTGAAGTGTACTGATTATCAGAAAACCATCGAAAATCGCCAATCCGCCTTAAGCAAGCGTGGTGATCAATGCTCGTGTCTTCTCTGTATGAAAAGAGGCCTTTGCTCTGCAATGGGAGATTAACAGGCTGTTATAATTATCTTCAAGTTCGTAAAAAAGGCATTGATGTTAACAATTATCATGTTATCTTTGACTCGAAAATAAGGCATTGAAATGTAACTGATTGAAGGAAGTGATGCATTTAAATGCCTCCATTATACAGTTAGGCTTTGATAGAGCCGACAATAAGGTATTTTGTCGCAAAAACTGGCTTCGAAACATCGATGGCTCGACCGGGGTAATTGACCGCACGAAAGTAAGTTAGTATTGCAAAACTTCGAATTTCTCATATAAGGACAGGATTTATGTACTGGTATAATTTTTTGGACTGGTCCACATGAAGTCGTAATTATGTTAAAATTGGTCGAAAAGATCAAAAATGTTGCAGCATTAATATAAAAATCTGTCGACCCACTTTTTCACCTGTCTGACACTTTCATCGACTGCCAAGTGGTTTTATCGTTTCGCAAACTTAATGCCGACTTGTTTTCTGTTAATAAATAATAAATTCCAAATTTTTGAGTGAAACAAGACCACAGCCAGTAAAAAAATTATTACTGTGTATATATTTGAAAGTATCAAGAAAAATTATAAAATCACTTGTAGATTAATAAAAAAATGCTCAGTCACGTACTTTTATGCATTGGGAACTTAGGTACAACGCACAAAATATATTTGGACAGAAAGACCATTATGTAGTAAAATACCAACCCGGCACTCGTAGGCGAAATCATACTCGTACTCCTCCTCCATTTTAACACAATTTATAACAACACTATAGTATCTTATTTATCAGGTTCACTTAACACATACATGTCTCACAATGTACACTGCACTTTATGTTATAATATTCACATAAACTATTATCATGACTAATAAAATTAACCTACAATATAGCTAAAGAAAATAAATATTTTTTTTATAAACAATCGTTTTATAACAACAAAAAGAGGTTTTTAATGCAATAAGCGTAAGGCAATTTAAAAAGAATACAGCTATCCGCGAACCCGGCTGAATTGAAACTGAATGAAAGCCAAGAAAACCGTAAATCGAAAAAAAAAAATCGCCGGATTCTAAATTTAAACAATTTCGTAATGGCATTCGAAGCGTCTAGACGTCCCGTGTGATTGTCCGTGCGGTAATTTTCATTAATTGCGTATTTGTTTCATCACGAATTACGAAACAGCTGTTTGAGGTTCGATTTTGAGGTTAGGAAAAGTGACTGGCCGATTCAATACTACGGAGGAAAATTTGAGGCCGCTGCGCGCGCATCCCGCCGCGCCGGTGCGACGCCCGGGTAATCTTGACACTATGACACTTATTTTGGAAACAATGTGGTGTTATTTAGTAATGTTTACGGATATTTTTACTGCTTTTATCATATTTACTTTCAGTAAGCGATGTTTTTGCAAAATCTACAGGTCAAAGTAACGCCTGTTTTTCCATGAATACAGTTAAACGAATAAGTTATTATAAAAATATGTTTCGTCGATTTTATAGGTCACGTTGCCCTACAAGGGGTGAAGTGATGTCATCCTTCACTTGCAGGACACACCTTTATGCACTTCTGCTTTATTTGCCGTAGTAGCTACAAAAATGAATGTTTCATCAACAAACAGGCTACAAATAAGGCAATCAGAATTATTATAGTAATAATTACTGCAGTCTTGTTTAATAGCGCCTGACGCATACCGACACTTTCTGATTAGTGGTATATCGAGTTAATTATCGAGATCCGATGTATTTTCTAGGAATAGACAAGATACTTGAAGATCGAGAGTCATATAAATGTTCTTACGTCGAATTTTGAATAATTTATCTAGGTATACGTTTATTGCATTGAACAATCACAGTGTACATTGCAATGAACGATTATAATGAATATTTGAAGTAAACCGAAAAAAAAACAAGTAATCTGGATATCAATATGTGACAGTTTAATTCGATTGATTGATTTAATTATAATTCTACCAAACAGTTTTTGAATTGAGAATTCGGGTACACCTACATTTACAAAATGATACTGGAAATATCATCGGGTTTGGAGATAAAGAGATCTTTAAGTAAGTATCGATTTTATAGCAGAACATGAACACTAAGGTCTACCTAACGTAGGCGATACAATTTGCGGTCAGGAAACTGATCAGGACAAGACTATGGAGACCAGTTACGGTATGCCAAAAGAGGTTTTACGGTGTAGGCGGAAATTAACAGATAATAAAGCCTTAAACCCATCGTCGACGACGGTACTCAAAAGTAACGTGGTACAAACTCAAATCAATAATGAGTAGCCAGAAAACACGACGCAACCAATAAAAAACTAGTTTATAATGTGTTAGCAAGCCGCATCGCGTACGGACTGCCATTGAAATATTAGTGCTGTAAAATTCTGGCCACTCATTGGTGATCTGAGTTTGTAACACGTTAGTCAACGTGCCGCTCGTGTATTTTGAGCATCGTACTCAAACACATGTACACGAGCGACACGTTGTCGATGGCTGCAGTTGCCTCTGCCATTGACGCGTGCCGCTCGTGTGTATGCACACTACTTTTGAGTAGCGTCGTGGACGATGGGCCTTAGAATAAGGTTGTATTGCAGTTTTCTCACCCACACTGGCTGAAATATTACCGGTCCAATTCAATGTTTATTGATAGTCTGTCGGGAGATTGAACTCTAGTTCTAAGCTATGATGATGATCGGAGCCGTAATTCATTATGTGTATGAGCAACAGCTGTCGTTCTAAATGTCAAGTTCGGTCTAATTGTTAGTACATACATATGACATGTCACTGTCTGTTATCTACACAATGGAAAAGGTTATTGTCTTGTAAATACTCGTGGGTTTCTTAAACTAGACAAGACAAACTAAACTAGACTGACATATCGTAGTCTAGTGTTATGAGTGGAGGTGGACTAGTATTAATACTACCTCTTGGAGAGACAACACAATCTCTTTATGTTTCGATTGCGTAATAAGTTATATGTGATGTTGTAGTTTCCTATCATTCGATTTACAAGAATGAAATGGGTTTGTATAATAGAGGAAACCTTTGAAGTTACTCCGTTCCTGAAATTCATTGCAGTCAG
Source organism: Griposia aprilina (assembly GCA_916610205.1). Lineage (NCBI taxonomy): Eukaryota > Metazoa > Arthropoda > Insecta > Lepidoptera > Noctuidae > Griposia > Griposia aprilina. Next base: position 16,825,541 of record OU744304.1, on the reverse strand, counting down.
AATCGTATTAGGGTCATAACGTATCAAGTAACGGAAGTTCTGGCTGGAGACGATTGCACCATTAATATGTGTGTGCAAAATCGATTCAATGGAAGGGTTTTTATTATATATAGGTAAAATAAAGTTGTGGATTGATGTATAGAGCTTTATGGTAAAACTCTGATTTATACAGTATCTTTGAAGCCATATTTCTAAGCATGACGATGATATTATCCAAATTCAAAGATAAATGACGAACAAAAATTATATCTAGAAAACTATAAAAAGCAATATGTCAGTTTGGCAGCTATCCATATAATCAGAGATCATCCATCAAAACTCACTAAAACGTAGTAAAAAAATGACTACTACCAACAAATCATTATTTTATCGATTACAAATAAAAATCTCTCAACTTATTTACAATATAAACATTATTGAAGAGTTTACTTTAACTCATAGATTAGAACGAACTTAAATATTTATTGGGACGAGCTCTAACCACTTTAGTTCGTGCTATATTTAGTTGTATGAGTAAGGTGTATCGTAATTTGTAGTGAACGAAAATAAACTCATGTTAAGTAATAGCACATTACAATACTTATCACTCAGACGCCTGTTATATGGCATGAGGTAATCAAACGCGAAAACGTTGCCAATATACGTTTTAAAATTGAAAGTGATTTTTAAATAAGACAGTAAAAAACGTTAAAGGAAAAGTATCAAAACTATTTGATACTGTTGACAAAATATACGATGACAGTAATCCAATATCTGTCCTGACAAGCGATTGACACTCGTTAGACAAAAAAGGTTCAATAAAATACGACGCATGACATATTCGGTATAAAAAAAGGTAACAAAAGAATTGCATAACGAAAGCAGTAATAAAGTTCAATGGAACACAACAGGAGAACGACGAGCTAGGAGCGGAAGCATCTATCTTAACGGCTGTATCTATTTTGGGACCTACATTTCTGTTGTAGAGCTTAACAAAACACGGTAGATAAAACGTGGGCATTCGAGATTAAGGAAAGCAGTGAATAGCACTTTGACTTAACCTACATTCAGAGTAGACATGCTAAGGGATTTATTGAGATGATGGACAAAATTCTGCAGAATAAAAATTCGTGTTCGTGGTTGTAATATAATACGACCGAGGGATTTTGGGTTCCAAGAATCCGAAGCCTTGCCCAACTTTCTCTGGTCAGCTGGTAGAACCCTGAACATGTATTAAAGTGGTATATAGTAGTATATAGTCTCTGATGACTATATTCAGCATCATGCAAAGGCCGTTTTAGTAGAAAATACTAGGAACATCGCGATTTCACATGTCTATAGATATTTTGCATATCGAGCGGGATACACTTCAGTTTATTTATATTTTCCGCTCTGTTTGAATGAATGAAGAGCGTTGTACTGTTCGTACGTTCGTGTAGACTTAGTCAATGGAAATGGAGGATCTGTGTTCCATAAGTGATGTGTACCAATACTAGCGCATAGATATTTTTAGATATGATAGATTTTGAAATGTAAAGCCGTAATATAATTCGTTTCATTTCATAAGAGTTAGAAAAGAGTGCTGAATTTCCTTGTTTTCATCTTTTTTATTCTACCAATCCATTCCTAGAAATAGGTCTTCCTAAATATGATTATGCTATTGTCATCTAGCTTATATAAATCTCTCATCATCTCGCTAGACTGTTTGTCAGCGTCGGCATCGTTCTCTCTTGTTTAAGTAATTATGATTGAGTAATAATTACCATCTAATTTGATGATAACTGACTAATTGCGTTATCGCGTATCGATAATCAAGCCCTCGAGCCACAACAACAACATAGTTACTAACTGTTCAACCAACAATTACAATTATTATTTGTCTTGCCTACTGATAGCTTCCTATTAAGCCCTTCCTTCCTACTCCACCTGTATTAATATAAATGAGATTTCGTGTTCAAGTATGCAAAACGATGCTTACTTTCCCAATTTAATCGGTATTGATCCAGAAATCAATTGATGTATAAAATGAGTACAAAAATAAACATTTTCTACGTAAACAGAGCGTAAACGAGAAAGCGCTGTTTATGAGATTCTTACACGTAAACATTGTCAAGGTAGGAATAAGCATAATGAATTGTTTCGTTGCTATTAATATACCTTATTTGGAGATGTTAGAATAAACGAAAAGAGAAAATGAATCGGTATAATTTGGAAGTAAAATGAAAATTTCTCTTTAAACGGATAAGTTTATCCGATTTTGTAAGATGTGGGCAAAAACAAATAACATTTTTAACATAGGCTCTAAAACAGTACCTTGCGAAACTACTTTTCATCTATTCGCAAAATTTATAAGTACAAACGAAAACATTCGAAATATTTGTGAGCAATAAATGACATAATACCTCGCGCCTAATATAATTAGTGTTTCTCAGCGAAAAAATTATGTTTACCTTCTCAGAAGATTAGCAACACAATCAAACGCCTACCACGGTTCTACATTTCAATAAGTGTGAATTTGGAATAGAGAATTAAATTCAAACGTTTGCTTGAGACAAACTGTTACATCAGTCACATTGAGTTGTGGTCCATTCATAATGTTGCAGATTTTAGAGCACACTAATGTCAAAATCAATATTTTAGTTCCTACGATTTCTCGTATTTTGTCATGGTTGACTGCTAAAACAAAAATACCTGTATGCAAAAAAGTTTATTTTTTGCTTGATCTTTAACTCCAGTTATTAAATCGTCATGCTTCTTGAGAATTCTTCCTTGAAAGTTATTATTTTCAACTGTACTCTTTATGCAAGGTTTGTTTGTTAAATATGTTCTCATTAACCTACAATAAAAACTTGGCATAGAGTTGGTAGCTTTTCCCTTTTTGATGATTCAATACCGCCTTACTCATGTAGACTTGTCGTGCCTACCGATCGTACCATGAAACTCCAAAATTATGATCGATAGACTCGAAACGCGAGCTCCTAAATCAAACCAACGCTAATTAAAAGAAAGTAAACTAAATACTTGAACAGTTTCAACTCACTGGATCAATGTAACTCATTTCAATTCTTGTTTAGACGTTGCGTGTACAAAACGTAATATAATTTCAGTCGTTGTTATAGTCTGCTTCATAAGTTCATTGACCTACATAAGTTTAAACAGTAGCTATAAATTCAATGGTTTTACAAACAATAAATATAAATCTTCTGCTATTTCGTTACTTTACGCAATAACAGTGGATGTGTCAGAATTTCGTGTGGGAGTAGAACATTTGTAGTACACTTTTATAGAGCCGAACGATAAATTGAATTGAAATATTTACATATTTTTACACGTTCCACAACACAACACAAATAAACAACAGAAACCAAAAGTACGATATTTGGAATCGTAAACTATGAGTTTATGATAACGGTTTGCCTAACGTTTGGTATTGATCGACTGTAAGTAACGTTTTCAGACGTCCTTAAACATTTTTAGTTTTACTTCAGTAAAGTCTGTAGGTGAATCGATATATTTCAACAGTATGTTATTCAATTATTAATTAAAATAGTGTAACAATTGCAACACAGGAGTGATCGTTAAATTCGAATCAATATATTACACACGCGAAAACCTTGCAGGCGTAGGTATTGATCGAATGTAAATAACGTTTTCACACGTCCTTAAACATATTTCTATTTACTTCAGTAAAGTCTACAGTTTAATCGATATATTTCAACATTCTGTTACTCAATTATTAATTAAAATAGTTAAAACAATTGCAACACAGGAGTGATCGTTAAATTCGAATCAATATATTACACACGCGAAAACCTTGCAGGCGTTAGAAAACAATTTCAGTAGGCTAGCATTAGAAATACCCAAACCGACCTTGGTTTTGAAACGGTCCGTTAACGATTATACATTTCATATTACAGCATATATATAATAGGTCTTTACCTATGAAATTGCCGTTTTGTATGAAAAAATTTAAACGAATTTTTTTCATGAATTTTTTATTTGTATTAATCGAAGTAATCACCCATGCAATCAATGCATCTTTGCCATCGCAGTGGCAGTTTATTGATGCCCTTCTTAAAGAAATCAGCTGGACGGGAGGCAACAAATTCTTCAAAGGCATTTTGTACTGCCTCTCGGGTATTAATTTTTTTTCCCGCCAAGAAGTTATCCAAATTCTGGAAAAAGTAGTAGTCTGTAGGCGCAAGGTCTGGTGAGTAGGGCGGATGACGGAGAGCTTCCAACCCCAGTTCTTGCAACTTGGAGACCGTCTGCTGTGCAGTATGAGGTCGCGCGTTGTCGTGCAGGAGCAGCGGAGACGAGCGATTGACCAATGCTGGTTGGAGATGCGCCAGCTTCTCCATCATTGTGTTCAGTTCTTCACAGTACACATCTGCAGTAATGCTCACCCCGTTTGGTAAGAAGCTGTGATGAATCACACCGGCGCTAGACCACCAAACAGTGACCATCACTTTTCTAGGGGTAAGTTTTCGTTTAGGGCATTGTTTAGGTGCTGAACCAGGATCCAACCAACTTGCTGAGCGCTTACGGTTATCAAACAGAATCCATTTTTCATCGCAGGTAACAATGCGGTTCAAAATTCCTTCATTTGTGTGTCTGTTGAGCAGTGCAAGGCACGTCTCGACGCGTACTTCGCGCTGGCGATCATTGAGTTCGTGGGGCACCCATTTGTCAAGCTTTTTTACCTTGCCAATTTGACGCAAATGGACCAATATTGTTTTGACGCTAACGTCGAAAGCTGCTGCTAATTCAGCCGTAGATTGTGTATCATCAGCTTCCACAATCGCCTTTAATTCGTCATTGTCGACCAAAGTCTTCGGACGACCGCGAGGTTCATTTTTCAGGTCGAAATTTCCAGAACGGAAGCGAGCAAACCAATAACAGGTGGTGCGTTGGTTTGTAGTGTTAGCTCCGTAAACGTCGTTGATGTTGCGTGCCGCTTGTGCCGCGTTGCTGCCACGACGGTACTCATATTCCATAATTATGGATCATGGATACGTTAAAAATTCGAGTAATTACTCGAATTTTTAACGTATCCATGATGACGAAAAAGATTGAAATGCGATGAAAATGTAACACTAATCAATAAAGAAATGACTACTTTTAGAAAAAAAAAAAACATGTTTTTAAAATAAAATTAATTTGAAATTAGAATTCTTAGCCAAACAAAAATTATTTTGATTTGAAATGGCCAGTACTGCAGAACGGCAATTTCATAGGTAAAGACCTAATATTATGCAGTTCTATGGTAAAGTGATGATGGGAGGTAGATTAGAGATCATTATCATGCGGACCTTGCGGTTTATAGAAATATGGTTGACTATTTGGAGTCATTTCGGACTTTGAATCAGATAATGGGCTGTGCCTGACGTGGAGTATAATACACATCCGGATTATTGTGCATGTAGGTTTTAACTTTTATCTAATACTTAATCACAATAAACACCTAAGATAATGTTGATGTAAATTATAAAACATAAGCATTGGAATCATTCATAACATTAAAAGTTACTAACGTACTGACTAAAAATACAACAATAAATAAAAACATACACAATCACAAACCACTGATAATGCTTCAGCAAAACTAAGTCACAATTCAAAGCACGCGTAAAACCCATTAAGAAAACCAAGAAGTGTTAACAAAATACAATAAGACACGAACTTGAACAACATCTGAACATCAAGCACAGAGATACCCATAATAAATAAACAAATATAGAAACTCACGAATAAGAAGCAAAAATAATCCATATGTCACAAGCAGAAACGACGATAGTCGCTCGAATACTATTTCAACAACCCACTGGATTTACAGATAAGAAAGTAATTATCATTTTATCGAAGAGCAAATATCATTTAATTGAGTTTTGGACGACAAATGTCGTATGTGTAAAAATAGTGGTTTTGGCACGTGTTCTGAACCAAATCCGTTTGGAGCTGGTTGCCAAATGGCATCTTGAATGGTTCACGCGATGGGTGGAAGAGTAGCTAGAGGCATTGTCATTGCAACAAAACTTTACTTTGGGAATATTTTTAGGGAAACGTTAAAATGGGGTCACGGCTTCCGTGATATTTTCGGAAAGGGACGTTCGGTACGGACTATATTGGTAACAGAATTATATAATGAGTAGACCGGATGGTTGAACTTGAACATCTTTACTAGCGAATATATGAATTGATTTTGTGACATCGTTACTTATAGTAATTAATCATATATTGTAAGCTGACCTCACTTGCATCTTGGTTTAAGGTGACTTATTGTTCTTAGCTAGAATAACAATGATTTTTGCAGCATTACTCACTTAATATTCAGAATTATTATCCTTTATTGCACGAGCTAGAGATTTATTCACTGCATAGTGTTCGGTCCCCTACAGTACTTATTGTGTCACCTTCATTAATTCAATGACCCACCTCTTGATCGGTGAGGCCGCTTCGTTAGGCATACAAATAAACATTGACTATCTAAGTATCTTTATAGACTTTTTGCCTTAAACGTGTTTCAATATAAACAAGTTTAATAGATGGTTTATAGTTATACGTTCGAATTCATTGAAAAACTCTAATTTCCGAGAATTCTTTACAAGTCATCTTTGAGTCAATCCGGATCAATTCATAGGACATTAAATCGACCACTGATGATGTCACTATAAAATCAACACTCTATAAAATAAATAGAATCGATTTCCCACTTAATGAAACATGGATGGTCGAAGCAATCAGAAAGCAAATCTTAAATGGAACTTGAATATGAACACCTGAAAATGAGAATTGAGGAAACAACTCAGTAATTGACATAGCACGTTCGGCAGACGGAAAAACGAAAAACAACAATGGCACACATAACGTTATAAATAAGGACAAGCAATGGCGTAATGATGCAATGACTATTTTAATAAATAAAGGTACAAGGTGAACCGATTGCAATTTGTTTTTGAATTTAAATGAAGATTAAAGCTAAGTGAGATAATAATGTAATAACAGGTTAAGTGTAATGTGTTGTGAAAACAGAGGTAGAACTGAAAACGTACTAGAAGGTGATGGATAAGGTAAGGTTTAAGAATCCCAGGATGTCCAGAATTGGGACATCCTGGGATTGAGGGACGTGCAAAGCCACTGAGATTGACAGAAAAGAAAGGAGGCCGATACCCTGTATTGATGAATGAAGACATTTTCAGAATAGTGCACAAGTCGTTTTAATTAACAGGGGATTTTTGGGAAATCCCCTGTACATAAGGTGTCCTAATCTTGAAAAGTGCTACTAAGTAGTGGTGCTTATAATCTTGAAAAGTAATGACATTAACAGAAATGATTAATCGTACCCAACAGAGACCCTTGTTTAGACTCTTACGCATGTAGAAATAAATGTCAAGGTATAGGCTTATTTATGAGTAAGACTTCCCTTGACATTGAAAATAAATAGGTGGATAAAGTTAGTTAAGGTATAGTACGTTTACGCATACTAACATAGTCCAATTTTTGAAATAATGAGCGAGACAGAAGAGGCAAGAACTTTTAACAAAGGCAAACTATTTCGCCTGAGCATACTGTTGTCGGTTATATATTTTCTACGATTTATCTCATGGAGTCTAACACGAAACGTTAAATACTGAAATAGTCAACTGAAATAATTTATTAGAAAAAAGTGAAAGTAGGTATCAATACTAAAGGCATAGCATGTCAAGACCAATTGTCTGAAAAAATCTAATTGATAGCTATTAAGTTGAACGGTAATAAATTATTTAAACGATGTCTGTACTATACTGAAGTTATTTATCGTATACAAATTTTATTACTATGCCCTTTCTTTTCAGGATAAGCTGAATTTTAAAGACTTCCAATAAAAATGGTCCTTCGAACCTATGAGTCTTAAGGACCATTTTTCCTGAAACGTTTAAGTATTCATTGAGTTGTAGTTATTTATTGTCTTTATTATTGGGCTATTGATATCTAATCGAAGTTGACGTAATTTTGAGAAATACCTACTACATATCGGTTAAAGCTGATTACATACAAGTGCATTATCTTAATTTTAATACTTCTTCTGATAAGGAAGATAAAACAAGGTATCTTGTAGTTGTATGTCCGGTACTATGTACGCGATTTTATGTACTATTAAGTAAATAAGGTTTCATTTCATTCATATTTTAATTTGGTTAGATTATTTAACTGTAGCATGTATAACTATTGGATCCATTCTGTATTATGTTCTGTGTACATTTAATAAACATAAAGTAGTACCTACCATAATTATACAGTACCGTCTAAAAATAATAAAAAAAACTCTTTATTTCGATACCAAGTAATTCGAATATCGAATTTATTCGACTTATCGGCTGCATAGAACAGCTGTTTTTCGTTATGTATGATAAACAAAATCGGCCAGCCGGTTTACCACCTCATATCGCACGAACCATAGCTATTGAAACCTCCTTGACGACTAAACACTGTGAAACAACCTATTCGCTTCATGCTTATTTTCAAAATTATATCCAAACATAGCAAAAACTACTCGTTTCAGACAACCTTGAGCATGTAAACAAAACAAAACTTCTACGAACGATTCAAGTGCTTCAATATTAATTAATATTTTATTTTCATTAATTTTGTTTTGCAAAACCTATTCGTCAACGCGTCTAGCAATAATCCAATGCTTTCAATTATATTTTTTCCCGTTTATATTAATCATAACTATGTCGGTTAAGGTCGCCAGTTAACTTCTTAAAATCTATTCTTAGTGCGAATATCTCAACTTAATCGCAGTTGTAAATGCTTAATAATCTGTAAACATAACACAGATAAGGCTACAATGGGATTGTAAAATATAGATAAAATTGGAAAACAGTTTTTTAAAAGAATAACACTAAAATATGTTTGGCACATTCGAACAAAAACTTTTCAACACAAACTTTTCACTGTTCAAATTCAGGCACACAATAACTTGCACTCCGAAATTAAAATTCGAAACTGAAAATTCGTATTCCAAAATTCGTTCGGTTTAATTCAGCGCGGCGTGCGTCGATCGCCGGTCGTCGTTCGCGCGCTACTAAAAAACGGACGTACACTGTCTGTACAGTCATCGTATCAAATTATTGCTATCACGAATAGGTATTCGTTGCAACGTTCCGACTGACGGCACATCTGTACGATCGCTCTGTAATTTTGTTAAGGCTTCATCCGATCAAGGAATTTGAAGACAGTTCTAATCCTATCACATACTTTAAGTTGTTAGTCCTATTTACATGCTAACTGATCAATTTTCTTGCACTTAAAGAAAACATTCAAGTAGTGTAGCAAAAACAAATAGAAACATCAAGACCCGAAGTGAGAAATCATACACTGCACAGAGGCCTCTCTTTGCTCGTGCAAATCCCAAGGCTCCTATGCCTCTCATCCGCTTCTCATCAAGCAAGAGCGAGATCCCTTTTGGCTTACTAGATATATGTACCAGATCCTTTACTCGAGAGGGCCTAAAACTACATTTAGTAATATTTTTTATGTGTTCAAATTTTCATAGTCCAAAATCACCAAGGCTATCAAAATCATGTCAATCGTCAGTTCTCCTAACTCTCTTATCGTTACTATACTGCAGTCAAGCAGTTTGTTTTCAAGCGTTATCGCCCTAACTAATACAACCTTGGCTTTTATTGTGTCGACCTCCGTCTAACCAAACCCTGGTTAAAATATTAATGCCAAGCCCGAAGAATCAATAGGCTTTCAAAGAGTTGAGGTTTTGTTTCGTAATACTTCTTTAGTAATAAATGTTTATGGATCAACATAGTAGCTGAAGCACGATTTGTGAGTGAGGTAAATATTGATTTTGCGTAAAAAGTTTTATACGGATTTGCTAAAATTTTACATACAAGAATAACTTAGTTTGGTCCTTTCTCTACTGAACACACGTATTTTGGTCCTAATGAACAAGAAACGCTGCATTTAAATATTTTCAGCGATAAATGACGGACTAACTTTTCTGTCACGTTATTAGAAACCGTCTTTTGCGACATTTCCGAAACTGGTCCAGCATAGCAGTTGAAGCATTCCTTGTGTTTACTATTTTTACGTGTGAATTATGTATATCAAAACTACATTAATTAAAAGGCAAATGATAATTAAACGGCTTCTGACCTTGACACTGCGACCACGCTGAGCATAATATTACGTCACCTAGATGTAATAATTATGAATTCCTCACGCGAACACACTTTGATAACGTTAAATATATTCTCATAGTTTACATTATGGTCAACACATGGGCTTACACACGACTGTTAAGCACGAACCTACCGTGAAGCGAAATTAGCAAAAATTTTAAACGGTAGGATATAAAACTGTGCCTTTTGATTCGGTCCTACGAGTCCTAATTGTAGCTTCTGGATTCTATTCGGTTTTTTATCTTTCTATGTTAAGTAGATCAACTATAGCAATATAATATTAAGAATGCTCAGTCGTACTACATATTCTTAAAAGTTATGATAAATATTAAAGTTTTTTGGTCCTTTTGAAAGTGCATGAGTGTAATTGAATAGATTAGGTCGAATAGCCGTTGCATTTGGCCAGTAAACCACGTGGGTGGTGTTACAGGCAATAAGTGGCTTATAACGGTGCCGGTACACATCATGCAGGTACCGCTAAGAGCCTTACCCCGTAAGAAAAACGTGGGCGCATCTCGTTAACTTGAGGAGAAAACATTAAGAACAATTTATCAAAGATTGTGGACCATTAATTAAATATTTATTACGGGTACATAAATTCGTTAGAAGTTTAGTCTTATTTATTTTGAAGACGTACATTTTCAAGAACTGATAGAATATTTATCAGGACAGGTCGAAAGTGCTTGTCACTGGATAAAAATCTAAACCTCTTAGCATAATATTTAAGGGGAGAAGTTCCAAACTAGTATTGCATTCTTTCTAGGATTTTTCTCGTTCTATATCTATCTGCAATAGGTATTTGTTAAAAACTAAAGTGCTTTGCGTAAGATTATTTACTATGGTAATTTAGCCATGAGGCAATTAGCTGCAAATAAAAATATTTAGACGTACCTACGTATGTGAGTTTAAAGCTAAGGTAAAAAATAATACGTAAGTAAAGTATGCAAGCAAACTATTAAAATTCCCCAAAATAGCTTGTTTTTAGCAAACATAATTAATTTAATTGCTTAACATTACATCATCGCACTAAGATGTGATTCAGAGTTCAGACTTATCGTCTTCAATAATAAGTTTTTTTAATTTTATATTTTGTTTACAACCTTTTTGCATTTCAAATGCGTGACCGACAAATTAACTCATCTTAAAACTTATAATTAAAACAAAAAGATCTAAAGATCGCTCAGCGCTTTAGCGCTTACTTGAACGTTTCAGCGGAACTCCGCTTTTTTGCATATTCCTATGAGTAACTACTGACGTCATTTGCAAATTGGACGTGCTTTTCTTTTTGTGTGACATGATTATTTTGCGATAAGCTATGAGGTGTTGAACTATTTGAACTCACTGTCACATCTTTTGGCTAAGCTATCAACTATTAAAGCTAAGTAATTTTACAAATAGGCCTAATTGGGAATACATACAAGAACCCTTGAGATGTATGGGCACGCTGCGATGCAAAATCAATGGAAAGCAAAAATACTACACCAAATATGTTGCTACAATTTTACCTACCTCCATAAAAGTACTTAAGGAAAATTAGTATGCACAATAAATACAGTACCTATACCACAGAAACACCTACCATACAAGCGATTACGTAGGCAGCCATGCTTGTAAGCGGCTTAATAAATACCGTAATACTTATAAATAGCACTTATCGCTCCGAAGCGTGCGCGAGAGTTTATTGTAATGTCAACTTGGTCTGATTGCATTGATAGCCTAAAAAGGATATCTACTAATGAATGTTGAAAACTGGTTGTCAAAAGCTTGTATGGTAGTACAAAAAGAAGAGGTTTTATATCGGGCTGTAATTGTTTTGCTACTGCATTGAGCTCTGCTAGTTCAAAAAAGGAATAAGCTATGATCCCCATCCAAGCTCATTCCTTTTTTGTAACGCTAAGTGACTGTGTGTTTCAGCTTTCAAACTAATAATAGAGTTTGTTAAATCTAACCATTTTTCTTTCTACTTTTTACAAAACATAGGTATTGAATAGTCGCGTCAGTTCTATAACAAATTGCCCAATTTTACAATGAGTCATTCTCAAACGAATTCATGTAGATGGCAGCGGTTAATAAAAAATTCTGCATCATAGCCTGAACAAAGATAGACGAATAAAGTTTGTAAACAACCTAAAAAATGTATAAAAAGCTTTCTTGAATAGCATTGCGTCACGCAAGGTGATGGGGTGAGTACAGTTCACGATGGAATTAAATGATATCTATGAAGTTTAAACGAACTGCTGAACATTCATATTTATGTGCGGTCAGTCAGACGGAAAACTTATAAGTTTGGTTTATACGCATGGCTACCTTACGCACATCAGTCGTGACTCATGTGGTGTTACAGATGAAGAACATTATTTCACGAAATTATTTTTTAGTTACCGGTAATTTTGAATCTAATGTAACCGTCAATTAAGTTGCAAAAGACATGGGCAAGGCTGGTCCTCGACCTCATTGTTAAACAGTCACGGGTAGACATGTATGCATTAGTTTTTTGTCAGCACCTATACAGCCGAGTCAACGAACCATGTACCAACTACCAGGTTTTATTGCAAATGGTGGCTCTTTTTTACGATTTTGTACCAAACTTCGATAATAGACTTCGCGTAACGGCTGCGTAACTTCTTTAAGTTAATTTTGGAGGTTTATTTGGCGGGACTGAATTTATTTTCAAGGCTTGTGTTTTATATTTTTAGGTATTGAAGAAGCGCGGATGGAAGGACCAAAAACTGAAAGGTTATTTTTAAAGAATGATATGATGTACCTTGAAGTTTCTGTAAATACCATCATCATGATCTGTTCATGTTTATTTCGTTATTATTTTATGTATTATTTATTGTAAATTAGATGTATGTCTGGAGTCTGGACAATAAACGATTTTAGATTATTTCAGTACTCGCTACTTCGTCGTATGGCTCGGACTATTAAAAGCTGATATTATTATATGCTCGGATACAGCTTGTTGCGGCATGCTTTCTTCCTCCCACAGTTTTCCAACAACATAAGATACTTGTTTGATAGTGGGCGAGACTTGTAAGTGAACTTATCTTCCTCTATCGCACAGCTCCATTCCTGGCAATAACTAAGAACTTTCTAACTGAAAACACCAATTGCACTTTGCCCGACCTGAGGATCGAACTCAAGACCTCAAAAGCGATACCGCCTGGGTTTAATAGCTTTAGGTTAATGAGGACGCCGAAGTAATGTACAGAAATTTCCATTTCTCACGAAATCAATTTGATCTAAACCTCTTAACATATAGAAACTTCGCAATGAAACCTGGATTTAATGGTCTGAAATCGCCTACTTTCAATAAGTAAAAGTAGTGATCGACGTCCGTTCTGTATGAGGAAATGCATTAGCGCTAGAGGCGAACGGTTACAGGCTGATATCATTCTAACTATTGAATAAACAGATGATTATTCTTCTTTTCGTGAAGACGGTATTTTGGTTGATTATTGTTTGAGCCCAGTAGGTGGCCACGATAATTGCGGCATCCTTCATTTAGGATAGTCCAGCAAGTGGCACATGTTCTGAACAGAAGCACCGCACTCGCACCGGGTGTTGAATGGGTTAGTAATTCGCCACTTCGTCAAATTGTGTTTGCAGCAGCCTACTTGGGTACGCAATACTAGTTGCTGACGAATTTAAATAAAGAACAAAACAGCCTGTCACAACCGTTCACTTTATTCCAATAGTAAACCTACCTACCATGAAATCATCACAAAGTCTAGGGCCAATCAAGCTACCACCATATTTGTAAGTCTGGTCCTAATGCCCACGCTTTGTCCATATTAGAAGAAATCGTAGGAGGATAATAAATGGTACCTCAGTAATTATTAAATGCAATTTGAAAATATCTCTGTGATAGAAGCAATTGTTATGGCAATATTTGGGAATGTGGGTGTTGGCGGAAGTGGAAATACAAAATTATTTTTGTGTAAATACTTGTCAAGGTAATTCTTTGAGGTCATGTTGTGTATGAATTTTGGAACGATTAGTCATTGGGCTCGTTTTAGGATGAATATAATTTAAAATAGAGACGGAAATATGTTTTTTTTTAATCATTTAAATAAACATCCTTTGTGCCCAAACTCAAAACCCAAAATAGGTATAAGATATGCAAATTCGTAAGTAAAGTTCTTTGCGGTTTTACAAAAACTCTGTATTGTTGGATGCTTACTTGTTTCTCAAAATACGAGTTCAATTTGTTTCCCAAAAAGAAAATCGACTAACGGTTTCTTAATTATAACCAATCGATATCAAACTTCGAATTCACCATTAACTTAACAAAATCGTTATTTTAATTCGAATTCGAAAATCCTTAACGTCAAATTTTAAATAGTGAACGGCCTTGAGTGAGGTCCGACTGATGACCTAATGGTGACATCACTACGCATAAGTGAATTAGGTAAACGTTCGTGCGACGCGCGACGTGAGCGTGAGGTTTTCCTACTACGTGACACGGTTACACTGTGTTGAATGTATGGATGATAGAAAGCGCCGGCGCCTGATAGAATAAATACGCTAATGAGTTTGTGTGTTGTTCTTTGAATGAGGAAATGGGAAGTTGGGTTTTCTGAAGAAGATTGAGGCAAAGATAGAATAAAGTCGAAATTGTTACTGGCCCTTAAAGTCGCATTCTGTCAGAAAGTATTTCTGCCTTTCCTTATTAGATAAAGCTAGGACCAGAAAAGTATGAAGTGTAAAATGTTTAATAATATTCTAGCTTCTAACAACATTACATTTTCGAGATACTACATTGAGATAGCAATAAAACTAAAAACCACAAAATTATAGCAATTTGTCAAGTGTGAAGCAATTTAGTTTTTTACATCTCATGGCTTGTTTATGAGGTCGGTTCTAAGCGTGGCATTGCTTAGAACAGATTAGAAGGACATTTGTATCAAACTTGTATTCGCGATTTTATTAAAACTGGGTTCCACGCTAGACATACGGTACCTACAAACTGTTTTTAGGATTCCGTACCCAACGGGTAAAACGGAACCCTATTACTAAGACTCCGCTGTCCGTCCGTCTTCCTGTCCGTCTGTCACCAGGCTGTATCTCAT
This sequence comes from Griposia aprilina, assembly GCA_916610205.1. NCBI lineage: Eukaryota > Metazoa > Arthropoda > Insecta > Lepidoptera > Noctuidae > Griposia > Griposia aprilina. The sequence continues at coordinate 16,810,315 of OU744304.1, read as the reverse complement.
AAACCGTGATAGTTCGACAGTTGAAATTTTTACAGATGATTTATTTCTGTTGCCGCTATAACAACAAATACTAAAAAACAGAATAAAATAAATATTTAAGGGGGCTCCCATACAAAAAACTTTTTTATTGATAATGGTACGGAACCCTTCGTGCGCGAGTCCGACTCGCACTTGGCCGGTTTTTATTTTAATATGTAACCTTTTGCAAAGGTTCGTATTTCTTTAACTTGGTAGATAAGTAGAACTTTTTTGATGGACGGGGATATCGTTATTTTCCACTGGAATAAAATACCATGTAAATTTTGCACTGGGTGGCATAACAACATACTGAGAAAACCAAGGTTTGGATATAATTTAACTGGCTAGCAGGAGCGTTGCTGCCTAAAAGCAGCAACTGTAGAAAGAACTCTTTATTATGTCCACCTCATACTACCCTCGTTTTAGACTAGTGCAATATATTTATCTCACAAAGCTACGCACGTTTTACTTGTGGTGACCAAATGTACAAACACGCTATGAATGTCTGCGTGAAGACGAGTAGCGTCAACACATAACACACACACTTCTGACTTCACCCGCATCCCGCACCATACCGAGAGCCCCTACGCTTACACACACATTCACACTTGTTGTTTGTACACTTGGTTAAAAATACTGTAAATAAAATTCTACCACAGTCGGATTACCCCAAAAAATACGAGATTATCTAGATATTATTTGTAACTTCGTTGTAACGCCTCGTGGCACCGCTTGTAATTTAAAATGCATTATAGATACAAGTTCTTCATTAATAGAGCCATTAACAGAGGTTGTATTAATTCCGCTAATAAACCTCTTTGGTACGTCCAATTGGTTTATTTTTCATTTGTGACTGCTAGTGCAATTAATGTACTACATACTACTAATATAGCATTACGTAAAATACAATTTCTGTGAGATAATACTATCAACTCACAATTCAATTTGTATTCACATTATAAATGTTAATTGAATTCATCTATATTTTTTGCATAAATGCAAATTCTTAATTGCAATAATTATTTAGATTGATTTTATCTCATAAATCATTCAAGTGATTTTAATAGAACGCAATTCCTAAATCCTAATGATTTTCAACTAGATAATCATAATGCCATGGCCACACTTATAAGATACGCAGATTCTTTCAGAGCGAATACCAAGACAACACATTTTCTTTGAAAAATATGACTTTTAAATAGGCGTTATCCTATAAGAGTGACTATAGCACCAAGAGAAAAACAAAAGCCACTCACCAAAGTAACGATGTCTCCAGGGTTAGCGGCGGCAATCCTTCTGAGCCTCTCATATAACATATCCATCAATCGTTGGTAGTTCGCATTCAAGTCGTCCAGCTCCCTTGCAACTGCTTCGGATCCTGCCTGGATCCGCTCGGGAACGTTTCGGCCCCGAGCTCGGCAGCGTTCGGCTAACTCGACTTCTGCTTGACGGCGAAACTGGCGCATGTCCAGCGAAGGGTGCACCTCGTCGCAAAGCCATTCGGCGTATCGCTGACATCTCGAGGAGTATATCTATGTTGGGTTAGGGTCAAGCGGGTTATTAGGGCTGTTAGTTAGAGAGCAGACTGTTCTTTTTTTGAATATTTTAGGCTAAATTGGAACTATAGCCTAAACTTCTTTATTTGAAACTTTTTGTTTAGTTTAAAAGAACAATCTGCCTACTAAAATTAAGCTTTCATTAGAATAATTTTTAACCTTTCATAATAACTTGCACACTTACAGGATTTAATGAAACTTATAAAATATGTGAGGGTCACAGTCACACACACATTCAAAGTTCACCGTCTCAAAAGACCAGTAGCCATTAAAAGATAAACTATGTTTTTCCTTACAGTTAACTTACGTAGAAACAAAGAAAAAACATTAGTTAATTATTCATACTACAATTTAATTACCGGTCCTAACATTCATTCAGTCTTCCAAAAAAATTGTTCTCTGACAACACTTGTCCAGCTCACAGCGGGAATGAAATCATGCTGGATGGAAAAGATTGGCCTGTACAGTACACAGGTATTTTAAAGCGTGCTACACCAAAAGTGAGGCCACACTAGACTAGCACCCATTTCGTGCATATTTAAGCAAAAGAACTGTGTACATTGAAACACAAAACCCACAGAGTGCTGTATTTTACATAAATTGTAGTTTTTTTTATAGTCTGGCAACATTGAGACACCAAAACAATGCATGCAAAGCCATATTTGTAAAGAACAATGAACTCATTTGTAAACATTTTAGAATCTATTAACAAGAAATTAATTTGAATTTCAAATTCGCACTCTGAACATGGGCTCGTAGTTTTTTGAATTCCGCCAAAACGGAAACTTTTTAACGGCGTATCTATTTAATATGTATTTAACCATTATGATATCTGTACAATTATGAAAAAATATTATGGTAATGTGATGTGCGATGGCTCAAAATGCGCCATAAATCGAAACGGTTTATTCTTATTTGACCTTACAATTTTATTAAAAAGTGCCGAATGACATTGACAAAGCACACAAAGTGAACTCTTATTGAATCCACACTTTTAGTCACACAACAATGCAAACTATAGCAGTAATAAATTGCTTTTCATAGTTTAGTGTCGATCACACAAACATCTCGCATTCAGATGATTACGATTAGTTGAAAGCAATCGATTCGAATCGATTAAAAAGTTAAGTGGCAAAGCATCGTTTAGTATAAAAACGCAAGCGTTATGTTTTAAGGGCGGAAGCTTTCGTGCATTGTGACGAGTTTGAGCCTAAATCACCTCTGATATACGAAGAGACTTTGAAAGACCCAAAAGACAAAGAACGAAGCAGAAAATAGCAGGAACGAAACGCTGGACCGAACTCACTTCACTCAGAACCTCTCATCATCAAAATCTTGATTATGACATGATTTTATGGCGTTTTGTGGATATAATGAATAAAATAATTTTGGTTTAACAGTCAATGATGTTGTTTCCCTGTGTTAAAATACTTAGATATGTCCATAATCAACTTATTTCAAACCTAAAAATAATTTGGACACGTCTAAGGCAAAAGGACAGAACCGTGAGTGCTTGGTCCTTTGAATCAGAGAAACATGTTCAACCAGCCACGAAAATATAAGAGTAAAAATATCTCCAAATATTCCACAAAACGCCACAGCCTAATCGAATGTCTAAGACATCAATTAGTATACTGATATTTACCTTAGCCTCTCGTATGTATCTGCCACCGTCAACGTTAACCTTCTCAATCTTAGGCGTCCTCTCCACGACGCTTGTGAGCAGATTCTGTGAAGGACCACATAACACCCGGTAACATTAGAATTAGTTAGGTGCAAAAACGGATACATATTTTTTGGTGAAGTTAAACTTTTTCGTTAGTCCCGGACTGGACCGGATCCTTTAAAATCATAGATGAGTCACACAGTGCAACAATCTGTTATCATTTTGATTATTAAATTGTCGTGAGTATCACACCTTAATAATAATAATAAGGATTTTAAAAACCCTCTCCTCCCTGTTGTCCAAAATAATTATAACATGCGTTCTTATAGTTAATCTTATTCCGATTCGGAGGACCAATACCAACTTATGATACATTTTGAAGTTAATAATTTACATGCATTCATGTTGTAATGTAATATATTCAGTGAGGACCGGATTTTTATTCCTGTATGTTAAAATACAAACAACCCTTAAAATTAAGGACTTAAATTGACCAAAACCGGTGTCAAGTTGACCTCAATCTCAGTTCTAGAGTTTGATGAACCCTGGGTTCTATTTAAGACTCTCTGATACTAAAATCCTGGTAGAAAGTACGAGTATCCTTCTAAATGTCCTATCTTCTCAACTCGACGTTCGAAACACTGGAAATAATAAAGGACCAAACAGATATGCTTTAAAAAATGTCCTGGCGTTATAATTCTCACCCTTGTCGGTTCGAAGTGTTCTTTAGGCCTGACTTCGATAGGCGGCTGTGCCTGCAGCTTGCTGTATGCATCTTCGATCCATTCGGCTTCTTTCTCTAGGCCGGCGTTGTAATTGCGCAGGAGTTGGTAGGCCGCCTCGCAGTTTCGGAGTCTGTGGGAAGGGTAGTTTTAGTAAGTTATTGTCTTTTTATTTATTTTATTATTCTAAGATATGAGAAAACAATGTTAAGCTCCAGAGAAGCTGGCTATAATGGTTTATTAAATTAGGTAAGTAGGGCTGGACTACATTAAGAGCATATATCCAGCCAACAGTAGAACCACAAAAAGTTAGTTTATTAAATCAAGTTTGCCTTAGAATTCTACTTACAAAATCATAAATATATTTCACTTTTGAATGACAAAATTAAATAAAAACCAGTTCGGTTTGATACACAAAAGTAGGAATAATTATTCTGATCGAAATACGAGTAATGGCACTCACCTCTCAGCCAACTGAGTGCACACATTATTCCACCTATTATTCAGCTGGGACACCTCTTTATCTAATCTCTCCAGGTCGATATGCTTCCCTGCTCTCGGGAGCGAGGAGTGTGGCAGACCAGCCCTGGACGTCTCCACTAGACGGCGGCAATTCTCTGCGTCATCATTCATCTGGTCTACTTGGATCTGTTGCTTGCTCACTGCTACTTGCATGCGGAGGAGGTCTTCGTGCATCTGATGGGAGAAGATTTGGTTGAATAGATTATTCGCATGTAGGAACTTGGAATTAAAGGCAAAATCTATGTTCCAACTATTCAGATATGTTTTAAATGTTCTTTTAGTAATATTAAAAAATATAAGCTCAACAGCCTACTGTCGAAAGGCATAACCAGTATTTTGCAGACACCTAAGCAGGCAGTTTTTGGTCAGCTAATCTGAATCTTACCTGTTTATTTTATTTACCTCTTAAACTGCCAAATTAATATATTACAGTTTTCTTACTTTAAAACTTGGCTGTATTAGAACAGAAATACGCCATATCTTTGTTCTACTAATAAAATACTCACATCCTTCAGCAGCTCAACATCATTTGGCAAGTCGTTGAACTGCGCGAGTTTGATCTCGAATTCGGATATCGTCTGGTGGTTCTCCTCCATGCTGTTCACTACGATCTCCACAAACTTCAGCCTGCACACAAATAGAAACATCATTAGATTCATAATCTATAAAAATATTAAACTAAGCGTAAATTTCGGACCCTCATGCCTCAGTCCAAAATTTCTATTTAATTTGGACTGTCCCAAAGGACCAAAACTTACATTATAATTTAGTAAGAAGTCTAAATTAATTCAAAAATTAAAAAGTGATTAAGTATTAGAAATAATAAAAAAATCTCCAATATTTATATAATTCCGGACGAAGATTATAATTATCTAGGACATTAAGAACATTTATTTACCTGTCGACAAAGAGTTGGCTCTTGGACTGCATGTCGTTCCACTTGCCCATCACTTTGTCGAGGCTCTTCTTCATGGCGGGAGTCTTGAGGGCGATGCCTATAAAAAATAAAATTATTTTGTTTCATTTATTGTTTGATAAAGTCGGTTTGAACCATACATTGCAGTTACAACATTTATTCGGAACATTTATACAAGTGACATAACTTCTTGTTTGATCTTACCATGTGGCTTCGTTTCTGTTTATATCCTCAAGCAAAAAACGTGTTTTATGTGTTAAAACATTACTTTACATAGATTTAAACTACATAATTAATATTGATTTCTCCAATAGCATTAATGCCATCCAAACCACGGATTTATTTTTCCAGAATCGCCACGAAACAACATAAAAATAGATACAAATTGCCTAAAAATATTCAATAACCATGTCTTACCTCTGAACGTAGTCTGCACTTCCTCAACATCGCTAGTGAGGGTATGTACGCTGGTTTCCCAGTCCTTATGCTGCAGCACCAGGTGTTCCAAGGTGTCCAGGTCACGAGGGATGTGGCTCGCTATCCTCTCATGAAGCTGTCTCTCCAGAATATCCAGACGTTCTAGAAGGTTCGATGACTGTTCTGTGAAAATGCGGGCGGCGTTCTTCGATTCCTCTGCGGAACAATATAAGTAAGATGGTAAGTAGTGATCAAAATACGCTTTTGGGGAGCATGAGCTTGACTTGTTACGATAATTTATTGTATTTATTTGCGTAGATCAAGGGTAGAGGGTAAATCAAGGGTTCGTAAGAGAAGTTATAAGCTTAGTCTAGGTCTAATACAACATCTTAGCTAAATCCAAAATTGAATTCGATTTTATCGAAACATATGACGCGGAACCAAGGACCAATTTTTGTCACTAATCAGGCGGCTCTTCATAGATAATCACAAGCCATTACATCCTAACACATGTGTCTTCAATAGTGGTATTTTAACTTGCTAATTCACTATGCAAACTTGTATATTACAGCAATTCTTTAACTACCTAATTGAAAATAAACAAGTCCTATAAACAGAATGACTCTAAGATCAGATCGTTATTTGCAGAATATCATCATAGTAATGAACTGACATTGTTTCTTGACCTATCATGATATGAAATTAATGAACGGAAGATTATCGTTGAAGATTTAGAACGGAAGATGTCTGTACTCTTTTGTTCACTCATTTATACTGTATGGTTTCCGGCTGAGTTGTATACGCCACTCATGCTTATGGTTTTATTTTTTGTATCTACCACTAACGACACTAAAAGAGATTATTATAAACTACTCATAATCGTAACCTCAATTTAGGCTCATTTTTGTAACAATACTGATTGCACCAATTATTTTTACGAAGCAATTTGTCAGCAACGAAAAGCGTAGACAATTATAAAAAAAAAACGTGAAGCTTCATTTCACAACAATAGTTGCGAGAAGACAGCAATAAAATATCGACGATTCTAACCTCACTTCACTGACAAACACAAACCATAAACACCTGTATCATTTCAAACATAAATATAAACTACACGCTTAACTTCTCAAAGAGTAAGCATAAGCAAGTCATACTCAAAACCACCAACACTGATTCACGTCATTCCAAACCGTATCAAAAGACCAATTAAACGCTTCACTAAGCACCTGGTTCCCGCCGCCGCCGCTCAACTCGTTCCACGGTCCTCTCAACATACACAATATAGATCCTCAAATACATTTAATATTTTATTAAAAGTACTGAAAAGTGTTGAACAGTTAACCGCGTTCGTGGTACTGAAACTAAGAGATCTAGACTGGCGGTATGACACAACAGCGACTGTCCCAAACAGTGCGACAACAACGTATTTCAGTCAGAATTACGAAGTGGGCTAAGAATCAACGCTTTGTTTATTCTTGTGCATCATTTTTACACAAATGGAACTGAAGTTTTAGAGTTCGGTCTGTAATAATATTATAATCTCGTAATCTAATTATATTTTCCTCGGGAGGGAAAAGTATTACATTGACTTTTTGCACCGCGAGCTCCGGCGATGAATCACTAGTTTGTTCGGAATAACGGCTTAATGAAATCAATAGGTTTCTATCGACACGTATAAAATGTAAGACATCTAGTCTAGTACATATTTTAGCACGAACAAAAAAACTGTTACATATTCATTTAATTAACTGGAACTACAACATCATACTGTTTTTAAGTAAATGGCATCTGGTGCACAACCATACAGGGTGTAAAAAGACCCATCACATACTTGTCAACTTAACTTCCGAACTTAACATTCTGTACATCAAACTAAGTAACATTTTGCTATTTGCGGTAGTGCATAATGTAACACACGCAAAACATTGCGCTTATGGGTGTTTGCAACGGTAAAGGGGTCATGGGGGTATTCAAAGTTGTGTTATAACATTAAAAAGTTGTTTTCGTAAAGAAACGTCATGAAAACTTCTAATTTTGACCTTTAATAGCTCCCTAACCAGAAGGACCCTAGGTATGGTCCAGTACAAAAACAAAAAAAACAATGACGGGGAGTACAGGTGACTCTCGGCGTCGTTAAGTTTCTTTTTATACCCGTTATATTTCTACGGAAATATTCAAACTCAACCAACAATTTTATTCCGAACTTAACCTACTGCTCTCTCCTGCCCTGTACACCTCCCACTCCTGCTCTATTGAGAATTGCAGTGATAACTGTCACAACCTGTATTTCAGCACGCAAGGTCAATCGAATTGAACGTTGAGTGTTCAAAAATACTATGACATCATTACACACAAGAACTAATTGACGGTACTTTTGGATTCATAGCGATTCTAGTTAGAGACCATTTACAGGTCAGGGGGTCAAAGCATGTGACTTCAATCAAAATCTTTCTTTGAAATACTTTTAAGTGAATCCACGAACTATCTTGCGAGGCTTTGAACCTCTCCCAAAGCTTTAAAAGCATGTGTGAATCATTTGGTAAGAAAAATCTTTTCTCGGAAGACTGGATTACTCAACCGTTTGTGCTGATTATTTATTTAAACTGCTTTGTTCGAATATTTAAAAAAAAACTGGCTAAGTTTTAACTTGGAAATGAGACGGTTGAAATATTTTTGGTCACAACCTATCGTACTGTTTTTTGTAGGAACTCTTTACTTATGGCAAGAAAGTGGACATTTTTATCAACTTTAGATGGATAAAACTATGCTTTATTGTACACCAAAATTATAGCTCACAAGCTGACCCGACAGACGTTGTCCTGTCTTAACTATGAATGTCATATGTCGTTTAGTTTAGTTTTGACTATTGACTAAAACTATCGACTCATTTATCAACCGATCCATCTGTATTAAACGATATTTGCAGTGCGCATTCTGTCAATCGCTGACAGTTATTTCAAACAACTGACAGTTATGTAAAATTAATATTTACGTTAAGTTTTCTTAAAATTTCAAATTTTCCGCGCAGTTTTTATATTTTTTTCTTTCATAATATCCTTCTCCTGACAATAACGAACACAACAACAAAAAAATATAGTGAAATCGGTCCAGCCGTTCACGCGTGATGGCGTGACCTAGGGAAATAGGGATTCATTTTTATATATATAGATTAACTTAATTAGCAAAATGCAACAAGTTATCTTTTCCACAATTAGTACCTAATATATTAGGGACCTGCACCCTAATTACGTAACATACTATCTATCACAATCTGAATCATTTTGAAGCCTATCGCTAATTCATTGCTTAATACGTTCGAAAAATGTGTCTGCTCAACAACGTAAATAATGCAATGAATGTTATTGTGTCTAAATGAAAAACTGTCAAAATGAAAGCCATTCTTAATGATAGTGTGTTACGCAATTTCCCCGCTGCTTTTTTCTATCTATTTACAAGTACCTTTTGTCAATGAATGAATTCAGCCCATCGCCCACTGAATATAGGCCTCAACAGCGATTAGCGCTCATAAAATTAGTACATAAATTTAACCTAAATGACATCATACGCGGTGGGCCTTTGCAAACACCAAAATCATGCTCACTAAGTACGTCTTAATTCATAAAAAGTGGGATTTCTTTGATTCATTTATGAAGTATCTCATAGTTATAGGCAAGGTCGACTCCTCACGCTGTTGTTACAATTGGACGGTAAGTGTTGCGTGAGTGATATCATCTTAAATTGGGAGTAGGCGAGTGTCGAGGTGTTGCCGTGCATGTGTTTTTGATAGAACGAAGGGACTGGTCCTTGTTTCCACTTGGTCCTGTGAGACAAATAGGTGAGTCAGGACAGGACATTTTGCGGTTGACGTATTTATATAGTAAAGAGTCTTTTGAAAATTAATTGACTTGCTGACGCTTTATGTAATCAGTTCGCTCAGAATTCAGATCGAAGAAGTGTACCTACAGATTAAAGAAAAATAATTTCATAAAAAAACATAGCATAACATCACGCCTGCATTCCTGGAAGGGTTAGTCAGAGGTGCACCCACATTGAGCCAGTTATAATTAAGTTCCATGTAATAGGGGGCGAGCCTATTGCCATCAACCGAGTACAAATCCAAAGTCCGGGTTGCTACTGAGAAATTCCAGATGGAAAAACCCGATAACACTTTGCCCCACCAGGGAATCGAACCCAGGACCTCATGCTTAGCAGGTAACGCTTGCGACCATTAGACGAGGTGGATAGTCACAAAAATAATTTATTTGATGTTTAATGCCTAACACACGTCAATAGTGCGCTAAAACATGAAAGAAGTAGGATATTAAAGGCCAGTTTCACAATACTGTGTTTATTCTGTGTTATTAATATATGTATTGTCTTACTACGAAAAATAGTCCGTCAAAATGCTTAGCATGGCATTTAGTAACAGCAGAGTTTGGTGAAATTGGTGCTTAGTCTGTGTTAAGATAATTATAGGTATAAATAAGCTCAATTATAGACCATTTCTAAACATGCAATTAGGTTTCTAGACCATCATTTAAGAGCAGAATTAGAAGCTTTTTCCTAGAAAACAATTTATTCCGTTTGCGTGCGAGTTAATGGAGCTACGAATGTAGCATCGAAAATGAGAAAGAACAGGGTCATAAAGTTCATAGCTTTATAAAATATAGAGTTGATTACACTAATACATTACCTCCTTTTCCGAACGAGAACATACGTTTAATTTTCTTCATTATAATTGGCACTTAACACTTTTAATTCAATGTCGGTTAAATCACCTCACAGTCATAGAATACAACATTGTCACTTGTTTATATTGAGTCTATAAATAATGAAGTTTTAATTCAATATCAATTTAACAAGGAACTCTTATGTAACTTTTAAGACCACAAAGAAAGTTGAATCTATTTATCGGACGAAAACAATTGGTCCTTCTTGAGTGACAAAGGACCAGCTTTTTCCTAGTTTCACTGACTAAACAACTTCTAAAAATACAACAAAAGGCCTATTGAACAATTTTGAATAAAGTAACGAAATAACTGAAGAATATTATTCAATATACGGACATCTGACTCAAAACTGAACGTAACGCACCAAGGATGAATCGCATATGATTTGCGTATGAAAAAAGCGAACTAATTATAGAATTCAGTCTCATATCATTGGGGCAATTACTGGAGCACTGTGCCATTATTATTAGAGTAATTAAACTATTAAGGACGAGTTAGGTCACAATATATTTTAATAGGAATTGTAATCATGTAACCGTTGAAGTAAAAAAACAGTTTATTTAAAGCTTTCATTGACAGTACCTAATTATTTTACAAGTTTAGATACGGGCCTACAATGAAGGTAGGAACACAGTAATAACCAGTGATCGGAGTAGGTAGATTGAACTGGGGTCATTGATCCGAAACGTATATATTACTATGGACATTCCTCCGGAATTGGTGGATTATTAAAAAAAAACCGGAACTTATGTAGGAATTGTATTCTGCCAGAGTGGAAGGAGTCATTTGATGATTTGCCATCCTCAAAAAAAAGGTAGGAATTGTAATAAAATGAGCAATTTTATTCTTTATTATTCTTCCTATTTTTTTTTTTGTCACGATTTGACAAAACCCAACGACCAATCAGAACAAAGGATCATGGGTGGTACAATAACCGGTTATCAGAACAATGCGTACGCCCGCCGGAAATACTAAATCCGGAAATACCGGAATTACTTTCCGGAAAAATGGCTTATCCATGTTATTCTTTCTGTGTGCATTTATGATACAAGTACTAAAAATCAATCTACCTACTCCGATCACTGGTAATAACACCATAAGAACACCTTCTCAGAAGGCTAATCTATCGTATACTTTTAAATGGGTCATAATCTGTAATGGGTTAAAGAAAAGTCAATGTCGAAAAGAGAAGATAAAATAGAATTACCACTTTATAAAAACTCAATCTTAGTCAGAATCAATATAATTTCGCCAAAATCAATCTAAATCGCGCCAGGCGACTTTGTGAAATTTAGTCGGCAGACTAAGCATCAACAGTAGGTATAAACATTGCAAAACTGAACTACTTAAGTAGCAGGTCATGCTAACAAGTTAACAACAACGAAACATTACCCAACTTCAACAGATAAGGGGCGATGCACCAATAAGATTAGGACCAAGCCAAAAAGACCAAAATAAAATCAGAGACGGGTTGTGTGGGAAAATAATAATGATGGCTAGGAAGGTAGTGAATAAAAAAAAAAAAAACAATAAGAGAGCTGAAGAATGGTAAAAAGACATTAGGTACGTTTTTGGTGACGAACGAAACGTTTTGCGAGATCGATTGCTAAATGTTAAGTTGATAATTGCTATGTGGCATGCGGGTTGTGTGATGTAACTAGTAAATAGAACAAAATTTATTTAAGAGAATTAAAAGAGTGCATCTCTAGTAGGCCGGTAAGTGATAGTCATGTACAAAGTGTAAGGAAATGTATTTTTACTCATAAAATATGAGAGCCAAAAGGAGTACAGAAATATTGATACCTAATAACTGCCTGAATAGGTACTGAAGTTCTCTATTCTTTTAATGACTGCAATGAGTAATAAAAAATTATGAATTCCTATTTATCATTTAGAGTGGAAACCAAGACGGGTGCAACGACATATTTAAACCCAATTTAAAACTGCATTTAAAAAGTATAAAATGCAAGAAGAAGACCCTCAAAATAAATTAACAAGAATAACCAAAATTAAGTGAAAACTCTTTAAAAATATTTCTAAATTTCAAATCCTAAAACATTTAAACACTCCAAAGTTAAACAACACTATCTTTATTTATCGATATAAACGCACAAAAATCACCGAAAACACAGTGTCCACAACACTACGAACTACTATTATTTTCGATCTATTTTCTACAAAAAATACTACACACTACAGATCGTACGATTCACTAATTGCGACTGACGGCGAGTGCCCGTAGTGTTGTGCCCGTAGCCCGTAGGACCGAGATGATTCGTCCTTTGTCATAAGACGTCGATTTTATTGAGGTGTTGCGGGATCAACGGTTTTGATACTTGACCCTCATTATCTTATCGGGAAGAGTATAAATATGATTGAATAATATTGGTACTTCACTTGAGATGTGTGGTGATTAGTTTACGGTATTTAATTTATTTCATAGTTTAGGATGAAGATGTTAGCACACCGTTTCATCATCATTTGCCCTAACCTTTTCCAAACTATGTTAGGGTCGGCATCCAGTCTAACCGGATGCAGCTGAATATCAGTATTTTACATGGAGCAACTGCCTATCTGACCTCCACAACCCAGATACTGGGTAATACGGCACCCCTTGTTAACACCCCGTTTCCGGAACGAATATCATTGAGGTGGCAAAATTTAACGCAATTCAAGTGATGCGATTGGCTGTTTATAATAATTATAAACAGCCAATATAATTTACGCTCGCTTAGCAATATGTTAACAAATTTTATCGCTGAATTATATGAGAAAACAGGCGTAAGTTTGCCCTAGCGCTAAGTTACTTGGCTAAAATAAAGCCCCCCATGGAACCTCCTCCTAATTAGTTTTCCTTGGTAACAGCATCTAAACAAAATGCCTTATAACTTGATGCTACTATTTTATTAGTAGTTAGTAGCTTACACCAGAAAAGCAAAAGTACATTAAAAAAATCCCGAATAAATCACATATAATTCAGTCAAAGTATCAAAACCGTTCGCAAAGTACGAGTATAATGTCAAAGTGCAAATAAATTACAGTATCTTACTGTTAACAAGAAATTATAAATCTAGTAAACGGTTTTATAAATTATAAAGCACATTTATATGTATTTCTGTAATTTAGTAATAATTGGTTATCCTAAAGGACCATTTATCGTTTTAGCATTTTGTTTTACTGGGCAAAGGAATCTAATTAAAAGTCAGTACCTACAGTTAACGGGATTAAATCCCCAGTCTTTGCCCCAACAAACCCCTCCAAACATATTGCAAACCCTCTTAGCCTAAACAAGTTTAGTTGAAAGAGTAAACAACAAAATGCAACACAAAGAATCATTAAAAAATATAAGCCAAGTATCAAAACGTCTTCTTAATCAAAATTTCAAGGGGCCAGCACTATTTAAATTGTAAATTACGTTATCTAGCAGTTAGCGGAACATCGAGCGACTGTTTCGTGGTCACGCAAAGTGTAGTAAACAATATGGATATCAGCTATTTATAGCAGTTGTCATGTTGAAGAGAGTAAGGGCGCTTACTGATAGGACCTTACGACCAATTTATTCAAGTCACCCAGTGGTATGGATCCTTCAGAATATCTATAACTCGTACACTTACAGGTTGGTTAACAAGTTGGCACTAATGTTCTATTGTGTTCTATCTCAATACTTTATTGTTGTGCGTTAAAGGTAAGATTCAAGTGCCAAGTGCCTTCAATACTTTGTTTCTTTAATCTATTAGAATCTACAATTCAGGCGTTTCTGATCCATAACTGCGTAAAGCTAAAACAGCAAAGTAATGAGTTGTTGAATCCTCTTTAACCGACTTCTTAAAAAGGAGGAGGTTCTCAATTCACCCGTTTTTGTTTTGTGTATGTTACGCGATTTTCGAAAATTCTTTTATTAATAGATAGGGTATGCCATATAAATTTTATTACCTTGTTTGGGTAGTTTTTCAGTTACCTTCAATAATACGTATTTTTCCATTTAGTGTATATTGATGATGATGTTATAATAACTTCCTGTCACTGTCATTTACATAGCAAGTAGTGGTATACTTATTTGTGTGGGGTAGCTACCACAACAAAAAAGTGAAAAATAAAAACTTTTTACAAAAAAAAAACAACCGACTTCCACAAATAAAACACTACAAAGTGAAAAATAACTTTCATTTCAGAATTCGGTGGTAAAACTCGAAAATACAAAACCAAAGACACCGACTTCCGAAATTAAAGTTATTTTTCACTTTGTAGTGTTTTTTTTTTTTGGGAAATCGGTTGTATGTTTTTAACACGTGTTGTCTCCAACATTTACCAGGTGTAGTTACGGCTATTTCTACGTTGACTTGTTCTTGTTGGGACTATTTTGTGGTCATTACAGGCAGTGGTGTGACTATCTTGCGAAAATTATCAGAACATCGTATCTTCAATCTATTTTAAGGTCACCCTAACCCATCATGGAATAAAAATATCGTTACGATATAAATCTTAATTCTCACCGCCCGAGTTTCAAACTGCTATTATTCAATTAGACCAATAAAAAGATGTTTTTTTTTTTTCTAACTGATTAATTACGTAGTACGAATCATTCGCTTACAGTTCCCAGGCGTAAATATGGCACGTCGAGTTTGAGAAAAATATCGGTTTCCGCTTTGTAGAGCGTTGTCTCTGTCAGCCTTCGTACGCACGGGCGATTTTTTTATCGCATACTGGATTTTCAACGTACTGCTTTGCGCCGAGAGTTGAAAATCCAACGGTATGCTTTTTGACGCGCTGGGATGCACTTGGATTCTCAATGCTCGGTTCAACCCAGAGAGTTGAAAGTCCAGTGCGCGATAAATAATCGTCCTTGCGAACGGGGGTTCACTCATACCAGGGTCTCTCTGAAGTTCGATGTGCCATATTTACGCACGGGTAGGAGAGTATGATACATATGTAATTAACGATAAAGATTAATTGATGTGTTCTCAAGGACGTAGTTTTTTCGCAAGAATTGCTTCGATAATAATCTACTGTCTCTCTATAATAATATGTTTTTGCAGCCTACTTCCTTCACATACGCCATGATGATGTGTGACAGTTATTATAAAGATTACGACGATAAATAGAAATTGTTGTATGGTTTGTGTTTGGTTAAGCTGTCGCTGACACTAAAAAGAGAAGATAGCAGAAACTTTCTTACTGGGAAAAATATACATTAAACCTTTTCCTAATTGTCGGTAAGCAGAAGTCTTATATCTGGACGGCGTGCTTGTTTCAACGAATGTTACATTTCATGTTACGTTCCACATAATTATATGTACCAACAATAATGTTCTGTAACTGTTCCCACAAAGTCGTGACGACAGACGGCCGTCCAGTTCAAAAAATTCAAACGGTACAGATCCATTTTGCATTTTTCTATCATAAATACTAAAAAGATAAAAAACGATAGAAAAACGATAGTCGTATGACAAAAAGATCTTGGCTACGAAGTGAAACATAGGGAACGGTGTCTTTTTTACTGGCTTCCCGCCCCCACAATAGGGGTCGGTACAACACAACGTTCACTTCATCCATTCTCTCCTGTCAGGGAACGGTGTCTAAGATGGTCTAAGGGCCCTATCTCACTAGGACACCAGTCGCGCTGCAACCACGGTCGCAATACCAAAACATTTATGGTTGGTTGCCTCCGACCGATCGGACGCACCGTTAGATACCCACCTTAAAGCAGCTGCGACACCATGGTGGCCTAGTGAGATATAAGCTTTATTCTAACAAAAGGTAATATTCACGTACCTTCAGCCCTGGCCCTCCTCTCGAACTCGTCGAAAAGTCGGTTGACGTCATCGATCTCTCGGCGCAGCCTCCTCAGCTGAGGGTCGGCGGGATCGCCTTCCGCTAACAGCTTCTCTGCGTCTTCGTTCAAAGCGCGGCGGATCGCTTGACGTTGTTCTGCGCCCATCGCTACGAACTGGTTGTGAAAAATGTTTCTTGTAGATAATGAAGACTTCAACATGCTGCTGAAATTGTATCTTGATGGTTGCACATCTCGGATATTTTTTGTAAGCTCAGAAAAAGAATTGCGTGTAAATCCGGGTTTCTGAACACCTGACCAAGTCTCGTTGTGATTGGGTGACAGGTATAACTACAATCCATTAAAATGAGCAAGTGGACAATGGATTTGTGAACAGATTACATTTCATTGGCTTTCAGAAACCGGACGTTTTAGTGTAAGATTAGTTCTAAAATAAAATAAAACTGAAACAATATTTTTTTTCGTGTTTGACAATGTTATATTAAACTGTTCTTTTGGATAAAATTACAAAGGTATTAAGGACCAAAATGTTCAATTTTTTAATTTGGAAAGCATTTAGACCCGTTATCTACCACACCAAAAAAGTTGTTTTTAAAAGAATTATAGCTAACTAGCTTTTGCTCGCGGCTTCGCCCGCGTGGATGTGCTATTTATTGATTTAATTTTATTTTATTCGGGAAACTTACAGCTAACTTATAAAGTATTACTAAATAATATGCAATTGAAGGCCATTTACAAGTTTCCACTGATAAACACTAGAATTAGAAAACCAAAAAAGAGAAAAGGTTGGTACAAAATACCTATAACATAAATTGGGAAATAAATATTACACGATTGACTAATACAAACTAAGAATAATTTAGATGCAAACAATTACTTTTCTGTAAAGAAGCTTTTCACCAACAAATGCTTAAGCCGAGAAACACTGGTATTGAATATATCCAAATCATGTTATGTATTGTATTTGATGTATTTTTTTAACTTTTCACTTTTCTGTTCATGTATTTAATTAATTTAAAATATTATTTATTCTAAGTCACATAATCAAGTAACACCTAATGTGTCACTTATAAATTTGTGTCTTAATTATGTCAAAATATAGCGCACCCCCTATTTATGTAAACACCTTTACTTCAGAAATAAACTGATTGATTGATTAATGTCAGAAATTATCCCACGGGAACGTACTACCGGGATAAAAAGTATCCTACCTGTTAATTCAGGTTATAAACTATCTGTGTTCCAAATTCCATCCAAATCGGTTCAGTGGTTTTTGCGTGAAAGAATAACAAACATCCATCCATCCATCCATCCTCAGAAACTTTCACATTTATAATATTAGTATGATTCTACTCACTTGTGGGAAATCCCATCCTTTCACGACCTTGATAGTAGCGAAGATCATATTCTGGCGCATCCTCAGCTGTTTCCTCTGCCATAGTTGTATCACCTGGACACAAACATATAATATTAACACAGCCACACAATACACAAACAGTTGGAAACACTCTAAGGGACGCATCGTGTTGATATCACCGTTATACTGGGAAGTGAGCAATGTTTGTGTTTTGTTAATCACTTGTTGATCATTCATTAAGTTAATTGTAATAATATTGCAATATGTTGGGGTTAGTTAATCGCGTAGATGGCGGATAAAGTAAATGTCACATTGGTGTTTATTTTTATGTAATAGACTAAGTGAGATTGTTCGAAATACCGATGCAGTCACGATTCTACTTAAATCTGATGATTTTCTGGTAAAATTAAAAAGTAATGTTACAAAAAAACAATAAAACCATGAGTTATCAACTACATTTGCTTAAGTATTGTTTTAGGCAGTCTTAACCGATGGACTATTATAGAATGACGAGGTTTTGACATGATCTACTTTTGCACCATTTTTGCGCTTGCGCAATATGATTTTTACTAATCGTTTTTGAGAGAGACCTATTCCACTTTTTACTGCCACACCTTAAATATTATGATAGGCTGGCATTATTATTACTCAGTTTTGTTTTTTGTTTTGTATGACTTATCTTTTTGTATGCATTTGTTTCTTTGACAAATAAACCTATTTTTCTTTTTTTTTTCTATACATTGTGGCGATTTAGTCACCTGCATCCCCCAAGAGGTGATTCCACACGTCATTCTAAACTAAACAACTTTCGCTATGAAACTCATACGCCACTCATACTCAACGCCCAGTAAGGTACTCACCCTATCATAAGAGCTGCGCAGTCTCGCCGCGCAGTCGATGCCCTCCTGGCAGGGCGGCGGCAGCGCCACCACGGCGCCGCCCAGTAAGGTACTCACCCTATCATAAGAGCTGCGCAGTCTCGCCGCGCAGTCGATGCCCTCCTGGCAGGGCGGCGGCAGCGCCACCACGGCGCCGCCCAGTAAGGTACTCACCCTATCATAAGAGCTGCGCAGTCTCGCCGCGCAGTCGATGCCCTCCTGGCAGGGCGGCGGCAGCGCCACCACGGCGCCGCCCAGTAAGGTACTCACCCTATCATAAGAGCTGCGCAGTCTCGCCGCGCAGTCGATGCCCTCCTGGCAGGGCGGCGGCAGCGCCACCACGGCGCCGCCCAGTAAGGTACTCACCCTATCATAAGAGCTGCGCAGTCTCGCCGCGCAGTCGATGCCCTCCTGGCAGGGCGGCGGCAGCGCCACCACGGCGCCGCCCAGTAAGGTACTCACCCTATCATAAGAGCTGCGCAGTCTCGCCGCGCAGTCGATGCCCTCCTGGCAGGGCGGCGGCAGCGCCACCACGGCGCCGCCCAGTAAGGTACTCACCCTATCATAAGAGCTGCGCAGTCTCGCCGCGCAGTCGATGCCCTCCTGGCAGGGCGGCGGCAGCGCCACCACGGCGCCGCCCCGTAAGGTACTCACCCTATCATAAGAGCTGCGCAGTCTCGCCGCGCAGTCGATGCCCTCCTGGCAGGGCGGCGGCAGCGCCACCACGGCGCCGCCCAGGAAGGTACTCACCCTATCATACGAGCTGCGCAGTCTCGCCGCGCAGTCGATGCCCTCCTGGCAGGGCGGCGGCAGCGCCACCACGGCGCCGCCCAGTAAGGTACTCACCCTATCATAAGAGCTGCGCAGTCTCGCCGCGCAGTCGATGCCCTCCTGGCAGGGCGGCGGCAGCGCCACCACGGCGCCGCCCAGTAAGGTACTCACCCTATCATAAGAGCTGCGCAGTCTCGCCGCGCAGTCGATGCCCTCCTGGCAGGGCGGCGGCAGCGCCACCACGGCGCCGGGCAGCTGCACGTCGGTGCCGGCGCCGCCCAGGCGCACGCGCCAGCGACTGCGCCCGGAGTTGTCTACCACTGTCACTGCCGAGCCCTTCTCGATGGCCACCTGTATAACGTACAAAATATATTAGATACCCGCCACGCTAATGGGATAATAAACCAAGGCTCAAGTAAAGCACTTCTGTATAGGAACATCATAAGTTGATGGCCAAGTGGACTTAAAACAAGTTGCGTAAAATAAAAGTACTCCGCCCAATACTGGCTCGATTTTCGTTTCGAAAAGAAATACCATTTGTTAGTACAGTCGCCCCATAATTGCTTTACCACTTTTGAGAACAATTCCCGGCAAATTGTAACTTCACTAATGTTGAAATTATCTAACTGTCAAATAGACAAAGAATACTTATTTTAACCAAGGACAGTTTAACTAAAAATCCGGATAAAACATTACCGTTATTAAACTTACCACAGTTTTATGACAATGACATGAAGTCCAAATAGGAATGACGCTTCGCCGTGACCAAAATAAGTCACAACCATCTACAGTACAACTATTTTCTTAATGTCCCTCGGGAATCATCGCATTTCCGAATACAAAGAATGCTAATTTCCATGTCCATCAATTATTAGATTTATCGTGTATAATAATTTGAATTCAGAACTAAGTACTTTATTGTTGTTTTGTTTTGATTTCCGTGTGAACTATATAGAGCTGTAAAACTATTTTCCTTTTTAACCGACTTCCAAAAAGAAGGTTCTGTTTTAAGTATAATAACATTTACTCCTTTTCAATATTATGTATACCACGTTAGTATACCAGGGAACATAATAAAAATATAAACAAAATAAAATACTTCTTCAACCGACTTTCAAAAAAGAGGAGGTTCTTATGTTCCACATGTGATGCCACTAAAATAAATATTTATCCGGTTGTTAATCTTTTCAATTCAGTCAGAAAATTTCTTCGTCTGATGAGAGATGGAATGATAACTTTCTTCACTGCTCGAACAGGTATTTATTATAAAACTTTCCACGTGTGAATCAAACATTGGTTCATATTTTCTATATTCGTCCTCATATTTTATTGAATGATCACATACTTTTTCCATTCTTCCGGGCCAATCATATTGATTTTTTCCAATATAATTTATTTGATTGTTCTCACATTCATTGCAATATTTTAATAGCTACATATCCTTTAATTTGAGACCAAATGTTTTCAATTGGATTAAAATCTGGATGATATGGTGGCAATCGTAAAATGGTATTGCCATGTTCTTCCACAATGCGATCAATTGAAAAATCTAAATATCTTTCATTATGTTTTTTTCCAATTTCATATAAGTCGATCTTCAATGAGTTTGGGTTATGAGGAATGTTATGTTGCTGCAACTAAGCTATAATTTGTGGTTTAGTAGTGTTTGAATTTGGGGGTTTAACTAATAATTTATTATGGTATGCTGCATTATCTATTACTAAAACACTATTAGTTGGTAGATTTGGTATTAGCTGATTACGCAGCCAATTTTGATATCGATCGGCATTGATTTCTTTATAGTAATCGCCGTCACTATCAATACATTTGTGCAACATCAGTGCACCTGGATGAAAACCTTTTTCATTGCCAGCGTGAACGATGATTATACGTTTTCCTTTCGAAATTGGCTTCTTTAAACCTTTTTTATTTTATCTGTCCAAGATTTCCCTTTTGAGTTCCAACTCCTTATTTATGGCTTTTGTGGATAGGATTGTGATTCCGATTTGTTACAGTAACAATGGCAATCATGTTATTTAGTCTAAATAGGCTTTTATTTTTATATAGATTCTTTTATATTATGTGAATGTGAGAACGTTGTAGACCTAACTTGTAGACTGTAGATTTGTGGACCTTTTTATATTTTGTTGAGTACATGTTACTTGTTGACAGGCCTACACTGTCGTCCCATATCTATCAACACTGTAATTTGAAACATTGTAAACTACCCTTATTTTTAAAAGAGTAACCGTGCAGTTTCTTGCCGGCTCTTCTCCATAGGAAACAAGCAATTGGAACCGTGCACCTAGCTTCTGACGTTTTATAAGTGCCCATGTTGGTTTATGTGAAATAAAATATTTTGATTTTGAGTGCGACGTATGCATATATGATTCATCCATGAAGACAATATTTTTGCCATCGACCCTCATCCTTTGAATTTCTCGGAGATACTTAAGCCTTTTAAGGCGAATATCATGTTTTTCAATTAGTATTTATCGATTGCTTTCTGTTTTTTTTATATCGAAAACCAATATCTTTAAAAAAACAACTTATTGTCTCAGACAACCTCCAAATTGGATATCCTCAACCAACTTCGATTTTAAAGTCCTCAAACAAGGTAATTCCTTAAAGCGTAAATGAAAATCGTAAATCATGTTACGTATGACAGAATAGACAAAATCGTCCAAATTTAAACGAAATTGTTTGGTCTTTTTTACTCTTTTTGGTGAAGGGAAGGGAACCAATTATTCTTTTTTATCATTTTCTTTTACAATATTCTTTACAGTTCCGACTGAAACACCACAAGTTTAAAAAAAACGTATTTGTTTTTTTCTTAAATAACCATTGCTTTCTTTCTTAGATCCATCGGCTTCTTGTAAAATATACAAGTATACGCTTAAAATTATCTGCCGTACCTGCGACTTTAGCAGCTTTCCTCCCATTTTTTAAATAAATTACATATAGTAAAAAGACAACAACTATATTTCCAAGTAAATTGAGAGCGTCCGGTCTGCACTAAATGCAAAGGGTAACTGCTAGAAATCAGACGACTGACGAAACACGAAGTTTGCCGAGGGACATAAACAAAATAGTTGTACTGTACTTATACCTCGAAAAACATGACTCTTATTACAACATAATAAGGTCCAAATTTAAAACTTATCATACTCACATTAGCATGTTTATAAGCACAAACAGTTTCTGCTCTTAGCGGCCTTGTAATAGGAGCTCTCCGTTGCTTCACGGGACGGATCTCCTGCGCCTCTTCAACCAGGCGAGATACCAGGCCTCCATGAGAGTTGAGCTCTTCACGCAGTTCTTGCATGCCCTTTAGTAAGCGCTCACCCTGGTCAAGGGTGAACTCGGATTGGGAGAATGTTGTGTTTAGAGCTTCTTCGCGTCTGAAAAAGGGTTGTTGATTAGTCATTGATATCGTTAGCAGCAGAGGATTATTTAATATTAAACGCTTTAAATCTAAAATATTAATGTGGGGATAGATCTTTATGTGTTAAAGGATAATAAATCGATTTCATGAATCAACTTATAATATAAGAAATCTATTCAGCCAATTCATATACTAATGCCTTGATTACATGTAAGAAGTACAGGCTTTAGACATATTTTCAAGCCACAATGACATTTGTGACAGATTTCAAACATTGACACTAAAAGCGACTTCATCAAATTTTATTTAGCATCCTATTCCATACAACATAAAGTACATTTTCATTTACATGCCTCAATGACAATAAATTCCAAACTTAGACATCAAATTGCAACTCATCATATTGCATTTTAAACCCTATTTCTCCCACATAAAGTAGATTTTCCTCCCCTCCTTCGTTACAACAAAAAAACTTACTTCTGTATCCATTTCTCTGCTTCCTTGACCTCTTCGAAGAAGTTGTGGTACTGTGTGGTATGCTTAAGATGTGTTTCGAGACACAGGGTCAGCTGTAGTACCCACGCCCATTGAGACTGCATTACCTGTGAAGTAATAACGAGATTAGGATGCGGAATACTGTGGAACATGGTATAATAATATACTTCGCCAGATATAGCATTGCGAGACTCAGTGGTCACGTAGGAGACACAAGCCTACGTCATCACCGCTGTGTTACCAGTAGTGTGTAATAATAACTCCCCAACCGCCTTTATTACCTGTGCGAATCCGATAAAACAATGAGGTTTTAACTAACAATTACGTTGGTATATGTTTAAATTGAATTGTTTCGTTTGATTAGAAAAACGAAACGACAATTTAAAAGCTTTATATATATTTTTAACCGAATGGTGACTGAAAATGTTTCCATAAATCTTGTTGGGCCAGCTAAGTAACCGAAATGAAGTGCTGGGTTACAACCAGCACGCTTTAGCTTGTTGAAATATATGGTGGTTAGAGCCATCAGAAACTCTAGGTCTTTCTCTATCCGCCAATGCTCCTTAGATAGCGATAAGCTATCTAGTTACGGTATCTTTTCAAGAACTTGGTCTTTTAAACATATTATTGCGAAACACTCACAAGGAAATATAAACCTTAAATCTATACGGCTAAGGTATATTTTCAACTAACCTGCAGATGTGACTCAATAGTCTTTGTAGCGGGATGATGTTGAGCGATGAGTGCTTCTCCGCGATCTATGACGTTGCTGAACTGAAGTTCTCGCTTCTCTAGAGATGACATCAGTTGCTAAGGAGAAATGTGTCTTATTAGTAGGTTGTCAGAGTGATTTTGCATTGTCAAAGGGTTGAATGCACAGTGTGTTGATTATATGAAGAGTGTGTATTTAGATACTCTCTGGTTAACTGTCTTGATGGTGAAAACCTAGTTTTCTATTTGTCTTTGTAGATAAATAAGTGTTGATTGCTGTGGTACCGGAAATATCTGGTGTGTACATTTTAACGTTACGTTACATTTCATATAGCCACAATTTACTAGCGAAAATCTTTATCAATCCTCTGTTAGGCTACATCTAGCATACTAGATAATATTCTTTTGAAAGTCGACTTAGATTACATAAACAGACATTTATTTTAAATACTAGCTTTTGCCCACGGCTTCGCTCGCGTGGATGTCTGAAATTATCCCACGGTAACGTACTACCGGGATAAAAAGTACCCTACGTGTTAATCCAGGTTATTAACTTTCTATGTTCCAAATCCGTTCAGTAGTTTTTGCGTGAAAGAGTAACAAACATCCATCCATCCTCCCTCTCAAACTTTCACATTTATAATATTAGTAGGATAGTAGGATTATCAATGTTACCTAAAGTCTTACTAAACATCAACATGCACGTATCAATAAAAAAAACACATCAAAAAATAAAATCGCCAACATAATATGTTAATGAATGAAAAACAATGAATAACATAAATGTGTAAAACCAACCTCTCTATCATCTCCAAACGAATGCTTGTAAACAAACGAATTGTTTGAACTTATTGTAAAACAACATCTTAAAGTACATGACAATGGCTTCTAATGAGTAAAAGGGACGGTATGAATGATTTGATTATTTCGTCAATCAAAAACAAGAATTATTTATTTTCCCATAATTCGTTTTTTTTTCTCATCAATACACTGCTGAATTATTTTGTATAGAATATACAAATCACTGAGGAGTTATTTATTGTACGAGATAAAACAGAAATTAGAAAAATTGCCAAAATAAATTCACCATTTTTTTTTTTGATGAAATTCTTTCTGTATATCGCCAAAGTTGAGGTATCTTTAACGGCGGTATTGCGGTTTTATGGCTCTTAATTACCTAGACTTATTTTTGGACACTTTAAAATTACTTTTTCTTATTATTCTAAAGTGGCTTATCCTTATTGCCTACTGAAGCAAATATTCGCACCTCGAAATTATTCCATTACAAAGATCAAATGTTTTTTTTTATTTTTTCAAACCGACAGGAATTCTTATAGAACCTATTTTCTTTTCACTGAAGCGTCATTCTCTTGTGTATCTTTACAAGCGACTACCATACCTCATAATAATGCTGTACTGCCGGCAGGTTGATGTGAGGATCTGCCCAGTCCCTGGACAGTTCCACTTGCTCTTTCTCGTTCAGCCAGTTCAGTTCAGCAGTCGCTGACTGGAGGAAGTCTTGGAGGGCGTCTAGATCTGACATACTGTTGGGGAGAAAAGAGTATGTAAGGACAAAAAATTACAGTTTAAATTCAACTTTATTTTGTTTGCAATAATGTTTGTAATCAAATGACGTGTTAAAGTCAAGGAAAACATATTGTTAAGTATTATATTATAAAAGCTACAAAATATCGTTAGTAAAATGAATACCGTAATGAAATACTAAGTTCAAATTGAATTCTATTTCTTCATGTTTTAACGTTCATATTCAAGTAACGCGTTTCAAGTAGGCGTCAAGCGACACAATTCGAACTAAATATTGTCAAAACTTATAAATGAATCCGAATCTCGACTTTACAGTCGTAAGAATACGGTCACTTGTTTGCTTTTAAGTTAGGTATTTTTTTTAATTATTACGACAAACTGGATTCTATTTCTGTATATATAAAGTTGATTATTGATTAAGTGTTAATATATTACCGTTTAGTGCTAGTTGAAAGCAGTTCAGCATACAACTTCTGTAGTTGACTGAGATGTTGATTGTACAGGTTTAGTTCTTCTCCGCTGAAGTTTGAGCGGTTGTGTACGCATTGTTCCACCTGGGAAATAAGAAAAAAAAGGTAAATATCAGGACAACTAGATATTTTGATAAACATCTACGGTTTTGAAAATAACTAATCGCCTTCAAAGTCTCTAAACAATATGAACTTTACGTATGTTGATTTAAAGTCGAAAATAAATCTTTAATACGTTTCACGGTTAACTTATTTTATTTCCGACTTTATTTAAACTACAACAAAGTCGATATTTCTAAGCAATCGGGCTGCTTTGCTCTTCGTAAGGTCTGTGACAGCCCTATAGGCCCTTGTTCTGAGTGTCTTCAGCATTAAAATTTCTTTGTTCACTGTTCAAATGAGAGCAAATGCTTGTAACGCACCTTAGCGTGGAACTGATCGATCTGTTTGTGTTCTCTCTGATGCCTGTCCAGTTCATGTTGTACTGACGGCAGGTCCGAGCCGTAGTCCGACTCGTGGAGTTTTTTCTGGAAACAATCAATTAAAAAATTAAGTTGGCAGACCGTAAGACATGTTTGAAAGATTCCAAGAGTTTTCTACATACATTGGTTCCGCAAATACAGTAATTTTAAAACGAATGAGGTAAGAAAACTACTAAAGATTAGCAGTACTACTGTTCGACGCATGAAGACCTGCATCTTAATCGCGTAACACATTTTCAATCACAATCCGAGTATTTTGAAGGAAATTCATAATCCATTGCTTCATACGTATGAAAAATTTGTTCTGCTCATTAACATAAATAACGCAATGAACGTAGCTGAACTGTCAAAATAAAAGGAATTGCGAGAAATTGACATTTTATGTATGTTACGCAATTACTCCGCTGGTTTGAAACTCCGGAGAAGAAATCGACGCGACCCACAATTTCGTGTAGCATAAGCAAGCATAGAGTATCCCTACCTACTGCCCGAAGAAGACAGAACCGGAATAACAAATGATATTGCTGAAATTATAGCTGTTATAACATGTACTCACCAGCTTCTCCTTACACCACTTCGTAGCTTCACTAAGCTGCTGGAACTTGGGATCCGCATCATGCACCCGTGTCTCGAGCACCGTGCGCGTCTCTCTGCGGACCGTGGTCTGTTGGACCGGCATGCGGACTGAGGACAGGCGAGGGACCAAGCGCCCCGTGAAGGATTGGCGGGCGTTTAGCCAGCGGTCGTGGACTTGTTGGACTCTGGAAAAAAAAATGATTTAGTTATTAACTCACACATAATATAACATAACATTACGTCGGTTTTCTTCGAAGATTTCAGGTTATTGAATGATGGCAAAAATACGAATTTTATTGAAAACAAATTCCATTAGAACATTGATGAATCGTCGGTTCTACGGCAATTATGTAAGGAAATAACGGTGCGGTCAACTTGCGAAAACCTTAACCATACTTATAACCTTGTTATACGAATAAAATGGCGACGTTAAAAATGTGACACGTCAGCGAATGATTTTTATGTGACAAAGACCAAAAGTAGTCAACGTTTTCGTTTGGAAGTGGTTGCAGGTTGGTTCTACAATATTTTTATCATTTAAGGCGTTTGTTTCACCAGGACTCCACAAGTAACGCCGCGCGAATTCGCGTAGTGGGGCTACGCAAGTTTTTTGTTTATTTGTACGTCTTTTATGCAACAAAGCACTAAGGAAATGACGAGATTTTTTGCATAGATACAGTTCATGAGCCCGAAAATGACTTTTTATCCCAAAAATGCTCGATTCCTGTGGAAAAAACCACGGGAGATTCGCGTAATAAAAATATGCAAGCTACTAACCGCCGATGTAAATCAGCGGCCTGAGGGTATCTTCCTTCCCTCAGCACGTGGCAGTCCTGGAACATCTCCTGGATGGTATGCTCCATAGCCCTCAGCTCCTGTTCTATCTGTTCCACCGCTAGCTTGGCGTCTGCCGGGTGTACGCCGCGCTCAACGCGACGGATCTCACTCTCAATGTGGCGTTCTACGCTGTCGAGGCCGGCCTCCGTTTGTTTTATGTCCCTGTTGGTGAGAAATCATTTATCAGTTATTTGAATGTCATGGGTTCTTGTCTAATAAAATATCTACATGATTTTAGTAGGTAAAATATCCAAATGGTACATAGACTGCTTCGAAGTAACAAGATATAGGTACAATTAATCAGGAACTTTACGTCTATCTTTTTGGAGGCATCGAAATACATGACTAACATATTTGATCAAATCGATACTTAGTAACACCTAAATTTACTGTTTCGTGGCGTAAAATTTGGTCCAGACAACTGTTGCACATTATAATCGTCAAGTTTCGTCCTAAGAAAAAGTCTATACCGGGAAGTAGACGGTAATCGTATCAAAAAGATATAGAAAGAAAAATACCATCATAATCATCATTTCAGCCGAAAGATTCCCCCAAGCACAGCCTCCAGGCACAACCGCCAGGTTCTGTGCATCTCGCATCCAGCGAATACCTGCACAAGGTCATAGATCCACCTTGTGGGGAGACCTTCTAACGCTACAATACCCATCGCCACTCCAGAACCTTTCGACACCATATGCCCAAAAACCAGCCTCAGTAAAAATATTAGTCTTTCCACTACATAATGTAGTATAAACTACTAGTACATACCTGTGTAACTTCTCAGCGAGTCGCTGCAGTCGCTCCAGTCGTCGTATCTCGTCGGTCAGGTCTCGCTCTCGCTCCTGCTGCGCCATCAGCAGTCGAGACCACGCCTGTTCTAACGCGTCTGGTCGTAAAGTCGGCTCGATGTCGCACTCGCCCACTGTTTCGAAGTATTTCTGGGGAAAGAAGACATGAATGCAAATGAGTATAGAACTAGACCAAGGTTAGAAAAAAGATTAAATTCCAGCAGAAATGTGCTTCCCGTTTCCATTTCTCCGGATCGGTGGTGGAAGATTTAATCCGTTATCTAGTCTTAAGATGCGAACATGGACCGCAGAAAATTAGATTCGGTGACATCCTTCGCGATCATCTCGCAAGCCTCTAATACAAGGTTCATGTCCAAAATTATCTCATGTCATCAAGGTGCCCACATGACCAAAAATGTTTCTTGTCGTTCAATTTACACCTCGAGAACGATTAGTCCTCACACATAAACCCTGCAAAAGTTCTCACCTCTAATTCCCTGTAGTGATGGAACAGTTTCTGTTTCTCCCTCTGTCTGAGTGGCACCTCTTCTTGGCGGAACCGCGTGCTCTCACTGAGCAGCTTCTTCATTTCGATCAAAGTTGACGGGAAAGCACGGTCCTGAAAGAAAGAAGACGAGTTAATAAAGTACTCTGACCTGAAATAACGAGATCAAGGTCCGCTTGCACAAAAATCTAATTTAGTGCTAAACATATTTAAAGCAACATTCTGTCTCTGTCAACTTCAAACAATTGGCAGAAATAGCACGATGATTTAAAGTCGTTACCGCTAATGTATTTACTGATTGTTGGTGCAAGCGGGCCTGAGAATAAGCATGTTGGTTCAAACAGTACAAAAATATAAGATGTACCAAAAACAATGAAAAAAATTGGGGATCCCTGAAAAGGGAAACAACTGGTAATTTGTGCTTGAAATGTTATTTCCGTAAGTATTCTGAACAGTAAGTAGTTAGTGCTCAGAAGTTGCAAATTGGAAATATTGCTCTAGCAAGAATTTACAAACAGTAACACAAGTTATGTTACTCTTGAACAAGTTCGTGCTGCCCTACTGATATAACAATTTCGTAGCGTGTATAGAGGAACAGGGTATAGGAAAGTTCACTCATCCTCCATAGAAAAGGGAGGATCTTCAAACCAGACGGGGTGTTATGTCTAGTGGGCTACTACCCGACGATTGATGTCGGGATGTTGTTTAAGTGCTAATCGCGCGGAAAACTATACTTGCGCGATGCAGGAGTTTGCGTGACGTCACTGTGTTGCGTAGTTCGCATGTAGCGTTGTAGATGCCGCCACACTTGTTTAGTCCAAATATTATAATGTGTAACATCAAATCACAGCGAATGTTCACAAAGTAAAAAGATGAGGCCAACTGCGAGTTGGACTTGCACAGGAAAGGTTCCGTATCACCGTACAATATTTAACTATATTTCTTAATTCTTGTATGTTACGTGAAAAAACAAAGTTAAAAATTAAAGGGGGACCCCCTTTAAAGTTTATCGTTATTTTATGTTTATTATTAGTTGTTATAGCGGCCATAGACACACACAAACACACGCTGTCAACATTTGAAGTGTTATTTATCTCATTCCTATTACGGTTCAAAAGATACAGCCCTGTGGCAGACGGACGGACGCACGGACAGGGGAGCCTTAGTAATAGGGTCGTTGGCACCCTTTGGGCACGGAACCCTAAAATTCAACATGGCCGCCTGCAGCTCTGATAACGTCTCGTAGCTGGTCCATTTAGTACAGTTCGCACAAAACTTTATGATCTCAAGGAAGTTGCAGCGAATGGCTGCGCAGTATGCATAATATGGGTGTCCGAGGGAACTCTCTCACTCAACTGTACCATGCGCGGTTTCGTTCTTGGGCCTACGTTCAGAGGGCTCAAAGCTTTGCGCGAACTGTACTGGTAAATAATAGCTTCATACCTGCATGAGGGCGCACTTCTCGTGCAGCCAGGCGCGGTGTAGCGCGGCCTGCTCTGTATAAGCGGCGGCGCGGCGCTGCGACTCGGCGTCGAACAGCGGGTGCACGGTCGGCGGCTCGGGGAACGTCTCGTAGAGAGACGAGATGTACGTGATGAGCGACTTCTCGTCGGGCTCGTGGGTGTCCACATCTGACAAAGAGAGAGAAGAAAATTACAATGAGTTCAAGGAAATAAGTAGGTATCAAGTTTTAGAGTTGCTCCTTACGAGCCTCAAGTCCTTAACACGTCTAAAGGCGGAGCAGTAAGTCCTGTTGCCAACTTTGCTGACTGGTTTATCATTTGACCACAAAACAACAGTCGTTTTTGAGTTCATTCAAGCTCTCTTAGGAGCGCTACATCGAGTTTTGCCAATGGCATGCCTCGAAATATGACATGACATTGAGGTATGCCAATAATTATGTCAGCAAATTGGTTTCGCCTTATGGAAACTTCATAAGTTCAACCAGCAGTGACCAAAATGGGTTGAAGAAGCGACCAGTCCAAAACTTCACGAAGTATTAATAATCCCACTAAAACCCACATCCTAATTAAAACTAGACACACGAACACCCCACAAATTTACAAAATTATAGCAATTAGTCGCACAACAGAACGACAATCGCACAATAAAATCGCACACTCGAGGCTGCACCGATTATCCACGCCAAGCTGCACCGACTTTGAAATGTAATTATTCTTTTGTTTGTCAATGTGTTACTCCGAAGGTGCCTTGAGTATTATTATTAAAATGTTAATGCTGAACAATCAATTGAGATAATAAGCAGAACGGACTAGGCTTTATAGTTTTAACTATTCTTTTAGCAGGACGTTTTACGTAAACAGTTTTATAGGTGCTTCTAAAGAATTAATATTGTGTATAATTCTAAATTCTGAATCACATTGACCACATAGATGATAATTTTAATACAAGTAGGTCTAAATATAAAAAAATAATTTTAATCTAATAATTTTGCAAATTTGTATGTAAGAAAAAACCTTTTAAAATAGATGATAACTAAGTAACAGGATTATTGGAATTACAATTATTTTTTAGTTCCATTATTTCAAATCCTGTCAATGGTCTATTTTTAAAATGCTTTTACAAACGTCCATTATTTAAACCATCGATTTCGCTGACAATTTTTTTAAACTTTTTATTCAAGAACTTGGCTGTCTCTGCCACGTCGATAAATACACCAGTCCAATCACCTGATACTTCAGATCATAAAGCCATAACTACACCAGCTGACGTCACATATCACCTACACTTGTCCAGCCGAATCGTGAACAATAGATCGTAAACTACTTCAATTGGATGTGAACTGCGACCCGCCAATTGTATCGGCTAATAATTTAATATTGTCTGTCAGACTTTGATTCAATTCGTGATCAGAATCTATTGTGAATGATTTAGCTTGTTACTATGCTGCTAACCTGTGAAATGGATGGCCAGGAAGATATAAAAGAAGCGTGGGATTAAGAAACTCTTCGGTTTTTTAAGTCGATTTAATAGATTAGGAAATAATATTTAAAACTAGAACAAAATTACAGTCTAGCCATTGAGAGAATGCGTTTCTGACACCTGTCAGTGCGACAATTCTAGTAACTAATAAAAACATTTATAAAGGAATGGTCCAATTATGGTCAGGAATTATTTACTACTTACGATGCTCTAAGCATTACTTTAGTCCATTGTAGAAATTACTGCACTTTATTTTTTTTATTTTTATGTAAATGTTAAATAGATTACATTGGTTTGTATTTATCGTGAAATAACGGAGATTAATAGACATTTAAATCGAAATAACAAAAGGATGATTATTCGTTATTTTTCTAATGTTATAATAAATGGAGTATAAGATAACATATTCCATGAACCTTAAAAACACTTCTTTAAAAAATCTTTGAAGTCGCCAAATAGACGTTTTCCTAAGAAAAGTCAACCAACTCCCATTTTCTGGTTGACATAATCAAATATGTTGTAAAAACAAATGTTACAGTCCAATTATGGTCAGTAATTACTTACTAATTACAATGGTCTAAGCATTACTATGTACATTACCTTCACTTAATGTTAGCAAGCTTTAAGTGGCGTTAAACGATTCTAGTCTTTTATGAAGCGTTTGAAATTACCGCGAGTCTTATTGAGATAGGAATCTCTTTGATTGATTCATTTATATAAGACGATAATTTTACTGCGGTTTCTTTTTCTCTGCGACAGACATTTCTTACCTATAAGGCAACACATGGATTAAATTAATTGTTCGTCCTCTTTTAAACCTCGCTCTTTAGTCCCTTAGACGGTCACCTACAAGGTCCCAACTAATCTAAAAAGTACCATCGACTCTAAAGGAATAAGTCACTGAGCTAAAAAAGTTTCAAAGCTGGGAATAGGTATATTATTTTTCTATCAGGACCATCCTTCTATCGAGGATTCAGTATGAATCTTTTCAATTTTTTTTTTAATGAAAAACTTAAACATGATCTTTGAAATGAGAACACCTAGCCGAAAGATCCAGGTATATATCGGAAACCTTTCACTGAATCGGTCACATTCACAACTCAATGTAAACATCCTATAACCTAGATATTTTCCAATATACTCTTATCTCGCTAGTACTACAAACTAAGTCACGGCGCGTTAAGTTCCCACTAGCAGGCCAACTTTACGCATTGGCGCGAACCATTCGATCCGCCAACATGATCGCGCGTTATTATCCGTGACGGGACTTTGCATGGGATGGTTACCGTCTGTAAAAAATGACAGCCAAGTTTGATAGCAGTCTGGTTTAATTTTCTCGTAGGAATACTTGGTTGCTGAAAGTTTTATGGAAAGAAACCGAATTCTAATTAAATCAGATTTTGTTTTAACAATTAACTTATTTCTATAAATGATGGTTCGTCACGAAAATTTTACTCCAAATCAATAAAAAAAATCAGCTAATATTTTTGCTGTTGTTCGAAAACTCGTGATCAAACGGGTTAAATAACAACTTAAGATTATGGCTTTACAATCACCGTACCAAATATGACGTCTTTTCTCAAGAAAAAAAAACATTCGACCTAAAGCTGCCACAACATGACATATACTTTGACCTATTGTGAAAAATGACAAAGGAACATTCAATTATGTCATTAAGAGGATCTGGTACCGCTTCTCTTAAATATCATAATTCCGTCTAATGAATGCCTGAAGTTGTCAACACGTAGTAACCATTCATAGTGATTAATATTCTTTCCTTATGCCTATGAGAAGAGGCCTCTGCCCTAGAGTCAGACGGTTACAGGCCATCATTGTAATTTAAACCTTATTTCAATAAGCAGTAGAACAGTTACTAGTTGGTTTTAGATAAAGATTGTGACTCACCTTCGGGATCCAGTAGTCTGGTAACTCCATACTCCTTTTCGACTACGTGGAAGGCTGTCTCCAAACGCTCACGGACTTGTCTTGACCTATGGAAGAAGAAAAATTGTGCATAATAATAACCAGTCGTTAGATTGAAGAATAAATAAGCGAAAAGAAAGAAACTTTGTTTATTCAATGGAATTGAATTACTTATTAAATCTTTGTAAATAAATCGGGCAGCTATAATATTAACACTAATTTTATTGGTAAATGAAATGGCGTGAATTCTACACCCTGACTGGGTCAGAAAAAGTTAAATCTGATGTTTCGATTCGTCGAAGAAGCCATCTAAATTACTTTAGAAAAGAAAATACCTGGTTCTTACATCCGTAGTAATTCCAGCCTAGTGTAAGGCGCGCTAAGACATTTAGGAAATAATATCACCTCCTCAAAGTCTTTAAATAAAATCGTTAATTACCTGATATTACGCCAGTCAATCAGATCAGGACGGTTCCTGTGTATGAGCGCATTGAAGGCCAGGCCGTCGCGCCAAGATGACGTGAAGTCTGCGACCCTAACGCCAGGGTATTTAGCAGTGGAGCGTCGAGCCCAGCTCAGCAACGCTTCACGGGCAGTCACGTTAGCTTCCTGACCAATCACGATGTCGGATATCTGGGGAAGAAGAAGAATCATTGGTTAGATTTTGAAAAAAAAAGAATGTCCAAAATACTGTTCTAAAAATAAAATTGCGTGACAAAATGCAAAAAGGCGACGAACCGGGTTCGAATTTTTTGTGCGTGATTTTCGAAAGATCGCTTTTTGTTTTATTGTGACTACTAGGACACGTTTTTAATTGATCATTCAGCAGAAATTTATTTTTCATTAATTAATGTTACATTGTACACAAATAAACGTAGATTTTGGATGTCGTTAGGCAAAAGTGTGACAATTCAGCAAAAATTTAAGTAAGTAGATTTCATTTTCATTTCAGAGGCTTATTAAAATTTAGGCTATCTACACAGAAAATTACACCCTAACTTAAGCATGTAGAATGCATATTTCTTTGGCAAATGTTCTATACTTAATAAAATATGAAAGACCATAAAATAGAACAGTATCTATGTTGATGCTATCGCGAAAATTTTACAACACGTGAGAATACATCCAATTAAGCCATTACCAACAAAGGCTGGTTAAAATATTTGCACTTTTATTGCAATTTCAGTCTTAAGAGAAAGTGATAGAGTTTATAAGTTAGGAAACTATGATTGAACAGTTTGTGCTTTGATTATTATCTAGATTATAATTTAAATATTATGTTGTAGTCAATCTTGTAGATTGAAGATATGCCAACTTTCCTTTGAAGGTTGAATAGAGAAATGATAATCTTATTTCTTAATGATTTTATCTGTGGCAGAATAATTCCTACTTAATTTAAAATTATGTAATGATCAGGCAGCTTCTGACAAGATGAAAATCTACAATGACTAAGAAATGAACACAAGCTTTCGAACTATGAATTCGTAATAGTAACATGTTCTTCCATTAAATTTTATACATGCACCGATTTCCTAGGAATCTCATCTCAAATTATGTTGCGAGTAGGTCAGAATTCATAAGGCACTAAAACACAGTGGAATTTTCGGCATAATCAAGCTGATTGACTTTTAAAGATGAGCGACTGGCAAAGGTCAAAATCCTTCAAGTTCATAAGCCACATCATCATGTCAGCTTAAAACCGACCACTGACGGACATAGGCCTCCCCAAGTATCACCACAACGACCGATCAATCATATCAATCCAAAAACTTACAGGTATTTAAGAATAAATGCTCTGCAAAACACATTTAACTAAGCGCATTATTTGCGGCTTATAAGGGCCTAATAGGCCGTGTCAATGAACAACCTAAACATGACACGAAATACTCCACAAACATCTTCATTACAAATATAAAGTTTCAGTGAAAGTGAGTCCAGTTCAACGCACAATCTGGCTGACATCCAGGCCCAATAATAGACTGGAAGTATGAGGAAATGCGTCTAGCAATGTATTAGTGGGCCACTGTGTTTATTGGTAGCTGGACCACGTCATATTTAAGTTTAGCGAAGAGGTGATACTGTGTGATACCAAATATACTGATGACTTTGCAGAAGACGCTTAAAGAAAAACAAATTCGAGACGACTAAGGAATGTACAAGGAGAAGCCGAATAAGTACTCGAAAGTCAAAATAAGTTAAATATCACTACTAGTGCATAATTTCAATCAACCGTAATGAAAAACTATTCCTAAGGTAATTAATATGCTGACCAAGTCATCGTTATTCTCAAAACTTATGTCATCAAACAGATTGCTCCACTTTCAGATCCGCATACGATAGTAACGTCAACCTCCAACTTATTTAACAGTAATTTATTTCAGGCAAAAAGCTCACAATTTGTAATAGCAATAAGCACTGAACCGGTTCATAAATATGCGTAAGAAACTTCGATATTTTCATTTAGACCAAAAATCACCGTTATAGGCAAAATTCATTGAAACCACGAAATACAAAAAGCAGAAGTTCCTCTTTACACAAAGTTAGATGAAAACTGCTGTTTGCGCACTTAGGCGAATAACGTAAAGCTTATTTCTGGTAGCGGTATTCCTATGTAGTCCCAATTTCATCCATAACGATGACCATTAGTTTCTAAATGCCTTACCAAGGCACGTCATATCCCATTTTTTCTCTTGTGAACAAAACACACAGTGATATGATTTCAACCAATCATATAAGACTACCCAATGTAAAAACATCGAAACCTAAAAGACTAGTTAGTGGTCACGACTAATTCTGTCACAGAAGCTAGTGCATGGTATAATAATATACTTCGCCAGGTATAGCATTTCGAGACTCAGTGGTTTCGTGGGAGACACAAGCCTACGTCATCACCGCTGTGTTACCAGTAGTGTGTAATAATAACTCCCCAACCGCCTTTATCACCTGTGCGAATCCGATAAAACAATGAGGTTTTAACTAACAATTACGTTGGTATATGTTTAAATTGAATTGTTTCGTTTGATTAGAAAAACGAAATGACAATTTAAATGCTTTATATATATATTTTTAACAGAATGGTTACTGAGACTGTTTCCATAATTCGCGTTTTGTTGCAATAAAGTGGCGTAAGCATGTGTCCCCTGGAATGGCAGACCTTGTTTTTTTAGACCATGAGCTAGTGAACCTTCTAACTAACCATCCAATAATGTTGCTAGTCAATATCAAAACTACACCGGGTTCAACGAACTGTTTGGTGTTGAAACGATTCGATGAGCAACTGAATGCAACTATGACGGATTGGGGCCAAACGACCTTATTCCGAACAATTACGTATTAAAGGAAACTAATCGGTAATGCGGATCCGCTATTTATTAGAACAGCTATGGTGTTTATTAGGAGGAAGCGAAAGAAGTTACTGAAGATGATTTTATTTCGGGCGATTAATCAGATTTGGAACATGTAAAGATTATAGACAGTATGGAAAATATGTTTGAGGTTTTGCTCAGGCAAAATATAATGGAACGAATGATAACCGGGAAAGTGGAAGACCGACAATTAATACACAAAAAATTACAATGAAGCTAATGACAAGACAACTTATAAAGCTAAGAATCAAATTAAAGTCAGAAATTATGAGAATACAAGACCAAGGTCAAACACACAAAAACCTAATAATACCACTTCCTATAAATAATCATCACTGTTATAATTATATGTAAACACTTGTGTATATAATTATATGCAAACATGAGCATAAAAACAGTTTATATACAGGGTGTCCGGTAAAGAATCGATAACCTTGAAATATCCTATGGCCGTTCTAAAAAAATATATATCCAAGGAGTAGCCAAGTAAAGATTTTTTGGAAAAAAAAATACTGAGCAATTTCTAGGCACACTATTTGCTGCCGCTCTGTCGGCATATTCAACGTACAATATTATAACAACAAATAACAGAAGGAGTTCATTTATTTGTGGTCGTGGTGAAGAAAAGACATTTTTTTTCAAAAAAAAATTAGGTTCATGGGCTTTTTTTTTGAACTGCCGTAACGTTTTAGTATTATATGCTATTTCAATTTTATCCATTCTTTACCGGACACCCTGTATACCAGAGATGTGTACAAAAGAAAACTTTTTGTTTACGTGACAAATTCGCGACGGCACGCTATTATGTAGGCTGTGAATGAGATTCTTCTATGAGCATTTAATACACGAACTGTCATAACAACAATATATTGTCTCGTCATTTTGTGAAGACTGATGACCTGCCAAGGTAGAGGTCAACTGGAAGATATTTCGGGTCTTGTTCCACTCACCCTTTATATTAATAGCTGATTTGAAGTATATTTAAAGTTGGAGAATGCCTTGCTGTTACGGCGGAGTTAACCACTATCCACCAAACGGTAGCTTCATTTGCCAAGTTATTTCTTACGAGAATCGCAACCATGTGTAACCAACCGACTTGACTTGGAAGGTGACAAATTGGATTTTGTGGCGCAACATGAAAACTACGTCCTATTAGCGGACTAATACCAGTTGCAGCATTGGATATTACCAAACATGCCTGTCTCAAATTACGATTTGGCAAAGGCATTTGAGACGGCATTACGAAAAAGGGAACTGACATTTTCTTTAATTTCCTTATAAGGCTTAATAAGAGATTGGAGTCCTTCTGGGTAAATAACTGAGGTTGGTAATTTCCTAGAAGTAAGTAATTTGTACGAAATAGTTAATAAACATTAAATCACCTTACATCGTTTGCATTCACTGAGCCAATAAGTGAAGACAAGATGTTAATTTATTTCTTCCAAACAAAAAGTCTAGCGACCGCTTTTGCGTAAGAATTGGAAATAGGTGATAGGGACATTGAGATTTCTTTACGTGCTGTTCTGTTGTGATCAAATTAAACGATATAAAAAAAATACAGCACTAATATTGCAGGCACTAGAATAATCATGATCAACAATTACTTTATCTAGCACAATGATTTTCACAGAGAAGAGGGCTTAGACAGCTCCGAAATCAGTATCGATTTTAAGTTTAATCGAGTTAGTGTTAAATCCTACTCTTGAAGATTAGATATGCATGATTGTGCGGCGGTTCGAATTGAAACACTATAGAATTTCAAGCAGTTGATCAAATCGAGGTCTTTTTGATTTGATTATTTCAAAACTGATTCTTGGAACATCTCATCCATTCCGTCGGATAAAAACAAGCCAATACTTAAAGTATCCACGCTAAGTCAAATTCCCATGGGCGAAATTTGATGCTAGTCCCGCCTCCTGACCTTGTACATCATTTGGGACGTGTTAGTGAACAAGTTTCGTATATCTGACCTTGCGTGACATGGTACAAATTTCGTACTGACATTTTGAAGGGTATAATTATAGTGCTTTGAAGCGAAGAGTTCGTAACAATAAATGAGTGGAATAGATTTTTTGAGAGATCGTAAGTTTGGTAAACTAAGCTAATCGCCTATGTGTGTATACTATACTATACTATACTGCTAAATTATAATGTATCCTATGATTCACAGGGTCTACTTAGTGGTCGTGCGAAGCGTGTTAATAACTACTGCTGTATGAACTCCGCAACCTTTAGGGAAACTATTAATTTATAGAGTGGTGTTATCAATGATTTAATCTGTACCTACATTATGATCAGCCTGATAATGTATTTTATGTTGACGACTCTGTAACATGGGAACATATTAAAGACTATTATAATTGTCGGAACTACGAAGAATGCAAAATAAACACATGCAAACAAAATGCAACAATGTAAAACCAGTATTGAAGTAAAAATTAGTAAAATCAAGAAAGTACAATCATCGTGTTCATTGGCTTGGCCCACGGGAATCAGTCCATGAAAGCATAGCTATGCATGTTTGTACAACTTTCGCTCATGCTAATCGTACGTGTAAATATTATAGTAGCTGGATTGATTGGAACATAATTCGAGGTAAATTCAAACCAATTATTAAAATAATGCATTTTGTACCTTTTGATAAGAAGTACTATGACTATTTGTTAATTTCATTGTATTTGATTATTCTTTTTTTTTTTTTTTTTAATGACAGTGTAATGACACCTAATGGGTCACTTATAAATTTGTATGTCTTAATTATGACAAAACATAGCGCACCACCTATTTATGTAACACCTATGTAATACCTATGTTTCACAAATAAACTGATTGATTGATTGAAAAAAAAAAAGAAAAAAAAAAAAGAAGTCATCTGGGTAGCTTTCCCATCTTAATATTTCTATTTCAAACAAGCTGCGCCTCGAGGTTTCAGCCGCATAAGTCTCGATCCCGTGGGAATATCTGGATCAGAAGTATCCTATATCATAATCCAGGTCATGGTCTACCCATTTGCCAAATTTCATCCAAATCCGTTCAGCCGTTTTAGCGTGAAAGCGTAACAAACAAACATACAAAAAATCAAATATTTCCGAAACCCTTCAATGAGTCTATACAAAATAAATTTGATATTGCAAAAAAATATATAAGTGCGCAGACAACACCAAAGATATTTTTTTCGTAATTTGTAACTCATTGCACTCACAAGATCAATGTAATGCTTAAGTTACATAAACAACATAACTTAAAGTATTATAACCTCTACTCGTCTTAATTGTCATTCAATTTTCGTCCATATTACTGTCAAAATAAGGAAAGACTTATTTTTGTTGGTATGTAAAGTTAAGTTGGCATGTCGTGGGCGGTCGGCCGAGGCTGTGGAATCCATGATGTCATACAGACGGTGTCAGGGTCTTTACTTAGTCTACACTTATTTTATTAGCTATTTGTATCTTCAAGGGATTCAACGGAAGCCTTTGACTGCAAATTGAATTCAATGTTTAGAAATATTGGAATTGATTTTGTCTTTTCTTTGTGATGAATTGTTTGTTAACAAAGAAGCAATTTTACCAAAGTGAGTTTTAAGAAAAATCTTCGAACGTGTTGATGATACAGATACAATTTCTGGATTAGCGGTAGATACCTAATAATTGAAGACCTCAAAGCCAAGGGAATACCACATACATCATCAGCCTTATTACAAAAAGCGGTTTAACTAAAAACCCAGGTTTAAATCTCTATAAACTACGGTTTAAACAAAATTGATATTACAAAACGTGGTTTTTCGAAAAACCGTAGACCATTTCATGGTCTAACGCTAAACCTCGGCGGCCCCTAGTCTAAACGATCAAACCATGGTCTAAATCGTATCTGTCAAAGTTTCTCTTTTAGGTTATAGCATCTTTTTCATTGTGTTGTGTTGTTTTTAACCCGAAAATGGATATTAACATGGTCGATTTAATTGATATTGATGATATTGAAGCCGCTGAGTTGTTGGGAACACCACGCCGACACAACATAAATCGTGTTCGAATCAATCCTTTCGTAGAATTATCCGATGAAGATTTCAGGCAAAAGTATAGATTTAATAAACGTTATGCGATGAAAATAGTGGACTTACTAAGAAAAGATTTGACTAGAGACGCTCGAGGATGCCCTGTGTCTCCCGAAATACAAGTGGTTTGCGCATTACGAAGCTGGGCGCGACATGAAGTAAGTAGATTCAAAGCTTATATTGTATTTATCAAAACATTGGTAGAAATAATTAAACTAAATTATGTCCTAAGTTCCAAACTAATACTTTGTTATTGTTTTTTATAGATCCAGGATGACACAGCCGATTTGCACGGAGTCTCACAGCCTTTTATAAGTCAGATATGCAAAAAAATTGCAGAAGCCATAGCCAGAATATCACATAGATTTATAAAAATGCCTGCTACATTGACAGAACAAGAGGAAGCAATACAAAAGTTTCACAGAATCGCAAATTTCCCTACAGTCATTGGCGCAATTGACTGTACTCATATAAAAATAAAAAAGTTAAGTGAAGATGGTGGTCAACTGTATATTAACCGCAAAGGATTTGCATCAATTAATGTCCAGGTATTATTTTACATTTTTTTTTTCTTCCAATATAAAGGAACAACGACTTTTGTCCACAGCCCCATCCCTGATGAGGCGTTGATTATAGTGTTGAAAAGTAGTCTAACCTAGTACAGGGTTGAGGGTGACCATATGTAGTGAGATTAGTATACAATAAATAATAACAACCCACTCTGGCTTTGGATGGAATATGGAATCGGACAAAAAGACAGAAGTGGACAGTAACTTTGTTCTATAATATGTAGTGATAGTGAATAGTCATGCATATTTATGTGAGTAAGAGATACTAAAATATTTAACTGTTGTTCCAGGTGGTTTGTGATGCAGATTTAAAAATCATGGACATTGTTACTAGGTGGCGTGGGAGTGTTCATGACTCAAGAATATTTCGTGAAAGTCGTTTGAAGCAGCGATTTGAGGCTGGTGCATTCTCAGGCATATTGCTAGGAGACAGTGGCTATGCTTGCACACACTATTTGTTTACTCCATTACGCAATACTACAACACCTCAAGAGGAACGATACAACAGTGCTCACATTAGGACCAGAAATGCAGTGGAAAGATGTTTTGGGTTGTGGAAGCAGAGGTTCCGCTGTTTATTAAGAGGCCTTTACTGCAACATAGAAACTGCAAAAAAAACTATTGTGGCATGTGCTGTATTGCACAATATTGCCATAGATATGAAAGAAGATGTTTTTCATAGTGGGCTTGATGACAATGAAGCTTACACACAAACATCTGAAGCCAGTCAGCCAGTTTTACCAGTGGAAAACAATGTACGTGGCAATATTAGAAGACGTCAATTTATTGAAAGACACTTTTAACTAAAATAATATATTTTAAACCTTAACTAATTTACAATAAACATTTTACACTTAACATTTTAAAATAAATTTTCTTCAACCATGTTTCTCTTGTTATGAAATAACATTTTTTAACT
Organism: Griposia aprilina; assembly: GCA_916610205.1. Classification (NCBI taxonomy): domain Eukaryota; kingdom Metazoa; phylum Arthropoda; class Insecta; order Lepidoptera; family Noctuidae; genus Griposia; species Griposia aprilina. Next base: position 16,767,407 of record OU744304.1, on the reverse strand, counting down.
TCACTGTAGGATCTGAAAATAAATATTAAATCATAAATATAAGTATTAATGTAACTCTTTTATAATTATAGCTTAAATTTTTTAAGAAAATATTTATGTTAAAAAAAATTCACTCACCATTTAATATTTACTAAGTACTAGAGTTCTTCCTATTTTCTAATAATTCTATTTCTAGTTCCAGTTTTTTTATTTTTAATTCAGCAATTTTAATATTGTACTGATGCTCCACTTCTAGCATATCTATTTGTTTTTTTTTAAATTGAGTGTTGCTCTTCAATATTGTCTCTTGCATTGTTTCTTTTCTGTAAAATATTTAGGTAGGTACCCTTTATATTTTATACTGGGCAAGTAATAAGAATATATTCTAATATAATCTTACTTACTTGTTTTGAGGACCTTTCTTTCTACGATTGTTCTCTTTTTTTCTAGGAGTAGTAGTTCCCACATTTTCCTTTGAGGTACCTGAAAGTATTTTAATTATGTTTTATGATTAGAGACTGTAGAAAGAAAATAAAATTCTTTAAATTCATGTTATATATTTCTTGAATGTTCAAAATATGGTCAAATTAAAAGATTAGAATATTATAATTTAAAGAAGAATTATTATTTTTACCTTGGTCCATTATAACTTCTACCACATCATTGGATTCAGGAGGTATGATTATTGGAGAAAAGTCTGTACTAGGCTCAGCTGTTATTTCATTATCTTCTGGGGGGTTTAATTCAACCTACAAGTATTTATTATTAAATATACTATATAATAATTTAAACAGTGTTTTATAATAATAAATAAAGAACATTATTATGCTTACCACGGTTTTTATTGCGTCACTGTCGTACTCATTGAATTCCACAACAAAATCGTGTGGAGCAATAGCCATAATCGCCATATCTTCTTGAGAAGGCGACTTGGGCTTTTCACCACCCCCTGTCTGCATCTGATAATGCCTATGAGCGGACAAGTTAGCTTTAGCTGCAAGCTTCATTCTCTTCCACGCCAATTTAACTTCACCATCAGTCCTATTTCTTCCCATGAGTTCATTAATTCTGAAAATATTTCATTAATATTGTTAATTTACGTTGATAACGGGTCACATAATAATAAAAAAACAAAACACTTACCTCTTTGCTATATTCTTCCACTCTTGAGCCTTTTTAATATTGCAGGAAGCTTTCGTGCTCTTGTCCTCGATTATATGGCGTGATTGTGCAATCATCTCGCGTAGTATATCCTAAATCATTTATGGGTTAGCTTAAAATCAATAAATTAAAAACGGATTTCAAGTTCATCGAAGTAATTTATGTTTACTTACTTTTTCCTCGGTACTCCAATTCTCAGATCGTTTTTTCTTTTGTTGGTCCATAACGATATAATGTTAAAATTAACATAGAAGGCACAAAGAGGCAATTGTTCTAATATAGACTTTGATAATTTAAAAATTCCAATGCTAAATTAACTTTGTTCAACTTGCGATAGTTTTGTTTAATGTTATGGTTTCATATAACGCGCCAGAATGTTACGCTTCGTTACACGTACTTAGGTGTATTATTAGTAATTAATACGACACTAAGTAATGTGCTCAAACCTATACTAAACTACAATCGACGAAATAACTAATGTTTCATGCAAATTAACACTCTCAATATTTTTAATACTCCTAATCATCATAATAATCATTAGCGTATTAACAAAAAGTTTTCTTTTCTGAGCATACGGAACGTTGCAATAGAATGATATCACGGTGAACGAATAATATTTGTATTAATCTGTGGTCGATATGTAGACAATGGTTCAAATGACGGTACTAAGAAGACCATGGTTTTTTTAAGTTTTGTAATACGGACAAATTTAGACCATGGTTCTGCAGATAAGCCTGGACTTGATAGGACAGGTTTAAACCAAGGTTTATTTAGTTTTTTGTAATAAGACTGCATGAGTCAACAACCGATGAAATAGAAATAAGTTATAATAAGAAGTTTTAAATAAGCTTCTGCCCGCGGCTTCGCCCGCATGGATGTCAGAAATTATCTCACAGTGACGTGCTTCCGGGACAAAAAGTAGCCTAAGTCCTTCCCCGGGATGTCATCTATCTCCTTGCCAAATTTTATCGAAATCCGTTCAATGGTTTAGGCGTGAAAAGGTAACATATAGACAGGAGTTACTTACAAACAAACAACCTTACTTTCGCATTTATAATATTAGTTAGGATATGGATGGGGACTCAGTAAGCTTTTGTAAACGATTCTTACTAATAGAATCTACAAAAGAGTAAGGATCTAAACATAAACAGCCTTATTACAAAAAGCGGTTTAACTAAAAACCCAGGTTTAAATCTCTATAAACTACGGTTTAAACAAAATTGATATTACAAATCGTGGTTTTTCGAAAAACCGTAGACCATTCCATGGTCTAACGCTAAACCTCGGCGGCCCCTAGTTTAAACGATCAAACCATGGTCTAAATCGTATCTGTCAAAGTTTCTCTTTTAGGTTATAGCATTTTTTTCATTGTGTTGTGTTGTTTTTAACCCGAAAATGGATATTAACATGGCCGATATAATTGATATTGAGGATATTGAAGCCGCTGAGTTGTTAGGAACACCACGCCGACACAACATAAATCGTGTTCAAATAAATCCCTTCGTAGAATTATCTCATGAAGATTTCAGGCAAAAGTATAGGTTTAATAAACGTTATGCGATGAAAATAGTGGACTTATTATGAGAAGATTTGACTAGAGATGCTCGAGGATGCTTAATAATGTTAATTTATGTTTACTTACTTTTTCCTCGGTACTCCAATTCTCAGATCGTTTTTTCTTTTGTTGGTCCATAACGATATAATGTTAAAATTAACATAGAAGGCACAAAGAGGCAATTGTTCTAATATAGACTTTGATAATTTAAAAATTCCAATGCTAAATTAACTTTGTTCAACTTGCGATAGTTTTGTTTAATGTTATGGTTTCATATAACGCGCCAGAATGTTACGCTTCGTTACACGTACTTAGGTGTATTATTAGTAATTAATACGACACTAATTAATGTGCTCAAACCTATACTAAACTACAATCGACGAAATAACTAATGTTCCATGCAAATTAACACTCTCAATATTTTTAATACTCCTAATCATCATAATAATCATTAGCGTATTAACAAAAAGTTTTCTTTTCTGAGCATACGGAACGTTGCAATAGAATGATATCACGGTGAACGAATAATATTTGTATTAATCTGTGGTCGATATGTAGACAATGGTTCAAATGACGGTACTAAGAAGACCATGGTTTTTTTAAGTTTTGTAATACGGACAAATTTAGACCATGGTTCTGCAGATAAGCCTGGACTTGATAGGACAGGTTTAAACCAAGGTTTATTTAGTTTTTTGTAATAAGACTGAAAGACTGTAAGCTGTATTAATGCTACACATCCTATAGTTCTCGCAATCATCTGCAAGACCAAACTAGTAAATGTTCTTACTCTCCCAAATCAAAATGAAAATCAATTCTTCCGTCCCACTTTCCAGGTTATCATCATCGTAAATTGATTCTACGCCTTATAATATGTAAACTCAATAAGAATTTGTAATATGTTTAAGTTATGTAAATAGCTTGTAAGTTATTGCGAAGTTGTATCAAGCTATATATTTCCAGTATATGCTGATCTCGCATTGTATAGGATATCCTTAAGATAAGATATATTTATTTGCATTTATTTACAATGAGAGGTCAGTATATACTGGAAATTATAGCTTGATATGTAACCATGTATACAAATGCACAATACAATTGTTTTAAGTGAATTTATTTATCTGTTTCCATTTTATGTTTAGTGCTGCATTTTGCCGTTACTCTCATGGAAATCTACAATAAGGGATTTATGTCCTTAATAAGTACCATATTACTTGATTTGAAGAGTTTTACTAGCTCTCTCTTGCCACGTTTTTTGTGTATTTTCATCATTATGCATCTTAAAAAATATGTTGCCATTTACTTTTCTCTGAGACTCCAAGACTTCAAGGTCTTCAGCTACCAAGGAGGTTATTAACACCGAACAATATATGTACATAGTCCAAGTAAAAACTAAGATACAGCCTTACAATAAATCACCACGATGAGTAACCATTTCAACTAAGAAGGAATAAGATCCTTTGTTCTGCATACAACAGCCATGTTGTTGTTAATTCTGATGGTATCAGTATTCAAAATGCTCAGTGTTGGAGAAACGATGATTTCATGGTCAAAAAAAGTAGCGAAGATGACTTAAGCGAAGCGAGAATCGAACGAAACAAAATGGAAAAAATTATAATGAATACGTCTGCGGAGTTTAGTTTTATATTTGAATTTTAAGCTTTACTTCGAAAAAAACAGGATTTCTAAGAAAACATGTGAAATGACTTAGCTCCTGCTAGCTTTATTTATTAGATGTTTGTTGCTATATTTAAACATGATTAAACTGTGTTAGTAGGTACTTCGAAGTTATTACTCGAATTAAAATTTAATATGTTATTGGAAGTTTATTAGATTCATCGTACATTATATGTATAACAAGCTTCGCTATAAATAACTTCAAAGCCTCATCGTGTCTTACGTGTTCTATTTCTTGGAATTGGCCTATGACCATATTTATTGCCAGTAAGTCAGTAGGATTCGAACCGTGTTTGAAATCTAATAATAAATCAATTTATATGTCAATGTTACGACCAGTCGATTTCCTGTCTACACTTTAAATGGCAGGATATAATAGAAGGTAAATTGCTCTACAGGATACATCTAGTAATTTAGATCGATCTTCTATATTTATTTCTAAATGCACAGTTATATCCTCAATGACATTGCTAAAAGTCAAAGATGCATTTGACATTTTATATGATAAAACTCAATAAATCAGTAACATTTCTAAAATAATTGGTTATTATAATATTATTGCTTTCGGTACAATATCGATAAACTGTATCGATAAAATCATAACCCGACATGATACCATACAATTAATTCTGGTAAAACAAGCTTCGTGAGTACCAGTAACAATATTAATATCAGCCGTAATTAGAACCGTATCTTATTCCATATCAATGACTTAAAGTATATCAAAAATGGCCGCTATTGGACGTCGAATCTTAATGAAACCGTACGGTCATGGTCTAAGAAACAACCAAATTATATCTGCGGTCCTAAAAATACCATCTTCCTCTACACCCGAAGAAAGAAGGTAGAATTTCGTAGATGCGACGGTAAGTTTAACTTTGTCAACGGTTTGCGGTTTGCCCACAAAAATGAATAGCACAAATAGTTTTTCTGTGAAATATGGGAAACCGTTTTTTCTATTTGAACCATTATAAGAATTGAGATTAGTGTAATACAGCAATCATAATAGTTACATTTTGATTGCTTTCTGGTCTTTTATTGTCACTATCCAAGTTCTTGGAGTAAACTTGCTATGTTTTGTTTTTGCCTAGCCATCTTTGGTTTCATTTATTTGTAGCGCTTAACTTATCACAAAGCCTACAACAGAATATATTTAACAAAACTAAAATTTCAAAAATTAATATTTACATCCTCTATAACTTCCGCCAGAATATTACCTAGAAAACCAGCTTCAAACTAGGATTTTTTTTCAGACGGCAAAACGTATTTATTTGACATGACAGATCAAAATCTCTAAGCACTGAATCCTCTACATTCATAAAATCCGTGACACAGAAAAACTAGTCGAATTTCTGAGAACAGTATTACACAGAAGAGTACAAAAATTAGGCCCAAACAACTTATGAGCAATAACAGGCGCAAGCACACATAGGGCGATCTCAACCGAATAGCTTGCTGTCCCGGCGCCGGCGCCAGTAAGTGGAAAAACATGCCAAATAATTCATACATTTTTGCATCCCCGGCTGCCGGGCCGATGCCAGTGCCGGCGCCGTGCAGGTGTGGTTCCCGCAAGTGGAAAAATGTCCAGTACCAGTCGCAAGTGCGCTTGCACTCGCTGTACGTAAAGCGTGTTTATGTACGAGTGCGCTTTCGCTCGTTGTTTGGAGCCGGTCTTCTGTACCTACCTATTCTTTGGTATAAGGTTGGGCGATCCAAGATCCTATCACGCTATTTAGAACGGTATTCGGGGCTCCATTTCGCTCAATCTTGTCTGCGTAAAATATCATCAGGTCTTTCAATTTGTTCGGCTGATTTTCTACGAAGATTACGTTGGATTGGTGAAGATATTGGGGTTGATACTTTAGAACGGTTATAAATGATTTTTTAATATTATTAAAGTTGATTGCTGTATAAGAGTGATAGTTGTATATTATTCTTGAATAGGGTTCTATAATACTCTTCTTATTTACTGAATCACTAAATAGAATTCGTGAATGGGACCTCACTGATTGGTTGAGTGTTTTTCTGTTTTCTATTTTGACGACACAATTTAGTCAAACATAATCATAATCACAATCTCATTCTATGTTAAGATATACATATTTTTTGTCATTGTCAAAGCAATTCATTTTCATTTCCCACGTTTGATACAATCTAAAGCCGGCCTCAAGGAGGCTACCGAAATAATACAGACAAATGAAAGTGAACGCTATATATACAAAAAGATATTCAGACTCGTTAATTTTATCTTCGGGTATGATTGATCCAATCGATGTATTTCTGTTCAGCATTGAACTTCAAGACTCAAATATTGAGGGCAACGAACCTATTGAATTGTTTTTATCCATCAATTACAGTATGGATACTATTGTACAAATGCTTAAAAAGACACGGAAACTAATCTGAGTGAGAATTTGTTTTTATACTTATTCTTTACTGAGTAAAGGGCAATCAGGACTGCACACAGCATGACTGACAACTAAAGTATAGATTTATTAAGAAGCCGTGCCTTAGAAGGTGTAGAGGTACCAAAGAAAGGAGTTTACGAAACTCCCTAGTATATCAAAAGGACGTTTGAAGTTTATATGCGAACACAAGCTAGTAGTTTCTTCAAAACCCTTGAGACAGTTAAGGTAAGTGAGATCTGTAGGCGAAGAATTAACACAGGTTGAAACAGCCAGTCAACTAACTCGTATGCACTTTTGCAATATGTTGTAACTCTTGCCACCTACGCTGCACTGAATTGTCACCGTTAGTACCAGGAGTGCATAATCAACTAGGCGTCAGCTTCAACCAGTATTGGAGACTTCGTGACAAGTTAAGAGGTTGTCTAGACGAAGCGGTTTCAGTTAATCAACTTATCGGGAGTGCTTGTTGCTGTGCTTGATAAGGGGCGTGAACATTTACATTGGAAATTACTGCAGCGTTAAATACAGTTAGTCAGTACTAGACTTAGAAAGAGCTACACACTCGTGTGGATTAAGAACAAAACGAATACCCTTTATTACAAGTTCTCTCTGCTCAAATAATAATACCATCTTTGAATAATGTTGTCAATAATGTATTTGGCTCCGAGAAATGGAGAAGAACATGAGTTAAAGAGAATCCACTAGAATAGGGATTTTAACATATCAACGGCTGAGATTCTCGTAGATAATGAATGTAAAGAAAACGTCTGTAAAGGAGGTAGACAAACAAACTGAACTTTCTTTACATGACTACAATTCCGTTAGTACCAGGGCACCATAATCAACTAGGCTGCTCTAAATAAATATCAGTGGCGTGGATTTGGTTCGTGAGGCGCGCTCGTGATCGACCGATAAGTATCTGCCCACGAATGGTACGTCACTACCACAGAGGAAGTACTTAGTAGCGGGAGTGACATGCGAACTAAAAGTTAATAGAAATTTATAGAATCTAGTAACACGACAGTAATCAATAAAGAATATTAACCTCACGCCTGCTACAACACGACTGACTTGCAAGGGATGACTATAATAGAAAGCATACACCTCTAGCCATGATATGAAGTCTTGGTATCTCATATAAACGTTGGTAATGCCAAGCGACAACCATTCTTCTGGCACAGTCCTTCAATTGAAACAAGGTCGAAATTGGCCCAAAAAGTATCTCATAAATGACCTTATATTTAATATTCGCCACGTATAAGGTATAAGATTACAGTCCACTTGTACTAGTAAGACGTGCTACTAGAATTGACATACACGCACAATGTAGCAACATCCTTTGGGGCCAAGGTTTGTCTAGACAGGCAAAAAAAATGCAAGAAGTGCCAAACGTGATCGTTTTAGATAAGTTCAGACTGACCTCTGTACATCTAGTTTGTACCGACGAACGGTAAGAAAAGGGGTTTTGTAAATTTCTTTCAGTTACAGCAATGTGCAATATTCAGAAGTGACCAGAACAGATCATCACCATTCAGAAGTGGGTGTGGGACATCATTATTTGTCATTGGACTGATGATGATAATGTTGGAGATATAATTTTTTCAGCTACTGCACATAAGCTTCAATCTAAAAAACATCCAATTCTATATTCCTATGACATGTTTCTCACAATTCAATAAATTTATATCTTCATACATCAAGTTCAACGTCTTTCCCATCAAGATATAATTAAGGATCCTCACAACGGCCTGTCAGTATTGTGTCGAAGATTTAATACTATCCCATTCTTCGCACACCACTTATGCCAATGCGTTTACAGTCCATAAACCGCCGTTTAAAGCCTAACGATGCGAAAGCAGTCGAATACGGATCAGTTACAAGTTTACAACAGATTGTCTTGTTGTTTAGAAAAAGTTATTAAGCAATAAAAAGTAAATCAACAAGATGACGATGATAAATACAGCCATAACTGGATATAAACAATACTCAAAGCGAACCAAGAACAATAGAGATATGTGTCTTCAAGATCATAATAATTATTATGAAGCAGTAACTAACTGATACTTATAATAAACAAGAACCATACAATTATTGGTTCTATACCTGAAAACATACACCATTTTAAAGTAACACCGAAAGTAAAAAACACAAAACATAACACAGATCAACACATCATAAAAGACGAAACATTCAATTCTCCTACAAAAACAATTGACCAATTACATGACACGTATGCAAGTGAAAGACCGTAACCGTCAGACAGAGCTGATCGTCGGTTGATAGACTGGGAACCCTCCGTTCCCTCCATTGTTGCAACCTGAAGAATCGACCGATTGTTAGCCTTATCTACTGCGTGTATTAAATGGTATTCTTGTGCTTCGAGCTGTACACAGGTTACGTTTTAAGTGATGGTTTGGTTACATCTTGATGAAATGTTGATGTGTTTTCAGGGTTTTGTAGGAAGGTAAATGCAGTTTTCAGATGAAAGCAGGGTTTTCAATTTCTTCTCTGCGGTACTTTATCATGTTTATGGCAGAGTTCTTCAAAAAGTGCTAATCGCAAGCGACAATATAAAGACTAGTGAAGCTAGCATAGGCTCTGAGAATAGCTTAGAACAACATAAATAGCAAACAAAGAAACACATTGTTTTGGTAGGTATCCATCCTGTGCTGTATCTGCAAAATAATTACATAATTATTGTAAGTCATATCACACAAGTTAAACTATACTCATCTAAAACTACACAAATCACAAATTAACAACTAATGTAAATAAACATACTTAACATCCAGATAAACCCATAAAATAAAGCATAAACCACAAACGACCAAACATAATCGACAGTACCAAGCAATGAGATCATATCTCCGTTGACATCATGCCCATATATGGACAACAGTACAGTACGAACAAAAAGTTAAAAGAAATACATGTAGGAGTTAACACATTTATAGCTACGATTTACGAATATGAAGATTTAGGAGTAACAACAATGGAGGTTTTAATTGTTAGGTTTGAAGATTCGATCTGGAAAATAAATGTGTCTGATTCCGTGCACATTGAAAATGTGGGGAAAGATTTAGTGGCCAATTTAAAGGCCAATGGAAACATGAGAATAATTTACACTAGTGGCCACTCACACGCATCTATGAAACCTTTCTTTAAAATGGGTCTTAGTACTATTATTTTCCATATACAAATACCAAAGACAGTCGGAGACTAAAAACAGGCAAAAGAATAATATCCGTACTAGAATCCAGAATAACTTTTTTGGACAAAAACTGGTCTTGTCGCAGCTGCTTGCACTCATCAATTCCAAGAAGCGTCAGTTCAGTAACTTGAATTTTCGCATTATCGCTATTATTATAAGCTTTATACTTAACTGGAAACATATACTTATTTGGAACTTTTATACGAAGAACGAGAATTTATGTCTTGCCAATATTGGCGTTGTTTTTTACCCCTATCCAAAATTTTTCCGCTACTATTTTCTACTAGACAATGGATCAATAACTAACTTCTCATGACAGTTGGACTACATTCATTTCTGTCACCAAATATATGCATTATTGTGCCATATTTCAACTTGACCATTGACCAGCAAGAAATTGGAAAGTTCAATGCGTGTTTAACCCGGCACAAAAGACATTCTCCAATACAGTTAGAATGACATCATATGTGAAACCAGCAGGATCTCACCAGAGCATGCCATATACAGAATTCTAGTTCCTCAGCATTAACGGTACATACACATGTGAGAAGATTTAGTACTCGAAGATAAACCGACACTTTAGTGGTAGGTGATATGAGAGTAAAGATTAATGGGAGGATGAGCAAAAACATGACCGGAAGTCGCAACGGATATTGGTTGTTAAGTGCAGAGAAGTCAATCAAAGTCAAATTAAAGACGTAAAGAGGACAAATGTAATAGATATACATACATAAACAGTTTTATTTGGTGTCTGATGTATGGATTATTGATTAATAGATTTGCAAAGTTAAGGATAGAATATGATTGAGACTGAAAAGGCAATGCCTAAAGCTTGCAAAGATGACGGATATAGCAAAGTTTGGACAAGTCATTATAAAGCTGTCTACAACATTGATTATTGGTAAAGCGTAAATACGGAATCTATTTCTTATCAGATTAGCGTATACCATTCTCAAACCTTTCAAACAAAGTGCTGACAAACTCTTAAACTCGGATAAAATGATGAAAACATCTATAGATTAAAATTTATATGACAACATAAACGTTCTGAGATCATTAAAGTAGATTACAACGGAAAACTAAATTAACGGTGCACCAATAAATATAGCCAGTGATGTCATGGCAACGGAAACTGTTCTAGGTTGGCTAAAATTTGCATGTTTTGCGGATATTTCAACCAGTTTCGAGTTGGGGACAACATAAGGAGTTATAGAAGAGCCACTTCGAATAACGGCGTATAGTATAACAAAATATCCAATAAGGACGAAAAATACCCTAGGCCGAGATGCGATATAATGCGTGAAGATCGGAATTAAAGTATTGCCAAGACCGAAGACAGCTTATAACGAATAATGTCAAAATTAGAAGAAGCTGTTGGCATGATAAAGATAAAAGTCGGACTGATGATGAGCAAGAAGAAGTCGTGGGATCGAACTAAACAGGTTGCACTACTGACGCCTCTCATCGCACAAGCGTACTCAGTGTAGTTAGAATGAATGAGCATATAAAACAGCCAGTAAGTTCTTTTTAAATAAAATGCCTTAGACGTCATCTTTAAAATACTGGTCGTATCCATTTTAATTTGATTGCCATAAACGGACCAAAACATACTGTTTGATTGAGCGCCGGCGTTAAATCCATAATCTTCCGATCCTTATCAAATTAAGTGGCACTTCTGTTACTATTACATTCTCAATTCAAGTGACTGACATGATGGCAGCTGTAGTTTCTCAGAATCTGCAGCCTGGTAGCTTGTTTAATCGCTACTTCAAAATATAATGTTTCTTGTCTGATGTCGCCGCAAAAATGTTGGCTTTTGAAAACGTGCAGAATGTGTGATCCAAGATTAGGTTAAAACTTTACTTAACTGTACAGTTTTAAGGCTAGTGCGTATTTAATTCGGCATTTTAAAGACATTTTGGTGGTGATGATAAACTGAAGCAGTCAACATAGGAATGGTGACATGTAACTCAGGACCGTTTCGCTTTACGGAAAGATAAAGCTGGATGAAGATAGTTGTATGAAAAGCGAGATATATAACCAAACGCAAAGGCGTTTGGTGAATTCAATCTTGCAAATAAAGTAAAGACACTTAGTTTGGGGGATGCCGATGTCAAGCAGTTGACGTTTTTCAACTGAAATGATGACGGTAATTCCGATACAAGGTTAATAAGTTTGAACAAATCTAACAACTAGCCTGAATGCAAATGATTAAATTCGATATAAATGCAAAAACTGCAAACAAATTTACGAATTCAACATGCAACGCAATATTAATTGATTTTTCATAATATAGTATTCACCCTCAAATCCATTTAGTTCTAAACTTCAATTCAGAATATCAGATAATTATCGAGTTTTGGAACAACAATCTCAATGCCATACATGACAAAGTTAAAATTCCATTACAATGATAACTATCGGCGGTGCGTATCTCCCGAGCCCGACTCACGGTAGTAGAAGGACCAGTGAGATTTTAGTCGATAGGAGTCCGACATAACCCTACGTTTTACCCAGACGGAGGGTATCCATAAGGAATGAGAAATTCCCTACGAATAAAAAGGACATTTTAATCACGTGTTGAGAAAGTGCCAATAAATGTAAATTATCTAAGACTAGCTGTTGCCTGCGACTTCATCTATGATCCAAGATGAAAGCCTATCTATGTCCTTAGCCAGGTCATGGTCTATGTGTGTGCCAAATTTCATCCAAATCTGTTCAGCCGTTTTAACGTGGAAGCGTAACAAACAAACAAACTCAGTTTCGCATTTATAACATTAGTTAGGATTCTGAATTCAAGTATAGAACCGTATAAAATAATAATACGCAAATCCATCCAAATGCCCAATTATAAATCCAGATTCACACGGGTCTAGTGTCGCATATTTATCGCGTTCTCACTTTCCCGTCAGAGTGTGAGCCAGCCCTTTGCTTTCTAAGCGGCGCCGGCGCAGTTATTAGCGCGGAAACACCACTTTCGATGTTACGTGTTACTCTGTCCTGGGATTAGGTTTAGCATTACCTATGTTATATCCGTTATGTGACACGTTAGGTCTTAGAGATGGGTAAGAAAAGTGAGCTAAAGTAATGGATGATTTAGTTTTTACAAGGGCACTCTGAAACTACTTAATTCTGTACATATTTCAGGGCAACTTTTAGTAGATTTTTGGTAAACACAGTCCACAAACTTTGTAACACCACATTATTAATTCTTAATTCCAGAGATTCGTACACAAAACTTCATCAAGCAATCTTTTTCCACCGATGACTTGACCAAAGCATAGGATACCTAATTACATTTCAAATCCAAAACACCTTGAACAGGTCTCCACTCAAATTGGTCGCATACCAACAGAACAAAATTAATCAAAATGAGACCTCCCACAGTCCCACGACATCCTAAACCTACGTATACTTATTTCACTATACACTTTCAAACCAAACCCCTCTAAACTTGACATCGCACCCATCCTTAAAATCCGGCCATACGGCACCGCGTCAAGTTCACGTTAACGCATCGCCGCGCCGCGCATGCGCATGTCATGTGCGCGGGCGCAGCGCACTTGTACGTGCTTCCTGTCCGCCATCTTGCGGCGGTTATGTGCTGCGAACCCTCATACTGTGAAGTCAGCGAGCGATATATTGGATGAAAATATGGCATAAGCTTTGAAATACTCGTTTTAGAATATATAACTTACTCAATTAAACGAAATCAAGATATTTGATGCCAATGCTAACTTAGACAGTTTTATTGATTAGTTTAATGATTGTTTCCTTTATTACTGATTTTTTACGGAAGCGAATCATATTACGATCAACATACAACCTGACATTGACATGCAAATTGCAAAAAACGTAAGAATATATGAATTTCGCGGGCCGCCTTAACCCATCCCCCTTAACATAATAGGTATTAAGTCAGATACAAGAAGGGTACAAGGCATCATAACAATGTTCCAAATAGCAACAGACTACGTAAAGCAACAGGTCAAGGACAAAATTACAATATATCTCCGGAAACATATTACCTGACACTTGTTGCTTTGAGAAAACAGACCTTTGTTTTAGAAGGCCTCAGCATTGATGATTTAGATTAATTAGTTTTCACAGCTAGAGGCGGTTCTTTTGAGGTTTCTTTTATTTCTAGCTTTTCAGTTATTTTGGTCTTTCGATCCAAGAAGAGAGTGAACACTGAAATTACGATGAAGCGCGACACTTATTTCTAAATGTCGCCGCATCATGCTGAGATAGGGGCCTTTTGGTTTCGTACAGGACTTTCTGTTGTTATTGTAGTTTTTTTTTTTTTGTAAGTATATTTTTCGTTTATTTTGTGATAATCCTGTGCGAGTCCCAATAAATACTTTTTCTTTATTTCTTTCATATTGCACCAAATTAGTGACAGGGGGAGTATGCCAATGTTGTTCCTGATGCTCCGAATTATATTTAATCTAAATACAAATAAATTGGTGCAATGATTTGGTATATCGCACAAAGCAAGGCAACTCATTTTTAGCTTAATTACCTATCAAACCCTACACAACTTTAAACTCACATCTACTAAAACTGTCACAGACGTTCAAGACCCCAACAAAACGTCACTTTACGTTCGTGATAATAAATTACACGTACATTATGGGGCCACGATACGCCGAGCAAGCACGGCGCACCGTTAACCCCCGAGCTACCGTGCAGACCGCGGGTTAATATACAGTTTAGAACACATAAATAGCACATTAATATGTGAAGCTAGAACAGGAGTGGCAGCCATCTTGCATTTTAAAAAACCGCTAATGTATGTGGCGGATTTGTGAGTCTTTAAGTGTGCAATTCAGGTCTTTGGTATACAAAAATGCGAAAGAAATAAATATATATGTTTGGATAGCCAAGAATATACAGTGGTGGCCAACCAGAAAAGCGTCAAAACAATGAAGCTTGATGAGTCCCAGCAAATGTTTCAACTTACTTGAAAGTTGAAACTTGCAACCAAATGCATCAGAAAGGATCATTGAAGGAATTAGACTAGACATAGTTTCCACTTCTCTCCATATTAAACTGGATACATAGATAAAAAAAGGAGAAGTCAGGGATCAAGAGTCTTTATTTACAGTGTTTTAAAAACTTGTTAGTGTTACTAAAACCCTTTATGTTGCGTGTATTTCAACAGCAACGCAACGAGGCGGAACCCCGCATACGCCCGGTGTTCGCTCGCTCGTCGCGAAACTATGACGAATCTTAGAAATCTCGCCGATGTCGCTATATCAAACGTTCACGCTTCTGTGATTGCATATTCATTCGTCATGTTATCATTGGAAGGACTGGTCTTAATAATTGTTACTGGCTTTTCCACGAAGTTGCTACATGGTCGAAGATATCGCCATAAGGTCTTAATAGACGATACATTGTAAGTGCGAACTACATATTTCGGTGCACGGAAAGGATGCAAAGTGCACAAAAATATGAGTTAGACTTCGTGTGCGTTGTGTGTTACTTCATGCAAATAATTAACTTCGACGCAAGCTCTAACCTAGCCAATACCTACAAACGGAATATGATTCGATTAGCACCAATTGAGTATAATAAGGAAAATTATTCTATACCTTAATACATAGGTACACGTGTGAACTATTATTAATAATAATGCCTGAACACGTGCTTAACATGCCTGAGGTAATGCCGAGTCACGATCATACTACTTTTGTCTAAGTATCGAGTAAAATCAGTTCAATATTTTGATTTTAAAATAAAAGATATTGGACTAGTGTGCCCGCTGCCCATTGAATTCGAATAATAATCTCCTTTCTCTTTTAGTTTTCCTTTTCGGGGAAGCTTGAAAAGAAGTAGTACACGTAAATAGTCCAATAAAAGATATATTGTTATTTCTGGTGACTATCTTTTTAACCGACGAAATAATGGAGGACTATCTCAAGTCGACGCGTAAAAATATGTTTTTTTTTTTTCAATATGTTGGTTCACGACTTTTTTTTAACATAAGGCTTACTTATTGCGCGCAAGTTCTGTTTCAAAAATATTTATTACTACTACTTCAATTACCCACCGGCCCACCCACTCAATGAACGATTTAGTCCATGATTCGCATTTCCCCAATGATTAGTTAACCTTTAATTACCAGGTAACGTTTATCATTTTTAAAGCTTATTGCTCTACCATTAAGATTTTAATTGCATTAATTTATCAACTTACCAGCTAAGAAAGTAACATACACCTACGAGCATAGTACACTGGCGACGCAAACAAACTGATCATCACAAGGCTCCGCTTAACTTTCTTCGATGAAGACGTGACAAAAATTCCTGCCTGATTATCACAGTAAAATGTGTGCAAGTGTACAGTGGAGTGCAAAAAGTAATGCGAATTATGTTCAACTATATGGCGGAAAAATGGAAATAACGTAGGCAAGGTAAAGTGTGGTCAGTCAAGTAACTCGAAGAGGCTTTATTATGAGACAAAATAGTTAATAAGAATAAGTCTCTTCAAACCCATCATTAAAGACCTAAATCGTAACTAAGTATACTAATGCCCATAGCTTCGAAGTCTTCGACCAATAGCGCGCCTAGCAACAACGCATTAACAATCGCGTGAGAACACTTCTGTAGCATCCAAGACATTCACGAGACATTTTTCACACGCATCATTGTACACTATTATCAGTTCAAAAGTACAAGTACAGTCAACAAAAGATTAAGGTATGTAGGTAAGAAATGCTCTAAGCAGCCAGTCAGTATCAAAGATTTGACTTCTGCAGCAGGCGCACAACATAATCAAAAAAGTCAAAAGTCAAATCGTTTATTTCAAATAGGCACATAAAATGGCACTTTTGAACGTCAAAA
This sequence comes from Griposia aprilina, assembly GCA_916610205.1. NCBI lineage: Eukaryota > Metazoa > Arthropoda > Insecta > Lepidoptera > Noctuidae > Griposia > Griposia aprilina. The sequence goes on along the minus strand of OU744304.1, from coordinate 16,750,571 downwards.
TTTACAAAAAATAGAACTGATTCTAGTTGCCCCTTCCAAAAGGTAGTTTCGTATGGAGAAGAATGGGCAAGAAACTCCACCGTTACTCTTTTAAAAATGTTTTACAATATTATGTATATAATAATTATATGTGAAGACGATGCACCTAGAATAAAATTACTATACCACAATAGGTAAAAATAATTAAATATAACGCATGACAGGTAAATTAATTATGAGATAGATACATGGTGCTCACATATTTACAAATATTGAGAAGTAGATGATTTTCCAAAAAAAAAAAACAAGTAATAATTTAGTGTGTGAGTTAAAGTAGTTACATAATGTAAAAAACAATGTCATATAAATTATACAATTAAATTAGCAACCAGTTTGATTTTGTCTAGACTCTAGATTGTCCTATGGAGCAAGACCAGCATGTTTCCAAGCATTCTTATCTAGGATATAATCCTCTAATTTGTAATATGCATGTTTACAAAGTGTACTTTTAATATGAGTTTTAAATTTTCTTTCATTTAATTGCAATATATCACAAGGTATTTTGTTGTAACATTTAACACAGTACCCCATAAAAGATGTATGCACTTTAGATAATCTAAAAAATGGTTGATCTATTTTATCTTTATAATGAAGGTAAAAAGGAGTTGTTATTCTCCTTTCTTTGTTGACTCCTTGGAGTTTCTTGCCCATTCTTCTTCAGTAGCATTATCGGCTTATAGTTTCCCACTGCTGGGACACGGGCTTCTTCTATGTGAGAGGCAGGGTCCATCTCCATAGAGATCTACGTTTTGGAATGGGCAACTCTAGCTTCCGCTTTCTGACTAACTGACCGACTCCTTCGCAATTCAAAAGTGCCTGTAAATGGTTTAGTTGTAATAAATGCTGGGTTTGAAACGGTGACAGTGCTAAAAGTAAATTTATAACAGCAGTTCCCATTCGATAGTTCGATGCTCCCTCGGACCTAAATCCATTGGTTCGCTGGTCAAGTTTTTATGCAAGGATGTGCAGAGCGGATGTTCGTTATTTCCCTTCAATGAAATTGGTTGTTTTTGTTTGAATACTTTCACGAGGGTCAGTTAAATACGGCGAAGAACTACAGTAAAAACATTGTTGTATTCGTTTTATTTAGTTGAAATCTTTTGCTGAAATTCTCGGTAGGTTTGAGTCACATTATATCCAGGAAAGCCATTTTCTTTGAGTTGAAAAACCTCTACAGCATTAAAGGGGCAATAATACCTAGTGCAAAAATCTCAAATATATTAAAAGAGAATTAGGAAAAGACCCTGATGTTGGTCCATATAAAACTCAGAATTAAGAAAGTCATCGAAGATAACCTTTCGAAAAACCTTTTCTAAACACAGAATGACATTAATAACCAGAACAAAACTTTGATGAGGCAACAAAAGGAAATACTCAATAAATACGACACTATAATTATTTTATTGTACTTAACATTTTTTCTTAGCCCGTAATTACAGAGGCATCGGTCCGTGAGATCAGACACGCCACTGAAAGAGTACAATTTGCATGCCAGACTAATCAACAGGTGGACATGTATGAACTTTTTATTGCTAATGCTGATAGATATGATAGATAGGTTCAAAATGGAGAAGTTTCTAACCCTACTGAAGATATGAAAATTAAAATAAGTGTCTTTGATAGTCTATCTGTTTTCTTGGTTACACTACAAAGGCGTTTTAGGAAAGGACATGAAGTACTTTTCATCTTGTTAATCTTGATTCTGATTTCAATAATGCGAAAATCATAAGAGGCCTATAAGGATCAAAATGCTATTGAACTGTATCATAAATTCCATAATCAAATAGGTAAAATCATCCCACAGAAACCGGCGAACCTATCTGCGCAATTATCTCCCTAAGTCCTTCGTCATCCTGAATTATGAGGATTTCACAAGGACTGACCTTATCATTATTGGCTTCTGGCATCTGTTAAAACGGATGGCAATCTGTGCTAACAGATGTGCTAGGTTTACAATTTTTACTACAGCTGATCTTACGAATATATCCCTGGCCAAGTAACCGTTAAAGATTATATTCATTAGAGACGAGAGAAGTTATATAACCATGATAAAATTAACAACATAAATAGATAATTTTAAAGTTTTCTTAAACAATTACAATTTTAATGACGTCTTATTTAGCAGTCTTGAACTAAGAAGACCTTTGACCGACTGTGGAATATAAACAGGTACTGTGTTTCCATCATAATTGCTTAAACTATTAACGTTATTAAGTAAATCTTACTAGATTGTTGTATTGGTTATAAAATCAAAGCATTCAAGTTAATACAAAAACTTTGTTATTGATGGTTGAGGACTAAATGATTTTGGGAAATTTTATGTAGAAAAGTTGTTACGTTCAAAAGTTTTCAGTATCCTTAACGTTGATAAAATTACAAGGAGTACAGAAATAGTAAACAACAAAGAAAAAATATAAATCAAATATATCGCGTTGTCGTAAGATATAATATTACTGATGCTTACGGAGCCAAGCAATGCTCGCCAGGCAAGTAAAATATAACCAAAAATGATTGGAAACATAAACTAGATTAAAACCAAATTACGTATAACAGACTAGGTCACAAAATTTTCAGAACTAGTGAGAGAATCCATCTGAAACAAAGTGTTAGTACATCTATTGTTACTGACTGTCACAATTCTGGGATACCTGCGTGTGATTGTAAAAAACTATTTGCATGCTGTGCTCATATCTCATGGTCAATTTAATGTACAAATTGATTAGGGAGTCCACATATTGTGGGTGCATAGCGTTTCTGCATCAGGTTTTGCTGTAATGATGACTTCATCTTTGCCAAGTCTTGGGACAAGCACATTTAGTTTTTTTTTTTTTTAAATTCTGTGACAACTATTTCTGTCTAGGGGTTAATTGAAAACAATGATTTTGACTCTTACTTTGCACTAAGTGCTGCATAAAGTCAACGGTTGGAATGTATATGTGTTTATAGACACATTTTTGGTCTAGCAACAAACGCAACTGGACCAAGTCAAAATTCGTGCGTTTCTTTTTTCTCGGTAGGTTTGCCATCTCTACACAAAGAATTCTCCATACTTCCAAAAACAACCTTACTATTTCATTTAGACACATCGTTTCTCAAATTATCCTTAGTCACACTAAATCCTGTACCCTTCATCCTCATTCCTCATCCACAATACGTTAGGTCTTCAGGCAAAACATTTACTTCACATAAATACCTCCGAACCCGAACATTGAACGCAAGAGGCTCTTAATCTTCAACCCGACATAGCATTCTGCATGCATGCGATCATATACTGTCAAAAGTAGGTTACTGAAATACCAGAAACACCCATCGGAACATCATCTCTATTGGGCTGGCTATACGATTGGTAGTTCCATGAAGTGTTCGCTCCATCGTGACATTACTGGGTTTATTTCAAGAGTTGAACTTTACAGTACAATTGACTTATCTGATACTTTCTATCGGCTGCAAAAAGGGCTCTGGCACAGGTCGGTGGCATCTAAGCACAATGCTATTGTTTGTTGTTTCGCTTATTTGTTCTTCGATAGCAAAGACAAATTAGAAGTAGTAACATTTTTAGCATAAATTGAAAGGACCTTTCAAAATATAGTAGGAATTATAATAGTCTATGACTGTATGCAACACAAATCAAAGTTGAAGTGCATATAATCGCAGATCATGAAACAGACATAGTTAGGATAGAAGAAATAAAGCAGCTAAAGCTAGCAGTCGTTACAAATACAATAATAATGGCGTCATAATATTTTTTGTAAAAATATATTTGGTAAATACTAAAACTACAGTCAATCAAAGCATAGAAGAATTGGAAATAGAGATTGCGGACAGAACACCTTTCTGTGGAACTGTAGCCATGAACCCACTCCTACAATAATAATTAGCTCACTTGGTAATGCTAATAAACCAATCATCGCTTTAAATATTTTTTGCGAAATTTAAAATTGAATTAAGAGTAAAGTATTACATAAACAACTTACTATACAATTAATAACGATAAACAGTGACCTTAGAAGCTTTTAACTAAAATAAATATTCATACGAATATGAAGATGATCAATCTTTATTATTAAAGGGCAAGGATATCAGCTTCACTAAAGGAAAACAAGGCTTGCAGAGGTGACTTACTCATTTCTACGAATGATTTAATCAGAGTTCATTGATTAAACATTTCGTAATTTCCAAACAACAAATGCGTAGATTATGAGCTTCAAAATTAAAGAATTGCATCGAAAATCGAATCGAGACCACGGATCGGCAAACGTAAGGTAGAACCGTAGGACGCCCTCAAGCTAGATGGAGCGACGATCTTCGCAGGGTGGCTGGTAGCAGCTAGATGAGTAGCCGAGGATCGAGTTCAAAGGCGTGCGACTGGAGAGGCCTATGTCCAGCAGTGGACTGCTATGTGCTGATGATGATGATCGAAAAAGCACAAAGGGGATTGACAAACAACGACTTTTGTCCTATGAGTAGTGATCAAAGCATAATGCTTATTACCGCAAAGAAATATCGTTCTCCAATATGAAAGATTATAAAAGGATTATCTTCTAGTAATCTACGTAAAGATAATATACAATGCTTTACCTTTACCGCAATAACTATAATGCAAAATGAATAGTTGCTAAGCGCCAGGATGCTATAGGCGCCTTGTGCTCGGTAGAGCGCCCACAATTGTTATTCACTCCTCGTTTATTAATATAAAAGTTAATAGTAACAGCTCCTTCAGAAAAAAATCTAAATTACCTACAGTGAGAAGAGTGTTCTTTATAGTGAAAATAATGGCTATGATTTTAAAAGCAGCCGAAAGTGGTTCTGTTTTTTTTTCAACTTACAACTTCTGCACACGCTTATGACAAATGACTTGATAATGCATCACTGTCAAGTACCATCAGATCGCTCACCAACGTATAATTAAACGTACGTGAATAATTAAAAGTGCAATAACATATTCAAATAGTTTTATAACATTTACAACTAAATCCAAAGCGGGCCTAAATTCTATGTAGTAAGGTTACCGATAAAATCGTGGGTGACGTCATCAAGGCTGTATGGGTCATACTCGTGCGCACTTCGTTATTGTCATTTGCATAGCAATATGAACGACGATTAGCCTGCGCCAGCACAGGTTATGTTCTGATTTAGAACTTAGAATTGTTTGACTCCAAAATTCAAAACGAATTCTCCATTTTAATTATATGCTAGTTTGATTCGAGGTACGCTTTTGAAAAAATGCATCAACAGTTTTACAGTTCTTACTTAAGGGCGCACCGAACTTCTGGCGCTAATTAGAATAGCAGCATAGAAGCTAGAATGAGCGGTTCGCGCGAAAATTTTTATATTTCCTTCGTATTATTAAAACAAAAATACACATTTTGAAAATGTAAAATGTATGTATACGTTATAGAAAACATGTAGTTTTGTTATTATTAAAAAAGTTATGCGTGGTCATAAATAAAAATAAAAAAAATAAAAATATACTGGTCGACTTGAGAACCTCCTCCTTTTTTTTTTCGTCGGTTAAAAAACTGGTGAACTTCCGTGAAGTATTTACGCCGTACTAAGTGTTTTTGTTTTTTAGATTGGATTGTAGATAACTTTGATTTTTTTTCTATATAAAAAAAATCTACAAGTAAACGTGTGTCTAAAATGTATGATTTATAGAGTGAATCCTTAAATATCTTACATATTAATTGCATAACCAGAGGTTTGTAAAAACAAAATGCAGCAAGAGATCAAACGGACGCAATTATTTCGAAATTATGTATCATTCCCTCGTGCGCTCTTAGTAAAGTTGATGATGTCCATGATAAAGAAACAACAATGTTTTGAATCGTCAAAATGCCGATAGAACCCGCGAAACAGGGTTATCTTAGAACGCAAATTAATAAAATAGACATAAATATACCACTTATAAATACACACTACACAAAGCATACAATGCAGCATTCATTGGAACAAGTCACTTGCCAGACCGTTTGAAATTTTTTGATGCTTTTTATTTTTATTTACAGCCTACAATGACATCTTTAAAATTCGAATACGTCAACCTGTGATATATATGACATACATATAGATATCAACAGTGTAACCTACTCCCCAACAAAGACTTGCCATATGGCGAAACAGTCCTTATAAAATCACGATCGAAGCGAAGCTCTCTCCATTCAATTGAGAAGATTAATGTAACAAATGATCTCTTTGGATTGCATTCAAGTGATTGTAAAGAGCATAATTAAACATTTTGATGTTTTATTTTTGGATTGGAATTTGGGAATCAAAGTGGTGTATTTAAAGGAGGAGTAAGTAGGCTCTCAAGCTTCCTCTTAAAACAATTGTTGTTGAGCCTCTTGTTTAAGATTAAAAAGAAGCTCTTTCAATGCTCTTATTATTAAGAGCTTTTAATTTTGAATCAAGAGATATGTACGGTTAATCGATTCTTAATCAAATATCAACTATCTATCCTTGCCTTTCCAATCGCTAAAAACGATTTCTCAAATAGCTATCATTAAAAAATCTGAAAACACTTTTTCAAAAAAATCTAGGCTACCCAAATGTGTATCTATGTAATAAAAGTCTACAATAACATTAGCCATTAGTAAACTGTCTTCACTAATTACACTAACGGATATCTTTCTTACTTTGTAATTTAATACTAAATTGAGACTATCAATTTGACAGGCGCCATCGGTTATGGCTGTGATAGGATATTATTATCGCGTGGAACTAATTGTACGGTTTTAGTTCTCATCGCTGTGTTAAGAAAGAAATGTCTATCATTAAAGTTTATAGTATTGCTATCTAAATTAGGGTCGGTTTTTGTGATGTTTCTTACTCAAAGTGGTCTCAATTTTTTTGCAAAATTGTTAACTGTAATAAAGGTACTTTATAAAAGTACAGTACAACTGTTTGTATTAGCATTTTAATTATAGTTTTACACGCCCCGTTAAAATTCGTTTTTAATTAGCGTTAAAGGAACTTGTTGCTCTACCATAAGTACCTAAGACTTAATGACATCACAAATTATATACATATTTAGAGATAATTGTTGGAGAACGACGAGTCATTAATTATTAAAAAGCATCTGTTAGTAGAATCATCATTACCTTGACTTTTCTAGGAAGCGATGATTCCATTTCCACATGTCTGTAATGCTCAGCAGATCTGTGCATTGATCCTCCTCTAACATCTTCAGCTGAAGCCTTCTCTTCACCTCGAGTCAAGGTGGTTACCTTCCTAACAATCCTTGTTGTGATTCTTCGTTGACCACTGACATCATCTTTCTTCGAGATTTTTGTTGACTCTAAAGAAGAGCCAAGAACCTCGGTCGACATTCTCTTGTTCGTATGAATCTCCTGCAACTCTGACAATCCTAGGCCACCGGCTGACGTCGGCACGGCTAGCGCACTCTCTCCATCATACTCAAAGTGAGTCTGATTCCCATCGTGTACAATTCTTCCGTTGTAGCTCTCCTCTCGGTAGGACCCAGACCGATAGCTGGATGATCGCTCCATTCCTGGGTAGTTTCCATCGTACACTGTCTCATGTCTGGTCAGCCCTTCTCTCAAACTTCTGGGCACAGAAGCCAAGTTTAAACTTGTGGTTATAGGTGACCCGACGGGCGATGGAGAGGATTTCTTCAAGCTTGATTTGAGGGGTTTCGAGTCATCACTTTCTAGTGTCCCCTGAACAAACAGACGCTTGCTGCTTCCGCCTTCTTTCACAAATCGGTACATCGACATCTTCGCTCCGCTTAGGCCTTAAGGCCGTCGTAACACATAATACTGTTCTCTGCAATGGAGTTCCCTCTTATTACGGATTCGATACGCGTCGCGTTTACTTATTCATGTACCGGTGACAACTTATGGTGTGAATTCTTAAGACATTAAGGAAAGGTATGCTAAGCTATTCTTTTGGAATCTTGAGTAATGTTATTTCGTTTCGCAAGTAGCTAAAATGTCGTTAAAACGGTCACTGCTACTTTACTGCTTTCTACGTTATATTTTATTTTAAATAAACTATAGGCATAAACAGTTATAGGAAAATTTACCATGGACGTCACGTTTTACATCAGACGGGTCGATAATCAAAACATTAGAATCATGCCTACTAAAAACCAATACAAAAACTTCAATGAAGGCAAAAACCATGAAAGTAAACCGATAGGTGTTGAAACTAAAAGTGGTCGTATATTAAGCGTGCGACGGATTAGGCGCGGTACTGGCCCATATATAGCCAGCACGAGCCACAAGTATGGCGGGGCCCTTCCGGCGGACGCAAGCAAGAAACTTAAGGACAAGATTTTAAATTTTAACGAGAATATCCATGACCGTGGTGTAACCTTTTCTTTACTAACTTAAAACGGCATATTGATGATATTAGTTCAATAAACCCTACAATAGAAAATACACTAGAAAAACTAATTAATAGTTTTGGCGATACGGGGAATAGCACTTGAACAAATAAAGAAAACGATTGATCAAAAGGTTTTGAATGAATAATTAAAGAGAAAATTTAATTATTAGCAATGATCAACGAATAATAACAACGCTTTGAAGGTCACAAAGAATTGAGATACAAGCATGCAAGTGAAAGTACAATAACAATTTAAGTAAGAGACAAATAGCTTCAACAATAACGGTCAATATTACCATAGAAAACAAAAATGAAATGCCAAACGAATTAAATAAATAAACAAAAGAGCACAACCAGTCGTTTAATTACTAAAAAGAAATAAAGAATGCGAGTGTCAAAGTCGCAGCTAAACTTGACCCAAATGATAGAGCAAATATTTTACATAACAGCAACTGGTTACACTTTGATGAAATAACGTTTGGCTGCGAGGCAAATATATTGTATTTAAGACTTCGAGAATAAAAACAATATTATGTCTGTTATATTTGGATGAATTTAAACTACTTCATTTTTATGTTTTATCATTTTAAATGCAGTATTCTTTTTGTTTTCCATTAAGTACGTCTGTATTATCTCTGGCTATTACTAAAAGGTTTATAATAACAGCATTAAGTAAATCTCCTAAATCACTTTTATTATTAAACCATTTGGCTGATCGAGAACAAAAATCGTGCTAAGTGCGATTTAAGATTGAAAAAATCGTCATTGAAAAATACTTCCAGGTTTATATTTATGAGAGAGCGGATATGCAGTTTTGAGGCCATAACTTTTAAATCGCATATAGGAAATAGTTAAACGTATGCTTAGTCATGTCTTCATGTTTTCCAATAACATTTGAAGATAATATTTTATTTCCTAACTCATAATAAAAATTGGCATAAGTTTTCCGCATAGATCGGAAAATCAGGTCTTTCCATCATAGACCATGAGGTCAAAGCAATGCATGAGCACTGCTTTCCATGAGGCGAGATCGGGGCACATTAACGAAAAAAGAAAAATAGATTTTCAAAAGTAAATCTTGAAGTTAGATGGAAAACACGATGGGCACGCCACAATTGCGGCGGTAAGTCCCCTCTTTGAGGAGTGGCTTGAGAGGCGCCACGGCGTCCTCACCTTCCGCCTGACGCAGGTCCTCACCGGACATGGCTGTTTCGGGAGGTTCCTGTTTCGGATAAGGCGGGAGGAAACGCCCGGGTGTTGGCATTGTGTGGATCGACCGGAGGACACGGTGGAGCATACGGTGGAGGTCTGCCCAGCTTGGGTGGAGCACCGCCGTGTCCTCGTGGCGGCGATCGGCGGCGGCGATCTCTCGCGTCCGGCCCTGGTTCAGGCCATGGTACGGAGCGAGAGGGAATGGGAAGCCGTCACCTCCTTCTGTGAAGCAGTAATGCTCGCGAAGGAGGAGGCGGAGCGCGTGAGGGTGCGGCAATCGTTGCGCCCTCACGACCCTAGTCGCCGCAGGAGGAGACACCCTGGGCGTCGGGAGTCGATAGCCGACTCCCGGCCACCGTAGGCGCGGGCCTGCGGACGGCGAGCAATGGGCAGCTCGCCGTCCGGCAAGGACCAGGCCCGGGTCGACGGCGCGTTGTGTTCCACGCGCGCCTCAAAGAGATGTCAGCATAATTGACGGGGTCCGACAGGGCCGATGCCTGCCGGGGTCGCGGATTGTTCGAAAGAGTTACCGTGGCCCTGGCGCACAGGCAACTGAAGGAACACGGGTGGGTTTTAGTCAGTAAGAGTCTGACACGCCCTACCGCTCCGCCCAGAGCGGGAGAGGTCATTTGATGATTTCCCACCCAAAAAAAAAAAAAAAAGATGGAAAACACGAATCAGAAGATTGCAAATATTAAAATGATAAGTATTAAAATGATCATCGGTAAATAAAATATTTGCGCAATAACCACACATTATTCATAGTTAACGACCCAGCCCAGGTAAATGTGCTAATTACTATTGTTTATGTCGAGGCCCCTTCAAATATGCCACTTGCTATTGTGCAATACGTGTTTTGAATATCGGTGGCCGAGCTTCGTAAGCGCATCGATGGGTACATAATACTGTGATTTTTATGGCATATAAAGTGTAACTTGTTGCTGCTTTTATAAAGAATAATGATAATGATTAATCTACTGAGGTAGGTTTGATGATGAGACAGATGAAGAGGACTAAATTAGTCTGAAAGACGAGAAAAAGAGAAAAGGGACGCAAAATATTACTCGAAAATAAATAATAAAGCTTATTGCTGCTGTTGTGAAAGCTAATGCTAAAACTACTGAGGATATTGTACATGAAAGAGATAAAGAAGACAAAACTAAGATAGAATTGAAGCAAGAAGGACGTAAAACAATAATCGAATAAGGAACAACAGTTCAGAACAAATAATCTGATAATATGACTCCATGTTCGAAATTAATAAGCCTTTATCAACTGCATGTTGACATTGCAATTGATATCAATGAATCAATCAATATTTATCGTAATACTTATATCATTTCTAGGGAACTGTCTGTAATATTTCGATATGACATAAGAACAGCTGTCAAGTGATAATCCTCATTTGCTTAGTTGTTTATTTACCTGAAGTATTCTTCAGGTAGCGCAAATATACATTGACATTAACTTTTATGTGTATTTTAAATATTTTATTTTATTTTTGTATATCATTTACTTAGTCAGCAGTGTGTATTTCTTTAATCATGTTTATAACAGCCGTTGTTTCGAAATTTTCTTCAATATTTACAGAAACATCCAGTTCCCTTTCTTCTAGTGCTTATTTTTCATGACAATGCAGCATCCTCATTTCCTCATTATAATTTTAAAATAACCTAGCAACAATGTCTTGTCCAATTTTTCTAACACTTGTTTATTTCAATATAAATTATGTTCAGTCTATATTCAATGATATCCTGTGTGGGTGACCAGTAACATAGTTTTTTACGAAGGTGTTATTCAATGGTGACTCCCACTATGGACCTTGGCTAACTTTATATGGGGACGACATTTTATAGCATAATTGTTGGTTACAATTTAATTGGGCGTTGGAATTCTTGCATAATGCATTTTTTATTCAAGGATTGGAGTTTCTTTGTGATATGACGATTGTTAGACTGGACACTGAAGGCGGGAGGGAAGGTTCATGAAGTAGAAGAAAATGTGTGACAGTTTTTTTTTATGTTATCGTTTTGACAAAAGATTTTCAAATTGATGATGGCTATGTCGATTAGTCCATAGATAACTAATGAGTAAAAAACACTTATGAAGCAGCTACGCTATGAGAATAAAATGTTATGAACTTTAAATGGCCTTATAAATATTTGAAAACAGTAAAAAGAGACGGGTGATTAGAATTTTTTTAAGAGGAGCATTTTACTTTTAATTAGTTTGTTTGTTACTAGCCAGTGCAACATCTACTTGCACTATTATTGGAACATACATCAACTAAACTAAAGATGCATTCTCTTAGCATATAGTTTACAAACCAACAGACAAAATGTCAATAGCATTATTTTGTTTTTGTTTACATTTGCACAGATGTCACCTTTAAAGACAATATTAAGATTCTAGTTCTGTTTCAGAGGTTTTATGATTATGAAGGGACGTTTAATCAAGATGTTATATTTAGATTCTAGTTCTTTTTCAGAGATTTTACTATCGTGAAGCGACGTAAGATCATGTTCTAGGCCAATGTATGTAATATTCATTAAAGAAATCAAAGAGTAAGTGATGATGTAATTTATTAGCATTGCAAAATTAAGGGAATCTATTTAGAAGGTTGGTTTCAACACCGTTCCTTTTAGGATTAATTGCACAACAGTGTGGGATTCGCCCTTAGGCTCTATATTCGAATTCGATGCAATGACGTAATTTTCCAACAAACAAATCAATTGTACAGAACTAGTTAAAACGATGCTAAGTAAAACTGAATTAGAGGTGTAGAATTAACATAGCAGACCAGGAGTCCTTGTAACTAATAGACCACCAATTAACAGATATTTCGAAATCCGAGCATCTTCATTGAACCCATTGATAAAACAACAATGCCGCAATAAACCGTTAGTTGTCACCGGTATCGGTAAAAATCGAAAAATCGTATCGAATCCCTAATCCACATCACTACATTAAGAACTCACTACACACCACTTGTTCGATTTTCGAAACACTATTAGCCGGTTAGTCGTGTTAATTTTCGAATTCGTATTCGGAGTCGATTTTTCAAAGTTTTTTTTTTAACGCGGTGCGCGCGCGTCTTCGCCGGTAGCTTGCAGGTGACTGGCTGCTCCGGCGCAAATGTACGGCAAGTTACCCATGACGGGTTGTGTCAGTAAAAAAATAAAGTATTTCGTACGTGGGATTACGAGTTTTAATAAGGTTGCATTTAATTATTATAATAATTTATTGTACACGTTGTTATCGATGATTTTTATGATGTAATTATAGATAATTAGTACTTTATCTGACTGAGATTTTTCTTTGAATAGGTACTTACACCATTTGATCTGCTCTTTCAGTAGCAGTGTAGGTACTGAAAATTACTGAAAGCAAATGTGTGAAAAAGGGAAAGCTGGGATGTTTGCACCAAGGTCCTACGTCATACACACTTTCATGTCATTGATAACATTGAGTAGTACCTAGTGCAGATCATATTACTTTCATGTATTTATTACAAGTACTACTCGACTACTATTGAAACCTTCACTTCTGATGTGATTACAACAATCATTTGTAATCTTCGTATTTACAATAAATTGGGAATATCGTACATCTGTACCTACTTTGTATAGTAACTACAATTTTAAAGTGATGCATCGACCATACCTACATCCTGACAGTGCGATGACCAAAATTTTGCGTTTGCCTTAAGGCTGATTTTCAAATAACTTATAACTAAGGAATAAATATTGCGGTTTGACAACTTTTGTGTAGAAAATAGGTCAAACTGTCATATTAATTCTTCAGATAAAAGCTATATGACTATTGCAAAATCAGCTCTTGTAGGGTAAAACATGGCAAAGGGCTTGTTATTATTTACTTTACTCTTAAAACTAATGTCATAAGGACTTTTATACTCATATCATAACTCCAGCCAAAATTAACGCAAACCCAATCTCAAAACAAATGAACGTACCCCGAAATCATGAATTCTTGGTAACTTCCCGCTACGCCTGATTGCGTAGCAATTCGTAGTCTCGTAGACATCGTAGCCAAAAATAGAGGTAACCCAATGTCATCACAAATGAACGTCTCCCGAAATCATGAATTCCTGGGAACTCCCTACTGGGATGCTACGCTTGATTGCGTAGCGGTTCGTAGTTTCGTAGACACCGTAGAGGCCTCTACGCCTATAACTATCCGTCATATACAAGCAGTGTTTGATTGACTAACTGTCGCCTTGCCAATCAAGTTGTGTTTGATCCGACATACGCGCATTGTCGGTAATGATTATCAATATTATACCTACTGTCATATTAAATGCGATAAATAAATAATAAATACTTATTCCTGAAGGTATAATTCGATATTTTCACGCAATTATATTAGTATTAATGGTAGTGTGTTTTAGTACCTAATTAATCAGAATGAAAATCTACTATTTAATTTACTTTTCCATTAACCTATATTCAATTAAATTCAAAAATACCAATTACTTAATTTGCACCCATGTTATAAGACATTTTTCTAATCAAATTCAATTCCGTAAGGACCTGTGTTAAAATAAGTTTAAAAAAATGTGCTTAACCCAATTAAAATTAATAAGTAATAAATATTCAAACAAAAAGATATACGTATAAATAAAGCAGTAATTTTGCCTACCCTCCGCGTGGGAGCGTGAAGTTAGCCACCTGTGAGTCTGTGGCACCAGTTTTTGTCTTCAATGCTAATGCACGCGGCTCATATAATTATGCAAAGAGATCTGTGCTGCATTAGAATTGTAAATGTCATTTTATATGGTGAAGCAAAACAAGTAAATAAATAACGTTTACATAAAAAGCTTTGAACATAAAATACATAATAATAACACAAAGGTACATCGAATCTAAGACATCAATAAATAGTAGTGAATACAATACTTATACCATAAATTCTACTTTCAATAAATACCGTATATATCCTTATTAACAGTAACTACATATGCCATAAAAAGCTCGACTATAGTTTTGAATAAACAATAACATTACATAGATCGCGACTACTAACGCCATCTGTTGAGGCGAATAGTAAAGCAATACGAAGCAACTTGAGTATGAACCCCCACAGCGACACTCGCCGTTCAGCGCCATCTATCGGTAAATAACATCAACAAGCGAGCAAGCTTTATTTATTTAGGCGCGTTTTTTTTTTCGCTCTGACAACTTACCATAATGGTCTGGCCAGAGGTTCGCATGTACAAATAAAGTGTGTGAGTATAAAATAATACGTGCATAGTAAAATAGCTTATAATAGTAAATAGGCTAGGTTTTTTTCAGCTTAGCCTGTCTTCACACACATAGCTTTTTACTTAGTTAAGGAAATACAGCTCTTCTGAATATACTATTTAAAAAGGTATGTTATTCCTGATTCCTGTGAACTTCATGATGTCCGTAGGATCACTGGAATTTAAAAATCTGCCTCAATCTTCTGTAACGCGGGGCATTTAAAGTCAACTTTAGATTCTTCCACTCTTAAAATGCCCATCAGCAAACATTTTATCCCATAACCTTTTGATAGATTTGACATCGATAATAACAGTCAATTAACTGATGATCGATCACGATCTATAAATTGATCCATCATTGGATACTGAGCCCACAATGCTAAAGATATCCCCATTTTTAACTACAACGTTGACAGATTAGAAGAAAAAATACCGGAATGAAAAACTTAAGAATTACATATGCAAATGGTACCACACCTTAATACTTATTTGCCTCGGAAGTAATTTTAATGACATCAGCTACTTGTTGTCCTAACCAAATTAATGACATAATATTATATTCGTCAAAAGATAGTGTGTTATAAATGTTAGAAACATTGAGGATGTTTATAAAATTGATAAAGAAAGTAGTCATTGCAAAATTGACATAATTAAAGGAAGCTAACTTTAGAGTTAGACGATGGACTGAATGATGCTAGTCAACCCTTAGTCCTGTTTGACAAGGTTGTGTTGTCAGTAAGTATGTAGAGTACGTTAAACGATACGTTTTCGAAACTTCTTTCACTAATGGTATTTATATTCAGTATTGCAGAGTGTCATAGGATATATTTAATGTTAAATCAATAAATTTTACGCGGACGAAGTCGCAGGCAGAATCTAGTTTGGTCTGAAGTGATTGTCCAAGGCCAGCGAACGAAAAGTCTACAGTTAGTAGTAAATTAAATTACATACAACAATAAATCATCTTGGAAATATTAGTACCATATGTTTACGCAGCTAACAACAAAAACATGTCAGTACACTCACTTGGCATGTTATAATCATTGTAACAAAAAACGTAACCATAACATCGCAAATAACTTGACGTAACTCTTAAATCAGGCGTTGGACGTAAATGTCAGAGTTCTATTAAATACCATGTAGTTGGTAATAAGATTCATGGAAATAATAATAAAGAGCTGTTTAAATTGAATAGAATCTCAATTGACTTGTCTGACAACAATGTGAACGACAAAACATTTTAGCCAAGTTGTTTAGTGAATTAGATTTGAGGAAGGTATCTCTTTGTAATATTATAAAGGTTGTCATTAATTAAACATTCATATCAGAACTGATTCAAATAAATGCAGCAAATATTAGATACAGAACGAGCCTTTCAAACCAATCCGAAACGCCACCCATGGATTGGCGTTTCGGATTGGTTTGAAAGGCTATTCTATACTATACTATTACTATACTATTCCCCGATAGGGACACCTCTTAAACTGAGTCCGGGTCCTACGAATCATTGCAGTTGCATAATGGGGACTAGAGCTGATAAATTGACTGATTCTTATCACTTAGATACGTACGTATAAGCTTCCTTAGGCTTGACAATCACACAAAGGGAATTCAAAAATATATAAAATCAAATAACTGACGAAACGCTACTAAATCATATTATAGACAGGTTACAAGAAAAATAATCAGAAACTGTTACACAAGAGGGTGCGAGGGCGTACCGTAGGTGTTGCCATCTGGTGTACGGCCTTCGTATCGACCTACATAGACCCTAAGAACTATAGGTCACCCTGAAGATCGTGACGTCACTGAAATTGATCTTGATACTGAACCGGAATGTGGTGCTGATAAGTATGCAAATTATCTGCCTACTGGTGGAGAAAGAATGCTGATAATGTCCATGAAGTTAACTTGGGATATGTAAAGGTTTTGGAAGTTGGGTTGCTTCCGGAGAAGCAATGTCAATGAAATAGCTAGTGTACACTGCATAATATAATATTTATTTAACAATGCAATAGAGCATCCTTCAGGACTTAAATGCTTGCTTAAGCTTGGAAAACTAAGTAGTTTGGGCGACCAGATAAGTGAAATAACTGTGATAACTAACGAGCCCGGCCTTCATTGCCGAATGAGCACCATAATAACCCAGGTTATGGTCAAATCACTGCTTTCCCATAAAGAAACAAAGCATAACGAATATAACGATACATTGCATAACAATGAAAATAATCGTCTAATAACTGAAACACAATGACGTGTTGTTAAAATAATAGCATCAGGCAACGTAAAAACCACAGCAAATGAAATAGACCGGATATCAATAATCAAAATCTGACTGACGCAAACCGCACCAAAAAAGAAAATAAGTTCTCGCGTTTTATCATAGATGGCGTTGTCGGCCAAAATTTAATGCAATTCAAAATAAGTTGTCAATCTAATAGGTTCTATTCTCAAATTGAATCGACAGGAGTTTCACGATTATGAACTTAGAAATGTAAAAAAAAAATGACGTGTCACTGTCTGTCTGCTAAAGTACAAGGTCAATCAATACGTGAACTTTCATAGAATTCAATAAAAAAAATATGTGTCACTTTTTACTTTTATAGATTCGTTTATAATTTCTTTTTGCTAGATTGAAAGATGCAGTTCACCTTTGCAACATTATTAAAAGACCGAAACCTTTTCTCAAACACGAACTCTCTCCGCAAAAAAGTTCTGTTTACGGGCACTGAAACTAGATGGCGCTACCAGCACAAAATGGCAAAGACCTTGAACAAACAAGGACAATGTCAAATCAGAGTGACGTCATCACAATACAGCCATGTTTACTTATCATGTTTTAGTTTCCTTGTTTTTGATAAATTATGAAGCTCATTACTGACCTTAGCTTACCATTGCGACTATAATAAATGGACATAGGTAGGTTCTGACTTTCTGAGCTAACGACTCTGCGAAAATTAGCCGTTCTAGACACGAGACAGATTTCTTTGAAAACATAAGGAATTCGTTTCAGTTTTTATGTAACACCAGTCGCAGAATTTGAGTCACCTTTGAGGCTAGAACTAAAAAAAGGAGTAACTACACGCGTGGCTACTAGCCGGTCGTTGAACCCCGACCCGCGTAACTGTACGTGCTCTTGGGCATACAACGACGGCAACTTCGGAATACTTCGGATTTAGCAGTTCCGGCTTTCTGACTATTGGCGAAGAGTTATAGCGAAATGCTTATAGTTATTGAACGTTGAATGGGAACTGGTATAGGAAATAGTGCTGGCTGAAATCGTTATTGGAACTCTAGATGGTGTTTTGTTTTGAATTTAGAACTAATGATGTTGGATTTGAAATTAGAATGGATTGTGATTGGTTAAGACCAGAAGGACAATTGTCGTAATTCAAAATATTTAAAATCTAGTCGTAATCTCATCTAGTGACAACAAAATCAAAAACATGTCAAAAATGTAGGAAACTTTGTATTGAGATTCCGATTAGAATGAGCACGTTCTTAAGAATACAGGAATTGCCCTAAAATTCCTTCCTGCAATACAATTAAAACTAGCTCAGGAATCAGAGAATTTTATAAATTTTTGTACATCTTGTTTGATGTCAATATTTTTTTTGTATTTTGTATTTTTGTGTTTGTATTCCTTGTTAAGTTGTTGGACTCCCGAAGGTTATAATGTATAGCCGAATATTTTTTCTTGCATATTTTTTGTTACATAATTATGCTAACAAAGATCATGTTTGTATTCTAATCACCGTAACGGATTTTCTTAAATAAATAATCTTCTAAAATTACGTTAGCGATGATGTCACTAAACAAAACTTGCACTAGAAGTTGATTTATGTAAAGTTAATAAATTAAAATGTATCAACCACCGCTGCATTTGTAAAGCAGATTCAAGCCTTTGACCTCAATAAAAAACATCAATTCAATATTTGGCAGCAAAACGAAATAAAACGAAGCTTACAATGCAATAAATAATGACCTCTCAACCGAAGCAATTTAATAAAAAGTTCAACAGAAATTGACTCATCACAGGCCATTAAAAGTTATTACATTCGAATCCGAATATTAAATTAATAATATGACAAACATTAAACAATACAGGAGAATCAAAAGAAGATCGTGGGATGACGTAGACTCCTAGAGAACTGGAGCTAGACGGCAATAGATAAGGACGAGAAGTGGAAAGGGAACGAAGGTCCTGCAGAAGGACAGGGAAACGCTATAGATTGATGAATCTTAACTTCCTTACTAATAAACGTTGTATAGTGTCTGTGTAGTTACACAACGATTCTCTCTTTCTGTCATCAGTAATTTGACGTTCGAAAGAAAAAGACAAAGCGTTGTGTAACCATACAGACGCTATGCAACGTTTATTAGTAAGGAAGTAAGACGGAAAGTGCTAAATAGCAGCTGATCATCTTCCTACGTGGTTTAACAGCGCTGCCAAGGTCAATTGTTGAGAGGATCTTTCCCTTGGAGAACATGTTAACGACAGTTTATCAAACGTGTCTAAAACCCGAAAGTTTAATAAACTTCTGCATTATGTTGATACTAGAGATGTAGATAATAATATTTAGTTCCATGAATTTGACACAAGATTACCACATGAAATAACGATGTCTGACTTTCATTAAAAGCATGAGGAGTTTAACCTTTAAAGCCAATACCGTCGTAAGCAGTAAACATAGCTAATTGATTGGACAAGTAGCACATACACATGTTATTTCAAGTAAGTCTACAATGTCGTAAATTCTACGATCATGATGTAATCGAAGAAATAGAAAACGAATGACAGTGTAACATTAGTCTTGGGAGCACTTGCACTATGTGCATACAACCTTAATACATACAATCATGTAGTCATGTATATAACAAGACGCCTGTAATCCCCGAATGGTAAGGCAGATGTGTACCTACCTATATACCACCCCCATTTTGCCAGTTATTGTAATTGGGGGCGAGCCTATTGCTATAAACAGTTGTAATGGCAATCATGTCATTTGGTTTAAATTGGCATTTATTTTTATATAGATTCTTCTATATTTTGTGAATTTGAAAACTTTGTAGGCCTAACTTGTAGACTGTTGATTTGTAGACGTTTTTATATTTAGTTGAGAACCTGTTATTTGTTGACAGGCCTACACTGTCCTCCCATATCTATCAACACTGTAATTTGAAACATTGTAAACGCCCCTTATTTTTAAAAGAGTAACATTGGAGTTCCTTGCGGGCTGTTTTCCATAGGAACAACCAATTAGAACCGTGCACCTAGATTCTGACGATTCATAAGTGCCCATGTTGGTTTATGTGAAATAAAATAGTTTGATTTGATTTGAAACTGGGATAAAACCTTATTTCTTTGAAAAAGACTTATCTGTTGTACGCAACATCTTGCTGCTCTCATCCCAATTTATTTGGCGTCGGCGCAATATCTCCTTATTCTTTCTTCCACACCATCTCTATCAGCCGTCCTCTTAGTGTTCTCTTCCTTCCTAACTATATCATTTACCGCACAATCCATCATCTTTTATAGTCTGTCTCTTTTCATATAATCATCCACTTTCTGACTTAACCGTTTTCCTGTCATATGCTCCTCATTCCTTGATATCAAATGCCCTAACAACGGAATTTTTTTCTACTATAGCAACACTATTCACATTTCCATTCTTTGTCAAATTAGTATGGTAATAATACTAATATATTCATTATACAAAACACATTGTAAAGTAAACGGTTGCATGAATAAACAGATCTGTTATTATTTAAAATGACATCACCCTATAAGGAGCGAGAGGCTGCGAGTACAGGGTGATTCAGATTTGTGTATTTGGAAAAAATAATGTTGTATTGAGTAAGGATGATGCAGAATGCGTAGGTGTTGCAATTAAGGATGTGCAAAATGTGAATCATAATAATATACTGATTCTAAATAATTCTGTTTCTATGTTTAAGTAGGTATGTATTACCTATTAATAAATAAAATAATAATGTGAGAAATCAACTACCTTCCACAGTAGGGTATTTTTGGGAACACAATAAAAGTATAGAATTGGACATATTGGAATATTATTCAAATACTTAAATCTAGGATAGTCTCGGATACTACATTTTTAAGATGAATCAGAAACATGGCTCATCAAATAAAAGAAATGCCTACCATATACTGAACGCAAAACTAACTTAATTAATCATACAGCGTAAAAACCGACCACAGCTTCCCATCACCATGAATCATACATCCATTCAAACAACGAACGAACAAAAAAAAAAAGGAAAAAGAAGCTTCGTACGTGTAACACCCGGTACACAAGCGCCGCTCCATATAAGGGTAGCCAGAAAGTGTGCCAGCAACTACCCACATACATGTCTTGTACATAAAATGTTCCTCATTACCGAATTATTTATTAATATTGGACAACAAATCACTTTCGCTTTTGACTGTACCGAGGAAGAATTGGGTCAGACTTTTCGCACAGAAGGTTGTATGGGGGATTAATCGAGGCAATATCCAATTTATTTTAGACCTGGAGACTTGCTAGCTTATAAAACATTATATAAAAACAAAGCTTACTTCACTACTTGGATCCCTCCGAAACAGAGTTCCGATGTATTCCACATAGATTGTGTCACACCATCTATGACGCCTTAGTATAACCATATCTATGCCTCAAAGAGATGTCAGCATAATTGACGGGGTCCGATAGGGCCGATGCCTGCCGGGGTCGCGGATTGTTCGAAAGAGTTACCGTGGCCCTGGCGCACAGGCAACTGAAAGAACACGGGTGGGTTTTAGTCAGTAAGAGTCTGACACGCCCTTCCGCTCCACCGAGAGCGGGAGAGGTCCTTTGATGATTTCCCACGCAAACAAAAAAAAAAAAGTATAATCATACCTGGTTGAAATTTAGGTCAGTGCGGCCAAGAGGAATCTAGCAAGTCTCCAACTTAAAAAACATTTTTTTTTACAATTAAAACACAGGTGCTTCTGAATATACACAAAAACACGCTAACCAGCTAACTATACAAGAGGGTTATTTGCCGTATATTATAGAACGTTCGAGTTCTAATTTAATTCTCAATCTCTCAAGAAATCTTTAATTTTCCTTAACTTTTGACAATATTATGACATTGTGATTGATTGTGTCTTAAATTTAAACGTTGTACATTCAGCCCCTAAAAGATGTATACACGGACAAGGAACCATTTGATTGTCTAGTAGGTCATATGTTGTATAGATGTTTTAGGACAAAATGTTTACTTTGTTTTGGTAAAATAAATTGTATACTATATTTGTACCTATACGGTGGATACAATGTTATGGAACAAAGGTTGTGGACAATAAAATGGTTCCTTGTCTGTGTATACATCTTTTTGGGGCTGACTGCACAACAATTGGCCTCGAGGATATGAGCTATTCTCTTGCTCGAGATGAGAGAAGATCATCAAACGTTTTATATCTAGAGAGAAAACGGCTGTAGTACTCTACAAGACGACACAAAATAACATAATCAAGTCTATAATGACTATCATTGAACGAACTCGATGCTCCTGCGCACTTCACGCCTTGTAAGGCAAAAACTCCGACCGTTGAAGTACGAGTGATCTCATAACTTATAATTTTACTACAAACATATCGACTAACGTCTATGTTGACCAAGTAATAATAGGTAATGCAAAAAATTATAGGGGTGAGATCAGAGGACTGAATATGAGGTCTAATTTGCGCGTGATTTGCAAGTCACAGGCTGTCATTATGTATGCAAAATTACTTATTATTAAAACTAATATTGGTCACCTTGATTTTAAATACTAACGACTGTTTTCAGAAAGCCTATTCAAAGTATTTAAATCACACGCAAAGTGACTTCATTCATTGTTGTTATTTCCGCTAGGCAATCAAACGAATTGTTGTGAGAGAGATCCCTGTGAGTTGATAGCAGATACTGACCAAAAGATATACTGGTTTCAGGAGCATGGCTTGACTGAGGCTCAGCTTAAACGACACTACATAAATTTTTAACCCTTTAATAGTATCTGAGAAAAAGCAATTATTATGTTAGCCTAAGAAATGATTGGGGTCGTAAATCTGTGGGCGTGGACGGGAAAGGCGAAGGACCAAATATTTTACCCATTGTTACAATTCATTCTACAAATCATAAAGGACCGTAATCCATTCACAGATTCATATCCGACATTGCAAAGCGGCTTACAAACAATAATAATAATATACGTAGCGAAAGTGAAGCTGAGGCAGTGATTATTCGGACGATCTTTAACAATGCTCTTGCATCAACGTTGAGTCACAGTTACACTAGTGATCAGTACCGGGTTTACTTGACAACAATAACAATTGAAAGTAGCAATTCTAAGGATTGTAACAAAGGAAGATGGAACCAACTTGAGGTGTGACACATACTTGATAAAGTGAAGACAATGATAGACATGTCTAAGGATTGTGGAAGTAAGAAGGTCGTTACTATCGTGAGCTTGGGGTGAAAAACAAATGCTAGTTAAAGAATAATTAATGAAGGACTGGAATGTTGGAACGAAAAAAATAAGGACATAATCTTTGAGCATGGTGAAAATACTTATGTAGGCGTTGCTGCAGAGACCCAAGAACGCGCTCTGTTGTCGCGGGGTAGCGAAAGATGGAAAGAGGAGATCGGAAAAGTACAGGAAAGCAAAACAAAATCGTTTAAAGTTAATTGCATGGTTTGAAATAAATGCTTTCAAATTACAATTAGACCTAAACCTAAATATTTGGCTGTTAGATTGTTCTGCAGTCTGGAGGTCATCGTCATATTAAAAATTCTGTAAACTGCAATTGTTTCGCAACAATTCCAGGGTATGGTAACAGTACCCATAACACACGGTGTCTCAGTGTGTGGTCAAAATATAGTAATAAAACAGTCTAATAATAATATAGCTGCATCGATGCATTTCCGATTTCCTCCTCAAAATCGTGACATCCTGAAAGTGATAGTGTGACAAAGACAGCAACACAGGATGTGAATTACATAATATGAGTGAAAGAGAAAGCGATCAATCAGCTTTTGATGCAACACGACATCTCTTCGACTTTATGTAACGTGACATTTTAGGAGTTCAAAAGCTTTCTGATTGAGAGATTGGAGCTTTGAGTCTAAAATAATACGTCTTGTATGAGATAATTGGGATTATTTCAGTCATACAAAGAAGTTTTTTGTATGTCTTGTTGTAAATGAAAGGAAAGAAGCGTAGTTATCGTTTGTCGATTACGTGGAGACCTTTCAATTTCTTTAAATGTGTTAGAAATAAATTTGTTACAACTAGCTTTGATGATTTTAGCAAATCAAGACTATCGTTACGAAAACATTGACGAAGTAGATAATTAGTTAGGGAGACGTCTAGGGAGACTAAAAAATTCAACGCATCAAAATTCAGCCTGTGACCATATTTTTAGCCTAGTATCATCTAGCTCCACATTCAACTCTTTGGTGCGTGACGATAAGGTGGTAGCTTGCTTGCAATGAGCACGTTTTGTAAACATGATGGTTTAGGAAAGGCAGCTTCTGACAATCTTCAATACACAATGAGGGTTGAAAACTCGTAGATCATAAATTAGGTAGTCTCTTATAGACTGTGGTACATATACGTAGACAAAGTTCATTGATAGCGGACGCCTAATGAGCTAAGGATTAATCCCTAAGTAGAGAAGCCTTGCGTCGGCATGCCAGGGTTCTTGGCACGATGCCGGAAACCTTTCTACGAACAATTTCTATTCAACTCTGTACTTTATTGGAAGGACACAGAGTCTATATTATGTTATTGGCTACGTGACTTGTTTGGCGATGGTGTATAAGTAGTCGTTACTCGTGGTCACAAGTATTATGGATATTACTACAAGCCTATGCCGCGCAAATCTGGTTATTCCAAATAGTACAAAGATTAAAATTCGGATGCTGTTTGACAAACACATATAGAGCCCCCCAAATATAGAGCAAACGTGATTATGGATGAGGTTAATATAGGTCAACAGGCTATTTTATTAGAAAATAATCGTGATTATGCCAATAAAAGCGGTTAATGCTAAGAGCATGAACAATAAGACAATAGCCTACCATCTAATAAACACAAGCTGGGATCATTGAACATTTAATATTTAGTAAAAATGAATAATCGTTCATTAGAGCGATCATTGGAGAGCTATAGTCATCGCAGGACATTATGAGAGCGGTATGAGCTGATATGAATTTACCGAAATCGTTTTGAACCCGTAGCGACCCACTGTTGGCTGAAGCAGCCAGGTCTTTCCTGATATCACCTCTACTTATTCCATCTGGTCTATAATTACAATTTAGTGTGCGAAAATTGCAAGCAACATTACAAAAGAGGTCTTACTGCCTATAAACTTAAATGTCCTAAATGTCTGTACGATGACATCACTTACATAGACCATTATTTGGACACAAACGTGCTAAAATCGAGTCATTTGAATTTGAAAGACGCCGATATCGATATTTATAGCTATGACATCATCGGATCTGGTTTGTGTGAGTGATAAGAGGGACATCCTTTTTAATCCTTTGTGCAAGGAGCTGTTCCGATACAGGAAAGTAACATAACGTTGGAATATCAAAATGCTATGGACGAATCGAAATTAAAGTCAATCCATGGTCAACTAAGCATCTTTTCCGAAAACTGATATGAAAGAAAGTGGATATATTTATGTCGAAAATTAAAGAGTCCTCGGTACAGCAGATATCTGTTACAGACAGGTAATGAATTAACAAAAGACTTTTCTATTAAGAAAAGACTTTTGTTAAATCATGATTTGGCCACTGTGCTGTGTTAAGTTACCACTGTAGTCTTCCGATGCTAGTGCCCCGCGGTTAAGGTACATTTACCGTATTCATCAGTAAAATCTTGGTTTCCATAGAAAAAAAATCCCATACCGCTTTTTTCTTTATCTCTTACATTAATACGTGGCTCTGCCACATTATGACTAACCAATTGTATCAATTATGTATTCAGATCAGTTCTAACTAACACGTACGTGTGATATCATCTATTTCGAGGGATTCTATCTACTTTATCCTTGTTTGTTGCCATAGCGGATACTGGGTTTTTTGTATTGGGATTTCTATGGTTACCTAGGAGAATTGTTCTATTTACACCCCATTTGGTGTCTTCATCGTCGTCAAGTTTAACAACTATCAGTATTTCAATCACAGCGATTACATACACAAGAGATGGGAAATGCTCGATCCAACTTTTGACAGATGTATTGATGACCCCTGATTGTTAATACTGGATAATTTTTTAACCAGTGCGCAAACTGTAACCATGAATTCAGCCTATGGTTCTATAACCCCTTTTTTTGTTGGGTGGGACATCGTCATATGACTTCTCCCGTTCTGGGCGGAGTGTGTCAGACTCTTACTGACTAAAACCCACCCGTGTTCCTTCACTTGCCTGTGCGCCAGGGCCACATTGTATACCCCCTAACATAGAAATTAAACGTCAGTAATAAAAAAAAAAATTGTTGTTCCATACACTATGATCGCGTAGGTATTATTGCACTTTTCTATGATACAGCAGTTTTTTTTTTGATAACCAACGATCAATTTCTGCGCTAGAGGGTCTAGAATCATGAGCTGAATTCATGGTTACAGTTTGCGCACTGGTTAAAAAATTATCCTGTATAAGCAGATAGGGCGTTGTTAATCATCAAGTAATCTCTTATTCCTGGGTAAGCCGAAGTTCAGCTAATTGAAAGTAATAACAGCCGTATTTTTTCCTCTGCTACACTTACGGAATTACGATTTCGACTGGTGATGCAAGACAGTCTTTTATTTGCCCGTAATTTCAATGAAATTCAAAATCCACAACTTTTAAACCGGGTAGAATTTAAGTATGGTTAAATCCTGAAGATATCTTTCAAACGTATTTTTAGATATCCTATTAATATTATAAATGTGAAAGTTTGTGAGGATGGATGCGATTGATGGAAGTTTGTTACTCTTTCACGCAAAAACTACTGAACGGATTTGAATGGAATTTGGAACACAGATAGTTTATAACCTGGATTAACATGTAGGATACTTTTTTATCCCGGTAGTAGTTTTTAACGCGGGCGCAACCGCGGGCAAAAGCTAGTATTTTTACAAACAGACATTTCAACATGCTTCCTTTGTTCATAAATGGAAATTACAACATTTCTATAACAAGTTTATTCATAACAAAATGAATGCGTTCTCTTTAGAAGTTTAGTTGATTACAATGTGCATAAAAATAAGAACTAGACGTTAATTGCCTGAAACATGAGACTTCCGCAATGATGTCTCTTAATTAAAGTTATTTAATGTTAAAGTTAAATTAGAATGTCGTAAACGAGAGTCTTGCTCCAAATTGTAAAATACGAAAAATTAATGCACCCAGAATATTGTGCAACTGAATTTGCATTCAAGAAAAATACTATTCGTTATCGATATCTTGTTAATTCAAGAATATAATTATGTCGTAGGTTATTAATAAAAACAAAAAACAAAAGATATTTACAACACAGATGTGAGTGGAAACGCCGGGAGGGGACGCCCTAGGAAGACATATAGTGACCTTATTGGTGATGTTCTTCAGAAAGATCAGGTGCGTAGTACTCGCAACCGGCGTGCGTTTATGACCAGATGTATGAACGTAAACGAGGCAAGAGGAGTATGTAAGGATCGTAGCAGGTGGCGTTCTATAGTTTCTGCCTACCCCCTTGGGAAGAAGGCGTGAGTTTATGTATGTGTATGTATGTTATTAATTACCTTAAAATATCAATCAGTAACTATGTTGACTATATGTGAATGTTTTCTAGTGAAACCTATGACATAACAGAACCGTACAGTACAACGATGAAACCTGGCAGTAACCACGTATTGTGGAAAAAATAACCAGTGTGAATTCAGAAAGTATAGGTTCACCTTTTGTGTCAGAGGAAAAACACAACTGATTTCCCCATAGGTGCAAGAATTTATTCAAGTACCTAATATTAATAGAGGTCTCCATAGGAATGTCAATGGTGCAGATGAGGCATAAATTCTTATTAAACTTTCAGTCTCATGAATCAATGACAACAAGATTGAACTACATCAACTAACAAAGGCATAGAGAACCACAATAATCACAATTCGTAACACGATCTTATAGAAACTAGACATGACAATTGAATCTAATTTTATTCATAACTTAATCCGATTTAGATTCAAATGCTAAGCAATGTTCTGAAGGATTTGTGTAATCCTACCATTGTGTTATTAAATATTATCAGTTGTATGATTGTAGTCACGAATTTATTTGAAACCGGCCAAGTGCGTGTCGGACCACGCACAATGAAGAGTTCCAAGAACAAACTTATTAACATTGTAGTTGAAAAACATGTTCTCCAATACGTTCCAACTAAAAATGTAAGTTGGTCGACTATTACTCGTTAACTTGTAAAGCCTAGTTAGCTGTCATAGTTTTCGTTTTAACTTCGTTATATATACTACTACCGTGTTTTTTTTTCACATATCCAAAGCAACCATTTAGCAGGCGGGGGGGGCACTTGGACTCTAACAAAAATTAAAACTTAATATTTCACAAACGGATCCCTGAATCTCCCCACACAATGGGGTAGACGAGAAAAACAAACGTCCCTACTTTACGCGTAGAGGTACCCATTTTTTTTTTTGCCAGTTCGTCGGCGTGACTAATATGTATACCTATCCATGCTTAATAATAGCGTTCTAGTACTAAGAGTCTCTAAGATAAACTGCGGACAGACGGACGGACAGACCTGGCACAACTATAAGGGTTCCTTGTTGACTACGGAACCCTAAAAAGGACATTGTTGCTAGGGCAGTTAATTCATCTCAGCAATGCGACCATGCCCCTTGGGCCCGAAACCACTCACAAACTAGTTAATAACGCATTAGTAGGTCATGTCGTGTACGGTACGGACTTCCATTGAAATACTCTTAGGCCCAGTTCACATTAGGACGGACCGATAGTTTTATCACTGACCGGCTGCCGGCTCTTGCTGATCACACTATTCGTCAGTCAACCAGTGACAAAGGACGACCGATAAATGTGCCGGTGCCGACACTTTTTCGGGTCCGATAATGAGTCGGTACGACATAATGTGAACCTGGCCTTAGGCTGCGTTTCTACCAGAGGTGTGCGAGGATGCGTAGCGAGGGACGTGTGTGAAACTAACCAATAACAGCGCTAGCTTAACTCAAGTTATGAAAATGAAGCGATGTTATTGGATAGTTTCACACATGATCCCTCGCTGCGCATCCTCGCACATCTCTGGTGGAAACTCAGCCTTACTGTGAAATTCTGATTAGTCTTTGGTGATTTGAGTTCGTAACACGTTACTTTTGAGTAATGGACAATCTGGCATGTGATGCACAACCATTCGCAACCAGTCTTACTAAAGGGTGCCGTATTACCCAGTAACTGGTTTGTGGAGGTCAGAGGCAGTTGCTCCATGTAAAATTCTGGTATTTCACTATATCTGGTTACACTGAAAGCCAATCCCCATGGTTTGGAAAAGGCTAGACAGATGTTGATGATTCCTATGTGTTACAGTGACAGGGAAGATTGACAGCTGTCAAAAAGATGGCTTTAAGCGTCAGGATAAAACGATTTGCACAGTTTATGACTTTAAAGGAACCAGTAATTTGTGTCCTGCTAAGGCGCTTGTGTAGGTACGTGGGAAACAAGAATATCGAATTATCCTAGTCAATGGCATAGACGAAAGACTGGGAAAGTACTAATATATCACGATGCATATAAATAACATTTGGGAATGTTAAATGGTCATAATTAAAACGCGTAAGTCGCCAATAAGATAAAGTAAAATTATCGGCTGCTCAAGCACAACATTGAGCTTCGAAGCTATTGCAATAGAAAACCAAGGAATCCGATCAAACGGCATGCTTACTAATTATCTCAACTTATTCATTGAACGCCCGATAGAAAATGTCGATCAATTAATACTCGATTAGTCCCACATATCTATTTGTAAAGATACGCTGATACGTTGCGACTTACGATGTTGTAGCAATTCTTGGCTTGAGCGTAGACACGGTCAAACACACGTTAGTACGACGTATTGACGTGTAAAAGTGTTTGTACAAACCTATTTACAGAAATAAAATCATTTATCATTTATCATTTATCATTTTATCATTTAGTAGTAAGAACGAAAACCACCCTTGCTGCTACGTGATAAAGTCTCGTCTCCCGCTGTCAAAGTCAAAACCATAGACTTGCGGTTGACAGTACTAAGCTATTTGCTGCCAAGTCCGGTTCAGCAAGTGTGTCAAAAATGCTGACTTCTGGTCGGAAGCCAATTTCAAGAGCGGGATTTGCAATCTAGGCTTTACTGAATAACTTTCATTAGGTGTTTTAAAAGATAAGCTACAGAGGAAAACATGATTTTATGAGTTTGGCTCATAAATTATTTATGTGAAGAGATATTTGTGTGATTAAACATGAACTATGGTTGTATTGAAACTATTGGAGTCTTCCTGAAAAAGGATCAATTTTCCTCTAAAGAAAGGGTCTAAACTAATTACTCGTGACCGTAAAACGGTCAATGAATATTCAATCAAAATAATTACTACCTACGGTTCTACGTCATTTTCTACAATGTAACTTTAAATACTCCTTAACACGTGTATATTTAAACTATTCATTAAGTACCTAATGCCGATAAATCACCCTATGTGCCATCATCACTGATGAGTTGATGACACACATATGCGTCATAGGATCTATCATAACGCTTTATCGCGTCAAAATTTATACATAAAAGCGTGCTTCACACTAATCTCTTGAATATTGATTTGCAAAATAAGTTACGAAGCAATGTGGAGCAGTTAACGTGACGCTTAAAGACGTCAATACACGTCATTTAATATTTCTAGTTTTTGTTATTCATAGGGTACAATGGTGCATACGTAATGCCGGAGCTATGATTTTCAATATCTTTTTAGAGCATTATTGGAAGACATATGAAACGTAAAAAAAACATTTTTTTAAGAGTGTTTAAAAAAGCTCGCGTAACGAAACTGAGAAGTAAAAACAAATTCAATTAAAAATTCACGCCACGTTCTACAAAGCAAATCACAGCTACAATAAAAGTAACAGAAAAGAAAATCTAACCAATTATTACATACAGCTATCAAGTTCAAATATCAAGAAATTCTAGATTTGAACTAGCCCTTACAAGCACCTAAAACAATTGCGCATCACATTGACGGGTCCAAAAACAAAAGGGCCACTGACCTGGAAGTGCAAGATGATGGTCCATATCAGTCCGAGGGTCAGCTTGGGGTTCCCGTCGACGATGTCTTCAGCTCGGATGTTGACGAGCTTGATCTTCTTGTACCGGAGGAAGTCGAGGGCCATTTGGACGTTCTGCAGCATGTGGAACCGCATACGGCCTCGCTCGCGCGGCTGAAAGGTGGGAAATTAGTAATGAGAGATTTGTTGGAAAAACCATGGAGTTTTTATCAAAAGATACATAAGAGGTCTGACTCGTTTTGAGATACGAATTGGACTCTGTGTTTCTTTAAGAGTGTAGCTTTGGGCCACAAGTGACCTTAGTCTCACTATTGTAACGATATTAAATCAGTCACGTAACTAAAAGAATAGTACTCTTTTTTGGGAAATGGAAATTAGGCTTCCACATAAATTTCAGGTAGGACATGAAAAGACGTAAGCAGTAATAAGGAATAAGAAAACAAGGGCCTCCGCAATAAGGTCATATCATATATCTTAACTAAAAGGTAGTTTATGATTTATGAAATAAAGCAATCGTAATACGAATGACAAAGACACTGTAATTTTTGCCCTAGGCTTATCAAATTCTGAGATGTTAATAACTCTCTAAAATAAACTGAATAACGATGACCACATTAGAAACTAGTCTACCCCATAATATCTCATTAATCACTCACATAATTTCAAATACCCCGGTAAACCCAGGGTGGGGTAGTATCGTTTACGAAGCCACACCTACGATCGGCCTGATTAATTCCCATAGATCTAGATAACCCCTTTAGGTAACTGCTTCCGCTTTCTGGGTTAATGGTGAATCGATGAGAAGTTGTAATGGGTTATCAGGTGATAAGGGAAAGAATTTATGGAATATCATATAGGCAATATCGAATGGTCGATAATTATATGAAATATCTATAGAGAAACAAACAGTTGCATACAAGAAGTACCAGAAAAAGAAGGTAAGATAGATACGGCTACTAAATGGAAACTTATTTCAGACGTTTCCACACACGTCACTTGATCCAACCAGTTCAGTAAACTACAAAACATTTTTGAAGTGAAAACTTCTTTAGGCGCGTTGAGCACTTTTTGGGTGAACAAAAATCATGGAACTCGCGTCATCGTCACCGAACGCTTTCCATGAGCTATATGTATACTTTGTATATATTTGCACTTTTTGGGTGAACAAAAAGCGTGAAACTCGCGTCATAGTCACCGCACGCTTCCCATGAGCGGGCAGGTTTACAAGTTACTTAGTTTTCACTTCTGTCGGCAGCCCCAAAAAAATGCCCCTTTTTTTTTTTTAATTAACAGCTTATTCTTACATGATAATTAAACATTTCCTTCAACTACCATTTGACCAAAAAAAAACTACATGCGTCCACAAAAAAATAATCATAAAAGTCTATGTTTACGGAAACCTAACTTTAATAATTACTGTTAATAACTTCATTTGGTACCGTCTCACACGAATCAGCGCTTAAGCACGCGAAAACATCGTTATTCCAAATTAATTTCGTTACAGACTATCATCAAAGTATATGGTTCACACCCTTGTAATACTAAAGGTTAAAATGAAAAGGGGTCATTCAAAATAGGCTGACGATAATTCATTTATAGAGCCTTGTAACGATACTGACAGAGCTAGGAATTAAGTTCAAGAAAGAACCAGTTTCTGATTTGAGAAATTGAAATCTTGAAATCGATAACTTGTAAAACTTTACTTAAGACCGATTTTTTATTTTATTTGCACTACCGTAAAAGAAATGAATTTTATCGAATATTAAAGGAATCACCTTATGCAAAGCCAAAGTAGAGTTTGGCAAGTTCTCAGCTTCAAATTCTCAATCAAATTGGGTTCAATTTGCGAATGGAGTGAGGCACATGGGTTGCAGGTTAATCCATCAAAGACTCAGGTCATTGTTGTTGGCAGCTCAAGGATGACCCCCAAGATAAACTGGTCGCAGCTTCCCCAAGTACAATTTAACGGAACTGCTATTCCAGTCAGCGAAAAGGTTAAGAACCTTGGGGTTTGGATCGACAAATATCTGTCTTGGGGTCCTCAGTTACAGGACGTAAGTCGCAAAATTTTTGCATCTGGTAAGTCCCTGAGACGATTGCGGAACTTTCTTCCAACTGCCACTAAAACTGCGCTTGCACAATCCCTTTTACTTCCCATCCTTGACTACGCTGATGTCAGTTATCTCGATCTCACTGAGGCGCAACTCGATAAACTTGAGCGACTTCAAAACTTTTGCATAAGATTTATATTTGGCCTGCGCAAGTATGATCACATTTCTGAATTTCGTACAAAGCTCAAGTGGCTTCCCATACGTCTTCGCCGGAATTCTCATATCTTGTTTCAGCTCTACAGTATTCTGTTCAACCCTAAAACCCCCTCTTATCTCAAAGAACGTTTCAAGTTCCTTCATGACACACATAATAGATACCTGAGGTCATCGGAAAACTTAAGACTAGAGATGCCGAGGCATTCCACCAGTTTTTATGACAAGTCTTTTACAGTTCAAGCAGTACGGTTATGGAATGCCTTGCCCATGTCGATAAGGCGTGCTCAATCTTTGTCCACTTTTAAAATTCTGGTTAAAAAACACTTCCTCTCTCCTTAAACATTGTCATTACATTTAGTTTCCTTACTCTTGTTTCATGTTTATTATTGTATATATTATATTATGTAGATAGGTATATGTTGTATGTATGTATGTATTTATTGTATATGTAAATGGTACACCACTGACTACCTGCATTATTGTCTCTCCTTCTACCTTGAATCCATCCAAAGGTTGTCTGTAAAAGATCGCTTTTAGCGATAAGACCGCCCATTGTGTCACCCTATGTAAAATTTCTACTTTTATATCTGTAATTTTTATGGTGTACATAATAAAGAGTATTCTATTCTATTCTATTCTCAATTCTGAAACCGTGTATTAGTCACAAAGGGATAAAACACAACACGAGTAAAATGAACACTCAGTAACAGTATTTCTTTAATGAATTCTTAGGTAATTGATTAATCAAGTAACTAGGCGGTAAGACCACCTGCATTGTTGATTCAATTAGGAATTCTAAGCTTAGAATTGCTGACGGTGACGTGACGACAACATTGCCAAATCACAAACATGTAAAGAAAATGTACAAAGCATCGTCCGGATTAAAGGCAGACCATTTTTTTCTTTTTTTCTTTTTTTATTTTAGATGGGTTTGCTCTTGACTCTAGTCTAGGTCAGAGATGACAGAGACAAAGTCGACGATGGAGTGAGCTTACCCAGAAGAAGCCTGTTCACTCTCACTTTGAAGAGATTTGGGTTGTATGCGGTCGGAAACACAGGCGCAGGTAGAGAATTCCACTCTTTTGCTGTGCGCATTATAAAAGATGTTTGGAAGCGCTTAGTCCGAATTTGTGGAATAACAACTAGGTAGGGATGGTAACTTGCAGTGCGCCTAGATGTCCGATGGTAGGGCCGGTGGAATGAGGTCGTGGAGTTCTTGGGCACACTCACCGACGTACAATCTGTAGAAGACCGACAAGCAGGCAACCTTACGGCGATGAGCCAAACTGTGAAGCTTGGCATCCACCAGTTTCTTTTACAAAATCATCAACAAAAAATTGTGTTTTATTAACCTCCGACGCAAAAAGAGGGGTGTTATAAGTTTGACCACTATTTGTGTGTATGTGTGTCTGTCTGTGGCACCGTAGCTCTCAAACGGGTGAATCGATTTGGATGCGGTTTTTATTTTATTTGAAAGCAGCTTTTCTAGCGATGGTTCTTAGGCATGTTTTATCAAAATCTGTTCAGCCGTTTCAACGTCATCAGCTCTTTTTTATGTCGGGGGTTTTTTAATTCTATCTATTGTATCGTTTTTCATTCCCTATTAAAAAAGATACGCCCTCGTCTTTATCTCCGTTTCTATGCTCAGTCATTTTTATCATACGAATTTTTGGGGTGGCTTTTGACCAGCATTGACACAGGTCAGTGCTGGTAAAAGTCTTCCAAATTCATTAATATCCTTAATTTCTGAAGTATTAATAAAGACGTGTATACTTACGAGGTGTTCGCCAGAAAGCACCTCCAGCAGCGAGATGAGGTTGAGTCCATCGCGCAGATCTTCGAATAGGTCGTTCACGTGACGGTTCACCTGGACAAACAAATATTGTTAGATTTTGTGCTGTGTATGGACATCTTCATCCATTCATAACAGTAGTAGTAACAACAGCTTTAATACTGCCTTCAGATCTTGATATTTTTGGAGTCTGAAATCAGCCTGAGTATGTTGTTGTCGTGTAATTCAAGAAGCAGAGAATTGCTGCCCTCAAAAGCCTTGACAAAATGTTTAGTTCTTAACACTGTGTACCTATAAGCTTTCATAGATCATGGATGCCAAAAACTAATATGCTGCTGGAACTTTGTACTCCATCTCTTTCTTTTACTTTTGTCTCTGTAATAAATACTGACAAGCCTACAAATGATGCAGTACAGTGTATTAAGACATAGCAGAATCAACGATGATGTTAATGTTAATAAAACAACAATAGCTGCCAAACATTAATAAGTGAAGCCTAAAAACAAAAAACAAAAACCTATTAAAAGAGATAATGTAAACAATCAAAAGTCACTAGAATGACAAACAGCAAAAAAATTGTAACGAAAGCAGAATTCGTTAAGGAACTACAAAAATGCTGGAAAAAAAAAGTGTTTTCAAAGAAGGTGCATGCCTCAGTAGACCTTACGAACTGTGTTAGATATAAGTAAACTAAATCAAAATGGGGAAGGCAAAGTTAAAATATAAAAACAACCTCCTTTTTTAACCGTTAAAAACGTCTTCGTCAAATTTAAAGTTACGAAGACGTTCATGTATGTTCATTAATTAAGAAATCAATATTGCCCTATTCTCTGGCCTCTGTCGAATAATGACCTAGATAAAATCTCATCAAATATGAGGATTATATATAATCTAAGATATATGAATTAAAACAGAAAGGAAGTTTGGTCTAAGTTTCAATTCCAGCATTGCCGGAATCTTCCATTTTGTAACAACGCTAGATCTAGATAAACTTTCATCAAATATAAGGATTATATCAAAGCCAAGAAATATTATTGAAAGCAGAAAGGGCGGTAGTTTGGGTTGAGTATCAATTTCAATTGTAATTAATTTTGTTACGTTTGACCTAAATAAAGTTTCATATACAATAGGAATACACGAAACCTAGGAAATATGTTAGATAGCAGAATTGGGTTAAGTTTCACTTTTTTGTTGCTGGAAACTTTCGTACACCGATATTAAACCCAATATTATAATTCTCTAATCCATAAGTAGTAATAGTTTATTTCCAAGGAAGCGTGCACCACCGTCTACTACTGCATCATCGCTTATCATCAGGTGAGATAGTGGCTATACGCGATCATCAGTAGTTCTAAAAACTAAAAATTAAGGTAGTCAATGAAACTAGTAGACTAACGAATCAGATAAAAAAAACCCAATAGCTTTTATTTAAATATTTAAATTTCCATTGCCTTCCCGTAACTCAAAACAACAACAACAACTAAACAACAACAACTTAAGAACATAACAACATCAAGCCACAACTAACTTACTTGCTGTGGCGGACAACATGGTTGGTTGTTGATCACCTCGCAGACATGGAGACGTGTGTAGGTCTGTCCGAGCAGCGTTGGACAAAGTAACGTTAACACCTGGATGAGAATATGAGTGAACACAGGCCTAACACTAGTTGGGGACAATGTGACAAAATACTTAAGATAATGTTCTACAGGTCCGTTGAGCAAAATCCAGATTTTACGACGCAAAATTGAAAAAAGGAAATCAAGTTTTTCATAGGGATGTTCACAATGTTAATCCGTAAAAGGCCGTTATTGAACTGTTGAAATAAAAACAAAGATAAGCATTCGATACCGGTCATTCATTACTTACTTTGTTTTAGTAACGTAAAAAAAAAACTACTGTTGTCTTCTCGCGTGATAGCATGGTCATCACAGGAAATTAAGGTATATGGTACATGGCAATCATCCTACAGTAGAGTCAGGTAATGATAAATTGAAAAATAATTACAACCTTTTTCTTTTTGATACATTTGTTTCTCTTTCAACATTCATGTTTGGTTCATTGAAGAAATCCAGTTACATTGTATTTAGTACCAATGAAACTAGGACAGGATGTGGAGGTAAATACATTTTGTCACATTGTAACACTCAGTTTATTAGCTTCTACATGTTTAGAAACATTATAATTGTTATCTTAGCCCAATTTCAGCTTACCTGTTTACGAACAAACAAATACTAAGTAAAATAAACAAATTGTTAGAAAAGAGAATTGCTAAAAAATATAGCTCCATAACACGTTTGTGAATGTGTGGAAACTGAAATCAAAATAAAAGAACTAATAACTGATAAAACTGGCGAAGAGCATGCAAACCAAAAATATAAAGATGATCGATCTATCGACATGATGATTTTGTCGGTACTAGTCTATCAACTCTTGAATATAGTAAATATACAATTTAATGTTTACGTTGAGGTCGTTGAGCAAACATATAATGGCTTACAAATGACAGAAAAACTGTTTAATTTGAACTTATTTTAGGTGGAGATGCCTCTGCAAATATTGTCTGTATCGCCTCTGTCCATAATGATAGTATTATCGAGATATTTATTTTAGATATGCCCGAAAATTTGGCCAAAAATAAATATAAGAAATTTGCTATTGCATATTTGGATGAATTTATTATTACCAAATACTGCTAAGCTAATTTATCTTAAGTATTTTATGGTTCGACAGAAGCAGATGAGTTCTTTGACACGACAGTGTAAACATAACTGTTCAGAGTTGGTAGAATAGACGACATAGTGTAAAGCTGTGTAAAATACTTTAATAGACATACTGCCAAATTCTATTACATGTTTACTGCCAAAAAATTTGGCATAATTCAGTTTATAGGAGCAATGTAAGATGAACAATGGCAATTTATCTAATGGAGGCTAAGCAAAAACAGACCAACTAACGAATGCTGTGTATACTACAGACCTTGAGATATTTCCAGTGCTGCTCCATTCCCAAATGACAAGCGATGAAAAAATCAAACATATAGACTTTTATATTAGTGAAAATTGGTTTTGGGTTTGACCAAATAACTTTATACAAAATTATTTTGCCAAGTGTAAAAATTGCTGTCACAATTTGCTTAATACTGAATACAAGGAAAGAATCTTAGTAAAAAATAACTCGGTCAATACACCCGCTAGATTACATCAATTGTATGAGGTTACACAATAAGAAAATGTTAAGGCATATTGAATGGGCGTTTCATTGTTTCAATTTATATTCGTATCTAAATTGATATCGTTAAAAATAAGTATTAGTAATGGTAGTAGTGTAGACGAGCAATTCATATTACTAGTTTATGCAATTATAGTAGCTGATGAATTGGTAGTCTTTCTGGTCGCAATTCTTAGACCTTTAGAATCATTTTTAGTAATGTACGGCACCGCAGTCTTTTCATCCGATTACATTATGTCATCAATTTCCGTTTTATCAATATTTTCTTTCCTTAGTTTACCACTCCAAGCTACTTCTTTAGTTTTAATTATGACTTAACACCTACTCAGCCGTTGTTTATTATGACTCGCCAATCTAATTAATAAATAACCATCAATCTAATTAGGTACCACTTCCCTTGAAGCTAACAGCCATGATTAAATCTTAGACAGATGTATTAATACTCGTTGCATCTTTGTAATAACACTTAACAGGCATAAATTGAGTGCCTAGATCTCTATCTTAGCATCGAATTACTAGATAGACAATCTGTGCAAGATTGAATTTGCAACACTCATTAAGTCTGTGACTGTGTTTGCTTTCTGTCCCGACTAACACTTGGACATATGTTGGAAAACTATTTCCATTTCCAACAGCTTCTTTAGATTTCGATTTGTTATAATAACAAGAGCTAGAAAACCGGGAAATAATTCTGTAATTAGACCCTGATAAGAACTTTGAATAACGCTATGAAAAATATCAATAGAATGATCACAAACAATTGCCGCACGATGTCTTTTATTATAATGATAATGATTAGATCGATTTGCGTTTGATAGAGGTAGATTAGATCTTAATTGGCTAACTATTGACTATCAATTGTGTATACTAATAGGTACTTTTCCATGCCTAAAACCATTTCATTGACAATTTTTAGACTCTCTCAAGGATCAAAACCAGGACTTCATTCAAAGTATTTTTTCAGCTTTTTGCCTGAGTACTGTGGTTTCGTATTTCCTTGTTTTTAGGGTCAACAAAATATGCTTTCCCTTCCATTCTCCTGTCAGTTCCTTTATTTCTTAATTTGTTCACTTTTCATGCATATTATCCTTCACATAAACGATCAGTTACTCTTAAATTAAATCCTCTCTCCACATTAGGCTAGAGTGGACCCATACTGTTTATTAACTGGACATAAAACAAATGTTCCTAAAAGGAATGCATCGTTGTGAGTCATTTATCCATGATTAATACTTCCATTAGATTGTTACCATTTATGTTACGTATGATGTTTAAGATTGGAAGCTCAGCTTGATGATTAATAGCCTTCAATTAATCGTTGAGATTAAGTGAATATGGATGGATGGTTGGAGAAAGATGAGTACCATCTAATGTTGAGGTAGGTGGGGTGTAAGTGTTTGGTTGAGTTGCTTATAGCTGCAAATTGTTTGCAAATACAACGTTCTCGTCATCAAATGAAATGAATGACAGTTTTTAGCACACCGAGACGTCTTTCCGCCTCGATTGAGTATAAGAGCATATAAAGCCTTCATCTTTATTTGCATGATATTCGTCACAAGCAGTCGTCTTGTGTTTGCCAATCACTCCAATCTGACTTTAGAATGGAATTACATATTTCGGTATTCCCAAATAAGTAAATAATGACAGTCGGATGCAGACACTCAGAAATCATGGGTACCACATAATTTTAGTGAACCTGAAAGCTGACCTCAACGCGCTTGAGATAAAAAGTCAAAATGAAGATAATGACAAGCATCTTAATTATCACAATGAGATGTAATTATGACGAGTAAACGCATTTCCTATGTACATAGATAATTGTTTGTTTCCTGCAGATCTGTCTAATTACTACGCAGAAAAAAAGTAAGCGGTAACGCTAAACGGTTTTTTTCTGCAGGAAAATTTCACCGATGTACTATCTAATTATTATTTCTTAGATAGTAATCAGTTGTTGATAATATATTAGCGACAGAACACTTTATTTTAAAAGATGACTTTCAAGATTATAGTCTGCGAAGGTTATTGAACTCCAGTTTTTGGGTGTTTCGCCGTGTAAGGATTTTATGCATCATCATGTCCTTTTGAAGGAAAAGGCGTTAAAACTGCAAGTATATATGCATAATGAATAAGACGATTTTGTAGTAGCGTTATTTTGGGACAGATTGAGTTAACGAGGATTGAAAAACAAGTTTCAATTTCGAAATGAGAAATCAGTCGAATCATGACCGAAAAATCTGGCATAAGGCTTTCAGAAACTTTCAAAAATCTTTGAAGGCAGTCATCTCATCAGATTTTTAAGTGGGTAGACTTTGGCAATTTTCGTAGGCGTTTTCACAGGGATCTTACCCGATATGGTTTTAGGTCAAATATGACTTGTCAGCGATCATTTATTTAAATTTTAACACCCACAAAACGAAAGATTACGTCACCGGTCGCCATTTCTGTGATTACACGGTTTTTTTTCACGTGGGCCGCTGACCGACCGTAGAAGGCTGAACTTTAAACATAGACATACATTTTTTGTGAATATTGCTAGTAGTAAAAATAATGGTAATACCTTTATTAATGCACGGCTGCACGCTGTTAAGTAAATAAAGTTTAAATTTCTTAGAGTTTTTTTTGGAAAAAGTTCTCATAATATGAGAGCATTTTGTTGGCCCGTCATCATCATCCTAGGCTTATTTTTATTTATTTGGGGTCACTGGAGCATGTCATCTTTTTCCATTCATTTCTATCAGTGGTCACCTCATTATTCATCCTCTTTCTTGTGATATCATCTTTCAGACCATCCTCTTCCATTCATTTCTATCAGCGGTCCCCTTATTACATTACTCATCCCCTTTCTAGTGATATCATCTTTCACACCATACTTTTATCGTTTCCTTAGTCTTCACCTACTTTTATAGCCATCTACATTCATGCTCAAAACTTTCCTCACGAGTTTTCCCGCCCGATATAAGACAACCATTTCATTCACACCTTAACGATTCAAATTTAAACTAGGCTCGTTTCAACAAATTCATTGTACCTAAAGATCTTCTCCTTATCTTCCACTATCAGAGACTAAAGTATTATTCACCAGGTCAGGCGGTCAGTTGCAACATAGCAGCTTGATGAGTCATAGATAATATGCTTTGTTATGGTGAACCGACTCAACGCTCCAAGGTATGTAAACACCTTAGTTGTATAAAGTGACAAAGGTCTATTATTCTGATTTGTTATTGGAAAGAGCTTGGAGTTGGATAATTGTCGTAGTTCTAGATTTTACTTGTCAAAACATAAATATTTATGTGCTATATCTAAGTGAAATATTAGCTGTATCTAATATTTCACATATATGAAAACTTATGGTGAAAACTGCGTCATACTCCGTTAGAAGAACGAAGCAGTCACACAGAAAACACGAAGATCGATTTTATTATATACTTTGATAGAGATAGTGCAGTACAATTTTATTTGGTATTCAATCAAATTTATTTGATTTTTGACTAAAGCTTTTAGTGATTAAAGAAAGAGCACTTTTATGTACCAGTGCACGTTTATCTAATGCGAACTAATTTGAAGAATCTTATTACCCGTGCTTAGCTTATGCTAACAAAACTTAAAAATGTCCTCAGAAATACTTTTATATTCTATTCTATTCTATTCCTGTACTTGAAAATTCATCCTTATTTTGTAACCCACGTATATCCAAAACCTTTTGCATTAAAACGTCTTACAAAATAACCTTATCGCCTTTCAGAAATTTCTTGACCCATATGTCCTACACTCTTGAAACAAGGAGCACATTTACAAAAATAATCATTACATCAATGTATAAAGTTTTTTGTACCACTTTCACACAAGGTCCGACTGTGAGTCACTCCTCACTCGGTACAGTACAATCTCTTTGTTCCGAATGCTATCATCGGCTAAAATTGCTGATGGTATCTCGAAGGCTGATAAATAAACAAGACCAAGTTGGGTAGAATTAATTATGTATGGATGATAAAAGCGAATTTCAACGGATGTGTTGAAATGAGGATGACGAAACTAGTGTAGGGTGGGAAACTGGAAGGATAACACGATTATTTTCATGTTCAGAAAGTCATGTATGTTTCTGCAGTCGAGATATCTCCAAAGTGTTCCAAAAGGTGCTTACATTATTAAAATGTACCAGGATTTCAGAAGATATCAGGATAGTGGCGAAACTGGTGCAAAAATGGGAAAGTGAAAAGATAACGGAATTTAATTGAAGATGAAAGTCCCAGTAGTGAAGTTGTACTTATAGCTTTTATAAGCGAAGAAAGTGGTACCTAAACCAGGAGATCAACTTAATAAGGAGATATACGATAGACGGTGCCATAACTTGCCTATTGTTAATGTCATACAGAAATCTCAAACCGAAAAGGTAGTTTGTATTTCAAAACAGTGCACAAACTGGCAGGTATCGTCCATAGCTACATATTTCCAACATGTATTTACTAATCTACTTTAACACACATACGTATCCAACGCGTAATGGTCTTGTTCTATGGGTCAGGTCTGGCATTTGCGCATTGCCTTATTTGGTATGTGCAAATGTCCACCGTGCCCCTTCACTTCAGCAAAGTCACCGGATTAGGCGCCGAACACACTTGCGATTGTGAAATTCTCGTATTTGTGAGGTTGTTGGTGGATGGAATGTGGTGTGAAAGATAATCATCTATTTTGAATATATTAAACCTAGGCTTGGAAATGATGGCAGCTTTTGGACTTGTTCTAGACTCAAATATTGCAATATTTTCGATTTTCATGCACATTGTCAGTTTTGATGCCAGTTGGTTTAAGGTTACATGTTTCGAAGAAATTGTATCAAAGTATATGAAGCTGCTCTCACATATTCCATACCGACACAAGAGAAGTTAAGGCGGTTTCCAGACTCATCACAACCCACAAAATCATTTCCTCTAACCAGCCTTTGAAGTAATCACCACAAGCAATACAAATATGTTTGATCAATAAATAAAGGAGGTCTGCTAATAACATCCTGTTCGTTTACAGACGGACAAACGTACAGACATACAAAGGAATTCATTATTTGATCTGTTGATCCTTTGTTCTGCTGCAGGTTAACGACTGGTAGGATTTTGTTTGAGGCACATTTCGGATGGTTATTTACAAAAAAGATGTTGCATCAATTAGATTTTTTTGCGAACTTCTGAGAGATTAAAAAAGTTTTGTATAATTTGAAGAAATATTCTATACTCTTTATTAGAGTATAGTTAACCGGGGATTATGAAGAATAATATCGTGAGAAACCTGAAAGATTTATTTTAAAATTACCACCGACACGCAGTAAAAAGAGCTTGATCATCAATGTTCTTTTGTCTTATAGCTATGTGTAGAGACTTTTGCTAAAGTGGGGGACAGTCCCAATGGGATAACATAATCTATATATATATAAAAATGAATCCCTATTTCCCTTGGTCACGCCATCACGCGTGAACGGCTGGACCGATTTCACAAATTTTTTTTTTGTTGTGTTCGTTATTGTCAGGAGAAGGATCTTATGAAATAAAAAAAATAAGGAAGTTGGTCAGAACGTTACAAAATTTTAGAAAACTTAACGCCAATATGAATTTTACATAACTGTCAGTTGTTTGAAATAACTGTCAGCGATTGACAGAATGCGCGCTGCAAATATCATTTAACACA
This sequence comes from Griposia aprilina, assembly GCA_916610205.1. Lineage (NCBI taxonomy): Eukaryota > Metazoa > Arthropoda > Insecta > Lepidoptera > Noctuidae > Griposia > Griposia aprilina. The sequence goes on along the minus strand of OU744304.1, from coordinate 16,706,425 downwards.
GATGGATTGGTTGATAAATGAGTCGATAGTTTTAGTTTTAGTCAATAGTCAAAACTAAAACTAAACGACATATGACATTCATAGTTAAGACAGGACAACGTCTGTCGGGTCAGCTTGTGATATATATTTCTGTTATACCACCATACCTGTGCTTTCCGTGTTTCTGTAACATATTATGAGTGGATTGAGATATACCTCATTTCAAGTCAGTACGCGATAGGGCTCTAGTCAAAGCCATTATTTTATTAGAGATAAAGATTCAGTAAGAATGAAATCCTCACAAAAACCCAGGCCCTCACTTTCGCCAGACACGACCATAGGACCAAAGAAGCACGTGAAATCACTGCATTATTGAAAGTGGAACCTGCAAATGATTGACATCTGACGCGTGGACTAAATGCAGAAGGCAGAGAAATCTAACTATGATGCTATATATAACTTGGAAGAGTTCCTATGTCTTGCTAAGGACTGAGATATACTGTGTTGATTGATAGATGATCTAAATGAGCATGCTCCACACGTAACTATTATCGCATTCAATTATACTAAACAGATGATCCGATCACGGATATGAGTTTCATGAAAATTTATGAAACGCAAATTATATGTTCGTCACGGGGAATATATATCTGAAGTACATGTGGCAGTGGATGAGCTTATATTCTTTCAAAAATGCGGGGACATTAAACCAATGGGTCTTTCCCATTAACAAACGCTATAATATTAAGACCTTGTAATATCAACGTTTTTAAAGAGTAACTAGAATTTTCTTGCCGGCTCTTCTCTATAATTTATAAATCGACCAATTTCAAACCGTGCAGAACTTCTGCCGTTACATCAGGGCCTATGTAAGCTATGTGCAGGTAATAAAATAATTTTAATTTGGGTGCTTAATATATTTTTTATTGTTAGACAGAAAGTTACTTCTCTAATAGGTATTCAATCAATTCTATATGTGCATCAAGTTAGTTACCTAAAGAAGTACCCTATAGTTTTATCTCTGTTCCTTTTTTTTTTTTTGTTGTTGATAGTTGGTCACCAGGGTTACGTAAATTGTCCTAGTTATAGACTTCTTGACTACTACAACAACATAATATCTACGATTGAGATAAGCGTATAGATAGTCAAAGCATTGATTGCAATTAAACCATTTAGAGGCAGTTTTGAATTGTCAAGGAGTTGGCCAGTTAGCAACTTGAGGCTAAAGTTGCTAGTCTCTGTGAGTTACTGATTGATCCTCCCACACAAAGTACCACTACATATAGACATACATACACCTTAACGTCACTGCACGTAACAGAACTAAGTCAAGTGCGTGTACAAGTACGGCACAGATCATTATACAGCCGAGAACGTTTATACGCGGCTCACGACCATCCAATGAATATTGACGTCTGTCCTCCGCCAAAGTGACAATTTATAGCACACGATGGATTTACTAAGTGAATATGGCGCTATAACAGTAGGTATGTGTGTTATTGTTTTATTTACGTTTACGTTCTGAGGGTTTTAATCAGACTGAGGCGAAACCAGTGCGAGACGCGAGATGGGACGTATTCTCACAGACAGGAATGGTCATACGGCCCGCGCAAGATTCGTCTCAATGAGACTAACCTTAGTCATCCATAGCTGAACAGTAGTGACGGACCTCTTCAGGAAACCTCAACTAGTATTGTTCTGAATTCTCTATCAAGTAGTTTAATGCTCGTTCACACTTTATGTAAGAAGGAACTCTCTTTTGGCATGAACTGGTCAATATTAGCCTTTCTTTGCCGTGATATTGTGTTCAATATGACGGCATTTGTGGTGATGCATGGCAGAGGATTATGACCAGCAATGGAAGTCTGTCGGCTGAAATGATGATGGTGATGAAACGTCATAATAAAACTATTTTTATTGTATACGAATCGTATAGCACTACCGTTTACTGCCTATGTGGTGGAGGCACCAAATCGATTACTTATGTTGCGTGTAAGTGCTTTAGAGCGTGTTACAAAAGATTGGCGCACGTGACGTTTGTGCGTAAAACTATTCGTCTTTCTACATGCGTGCGCAGATTTGATTATAGCTTGTCTAGACCGAAAAACACTGTAATACCTAGAATGGACTATGGAATTCAAAGAATTACCTATAAGTGAACGGATTCTGAGGTTCAAAGAAATATCACTTATTTCTAAAAGTGCCGTGAAATTATTGTGTAGTTCGTTTAAATTCATTGCCGAATTCTAAATTATCTATATTGATTTTAAAACGCGTATCAAGAAGCATTGCAACCATTAAATCAAAATGAATTGGTCAAGCCTAATTATTATAATCAATTAGTCGATTTTTTCAACCACGTAATTAAATTTTTATAATCAATAAGCAAATTGTGACAGTTGGTAGTAATAAAAAAGATAAAAGATTACAAAATTAACGTTCTGTTTACCTTTTTGAGATGTTTGTTGACCCATTTTGTGAACGTCTTCTTTTGTATCGCGTCACGTTCATCTGGAAAAAATAAATAAATAAAATTATTTTTTACGTTTAAAACATTATTAGAAACAATCAAAAATCATAAATTGATTAAGTTTAACATTCTTATTTCGATTTTGCAATAAAAATATTTTATGACAATACCGACGCAAAATTTTATACATTGTCAGCTTACTAAACAGTTAAAGAACTTTTTCAATATTTGTAATTCCATACAAATCCAGTCATTTTTATGAGAAGGTGAAAGCCACCGAGATCAATGACTCCTATAAACACAAAAAATTAAGATCCCACCATATACAATATTTTTAACAATTTCTAAACATTGGCTGTAAATAAAAACTTTTTTTACAAAAAAACAACCGACTTCCAAAAAAAACACTAAAAGACGTGAAAAATAACTTTAATTTCGGAAGTCGGTGCCTTTGGTTTTGTATTTTCGTGTTTGGCCACCGACTTCCGAAATTAAAGTTATTTTTCACGTCTTTTAGTGTTTTTTTTGGAAGTCGGTTGTTTTTTTGTAAAAAAAGTTTTTATTTTTCACTTTTTAGTTGCGGTACCTACCTCACACAAATTCGTATACCACTACTTGGTGTGTAAATAACAGTGACAAGAAATTATTAACACATCATCCATATAAACTAAGTGGAAAAAATCTGCAGTATTAAGGATAACTCGAAAACTACTGGTCAGACCTTGATCAAATTTAAATGGGACCACATGTGAAGCACCACCTATCAAATAAAAAAAGAATCATCCAAATCGGTTCACCCAGAAAAAAGTTATGAGCTAACACACATAAAAAAAAAAAAAAAAAAAAAAAAAAAAAAAAAAAAAACATACAGACGAATTGAGAACCTCCTCCTTTTTGTGAAGTCGGTTAAAAAAATCCAAGTACGTATCATCATCACCATTTAAAAATTGCACTGTCAATCTATCAATATAACACGGCCAAATTAAACAGCTGTCAGGTCAACGAACTTGGGCTGGATAGATAACATTCTTATTTGGTCTATTAATACGTGAACTATTTTGGCGCGCAAGGCTAGTTGCCAAATTATTTCTAGATCGGAAGTACTGATGTATGGGATGGGAACTGTCTACACTTTCACAATGATTGGATATTCGATACGCGTTTTTTGTAAGAGGTTTTTTTTCTGCCATTGTTATAAAAATGTTATTAGATTCAATCTTTTATGAGGAAAAATGTATGGGAACTTACTGGTAGGTATTGAAAGTTTTTTTTTTGGGAGAAGATGAACTAAGGTCAAAGACCTTTGTATTCAAAGAATTTATATAGGAAAACAACGGTTTAAAAAAATCCAAAGACAAGTTTCGATTTTAGAATTACAAGATTAACACTGTTGGAGGACCAAGTTTAGGCCCGAAAACAAGAATGTAAAAACAATAAACAGAAAAAAAAACAAATACAATACAACCACACAAAACAAACAAAAACTATCAAACTAGTTCAATTCCAATTAACAACTAACAACAAGTTAAGTCGCAGAATCTAGACCAACATTGAACCTAGATATAAAACAGGATATTATCTAAACATACCAGGCGCGAATGAGACGGAAGAGCTTCGCAATATCTTAATTAAGCGTGGCGATGGTTCATTAAAATGTTCAGCGTACCAGGCTGTCAGGCCGACCAAGTATGGTCACCAACCAGAGCTATGACTATGTTGAATGTAGATTAGAAAGATTGATTGCAGATATTTGTCTGTATATATTCTGAAGGAGTTAATATTATGGTGCGATGTGTTGTTAAGTTAATCAAGTGATTGCGATTGATTCGGATGACAACGATACAATGGATAGATATGCAGAAAGTATGGTTAAAATTGTCATAAAGAGTATTAATCATATAGAAGTCATAAATAATAGTAGTAGACCATCAGAAAGAGGATGGTCAATAAGGAGCCAAGATCTAGAACCGTTAAGGAACAACAGAAGAAGAACACCGTACATATTTTGAGAGTTAATCCTATTAATCCAAATTTTGACATCCTTTCAGCAGATGTAGCCAGAAACAGTACAAAATAAGTCTTAATCCAATTTAGATAAAACGCGAAGAGATGTAGTGTCATATTCTCATTCTACAGCGGCATAGTTCCTACAGTATGCGTAACAAACAAGTTAGCTTTGATACTCAGATAACCATCAATATTTTGTACTCTGGCGCTAACCATGCTTAATGGTTGGTTGACATGGAAGCAAATCAATTACTGTACGTATGTTACTTCCAATCCAACACGCATCTAATGATGTAGTACACACCCTTGACAAATAGCTGGCATGATTTTATTGAAGTGTTAAGTGCTGATGGTGTTACTTTGATTACCTCCATAAACAAGTTTTTGAATGTTTTCGGAGCTTTGTCCAAAACATGGCTCATAATAAATCTTAAAAACAAACTATTTTGGATAGCATCTAGTGCTAGCTAAATGATATTTAGACCATCTCTTCAAGAGACAGAATGATGAGATTGTACTAGGCGACTATAAAATAAAAGGAAGTGCAGTAGCATTGACTTTAATACAAATAAATAGGTCAAAGTGACTATGCAAAAAGCTCGGATTTTAATTGAATCAATGCCAAGAATGAATAAAGAGGATATGCCAGAAGCTCTTTATCTTCACAAAGATGGACATGGGGAACAGGTTTCGAAAGAGTGCTCACACTTATACTCAAGAGCTCATGTGTCGGCATCGAGTGCTGCCTCTGTTAGCAGTTTCGCGAACGTAATTGACAGAATTATCAAATGAGAGCGCGATTATGATGAAGTGATGCCAAACAGTTCGGCGCCGGCGCCTGCAAAACCATTCAGTCTTTTGAGAATAGTTTCAGTGACTTTTTTTATTGGCTTGCTACTTTGTTGATAGGAAAGTTTAAAAAGTAATTTCAAATAGTTCTAATAATAGTCCATTTGAAATAAACATCACCCTGAAATGTATCTTTTTTACAATCAAATTTTATACCATTGCTGGGCATAGGGTACCACCTAAACCTTCTTTTTAATTTCCCCAAATCATCTGTTTCTCCACCTAATATCATAATCCAAAAAAAAAATGAACAATTTTAACGCAAACATTCATGAGAACTGTGATCCAAAATTTCAGCAAACCGCAACCACAAAAGTAAGAAAACAGGATCAAACAGAATTCCTGTAATAATTCGCCACCATGTCTACCACAACCTTGACAGTCGGGCCAGTCAAGTGGATAATCCCACAAAAACTACAAGTGACGTAAAACGGTCAATATCCACTGTCAAACTAAAAAATTAGAATATAGGCGGCAGACATCATCAAATTCCTTTAAAAATGAGGCACAAGGGAATGGTAAAACGTGATTTCCGGATAAAAAAGTCTATCTTATCTAATATATCCCAAGAAGCTAAACAATTGTAAAAAGAGATTTCTACCGCATTCACCCCCGAATGTAAAATACTGATCATAATTTGAAAGGTCAGAGTATAAATACTACTATAGATCTTCAAAAGATTTATAACAAGGTTTCTTAATAAGAGAATAAAGACGAGGATACTGCCTCATAAGACCTTAAAGATGACACTAGTAGCCTTGAACACCAATGTATTGGGGTTCAAATTACAATAGAACACAGAGAGTTGCTGGCTCATTGCCTGCAGTCAGTAACGACCCACTTCCCTCGTTCACTCCTACACTATGCATTAGATAAGCTACTGGTGCCCTCACACTTACTATTGTTATATCTACTCTTGCATACGCTTAGGAATGTATTATTCAGCTAGCTTCTGCTTGCACGTGAAATTCGGAAAAGGATTTTTCGAGACACTCTAAGACACCCCGTTCACGCTCTTACCCCTTTATTAATACAGTTGCAATCAGTATAACTTTCAGATTAACCATATATTTTCTGGGTCAGGGGTAGATTTTCTTAACACATTATTGGAACGAAGTTCCTTATCGCACGGTACGGACTTGGCGGATAGGGGCTAGGCGAAAATAAAGAGTAGAAGAGAAGAGTTTTCCGTCACGACCCTTTCTTAAGTGCAGACGGTTATCCATTGCGCGCATGCTATTGGCTGTGCCCAGTCATAGGTGCGCGCTTATTGGTTCAAGGCAGCCAGTAAGTTCGCACCGGCTGCGCAGGTATAGTTTGTTTGTTTTTTTTTCGATTAATTGACAAATTGACTAAAAAACTACAAAAGAAACTTCGTTCCAACCAAGTGTTCCACGACATTCACGGATTTTTTTCTCTTAATATTCGTTGTTTTTCGTCTATGCTTATTTCTTTCTACTAAGATTTTCTAAGTTCAGGTAGTGCGTTGTCTGTGTCAGTGACGGAACTACTACCTCTTTATGTAAAGTAAGAACCAACGACAAATGCTAGAATAATAAACTATAGCATTTTATTTCTGCATGGACCGCCGATGGACAGACAACGTCTCTTTATTTAAGAACAGAAAAAGGAGATCGAAGTAAATGCTTTGGGATGTGAACCAATGACAAACCCAGATGTGTGAAAACGTTTAAGTACATTACAACTTCATCCAATGTTTGCGCTGATTTACGGCCAAATAAAAGCCAACGTCCATTCACGAGCAAATACACCATTGTCCAGCATTGCACAAGTATACGCAAGTGCATCGCTCTCTCACCAGAAGCATGTTCAATTCAATCGTGTTGATTGAATTGAACATGCTTCACGACTTTGCATTAGTTGCGGGCATTCACACGATGTACTGGACAAGTTACGTCATTACTTCATCGGAATATTGCAGCAGACTGAACTGAAAATAATCTAATCCTGGAGTGTTATGCTGTAGTTTTGCCCGCGGGTTCGCTCGCGTGGATTTCGGAAAATATCCCACGGAAACGTATAACCCGAATTAAAAGTATGCCACATCCAAGTCCGTCGAGACATTTCCACTCCAATCCGGAACATATATCCAGAAAAACTGACAAACGGACTAAAATTTTAAAAAAAAAGGATATTTTCAGACTCGTTCCCACACCTCGTAGCAATAACTTTTTTTTTTTTTTAAATATTCCATGTACAGTTTTGACTTAGTTACTATTTTATTTTAATTATGTATCGAAAATCATCCAAGTGAAGACTTAGGAGAAGCGTTCGGGAGTGTTGCTGTCATCGTATCTTGAACATTTGTCATCACTAGTAAACGTGAAAATAGGGTGATAGTGAAGTGATTTGGAAGCGAGTTTCGTTTACAGAATAGACCAGCTGAATTTTGAAAATAGATTCGGTTGACCTAATAGACAAGATGATTGGGATCTTCATATCTCTCAGACATGAAGACAAAGAAGTAGGAATAGCAGTAATTCAGTTTGAGGAATACTTGCTATTGTTTTTGGGAGATGGTTTTCGAAAGTGAGGCTCCAAGGGATCTCGTAATCCGGACAGAAAACTACAGACATAGGAAATCTTAAGAAATAATGCGAAGGGCGTCACTTCGAATTTGACAGTGTCCGAAAGAAAGTACAATTTTAAATAGAAGCAAAGCAAGTGCAATATAGTACATGAAGTATGTATTGTACGCTTCGATTACATGATTAAGCACATCGAACATTGTGTGATCTAGGTTGGAATTCAGTACCGCATTTTTATGTTGATCTGTGTCTACCTGAACCTTTATATATGTAAGTAGACATTTAGACGTTACATTGGTGCACCTGTTCCTCAACACGGGAGCTCAATGTAACAATCAGTAATTGCATCAACGGTTACCATTCCACCTGATATGTTGATAAACATTACCGCGTCATGCTTCATGATAAAAGTATAAAACTCTTTCTACATGAAATGTTTTCTTTTCTTTTTAGAGAATTTTCATTATCATCTTAGTGTATGTAGTATGAATGAATGTGGAGGGCTATATGAAAGGAGGCATGGATTGCAAAGAAAAGAACTATAGATCGTGTGAAATATGATGTAGCAGGAAAGGAAGTGAACACTAAAGTGACGGCTGATAAGGAAGTAAGGAAGAAAAGAAACGTAATGCGCAGACTACAAACAAATTGGGGAATGGGCAGTGCCTAGGAAGAAAAATCAAATTTTTAGCTCATCCCACTTATAAGAAACTAGCTTTTGCCCACGGCTTCGCTCGCGTTAATTTAGAGTATGACAATCAATGCGGGTTATAATTCAATCATGATTCGAAAGAAACGTGGCGCCATCTATTATCATAAGAACGTTATTGTTGTTTTCCTCGGGAACAGTGCTTTTTTCGGGATAAAAGGTACCCTTTGTCCGTTTCTGTACAGCTGACAACGTATAAGCAAAATTTCAGGATGATTGGTTCAGTGGTTTAGGCGTGAAAAGATAAAAACAAACTTACTTTCGCCTTTATAATATTATATTAGTTAGGATAGGTTCGTATACTCATTGAAATGAGGAAAAGTAGACTACTGAATATATACAGGAGCTAAAGCACAATATGCATCAAATTAATTTATTCGAGAAGCGTAAATATTAGGTCTTTACCTATGAAATTGCCGTTCTGCAGTACTGGCCATTTCATCAAAATAATTTTTGTTTGGCTAAGAATTCTAATTTCAAATTAATTTTATTTTAAAAACATGGATTTTTTTTTCTAAAAGTAGTCATTTCTTTATTGATTAGTGTTACATTTTCATCGCATTTCAATCTTTTTCGTCATCATGGATACGTTAAAAATTCGAGTAATTATGGAATATGAGTACCGTCGTGGCAGCAACGCGGCACAAGCGGCACGCAACATCAACGACGTTTACGGAGCTAACACTACAAACCAACGCACCACCTGTTATTGGTTTGCTCGCTTCCGTTCTGGAAATTTCGACCTGAAAAATGAACCTCGCGGTCGTCCGAAGACTTTGGTCGACAATGACGAATTAAAGGCGATTGTGGAAGCTGATGATACACAATCTACGGCTGAATTAGCAGCAGCTTTCGACGTTAGCGTCAAAACAATATTGGTCCATTTGCGTCAAATTGGCAAGGTAAAAAAGCTTGACAAATGGGTGCCCCACGAACTCAATGATCGCCAGCGCGAAGTACGCGTCGAGACGTGCCTTGCACTGCTCAACAGACACACAAATGAAGGAATTTTGAACCGCATTGTTACCTGCGATGAAAAATGGATTCTGTTTGATAACCGTAAGCGCTCAGCAAGTTGGTTGGATCCTGGTTCAGCACCTAAACAATGCCCTAAACGAAAACTTACCCCTAGAAAAGTGATGGTCACTGTTTGGTGGTCTAGCGCCGGTGTGATTCATCACAGCTTCTTACCAAACGGGGTGAGCATTACTGCAGATGTGTACTGTGAAGAACTGAACACAATGATGGAGAAGCTGGCGCATCTCCAACCAGCATTGGTCAATCGCTCGTCTCCGCTGCTCCTGCACGACAACGCGCGACCTCATACTGCACAGCAGACGGTCTCCAAGTTGCAAGAACTGGGGTTGGAAGCTCTCCGTCATCCGCCCTACTCACCAGACCTTGCGCCTACAGACTACTACTTTTTCCAGAATTTGGATAACTTCTTGGCGGGAAAAAAATTTAATACCCGAGAGGCAGTACAAAATGCCTTTGAAGAATTTGTTGCCTCCCGTCCAGCTGATTTCTTTAAGAAGGGCATCAATAAACTGCCACTGCGATGGCAAAGATGCATTGATTGCATGGGTGATTACTTCGATTAATACAAATAAAAAATTCATGAAAAAAAATCGTTTAAATTTTTTCATACAAAACGGCAATTTCATAGGTAAAGACCTATTATATAGGTCAGCATAACTTGAACTTACACAAATTACGGTAATGAGAGCAGTTCTCACAAAAAAGATCATTAACAACCGCTTATCAGCGACCAGATTGGCAAAACAAGTACCAGGGTAACATGAAAACTAGGACGTCAAGTTGTGCAAACTGACAGGTGCTTGTGGGTAGTCCTTATACAAAGCCTTATCAGTGGGCGGACAATTACTTACGTCGAAAACTCTCTATCGCCTTGAGAAATGCAAATTGTGTACTGCATTGACCTAGTTGCTAATCTCAACAGTCGTAACTCAAGTTATAATAATGTTATTATTTGTTGGATTGAGTCTTAAGATGACAAATAAACAATAATTTGCGGTCGCACATTAATGAATGCAAGCGCACTATCAATTTCTTCAATGGAGATGCATCAATATGGCGGAATGATGCATTTCATGAAGTTATATTGATTTTACGAGTATTTTTTTACGAAATTGCACAGAAAGGAAAACCACAAAAACGTAACCAATATAAAAGAAAACAATACACCGAACTTTCAACCTTTTAAAAAGAGAACACAGGAAAAAAAGAAGGAAAGAATAGAATTATTAAATTTTCCTTTCCATTTCAATAGATTAAACTATCCAAGGACTACATTCATAACGTACAATTTGAAAATCAACTAACTAAACAACTTTCATACAAGTTTGAACATTGTAGCTATAAATAAATTGTGTGTACTGAAGTCCAGCTCCGTGACTTGAGTAATAGTCTACCTGAAGTTTATCAGATCAAGCACACTTTGTAAGCTCCTGAACTATAAATATGTATATAAGTATGTTACATCGTGTTATACAAAAGGATAGTTGTCGTTTATTTTCTTTATATAGGATGTATGAGGAGCGAGAAGAGATAGGAAAAGTGTTATAAATATGCCTCAGAATAGGCACAGTGCTAAGAGAATATGGACGTATTGACTATTGTGGGAAAGAAGATAGAGACCAGGAAGACAGAAAGCACATCAACTCTATTAGCCATCGCTAATAGAGATGGAAGAAGATGAATATGGCTAAAAAGTGGTGTCAACCGAGATGATAACTAACAGTGAAGAATAAGATCTGAAGCGGTGACCCGAAATAAATTGGGATAAGGGCGGGAGAGTGACGATGATAATCAGAGATCGGATATTTGGATGCATATTCACCTAAAGTTGAGATGTTGGCTAATGTTAGGAATGCACTTTTGTATAAAAAAAAATCCGCTAGCGTCAGATTTCAGTATCCAAACCGGACCAAATCATAGCGATCGATAGGTAGTGATTAAAGTTGTTGTAGCCGATGTTAATATTTACGCCCAATCAGGATAAATAATTTAACTAACACGCACCACCCCTCCTCTTACACCCTACATACATATACATATTTGCATCGTGTAATAACCATAAGTTTTAAATAAATATTCATACGATATTTTTACAAAATAAAAATAAAAATTGACGCCGCTTCCATACTTTCATAGTTAAAAAATTACTTTAAGTTAATATGCACACAAATATCCGATCTCTAATGATAACAGAGATGGAAGAAGGAGACATTTTCGCTTACCGTAAACGAATTGGAGTACTTGAGAGCAGGAAGATGTTGACGACTATATTGTTAAGTATAAGCAACTCAGTTTAAACAAAGAATGTTTCAAAAGAATTTGGATTAGTCGTTTTGCCACAAACATGGTGAAGCCTCTCTACATGGAAATTATCTGTATTCAAGTTATTTATGTAGGTGTAAATCGTGTCTATGCTTCCATAGTTTCGGTAATAACACCTCATTAACATTTGTTATTTCCACTGGAATTTTAAATAAAAGGATATCTACTAACTCCTTTAATGGCAGCTTCCCACACAAGTCATAAAATTCTACTTACGAACGAATGGTATTTGATATTTATATGGCAAAACATGAAAGAAGCACATAAATTGATGTAGCGAAGCCACTTAAAGGAAAACTCAAAATATTTGGTAACATCCTATATTCCTTCAAAATTCAACAGGGACGGAATTTCAGAATGCTAAATGAAGATGAAGTGGATAATGATATATAAGTATTGACATATATATCATTATCCACTTCATCTTCATTACTAGCATAAGCATAGGTAGCATAGCTTGTATTGACAAGCAATGCTACTAGTAGCAAGAATAAATAAAATCAAACGGAGAAGGCGGGATGCAACAGACAGGATAAAAATTGGAATTCTTTTCTACGACAAATTATCACAGAAAGGAATGCTTTACTATTTCTCACAAGGATAGTATTTAGAACTTATGGGTGGCTATTTTAAGTCCCAGAACATAAGATCTTCCTTATTGAGGGACCAATTTAGAAGAAGACATCTTCACATTCACAATCTTGGACAATCAGCTCTCAACCAATTATGGTGATTTACTAATCTGTGGCACGAGAGAAGGAGAAAAGCAGTTAGTTTATTGCAATTTCAAACTAAACCAACATAATTTTAATCAATTATTATTGATTAAAATTGCCAACACCGTTATCAACATTTCTACCACTACGAACTGCCATAGAATCACAGATTCAGGGTAACATACGCCATTTTATAAGCGTTATATCAATTGGCACTTGATTGTTACTAATTAACCGATTCGTTCCAATGTCTTGGGGTCATTACAATCAGTTTTCAGGCCGGTGTGAGTCCTTTAGAATCCAGATGGTGTGATTGCATCAATAATAATTGTTGCATTTATACAAAGGGTGTAAAAAGACTCATCACATTGCACAAAAATATTTGCTGGAAAATGAATGTTATTTTTGGTGTGAAAAATAGCTGTTTACGGTAGTGCGCAACGTAACGCACGCAAAACATTGTGCTTATGGGTGCATGCAACAGTACAGGGCTCATGGGGAAATTTAAAGTTGTGTTCAAAAAAACGTCAGTAAAAGTTGGAATTTTGATCTTCAATATCTCCGAAACCAGGCGGTTCAGGCAAGGTCCAGTACAAAAACAATGACGGGGAGTACAAGTGACTCTCGGCTTCGTTAAGTGTATTTTTACACCTGTTATGCATGATGTTATTTTTATTTTTAAAGGTGAGGTAAATGGAACTTGTGTCTGGTAGCAGCTGGTTGAGAATTTCCGAAGATCGAGTTGAATGACGTGCGAAGGAGAGGCGTATGTCCAACAGTGGACTGCTATAGACTGATGATTACGATTATGAAAAAGCAAATGTAGGGGCATAATATATATAATATATCTATATACATAAAAATGAATCCCTATTTCCCTTGGTCACGCCATCACGTGTGAACGGCAGGACCCATTTCACAAATATTTTTTTTGCTGTGTTCGTTATTGTCAGGAGAATGATCTTATGAAATAAAAAAAATAAGTAAGTTGATCGGAACGTTACAAAATTTAAGAAAACTAAACGCCATTACTCGTATTAATTTTACATAACTGTTAGTTGTTTGAAATATCTGTCAGGGATTGATAGAATGCGCGCTGCAAATATCGTTTAACACAGATGGATCGGTTGATAAATGAGTCGATAGTTTTAGTCAATAGTCAAAACTAAAACTAAACGACATATGACATTCATAGTCAAGACCGGACAACGTCTGTCGGGTCAGCTTGTAATTATATAAAAATGAATTGCTGTTCATTAGTCTCGATAAAACTCAGAAACGGCTTGACCGATATGTTTTTTGTTTTTGTTTTGTGCACATCTTTACTGTGGTGGTTTAGAAGACAAGATAAATAGGAAAAAGACAAAGGAAAAGTTTTGACAGGACAACGTCTGACGGGTCAGCTAGGTAGGTAGGTAGGGTAGGTAGGGTAAGTAGGTAGGTACGTAGGGTAGGTAGGAAAGGTAGGTAGGTAGGGTAGGGTAGGTAGGTAGTTCAGGTGGGTAGGTAGGGTAGGTAGGTAGTTTAGGTGGGTAGGTAGTGTAGGTAGGTAGGGTAGGTAGGTAGGTAGTTTAGGTGGGTAGGTAGGGTAAGTAGGTAGAGTAGGTAGGTAGGGTAGGTAGGTAGGGCAGGTAGGTAGGGTAGGTAGGTAGGGCAGGTAGGTAGGGTAGGTAGGTAGGGCAGGTAGGTAGGGTAGGTAGGTAGGGCAGGTAGGTAGGTAGGGTCGGTTTTAGATAAATAGTGCTACCTGTGCGAAGCCGGGCCGGGTAAAGCTAGTAATAAATAATAATAACAATCCATAGTTAGAAAGGACAACATTTTGACGATCACATTGGAGCGATAAGTGATACAGTGAAACTGAAAGAAAGAAGATGAAGTGGCGCCAATAAACAGAAGATTTTAGAGGGTTAAAGTATGATGACTTCATTGATCGATATAGGCAGCATAGTGAACAATGGACCATTGTTGAATGGAATGAGTGCAAGTACATCGTTTATTTTGAGTTATGACTTCTGACACTCAACCTAGGTGACCGTGAAAATAGCCCACGTAAAAAAATACACAAATTCATCAGGACAAATATAAATAATACATACATATATAAACTCACGCCTTCTTCCCATAGGGGTAGGCAGAAAATACAGAACGCCAGCTGCTACGATCCTTACATACTCCTTTTGCCTCGTTTACGTTCATACATCTGGTCATACACGCACGCCGGTTGTGAGTACTACGCACCTGACCATTCTGAAGAACATGACCAATAAGGTCACTATATGTCCTCCTATGGCGACCCCTCCCGGCGTTTCCACTCACATGTGCCTTGTGTTAGTCGCCTTTCATTATTCATAAAAAATATTCATACTGTTTAACAAAAACTACTTCGACTAGATTGACACAGAGTATAATATTAAAAAAAGTCATAGTCGGTTTGTGAAAAAGAAAAAAGAAAAGTACAGTCAACATCAAAATTAATCGCCAATGTTTTTACTATTCAATTTTGAAATCTAATGAAGTACTTCCAAGGCTGATAAAAAAAATCAAATTGTCTTATGAATGAATATGCTGCTATTTTCCAATGCAAATACAGTCATTGGTTAATCCATTGAAGGGAAGCCACCGTTTGTAGGCGAGGGTCAGACAAACATTACCCAAGCAGATATCATGTACACACGAAGACATATATTAGACTATATATTTCCAGTTTTCGCTGATCTCGCATTGTTTTGGCTTTTCGTACAATGAGAAGTCAGCTTTAACTGGAAAGCTTGCTAAGTCGCCGTGTTAAATAAGACCACTTGTATTAGGTAAGGTTATCACATTCCATACCTAATGTAAGTGTTATGTTAGCATATAATATGTAGTTACTGTGTGTGTTATGTATAACACAAGCGCGGCCGCTACCAAGAACAAATACATATTAAACATAAGTAATTTTCTTCAATGGAAACCGACTAATCAATATTGATGACCTATTTCATTAAGTGT
Organism: Griposia aprilina; assembly: GCA_916610205.1. NCBI lineage: Eukaryota > Metazoa > Arthropoda > Insecta > Lepidoptera > Noctuidae > Griposia > Griposia aprilina. Next base: position 16,690,798 of record OU744304.1, on the reverse strand, counting down.
TTTATTATAATCGATTTTTTTTATGTTGTATCTGTCATTACATCACAGATCTTCAAGTAGTTTTCGTCTTCGTTAAGGGGCTTACAAGAGCTAAAGCGCGGTCACTGTCGGATTGCATAGAAAAGAGAGAGACGCGCGATGACATAACGCTAGTAATTTATTGCAAAATTAAAACAAAATTGGACTAAAAAATTAATAAAAAAATAATTGTAGAATAATCTGACAAGAAATCTGAATGTTTGCATGTATGGTAAATCGTAAAAAAAAATTGTAGAGGTATCTTCGTGATTTTTTTCTATCATATCAAGTTAATTGTATTATGTTTTCAACACACTATCTAACTAGTATATATCCTGCAGAATATTATATATTTTTCTGATTTTGGTTACTGCAGTGGATCATATATTTTTAGGCATTATAAATTTGCGTTTAGGTCATGTAGTCCCCTTAAGTTTATTTTTTAAATCCTTACTATAATAATATTATAAATGCGAAAGTAACTCTGTCTGTCTGTCGGCTTTTCACGCTAAAACTACTGAACTGATTGAGATGAAATTTGGTACACAGATAGTCTAGAGCCTGAGAAAGGACCTATGCTACTTTTTAATGCGAAAAAAGGGTGGTAAGGGGTTGAAAGGGGGGTATGAAAAGTTGTATGGATGTATCGTCATTTTTAGAGCTAGAAGCTTGAAACTTATTTTTTAGGCTGTTGCTTCGATATAAATAAATATGACATTCAAAGTTTGTAAAAGTTTTAACCTCAAGGGTGTAAAACAACAATAGTGAATAGGGGATGAAAGTTTGTATGGAAATATGTAAGGTTTATGTGAATGTTTTATAAGTTTGCGACATGAAACTAAATATTAGAACTATTCTGATGTAACATTTACGGAGTAACACTGCACTACACACACAGACACTATACCACGCGGATGAAGTCGCGGGCACAGCTAGTAATTAATACTCCTGACGGACTTATTAAATACTACATTCTGCCGGCGGCTACGCCCGCGTGGATGTCGAAAATCATCCCACGGGGACGTGCTACCGGGACCAAAAGTAGCCTATGTCCTTCCCCAGGATGCCATCTATCTCCTTGCCAATTTTTTATCGAAATCCGTTCAGTGGTTTAGGCGTGAAAAGGTAACATACAGAGTTACTTTCAAATTTATAATATTAAGTATGGATGAGGATATCTGTGGCACAGCTGTGAATGCTGCCCTTTGATAGCATACCTACCATCTAATCCAAAATATCATCATCATAGTTCACAAGAATGGCCACAATGTTTGGTCCTGTGCTCAACAGTGATACCCGAGATATCTACAACTATAAAAAAACAAAAAACGCCAACTTAAAAGGTAAACAAGACATCGATGTCGATTTTATTTCGGTTTTCGTATAGCAGGAGTTACACGTAAAAAGATAAACATACATACATACAAAGCCTGATAAAATCATAATGCTCCTTTGGCTTTGCCGTAGACGGGTAAAAAATCTTTAAGTACCATCAAACAAATCTTCAAAGAATCCTCGACCCATTAAGAGGAAAGCGTCAGGGTAGCCCGAGAAATTCATTATTTTTAATGTTTTTTTTTTTTAATTTGCAGGTCGGTATCAGGCAGGATAAGGAAGTAGGTAAGGAATTACTATTTCATAAAATAATGACATTTGAGGCCAATTCTAACTTAAGGAAAATTGTATTGCTGATTGTAACGATTATAATACTGTAAAACCATATTAGTTACGGTCACGAATCATATTTTAATCAACGTACCACCCGACACTGACCTGCAAATTGCAAAAAAAGTAAGTAAATTTGAATTTTGCGGCCTACCTTAACGCATGCCCCTTAAGAAAAACATAATTTCCCGTAACCACAATCTCAACGTTAATGAACCGGTAAATAACTAGTACATTATACGTTACGTTATATCATTGTTTAGTACACATGGCGATAAGACAACGATATCTACTGATAACGGTTATCTCGTACCTGATGTTGGCGCTGATATTTTTTTGTCAATAAATATTGTAGTTAATGTTGCAACATTTCCATTTTAGGACGCAGACTTCCCAAATAAGTTAGTATAAAGGGTTTCGAGAAGCGCATCGCCAATGTTTATACATTTATGTATATAGGATCACAATCATTGTTGCTTGAACACACAGCTTATTAACGCCATGTCTTAGACCAAGATCTATAAACGTTACTGAGTGCATCCTTAGGCCAAGCGTTATTCCTGTCACCGTCATACAATTGTCAAAATACAAGTGCAAGGTAGAGACGGGAACATGTATAAGTCAAAGCAAAAGATAAGTAACGTTTATAGATTTCAGCCTAAGACTTACATAAAGGCTCCCACAAACAGGCGCCACGCGACAGCGCGACACAAAGGCACCACTCGTCGCGCGACAGGCGGTGCCTTTGTGTCGCGCTGTCACATCGCGACAGTGTGGACGAGCCTTAAAGGCTCCTTCAAACAGGCGCGGCACTTGGTCTTAAGAATCAAGTGGAAGATTAACAGTTAATTGGATTATACATTTTTACATTGTAGCTACAGCAATATTAATTGATTAGCTAACAGTCTAAGCTCGTTAAAGCAAACTTCTTTATAAGGCTCAAGAATTAGAAAACCTACACACGTTAATAGTTTAATCCTGAAACTCAATCAAATAATTGAGTCTGTCGATAATTGGGTAACACCATGTATCACTTCTGGACTTACGCAGTTCTAAAAAACGGGCGAAGTGCGAGTCGGAATCGTATACGAAGGATTCGATGCCACCGTAAGATATTTAACAATACATTTTTTTTTAAATACATTTCTCGTATGAGGCCCCCTTTAATTTTATACATTACTTTATTTTTATTATTTGTTGTTATAGCGGAACTAGAAATACACATGTGAAAATTTCAACTGTCTATCTATTACGGTTCATGATATACAGCCCGCTGACAGACAGATGGACGGACGGACAGATGGACAGACGGAAGAAAGGATGGATGGATGGATGGACGGATGGACGGATGGACGGACAGACGGATAGCCGAGGCTTACTAATAGGGTCCCGTTGGCACCCTTTCGGTACGGAAACGGAACTTTACAAAAGACGAAATACGGTAGTCCCTATGCTAGAGAAATAAGACGTAGGAATGTAATTTCCGAAGTACCTATTATCACATCGTGTTCAACCACAGGGATGTCAGGTGGTTTCCAAAAGACTAACGAAGACAGGGTGGGGTTACTTAATATCAGTGATATCATCTATAGCCCGTAGCAGTAGTAAGCTGAAGTGGCAGTGGGCGGGCCATTTTTGTCGAAGGACCGATGATGGCCGGTGGAGCAGACGAGCAAGCTTGCGTGGGACGCCCCCCAGCTAGATGGACCGACGACCTCAAAAAGGTGGCTGGGACAGATTGGATGTTGTGGCGCAGCCTGAGAGAAGCCTATGTCCAGCAGTGGACTGCGATACGCTGAGATGATTGAATGATATCAAGCTATCAGGATCTACTTCTTTGGCCTTTTCCTAATAGGTAATATATTATAGTTCTCCAGACCGTATTTCAGCCATGGCGGCCAGTCTCAACGGAGACCAGCCATCGGCGCGGGAGATATTATAGTGCACAAGTGTGTGCGCAGACACAGGTGCGCTCTCTCTTCCCTCACTTTCATAGTTAATACTAATAGATAGCTTTTTGTTTTTATTGTTTTCGAGGGGAAACCTTCAAAAGGCACCCGACCTCTGGGGACTGAGGTCGGGGAGTGTGGAATTTTTACCTCACTAAAACCACCCCGGTGATCACCATCAGCACATAGGGGGGCCGGGTTCCTCTTAAAAGACCTAAAAGTTAGGTACCTACTGGAATCAGCAATCAATAAAAGCCAAGTGCTGTAATAATCAGAAGGTATTCTGTGTCTCATTAATACCTACATTTCGACCGTAAGGCTTTCAAATATTAGGTCCCAATGAGTCAGTGGTTTACGAAATGCTCGTGGGTAGGAATGCCACAGTCACCGACAATTATTTATGTTAACTATTATGTCTGCGTTTTCTTGAATAACATTATATTGTTGAAGAGGCGAGAGTTTTACTTGAAAGTGAGAGGGATTTGGAGTCATAAATAGATCTTCTAGACACCGCCTAAACCACTGAAAATGGAAACCAGTCATTTAGACCATGAAGAGCATGAAAATGTGCAACTAGAAAATATTCTCTCTTTTCTGAACTGGTTAATGTCGGTGGGTTGCAGGTTGTATGTGATTGAAGTCGCGGGAAACGTAGCCACCAAAATAGATAAGTAACCAGGGTCGTCGATACAGCTGAAGTTTAGTAAGAAACCGATGGATATTTTTGAATGAAATTTAATTTGATGTATTCAACTGTTTGTTTTCTATTAATTAAATTAATTTTATACGAAAACGTCCACCAGTTTCTTGCTAAACTTCAACTATATCCGACGACCCTGGTTACTTATCACTTTTGGTGACCGTACATAGCTAAAGAAAGTATTTCTTGAAAGTGAATGTGAATTTTGTGATACATAACAACTACATAATTATATTCATGAAGTAAACGTCTGCTGAAACTGAACCTCCTTCAAAGATTCTTCAAACGCAACGATGCGTAATCTGTTGCTGTAATCTACAACATTTGATGCTGAAACTGTTTGCTAATACCTCTGTAATTATAATCCTATGTGAGAGGCTGTATCCTGCTGAGTGAGACATCTCACTGAAAACCTCCTTAGTCACTTTGTAAGTTTAGAACTCACAAATACTGAACCTAATTTAAAAATGCAAATTATTATGCTGCGGCTACATTGTCACGATAAAGCGAACCGCTCAACATCTCGCTGTAAACCGAAAGCGATGTGTAGTTCGTTTTATCCCGACAATGTAGCCGGAGCATTAAAAATGAGATCAAAAGTACGTCTCAAAAATATGATTTATGTTAAGCTTCTTAATTAACACAAATCGATGTATTAGTAAAAACCCACATCAAAATTAGATCATTATTTTTCGACATTAATCCGGATTATTACTAACAGACATGTCATGCCAAAACAACACAAATATTATTAGTAAAGACTCGCGCAAACAGGCGCGACGAGACATCGCGATGCGACTCTAGTAGAACGATTTCTATGAAAACTTCATGGAAATGGTTCTACAAGAGTCGCGTCGCGCCTGTCTGCAGAAGCCTTAAAACGTTAGGATCGAAACTATAAATCTAAAAAGTCGTTACCTCATTTGAATTTAAATTAACAAGGCAAGACAACAGCAAATAAGAATTATACAAACTAGTTTTAGCGAACTTTAATTTGTTTTAAAACAGGCTTTTTATACGAACTTAGTAAAGCAACAGCAGACTTTCAAAGGTTAAAGGTAGAAGTTTTAAATATAGATCCCAGAAAAAGAAGTTTAACTAACGTAACTTATCATCACGCCTGTAGGCCCGAAGGTTTAAGCAGAGGTGTACCTCTAGTAACACCCACATTTCGCCAGTTATATTCAAGTCCCATGTAATAAGGAGCGAGCCTATTGCCATCAACCGGGCATACATTCAAACTCCGGGCTGCTACTGAGAAATTCCTGAAAGAAAAACCCAATAACACTTTGTCCGAGCTGAGAATCGAACCCAGGACCAGGAGAAGTTTGACTAATCTTTAATTTAGGGCTAACTTTAAGAGTTAGAGAACACTTCTGAATTTTAAACAAGAGTTGCCAATCTATATATGTATATAAAAATGAATCCCTATTTCCCTTGGTCACGCCATCACTTGTGAATGGCTGGACCGATATCAGTATTTTTTTTTTGTTATGTTCGTTATAGTCAGGAGAAGGATCTTATGAAATAAAAAAATAAGGAAGTTGATCGGATCGTTACAAAATTTAAGAAAACTTAACGCCAATATTAATTTTACATAACTGTCAGTTGTTTGAAATAACTGTCAGCGATTGACAGAATGCGCGCTGCAAATATCGTTTAACACAGATGGATCGGTTGATAAATGAGTCGATAGTTTTAGTCAATAGTCAAAACTAAAACTAAACGACATGACATTCATAGTTAAGACAGGACAACGTCTGTCGGGTCAGCTTGTTGTAAATAAAATCTAAAATAGCTATTTCAGATTCAACTACTATAAGATAAGTTGCATAAGTCCTCTCACTCATACTCTTACAATTTCCATATATTGATACGCTACATATAAATAATAGGTAAAATAAAATAAAATAACCGACACAAAAAAGAACTAATGCCTTTGAAACGGCTACACCAATTTTGATAAAACATGTCTAAGAACCACCGCTAGAAAACCTGCTTTCAAATAAAAAAAACCGCATCCAAATCGGTTCACCCGTTTAAGAGCTACGTTGCCACTGACAGACACACACACATAGCGGTCAAACTTATAACACCCCTCTTTTTGCGTCGGGGGTTACATTTTTAAATCCGCTTATGTGTACCGCCACTATGTGTATATGCGAAGGATGGCAACCCTAGACAGCTAAACAGACCGCGCGAAGAATGTTAAAACAAACTAAACAAACCAGTGTTTTTTAATAACAAACATTCCAAAACAACACTAGTAAAGTTACAAGTTTTTAGAACGACTATAATATTAGCCGATCTATTCTGTAAAAATCACACCGTGAACACTAAGGTGAAGAAAGCTAGCGTTGAGCTGTCACTTCACCTAAAGTTAGGAATTGACATCAATCATTGAGCTACTCAAATTTTGAGTTGAGCTGCCCGATTACTGATAAATGCGTGCACTGGCTGGACAGGTCCACTCATTCTGTGTCGTTTTTCCTCAAAAGACCATTTCAGACACAAATCTACATGGTCTTCACATGATCTGATTAAGATTTTGTCTGGACTTTAAAAGAGACTGTGACCTCTGAGATTGTTTCGGCCTTTCTTCTCAGAGTAGTCAGATAGTAAACGCCGACCGTATCTAGTTTTAAAATATGATTGACGTGTAAAAGTGTTTGTACAAACCTACTTACAGAAATAAAATCATTTATCATTTATTGACTACTACTACCGTTTTAAGCTAACTTCAAATAAGTTTTCACGGTGGGATTTTTGCAAAATAGCAGCGCTTCAAATCTTCATCAAAAGCCTTTTTCCCCTATAACAGAATATAGGGAAAGAAGCTTTTTTAAAGACAATTTTAAACACTCAGTTCTGATATTATTAAGTAGCCGTACTCATTCAGTTATTTTTGCTACACACACGCGGCACGCGCATTCTCTATATCCCACCACCACGAACCTGACTGCTGAATAAAGAACCCCCAGCATGTTGTACCTTTGAATTTGGTCAAGTTTTCCTCGTAAACTTGATCATGGGCCTCCGAATGTTCACCCCTGTGCCGCTTCGATGGATGAGGGCCTTCGTAATAGGCCCCGCCGCCGTTGACACCATCTTGGATCGCTTCTTGAGGGTCGAAACCCAGTCGCTCCTTGTAATACGCTTGTGTTGACATTTTCACGCGCACACACTTTTCATAATTCGAATTTTGAACTTCACTTGTTTTTAGTTAAGGTTAGGTTTCACAATTTTGTTTTTTTTTTGTTTGTTTGAGATTATTATGTTAGTGAGCACTTTTTTCCGTGATTAGGGTCCGAGCACTGCCGCCTCGTGAGTTATTATGAAAGGATTCGCCAAAATCCAGCCACAATAAGCCCGTGTAAGGTAACAGAGGTCGTATTTAAACGATTCACCACTATTTTATCACGATCGATGTCATCCAGTTCTCTTGTTCTACAAAAGGAAAGTTGCAGAAACCCCTTGACACACACTTATTGACCTTGACACGATTTTTTTCCGTTATTACTCACTTAAATGTCTGCCTTATCGAGTATTAAAAAAGCTTGTTAATGTTAATATGGCAACACTAAATTAAACATTAGTTTTTTTTTTTCAATTTGGAATGCTTCGTTACGTTTTATATTAAATCCGTCTGGATACGCTGTCTATAAAATATGAGTCACTTGTATTCGGTTTTTTCACATAAAGCTTCTTACACATTTGTGTAAATAAAACTGGAAACGGCCTGTGGAAACAAAAGGAACGGATGATTTACATTCGTTTCACGAGGTCTGTGTTACCACACACAAATAATGACTCACACGTTCTTTAGGAGGTGCTTTAATTATACTATTTACCATGAGAACGAGGATTTAGGTAATTTGGGCGACCTTGAACAAAAAAGTAATGTGGCTGTGCAACGAAATAAGTATTAAAAACTTTGGTGGATAACCTCATTTGATGAAAACTCAAGTGTGTCTGTGCTCGACCGCAAACATTAAATACTTTTTGGTATACACTTAATTATTTGTAGGTTTGTGTTTTCACATTAAGAACCTAACGACTTAAATTAATTACCTATTAAGAAAGTAAACAGGACATTATTAATGTTAAATGCTTCTAGGTAAATACATGACTAAGAATTAATTAACAAATTATGAGATATTAAAAATTATTAGAGATATCAAGAACCATTAAGTAATAAGTAGTTGTATTACATAAATATCTGTCAGTTATTGATTATACGAAAAACTTGAATAATAAAACCGTGCATATTTTATTTGGTGAAGATTTATTATTTTATTTCTGAAATTATCAGTGTCACGGCCGTAAAATAATAAAACAAAAATTATGTAAAACTTAGCACGTTACAGAATATTATAATTATTTACTTAAATATATATATACGGATCGACTAGCGAAACTCCTCCTTTTTTTCGTCTGTTAAAAAAGGCACCAATAACCTTACAGAATAGTTATTAGAAATAAAATTCGCGTAAGAAAAATAATCACTTTCGATAAAATAAAATATAATTCTCAACTGTTATAATTTCTCATGCTGTTTTTAATTATTTAAATAATGGAATCCCATTAAAATTTGACCAAAGGTTTTCTAGATAATCGCAAACTTAAATTCATACTTGTCAAACTGGAAGCCCGTTATTTTTAAGTCGGTTAAAAGTAAAATCCCATCTCCCTTTAACACGCAATCAAGATAAACGAAACGACTCTTTAATAAATCAAGAACTCAGTCTCCATCGAATTAATCTCAAATCGGAACCAACCTGCATGAGGCCGAGAAGCGTCAATTTGACATCCCATAACCGCAAAACATTTAGCTTATAAAGGTACCTACATAAGCATTTATATAGCTACTGCGCAGTTTAAAGTTTATTGGCTAAAAATATTTATGGTTCAAGTGAAAACTTGTTTTGGATCAGCCGCTTAATTTCTTTCGATTCATTTCAAGATTGTAACGACACCGAAGAATTACGAACAATTAATTATATTCATATAGAATTTGTAATCGTTTATATTGATTCGAATCAAAAGGAAGGTTTCATGCCTTGAAGGTAGACATTGAAACGATTTGTAATCGATACAATTCGACGTAGAAAGTAAGCGAATGCATTGACTTTAGTATCGGTTTGGCTAAAAACCGATGATTTTGGCGCCACATCAATTGGACAATCCTCGCCCTAACCATTCCCAATTCCGTTGGGGTCGGCTTCCACACTATTTGCAGCTCAATACCAGCTTACCAGCATTTTACATGGAGCGACTGCATATCTTTTTATATTTTATTTTATTATAGATTAGTTTGCTCTTGACTCTAGTCTAGGTCAGAGATGACAGAGACAAAGTCGACGATGGAGTGAGCTTACCCAGAAGAAGCCTGTTCACTCTCACTTTGAAGAGATTTGGGTATTTGACCTACACAACCCAGTTACTGGGAAACAAGACACCCCTTGGCAAGACTTTCGAGCTTCTCGAGTACCCCGCAATGACTGTTAAAGATCTACGAATGACAGCCGGGACCAACTGTTTAACGTACTTTCTGAGGCACGGAAAGTAAGGTTCTTAAAACTACGACAAATTCTAATGCACGTATTGGTCTTAGACGACATTTTTCTTTTCTAATCCGCGGCTGAGATTGTAAGGTTATCGACCGACTACCAAGCTGACCTTGTAATACTATACTACTCAATACTTAGAAATACTATTTAATCTGCCACAATTTCACAGTCTACATCACTATAAATAAATTGAAAAGAAAAAAAACAGCACGTTTTACGTCACTAAACCTGTTTTTTTTACTGATTTGACATTTGATTTTATAAATCTGCAACGCGCTTCTTATTTTTGCAGAAGATACTTTATAACTTTTGATTGATTGAGTATGAGTAATGAACGATTTGTTACCATTTTCCTAATCACTTCCGAAAAGTATCCGTAACTTTTAAATCCAAAGAAATCATTAGCATCTTACGGTATAACCACAAAAGAAAGGCTAATTACATTACATAAGCTATTTACCTAACCCGCAATCATAATATTTTGCAATTCGCAATAAAATCTGGTGCGTCAGAGCAATTTCACGGACAAACTCGCGCGCAATCTCTAGCGTAATACAATGGCGGATTTTAATCTAGATTTTTTGCAAACCTTGCTCCATTAGCTAGCAGAACTAGTTGTGCGGAATAAGAATGGCTGATTAAATTGATTATAGTGAAATATTTCGGTCTTGCGCACGCGTTAAGAATAAAGAGCATTGCTGAAGACCTATTAGATGGCTTAAGAAAAAAATAGTGGTACGAGTATCATCTATTTCAAAGCTATTGTTATATCTACTTAACTTTACTTTGATAAGGCTAAAGGGTAAGATACAAACACCAAACATAGCGTTAAAATACACTTCGATCTGTCAAAATTACCGCACTTTGCCGTGATTATGACAGATCGAAGCGTAGGTATTTTAGCGCTAAGTTCTGTCATTGTACCCGTAAGCCTAATAGTAGTAAAATTGAGTTGGATGCTCAATTTGATGCGCATTGGTAAAACAGCACCAACTCTATGTATGTCGAAGTTACAAATTATTTTTCACTTAGTGTACCAAGCTTGTCAAGGACCCTTGTTACGTTTGTGTGTAAATGTTTAACATAATAACACAACAAACTTCCTTGCAATCAAGTTTCACACGCTAGCTAGACTACAAAACAGGTTTTCCAACAATACGAGTAAGTACCCCAAATCGCACAGTGAGCTACATCCCGACTGCAGACAAAAATCCAAGGTCGGACGACCTTCGTCCACACTGACCAACTCGGCCGTGGGAAACGGCAAACAACCGTAAGGTTGGGGTGCCAGTTGCTGCGGAAATATTGGCAGTTTTGTAAGCACTGAATATATCGCTCACGAAGATGGGCTTGCATTTATAAGACTGATCTCCTAAAGAGTTACTTCGTTTAACCAAGTTCATTCATTACTTTGTTGTTATGAGAGTTATGAACTTTTTTGTAGTGATTGATCTACGTTATAGACGTCATAAAGAAATAATTTTGAAGCGAAATAGTAAACCATCACGTATTTATTCTGGATTGTTGACATGAACGATTCATTCATCTCGAATGTGACGGAATCCAATTTAAACTACAAATAATCTGATTATAGTTACACACTACTCTGTGATACAGATAAAATAATTACTCTTGCTGGCTAATTGCCAATATTTACTCGTTTTACTATCAAGTTGCGATTGTTATACTAATTGTAATATTTTTGTGAATGGATAGAAATATTTTATATACTTATAATATAAATACTTTTAGATATCATTTATCTATCAAATTCCTCCAGCGTTTATCTGTAAAACAGACTCAACACGGGAGAAAAATATTAAATTGTTGTATGTGTTCGTAGTCGATTCACTAAATCAACTAGCTTCATCTTTCTGACTGACCGACCCCTTGACAATTCAAAAGTGCCTGTAATTGGTTTATTTAAAATAAATGCTTTGAGTTTGAAAAATAATTTTTTATCCACATTTTTTACATAAAATGCATTAAATAAATAATATTTTTCATTCATAAAATATTTTGAAACTTTGAAGTGAGTACCACACTTTTATGCTGACTGTAGGTCCACACAAAACAATTTGTATTTTATCGCAGCACACAAAACAAAATGCAATTACTTTGTAAAAGTAAACCCAATATCGTACATTATTATTTCGCTGTCAGTGCAACCCCTCTCTTAACTAAGGTCGCAGACAATAACATGATAGGGACCGGATTTTCGATGCATTGTTCGTTTTTCAAATACCAAAACGAAGTGATGCTGATTTTTATTATGTGCCAAGAACAATTTGTAAGAAGTTAAAATGTATGAAGATTGCAGACCTAAGGTGAAATCTTATTTTGCTCAATAGGGTGAGAAAGGAATAATGTCTTTGTAGTTCTGTTAAAAGAAAAACGAAAGTTCTTTTATCGAAGGTAAGACAGTCGCAGAGGATTTTCGGGTTTCACCTTAGGTATCACAGATGAAAACAATATTTACAGGAAGATGTTATTTCAAAGAAACAGGGAAAGGTATGGGGAGACCTTTGTCCAGCCGTGGGAAAACTAAGGCTTCCTAAAAAGAATATTCTTCTGTTCTTTTTACGCATTTTTATTTATTTACTTTTTATGAGAATTCATTTTAATTTTCCTGGTTTCGGCCGAGAAAGGTCATCTACAGCCTCAAAAGGCCTCGAATTACCTAATAATTACGAAGTAGTTCTCACTTGTATTGTTCTTCAAAATTCCCACTAACCAGACTTATTTTATTTACCACAATATTTCGAAAACGTAAAAATACTCATAATTTAAAAAAGATCGAGTATTTTGTAATACCTACGTGTAATTATTGTCGCGTTATGACGACACCATGTAGATTTTGTGAAACTTATCAAGTACAGAAGTTGTCAACATTTGTTGATTTAATTTTAATATCGATTGCAATGATGTATTGAAATAATAGTTTTGCCATCGATTAATTTCTTAATAAGAAAGTTATTTACTTTTTTACCGATTTCTTCATCATTATGTAAGTTTCAGCAAAATAATTTATCTGACGAAAAACAAAATGTTTCTCAATTATACTCCGACCGTTTGTTCTTCAGATATTACAATTTCTGAGAAGTTCAGTTCGTAAAAAACCGTTTTGGTTTATATTACACCGATTACACGGTTTCAGTTAAAAGTGGACATTTATTTAATTTGAACCGTACTTTTTCACTTATTTTTTCAGTACTTCTTCATTACACAATTTATATTAAATACTAATTTAAGTATCAGTCAGTTAAAGAGATCCATTTTGCAAGTGGAAGGAATTCTTCGACCCCCAAATAACGACGCAATTCAACTCGTCCTCCACCAAAGTTTACCCACATATGTTTTGCTAGACAAAACACTGCTTCATCCGGAACTAATAATCACAAATAATTCAATTCTCTTCACTTCAAAACACGTCACTTCATACGATCAATATTCAGCCTCTGATATCATGAACCATTTGTATCAATATGAATCGAAACAAGTGGCAATCTGAATGTATATGTAATGAAGTTAGTTCTGAACAGTTGAACATCAACGAATTTCTCAAAAAATTACTCCCAAGCTGCTCGTATGCAGCTTGCCGGCTTGCATCAGCACCGTACCGTAGAACTATTCTCCATTCTGTGCTTGCAGTAATTATTTAAAGGAATCGTGGCTGCTCAACTGCTTAATAATTTTGTCAGTGCGTTGCATATCTTTCGTGGGATCGACAAATAAAAGAGATGATGAGCACACATAGGAGAGGAGTGAGCTGAGATCACTGAGACGAGCTACCGATGAAGATCATTATAGGTACTAGACCTTCACGGGTCTACCTCTAAAAACAGTTCCAAAATGGCTCACACCTTCTTTATCTTTGGGGGAGTACCCTTGTAGCCAGACCGAAAAATTTAGATGGTCGGACACATTTTCCATTTTCGCAAGAAGCCTGCTGTATATTGCGTTAGAGCGTAGACAGTTAAATCTGGTCTCTTCAGCAGAAATAAAGAATAAGATACAACAACTAGGCTACAACACCGTCTTTGTCAAGTGTGCTGCCTCATTAAAATACCTAATGTATATAATGAGGTGGAAAATCGTTGTATTGTGCCACGGACGACGAGGAACTGTTCAATTTAAATTCATCATTTGTTTGCAGTTTTTATTTAAACGGTAATGTTCTTAAGACGTTATTGGTGCACCCTTCAAAAGTTATTAAACTGTTTGTTTGAACAGTTTTTACTTGAAAAAATATATATTAAGAACAGAATAGAATACAGATATGCGAAATACAGAAATAAAATGTAGAAATGGTATATATGGTGACACAATGGGCGTTCTTTTCACTAGAAGCCTTGTCTTAAAGACAACCCTTGGATGGATTTAAAGGAAGAAAGACAGACAATACAAGAAGAGGAGAGACAATACTGCAATATATTAGCTTTGGCTCAGGAATCCTAATACGTTTTTAATTTTGTTCCTTCAGAAATTACGATCAAAAATAAAGACCCTATTATCTAAGACGAAATCTAAATCATTTAGTAGGTAAGTTTAAAATACATTCCAATTCGCATTCTACCCACGCCATTCATGCCAGTTTCTTTACTCTACAAGAAAAGTAGCACTATACTCGAACATAATCAATACGGCAGTTTTGACAATAAACACAAAAAAAATATCGCTTACTCAAACAATGATGGCGCATATCGGTAGAAAAATAACAGCGGCTACCAGTTTGACGAGTCTTAAAACAAATAAAGTAATTTTACGACTTCTGGTCAAAGTCGTTAAGTTTCTTTTATGGATATGTATTTGGCGACTTTTGGACGTGCTTCGTGTCTCAAATATGTTGTCGTATGTTCTATGGGACAATTAAAGTTTTTAAAACATTCGTTTGATACTACATGCCTAAAACAATATAAGATCTTCCCCAAAATCTCTGAAGGTTGTTACAGAATTGTATGTTGTAAATGCTTTTAAGAAGGCAAGATAAACATAGAATATAACTGCGAAAAAAACTGTTAATGCAATAACCTAAAAGTTATTTCACAATGAAATATCTGCTGAAGACATAAATCAGTCAACTCCGCCTACCATTAAAGAGACAATTCCTTAAAAGAAACTACACAAACCATTCACTTAAAAAGACTACAGAATCATTTAAAAATCATTTTCTCAATACCCAGTGGTCAATTAATTAGGTTACGCCGACAACTGTCGGCCAAAGTCGGTGCTAATTGAAAAATTGTGTTCGATTCAGTAAACTGGTCGGCGAAATTAGTCGCCGACATTCTGCCGCCCACTGGTGTCCTAGTACACTCTGGAGAATAGAGTGGTTCGTTTTATTGAAAAACTGCAGATAATTTAAATTTTGAAGGTTGGTGACCATATTTTATGGCTCCTAGCTACTTTCTGGGCTCTCTAAGGCCCAGATAATAACGTCACACAGACAGAAGTCATACAACGGCAACTCATGAAGTGAAGACGATAACAAGATCTTTCTTTTTAACCGACTTCACAAAAAGGAGGAGGTTCTCAATTCGTCTGTATGTTATTTTTTTTTTGTGTGTGTTTGCTCAGAACTTTTTTCTGGGTGAACCGATTTGGATGATTCTTTTTTTATTTTATAGCTGGTGCTTCACATGTGGTCCCATTTATCAAGGTCATTTATCATATGATCAAGGTCTGACAAGTAGTTTTTGAGTTATCCTTAATACTGCATATTTTTTCCATTTATTTTATATGGATGTTGTGTTAATAATTTCCTGTCACTGTTATCTACACACCAAGTAGTGGTATACGAATTTGCGTGAGGTAGGTACCGCAACTAAAAAGAGAAAAATAAAAACTTTTTTACAAAAAAAACAACCGACTTCAAAAAAAAACACTAAAAGACGTGAAAAATTACTTTAATTTCGGAAGTCAGTGGCCAAAAACGAAAAAACAAAACCAGACACCGAGTTCCGAAAATAAAGTTATTTTTCACGTCTTTTAGTGTTTTTTTTTGAAGTCGGTTGTTTTTTTGTAAAAAAAGTTTTTTTGTATAACAAAAACAGAACTATAAACAATCCGTTTACAAAAAGTAATAATTTTGGAAACTGTCTGGAGGGGCATGTTTAAAGGCGCATTGGTGGCACAACGATGAAGAAAATCTTAGTGAAGAACCAAAAAATTTAAGACATGCTAGTTTCATTACCGCGATACGACTAAGTGAACTAATTGATACCACCAATAGGATCACTAACATCTTAATTAGGCGCCATACCAGAAACGAGACTGTTTTACAAATAATGATAGTAGGTAATGATGTTAGTTGTAACGACTAGTGATAGTTTCAAGCGCGAATTTAATTACTAAATACTAAACAAATCTTAATTACTTTTTTTACAAGATCTTTTAAAGGAAGTACAGATTAAAAGCATATCCTAGCCTGTTATTCCTCATCCAGTGTTACGGAAACTTGTATATAACCTTCGTCTAAAGAGCGTTACATTTTACATTAAGGTCTAGTGCCTAGTCCTTAGTCTTACATTCACTAACCTCGGTGCTATCCGCTTCGAGTTATATGATTATTTGTATATTTAGTTATTTATTGTTTCATTCATTTGCATCATTTTAGGAGAATATTAACGTAAATTGCAGACGATTCTATACCTTTTACTGTCAAATCATTAAATTGTGTTCGGAAAATTTTAACTTGCTATGACCTGTTTACATAATATGAATGCTAAGGGCTATGTTCTACTATCATTACCATTCTCCTGCCCTTTTCTTTCATACTTCTCTATCAGTCGTCATCTAGGTAATCATCCCCTTTCTATCCATATCATCTTTCACACAGTCCATCCATTGTTTATTTGGTCTTCCTCTACTCTTATAGCCATCCAAATTCATACCGCCTAACAACCAAATTTTATTTAAATGGAAGACGATTTGTTTGAAATTATCTTCCAGCTAATTACCATTAATGTTTGTGAAACATCGAAAGGTCAGAAAGACGAGAATAATCTCTTCTGTATTTTGGAATTTTAAGATCCATCTAAGCTGAAATACTTATTTGAGATATTCCTTACCTATTGTTACAGTTCAAGTATAGTCTTTGGTCTACCTTGTCTAAGTTTTTAATCATCCTGGATCTAACAGGTTTGTGCAAGAAAAATATACATATAGTTCGCATTCCATAACTACCAAGTTCAAAGCATTTTAACCCGCAAATTGTAACAATTATAGTTAAACTAGTACTTACATTCCTTGTTATAATAATTATAATGACAGCAGCTGTCAGCAGTACTTGAGTATTATTAAATCGAGCTATCTTCACGCCCTGTTCCTCTTATGGAACGAGCAGAATTCACTGTCAACGGTTACTATGGTGACTTGTGGCAACAACTATTTTATGTCCGAATGATAAGGTTTTGCCGTAGGCCAATTCTATCAGTCATTGACACACGACTTGGTGATGATTATTTGAGATCCAATATTATAGAAGAAGTCTTATAATTGTCCACTGCAGAAAACATATATTTTTTCGAAGTAATTTCCGTCATTAATGGCCAGATCATGAAAATGGTTGGTGGCCAATTTCTTGTTATTTTAAAACTACTTTTTGAAATAAACTCTCTGTATCCTCTAAAACATAAGTGGATAAAGAGGTAAAAGTATCTTCTGGATCAACTTGTAGGAATACTACTGACCAATTTTTCTCATTAGGGACTGGCCACAACGCCACCAGACCTACTTATCAGCATTTGATAGCTCTTATGTACCTGCTTGAATTAAAAATATTTTCTCTGTTCATATAGCTATTATCTTATTCTTCCACTACAAGAGCATTACCATATAAGATACCACAAATGACATAATTGTTTACGAGTAAGGCCGAGTTATCTTGATATCCTCGATTAATAAATAAATACTAGTATTTATACGTCGTACGTATTTTATGTAATTCTCATTGATATCTTGAAAATGTTTCGATAACTGTTGAAATGTAATTGTTTTTGGCCAAAATGAGCGGCTATGTTGCCGAAATAAGCTTGGTATCATGCATTCAACATTCAGCTTTATTCATTTTAATTACCAATGGGTTTACTTAAATGGACTTACAAGTCTTATTTCCCGATTTTTTAAACAAAAATGGTAAATTCAACAGTTGGGTTCCGTTTCTGATATTGTAAGGCTTTGTTAATTTACCAATCGTGGAAAAGCTGACCCGAAAAATCCGTTAATTTACCATTTTTGTTTTAAGATTGACGGTTGAATTTCAGCTGCCAAAATTTGTTTGTTTTACGCAGTAACGCTGCAAATCTACAAAAACATTGCAAAACATTCTTCAATTTAATAGTCAAAAATAAATTCGATAGCATAATAAACATATTGATCAATAAATTAACATAAAATCATCTACCATATCTCTTAACACAATGTAAGTCCATGTCAGTAAGCGATTTTGAGGTAAGTTTATTTGTCTGAGACATTAACTCAATATTTACCAACATAGATGCTACGCAAACACATCTAACGCATGTTTTTGAGGTAGGTCATAAAAAAGTTGTACGTGACAGAATATACATTACTGCTGATTATGCATTTTGAAGCACGTATAATTTGTGTAATCGTGCAATACTAAAATAAGTTAAAGGAGTTGAAATAAGTGTTAAAGCTGTTAAGTTCTTGGCAGTCACACACCGTTGCGACAGATTGAGATGAGTAATCAAGAATTAAAGCTCTTTTTAAGACTGAAATTAGTTGGGCAATCCCTGTACAATAATATGAGAACCGTTAACAATAATAGCTAAGTAAATTTATGACACAATAAGCCTATTTTATTAGCCAACAAGGTAGCGGCAGGCTGTATAGGTTGTGCCGACATAAGAGAGGAAGATCATATAGAGGCATATAATATGAAAAATACACTAAGAAAAGGCACCTTGCCAAATAATGCACCCAGACTCTATGATAATTTGATAATGTGCATATCCTTTACAATAAGAAGTACTTGTAACCACCACGCATGACAATGCAGACTTATGAATGACGAATTACCAGCCGCCTACAAGCATTTAGTTGTTTTCCTTGACTCACTAGCGCAATAAATTGTAACAGTATTGAATGATTTATAAAATGGTGAATCAAATCTACGACCTATTTTAATAGGACTTCATCATTTGTAAAAGCCATTAATATACATTTGTACTAATATTATAAAAAGGTAAATTTTGTGAGGTTTTCTGCAGGGTTATCTTCGGATCTACTGATCCGATTCCGAAAAGTCATTCAGTAATGGGAAGCTACTGTGTGTATTGCCGATATTGTATTGCCGAGTTTCATATTATATATTTAATGTTAAAACAAGAAATTTCACGCGGAAAAAGTCGTGGGCAGAAGTTAGTGAAAAATTTAATAAGTATAAGCTGGCGTGAAAGTAGTAGAACAAGATGTACAAGATATGAAAGCATTTAAGCTAACAAAACTTCAGAAGTCAGACTAAGAAAATAACGATAAGAATGACGAAAATGACGATCGTAGTATCTAGTAGAACAGGGTTACATTAAATTAGCTAGCGAAACTCAAATTAATTAATTTTTTGTTTCATCATGTTTAGATTTCGATACCCATCCCGGCTACGGAGTTTTGCTAGCTAATTTAATTTGACCCTGTTTACATTTTATAAATTAAACTACGCAACGGATTTTGATGCGATTTTCACCAGCATTTAAAGAATTAACTCCGGACGGTTTATGTGTGTACTACATTTATATTGCCCTTACATATCTACCTATATATATAAAAATGAATCACTATTTCCCTTGGTCACGCCATCACGCGTGAATGGCTGGACCGATTTCACTTCTATTTTTTTTGTTGTGTTCGTTATCGCCAGGAGAAGGATCTTATGAAATTAAAAAATAAGGAAGTTGAGCGGAACGTTACAAAATTTAAGAAAACTTAACGCCAATATTAATTTTACGTAACTGTCAGTTGTTTGAAATAGCTGTCAGCGATTGACAGAATGCGCGCTGCAAATATCGTTTAACACAGATGGATCGGTTGATAAATAAGTCGATAGTTTTAGTTTTAGTCAATAGTCAAAACTAAAACTAAACGACATATGACATTCATAGTTAAGACAGGACAACGTCTGTCGGGTCAGCTTGTAATAAATAAATATCGATGTTTTGTCAAGTCCTAAACACTGAGAAGCAATTGAGGGTCGCTAGTTTAGAATAAAATACAAACATGCCTAAGACGCTTTTAGCAGACACTTCCTAATAAAACAAATTTATTTTTTTAAGCAAGTCGACAATACACTCTAATTTGCGATACCAAAATAGTTTATTACATTTACTTCTGATTTCCTTATGTAACCACAAGATATCTTTATACATAACCGTGTCTCTAGGAGTAGATAAAACAAAAACTTTAATAATGAAGCTACGCAAAATTGTCCTTAACATTAGAAAACTTTTTGATAGCAGCTCCTGCGCCAGCAAAAAAAAAAAAAAGCTTCTAAGACTCTAATGCTTTCAGAAAGGGTATGTAAGTAAAAAAAGGATTAAAACAGTGATTTGTATTCATACCTAATAAATGACACCAAGACCAATGTCCTTTTAATAATTTAACCAGTTTCTGAGGATCATACTCCCAAAGACACCGTCAAATGTATCACATTACTTGGTGAAAATTAAGCCACAACCAACTATATTAGAAGGGTTATAAGACTTAAAATTGTTCTTGGTGTTCGTTGATGTGTAACAGAATATGCGGGATCCTTTAGTAATGAGAAACATTAAGATGTTCGTGATCCAGATGAGCGTAAAAAGTCCTATAACATGGTATATATAAGTAATAATGTTTATTTTAAAAAGTTTATTGGCTCATATTTTGACAGCATATACAATTTTGGTACTGTCACATCAAGCATCAATAAATAATAAGCAATATGGCTATGAATTTGAATTTAAACAAGGATTTTTTGAATTACATGAGACAATACTAGCGAATAATTTTAGTACAATGGTAGTTAAACTTTACGATGATAACACAGTCATCAATGATGATAGAAAGGAACTCATAGATTGTCTAAAGAAACCCAAACCTAAGAAAAATCCTCATAATGCAAATCTAAAACCATACTTAATCATACCAAAAACTATAACAAAAACCAGCCAGTCTCGTGCGAACTAATTAAAATATCTCAAGACGAATCACCTATTGTGCGTGACAGCGCAGCGTTTGCTCCAACGAGATCCATTCCATGACCATTGACCGCACCACACCGTTACATGACATAGCCGTGAAATCACGTATATGCAGAACTAAACTGTTGACGTCAAGTGAGCCGTCTGCTTATTGAAAATGAATGAATAATTTAGAAGCTTATATTTTCTTAAATATTTCATTTTTATTATGTTCTATTTTCTGAATTAGTCAGGCAGCTGATTTGAATAGATCTTGTCTTAAGATACCTGCATCTTATCCTTGTATATCTTAAGTGTAGCGGGACACGGCCCCTGGATACTACATTCATTTCTGCATTCATAACGCCCTATTGAGATTCTATACAGATTGCAAAGGTACGAATTATCATTAACGTATATGAGGTCGTTGGTCCTTCTGGACATAATAAATTTCAAGCTTATTAAACAAAGGAGACATGGCCTCTTAAATTGCAGTCAGCACATTAAAATTAACTGTTCTCAGTTCGAATCAATTGTCTGCATTCAAATTCGGACCTTCTCATTGAGTCAACAACTTAACCACAATCCTAATGAGTCCCACTTATATTTCATCGCGCGAACATTGTCTTTATCTCCTTTGCAAATGCAGTTTCTAAAACTACTTAGGCATGCAACTAGGATTACATCTTCAGATTATTAAGATTCTAAGCACAGTCTGAGAACTTCGGTTACCGGTTTGGAACTGGCTTTTTCTTGGAGAAATTGCATAAGACGTGAGTAATGCAATCGTCATTGGAACTGTGAATCATATTTCGTTGGGATAAAAAGTTTTTTGGTTGCAAGATGAATCAGAGATCATGCATTCTGATTTTGCAAGGTAGTATGGAAAGACCAACATATACAGATTAAGAACCAGTCTTTTTGACAAAGCGGAAATCGTTAAAAGAATAGGAATGACTAAGGAAGTACTAAACCTTTCGGAATGTGTATTCCAGTTTACATAGTAGATTTTACGAGCGAACTAAGTCGTTTTACCTATATTTAGAGCAAACTAGAAGAAATGTGTTACTCCATCTCAACCTATCACGCGACTGTACCTATATACTGGTGCACCGTAGAACATTATGGCTTACTCCACACTTTCAGTTGATCAGACCACTTTTGTTGTTGATTTGGGAGCAAAAGTTAAATATAGAAACTATTAAGTATACGAAACAAAGCCGATACCTGAGAGAATTGTTTTTCTGTGAAAGTCAACTATGCTAAACTATCTCCTAACCTTTTAGTCAAGCTGGTTGAAATGGTCCTGCAGTTTATCCAGATTTAAACTTATAATATCACGTCAATTGTTTTAGTTTTCATTTCGATTATGCTTACCCCGTCACGGATCATAGCGCAAATTGCACACGAAAGTACCAGGAGAACAAAGACGTATTGGAGAACTAAAATCAGTCTCGTATTCGTCAAAACAATGTGGGGAACGCACGGCATTCCGAGACCGGTTCACTAACGGGATTGCTGAGAGTCGGGATGCACGAAACGAGCGTTTGATACGGTAGTTGTAGATGTTGTGATCACGTATTGCTGGAGGGTAGGTACTTTTTTAGGTTAGAGTATGTTCAAGACTATGGTCATAAAGGTGTGATCCACTTTCAAGTTATTCTTCACATTGTTTCTGGTATCATTGATCTTAATAAGACCAACAACAACAGGACCTAGACTTACAATTGCAGAATTAATTTACACCACTGATTTTAACCTTCCCTCCATTAAAAAGACGTGATTCATCATCGTTATTAACTAGAGCATGTTAAAGACTATTACTAAGAACTTTTGCGAACATTAAATTCAATCGACGAACCAATTTGGATCAGTCATCTATCATTAGGCTAAGCGTTTCTTACTTTATAACTCCAAGTGCAGTGCAATTAGAGACTTTTACATGCACCTTTCACCTCTCTATAAGTATCACTCATTACGATCACCATTGCGGAGTATATAGCTGGGGGGCATGAAAGTATCAAAACAAAATGCGACCTGGACGCCTAACATGTACATATAATCGTATGCTGGCCTCGTTTCTGAATTCTCCGGCGCTTCGTTATCTTAGCTGACTGGTTGTAGTTTGTCCAAATGGATTGAATTGTTACAAGTAGTTTGAGTAAATATTGTAACTATAATTACTTTAATGAACTCCTTGTCTGAAAATTTTGTATTATTTTTATTAGAACTAAAGAGTTTTAGAGGTCAGACGTTAAAAAGAGCAGCGAAAATAAATATGGAGCGTTGATCAAAAAAGGTAGAAGAAAACACTATATAATTGCATTTGCATAAGTTGCATCTGTTGTTTCAATAAAAGTAAATTATGACATAATATAGTATTCATTTGACATTGAAGGAGACATCTCGAGGGAAGCCGGTCTTGCCAAGCCGTGGTCTGTTGGCGGTCGTTCGGATGCGCACCGAAGTGTTAAGGCGAGGATGCAGTACTTTTTAACTTTCTTAAACCTCTGTATATCTAGCCAAATGTAAATGTTGCGCAAAAAATATATTTTAGGAAAATTGAACATGAAGTCAAGCGCTGTGTGAAGACAGAAACGTGAATTATTAATTTATTATAAATGGCTCTATAAAAAAAACAAAGATTAAAAAAGAAAAAAAAGAAAACGTGTACCTTGAAGAGATGCCATAATGAAACCATGTAAAAGTTATATCAAAAGTTCAGGCTTATTGTTTTTAGGGCAAGTTGAGAACACATTTTATAATTTCGTTATTATTTTTAAAATATATACAAAATCTTGCAGTTCAAGCGCTCGCACCGGCTGGGCCGGTCAGTGCCCGCCGAGACGCACTACAAGACACACTGCACTACAAGAGGGCCTTAAGGCAGTGCAATATATCTCTCTGTATGAACCCCATTTAATGAGATACTACTTAAAAATAACAGCCAGCCTTAGAATGTAAAACGTTGTGTAAAAGGCTATTTAAAAATATACTATTAAAAAGATTTATAGAACACCAGACCAGGGAAGCATGTCACAAAAGGAAGGAGGCCTATATTCGGCAGTGGGTGGCCCAAGGCTGCCAATGATGATCATGATAGACCTATAATAAGTAACAAATGAAATAAGGGCAGTTTCAGCTAAAGATGATAACGATTACAAAGACATTGCGCGAATTTTATCAAAGATTACTATCATCAGTTTATATTAACGCGTAGCTATTAAGCGTTACTCAGCCTAGTCTAAAAATTTATGCATAACTGCTTTCTTTAGCAATAACTGCAACATCAAAAAACCTCAAATTAGTACAATTTCAAGCTCTATTTCTTCCGAAAGAGAAAACATTTGCATTATTTAACATTGCATCCATCTTAAATAATATTGCACATTGAATTTCTGATTGGTTCGATAAAGATAGTGATCTGGAACACAAAATACACGATGACTTTGTTTATATAAATGCCACTACAGTAATTAAATTAATGAACAGTGCGAGTGCTAATGATAATGAAGTAATTGAGATATTTAATGATACAATCTATAATAATCGATGAGGTTCTTTCGGTCATCAGTAAAAGCAATGTTTTAATCAACGCATTGACTTGCAGGAACTTGTTAAAATAATATTGTAAAGATAATAATTATGCTAAGCTTGTTAAAGGAGATAAGTGGCTTTGCACCCAAAATGACAATAAAATACTTTCTATAATTAGTATTATATAAGCCACTGCAGTACAATAAAACTGTGACTATACACAAAAAGTTTTGTCCATAGCAACCATACTAGATAAGTCGATTGGTGAATTGACAATCTAAATTGGCCTCTAGGTCTACCCTAAGTCCTGCCAATAAGAGACCTCCAACACTAATCCACCTTGCGTGACTAAGTATGAAGAAGCCATTTAAGTCTCAGCTAGAAATACAGTACTCTTTATTACCTAACTTTCTTTTTTATACCTGTAAGCCACGTGGGAAATTTTCCATAGTTCTGCCGTACTTTCCTACGTCGAGATGGGAGACTGACATGCGAAAACTGATTATCGTATCATTATGATGTGTAAATGGGTCACACTTGGTTGCTTTTACATCTGTAACCTGATTTTTTATTGTCAATTTATGTATGGCAATACTTGCTTAGATAGGTATTTAGTTACTCACAGACTTTTAAGTCAATGACGTTCTGCGTGATGGGGAACCCCATTCATTATGAGTGGATGGAACTTAGGATGTGGTTTTATTTCTCAAAACAAAACTACATGCGTGCTTTCTACCACATACCAATTTATCTACATTCTGTAATAAGCCTGTTGAAATATTTAAGCTACATAAACTAGAGAAACTTAAACTTCAGCAAATACATACGATAATGCTGGTGAAATCTAAAACGTATTGTAAAACTGACATTAGAACAGTTGGTCAAAGCCCTCCAGTAATTTATTCGGAGTGAGAGGATGTAGCAGATATGGTTGCCACTGAACTTCATAAGCAAATAACTCAAAATTAAAAACTGATTTAGTTAATAAATGAGTTGGAACATCTTATTCAGAATGTACGATGACAAATGTCATAAATTTAATTGAGTTAGATGAACTTTAATTTAAACGCATTTTAAATTATGAATGTAATTTGTGACTGTCGTTCACAATAATGTAGACTGAATAAATAATAATATTAAGATTTACAAGATAGATTCAATTTTGAGCAAAACCTCAATACGAGTATATGTATATCATATTCAAAAGACCATTTCTGGCACTAATCTACATGGTCTTCACATGATGTGACCAAGATTATGTCTGGACTTTTAAAAGAGACTGTGACCTCTGCGTTTGTTTCGGCGTTTCTTCTCAGAGTAGTCAGATAGGAAACGCCGACCTCATCTAGTTAAAAAAATATTGACGTATAAAAGTGTTTGTACAAACCTAGTTACAGAAATAAAATCATTTATCTTAATAACTTAACGCTACTAGCGGAAAATCCAATGGTTTCACTAAATTTTCGAGAGATAGTCTTTCCGCAACCGTTCCCTTAATTTCAACCAACTCAGTTTCACTTTACTACTTATCTTTTCCTATAGTGCTGACAATAGTTCTATCATCACCACTATCTACATCATCGTCCTACCCTTATCCCAAATTCCCAATTTATTTGGGGTTATATCTTCTTCATTTGCCCATACAGTTCTATCATCCGACATCTCAGTATATATCCTCTCTCTCGCCACATATACACATATTATACAAAACATTACAGTTCGCCAATTTCATTAATTGATGTTTAGTTTCTACCAGCCCTAGTGAGTGACAAGCGTCAACATATTCCATTGTGACACCTCTACAGCCGTCGCGTTTGAAATTAACTGAGGCTAATTGTATTTCAATATTTTAACCGATACATGCTTCGTCATGGTCTGAACTTTCTTATTTGCTTCTTATTTTATTTATTTACCGTTCGTTTTTAGATCACCGACTTCATCTATTTATTATCTTAATTTCTATGTCAAACAAAACGTCTTCGTTCTTTTTATTATGTTCCCAAAAAAAACTCAAGATTATTTCGTAAAATTCGCACTCAATTCAAAACAGTCGTTTTCAAGATGACGCTATACAATTCGAGCAGACAAACGGAATTAATCTAGAACTCGTTTAATATTATGCATTGATTACAAATACTAAGGAAAACATCAAATACCGAGTCGTCCTTGAACGACCACAAACTTGACATCATTAAATAAACTTTAGTAGTCATGTTTATTATAAATATCACTCGTATCATCAGTATTACGTCAAATCAGTTCCGCCTCAATATATCTGAGTTATATCTTATCTAATGATAGCATTTTATGTTCTGCATGTTTTGCGAATTCACTGACGTTATTATTTATTAATTTTACAAGCGAATTTGTATGCACTTGATACCATTTTAGTTGAGTAAGAAAAAATTATAGTCTTTCATAAATTCAAGATGGTCGTACACTTCTTAAGTACCATCATACACCTTCTTTTGTTTTTAAATCCACACATTTTTTGGGCCGATTAAGTAGCCACATTATTATAAGGCTTAAATAATATTGAAAATGATAAGTACTGACAATTTGCCAACCCTTTTCTTTACTGAAACTAACAGTAGACCTTTCTAGTTTTAAGGATATGCGTAGGACGAGAACCAGACTCATTCTATACTTTATCAGTGTGAAAGGCAATGCGAAGTGATCGGTAGACAGAAATAAACGTTATTTCAAACTAGTGGAACAGGTCTCGCCAAATTGAACTGGATTAGCCAATCGGAAATTATCTCGATAGCAATCTAAGGGAGTGTTCTGACTGAACCAATTTCGAATATAATAGCTATTAATTAGAACACGTTGTATAGAAAAACAGTAATAGTTAAAAATGTTGTCAGATTACACTAATGTATTATTATGATTGTGTTTGTGTTACAATTTTGCATTGAATAAGTTATTTATCAACAGACAGAGGAAGTCACTTAAACTTAGTAATATTTTTTAATAATTAATAAGCTACTATATTTTTGTGCCTAAATGTAGGTATAGTTTTTTAGCATTCGGGACGTATGTTATTCGCAGTTGGTAACCTAAAGTTATGTGCTTATTTTAGCCAGTTTTCCTTGACATTGTTTTCGTAATATTTTCCTTACTCTTATTTAAGGTACCTACAGTCCAACGCACATCATTGGTAACAATTTGGCCCAGAGCTGGCCTAGCTAAGTACGGAGTTCCTAGACTTTTTGGCTTCGCACAGGTCTTTAATTTTTTACTTGTTTGTTGTTGTTTTTATTGTTAACTAGCTTTACCCGGCCTGGCTTCCCACAGGTAGCACTAAGTATCTAACACCCTACCTACCTACCCTGCCGACCCTAACTACCCTACGTACCTACCTACCCTACCTAGCTGACCCGTCAGACGTTGTCTTGTCAAAAATAATCCTTAGGGTTTTTCCTATTTTTTTTCTTTTAAGCCATCCCATTAAAAAGGTGAATAAACCAAAAAAAGAAAACAAATCGGTCATGCCGTTTCTGAGTTTTAGCGAGACTAACGAACAGCAATTCATTTTTATATTCAGTTTTAAATGCCCCTTTTTTATTTTTACTCTTTTGTCTTTCCTGTGCGTGTACCAAATAAAATATTTTTCTTTCTTTTCTTTCTATATAACACGAGGCCAGCTTATACAGATTTTTGTTACCACTGATGTGAAGCAGCACTATTATCAACAGTACAGTAACTATTACAAATGCATTATTTGCATATACCCTCTATGCCCAAAAAAAATGCAGCTTTAGTGACCTCTGCGCTGCCTCCGGCGATGCCGTGGAAGTGACGAAGTTTTCGGTCAACAAAATTCAATTCACTGTATATCGTGCTATCGACACGACGACGGCGACGAAGAAGTTGCATAAATGTTTTTCTGCACAAGACTTATCTCATCTTTACGTTCACACGCTAAATGATTTACCACTATATCAAAACTGTGTAATCACATTACAGTATTGACTTACCATTTTAACATATAGAAACATTTTATATACACAAACGGTACATAGCTCATTATTTCCTAAGACGTAAGGTTGGGTTTCCTCTGAAAGTATACTAGTGTAAGAATTTTGTCATTTTCATGACAAACGTTATGACGTTATCTGTGAGTCAGGTGTATAAAAACGATGTTTGGATTCTAACTGCTCTAAAAAGAGGAAAAGAATGCAGCTTAGGATTTTTGGGATATGTGACGTCATTAAAATCCCTGGCGTAAGCTTGCGCAAGAGTGGATTTTTGACGGATAAGGCTTAATTTAAGCGCATTATAGCATGAGCTACGAGTATTTTTTTATGATTACTTTAATTTGATCAACCTTATCCGTGTCAACCTTCAAAACATTAACAAGAATTTGTTTTTAATATCAATTTATTCAATTACTTATGCTTTTTTTAATATATCAATGAATCATATTGAATCGAATAATTAAAAATTGTAAATGCCTATTCAAAATGTTGTTTTTATCGTTCGTTAGCTTGTTACAACAACATCTGATTCATCTAAGCCGATAATAGACTCGGCAAAAAAAAAACGACTTCGTTCATAGACAAGATTTTTTTTGTTAATCATTTGTTATAATTGTTCATAGGAATGTTATGAAAAACATTACTATAATTAATTCAAATGAAGGGTGCTTCAGTCGAACCTACAAAGTTAGATTTGTATGATGATACCAAAGATTCTGTTAAGTTTGTTTACAAACTTTGTATTGATGACAATTTGTTTAAAAATGACTAAAAAATAACTCAGCCCAAGATAAAAAGGGAATCAGTAATAATTTTAATTAGGTTTTTTAATTTTCCAATGTAGGTAAATCAGCATGACAATTCTGACAAAAGCAAAAACGTGAGTCTCATTGGATTAAACGACGTAATATTTATATTTACCATAATACGTAATTTGTAACGTGACATTTATTTTCATAAATGTAGTAATTCTTCCTTTAATACTTATCTCATATTATTACTACAATGCTAATGACATCATTAGTAGCATTGTTAGCATAATTATTATTGAAAATGGAGGAATAATATCGGAAATGCATAGCTGGTAAAACCTTCGGGCGTAACTAGGAATGTGTAGTATCGACTTACTTGTTTATAATAAATAGGTGATAATCATTACGATGGCCGTCGAGGTAGACCATGGCGAAGGCGGTGTGACGATCTGATAATGTTTGCAGGGCCAACATGGCCTGAGATCGCACAAGACATTGAGGTATGGAAGAAAAAAGAGGAGGCCCACGTCCAGCAGTGGGACACAAAATAGGCTAACAAAAAAAAAAACTTCAAAGAAGAATAGTGATCAACCGATCAAAAATAACGTCTTGAAATAATCATGTTATCGAGAAATAGGTAGTACTATAAACATTCATGTATTTTCTTAGAATTTCAATAAATTCATTTGAGATTAAACAGTCAACAAGACGCGTTAAATTCTTTTAACCGTAACCTACATTTTGGCGGGACGTCACCCACAAACTATTTTAAAAATGTCGGAGCACAGACAAACCTGGACAAATCCACCGTGATCAACACCTTAGTGCATACAATACTATACATATATCGATTTCCCGATAATTATTTTGCAATTTACATAACACCGGTTCATGCCACGTTAAAAAAAAACTTTATGGTGAATACCGAAATCCTCGTTGTTTCTGGCCGTATTCGAAACAAATTCAAAATTCAAAACCTCCACAAGAACGGTAGCATTAGCACACACTTACACAGTTGACACGTTTAGTTTATTTTTATTAAAAAAATAGCCCGCGTTTCGTAAATTCAAGATGGCGGCGGTGAACGATCGTGCCGCGACGCCGAGCATCGGCCAACTGATGCGGCTGCCGCGAACTGTCAAACTCGCTTGGTATATAATCTGTGTGTGTGTATGTGCCAGTATTTTCGTGCTTGTGTGCGACAAAGGCTTGAATGGAAGGCTCAATACAAACTTGGTAGCGGCCGACCGGGCGACCATTGCTTGCAGTGTGTTGCTACAATAATTTCCTCCGAATCCGACTATTCTTAGTTTCCACGTTTATTTTAAAGTTTCGGACAACATTTGGGATGGATTCTGAAAACGTTGAACCGTTTGAAGTTTATAAATTATGTTTTACGATATAAATTGGGAGTAACTGGGAAGGATTAATGTGCACAAAAATAAAAATAGATGAAAGCTGTGGAAATGGGGTTCCACTTAACCAGAACCATGAAACATAGCTTAGGAGAATCAGAAGCATAACTTAAGAAATCAGAAATAAATAACATCAATAAATTGTTTCATAATGAGCCAATGTCAATCAGGCGCATAATGCGGAATTTATTTATTCATTAACATGATATAAGAATATTTTATGCATAGATTTATTTGAACGGAATCCGGAACTCGCAACTTCAAGGAACTGAAGAATGGACTTAAACAAAATGAATGCCAAAATAGACAAAGATCAAAAAACCAGAAGTAACTCGAAGACACACATTCCATAAAAATATTGATTACGTTAATATTTTATTATCATTAGTTCCTTCTGTTTGTTCCGAATAGAAGGCCTATTCCATTAATGCGATCATTGTAGTAAAGAATTGCCAAACAATATCTCAAATACTTTTCAAAGATTCCACATTTTTGAGTTTGTGCTGACAAAAACACAGTTGGGTATAATAAAGATGCAAAAAAAACCCGTATTTGCTTTTATAAAGGTTACTTTACCTTTAAAAAAAAAGGAATCAATCTCCGTTTCCACCAAATCCATCATAATATCACTGCCAAAATCGAACCTTTCGTAATCTCCAAATTGGCACGTGTTATTTTAAAATTCGCATATAGCAACACAGACCCCAATGACTCAGTAGCGTGGGTTGATAAAAACTCGTAATTATTCTTCATAGGTTGTATTACATTGACAGTTTTAACTGCACTAAAGTCAAGGTTGATTCTTTTTCTTTCACGTTTAGCCTCATTCTTGTCAATTCTGCCCACACTGCAATTACTTTGGCTGCTTTTGTAAGATTATGTACCTAGTGTTGTTGTATTGTTAATGATGATTTTTGCGGGATCAGATTGATGGTTGTGATCGGTTACTGGGTTTTGTTGCTGTACCAGGTATTTGAATATAATTTATAAAACCTGTTTTTTTAACAGTATGCGTTTGCTACATGAAAGTTCTAACTCAGCAAAAACATAATCATGCTGTGCGTCTTGAAGACATGCTAATCCACAGGGTAATACAGGTTATAAGTCCAATAGACAGAGGTAATCTCCAAAGGATTATAAAGAGCTGCACTGTTTCCTAACAAAGTTTACTAATAACGGGAATTAGTTCAATAGGGTAGAAGCTGAACAATTATTAGGCAAGATTCCAAGAAATAAATCAGAACGCAACCAAGTTACCTATACGAAGTTTAGTCTGGTAAGACAGATTAGGGAGCATGCCAAGAAATAAGACAAAAGATTACCCATTTTAAAATTTGACCGGGAAAACTTTACAGCATCCTACATGTACAAGGAAAAATAAACCGAATTCGACCGGGAATACACTGTAGTGTGTGTAAGTAAGTATCATTAGTATTATTACTGTATAAATGTATATATCTATATATATATATTTTAATTATTCTCATTATGTATCTGATTTCACTTACATTACCCAATATTATTTTTGTTTTAATTATTTGTGTTCCTATTTTAGTTATTATTGTAAAACTTCTGCCAATATACCAGCGAGTGGGGAGATTTTCTTGTCAAAGGAAATCTATATTAGTGTTTTTAAAATTATTTTTACACTTGTATTTTAGTTATTTATATTATTTTTATTTTAATATTTTTTATTTTTTTTATTATAATTTAGATATATTCATGGATGATGTAGTTGATATTAACGACAGCTTCTTCTCGTGCTCTTCTTCTGCTAGTTTTGTTAGTGCGGACAGTGACTCTTCCATACCTCTTACATGATAAAATTCCTTCCCTTTTTTCCAATGATCCTAAGAATCTGCATATAGCACACATAAATGCTCAGAGTGTTTCTGGTCACTATTCTGACCTTCTGGCATCCTTTAGCAGTGCACACTTAGATGCTCTATTGATATCGCAATCCTTTCTGAATCCGTCTCTCCTCTCTACTCAATACTCACTCCCCGGCTTCGTCTTGATTAGCAACCATAGGACTGGCAATGGTGGAGGTGTTACTGTGTACTTGCGTGCTGATTTACCCTACAGGGCGGTCAGTTCATCTCCTTCACGGTATTCTGAGTCGGCTGAATACTTGTTTCTCGAGTTTACTGTGCATCCCCCAAAAGTTTTACTTGCAGTGCTCTACAGTCCTAATCTTAACATTGACTACTTCAATTCCCTTGATTCCACTCACAGTGATCTTTGCCCCATGTATGAGCACGTTATTTTAATGGGTGACTTTAATACTTGCTTGATTAAAAATGACTCTCGCTCTCTTAAACTCGTTTCACTTTTGTCTTCTTTCAATCTTCAAGTTTTGCCTCTCTCTGCAACTCACTATTTTCCTAATTGTTCACCCTCTTTTCTAGACCTTATGATTATTTCCTCTCCTAATAATGGTTCTTTCCATGGTCAACATACTGCTAACTTTTCTTACCACGATCTCATTTATATTTCGTATCAAGAAGTTTCGTAAAAGATCATTACCTTTCCTCTTATCTGTGAGGATTTATATATTTATATTATGTAAGTTTATTTATTTTAGCATTATGTATTTATTTAAGTTTATGATATTTGTTTTAATTATATGTAAGTATATTCAATATTCTAGTTTAAGGCGTCACAAATCAAATTCTTCTCTTCTTGTTCTCACACACTATTGTCTACATTTCTTTTTCATTTCTCCTTTCGCAGGTCTGCCGGAAGAAATTTCTTAAGAAATAAGCAGTACCTTTGTACTCAATACTAAATCTGTAAATAATAAAATAAATGTATGTATGTGTAATGTACCTTATTTAGGATTAGCCAAGTACACAATATATTAAGATTGTGGACGCTCAATCTATGTGAACACACAATAAATCGAGGCATTATCCAGTGCAGATGTCTTTCATTTACCTCGACAATTAAAGATAATAAAATCTCATTTTCAATAAAACATGAAAATGAAAATTTGATATTCTTGCAACTTTCTCCCTTGCTCGTTGAGAAAGTACAAGGATGTGATGCAATTAATAACATGGATGATTCAATCTGGAAATATGTTGATAACTGACTCACAAAGCCATAATATTTTATAAACATACAAATGTTTATAAAGATTAGTGGCAGCCAGGATAAAGTTAGGAGAAAGGAGAACATTACGTGCGTAGTGATTAGAAAGAAATATAAAAACATAATGAAGTCTAGAAGGTGTACTAGACGACGCTCAAGAGATAAATAATGATATATTTAACCATAATAAATCAAAGATAAAGTAGTAGGTTTTGCTGCTATAACTCCTGCTTGAAAACATGATGAATTGCTAATCATAAAAGCAAATCATACAAGTGTTGTAAAGGGTGCTTTTAGAACTTTAAAACACAAATTAGATTAGACTTACAATATTAGTGATAAACACCAAAAATTGCGAGAACCTCAAGTAATCAATTCTTCTCTAACACACTTCCACACACTTCCCATGAATACCAGACACTATAATCCTGAGAAATAACTCCAAATATCCAATAAATATCAAAACACATAAGTCATCGAAATAACGTTGGTCTGAAAAAAGAAACTAAAACCTCGCGTGCCTCGGCTAAGAATATACAAAATGGATTCCAGGTAATCCTTTGATTAACTTTTGAGATACTACCTTGATGCAACGGTTTGGCCGAAATCGCATTAGAATGAAAATATTGTTGTATTCCAATGTAGGTGTAAACACCTACACTTAATGCACGAAAATGCCAAAACAAAAGAAAATTACTTTTTCTTAAAAGTAATTATCTTTTGGTTTGGCATTTTCATAAACTATTAGGTGACTCTGTGTTACCACAGGTGCTGTTTGCAAAATTAGGTGAAGGTGCTCAGTACCGTTTTTTTGCAGAAATATAAGCACTGCTAGTTTGAAAAACAATCCTTATAACAAGTTTGGTGATCCTTGCTTATATATCTTTCATAATATTCACGTTTAACGGTAAACTTTAAAGGCTAGGTCTAGTTGCAGCCCTTAGTATGACCCCAAATTGTATCTCGAACACTCCGTAATTACCTGTAACAAGAAGAGAAAAAAGGTTAATATGGTTAGAATCAATCACAATATTAATAAGACTAAAATTTGAATAATTGATTATGTGGTCATTATCATAAAACAAAAACCCTATGTATTGAAACTCATGAGGGTTAAAATACAATCTAGTTACAGTCATCTTAGATAAAAAGGGATGCACCACCTTATCATCATTCTCTTTCTATTCTCCTAATTTATTTGGAGTCAGCGCAAGATGCCTCTTTCTTCTATAGGTACTTCTCTATTAGCCGTCCTTTCGGTAGTCATCCCCTTTCTTTCACACAGTCCATCCATGCATCGTTTCTTTGGACTTCTTCTACTCTTATATCCATCCGTATGCATACTCAAAACTTTCCTCACTCCTTCGCAGTAAGAGAATGCACCTACTATTTAAAAAAAAAACAGCAAGCGAAGCAGTAAGTGACATTTACCGGAAAAAATCTAAGATAAAGATAAATTCACAGGTTCGTACTGACCAATGTTGACAGTTTCCTTAACGATGATCAACTAAGACAACATGCAAGACCTTCTAATAAAGATCCTTATAACGAACTAATCAAGCTATTACTATGGAATCAGGAGGCTATCACCCATATACAGCGATCAACAGGAATAATGCGTAATGCTGTAGACCAGTGGTTGCCAACCAGTGGGTCCGCAAGAGCTAAAATATGGTCTGCGCAAGATTTGAAACAAAATGATAGAAACTGTAAGAACGCATTTGAATCTGATTCTGTAGAAAAGTTTTGATGTATAAAAGCAATTTCATACTCTAAAATTCGAAAAAAATCACTTGCTTCTTATGCTTATCTCCACAACTTACTTATGCGAACAAGGATTTTCTGATTTATTGATAGTTAAAAACAAGTCCAGGAATCGATTGATGATATTGGTGATGATATTCGTGTATCTTTGAGCAAAAAAAAATACCCCACGAATTCAAGGACTTGTACAGAAGATGCAAGCTCAAAAATCTCATTGATGCAAACTGAATTATTTACTAAAACATTTAAGTGTTTTGTTAATTAATGTTACTTTTGAATTTAAGATTACGTATGTTAAACTTTTCGAATAAACTTTATTTTTAACCGACTTCACAAAAAGGAGGAGGTTCTCAATTCGCTTATGTGTGTTAGCTCATAACTTTTTTCTGGGTGAACCGATTTGGATGATTCTTTTTTTATTTGATAGGTGGTCCTTCACATGTGGTCCCATTTAAATTTGATCAAGGTCTGACCAGTAGTTTTTGAGTGATCCTTAATACAGCGTATTTTTCCACTTAGTTTATATGGATGATGTGTTAATAATTTCCTGTCACTGTTATTTACACGCCAAGTAGTGGTATACGAATTTGTGTGGGGTAGGTACCGCAACTAAAAAGTGAAAAATAAAAACTTTTTTACAAAAAAACAACCGACTTCCAAAAAAAACACTAAAAGACGTGAAAAATAACTTTAATTTCGGAAGTCGGTGGCCAAAAACGAAAATACAAAAAGCAAAGACACCGACTTCCAAAATTAAAGTTATTTTTCACGTCTTTTAGTGTTTTTTTTGGAAGTCAGTTGTTTTTTGGTAAAAAAGTTTTTTAGAATCATACAGTTTATTATTTAACGTTGTGGTCCCTGCTAATAATAATGAAATCAAAGTGGTCACTGGAAAAAAAAGGTTGGGAGCCACAGCCTAGAAACACAAATTACATCTGACATGTTTATAACACATTTTCCTTGGTCACTGCTAAATGTAGGAGCTTGAACACCGAGTGCGCGCGCAGGTATTTTTATTACCTATATTGTAAATCAACACACATGTTGTTTAACCTAATTATTAGTTCAATAGATTATTTTATAAAAGACTAGCGTTTTACTGGCTACTTTTAGAGTCCACTTGCTGTTAATAAAGATCGTTCAAAAGCTTCTGTCAATTCCATACTGTCAGAAGGAGTTACTAAAATTGTAGAAGATGATCATCTTCATGGTCTAGAAAAACAAGGTCTGGCATTCCGGGGGTGACACATGCTTACGTCACTGTCCAGTTGCCACTTTATTGCAACAAAACACGAATTATGGAAATATTTTCAGTCACTATACTGTTAAAAAAAATATATGAACCATTTAAATTGTCGCTTCATTTTTCTAATCAAACATAACAATTCAATTTAAACAATACCAACGTAATTGCTAGTTAAAACCTCTTTGTTTTATCGGATTCGCACAGGAATTATAGGCGACGTAGGCTTGAGTCACCCCCGTGACCGGAATGCTATACCTGGCGAAGTATATTATTATACCATGATCATCTTCATCTCGTAAATGGTCGTTTTGTCTAAAAGATGCAGGACAGGTCACACGTGGCCTAAGTCCTGGAACCTCGTTTAGACTTTGTTTTAATGAATTTAAATACAAATTATTCTTTCCTTTTTCCCTTCTACGAAAACTATAAGAGAAGATGTACCTATTTTCGTTTCACAATAATTATATCCTAACCCAATTAGATCCTCGGAATTTTACACATTTTCCTCTAACAATATCATCTGCCAATAATGACCTAAATAAAATCTAGCACACGTTTATTTTCCTTTACAATTATTTCCTATTCTAGTCACTCTCGAAACGTGATTCGCAAGTGATGTCACAATTCTATGGAAGGCCAGATGTCAGTCTCTGAGTCAGACACAAATAAGTTTATTAATGTTGCCAATAAGTGAGCAGCTTTGACATCAACACTTACGGCGCCATATTGCTAATTGCTAGATGATTTTGTAGTTGCTTTATTAAAAGTGATCAAAGAAGTGGTCTTTATATCCAATATACCGGAATTATTTTGTCATAATAATTTATGGTAAGGTTTTAAGCACAAATCTATCGGGCTATTTTTATAAACTTTTGGGAAAATGGGTTACAACAGGTTTCCACATAAGTAGGCGTTCGAAAGGTAGGTCTACACCTAAACAATATTCTAAAAATTCTAAATGATATGAATGAGATAGGAAGCACGCGCCAAAAAGACCATCCATGTGAACTTGGCTTAGATTGTTTAGACAAATTCTCTATGGCTGCGGCCCCTTCTTAAGAGCGCTTACATGGGTCCACTAGCGCCACTCCTTTAAAAAAATATTATCTCGTCACTGAGAAGGAATTTTGAAAAACGGCTCAATAAGCGACCTCGGTAAGTATTTCTAGAATTTTCTAATACCTTTTATAAACTTTCATATTGAGACACGAAGCAACAAAATTCGATCTAAACAAAAGCGGCCACATTCATTTAGATCGTATTTTGTTGCTTCGTGTCTCAATATGAAAGTTTATAAAAGGTATTAGAAAAATCTTGACACACTTACCGAGGTCGCTTATTGAGCCGTTTTTCAAAATTCCTTCTCAGTCACGAGATAGTATTTTTTTAAAGGAGTGGCGCTAGTGGACCCGTGTAAGCGCTCTTAATGCTTTGAAGAGATTTAGAATCAAGATTGTTCTAAAACATCATCACTATTTCACGTAACAGACCAATAACTCTTTCTATCTCACTATATGGGTAAAACTATAAGGGCCATGCAGATTTATATCCTCAAGATACCAATTATTTTAAAACAAGGCCGGATAGAACACATGGCAGGCTGAATGGCCCAGAAAAAAAAGAAAAAAAAAAGCTAGAGATACAGTAATGGAAGGAGTTAATGAAGTGATTAATGATTATTACCGCTTACTACATATGCATGGTTGGTTTCTTAGATCTAAGAAATATGGTGAATATGTTATAATGGCAAATTGAGATTGAGTATGGACTCTCTTTAACTGACTTCAAAAAGGAGGAGGTTCTTATTTCGTCTGTATATTTTTTTTTGTATGTTTGTTACGCGATATATCCTACTTACTTTATACTTATTTGTGGATCGATTTCGAAAATTCTTTTTAATAGATAGGGTATACATACCCCAGGGGTGGTCCCATATATTTTTTTTATTAAATTTGGTTGTGTAGTTTTTCAGTTAGCTTCAATAATACGTCTTTTTTCCACGTAGTGTATATTGATGATGTTATAATAACTTCCTGTCACTGTTATTTACATAGCTATTAGTGGCATACGCATTTGTGTGGGGTAGCTCGTTAGGTACCACACAACTAAGAAGTGAGAGATAAAAACTTTTTTACAAAAAAAAACTAAGTTTATCCTTGCATCGATGGACAGTCGACTATTAGGAGAAAACAGCAGTAAGGACTCCATTACAATAAAGAAAAAGGTATAGGTAACTATATTTCGATACCAAAAAAATATAACTGTAAATAGGGATTTGTCGAATGATGAAAGCAACAGTAAGTACAGTTTTTGCCTCAGTGATAACCATTTACACAGGTGAAGCCAAGAGTCATAATGAAGGACGAAGTCATACTATAGAATTTTAACCGGCAAAACAAAGGTCGAAAAGGACCAACACTCAAAACAAAACACTACTACTATTTTTTTTATTTTGGGGCACATGCCGTATCCAAATCCAATGCCCTTTATATAAGATCTTAAGGGGCTTACAAGAGCTAAACCGCGGTCACTGTCGGATTGCATAGAAACGAAAGAGACGCGCGATGACACAACGCTGGTAATTTATTGCAAAATATGAAGCAATTATGGATTTACAAAAAATCTATTCATTGGACTAAAAAATTAAAACACTATTACGTTACTATGTTGCTTGTAGAATAATCTAACAAAAAATCTGAATGTTTGCATGTATATAAGTATGGTTTTTAATAGTTAAAAATTTTTTTTTTGTGGTATCTTTGTGTGTTTTTTCTATCATATCAAGTTAATTGTATTATGTTTTCAACACACTATCTAACTAGCATATATCGTGCAGAATATCATATATTTTTCTGATTTTGGTTACTGCAGTGGATCATATATTTTTAGGCATTATAAATTTACGTTTAGGTCATGTAGTCCCCTTAAGGCTGCTTCCCTTGCCTAGTCAAATATGGTACAAGTATGCAGCCCAGAATGTTCTTGCAATGTTATCAAGTGTTACTATGGTAATGCTTACCAACTGATTTGTGTAGGCTGTTGCATAGCAAGGCTGATAGATGTCCTATAAGTAGGGCTTAAAGGAAGGAAGGTATAGCTGTTTTGAAGAGAATTTAACCGCAAATTGTGGTAAAGACCGTTAACTTGAAATTGAAAACAATTGATTTTATCATTATGATAGAATTCTTTAGCTTTGGATATGCACAGATTTGTATAAACTTCGGTTACTTTAGAATAGTTATCAAGCGTTGCCGAATTTGGGAGACACCTAGTTGAGTCATTGATTGAATCCAATTCACGCTTCTCATTTTCTTTTACTTTTAATTTAGTTACGCAAGCGAGACTTATTGTCATGTTTTTACAAGAGTTACGTTACCCATTTTTTGTTAATTATGAGTAAGGTAGTACAAACACTACCCGTGAACCTGGAAGCACGTCGTTCATTTTTTAAATACCTTATTGGTTTTTTTAGATGTCCGTAGGTGTGTCCGTGGTATCACAGCGGGCCCTATCAGAATACCAGCGCTCCAGTGTTTATTTTTTTAAATATCGCAGCATTATGCTGAGATAGGATGAGCCATTTTGGCCTCGCCCAGGTCTTTTACTTTTTATTGTTGTTTTTAATGTAAATTTTGTTAGTCTTAATTGGTCCTTTTTATTATTACTGTTTGTATTTCCTTTGCGTGTCCAAAATAAAATATTTTCTCTGTTTTGTTTCATCCTTTCTTTGGTTGTGTTTGAATTTCCCTAGAACATGGCAGATTAGAACAAACTCCTATCGTATCAGCTTATAATTTTAACTGACTCGTTCATAATCTTTAGCAGTAGGTAATACTCGGTTATCCATCTTTTGCATCCATTGTAATCCTTACAGCAACTTTGTCATTAACCATTGATCGACAAATCGATAACATCACATCTTGGCCTTCGTGTCTTTGGGTTTTACCGATATCATTACATGGATCATCAACGAGGCATTTACACTTAATAGCCGTTACAACATGCCCCACATATGGGTATTACAAATCGTAACTAAACTTACATATAGCACGTGCCATAAAAATTACCAATATGGCTTGTTCCTTCGACACGGCACGTCGATCGTAAATCAAATTCAAACTAAAAGCGTTTATTTCAATTTATCTGTTGCACTGTTGAATTTTCAAGGAATCGCTCAATCAGAAAGGTGAAGCTAGTACTAGTTGCCAAAGCGTAGTAGGTTCCTACGGAAAAGAACGGCCAAGAAACTTCTTTAAATCAAAATATTGTTATATTCAAAAACTCTTTCAGATAATTCATCAAAATGGACCAAATTAGTCTGAACAAGCGGCGGCATAAAGTACCTCTAAAATACCCCTTTTAAAACAAAAGCATTTGTACTATTAATAACAATGATCTCTAATAGACCTTTAATCTCTCTCTTTGTTAGTTTTAAATGCTCCTTTTTATTTTTATTGTTTTTACTCGTTGTATTTCCTGTGCGTGTCCCAAATAAAATATTCTTCTTTCTTTTCTTTCTTTCTAATGCAATCTCGGAATATCCTCCAAAAGGGTACCCCGGACCGTTGATATGTTTACCGGGTCCTTCCATAAGCCTTTTTTGTGCTTAGACTTGTGCCCACGGGCTACCTCTTAGAAGCCCCGTTCACAAACAATGGGGAGCAACTTTTAGAAAAAATCGCAGAAGTCCGTTATTAACATAACGGGTAATAGAGGTGTTAGAAAGAAAGGACAATATTTTATTTCAGACACGCACAGGAAATACAAACATTAAAAATAGAAATAAAAAAGGCACATTTAAAAACAACAATAAACAAATAAAAGACCTGTGCGAGACCAAAAGGCTCCTATCTCAGCATAATGCTGCGATATTTAAAAAAAAACCGCAGCGCTGGTATTCTGATAGGGCCCGATGTGATGACACGGACACACCTACGGACATCTATAAATCCCGCTAGGAGTTTTTTTTTTTTTTTAAAGATATAGAAGAAAATCAAGTAATAAAAAATTGCTTAGAAAATAAACACAAATAATTGAATGAGAATGATGATGAATGTGTTTGGGGAAGAAGAAGAGGTTTTTTTTTATTGCGACTTGGGCCTCCTGTTGACCACGATCTCGCCTGGTGGAAAGCGATGGATGAAGTTTACGATAGGATGAATGTGCCTAGATGATGCGTGTTCACTCTCGCTTTGAAGGCTGACGAGTTTAGTTTGAAGGGAATACAGACGCTGGGGCAGACTTCCACATTTTGGCCGTGCGCATAATAAATGAGGAAGACAAACGCTGAGTATGACTAGTCGGGTCATCAACCAAGTGCGGATGGTACCCTGCAGTAAGTCTGGTAGTCTGGGTGTCATAGGAGATGGTGGTATCAGGTCGCGGAGCTCCTGCGCACACTCATAGGTACAGTCTGTAGAAGACCGACAGGCAGGGATTGTGATGTTGATAGCAAAAGTTAAGTTCCGTGTTACACCGAGAGCGAGTTGAGTTGAGCTGCACGGTCACTGACAAATGCGTGCTCTGACTAATGTGATGTGATTCTTTCCTGAAAATACCATTTCAGATACCAATCTACATGGTCCTCAAACATTATGACCGATTTTTTATATACACATTAACATTGATGAATTTTATACCCATATACCTACAATGATATGAGTAGGTATTTACTTTGTAAAGTATTATATTATTTTAATTATTGTGAATGTGAGTACTATGTGGGCCATTGCTTTTTTTTTCTCAATTAGTTTTAATCAAGATCTGGCAGTTTGAGTAATTTATGCGGCCTACCCAAATGTCCTTTCTTTGGTATTGTTCGTCGAATCGTTGAGCTCCTTCAGTTCCGAGTTGAGCTGCAAGATTACTGACAAATGCGTGCACTGACTGGACAGGTCCAATCAATATGTGTGGTGCTTTCTTCAAAAGACCATTTCAGACACACTAATCTACATGGTCTTCACATGATCTGACCAAGATAATGTCTGGACTTCCAAAGAGACTGTGAACTCTGAGTTTGTTTCGGCCTTTCTTCTCAGACTAGTCAGATAGGAAAACCCTACATCATCTAGTTAAAAAAAATATGATTGACGTGTAAAAGTGTTTGTCCAAACCTAGTTACGGAAATAAAATCATTTACCTACTTAGATTACAGTGCAATGTAAATACTTACGCCCTCAGTGTTACACCACAGGGCTGACTAGCTAAGCAAATCTATGAGCAAGCACTTGCAAGTACTTATTGAAGTAATAATTAGCACATGCGTAGGAGTCGTTAGTCAGATTCTGACGCAGCTTAAGATTGGTAATAGATTATGTCGAGCCTTGGAGAATGAGCCTCTTTCTCTTTGAATTAGGAAGTGCGATGTTATGTTATATGAGATGATTGGAACAGTGATAACTTCACGAATGCCCGATACCCTGAGCAATCAGCACTATTCTGAAACTATATGATCTTTTTACCAATTCTAGTGAACCTTTCTTGAAGTAAACAAGAGAGAAAAATACCTAATTTGAAATAATGGAACCAAAATGCATTTATTAAAACTATGATACCTCTACAAAAGATACGAGATTCATCTGTGCAAACAATTCGTCATTTGGGAGATGTTTTTCTGTAACGTTAATTACAAATGAATGAATAATAAATATTAATAAGAACTCCATGACATTGTTATTAGTCTCGGTTCAATAAAAACAAGTCTTAAAATAAAAATACATATTATTCGATTTGCGGTTGGAACTGTTTACAAAAATACTTCACGAAGAGACTAAATTCTAAGAAGTTATAGGACCATATTGCTAAATAAGCTCAATATGAAACTTAATCATTCATTCATTCAAATGGCGGCTTACGTCATAATCAGAATCGCAAGGGTTTCAAAACGACCAATGAATCACAACACATTCTCAACTCTATTTAGCACAGTGTAGGCGATTCGAAAAGCAGCCTACCTCGACAATAGCAGACTGGAGTGCCATGCGAAATAAACTTGACAAATATTAAACATAGCATTTAGTCTAGAATATAGTCTACATCGTGTCTGAAATGCTTCCTCTGTCGCAAGCGGACAGCCTCGTCGGAAATACTAAAGCTTCGTCCACGGTGAGGAGTTCGCGCGGAGTGCTAAGGTGGGCGCGAAATATCAAACTTATTATAAAACCGCCGTTTGCGACTATGGCGGGTCCTAGAGCGTGACGAGATTTAGGCACCTATCCCACCGCCGAAGATTAGCGAGAAGCGAGTAGAGGTCGCAACTAGAAACGAGTTGGTGAGCAACCAGCAGCGAGGGCGTAGTTCGGATAGTTTTGTGGCGGGGCTATGAGCGAGTGCGCGAGTGCGACTAGTGGAATGTTAGCCGAATCACTTGCTGGTATCAAGCGAGAGTTTCTCAAAGAGTGTTCT
Source organism: Griposia aprilina (assembly GCA_916610205.1). Taxonomy (NCBI): domain Eukaryota; kingdom Metazoa; phylum Arthropoda; class Insecta; order Lepidoptera; family Noctuidae; genus Griposia; species Griposia aprilina. The sequence continues at coordinate 16,646,528 of OU744304.1, read as the reverse complement.
ACCCGTCAAACGACTGCCGCTGAGCAAGTATTTTCTTTGATAGATTTTCGCTGCGACAAACTAGTGGAGAAAGAGTTCTCGCCGGCAGTGTGAACAGTCAGCGATCAACTATTATTATATTCATTTCTTTTACTGACACAGGACCTACTGTTCGTTTCTTGAGTGAGAAATTAGTTGATAGCTAGCCGCTTCCTCGCTTGCGCGATCGTTTTTAGGGTTCCGTACCCAAAGGGTAAATCGGGACCCTATTACTAAGACTCCGCTGTCCGTCCGTCTGTCACCAGGCTGTATCTCATGAACCGTTATAGCTACAGTGGGAATTTTCACAGACGATGTATTTCTGTTGCCGCTATAACAACAAATACTAAAAAAATAGGATAAATAAATATTTAAGGGGGCTCCCATACAACAAACGTGATTTTTTTTGCTCGTTTTTGCTCGATATTGATAACGGCAACAGGTAGACGCTTGAAATATTCACAGAATATTCAGTTTAAAAACGAATAATTAAATTAAAATAAAACAAATATTTAAGGGGGGCTCCCATACAACAGACATGATATTTTGCCGTTTTTATAGATAATGGTACGGAAACCTTCGTGCGCGGGTCCGACTCGCACTTGGCCGTTTTTTTTTTATTTTAGCCTGTTGAAGCACGTCTATAGCCTCTACTGCCCGCTACAACAACTTGCGATGCACTATGGTCACCTAATCGCGCCCGTTACCGCATCGCGTTTTCACCCTGCACGAGGCTTAAGTACTAACATTATGCAAAATCAAACTAAACAATATCTAAACGCTTTTATCTAGTCTGGGATGTAGATAATCTAGTGTCTAATATAGCTTGGAACCTTGAAACGTCTGATAAAAAAATGTCAAGGATTGTTATATATTTTGAATACTAGGAATAGGTTCAACTTCGCAGCCATTATCAAACGAAATTAATTCAAGACAGTCTATCATATTATGTAGGTCAATCCTCACCGTCCATAGTCATTATCTGCATAGGCTCTTCCTAACTATGTAAGGGTAGACTTCCAGTCTAACCAGATGCATCAGAATACTAATATTTTACACGAAGCCACTGTCTGACCTGACCCCCACATTCTTAACTGGGTAACACGATACCCTGGTTGTCAGACTTTAGGGCTTCCGACTAACTGAAACAGTCGTCAGTAGTCATAGATTTACGAATGACAGGAGCCACCCCCCCCACTTATAATGAACGCTGAACAAAATTGTCTACTTCCCATTGTTTTGTGAAAATTCATGCCAATTGAATCTTTAGATTCGCATCTTCTATGAACACGCATAAACGAGGGTTTTTTGAAATTATGTTCCCTAGGTGGCAGCACTGAGACGTCAGGTCCGGGCACCTGTCAAAAGTGTCAAAGCGCCTATATTTTCTTGAGTTATGAACGAATGAATGAAACGATTGATGAACGCCATCATATATTATTCATCGTCGAAATGGTAGACCTATTGTCAAAGTAGCGCCAACTGGTGGATATGTATGAGATTCAACTTAAATATGAAAGATATTATCAAAATTGCGACGGTGTTACATTATCCAGCAGCCCTATGTCCTCGTTACTACAAGTGTAGGCGTTTTATTTGCGTGAAGCCGTCTACCACGGCCTGGAACGTGATTGGCTGCCGATGGTGAAACAACAGACAGGATAGCGAAGGTAGGTGCAGTAGGTAGACTTACTTACAGTCAGGTATATTGGTGGGCTAAAGAAGGCAGTAGATTTGATATGGATGGCGGAGAACCGGGTGATATGGTACGGCTAACAGCAGATCAGTGGTAACACTTGAAAAACGAAAACCATCCTTGCTGCTACGAAAAATGCCAAGCAAATTACATATTACCATGGATTTGCAGTTGAACGTTGAATTTGGGCGACGATTCTGTAGACACGATAAATGGTTCATAGAAAAACGCAATTGGCCGAGTTGGAACACGGTCCCCTTTTTGACAGCGCTCCCAATTGCTTGAGTACTCTTGGTGTAATAAACAAAATTGATTGATTGCCTTTTGTTTTTTCCAGTGGCTACCTTTTATAAAATGAAGATCATTATGTATCAAGAAGCATGACAATTCTTTTTTTAACCCCCGACACATAATGAGGGGTGTTATAAGTTTGACCGCTATGTGTGTGTGTCTGTCTGTGGTACCGTAGCTCTTAAACGGGTGAACCAATTTGGATGCGGTTTTTTATATGAAAGCAGGTTTTCAAGCGAAGATTCTTAGATATGCTTTATCAAAATCGGTTCGGCCGTTTCAGGGTCATCAGCTATTTTTTGTGTCGGGTTTTTATTTTATTTTACCTATTATTCCTAATCATAACACTGTAAGTAATCACAAGTCTAAAGTTTCCTTCAAACAGGCGCGACACCCGACGCGACTCAAACGCACTGCTCATCGCGCGACAGGTGGTGCCATTGTGTAGCGTCGCGTGTCGCCCCTCTTTGAAGGTATCTGAAAGCGTATTGTTTCATCAACTGCTTAGAAATGTATCTTCCTTGTAGACCTCTAAAAATGTATGCCATTTAAATCTAAACACCTGAGCTGCCAAAAACTTTCTATGAGGAAAATTCAAGTCTTTCCTATATTGCGTGACGTGCACTTCAGCGCGCCTACATAACATAACATACATAATCAGCCTATAATGCTCCCACTGCTGGGACACAGGCTTCCTCTCTGTGAGAGGGAGTGGGTCGTAATCCACCACGCGGGCCCAGTGCGGGTTGATAAATGTCAAGACAAGACATGTCGGTTTCCTCACGACGATGTTTTCCTTCACCGTTTTGTGAGCAGGTTCAGGTATTTAAATAAGCTTTCATATTTAAATGTAGGAGAGCTGATGCTTTCGGTAATGGCCATTCGTTGATATGACATTGTTGGTGGATTTCCATTTCAGCCATGCAAACCTGTATTTCTAGACTATCAATATTATTAATCAAATACAATTCTAAGTACAGTGCTGGTCCAGATCATAAATCTAACATTAGCATAGCAGGCATCGAACCTGCAACAAACCGGTGCACTTTCGCTGGCCACGCCTTTCGCAACTGAGCCGCTGGTTATAAATTAATAAGTTGTTATCTTTGTTTTTGTTGTACTTTCCTTGGTAGAATGAAATCTCAGTCTGAAATAAAGAACGCAGTTAAAGATGTAGGAAAGTGATACCGAAAAAGTCTCTTTTAGTTCGGCAAGGGGAATCAAATTATGTATGGGATCAGACCCTACCTACAGCGCTGCAAGATTCATTTGGCGCGTGGCCAAAATTGGAACTAAAGCCGCCATCTTGTTTTTCAATACATTTCACAAAACACTAGCACCAGTGAATTGCGCTAATGTTATCCAACAGCGATCAAAACTTTTACTGGCAGTACAAACTTGAAAGTTTCTTTATTTTCGTTTGGACCTAGATAGCAATATTTGTACACCTGAATCATATTACAGATAGCAGAATCTATGATTGTCAATCTCCTAGCCTTTTCTCAACAATGTAGGGGGTGGCTTCTGACCTCCACAACCCAGTTAGACGGGCCCAGTTAGACTTTTGAGCTTCTGACTACCTGTAACGACACTGCTTCATATGTTCGAAAAAATTGTCTGCTCAACAACGTACATAACGCAATGAATGTTGTTGAACTGTCAAAATGAAAGCCATTCCTACTGTTAGTGTGTTACGCAATCACCCCGCCGACTTTAAGAATCGCGTAAGTACGCGTGCGAAAAGTGTACAGCCTAAAGTGAAAAGTTGAATTGATGTTATAAAAACTTAATGAGACTACGATGAAATCTCAATCAGATCAAAGACAGCCTAGCCATAGACACAATGAAAGACTTGACTTCGCAAATAGAAGTATTTCAAAGACTTTTTTTGTACGAGCAATACGATCATAGAGGAGCTCGTGGCTACTTGATAACAGCCGCACGGGTTGATCGAAGGTTAAGCTACGCTTGCCGCGGTCGGTTCGTGGATGGATGACCATCCATTACATAGGCACGGAGGCACGGAAGGGTCGGAAAGCACGTTAAGCTGTTGGTCCCGGCTGTCATTCGTAGATCTTTGACAGTCGTTATGGTAATCAGAAGCCCAAAAGTCTGACTGGGCCTATCTGACTGGGTTGTGGAGGTCAGATAGGCAGTCGCTCCATGTAAAATACTGGTATTCAGCTGCATCTGATTACACTGGAAGCCAACCCCAACATTGTACAGAAAAGGCAGGCAGATTTATTGACAATCACAAAGGCAAATGCTATCTGTAAGTAATATGATTCAGATCTACAAATATTGCTAACTAATTTACAAAAAAAGAAAGAAAAAAAAACAAGTTTGTACTGCCAGTAATAGTTATGATGTCAAGTTCTTTCAATAATTAAAAATAATACAGTCCGTTGAAAGTACTCTGCTACAAGGATCTGCTGGCACTCGAAGGACGTTGGCAGGGTCGCTGTTGGATAACATTTGCGCAATGGCGAAGGCAACTGTTAAAATGGCGCTGTCGTAGATAGTTCCCAAAACAAGCTATTAATGCAAGGCAAGGTGGTTTTTATTCGAAAGGACTCGTTGGTATATTCCTAAATGTTCGGATATTGGAGTCTTCCATTTTCCGAAAGACCTTAGACTTAGAAGATTGTGGCTTAAGCTATACGTAGAGAATTATTTTAATTAAATCAGAGTTCGAGGTTATGGCGGTTTTTTTTTTGTAGAAATTGATTACGAGAAAATAATCAATATTTAACATTTATAATTCAGACACTTTTCATGTCGAATAAATATTGAAATCACCAAAATAGCCAAACTCATGAATGAACACGAAATGGAATGAAAGAAAGAAATGTCAAATTTATTGTAGACCGTAAGGACCTAGCTATGGTCACGCCATCTACAATTAACTTTGACCGACCTTCCTCATTCACGGGTACTAATAAAAAACAAGATGGCGGTTAGTTCCGAGTTTGGCCACGCGCCAAAAGCACCTTGTAGCGCTATAAGTAGGTAGGGTCTGATGTAAAACAAAAGTTTGCAAAAATTTAGTTTGTAATGATGTTGGTAAAGATATTTTGATGCTGATTGTACGAGATGTTAATCTAACAAATAGGCCCTTTACGCATATTTGCATAATGGACTACAGACGGTCTTTCTATCTCCGAAACAGACACCAGCTTTACAAATAACGTAAACATTTACTAACAATGAAAACACATCTAAAATATTGCTCATAAAGGGCACTACACACCGCATCGGAAGCAGAATTCAATCAACATTAAAGTTCATTCACATGTTTTCTATTTGCAAATGTTAGCATTTCTAGTGTTTTACGATTCCTGTAAACTGCACTAAGAGGTAAACCATACATTTGTAAAGAAAATTCATTCAATTTTGAACTATAATGCGTTGTAATAAGAGTTATTTTGTAATGTAATCAATTTTTTGACGGAACGTAAAGGTTTATTTTCATTATTATTCCATTAGTTTTCAACCCTAATCCGTTGAAATAGGAGTATATTTATGTGTCGTTGATTAGGTATTGTAATACTGGCACTTTATTACCTAGGAAGGTTAGGTTATTACAGGGTCTGATTCTGTTTCCTGCATGGGGAAATGTATAACTAAATGTGAGCAGTCAAGTTTATAACGGATTTCAGTTAAAGGTAAACTACAGGTGATAATGGCTAAGGTCCGATTTTACCAACGTAGAATAAGTTTTATTCTAAGGATAAAGCTATTACTTACTCTCAGAATAACCATGTTTTCATTTCACCAACTACTTATCCTGAGAATAACAAAGTTATACCAGAGTAACTCTTATACCACCAATTTTGAAGGAATAACAGGCTTATTCCTCAGATAAAATCAAAATGTCTTTTTTTTATGGCAGTTGAGCCTGAGCGACCATTGTTTGTGCACATTGAATTGCAATTCAGAGAAAATAAGATATGCAGCGTTTGAGAAGAATGTTATCGGACAGTGAAAGCGATAGTGAAGATTACTATGTTATTTCGAGACGTCCAAGGTGGTCTAAAGAAAGAAAGGAGCATTTTTACAACTACGACGAAAAGGATTTCATGATTAGATTTCGTTTATCTAAAGCAGCAGCATACAATTTATTTATTAAAAATTGAACATCAATTGGAATTTACGCGGTTACTCTATGTTTTTTTTATTTTCAATGATGTTAAAGTGGTGTGTTACCAGATCCAGCAATAACATTTTTTCTTGTACTAGCCAGTTAGCACTACGTTTCCTTTCAGACATTTTACACAATACTAGAACACAAAGCAAAATAAACGAAATTTAAACACGAAGCGCGACTTTACAGTTACTTTGTTTAAAAAATAACAGTGACAAGTGTGACAGATGTTCAAACTGACGACTAAATTATAAAGGTCCTGCTAAGCTATACTGTACTGAGAAAATGACAAGCCTATTTAATTTGTCTACATTCAAATTCATCCGTTCATCACTTCACATTCAACGTGCCACAGATAACAAAAAAACACTTATCAACGAATAGTTATACCAGGAGTAAGTTTTTGTCTTTGCAAAGTGGTGAAACGTACTATGAGTCTGTTATTCTGAGAGTAAATGCAGCGAATAATTTTATCCCAGGGATAGTTATTCTTGGATAACGTCGCCATTGGTGAAATTGGACCTAAAGCATTCAATAAAGTAAATAGAAGGTAAAATTAAAAAAAAACCTTACACAAAAAAGAGCTGATGACCTTGAAACGGCTGAACCGATTATGTAAAACATGCCTAAGAATCACCGCTAGAAAAACAGCTTTCAACTAAAAAAAACAGCATCCAAATCGGTTCACCCGTTTAAGAGCTGCGGTGCCACAGACAGACACACACATGGCGGTCAAACTTATAACACCCCTCTTTTTGCGTCGGGAGTTAAATATACTATAATCTATTAAAATATACCTTAGGAAAGCTAACGAAATTAATTTCAGAGAAGGATGGCCCGAATAAAATCTCTCTTGAAGACTCCTAGATTAAGACTGGGAATAATAAAAACATAGACCTTTAAGTAGATACGTGTTATTAATCCTTTCGACTCCTCCAATAGATACGGACTTCTCTTACTCCGTATGTTCGCGCTGCTTCCTTTACTGGAGAAAAAGGGTAAAATGCAGAGACAAAACTTAACGTAAACATGTCTATGGTGTAAACCCACGCTTCGATATGTCAAGGCGTGATTTTGACAGATCGACCCCTTACCATTGGAACCGTTCCGTCTAAACCTAGAATTTGTACCAGTAGAAACGTGAGAAGCCTTTACTAAGACGATACATTATAAAATCACAGCACAGATGACAAGATTTCCTAATCCTCCTAATCCATACTTATTATAAGTTCGAAAGTAACTCTGTCTGTATGTTACCTTTTTCGCCTAAACCACTGAACGGATTTCGATAAAATTTGGCAAGGAGATAGATGGCATCCTGGCTTCTTTTTGGCCCGGTAGCAAGTTCCCTTGGGCAAATTTCCGACATCCACGCGGGCGAGGCCACGGACACAACCTAGTTAGTAATAAACAATCGCTTATAGAGACTCCTACAATCCTTAAAATAAAAATAAAACCTCGTAAAAGTTGAAACAATAAATCATCCATTTATTACGATCTACCCACAACGACCACAACGCAGTAAAAGCCTATCTTCGTCAATTACATGCGATTCCATTGAATTAGGAACGAACTTAAATGTAAAACCATAGAGCACGGAATCGCCGCGCCGGCAACGTCTAGAGACGGCAGCACAAACAAATTTCGTGGCGCCGAAAGTGCGTTGAGCGCGCAACTTCTGTCACGGACTGCCTTCAAAGCCGTCAGTTTCTATACGTCATTTGTGCCGTAGTGCAAGTAAGAGGTGAGACGCTTGGTTTGTATAGATAGGTTGACAATGCCGCCTCTAGCAGCGGCCGCCACGGCGAGAGGCGTCTCCGAGCTCTGTGTGTTAAACAGATCATCTTCCTACGTTTATCATAAAATTCTATGTTTATGGAAGACAGATATATGATTTAAGAGGACATAGTGTCGTTTAGATGATTTTAAGATAGGAAATCTGTGATGTTGGTAAGACGTTAACACAGAAATGGTCAGTCAGATTCATCCTTGTGGACTGGACTTTTACCACGAAATGAACTAATTTAAACACATTGAAAAAATAAGAAAAGCATGTGCGAGAATGTCAAGGATTGATGACAAGAGATCCTATTAAAGTTTTACATTCTCAATCTAATGACAGTGACTTTCTTTATTATACTGTAATATTGATAACAAAAATATTTTTAAGAATCTAGCCACACAGATGGATCCTGTGACCAAAACATATAACTTCACTTACTACAATCGTAGCAGTATAAGGGTTTAGGATTAAAAGCTTCCATAAAGCAAAGAGTTTTCGACACACCGCAAGAAACTATAGACACTAGAAGAACTGATGGTTACTGGCAAGCGTCCGTGGGGAAGTAGTCTACTTACATGGGCGGACAAAACTCGCTCATCACAGGACAAAAGCCATCACGACGTGCTTCACAATGCCAAGGATAGGCACAGACGGAGAAACATCGTCAAACGGAAGATGACAACGTTGGGGGAATCACGACCCTTAGTAATGAGGAATACGACGCGAGAAGAAGGAAAAGCCTCTAATGCTAATACTTCACAACTTCGATAATACCACTCGACGTGCTAACCTCGACCAGCACACATGTCACAACATACCCCACCCTCACTTCCACGGATATCTATGCTCACTTCCCATTTCCTAATGACGCTTCACTCAAACGGCATAAAAACTAACCAAGGTCTAACAGAAATGCTAATGAGGCCCATTAGGCCTATCTGTCACTAAGCAGCTTATAGGAATGCTGTCGACAATACGTTTAATGACTGCGTAGGCTCCCCGTAGGCGCGATCGACAATGATCCGCCGACACCGAATATGGTGCAGTTTTCTTTAATGCGGTAATTGACGTATGAAAGGTGGGACAGAAGATACACAACAATTTTCTAGCAAAAAAAAAACCCTAGTGATTTAGTCCGTCTTACAAAAAGTGATGGTAATGTCATTGACATTATTTTCTGGAATACACTGAAGCGGTTAACTTGCGAACTTAATGCAAATTGTAACTGTAACAGTTTAAGTTGAACCTTCTTAATTCATGCTCTTCACAGCCTGTTCCATTTTAGTCCGAGACAGCAGTTTTCAAAAGCAGGCTGCGAGTCTAATTCTACTACGGCTTAGCAATATTCATCACAGTTTCGAAATTTTTGGGGAGACATTTTGGGCAGTCATGAAGTTCCCAAAAACTAAGCAATTTTAGTTTTTTTTCGCGTTTTCTTAGGCACATCACACATGGGACTTCTGAATCTATCTATGCAGCGAAGTTTATCAAGTGTTGAATATTTTCCACATCTCCTTATAAGGCTGCTGTGTTTTATTGTTCGTTTGCATGTAATTTGGCATATATATTAGCTCATTAAAATGAAGATATAGTAATAAATATCGTGGTTTCTAGATCATTGTAAAGGATATGAGGTTTCTGATGGAGCTAGCTTGTCTTAAAATTCATTATGATAGAGAAGAATTTGGTAGATGACAGATTTCTTGCAAATGATAAACACCAGCTAGTAACAGAATGGAAATCTATTGCAGAAACAGTTAAAATACCAAAAGGACCGCATAACGAACGGTCAAAAGGGATAAATCTCAGAATACGCTTGATAGACTGATTGGACTAATTTGTATGTAGTTATTGCCACACAAAGGATGTTGCTGCATTGGAAGTAACCTCTGAGTAACATTTAACTATACTGTAGCGGTATCTACATCGCCACATGCGAGCTATACGTCATGCTGACATCACGTAAATCCTGCATCGCGCAAGCAGAGTTTACCACGCGACTAGCATATATACAACGTCCCGACATCAACCGTCGGGCTCCGTCAGTTCATGAAGCGCATTTCCAAGCGCTTCTTCGACTCCGCGGCCTCACATCGCAACCCTCTGGTTGTCGAGGCTGCCAGATATGCCCCCTCCCGCATTAGTCGTACCCGCCGTCCAAGGCATGCCCTGACCGACCCCGATGACCCCATAACCCTCCTCCAGGAGAGCAGTAGGGCCACCAGTACAGTATACAAACACAGACCGCCATTGTTCCGACCTCGCCGCCGAGGTCCTACGCGACGCCCCCGACGTAATTGTCCCCCCCCCCCGACCCTTGCTCGACGACGCGCCAGCCCGCGCCGTAGCTGAGCCTGTAGTTTTAAATTCCCCAGTATAATAATAATATAATTTAGATCCAGCCTGTCCCATCTTGCTGCCCTCCCCTCAGTGACGCCCTAAGCCGAGGTTCGTACCCCACAGGGGGTGCCCTTAGCGTGCGGTCACCTAAATTTTAAGTATTGTTCGCCCCTGGCTGGAGGCTTTAAGTTAGTAGCTTAAGGCACCCACAGGTTTGCCCGGTTAAGTAGCCAGGACCTTAGTGGTCACAACTACGAGCTGCCAAATAGGAAAAAAAAAAAAAAAAAAACAACCGTCGGGCAGTTGCCCACCAGACACAACACCCTTCTGGTCGGAGGATCCTCCCTTTTCCATAGAGAAAATAACTTTAATTTCGGAAGTCGGTGCCTTTGGTTTTGTATTTGCGTTTTTGGGCACCGACTTCCGAAATTAAAGTAATTTTTCACGTATTTTTGTGTTTTTTTTGGAAGTCTGTTGTATTTTTTTGTAAAAAAGTTTTTATTATTTTTCACTTTTTAGTTGCGGTACCTGCGGTAACCACACAAACTCGTATACCACTACTTGATTATGTAAATAACAATGACAGGAAATTATCAAAACATCATCAATATAAACTAAATGGAAAAAATATGCAGTATTAAGGATAACTCAAAAACTACTGGTCAGAACTTGATCAAATTTAAACGGGACCACACGTGAGGCACCAGCTATCAAATAACAATCATCTAAATCGGTTCACCCAGAAAAAAGTTCTGAGCTAACAAACATACAAAAACAAAACAGTCGAATTGAGAACCTCCTCCTTTTTTGAAGTCGGTTAAAAGGTGACGGATAGGCAAGTGGTGGAAATTATTTTCCGTTACCATGGGACCTTCCTACATTTAATCCTCCCTCATCCATCAATTGTAAGACACGACAGGCGGAAACCATAACTGTTAAAAGTAGGACTTTCTCATGGTCTATCAGCTTCACTTTCATAAGTGATTAAGTTTATTACAATTTCCTTTTAAACTAGTCAGTGAGTCAAAGAAAAAAAACCCACGCATAATTTTGCCATCCCATCGTTCGGTGCCATCGTTATAAGACTACCGAATTACGATGAAGAAAACATAAAATAGAATAGAATAAGAATTTTTACATAGGGTGACACAATGGGCGGTCTTATCGCTGAAAGCGATCTTTTACAGACAACCTTTGGATGGATTCAAGGGAGAAGGAGAGATAATAATGCAGGTAGTCAGTGGTGTACCATTTACACATACAAGAAATACATACATACATAAGACATATACTTATAGACATATCTACATATAATATATATAATAATAAACATGAAACAAGAGTAAGGAAACTAAATGTAATGACAATGTTTTTGGAGAGAGGAAGTGTTTTTTAACCAGAATTTTAAAAGTGGACAAAGATTGAGCACGCCTTATCGACACGGGCAAGGCATTCCATAACCGTACTGCTTGAATTGTAAAAGACTTGTCATAAAAACTGGTGGAATGCATATCTAGTGTTAAGTTTTACGATGACCTCAGATATACAACATATTGTAAGCTTCTTCTTTTCTGGTCACGGGACGAACTAGTTTTGGTCATGACGTGGTATAAATATACAGGGAGGCAGGGACATCGACGTGCAACCTGTTACCATGGATCCCGACCACGATTCTGGACCCCCCTGCGTTGACATATTTCGTCAAATGCTGCTCAAATAGTCATTATTATTGCACGACTCATGATGCGAAGCATCAGAGAGTGCTTTACGATCGAAAAAAATTTTTCGCCTCGTTTTGGCGGCTATTTTTATTATTATAGCCTTGTTAGTTCACGGAATCAAGATATTTTGCATACTATTGTCGAGATAATTTAATGGAGATTAATTTCATACTGTTTAAAAATTGATTTACTGCAATAGAATTGGAAAAAAACACCAAAATAGGTCAAAAAAAAATCCTGTCCGTCATGTGTGAAACCCTGTACACTGCACCTGTACACTGTAACTTGTGATAAAATCCATTATTTGAGTTAATTTTTTTTTTTTAAATTCTAATCGACGATTGTAGGTCACTGAATGCGAATGATTAATTAATTCAGTGTCGTTTAATTGCAATTAATAAAAAACGAAAACTACAAGACTGTACATCTATATATATCCATGTAAAATTAACATGGATGGTGATATATCTATAGATATTATGTACATTTATTCCACCAGGAGCGCTTGTGCAGTACCTTCTTCTTACTACAGCTGTTTTTTCGGCAATTAATTTTGAACGGCTTAAGTTTTTTTTATATTTTTTTATATTTCATTATTAAATGAGCATTATGACTCGTGCACTTTTGGATTTTCCAAATTTTTTCTTGTTTATTTTCATATATTTTAACTAGAACAAGACATGTAATAATGTCCTTAACAATTTCTTTACCTGCACGAATAGGAGTTATAATTTATGGATGAATTCATAACTCAAGCTGTCAAAGATTAATTCTGATCATCACTCAAAGGTTAGACAGGCGATCATCCTACGCAGTCGCCAAGATTCTGCAAACTTGAATATAACAAAGGGTGTCGCAAATGTTGGTCGTCTACAGATTTTGATTTAATAAGAGGGGTACATATATGGTGACAATGGTCGATTCGAAAGCTGATGCGTTGCTTATATTTATTCGAACCTATAATAATTCTTATTTTGCGGTCGCTTAAAATAGTATTGAACACTAATATAGTTATAATGATTGCGCCTTTTTTGTGAACCTCAAATAATTACAATTTTGGGGTCTTACAAATATGAAAATGTCCAAGTAAGTGCAACCAACTTAGACATGGGCGATTGATCACAGTTCCAACCCAACCGAACCCGATCAAAAAAAAAAAAATTTAATTTTTTTGATCCGGTTTGTAAAATCCTCATGGATGTCCTCCGCCTTGGGGGAGGAGGGGTCTGTCAGACTCTTACTGACTAAAAACCATACCGGTGTTCCATCTCACACCTGGGCCGGGGGTCGTGGGAACGTTCGATTATTCCGCAACCCCCGACTGGTGCCGGACCGCCTCTGCAGGCCCCGTCAGGTCGAGCGGGGGGAGTGAGGTGTTTGACTGCCCCCGCGACGTCGAAGAGGGGCGCGCGTGGAACATTACGCGCCGCCACCTCGGGTCCTGATGTATGGGGGCCACGAACATTGGTTGAGGTACCCTAGCTTAGTTACTGTGACAAAATGTGGAAAAAGGAGAGAAATTTTAAAAGAGGCTCAAGTATTATAAAAAGCGCGCATCATTAGAAGCGCAAACGAGTTTTTAGAGGGTCATTAATTTTAAAAAAAACTTTCGTTGTAACGTAAATATTTTTTTAGAGGATCAGTTATATAATTCCCTAATTATGTTGCTTATGCAAATTGCAGTTAGTTACTGATAACTAAATGCATATTCGCATTTCGCTGCTTTTTTGCTGTTCTTGTACTAAAACAAGAACAGATTTAGGTGTATGTCTTAAGTAAGGGTCACTTATTCCTAAAAGTCTTTAACTTGTGATGTAAAGGATTTTGCCCAAACACAATTTTAGTGAAGGTATTATTTATAAAAATTAAGTATCTAAGCTTCGATATCTTTTATTCAACCCAAGAATGTTTTAGTTGGACGCACCGGCCCCTGGTGACGGAATCGCGAAATAATCAAAACAGTGAAGTGAATGGATTTCTTTGCGACCAACTTCTAAGAATAAGAACTAACTGGGTTACATACACTACCCTTCTGAAAGGGAAAGAATGTTAACACTATGTACACGTGTAAAATATCAAACATTTTAAACGTTGATATTATCTCATTCAGCTGTCCACTGGCCGCATGCTACCAGGGGAGCATAAACCGCAGGTGTACAAACTGCCCTTTATGTAAAAATAATAATTTTATCATAAGGTCAACTGTTAGCTGCGGAGAGTCGGTGGTTTATAAGGACACTAGCTTATGCCCGCGGCTTCGCCCGCGTGGAGGTCAGAAATTATACCACGGGAACGTACTACCGGGATAAAAAGTATCTTACATGTTAATCCAGGTTATAAACAATCTGTGTTCCAAATTCCATCGAAGTCCGTTTAGTAGTTTTTGCGTGAAGTAACAAACATCCATCCATCCATCCATCCGTCCATCCATCCTCACAAACTTTCACATTTATAATATTAATACAATTAACCAATTTATCATAAGGTCAACTGTTACTTGCGAAGAGTTGATGGTTTATAAGGATATTTTCGTGATACAACTCAAGGTATTTTGTGGATATGATTTATTAAATGAGATGGGACAGACAGGTAGCATTTTGGTTTCTCTGTAGGGTAATAAAGTGCAGCTGCTTTGAGCATGTTATTCAAAATATTGATGGTGTTAATTGGACTGTAAGTAATTATAATGTAGCGGCATCTATATTGCTGCATGCGAGCTACGCGTCACACTGACGTCACGCAAAATCCTGCATCGCGCAAGCAGAGTTTACCGCGCAACTAGCATATATATTATACAACGTCCCGACATCTAACGTCGGGCAGTTGCCCACCAGACACGACACCCGTCTGGTCGGCGGATCCTACCTTTTCCACAGAGTATGAGCGAACTTTACACCCTGTTTCGCATACCTCTATAATAGCAAATAAAATTTTAATCGACGGAGCACGTTCCTGGCTGAATCGACTTACCCCTGCAAAACTAACAAGAAAGAGATTTACTATAATGCATGGCGAAGCAAAGAAAGTGGTTTTCAGAACTAAGTATTTAAGAATAACAACGTAGATATATGACCTCAACGCAGAAATGCCACTGCATCCTAGAACGCAAATGTTTACGTCACGCATTTTTTAATTTAATTATTTAATTACTTTATTAATACCTAACTAACTCATATTTACAATTTGCACATACAAGTTATCGGTCGATAAACTTTGAAAATTGTGGCTGTTGAGAGACATGAAACCAGACCATGGTGTAGTAAAAATAATAGCCCGAAGATGGTAGCGATATTAGTCCATTCGTTTAAGTATCGCGACAGGTAGAGGTTATCTATTTTAAAGCACCTTCTAATACCTCTAAACCACTAATACCTGAACTATTTAAAATAATAATATGTTTGCACACGACTGTACTGTAGTTTAATTATTCAAAGTGCATGTGCATAAAGTGTTATTGTGCAAATATTTTACGACGCGATCAGAATGTCTTGTTTAATTGTATCCAGAATAATTTATAACCTCTACATAAACGGTAAACGTGTTATAGTTGTTTCATAAAGTTTGTTTACGTGCTTGGATTGGGTCTGGGATTAAACCCGTACTAAGTTGGTAGAACATTTTGTAGGTACTGTAAACTTTTGAGTTTATAACACACTTGATACACACTTAATTATTTTACTGGCAGCACTGAGTCAGAAGTTCCGTTGGTTTAGTGGGGGTAATAAGTTAAGGTTAATTAACGTTAAAAAACGTTATTTAACGATCCTTCAAGTTCTGGTTGTTTCTAAAGTACTATAAAGTTGTCACATTTTCATGAAGTACAATTTCGTGTTATTAATGAAGTGGTTATGTGCAACTTTGCAACGTACATATTGGATAGTCGTTCTGGGTATTTGAAAGCTCGAAAGTCTGACAAACCAGTCTTACCAAGGAGTATCGTGTTATCCAGTGATTGGGTTGTGGACGTCAAATAGGTAGACGCTCTATGAAAAATACTGGTATTCAGCATGGTATAATAATATACTTCGCCAGGTATACTCGTAGCACTCCGGTCACGGGGGTGACACAAGTCTACGTCATCTCCGCTGTGTTACCAGTAGTGTGTAATAATAACTCCTCAATCGCCTTTATTACCTGTGCGACTCCGATAAAACAAATAGCTTTTAACTAACAATTACGTTGGTATATGTTTAAATTGAATTGCTTCGTTTGATTAGAAAAATGAAACGACAATTTAATTGGTTTATATATTTTTTAACAGAATGGTGACTAAAAATGTTTCCATATTTCGTGTTTTGTTGCAATAAAGTGGCAACTGGATAGTGACGTATGCATGTGTCACTCCCGGAATGCCAGACCTTGTTTTTTTAGACTATGGTATTCAGCTGCATCCGGTCAGACCGGAAGCTGACCCCAACCTAGTTGGGTCTAAGCTAGGGCTATGATGGTTACGCGCCACTTCGTTGATTCCTTGTTCCACGATCAACACTTCTAATTTGCTAATAAGCTGGTCTATAATTAATTATTATGTTAGCATATAATTATAATGCTAATATAAAAATTAAAAACAAATTAAATTGACTAATGTCTATAAATGTTCCCACTGCTGGGACTCAGGCCTCCTCTCTTTTTTTATTTTGGGTGGGAAATCATCAAATGACCTCTCCCGCTCCGGGCGGAGCGGAAGGGCGTGTCAGACTCTTACTGACTAAAACCCACCCGTGTTCCTTCAGTAGGCTGTGCGCCAGGGCCACGTTAACTCTTTCGAACAATCCGCGACCAGGCTCTCTCTTTCTCTCTCTGGGAGAGGGAGTGGGCCGTAAACCACTACGAGGGCCCAGTGCGGGTTGGTAGATGTCACATGTCTTGGAATTTTTGGTTCTAGGACATGCCGGTTTCCTCACGATGTTTTCCTTCACCGTTTTGAGAGCAGTGGTGATGGAATTATTTACACAAATTAAAGCGCCATTTTTTATGTTATTAGATGGGAAATGGTAAACAAGCCCAGGCAAGGCCCACCTGATGGGGATTTACACTAGGTCGATTTTCGCCGTCGGTTACCAAATCGTCTCACAAGACGATTCGCCACCTCATTACACAGGTCGATAAAAGTCGCAGGTGACTACTTCATTTTGCATCAAAATGTCGACCTTCATGCGGCGGGTGATCACCTGCGACTGCGAGTGAGCATTTTCACGGTTGATTTTAGCCACCCGCCGCATGCGACCGGTCGCCGCATGACAAAAGTCGAATCCTTTGGAAATTGCGATTCTGGTCACTTACGGCCTAGCCGAATTGCCATTTAGACGTGCGAATATAGTTACCTGTGTAAAGCCCGCATTAAGGCTTCCGCAGAAAGGTTCAAATTGTCATTGAAATTGTCAAATGCAAATGTTTTGTGTGTTTATTGTCAATCGCTTCAATGGCATTTGTAGACGATCAATTTGCGCAATGTGTATCAATCACTTAAAAATTGACAATTGCAATTGATCTTTTCGGGGACCCTTTACATTGGGCGCTGCCGTAAATAGCGAGTTTTCACTCCAAAAATATAAGTTATTTCAAACTCTAAGGCTGCGTCTCCACCAGAGATGTGCGAAGATTCGTAGCGAAAAACTAACCAGTAACAGCGCTAGCTTAGCTCAAACCATGAAAATGAAGCGATGTTATTGGATAATTTCACACATCATCCCTCGCTGCGCATCCTCACACATCTTTGGTGGAAACGCAGCCTTAGTTTGATGTCAGCATGCGTAAATTACGGCTATGTGATGGGTCTTGTTAAACCCTGTATGAAAACTAAAGCTACAAATAGAGAACAAGTTTTCATAGAAATTGTTCTACTAGAGTCACGTCGCGCCTGTTTGCGGGATCAGCCTTTATGGTGGTTACTGCTGCTATAAATATTTGCCATAGACATCGCGGATTTGTTTCCATCCCAGAGACAAACGACATTTTGGTAGTCCAATGTCTTGTTCAAGGGACTCAATTTGTTTTTTGGAAGAGCATTATATGTTTCGTTCATTGAATTGCTGTGAGGTTGAGAAGAAAAGTGTCCTATCAATAAGCCCGAAAGTGACAGTAAATAAGTGACTGGACATTAAATAAAAGGTAAAAAAAATGTTGTACTACCGTTATTCAATGAGGCACCTAACTAAATGTAAGTAATTAGGGCTGTCCGCAAAATTATGCAAATAAGTATCAACTTATGTGCATACTTCTTCGAACAAAATAGAATGAATAAAAACCGGCTAAGTGCGAGTCGGACTCGCGCACGAAGGGTTAAAAAAACGGCAAAAAAACACGTTTATTGTATGGGAGACCCCTTAAATATTTATTTTATTCTGTTTTTTTGTATTTGTTGTTATAGCGGCAAAAGAAATATATCATCTGTGAAAATTTCAACTCTCTAACTATTACGGTTCATGTGATAAAGCCTAGAGACAGACGGACAGACAGCCGGACGGACAGCGGAGTCTTTGTAATAGGCTCCCGTTTTACCCTTTGGGTACGGAACCCTAAAAGTAGTATGAAATCTTCTGATTTAAAGTATTGCATAAGATTTCATACTATTTTCAACAGGTAACAAATATGCCACCGTCCGCCGTCGTATCTGTCCGTGGGTTTAAGTAGAAGTCAGTAGTTAGTAATAAGTGAATTTAAAAAGATAATCTATTTATCTATTTAGTTTGTTATGTTGCACTACTGGGCAGAGGCCTTATATCTCTCCTTTTTCCAAAGGATGCTAAGATTCAATTGTTAAGTCTCGATATCCAGTTCTAACGGAGATGAGATATGAATAAGTTCATATTACTGTACAGTACAGTAACTGTGAGAATTTATACATTTATACATATATACGTTTATTTATTTTAGCATTATGTATTTATTTAAGTATATGTTATTGTTATTTATTTTTGTATTATATGTAAGTATATTTAATATTCTAGTTTAAGACGTCACCAATCAAATTCTTCTCTTCTTGTTTTCACACACTATTGTCTACATTTCTTTTTCATTTCTCCTTTCGCAGGTCTGCTGGAAGAAATTTCTTAAGAAATAAGCAGTACCTTTGTACTCAATACTAATATGCCGATCTGTATCTATTTTACTGTGTGTACATAAATAATAAAAATAATAAAAAATATTAAATGCGCAAAGCGCCACTGCCGGCGAGTTACGAGCAGAGCTGTATAGTCACCTACATTTAGGCCGTATTCGTATTGTTCGAGTTACATGTAATAGGGGACGAGCAAATTACCATAAACCGGGCACAAATCTAGCCTCAAGGCTGTTAATGGGAAATAATACTTAACGAAAACCCCAATAACATTTAACTCGACCTGAAAATCGCGCTCAGGACCCACCGAGGACTGGAAATATCAAGTGGTTATCAAAATATTAATTCAAATTGCCAATAATTACCGAAAACTTCTTCACAACTTCGCCATCCGTAACATTATTCAGTAATCACACTTTTCTCGACCTAAGAATCAAACCCAGGAGCTGTCCACCCTAGCTTGGAAAAATTGACCAATAATTACCGCAACTTCTTTGCAACTTCTTTGCAACTTCGCCAGCCCTAAACACCTAAGATCAGGTTGCCTACGTAGGCAGCACAGACACCCACAAAAACATGACGGTCCGTCTATATATAATTTTTTTCGTCACCAATCGGTCACTCGACTGACCTTAAATGGTGACGAGATTAGCGTCTGAGGCAAAAAGTTTACAACTTGAATGGGAGTAACGGTGTATTGTACTTGCGGTAGGTAACAGTTTATTGAATGGATGCTGTTATAGTTTTTGAAGGCATACATTTCTTACTTCTTATGGTAAGTTCTTAAGGGAGATGCGCCAAGGTAGCCCGCGAAATTCAAATCTTCTTACGTTTTTTGCAATTTGCAGGTAAGTATCAGATTGTATGGTGACCTGATTCGCGGCCGTATCAAATATTTATTTATAGAATTATAACCATAAAAATCATCAATACATCCCTCTAAGTTCATAATGACTATTTCATGAAATCATGACATTTGAGGCCAATTCTAACTTAAGGAGTTGTATTGCTGATTGTAATGATTATAATTCAGTAAAGCCATATTTGTTACGGCCGCAAATCATATTTTAATCAACATACAACCTGACAGTGACCTGAAAATTGCAAAAAACGGAAGTATTTTTGTATTTCGCGGTATTCCACTCAGAGCACTGATTTCAACAGCACTTGACCGAATCGCACCTGAGCACTTCCATGCACTAACTCAACAAAAGAGCAAAAGAGTGGAACTCTCAACCTGCGCCTGTGTTTCCGACCGCATACAACCCAAATCTCTTCAAAGTGAGAGTGAACAGGCTTCTTCTGGGTAAGCTCACTCCATCGTCGACTTTGTCTCTGTCAACTCTGACCTAGACTAGAGTCAAGAGCAAACCAATCTAAAAAAAAAAAAAACGCACTGAATCAAAATTTTGTAACGTGCGGTTCGGTGGAACAGTCTGGAAAATGATTATTTGACATACCTTTGAAGCGCTAAGGACGGCCACTTTTTTTTAAGGTAATAGCTTTGAAAAAGAAAAATATTAGAAAATTGTCAATCAAATAATAATCTAATAATTGTTATACATGATATGATCATAGCAGTGATGGCCCAGTGGAAAATATTCGAAGACATGTGACATCCACCATCCGTGGATTATGACCCCCTCCGTAATACAGAGAGGAGGCCTGTGTTCCAGCACCAGGAACATTATAGGTAAATTATTATTGAGTGGATTGTTTCTGGCATGTTTTTTCAAACACATACCTAGCCAGAGTTCAGCTCAGTGACATATTGATTGCGAGAAATATACGCAAAACTGGTTTCTTACTGCAATTTTCACAAATTAACTTCCTAACTGCGATAGGCACCTACAAATTAGCATTGTGACTTCGATAGGCACCTATTTTACTTCACCGAAATGTAAAAAAAAAATATTTACGACCACTCTAGCTAACCACAGTAAATGACACAATTATGAGCTCATTTGAATCGATACCACGATGACATCAGTCGGGCATCAAACCTGCATATTTGGCAATACGCTCGCCCCCACTGCGCCCACGGTCAGTAAATAACTTCACGGTTAGTCGTTAAGGGCATGCGTAGATAGGAAGGACAGATTGTAGGTAAACATGTTACATCATCTGGTACTTAAACGTTATTGTGAATGAAATGAGATATTATGTAATGAATGGAGTTGAATGAAGGTAGCGTAGCGTTATTTCCTGGTATAGTTGTAAGAAACCATAGCTTATACAGTATAGCAGGTCAAAAAGGGATAATACTTCCCTTCCACATATAACCCGTCAGCCTTCAAAGCAAGAGGTAAAAAGAACAGGCATTTTATGGGCACGCTCGTTCCATCAGTGCTGGCGTTAGGGTAGCGCATGGCTGGGCGACCGCCCAGCGTGCCTGAGGTGAAGAGGCGCCGAAAGCTGTGACTAGACGCCCCTTCATCTCTGGCGCCTGCAGAGTACTTTTGTTTTAGTTCGCGTTTGGACCTAGAGAGCCAAAAAAAATGTTAAGATCTCTTCACTTGCTCTTGTTTCCGACAATCTCTGAATTCTCAAGTTTTCTGCATAAGCCGACAGAGTAACTCCTATATCTTTATGAATGGACATAAGAAAACCTAGGCGGAGTGCTGAAAATTTTCGCCCCTCTTCTTTAAAGGTATGGCTTCCGCACTTAGTCCTTTATGTGGACCATTGTGCGTCTTCGCCCCTCTCTACTCTCCAAGCGGGGAGAGGGGCGCCGCCGAAATTTCGCTCAGGGTGCCTGTAATGTTAAAACCAGCACTGCGTTCCATCGTAGATTACATCCATCGCTTTCCATCAGACGAGATCAAGGTCAAGAGCAGATCAAATACTGAATTAAAAAACATGTTCCATACAAAAGTGCAATATTAAGACGATCAAAATGTATGGAAAAGCAGTTTTTTTTTTCATAATATAGAGTTGGTTCCTTCGAGCTTCGTTATAGTAGTCGTAGTAGTTGGACCTCACTGCGTTATTAAGGTATTTCTTTTCTTTTAGAAAATAATTTGTGCGGTTAGCTTACCTACTTGACTAAGATAAGACTGCTATAATATTTAAGTGAGAAACGATAGTAAAATAATAATGAGAGAGAGACCAAGCTAATTAAATATAATTTCTAATTCTCGATTCCCGACTCGTTAGTATCATCACGTAAAACTTGTCAGTCCTATAATAAAAGCAATTTATTAAAACCGGTCTAGTACATATTAGATAAGCTATTAGGGATCCCTAGGTATAATGTCCACCAACATAACTGCCAACTACATTATATGTGTATCAAATAATATTTTTAATTTTTAAGAAAAGAAGTAGCAGACAAAGTAGTAAAAGTTTGTTTAAGGTCACAGTGACGAATTTATTTGCTGTTGCAATTTGACTTATTTCTTGTACCTGTTTAAATACTAAATGATTGACTTTATATCGGCATGTACAACGCCACATGCGAGCTACCCGTCACACTGACATCCAAATCCTGCATCGCGCAAGCAGAGTTTACCGCGCAACTAGCAATACAACGTCGCGACATCAATCGTCGGGCAGTTGCTCACCAGATACGACACCAGTCTGATAGGAGGATCCTCCCTTTTTTATGGAGGTATGAGAGAACTTTACACCCTGTTCCTCATGCCTCTATACTGGTGACCCCGAACATAAACTTCAGCGGAGCCTTCGTGCAACTACATCAGCGTGACGTCATAATCTTCCTTCTTCCTTCAAGCCTTCGAGCGACGAGTCACATAGCTAGCCAGCACCCATATCTTCAACGGGTATCCTGACCAGCAGTACGCAGCGCGAGCGCATACCTGATCATCACCCTCAGCTTCATCAGCAATCTTGGTTCTTACCTCTATAACTTTTTAAGATCCATTAAATTATTTTGTTCAGAATAAATGTCTAAGAGATTAATTTACTTATAAATTATATTTTTGTAAAGGCATTGTTACAATGTTTAGTTTAAAAGTATTTGTTTTGTACAGTTTATTTTATCTGTTTCAATATTCATGTCAGAGCGAATTTCACCAAACTTTTATACCGAGAATACTTAAGTGTTATCCTGTGAAAAAAAATTGAATTTTTGCCAGTGTTTCCATGCTAGAACTGTCACTGTCAGTGTCAAAGATATCTAACTTCGGTAAAATCAGCCCCTATATAGGTAGTGAGGGTAGACAACTGACATTTGAAATGTTATAAAAGATCATGTAACGTCGTGTAAAATAAAATTAATTTTGTAAAAAAATAAAAAATTGTTTGCTTCATCCGTATCTACGTATCTGCGGCGTCCTCGAAAAATCTATGTAGCACGTGCTGGTATGTCCCTTGTAAACACTTGCATAAGGGAAAATCTTACATTTCTCAAAGCAGCTAAGTAGGTTCAGTCCGAGAAATTAATTGGACAACAAACTGACTACAATCTTAAGTTGTCCTTACAATCAAATGAAATGGCTACCTATACCTAATACGGCAAAATGACGTCTGTTGACAGTTTGCTTGGCAGTTAATATCTACTCCTAGCTATACTGAGGTGCAGAGTTGCCAGGGGCTTGCCCAGAGTCGCCAAAAATATTTAAAACCTACATGGGTTTTCAAACTAGACGAAACTGAATCCCTGAAAACCTGGAATTCTAACACATGTATTCATGTTTTATTTAATTTACCTACGGAACTCCTGACAATGGTCCATTATAACTTGGCAGCCATTAGTAATTTATATGTTAACTAGTTTGAGAGTAATTTGGCGAATGGCGGGTGATACTAATATGGTCTACTGTGGTTGATGGCGTTAACCTTGATACAGAACTTGGTTCAATAGCTCTTGTTGATGTTCACAATGTTTGATAAGGAAATATGGCATGTTTTTGGTTACCATGTGAAAAAGTCACTGAATGGTCACTAAAAGAAGATCATGAGTCATATTGATGTTACTTCCACGACAACGCTTTATTACAACTAAGGCTCCAACAAAGAGGCGCGACGCGACAGCGCGACACAAAGGCACCGCTCGTCGCGCGACTCACGGTGCCTTTGTGTCACGCTGTCGCGTCGCACCCATGGTATAATAATATACTTCGCCAGGTATAGCACTCCGGTCACGGGGGTGACAAGTCTACGTCATCACGGCTGTGTTACCAGTAGTGTGTAATAATAACTCCCCAATCGCCTTTATTACCTGTGGAATCCGATAAAACAAAGAGGTCTTAACTAACAATTACGTTGGTATATGTTTAAATTGAATTGTTTCGTTTTATTAGAAAAATGAAACGACAATTTAAAGGATTTATATAATTATGTTACGGCTAAAGGTACCCGAACATAAACTTAAGATTAGCCGGCTTAACACCTGTTAATGTTAGTTTCTTCTATCTTTATATTAATGTTATTGTACGAAACGGCTAAAAATTTATCTAGTAACTGATTACCACCTGCGCTAAGATAGGTCGACGGAGCCCCGCCTGGCGGGGCTCCTATTTCTGGGTAGTTTAAAAAGAAATAACCACGAAGGCTAACCTATCCGAGTCGGGGTACTCTGAGTCGGGTTGTTAACCATAAGACGCAAACTAACATGATATCGAACTTTAGCTGCTTCTCGAAGATAAACCTAAGTTTAGCCGGCTAATCTTAAGTTTATGTTCACACCTACCTTTAGCCGTAACATATATATTTTAACAGAATGGTGACTATTTTTTTTCCACAATTCGTGTTTTGTTGCAATAAAGTGGCAACTGGATAGTGACGTAAGCATTTGTGTCGCTTCCGGAATGCCAGACCTTGATTTTTAGACTATGGTCGCGCCATTGAGCACGAGCCTTAACGCATTGCCGAAAATCTGCCTCGGTACAAATCACGGGGGAGAGAAAGAAGTTATACAAACCTTGCTGAATAGCTTTTATCTTTGCCATTTACTAGTTAAAAAGAAGTCGATTTCCTATTTTAATTCAATAATAATCACGTCGACTATACAGTTTTGTCTTGTCTTTAATTAGATCCAATCTTTCTCAAGGCATGTCGGAAACAGTGAATTTTACAAGAGGATGTTATTAACGTCTGCTAGAAAGACCATGTGTGTTAGCCTTTACCCAAAGCATAATGATAACACAGAAGGAGGATTTAAATACAATTATATCGGCCTTGACTTCGTTCCTAGCTGCACGCAAGATTAATTTTTTCTACAATAGTTATGGACTTATGGTAATTGTATTCCTCGTTAGACAACTCCAGAACCTTGGCTTGACACAGATCGTTTCAAATCCCAAATGACTACCCATTACGAGTCATAAGCATGATATAACATGGGATTTACATTTTTGGCCAGCAAGTCGCAAAATAAAGACATAAACTTCGACTGTCGCCCATATTCTAGAACGATGCTTATGCAAGCATCTCGACAGATTTTACCATCAATAGTTAGGTCCACACCGGACGATCCAGTGCGCTCCGATCGGGCGCGGCAGGACCAATGCGTGGTCGGTGTGGAGGTGCCGCGCGCGATCGGAGCGCACTGGATCGTCCAGTGTGGACCCAGCTAATCAACTCATCCTATCACAGCCCACTGCTGGACATAGCACTCTCCCAAGTCACCTCCACAACTGTTCCGTTCTTATTCAAGCCGCCTATTTAAGGGTTGTCAGTCAGTTTTGCCGAGTGGCGTAAGCTTACCTATGCACGATCTCCACTGTAGGATTTCTCGGTTAAGCTAGTTTTATTTTAAATCAACATTCATACTTTTAGTAGGTACTTACCAGTCTAAAAAACGGGCCTAAATCTCTTCCTTAAATGCAGTTTTGCGAGCCAAGTTCGCATAACGAACAGCACCTTGCCCCATCCACAGTATGTTTAAACTTCAAAGCGCGCGAAAGTCAATAAAATCAATCAGCTGGCAACATTAGCGTCGTCATATTTCGCCGGGACAGCGAATAAAACGGACTCGACGAGTGTGCGAGACATATGGCACTGGCAACACAGATTTATTGAAGAATTTCAACTGCTATTGGAAGGAGTCATTAGTGTTAAGGTTTAATTTGAATTTGTAATTAATTTAGATACGTTTTGATTGAAAGGAGTTGATGTTTGTTCAGTCTGAAATGTATTATTTCAAACTTAATAAATATCAGCTTCTATTTAGTTTCTTTTTTATATTATACATATTAATATTATTATTAAAAGTCTAGTCTAACTTCTATATTATGTAAATGTTATAATTTCCGAAATAAAAATTTCAGTCGTATTTTGTAAATAAAAACTTATCGATAACATTGCATAGCGAATTTATCCATTGTTATAGAAAAACCTTTATGATAAAAGCAGAATGAAAGAATATTTTTTTGCGTTGAAAACATTCCACATACAAATCTGTCAAAAACAAATGTCAAAAGTCAGGTCAAAGGTTTTTTATAGATTTTAATTATAATAATATTCTTTATTTATTATTAGTTTTTAGTCTACACAAATTTAGTATACACAAATTCTAATATAAAAAATGGCGCGATACGACAGGGCTATAACAGTATTCTCCCCAGACGGTCAGCTTCTCCAAGTGCAGTACGCCCAAGAGGCAGTAAAGAGGGGTTCCCCAGTAGTAGGTATAAGAGGGCCTGACGTCATAGTTCTAGCAGTAATGAGAAAGACAGTAGAACTTCTTCAGGACGAGAGAACGGAGATGAAGATCGAGTCGTTAGATGACCATGTTGTGCTGGCTTTTGCTGGTTTGAGGGCTGATGCAAGGGTGCTGGTTTCTAGGTATTGACATTTCATTCTTCTAAAGCGTAAGCTGATATTCTAACTGTGCAGAGATATTTTATACGAGTTACAGTGTAGACAGAAGATCCTTGGTATATTTTATACTAGATACAGTTTAGACAGAAGATCCTTAGGATATTTTAAACTTGATACTGTGTAGACAGAAGAACCTTGCTATATTCTATGCTAGTTACAGTGTAGACAGAAGATCCTTGGTATATATTATACTAGATACAGTGTAGACAGAAGATCCTTAGGATATTTTAAACTTGATACTGTGTAGACAGAAGAACCTTGCTATATTCTATGCTAGTTACAGTGTAGACAGAAGATCCTTGGTATATTTTATACTAGATACAGTGTAGACAGAAGATCCTTAGTATATTTTATACTAGTTACAATGTAGACAGTAGTTCCTTGGTATGATAGGGACTGGTATCAGTTTTTTTAACCTATTACTACTACATAGGATTTCATAGTGCCCCGGACGCGTTGGGCGATGGTTATTTGATCGAAAGTCTGCCGTTATCATGACTATAGTCAAATAGGAAATCAATAGGAAACCTTTCAAGATGCTAGCAATCACTATTACACTGTCCGTGAAGTGGACACAACAGCTAAACAAATTATTTTGTGACCACGGTATAAGGAATGAGTAAATCTTGTTTTCCATTTCCAGGGCTCAAATAGAATGTCAATCACATCGTCTAACAGTAGAAGACCCTGTCTCCCTAGAGTACATAACGCGGTACATAGCTGAGATGAAACAGAACTACACTCAGAGCAATGGAAGAAGGCCATTCGGCATCTCCTGTCTGATAGGAGGCTTTGATTATGATGGGAATCCCCATCTGTTCCAGACTGAACCTTCTGGGATTTATTACGAGTGGAAGGTTTGTTGAACTTGCTGTAGTTACAGAGCAATAGAAAGTAATTTTGAACTGGTATAAACTTGGTATTAGAACAAAAAAAAGTCCATTTACCAGGTTTGAAAAGATTTTATTTAAAAGCAGCGTTATTAAACAGTGGATATCAATCACTTAATACAATAAATTGATAAACCCTCGGAATTTTATCGGCTCATTGCGTTGCTATGACCTCTATATTCCATAATGGTCAACCGCAAATAGGAATAGCATTATCAAAGCCATAACAGTTAAACATTAAAAAGGAGGACTTAGGGTGTTCAGAAAGTCAAAAATTTAAAGGGCTTATGAAGTAACACAACCATTATGAAGTAGTACTTCATAATGGCTGCACAGTTTAATAAAATAGTACATTTGTCATTCGTCAGGCGGCTACAACAGGCAAATACGACAAGACGGCGCGTGAGTTTCTAGAGAAACACTATGATGAAGGCGTCGTGAAAACTGATCAGGGAGCCATCAAGTTAGCGATCAGGGCAATATTGGAGGTCGTGCAATCTGGCCAGAGGAACTTGGACGTAAGTAATTTTAATATACGATACTAAAGAGCTGAAGGTCAGCTATTCCCCTATGTCAGGGGTGATTTTGGAAAATGTGTTGCTTAATTTCAATTAGACCATCAACAGGCACTTTTGAAAGTTAAGAATTATAAAGAAAAGACATGAGAATTGCAATTTAAAAAAAACATGTTTGCATTGGACTTCTCCATATGAAACTACTTCATTCTCCAATGGAAAACGGAGCGACGTCACCATTAAAATTTCTGAGGAACAGCGTTTTTTTTTTTAATTGTCTGTGGAAATACACGTTTAACTTTGACAAACGAGTAATGCTTTTCCTATTTAAATCCTTCCGTTCATACCTATTCATTTTCACCCTATTTCTTCGTATTTTCTCCTTACCATAGTATTTAATAGCTAAACTGGACCTCAAGTCAATAAAAAGCATTTCTTGTCCACTATAAATCTGCAAGCTCGTTACTATCGTCGTTAATTCTAACTACATGAATATAGCTAGTGATTACTGGAACTGCAATTAAATAAGCTTTTAAACAATTCAATGGCAAATGATTTTCTCCGCGAGTTTCATTTTGTGAATGTGGTTTCCATTTATGGGGCAATGTGGGACCTTTGGTCGTAGGTTAAGGGTTTTTAAGGACATTTAGCAGTTATCTTGCTTTGTGTTAAAGCTGAAAGCAGTTTCAAGTCCGGTCAGTGTAGTTTTACTAACGGAGTTAACTATATCTATGGTTAGCGTTCGAGGGGTAAACGATATCACGTTATCGCATAAGCAAAGCAGTGCTAAAATTGAAGGAGGGTTGTTGATGGCAATGTTTTCTCCTTCACATACACACAAAAGTTCCCATTATGGGAATAAACCGCTTCCCTTAAGCAAAGGGTGACAAAAAAACTTTTTTACAAAAAAACAACCGACTTCTAAAAAAAAACACTAAAAGACGTGAAAAATAACTTTAATTTCGGAAGTCGGTGCCTTTGGTTTTTTTATTTTCGTGTTTGGCCACCGACTTCCGAAATTAAAGTTATTTTTCACGTCTTTTAGTGTTTTTTTTTAGAAGTCGGTTGTTTTTTTGTAAAAAAGTTTTTATTTTTCACTTTTTAGTTGCGGTACCTACCCCACACAATTTCGTATACCACTACTTGGTGTGTAAATAACAGTGATAGGAAATTATTAGCACATCATCCATATAAACTAAGTGGAAAAAATATGCAGTATTAAGGATAACTCAAAAACTACTGGTCAGACCTTGATCAAATTTAAATGGGACCACATGTGAAGCACCACCTATCAAATAAAAAAAGAATCATCCAAATCGGTTCACCCAGAAAAAAGTTATGAGCTAACACACATAAAAAAAAAAAAAAAAAACATACAGACGAATTGAGAACCTCCTCCTTTTTGTGAAGTCGGTTAATAAGGCCAGTTCTTACTGATTGCTCTTTACCAATGAGAGATTTGTCCCTTAAGCTCCTCCCATACGAATTGGGAAACGCGTTTCAACATGGAGTTAAAAGTTAATATGTATGATGTTGGGGCTTTCGTTAGAATATTATCTACACCTAATTCGGGAGAAGCGAAACTGATTTATGAAATGGTTGCTGCATAAATATCTCCCTCGCTTACGCAATAAGTAATATATTTATATGAATAATATAATAATTACGTCTAACAATTACTTAGTTAGATTAGGGTATGATGAGGCTGACGTACCTTTTTTGTAAGGTAAAAGCCTCTAAATAAATAATGATTTTTAAAAAAATAAAAAAACATGGCGCTTTTAAAGCTACGGCAAAAGTGCACGCGCCACGAAATCAAAGTTTACTAAAAATTGTTAAAGAAATCGAATCATTCTTGTAGTTGATTTCTTTAACACTGTGTTAATTTACAGAGAGACATGCTAGTCTATGTCTCTCTCTAAATAAACACAGTGTAGCCTCTCTATAAAGTTTCGTCCATATCTTTTTAGGTGGCGGTCATAAAAAGGGGCACGCCTGTAACAATGTTGGACCAGTCAGCCGTAGTGAGCATAATGAAAGAGATCGACAGGGAGAAAGAAGCTGATAAGAAAAAAAAATAGAAGAAATTATCAAGGAGGTTTTACTAGTTTGTGAAGTCATAAAGGATGCGTAAAGTGCTACCAGGATCTTTTGGCTCCTGAGTGACATTGATAGGGGGACGTTGTTGGTAAACATTTGTGAAATTGGCCACAAAAAATTGTATTGACAAACAAGATGGCGGCATTAGTTTCTATTTTCGCCACGCGCCAACAGAATCGCTAAGGCTCCCACAAACAGGCGCGACGCGACAGCACGACACAAAGGCGCCGCTCGTCGCGCGGCACGAGGTGCCTTTGTGTCACGCTGTCGCGTCGCGCCAGTGTGCACGAGCCTTTATACGTGTGCTATTCAAGTTATGACGCCTCGTGAATTAGTACTGTCGGTTGTTTTTGTTAGGAGTTTATAGGTTTTGAAATATACTTTACGTGTTAATTATTCTTTTATTTTAATTATTTGTCTGTTGCTGTTTTGATTTTTCCTTTCCCAGGTCAGATATATTTGGTTTTTCAGTCAAGAATTTCTTAGTATTCGCCCGAAGTCCGGATATGTGCCCGCACTGCTCGCTTGATGGCAATAGACTCGCCTACACCACATGGGATCTTTGCACTATGGATATCTAGTATCTACACTTTTGCCTAACCCTTCGGGGAAAAAAAGGCGTGACCGCGTGATGTTATGTTATTATTTGTTTATATACTAGTAAGTCCATAGCGTTATGATTACTTATGATCAGAGATCGGATATTCGGATGCATATTCACCTAAAGTTAAGATGTTGGCTAATATGGAATGCGCTTTTGTATCGAAAATCTATAACTTTAACTAACACACACCACCCCTCCTCTTACACCGTACATACACATATTTGCATCGGTGGATAAACAATAATTTTAAATAAATATGCATCTGCATCGTTATGCAATCCAAGAATCGCGGGTTTTTTTTTTTAATAAATATTTTTTTAGGATTCGCTTCCATACTTTCATAGTAAAAAAATAGCTTTAGGTAAATATACATCCGAATATCCGATGTCTGCTTATGATAGGTAACATACCAGCCGGTCTCTCTTCGTGTGTGGTCAACATTAAAATAATAAATAAAAACCATATTTAACTTTAGTTATAAGTGTATACGTAGCCAGATCAGGTAAACATAATTATTTCAGTACATAAAATCATTAGGTAAGTACCTACTTGTAATCTATATACTATTAATAAAGCTGACGAGTTTGATTCTTTGTTTGTTTGAACGCGCTAATCTCTGAAAAACATGGCGGACTAAAAAAAAAAAAATGCATTTGATAGCGCAATTCTTGAGGAAGGCTAACATCAAAAAGAACAAAAAAGTGATAAAGAACGCTAAACGAAAACGCAGTAGGTATGTGAAATGTGGCTGTTATTTTATTTAGTACTAGCTTTTGCCCGCGGCTTCTCCCGCGTGAATGTCGGAAATTATCCCACGGGAACGTACTACCGGGATAAAAAGTATCCTACGTGTTAATCCAGGTTATAAACTACCTATCTGTGTTCCAAATTCCATCCAAATCCGTTCAGTAGATTTTGCGTGAAAGAGTAACTAACATCCATCCATCCATCCATTCTCACAAACTTTCACATATATAATATTAGTAGGAAGTAGGGATATTGTGGTGTCTTCCGACTTCCACGCGAGCGAAGTCGCCGGCAGAAGATTTTTTAGTTCTGCATTAAACCGACTTTAAATGGTCGTAATTTATGGTCAGGGCCTACGTGACTTTCTGAGCAAAAGATGATACTGCTAGAAATAATCTTTGAATAGATATTTTACCGAGAAATTGATAATGCCTGTAAAATCCTTAATCGATTCAGCTGGTTCACGATATCGAGTCAATCCTTTATGAATACTTAATTTAATTTCGAGAAGTCGTAAAGCTGTGATAAGATATTTTTAAACCTTCACTGTTAATTCACATAATAATTAAGCATTAATAATAAAAATACAATAAATTATGCAAGAACTTTGATAAAATTCCGTCTCATCGATTTCATTAATGCATACTTACTTTTAAAGTTTCTTTCTTGATTTCCCATTAGAGTTTTATGTTTACGAACTATGTATCTCGCCCTTACCTGAAAAACAAAGAAAATTAAATTAGGTTTTACATTAAAATTATTTGAATGCAACGCCATCTGTTTTCAATACGGCGAACTGCGGGAGATCTGAGTAACATTCTTTGTTTCACTTTACGCTCACTGCGTGCGTTAGCTGCCTGGTTATTACAACGCCCGGTAGATAGCGGCACTAGTCTTACAAACAAAATATTTTGTATGGAAACATAATTGTTGGTCGGTTTTTTGTATGTAAACATCCCAAGAAAATCGATAGCTAATGTTAATATTATTACAAACTTTAATTGCAAAAACAAAACCAAGAAGGACGATGCTCAATCAGGATAAATTATCCAACATGGCCTTGAACTTTTCACAGTAAAATGACCTTCCACAAGTACAGAATGAATCTTAAAGAATCTCCGGGGTCGCGGATTGTTGGAAAGTGTTACCCTGGCGGACAGGCAACTGAAGGAACAAGGGTGGGTTTTAGTCAGTAAGAGTCTGACACACCTTCCGCTCCGCCCAGAGCGAGAGAAGTCATTTGAAGACTACCCAAGCAAAAAAAAAAGGAAGCACAGGTCTAACTGAAATATTTGAATCTTATCAAGTCACCACTATCATGCATTGCGAGCTTGTAAAATTTTATTCGTTTTTTTTTTATATAGGTAACCTATTCCCAGCAATCCAAATTATTTAGAAAAGAGTCGTCTTTACGGTTACAGAAAAAAAACACTTAAGTAGTACATCAGTACTTAAGTTTTTTTTTTCTGTAACTGTAATTTTCAGTCGCAGCCGTACACACTAGGGTTGCCAACTTTTTATATCAAGTATAGTATCTTCGAAGCCATTGCCTGTAAAAATAAAGTAGATGGCGAAAAAGTAATAAAATATAGAAGATATGTCAAAAAAAAACAAAAAATGCGTGAAGGTCGTGGAACACTCGGTTGGAACTAAGTTCCTTTCGTAGTTTATTAGTCAATTTGTCAATTAATTGGCTATAAAAAAATAAGAAAGACGTAATATAAAAAAATTAAGTTATAAATAAATTAAGTAATCACATTTAAAAAAAAAATAAGTATACCTACGCAGCCGGTGCGAACGTACTGGCTGCCTTGAACCAATAAGCGCGCACCTATGACTGGGCACAGCCAATAGCATACGCGCTATGGATAACCGTCTACACTAAAGAAAGGGTCGCAACGGAAACTCGTGACGGAAAACTCTTACACTTTTTTCGTCTAGCCAAGTCCGTACCGTGCGATAAGGAACTACGTTCCAAAAATAAATTAATCTTTTTTGCTACTTTGAACCTTTTCTAACAAGTTTATTTTTATTTTTATGTCTCATAGTCATAACCATATTACAATCTAAATTAAGGTTACAAAATACCATTAATTAATTCAGCTTCTATGACATTGGTGCCGATTCTCTTGTCACAAAATTCTCTAAACTAGACTAAAAATCACAAAAATTTAGTTTATTCCTGTCAAAAGACGATTTCTCATTCTGAAATAGACTAAAGTGACACAACTTAACTATATTTTAATTTGACAGCACTAAGATGGTACTGATTTATTAGTTTAGTGAAAATGGCAATTTTGCTATTCTGAATTTGACGTTTTCCATCTAAAATTTTGGTTGTCTTAACTAAATCTGGCTATTTTTAATCGCGATTAAAAAGGTGTGGAATAAAATTAGTTGTCAAGAACTAAGATTCACCACAACACCTCGACTTGAGGGGCAAAAACAGTGCTGTATTTTTTTATTATTTAAGCAAAATATCTCGAAAACGGTATGTCCTATCGCAAAAATAATGAAAATTTCGACCCCCTTTATGAAACCCTTAAACCCATATAACTCTACATGTAGGTTTTTTTCTTTTTTAATATTTTCCATATTAAAAGTGAAAAATTCCATACAAAACACGCCTCACAACACGCCTACAAAATACATCTCGTATTGCTGATTTTAATGATTATAATTCTGTAAGGCCATATGCGTTACGGTCGCGAATCATATTTTAACCAAAATACAACCTGACAGTGACCTGCAAATTGCAAAAAACGTAAGAAAATTTGAATTTCGCGGGCTACCCTGAATAGTGCTTATCTCGCCATTTTGTATTGAAATGAAAATATAGTACCTAGATTAGCCTACATTTTTTTTTTGTGAAATATCGTCAAAACCGTTTCATAACGACTTCGCTTAAAACAACGTACCTACCGGATATTACGAACGACATTTTGTAGAAGTCCTGCAATAAGACCTATTTACAAATATGTATGTTTATAAGTTTTAGAACAACTATCGGCAAAAACGACAGCATTTTGACGGTCCCTTCAATGTCAGCACTTTTGACTGTATTGTTTTTAGGCCTCTAATTTAGTAGGATACTATAATAATATAGTAGGGTTGGCAACCCTAGTACACATCCAAATCTGGTCTAGTTATTTTACTCTTTAATTATTTATTATTCCACCCCATATACCTGCACAAACATGCACTACATAAAAAGCAGAAAAAACACGTAACCTAAATAAATTACACCAAAACCAACATTATAGGTTAAAGTTATAAAAAAGTACCTCAATCTTGACGTAAACCCTGACCTACAAACAAAATGGCGCTTAGTATTCCACCTGTGTGCTGTGTAGTATGAGCATCGTGTGAAATGCACAGGTTAGTTAAACATGCCGAGCGGAACATGAGATTCGCCGCCGTCATTATGTATGGCTACGAAACGAGCGGTAAGTGCGCTTGCTCGCAGCATAATGAGGGCAATCGCCTGTGAAGTTGAGTTTTATAGGCTGAAATGGAACCCTTAGAATTTTAGTTGTTTAGCTGTATACAAAATTTGTGTGACGCGTTCGCCTTTTATAAAAGATGTTCTTGATTGTATTTCGATGATTTAACGCTAAATTGCTGCTCTAAAGGTATAACTTTTGGAAACAATGCGGAATTCGACATAAATTGTCTTATCAGTAATACTCGGTTCCTATAAGCAAAAACGAATCGTTTTGCTTACCAGTGTTAGTATTTTTTTATGCCAAACTGGGCATATTCGTAAGCTAATTGTACCTTTGGTAACTACTTCCATATGAGAGGGTCTGCTATACAAAGCTATGAGGTCGTTGCTTCATTATTGCTAAAGATACAAGAGTCTTAATTTTAACCAATAACTGTTCGTAAATTATAGGAATCGCCTATAAGTGAAGTTCAAATCACCGTCTAACTTAGACCATTATTTTCATCTATCTGTTAACTGAACCCCAGCAGACTGGCTAATCTTTCCATAGCATGATTAGTCGTGCTGATACGCGAGAGAAAGACACCCAATTTCTACCTCTGAAAGGACAAAACAATTTGAGCCATGTATTTTTTAGAATTTTAAACCGAACCGCTGATTTACTAGCCATACAAAACAAACTCACTGTTTATGTAATGCACATATTTGGTTCATTGTTCACGTGCAGTAATAAAACATTAGTTACTGTAATATTTTACTAGTACTTAGCAAAACACCTTCGAGGTTTTGACGGTTGACCTCGTCATAATACGGTATACCGAATTTACAAAATACCCAGGGATTTTTTACCGCATACTGCAACTGCATGTCGTACTCGTGATGGTACCAAGTGGTTAATGCCTCGCCTCGCACGGGGTCAAATCCCTGCAAGTACCAATGTGACTTAGTTTATCGTGGACATTACTGACATTGATGAAGAAAAACGTGACGAAACCTGCGGGGTAATTGCGGAACACACTAACAGTAGGAATGGCTTTCATTTTGACAGTTCAACAACATTCATTGCGTTATTAACGTTGTTGAGCAGACAAATTTTTCGAACATATGAAGCAATGGATTAGCAATATCCTTCAAAATGGTTCAGATTGTGATTGATAGTGTGATACGAAATTAGGGTGCTGGACTTTATCCATACTAATATTATAAATTCGAAAGTAACTCTTGTCTGTATGTTACCTTTTCACGTCTCAATGGCTGAACGGATTTCGATAAAATCTGGCAAGGAGATAGATCCCATCCGATGGTGTTGCCGTTTTGCGTGGATATGACGCAATGACGCACATTTTCCCCCAACTCGTTTTTTCTTTGTATTTGTGGGATTTTTTTCTTTGCGTCATGTTGACCGCGAATAAACGTATTTTCTTTCTTTTTTTCATTCATCCTAAAGAAGGACATAGGCTACCCTTTGTCCCGGTAGTATGGTCTTCTGGGATAATTTCCTACAAAAACGCTAGTGAAGCTGCGAGCAACGGCTAGTCTATCTATATATATAAAAATGAATCCCTATTTCCCTTGGTCACGCCATCACGCGTGAACGGCTGGACGGATTTCACTTTTTCTTTTTTGTTGTGTTCGTTATTGTCAGGAGAAGGATCTTATGAAATAAAAAAATAAGGAAGTTGAGCGGAACGTTACAAAATTTAAGAAAACTTAACGCCAATATTAATTTTACATAACTGTCAGTTGTTTGAAATAGGTGTCAGCGATTGACAGAATGCGCACTGCAAATATCGTTTAACACAGATGGGTCGGTTGATAAATGAGTCGATAGTTTTAGTTTTAGTCAATAGTCAAAACTAAACGACATATGACATTCATAGTTAAGACAGGACAACGTCTGTCGGGTCAGCTTATAGCTTATAAGTCTGAAATCGCCAACCCGTCTTGAGCAAGCGTGGTAATCAATGGTCGTGCCTTTTTTGCACGAGAGAGGCCTGTGCCCTTCAGTTGGACAATTACAGGCTGTTTTGTACTGCAACTGCATCTTCATGCAGGTTTTTCTTGCCCTATAATCGGTATAATATGAGCTATTCTGGTATTGTGGTAAAATTAGTAACTCGTTTGCAAGAAATGTTGAAGACCACTTCATCCATACTATCAATAATAATATTAGGAATTCTAAAGTAACTCTGTCTGTAGTATCTTCCTTTTCACGCCTATACCACTGAGAGGATTTCGATAAAATCTGGCAAGGAGATAGATGGCATCCTGGAGAAGGACATAGGCTAGTTTTTGTCTCAAAAATAATCCTAAAAGGGGTTAATATAGGGATGAAAGTTTGTATGGGAAACTTAAAATTTTGGTAAGAAATATAAAAAAAAATGTTTTGTCGTTTTTGTAAAATTATCCCCCAAGGGGGTAAAATAGGGAATTATTTTAAAATTCATATGCAATGATTATTGTAATTTTTGTGTACCTGTTTTTAAAAGATTTAAGGAATTGGAAATATAGTCAGAACCCGTATCTTGAGGTAATTATTTATTTTAGTAGGTATTTATTTCATTTAAATCGGTCCACCCGCATAAAATTTATTACAATTAGAAGTTATAAAATAACTTAGCTAATATTATGTAGGTAATACGTGGTCAATGGCGGCGCTAGAGTATTTCAAATTAATGATGATAATATTAAAATGAATTATTATTATTTTTAAGTAAGAGTTTTAGAATCTTAAAAAAAATATTTTATAGAAATTAAAAAATATTATTTGCATTAATTATCTGTCTGTCCATTACCTTTTCACGCTTTAACGGCTGAATGGATTTGATTTGTAGACGCAGTGCTTTTGCGTCGCGTGCGACTCCCGTCGCGTTGTTGTAGGAGCCTTAATCCTTTTTAGGAATATAGGCGATGTTATGTTGCATTGTTACCCTACATAAAGGGGTTATGTAGGAGGGAATAATATGCACTATTACTCCACCATGACCTGATAACCCAGTTTACAACCTGACTTCATGAATGAACGTCGGTCGTGAACACAATAGCTATCGTTTGATTGCACCATTGTGCTAACTGATTGTTGACATAACATGCCGGCTGTGACAATTAAATTTCTTTCTTAGTACTACAACTGCAGTACTTTTTACTTTAGGTTGCTGTTTTAGATTTGCCCATATCGTCCCTTAGCTAACAACACCGCATAAGTCATTTTTACCAACTTTACAGGAGACGAAAAAACTGTCTATTTTAAACAAGGCCAACCGACTTGGGCGCTGTCACTACTTGCCGAATTACGGCTTCTGATTGGCTGAAATCTATATCATGTGACCAATGGTTAGACGCGCAATGAGCAACTCCATCTAAAGGCATTAAAATGAGAAAATGGCCAATTTTCGACTTGAGCGGTGTTGTAAGTTAAGGGGACGATATGCGAATTTGCCCTTAAGAGAATTTGCCGTTTTGAGAATTTGCCCTCTAACGAATAAGGGTTTATTGCGTTTGATTTAAGATTAGCGATGATTTAGCGTGAGACCTCCAAGCATGCTAGCGTTATAATGTCAAGTCAGTGTTGCACTCTAATATCTCCCGCTCCGATGGCTACTCTCCGTTGGGATTGGCCGCCATGACCGAAATACGGTCTGGAGGACTATGCAGGGTGTAACGGACAGCCCTCCGCAAACTAACAGGGTGCATTCAGCTCCTTATTTTGAAACATTCCACAGGAAATTTATCCAGGATTTTTTAAATCTTTTTATCGTTTTTTTTAGTTTTTATTCCTTTATTTCAATGTAAAATTACATTCTCTGTACGCAGCACTCCTTTTATGTAAATAAAACAGCAATGGGTGTTAAAATGCTCTAACGAACGACGCGAGAAATCAGCTGTTCACTTTCTGCCTAGCTACAGAGTTCATCAAACTCACCGCATACTTCTTTTGTACGTCACGCGGCCATCTGCTCAATTGTTCGCTCTCGCTCGCTTCAATGTGACGTACTAGATCACGTGGCGCGAGCGCGCTTGGGGGTAGATGCTATTGACCCCGTGGCGGGGAGGGCGGGGCGGAAGAAGGCTCCGTCGCTGCGATGGAAACGATACATTGCGTGTGAGGTAATAAAACCAATCAGGTTTATTAGATTCCCATAACGTTCCTGAATTTCATGTACTGGTCATCTTAGTATGATATACTGAATTCACCCCATCAGTCTGCGGGGGGCTGTCCCTTACATCCTGTATATTAAATCTCAGAAGTGGAAGGTGCGTAGTATTTTCCAGACTAGTCATCATCTACCAAGCTTTTTCCCAACTACGTTCGGGTCGGCTTCAAGTCTAACCGGATGCAGCTGAATATCAGTATTTTACATGGAGCAACTGTATATCTAACCCCTACAACCCAGTTACCAGGTAATACGATTCCCCTTCATAATAAATATCATGTCAAGTGTGGAGCTGTGGTGGTCCAGTGGTATCGGCCCCGACCTACGAGTCGTAGGTCGTGAGTTCGAACCCAATCAGGCGCTTTACTTTGTGTAAATAATTTCATCATCACTGCTCTCAAAACGGTGAAGGAAAATTTCGTGAGGAAACCGGCATGTCCTAGAACCAAAAATTCGAAGACATGTGACATCTACCAACCCGCACTGGGCCGGCTTGGTAGATTACAGCCCACTCCCTCTCGAAGAGAGGAGGCATGTGTCCCAGCTGTGGGAACATTATAGGCTGATTATGCAAGTGTTTAGTTGGCAGTTGCTATTTCAGATCAGAGAATGACAGCTGTAAATAGGGTTACCACCTTTTTTTTGGGACGAATAAAGTATTTTTTCATTTCGGTAGAACGAAAATAAAGTACACAGCATTAAAAAAGAGTACTTATTTGTCTTTCACTTGTTTATCTTTAATAAACACTTCTCGTTACAAACAAATATTGTCTTTCTTGAAGATAGTTACAGCCTCTTTGCAATCAAACTTGAAATTGAAATATTTGATCAGTTCGTTTTTAATTACGTTTAAGGAAGCTTTGTTCCTTTCGTCCCGCCACTTTACATTCAATTTCATTAGGGACAAGAGTTACGTAAATGGAGTATTTTAGCTTACTTTATTGGTGTCATAGATAATAAAGTATACCTACACGAAAAAGAGGACAATACTCTATTTTAGAGTAGGTACGGGTGATAACCCTAGCTGTTAACATGAAAATGGTTAGATATTAGTGATGTTATTGAAGGAATCGGGTGTAGGAGGTATTACTGTGTCTCATTCGTTGCTAGCCACTGTGTTTGAACGATCAATAAAGAAGCCATCAGCCTGTCTTCAAAATAAATACACCTAATAAGTAAGAAGGAGTTCAAACTCCTATTCCTTAAGTTCTGAGTTGAGCTGCACGATTACTGATATATGCGTGCACTGACTGGACAGGTGCACTCAATCTGTGTGGTCAGACACCAATCTACATGGTCTTCACATGATCTGACCAAGATTATATCTGGACTTTAAAGGAGACTGTGACCTCTGAGTTTTATTCGGCCTTTTTTCTCAAAGTAGTCATATAGGAAACGCTTACTTCATCTAGTTAAAAAAATATGATTGACTTATAAAAGTGTTTGTACAAACCTACTTACAGAAATAAAATAATTTATCATGTATTATATAATAATGATTTAATACTTAATATTTCGTAACAAGCCTATTCAAAATCCAATCAGAACCAAATAAGTAATAATTAGTTCGTTTAAAAACATTTTTAAACGAGCTGACTGAAACCATGATTTATAATGTCAGGAAGCACATTAATACATGCTTATTTAATGTTAATTTAATTAATGAACG
Source organism: Griposia aprilina (assembly GCA_916610205.1). Classification (NCBI taxonomy): domain Eukaryota; kingdom Metazoa; phylum Arthropoda; class Insecta; order Lepidoptera; family Noctuidae; genus Griposia; species Griposia aprilina. Next base: position 16,605,566 of record OU744304.1, on the reverse strand, counting down.
TTTAGCAGCTTCGTTAATCGAAATAATACACCCGAAGATGTTATTAACATACCTACAGATAAATGCTCTTCATCTTATTTATTTTATCTTTTCTGGGTTCCCATCAAGGTTTCTCGCGTTTTTCGAAAGTAAAGGCTCCTACAGATAGGCGCGACGCGACGCTTGTAGAACGATTTCCATGAATTTTTCATAGAAATTGTTCTACTAGAGTCGCGTCGCGCCTGTTTGTGGGAGCCTTAACTTTATGGTTGGTTTTGAGTATGATGAAGTAGCAGGAAGTATCATTGCCAGCAGTGGGTTTCATAAAAAGCTATTTAGGAACAATGAGGCAGCTCTATTAAAATAACCAAGTGTTTTAAAATCGAAGACTGCCCGTGGTGACAACTGTCTTTGACCAACCATTGAGAGACTCTAGTGAAAGATACCTAGGCTGGTGACCTCCTATGGCAAACCACAGTCATCGTAGGATAGCAAGCACTGGCTGGCCAAACCATGAATGAACCATGTAGTAACGATTCAAGTACTGACAACCAAACCTCTGAGCTAATGTTGGATAGTGTAACGCTGGAGCTGGCTCGAAGCTCGAATACTGCGCACTGTCAGCTCATAAAGTCCCTAAAACCAACATTTAGCGTTTGACAAAGGAAAACCTTCAAACCCGGAGGTAATCCCTCCTATTAAACCTTCACAAAACCCCAAAAAATCATTTGCAAAGACATTAGCAGAGCAGGAAGCTTGTCCACAAACAGTTAAAGTTAGCGCTAACTAGACGGTAAACATTCGCACGGGCGGATTGGTTAGCGGGGCGCTGTCAAATAATCTTGCGTAATGTTTAGTGGGTTATTTATGTTTTGTTTAAGTGGAATTATGATGATCACATACGTCCTTGAAAGACACCATAGCATAACATCATACCTATGCATATGGTGTATATTACGACCCACATTTCGCCAGCGTTGTTACTATGACACCATACGCTGACTGGACAGGTCCACTCATTCTGTATGGTTTTTCCTCAAAAGACCAATTCAGACACAAATCTACATGGTCTTCACATGATCTGACCAAGATTATGTCTGGACTTTAAAAGAGACTGTGACCTCTGAGTTTGTTTCGGCCTTTTTTCTCAGAGTAGTCAGATAGGAAACGCCGACCTCATCTAGTTTTTTTTAAAAATATGATTGACGTGTAAAAGTGTTTGTATAAACCTACTTACAGAAATAAAATCATTCATCATAACGTATATTACCATGTCAATGCCTCACATGGCACAAAGCCAGACTCCAGGCCGCTATTGAGAATTTCCTAATGCTAAAACCTAAACAACTTGGCCTAGCTCTGGAATCTAACCCAAGACCTCAAGTTCACAAGCTGCTGCAGGCGTAAAGCTTCTTCAAAAAGGCGCGTCACGCGATTCAAATGGTGCCTTTGTGTCGCGTACGATTCGCGTCGCGTGTCGCACCTCTTTAAAGGAGCCAATGCAGTCGAAAAGTCGAATGCCAACATTCATCATTTAAATCGTCAATTTTGATATTGAACAAGTAATATTTTCGTGTAGAAGTATCTATTCAGTGAGAGGCATAATACATGTATGTCACAAACTTAACACATCATCAAACGAATCCATGGACACACCGTCGCATCTTCCTCAAAGGATGACAACAATTTTCTGCCAAGAGCCAGGTATAAACAAACGGAATGACCAAATTACTTCTAACGATGGACAGTTACCTACATAACAACTTGTATATAGTACGTATGTACGTCCTAAGTACTGTCTTCCTATGTCGTAAGTTACATACGGTCACATCAGTTCAGTCAAGCGTCAGTTCTGTGTTTAATTTTGCGTGCACTTGGAGGCTTGCTTCGCTTATGTTAGTTGAAGGGAAGCCTGCGTGAAGATTTACAGACATTCTTTCAACACGATTTGGATTACGGGTAGTGTGTACAATTCTATTACAAGATTTAAATTTTTAGCTACGTGCGAATTTGAACGGGAACATGTTTCCAATTTCCAAAATGTTCCATGTTATTTTCTCCTTTTCTTTCATTGTCCTTAATTGTTTTATTGCCAACATTCTATAATCGTGTTAATGTCAAATGACTGATGTGTAAAAACCTCCTATCTGCTTTGCCGCGTAAAAATTTAGTCGTGGCAATTTTTCACTAGCCCAAACTCATCATAAATCTTCAATAATATCCATAAATAGTTTCCCCCTTACCTAGTTCAATTTGTCATCCATCAGCTTGAAGCAAGAATGCACTGACGAAAAACTGACTGTGTGTCACTCTCCTAGCCGGTCAACCTGGCTTCCTATGGTGACTGATTGTGATACAAGCAACGGAAATGGACAAAGAAACAATTGACGAATTTATAGCCGACGAAGAGTTTATAAATTAATCCTAGTAGAAGGGGAATTAAGAAATTAAAGTCACTGGACGGGTTTTCGGCTACGGATAGTGAACCCCGTGATTACTTCCCGTGGTGGGTGTTAAAAGAGACTAATCCGGGATTTAACGAGGATGAGAGGAACATAACGGAATTTGTGAATTATAATAATTTTGACTTGACACGTGTTGGAGCTGATGTAAATCGTAAGAACTATTTTGTCGTACGTCAACAAGTAAAGATCTTATCTACAAGTGAATCGGTGTTCGTTCGTAGAATCATTTTGGACTTATTTTCCGCAACTACTTCATTGCCATATCATTTCTTAAACCTACATGACCGGCTTTATTTTCAGTTTACAGAAACGACGTTTTCTTAATAAAGTTACCAGACAGCCAAATCTGGGGGCACGGTAGTGTCCCGCCAAGACGAGCCAAAAATGGAAAGCAGGGGAGCATTATCTACCATTTCTCGAAGAGTTTCGTCGTATTTTCAAACCCTCATAGCTTCGACCAAGATAATGCTAGAGAGCTAGATGACCAAGATGTAAGAATAGAATAGAATAAAATACTCTTTATTATGTACATCATAAAAATTACAGATATAAATATAGAAATTTTACATAGGGTGACACAATGGGCGGTCTTATCGCTAAAAGCGATCCTTTACAGACAACCTTTGTAAGTTTTGTAGAGTAAGACCTTGTAGAGTTAGGGACTTGGATTTACATTAGATCTGATATTTTTTTAAGAGTGAAAGCGTTAAGTATGTGAGTCTTGGCAAACATACTTTACATGAAATGTTTTTGGTGGAATGAGTTTGTCTGTATATAATTCTATAGACGAATCTGTGTTCATAGAATCATGTTTGAATTATTTTCTGTAAACTCGGGGACTACTCCGTGACTAGTATTATGCTAATAGTAGGTATACAGAAAGTAGTTTTCCAACAGCATTTTTTAAATGTGTTCCAAATAAGTTTGTCAGTTATCACTTCAGTCATTAAAAATCTTAGAAGAATCAACATTTTAATATTAAAATCTTGCTTTATTTCACTACGAGAAGGCGGATGAGAAAATAAACTTATCTCGCTATTTGTACAGCTAGATGTATGTAGAACGATAACACTGATAACAGCTTCCCTAACGTAGACTGTTTGCTGAAGGCTTTCCTATTCGCTGAATACAGAAAGTACTTTGTAACTTAGCCCAGAATAGAATAGAATACTCTTTATTACTCTTTATGTAGCTACACTATAAAAATTAGAGATATAAATGTAGAAATTTTACATAGGGTTTTTAGGGTATTGGTCCTGATTATTCGATTAAGTACTAGAAATATTTTTCGTTTTCGGATGACAGCGATGCGGACGAGTACTTTGATGCCTTAAGTGTCCTTTTGTTAGGGTTCCGTACCCAGAGCACCCCAAAGGATGCCAACGGGACCCTATTACTAAATCTCCGCTGTCCGTCCATCTGTCCGTGGAGTTTCTTGCCCGTTCTTCTTCATAGGTACCTACTACGCTTTGGAGCTTCATCTTTCTGCCCGACTGACCCCTTGACAATTCAAAAATGTCTGTAATTGGTTTATTTGAAATAAATGCTTTGAGTTTGTCCATTCGTCCGTCCGTCTGTCTATCTGTCAGCGGGCTGTATCTTATGAACCGCTATGGCTAGACCGTTGAAATTTTCACAGAGTGTGTATTTCTATTGCTGCTATAACAACAAAATAAAGTTAAAAATTAAAGGGGGAGGAGGCCCGCCTATTTCAAATTTTCTATGTTTTTTTGGAAATTGCTGCTCTGTTTTACGTCATATGTTTTACGTGACATGAAATTGATGACAATTATTCAGTAAATTTATCATTCCTACAGTCGCGAATGTCATTTTGATCAACACATGACGTAAAACAGAGCTGCAAATTGCAAAAAAACCAAAGAAAATTTGAATTTGACGGGCTACAGCCTTCCAGCAAAATTTCATGATTCTAAGTGGTTTAGGCTGTGCGTTGTCTGTCAGTGTGAGTGAATTTAAGATTTTTATAGAGTAGCTAATCTAATACTAGGGTCCTATAATCTAAATCGTTTTGCTTACCAATGGTAGCACTTTTTATCGCCAAACCTGGCATATAAATACATTCGTAAGCTATTTGGGTCTAATATGTAAAGCTATGAGCTATTTGCGTCATTATTGTGAAAGATACAAGCATACCAATAACGGACCGTAAATTATAGGAATCGGCCATAGGTATGCTAGCAGGTCGGTATATGAGCAATCTGCAATTAACATAATAATTTAATTTCAATACCCAATCCACACAATATAAGTTATTAATAAGTCCTACCTAACATTGAACTACATACAAAAACATTATCTAAATATATTTCCTGTTAGTATGATAAGCTGTGAAGCCATCAGTTATTGCATTACAATAACATGAATAAAGTGATGTTAGGTACGAATTCAAACGATAAAAAGCTAAACCATAAAGGCTTCTACAAACAGGAGCGACAAGCGACTCGACACTAAAGGCAGCACCTGTCGCGCGAAGAGCGATGCCTTTGGGTTGCGTTCTGCGCCTGTTTGAAGGAGTCATAAGAATTAAAAAAAGTATTCGCTGCAGTGTCTGTTATTACGGGTGTAAAAAGACACATAACGAAGCCGAGAGTCACTTGTACTCCTCGTCATTGTATTTTTTTTTTTACTGGACCATAACTGGAATCCTTCTGATTACGGAGATATCGAAGGTCAAAATTCCAACTTTTACCGATGCGATTCCCAGCAATTATTTTTGCTCAATGTCACTTAGTTTGAGTTAAGGCTCGTAGACACAGGCGCGACGCGACAGCACGACACAAAGGCACCGCTCGTCGCGCGGCACGCGGTGCCTTTGTGTCACGCTGTCGCGTCGCTCCAGTGTGCACGAGCCTTTACAAAATTCGTAGTTGAGGGCTATGTGATGGGTCTTTTTACACCCTGTATGTGTGTATTGCTGAGTAACATACGTGGCAAATGGCGTTTGGCACATCCAGGTTAGCAGCACTGACTGGACAGGTCCACTCAAATCCATGGTTCTTGCCTCAAAACGCCATTGTATGACACTAATCTACAAGGTCCTCACATGATCTGACGAAGATTATGTCTGCACCTTAATTACGTAACACACTATCTATCACAATCTGAATCATTTTGAAGCCTATTTCTAATCCATTTTTTCATTTGTTCGAAAAATTTGTCTGCTCAACAACGTAAATAACGCAATGAATGTTGTTGAACTGTCATAATGAACCCATTCCTACTGTTAGTGTGTTACCTAATTACCCCGCTGGTCTTTAAAAGAGACCAGCACGCATAGCATGAACACTTCTCTACTCTACGAAGAATAGACACATCGCATCGGTTGTCTGGGTAATGTGATATTTGTGACTACAGAGCTCCACTTGCTACGATCCTTACATACTCCTTTTGCCTCGTTTACATTCATACATCTGGTCAAACACGCACGCCGGTTGTGAGTCCTACGCACCTGACCTTTCTGAAGAACATCACCAATAAGGTCACTATATGTCTTCCTAGGGCGTCTCCTTCCGGCGTTTCCACTCACATCTGCCTTGTAAATACCTTTTGTTAATCGCCCTTCATTCATCCTCTCAACATGACCAAACCATCTTAGCATACTCTTTTCAATTTTTGTCACTACATCTTTTAAACCGCACCGTTGCCTTATTACATCATACTTCAGTCTATCATTCATAGTCACACAGTCAGAAACCTACTTACAGAAATAAAATCATTTATCAGTACGCCACGCTACCAATATGCTGACTGGCTAAACGGGTTGGCAGAGACATCGCCGCGAAAACTGTTACCATGGGTTTAGTACATGATTGTAAACCCCAACAAAGAAAAAATTTGTCGGTTATAAAAAAAAAATGGTGTTCAGTGCACTTTGATCGCGTACGTATTGCACTTTTCTATGAAACAGCAGATTTTTTTTCTGATAACCAGTGATCGGAATAGGCTGACTATATTTGCCTAAACTTCGGAGAACAGAGACAGAAAGTGGGGACTTCCTTAAGACAATTTTTTTTTCCCGGGTATCGGGAAAAATCTTCAGTACGTTGTAAAGGCTGTTTTTAACTAAAATTGCAATTACCAAATTTGCGGGATTTTCACGTAAAATCCCGAAATAAATAATCTAACTTTAATTCATGTATTCGAATTATATTTACGATCCAACTAACCGTTGTATCAAATCATTGAATACATTACGTTTTACTTTTTTTATGTAACATGCACAACTTTTTTAGTTAACAAAAAAATTATATGGAGCAGTTTGTCATTGCCTTTGGGATTTTAAATTACTGTAAATAAATTCCACACAAATGCTTACAGATGATAAAAACAACATTTGTTTTTTTAATGTCTTCATAAATATTCTCAAAAAAAGCTTATTTTCCACTTCCTGAAGATTTTTCGCGAATCCCGGGAAAAAAAAGTAGTCGTAAGGAAGGCTCCACTTTCTGTCTCTGTTCTCCGAAGTTTAGGCAAATATAGTCAGCCTATTCCGATCACTGCTGATAACCGACGATCAATATCTACGCTAGGAGATCTAGAATCATGTGCCGAATTCATGGTTACAGTTTGCGCGTCAATGTAGGATGTCACCCTGTATAGTAAACACCGCATGAGTTTTTCCTATAATTCATGGTGACACTAGCGAAAAAACTAAAAAAAATATTAAAGACAAACATAAAATACCATCCATCATCCGCATAAAAACGGCCTCACTTCTGAGCAGAATAAGAGGCAGTCACAATAGCATCCTGAAAGCTGTGGCGGCAGACACTTTCTCTGCAATAATAAGGCAATTTGTGAGAAGACTTATACCCTTTACTTATTTTTTTTTTTGGATGGGATATCATCAAATGACTTCTCCCGCTCTGGGCGGAGCGGAAGGGCGCGCGGGCGTGTCAGACTCTTACTGACTAAGACCCACCCATGTTCCTTCAGTTGCCTGTGCACCAGGGCCACGGTAACTCTTTCGAACAAGCCGCGACCCCAGCATCGGCCCTATCGGACCCCATCTTTTATGCTGATATATCTTCGAGGCGCGCGTGGAACACGACGCGCCATCGACCCGGGCCTGGTCCTTACCGAACGGCGAGCTGCAAGACTTATACCCTAGTTTCCATTTCTCGTTGTTTAGTTGATGGTTGGTCTTCTCATGAATTCGTCTTTAGTTTAAGTTACTAACAATATTTTTTTAAGTCCAAACCTGTTTTAAGTACTATCAATTTATGGATCTTTTAAGTGTCCGAAATAAAATTATTTATTATTATTATTATAACCCAAAAAACCAAGTTACTAGTAACAGCTGGGAATAAATTTCGCAAAAATGTAAGTACACATACATACACAAACTTGCGCTATTTTCCCCTGGGGGTAGGCAGAAACTACAGACCACACGATCCTTACATACTCCTTTTGCCTCGTTTTCTGGTCATACACACACGCCGGTTGCAAGTACTACGCACCTGACCTTTCTGAAGAACGTCACAGTGTAAGGTCAGTAAATGTCCTTCTAGAGCGTCCCCTCCCAGCGCGGCGTTTAAACTCACATTTTCCTTGTAGATACTTGTAGTACTTTACCAACTCATAAACTCGTTCATAATATACGGTGGTGTGTTGATGTCAAGTTCATCAAACCGGGAAGAGCTATTTTAATCCTCATACACTCGGTGTGGTTTTATTATAGCAGCTGTTGTGGCCACGTGTTTGGTAACAAGTGGAATAGTGAATATTTTTTGTAGAATTATGACGAAGCGGTTGCTAATATTTTTACGCTCACAGACACATCAGACGGTAATCCATAAATATCCATTACCTTTATATATTTACCAGTTCATAAAATGCTCCCTAATTTTATGTGGGGCGGACTGAGAAAAATAGATCTGTTGTCTTTAGAATAATATCGAAAAACGTCACGTCAACTTTTGATACACATTAAATTGCCCCCATTGTGTCACCCTATGTAAAATTTCTACATTTATATCTGTAATTTTTATGGTGTACGTCATAAAGAGTATTCTATTCTATTCTACATTGTGATGATAAATACCGTATTTTTTAAGAAAATCCAACTATTGGAATACGTCACTGTAACGTCGTAAAAACTAAAAGCCAATGAAAACGCAGCTCCGTTCACATATCCTGAAAAGAAATTTCCACATTCTGGCGCTCCTACCTCCACCGCACTGTTTGAATTTCAGCCAAGTAATGCCAAACGTTTAACACCTCATACTGCGATAAATTTAATGCGTTCACTCATTATAAATTACGTTACATAAAATCACATATCAGCTTGTAGATGTTTACAGACTGCGGAAGGTTCCAAATGTACCAAATAAAATACCCAAAGGTGGCCAAAACTGAAAATACTAAACCAACGACACCGACTTTCGAAATTAAAGTTATTTTTCACGTTTTTTTGTGTTTTTTTTACAAAAAAACAACCGACTTCCAAAAACAACACTAAAAACCGTGGAAAGTAACTTTAATTTCGGAAGTCGGTGGCCAAAAACGAAAATACAAAAACCAGACTCAGTTTTTTGGAAGTCTGTTGGTTTTTTTGTAAAAAAGTTTTGATTTTTCACTTTTTAGTTGTAGTACCTACCCCAAACAAGTTCGTATACCACTACTTAATATGTAAATAACAGTGACAGGAAATTATTAACACGTCATCATCAATGTAAACTAAGTGGAAAAAATACGCAGTATTAAGGATAACTCAAAAACTGCTGGTCAGAACTTAATCAAATTTATATGGGACCACATGTGAAGCACCAGCTTTCAAATAAAAAAAAGAATCATCAAAATCGTTTCACCTAGAAAAAAGTTCTGAGCTAACACACATAAAAAATAAAATAAAATACATACAGTCGAATGATAACCTCCTCCTTTTTTTGAAGTCAGTTAGAAATACTTTCTGACTGTCCGTTTGCCTTAACGATGTCAATAAGACCATACGGACCACCTTAACACATATAGTTCAAAACCAACACTTGTCGGTCATGACGTTGCAGGCAGTTGAACGACCTTTTATCTGCATCCTAATTACGTAACACACAATCTATCACAACCTGAATAATTTTGAAGCCTATTGCTAATCCATTACTTCATATGTTCGAGAAATTTGTCTGCTCAACAACGTAAATGACGCAATGAATGTTGTTGTACTGTCAAAATGAAAGCTATTCCTACTGTTAGTGTGCTACGCAATTACCCCGCTGGTTACAGCTGATTTAATTATAAACACGAACTACTGAACATAAGCCTTCTTATAGGATGCTATAAGGAGATACATATTTGAGTTTATTTATTACTAGCTGCTGCCCGCGGCTTCGCTCGCGTGGACGTCGGAAATTATCCTACAGGAACGTGCTACCGGGATAAAAAGTAGCCTATGTTATAACATCAGTTATCTGCCACTGAATGTCCCGTCAAATCGGTCCAGGCATTTCGGAGATTAGCCGGAACAAACAGACAGACAGACAAAAATTGTAAAAAAAATATATTTTGGTATATATGTACAGTGTGTTGCATTTAGTAAAAAGCGGTTATTTTAATATTATAAACAGACAAGCCAATTTTATTTATCTGTATAGATGTATAGATTTATTTATTGGGTATCTCGGCCAAAGGATACACAGAGGTACAATAGAAATCACAATAATACAAAAGTTTATTTTAAGTGTTCTCCTTCAATTACAGGAGACTACAGTATGCACATAATATAACTAGGTGTACAAATAACAAAAATAAAAAAATAGAAAAAGTAACCCCTCGCAGCATGTTCCTGATTCGCCCCTTGCACAAGAACTAGCAGAATTGTACAAATGCTTTAAAAAATATATTCGTAGGTTCGTATAAATATATCAGCACACTTTGAACTAGAGATGTTATGGATAATATGATATTTCGGATCTGGATATAGGAATAAAATTAAAACAGTTTCGTATACGTAATTATTTCGGATTATCCGTTAGTTTCGGATAGTTTCGGTTATTGATATTAGATTGAAGTAAAATATAAACACAAGTAAGTGTTATTGGGTTTTTCCATCTGGAATTTCTCAGTAGCAGCCCGGAGTCTGGATTTGTGCCCGGTTGATGGCAATAGGCTCGCCCCCTATTACATGGGACTTAAAAAGATAACTGGCAAAATGTGGGTGTACTATAGGTACACCTCTGCCTAACCCTTCGGGGAATACAGGCGTGATGTTATGTTATGTGTGTTGTGTGTTTTATAAACACAAATAGTATGTCATAATTTGGTTTAATTTATAGGTTTTATATGGTCTAGGTTATCATTTGGTATTATAATCAGTCATATAGGTAAGTAATTATTTAGAGATGTTATAATAATTAGTAAAGTAAACCTCTGTTTCAGTGTTTCTAACGTGTTTTTAATAATTAGTAATTACTATATACCTACTTACCTACTACCCTTATACGAAACTATCCGAAACTTGTGAAACGGTTACGGTTACGGATATATTTTTATTTCAGATATCCGATAGTTTCGGTTACGGTTACGGAGCTCCATAACATCCCTGCTTTGAACGTCATTCAATACGTTGCAATTCCCAAAAATATTCCCAAATGCTGGCTACCCTACCATCCTACACAAAGTAGGGGAGCCAGTGCGGTATAATTCGGAGCATCGTAATCCTTTTGAAGTGCTTATAATCAAGTATCGGGCAATATTGAACACTTCGTTACGATAAGTAGGTGCACTCTCTACGGTATGCTCTGTCAATGATAAACATGGGCTTGTTCATCAAAGAATGCGGCATTCGTTGATCCTTTAATGTAGCTGATTTGTGATCGTTTATTATTTTTAACCGACTTCACAAAAAGGAGGAGGTTCTCAATTCGTCTGTATGTTTTTTTTTTTTTTTTTTTTTTTTTTTTTTTTTTTATGTGTGTTAGCTCATAACTTTTTTCTGGGTGAACCGATTTGGATGATTCTTTTTTTATTTGATAGGTGGTGCTTCACATGTGGTCCCATTTAAATTTGATCTAGGTCTGACCAGTACTTTTTGAGTTATCCTTAATACTGCATATTTTTTCCACGTAGTTTATATGGATGATGTGTTAATAATTTCCTGTCACTGTTATTTACACACCAAGTAGTGGTATACGAATTTGTGTGGGGTAGGTACCGCAACTAAAAAGTGAAAAATAAAAACTTTTTTACAAAAAAACAACCGACTTCCAAAAAAAACACTAAAAGACGTGAAAAATAACTTTAATTTCGGAAGTCGGTGGCCAAACACGAAAATACAAAACCAAAGGCACCGACTTCCGAAATTAAAGTTATTTTTCACGTCTTTTAGTGTTTTTTTTGGAAGTCGGTTGTTTTTTTGTAAAAAAGTTTTTTTCAATACTAGTGGATGCTACAGCACCCTAATTGTGTAACAGACTATCAATCACAATCTGAATAATTTTGAAGGATATTGCTAATCCATTGCTTCATGTGTTCGAAAAATTTGTCTGCTCAACAACTTAGATAACGCAATGAATGTTGTTGAACTGTCAAAATGAAAGCCATTCCTACTGATAGTGTGTTACGCCATTACCCCGCTGGTAATAAATAAATGTATTTTTTTTTCAACAACAGAATCTTTGTCCCTAAATAATCTCTTAAACTTAATCGAATTGCTTACTCTATGGGTATTGAATATTATTTTGAATGTCGAAAATTTCAGTCAACACATATTATTAATGGATGATCAATAAATCGTTTGTGGGTTACTCAATCAACTATACAGCTGCTGAACGGATTTAGATGAAAGGCACAGACGAGCTGTGGTGGACCAGTGGTAACGACCGCGACTTACGAGTTGTAGGTCGTAGGTTCGAACCCTGACAGACACTGTACTTTGTGTAAATAATTTCATCACCACTGCTCTAAAAACGGTGAAGGAAAACATCGTGAGGAAACCGGCATGTCCTAGAACCAAAAATTCGATGACATGTGACATCTACCAACCCGCACTGCGCCCGCGTGGTGGTTTACGTTCCACTCCCTCTCACAGAGAAGAGGCCTGTGTCCCAGCAGTGGGAACATTATAGGCTGATTATGTTTATGCTATGCATATGCTATAATCCGAGTGAAACCTAGGGCAACAACTAGAAGTTTATTGTTTTGGTAAGCACTACATAAGAACTGAACTTTAACCAGAAACATTATAAATTATGTGGTAAGTTGAGATGCATACAATAGTATGACTGGATTGTCGCAGTAATACCAATATACCGTTGCACATAACACTTCAGCGTAATCTGGACATAAATCTTACTCAATAGCACTTTGTTGTAATTTTATTACTAACAAGTCTTCATACGTTTATTTATGACTAGCTTTTGCCCGCGACTTCGCTCGTGTTAATCTAGACTTTGACAATCAATTCGGGTTATAATTCAATCATGATCCGAAAGACACGTAGCGCCATCTATTATCATAAGAACGTTATTGTTGTTTTCCTCGGGAACAGTACTTTTTTTCGGGATGAAAGGTACCCATGTCCGTTTCTGTACACCTGAAAACTTATATGCAAAATTTCAGGATGATCGGTTCAGTGGTTTAGGCATGAAAAGGTAACAAACAAACTTACTTTCGCATTTATTATATTAGTTAGGATTGTATATGTAGGACAAGCATCTGGATCTTGCAGTGCAAATCGCGTATTATTGATTGTCCACTTTGGACAGCTTACCAAACGATGAACCGCTTTCCAGTGGCGGTCATTCCAGTAACATTCTGTCTTAAAGACACGGAAGACTTGCCCATTGTCAGTACAGACTGGTCCTGAAAGATATTTATTTGGACGACAAAATCTTCAGTTGTTTGTATCACAGCTCAAAAAATTCACTGCCCTTGTAGCTATCGAATTAGCACCTGCACACGTTGTGAGTCACACAAATTGAGTCCACCAGAGAGTTTCCTTGGCGACAGAACAGGGGGCCTAGACAAAAACTTTTCTGATAGCGTTAACACCAGACGCTAACGTCAAAATGTATAGCAATGACATTACATGTGGAAACGACACATAATGTTACGTGTTAAGCCAAAGACATTAAATTATTATAACAATAGACGGGACATAACGAACAAAATCGTAATCCGATACATTTGTCCTAGTGGACAAAAGTCGCTCAGTCTAGTGTGGTACGCCTGCATGTCAAGACTACTCAACACTGTCAAGTCGCATTCGTGTCCACCAAAATAAAAATATTTTCTAAGAAAATATGCTGATTTACGCATTGCGATATTGCAAATCTCGTGATGGTAAAACGACTGGACCTAACTTCGGTTTATTTTCGTACTTATTTTTTAAAATTACTCAGTAATTAGAATTAAATAATTTTGCTATTCAAAGCTAGATGGTGTTACTGACGCTCTAGATCAAAGTTTGTATGAAAATGTTCCCAGTAGCCGCTCTAATTTTGCTATATTATGCTAGATGGCATCACGGAGACGTGGGATCACAGTTTTTCTATGACGTTTCTTCGCATAGCCTCTCTATTGTATCTATCTTAAATCTCTTTGTGTTAAGCAAATGTCAACTCCATACAATTTGATTTTCCGTTGGCGTTAACGCTTACAGAAAAGGGATTTTGTCTAGGCCCCCTGATAAATTCGTGTGACAAAATCCAGTTTTAGCAACATTCCCGTTTATCAAGCGCAATGATGACCTAAATATACCTCCCCTCTCAAGCGCCTGCGCGATAACTATGTAATACCTACTTACTATAGATACTAAAGTTGTCACACATAGGTACAATCATGCAGATCACAAGTACTAAACATGATTCCAATGAAGGAACTGATTGCTATGACATCATCGGATTGACGCGGCGAGGTCGGGGGTCAAACCACTGCGTCTATTGTCACTGTCAGGTTTCTGTGATTATTCTTCGTTTATATCTCTTTGTAAGATATATTTTTTTGGTGACCTTGGAAGCAGATAAATAATATTTTGCAGCGAATTTGAAAGCGATTTTTGAGACTTTCTTGGATCATGTTTTTGTCTTCCGTGGCTAAGGTTTACCAAACAAACAAATGACATTGTGAGGGATATGACAGGGATAACATATCCATGTGGCGAAAATAAGGTTAGATTTATGACTCTAGATTTGGGGATCCGTGTGGTAGGTTATATGTTAAAGCGGTACCCCGACCAAAACCTTGCCATAGTGCGTTATTCAGAGGCTATTAACTCATGCATTATGGGTAATAAACTACATCTAAGCACATTATTAATGTTCGATATCCTATCATCACATTGCACGTTCTTATTTGTTTTTATGTATTATAAATACATTTAAAATCTCCTTGTAAATAAGTGACTAAAATTATTGATTGCATGCATCTTTTGCTAAAGGTGACGTTCTATTAATTTGTGGATTACACTAATGGATAGATAATTTAAAAATCTAAATAATTCACGTTTTATTTTATTTCAAAACATCGCTTGTCTTTTTTTATTAAAATAATTTCATTTTTTTTGTGAATTTTATGTTTAATAAGCGTGCGCAGGGAGCGAGACAGAGCAACTCTCAGCAACGGGACAGACAAGGACCGAACGCTCAAGATCGTTTCGTCAGGGAAGCGCCTTAATTTGTTGAGAAAAATAAATGAATTGATGAAATAATTATTAGGTTTATTTACACAGTTCATACAGGGTGGAAGGGACACCGACGCGAAACCATGGAGTCAGTACATGATTCTGGCACCACATGCTTTAAAAAAAAAATTTTTTTCCATACATTTTGAACGCGTAGGTATTGCACTTTTTTATGTAACAGCAGATTCTTTTTTTGATAGCCGGCGAAAATTTCTACGCTGGGACGGCCCTTTACAGTCTCCCCAGGGATGTGCGTTACAGGCGTAGCACAGGGGAGGTTCTGGAATTGGTCTTTTAAGAGGAACCGGGCACCAACATGTGCTGATGGTGATCACCGGGGTGGTTGTAGTGAGGTAAAAATCCCACACTCCCCGACCTCCGTCACCAGAGGTCGCGTGCCGTTTGGAGTTTTCCCACCGACAACAAAAAAATCAAAAAAGGGGGGGGCGATGTTCCTGCCACCCGTATACATAGACTGAATAATCTATCAGACTAGAGAGAGAGAGAGAGAGTTCTGTCCCCTCTCGTTTCTTTCAAAAAGATTTTTCACTGTAGTCTAGAATTCGTCCTAGATTGTGACCTATTTTCGAAACAGTTGCTTGACTAACCTTCTACATCATCAGAACCTTGTTCGCGTATTCGCGATAATATACTATTTCTACAAGAATATTAATCATTTATAAATAGGTAAAATTTTGTTTGTTTATAAGTTTGTATGTAGAGGGGTAATCTCTGTCAAAGTCAAATCATTTATTTCAAATAGGCACATAAAAGTCACTTTTGAACATCAAAATTTACAAAAAAATAATTGAATTGATTCTAGTTGCCCCTTCCAAAAGGTAGTTTCGTGTGGGGAAGAATGGGCAAGAAACTCCACCGTTACTCTTTTAAAAATGTTTTACGTTATTATGTATATATTAATTATATATGAAGACGATGCACCTGGAACTACCAGTCGGAATTCAAAAATTCTTTTTGCATTTGATTGCCCAATTCTTGAGGAAGGCTATAATTCAGGCTATTTAACATCAAGTGAGGACCCTTGGGAGCCGAGAAAAAGAAGAAAAAAGCCTAAAAGAACGCTAAGCGAAAACGAGGTAATAGCGCGGGCAGGCGATGCGATGCGACGGGGTGGGTAGTGGGAACCAGAAATTTCACGCTATTAATACATAATCGAATAGCTGGGTTTATAAAGAATCACTAGTTCTTGTAACTAGACAGACAGACAGAGATGTGTTGCGCAGATGTTTGTTGTCTTTTGTTGGGGGCCATCTTTTGTAACTTTTGACCTTAAGGCGCTTCCCCGACCAAAACGACTTTGAGCGTTCGGTCCTTCTCTGTCCCGTCGCTGAGTCTCGCTTTGTCTCGCTCCCTGCGCACGCTCATTTATCATAAAATTCACAAAAAAAAAAAAGACAAGCGATGTTTTGAAATAAAATAAAACGTGAATTATTTAGATTTTTTAATTATCTATGCATTAGTGTAATCCTCAAATTAATAGAACGTCACCTTTAGCAAAAGATGCATGCAATCAATAATTTCAGTCACTTTTTTACAAGGAGATTTTAAATGTATTTATAACACATACAAACAAATAAGAACGTGCAATGTGATGATAGGATATCGAACATTAATAATGTGCTTTTAGATGTAGTTTATTACCCATAGTGAATGAGTTAATAGCCTCTGAATAACGTACTATGGCAAGGTTTTGGTCGGGGTACCGCCTTAAAAAGTTCTGATTCTCAGCCTGCACCCTAATTACGTAACACACTATTAACCACAATCTGAAACATTTTGAAGGATATTGCTAAACCATTGCTTCGTATGTTCGAAAAAAAAAACTACTCAACAACGTAAATAACGCAATGAATATTGTTGATGTCAAAATGAAAGCCATTCCTACTGTTGTGTGCTACGCAAATACCCTGCCGATTTGAATTAACGATTTTTCGTTTTTAACCTTGTATTTAGTGAGTATAATTTTAGACGCACTGTATCCTTGCCTACATGATTCTAAGTATTGGATCGGCACTAATTGTGGCTACTTGACCGGTCAGAGATCAAGGCGTGATTTTATAATTCACTCGACTGACAGGAATATGTACTATGAAGAGTAGGCATATTAATAATTAATATTATGGATGTAGACGAAGATAACAATGTCGAATGGAACTTCAATGGAATGACTGGAAATATATTTTTGAAGGGAAGACATTGCAACGAACTTGTAGGAACAGGTTAGGCATCTTCTTCCGGGAAGTACTACTACCACCATGTAGCGTTGCTGAGTTCAAGTTTGTTCAGCAGGAAGGTCTTCTTCTCTTGTAACGGCACAAACTATAGGAGATAAACTATAGACGCTGTGGTATAAAAGTTAAATTAAAAATGAAAAATAATCCTTACAGATACAAAAATCTCTAAAAACGGTGAACATATTGTCTTCTTTCTTTTTTTTTAGCTAAGAACACTCGTTCAAGTTACTTTTCAAACAAAACAAAAATAAACAAAATCGGTTCAGTCGTTTGGGAGCTACGATGCCGCAGTTAGACAACAGATACACACGTTAAACTTATAAATAACACCGCTCTTTTTCCGTCGGGGGTTAAAAATATTAGCCTGTCTACAAGGTGGTAGTGGGATTAATTGCTTATTGGTTGAGTTGAGCCAGAAAGCAAATCGTGGGCCAATTTTAATGTTACTCATATTTTAATGCTAACCAGCACCCTAATTGCAAGTATCTATCACAATCTGAATCATTTTGAAGCCTATTGCTAATCGATTGCTTCAAATGTTCGAAAAATGTATCTGCTCAACAACGTAACTATCACAATGAATGTTGTTGAACTGTCAAAATGAAAGCCATTCCTACTGTTAAGAGGCTTACAAGAGCTAAAGCGCGGTCACTGTCGGATTGCATAGAAAACAAAGAGACGCGCGATGACACAACGCTGGATTTATTGCAAAATTAAAACACTATTACGTTAGTATGTTACTTGTAGAATAATCTGACAAAAAATCTGAATGTTTGCATGTATATTAGTATGGTTTTTAATCGTTAAAATATTTTTTTAGAGGTATCTTCGTGATTATTTTCTGTCATATCAAGTTGTTTTCAACACACTATCTAACTAGCATATATCCAGAAGAATGTCGTATATTTTTATGATTTTGTTTACTGCAGTGGATCATATATTTTTAGGCATTATAAATTTGCGTTTAGGTCATGTAGTCCCCTTAATGTGTTACGCAATTAACCCGCTGAAGAAATGCAAACGCACGCTGGTAGTAATTCCCCGGCAAAGCCGTAACATTGATACTACCTACTACAGGACTTCCACTATCTTTGTATTACGTCACAACATAATCCATTTTTATATTGACATGTGAAAAGAATGATATGCCAACAGATTTTTTCATATGTGAACCTGGGATTCGTGACCAGATAACACGGATTTACAAAGAAAACCGTACTTAAATGTACTGATAACTGTCGATACGTAAGTACGAAAGAATTTAGTATGTTACAGATAAGATTAGCAGTTTATTCAAGTTTATATACTGTGGACTGTCCAATGTCAACGAAATAATTTATGATATCCTGGTGTTATGATTTTCTTTGGTACTTTTTGTATGGTATTTAATCAAAATGCCCGGACGAGGGATCGGTACGATCTATCCACTTGTTGTAATTACTTTTTGTCGCCTGTAACGACACCCAAGGGCGTAAATTTGTAAAATTCTTCGCCTGCATTCACATGATCGAAGAAAATAATGATTATAATCATGGAACATTATTAAACGTTTAAGAAGAGGTGGTCAGGTAATATTTAACCTTCTTTAACTTGGTGATCAGCCGATCTATGAAGTGAGCTGTCAATAGTATCCTACTAATATTATAAATGTCAAAGTTTGTGAGAATGAATGGATGTTTGTTACTCTTTCACGCACAAAATACTGAACGGATTTGGATGGAATTTGGAACACAGATAGTTTAGAACCTGGATTAACACGTAAGATACTTTTTATCCGGGTAGTACGTTCCCGTGGAGTAATTTCCAACATCCAAGCGTGGGCATAAGCTAGTATATCATAAACGTTGTTGTGCACTTGTGCAGTCGGGTAGGGAAAGCTAAGACTGGTAAACACATTTTGTACGGTTCCGTACCCAAAGGGTGCCGACGGGACTCTATTACTAAGCCTCCGCTGTTCGTCCGTCCGTCTGTCCTGTCTGTCAGCGGGCTGTATCTCATGAACCGTAATAGGTAGCCAGTTGACATTTTTACAGTGTGTAAGTATTTCTGTTGCCGCTATAACAACAAATAATATAAATAAAATAAAGTAAAAAAAATAAAGGGTGTCTCCATACAAGAAACGTGTTTTTTCCGGCGTTTTTTTCTTGTGCTACGGAGCCCTTAATGTGTGAGTACGACTCGTACTTGGCCGAATTAATTTGAATAGCAAATTTCTTTTCAGAATGACTATTTGAATACACTTATAAGTATCTGTTTCCAATTATTTGTTTATTGAGTGGATAATAAAGTGCTCCTCCCACGAGCTTTCTGTTGACGTCATCAAATAATGACGTCAGAGAATACATGGAAGTTCAAATGGTAATGGAAAACAACCTGTATTAGTCATAGAAGTTATGTAGGATACAATAATTATTTTTCAGAAAGCTTACTTTTTAACCCCCGACGTAAAAAGAGGGGCCTTATAAATTTGACCGCTATGTGTGTGTCTGTCTGTTAAATGGGTGAACCGATTTGGATGCGGTTTTTATTATTTGAAAGCCGGTTTTCTAGCGGTTCATATTTTAACTTAATTTAATATTTGAATTGTTTTTGTATTTTTATTACGGACGCATTTAACGTTCTGCATCGTTCTCACATGCATAATTTCAACATGAACGATGTAACCCAATATGTTGTAACCATATTTTGATTTAAAAGAGTGTCCATGGAGTTTCTTGTCCGTTCTTCTCCATAGGTACCTACTACGCTTTGGAATGGGCAACTAGCATCATCTTTCTGACTGACCGACCCCTTGACAAATCAAAAGTGCCTGTAATTGGTTTATTTCAAATAAATGCTTTGAGTTGAGTTTGAGACATGTTCTATCAAAATTGGTTCAGGAATTTCAAGATCATCAGCTCTTTTTTTTTTGACGGTGGTTTTTTAATTTTACCTATTATAATTAACACAAGAAAGGTTAATAAACATGACGCATGTATTCCGCAAATATTCAGGAAAATGTGTATTGTACCAACATTTAGCCAGTTAAGTGCGTTATCATAGCTTATTAGACCACATAGGTAGACAAAAGATATAAGCTCTTCCCCTACTATATGTAACTTGAATATAACTGGCGAAATGTGGGTTAACCTACGAAACAACTTGTGATAACCCCTTCGGGAAATACACATGTGATAACCCCTCCAGGGTGATATTGTGTTAGCTTTTGGTTTTAATGTCACTAAATCTTGTTGATTCGGTGCAGACTATTTAGTAAATGTTTTATTTAATTATTTGACACTATCTGCAACCGCCTTCCGGTGCAAACGGAAATCGATTGCAAACTGGAATTAAATAATATTTATTTTTTTTAAATCCGGAAGTTACTTAGTACGCCATCTATTTGCCGTTTTTAGATGTAGAAAGGTAAGTATAAAATCCAATGTCAGTGCATTTTAAAGTTAGTTCCGTGTAGATAAAGAGCTATTACGTTACGCTGCTCGTTTTCTTGTCCCAATCCGTTCTGCACCCTAATTATCACACACTATCTATAACAATCTGAATCATTTTGAAGCCTATTGCTAATCCATTGCTTCATACGTTCGAAAAATTTGTCTGCTCACCGTAAATAACGCAATGAATGTTGTTGAACCATCAAAATGAAACCCATTCCTACTGCTAGTGTGTTACGTAATTACCGCGCTGATTTCCTACAATTGATATTGGTAAAAGAAGTATTGTTACATACAATACTCCTTTTACAAATTCGAGCTGACAGGCAGTACCTACACCTTAGCCTTTTAACAACAAGAGACCTAAAGAGTTGAGCCAAGCGACCCACATCTAGTTCGACGTGGGTCAGTGCTCACCCAAGTAAAAGGCCTACATTTGGGTCAAGGGTACCTGTCAGAGGAACGAAGCGTGAACATAAACGTCATTCGCCAAAGGACAAAAAAGGTTGGAGAAGGAATGAATAGGGTTCGCTTTTGATATGATTGCCACGTTTCGAAGCACTTGTTGCCGAAATAGGGGAGGGTTCCTGTAGGGATTCCCCAGGGGTATCTGGCCCTTTTGAGTAGTGAGCGGCGATTAATTATGTGTATCCCTTGCGGAAACTTTTAGGGAAATTCTAAAGACACTGTTATGGTCACTGCCACTGGCACTTTTTGTTAAGGCGCCAAGGTAGCCCGCGAAATTCAAAATTTCTTACGTTTTTTGCAATTTGCAGGTCAGTATCAGGTTGTATGCTGATCTAAATATGATTCGCGGCCATATCAAATATTTATTTATAGAATTACAATCATAAAAATGATCTATACATCTCTCTAAGTTCATATTACCCTATTGAACGACTAGGTATTTCATGAAATCTTGATATTTGACGCCAATTCTAACTTAAGGAGTTCTATTGCTGATTCTAATAATTATAATTCTGTAAAGCCATGTTTGATATGGCCGCGAATCATATTTAGATCAGCATACAACCTGATACTGACCTGCAAATTGGAAAAAACTTAAGAAAATTTGAATTTTGCGGGCTACCTTGGCGCATCCCCCTTAAGGAATTTTAATATTTAGAGTTACGTAGGTTAAGCATATTATTATAAACAAACTTTAGGATACCTCACTTTTATATCATGAACTTAGTCTCATTATAGATTCGTAATGTCGTATCGTTTTATTTAATTAATTAAAGACCCCTTCTGTCATTTGTATAGTGCCATGTGAGCGTATTCTTCAGATCTAATCAATAAAACTTATAACAGCGGGGTTATTGCGTAACTCGCTAACAGTAGGAATGGCTTTCATTTTGACAGTTCAACAACGTTCATTGCGTTATTTACGTTGTTGAGTAGACAAATTTTTCGAACATATGAAGCAATGGGTTAGCTTCAAAATTATTCGGATTATGTGATAGATATAGTCCTCCAGACCGTATTTCGGCCATGGCGGCCACTCTCAACGGAAAGCAGGCTTCGGCGCGGGAGATGTTATAGTGCACAAGTGTGTGCGCAGACACAGGTGCACTCTCTCTTCCCTCACTCTCATAGTCCGATGGGACGGCAATCCGAAACGAGATCAGGCGCAGGACTAACTGCTTAACGTGCTTTCCGAGGCACGGAGGTATCACACCGCCAACTTCCAAACTCCGGGCGGCGCAATTAGGGTGCTGGACCATTTTTAGGGTTCCGTAGCCAAATGGCAAAAAACGAAACCCTTATGGATTCGTCATGTCTGTCTGTCCGTCCGTATGTCACAGACACTTTTTTCGGAAACTATAAGAACTATACAGTTGGAACTTGGTAAGTAGATGTATTCTGTGAACCGCATTAAGATTTTCACACAAAAATAGAAAAAAAACAATTAATTTTGGGGGTTCCCCATACTTAGAACTGAAACTCATTATTGTTTTTTCGTCAAACCCATGCGTGTGGGTATCTTTAGATAGGTCTTCAAAAATGATATAGAGGTTTCTAATATTTTTTTTTTCTAAACTGAATAGTTTGCGCGAGAGACACTTCCAAAGTGATAAAAGGTGTGCCCCCCCCCTGTAACTTCTAAAATAAGAGAATGATAACACTAAAAATAAATATGATGTACATTACCATGTAAACTTCCACCGAAAATTGGTTTGAACGAGATCTAATAAGTAGTTTTTTTTTTTTTAATACTTCATAAATCATAAACTGCTAGGGAACCCTTCATGGGCGAGTCTGACTCGCACTTGGCCGCTTTTTTAAAGTTTAGTATTGAGTTTTATAAATCTCAGACTTGTAATAATAATTATGTTACGGCAATCGGTATACGATGTTACGTGGATCGAAAAGTTTGACTAACCGTCGCGTCCTTTAAGCTTTAGGTCCGATTTTACCAACGTAGAGTAAGTTTTATTCCAAGGATAAAGCTATTACTTACTCTCAGAATAACCATGTTTTCATTTCACCAACTACTTATCCTGAGAATAACAAAGTTATACCAGAGTAACTCTTATACCACCAATTTTGAAGGAATAACAGGCTTATTCCTCAGATAAAATCAAAATGGCGTCTTTTTTTATGGCAGTTGAGCCTGAGCGACCATTGTTTGTGCACATTGAATTGCAATTCAGAGAAAATAAGATATGCAGCGTTTGAGAAGAATGTTATCGGACAGTGAAAGCGATAGTGAAGATTACTATGTTATTTCGAGACGTCCAAGGTGGTCTAAAGAAAGAAAGGAGCATTTTTACAACTACGACGAAAAGGATTTCATGATTAGATTTCGTTTATCTAAAGCAGCAGCATACAATTTATTTATTAAAAATTGCACATCAATTGGAATTTACGCGGTTACTCTATGTTTTTTTTATTTTCAATGATGTTAAAGTGGCGTGTTACCAGATCCAGCAATAACATTTTTTCTTGTACTAGCCAGTTAGCACTACGTTTCCTTTCAGACATTTTACACAATACTAGAACACAAAGCAAAATAAACGAAATTTAAACACGAATCGCGACTTTACAGTTACTTTGTTTAAAAAATAACAGTGACAAGTGTGACAGATGTTCAAACTGACGACTAAATTATAAAGGTCCTGTTAAGCTATACTGTACTGAGAAAATGACAAGCCTATTTAATTTGTCTACATTCAAATTCATCCGTTCATCACTTCACATTCAACGTGCCACAGATAACAAAAAACACTTATCGACGAATAGTTATACCAGGAGTAAGTTTTTGTCTTTGCAAAGTGGTGAAACGTACTATGAGTTATTCTGAGAGTAAATGCAGCGAATAATTTTATCCCAGGGATAGTTATTCTTGGATAACGTCGCCATTGGTGAAATTGGACCTTAGTGTGAGCGATTTCCTATAGGACCGTCTTCATTTATCAGTCTACTTCTTCGTGTCGCTGATCAGCGGTTCCATCACACCACCCCACTTCATTCTACTTAACAATCAAACAAGCCATAAAATTAAACCAATTACATAATCAAATTAGCAACCTAATTACATTACAACAATTGAATTGACAGCAACAATTACAATGATTACAATAATTATAAACTATTACTGTAATCTTCGGGCACCAGTTTTTCCGAGGATGACGTCAGTCACATGCAATGCAGTATCGACCGGCAAATGAGTGGGCAGTACAAGCTGTATTTTAACCGACTACTTCAAAAAAGGAGGAAGTTCTCAATTCGATGTTTTTTTTTTTTAATATCTTGTCAGACCTTTTTTCTAGGTGAACAGATTTTAATGATTCTGTTTTTTTTAGAATCTGGTGCTTTTCATGATCATGATCTGATTAGGAGTTGTTGAGTTATATATCCTTAAAATATATTGATGATGTTTTAATAACTTCCTGTCACTGTTATTTATATATCAAGTAGTGGTATACGAATTTGCGTGGGGTAGGTACCACAACTAAAAGGCGAAAAAAACACTTTTATTATTTACGTAGTTGAGCAGAAAAAAAAATCGAACATGAAGCAATGGATTAGCAATAGACTTCAAAATGATTCAGATTGTGATAGTGTGTGGCGTAATTAGGGTGCTGGACTGGAGCCTACCCTTCTAAACGAAGGCCGTCCACGAGCAATTGAAAAGCATTATTATCAACATAATTATCATTATCACCTCGCTATCGATCTCATCACATTGGAATTCGACGATATTCTTATATCAGGTTGACTATACAGGTATATAATAGCTAACATATAGGGTGGCAACATCGACGCGCAAACTGTAACCATGAATTCAGCAAATTATTCTAGACCTCTAGCGTAGAAATTTAGGGGCGCTAATAAAAAAAAAAAAATGCCTCGGTTATCAAAAAAAAATCTGCTGTTTCATAGAAAAGTGCAATACCTACGCAGTCAAAATTTATGAAACAGCTTTTTTTTTTAATTACTGACGTAAAATTCAATGCAGTGGCGTTCAGAATGATTAACTGAATCCAGGGTACCAGGTTGCGCGACGATGTCGCTGCCAGCCTGTTTATTATAACCTCGCAAAAACGAAATACCTATAGGAAATATTTCCGTAAAGAATTCCTACCGATCCCTGTGTCCCTGGTATTCCCTACGGGAATGCCAGGCGGCTGAGGGCGTTGAGAGCCCCAGCATTAAATCAATACTGCTACAGAGTACATTCTCGCCATATTGCTGGATCTAGGTTAAATACTAGACCGCTATAGAGATTCTTGATGAACGTTATAGCTTTTTTGGTCTCAACAATACTTAATTCAATGTTTGCGGTTTCTGAAAGTATATTCAATCTAATCGAATGGAACTTATGTAAATAATTGTAGCCAAATCTATTACAACTTATGTTAATTGTTGTTTTTATTATGTAGAAACAAAAAAGGATGTCGAAAATATTCGATACAAAATCCAAATCGTGCACAAGCCTCGTCCGTCTAACTTTATTTTCTGTAGGAGCTGTTAGCTCAGCTGGTAAAAAATCGACCACTTGAATAAAAGTAAGATGGACACTGGTTCAAATGCTTCCCAGGATCACAAAAAACTCCGGAAGGAAGAACTCTTATCTGCGCACGACACCTCCGGTCAAAACGAGTTGGCTTACTAGCAATAGCAAACTTAACTTTTACTATCGCAGTTACACAACTTTAATTAGCCATATTGGTCATAAAGTTGGCTCCATCATTGGCGCCAGTAACCAACATCCCAACACAAATCACAAAACAAAATTGAACACCGCCACAACAGCCTGGCTGGATGCTGTACACAAAAAGTTCCAAAAAAACATACGATTCAATATACTGAGCTCATCCGAATGTAAATTGACACGAATCAATTGACAGTGTCCAATATTCGATTGAGAGGTTACAGTATACAAGAATGGTCTAAGTTATAAACGGAAGCGAGTAAGGTAATAAAAACATCGGAAAAACCAATACAAAAGGGTAATGATCCTAAAATTCAATGGCCAGTGTAAAATCGATTTTAAGTTTAGAGCTGCGGCCTGAGTTACAAGCGGAAGCGGTCAAGACGAGTCTAATATTGTTTACTTTTATCTTGCAAGTAAATAAGACGTTGCATTGTGTTCTTTCTTTTGCGTCCTGCTGCCGACTTCTGACAGAATTTCATTGTGTCGCGAAACGACATAACACGAGTGTTGTGAGAGTAATTTGAGTTGAGGAAAAAGATAAAACAAGTTAGAGGTGTGGACACCCGGTTGGAATAAAGTTCCTATCGCTTTTGGACACTTGACGAATGAGAGCTAGATAGCAGTAACAAGTGCCGTGACGACAGTTTTATTACGTAACAAAAGTATCGTGAGGGACAAAATATTACACATATCTCGGTCTAGCTCTTATTCGTCAAGTGTGCAGAGTATAACGTGCAATTAGGAACTTTGTTCCAAAAAAAACTTTTTTACAAAAAAACAACCGACTTCCAAAAAAAACACTAAGAGACGTGAAAAATAACTTTAATTTCGGAAGTCGGTGTCTTTGGTTTGGTTTTTTCGTTTCTGGCCACCGACTTCCGAAATTAAAGTTATTTTTCACGTCTTTTAGTGTTTTTTTTGGAAGTCGGTTGTTTTTTTTGTAAAAAAGTTTTTATTTTTCACTTTTTAGTTGCGGTCCCTACCCCACAAAAATTCGTATACCACTACTTGGTGTGTAAATAACATTGACAGGAAATTATTAACACACCATCCATATAAACTAAGTGGAAAAAATATGCAGTATTAAGGATAACTCAAAAATTACTAGTCAGACCTTGATGAAATTTAAATGGGATCACATGTGATGCACCATCTATCAAATAAAAAAAGAATCATCCAAATCGGTTCACCCAGAAAAAAGTTCAGAGCTAACACACTTAAAAAAATAAAAAAACTTGCAGACGAATTGAGAACCTCCTCTTTTTTGTGAAGTTGGTTAAAAAAAGCTTTGCACCATCGCTTTGAACTAAACAATAATCGATTTGTTTGTTGCACACACCTTAAAAACTACAACTTTCTAATTATTCTGGATATTTTAACTTTTATATTTTTGGGTGGAACAGTGCTTCTACTAAATAATTTTATATCTGACTACTTAGCTTCCGCCCGTGACTTCGCCCGCGTGGTAGTCATCTATATATATATAAATGAATTGCTGTTCGTTAGTCTCGCTAAAACTCAGAAACGGCTTCACGGTTTTGTATTTTTTTTTTGTTTTATTCACCTCTTTACTGGGACGGGTTAAAAGAAAAAAAAAATTGAAAATCCTAAAAGCAAAATTTTGACAGGACAACATCTGACAGGTCAGCTAGGTAGGTAGCTAGGTAAAGCAGGTAGGGTAGGTAGGTAGAGTAGGTGTTAGATACTTAGTGTTACCTGTGCGCAGCTGGGCCGGGTAAAGCAATAAAACATTCATAGTTTTACTGCTTTACCCGGTCCAGCTGCCTACTGGCAGAAAGTTAAACTATTGTCGCGTGCCATCACTCGACAATAGTTCAACTTTCTGCCAGTAAAATAATTTTCAAAATCAAATCAGTACTTCCAGAGATTACCTCCTACATTTAAACTTTACCTGTTTATAATATTACTGTAGATCAGTGAACTACAATAGAGAGCGATTGCCATTTGTCGTGGATGTGACGCATATTTTCCCCCAACTCGTTCCTTTTAGTATTTGTGTGTTTTTCTCTGCGTCATATTTACCGCAAATCAACGTATTTTCTTTCTTTCTTTCTTTCTAAATGCCCCTGAAACCGCTTTCTCTAATGCCTTGTGCCTCCCAGATCAGTGCCCTGATAACGTGTCGTAGGCGGCGTCGGTTACGGACAATATGTAACGGAGTTTTTTGTCATGTCTACTGTCGTATTGTTGGTTTTACTACTCGTAGTAATAAAGGTTTCCGAATTTAGTCTACGTGTTGATGGCTTCATATGATTTAATATAGTCTCGTCGAATCTAATCTGATAAAAAATGATTGTTTGTATGAATTTCCGACTTTTGATAGCAGGAGGAACACCATGGGGTTTCTTATTTGGTAAGAGTCAGACATAACCATTTATTACCCACAGACGGAATGAAATTCGCTTCTCTGAAATCAAATTTGTTGAATCTCTTTTTTCGAAAATTGTTATAATCGCAGCAGTTTTCTCATGCTTATCATCTTTTCCTTTGGTTGTCCAGGGATCGTCATTTCTGAGGAAGCAAGTATCAAATTCGTGTTTGTTTTGTCCTTTCAGCCGATTTATTCTGTAAAGGTGAAGTGGTCTTGGAGTGAGCTGGCAGTAGTGTCAGTCCCTAGCATTAGATGGAATTGAAATTGAAATTATTTATTAATAACCAAGTAGATCATACATACTGCCGTGGTACATCTAAAATGCCGTTATCCGACATCTGATCGATTTTCAACTTTTGATGCTATGTATATTAATGGGTAGTAATAAAAGCTCCGAAAAAGAATTAAAATATGAGCGTACTCAAAATATGAAATTTACTGCTTTAAATACTAGCTTTCCGACAGCTTAAATGCGAATACAAATAAAGAAACGACCGAATAAAATACTGAAAATTCCGAAAAATTAATACAGTATTTGCTGACGTAATATTTTTCCACCAGCTTATAAATTTAGAATCAACCTTACACCTAACATACCAAACCTCGGGGTGCCCCTGACGTCAGCCGGCTAGGGTTAGGGTTAATAAGCAGGTCGACGGAGCCCCGCTCTGCGGGGCTCCTATTTCTGTCTAAAGGGTTTAAAGGAACCTAACCAACCGAACCTCGGGGTGCCCCTGAAGTCGACCGTTTATGGTTAGGATTTTCGGGAACATATTATATGTTTTCGGCAACTTAGTAATTTTTTCGGAAGATTAGTGTTTTTTTTTGGAAATTTAGTTTATTTTATTTGAAAGTATAGATTATTTTTCGTAGAATTATAATTTGAATAAGTTCATGTTTGTTCGTTAAATACAACATTTTTGTCGGTTAATTTTGTATTAATTTTTCGGTAATTCATTTTAACACAGCTTAGTTAGTATTATAGTCAACAACAGATCGCTGGAAGTTAATTTGTTTTTCGGAAGCTTTATTATTTCCCTATATTAATCAGAAAAAAATCTCTACCGATCTGTATTTGCGGTTTTTTGATACCTTGAATAGTTTTGTAAATAATTTATTTAATAAATTAAAACCGCAAATACAGACCTATAGAGACTTTTTTCCGCCCAGAGCGGGATGATTTCCCACGCAAAAAAAAAAAAAAAGTGATTGTTAGGAGCCAGGTCTTTATGATATTTTTGTACAGGGATATTTTGAGGTCTATTACGTTGCAGTTTGCACAGCTTTGTTATATGCGTGGATGTAAATAGTTTGAAGAACGTCTTGCTATAAGAGAGTTTGCTTGAAGAATGGGAATCCTAAATTCACGTTTACGGAATGACAGCTCACTCCAGGTTAGTTTTCACGGTGAGATTTTTACGGAAAAGACCGGCTGTTCTAGTTTCAGGGACCGAATAATGTTTCAACCAGTTCATTTGCCATTTTCAAACTCTAACATATTTTCCACCGTGCCTTTATCCCGAAATCGGATATTCGGATGGATATTCACTTAAAGTTGAGATGTTGGCTAATATGGAATGCGTTAACGTAACGAAAAAAAAAATTGTTTTTTTTTTTAACTAACACTCCATCCCTCTTACACCCTACATACACATATTTGCATGGGGGGTTAAACATTAATTTTAAATAAAGATGCATCTGAATAGTTATGCAATCCAAGAATACCGGGGTTTATTTAAAATTTTTTTTTTTTTAGAAGTCGCTTCCTTACTATACAGCTGACTAGTTATGTAATCCCGGTTTTCCTGGCATCCCGGGACTTTTTTTTACAAAATAAAAATATTTTTAGAGGCCGCTTCCATATTTTCAGAGCGTAAAATAAATAAATTATAATTCTACTCTAATTCTCCTTTAAAAATCTCCTCTTATTCTCTCTAATTCTACTCTATTTCTAATTTTATTCTACATTTATATTAGGTCTTTACCTATGAAATTGCCGTTCTGCAGTACTGGCCATTTCAAATCAAAATAATTTTTGTTTGGCTAAGAATTCTAATTTCAAATTAATTTTATTTTAAAAACATGGATTTTTTTTTCTAAAAGTAGTCATTTCTTTATTGATTAGTGTTACATTTTCATCGCATTTCAATCTTTTTCGTCATCATGGATACGTTAAAAATTCGAGTAATTATGGAATATGAGTACCGTCGTGGCAGCAACGCGGCACAAGCGGCACGCAACATCAACGACGTTTACGGAGCTAACACTACAAACCAACGCACCACCTGTTATTGGTTTGCTCGCTTCCGTTCTGGAAATTTCGACCTGAAAAATGAACCTCGCGGTCGTCCGAAGACTTTGGTCGACAATGACGAATTAAAGGCGATTGTGGAAGCTGATGATACACAATCTACGGCTGAATTAGCAGCAGCTTTCGACGTTAGCGTCAAAACAATATTGGTCCATTTGCGTCAAATTGGCAAGGTAAAAAAGCTTGACAAATGGGTGCCCCACGAACTCAATGATCGCCAGCGCGAAGTACGCGTCGAGACGTGCCTTGCACTGCTCAACAGACACACAAATGAAGGAATTTTGAACCGCATTGTTACCTGCGATGAAAAATGGATTCTGTTTGATAACCGTAAGCGCTCAGCAAGTTGGTTGGATCCTGGTTCAGCACCTAAACAATGCCCTAAACGAAAACTTACCCCTAGAAAAGTGATGGTCACTGTTTGGTGGTCTAGCGCCGGTGTGATTCATCACAGCTTCTTACCAAACGGGGTGAGCATTACTGCAGATGTGTACTGTGAAGAACTGAACACAATGATGGAGAAGCTGGCGCATCTCCAACCAGCATTGGTCAATCGCTCGTCTCCGCTGCTCCTGCACGACAACGCGCGACCTCATACTGCACAGCAGACGGTCTCCAAGTTGCAAGAACTGGGGTTGGAAGCTCTCCGTCATCCGCCCTACTCACCAGACCTTGCGCCTACAGACTACTACTTTTTCCAGAATTTGGATAACTTCTTGGCGGGAAAAAAATTTAATACCCGAGAGGCAGTACAAAATGCCTTTGAAGAATTTGTTGCCTCCCGTCCAGCTGATTTCTTTAAGAAGGGCATCAATAAACTGCCACTGCGATGGCAAAGATGCATTGATTGCATGGGTGATTACTTCGATTAATACAAATAAAAAATTCATGAAAAAAATTCGTTTAAATTTTTTCATACAAAACGGCAATTTCATAGGTAAAGACCTATTATCTGTAACTTTTATGGTGTACCTACATAATAAAGAGTATTCCATTCTATTCTATAATAAATAAATTAACTTTAGGTAAATATGTATCCGAATATCCGATCTCTGCTTAATCATACACGACAAATGATACTGCGATAAATACCAACATTATCATTGACATCAATCTCATAACATTTAACTCGAATGACGTCACATGTTTGTCTATGCCCTTTGATAACTATCTTATCACAAGGTCTCTGTTGCTTCCATAATTCTATTAAACCAAGGATTATTTTTATTATGTCACTTGTACTAAATGCCGTCTTACCTTGGTAGTACCAGAAAAATATGTTAATGTCAATTTATAATACATCAGATTTGGAGTAAACACGGTTGTAATTTAGTTGCTTCATCTGTTTAGTAAGTTAAGGCTCCCGCAGACAGGCGCGACGCGACGCTTGTAGAACAATTTCCATAAAATTTTCATAGAAATTGTTTTACTAGAGTCGCGTCGCTCCTGTTTGCGGCAGCCTTTACCTGTGAATTTAAGATTCTTTAGGAAAATGGATATACATAAATGAGATAGTAGGTCTCTATAGGATGATTTACATATGCATTAGTTATTTAGTTTGTTTGTCACCTACAGACATCAAGTTTCTGTCGGAATTAGGGAGACCCCTGCACTTGTATCGCCGAAAAATAGAACGTGTTTCAAAATTACGCCTTTTTTGAAGTGAAAACTTCTATGCGCGTTGAGGACTTTTTGGGTGAACAAAAATCATGGAACTCGCGTCATCGTCACCGAACGCTTTACATGAGCTATATGTATACTGTGTATATATGTGTACTTTTTGGGTGAAAAAAAGCGTGAAACTCGCGTCATCGTCACCCCACGCTTCGACGATACAATTCACAAGTTACTTAGATTTCACTTCTATCGGCAGTCCCTTAAGACTGCCCCGCATTTTTTTTTCTAACACAACATAACACATACCGTCACGCCAGCATTCCCCGAAGGGTTAGGCAGAGGTGCACCTATAGTACACTCACATTTCGCCAGTAATGTTTAAGTCCTATGGAACAGGGGGCGAGCCTATTGCCATCAACCGGGCACAAATCCAAACTCCGTACTCCGACTGAGAAACCCAATAACACTTTGCCCAACCCGGGAATCGAACCCAGGACCTCATGCTCAGCAGTAGCGCTAGCGACCACTAGACCAACGAAGCAGTTTTTTCTACTTAAACATTAACTTACTAACTAACTCGCTACTTTACTAATGCGAATGTAAATCAGCCTTAAGGCTGCTCTCTCGAAAAAAGCATGCAGATGAAGCAACTTTTCGTCGGCATATACAGAGAAATTACATCTGAAAAAAAATGTTAGTAATCT
This sequence comes from Griposia aprilina, assembly GCA_916610205.1. NCBI lineage: Eukaryota > Metazoa > Arthropoda > Insecta > Lepidoptera > Noctuidae > Griposia > Griposia aprilina. The sequence goes on along the minus strand of OU744304.1, from coordinate 16,572,611 downwards.
ACATGATATAATACGTAATTTGGTTTAGCCATAATTTTGCTATCGGTATCACAAAATAAAATAAAAAATACACCAAATCACCTCCAAATCATTGAGATGAAACCATTTTACTCCTTCGTTTTTTATCAAAAGAGTATAAAAAAAAAAACTACTGCTTTGCAATACAAAGGAAAATGATTTGGTTTTGTTGCTTTTTTTAAATATTTATTATTTTTATTGTAATAAATTAAAAAGGCGTCCGATTAATGACTGCGTCTATGTCACCCCCGCACTCGTCTTTAGATTCAGTTGGTCGTTAGCTCTGCCCAAATGCTCAAGGTTATTGGCATTATTACAAGCCTTAAGTAGAAAAAAACCTGAAATAGAGGACCTCTTAAGAAGAAATTCATTGTATGTGTAGGGAATGGTAGAATTCTACAGGTTTATGAAAAAATTAGAAAACAGAGGAAAAAGTATTTTATAGTATATTTGCACCATAAATATTACAAATTCAGTGACCTTCAAGAAAAATGTGCTCTTACAGTAATGGAAAAAGTACCAGGGTAGTATAAATAACACGGCAGTCGCTCTGTCGTATATCATTGTGTGGTACTGAGGCCCTTTGTTGTTCAGAATCTAAGCCCTGGCTTGTATTGTTTATTGTTCAAAGGTTGTTGAGCCCAATTGTGGTTGTAGACGCCGATTCTGAACAGCAACATTCTAAAAAGTTTAGGAGAAATAGAAAGATTTTATCACCTGAAGATCCAGGAACCCTCAAAAACTAGTGGCTCTGTGAGCTGTAAACTTCGCGAGTCTTTCTTTGCATTGTCTTAAACTGAATAAATGTTCACCGCGCTATTGAAAACAAAAGGGCGCGAAATGGCAGTTTTTTTTTTTTACGTTTTGATCCCGATGATTTGTGGGTTTGTGGGATTTGTGGGGTAAAACCCACAAATCATCGGGATCAAAACGTAAAAAAAAAAAACTGCCATTTCGTGCCCTTTTGTTTTCAATAGCGCGGTGAACATTTCGTAAAACTAAATCGACAAAAAAAAAACATATAATTATCGAATCTACTCACTAAATTTCACGAGACTCGGTAGAGAAATGCGACCTGTAGAGGAGAACAGACATCCGGACATACGAAAGCAATTTTGGCCAAGCTGAAACGGAGACGCATCGCGCTCGCTCGATCATAAGCCCTTTTTTTGAAGGGATTTTGTTCACTCAATCAAGGAAAATTAATGAGTGAATGATTAGTTACTTATGTTATAATTTTAGGAACGAAGATTGACAAACAGTACTGTCCATTTTTTGTACATAACAACCTTTTATTTCCTTTATGCCTTATACGATAAGACCACCAACGACCACAACGTATAGGTACCGAAACGTTTCAAAAGAAAATGGTCTGTCAGACATTATAAAAACAAAATGGCTGCCAGCCCTACTCGAGAAGCATACAGCAACATTTCGCAAGAAAAAATTGCTGTCCACCGTCTGAGTCGTTTCTCAGAAGCACTTGAATGAGACCAATATGGACAGTTAGTTACTTGGCTACTTCAAAAACAATAGCAGTGGGCCGACCGATGTATTGAGATGATTTATTTGCAGTCTTGTGTATTTAATACAAACTGTTACGCGCGACTTCGCCTGCGATCCAGGTTGAAAAGTAGTCTATGTCCTTACCCTCGTCATGGTCTTAAAGAGGTATGAGGAACAAGGTGTAAAGTTCGCTCACACCTCCATTGAAAAGGGAGGATCCACCGACCAGACGGGTGTTGTGTCTGGTGGGCAACTGCCCGACAGTTGATGTCGGGACGTTGTATATATGCTAGTCGCGCGGTAAACTCTGCTTGCGCGATGCAGGATTAAGCGTGACGTCAGTGTGACGTGTACCTCGCATGTGGCTTTATAGATGCCGCTACAGTCTACATGTGTGCCAAATTTCATGCTCAGCTGTTTAGCCGTTTTGGCGTACCAAACAAACAATCTTACTTTCGCATTTATAATATTAGGATAACATAAAATCACGCCTTTCACCAAAGGGTTAGTCAAAGGTGTACCTATAGTACATCCACTTTCGCCAGTTGTGTTTAAGTCCCATGTATTAGGGGCGAGACTTTGATATTTCCATTTAAATTACAATTGAAGTCATCATGATATTTGAATTACTGCTTGTAGCTGGAGTGGTGAATGATAGGCTACAGGCTTTAATTTGGTGGTGAAAAACATTATAAGTCTGGCTAGTCTAAGTAAATAAGATTTTGTAGTTCGCACTGCAGAAAATTATCAATGTTTATAAAAAAAAAATGGCGGTACTCGAACAGTGATTTGTAGAAAACATAATTGTAAATAGTACAAGTCTACTCTCTGCCTATATAGAAGTTCAAAACATTAAGGGGACTACATGACCTAAACGCAAATTTATAATGCCTAAAAATATATTATTCACTCCAGTAACCAAAATCAGAAAAATATATGATATTCTGCAGGATATATGCTAGTTAGATAGTGTGTTGAAAACATAATACAATTAACTTGATATGATAGAAAAAAAACACGAAGATACCTCAAAAAAAAATTTTTAATGATTAAAAACCATACTAATATACATGCAAACATTCAGATTTTTTGTCAGATTATTCTACAAGCAACATACTAACGTAATAGTGTTTTAATTTTTTAGTCCAATGAATAGATTTTTTGTAAATCCATAATTGCTTCATATTTTGCAATAAATTACCAGCGTTGTGTCATCGCGCGTCTCTTTCTTTTCTATGCAATCCGACACTGACCGCGCTTTAGGTCTTGTAAGCCTCTTAAATAAATCATTTTCAAAAAAAAAAAAACTATTTTATTAGTGACCGATGCGTTTACTCATTTGTTTCAAACATTACTTATGATAAAATCTTACACACCATGCTTTTATTATTATAAAAACCTGCTCTAAAACGATTATCATGTTCTGATGGAGATAAGTCCATTGTTAAACGCTATAATTAATGATATACCTTACAAATGATAGCAAAAAACGTTTAATCTAATTTTCTCTGCGAAATACGCTATAAAAACTACTACTCATATTTATCGGTTCATGATCATGTTATTGATTTTAATGGAGTTTCTCAATCTATACATGGATGTGGAGTAAGTTATGAGCGAAAAGTGGCGTTTTATTCGCTTATTTTTATTAAATTTTAGCTGGAAGAAACTGCCGCTCAATTGCTAAAAACTCGGTTGATCGGAATAACACGTTTAATTTTTTTGTTCTCCTTCTTTCGTGTTATTAAAATAATTTGCCTAACGAAGTAGTTACCTGTGCTCACTGACCTTATCCTGTCCTACTAATATTATAAATGTGAAAGTTTGTGAGGATGGATGGATGGATGGATGTTTGTTACTTTTTCACGCAAAAAGTGCTGAACGGATTTGGATGGACTTTGAAACACAGATATTTTATAACCTGGATTAATATGTAGGATACTTTTTATCTGGGTAGTGCGTTCCCGTGAGATATTTTTCCGACATCGACGCGGGCGAAGCCGCGGGCAAAAGCTAGTCATTGATAAACTATCAAATTAAGATTATATGATCCACGCGGGTCATTGTATTTTTGTAGTCATCATGTATTCTTCAATTTAGCAGCAAAAGCGTTAAATACTATAAACATTCTTGAAGAAAATAAAGAGTCATCTTGAAACAATCACATCTGTCTGTCAATCAAATCGCTACTCTACCCGCCACCGCTCACATCTTAGCCCACAAGACAATATTTCATAAAAAGTTAAAATCGTTGTTGGTCCGTTCTACCGTAACCGGCACTTTCTCAGCCGTACCGCCTCTTGTATGGAGCAAATGTAGCTTATTATTACCATGCACTATGTTATTTACTACATAACAGTGTTATTTACTTATTGCTTAATAACCTGGAACATAGGAATGTGTGGAATTTGTATGACAAAGTTTTTTTGGTTTAAGAGGCTTACAAGAGCTAAAGCGCGGTCACTGTCGGATTGCATAGAAAAGAAAGAGACGCGCGATGACACAACGCTGGTAATTTATTGCAAAATATGAAGCAATTATGGATTTACAAAAAATCTATTAATTGGACAAAAAAAATTAAACACTATTACGTTAGTATGTTACTTGTAGAATAATCTGACAAAAAATGTGAATGTTTGCATATATATTAGTATGGTTTTTACGCGTTAAAATTTTTTTTTAGAGGTATCTTCGTGTTTTTTTTTCTATCATATCAAGTTAATTGTATTATGTTTTCAACACACTATCTAACTAGCATATATCGTGCAGAATATCATATATTTTTCTGATTTTGGTTACTGCAGTGGATCATATATTTTTAGGCATTATAAATTTGCGTTTAGGTCATGTAGTCCCCTTAATTCAACATTTTGCAAGCTGGGGTTCGTAGGATCAACTTACAGTAGTAAAAGCAAAGGAGAAGTGTGACAAAAGACGAATTAAGTAAAGGCATATAAATTGCCATTATTCTTAGCCTTATGACATGTACAGCCACCCAAAGAGATAAGTAACCAGGGTCGTCGGATATAGTTGAAGTTTAGTAAGAAACCTATGGATGTTTTCAAATGAAATTAATTTGATAAATGAGCCGTTGGTCTTCTATCAACTTAATGAAGTTTTATTCGAAAACATCCGTCGGTTTCTTACTAAACTTCAACTATATCTAACGACCCTGAGGGCCTAGACAAAGTAACATTCGATTAGCGATGACGCTAGTAGAAAAGTTAAAATGTATGGGGTTGACATAAGCTATCGAAATGTCACGTGATCATAGGTCAACGAATAAAAATTAGCTAGACAATGTTAACAACATTCGATTATGAAATGAATCGACAGCGTCGAAAGATTAGGTACTTCCACAGAGATACATAGCCAAGGGACACTTTTTGACGAGCGTTATCGCTACTTTTTGGTATCATTAGCGAAAGCGATAACGATTGTAGAAATAGAATCGCTCCGAAGCGAATGCCATTTGTCTAGGCCCTCTGGTTACTTATCACTTTTGGTGACCGTACCTACGAACAACGTAATTTGTGGTCATGCCAAAAAGGCGATCAGCAGCTTTTCGTTAAATTCTGCGGTCGTCAATTTGATTATTTTTACGGGTGTAGTAAGAAATTGTACATTGTGGCAGTGCACTTAATGTGTACCAGTGAACATTCTACAAGCTGATAAAAATTATAAAAGCTTAAACGAAGCTACAGAAAAAGCCGTAGACTTGGCGGGGGCACTACCGTGCCCCCAGATCAAAGCTGTCAAGTTACAGCACGAACAAGATCGTTAGCTTAATTGGAATACTATACTTAGTGCTAGTTTAAAATATTGCAATCTGAGTAATATCAAGTAATAACTAGTTTTCTACCCACAAGCAACGTATTCACAATAATTTATGCTTAGGTATATCTTTTAAGTTTACCGAGCCACTGACTACCGAGATGGCGACTAATAGACGGGTATGGTAGAGAAAGACATGTTGCGCTGACCACAAATAAATTGGGAAAAGTGCACGAGAATAATGGTGATGATGATGATGATGATAATGTTGATGATGATGATCTTCTAAGTTTCACACAAGTCTAAAGGCGCGATTCCACCAAAATTGTGTTCAGCACATTTGTTCAAAAATATTTTGTGCAGAACTACTAGAACCAAATCCGTTAGTCTTTGTTTCCACCGGCCAAGCTCTGCGTAACTTTTGTAAGCATACAGTAGTGCAGCACAAACATTTGTGCCGTACACTGTGCAGTACAATGTCGCACACTGATGGAATAGCGCCATAAAAATAATACAAATGCTATTGAAATACGCATAATTATTCTGAATCTATTGAATGAATTAATGCTTTATTCTGTGTGGTCAACCTCCATTAAACAATTTCTAGTTACTTAGTTTTATAGAAAAGTGAGGGTGAAATCCTACTAATATTATAAAATTTAAAAGTTTGTGAGGATGGATGGATGGATGGATGTTTGTTACTCCTTCACGAAAAAACTACTGAACGGATTTGGATGGAATTTGGGACACAGATAGTTTATAACCTGGATTAACACGTAGGATACTTTTTATCCCGGTACTACATCCACGCGGGCGAAGCCGCGGGCAAAGCTAGTATTACTATAGATCAGATTAATAGTAGAAGTGAGGCATTTAGCAGCTGCCAATTGTAGAAATTAAGGTCCAGATTGTAAACATTCCCTTTACCGTTACTACGAGTATAGGGACTGAGCATTGGATTTTTTTTTAATAACTAGCTTGTGCCCGCGACTTTGTCACCTATACAATAAAACATATCCTATGACACTCCACATGTTGCTTTCTATCCGTAAAGATTTTTCGTAAACGGATCATTATTTCTAGGGTAAAAAGAAAATTTTCACTCCTCTTGATGAGAAAGTCCGTCATTGTTGCGTACCAGAGCGGGGATAAAATAGCATATTTTCCTCTAGGAGAAAACGTTTCTTTTTTAATTTTTGGCTATTACCAACGAGCCTACAAAAACGAAAAAGTTTTTATTTATAAGTAGAATAAACATGAATAAAGGCTCGACTTATTACTAATTCATAAAAAAGAACATTTTATTTTTGAAAATGGAACTAAAAGCGGCGATCTCTTCGGTAGAATGCCTGCATTGCGTTTCCGTAGCGGCTTCAGAAGGAATAAAAAAAGACATAGGCGCGAAATCTTTAGACTTTTTTTCTAATTACTAATTGAATTAGTGGCCGTAATTTATTTTTAATATTTTATTGTATTACTTTATTTTCTCGCAATCGCAGTCGAAAGTAGAGTGAAAACACACGGCGCTAAAAACACATTATAACTCGGTTTCTATTTACTCCCTCGCTAAAGCTCGGGAGTAAAACTACCTCGTATATAATAGGTCACTTTATCCCCTTGCATAACAATCTACTATTTGCCGATATCGTCTTTGAAACCCCTTAAACAATGAAAAGTAGTGATGCGTAAACCCTGCTTCCACTTTTCGGACTAGCTAAAATTTATTTCTGCACAGCATGAACTATTATTTTAGCTCGTGCCGATACAAGAAGCCCACACCATTGACCACATACTAATTAGAGGCTGTCAAGATTACAATCACTACCAACATAATTACCATAATCTCCCATTAAACTTGCCGTTATTTCTGAACTCAATCACGGTCGTGACTAGTATTCACAAATCTGTTTACCATACTCTATTGTATAACTAGGAGTGTTATCAACGGATCGTAATCAGCACAACAATGGTCTAAAGTGAGTGTATTAATCAAATGTGTTAGTAGTACGGACCTACAACATTGTAGGTGTGACGGGACATAGAGCAGGTGAGGAAGTAGATGAGACAGAGAGAAAATGGCTGCCAAATACTGACACAATATGACAAGAAGGCTTTGAATAGTGAAACCGTCGAAATCGATTAGAAGAAAAGAGATCAGGAGTCAGACTATTGAGTCTGCTTAAAGGTCCCTACAAAACAAGTGCGACACGCGACGCGAATCGCACGCGACACGTGTCGCACCTGTTTGAAGGAGCCTTAATACTGTGCGATTTAATTGCATGTGGCATACCATAAGTTACAGCAACAATAGAAATTGCACCACCTAAACACAGCTTAGACGATGCAATTCATTTATTTATACAATTTTATTGCATGCCACAGGCAAGAAACCTGTATCGTAGGCTTTAATATGGCTTCTCAAAAGTATGGTTGCGGGAACACACAGAGCCCTGTTTGGAAGGTAACAGAAATGCTTTTAAATCGGGAAACTGAGTCGCCGTAATCGAAGAAATGAAACCAAGGAACGATTATTTTACATATAGGTACTTTATTAGGTAAGTTGGGATATGTATTTAATATAACACAAGGCGAGCCTATGCTTATGCAACAGGCACGATGCGACAGTGCGAAGCGACTCTAGTAGAATAATTCCTATCAAAACTTTATGGTTTTTTTTCTGCAAAACCCCACATCGCGCTGTCGCGTCGGAGCCTTTATGCTATTTAAGAACATTCTTCAAGCCTGGGTCTTCACTATGTAAGCAGCAGTCTCTCACTTCTGAACATTAAACATAGGCTCTAGCTAGAATAAGGAAAATCAATACAAAATTATTTTATTCACCTTTGACCTAGCAGTTGGCTAATAACGAAGTCAGTGAGCTAGTTTCAGAGGCGGCTAAACTAGGCCTTAACCGAAATAGGGCGACAGAATTTTATCTTTATTGAGAGATGAGATACAATTTCTAAATACGAAATAGAACGTGAGGTAGTATTGATATAATCTCCAAACATATTGACTGCCTAGTCTGGTGTTCAAAAAACCGACTGCTGAGCATCCTGGGTTTAATCCCCAGGTCTGGGGCAGTTTCCTCGGGTTTTTCATTATGATTGTTTTGTAAGTACTACCTAGGCAGTACGCGGCCATATTAACCATAGAACCGATGACCGTTGGGGTAGACGTGTTCTTGAGTGGAGACCGCGAATCGGCAAACGTAAGGTAGGATGCTCTCAGGCTAGGTGGAGCGACGATCTTCGCAGGGTGGCTTGTAGCAGCTGGATGAGAGTTGCCGAAAATCGAGCTATATGGCGTGCAATTGCGACTTATGTCCAGCAGTGGACTGCTGTAGGCTGATGATGACCTAGGCAATAACTGGCCCACCTTCTATCTTGCGCAGCATGGTGTCACCTGTGTGATGACCTCATTACTGCGTCAGATAGCGGCGTTTGCGTACCTAGCTGAATTTTGGGGCAAATAATTTAATTTGAACTTTTGCCATGGATGGATACGTTAAGAAGGAGTAGGTTGGAGCAGCTTGCGCTCATGCCCATTTAATGACACCTAATGGACTTGGCACGCCCCCTATTACATGAACACCCAAATGTGGGTATAGAACACTCCTGCCTACTTCTTTGGGGTTACAAGTACGACCGAGCGAGGACGATATTTTCAGAAGATAGGCAGAAAACCCCACCTATCCAAAGGCAGTTCCATCTGTCATTTGTTTAATCACATTGAGGTAGGTCAGACACACCTTAGGACATGATGTGGGCGTAGATCATAAGTTTTTTGCCTTATTGCCAAACAGTAAACCATTTTGACATTACGATCGACTTATTTATTAATATATGGAAGGTGAATGACCTGTCTGTCAGTTATCTATCATTAATTATTTATTTATTGAATTTGTTATGAAGAATTTATCAATGCAATGTTGCATTGTGTAAACACCTAGAGATTATTATAAATGAAAAATGTGGATTTTTATCATCTTGGGTGCGGTTTCTTGTGAATGAACGTTCAAATTTATTGACTTAGATAGCAAAAGAAGAAATAATTAGTTAACTGCCTTAGATAAAATTATCAATGTTAACTGATCTTTTATTCAATTTCCAATAAATAAAACGTTAGTGAAATGATGTATATTTCCTTAATTAGATCTTCTAAGACATGTAAATATTTGGTCAATATTTTAAAACAAGATGGCCTCGGCATTTCCTTGCTGACTGATCCTTGAAAAGAAATGCCAAAACAAACTGAGATATATATCTCTAAACTGCTGTTACACATGGGCGCCACTCTTAACTACAACAATCCTTTGGGAGGTCACCTTTCGGCAAAAGCTTTCAAGTTTACTAAACATAACATGGCAATCATAGCATCATGTCATTTGGTTTAAATAGGCTTTTATTTTTATATAGATTCTTCTATATTTTGTGAATGTGAGAATTTTGTAGGCCTTTTTTTTTTTTTGGGTGGGAATTCATCAAATGACCTCTCTCGCTCTGGGCGGAGCGGAAGGGCGTGTCAGACTCTTACTGACTAAAACCCACCCGTGTTCCTTCAGTTGCCTGTGCGCCAGGGCCACGGTAACTCTTTCGAACAATCCGCGACCCCGGCAGGCATCGGCCCTATCGGACCCCGTCAATTATGCTGACATCTCTTTGAGGCGCACGTGGAACACAACGCGCCGTCGACCCGGGCCTGGTCCTTATCGGACGGCGAGCTGCCCATTGCTCGCCGTCCGCAGGCCCGCGCCTACGGTGGCCGGGAGTCGGCTATCGACTCCCGACGCCCAGGGTGTCTCCTCCTGCGGCGACTAGGGGCGTGAGGGCGCAACGATTGCCTCTGCCTCACGCGCTCCGCCTCCTCCTTCGCGAGCATTATTGCTTCGCAGAAGGAGGTGACTGCTTCCCATTCCCTCTCGCTCCGTACCATGGCCTGAACCAGGGCCGGATGCGAGAGATCGCCGCCGCCGATCGCCACCACGAGGACACGGCGGTGCTCTGCCCAAGCCGGGCAGACCTCCACCGTATGCTCCACCGTGTCCTCCGGTCGATCCACACAATGCCAACACCCGGGCGTTTCCTCCCGCCTTATCCGAAACAGGAACCTCCCGAAACAGCCTATTGGTCAACTAGCAAGTTCCGTGCAGCAGGCCTAACTTGTAGACTGTAGATTTGTAGACCTTTTTATATTTTGTTGAGTACCTGTTACTTGTTGACCGGCCTACACTGTCCTCCCATATCTATCAACACTGTAATTTGAAATGTTGTAAAAGCTCCTTATTTTTAAAAGAGTAACCGTGGAGTTTCTCGCCGGCTCTTCTCCATAGGAAACAACCAATTGGAACCGTGCACCTAGCTTCTGACGTTTCATAAGTGCCCATGTTGGTTTATGTTAAATAAAATATTTTGATTGATTGATTGATTGATACTGACAATTACGCGTTCATTATTTATTTGGATCTCTAACAGAGGCTACACAATTTCATGCAAGTTTAAAAGAACGGGGATAAATACTAGTGTGTGCGTGTGTGTATGTGTGTGTGTGTGTTATATTATAATTCCTAACTTCTCAGCTAGGTAAACCTTGCTACCAAGGCAACCCATCTAATTTGAGTCTCCTAAAAAGCTATAGTTATGTGTCAAGACAGACCACCCCTCTATAAAATACGAAAGAAATAAAGAAATATATGAACTTAAAATTCATGACACGCCATTCCACAAAGAATACATTTCAAACTCACTTATCTTGCGATAATATGTCGCACATACTTATGCACTTATTCTGATAAAAACTGTATAAATCAACACAGTGAGACAGTACGCATACCAAAGGCCATACCCGTGTTATCTACTGCAGACAGAAACGTTTTAAAGTGAGTCAAAACTGTTTGACCACCCACTAGGAGACGGTCACTAAAAAAAGAAGAAAGAAAAGAAAGAAAAATTGTTTATTCTGCACAAACAACACGCACAATACAAAAAAACTATTATAGACAAAATACATACACTAATAAAAAGTAGCCAAAAGCCTCGTATTTAAAACGTTATAAGTTTGACAATGTTGTCTATTACTTGATGTCCAAAGACCAAAGACAATAATAGACATTGCGTAATGTGTTGCGACACTGGCCAATGACAACAAAAAAAAAAACAAAACATGGAATTAAACTAAAGGCATTATCATCTTCATTATGCCAAAAGAGGTCTACTGCTCTAAAGGCCTCTCCCAAGGATCGCCACAACGTACGGTCCTGGGGCCTACTCTCAAGTCCGTCAATGGAGACATGGGCCCGTCCGAAAGTAGTTCGATACTTAGAAGTGAACCATACTCCTGATTAATTATTTGTTTCGAAAGGGCAAAAACACATCAGGACTTCAGGAGTATGGACAGTTGTCCAATCGTTTTGTCATTAATTTTTAGTTCGTGCCCCGGACTAATGTTATGTCCGAAAGTGATATGGAGTAGGCGGCATCCGTAACTTCGGCCGAAACTAAGGACGTCGTGCTTAAAGCGTAGGCCCCCTCCATTCAGAGGATATCCAAAGACACTCTTGAATCAGGAGGGGTATACCATGATCTCTTGTAGCCAGGGTTTGGAACCTGCACTAAAAGTACAGGTTCTGTATCGGTACTTAGCTGTTCTTGCTATTACGGTACCTGGGTAACGGTTCCAGACGGGTACCGGTACTCTACTCATCAAGTACCGGTACCAAATTCGAGGAACCTCACACGTTGGCAATCTTGAAGCTATTTTTCTAATGCCTATTAACTATCCTTTTTACAAGCTTTCATTTTAACTTGCAATGTATGTATGTTTTTACTTAATATATCCGTTTTCTCACTCTAACTTACGGAAATATTTGTTTGGTACCGGTACAGTACCGATACTGTTTAGAAATACCAAAGTACTACGTCTGGTACCGGAACCAATTGTACAGGTACTATTCTGGTACCGGTATCACACCAAGGCTAATGCTCCCGGTTACCAAAAATACCGGTATTTCTAGTCCTGCTTGTAGTAGGCCAATATTTAGCAAACAATAAAGTATCGTCAAGCAATTTTGAGCCAAGTGTCATGGAACTATAACTGTCACATTGACCTGTCCTGCACTTAAACTGTCCTGCAAACAATTTTAGTACGGGTCCAGCGGGGTAATTACGAAACACACTAACAGTAGGAATGGGTTTCATTTTGACAGTTCAATAACATTCATTGCGTCATTTAAGTTGTTGAGCAGGCAAATTTTTCAAACATTTGAAGCAATGGATTAGCAATAGGCTTCAAAATGATTCAGATTGTGATAGATAGTGTATTACGTAATTAAGGTGCTGGTCTGCGTCTGCGCAAAGCCTAGGTTCTCAGATACCACCAGCATTGAAACTTCTTGGAAAGAGCTCCGAACCAGTACAGCATCATACCTGTGAACAAAAAGAGGTACAATAAGAACGAGTTTGTCTTCAAATGGGAATGCAACCCACGTGCGATGTCCGTTAGCCGCTAAACCACGGGGTGCAGTTTAGAATAGTAATCGTCTTGGTTTATTTAAGTACTGCGGTCCGTTTCGTATTAGTATGTATTTATGGAATTATTTCTCACGATTTTGGATCACACAGTAAGATCAACACTTAAGGTTACACTAGTCAGTCTTTCTTCAATACTAACAGCGTATGTTTGATAGTGAACATAAAAAATTATATCTCCTTGTCTCGTCATTTTCTACAACTATACGGACACAAGAATTAAAAAAAAATGGTTTGAAAGTTATGAGCGTCGAAACGTACATATTTCAACGCATCTTTGTACGTAATTAAGTAACTCTCGAAGTATGAAAATAGATAATTTATTCAAGATTTCAAATAACTTTATTTTTAATAAATACATCCAGTAGTTTTTTCAAAATATCTGTACGCCCAAATTCGGTCTAAGCATGAAATTTTACGCTCGTTTTCGTTATTTAAATCATCGTCTATTTCACTAAATAAATAAAAACTAAATAAACAATACTAAATAATTAATCAATAAATAAACTAAATAGCATGCATTAGCTAATATGCTGGCCATGTTTGTCGGAGGACCGATGGCCGATGGAGCAGACGAGTCCTTTTTTTTCTTTTTTTGGGTGGGAAATCATCAAATGACCTCTCCCGCCCTGGGCGGAGCGAAAAGCGTGTCAGACTCTTACTGACTAAAACCCACCCGTGTTCCTTCAGTTGCCTGTGCGCCAGGGCCACGGTAACTCTTTCGAACAATCCGCGACCCCGGCAGGCATCGGCCCTATCGGACCCCGTCAATTATGCTGACAACTCTTTGTGGCGCGCGTGGAACACAACGCGCCTTCAAACCCGGGCCTGGTCCATACCGGACGGCGAGCTGCCCATTGCTCGCCGTCCGCAGGCCCGCGCCTACGGTGGCCGGGAGTCGGCTATCGACTCCCGACGCCCAGGGTGTCTCCTCCTGCGGCGACTAGGCGCGTGAGGGCGCAATGATTGCCTCTCCCTCACGCGCTCCGCCTCCTCCTTCGCGAGCATTACTGCTTCGCAGAAGGAGGTGACGGCTTCCCATTGCAGACGAGTCCTGGAGTGGCAACCGCGTATCGGCAAGCGTAGTGTGGGACGCCCCCCAGCTAGATGGATCGAAGACCTCAAAAAGGTGGCTGGGACAGACTGGATGCGGAAGGCGGAGGACAGGGTGTTGTGGCGCAGCATGGGAGAGGCCTATGTCCAGCAGTGGACTGCGATAGGCTGAGTAGATTGACTCCTCATGTGGACATACTCATAATTAAATTATTTTTGTACAACTTGGTCCGCAAACTAAATATTCTCAAAACTAAATTAGATAGATAGAATACTCTTTATTACTCGTTCAAATAGAATAGGTGCGGGAAAGGTGCAACACATTACTGAGAAAAAGCCTCAACACTTAAGGTCAGTCATTTCTATTGATCACCTAGTTCACTATACAACACCTGCTAGTACAACTTGTAACAAAAACATCTCAGCGAGGTGTAAACATCTTGCAGCTATGACAATGGTGTAGCTTTACGGCTCATCGCTAACAAGGCCCTGACGTCAAGAGCTAAGAACAAGTCACTTGTTTCTACCCAGTCATGCATGTCAAATGTGTCTCTACACATGGCCATAGAATAAGGATGTGCAGAAGCAAAATTTATCACTGTATAGAAGCTACACTCTGGTGCTACGGCATTCTAAATGCCTACAGTTTAGGGCATAGGAAACGTCCAACTAAGGCAGGATTGTATCATAGACTCGATTCTTCTTCTACCTGCTCTTGTTATTTGAGGTCGGCGCAAAAAGTTTTTCCCTACCATTCTATCCTGTCAGCGTTATCAAACTCAAACTCAAACTCAAAGCATTTATTTCAATTAAACCATTTACAGGCACTTTTGAATTGTCAAAGAGTCGGTCAGTTAGAAAGTTGAAGCTATGTAGTTGCCCATTCCAAAACGTAGATCTCTATGGAGAAGAACGGGCAAGAAACTCCAAGGACACTCTTTTTAAATCAAGATATTACAAAATCGTTACTACATTAATTTTTGTTGCTTCTATATGTGAGAACAATGTAAAAAAAAAACAAAATGTATATTAAAAAATAAATCAATATATAAGAATAATAAAAATAACCCGTGGCAGTTAAGAGATGACCAGTCTCAACTGACGGCGCTCGTTCACGAACATGACGCGTGGATCAGCACCATCCAGCTCAACCATTTTGTAGGGAACCGAATCATACTTATCATTAATAGCACTCCAATCTATAGTATTTTTGGACTCCCTTTTCCCCTCCATTCATCACTGTGCATTCCTCCTCATCACAGGCACAAATAAGACAAACGGTTCCTTTCATATTTTCTATCACTGGTGCTCGATCATAGACAATTGAGGAGGTTAGGATCAAAACCACAACGTATCCACCATTGGCAATTTCGTTTTTTTTTTACGATGTCTGCACAAAACGGTAAACCCTACCATTAGCAGTAACTGTTTAGTTCAAAATCTCAACATATGCTGGTTAAAGAAACTGGTTTAAGGACCTATCTAACACGTACGTAAATGAAATTCGTAAAAAAAAAATATGCTCACTATTTATTACGTTTTTTTTTTTCGATTTCTGCCTTATTGAAAAAAGTGGATATGTAGTGGTTTTGATCCTACCCTCGTCAATTGTCAACAATATTAATTGGCCCAAGCCAAAATTGACAGAACCTAATTTATGGAAGGCAGCTTTTCCTTTAATTTGATAGGGTAAGCAATCTATACTTAAGCAATATGATAAAGAGTAGTAGGTAATCATTTCGGCAGAATCACCGTATGCACAAACGAAAGTAGAGTTTCAATTCTCAACGGTTTCATTATTCTATGACCCTGCGCACACGACTCTTCTAATTAAGTGTCGTTGATCTGATTGTGAATGAAGATTTTCATCGCTTTGTACTGTATTGTCTGTTGTTTTTCTTTCTCGCGTGGCTGCTGGATAATTAGCAGTATAAATTGATGATTAGTGCCAAGACGTGATTGGCGTTTTGATTGTTGATATGAGGGTAATGGACCAAGACGGGCCATGCAGTGTTTTCTGAAGCTGTGAA
Organism: Griposia aprilina; assembly: GCA_916610205.1. Taxonomy (NCBI): domain Eukaryota; kingdom Metazoa; phylum Arthropoda; class Insecta; order Lepidoptera; family Noctuidae; genus Griposia; species Griposia aprilina. The sequence goes on along the minus strand of OU744304.1, from coordinate 16,556,704 downwards.
GATGTTGATTTTATTGGAGCGGTGAGTTTCAGCTCGGAGGCTTGGGTTCATCATGTAAGTAGCGTAGTTTTTGGGGTTCCAAATTTCGTTTTTTTTTTGCCCGTCAATCTAATATTTTCGCTGTTGGGCTATTGTCGTTAAAGTAGTTGAATCATTGCATGCGATGTTCACGTTCCATGATACTTTTGACTCTAAACAAGACAGTGACAATAAAACTCGAATCAAATAAATATATATCACTTACTAACTTTTCCAAGACAAACACTTATACAAAGCTGTTCCATTTATTTAAAAGATGTATGTGGATCCTCAGTTGTAGCCAAATTCAAATTTTCTTTGTTTTTTTGCAAACTGCACCTCTGTTTTACGTCGTATGTTGAGAATCTTTCAAAATATTTCGTACGAAAATTCTTAGATGGAACAAATTTCCAATGTTTGACGACTGATATGAAATTGATGATTATTGTTCAGTAAGTATGTAGCTGCATCTACAACGCCACATGCGAGCTACGCGTCATACTGACGTCACGAAAAATCCTGCATCGCGCAAGCAGAGTTTACCGCGCAACTAGCACAACGTCCCGAAATCAATCGTCGGGCAATTGCCCACCAGACACAACACCCGTCTGGTCGGAGGATCCTGCCTTTTCTATAGAATATGACTGAACTTTACACCCTCTATAAGTATATCATTCCTACAGTCGCGAATCGCATTTTGATTAACATACGTACTGAAACAGAGCTGCAATTTGCCAAAAACCAAAGAAAATTTTAATTTGGAGGGCTACAGCTGAGGATTCACCTTAAGCCCTTACGGTAAGTAAATAAGTACCAATTTGTCCCCAATCATTGGACCAAAAAGGCAGAAAGTTGATACAACCCATTCACTCACAAACAACTCTATGACATGTATCTTATTACAGAAACGATAACCGCCTCGTTGGTCCATTGGTCACAAGACTCACAACTACTACTGCTGAGCATAAGGTCCTGGGTTCAATTCCCTAGTCGGGCAAAGTGTTATTGGGTTTTTCCATCTGGAATTTCTCAGTAGCAGCCCGGAGTCTGGATTTGTGCCCGGTTGATGGCAATAGACTCACCCCCTGTTACAAGGGACTTAAACATAACTGGCGAAATGTGGGTGTACTATAGGTGCACCTCTGCCTGACCCTTCGGGGAATACAGGCGTGATGTTATGTGCAGAAGCGATCGTAAAATGGCACAAATGTAGGAATTTAAATTGAACGAAATGATAGTTTGATGAACTGGCTTTTAAGCAGGCCTTAGTCTGATGTCAGCTTATTAAGTGAGATTAGATGGGATGACCACTTGTTGAGTGCGATTAGCATCGTGGTACAGTAATTTTATCTTACGAAGCGACGCGCGCTTGACTTGTGGTTACCAAGTGTACAAACACGCTGTGAATGTGTGTGTAAGCGCAGAAGCTCTCGGTAGCGTCCGAGACAATGGCGAAGTCGGAAATGTGTGTGTGTTGCTAGGTGCTGACGCTATTCGTCTGTACGCACACATTTACAGCGTGTTTTTACACTTGGTTACCACAAGTAAAGCGCGCGCCGCTTCGTGAGATAAAAATACTATAAGATTAATTCTCTAGTCAAGGCTCTTTTGGTAGTTCAAAATATGTGGTGAGTGTGGTTTCGGTGATTAGGCGAGCAAGGCTGTATTCCGAATATCAGAAGTCTAATTCCGTATTATCAAAACGTTCAAAATATATTCACAATCCAATCTCAGCAACAATGAAAGAGATTTAAGATCCTTACCATAGAGACTATGCGAAGAAATGACATTTATTTATTTATAGTTAATTAAAACGGTAAAAAACCAATTACATTAATTAACATAGAAACAATTATTACGTAGACAATTTTTTTTTTATTAATAAAATAAAAAATATTATTTAATAAATAAATAAATAATTATTATTTAATTTTTTTTTTTATTATTGTCATAGAAAAACTAATCCCATGTCTCAGTGACGCCATCTAGCACAATAATATAGCAAAATTAATTAGAGCGACTTGCAGGCGTACCACACTACTATTGCCCACTAGGAAAAATGTATCACATTAAGATTTTGTTCGCTATGTCAGTCTGTAAATAATTTAATGTATTTAGCAACAATCAATGTCAAATAACTTGTCAAAACTTTAAGTAGGTAAATCAGAGGTATTTTTGACGGATGGAGACTGAGATTAGAATGCGACTGGTCATTAAAGACATGCAACTAGCAGAAAAAATATTATACTTCCTTCAAGTGTTTACTTAAAATCTTAAGCATAAATAATTAATCAGGAATGGGACAACCATTACAACATTTGACAACTAGAAACCTTACTCTACACTAGCGCCTCTAGCGGCAAATTTAAGCGCGATAGCCTTCATTGCGCAACACACTAACAGTAGGAATGGCTTTCATTTTGACAGTTCAACAACATTCATTGCGTTATTTATGTTGTTGACAAATTTTTCGAACATATGAAGCAATGGATTAGCAATAGGCTTCAAAATGATTCAGATTGTGATAGATATTGTACAATTAGTGCTGTATATTTATCTTGTAAAATACAATGACAAGATCGCTTAAAGGATTTATTACAAACAAGACATCGAAACGACATTAAAATATCTCAGGGTTATGAAGGACAAGACGAGGTAATTTGGATAAGAAGCCTTCATAAATTAAGAGGTTTCAAATTGTGACAAATGAATGACATTGCACATGCAGAAAAACAACACACTAATAAAAACTCAAGCGCTTATTAGAGCTGTTTACCAGATGCCACATCGAACACGAGTTGAGTTTTATTAGTAGACTAGTCTTTGTCTGTGGTTTCAGAAAACTAACCTATCACCCTAATTGCGATCACACTATCAATCACAATCTGAACCATTTTGAAGGATATTGCTAATCCATTGCTTCATACGTTCGAAAAATTTGTCTGCTCGACAACGCAAATAACGCAATGAATGTTGTTGAACTGTCATAATGACAGCCATTCCTACTGTTAGTGTGTTACGCAATTACCGCGCTAGTCATGGTCTACCTGTGTGCCAACTTTCATCGAAATCCTTTCAGCTGTTAAAGCGTAAAAATGTAACAGACGGACAGACGCATTTATAATATTATATGGAAGTATGGAATAAGTATTCTGTTATAGCGCAGTTCACAGCTGGTCATAGGCCTTACTTAGAGCAGTGGTATCGGCCCCGACTTACGAGTTGTAGCTTGTGGGTTCGAACCCAGGCAGGCGCTTTACTTTGTGTGAATAATTTCATCACCACTGCTCTCAAAAACGGTGAAGGAAAACATTGTGAGGAAACCGGCATGTCCTAGAACCAAAAATTCGAAGACATGTGACATCTACCAACCCGCACTGGGCCCGCGTGGTGGATTACAGCCCATTCCCCCTCAAAGAGAAGAGGCCTGTGTCCCAGCAGTGGGAACACTATAGGCTGATTATGATTATGCATAGGCCTTTCCCAAGTTGGTTAACAATCAGTCAGTTATAGCTGGGATTGCCCTGCATCCTGATTGCGGAACACACTAACTATCTCAATCGAGTCATTTTGAAGCATATTGCTAATCCATTGCTTCGTATGTTCGAAAAATTTGTCTGCTCAACAACGTAATAACGCAATGAATGTTGTTGAACTGTCAAAATTAAAGCCATTCCTACTGTTAGTGTGTTACACAAATTACCCCGCAGGCCGCTTATGAAAGTACCTACTGAAGTATTGTCAGTTTTGTTGGTTCTCGTAATGCCTAACTCAGTCACATAATTATTATTCTCGGCTAGAACTAACTCTAACAATATTTACCAAACATATCCTATTTAAGATTTAAGAATACGAAGGATATTTGACACAACGCCAATTAAGTGAGTTCCTGGAGAGACCAAGCAGCTGGCCGTTAGACGTGTTCCTATTATAAACACGGGACTTCTAATTTGGGATATCGTTCGTTAAGGCGCAGTAAGTTTTTTTTTTTAGGTAATTGACAATAGCGCGTCGCGGCAACAAATAATTCAAAACTGCGATGCGTTTGATGTTAGTTGAATCCAATGACCACCAAATTTTTCAGTTTTAATGAAATTAAAAAATAAATGCACGGCGCAGTGGAATATTTTTTAGGTATTTATTTAGTTGATTGAATTCCCTTTATTATTAAATAAAAAATATGATAGTAAACCCTCGACATTTTGAGAAATATGCGACGAAAATATTTTTTTGAGCTTTGTTTTACGATTTTTTTATCATGATACTATTTTATTTTTGAATAAAGGGTCCTTCAAACAGGCGCGACACAAAGGCACCGCCTGTCGCGTGACATGCAGTGCCTTTGTGTCGCGTGCGATTCGCGTTGCGTGTCGCGTCTGTTTAAAGGAGTCTTAAGTATTTTTTTGAATATTTGACAGTACCGTAAAACGGGGTGAATAGGAACGCAGGGGTGAATCGTAACGAAACTTTAAAAGGAATTTTAACATTTAAATAATATAATTTGTTGCCAACAGGGAAACGTAATCGGTTAATTATAATACAGTATACACGTTAGAGTCCTTTTTGGCGACAGACTATAATATTTCAATGTTAAAATCCCTTTTAAAGTTTCGTTACGATTCACCCCTGCGTTCCTATTCACCCCGTTTTACCGGTACGCAATTTTTTTTCTGGGTTTTAATAGTATGTACTTATACGCCTAACTGTGCGACAAAAAACTGAGCGTTTTACTGTGTCCTACGTTTGGGCAGCGCCTTAATAATATGGCTTAGGGAAGCCAGTCCGAAAGTATTTAAATAATGACGATACGATTTCGAAGAAGTCTTGCTTTTGATTTGTACTTAGAAGTAATGGACCAAGGTATAATAAAATAGTAACGAACTCAAAACTGAACATGTACCAGGTGTGGGAACGAGTCTGATGCAGAAAATATAGTTTTTAGAAATTTTGCACACAGATAGTTTATAACCTGTATTACCAGATAGGGTACTTTTTAATCGCGGAAGTATGTTCACGTGGGATATTTTCTGACATCTACGCGGGCGAAGTCGCGGGCAAAAGCTAGTGGAACATATATTCATAATGTAGTGCATACTAAGTCCTTGTATATCCTAGGTTAGGTCCGCGGTGGGCGCTGAAGCGGCTGGACCGGGAGCTCCTCCTGGAAGCCTCGATCGTGCAGGCCTGGGTGTCATCATCGGACAGGCCTGCTGATATTAACGACGAGGCGGAGTGGTTCCGGGAGGCCATGTCCGAAGTATGTCACGTGGCAATGCCCCGCGTCCGGCCCGGACGCGCTTGGCGCCAGGTGTACTGGTGGTCGCCGGAGCTAACGTCTCTACGTGAGGCGTGCGTTGCTGCGCGACGCCTGTACACCAGGCACCGCAGGCTCCGTATCCGCCCTCCGGACACGGAAGCCATTCAGGCGGAGCTGTACGAGGGTTACAGAGCGGCGAAGACCGCCCTCCGAGCGGAGATCCTACGGGCCAGGGGACTGGCCCGCGAGGAGTCGCTGGGGACTCTGAACAGGGACCCGTGGGGACGCCCATATAAAATGGTGCGGGAGAAACTCCGCCCATGGGCGCCCCCGCTGACGCAGTCTCCGGCCCCAGCTCGTGGAGGGCGTGGTGGGCGCTCTGTTCCCTTCGCGAGGGGAGCATACTCCTCCGCCCATGGCTCCGCCTACTGCGGTGCTCACTGTGGACCACACAACGGACGACGACGACGATGCTCCTGAGGTGACTGAGGTAGAGTTGAGAGTGGCGGTACGTAGGCTGAGTGCCAAAAATACCGCCCCAGGACCCGACGGCCTACCTGGAAAAGCCTGGGTCCTGGCCTTAGAGGCTCTCGGGCCTCGACTTAGGGGGCTCCTAAGCGCATGCTTGGAGGGGGGCCAGTTCCCACTTCGTTGGAAGACGGGGAAACTGGTCCTCATTAAGAAGATGGGGCGCCCTGCGGACACTCCGTCCGCTTACCGGCCCATCGTGCTGCTCGACGAGGTGGGCAAGCTCTTTGAAAGAGTCATTGCAGACCGCCTCGTCGGGCGGCTGGTGCGGGTGGGGCCGAATTTGGCGGAGAATCAGTTTGGTTTCCGCAGGGGGCGCTCTACGGTGGACGCCATCATGCGCGTACGAGCCCTCACGACGGGGGATGCAGTGGCCCGGGGTGGGGTCGTCTTGGCGGTGTCTCTAGACATCGCCAATGCCTTTAATACCCTGCCCTGGAGTTGCATCAGGGAGGCACTCCGGTATCACCGGATGCCGACCTACCTCTGTCGTATAGTCGAGGCCTATCTGACGGACATGGCCGTCATCTACCCTGGTCACCAAGGAGAATGGAACCGGCGAGAGATGTCGTGCGGTGTACCACAGGGATCGGTCCTGGAGTCGCATCTGTGGGACATCGGGTACGACTGGGTGCTGCGCGCCGACCTCCCTAGCGGCGTCAGCGTCGTTTGTTACGCTGACGATACGCTAGTCCTGGCGCAGGGGAGGTCGCACCAGGCGGCGGCCGACTTAATGACACGCGGGGTTGCGACAGTCGTTGAGAGGATCCGGCAATTGGGACTCGAGGTGGCCCTGCACAAGTCCGAGGCCATGTGTTTTCATGGTCCTCGGAACGCGCCACTGTCGGGTTCCCAAATAACAGCAGGGGGGGTTCACATCGGCGTCGAGTCGACGATGAAGTATCTGGGACTCGTCCTCGACAGCCGGTGGAACTTCGTTGAACACTTCCGACGTTTGGCTCCCAGACTGGACCGGGCCGGGGCTGCATTGAAGCGGCTCCTGCCCAATCTAGGTGGTCCAAACGCCTCCTGCCGGAGGCGCTACGCGGGGGTCGTGCGGTCCATGGCCCTTTACGGGGCACCGGTGTGGGCGCATTCATTGAGGCTCCGACCAGCACGCCGTTTGAACGCGTCCCAAAGGGTCATGGCCATTCGGCTGGTCCGGGGATACCGCACGGTCTCCTACGAGGCGGCGAGCCTCCTTGCCGGATTGCCGCCATGGGATCTGGAGGCAAAAGTCCTCGCGCACATTTGGGATTGGCGCGAGGAGGCGAAACGCCGGGGCGTTACTCCGCTGCCGCGAGAAATTGCGGCACAGCGGATAGAGCTCCGGCGGGATCTCATGGCGGCATGGAGAGTGCGACTGTCGCAACCCAGCGCTGGGCACGCCACAATTGCGGCGGTAAGTCCCCTCTTTGAGGAGTGGCTTGAGAGGCGCCACGGCGTCCTCACCTTCCGCCTGACGCAGGTCCTCACCGGACATGGCTGTTTCGGGAGGTTCCTGTTTCGGATAAGGCGGGAGGAAACGCCCGGGTGTTGGCATTGTGTGGATCGACCGGAGGACACGGTGGAGCATACGGTGGAGGTCTGCCCGGCTTGGGCGGAGCACCGCCGTGTCCTCGTGGCGGCGATCTCTCGCCTCCAGCCCTGGTTCAGGCCATAGTACGGAGCGAGAGAGAATGGGAAGCAGTCACCTCCTTCTGCGAAGCAGTAATGCTCGCGAAGGAGGAGGCGGAGCGCGTGAGGGAGAGGCAATCATTGCACTCTCACGCCCCTAGTCGCCGCAGGAGGAGACACCCTGGGCGTCGGGAGTCGATAGCCGACTCCCGGCCACCGTAGGCGCGGGCCTGCGGACGGCGAGCAATGGGCAGCTCGCCGTCCGGTAAGGACCAGGCCCGGGTCGACGGCGCGTTGTGTTCCACGCGCGCCTCAAAGAGTTGTCAGCATAATTGACGGGGTCCGATAGGGCCGATGCCTGCCGGGGTCGCGGATTGTTTGAAAGAGTTACCGTGGCCCTGGCGCACAGGCAAATGAAGGAACACGGGTGGGTTTTAGTCAGTAAGAGTCTGACACGCCCTTCCGCTCCGCCCAGAGCGGAAGAGGTCATTTGATGATTTCCCACCCAAAAAAAAAAAAAAAGGCACTGGAATTTAAAGTTGTATGTATTTCCTGTTGGAGGTAAATTATCGAGCAAACGGATATTGAATAATATTGATAAGCAGACAAAACTTTTAATTGTTCATATCTATTATGGCTTTGAGCAACAATTAAGTCTCCTTCAAAGGCGTGACGCAAAGGCAACGCCTCTCGCGCGACGCCTTTGTGTCGCGTGTCGCGCCCGTTTGAAGGAGCCTTTATGCAATTTCACTGTAGGTAAGTTTAAAACCCAACAGTTTTATTTAGGTATGGATGGAGGTACCTACGATTGGAATAAAACTCGAGTTGCACGAAGTTAAAGAGTTATTTCATGTATTCTATGAATCGATTAATCACTGGTTTTGATGTCCTGTTAATAACTTATGAAAGATATCTCCGAAATTCCATCTTGTGTAGACTTTCAAAGCTTGGTTTTATAGTTTTCTCATGTACTGGAGTTGGCAAATATTATCGCAACTGCTTGTGAAATTATTTTATACGGCCCCACGAGTATGATTTTAAGAATGTAACAGAGTAGCAGGAATTACATAATTATGTACGTTTGCACCGATTCACGAAAATTCTTGGTAGATTGAGCCCTATGGCCAGTGACGATTAAAGAAACACAATCTCGGAATCATTCCATTTTAGTAGCGTTTATTGGAGTTAATTAACGAAGACCCTAGAAATGTATCGGTCACTGTGACCTATGAAAAGTTATTCTGAATTTCAGAGAATCATACCATTCCGTAATGACTCCGACAAACAGGAGCGACGTGACAGCGCGACGTGACTCTAGTAGAACAATTTCTATGAAAACTTCATGGAAATTGTTCTAGGTACCAGAATCGCGTCGCACCGATGAGGCGTCGCGCTTTTCTGCGGGAGCCTTACAGATTTCTAAAAATATCTCATACATTAATAAATTTACTAAATAATTATTGTTTTTCGCATAGAATAAGTAACAAAAAGTTCTATAAATAGCTAAGTAATTAATTAACTGGTTACCTACCTTATTAAAAGCTAATAAAAAACATGAAGTTTCACCATTTGGTACTAGGCGCGCATAAATCGTAGGAGATAAACGGAGCGCCATGACAAGCCCTTGCAATTACGCCTTAGTACTTTATTGGGTAACTGGTCTTTCTAGCCAGTTCACTTGCATGATTCCGAAAATAGGTTTTTCTGAATGAATAATCTGAATAAAATGAATATTATATACCTGATCGATTGGCAGTGCGAAATTAGTTAATTATGAGGGACACACACTTTGAATCAATCAAGAAAATTGATCATGCAGGCTCAAGCAATCAGTCATAATCTATGGTACTCATTGACATTTTTCTCTTTACTAGATAAGTACCACTTGCCATTTTTAGAGAGTTATTACAAATTACAAAGAATTTATTACAAAACGAATTACCCACTTCAGATAAAAGCTCAGTATCGTGATTGTTACTAAATAACTAATTGCTCTTGTGTTATTATTGTGATATTATGTAAAAACTATCACATGCATATCAGCAGTGATGTCGCTGTCACAAATGTCATCTGTCAGTTCACCACGAACGGCGGGAAACAGTCGAAAGTGAAGCGATGCATGCACAAGAGGCTTGGGAAGTGGTGATATAATCAGCTTTAATACAGGATCAACAGGATTCTACAGCTCCGTTCGTTATTATTATTAAAGCAAAAATAAAATAACAAGTCTGGATGTGTAATGGACGGTGATTAAGTCATAATAAGTCTTGAAACTGTAGAATAATAGAACGTGTTGGTACTTATAAGTACATACTAAAATTGTTTGTCGGGACTGCAGACTACAATAGACTAATTGCACCATGAGTCTGTGATCAACAAATGGTGCCGAAAAGGTTTGTCAATAAGGATGTCATTAAGCTTGTAAAAGTGTAAACGAACAATGGTGCTGAAAAACATTGGTTATTAAGTAGGTCATTACAGCCTGTTGCTTTCAAGTTTGTCATCGTTACGCGAACTGTAATAGTGTAAGTAGTTCGAATAAGGAAGCCTAGTCCAATGAATGATGCCAATTAGTCTAGTGCTAGTTCCTGAAAATTATTCCGAGGAGAGGTCCTCTCAAGCATCTGCTTCTCAAGCTTATGTTGACTACTAACATCGTCTTCACATATAATTAATGTATATTGTAAAACATTTTTAAAAGAGTAACGGTGGAGTTTCTTGCCCATTCTTCTCCATACGAAATTACCTTTTGGAAGGGGCAACTAGAATCAATTCTATTTTTTTGTAAATTTTGACGTTCAAAAGTGCCTTTTATGTGCCTATTTGAAATAAATGATTTGACTTTGACACCAATTTTGAGTTTATATTTTTTAGAGCCCCTAATTTTGTTTACTTACTATCTGTCGCGAATCTGAAACAGCTATTGCCACGATTATAATAATATTTGATAAATGATAAATGATTTTATTTCTGTAAGTAGGTTTGTACAAACACTTTTACACGTCAATCATATTTTTAAACTAGATGAGGTCGGCGTTTCCTATCTGACTACTCTGAGAAGAAAGGCCGAAACAAACTCAGAGGTCACAGTCTCTTTTAAAGTCCAGACATAATCTTGGTCAGATCATGTGAAGACCATGTAGATTGGTATCTGAAATGGTCTTTTGAGGAAAGAACCACACAGATTGAGTGGACCTGTCCAGTCAGTGCACGCATTTGTCAATAATCGTGCAGCTCAACTCAGGAAGTCAGAACTTAAGGAGCTCAACGATTCGACGAACAATACCAAAGAAAGGACATTTGGGTAGGCCACATAAATTACTCAATCTGCCAGATCATGATCAAAATTAACTGCGAAAAAAAAAAAAAGCAATGACCCACATAATCCTCACATTCACAATAATTAAAATAACATACTACTTTACAAGTAAATACTCATGTCATTGTGTATATAAAATTCAACAATGTCAATGTGTATATAAAAAAAATCGGACATAATGTTTGAGAACCATGTAGATTGGTGTCTGAAATGGTCTTTTGAGGAAAGAACCACACAGATTAAGTGGACCTGTCCAGTCAGTGCACGCATTTGTCAGTAACCGTGCAGCTCAACTCAGAACTTAAGGAGCTCAACGATTCGACGAACAATACCAAAGAAAGGACATTTGGGTAGGCCGCATAAACTACTTAAACTGCCAGATCAAGAATATAACTGAAACAATGACCCACATTCATAGTCCTCATATTCTCAATAATGAAAAAAATATAATACTTTTTACAGTAAATATTCATGTCTAAAATAGCTAGCAAATTAAAATCAACATTCACCGTGTAAATTTATTGGAGCAGCTCAATCCCAAGCCTTTTTGTCCTCAATATAGTCTTTCACAGTATAATAGGCTTTCTGGCATAGTTTACGTTTTATAAAAGATTTGAATTTATTAAAGCTTAGATCTTGAATGTCGCTAGGAAGTTTATTATAAAAACGTATACATTGGCATCTAAACGAGCCACCTATTTTCTTGAGCCTGGTTGTAGGAACAATAAATTTGTGTTTGTTTCTAGTATTTATATTGTGGATATCACTGTATTTTTTAAACAGATTAATATTTTTATGTGCATACAAAAGATTTTCATAAATATACTGAGAAGGCACAGTAATTATATTAATCTCTTTAAATTTATCTCTGAGGGAGTGTCTGGGACTTAATTTATAGATAGAACGAATTGCCCTTTTTTGTAAAACGAAAATTGTCTGGATATCGGCGGCATTTCCCCACAACAGAATACCGTACGACATCACACTATGAAAATAACTAAAGTATACTAAACGGGCTGTCTCTAAATCAGTTAAACCACGAATTTTTCTAACGGCGTATGCTGCAGAGCTAAGCTTTTTTGACAATTTATCTATGTGGGGGCCCCATTGAAGCTTGGTATCCAAAGTTATGCCTAAGAAAACTGTGGTATTTTCGGGTTTCAGCACTTCACCCTTTATGAGAACACTAGTTTCTACTTGTCTAACATGAGGTATCGTAAACTTAATACATTTAGTTTTTTTCTCGTTAAGAAGTAGGTTATTAACATTAAACCAGTTAACTACTATTGCAAGGGCGCTATTTACATTGTCAGTAATCAGCTGCTGACGTTTCAGTTTAAATAAAAGTGAAGTGTCGTCTGCAAATAACACTATATCATGTTTATCCTTTAATTTAAATGTGTAATATTATATACATAGTCGTACGATCCTATCTCAAAGCCCCCTAATTTTCTTTGGGTCTTCTACTGCACCCCTGAAACTCTCGAACGCTCACGAGGGGCATTATCGCCCACGTTGAGAACCTATGTTCTAAAGCTTGTGTAATTAAGACGCTATCTTTTTTTTTTAAATGGTTTTTCGCAAGTCACCCTAATACGTTGTCGGCTGCTTAACCGGACTGGCCTGTGGTTGTCTTAATAAATTAAGGGCTCCAGCCAGGGCTTAAAAACTCACAAATTAGAGGACTACACGCTAAGGGCAACCCCTGAGAGCAGCAAGGGACAGGATGGATCGAATTTATTTTTTAGGGATGAATTTAAAGTTACAGGCTCAGCTTGGGGCTGAAATGGGACGCCGCGGCGAGCCTCGACGGCGAGGACGGAAGAACGGCGACCCCTAGACAGCTTACACTCATACATTTTCAAATACTTTGCTAAAATATAAAATACACGTGGCTTGACTTTCAATTTCATTCTAATCTGTCCCAACCCAATGCTACACACAATTTAATTATAAAACCAAAAAGGTGCGTCTTTATTACCACCTTCCATATGATGTAAATACTTACCTAGCATTTACTTCACACACGAGGCGACATTAGTAAGCTCATTTGTATATTTACCATCAATTACCCGAATTAGACTGTTGTGCGCCACAGACGGGCAACTTTTTGTTGTTACATCATACGACTTTTACGTCGCTTAATTTTATAACGTCATAAATTGGTAGGAATGAGAAGTGTCCTATTTAAGGATGCTTAATTTATCTTTATAGCGCTAGCTACAACGAACAAAGAGAAGAAGAAATAATTAAGAAAGTGTGCTAGTACTTATTTCACAGAACTTTACTTTGTTTTTCACTGTAAATAGAAGAGGTACTTGTCCAGCCATATAAAAACTAAATTAGATCGCTTATTTTCGTAGATATACGTACATCCAACTGAAAACATATACATAAAATAACACATAGATAACGTAATAAACAATCATTTTTTTTTATTTTGCACTACTCATGATCAGAGAGTGCTTTACGATCGAAAAATTTTTTTCGCCTCATTTTGGCGGCTATTTTTATTATTATAGCCTTGTTAGTTCACGGAATCAAAATATTTTGCATACTATTGTCGAGATAATTTAATGGAGATTAATTTCATACTTTTAAAAATTGATTTACTGCAATAGAATTGGAAAAAAACACCAAATTAGGTCAAAAAAAATTCCTGTCCGTCATGTGTGAAACACGGAAACACTGTAACTTGTGAAAAAATCCATTATTTGAGTTATTTTTTTTTTTTTAATTCTAATCGACGATTGTAGGTCACTGAATGCGAATGGCTAATTAATTCAGTGTCGTTTAATTACAATTAATAAAAAACGAAAACTATAAGACTGTACATCTATTTATATCCATAGAAAATTAACATATGGATGGTGATATATCTATAGACATTATGTACATTTATTCCACCAGGGGCGCTTGTGCAGTACCTTCTTCCTACTACAGCTGTTTTTTCGGCAATTCATTTTGAACGACTTAAGTTTTTTTTTTTTTAATATTTCATAATTAAATGAGCATTATGAGTCGTGCACTTTTGGATTTTTCAATTTTTTTTATTATTATTATTATATTTTTTTATTTTTTATTATAGTTATTTTAAAGTAATGAGTTCCTTAGTTTAAGACTAATAAGGAGTAATAAGTTAGTAATGGAGAAGTATGGATGAAAAATACATTTTGAGCCGATCCCAAATAAATTTAAATAAGGGCAGGGGGGATGATGAAGTTACTTAGTTTCAGGTTAAAAATATGCAAGTTCAGACGTAACATTACAATTATTTAAAGTCAGAAATAACACACTATAGCGATTCAACGGCCATTATTAAACAAACACGTGCTCGAAGTGCATTCACAAAAGACACAAATCGCTGTCAGAAAATACTTTACAAAGCGCCGCCCGTCAACGCCAGCAGGGTTGTCTAATCGACAATCAGATAAACTAAACGTAGCTGATAATTAATTTAGATGTTCATAGTAATTATGGCCTTACAAAAACGCAGCTTACAGACGCAAGATTGTAATAAGTTAATGCTGGAGGCGGTAGCGCGCATCTCGTTTACACAAAATTTCACACTTTTTCTTTATTTTTTTTCTATTTGCAATACTTAATAATAAAAAAAATAACTCTCCAGCTCTTTTGGTTTTGCCGTAGTCGGGTAAATACTAGGACTAAATTTATTTGGTTTTTCATATCTATAATCTTAGTAGGTAATAAGAAAATGGTTAGAGACGCTTACTATGGAGAAATCATCGATCACTAGTTAGTGATCGAAGGGAGAATATAGTTTGGTTACCAAGTTTTGCTAAAAGCTCAGTCTACAACTAAAGAAAGAAATCGTTAGTCAGGCTGATCCGTCTACTGGTCTACAATAGATATTGGATATAGATAGAATCTCTCTTTTTTATGTACACCACAAAAAAATAGAGATTAGAGAGAATGTAGAAAAGTTTACAAGGGATGACACAATGGACATAATAATGAGAAAAAAGTTTAACATATTGATGACAACCCTATTACAGGCGACTTTGACTAATATGATTGGACGCACTCATCATACATTGTGCACGGTGATCAACTCATTTGTGAGTTTGTTCACGAAACGATACCAGATTGAACATCGTCTGTGCCTACAGTATAATTAGTGTGGGAATCTAGTACAATTTTCGTTTGGTTATCGGGTCTTTGTTTCAATATTTGACTGATAATCACTACTTAGTGGAGGGCGTGGGAATACGCTGGACACGAGAAGCGCATGGCTTGCCGTTGTGGCGAAGCTGGGTGGAGGCTTGTGTCCGGCAGTACACGTGGTCAACTCCACCGATAAATACCATTTCATCAATAAAATACCAACAAATATCGCTGGTAGTTTAGATGGAAACTTCTATTCGTTGATAACATTCATTAGGCAAGAAGTCCCGGAAGTTACAAGCTGGCTACAGCATAGTCCTCTAATTGACGTTTATTAATGTCATGCCATGGCGAACACTCTTAAAGATGAGCGTAGCAGTAGCAAGACAGAGGAAATTACTTTCACGAGTAACAAAAACTTAAAGGCTCCTTCAAACAGGCGGACTTAAAGGCACCGCCTGTCGTACGAAGAGCGGAGCTTTTGCGTCGTGTGTCGCACCTGTTTGAAGGACCCTTAATTCCATATTTTATAATGCCGCAGATAAACTCGAGAATCTAGGGTTAACTTCAGTAACACAGGCAAGGCTTGATATTACTTATGAAGAACTAGCTTTTGCCCGCGACTTCGTCCGCGTGTTTTAACATAGAATAGAATAGAATAGAATAGAATACTCTTTATTATGTACACCATAAAAATTACAGATATAAAAGTAGAAATTTTACATAGGGTGACACAATGGGCGGTCTTATCGCTAAAAGCGATCTTTTACAGACAACCTTTGGATGGATTCAAGGTAGAAGGAGATACAATAATGCAGGTAGTCAGTGGTATACCATTTACATATACAACAAATACATACATACATAAAACATATACCTATCTACATAATATAATATATACAATAATAAACATGAAACAAGAGTAAGGAAACTAAATGTAATGACAATGTTTAAGGAGAGAGGAAGTGTTTTTTAACCAGAATTTTAAAAGTGGACAAAGATTGAGCACGCCTTATCGACATGGGCAAGGCATTCCATAACCGTACTGCTTGAGCTATAAAAGACTTGTCATAAAAACTGGTGGAATGCCTCGGCATCTCTAGTCTTAAGTTTTCCGATGACCTCAGGTATCTATTATGTGTGTCATGAAGGAACTTGAAACGTTCTTTAAGATAAGAGGGGGTTTTAGGGTTGAACAGAATACTGCAGAGCTGAAACAAGATATGAGAATTCCGGCGAAGACGTATGGGAAGCCACTTGAGCTTTGTGCGAAATTCAGAAATGTGATCATTTTTGCGCAGGCCAAATATAAATCTTACAACACACACACAGACATACACAGAACATGACACATAGAACATGGCATAGCACGCGGCAATAGCGTAGCTTTGTAACAGTGACAGAATTTTCAAAATCGGATCAGGAGTTTCGAAGATTATCCCCTACATACAAACACATTACAAATTTTACCTCTTTAGTATAGAAAGCTTAAAGCTTTGAGGCAATAAAGCTCTTATTTAATTTCAATTAGCAATTACTTTTTACTCTAATGGACTCTTTGTATAAATATTCCTTTCAGAGAGCCTATTGCCAATAAGCAATAAAATATCCTTCATTTATCACCCTTCTGATACTAACTCTAATTAACAAGAGCGTTTTACTGGATAAATAAGCTCAGTTGACTTCATTAAAGTAATCAGAAAAGAACAGATGCCCAAATGAATGATGCTGGTGTGATAATTACATCAATTAAGTTGAATATTAGTAATGGACGACGTTGATCTATACCTTGGGCCGGGGGACGTCTTTATTTCACCTCCGAAATGGTCTCTTAAATTGGAGTCAATGTTATTCTTTGGGTTTGAAAGGAAGACAAAAGTTAAAAGATATCTTTTGGTAATATGTAAATTGATGTTTGTGTTTTAATTAGTTTGGAATTCACCCAAGTTTTCTTTGAAATGTGAGGCCAAGTAGGCTGGGCTTTGCAAATAATTAAAATAAGTTACTTACATGATTGTATTTAGAGAGTCATCGACATATTATATCCGAACCATTTACGGTTAACAAAAATTCGTTATGAAAAGTTGCTAAAAAGTTTCGCGTCTGCACCAAACCTCACCTACCTGTTTAATATATTATGACAGGTGGCGCACAAGTGGGCCGCACCCGGTGACATCATTAAAGAGTCACTGGAGCTCATAGATCCATCGGCCATTGTGCTGGATCGTCTCGAACAGACGGGCGAAGGTCAGCCGACTAATAGACTATGTCGCAGATTACTGGTGCAGTTGTTTACAGGTGTTGCAATGATTTTATTTCTGTAAATAGGTTTGTACAAACACTTTTACACGTCAATCATATTTTTTAAACTAGATGAGGTCGGCGTTTCCTATCTGACTACTCTGAGAAGAAAGGCCGAAACAAACTCAGAGGTCACAGTCTCTTTTAAAGTCCATATATAATCTTGGTCAGATCATTTGAAGACCAAGTAGATTTGTGTCTGAAATGGTCTTTTGAGGAAAAACCACACAGATTGAGTGGACCTGTCCAGTCAGTGCACGCATTTATCAGTAATCTTGCAGCTCAACTCAGAACTTAAGGAGCTCAACGATTCGACGAACAATACCAAAGAAAGGACATTTTGTTATGGTATAAGCATTGATGCGGAAGGTCATGTCGCGGGAGAGTTTGAATGTGGATGGTTTAAGAGAAGGAAAAGACCAAAGAAACGATGGATGGACTGTGTGAAAGATGATATGGATAGAAAGGGGGTGACTATAGAGATGACGACTGATAGAGAAGTATGGAAGAAGACATGCTGCTTGAATTGTGATGATGAAAATGTGGAGGAATGGTAGAAAAGAGGAAGACCAAGAAAATTATGAATGGATTATGTAAAAGATGACTAAACGCAGGCGCAACGAGACTTTAGTAGAACAATTTATATGAAAACTTCATGGAAATTGTTGTACAAGAAGTTGTAAGGCGAGAAAGGGCGTGAAAACTGAGATGACGCCTGATAGCAGACATGTATTGAAGAAAGGAAGATAATTAAGCTGCGAATATGCATAATAAAGTTAGATTCTATAATAATTATTTACTGAAAGGAATCAGCTACTTGACAACATCTTAAAGTACTAGCTAAGGGACATTTTAAGAGGGATGCGCTCAGGTAGTTCGCAAAATTCAAAAATACTTACGTTTTTTGCAAATTGCTAGTCACTGTCAGGTTGTATGTTCATTAAAATATGATTCGCGGCTGTAACAAATATAATCATTAGAATCAGCAATACAACTCCTTAAGTTAGAATTGGCCTCAAATGTCATGATATGAACTTAGAGAGATGAATTGATGATTTTTATGATTATAATTCTATAAATAAATATTTATACGGCCGCGAATCATATTTAGATCAAGATACAACCTGACACTGACCTGCAAATTGCAAAAAACGTAAGAAAATTTGAATTTCACGGGCTAACTTGGCGAATCCCCCTTGGGGCGCAGATATACGACTTTTAATGATTTCAAATTGAACATCACGTCTAAACGAATAGTATTATTTGTTTGAAAAAAATATATGATAAGCTAAACTATTTTCTTCGTAATTTGATTTGTGAATATTTGAAATTATATTTTTATAACATAGTGTAATTAATTTGTAAAGTAATGTCTAACGCGAAAACAAAAACGATAATCACGCAAAAACTATCGGGCGTATTTTCATGAAATCTGCACGATGGTGCAGATTTCATGAAAATATTGGTAATTCAATTCTCTTTTAGATGTAAAAGAGAATTGAATTACCAAATTTTTGTATACGGCTTTTATTTGTATTGTGTTTGATAAATCAAGATGGGTTGTTTTTGCGAATAAACTTGATGCGCGTTGAAGCGGGGGCTCTTGCGGTCAACGGGCGGCAGTGCATCGCTGACCAATGTCCGGGTAGACGCTAACGGTCTGTGTAATTTTATTCGCTTAAAAGTTTCGCATGCTCCTCCCACTCGCTCAAGGTCGCTGGCACTTATTGTCGCCTTAATGGTGGTCATAAAAGATGGGCTCAGCAGCTGCAATTTTACATTTTAATGAACTATTACTTCAAGCGGATTCACTCCCATTAAATAATTATTTATCAACATCTGCCTGCTTTTTCTAACTATGTAGGAGTCGGCTTCAAGTCTAACCTGATGCAGGTGAATACCAGTATTTTACATCAAGCGACTGCTTATCTGACCTCCACAATCCCGTAACTGGGTATTACAATACCCCTTGGTAAGACTGATTGTCAGACTTTCGGGTTTCTGACTACCCGTAACAACTGTCAAAGATCAAAGAATGACAGCCGGGACCAACAGCGTAATGTGCTTTCCGAGACACGGAAGGGTCTCGTATGTAAAGATGGTCATCCATCCAGGGACTTACCGCGGCAAGTGTAGCTTAACCTGACCTATTGACCCGTGCGGTTGTTATTACTTAGCCACGAGCTCGTATTTATTGTTATACTCTCTAAAAAAGCTTGAAAAAAGCATGCAGTTAAAGCAACTTTTCGTCGGCATTTACAAAGAAATTACATGTGAAAAACTTTGTTACTTAATCTACATGATGATATAATACGTAATTTGGTTTAGCCATATTTTTTTTATCGGTATCACATACAAAAAAAGAAAACACCAAATCACCTCCAAACTATTGAGATGAAACCATTTTACTACTTAATTTTATGTATTATTTTTATTATAATAAATTAAAAAGGTGTCCGATAAAACACTGCGTCTACATCGCCCCCGCACTCGTCCATAAATTCAGTGCTGGGCGCATCGTGTTGCTTTTACACCATGAACCCAGCAATGAAAAGACCTTCAGCGATATTGAAATGTACTTCTGTTGCACCCTGGGCAGTGAGCCCTGCTGCCCCCTTGCTGACTGGCTAATTCAAATTGAAATATTTTATTTCAGATTCAAACATCCATTATAATGTTATAGTGTTACTACGCGCTACGGCAAGAACTATTGTTTGCTATTGGAGTGAGTCGATCGAAGGTTAAGCTGCGCTTGCCGCGGTCGGTTCGTGGATGGGTGACCATCCATTACATATCGAGACCTCTCCGTGCCTCGGAAAGCAAGTTAAGCCAACAACGGCTTAACTTGCTTTCCCGGCTGTTATTCGTAGATTTTTGACAGTCATTATGGGTATTCAGACGCCCAAAAAGTCTGCTAACCAGTCTTACCAACGGGTATCGTGTTACCCAGTAACTGAGTTGTGGAGGTCAGATAGACAGTCGCAATATAAAATACTGGTAATCTGCTCATCCGGTTAGACTGGAAGCCGATCCCAATTTAGTTGGAAAAGACTAGGCGGATTGATTAAGCTATTATTTGATTTTGTGCTAAGAATATAAGCCTTTGCATTCAGTACTAAATAAAATATCCCCGATAATACAGGCCTATGCTATGAGACCTTCAGAAAGGAAACATTCATGACCCGATATAACGATACTAAGAAATAAAGCTTATTACGATATCGAATCAACGGATAAGCGTTTTTCTCAGTACACTTTAAGTATTTCCTTGAGAAACACAAACAGCTACCTATAATATTGTATACCTCGTTTGTCTAATACGATTACTAAAGGATTATTTAAAGCTTATCTAGTAGAACATCATTATTTACATAGACATACCACCGAGCTTGCCTGACTGCATTTTAAATCTAATGTCAGGGCCGGATTATAAATTATGTATCCAATTCATTTATAATGTTAACATTTAGAGCAATATTTTAACATATAATCGTGATTTTATGATAATTGTGTATTGCAAGGTTTACGTAAAGGCTCGTGCCCACTGGCGCGACGCGACATTGCGACACAAAGGCACCGCGTGTCGCGCGACGAGCGGTGCCTTTATGTCGTGCTGCAGCCTTAACGCATAGAAAAGAAGACTTGAAGGACCAATTGCTAAATGGTTGTTGAACAAACGTTACTTTTAGCCGAAGATGCTCTCTCTCAGATAGGCCAATGTTTTGAAGATATAGTTAGCCGGAGGAGCATAATGTGGAAGGTACAGAATCAAGCATGTTGCACTCATAGAGTAGTATAGACTCTTGATCTTATTAGCAAAATTGATTGAATGATAGTAGTAGTATAAAAACACGCGAAGAACACACGCTACATTGTATGAAAACTGAGCTGTATGCAGGTTGCAACTCGCGACTGCTCCCTAATTTAATCTATTACAATCCGAATCATTTAGAAGCCTATTGCTAATCCATTGCTTCATATGTTCAAAAAATTTGCCTGCTCAACCACGTAAATAACGCAATGAATGTTGTTGAACTGTCAAAATGACAGCTATTCTTACTGTTACTGTGTTACGCAATTACCCCGCTGTAAGAACCTAGTCATTTTACGTTAGAAGCATGTTGAAAAAACTCCCCAGCACGGTAATGGTAACTAGGGATTGAAAACCGGAACGAATTTGGGTACCGATTCTTCATTTCGGTTCTTTTAGGTACAGCTCCGGTTCAGTTTACGATTTGGTTCTGGTTCCAAAGTACCGGTTCCAATATACCGGTTCCGTACCCTCTGATTAAAAGGTTCTCTACAGGATGACTACCACAGGATCTATCAAAGCAAAAGCGCCCATATCCCCCTCTCACAAAAACTCCAACCTCTTCATCCGCCGGCGGCCGCTCGTACCTCGCCGCTATCGGTACAAAGCTTCGACCTGCGCTGAACGGCATTGCATGAACTAGTTCGAACTCGGTTTGAAGAAGAAACGGCAAAATAAAGGTTCCAATTAAGGCTCCTGTACCGGTTCGGGTTTTAGTAACAGAACCACTAAATACCGGTTCTATACCGGTTCTTTACCGGTAGTTTAGGAACCTTTTCAATGCCTGATGGTAACTCAGTAACTGCTGGAATGGATTTACTGTATTGTGATCTTCTGTAGGTACCTACTGTAGATGTCTTTACATCGTAACAACAGTATTATGATTATGATGTCATAATAGTGATGGATGACGTAGTTAGATACATAGTTCGCGGTAGCTACAATAATAAAGGGTTTATCAAGATTACAATGTTTCCTCTTCTTAAAATGACAAGTATGTTATCAAGGATAATGTTCATGGATTTTTTATGAATGGCTTTGTTGTATTTATGAATAGGAGACTGTTAACTACCTACATGCTTCTTTTCTTGAAGTCATGGTGTTAAAACGAAGGTACCACCTAGTCCAGTGGTCCACAAGAGCTAAAATATGGTCTGCGCAAGATTTCAAACAAAATGATAGAAACTGTAATGACGCGTTTGAATCTAATTCTT
The DNA here is from genome assembly GCA_916610205.1 of Griposia aprilina. Taxonomy (NCBI): domain Eukaryota; kingdom Metazoa; phylum Arthropoda; class Insecta; order Lepidoptera; family Noctuidae; genus Griposia; species Griposia aprilina. The sequence continues at coordinate 16,534,514 of OU744304.1, read as the reverse complement.
TGGAGCATTTTTGGTGTAAAACAACAATTTCATACACAAAAATTCGAGAAATCACTTTGCTCCATCTTATGCTTTTCTCCACAAATTATTTATGCGAACAAGGATTCTGCTTTACTGATATTTAAAAAGAAGTCCAGGAATCGATTGAAAGTAAGCGATGATATGCACAGCTTTGATCAAAAACATTACCATCACATCACACACACATCACATTGTCATTACATTTAGTTTCCTTAATCTTGTTTCATGTTTATTATTGTATATATTATATTATGTAGATAGGTATATGTTTTATGTATGTATGTATTTGTTGTATATGTAAATGGTACACCACTGACTACCTGCATTATTGTCTCTCCTTCTACCTTGAATCCATCCAAAGGTTGTCTGTAAAAGATCGCTTTTAGCGATAAGACCGCCCATTGTGTCACCCTATGTAAAATTTCTACTTTTATATCTGTAATTTTTATGGTGTACATAATAAAGAGTATTCTATTCTATTCTATTCTATTCTATTACCCCAAGAATTCAAGAACTTGTACAGATGATTATTGATGGCATGGTTGGCGCAGTGGTTAAGCGATTGACGGCTGCGCTGCGTGTCGCAGGTTCGATTCCCGCACGGAACAAATATTTGTATGACCTACAAGTAGTTGTTCCGGGTCTGGCTGTGTGTATGTGAGTTTGAATGTTCGTAAACGCACCCACATTACAGGCGAAATTCCTTGTGTGGGACAAAGTTTAAAAAAAAAAAAAAATATGCAAGCTCAAAAATCTCATTGATGCAAACTGAATTATCTACTAAAAAACTAAGTGTTTTGTTAATTATTGTTAGTTTTGAATTTTACGATTACGTAAGTTAAACTTTTCAATTAAAGTTTATTTTTAGATTGATACATTTTATTTTTTAACCTTGTAGTCCCTGCGAATATGAATGAAATCAAAGTGGTCCCTGGTCAAAAAAAGGTTGGGAGCCACTGACCTAGTCATAGGAAGCAGACGACATAGCTAAGCTTAATACCATTAATAGGTAAGTTGTTACCTCCAAAAAATGCTTGAATCCACTCAACGTCAATCACAGAGTACTTGGAGTATGTTAAATTGACAACTAAGCACTCTTAAAGACCTACACAAGATTATAATAACTCTTCATGACTATCTGATTTGCTATTTCATCGATCATATCTTGAGATTAAAGCCTGATTTACATTACACAGTGTAATGTTATTGCCTGTGGCATATCATAAGTTAACAGCCTTAAGTTAGCAACACTAAAAGATGCTCCGTGTAAACAGTGTAGATTCCATATAAGTCATTCGGTACTTTAATTTTCTTGTATCATTTGTAAGCCACTGGCAAGAAATTTGCATCGTGTAAATGCGTAAGGTTCCATTTCCATTATTGCATCAGTTTTGAGTATCGCACGCAACTGAGCTGATTTTTTGAGCTGCTCGCTAGTGATGCACAGTACTTAGAATAGTATTATGTGATAACTTGATAAGGTTCGTCACTCGTGTGTTATATTCCGTCGATCTACGACATCTACAAACCTTGAATTAATTCCTGAGATGTAGATTTAATTACCGTAAACATCATTTGGTTTCTGACATTGAAATACTTCTCCGTATTAGGGTTTATTGCCTCAAATAAGGTTGTTTTGATTTAGTTACTGCTTATTTTGGTTGAAGTTCCTAATAACTTAATTCGATGTTGTTTCGGTAATAGAAGGTTTTTTCGGTTTTCGTATTTTCATTACTTGTATTATAAGTCCTCTCAGTGTATTTTATAGTACACCCAGATTTCGCCATTTATGTTGAAGGCCCATTTAGGTAGGAGACGATCCTATTGGCTGGCATAAATCTGGCACTTACATCCAGAACAGTTACTGAGAAATTCGTGATGGAAAATCCCAAAACACTTTGCTTTAGCCGGAGTTCATTTACATTTCGTTCCGTAACATTCCACGTGTCACTTAATATAAGGGTACTCCTGTATTACACACTCGTTCAACAAATCGATCCGTATAGGATTCCAGAAGGGTGAGGGTAAGGCGGTCGTTGACCATCGATAGGTTTTGGTAATTTAAAAGCCCCAAGAGATTCGGGTGTTATATTGCTATTTTTCAGCGGCAATTTCAACCCCATATTGTAACTAAGAATGCTTGTAAAAAGACCAATAAAAGGAGGACATTTTGTTGCAGAAGAGAATCTATAAAAACGTGATGTAACATCGAATTTGGGGTAGGCCAACCTCGGCCATTGTGTATGGCCTAGGCAAACCAAAGGCAAAAAAAGTAGCCTAACATTAGGTACTAGGACACCAAAACCAACAGAAGGTAACTCATCGAAAAACATCATACACAAGGAGCCAACTGAAGCCGTTAACCCGCAAAAAAAAACACAACGCCTAAAAGTACCAGGCAACCATAGAAAACAGAATCTTTCATTACGACATACATTCTGAACAGTTCAAAGTCGTACGTAGCAACTAGCTAGTGGCTGCTAACAATAAACACAATGAAAAGAAAGCCTCACGGTCATTAGCTCCAATTACTTAAGAACGTGTCCACAGTTGAGCTTTGGACAATTAATTAGCCCTGTTACGTTTATAATTTGTCTAAAGATTACGACACTCTAGGCCTTTTGTTACAATAAATTAATAATATAATAATATTTATTGAATAAAAACATTTACAAAAAGTGTACATTTAGTCAACTGTAGTTATATTTTCCATACAATATTGTAGTGCCTAAAAATAAACTAAACTAAAATTTTATTACAGATGTAAATAATGATGGGAGGGACACGCCCGATTTAGGTTAATTCAAACTTGTGTTTCAGGCCATCAGTTTACATTTCAATAATTGGGACAGTAAAATTTAAGTTGAACTGATAAAAATAATCTATTATCAACTATAAGAAAATGCATATTGGTACATTAATACCTAAAACTAAGCCTACCTAAATATACAAAATTAAATACGAGGGAATATATTATCATCATGCCAAAATTTCTAAGTTTTTCTGTGTCTGTGTAATTGAGTATCGCTAAATATTCTGATAACATTTTACTTTTTTTATATAACTTACACTACAGGGATAAATTGAGGGAGATTACAGTGAAATAATGCATTATCCCGGTATTTTTAGTTTAGACTGATGCTCTTATTATGACGTATAGCGTAGATATTGTAAGTTGTCAATGAGCAACGGTTATAGAAACTACAAATAAATTTACCATGTAGTGGTGAAAAGATTAGTCAATCATCAACGTAGAATTGACTCTTAGAGTGCCAAATGTCATTCATTGTCATTCGCTGGTTTGTTTCTCATCTGCCTCTTATGCTACACAAAGAAATCGGGAGAGCACAAGACATACCTACTATTCAAGTACAAACCGCAATTTGACAAGAAATAACCATCAGAATGAACATTTTACATCATTTCAACGATTCCCAAGGCCCTCTGAGGTCAAACCACAGCATGTGGTGAACTGGTTTAAAATACTAGCTTTTAAAAATTATGACCACCTCGGATTAAGTTGTTCAAAAAGAATGTCGCTTTAACAAATCGCAAAAGTTCAAAGCTTTATTTCTTGGAGAATATACCGGTTTAGAGGTTTCTCAGAAAAAGTTTTAATAAAACTATTTACGTTATAGAACAGTAGGTTGTAAAAAGCTAGTTTATGATTATACTTGGTGGCATTCTTATCTTTTAATAGGTAACTTACGAGATAGGAAAACCGGCATTCATTTTCGGTTCGCTTTTGTCGTGGAAAAATAAAGCCAGCATCAAATGACCCAAAACTTGGGTAAATTCGAAACAATCCAGAGGCTTCTGGCATGTTTCACTTCATTGACATTTCCCTCTCCCTTTAAATCCCACCATTCCTACTTTGAAATCAAAAGCAAGGACCAATGCCTATTCAATAAGCTCGCCTATCAGTTGTTATTATACCATTTTTCAAATCAAACTACCTATAACCGACTATACTTTCCCTAACACAAAACAGTCATAAATTTATATATAACCACAAACAGGTCAGTCACAATCTTACCATACCAATGGACGGCCCGGTCATTTCTCATCGTACCTACATGAGTCATGTGGACGAGCCCTAACCGCTGTGAACTAGAAGACAGTGCTCTAGATGTTGCGGTGAATGACACACAAGAGGAGAAACGAACTGAAATTGTTACTGAGAAAGGGCAGCTCAGGAATTTAAATAGCCCAAGGGTAGTACGGCTTGAATGAGAGAGATTTAAAGGGTCTCACGTTAGGAGAGATTTATAATTACATTCAAAATCAAATTAAGTCAGGCATCACGAATCAGCACATATCCAAAACTTCCATCATTTATCTTTTGTTATTGTTTAGCTGGGAAGAAGATGTAGCGTAGAGTACATGCCAGCAGCATAAAATGTAGTCATGATGATGAAGGGCATGATTACAGGGTGACAAACGATGGAAAAATAAAAAAAAACTGGTGCGAGATGAGAAGCCACTGATACATATTAAGTTAACTATAAAACCAGTACACAGTGATAGATTACCTTCTTTATCAAAACCTATTTATCATTTAACGCAAGAAAAGGTGACTCACATTACCTTAATCGCAAAAAGCCCATAGCTAGATAGTCTTTCGAGTTATTGCAGGCGTATAATTCATCTATTAAACAGGACGTTGGCGTGTGTTCCATTTCTGTCTTCATATTTCCTTCAATCGATTAACTCACCATGAGTTGGTGACACAAAGTAAAAGCCTGTATTTCAAAATTATCCTACATTGTCGATGTAGTTTTGTTCCCTCCCTATCCCGTTCCACAGTTTATACTAGTACGGGAAACAGAGGGTATCAGTTCCGTGCTAGCAACCAAAATAAGTACCGATACAAACCAAACAAAAATTTTACCTACCTTTACTTTTGGATAAAACTAATGTTCACCGCAGTTTTATGCAACCAAGATCCTGAGACAAAAGGAAATTGAGGCATTATTTTTAAAACAAGATCTCTCAATGAAATCATCTAATTAAAAGAAAACATTAAGTACTTAGTCACCAAATACGGAAAAAAACGAGTCAAAACAGAAATCGGATGTCAAATAATGGCGCCATAATGAATCAAACGTAATAGACAAGTTCCGTTGAGGATTTTATTTTAAAATTCGAAACACGCTTTCGCGCGTTATTCGGTGCATGCGCGTAATCCACCAATCTTGCCCTACGATCGCGGGTCGACGGCCACTACGGAACAACTGACCAATGTCCGGTCACGGTCCCGTCTTGACATTGGATGTTCCTTTTATGAGATGTTAGTCAGCCGGTGTTTTAATCGATATAATCGGAATCGATTGGATATGATCATGGGGATTTCTTTAAAAAAGAAATGCGTACATTTGATTACTTTTCTTGTTGTAAACGGAAGAAATATTGGCGTGATACTAAAAAAACCTTATCACTTAGGAAGTCCATAAGTGTGTTTATTGGATAAGAAATTATATTCCCATAAATAAGTATCCAATAGATTTCCTGTCAAGAAGTCGTAAAAATAAAGGGAGCCTAAATACGTGACCATTACACAAATCAGCACCCATTACAAATACTTATAAATAATAAGCACGCAATGCACTATTAACTTCACAAATGAATTGATTTATTATCATTGCATTATCATTGCGACTTAATAATCAGTGTTCGTACTATTAAAAGATACTTAATCATATTTCCATTGACCTAATTCATGAAACACATTTTTTTAAAGATTATTCTATTTATTTATAGATGCATTAAACTGTTTAGAAAAAAGTAAGACAATACAATGGAATATTTTTCTTCTTTACTATTCATCTGGAAATGTTTTTCCTTTGCAATTAATGACAAATAAAACGGTGGCGGAAAAGTGCATGAATAAAACAAGTGGTCGATTATAATAACATCATCTATGTATACACACTATGACTTCTGCGATCTTTCAGCAAACCATGTTTGGATAAGTCATTTGATTACTAAAAGAGCGATGCGTTGCTCCTAAAATATAGATGCATGGTAATGATCGTTTGTCAGTGTGCAAGATAATACAATAATAACAGATATATGGGTCTCTGATCGAATCCCTTAGCCGCCCCTAATCGAGGATCTGTTGTAAAAATCAACCCTTACCTTATACAATACGATCGTGAAGTTGGGCAGCCCTTTGTCTCCAATAACAGTGCACTTATGCAGTTAGTGGCAATAAATTACACAGTTATCGAAGTGATTTGATGAACATGAGTACATATGAGTACCAACTCATGTCTAGGACTGGTTATTGACAACTTGATATGATAACAATGCCAATGGTTTCAACTTTGATAGTCCAATTGTTGAGGAAGTTTATATTGAACATCAGGCTACGGCACTTAGGAACCGACAAAAAAGAAAACAAAGTTAAAAATGAAAAAAGGTTAGAAAGAACGCTAAGCGAAAACGAAGTTATAGCACGGGCAGCTGATGAAAACTCATAAAAACACACTACAAATATAATTTTTAGACGTCACACATAATCAATTGCCAGTTCCCAAAAACGCCCACCCTTCACCGCTTCCTTATGCGAAACCGGAGGAAACCGTAGCAGCGCAACAAACTGCTCAGCTCCTCTTACGAAACTCAGGAGTAAAGTAATTTATTCTTAGAGCAAAAGATCCCAATACCTAATTATCTCCAACAAGCGCACGAAACGTTACACACGCTGACTCCAAGTAAAGTTAGAAAGTGTTACGCTTCACATATTCTTTTAGTCGTGATATACAGCCATTAAATGCGGCATGTAAATAGCGTTTATGTATTGACAGGGCGATTATTTATTAAGTATTAGTTTTCACGCGGTGAACACACGAGATTGAAAGCGAAAATGGTTTGATGACATCGATGTATATGGAGATTATTTTAATTAAGTAATTATTTTCAGTTTTTCTTTTGCTACAGCAGTAAAGATACTGCAAACCAATCAGTTTACGAGACGTTGTGATAGTGGCTCCTGGTAATCTCATAATTCCAAGCTAACGGTAGACGAAAGAAAATTTTGGGACTGTCCGTTTTTTTTTGTTCTAATCAAGGTCTCTTTTATGCTTACTGAATATCTAGTGTAGAAGGTGATGTAATTATAAATGGAATATAACTACTGCTGTATTTGGCACTTCTTCTTTAAAACCCAATTTGGCAGTAGACAATGAGTTAGGAATTGACTACCGTACGTAGCGGAAATTAGATAGAAATAAAACAAGCTATCAATGATCATAATTATGTGGCATGCAGTGCAACAACACTTGAATATTTTACTGACTGTGTTAAAAAGCCATAAAATTATAATCGCGGGATAGTAATAATTACGGAAGCGAAGTCAGACAATCGTAAATTAAAACCGCTCATTTACTACGAACATAAAAGGTTTTGCGAGTAGAGCGAGAGGAAATAGGAACTTATTTATTAGGCGCTTATCCTTGGCCTTTAGCGGCGCCTTTTTGATGTGAAACATCTATAGCCGCGGGTAAAACAGATTGTTGGCGTGGCCACGCATGCCGTGGCGACGCGCAGCCGCGCTATACGATGGTATGTTTCACGTCTGCCAGGCGTCCCGTGACGGCTCAATTTTCCTCATTAAACCAACAATGATTGATCGAGACGAAAGTGTTATGTAATCTTTCTATTTCATTCACACAAAACATCGTTCTTTGAAAGGAGTTCCACGTATTTTTCGTTCATACGATGAGTCACTCCAATGTGTTAATTTGCTAGAATATTTATTCAGTTCTTCATGGAAGAATACAGTATTCGTTTATACAAAGTCTTTCAGTCAGCGACCCCTTTGTGGGATCTTTGACGTCATAGCTTTACGTCATCTTCAGGGCGTCTAGGCGACTAGTCGTTGTTAGGTTAGTAACTGACATACCACTTGCGTGCTGATATGAAATACCAATGCTTTAAAGGAGAAATTTGATTTTATAGCAAACTGTTTTTAATCGAAGCAATCTGATTTTGAATAGCTGCTGATAAACTACGACTAAGGCATTCGCTCTAATAAATAGTGCATTAGGTGCGTATTGTCAACGCTTTGAAGGTAACATGCGATTTAAGTTGATATTCGATCTATAACTTAACTTTTGAACATGATCATACTGCTTTACCAGTGAAACTGTGGAAAATCGAGTCTGGCCAGAATTTTTGAACAAGCTCAGTCATAATATCGTTTTCAAACTAGATTAAGTTAAGATTGGTATCAAATCTTCCACACTATTTAGGTATACCGAATTTAAAGACTACTACTACTCCTCCAATTTTCAATTTCGTTGCCACGTCACCAATTTTTAACCCAAAAAATCTTCGAAAATGCATATAATTCTCCATGCAAATAGATTGTTTGGGGCGTATGCGATGCTAAATCATTTATCTTTCTTGTTTTGAGCAATGCTTTTTGCACTGCAAAATCATGCATCAGTATCTATTTCTTTGCATGAGACTGGAATGATATTCATAAGCAAATGTATGCAATGTTTTTCTCTCGAGGTGAACAAAAAGAAAGTGCGTCGTGGTCTGCGTTGTGGTCACGCCTCAGTGTTTCCACGTGATAAACGTAATGTGCTGTTTTCTATGCGTCTTCTCATTTATTGTAAGATGGCTGACATGATTCTATTATTGTCTCTGCAAGGTGGTTCTAGTATTATAAGTATATTGAAACACAGAATGCCGAGCGGCTGGTTCTGTTCAACCGACGACCAAAGTAATCATTTGCAGGAGTTCTCAAAATAAAACTGGATTTCTTTTCCCTTTGAAGAATTGAACAAGGTGTGTGTGTTACTACAACAAAGCAGCTTTTATACTAGTATACTGCCAATGTTCAAAGAGGAAATGGAAACTTGATCCTGCGCCGTATGCTTTATCCGATAAGGATTTTATGCGATATGTTTCGCCGTTGAAAGGGCGAGAATTGTGTACCTTGCATCAACCAGGGGTAAAACCTAAAATGTTGTCTCACTAAAAATCCGGAACATTTTATCCAATCTGAGAATCTGCAACTAATGAATCAATACGACATGCATCCGTCAAATACTTAAGTGATGGACACTTGGCATCCTGGCAAGTTTCGTCCTACAATATCCATTATTTTCGCTGTTTATGTCTCCTCTACAATATTGCCTTTGTCCTTTGGTCTTTAAGTACAAACAGCATGTTAAGGTATAATTTTACAGAAGCTTATGTCGGTTATAGGTATCTCAGGATCTCAGAACTATTACCAGTCTTTCGGCACGCTTGTCATCGGTCAATCAAACCACTTTTTGCCTTCATCACAGTATCCGGTTAAACACACAAACTCGTCTGTATTTAACACAGTAAAAGTGAGCGTGTTAAAAATAATATAAAACGTACACCGTGTTACTCGAGCGTGTCTAACCGACGTATAATAAAAAGCGAAATTACTTATTTCATCATATTATTATTGTCTATTTTCTCATTTCGGTGATCCAAGCTGCTTATTGGGGCGTACGTTGTTCAAACAAACTGGAGTAATCTAGTGTCTTATGCAATTATACCACGTCTACCAGGATATTGAGAAAACAAATCTTACTCTCCATTTCCAAAGGAGTTGTTTTTATGAAAATAATGCACCAGAACCTTCAAAATAAAATCATGCTCATATAAAAGGGACTAGTTAGACAAACGAATTGATGCTCAGACCAGGGTGACAGCAGTCACCCTTACAACGTTTAGGTATTGCTGTAAATAGATCAGTTAGAATCGCTATAACCATTACGCAAACGCTTTATAACCACAGTATGTTATTTGGTTTTAATGCTAGGTACTGCGTGTCTTTTAGATAATTAATCTCTAAGTCGCTTTTTACGACACCCGTGTCATGAGCTTCTTCATTATCGGAAGCCTTCACTCCTCATGAGTCGCATCGACAATATTTTTTTTGTGCGTAAAGACAGCTTCAAAAAACGATGTTCATCGCTTCCTAGTGCAATGGCGCAACAAACATCCCAGCTTCCCAGTTCTGGGTGATCTCATAGTGTTGCAACCTCTTTGGTTTGAAATATATAAACCTTATGTATTCCGCTGTGTAGCCTGATTTAATCAGCCTCGCTCTATTTATCGTTCAGGCTCTCTTTGCCGGTTCACCGGCCCCGTACCATTCACGTACTTTCTCTATTAATGATTTTAATAAGGTATTGTGTTTATACTTTCTGATGCTGCGGGTTGTGGTTAATTTATTTTAGTTTTATTAAGTTTGCTTGTCATATTAATGTACAGTATTTCTAGAGAGTTGGGTAGGTTTCGTGTAGTTAGAAGCATTGCATTGCCTGGCTTAAATAAATCATATCAATTGGGTATTATACGCCAAGCATTCCCCGCAATTATTACATACTAGCTTTTGCCCGCGGCTTCGCCCGCGTGGAGGTCGGGAATCATCCCACGGGAACTTACAACCGGGATATAAAGTATCATACATACTAATTCAGGTTATAAACTATCTGTGTTCTAAATTTCATCCAAATCCGTTCAGTAGTTTTTGCGTGAAAAAGTAACAAACATCAATCTTCTCACAAACAAACATCATCTCACAAACTTTCACATTTATAATATTAGTAGGATTAAAATATCGAATATTTACACCTATTGCTTGTAAAGTCAATCTATTTCATAACAAACCCAATAAAGTGTCAAACATTACGAATTTACGATACATTTCACAACAACCGTAAGCTTATTCAATACAGCTTTAACTTAAATGTAATAGTTATTAATTCCGCATTGCATAAGCACGCAGCAACCGAAGGCTTGGTACTGGGCCAGGAGAGATAAAATACTGGCTAGCACACCAGATAGTAGATTCATGCAGTCCGTCCTACATTGGTTGGAGACGACGAGTCTCGACAAATGGCGCCCGTGACGTAACGTACATGGATAATATAAATACTGAAGGCTGTGCTGAGGACAAACTTGAATTGGACGACGAATAATTGATAAACTCTGAACGTACATCGTGGGAGGTCGCCTAGGGATTATTTGTATCATTTTCACTTACTTCTTATTTACGTGGGAATAGCAAGAAGTGTCTAAAGGTGGGTGTGCAGCATCAGTGCATGTAACTGTTTTCTGATAACATCAATTCTGCGAAAATCTAATTTCTCGCCGTCATTCTGGATAAGATTAAGACATTTGCTCAGTAATAGATTAGCGCAGCGACTAAGCGATTAACTTTATGAGTTTTAAATAATCGTTAGGATTAGATCCTTCGCAATGTTTGTATGTTATGTCCACAAGCAGATGATTTTGGTAACCCAAATTGGATTTTTGTGCATAGGGTTCGTGTTTGTACTCTACCCAGGATAAAGACCAAAGTATTGCGATTTGGTGTCCTTTAAAAATAAAAACCAGCAGCATTCCTTGCATCTTTTAGCCCCGGGTACAGAAAATCAGTTTCATGCTATATTCTCAACTCCCAATCAATTTCTCAAGACATTATCTCCAACATTGATGCGAAACATCCTCATCACTTGAAAGGACATTTAAAAAGCAATTTATTGAATTAAAATGCTTTGAGTTTTGAATGCGAATCGTTGCCAATTACTCCGGCAGACAGACGGTATCGTAAACGGATCGCGGTCGTAAAGAAATAACGATGGAAACCAAATTAAGGTTCACTTTGATGTACTTTTCGATACCAGGATCGCAGAGGAGTGAGGATATTGGTTCTTTCAATAATGATGAAAATATTATGACTAAGCAGTTTGAGGTAAACCAATGTTTCTTTGAAGTATAACATTAACATAACAGAACATCACGCCTGTATTCCAAGATGGGACAGGCAGAGGTGTACCACAGGTAGGTACACCTTTCTTTGGAGTATATTTAAATAAAATATTTACTTTCAAGAATTCTGCATATAAATGATAAATGATTTTATTTCTGTAAGTAGGTTTGTACAGACACTTTTACACGTCAATCATATTTTAAAAACTAGATGAGGTCGGCGTTTCCTATCTGACTACTCTGAGAAGAAAGGCCGAAACAAACTCAGAGGTCAGTCTCTTTTAAAGTCCAGACATAATCTTGGTCAGATCATGTGAAGACCATGTAGATTTGTGTCTGTAATGGTATTTTGAGGAAAAACCTGACAGAATGAATGGAAGTGACCATTAGTGCACGCATTTGTCAGTAATCGTGCAGCTCAACTCAAAACTTAAGGAGCTTAACGATTCGACGAACAATAACAAAGAAAGGACATTTGGATAGGCCGCATAAATTACTCAAACTGCCAGATCATGATTAAAAACAATGACCCACATAGTCTTTACATTCACAATCACAATAATTAAAATAATATACTATTTTACAAAATAAATATTTATGTGAATGTATTTATAAAATTCATCAATGTCAATTCATCAATTATACTTTATCTACATAAAGTATATATTATTATGCAGAATTCTGTGCAACGTGCAATATGGTATTGGGCGTATTGGTATAGTAGTACCTAAAGCAAGTTTGTCACAATCAACAGAACGAAGCTATTGGGTATGCCAAAACTGATTAGAGTAAAGAGCGATGTTGAGCCAACTGATAAGATCAGCAGCATTTGATTTTGAGATAAGGCTCCCACAGACAGGCGCCACGATTCTGGTAGAACAATTTCCATGAAATATTCATAGAAATTGTTCTACTAGAGTCGCGTCGTGCCTGTCTGTGGGAGCCTATACAATTAATTCATTGGTCCACAATCGTGGCTCTCCTGCTTTGGCTTTGAATTCCACAGCAATAAGGGAACATTTTCCAACAAATATTTAAACATTTTCCATAAATAAAAATGAGTCAAGCAAGCAATACTTACATGTTAAACACACATTCAGGAGTTCATTATGTAAATGGGTTGACTGAGTATTGTCAGTTTAACTATTGTCGAATAGTTCTGTAGGTACTACTATAACCTTGGAAAATGTCTTTCCGAGTCCACGTGGACCAACTTCATAGGATCGTTTTACTTTATGTGGGTATTCGACAATAATACGTCGAGTGTGAAGGCATACGCCAGCAATGTACGGTAGGCCAAAAAGTCAACATGTTCTCGTCATACAAATAATTTTACTTTCAGACAAGAAGGTATGAAATTCTTTTTACATTATTATAATTGGCGTAAAAATGTTCCAGGCCCCCCCTCTTTGAGAGGGATGAGAGAAGAGTGGGCCGTAGTCCACTACGCAAGCCATGTAGCTTGATTCTAATAACTTCTACCTCTTGGACGCCCAAAGTATTGAATTATGTACTTTGACGAAAACAGAGGGGGTGTCATAAGTTTAACGTGTGTATCTGTGTGCCTGTCTGCGCCATCGTAGCTCCCAAACGGCTGAACCAATTTAGTTTTTTTTTGTTGTGTTTGAGAGGAGACTTGATCGAGAGTATTCTTAGCTATGATTCAAGGAAATTTCTTCATCCGTTCGAAGAGTATCAGCTCTTTTCTAGTTGATGAATGGATGTGAGCATCTCTCACAGGTCTGATCTAGTCGAAATTTGGTATTTCTTTACTTCAATGATATTAGGAGAACATAGTAACCTTGAACTGATGCTGATCACCTGGAATTTGCAGGATATCAAACTCTAACTCTAACTTACAGCAGAGGTATCGTGTTTGGGCTCATTGGAAAGGTCTCAATGAATAAGGTTATAGATAGATAGTGATCAGGGTCTGACGTAAGAGAAATGTAACTAGTTTCACTGTGGGAAAAATACGTACAGCTGCGCAGATTTCGGCGAGGCACGTGTCGATTGTAGCGTTCTCGCGTCGGGTGACGGCTAACGAAAACCGACGAGGCCTATACCCAGCAATAATGAATGTCTGCTATTGTAGAAAGGATAGCTGATGTTAACATCCTATTTTCATTAGCCGCCCCCGACACGCGACAACGACGCTTGGATCAAAACACTACATATATTTTTTTAACTTTTTTAGTAGATGTTTTTGTTTGTGTCAGGGATTTACTTAAAATAAATAACTTAAATACTTAATTAAATTAATTACTTTAAATAATTTCACTTCTTTTAAGGTTTCGTGTTTTTCGTATTTCATGCCAAAACCTATCGTTCATGAGGTGCACCAGCTCAACTTTTAGCGGTAAACCAATCTTTGGACTACAAAATTTTCGTTTTTCAATAATCTGGCGAGTTTTTTCCCTATCGGGCAACGTTCCAATTCTAGACTGTAACTAGACTCTTTTGAACAGGAAAAAGCAAATATTTCCGCATTACGAATATTATATTTAGGTACTTAGTATGTTGTGCCAACAAAGATCATAAAAAATAACAAAGGTACAGTTTATGATTCAACCATGATGAGTAAGTTATGAGCAACTATAATAGAACTATCTTTATATAACAATAAATTAAATATATAGTTATATATACTAGCTAAGCTATTGTCACGACACCATGACGACACGATTCTGAACTCGTGACATTTTCCGCAAGTACCTAAATGAACAAAACTGAAATGTAGTATTTTAATCTACACTTCAGACCTACGTTATTTTACATCTAATTAATTTAGCCTTACAGTTAGACTATGACACCTCACTAAGTGGGGCTATATCGTTACGGCAGCAGGGTGTCATTTGGAGCTGTGGCGCAAACTATGTCCCACCTCCTATCCTGCCCTCTGTGTCCCCGAAAATAGCGATTTCTGGGCTGCCACCGACGCGCGACGATGCCGTGGAAGTGGCGAAGTGCCGTGAAAGTGGCGTGTCATCAACACAATGAAGAAGAATACGGAAGAGAAGAAGAAGAAGAAGAATTAAAAGACTTAACTACAACGAACAGAAAATCACAAGTGCAAGACCATACAAAATCAAAACACTATACCAACTTAACCACATATTACAGATCAAATTTCACTACCCGCAACACTGGTGCATTGCAGGCGAAATCGGAAGCAAGTTAGCAAGCACAATAAAATATCGCGCACAGGCCTTGAACCTACGACCTCTAGACTGTTTACCTCACTGACTCATAAGAGCCTCCTACGCATGCCACTAAGATTTTAAAACCTACATGCATGCATAATCAGATTCTTGACACACTAGTTGAGTAGTCAATGAGTTCGATGACTCGAGTACTGAACGAGGGTCTTCAAAAAGTCAATCGAACAAAGCTTGGAAAAATCTTGCACTGATACGATTAAATTTTTCGATCTACCCTCAATGTGAGACAAATGTTTTAACATTCGAAATACATTAATAAACGTTATAATATGGCTTTAATAAATAAAGCTACAGAAATGTACTTTTCAAAATATTTGCCGACGTTATTCTCGTCTGTATAAACGAATGGGAAAGTTACTTATTGCCTCGAAATAAATAATGAAAGAAACAGTTTAGCTATAAAAACAACAATTTAAAATAGACTATATTTAAATCTCTCTTGTTCTGCTTTATTTTCGATAAAATCCAGACTTAATTTGTTATTTAAGAATTTTTCTTCCAAATGTTTTACTCCTGGGAAATCTTCTGCGTCGAAATTTTCCGATCGGAGTTTACAAACTTTCATTCGATTATCTTTTTAAATGGCTTAAATCTTTCAATTTACGCATGAACTGAAATTTTGTTGTGGCATACCATTGACAATTACAGTATTGCCTCTCCTCTCTTATTCCATCCAAAGGTTGTCTTTTGCCGATAAGACCATTGTGTCACCGTTTGTAAAATTTCTACATTTATATCTATATTTTTATGGTATACATAATATCGGTGATGTCGGTATCGGTCGGTATCGATGTCGGTTCTATTGTTCTATTCTTCACAGTTCCTGTGACTTAAAACTTTAAACAGTACTTATATCAAAACGCTTACGCTTCATATTAAGCTCAAAAGGAAGCCCCAAAAGTTATTCTAATCCGTCGCTCTATTGATTTTAGCATTAGATAGTCTGGTTTGTTACTGGGCCAACAAAGCTTGCGCAGTATTGATTATAGACCAAAAATACTACAGCTATCACTGAGCTGTCTGGGTTTAAGTAAAAGTAAACTGTAGACATGGGATGGTTGACTGTTGGGTCCAATAAAATTGTCTCTAGGGGATTGTAGAATATCATCGTTGCCCTTTTAATTTTTCTTCTACTTTATAAGATCTTTTTACAACTTTGAAATAGCATCAGCCCAATTATAGACACTATCTTTTAAAGTTCTTAATTTAATAACAAATGTATTTCAAAACTTAGAATTACCAAATTCTCGCGCCGTACCTAGTTCTAGGTGCACTTTGGTAGTCACGTTTCACCGTCGAAGTTGTCAGTTGCAAATCTCTTAAGTAACTGTCTTCCCGAATTTAAGCTTCAGCTAAAGATATTTTCAGCTGGAACGTAGAGTACATTAGCAGACTTCTTTTCTACCGGTAAGAAAATATCTGGAGACTTACGAGCCCCGGGATCGCCAAGTAGTTTTTTGCGCAAACACTTCTGGAGGTCTGGGAACTAAATCACTTAGCAACAAGTATAAATTGTCAAAACATTTTCATATGTATTGTGAAACAAATCGTCTCGATCGTTATGAAAACAGCGAGACATGTAGATACTGTATGTATTTGAATTTCAAACTACCATACATTCATGTGGCTATTGAATTGCTAAATTTTGTATTCGTCGCGACAGCTCATGTGGTATTCTAAACTTTAGTTTATGGTACGAGTATTTTTCGCCGATTTGTGTCGAAGAAAAAAATGTTTCTACGTAAATAAACGGTAACATGAAGATGCACGGGTCATCATAATTATGAACCACTGCTGAAAATAGACCTCCAAAAATTGCAGTGACAGAAAATTGACGAAGAGGGGGACGCGGCTGCACATCTTCATGATGCAATCCCATAAGTGCGTCTTTTGACACCAATCGGGCATTATATTTCACTACCAAGAACCACACACGTTTCATAGGAAGATTAAAAGCTTAAAATATTACCTCCGGTTTGAAGCTTAATTTTATGTCAAGTTCCAATACCTACCTACTTTACTTCTACATGAAACATGACTGTTTCGTACCTGCCAATGTCAGCTACTATCGATCTCCATTAGCACGGCACAGCAAGTTTAATGTAGGTTTAACTACTGTACAGTCGACCTCTACTCAAAGGGTGAGTTCACGTCTGCGTCCCCCATTTCTCCTTTCAATTCAAATAACAAGTATTGAGCTATTCGAACCTTCAGACGCTTTTGTCCTGCCAATAGGGTTGCCTAATATAAAATTTATGGACTCGGCTGTTTTGGTTTATTTCGACAGTTACTCTCGATTTCATACAATTTTATTAGTACAGTAAGGGGGGAGTCTTACTTGTAAAATTCTTTCAGCATACATTTTAACGCGTGGTCAGAAAGTCTGGAGGTCGTTCTTGCTGCACGTCATCCTGAAAGCTTTTCTAAAAATTCTTCCAAAGTTCATTTTTCGTCTTGGTCGGATGGAGGTGTCGAAAAATACATTTAAGTATATCTACCTTTACACTAACAGTGATAAAAGATGATTATGAATACGGTGGACACTGAGAGGATGTCTAATTTAGATATAAGGAATAAAAATAGGTACTGTGCAGAACATGGGAAATAAATTGGGATTTAAAGCATGAGCATGAGTGAGACACAAATAAATTGGGATGAGGGTAGTAGGATGATGGATAACGCAAATAAAATCTTCTAAATCTCGCAACCCTGCTACTACATTTCAGGTTCAAAGGACCTGCAACTGCAGGAAATTCTCAGCGTGTGAGTCAGTGCGAAACACCTGAACAATGGCAATTGAGTTTACATATTTACTTAACACTCTGCAGTCCACATGATGAATAAGGTAAACTTTGTAAGGAAATGTAGGAGCATGTAGGGATAGATGTTAGTTTTCTTGTTGGATCTTCGGGATTTCATGCAGGGTGTCTGGGAACAAAGAATTGTTAGTTAGGGAGTTAGTAATGCATATTAATTATGTTGTTAATGAAGAAGGTTGTGAGCCGAAATCAATCTCCACCCGTTTTAATACTAAATAGGACAATCCGAAAGTATGTTATGGTTGTAATTGAAAGTCGGTTTCTACAATCAGAAGGTGTGAAGCCCATTTAAAACTGTTCCGATTAGTTACTGAAGGGCTACTTAAAGATAAGGACTTAAGGACATACGTACAATGAAATTTGGAAGAACACAATAAAATTTGTAATCACCGAATAGAACTTTCTAGTGCACCTGACTAAGGGCCTAAGATGACTTGTTGTTCCTTTCTAAGCTCCAACACTTACACGGTATCGAATCAATTACTTATTGAGTGGATTTGCGTCATTGCTATTATAAACAAACAATTTACTTGATCATCTTCACGTGCGATCTTGAGATATTAATAATATATTTTTAACCGACGAAGAGCCTTCACGAGTGGTGACTAATACCTCATGCGTTGTTCATCATCAACATACTCCTACCTTTAAGCCTCGTATCACAACATGTTGCTCATCATGCTGAGCAGCAACGAGGAACTTTTGTTTCGTAACGTTGTCATGTTGCGCGCCAGCTTGCAACGTCGTGCGTTGTTATGCAACGTTGCCAAACATGTTGAGCGTCACATGTTGCGCGTCAAATATTGCCTAGTGGATACAAGGCTTGATCCCAATTTATTTGGGGTACTTGTAAACATGTATATTTCTTCCATACGTCTCTAATAGTCGTCATCTCGGAAGTAACTCCCTTTCCAGCCATATCATCTTTCACACAGTCCATCCATCGATCCTTTGGTCTTCCTACACTTATAGCCGTCCACATTCATATTCAAAACTTTCCTTACGACCTTTATGACAGTTAATATACGCCAGGCAGGACCACGAGATGTCAGCATTATTGATGGGGTCCGATAGGGCCGATGCCTGCCGGGGTCGCGGATTGTTCGAAAGAGTTACCGTGGCCCTGACGCACAGGCAACTGAAGGAACACGGGTGGGTTTTAGTCAGTGAATCAGACACACCCTTCCGCTCCGCCCAGAGCGGGAGAGGTCATTTGATGATTTCCGACCCAAACGAAAAAAAAAGTGGCAGGGCCACGAGAGCTCAGCTCTGCTAATGCCTGCTACTTAGCTTGCTTATCATGGCTTGAGCTTTTCTAGTATGTTTATGACGACACAAGAGTAGTAGTAGTAGTACTTTAGACTTACTTCGAACTGCTACCTTATTGAAATAACAAAACCAGTGAGACTACCAAACCGTTACAGTATATTAAATACACGCCCTACATTAAAACAATGCCAAAAACTGTTACAGGCAAGTACAAACCCATGTTCACGCAAATTGGACAATTCTAAAGTAAGTGTATTCCATCTGCATAGGCTTGACGGAATGTTGGAGTTCGTTGTCCTCCGAAATTAGGACCATTAGGGGCATCCTCTTTATTCTGGTTGTAAAACCTGAGTGAATTCGAGACTTGTCACCTTTGTTTTACGGACAGCTTCTTTTAAATTTATTGCTTAGAGGGACAGAGGCTGAAGTAGTGGGTAATGCGGTGAGTCGTGTGAATGTTGTCGGAAAAGTATTGAATTTTTCATTCGCGAGTTGCGAGTACTATGCAAATGATAGTCATGAAACATATGTTTGTACAGCTTGTGAACTGTGTACTGTTGACAAATGCTATGTGCTTTGTTTTCAAGAGATCTGAATGAATCAGATATACCTACGATTTGATATGGTCTCACATTCCAAGGCTAAATCATATGTGCAAAATAAAATATCCTATGGCTCCTTTTTTGTTACGTCTTGGCAAGGATTTACTTTTAAACTTAGCATATTCCATCACAAGTAGCCCAGCCGTTTAAAAGCCATAAAGTACCCTTGGACACACTTACGACTAACACGAAAACAAACAGTTGATACAATCCCATGATACCCTCCAATCATCATAGAAAACAGAGATAACCCGCGCGTTACATCAAAAGAGGTTATAATCTATTATAACCTATTTAATTATTTATGGTTGACCTCAGATGAACTGGCTGGATAGCGCCATAATGAGTGATCGACGATATCTACCCACTTATTGATAAAAATAATTAGTTCGTTACGATTTTATAGTAATTTAATGCCGTCAATATTGGTACAAAGATCTTTTGGCGCGTGGCCAACATCGGAAATAACGTCGCCATCTTGTTTTGTTCAATATGTTTCAGTTGTTATATTAGGTCCATGTGTTTCAGAAGACAATTTCACTATAGAGGTATGAGGAACAGGGTGTAAAGCTCACTCATACCTCCATAGGAAAGGGAGGATCCTCCTACCAGACGGGTGTCGTGTCTGGTGGGCAACTACCCGACGTTTGATGTCGGGACATTGTATATAGGCTAGTTGCACGGTAAATTCTGCTTGATGCAGGATTTTGCGTTACGTCAGTGTGACGCATAGCTCGCATGTGGCGTTATAGATGCCGCTACAGCACAAATGAATACCATCAGCCTGTACTGACCCTAATCCTGTCAACCTCATTCGAGCGCCAAAAGATCCTTGTAGGATGTAATTCTTTAAAGGATGTCAATAAATAGGCAGTTTTTGGATGACCAGATTTTATGACTGGCCACTTGGAAGATGACGATTAAATTAAACATTAACCATCAAGTGCTATAAGTAGCTTTAAAAAGCGCTTAAATCGTATCAGATGGTAAGATTAAGAGCAAATACTCAAGCGAGTGACGCTTCATTACTTAGTTGGCTGGTGTTAGCAATATGTCTGCAGCCTCCAGATCCAAAAGTTAAAGTCCAGATCAATCGATAACGTTCATCGATATCGATTACTTAATCGATGCTGCCGACGATCGATATGGTCGAGGGAATCGAAAAGTTTTATTGAATGACTATACAATACGAGTATTATATTAAACGTTACAGTCGACTGATGGGAATGGGAATCGATTTATTTGAGTAACTGAATAAGTATCCTTAACGGTATTTAAGATTTGCTCACGCGCAGTCTGACTACCCAGTACGCTATCAGCTTTTAAAGTATCTCTGATGACAATCGGGTAAAGATTTATTACTAGCAGCTAAGAGTTTGAATTTGGCATGCATGAATGGTTTACTAAAGTAAAAAAGTACGTTACTTATTTTTATTTTTTTTGCGCTTTTTGTTTTTTTCTAAAGTCGTAAGTAATTATTACTTTCAGATATTTGAGGATTTAAATTAACAATTAATTGGGATGAATTTTGATCACGACTTTAACCCGTACAACCAGAGCCATTTTCACGGAAGCCATCTACATCCATCATCTTACCTACCTATATAATTTTCATAGTTACTATCAAGTTAGGTACTTAAAATCATTATCTACTTAATTAATTACTATCATAATGTCTCACAGCAGGAACTACATTTTCAAATATATCCTTCATATTATTAATCATTTCAGACTGTCGTATGTTTCAAGTATAATTTGCACTCTCACTGTCGCAGGGTCACGGGAAATCGGTAGCGTTCTCGGGTTGATTAATTTGCCCTGCACTGTGCATTGCATTTTAGTATAGTATACTGCAATGTTGTTACTATACAGTGTAATGGAAATAATTTGACCCAGTTTGGGTTACGTGTCTTTTCTCACTCAATCTTCAGAGTCCTAAGTTGTTTAGAACTTTTTTGAAGAGTGGATAAAATTTGATTGCCTTTACTGGCTACTCACGAGTGACTGGTTTGAAACGAAATCTGAACTACTTCATCCTGTAGTCGAAGTTTCAATCCTTTTGATTTTTCCCTTTCTTTGATTCCAAGGAAGGTTAAATTGTCTTTAATTT
Organism: Griposia aprilina; assembly: GCA_916610205.1. Taxonomy (NCBI): domain Eukaryota; kingdom Metazoa; phylum Arthropoda; class Insecta; order Lepidoptera; family Noctuidae; genus Griposia; species Griposia aprilina. Next base: position 16,512,703 of record OU744304.1, on the reverse strand, counting down.
TTGGGAAATTATAAAAAACGTTTTTACAAAAAAAAAAACAACCGACTTAATAAAAAAAACAGTACAAAGTGAAAAATAACTTTAATTTCGGAAGTCGGTGTCTTTGGATCTGTATTTTAGTTTTTTGCCACCGACTTCCGAAATTAAAGTTATTTTTCACTTTGTAGTGTTTTTTTTATAAACTCGGTTGTATTTTGTTTGTAAAAAAGTTTTTTATTTTTCACTTTTTAGTGAGTCAGCTATTAATTTATCTAAGTTACAATAGCCTAATGTCAACTACTCATCACCTTTTACAAAATATTCCTTTTCCCGATGCAGGGACGTTAACTGTTGAGGAGTTCTACTGGTAAGAACCAAAAGAACTGGAGCTGATGGTGAAGCCACCATCAGCACCATTTCACCATATTCATTATGACGAGCATAAATTGCTTAGCAACCATATTAAAGTAATCGAATCGTAATTCGTGAAATACTTATAATTGAGTAGTTCCGGTGGGCACCTCTGGTCTTCATCATCAATTCCACTTCACCGAATGGTGCTTTCCGAGAGCAAATGCACTAGTTACTATAAAAAATACCCAAATTGCTATAGGCGTGCCTGTAAAACTTGAGGGTTTCCCTGGATTTCCATGGGATCCCTTTCACAGATTTTGACTTGGTGACAATGGGACCACCTCGAGAGTATACCCTTTCAAACAAAAGAAGAATTTTGCAAATCCGACTATATATGACGAAGTTATGCCCGAACATACATTAAAAAAAAGAAAAATATATAAACATCCGAATTGATAACCTCCTCCTTTTAGAAGTTGGTTAAAAAAAAGATTAGTCGTATCCGAGGAGACTGGACTATAGATTCTTATTTTCTGCAACCCAATAAGCACTTCGCGAACAAATATAAAAAAATATGTAAAATTAATTGTCAGTTTGTTAAAAGGCGACCTTAATCAACGCACGCTCCAAAAACTTGCTAATTGCTGGGCCAATTTGAATATTCAAAAGCTGACATCGGCACATAATTTATAGATAAATATTGACATCACGCATTCACTTATAAAATTAACCATTACACAATCTCAGACCAAACGCTTTTGCCCTTGATTCTAGTCATTGAATAAATAACAGTTCAAAGTTTGAAATGTACAAAAAAGTGATTGATCATTTCGATAAAAGTATCATCAAGATTGAACACGTTGTAAGGGAATCAATCATCAAACGTTTGACAGAATATGAACATAGGTCATAGTAAAGGTTCTTTTGGCGTGTGGCTAAAATCTGAACTTACGCCGCCATCTTGTATTTTCAATACATTTCACAAAACAATTGCACTAATGTTTTCCAACAGCGCCCAGTCAACGTCATTCGAGAGATTAAAGATCCTTGTAGCAGTGTAGCTCAGGACTTGGATGCAAAAATGGTCATAGCTCCAATTTCAAACTTGTAAGATGTTTTGAGGCGAACTTGTTCCGGACCTTTTGAGTCTTTAAGTCTAAGTAATCACAACGATTTCAGGCAGATCTAACATTTGATAACGTTTATGCGTATCAAATAATTAGCAGTAGGTACTTTAGTAATGATTACATCAATAATCGCACCGATTCTTAAAGTCGCCAACCGCCATAGTTTTAATTTTAGAGGTGTGAGGAACAGGGTATAAAGTTTACACATACTCTGTGGAAAAGGGAAGATCCTCCGACCAGCAGGCTTAGCACAAGCACAGTCTTGTCGACGGAAGAATAGACAAAAATTACGTTTCGTGAAGACAGTACGACGGCAGCAAAGTAGAAAGAGTCAACTGCACTTTTTACGAAATTCAGTAAAAAAAAAATCTTATACCTCAATTTGGTGTGTCCTATCGCAAAAATAATGAAAATTTCGACCCCCTTTATGATACCCCTAAAACTCAACATGTAGATAATAATTTTTAAAATTTTCCATACAAAAAGTGAAAAATTAATTTTTTCCATTACATTTTTATACTTTGTGGCCGTCGAGTATAAAGTTTTCTACCGTCTTTAGCATGGCGATTAAAAAAACAAGTTATCTTCACTACCTTAGACAACTGTCTTCTGCAATAGTCTACAATAGTCAAAAATGGAGAAACGAAATGTCACTTTGTATGGGAATAGCTTTGTCTATTCTTCGAAGAGATACAGCGTCATGCTAAGCCCGCTGACGAGGGTTGTATCTGGTGGGCAACTGCCCGACGATTGATGTCGCGACGTTGTATTTATGCTAGTTGCGCGGTAAACTCTGCTTGCGCGATGCAGGACTTTGCGTGACGTCAGTGTGACGCGTGGCTCGCATGTGGCGATGTAGATACTATATATATAGATATAATTATTATCTTGCTCCCTAATTTATGTGGCGTCGCAACATGTATTTTCTTCCATACTTCAGTACTTCTCTATTAATCGACATCTCGGTAGTCACTCTCTTTCTAGCCATATCATCTTCTACAAGGCCCATCCATCGTTCCTATATCCCCAACTCGTATAGCCATCCACATTCATACTAAAAACTTTCCTGACGACAGGCAATCATGAATTTAGATCCATATTAAAACCTATTTGTGCAAAACAACCAGTTTTATTAATTAGTTTCCTAAATTGCGACAGTTGTACTACCGGTCTGAAACCTGTTTGTGCGCTATTATTTAAATTAAACGACTTTCTCACGTTCTTTGTGGAAGGTATTAATTGTCGTGTGTATTTTTTTATGAACTCATTAGATAAATTCGAGCGAAATTACGTTGTATTTTAATAAGTTGCACGACTGGTATTAACTTACCGGTAATTACACGATTGGTCACTTTCTGGACATATTAAAATGATCAAAAAATTTGATTGCACCACGTTATGATAAGATAGTAAATGAGTAATACCATAATACTTATTTTTATTAATCCTTAAATAAACTTAGTACCTAAATATTGCGTAGAAAAAGAACACGACATACCTTTTACCTACCAGTCATACGATAAGTGTTGCACAACGTCTGTGGTCAAATTCAATGCGTAACTATCTAGTTTTTTTTAATTGACAGAATTCAAGAACAAAGAATAACAAGAACACAGAAACCTAAATTTTGATTTCTATGTTTTAACTCAGCGTTCCTTCAAATACTATCTCTCTACCACAATGAGCTTCTTTAAAATTACCACGCTCTATAGAAAATCACCACGTTTTAGAAAAATGTCACCCGCAACCCGCTAGGTACTATTCTTGTGACCTAATTTAGTCGTCCTCCCAACGTATGATTTACACAGCTGAATACCTAGCCTATTTCCCTGAACCAGTGCAATCCCATAGATACAAAATTTATTTCAGCCGTGAAGAGCACCGAAGTGGGCTTATTACGTACCTCAGATTCATTCAGCTCGATTTTTAATTGGCATCTACCATCCATAGTAAAAATTGGCTTGAATTCTTGGATTTAAAACTTTAAAGCTTGAATTGAATTTCGCTACATTCAGTTCTACCGTGTTCCCTTCCGTTCGTGAAAGCATTAAATACTCTTTTAAGGTAGGGATTCCCCAACGTGCCTGCGTCCTTATAAGGGGGAGATAACTAAAATACTTAACACTAATAAGTCATTTATCTTATTAGCCCCGTAATCTGTAATTGTTGACACTTAAATCGAGTAACTTCAATGGCGATAATTTTAATGGAACCCATTAAGAACTATCACATTATAAAGGCGAAACAACAGTTATAACGCTGAGAATTTGTTAAATGTAATGTAGTATCGATTTGATAAATCGGAATCGATTTAGCGAATCTAATCGAGTCACGATTAGGCCAAACTTTAAGATGCAACTTGCCTTACAAAGGCAATGAATTTACACGAAAAGAATCTCAACAGTAGCAAGGAAATCGAAAGTATTTCGGCGTAGACCGTATCAAAAATAGTAGCGGCTACTGTGTTATGTTCACTCAGAAAAAAAACATCTAGTTTCATGAAATCATGAGTAATGTCTGTAATAAAAGTTACTGTAATCCGCTTAAGTAATATCGGATGAAAGTCTCATTTTGCAGTTCGAAAGTAATATTTTTAAAGCAGTTTGCTGTGGGAACCGACCTCTCTCTCTTTCAGTATTACTAATAGAATATTTTTTGCGCAATGAATCAAGAAAGGATTTTTCTATGTCAGGGTCCTACTTGCATATTATTATTTTTCCTGGATCGTCCTCTGCTAACTGTTACGTTTGCTTTAGAAACCTACTGGCCTAGCTTGATAACAGAACCTAGACAAAAAGGACCACTGAAAGACAGGCGATTTTTGGAAATGTTGAAGAAGTGGGATAGGTACCTAGCCCTTGTCTTATCCTTTTTTTAAATTTATATACAGGTAATTGTTCCTCTATACAGAACCTCGTTTCAAAGCTTTAATAATATAATACAATAGAGTAAGTTTGAAAAAGGCATGAAAGGTACTCAATAGAGAACGGCTTGTCTATTTCCATAATTAAGTGTATCACAATAAAATAAATGCATTAGAAATTATAAGTAAACCGATGCAAATGAGATCTTCAGTATCAGATGAGCAAATACAGAGCTATTCTTATTGGGCCATGATAGAATCGATTGTCACCTTTCGAATGAAACATCGACTACAGTGGTGAAAGCTAGAAGATTGCTCGATAGTAATAAAAAATTGTTCGAACACCAAAGAGTAAGCTCTGATTAAAAAAATTAAAAATCGATTGTTCTGGATTCAAATGACTTAATAGCGTTAATCGATTCTAAATTCGATTTCACGCTCTAAACAAAAGCCGGTAACAGTTTTAGCGCCTTTTCTTTCTTTTTAGCTTTCGTACTATAGACAAAAGGAACAGGAAGTTGGGTTATCTGACAGTTCGTTAAGATAAGTTTGAGTTAAAAGAAAGCGCAGGTTGCAGAAGTTATCAGGTATATTCTTTGGTTATCAGAAAAGGTGTTAAGGGTCCCGCAGAAAGGCACGACGCGACTCTTGTAGAACAATTTCCACCTAAATTAAATACAATGTCGTATATTTGTTTGATTTATGTTTCATTATTTTTTACTTGGATAGGTAAATAAGAATAAAGGGTACATGGTAGATGAAGAGCTTACATTCAGTGGCGATTAATTCAAAGTTTCTTGTATAAAATAGCCACCTGCCACGCGCATCAGCAATGCCAACTGCCACACAAAACAAACTAAAATTTCGTTGTCTATGAGCTTTACGGTAAGATTTTGAGAATTTAAATTTAGAGCACTCTGCGCAATGCGTCTGTAACAATGGTAACAATAGTCAGGCGATCGCGAGAAAGGGTAAGAAAGACATAACTATAATGCGCGAAATGAAACAGCACTATCAGGCATGCGGAAAAGGGAACTTAAGGGTTCAGTTATTATTCTCCGATGGTGAACAAACACCTGCCAGTACATGCAATGCTATTAAGTAACGGTTAAGTGGGTTCGCCGTTCATATTAATAACGTGTATGCAATAAATTTTGTTCTGGTATTAAACTAGGATCGAGCTGACAGGTACATGCCGGATGCCTTCGTTTAATGAAGCCATGTATGAGATGGTCTACGTGTCCTGTGGGCAAATACAGGGCCCCTTAATAGGTTGGTAATTAGCATTAGCAGCTGTTTCGTAACGAGGGTTTAAGGTGCTATTAACTATGCGATCAAAATAAGAATGGGACTTCTCTTGAATTGGGTCGTGCGTGCTAACGCCTAACTTCACATTTATGTGTCAGCATTCTCCAACATCTTCGGATCCTCAAACGATTCAGCTGAAGTTTGACAGCTATCTTGTGATGTCACAATGAATAATCTGTCTTATTAATTTTTTATTTATCAAATGATATTGCCGATATTGCCTAGGTAATGAACTATGTAGTTTGTTTGTTTTGAATGTCAATAAAATGTTCTACTGGTTTCTTTTGTACAAAATGAGAAGTTAGAAGTTCTTATATGCTACTACGGCTCGACACTCGTGTCACGACCTAAATAGGTATACGAAAATACCTCCTAGTCTATTCAGTTCAGTGGTAAGAAACTAAGAAGATAAGCCAGTCTGCAAGGCTAACGGTAGGGCTAACTACCATGATGGGCCGAAGGTACCTATCACTTAATTATCGTCACTCGTAAAGGCTTTTTTCGGCGCATGATGCATCACTTTTGGGTAAAAACACCACGTTGCTCAGGCTAACGTGAAGTAGGTATGTAGAAGAATTCTAGCTGGCCATTAAACTGGCGAAAACTACCTGAAATACATGTACAGTACTCTCGATGTTATATGGAGGCAGAATTAGTACCTAGATAACAACCAAGTAGGTAGGTATTGATTTAATCAGTCAAGTGGTTCTAAAAAAATCGTGAACAATTATTTTATGCTACTCGTTTAGTCTCTTCATCTAGGTAAATAGCATTGTAGAGGTTAAGCAGCGTTTAGTAGTAACCTGTTTATGAAGTGTAACAAATTGTAATCTAGTGTAGACTACGCTTTAGCTGAACTAGCATAACATCCCGTGCTAGTCCGTAGGTACGTATCGGTTCCCCTTTCTATTTCCGGGTGTGACACACAAATGTATAGACGACGTACCTACCTACGTAAATAATGATAAAGTAGATAACTAACAGGTATCTAAAGATAGTCATAATCAAAAGGTAAACTCGCTTAATACCTAGCTAAGTAGGTACCCACAATGACAAAATATGACAAAAGAAAAAACAAAATCATGGGAAGTCGTGGTAATGTCTGCAGTTGGCAGCACCGTTGGCATAATAAAAATGATACCATAACTTTAGTTTATTACTCTATGCCATGGGAAAGTCACACGAACGGGGATTCTCCTCCATCGTAGATAGCTATACTTTTATCGAAAAGTAAAAACCGGCATGCGATAACGTTGTTTGTATAATTAAAAATAATAAAACAAACACGAAAAACAAACTACAATCGAACGAAAGTGAAAACCTAGGTATGCGAGGCCGTTGAGAGCAGTGATCACGCGAAAAAAAAACTAAGTTGAGCTAGGCGCTCTGAAACGTTGACGCAAAAGTAAACAGATAGTGTAATAATACACTATTTTCATTAAGATTTAACACACATTTTATCGAGTTCATACTGCAAACATTAATCTTAGCTGTCGTCATTATCGCTGTGGACGATAACATGACCCGATTATACGAAAAACAATTGATTAAAAAGTATTAATTAACAACCCTCGTATGTCAGCTAAACTAGGGGGGAGGAGACCAACCTGCTATCCTCAGAACTGCACGGTCGGCCGGGTCCAATTGCAGAATGGACAAAGGTTTGTCCTTCGCCCATTCTTTCAAGCTGAAATCGTTCTCAAATTCCATTTTTCTGTCATCCAAAACACAAAGTCTCGCGCGAACTCTCGCACATACTTGAATCGATCACAATTCACAACACTATCGTCGAATTATGCACATAACGAACATGATAACACAATATTACGAACAAATAACAAGTAAACAAAACGTTACGTTCATTGTAAAATGAAAATCGATAAACGCTAGCAAGGATACGACAGCAAGTGCGTATCCGACGACCGAAAGAAACACTTGTAAAGTTCACTATTATGCAACACTTAAACAATAATAACTAAGCAGTTACTAAAACAAATGCAAAATCGATTATAAAGGAACTCCGGTTCACAGGACGGAGTAACAACAAACTGTTTAGAGGTTATCAAAGCCGCCGAAACATCATACACCGAACCGGCAGGCAGACATGATGCGACTGCTTAGTTCTTTCAACTGCCGCTTCATAGCGCTGTTATCGCTCAGCTGTTTTCACGCATGCTCACTCTAAATATTACCCGACTAAATAAATGTTCCTCTTTCTTTCCACAGTTTTCGCATGACATTCGATACTTTTGTAATTTGTAGCATAGCCATTGTTTACTATGTTTTCACTGCCATCTATCCATTTTAATTAAAATTGCTGTTTGGAATAGTATTCAATAGATGGCAGAGAATAGAATTCCATTTTCAACCTTTTTCAACTCGTTTCTTCAATAAACTAATGTTGCCAACTTATGTACAATGTATTACTATTTTGTTTATTTTGAACTCAGGCAAATAATTTTAACGAAAAATTAATAAACACGTTGGAATGGTTAACGAAAACTTTTATAATGGATTAAAAATATATGATTTTGCTATTGATACTCTAAGAAGAAGAGGAAAATGATTCTAGATCCTCCAGGCTTATTTATTGTTAGACGGCCCTAATTTTAAAAACTAGCTATGATGTCGCCCCATCGGCCCCATCCGCAGTAGGTATAGGTATTCATAGGGCTTACTTTCTGAAAAGTTATGCCTTAAAAAAAAAACTTTTAATTGGATAAAATATGACTAACTATAAATTGAATTAAAATAGGAATAAATACAGTGTACTTAGCACATATTTCGTCGTCATAGAAATTTTAGCATGACATGTCACGTACCGCACGTCACGTAAGTCTTAAAATTCAATGTCTTTGTTTAAGGCGGTACCCCGACCAAAACCTTGTCAAAGTGCGTTATTCAGAGGATATTAACTCATTCACTATGGGTAATAAACTACATCTAAAAGCACATTATTAATATTCGATATCCTATCATCACATTGCACGTTCTTATTTGTTTTTATGTGTTATAAATTCATCTGAAATATCCTTGTAAAAAAGTGACTAAAATTATTGATTGCATGCATCTTTTGCTATAGGTGACGTTCTATTCATTTGAGGATTACACTAATGGATAGATAATTAAAAAATCTAAATAATACACGTTTTATTTTATTTTAAAACTTCACTTGTCTTTTTTTATTCAAATAATTTCATTATTTTTGTGAATTTTATGATAAATGAGCGTGCGGAGGGAGCGAGACAGACCGAGACTCAGCGACGGGACAGAGAAGGACCGAACGCTCAAGGTCGTTTGGTCAGGGAAGCGCCTTAAGTAAGCATTTGAAAATCAAGATCTATCTTAACCTATACTAACCTATTTTCTCAATGAAGTACCTACACTGAGAGTACTAAACTAACCATCTGAGGAGAATGAGGAGATAATTATATTGTTGAATTAAGCTTCCCCTTGTTTTATTACTCAGTAGTAATAAACCCAGGGGAAGCTTTTAGACGGATGGACCATGCTAAGAAATTCGAAAAAAATACCAAAGCAATATTTTTTGTTGATGTGACTACAACTCCAAATAATAACCTATCTTGCTTTCAATGCAACTATCGTTTTGAATTGCATGTATAAAATGTCCTGTACAATCCTTACTGTTTACGGGTGATCGTGTGGCCATATTAGAAGCGTGTTTATTAAATAGAATCACACGTTTAAGCTCATAGCATAAGTTTTGGTGTTATCTTTACAAACTCACTAATTGCTTGCAAGCTTTGGAGCAGAATCCTTTTAAGAGTAAACTGCACAGTCCAATCCTGCTTCAGATCAAAAAGTCTCTTTTCTCTTGTGCCAAGAATCACAAAACCGTACAATTCGTGTGGATTACAAGTCAATGTGGCTTATGAGGAAACCAATGTGTTGATGCTCTTGCTAAGGATGCTGTTAGGTCCCAAGCAGTTGACCTTAAGTATTTCCAATGTCAGGGCTACGATTTGCTGAGCCTTCCAAAAAAGAGCTTGCTAACCTCATGGCAGGTGCGCAGTAGCCAAATTCGAGTAAACGGAAAGGCGCTTTATATCACGCAGAGCAGCCTAAAATAACACCCAAGTCTCGGTTTTTTCCTTATAAAAAAATATCCAAGAAAGTTATATCTATTATTTGCCGTCTTCGTATAGGCCACTGTTGTTCTCCGGTTTTTCTACACAAAATCCGAGTCAGAGATACATTGCTCTGCGAATGCGGGTTGGATGAGGGTACTTTGGAGCAAATATTTTTTAACAGCTCATATCATTGATATTAGAAATCATTAATGTAATATCATTGGCTCCAATAATAGCCCAGCCCGTGACTTGTATAGTCATCTCCCTTAAATAAATATCCCTGTCCCAACTAACTTTTCATCGTTACTAACACATTCTTCCCCAAAGCTTTTGAGGCTTTAATGATTTTTATCTGCGTCAACTACATTAAATTGTGATTATTTTTGTGTGATATGTGATTATATATGTACATTTAATAATATACCTGACAATTTTTTGAACTGTTTGTTTCAGTGAACTAATTCTCGTCAACAAGTTTCACGTTAAATTCAGTTAGGATTTTGATTTTTAGCTTTAATATTTTTTTTTCTATTTCCCATGTTTTCTCATAACACATCTGACATTGGCAGAATTGTCGACATCAGCACCATTGCCATAGAGAAAAATAGAATAGAATAGAATTGCAAGTCGATGACGATTATTTTTGTTGACAAAAATAAAAGCGCAACAGAAAAATCAGAAAAATACCGATCTATATTACCGTATGTAGGGTTGGTCACACCTTGGTCACCATGACAACAAATCTGTCAAACTGCCGCAATGTTTACAATTTTACATTTTGAAATCAAAACTTCTATCGATAACAATACCGTTATATCAGTAAGAATACTGTAAAAGTAATCGAATAATGTGTAAATATGTGCTGAAGGCGTAATTCAGTGGTTAAAAATACGTCGTTGCATGATAACAAGTGGGCGAGAATAAAAATGTTCGCCAAAACTCTACACGAAGTTTTATCAATAAATGGGAGAAAATTGCTTTATTTTGTCCGGAATTTTGTTGAGCCGCTCTAGTGACCTACTTTGGAGAATTGCCTTTGTGTCATACTCATCTTCTTGTACACAGAGTTATAACGTAGGCTGAAGTTCCTTTCCTTTGTCTTTTGATATTTATGTAAAAAAGTAAATAAAATGGGTAAGATTGAGGATTGTGAACTGGAAAGTTGACGATGGATCAGCATATTCCAAAGGTATTATTAGTTTTTATTAGTTAATAGTTATTTTGATTTGGACTCGTTCCTGACCAATTGGCCAGAGAAGGCACAACATAAGTAAAACTGGAAAATTATGGGGAAGACCTTTGTCCAGCAGTGGGAGGAAGAACATGAGGCTGAAACAAACTCAGAGGTCACAGTCTCTTTTAAAGTCCAGACATAATCTTGGTCAGATCATGTGAAGACCATGTAGGTACCTCATGACTTCCATAGTACCTCGGTAATACCATCACTATGTAAATGTCTATTAACAGCTCCCAAATTACGAAGTTTATAAAAAAAAAAAGTATTTTTGTTCTTTTTACTTTCTTCTCTGACATGATATTCTCATTATTTGGATTATATACCTCTAATTCTTATTTCAACTCTTTACTTAAGGCTTTTGTAGACAGGGTTTTAATTCAGATTTGTTACAGTTGTAATAGAAATCATGTCATTTGGTTTAAATAGGCTTTTATTTTTTTTATAGATTCTTCTATATTTTGTGAATGTGAGAATGTTGTAGGCCTAACTTGTAGAGTGTAGATTTGTAGACCTTTTTATATTTTGTTGAGTACCTGTTACTTGTTGACAGGCCTACACTGTCTTCCCATATCTATCAACACTGTAATTTGAAACATTGTAAAAGCCCCGTATTTTTAAAAGAGTAACCGTTGAGTTTCTTGCCGGCTCTTCTCCATAGGAAGCAATCAATTGGAACCGTGCACATAGCTTCTGACATTTCATAAGTGCCCATGTAGGTTTATGTGAAATAAAATATTTTGATTTGATTTGATCATGTAGATTGGTGTCTAAAATGATCTTTTCAGGAAAGAGTCACACAGATTAACTGGACCTGTCCAGTCTGTGCATGCATTTGTCAGTAATTGTGCAGCTCAACTCAAAACATAAGAAACTCAACTTGGAACTACTACAAGTTAAACTCCACTATGTTTTTGCAGTTGCTAGTGGAGTTGTAGTAGTTTCATCTTGATCACTTGTAGGGAAAACTAAACGGTTTAAACCCATTTATTTCCAGCAAGCAAACTACGGAAGAGCATCAAAGAAATGCTCCTCGCCGGTGAAGCTAACATTCACAGGCCAGTTTACACAGAAACACAAGTTGTTTGATATATCGGCGCCGTTGCGGAGAGCAAGCATGCGTCAGGATATATTGGATATTGTTGCGAGGAAGACCGAGTCAAGGATTGAGGAGAACCAAGGATTTGTTGATGATAATCCGATGTATGAGGACCCTAGAGATGTCATTGGTAAGATATTTACTAGACTTAGCATCACAAATTGCTTGATAAGCATGCAGATTAGCGCTTATTATGTTAATGAATTCTGGGCCAAATAAAATATGTAACTATGACTTTTTTTGCCATGTTTATTCTAAGAAGAAAATAGTTATTTATGATACTAGTGCGTTAAGTTGGTTTTTACAAACGAGTAGACTCGGCTTACCATAGTCACAAGTTTGTAAAAACCAATTTCGGCAATTCAATTAAAATTAAAAGGCAATTTTGGGTATTTTTTCAACACATTTGCGAGAAAACAGTACAATAATATCGGATTCTTCGCTTGAACTCATAATATTATTTGGTTTTTGAATATCAGTCGGAAAGTCGCAACAATCATTGGCGTTTCCAATATGAAAATGGCGCGAATTTTCAAATGGCGCCTCGTGCGCGTGGTGAAAATTAGAACTACATCTTTTGTCTCTTTTTCTCTTTAGTATTAAAGTCAGACAAACGTATTGAGTAAAAGCGCTTCCAAGGAGGTTCGATTATTCAGCTTATTTATTCTCGTAATGTGAAACTCCTTGGTGGAATTCTTATATATTTTTTGTGGAAATTAAAAATAAACCGTAAAGGATACGCACGGCGCTATACAACCGAGTATGCGGTAAAACATGTACTTAGGTGTGAGTACCTATTTTACCGCACGTTCCGTTGTATGGTGCGTAATTTTTAACTTTCGAACAATGGTTTTGGAATTCCTCAAGGCAGCATTTTGGGCCCTACATTATTTTTAATATACATAAATGAACTGTGCCGCCTGTCACTCCAAAATGGTATCATAATGTCTTATGCAGATGACACCGCTCTATTGTTCTCAGCTAAATCAAGAGATGAGGTCTACGAACATGCTCAGAATGGTTTTAACATTGTGTGTAATTGGCTTCATAATAATCTATTAACGTTAAACACAGATAAAACAAAATACATTTTATTTACAATGAGAAATACTAACATACCGCTTACTAATCTAAACATTTACGCACATAATTGTAGCACGTACGCTGACACTGCATGTTCCTGCCCCACTTTAGCTAAAGCTGACCATTTAAAATATCTGGGTGTCACTATTGACTCCAATCTAAATTTCCGTAAACATATCGATTTACTATGTACTAGAGTGCGCAAATTAATATATGTATTTAAGTATTTACGGAATATAGCAGACTATAAATTAATTAAACAGGTTTATTTAGCTTTGTGTCAATCCGTTCTTACCTATTGCATAACTTCTTGGGGTGGTGCTGCAAAAACAATTTTGCTTCCTCTAGAGCGTACTCAAAGAGCAATTCTAAAGGTTGCTACCTTTCGGCCTTTTAGATTTCCTACACACCAGCTCTATATAGAATGTAATGTACTAACAGTAAGGCAATTATTTATACTAAGTATAATATTACACCAGCACACTGCACTTCCTTTTGATCCAGTACCATCCGACAAGAGAAGGAAGGACTTGGTTTGCATAAAGCCTCAAACTAGACATGCGTTTGCAAATAGATTTTATGTGTTTTTAGGACCTTTTCTGTATAATAGGCTCAACAAGTTACTAAGCTTCTATAGTATAAGTTATAAAAAATGTAGTAAAATGTTATCAGAGCATTTAGCGCTACTCAACTACACAGACACAGAAAAACTTCTAGAAATTTTGACATGATGATAATTTAGTCCCTCGTAAATATTTACTTTTGTATATTTACATAGGTTTAGTTTTAGATAATAATGTACCAATATGCTTTTTCTCATAGTTGTTAATACATTTTATATCAATTTTACTTTAAATTTGAGTGTTCCAATTTAATTGAATTGTAAAGTGATGGCCTGAAACACAGGTTTGAATTAACCTAGATCGGGTAGGTCGCTACCTTACATTGTAATTCCGAACAATCATTACTTGCACCTGTTCTAAACATAGTTTAGCTTTAGTTTATTTTTAAGCATTATTAATTATTGTTTGACAAATCTTACTATTGACTAAGTGTACCCTTTTTGTAACGTTTTTATTCAATAAATATTCTAAAAAAAAAAAAAAAAAAAAAATGTAAACAGGCATCGTAAATACATTTTTTGAGCAAATTTGTTGAGAATGTTTTTGTTTTCTCCTACCTTAATTCTGCTTTACCACATTTATTTTAGGCTGGTATGATGAGTTTCTAAATTTAGTCTAGCTAAATACAAACACAGACAATCAATCTATTTTGCCTTTTCTCAACTTTGTTGGGGTCGGCTTCCAGTCTAACCGAATGCAGCTGAATCCCAATATTTAACATGGAGCAACTTCATATTTGACCTCCACAACTCAGTTACTGGGTAACAAATACTAACACAGACAAGATCTAGAACTTATTGACCTTATAATAAAACCGCCATTATCAATTTAATAAAAATGATTTCCTCTGCTCTCTTCCAGGGGAGAAACCGGCAAAGCCTCCAAGAAAGCGGACCATCCAAGCTGTAGCGGTTTCATCTCCCAGGTCTACGAAGGAAGGGAAGTCACTACTAAAAGAACAAAAACGGAAGTTAACGAAGAAGTATGAACAGCTTATCACATCATTGATGGACCGGTGTGAGGATAATGTTTTGCAGGTAATGTAATCTTTATCTAAAACAATGAAATGATGATTAGTTATCGGATATTCGACTTACGAGTTGTAGGTCGTGGGTTCGAACCCAGGCAGGCACTTTAATTTGTGTAAATAATTTCACCACCACTGCTCTCAACACGGTGAAGGAAAATATCGTGAGGAAACCGGCATGTCCTAGAACCAAAAATTCGAATACATGTGACATCTACCAACCCGCACTGGGCCCGCGTGGTAGATTACGGCCCATTCCCTCTCAAAGAGAGGAGGCCTGTGTCCCAGCAGTGGGAACATTATAGGCTGGTTATGATGATGATCGGATATTCGGATTCATATTCACCTAAAGTTAGGTTGTTGGCTAATATGGAATGCGCTTTTGTATCAAAAAAACCTTAACTTTAACTTACTCACACCAACCCTCCTCTTACACCATACATACACATATTTGCATTGGGGGTTATACATTAATTATAAAATATAAATATGCATCTTTCTTTTTTAAATAAGTATTTTTTGAATTCTGTTGCATACTATACACCCCACTATAGTTATTCATTTCGTACGTTGGTTTTTTGTACAAGAAATATATTTTAAGTAGCCGCTTCCATACTTTCATAGCTAAAAAATTACTTTAGGTAAATATGTATCTGAATATCCGACCTGTGATGATGCTGCAAGAGAAAAAAACAAAAACAAATAAACTATTGGAATGATGGCTGAAAAAATACCTGAATATTATAAACGGATAGCTTAATTTGTTTTTAGAAATTGTGTCTGCTTATTATAATAATCTTTATTTCTCTAGCATGGTATCTGTCTTGGTTCTGTGCTAATTATGTTATCTTTGATGGTGCTTGGTTGCTCCTTTATTGTCTTGGTCAGGTGCGGATCTAAATGCCCAGGTGAATGTCTCAAGCCATGAAAGCCCTTTTAAAAAAAACATTTTTAGAGGATGATTACGACTAATATAATCTTAGTAATACCTATACAAAGTAAAAATACTGGTTATAAAACTATGTTTATGTCCAATTAACAGTTTTAGACTCAATTTGGTCGAAGTTCAGGTAGGGCAAATGCACCCGTTGCCCCCCCCCCCCCCCCCACCGCGTCTGTCATGGCCACCATTCAACATGGTATACAGGTCATTTTATTGGCCCAGCCACCATTTATGTACCTACCCTAGATCGTTCATAAGATATAATCAACGTGACATATACCAACTGTTGATATAATTTCTTTACATATAACATTTATTTATTCTAAAACTTAATTAGTATAACGTTGTTTGATATAACGTTTATGTAATCGAAAATCATTTGGTCTAACGTTTAATATGTATATTGTTTATTTAATCGAAAATCATTAGGTCTAACGTTTAATATATATAAAACCTCATTATGGTTAACACCCCGACTCAGAGTACCCCGACTCGGTTAGGTTAGGTTAGAAGGCTAAGGCGGGAGCGAAGCGGAGCGGAGCTCCGGCCTTAGCCTTCGTGGTTATTTTTTTTTAAACCACCCAGAAATTGGAGCCCCGCTAAGCGGGGCTCCGTAGACCTATCTTAGCGCAGGTGGTAATCAGTTACTAGTTATGTTTAATATCTACTTAGGTTACTATTACCTATAACTACGATAGAACTTACCCGTAAACTAACCCGTGTCTATGCAATTTTGCTTTGTGTTTTTAAGTAGGCGTTTTCATCATATTAGATCAAATAAGTTTTATATCTGTTGAGTAGTATGTCAAACGATTTTATATTTAATGTATGTAATGTGAAACGATGTTATATTTAATGTATGTTATGCTTATAAAAAATAGTTATTTCAAAATTATATCAATCGTTCATTATATTAACTAATCGCTATATTAAATAAAATTATAGGTTCCGTTGTTATATGTTGTTAATATTAGAGTTTTTTTTGTTATATCATCTATTACTTACCCCAACAAACAATATTAATTACTATAAATCACATCCACAGTTATCAGAAAAAGACTCCCATATTGCCAAACTAAAAGAGAAGCTAAAATCTGTGCTAGAATACAACAAACTCTTTGCAGAAGAGAATGACCATCTCAGAAATCAACATGAAAGTCTTGTCAAGTATGCAGAAGAGTGTAAGAAGGTCATTAAAGAAGAGAGGGAGAAGAATAAAGTGTTGCAGGAAAAGGTGAAGCAGTTTGAGTTGCCTGACAGAGGTAAGTTTTGTCCAATTGAGTTTTTTTTTTGTGGTTTGGAATAGTCAAGTCATACTTAATCAACAGTAATTTAATTATACCTACATATTAGGGCCGATTTTTCAATCTTCAGATAACTTTTATCTGAAACGGATAGTCAGATAAATGTTTCAGATAATGATATCCCTGCAAAAAATCTTTGATCATAACCAGAGATCGGATATTCGGATGCGTATTCACTTAAAGTTGAGATGTTAGCTAATATGGAATGCGCTTTTGTATCGAATAAATCTCGCTAACGACAGATTCCAGTGTCCAAACCGGACCAAATCATAGCCATCGAAAGGTAATGATTAAAGTTGTTGTAGCCGAGGTAATATTTACCCCCAATCAGGATATAGTCCTTAATATTTAAAAAAATATGTTTTAACTAACATACCAACACCCCTATTGTTACACTCTACATACACATATTTTCATCGGGGATTAAACATTCATTTTAAATAATTATCGTCTGATTTTTTTACAAAAAAATATTTTATGAAGCCACTTTCATAGCAAAAAATTAACTTTAGATAAATATGCATCCGAATATCCGATCTCAGATCATAACATTATTAATTTACATCTAACTCGAAGAAATAAAAATAATTTGACAGATCACGAGTCGTCAGCGATCCCGTTGGTGGAAGTATGCATGAGTTGCAGCAGTCGTCAGATCATACTCAACCAGGCGAGGGAGCACAACTCGCGGCTACAGAAGGACATGCAGGCGCTCAAAGATGTTTTGTACAGGTCATTATTTTTTGTTAACCCAATCTTTTGGGCAATGGCTGCTTTATACTTTTTGTGCTCTCCATTTATATGTCCCGGAATCTCATGCATGATGAGTAGTTGAATCTGGTCTTTGAAACCAGCGCTGGGGCTCTGTCTCGCATAGGGTCGTAGCATTTATTTATTTGGTACACCAACAGAAGTACATACAAAAAATTAAAACAGAACAATGATATAATAAAAGTACTGGTATGCATGCCTGATACACACATTTACCACAAAACAACATCGTATTTAACAAAAAAATAAAACTCATAAAAACATAAATTACAATTAGAAATTAAAATTAAGTGAACACAAGATGTTACCACGAGAGGTGGTAGGTGAAAGTGTATGAGTGTGAGTGATATCTAAGAATATTCAGTATATGCACTCCCGTACCTAGGAGACTGATCTTCTAAAGCATTATGCTGAGCGATTGCCGATTTCCATAGATATGACGCATATTTCCCCGAACTCCTTCTTTTTTGTATTTGTAAGTTTTTCTCTGCGTCATGTTTACAGCAAATAAACGTATTTTCTTTCTTTCTTTTCTTTCTAAAGGTCTAAGTCTGCCGCTATATAAATACCAACAGACAACAAAGTATTAATTAAAATACATATTTGATAGAAGATTTACTGATGTGTCATGTTTGTAGCCATAGAACATTACTTTTATAAATGGCAGCAAGTTGAGAAACAAATTAATGTCAACGGTTTTAAATAAAGGGTCTGTTTAGATTTAAGGTGATCTTAACTTAATTGGGGTGGGGGTGGGGTATAACGGGCAGATAAATATAAATTTAAGAGGCAATCATACTAAACTACTTAATCCCGATCCAGCCTGTCCCTTGCTGCCCTCCCCCAGCGACGAAAGCCGAGGTCCGTACCCCACAGGGGGTGCCCTTAGCGTGTACTCGCCTAGTTTATAATCAGAGGTCTTAATTAGGTTGAGTTATTTATGTACTTACACTGATTGCATACAACGAAAGAATAAAGTAGATATGCCCCAAATCCCGGGATTAATTTTGAAGGGCAGAAAAATCCCGTGATCTATTAAATATAAAGTTATTTACTTTTACACAATTTAAACCACTGCACGCGCGACGTTGCCAAATTTACATCAACGACATCGGATGTCCGAAGTTGCAAAATTCCAATGCGCAAATTGTATGTTAATTATCTTTGTTTTATTTGTCTTATCTATCTCTGAGGTTTTTATTATTATTTATTGGTAATATTGTTGGTGACACGGGATTGTCTATTAGAAATCCCGGGAAGATCCATATTAATATCAACATTTCGAGACAAGTACATAAATAACTCTACCTTATTCCGATTCCTCTGTTTATAAGTTTTTGAAGCCCTGGTTGGGGGCCTTAATTTATTAATAATAAATCATAATTATTTTATTGTCTACAAAGTATATAGCTTAGATAAAATACACAAATTACAAAATAACAAACTAATACTTAATAAAACTAAAACTTGTGTTAATAGATATTGCTTTAAACTATGTTAGTAGCACTTCACTTCACTAGCTTGTCCTTGTGCTGTCCTGTGTTATTTTCCCGCGGAAGCGATGGAAAACCACGCCCTGCGGCCAAAAGTCTTCTTCCAAGACGACGGACAAGTAACAATTTGGTACTACGTTCTGCACCACGTAGTAGTTCGGCACCACGAACGCTTTGAAGTTGACGTTGCGGTGCGACTCTAGTAAGTGCACCCTCGGCGTGTACCTCGTCTTCTAGCGCATGTACTCCACGATGTCCTCCGCCTTAGTGCTCTAGTGTAGGCGGGAGATGTACACCGGTGTGTTCGGCTTTGCAGTGGTTATTAAGGCAACCACAGGCAAGTCCGGCTAAGCAGCCGACAACATCTAAGGTTGACCTGAGAGACGGAATTAACAAAAAAAAAAAACCTACTCTTACATTTGTATTTCAGACTGAACGTCCAACTATCTCGCTATCAGGAGCGCCTACGTACCAACGTACAGACAATGGCGGGAGATAAACCAGACCCTGTGTTCAAACCGGGTGACGCACTTGACTCTCTGCTTACCGCCAGCTTAGGGTATAAAGGTAAGAAACTATTGTAGGAATATCATCACCAGTTTGAGGAAAGGACTGATGGGTCATCTTCGCCCTCGCCTTAGGGCCGACGCTCATCTGACGAGGCATAGCGCAGCGCGATAGTCACTACTAAACAATTAACAACCTTGTAGCGTTTGAAATAAAGTTGAGAATAAATAATCTTCTATTAGGTCAAGGGTACATCTAAGTGGAAAGAGGCGCGCGTCTCAGCTTATTTAATCTCGACTTTATTTTAAGGCGCGCAATGTTGATATTTGTTTGGCAGTGTCAACCACGTTGCGCTGCGCCTAGCCAGATGTGCGCTGGACATTGTGCTGTTGCCTGATGGCCAAAGTCTCGAGTTCATTATTTTCGTATGCATTGAAACTTTGACTTCTTTGATAGTTGTGCCACATAGAAAAATAATAGCACCTTTTAGGCAAACGTAACGAAAATATCGTTTTTGTTGCCAGTGATGGCCTATGGCACTGAAATGTGGTCGCTCAAAATGGGCTTTATTAGAAGGCTAAAAGTTACCCAAAAGGCAATGGAGAGGCCTATGCTTGAAGTTTCCCTACGTTATTGAATTAGATATGAAGAGATCCGCAGGAGAACCAAGGTAACCGACATAGCTCGAAGAATTGCCAAACTTAAGTGGCAGTGGGCAAGGTACATTGCTCGCAGAACTGATGGCTGATGGGGCCGAAAGGTTCTGGAGTGGCGACCGCGTACCGGAAGACGTAGCGTTGGAAGTTCTCCCACAAGGTGGACCCATGACCTGGTAAAAGCCGCATGAATCCGCTGGATCCGAGAAGCACAGAACCGGTCGAAGTGGCGGTGCTTGGGGGAGGCCTATGTCCAGCAATGGATGTCTTTCGGCTGAAATGATGATAATGAACGAAGATATCAGTAATTTTCTTTGTATTTACTTACGAAATGTTATTTAATTTTTTTTTAAATTCCTGGTAAATGTACAGTCGAACGCACGTGGTGGCAACATTTTGACCTTCAGTTGAAGGCCATCTAGAGTTTCAATGGAACAAGAGGCCAGCATAGACCACTGACGTCCGGCCTACTGTACCACATATTGGTGTTTTCCAGAAACATTGAATACAGATGAAGGGCAGTCTAAAGGCGGTCCTGAAGAAACACCATACACTGCCAGAACAGTGGATCTCTCTGGACTACTCAGCGCACAAGCACTAGGTGTGAACCGTTACATACTTTACCTCATGGTATAATAATATGCTTCACCAGGTATAGCATTCCGGTCACGGGGGTGACACAAGCCTACGTCATCACCGCTGTGTTACCAGTAGTGTGTAATAATAACTCCCCAACCGCCTTTATTACCTGTGCGAATCCAATAAAACAAAAAGGTTTTAACTAACAATTACGTTGGTATATGTTTAAAATTAATTGTTTCATTTAATTAGAAAAATGAAACGGCAATTTAAAAATGGTTTATATATATTTTTTAACAGAATGGTGACTGAAAATGTTTCCATAATTGCAACTGGATAGTGACGTAAGCATGTGTCACTCCCAGAATGCCAGACCTTGTTTTTTAGACCATGCTTTACCTCGTTAAATTTCGTACTTTTATTAACCTTAGTAACAATATGAAATTTTTACAACTTAATTTTGAAAGGTCCTTATGATATCTTAAATCAACTTAAATGACGGGTTATTGTTATTATTTTCAATTAATGACAACAGCAAGATTTACTGATTTAGCAATTTTAAGCCTCAACTTGGCGGCGTTTGATACGCCCAGTTTCGCTTTTATACGAAACTAGCTAATGCGTTGCAATGCCTTTTTTAGGGTTCCGTACCCAAAAGGTAAAACGGGACCCTATTACTAAGACTCCGCTGTCCGTCCGTCTGTCCGTCTGTCACCAGGCTGTTTCTCATGAACCGTGATAGTTAGACAGTTGAAATTTTCACAGATGTTGTATTTCTGTTGCCGCTATGACAACAAATACTATAAAACAGAATAAAATAAATATTTAAGGGGCTCCCATCGAACCGACGTGTTTTTTTTTTGCCGTTTTTATAGATAATGGTACGGAACCCTTCGTGCGCGAGTCCGACTCGCACTTGGCCGGTTTTCATTAAACCACCCCTTTATTATGTCCGTGCCTACCGCAGGACCACTAACGCCAATCGCTTCTATATTTGGTAAATAATTAGTACTCAATTGGTACTAATTAGTACTCGAACAACAAAATTGGTACCTTAGTAGTTTTCGAGAAAATCGTATTTGAAGGTGGTCCTGCGGTAGTCACGCTCTCTTCAGCAGGACCACCACGGGCGCCGAAAAAGGGGGCATGCTGCAGCTATTCCAAGTATACAAATAATTGGTACCCAAAAATGTGATTCATTTCGTAAAAAAAAACAGAACTGAAACATTTGTATTTACCGAGAAATCAACGATGATAACTTGGGTTGACGTTTTGGGACGGACAAAACGAGTCAGACGAGTGTGAAACGTATGAGTCCAGCTTCAACATTCTGACTCACTGAACGACGACGCCTCGACAGTTCAAAAGTTACTGTAATTGAAATAAATGCTTGGAGTTTATCCTTTCCTTCTTTGCCTCCACATATTATTTAAATATGTTTTATCACATCCACAGCCCCACTCTTCGATGCATACCAAGAAAATCTACAAGAAAAAGAGACCCTAATACTCGACTACGAAAAACAATTCGAAGTAATAAACAAAAAGTCGAAACAAATCGTTAGCGAAAACACAACACTAACAGATAAACTGAAGAGTATGGAAGAAGAGTTGGTGGGACTGAGACAGAGTTATAAGAAACTGGTGGTCGAGAAAGAGACAGCTGATATTGAGAAAGCTACGCTTGTTGAGAGAGCGGAGAGGGTGGAGTCTAAGTTGAAGGAGGTTTATGAGTTGTATGAGGATAAAAGTAAGTGATATTTTATTCTAGATAAAATTAAAAAATTAACCACGATTGGTAGATAGATTCGTCGATTCGTGATCACAGTGAGAGTCTTCAAATTGAGTATTTTGTCCAGTGTAGCTAATTTTAAATGTATTGCCAATCAAGTATCAACTTTAGCGTTATGTAGCCTAAGTTGATTTTTGATTGACCAGTTTGTAATAAAAAAAAACTGTTGATTTCAATGGAATTTGTACTTTGTCTTGTATGACATTGAATTTGTGTTCCCAAAAATTGATAATTATCTTAAATTCTGAATTCAAATAAAAATCAAAATTTTCTAATTCTAGTATCATCAATGATGCGAGACTACGAAACAGTCCATCGCGAGTACTTCACAGTAAAAAACACCTTAGAAATAGCAGAGAACAAACTAGCGCAACTGGATGCCATGCGGGCACGCACCGTGCCCGCTGACATGCATGAACGACGACTGGACCATTGTAAAAGGTAGGTTTATTATTTAAGTAGGTTTATATATTTCGAGTTTCGATAATAAATAAATAAATAAAAATAAATAAAAATATTTATTTGACACTAGGAAATACATGTTACAATCAAGTTATAATAATAGCACACTAATGTATTGTTACAAATAAGATCCTAACCCCCAAACTAGGCCTGGACCTGTATTTTGGGGGTCAGCGTTCAGCCATGGGTTCTATTTCCAATCTAACAGCATTTAAGAAGAGTGTCAGTAGAAGTTAACAGCCAAGGTTATTGCCATTTGGTAACACATATAGGTCAAAATAGCTTTCATTAGGTACAGAAGAAGGTAAAACACTTAAAATATGTAGGTATTAAAATTACAGAAAGAAAGTAAAAATGCTAAAAATTATTTGTATTTGATTTCTGTGTGTGTAATTATGAGAGTTGATGAGTATATGTGTGTATGCGGTGGAAGTGTGTTGTGTGTGTGCAAGGGAGTGAGTGAGTGTCTGGTTTGGTTCGCACCTTTGAATGTGTGTAAGGACGGGAACAAGTAAGAATGGATGACAGTGTGTATGGGTTTCAGATATCATATTATGTTAGGAATGTGAATAAACTTTCAGTTTCCTGATAGTCCATCTTTTGGAGCCAGTCTGCTACTTTCCTTTTCATTTCCCGCCGGCACATTCCAGCTATGTTTAGCTTTTTATTTGCGAGATTGTAAAGTTTGCTGCTTAAGCTATTAAACTGGTGTTTGGCAAATGAGGTACGGCAGGGAATAGTAGGGCATATGGAGGAAAAACCATAATCCCAAAAATCCGGCCAAGTGCGTTTCGCACTACGCACTATGAAGGTTTTTATAGTTGGGATGACCTAATCCCAAAAGCAAACTTAACATTGTAGTTGACAAACATGTTCTCCCATACATCGATACACGTCACGTAAGTTTGTAATCGCTGTTTTTTTGTGTGATGTAATTACAAATTAACGATTTTCGGACTGTTTCCTTTACTTGTGCTGTGAGACCTTGCTTCTTGCCAAATTTCATGATTCTAGGTCAACGGCAAGTACCCTATAAGGTTTGATTTATTTGCGAGTATCAAAATATGTCGCATAAATGGCCGTACTATTTTATTGCTTTGACTTAGAAGGTTAATTTTTTTAGAACTCCAAGGGACCGTAGATGTACGTATTTGATATTAATTTCAACTTGATACCTCCACGCGTTCCTGAAAAAAAGGGTCTTGACTGACGGACAGACGGACGGACAAGGAAATGATCCTATGAGGGTTCCGTTTTTCCTTTTGAGGTACGGAACCCTAAGAAGAAAATTTTCATTTTTTGAAAACTCAGCACAATCTTGACATCTGACATAAACGTCAAGATGGCGGATAACTGTAGTTCCGATTTCGGCCGCGCGCAGAATTATTTTGCGTGCACTCTAGTATTATCCGACTGTGAGGTACCTACACTGTATTTTACTTTACTCAGAAAAACGTATTACCATTGTAAAAAAAAAATACCTACCTATCAAAATTCTGTCTTTTATCCACCCAGGCTACTAGAAGAGCTCAAACACCAATACGGCATGGAAACAGAACGAAAAGGTGAACAGGTGACTAAGATGACAGAACAACTGAAGGCCGTGGAAGAGAAGTGTACCAAGGTGATGCAGGAAAACCAGGCTATGAAGGAAGAACTGGAGAAGGCGTTGAAGAACGTCAGGTATGAACTTTATGTGAATGCGCTTTTTCAAGGAGGAATAGTTAATGACAGTAGTTGATTATTAATAGTAGATTATTTTTAATAGCAGGGTATTTTGTAATCAAAAGAATTATTTAAAAAACAAAATTGGGAAAGATAAAAGCCGTTTTCATAATAATAATTAAGATTTACTTTTGATTTTGCATGTCCTTTTTTGATAGGTACTTATTTTTGCCGTCTACAAGTGTTGCTGTGTTTCGGCTTCAAGCCAAGTGTTCCCGGTTAAATTATAAGCAGAGTTTCAACCGTTTTGTTCCTAACTCGGCGACGCATTTGCAACCCCTAAGATTGCCAATTAAAAACTTACAATAACTAGTGCTGATACAAAAAAAATGTTCTGCAAGTTAAAAATAATAATCCTCCCGACCGATTTCGGTCACGGTGGCCAACTCTCTGTTGTTTTACACTTATAATTCGATGGGACGGCAATCCGACACTTGCGGAGAGAGACCAGGCGCATGACCAATGGCTTAACGTGCGCACCGAGACACGGGGGTATCACACCGCCAACTTTCAAACTCCAAGCTGTTACTGAGAAATTCCTAATGGAAAAACCCAATAACACTTCGTCCGACCTGGGAATCGAACCCAGGAGCCCACGCTCAGCAGTTGCGCTTGCTACCACGAGACTCATGGGGCTGCAACTGTCATGGTTTGTTTAAATAACAAAAGGAGTATGCTTGAAACTTAAGCCTTCATTAGGCATTTATAACATTATTTATGCTTTTCACTTTCAGGTTATATCGCAAAGCAGCTGTAATATTTCGTCAGCGCTTGAAGTCCGCGACGGCTAGAATGACGCGCGTGCGGACTAGCTCTCGACGCGCTAAGAACAACAGCGAGCCGCTGAGACAAGCGATGACAGCGCTGGATAAGATTAAACATGAGATTAAGGTAATACAAAAATAAGCTAGCTATTTACCAACTACACTTGCGTGCAAAAAAATCGGCCCACCCCGTGCTCTCAATTTGAGGCGATACTTCAAAAATCTTAATGAGTATAATTTATTAATTTATATTGTGTGAAGGTAGGTAAGGTACAGTCTATTTGCACATACACTATATTTGGATAATAGCAATATTCTTGACAAGATCGACTCAATTCTTCAGTTATCCTCATCAGTCACTTTTGCTCATATAAAGTGCGCGCCATATTTTTGCCAATGAAATCGACGAAAGTTTAATTTTGTTTATTTCTGTTCGTTTAATGAAAATATAACTTGATTTTTTAACGGACTACAAAAAAAGTAGGTTCCATATTCAACCCCCATGTCTGCAATTTTTTCATACTTATAAATCAGTTTTGATAATTCTTTAACGAAAGCGTAGTTAAGGCGCTTCCCTGACCAAACGGCCTTGAGCGTTCGGTCCTTCTCTGTCCCGTCGCTTAGCCTCGCTCTGTCTCGCTCCCTGCGCACGCTCATGTATCATAGAATTCACGAAAAAATTGAATTATTTTAATAAAAAAAGACAAGCGATGTTTTGAAATAAAATAAAACGTGAATTATTTAGATTTTTCAATTATCTATCCATGAGTGTAATTCTCAAATTAATAGAACGTCACCTTTAGCAAAAGATGCATGCAATCAAACATTTTAGTCACTTTTTTACAAGGAGATTTTAAATGTTTATATGACATAAAAACAAATAAGAACGTGCAATGTGATGATAGGATATCGAACATTAATAATGTGCTTTTAGATGTAGTTTATTACCCATAGAGAATGAGTTAATAGCCTCTGAATAACGCACTATGGCAAGGTTTTGGTCGGGGTACCGCCTTAAAGAATTATTACAACTGATCATAACTGATTACGTTATAACTTAATCTACTTGCTTTCAGGAAGGTTTAAGTATACAATACTATTGTTAGTAAACCTTGATTAATTATATTGTTTCTAATCGAAGAGCACAGCGTGGGTCGATTTTATTGCACGCAAGTGTATTTTGCACTAAAATTTCCGCTTGTTCCCAACGAGTCACACCTCAACGGGTAACAGTGTGACTCGTTGGGAATGTTTTGGATAATAATTCCCAACGAGTCACAGTTACTGTTACACTGTTACTCGTTGGGATGATCCCACCTTGATTTAGGGTATCATTTAAGCTATCACCAATTTAATTAATAAGTATTTCAACAATAATGAGGCGTAGCCGACGGAGTCCCGCTTCGCGGGACTCCTACTTCTGGGCGGTTTAAAAAAAAATAACCACGAAGGGGACGGCGGGGTCTTTCAGACCCCGCCGTCCCCTTCTAACCTAACCTGTCCGAGTCGGGGTGCCCCAAATTGTACCAAATACCTGGGAACAATTTTTGTTTATCTGAGAACGAAAATATTTCGTGGCGATAGATGATATAGTAACAGTGTAACAGTAACTGTGACTCGTTGGGAATTATTATCCAAAACATTCCCAACGAGTCACACTGTTACCCGTTGAGGTGTGACTCGTTGGGAACAAGCTAAAATTTCCACCAAAAATCTCATACATTTCTTAGAAGTTTCTTTAACAATCGTACATTATGTTCCTGCATTTGCAGCACTACGAGTCTTATGTGAAACATAGCCTGGTTCGTCTACGCCTTTTATTACACTGTGCACTTTCTGTAAATTATTGACACCACTGAGTAAAAAAACTTTTTTACAAAAAAACAACCGACTTCCAAAAAAAACACTAAAAGACGTGAAAAATAACTTTAATTTCCTATGTCGGTGTCTTTGGTTTTATATTTTCGTTTTTGGCCACCGACTTCCGAAATTAAAGTTATTTTTCACTCTTTTAGTGTTTTTTTTGGAAGTCGGTCGTTTTTTTGTAAAAAAGTTTTTATTTTTCACTTTTTAGTTGCGGTACCTACCCCACACAAATTCGTATACCACTACTTGGTGTGTAAATAACAGTGACAGGAAATTATTAACACATCATCCATATAAACTAAGTGTAAAAAATATGCAGTATTAAGGATAACTCAAAAACTACTGGTCAGACCTTGATGAAATTTAAATAGGACCACATTTGAAGTACCACCTATCAAATACAAAAAAAGAATTGTCCAAATCGGTTCACCCAGAAAAAAAAAAATAAAAAAAAAACATACAGACGAATTGAGAACCTCCTCCTTTTTGTGAAGTCGGTTAAATATGGTGTGGTGAGGAACATTAGGAGTTAATGATCTGAGGCCGTACTATGACGTGTTAAAGCCATCAGTGTTCCAGCGTGAAAGAGAGACGGAGCTATATATGACCGATAGCACTACCCCTTTTTCTCAATGGGACCATCATGGTATTCACGTCATAGTAAGGCAGCTGAGCTTTTAGAAGAGTTTTTGTGACGTGTTGATTATTTTGCATACTTTTCATATTGATGAAGCCTTTATCCTGCTCTGCATGCGTAGCCTGACCACTATAGAAACAGAACAAACGGAAGACAAAATGACAGATTGTAGAAAGATTTCGACGGCGAGATGTCAAAATTCAAAAAAAAAGAATGACTTTTTGTTAAGAAAGTGTTTTGTCTTCTCTTCGTAGAGTAGAGATAGAAATCGTCATACTACTCATACTGGTACAATAACACAAGCCCATATTTATTAATTTACTAGCCTCTGCCCGCGGCTTCGCTCGCGTTAATTTAGATTTTGACAATCAATTAGATTGTTCGAACACACAACTAAAGGTTCTAATTTTAATAATATAATTCAATCATGACTTGAAAGTCACGTAGCGCCATCTAGCGCCAAAGTTATTGTTCTTTCCCTCGGGAACAGTACTGTGTTTCTAGATGAAAGGTACCCTTATGTCCTTTTCTGTATTCCTGACAACGTATATGCAAAATTTCATGATGATCGGTTTAGAGGTTTTGGCGTGAAAGGTAACAAACAAACAAACTTACTTTCGCATTTATAATATTAGTTAGGATTAGATTTAAGAGCGCCTACACGGGTCCACTAGTGCCACTCCTTTAAAAAAATATTATCTCGTGACTGAGAAGGAATTTTGAAAAACGGCTCAATTAGCGACCTCGGTAAGTGTCAGCAACAAAATTCGCTCGAAACAAAAGCGGCCACATTCATTTAGATTGTATTTTGTTGCTCCGTGTCTCAATATGAAAGTTTATAAAAGGTATTAGAAAATTCTAGACACACCTACCGAGGTCGCTTATTGAGCCGTTTTTCAAAATTCCTTCTCAGTCACGAGATAATATTTTTTTAAAGGAGTGGCGCTATTGGAGCCGTATAAGCGCTCTTAAAACTTTATGCACAAGAAAAAAATTACCGAACAAAGACGGATTTAATAAATTTTCTACCAGTCAGTGTGTATACCTTAGAGTGACGCAGAAACAAAACAGTAGCTGAAAAACACGAAACATACATATTCCCCAAAGCTCCACTTCAACGTCACATTAACTACAAAATCTCTCTATCCCTGTCTCTCTCACTAACATTCCAACTCTCTCTCCCCCTCTAGGCCGTAAAATCCCGCGCCTACACTTCCCTAGAAGAGTTAGAACGTCGCATCGTAGAACAAGAGCGCAGGGCCGCACTCGCGCACGCGGAGTATCGCCGAGAGCTCGAGCGAGCCTCACTAGCCCTGGAGCACAAGGAGGCCATCATACGCAGCCTTATCGATAAGGTAGCTGATGTTGAAGAAGTCAGGTTGGTAAAATTAATGGTAATGATACTTGTTTATGAAAAATGATAATGTTAAATATAAATGATAATGATAAATGATAATTATAAAGATAAATGATAATGATAAATGAGAATGATAAATGAGAATGATAATGATAAATGGTTTTAATTCTGTAAGTAGGTTTGTATAAACACTTTTACACGTCAATAATATTTTAAAAACTAGATGAGGTCGGTGTTTCCTATCTGACTACTCTGAGAAGAAAGACCGAAACAAACTAGAGAGATATAGATTAAACTTCTTGTTTCCAGCGTAACACTAGGAAGGGTTGAAGGGCGGCCGTTTCGGCTGTCATATATAATTTTGACGTTCCCAACAATTCTGATACTATTATACCTATCTTATATGTGTAAGGTTTTATTAATATAACTGTTACTAGACGGTTTAAAATCTACTAATCAAATCGATCTACGGTTTATTTATTTTTTGTACTGGCCATACTCACAGCGGACATGCGTATTTAAATAAAACCGGGAGATTGAATTGATTGCACTGGCGACACTGGTGGCGACAGTCGCGGTGACTTGGCACAGATCGGGCACTTTTCGATGGGAGTTGGCAGCGAGCGGTCATGGTATTGTTGTACCGTGGTGATTGATTTTTAAGAAATAAGTAAATATGTTGTCAAAATAATAAATAAGTTTTGAAGGTTAACTGTAGTTATTTCTGAGATATCCTATAATTGAATAAAATATTTTTGATTTTGAATCGATGATATATTGATTACTAGTTTTTTTTCATCCGCGGCTTCGCTCCCACGGTCTTTCACACCGGAATCGTGATTTTTTCCGACATAAAGGGTAGCCTATGCCACTCTCCCGGCCCATAGTCAATCTGATGTTCCGATGTCGTGTGATGGAATGACAAACTAACAAACACACTTAAAAGAGGAAGAAAACCTTAATTTCTGCAAAGAGAAGGTTACATTTCTCTTAAACCTTTCATCCACGATCATCGGTGATGAGCAGAGATCGGAATAGGTAGAGTATATTTACCTAAACTTTGAGGTAAGTAACAGAGTGGATAAAACCTCCTCTAAAATACCGGAGTGATGATAATAGCGTTTTAATCCCGGGATTTAAAAATCACCAATTATTTATTGAACTTTATATGTATAGATATGTAGTTACAAATTATTGATTTGTAGAATCATATTACGTTTTTAGGGTTCCGTTCTAAAATTGTGTCGAATTCAGTTGTTTTGTTTTAAGGAGGTAAAATAAAATTAAGTTGGCTGATTTATGTGCTTATTTGTTAAGGTGCAGGGTAAATAAATTAAAACTTGTGCTTCAAATAAATACCTACATACACTTTGTTTTGCAGATATTTGGTTATTCTTACCTGGGCAACGGTGGCGGTTCCTATTGTTTTTGTTATTTCTTTCACTCAATGTAAAACCTGTGTGAAAGAGATAGCAACTATTGTTTCCTACTGTAATATGATTGATTGATGATGAATAATGATGTTTCTGATTATTTTTTATTTTTATCAACTAAAATCAATAAATAAAAAAGACTACTTCTTAATTTTGTTATGTTAAATGTTATGAACTTATGAGTTACGAGCATTTTTACCCAATGGACGGCGCGACACCAAAAACAGAATTATTTTTTGTTCTATGTATACTTTTGAAGGGTAACTACATTACTCCGGTTCTTTGTGTAGTGTTAACAAGAAAGTTTTGTAATTGTACGTAAATATATATTATTTTGATTAGATGTTTTGCTTTTTATTTTTAATATTACTCTTTTTATAGCAATATAATCAAATACCTAAATACACACAATAACAATACAACAACAATGTAAAACAAAGCACTTTAATTTAACAGTTTTAGTACGGAACCCTAAATAAGTAATAAGATTCTTCGAAATAATAATTTGTTACGAATGTATTCAAAGTGCAAAAAATAATTTGCAATTTCATAAATCGCGGGACTTAATCGTCATGTTTATGATTCTGGGATTTTAAAGGAGGTATTATCCACTCTATGTTACTTACTTCATCGAAGTTTAGGTAAATATGCACTACCTATTCCGATCACTGGTGATGAGACTGTACATCCTGTGGAAGTGCAGGGGTCGAAGCTTTTTAAATGCGGAGACCCTCCACAACCGAGAGGTGTGCAGTCGCAGAAGAGAGTCATAGAAGTGGGTATGCATCGTGATGTGGTCGCAAGACAACAAGGGACTCACCCCGCTCTCCATGGCTTATGAGAACGGTTTCTGAAGTAACGTATTATAAGTATGTGCCCGACCCAGTTCTCCAAAATGACCATGTCATGTTGTACTGGGACCGGTCTATCATTACTGACACGACTATTGTCAACAATAAGCCTGATATAAAGAAAAAAAGAAAAGAAAGAAAAATGCGTTTATTGGTATTACAGCACCAAAAATACACCTTAAAATTACAAAAAAAAATAGTAAACGAATTATTATAATGCCACAAGGGCCTCAGCTCAGCATAATGTCAGATGACAACACAAGTGACCTGACGCTGATTTTCAGCTGCAACCCACGAGTGCCATGCGCTAGAATAATACATACATACTTACATAGGGAAGTCTGTGTCCGTTAAAATAAATTAAAGGTAATAATATAAAATAAAAAAATGGTGAAAGATCGATTAGCGATCCGCACAATGATTATATCGATGTTACCATTCTACATGGTCAGAACCTCGTGAAAGCTGAATAAGAGAAACAAATTAAATATCTCGACTTAGCAGTCAACGTAAACATTTCACATGTCAACAACCTCGTGTGTTAAGTTAGCACACAAGGTTGTTGACATGTGGAATGTGAGCTCGGCTGTCATTGTGCCGATTGTCGTATCGGCCAATGGCCTGATGGCCGAAACCCTCGATCAACATCTCTCGAGGCTCTCGTTAGTCGGTTGGATCAAGAGCCTGATTCAGGAGGCAGTACTCCTCGATATGGCTCGCATCGTGAGGAGGTTCCTGTCTCTGGAGCCCTAACCACTAGTAGCTTGGACCCTGCTCCCGATACCGGCGGACCACTTATTTATTTTATTTTATTATGTTTAAAAAGTATGAAAATAAATAAACGAGATGATAATCAAGCCACTTTTGTCCATAGACTCAGCCAAACGAACACGCATCGTCTTCAAGGAATCATAACAGACTCCTCACCAGAGAGGTCTCCAATTCCTCAACCAGAGCCTTCCACCCAGAGAAAGGACACCAAGCCTTCAGTCAAGTTGGTGCCAGGACCTGGAGGGTACTTCCAGGAGAAAGAGAGCAAGCGGAAAGGGAAATAGTAACGTAAAAGCGATTTATGGTTGACGCGCACTGTGCAGGTTTTTTTTTACATACACCACCGTGACAACACGTCTGTTTTCCCCAATGGTAGAAGTATATAATATACCCACGTTTAGCCAGTTGTGTCCTCAGCTATATCCCGCCAAATTAAAATTTTCTTTGTTTTTTTTTTGCAAATTACAGCTCTGTTTTACGTCGTGTGTTGATCAAAATGCGATTCGCGACTGTAAGAATGATATTTTTACTGAATAACGGAGATGTTATGGATGTCATATTTCAGATCTG
The DNA here is from genome assembly GCA_916610205.1 of Griposia aprilina. Classification (NCBI taxonomy): domain Eukaryota; kingdom Metazoa; phylum Arthropoda; class Insecta; order Lepidoptera; family Noctuidae; genus Griposia; species Griposia aprilina. The sequence goes on along the minus strand of OU744304.1, from coordinate 16,479,435 downwards.
GATACGGATATGGATATAGGAATAAAATTATATCGGTTTCGGATACGGTTACGGATTTGTAATTATTTCGGATTTTCCGTTAGTTTCGGATAGTTTCGGTTACGGATATTAGATTGAAGTAAAATATAAACACAAATAGTATGTAATAATTTGGTTTTATTTATAGGTTTTATCTAGTCTAGGTTATCATTTGGTATTTATAATCAGTCATATAGGTAAGTAATTATTTAGAGATGTTATAATAATTTGTTAGACTCCGCTCTTATACGAAACTATCCAAAACTTGTGAAACGGATACGGTTACGGTTACGGATATATTTTTATTTCGGATATCCGATAGTTTCGGTTACGGTTACGGAGCTCCATAACATCCCTGCTGAATAATAATCATCAATTTCATATCAATCGTCAAACTTTGGGAATTTGTTCCGGTAAAGATTCTTAGTTGGAACAAATCAACACACGACGTAAAACAGAGCTGCAATTTGCAGAAAACCAAAGAAACTTTGAATTTGGCGGCTTGCAGCTGAGGATTCACCTAAAGGGCAAAATTCGGACCGTACTTTAACTTGGCTAAGTAAGGTTAGCGTTACATACGAACCTCATTGAACCTTATTCTTAAGAGAATAATGTTTATATTCTTATAGAGTAAATGTATTGTTCCTATAGCAAATCATACTAATAAGAACCTTATTCATTATATCAGTGAAGTCAAAGAGCGGTCTGTGAATTTTGAAGTCCCATTCATGAGGCGAGCCTATTGCCATCAACCGCGCAAAAATTCATAAAACGGGCTGCTACTGAGAAATTCCTGAGATTTGGAATTCAGTTTCAAAATAGTTATCCAATGCCAAAGTGAAAAGATTTTGTAGTATATCTTCTCGAAATCAAAATGAAATATTTATAACTTTTACGATATTTTCTAAAAATAGCTTAGTACCTTACAGCCAATTATTCTAGTCATAGCAGCTAGTCCGTAGACCGTAGTTAAGCGTTTACATTTTAAATGCCTGAGGCCGCGTCCTATTTAAAAGCGACCGCCGCGCGAATAGGCGTTCTTCGCGTCCATATGTAACTTTGTTCGGTGAACCTGACCGCGTGGTAGCGCCGACAGAGGGCGCTTTCTGATGTTCCGACCAAAAAGTGTAAATATATAATATATAATAAATAGGACGCGGGGTTAGAATTTGAATGCATAGAAAAATAGTACAAGAAATTTTAAGAAATGGTGGTGTGCCTTTATTTGAAGTAACTTGAAGCACGTTCTAGTGTAGGAATATAGAAAATTTCATTGGAAAGATTTAAGCCACGAATGTATACTGGCTTAGAAAAAATCATTATAATTATGTACATATACAGTACAAATATTTTCTTACTGTCCCTCGGGACTTTATTGTTGCTTCGTTTTGACGTAACAACAGAATAAAGTACTCAGTTCTGAATTAAAATTATTATACACGATAAATCTAATAATTGATGGACATGGACATTAGCATTAGTTTGTATTAGAGATTGCGATGATTCCCGAGGGACATCAAGAAAATAGTTGAGCTGTACGTAATATGTATAGTATATCCAAATAATACTAAACTGAAAATGTACGGTTTTACTGTTAAAGCTGATATCAGACGCGCGAGTTAATGATTCCCCTGAGTGGTTCATTCTTTAACCCGCTTCAAAAAAAGGAGGAGGTTCTCAATTGGACAGTATTTTTTTATGTCTTACCTCAGAACTTTTTTCTAGGTGAACCGATTTGGATGATTATTTTTTTTATTTGAAAGCTGGTCATATAAATTTGGTCAAGTTCTGACAAGCAGTTTTTGAGTTATCCTTAATACTGCGTATTTTTTCCACTTTGTTTATATTGATGATGTTTTAATAATTTCCTATCACTGTTATTTACATATCAAGTAGTGGTATACGAATATGTGTGGGGGTAGGTACCACAACTAAAAAGTGAAAAATATAAACTTTTTTACAAAACAAAAGTTATTTTTCACTTTTTAGTGTTTTTTTGGAAGCCGTATGTTTTAAAAAAAAAAAGTTTTGTTTATTCCACGTTCCACAAAATGATATATCAATGAACGTTGATCTGCTCCTTACATTTAATTTTTCGATGTTTCGGTAGTCGAGTGAAACATGACGGAGTACCAAAATCTTACATCATTGGATCAGTTCACTAATTATTAAATTTTTCACTTTTGATTATAATTTTGTGCTCAGACTTTCCACTTCAACTGAAAGAATGAAAGGCAAAAATTAACAAAAAACTAACAATCTTACCACAAAAACTTAGATACTGGTTCAACGCGTGTCTACTGTCAGTCTAACGTCAAACTCAATACATTAATCTCCTGTTGAACAATTGTTTACCCTAAACGGCTGAAAAACACGGTTTTGTGGTAAGACAGTAAGTGTCTGATATCGGGACAAAAAGTAGCTTAAGTCCTTTCCCAGGATGCCATCTATCTCCTTGCCAAATTTGATCGAAATCCTTTCAGTGGTTTAGGCGTGAAAAGGTAACATAGAGACAGAGTTACTTTCGAATTTATAATATTAGTATAGATAAAGAAATCTCAATGTTTTTTCAAGTTGTAAAAACCGTGCGATGGAGGGGCGGGTCGCTGGTTGATAATAAAAATCTCAACGTATATTGTGCACTATTGAAACAAGATTTTATTATAACGGTCGTGAGGCACATTTCATTATTATGATTGTTTAGAAAAAAGACGGAAAGAAAATAAGTTTATTTGCGGTAAACATGACGCAGAGAAAAAAAACACAAATACAAAAAAACTTTTTTACAAAAAAACAACCGACTTCCAAAAAAAACACTAAAAGACGTGAAAAATAACTTTAATTTCGGAAGTCGGTGCCTTTGGTTTTGTATTTTCGTGTTTGGCCACCGACTTCCGAAATTAAAGTTATTTTTCACGTCTTTTAGTGTTTTTTTTGGAAGTCGGTTGTTTTTTTGTAAAAAAGTTTTTATTTTTCACTTTTTAGTTGCGGTACCTACCCCACACAAATTCGTATACCACTACTTGGTCTGTAAATAACAGTGACAGGAAATTATTAACACATCATCCATATAGACTAAATGGAAAAAATCTGCAGTATTAAGGATAACTCAAAAACTACTGGTCAGACCTTGATCAAATTTAAATGGGACCACATGAGAAGCACCACCTATCAAATAAAAAAACAATCATCCAAATCGGTTCACCCAGAAAAAAGTTATGAGCTAACACACATAAAAAAAAAAAAAAAAAAACATACAGACGAATTGAGAACCACCTCCTTTTTGTGAAGTCGGTTAAAAAAGAACAAGTTGGGGGAAAATATGCGTCACATTCGCGCAAAACGGCAATCGCTCAGCATAATGCTACGACCCTATGCGAGACAGAGCCCCAGCGCTGCATATACACATTACATTACACATACATTACATACACATACAAATGTGTATGTGTATGTAATGTATGTGTGCACGTGAACAAAAATGTAAACAGTGTAATGACACTGTTTACATTTTTGTTCACGTGTACGATTCGTCTGTACAAATGATTCGAGTCTAGAGTGTTACAGTTACCTCATGATTAAGGGCTCTTTTAATTTAAGTGTTTGCGGCGCCCGCGCCGGAGCGGTGCGACGACGCAGGTACTGCGCGCGCGTCGATAGTTCGACCATCAGACGCTTTAATTTAAAGAGCCCTGAGGGTTCCGTTTGAGTCCGAAACAATTCGGGAACTCGAAACGGAACCGTGTACGATACCGTTAATAATTATAATTAACAGATTTTTATCAAAATGATATTATTTATTAGCTGTAATTTCATGTAAAGTAATGTAGAAATAATGTTCCTAATCGAATGTATAAATCTAATGAGAAATAAAGATGTTCAATACAATTTTCTGAAGTTTTCATGTGTTTACCCCAATAAAAACAAGCCTACTTTGATAACTTCGCAAGAAAGGCAACAACTATACATTACATTTTGGCGTTTATGACGATTGAATCATTGAAACGACCCGACTGGGATTTCCCATCGACAAGAAAATATGAACTTCCATATAAAATAAAAAAGTAAAAAAAAAAAAAAAATACGGGTCGACTTGAGAACCTCCTCCTTTTTTTTCGTCGGTTAAAAAGTGAAAAACCTCTTTATGTGTACATTAAGGGGAAGAATTAAAAAAAACTCGGTACAGTGCTCACCTTCTTTATAAAAAGAATATTTGTGCAAAAGTACATGCTTCAAGACCCAACGGCTTAAGCTGTGCCTTGTCAGTGTCAGTGAGTTCTGACTTTTTAACCCCCGACGGAAAGGAGAGGTGTTTTAAGTTTAACTTGTGTATCTGTGTCTCTGTATGCGGCATCGTAGCTCCCAAACGGCTGAACCGATTTTTTTTTTTTTTGTTTTGTTTGAAAGGTGACTTGATGGAGTGTGTTCTTAGCTAAAAATAATAAAGAAGAAAATCTGTTCAGCCGTTTTTAGAGGTTTTTGTTTGTGTTTTTAATTACACTTAGCCACAGTGCACTTAAGATTAAAACGAAACTAATTGTACCGGACGGGCGTGATCGCTGGACTCGACATGCATTTAGGAGGTCGTAGTACCTATCCAGAATATACAGAATCCGAATAGGCCCCTCACCGTCTCAGCGGCGCTGACGTCCGGTACCGACAGGTTGCGGGTATTTTACGAGTGTAACTATATCCTGAAGTCTATGTGGATACGGGTATGTTTTGAAGAAGTAATAACACAGAAACTTTACTTTTCAGGGGTTTTATTTTGAAGCACTAGATGATATAGAGCACATTATCGATGACTACTATAATGTAGGGTGAACCAATATGTAACGGGCGTACAATAATGAGATGTTGATTCACTAGATGATAGGTGACTACTACTTACATGGACATGTTTATTCACTACATGATAGATGACTACTGCCTACATGGTCATGTTTATTCACTACGTGATAGATGACTTCTGCCTACATGGACATGTTTATTCACTACGTGATAGATGACTACTACTAACATGGTCATGTTTATTCACTACATGATAGGTGACTACTGCCTACATGGACATGTTTATTCACTACGTGATAGATGACTACTACTAACATGGTCATGTTTATTCACTACATGATAGGTGACTACTGCCTACATGGACATGTTTATTCACTACGTGATGGATGACTACTACTAACATGGTCATGTTTATTCACTTCATGATAGATGACTACTGCCTACATGGACATGTTTATTCACTACGTAATAGATGACTACTACTAACATGGTCATGTTTATTCACTACATGATAGATGTCTACTGCCTACATGGTCATGTTTGTTCACTACATGATAGATGACTACTGCAAGGATATGTCTTTTTTTTTTCCTAACATGGCAACTCGTAGTTGTGACCTCTGGTCCTGGCTACTTAACCGGTCTTTCCTGTGGTGCCTTAAGCTAACTTAAAGCCTCCAGCCAGGGGGCAAGGATATGTCAACAGAAGGTCCTTTTATACATTTGGAGTGTGGAAAAACTGTTTCACAATGATTAAAGTCGTGCAATCGTGCAAACACAGGTGTGCTACTGCGTAGTGATTCAGAGTGGAAAAAACCCTTGTGCGTCATTACAACATGGTAGTAGTTTAACAGCGTGGGAAAAATCCAAATTAAAATATTGAAACAACTACTTTCTGTACACTTGGTTATTTTCCTGTTAAACTTTTAGCGATATACGTTTACCTAATATAACTAATAATAACTTAGACCATTACAACTTGGTTTTTCAGGGCGTGACGCGCCTCTGAAAGCAGGTTGGATCAATCATATTTAAGAACTTAACGAACTATTAGTGTTACAACTTATTATTTCAATCAAATAGGCTTTTCTCATGGACTAGATACCTGAAGGTTAGGTCCAGGGCTAGGTGTTGGTCGGACTTCACAAAAAACTATAAATTACAGCTATGTAGTCCACTTAATTGAGATTATAACGGTTGTACTCACGATTTATTTCTAAAATCACTATCTTACGCATCATTCTAAGTTTTTACACAATAATTCTAAACATGATTTATGATTTTGGTGATACATCGTCGCAAACACTAATGTTACTCAGTAGGGTTTGATAAAATTCCCATGCAACTATAATAGCGGAAAGTGAGCATATTGCATTAACTGCACACTAATGTGGGTTTCCTAGTGAAAAGCCCAATAACACTACAAACATAAACTAATGAGTTCTTCCCATGGAGGTAGGCAGAAACTACACAATACCACCTGCTACGATCCTTACATACTCTTTTTACACGCACGCCCGGTTGCGATTCCTCCTGCCATTTTTTTATTTTGTTGATGTCCTCCGCCCTGCGGCGGGCGGAGAAGTCTGTCAGACTTCTACTGACTAAAACCTCCCCGTGTTCCCTCGCACACTTGCACCGGGGGCTACGGGGGCACTTAAGCACTCTTCAACGCATCCCCCGACTGGTGTCGGCCCTTCTCTGCGGGCTCCGTCTGATCAAGCGGGGGAGTGAGGTGTTTGACTCCTACCTAACTCAACTCAATAACTCAGGACCTTACGCTCTGAAGTCGCGTAAATCATCAATGAGGTAGTCTGGGAACCCGCATCGGGGTAGATAAAATTCTAGAAGGAAATAACATTGGTACAGTACTATCTTTGCCTTCAATACTAAACAACCAGTAAACGTCACCAACTGAAATAAATTGCTGTGTGTATCTGAACATTTCGCAAGGTCCCATGAATTTGGGTCAAGAAGAGTAACCCAAATCTCGGAAAATACACAGCGCGCATTGCGCACACGTTCATTTGTTTGTTGGCTTATCTGCAAGGTTCCTGATAACGAGCCTTCTGAATAAATAATTAATAGAGGTGCGTGCGAGATGTGTAGGTGTTGTTACTACAGGCAGTAGCGTAACTATAGGGAGGCAGGGCTGGCAAAATGCCACGGGCCCACGGCCCGAGAGGCCCCCGGCCCGAGGGGCCCCGGCCCCAGAGGCTGCGAGCTCAGAAGTAACCTAACATAAAAAAAAAAGTTAAATTTATAAATGTTATTAAGTACGGTACTTAAAATCTATTAAAGAACTCGACGGGACAAGACAGGCTACGTAACTTAGCTATTCTGTCTGTTGAATTGATTGATTGTTTTTTTTTTTTATACTTTTGCTGAACAGAAAGTTCGGAGAAAAGAATTTTATTAATAAATATATTGTTATTTTATTATAAATATGTACTTAATGCTTTTGAAAATTAAATTTATTATATAGGAATTTAACTTAAATGCACACAGTAATACTGCTGGGTAACTACTTCAGTGTTTTATTAAAATTAAATTACAACGTGACGATTTTTACTGGGCCCCATCCAATGAATTTGCCACGGGCGTCAGGTGGTATAGTTACGCCACTGATTATTTTACAGGGTAAGGTGTATGTGTGAAGCCGGTTTTATGTTTAAGCACACTATGGACAGACGGAGTTTCTTCTACAGCAGCGTGTGTCAGAAATGTGTGGTTAATATTTAAGGGTTTGGTAAAGACCATTAAACTGACCAACTTTCTCCATGGGACCAACATTGTATTCCCGAAAATATAACCATCTGCCCTATAAAGGGTCTAGTAGGTATTGAAGTTTTGTAAGGGATATCTAACTGATAATTTTTTAACCGACGAAAATAATGGAGGAGGTTCTCAAGTCGACCCGTATATATATATATATTTTTTTTATGTATGACCACGCACAACTTTTTACAAAGTAGTCAGATTTTGATGATTCTTTTTTTAATGGAAAGAGTATACCCCAAAGTTGGTCCCATTTAAAATTGAAAAACGAAATCCACCCCTAAGGGTAGAAAAATAGGGGTTAAATGATTTTTCACCTACTGAATGTTTCCTTGTGAACCGATTCTATTGAAACTTGGCACATATATGTAATTCTAATGAAGCTTCAACAAAAAAGAGACCTGGAGATCATCTGATGATGGAGACGGTAGAAGTCGAGAGAGCTCCTGGACAGATTACAGCAGTTAGATCGTGTTTGGGCTTATTTCATTAATCTTGATGAGAACTTTAAACCTAGCTGGAGTATGACTGTCATAGAGGGTGTGATGTTGGGTTCGGAAGGCAGTCGAGGGAAGTTCTAAATATTAGCTGTGAGAGCATACTCAAAACATTCAAAAGCTTAGAAATTAATAAAGGTAATATTTATTACAGTTATAAACAGCAAATTCTTAACATCTGGCATATTCCCTATAAAAGGGAAAATGGCAAGATGGTGACTATACATAAATCAGATAACAATGTCAACATAAAAACTATAGGTCCATCTCAATTTTGAGAGGGAAGCCGATAGTGGGATTCAGCTGGGATGGGCAGCATTTGGTAACTTCATCAGGTCTTCTCGTCGTCTATACCGCAGTGCCTAAAGACGACAGTCTTCAACGCGTGTGTCATAATGGTTACGACTTACGGAGCCGAAACGTCGACACTCACGGTGAGACTGGTCCATAAGTTTAAAGTCACTCTGCGAGCTATGGAGAGAGCTATGCTTGCAGTCTCTCTGAAGGATAAAATCCGAAACTACGTTATCCGCCAGAGAACCAAGGTAATCGACATAGCCCAAAGACTAAGCAAGCTGAAGCTGCAATGGGCTGGTCACATCTCTCGTAGAAGTTCAAGAGTGGAGACCGCGTTTAGGCAAACGTAGTGTGGGGCGCTCGCCGGCCAGGTGGACTGACGACTTGCGGAATTCGGCTGGCAGAGACTGGATGACGAGAGCCGAGGATCGGGCTCAATGGCGTTCACCAGGAGAGGCTTACGTCCAGCAGTGGACGAATATAGGCTGTTGATGATGATGATGAATGGTGCAAAAATAAAAAAATGTATTTGAACTCAATGAAGTGTGACCACGTTAAATATACAAGAACAAATAATCTCATAATTAAAGGAAAAGTAATAATAATAATAATATGTGGTCACAGTGGACAAGGGCCTCACCCCGCTCTCCTTAGCTAAAGAGAACTGGCGCAAACCAGTAGTGCTTGACACTAATGATCGCATGGAAGTATGGCAGAGTAAGGAGCTTCACGGCCGCTTTTTTCGGGCTCTACATGGGCCCGATGCAGACCAACTAGCATCCGTAGCCTGGCTGCGTTTCGGTGACCTCTTTGGAGAAACCGAAGGTTTTGTCTGTGCAATTATGGACGAAGTTATTTTGACGAATAACTACCGGAGACATATTATGAAGGACGGGACGGTTGACGTGTGTCGGGCATGCCATCGTCCGGGTGAGTCCATCAGACATATTATCTCTGGTTGTTCTCGTCTAGCTAACGAAGAGTACTTGCATAGACACAACCTTGTAGCCAGGATTATCCATCAGCAACTTGCTCTGAAATACAGCCTTGTAGAATCAGAAGTGCCGTACTACAGGTATGTGCCCGACCCAGTTCTCGAAAATGGACATATCACATTATACTGGGATCGATCCATCATCATTGACAGGACTATTGTTGCCAATAAGCCTGATATAGTGGTGGTGGATCGATTAGAGCGGCGCGCAATGATTGTTGACATAACGGTCCTTCATGACGGGAACCTCGTGAAAGCCGAGAAAGGTAAACAAATCGAGTATCTTGACTTGGCTCGCGAGGTTGTCGACATGTGGGATGTGGACTCAGCGATCATTGTGCCGATAGTCGTGACAGCCAATGGCTTAATAGCCAAGAGCCTCGACCAACACCTGAGGAGGCTCTCGTTGGGCAGCTGGATCAAGGGCTTGATTCAGAAAGCGGTACTTCTAGACACGGCTCGCATTGTTAAGAGGTTCCTCTCTCTGGAGCCCTAACCGCCGGTAGCTTGGACCCTGTTCCCGATACCGGTGGGTTACTATTTTTTATATTTTTAAATGTTTTTATATTTTTTATATTCTAATATTTAAAAATGTAGTTTATATGTATATAATGGAATAAAGGAAATAATAATATTAAAACAGACACAGACACAATCAGGTAGCAAAATGACACATCAAAAACTAGCATTCAAATATAAACTCATACTTACAAGGTATAAACACTCCATATTACAAGTACGTACGCACGGCTACAGATCAAGCTATACATTTCCAGTATAAGCTGATCTCGCATTGTATAGGATTTCCGTACAATGAGAGGTCAGCGTAAACTGGAAATGTATAGCTTGATGTGTAGCCGTGTGTACTACAAACAGTTCTAGAAAATACCACACACAAACTCTATTACGATCGCGGCATTCTAACCGACAGGACCGTTCACTATAATAGACCAGAAATAGCCCTTCAAAATAAAGTTAATAAAGTCACATACCTCATAAATATTGCAGTCCCTAATACTGTATACAATTGACAAAAATCAAAAGGTGAGATCCGTAATTACGCTGAACTAAAAGATGAAGTGACCAGAATTTGGAGGCAGGAAAAACGCCGACTCAAAATTTGTAATTTAAATTAATTTAAGAGCTTAGTTAGACTGAAAGATTTATTTTTTGCTTTTCAGTTTCTTTTTTCGTCGGTTTAATTTTTTGTAAAAAACGTTTTTATTGCGATTACTGTTAGTGCATAATATAAGTGCGCGTTGCAGTACCTATGGAGTATCATATAATAATTCTTTATTTCAGATAACTACGATCCAAAGTGTTAGTAATTACAATAATGACTTACAACTATTGTTAGTTAAGTGACTGATGTTGATGATTTATGACGGCAATAATTAAGTCGTCACCGTCTTCACCATTTAAAAAAAAATTGGAGATGTGACATCCTCCCCTATTATTTTGAGGATGCTGTGGCTAGATTCTCGTACTCTGCTTAGTAGATATGCAGTTTTTTGCGAATCACCTCATGGAATCCGTCGGTCCGATTCTGCACAAACATTTCTGAGGCACTACAAAAACGAGGCCTTCGCAACAGCATCCTAAAAATATTATTATACTGGACGCGCAGAGCGTCCATCGCTCTTTTGGTATACACGACCCACAGATTTCCCGTGTAGAGACTTTGGCAATATGCCTTAAAAAGGGTGATTTTGACCTCTACACTACATCGGGAGAATCTGCGTGCCAGCATATTACCTCGGACCGATTGCGCCCTGCGCTCCCTTTCAATGTCTGCATTGTCTTTAAGGTCGGCGGTGAGGAAATGCCCGAGGTACTTGAAACAGTCTACCTTATTTTGCTTTGAGCCACTTAACATAATGGCAGGTATACTGTCAGGGCCCTTACCACCGGCCTTAAAGACCATGTATTTACATTTCAGAACATTATATAGCAAACCGTGTCTAGCCGCATAAACCTCACAACGCCTCAGTAGCTCCTCTATAGACCGAGCAGTAGGGCCCAGCAGCACCATATCGTCTGCATAGCTTATGTTAAATAAGAAATAATAAAAGTTAGTCAGTTAGTTAGTTGTTAGTCATAGAAATAATAATTTATTTATCTATAACTTGGTGACAAAAAACCATTGTACAATAATTTGATACAGAGATGTGAGGCTAATTAATCTCCTGGCTCTCAAACTAGGTTTATTGCTTGTGACATGGGAGTCAGTGATTCTAAAACTTATGCTAGCATAAACTGCGTCGATACACCAATAGATTTATTATTTATAGTTATGATTACTTATTAACTACGGTACAAAAGCATTTGGAAAATATAAGAGTAGAGAAATGTGTGTGTGTGTTAATAGAAAGAATGCTTCCTAGAGGCAGCATTTCAACACTTTTCATTCAAACCAAGCGAGTAGCCGTCTATTCGCAGTACGGCGCAAATGTCGTATAGTAACTGAAGGCTTTGATTCGCGGTCCGTGACAGAAGTTGTGCACCCAACGCACGCGGCGCCACGGATCTTACTTGTACCTACTGCCATCTCTAGTCTAGAACAACAACACATTTACAACAATTTAATAAAATATGAGTCATCAGCATCAGCGTATAGCAGTTTGCAGTTGGGCACTGGTCTCTCTGATTAAACACCAATTCTCCAGCTATACAAGTCACCCTGCGAAGATCGTCGCTCTACCTAGCCCGTGGCAATACCCAAATGATAAGTATTAGTTACTACGGCATGTGAGGAAAATTATGTTGCATAGTTACAAGGTTAAAACGCTTGGGGAAAACGTATTTTAAAGTGACTCAAAGTGGACCTTTCATCAGCCAGTATCTAAATTTTTATGGGCGGCTTCTGGGACACATTATTAATGCAAATACTAAGTACCTAAGTACTGACTGTTAAGGCGCGGTAAGAAGCAAATTATTAGGTAACTGACAATAGCGCATCGCGGCAACAAATATGGTTCAAAACAGCGATGCCTTTGAGGTTAGTTGAATCGAATGACCACCAAACTTTGCAGTTTTAATTAAATTAAAAAATAAATGCAAGGCTCAGTGTAAAAAAGTTTTACATATTTCTTTAGTTGATTGAATTCCCTTTATTATCATTACAAAATATGATAGTTTACGCCCAAAATTTTGAGAATTATGCAAAGTAATATAAAAAAAAATGGATTGAATAAGTGATTGTTTTGAACAATTGACATTACCTACGTTAATTTTTTTTAAGTGAAAACTTCTTTATGCGCGTAGAGCACTTTTTGGGTGAACAAAAATCATGGAACTCGCGTCATCGTCACCGAACGCTTTCCATGAGCTATATGTATACTGTGTATAATTATATATTGTGTACTTTTTGGGTGAACAAAAAGCGTGAAACTCGTGTCATCGTCACTGCACGCTTCGACGATACAATTTACAAGTTACTTAGTTTTCACTTCTATCGGCAGTCCCCAAAGACTGCCCCGCATTTTTTTCTGTCTTCTAATATGTACAAATAAGACTAATTGTGCGCCAAAACACTGACCGTTTCACGGTGTCCTACGTTTGGGCAGCGCCTTAATTTTACAAAATATTTACATACATATACTCACGCCTTCTTCCCATGGGGGTAGGCAGAAACTACAGAACGCCACCTGCTACGATCCTTACATACTCCTTTTGCCTCGTTTACGTTCATACATCTGGTTATACACGCACGCCGGTTGTGAGTACCATGCACCTGACCTTTCTGAAGAACATCACCAATAAGGTCACTATATGTCTCCCTAGTGCGTCCCCTCCCGGCGTTTCCACTGACATCTGCCAAAGTAAAACAAAAATGAAATATTTAACACAGACCTTCTTATTAGCGTGTGCCTGGCAATCTATTTTTTTTATTTATTTTTTTAGTCAGCCCAGAATTTGGCTATAAGTTGGGCACCTTCAGTAGCGCCCATCAGCTCATGTACTAACGTGCAGGCGACATATAACAGGCTGTACACAATATAGATAAGTGCCTCATTGTTTGTGGGACATTATTATACTAGTAGCTCTGTGAGCTGTTATGTAGACCTCGCGAGTCTGTAACTGTAACTGAATAAATGTTCACCGCGCACCTTAAAACAAAAAACGCGCGTAAAGAGCGCGAAATGGCTGAAATATGTTTTCATTTTAATTTCGAAATTTGGATCGACAAAAATGTACATATATTATCGAACCTGCTCACAAAATTTTACGAGAATCGGTTGAGAAATGCGACCTGTAGAGCAGAACAGCCGGACATCCGCCGACCATCCGGACATACGAAAGTATTTTTGCCCAAGCTGAAACGGAGACGCTTCGCGCTCACTTGGTTAAAAATGTTTATTTTATAGTGCTTTTTTTCTCGTGTGGAAATCTTAATAAATACTCTTCGTGGAATGACACAAGAAAGGAGACTGTAAGGTTTTCATTCATCACCAGTTGAATGCGCTGCTGCCTTCTCTGTGCCTTATTTTGTTTTATACTTCCTTATTTTAAAACGTTTTCCCACACCCTAGGAATTCCTCTTATACCTGGGTGCTTTTGAATAGTCATTTATAATTCAGTAGCCAGACCCGGAACACCTACCATGTACAGGCCACACAAATAATATCCGTGCTGGAATCGAAACAGATGCAACTGCACGTAGAGAATTCGTCTATCACTCACCTACTGCACGAACTGTACTATAAAATGGAACAAAATGGGCCCTTTGACGTGGTCTAGGAAACACAGACAAATGAAACTACGATTATTATTTCTGCACTCTCATTCCGTACAGCTACAGTTTCCTAGAAGAAAGAAAATTCGTTTATTTGCGGTAAACATGACGCAGAGAAATACACACAAATACAAAAAAAGAATGAGTTGGGGGAAAATATGCGTCACATCCACGCAACACGGCAATCGCTCAGCAGCTCAGGACAACACAACAACAACAACAACAACAACAACAACAACGCAAATAAACAACGACAACGACGACGACGACGTTTGTTCGTAGACAACTGCAGGCAGCAACAGCAGACGACGGCGACGTGTCGCCACGACACTACTAGTTTCTATGTATTTCTATGAAAATGACGTGTCGCTAGCTATAAAAGGTATTTCATAGAAATACATAGAAACCTAGTGTCGCGGCAACACGTCGTCTGCTGCTGCTGCGTGCAGTCGGCTACCAACTTGTACCTTAATGCTAGGACCCTATGCGAGTTAGAGCCCCAGCGCTGGTTTTCAGCGACAGCCGGCGGTGACGTGATGACGTCAACCAGTGCAGCATACGAAAATATAAAAATAACATAAAATAACAGATAAAATAAATACAGTATATCTAGTTCTAAATGTTTATATTAATACAATATTTATAAAATGGTAACACTCCGGGCAACGACTGTGCTTGCTTTGCCTACGGTTTCCTAGAATCCGGTGCCCGCCACATACCGGCTGCAGTGACAGCTGTCATGAAAATGATGACAGCGGGGTCTGACTTTACGGTGAAAATGGTCTCTAGGAAAACACACCAACTCACTTTCACATACGATTTTATTTATTGATTAAGTATGATGTGTTTATTTATCTAAACTTGTAATGACCTGTTTACTTATCTGAATTTACTTTTTATTTTTTTATAATATAATGTAACTAGACTAGAGTCAAGAGCAAACCCATCTCAAATAAAAAAAATCTATTGGCATGCCACCTTAATTGTAATTGCTTGTTTATGTTAATTTTGTACGCCATATATTGGCAAAACATAGTGAACATATTTTAGACAATATACTATCTGTAACCATACCTATGTTTAACAAATTATATGATTAGATTAAGAATAAGAATAATTTTATTGTGTATGAAATTACAATCGAATGCGTTGATTCCTGGAACTCACACTAGGATTCCCTGTGTCGTAAGATCCAGGCTCCTTCGCTCCGTTTACATTTATAAGTTTAATAGGTATACGTTACAGTGAATTTCAATTTCATACACATACAATAAAAACTAATTGACAAAAGAAAAATAATTAAGACTAATGCTAATCACAACCAAGTATGTATGTATGTTGTGTGAGATTGTGATGATGTGTGTATGTGTGAAATGGTGTATTTGTGTGGGTGAATGATTTAAGATCGTTGTGTTGGTGATGAGAGTGTGTCTGAATGAGATATCTGAGGATGTATATGTATATACAATTTGGATGTTTGTGTTACAGAATAATAAATAATAAATGTAATATAAAGTAATACAGTAAGTAATAGAGATACATATGTATCAGAACCTTTGTTTTTTTTTTAGATTAAGAAGTTTTCAGTCATATTATAGTACATAGTGAGAAGCCAGTTTGTAACCGTAACTTTGCATTTATTTTGAGTCAGTTGTAGAATTTTGAGTTGGTTATTGAGTTTCGAGTACATGTGCGGTCCCATAAAACCGTACGACCTTCTACCGATTGATTTACGACATCGAACCATTTCCCATTGATCCCTACGACTTGAGAGAATACAAGTGCACATGGAGGTTTTGTGAAATCTTAGAGTGACTGATAGGATGTAAAGCTGTCTGACTCTAAGAACTCCCACTTCGGTGTAGAGTGTGTTAGTGTGGTACCGAAATGGTCTTCCATATGCAACTTTAAGCAGAGCTCGTTGAGCTCTTTCTACCTTTAATGACGAGGTGTTACCAGCCGCGCCCCATGCTATTATACAATAGTTAAGGACTGATTGACATAGAGAGAAGTGTATCATCTTTAGAATTGAGTCAGCTGCAATTTTCCCCAGATGCTTAAAAATACGAAGCATCTTTCGAACCCTACCCCTTAAAGCACTTAGATGTGTGGACCATGACAAACGGTTATCTACAAAGACTCCCAGGTATTTAATCGAATCTGTTTGTTCGATGTTGTGCAAGTACAATTTTCTGGGCTAGAACAGGAGTGCAGCTGAATACAAGTTACAGAGTTAGGGGCGGAACGTTTCGAGATGGCAAAGCTGATTGCCTTCGTTTTGTCTATATTTAGCATCAGAAGATTAGGTTGCCAGTTCGCAATAGCTTTAACCCCGCTTTCAACCGAGCACCTAACGTCATCCCAAGTTTTCCCAAAAATATGATTGCGGTGTCGTCAAATTTTAGCTTGAGGGATGTTCATGGCGCATAGTTCATTTATATATATGACTAGCTGCTGCCCGCGGCTTCGCCCACGTGGATGTCGGATATTATCCAACGGGAATGTACTACCGAGACAAAAAGTAGCCTATGTCACTCCGTATAACATCAGCTATCTGCCAGTGAAAGTCCCGTCAAGATTACCCGGAACTAACAGACATACAGACAAAAGTGTTAAAAATTGGTATTTTGTTTTATGTACCGTTTATACTTTAATATGCATTCTAATTCAAATTTAAAATCCTTCCTTAGTGGATACCTACGTCATAAGAGGAATACGTGTGCAAATTTTAAGTTTCTAGCCCTAGGGTCTGGCCTGTGTTTATTTAGAACTTTCATCCCCTATTTTATCTTCTTAGGGGTTGAATTTTGGAAAACGCTGAAATAATTAACTCATTATTTTTGCCGTACTCAATTGATACGAAATTTCATGCAAATACGTCGAAGGAATAAAAAGTTTCATATAAACTTTTATCCCCTATTTCACCCCTTTGGGGGTTGAATTTAAAAAAACCTTCCTTAGTGGATGCCTACGTCATAAGAGGAATACGTCTGCGAAATTTTAAGTTTCTAGCCTTAAAGGTTTGGCCTGTGCGTTGATACATCAGTCAATCACTTTTGCCTTTTATATATTTAAGATAAATAGGGTAGGTCCCAGCACGCTTCCCTGTGGCACACCAAATTGCACTGTGTTTGGGACGCTAGAATATTCCCTCAATACTACTTTTTGCGTTCTATCGTTCAGATATGAGGTAAACCAGTCCAGGGCAGTGCCACGAACTCCCAGAATCGACATTTTTTAAATCAAGATTTTCCTATATATTGTATCAAATGCCTTGGCGAGATATAGGAAGACGCCAGTACATGCCTGTCCTTGACCTAGTTTAAGGGTTATAAAATTTGCTAAGTTGGTTATTGCATCCTCCGTGCACCTAACAACCCGAAAACCGTATTGATTCTCCGACAATAATCTATTATGTTCTAGGTATGGGAATAATCGTTAGTTCACAACTTTCTCAAGGACTTTTAAGAGAGCTGTCAGCAGGGAAATCGGGCGATAGTTTGAAGGGATTATTGGATCTCCACTTTTAAATATCGGGCATATATTGGCAATCTTTATGCAATCAGGTACTTTACCAGTACTGAGGCTTAAGTTGCACAGAAAGGCAATCGGTCTGACCAAAGCATGTTAACATTGTTTTAAAAAGGTGTTATTAATGCCATCATAACTTGTCGCTGACGCTGTTTTTAGATGGGAGATAATTAAAAAAGATCTTTTTCATCAGTCGGAGTAAGGAAAAAAGAGTTTGCGCTAGTGTTTCAGTTTCAGATTTAAATTCAGGCCAAATTATACCGAGTCCCATTCATTTGTTTTTTCCTCAATTAAAAACAAAACACACACATAAGTACCTACTTAATATCACATTTTCTACATGAGCATGAAGCCCTGCATTATTTAAATAGCTGAAAAATGTATCGTTATCAGTAGTGAAACCTTCAGCCGAGGTATTAGCTTGTGCGATCGTGTCTCCTTATCACACAGTTTTATTTAATTGTCTCATACATAATATATAATTGACGACACTCCTACAGATATATTATTAAATTGGTCTTCATTTAAAAATACATCAAAAAATTATTTCGCATTGAAAATTTTATCTGTGTTTTTTTTACAAACAGATTTAGAAAATAGTGCAGTGTTTCTAGTCGTATTGAAGACATAATTATTTAAAACATAATTTATTTATTTAATTTTTAATTACTTACCTATAATAATTTGCGGAGGACACCAGAGTTCTGCATACCTATAACAGCAACTCAGAAAGTATGAATACAGCAGGTATGTATAATTTGATTTTAATTATTTTTAAGCCATTACTCTATTCCAACCTTTTCCCAGTGCCAGTTCGCGTTCATTGCACATCTAGGAACATCCAATCAAATCAAATCAAATCAATTTATTTGCCATAAGTGTTGGTACAATTTCGGATCCATAAACACTTAGTCATAATACTGTGACATGCAAACATTTGGGTATAAAACACTAGTTTACAAAAAATATTTTTTTGTCTGTTGCCGCGAACTTTGTGTTTGATAATGTTTACTAATGACTTGTTTTTGTCAAATCTACTCTCAAAATTTTTGAGCAGCTCGAGTTACTTTGTTTTTGATTTTTATCATTTAAGCGTACATATTAATCGATAACAGGCGTATTTTATTGTGTTAAGATTAGTATCTGGACTTTTTACGTCATGAGTAGTTCAAGGAGACGTTGTTTAAACAATCCAGATCATTTTTGCTATATATGCGGGAATATGTTCTTAACGATTCTAGAAAAGTTATATCAGAGTTGGTGAAAAATTGCTATTTTGAGTATTTTGGGATACTCTAGGATAAAAATGAGAAGTCTTGGGCTCCCAATTGTGTTTGTAAATCGTGTGTGGAATATTTAAGATTATGGAAAAGTGTTAAAAGAAGTGCCTTTAAATTTGGAACACCGCCTATTTGGCGAGAACCACGAAATCATCTCGAAGACTGTTATTTTTGCAGCGTGAATGTAAACGGTTTAAACACAAAAAATCGAGCTAAATGGCAGTACTCAAATTAGATATTCTATGACTGAGTTAGAACTAAAGACTTGGACAGCTTTCGTCTCTGTGATGCAGACTTTTCTCAGAAATAAAAATCTGAAAATTATATTGAACTTGTAGAAGACCTTCTGCTACAATTCAAAAATATGGGGTGCAATACTCATATTGCACCCCATATTTTTGAATTGTAGCACTTTTACTCACACAATTGCTCACATAAAACTCCACTTCCTCCATAGTCACCTGGACAGGTTTCCGGAAAATTTAGGAGATATGAGCGAAGAGCAGGGAGAGCGTTTGCATCAGGACTTACGCGTCATGGAAGAGCGCTATCAATTTTCTGGGATACGAATATGATGTCTGATTATTGTTGGTCTCTGATACGTCTTTTTCCAAAGTATACACATCAGAGAAGAGCTTTAAAACGAAGTTTTTTAGAACGCAATGCTCTTTTTTTTTTTAGTAAAGTTAATAAAAAGTAAATATATGTTTTTTTTCTGTTTTATAACAACATGAGCTGATAAAAATATTCTAATTATATTTTTGAAAATAGCATATCATATGTAGACAGCAACAACTAAAATTGCTTCGGCAACAGATGTACTGTAAACTAGAGTAATTAGTCATGATTAAATTATATTTATAGAACTTATAATTAAATTAGAATAGTAGAATAGAATAGTACTTTCGTAGTGAATTAAAATGTGAAATAAACAATACCCTACTCTATTTCAAGGGCTATAAAGCCGCACGGGTCGATCGAGGGTTAAACTACACTTGCCGCGGTCGGTTCGTGGATGGGTTACCATTCATTACATATCGAGACCCTCCGTGCCACTGAAAGCAGGTTAAGCTCTTAGGCCCGGCTGTCATTAGATCTTTGACAGTCGTTATGGGGAATCAGTCAGAAGCCCAAAAGTCTGACAACCACTCTTACCAGGGTATATTAACGTGTTACACAATACCTAACTGGGTTGTGGAGGTCAGATTGGCAGTCGCTTCAAATAAAATACTGGTATTCAGCTGCATTCGGTTAGACTAGAAGCCGTCCCCAAAATAGGTGGAAAAAGGCAGGCAGATTTAGTAGTAGTTACGGGGCACTAGTGACTCGTCGAAGCCGTAGCCCGTAGTCGTAGCCCGTAGCTTTGTAGTGCCGCACTACAAAGCTACGGGCTACGAAAGTAGATTCATCGGCCCTTTTTGTAGACCTCTGCTACGAAATATTTGCTACGAACTACGACTTCGGCTACACAGTATCTCCTAGACTTTATTATCTTTTTGTCCCCAATAATTAATATTGTTTAAGTAAAAACAACGTGTCAATGACCGCTTGAGTGTTTTCGACATAACACCTACGAAAATATCAAATAACATTAACCATTATCGAAAATATTAAACAAATACGTACATGCATAAATGATATTTAATCGATTTTTAATTACTAATTTTGATACCTTATAATAATTAAAGTATAAAATTGATCAGACAGGGGCCATAGTCCTTCCTTAGTTCTAGATAACCAGTCCACTGTAGCCACCCAAACCCACAGTCCAATATCTTTGTTTACTTATCCTGCAATAATCCTACACGAACCGCGGGTTGTCCTTGGGTGCACTGGCACAGTGCATACAGGGATAATCGTCTGTTTACGTCTATCGGGCCCCTGCGAGTTGGCTTCGGCTCCTTGTACGCCTTCCAAAAGTCCGAGAATCCAGGGTCCTGAGAAATATCGAAGCCGAAAATTAAAGGCTTACACAAGTGAAGTTTGACCATAGTGAGTCACTGCATCCGAAGAGATTAGTTAATAAAATATTAATGAATTATTAAACAGTTGTTTTTTCAGTTATTTTATAAACTGACTGAAACGATTAATTATTTGATAAATAATTATAGTACTGGACGCATCTCTATTACACCAGCAGCAGGTTTTAAGATCTCTACATAAATCTAGATTAAAAAAAAAAATGCTTTCCGTTGGTAAGCGCATCACCAACCTAATTCGGACTTGCCAAATCGGTCCAGCCATTCTCAAGGCTGGTCCGAATTGGCGGGTCCGAATTAGGTTTGTTTTTGTAGAAAGAAATCGTTTAAAGTTTCCCTGAAAATTTTCGAATTCCGGAACGTCGTCTTTTTACTATGGGATTATTAAATTTGGAAAAGACAACGTCTGTCGGGTCAAGTAGTTAGAAACAAAAGAAAATTACATTGATTTTTCACAGAAACACGTGCGTACAAAATAATATGATCACTTGAATAAAAAAAATAGAAACCAAACAGAACTTACGAACACAAAAAATAAGTAGTCGCCAGCTGCACGCCGCCATCGCCGCGGCTGTGACAAGATGGCTTCCGCACAGCATGATGCTATGGGGGACCCACAGCACAGCGCTGATTTTCAGTTGTCACCCGAAAACGACGTACCGAAACTAAGTCAGGTTTACCTAGACATAATTAGAGTATTAGATAATAAATATGTAATTGTTCAATTAATTTTCTAATTTAATACCATAATTATGCATGATTTTCAAATATTTTTGTGGATTTTAATTAATAATCCTCAGCTAGATTTGCACACCATATTTGTACGACTCTTGGCATAACATAGCGCTCTGTTCATCAAACATAAGATCTGTATTTCTTTACATAAGCAATGATAACAAATAAATAAAGATTTTTACAGATTAGACAAAAAGAAGTTATAATCTATACAAATAAATAAAATTGGAGTGTCTGTTTGTAATATTAAAATAACCGCTTTTTACTAAATGCATATGGATGTATACACGGTACATATACCAAAATATTTTTTGTTACAATTTTTGTCTGTCTGTTTGTTTCGGCTAATCTTCGAAACGGCTGAATCGATTTTGACAGGACTTTCACTGGCAGATACCTGATGTTATAAGGAGCAACAGATAAATAAACAGATACATTAAGGAAACAGACACGATAACAAGCACAGACAAAAACGAATTTCCTTCATAAGTCCTTCCCCGGGATGCCATGTATCTCCTTGCCAAATTTCCTCCTCCTTTATGGAAATCCGTTCAGTGGTTTAGGCGTGAAGAGTTAACTTACAGAGTTAGTTTCGAATTTATAATATTAGTATGGATGTAGTGTAGACAGGTTTATGATGTCACGAATCACGAAAATAATCACATATAGGTATTTAATAATTGCTGTCATCTTGACGGAATGAAATTATGATTATTAAGTACTCTAAGTAGATCTTGTAAGACATTTTTACACGTAATTTTTTTTGTAAATATTTTTAAGCTAAATGGCGCCGGCATTTCCTAGCTGAGTCCTGAGCAGAAATGCCGAAACAAATTCAGTGGTCATGGTCTCTTTAATGTCCAGAATGAGAGTCTAACAATGCTGGGCCATGTCTGGAAGGACCTTTGAAGAAAGAGCCATTGAGCTTTGAGTTGTCCTGTCCCGACAGACAGTACGCATGCATCAGTCATCGTGTAGCATAAGCATAATCATAATCAGACTATAGTGTTCCCACTGCTGGGACTCAGGCCTCCTCTCTTTGAGAGGGAATGGGCTGTAATCCACCACGCGGGCCCAGTGCGGGTTGGTAGATGTCACATGTCTTCGAATTTTTGGTTCTAGGACATGCCGGTTTCCTCACGATGTTTTTCTTCACCGTTTTGAGAGCAGTGGTGATGAAATTATTTAAACAATGTAAAGCGCCTGTCTGGGTTCGAACCCACGACCTACAATTCGTAAGTCGGGGCCGATACCACTGGGCCACCACTGCTCCTCATCGTCATCGTGTAGCTCAACCCTATTTTAGGGAGCTCAACGACCCGTCACACGACGCTACCATATCTGCACATAAAAAATACCCAAAACCGCCAGACAGTTATAAAGTCATGTAATCTATCTAGAATGATGACAGATAAAAATTTATGAATCATTAAGTCAGATATTATTACCGAGATGTCCTAGCTTCGACCCGCGGTTTCGCCCGCGTGGATGTCGGAAATAATCCCACGGGAATGTTCTAACAGGACCAAAAATAGCCTGTTACTCCTTAGAACTGCTATCTACCAGTAAAAGTCTCGTAAAATCGGTCCAGCCGTTTCGGAGATTAGCCGGCACAAAGAACCAAACAAAAAGACAAACATTTTTTTTTTTTTTTTGTTACAATTTAGTATCTACCGAATGCATTTCATATGCATTTAGTGAACAGCTGTTATTTTAATATTACGTATAGACACTTCTATTATATTTATTTGTATATGTAGTAGGTATGTATGTAAATGTACCTATGTATGTATTATTTGTATATGCAGATCTTCACTGACACGTGATTATTCAAACAAATGTTTTTGATTAATTTGAGAATTTAGTAATTCTGGGTTTACTTATAAAGTCTTCGCTACAAGGAAATTTCTGTCGGCATTTGTTTCAACAAGAATGAAAGTATAATTAGCTAAGGGAAGTGATTAATATTTAGGTACAGATCAACTATTTGGATATCAGTCATATACGTAAGTACATATTATACAGGCTGTTCCAAAGGCGGGAATGTGTCACAACTTGACTTTCCAGTTTGGTGGAGGTCAGGTGGTTGGCCCAAAAGTCTGACAACCAGTCTTACCAAGGGGTATCGTGTTACCCAGTAACTGGGTTGTTGAGGTCAGATAGGCAATCGCTCCATTTAAAATACTGATATTCAGCTGAATCCGGTTAGACTTGAAGCCGACCCCCCTGCATAGTTGAGATAAGACTAGGCAGATTGATTTTGGTAGAAACTGAGGCCAAGTGGGCCTCAGTTTCTACCAAAATTAATCTGCCAATCACTAAACACGTTTAGCGATAAACGAGTTCAAAACATAGGATCCCACCTTAAAGCGACCTTCACCGAGCTAGTTAATGGATGAAAAGTATTTTATATTCAATTAAATATGTCAATAAATATATTGCAAATGGGCTGTCTAAAAAATTTCAGTCCAGAATATGAATAATTAACAATTAAAAAAATGTTTTTTTTAAACATTTCACTGGTTTGGTTAATAGACAAATTCGATACCAATCGAAAGTATGAAGCCCAAAAAATATGCAAACGTTAGGTTGACAATTTTTTTCCTGTCACAACTCTTGGGTAGGCAGGTATAAACAGGTAAATCGATACTAGTAACTTGCACCGGTTAATGAATGAAAGTTAAATTAAATTATAGATTATTTCATTACGAACACGGTGGTATAGGGTTGTCTGCGAAAAATCAGTCCTGAATTCCGGTTGTCGAATTTAAAAAAGTGAAATATTGCTAAGTACGAGTGAATACATGCGACAGAGAGGACCCAGCCAACCATCCCATGCGATAGAAGAGTACACAAAATTTCTGAATCAGAAATTTGGCTTGGGCTAACCAACCTGTTGATTGCATTAATTGCACCGATTTAGCGTTGAAGTTAGGATTAAATTTATGTCAAAGTCTACCCGCCTTCCATGCTTGTACAGGTTGCAATTACACGGCAGCATTTTATAATAAAGGAAAAGGTTTTAAGCTATTTTCAAAAAATGAAAGATATCGAACAGTTTTTGCATCATTAACAGATGAAGCCGATATTTTTATTGACGAAAAAATGAACACTGTTCAAGAATTTACTGCTAGTATGTATGGCATCAAGAACTGCACCAAAGTGAATGATGCGAGATAACGCATTTTTATAAAAACAATATTCTGCTAAGGAGGATAGCGAGCAGATTAAAAAAAAATGTTTTGACTCCATTTCTATACCACAATGCAGGATATCATTGACTCAAAAAAAATTTACGATCTATTTTCGTAAATTCCATGTGGCTTAATGCAACGGATCCGGTATGCGTGAAACTTAAGCCTGAGAACTGCGGTTGGTTCTTAGATGAATATTTAAAACCAGTAGGGTTCATTGGGGATCATACACCTTTAAGTATAGAAGACATTGTCGAAACAACTGAAACAGAAAGCGATGACGAAGAATGTTCAGAAGTTGGAGATCACAATTATATGTCCGATGACTCGGATCCTGAATAATTAAAAAAAAATTAAAAACTTTTATATTTATATTTTATTACAATACAATAGTTAAAAAAAAAAACTAAAAAAAAAAACGCTTTTATAGAAAATCCAACTAAAAAATAGAAAATAATTTTTAATAAATTTGATTTCAAAAAAATTGTGTAAGAAAAAATGATTTTATTGTTCTATTTTTTAGTTGGCTTTTCTATAAAAGCGTTTTTTTTTAACTATTATTTATTTTTCATTTTTTAGTGTTTATTTAGCAATAGGTGATCGGCGCGCCAAGTAGTTTCTTTTATTGGTCTTGACGCAGACACTCCGGGTATCAGGAAAACAAAAATTCGCTAATCCTGATTATCCTAGTAAGGATAACGGGTCAAACTGTTTAAAATATTGAATTGTCATCGGTCCTCAATAAGTATGCCAAATTTCGAGTTAATCCGAGGTTTTGAAGGGGGTCAAAATCATGTTCGAAGATTCCGTTACATACTAACATACGTATGAAGCTAATAAAAGCGTATTAAAAAGAAAATCTTTTTATTTTGTCTGCTAATACTCAAATCAAATCAAATCAAAATATTTTATTTCACATAAACCAACATGGGCATGTTCGTAATGAAATAATCTTTATTTCGATTAGTCAGTCAGTATCGATTTACCTGTTTATACCTGCCTACCCAAGAGTTGTGACGGGAAAAAAATAGTCAACCTAACGTTTGCATATTCTATGGGCTTCATACTTTCGATTTGTATGGAATTTTTCTATTAACCAAACCAGTGAAATGTTAAAAAAAAAACAATTTTTGAATTGTTAATTAACCATATTCTGGAGTGAATTTTTTTAGACAACCCATTTGCTATATATTTAATGACATATTTAATTGAATACAAAATCCTTTTCATCCATTAACCAGCTCGATGAAGGTCGTTCTAAGGTGGGATCTTAGACTATAGGGTATTGAAAAATTTATTCAAGATAATTTATTAAAAAATATAAATTGAATTATTAGTCTAAAAATTTTTAATAAGTATTTTATTTATTTTTATAATTCTGTTTCTGCCAAATGTTTGAAGATGACTTAAACAGAATGATGTTTAAAACTCGTTTAGCACTAAGCGTGTTTGGTGATTTGCGGTGCAAATGGGTTTTAATCACTTAGAAATACGTAAGTATTCTCTGAGTAATATTGTGTAGGTATGGCAAACTTTTTACGTCTGACCAATGTTTCCACAGATGGTCACATGTCAAGGAAAATTATCTAATTAATTAATTCGATTCACTTTATGACGTTTTTCGGAAACTCCGATAACATTTTCAAACAATTATATGAATAATAATGAAACTGACGCGTGTACGGCTAGATTTATGAACTTGGACGGAGCAAAAGGAGTATGGTCGTAACAGGTGGCGTTCTGTAGTTTCTGCCTACTCCCATGTGACTAATGCGTGGGTTTATGGAGGCATGTAGAAATTAAGCGTTGTACAAAACCATGGTATAATAATATACTTCGCCAGGTATAGCATTCCGGTCAAGTGGGAGACACAAGCCTACGTCATCACCGCTGTGTTACCAGTAGTGTGTAATAATAACTCCCCAATCGTCTTTATTACCTGTGCGAATCCGATAAAACAATGAGGTTTTAACTAACAATTACGTTGGTTTATGTATAAACTGAATTGTTTCGTTTGATTAGAAAAATGAAACGACAATTTAAATGCTTTATACAGGGTGTTTGGCAGAATGTTGAACATACGAAAATGGTGGATAGGTGGGGTCATCTGCTACTTACTCAGCCCTAATTTATTGGGCCCTGGCCCCCTTGATATTTAAAAAAAAAAAAATGCTTTCTTCTAGTTTCACGACTTTCTAAACTTTAAAGTGTAATTTTTATTAAAAACGGGCAAAACAGGCATTTTTTTTTAAATCTTTAATGTTGGCAGATTTTTATTAAATTATTGCTTTATTCACATGTTAATTAGAAAAAAAGTCATGAGTCCTCAAACTTACAGAAAGATGTAAAAAATACTTAAATCTTAATTTCAACTTAATTACACTTCAAAGTTTTATCGAAAACAATTACTTTCAACCAATTTCTCCAAACGATCTTAAACCTTAAAATGTTGATCGTTAAGTTCAAAATCGAATGAGAAAATCTGACAGTTTGTGGTAACTTGATGTGCTGGCGACTGTACCTAATATAAAAATATAATATTTACTTATACATATTATAACTGTTGTATAATCAGTATTAGAAAAAAAGAGGTTTCGCGTACCTAGCTGTTTCTGCCTGTTCATCTCAAAAGCCCATAGAAACTTAAGGAAAGGACAACTTTCTCTTCTCTTTTCTTTGGAAGTATTAGCTTTTAAAAGTTTAAAAGTAAGCTTTTAAAGCTTGTGTTTAAGTTTCATGTAATAGGGAGCGAGCCTGTTTCCATCAACCGGGCACAAATCCAGACTCCAGGCTTAGAAAAATCCAATGACACTTTGCGACCTCGGAATCGAAACCAGGACCTCATGCTCAGCAGTAGCCTTTTGCGACCACGAGACCAAGGAGGCAGTGCATGGGAATTATCTATAGCAGTAAAACTGGGTAATACAGAACTAAACAAAGGAAACTACCAACAAATTACTTTCACTTTTCCCACGTGTTAAGACCACCCTGAGCATTATCGGGTGTTTACAAAAAGGTTATAATCAGCGTTATCACAATAACACAAAGATAATTCACATAAATTATCTCCTTATCGAACTACAAGTTTTGTTCCGACTCTAATTTGTGGTGTTACCTGGCGGGTCCTTGGTGAATAAAATAAGCAGTGAATTTTTAAAATTTAATAAATAATTTTTATCTATTGTGGTATAGTAATTTTATTGTAGGTGCATCGTCTTCACATAATAATTAATGTATACATAATATTGTAAAACATTTTTAAAAGAGTAACGGTGGAGTTTCTTGCCCATTCTTCTCCATACGAAACTACCTTTTAGAAGGGGCAACTGAATCAATTCTATTTTTTTGTAAATTTTGACGTTCAAAAGTGCCTTTTATTTGCCTATTTGAAATAAATGATTTGACTTTAACTTTGACTTTGAGTGAAGAGTTACAAGCAGACGAAAAAGTTATATAAGGTAAACAGGCAGGGGCATTATTGCTCCATTTTATTTTGTTTGTTAGAGAATATCAAAATATTGTTACAATTCTTCAGCTCCTTTCCCGCTAGGTACAAAGCAATACTCCGAATACGACTCTATCTCTATTTACGGGACTCTATTATTTAATTTAAGTGTCTTTTTGACGGAAATGCAGCCCTATTGAAGTTTTATAATTACTAAAGTGTTGATATTATCGTGGACGTTCACTCCATGTCCATAAAATGGTGCCGATTCTCTTGTCACAAAATTCTCTAAACTAGACTAAAAATCACTAAAATTTAGTTTATTCCTGTCATAAGACGATTTCTCATTCTGAAATAGACTAAAGTGACACAACTTAACTATATTTTAGTTTGACAGCACTAAGATGGTACTGATTTATTAGTTTAGTGAAAATGGCAATTTTGCTATTCTGAATTTGACGTTTTTCACCTAAAATTTTGGTTGTCTTAACTAATCTGGCTATTTTTAATCGCGATTAAAAAGGTGTGGAATAAAATTAGTTGTCATGAACTAAGATTCACCACAACACCTCGACTTCAGAGGCAAAAACAGTACTGTATTTTTATTTTTTTATTTTGCTTATATCTCGAAAACGGTGTGTCCTATCGCAAAAATAATGTAAATTTCGCCCCCTTTATGAAACATTTAAACCCATATAACTCTACATGTAGGTATTTTTTTTTTAATATTTTCCATACAAAAAGTGAAAAGTTCCATATAAAAACACCCATGCGCGCCCCCGGCTCTAAAAAAAAATCACGGGGTAGGGCAAACAAGTACCACGTGGAGTCGCGATTGTTTGCGTCAAAATCATTTTTAAATTTAGAGATTTTTTATTGCAGAATAGCTTTATGATTCTCAAGCCAAAAGTAAGGAATTTTAGTGATAGTTTAGTTAGTTTAGTCCGGAGAATCGGCACCACTGTGTGCAAATACGTGCACGTTATCCTGTACGGAAAAGCGTCTTCATATTATTTCCATACATTTTATTTCCCTGTGTTATCGTGATGGCATGACGTGGAGGTGTACGTCCACGATAATACCGCTAAGTTAGAAATTATTACCAGCTAATTGCGTGGAATTTAACAGGCATAAAGGAAATCAACGTTTGGTACACTAAGGGTCAAGTCATTCCAGATTCATTCGTATACGAAAGCTAGTTGAACAAATTGCACAAGACAGTTGAATACAGCACGAATCGTCACCATCGTTCATCATCATTATTACAGTATTTTCCTAATTATATGTTGGGGTCAGCTTAATAAAGCAAAATATTATGGATTAATGGCGAAAAAACATTTGTTGTCGTCTGAGAGTCAAGGCTACCTCAGACAGGCACGACACGACAGAACACCACTAGGACAATTAGTATTAATGGAACAATATTTCTATGCAAAATTTCATGGAGATTGTTTACAAGAGTCGCATCGTGCTGTCGGGCCTGACTGCGAGAGCCATTATGCAAGTCTTCACAAATGTATAGGTAGAAATAACATACGGAAAACATGATCCAGCCGGCTTTTTTTTTTCACCGATTTCACAAAGCGAGAGCGAGAGGTTCTCAATTTGTCTTTATGTTTTTTTTTTGTGTGTTAGCTCAGAACTTTTTTCTGGGTGAACTGATTTGGATGTTTTTTTTTTCATTTGAAAGGTGGTGCTTCACATGTGGTCCCATTTAAATTTGATCAAGGTTTGACCAGAAGTTTTTGAGTTATCCTTAATACTGCATATTTTTTCCACTTAGTTTATATGGATGATGTGTTAATAAGTTCTTGTCACTGTTATTTACACACCAAGTAGTGGTATACGAATTGGTGTGGGGTAGGTACCACAACTAAAAACTCAAAAATAAAAACTTTTTTACAAAAAAACAACCGACTTCCAAAAAAAACACTAAAAGACGTGAAAAATAACTTTAATTTCGGAAGTCAGTGGCATAAAACTAAAATACAGATCCAAAGACACCAACTTCCGAAATTAAAGTTATTTTTCACGTCTTTTAGTGTTTTCTTTGGAAGTCAGTTGTTTTTTTGTAAAACAGTTTTTGCGAAATCATCACGTAGCTTCTCCCGCTCTTGGCGGCGCGGGAGGGCGTGTCAGACTTTTACTGACTAAAACCCACCCGTGTTCCTTCAATTGCCTGTGCGCCAGGGCCGCGGTAACCCTTTCGGACAAACCCGCGACCCTGGCAGGCGTCGGCCTTAGCGGACCCCGTCAGTGTGTGTTGACATCTCCGTCGACTGTCGCCGTCGACCCGGGCCTGGTCCTTACCGGACGGCAAGCTGCCCATTGCTCGCCGTGCGTCAGCCCGCGCCTACGGTGGCCGGGAATCGGCTATTGATTCCATACGCCCAGGGCGTCTCCTGCGGCGACTAGGAGCGTGAGGGCACAAAGATTGCTCTCCATGATCGAACCAGGGCTGATGCTCCATTTCCGAGTTCAGAACTTGTTATGTTCGCACGTAATGAAAAAGCATTTAAAACCAACAAAGTCCCATGGACGTAATCAACTCATCGCCGTAATCATCGACGTATTTCAACAATTTGATAATGATTTGTTCAGGTGTTGAACGAGTCAATTGTTATGCTAATTCTGGGATACAAATACTTGTATTAATATTATTAAATGTCATGCATGAGGTACTTGTTCGTTTGGTAGTTAGTCTTATAACCAGGGTTAGGATAGGCAGTGCTGCGGAAATAGGTGTGTATCTAATATATACCTACACAGTCAATATAAATTAAAGTCGCTTCTCGTGTCTGTCTGCTGCGGGCTTAGCATGACGCTGTCTATCTCTTTGAAGAATAGAGACGGCTATTCCCATACAAAGTGACATTTCGTTTCTCCATTTTTGACATCGCACCGTAAAAAATCTTCTAAAATCTGTCATTTTGTCTTTCGTTTCTGCCGATCGTTGTCTATAAGGTCCTTTTTAATGTAGATTATTTCAGAAGACAGTTGTCTAAGGTAGTGAAGACAATTTGGTTTTTTAATCGCCATGCTAAAGACAGTAGAAAACTATTTACTCGACGGCCACAAAGTATAAAAATGGAATGAAAAAAGGGCTTTTTCACTTTTTGTATGGAAAATGTGAAAAATGATTAACCTACATGTTGAGTTTTAAGGATTTAAGGGTGTCATAAAGGGGGTTGAAATTTTCATTATTTTTGCGATAGGACACACCATTTTCGAGATATAAGCAAAATTAAAGATAAACTTGAATAAATTACTGAATTTCGTAAACATTGCAGTTGACTCTTTCTACTTTGCTGCCGTCGCACTGTCTTCACGAAACGTATTTTTTGTCTATTCTTCCGTCGACAAGACAGTGCTTGTGCTAAGCCTGCTAATCGCATTGTTCATCTAACTGCCTCAAAGTCCGTTACTGAGTTCGGAAACTTTGCAACAGATTTTGATGCCGTTTCACCATCATTTAGAGAATTTATTCCGAAAGTTCTATGTGTATAATATACACGGTGGCAGACGACATCGACGTACAACGTGTTACCATGGATTCAATCCTTGATTCTGAACCCGCATGCGTTGAAAATTTACGCAGCTTATTTAAAAAAAAATGCTCTGCCTTACATTTGACCGCGTAGGTATTGCACTTTTCAATGAAACAGCTGTTTTTTTTTTGATAACTGACGAAAATTTTATCCCCTGGGAGGTTTAGAATAATGTGCTGAATTCATGTTGTCATTTTGCGCATCGACGTCCCTGCTACCCTTTTTATTTTTTCGGTGTGTAATCGTCAAATGACCTCTCCCGCTCTGGGCGGAGCGAAAGGGCGTGTCAGACTCTTACTGACTAAAACCCACCCGTGTTCCTTCAGTTGCCTGTGCGCCAGGGCCACGGTAACTCTTTCGAACAATCCACGACCCCGGCAGGCATTCGGAATTGAAATAATATTTCTATTTGATAGCCTTGAGAAACAATTTAGGCTGTTGGCAACCCTATTTACGACATAGGATAGTTTTTATCCCGGTAGTATGATCTCGTGAGATAAATTTCGGCCTCCACGCGGCGCAGCCGCAGGCAAAAGCTAGTTTTGTGTGACAATCACCATACATACAAAACCATAACAGTATATTGTTTAAGTAGTGGTAAGGGTTCATTGTTATGAAAAAGAGCGCCTCTCGCCATCAAACGTAAAAGTTTGGCGAGTTTAGAATTTAAGTAACAAAATAAAAAAAACACAAAAATAAATGTTGATGGCAATTGATCACGTGTCTTGTAAAGATCAAAAAACTCTAAGGGGCCACTGAGGTTTGAGTCCTACTATAAAATTCAGAAATCGCATAAAGACTTCCCATACATTTCGTAGGAAATGAGAATGAGACTGAGATGAGAGAGAACACAATATACCAGTGTATGACAACAGTCGAATTATTCCATTACTTCACTGGGCTGAATAGGGAACGAATTCTGACAGATTAAAACCTTGTTTTCCTAGGTCTTTGAAACACTACCTCCGCCTCCCCCAAATGCAGCGCGACGTTACGACTACTTAGTATTTATTTACGAATATACTAAAATAACAGCCACATGTTTATAAAACTTCCCTGTATACTACGTTTGTAGTTTTGGTCTCAGCAGCCAAAACATACAGAGAGTCAGGACTGGTGACGCGGGAGCAAGCGACGTACAGTTGTCCGTATGAGAAGCAGCTCGTCCTGAGGTATTTAAAAGAGTGTCCTTGGAGTTTCTTGCCCGTTCTTCTCCATAAAGGTCTACGTTATGGAATGGGCAACTAGCTTCAACTTTCTGAGTACCTGAACGACTCTTTGACAATTGTGCAAAAGTGCCTGAAAATGGTTTAATTGAAATAAATGCTTTGACAGTGCTGATGGCGACCGCAGACCGCAACCGCTTCCGTAGATGGCGAAGTTGCCGCCCGCTGCAATTTTACCATATAAAGCGACATATAGGCTTTACCTACAATGAAAACTCATCATATACAGGAAATGTATAGCTTGATACGTCGTCTTGTCTACAAAAGCGTTTTTATGAGAGTTGTAGCAACCAGTAGTGTCGCTGCGGTCTGTCGTTGCTATTCAGCGGCTTTGCAGCTACGGTCAGCGGTCGCCTTCGGAATTGTACCTTTACTGCACCTAGTATGTATTTTTGCTTATGCGGTGTTGACCTTAGAGACGAAATTTTAAAAAAAAACCTGGTTGCGAAGAAAATTCTTAAAACGCGGTGGTGGCTACTACTTCCCCTTTTGAATAGGATAGTGCTGGATGAAAAGGATCTGGTTTTCCTAAAGAGTTTTTTTTTTTGTTAGTCTTTACCTACTGTCGCACTGCTGGCCAAGAATGATTACTTTAATTAAATCAAAACTAATATTATCAAGTGGTAAATTTGGTTGTTTGTAAGTGGTAGTCTCTGGAAGTACAGCTGATCTATTCTATAAAATTCTCACCGTGAAAACTTAAGTCAAAGTCAAATCTATTATTTCAAATACGCACTTAAAAGGCACTTTTGAACTTCAAAATTTACAAGAAAATAAATTTGATTCTAGTTGCTCCTTCCAAAAGGTAGTTTCGTATGGAGAAGAATGGACAAGAAACTCCACCGTTACTCTTTTAAAATGTTTTACAATATTGTGTATACATTAATTATATGTGAAGGCGATGCACTAAGAATACAATTACTATACCACAATAGGTAAAATAATTAAATATAAAGCAATGACAGGTAATTAATTATGTGATAGATATGGTGCTCACATGAAGTTAACTTGAAGTGAAGTGTCATGCTAACTGATGCCAGGGATGGACACTGCTGACAGCTCACTCTAAGCTCACTTCACTTAATATGTTTTCACGGTTAGATTTTTCGGAATAGACAACCATTATTTCACTTATGGAAAGCCGTTGCCGAGTGCTTTATGATAATTGTCATGAAAACTCCTACTTATATATATTGAATTTTTGTTTCAGAAATGAATTTCATATTAGTTTTGTTACTATGGTTGCTGGATTACTCGTCAGCTCAAGATGCCAACTGCTATTTTTATGAAAGTGTAAGTATTTTTATTATTATTTATCCTTTATTAAAATGTTAAAACTTCAGCAAAACAAGATATGCGCTTATTATTCTGTGATGAAATTCAAATTCAGTTAAAAGATTGTTAAACTCTTGTCAAGTGATTTGATTGGATGTTCCTATTTCAGTGAGCCAATCACAGCAGTTAAGAGGGCGCACACGGGTCCACTAGCGCCACTCCTTTTAAATAATATTATCTCGTGACTGAAAAGGAATTTAAATAATGGCTCAATAAGCACCCTCGGTAAGTGTGTCTAGAATTCTCTTATACATTTTATAAACTGTCATATTGAGACACGAAGCAACAAAATAGGATCTGTAGATCGTAAAAATCGATCTAAAGAAAAACGGACACATTCCTCTGGGAATGTGGCCGCTTTTCTTTAGATCGAATTTTGTTGCTTCGTGTCTCAAATATGAAAGTTTATTAAAAGGTATTAGAAAATTCTAGACACACTTACCAGGGGTGCTTATTGAGCCATTATTCAAAATTCTTTCTCAGGCACGAGATAATATTATTTAAAAGGAGTGGCGCTAGTGGACCCGTGTGCGCCCTATTAATGTGAGTTTGACAATGCGTGGTCTTGCCAACCTATAGATCGATTTCTTTTAATTTTATTGTATAAACTAGCTGCTACCCGCCACTTCGTTCAAGTGACACTAGTACCATTAATTTTCTTTCTTTTTATAAAATATAAGTGGCATTATTTACTCCTTATAACGCCAGCTATCCGCCAGTGAAAATCTCGTCAAAATCGGTACAGCCGTTTCGGAGATTAGCCGGACCAAATATACAGAAAATCAAAAAAAAATGGTAGTTTTTTTGTTATACCGTACCGTACCGTTTTGTTGAGTACCGTTTATACTTTCATATGCATTTAGTAAAAAGCTGTTATTTTGACATCATACACTTCAATTTTATTTATTTGTATTTAAGTATAGATTTCCTGAGTAGGTACATAAACAACAAACAGAGAGGTGTCGAGGGACACCCGGTTGGATCAAAGTTCCTTTCACTGTATCACAATAAAATTAACAACGTTTGAATTTGAACGTTTGAATTTTAAATGAAAATACAAAATATCAAGGCACAATTAAATAAATTTATAACGTTTGAGAGTAACTGAATAGAATAAACTTACTTACATAAGTGTCGTGACGGTCAAAATTTTGCACATTTTTCGGCGAAGTCTAGGCCTATGTCGAAACAGTTTGCCGGAACAGGTCTAGGGTGAGGAGCCAGACTACGAGGAATACAGAAACCCGCAGGGCAACATGTGGCGAGCTGTTGGGCTGTGGCGACACCATGGACCTTATCTCCCGGGAGTAGTCTTGTTCCTCACCTCTAGCTTGTCTTTATTGGCCGGCTTGAGTGGAGTTTCGCAAGAGCAAAGGGCTCAGAGGAAGGAAGTATTCCAGTAAGTGCTGGAAGGGGTCTTGACTATCTTCCGGACTCTGGGTTTGTTCTGATAGCCGTGGAATACCTCTCCACTTATCAAGCACCTCAGGACATGTTACCTCTTTGTCGCTACGTCACTATGTGCTAGCGACAGTTTCCAGGGGCCCTTTATTGAGTGTGCAAGTTACCCCTTGCCATGGAATTACCATTGCCATTTTTGCCATTTTATCTATATATTTTTAACCGACTTCACAAAAAGGAGGAGGTTCTCAATTCGTCTATGTTTTTTTTATTTTTTTATGTGTGTTAGCTCATAACTTTTTTCTGGGTGAACCAATTTGGATGATTCTTTTTTTATTTGATAGGTAATGCTTTACATGTGGTTCCATTTAAATTTGATCAAGGTCTGACCAGTCGTTTTTGAGTTATGTGCATATGTTTTCCACTTAGTTTATATGGATAATGTGTTAATAATTTCCTGTCACTGTTATTTACACACCAAGTAGTGGTATACGAATTTGTGTGGGGTAGGTACCGCAACTAAAAAGTGAAAAATAAAAACTTTTTTACAAAAAAGCAACCGACTTCCAAAAAAAACACTAAAAGACGTGAAAAATAACTTTAATTTCGGAAGTCGGTGGCCAAAAACGAAAATACAAAACCAGGCACCGACTTCCGAAATTAACGTTATTTTTCACGTCTTTTAGTGTTTTTTTTGGAAGTCGGTTGTTTTTTTTTTAAAGTTTTGTATAAAACATTGGTCAGACAGGGGCCATATTCTTCCCATACTCTTAGATAAACAGTTCACTGTAGCCACCCAAACCCATAATCCAATATATTTGTTTCCATATCCTGCAATAGTCCTACACCAACCGGGGGTTGTCCTTGGATGCACTTGCATAGTGCGTATAGGGATAATCGTCGGTTGATGGAAAGCGTCTAACGTGTTCTGCGAGTTTGGCATTGGCCCCTCGTAAGGCCAAAGATCCAGGACCCCATGGTCCCGAGATATGTTAACATAAAAATAAAATTATAATAATATCTAGTACGCACGGCGACATATCAAGCTACAAATTCCAGTATAAGCTGAGTTCTCATTGTACGTAAATCCTATACAGTGCGAGGTCATTTAAAACTGGAAATTTATAGCTTGATATGTAGTCGTGTGTACCATGTTTCTGGCAAATAAAGGTAAGGTAGATACCTTCTTCGACTGGCCTTTCCGAAACTGGTTAATCAGTCTTGATTTCAATCAAATTATAATAAGGTTATGTCGGTATTAATTGAAGTTTATTTCTCAGCTCCCGGTGGGTAGTACCCGCTACATATACAGCCCCAACTACCCTTACAACTACACTCCAGGCCAGACGTGCCTCTGGATCGTAGACTGTCCAGCTGGGTACAATTGTCGCCTCAACTGTTCGGAGATTAGAATACCAAAGGTGAGATCTTAATGTTATTATTATAGGAGAGAGCGAGAGAGTGTATTGGGTCTTTTTTCCATGGATAATAATTAAAAGTAACCCTGCTTAGAAACGGTATATACTGCATAGAAACTGTAGTCAAAAGGTTACGTTCTGCCTCCCTAGATGGCGTTGTTAGTTGAGCGCCGATTCCTGAATCGCGCTATGGTTTCATTACCGGCGACACATGACTTCCTTGCGTTGAAGATTTGAATTACGACAGACAGACGGATACCCAAATCTCACGTACGAAGGTTCCGTAGTAGGGTAGGTTTTACCTACATTATTTTTGAATGCGGTCGTTATTGCGAAATAACTACCTAAACTACCTGTGTAAAAACATTAAAAACGTATACTGTACCTACAAGCTGTCATAGCTAAGAAATCTCTTGGTCTTGATTGATTGATCAGTGAATCTTATTTGGAGTTGATATCGATTATTTTAACACCTACTTGTTTACGCATGGCGCGGCTTTTACGTTAAACAATTATACTCGAAAGGTTTAGGTAGTTAAATAA
Source organism: Griposia aprilina (assembly GCA_916610205.1). Taxonomy (NCBI): domain Eukaryota; kingdom Metazoa; phylum Arthropoda; class Insecta; order Lepidoptera; family Noctuidae; genus Griposia; species Griposia aprilina. The sequence continues at coordinate 16,441,691 of OU744304.1, read as the reverse complement.
AGGTAAACAAATCGTAAAAAGGGTTTTATATAGTGACACTTTCTTGTTTAAAAATACGTTACAACAAAATTAAAGTTATTTGCGATTTATACGATAGTTTCCTCTTTTATTATTGTATGTTAAACTTTATCATTTTTTCGTTAACTACTCTTCGTAGATGTAATTGCTTGAGCACAATTTTTTATTGTAATTTATAAAATAGAATAATATTTTGTAATCTGTCTATTGTAAAGAGCCCAAAAAGACAGGTTCCGTAAACCTTTTAGAAAATACAACGAATTAGATAACATTGCTAAACTGAAGAGTACACATAAGACGTAGTATGGCAACTGAAGTAGCAGATATTATGTTTAGTCGGTTAACAAGATGCCTTTTATGTTATGGATGAATATGAAAAAAATGTTAAATGGTGTCACAGTATTGCGGCTGCCACCATACCACTGTGAGCGCAATTCAATTGAGTTAATATGGGCTCAAGCTAAAGGGTTTGTAGCCGAAAAAAATAAAACTTTTAAAATGTCTGACCTATAAAATGGTTTAGCTAATGTGACTGCTGAGAATTGAAAAAGTTGCGAGGGTCATGTAATAAAAGAAGAACAGAAAATGTTTAAATTAGACAAAATAATTGATGATACCACTGAAAGTTTTATTATTAATGTGACAGATAGTTCCTCAAATTCAGATTCAGAATAGAGTCTATTATATAAAAAACAAAATAATATGATTTTAACATTTGAAACAACAGGTTTAACATCTATGAGTCACGTGGTTTTTTTTGTTTACCTTTATTTAACTACCCAAATCTTTCGAGTATAGATCATACTACAAATAAAACAATAAATTTACTTTAAAACAGTAAAATATCTACTTCCGTGGGACAGATAATTGACCGTGCGACGCGTTTTTATCAACAACATTTAAACCGATTTGGCAATATTTGTTTTAAAATGTTCGTAATAGTACGAATTAGGAGTTAACGGAAAGTAAAATTGGATTTTTTGACACGACAATGGATGTTGCGTCAGCTAGTTACACACAGGTCCGTTTTTAACCTATTGGAGGCCCTAGGCACCTTAGGATTCTGGGGCCCTATGGAGAATCTAGGATGCAAGACCGAGCTAATTGAGCTCGAAATTTGTAGCACCCTGCCTCTGATAGCCCCTAGCTCCGACGCTGGCATGAAATAGGGGGGCCCATGAATCGCGGGGGCCTGGTCACTTGTCCAGAGTGGCCAATGAAAAGAAGGCCCTGGTTACAGATAAAAAAATTAAAACTTTACACATTGTAATACAATGGGCGGTCTTATCGCTAAAAGCAATCTTTTAAAGACAACTTTTGGAGGGATTAAAAGGAGAAGGAGAGACAATACTGCAGTTAGTTTGTTTCATGAACATAATTTAAGGCGACAATAAGTGCCAGCGACCTTGAGCGAGTGGGAGGAGCATGCGAAACTTTTAAGCGAATAAAGTTGCACAGAGCGTTAGCGTCTACTCGGACATTGGTCAGCGATGCACTGCCGCCCGTCGCCCGCAAGAGCCCCCGCTTCAACGCGCATCAAGTTTATTCGCAAAAACAACCCACCTTGATTTATCAAACACAATACAAATAAAAGCCGTATACAAAAATTTGGGTAGTTAAATTGTCTTTTAGATGGTGCAGATTTCATGAAAATAGGCCCGATAGTTTTTGCGTCATTATTGTTTTTGTGTTCGCGTCAGACATTACTTTACAAATTAATTACACTATGTTATAAAAATATAATTTCAAATATTCACATATCAAATTACGAAGAAAATAGTCTAGTTTATCGTATATTTTCTTCAAACAAATAAAACTATTCTTTTAGACGTGATGCTCAATTTGAAATCATTAAAAGTCGTATATCTGCGCCTTAAGAGAATAGTGCGCATGCCGCGTTAAAAATTTGCAACATAGTTGGGAAAGGGCTTGGTAGCTGATAATGGTGCTAGTGAGGCTGGTCGCCCAGGGTTCGCAGTTACGCCTGTATTTCAGAGTGTTCGTGAAGACTACTTTAATGCACCTTTTGTACCATGAAGGCACACGTAAAATTTGTACGGTAGAAGGCACTTCAGTGGAAATAAACCAGTATAACCTGCGGGGTGCGTAACACACTGGCAGTAGGAATGGCTTTCATTTTGACAATTCAACAACATTAATTGCGTTTTTTACGTTGGTGAGCAGACAAATTTTATTTGATTAGTAATATCCTTCAAAATGATTCAAATTGTGATTGATAGTGTGTTATACAATTAGGGTGCAGGTCTTTTATTTTATTGGAACTCCGTACTACCTAGACCAAGGTCAAGGTCAAGGTCAAAGTGTTACTACTGACGTACGGCCAATTGTACCTTGTAGCTAACCGACTAAAGCTTCTGATGTAAGCCTACGGTAAGGTAAATCGAAGAGATCTACTTGTGCAGGTGTGTCTGTGCAGGTCGACCTCTTTTTGAAGCGTGTATGAAACGTTGTGGTATGCCATAGAGGTATTCAGTTCGCTTCGCTATTTATCGTATGGTGTCACTCGGAAGAATTCAAATGAATTGATGAATTAATTTTCGATTTTGCGCCGGTCTTGCGCCTTACTCACAGACCCTAGCACGTTTTTTTTTTTTTTATCGAAAATACAACTATCCTAGCATTAATGTTCCTAGATTTCCTAGGTTTAAATGCGATAAACCTAGTTAGTTAGAACCTAGGTCGGGGAAAAAGTTTTTTCGTATTTTATCTTCGATCACTACACTACACACACAGCACTAGATACAGGATCAGGAACAATAACAAGTCGCTGAAGTGGCCACGTTTAAGTACACAAACATAAACATTTACATGTCATACTACGAAATATAGACAAAAGTTTTATAATATTAACAACATCAGTTCATTATAAACCTTAATGCTCAAACATAAAGTTTAATTACGATTGCAAAATATTTATATGTAAGTCCTTCTGTCATCGGAGAAATGTAAAAGCAATAAATAAAAAGTCATTTTTATAGTTAGTACAAAAATATGTATTCTAAATTGAAACTTAAAACCTAAGCAGTAAGGCTAAAAACATTTTGTTGACAATTTCATGCTTACTCTATTTTGGAACTAGACGTAGTTCTTGGTATGACATTTCAATGCTCAGAACACAGTAAGTATTGAAAGTCGTAGAGTTGCAGAAATATATTTTTTAGGCGAAGGTTCGTTTTGTATGGTACACATACATACACATACATAACATCACGCCTGTATTCCCCGAAGGACATTTACTGAATTTTGACATGAATATTTACTGTAAAAAGTATTATATTATTTTCATTATTGAGAATATGAGGACTATGTGGGTCATTGTTTCAGTTATATTCTTGATCTGGCAGTTTAAGTAGTTTATGCGGCCTACCCAAATGTCCTTTCTTTGGTATTGTTCGTCGAATCGTTGAGCTCCTTAAGTTCTGAGTTGAGCTGCACGGTTACTGACAAATGCGTGCACTGACTGGACAGGTCCACTTAATCTGTGTGGTTCTTTCCTCAAAAGACCATTTCAGACACCAATCTACATGGTTCTCAAACATTATGTCCGATTTTTATATACACATTGACATGAGTATTTACTTGTAAAGTATTATGTTATTTTAATTATTGTGAATGTGAGGATTATGTGGGTCATTGCTTTTTTTTCGCAGTTAATTTTGATCATGATCTGGCAGATTGAGTAATTTATGTGGCCTACCCAAATGTCCTTTCTTTGGTATTGTTCGTCGAATCGTTGAGCTCCTTAAGTCCTGACTTCCTGAGTTGAGCTGCACGATTACTGACAAATGCGTGCACTGACTGGACAGGTCCACTCAATCTGTGTGGTTCTTTCCTCAAAAGACCATTTCAGATACCAATCTACATGGTCCTCACATGATCTGACCAAGATTATGTCTGGACTTTAAAAGCGACTGTGACCTCTGAGTTTGTTTCGGCCTTTCTTCTCAGAGTACTCATATAGGAAACGCCGACCTCATCTAGTTTAAAAATATGATTGACGTGTAAAAGTGTTTGTACAAACCTACTTACAGAAATAAAATCATTTATCATTTATCATTATCATTTAAGGGTTAGGCAGAGGTGTGGTGTGGTTTTGTATGGTAGCAAATATTTTTGACCAATTTAAAAACATAGTAGGACTAAATTAGTACAATTGATATTTTTTGTAAGACATTGCTATTAATTGTCTGCAGGATGGCGCATTGTAATCAACCCGTATAAAAAATGGTGCGTTTACTCATATACGCGATTTAGAAGTTATAATAAATATTTTTATTGAATCAAATTATTTTTTCATCAAAATTAAACTGCAAATAAGAATGGTAGGTAAACAACCATGCCTGAAGGTGCGTGCGAGGTGGATGCTTTAAATAATGTATCTGGACAATCGTAATCGGTCTCTTTAAGGGGGAAGTGCTAAGGCAGCCCGCGAAAATCAATTTTTCTTGCGTTTTTTTGCAACTTGCAGGTTAGTGTAAGGGTATCTTGATCAAAATATGATTCGCGACAATAACAAATGTATATTTACATAATTATAATCATAAGAATCATCAATACTTCTCTCTAATTAAGATTTACTCCGGATTGGTCTGATTTCGAACCAATCCGGAGGAAATCTAACTTAGAGAGATGAAAAATAACATATTTATGAAATAATAATACTACTCCATGCATTCCCTGTTCCAGAACAGTCAATGTTTGTTACAATAGTTGGCGCTTTCTCCCAAACTTTGATCAAACAATCATAATATTTGGTGAATGATTTATATTTACTATTTCATTATTTTTATTTTATGAAAAACACATACATAATTATATAAACTTACCGATAAAAAGATATTCCTTCCAAAATCTTGGTGTTATGGTGGTTATTTATATAACTTTTGAACGCGCGCTGTGGCATTTTGACGTCTTAATGTTGGCTATGTTTGGACAATACTAATTTGAAATAAGAGCACATAAGTCATTGTGCTCTTATTTTTCGGGCCGTTTTTGAAGCGCTTATCCGGAATCTAGTGCTATTATTGATCGAAGTATTTTATACGTATAAAGTTGAAGTAAAATCTCTTTGGCTGTACTGTTTGTATCTATGGCTGGTTTTGATACCATTAAATAGATGACATTTTAAAAAAGAAATATAAAAACTAAACACGATTTCCCGCCATTTTTCAACTGTTATTCTATCGGCCAAAATGAGTGAATCTAACCACGGAACAGAAAAAACTGTTTTTTCTGTTCTGTGAATAGTCCAGTGCAATTACGGAAATTAATGGGAAAAAAAAACATAAAATTATGTAGTTTGGGGATTATGAAGGATAGATAGATAATAGATAAATAATATTAACTCACGCATCATGCTTACAAATATTAATGCCTAATCTTGTTGTCCTTGCTATTTATCGATCCCCCTCAAATAATAATGCTGACAGTTTTATAGACTCGCTAAATAATCACCTAATCTCACTTAAGTCATATAAAAATATTGTTATTACAGGCGATATAAACATTAACATAATATATAAATCTACTGAACAAACGAATGAGCGCACAAACAGATTAAACTATCTAAATATGCTTGCAATGCATGGCTTGTTACCGGGACATTCCTTACCTACCAGAGGCGACAACTGTTTGGACCACTTTATCTTGAAAATAGACAAGAATAAAAACACTGCTTCTGTTGCTGTTTTGAATACCACGATCACGGATCACTACATGATTTTCCTAAAATTATCAAACATAGTAAATTCTTACAAATGCTCGAAAACTAAAAAGAATGTGGACTTTGATAAAACAATAACAGCCTTAAAACTAAGTAATATTTCTGAACTTAATTTAATAAATGATCCAGTCACGTTATCTGTACAATTAATATACAAACTCCAAAATTGCCTTCAGCAAAACACTATTACTACTTTAGTTCCGAGAAATAATCGCATTATTAAACCATGGATAACTTTAGGAATTCTGCGCTGTATTCGAAACAGAAATAATATGCAAAGAAAGCTACGATCCGATCCACAAAACAATATTTTACAAATTACTTACAGAAGATATCGCAATTATTGCAATAGTTTAGTTAAAAAACTTAGAAGAAAATATGATAGGGAACAACTATTAAAGGCAAAAAAGAATACGAAACAGTTATGGAACACAATTAACAATATAACTCATCGTAAACCTAAAAAAAAACTTAATTCAGAACTATTAGAAATAAAGACCACCCCTCATGCTTCAATAGACCACATAAACGATTATTTTTCTAACATTGGGAAAATCCTGGCAGAAGACATTACCTCCGTTAACCGATCACAATTTCAACACGATTCTGATCATATCCTCTCACAGACTTCCTCGTTCGTGCTTCGCGAAACGGATGCTAGAGAAGTCTATAACGTGCTATTGGGCCTTAAATCTGAAAGCGCTCCAGGCTGGGATAAAATTACAACATTTTTTTTTTAAATACTGCCCATGAATTAGTCGTACCCATAATTTCACATCTTGCTAATTTGTTTTAGCCAAGGGAAATTTCCACCAGCTTTGAAGCAAGCCATAATTACTCCTGTGCACAAGGGTGGAGACAAAGACGACATTAACAACTACAGACCTATCTCTGTATTGCCTGTAATATCTAAAATCATTGAAAAGCTAATTAACGCAAGACTAACCAGCTACACTAATAAATATAACATTATTTCACAAGCTCAATATGGTTTTAGACAAAAATTATCTACGGAAGACGCAGTTACAACATTAACCACTCATATTGTTAACTTAGTAGATTCAGGAAAAAGATGTCTAACTGTATTTCTTGATTTGAAAAAAGCGTTCGATACCGTTTCTGTCCCCATTCTTGTGCATAGTCTGGAAGGTATAGGCGTAAGAGGAGGCCCGTTAGCATTATTAATAGATTATCTACGGGATCGTAGGCAAAAGGTTAAGGTAGGAGAGTATATTAGTATGGCGTCTTATGTGACCTACGGTGTTCCACAGGGTAGCGTACTGGGCCCCACTCTATTCTTTATTTATATAAACCATCTCTGCAAAATGATGCTAGATAATGGTCGCGTTTTCTCATATGCAGATGACACTGCTATTACTTTCTCTGGTGATACATGGGAATCCGTATATCAATATGCTGAAAAGGGTCTTTCCAAAATTGCTGACTGGTTGAACTCACATCTTCTTACACTAAATATTTCTAAAACAAAATATATTGCTTTTACAATCTACAACAACACTCAACCAGGACCTAACGTAACTCTCAAAATCCACACTTGTCATAATATATCTAGCACAAACTGTTCTTGTAAAAATATTGAAAAAGTTACTCATATAAAATACCTAGGTATAATCGTTGATCAACGATTATCTTGGCATACTCATACAGATATGGTCATGGCCCGTATGAGAAAACTTATCTGGATATTTAAGAACCTAAGACATGTAACAACAAAAAAAAAAATTAACTGAAATCTATGTCTCTCTGGCTCAATCAATTCTGACCTACTGCATACCCGTGTGGGGCGGTGCGATAAAAACGAAGTTTCTTGAACTAGAGCGAGCACAGAGATCTCTTATCAAGGTCATGTATACCAAACCATACAGATTCCCAACCAATGAGTTATACTCCTTTAGCGGTATTCTCACAGTCAGAAAATTATACATACTACATGCCGTCTTAAAATTACACAAAATCCTGCCCTATGACCCTCACCATCAGGAAAGAAGGCGAAAATACAGTGTAGCACCAGTCAAATTCGTTAAAACTGCATATGCCAAAAGACAATTCAACACAAATTCCGCTGCCCTATATAATAAAATAAATAAAAGAATTAACATCTATCATATGACTACTAAAGACTGCAGAAAGGCAATTATTCAATGGCTAAAAATGAAGTCTTATGATGATATTGAATTATTGTTGCAAGCATCATCAATATGAATTGAAAAATACACACACACACTCACACACACACACACACACACACACACACACACACACACACACACACACACACGCACACACTACACACAAACACATATCCTCACACACTCACACTTACACACACACACACACACACACACACACACAAAATTTTAGGATATATCTCTAAGTTTATTTTTCTTTTCTTTTATTTAGTTATAGTTCAAGCCCTGTCTTGTTTAGTTTTAGTTTTTACTTGTAATTTTTTGTACTTTTACCATTCCATAATTTCTATCATGGAGAGCGGGATCTCCTAGCACAGGTATATCTTTTACTTAAAAGGAGATCCCTATGTAAGATTTACTGTAAAAGTTGTACAAGTTTCTGCAATAAACCTTTATTATTTATTTATTAATTTATTTATTTAGATAGGGGGGTGTATTCTGAGCATATATTCCAATTTGAGGGATTCTGGCGAGGTCAGCTCAAGGTCATTTCGATGAAAGCGCGTTTAATTCGATATCTCGAGAACGGTTAGTGTTAGGCAAGAAATTGTAGAGACCTTTTCTCTTTTAAATTAAATTTACTAACTTTTTTATCTGAAACTTTTTTTTTTCATCAATATTTTTCAATTTATTGCTTCCGAAAGGAAAAAAAAACTTTTTTTCCCTCCCTTTTTCTGTTTTTCGCCAGTTTCTCCCCAACCGTTCAATTTTATTAAATTTTACCGATTATCAAAGTGTAGATCTTTTAATTATGAACAACTTTCTTCTAAAACTTTTTTCTGTAATGCCAATACCTTCAGAGTTATATATTACTTTACCGAGCGAAATCCGCGCCACTGTCGCAATATCAGCGACATCAGTGGGTATTTAGTAGTTGAAAGAAATATTAAAGTATTCCATGATCATTTATTAGCCAACTTACCTACACTCGAGAGCAATGAATCCGGGTCACTTAAAGAATGTTAAAAATCTCGGAAACTAAAAATGATAGGTTAATGCAATAAATTGTATTTAATAGACAATGTAATACTCCTTAAATGAAAGTTAAAAAAATATGAGTCACCATACATTTTATTAACACAAAATTACATAAAGAAAAAAACTGCTGATCTCTCCTTAAAACAAAAATAGGAAACATGAAATTTTTGAACTTTATTACGATTTTCTTGAATTTTAATACTTCGTATTGCCTCCTCGTGCTTCTATTACTGCGTTTACGCGGTTTGGCATGCTGTACACCAAGTTCCTTATACGATTTTGGGGAATATTCTCCCATTCCTCTGTGAGAGCAATTTTGAGCTCACGAAGCGTGATTGGGGGAGGGTTTCGTTGTTTTACGCATCTGCCTAGCTCGTCCCAAGCATGCTCGATCGGGTTGATATCCGGGCTGCGCGCTGGCCACTCCATACGAGTAATGTTCATCTCTTGAAGGTAGTCATTCACAATCCTACCTGTATGAGGTCGGGCATTGTCATGCATAAATATAGCATCCTCACCTAAATTGACCATAAATGGACCAACGTGATCATTGAGGATTTCTTCCACATATCTTACGCTAGTTAAAGAGCCGTTTTCTATGATCACCAGCTCTGTGCGACTTTCAGAAGAAATTCCGGCCCACACAAGTACAGACCCACCACCGTAGGCTACTTTTTCTTCGATGCATGCTTGCTTGAATCTTTCCCCTGGTCTTCGATACACTCTGTGTCTTCCATCGTGCTTGTAGAGCATAAATTTTGATTCGTCGGAGAACATAACTTTTGACCAATCTTCAATACTCCAATTTACGTGGCTCTGGGCATATCTTAGTCTTGAAATACGATGCCCACGCTCCAGTTTAGGGCCGTTTGCAGGTCTAAGGGGTTTTAAGTTAGATTCAGCAAGCCGACGTCTTACTGTCCATGCACTTGGGTTACTTCCTCCGAGGCGTCGAAACTGATTTGTGAGTTCAGTTCCTGTGAGAAAGCGATTTCGAAGCATGGTGTTCACCAAGTATCGGTCTTCTCGTGCTGTGGTACACCTGGTTCTGCCCGTTCCTGGTCTGCGTAGGTTAGAACCAGTTTCTTCGTAACGTCGGAGAACTCTTTGTACTGTTGACAGCGACACACCGACAGTCCTGGCTGTATCGCGCTGACTCCGGCCGGTTTCCAGCATTGTAAGTATTCTGGTGCATTCTTCAGGCGTAAGCGACATAATTTCAGCTTGAATAATGAATATAGAGCACTATCAACATGGTTTATGTACCCACATAAATGACAGATTACAAACAAAAGCAAAACCAAATGCTGTAATTTCGTAGTTCCATCTTCGAAAGTGGCCCTTTTTCAAATTTGATTTTTTTATGATATAACTTTACAATAACTAAGAAGTTTTAACACCTTCATTTAAGGAGTATTACATTGTCTATTAAATACAATTTATTGCATTAACCTAGCATTTTTAGTTTCCGAGATTTTTAGGATTCTTTAAGTGACCCGGATTCATTGCTCTCGAGTGTATATGAAAAGGTGAATCGATTAAACTATTAAAAAATTGTACTTTATTTAAATATTAAATATAGTAATCATTCAAATATTATTTAAATATTGTACTTCTTCAATTTGGGTATTTTTTATTCCATTCGATGGGATAATAATGTGAATAAGGATTAGAAAAAGAAGTAAATGAATAATTAAAACTGTTTCACACATTTATTGATAAAAAAATAGGTCATAAAATTCGTAAAATTAAGCACCCGAGGTCGATGGAAGTGATTCATTAATATTAAAGGCCCTGTCGGTATCGGGGCATACGTCGTCCTCGTCCATTGCGTCAAAAATATCATCGTTGATAACATTGGCGGTATTAAAACAATAGTTCTCTTGGAAATTAGTGCAAATTACTGAGCAAAACAGGCCGGCCTTTCTACATCCGCACGCTTTGCCGCAGTTGATTTTGCATTTGCGCGCAATCGATCTGAGCAAATCTTCCGGAGCTGGTTTCTGTGACATCAGTATCGGCTCCAATCCACGGGGGGTGCGACGCTAGCCCCACTCCTCGGGGGGTGCGACGCCAGCCCCACTCCTCGGGTTCCAGATAATTTTCGAGCCAGTATTGTACTTGGTAGTAACACCTCAACGAGTGGAAAAAGAACGCTTATGCTCACTTTCACTTCCCTTCACCCCGACCCTTCTTAGGCTAAAAAAATAGATTTCATAGGACAACGGTTACCCCAGGTATACGAGAGTCGAGGAACAGATGTCCCTTACGCGCACTAATGCACGCACAGTGTGTCCGTGAATACACGTTGCGACAATGGCGCGGATTTCGCTCGGTAAAGTATTAGATAACTCTGAAGGTATTGGCATTACAGAAAAAAGTTTAAGAAAAAAGTTGTTCATAATTAAAAGATCTACACTTTGATAATCGGTAAAATTTTATAAAATTGAACGGTTGGGGAGAAAATGGTGAAAAATAAAAACGGAGGTAAAAAAGTAAAAAAATTGCCTTTTGGAAGCAATAAATTGAAAAATATCGATGGAAAAAAAAAGTTTCAGATAAAAAAGTTAGTAAATTTAATTTAAAAGAGAAAAGGCCTGTACAAATTTTTGCCTAACACTAACCGTTCTCGAGATATCGAATTAAACGCGTTTTCATCGAAATGACCTTGAGCTGACCTCGCCAGAATCCCTCAAATTTGAATATATGCTCAGAATACACCCCCCTATCGATCCTTCATAATCCCCAAACTACATAATTTTATGTTTATTTATTTCCGTAATTGCACTGGACTAGAATCTAAAGAAGAAATTGGATACATTTTGAAGTTTTATTACAGAAAAGGGAAAAGTGCGACACAAGCGGGGATAAAAATATGTGACGTTTATGGACTTAACGCAGTGTTAGTAACAAAGTTGGTTCAAACGTTTTCAGTTCGGGTATTTTGATGTCTAAGATGCAGCTTGCTCTAATCGTCCTGTTACGGGTAAAGTCGATGCCATTTTTGAAAAAGTGTAACTGCATATATTCGTAACTAGTTACGACATAGATAAAGAATTAGGGATTGACCACAAAACAGTTTTGACCCTTTTGAAAAAGTTTGAGTAGCCAGTAAAAAGTTTGAGTAGCCAGTAAAAAGCTCGATATTTGGGTGCCACACGAGCCCACTGAAAGAAACCTAATGAATCGTGCATTATTCAGACATGGGCGACGCGACAGCGCGACACAAAGGCGCGCCGACGTCGCACGACGAGCGGTGCCTTTGGCTCGCGCGCGATTCGCGTCGCGTGTCGTGCCTGTTTGTAGGAGCCTTAATGAAACCGTATAACTGTTGAAAAGAATGACCACTGGTTATGAAAAGTGGATCAACCACGACAATAACGTGTGAAAAAGATCACGATTCGGATCTCTACTACCAACAGCTGATGAGATTCAAGCAAGAAATTGAGATAAAACGGCCGGAATTAATCAACAGAAAGGTTGTGGTCCTTCATCATGATAACGCCAGACCACACACATCTTTAGCCACTCAGTAAAAATTGAGAGAGCTTGGTTGGGAAGTGTTAATTCAATGCATTCTCCAAATAGTCCTGACCCTACACCGTCAGATTTCCGCCTGTTTCGGTCTCTTCTGAATTCTTTAGGTAGTGTTAGGTTAACATCAAGAGAATAACAAAACTACTTGTCACAGTTTTTTGATCAGAAGTCCCAAAATTTCTACGGCAATGGGATTATGTCACTACCTATAAAATGGCAACAGTTATCTAAAAAAATGGCACATATATATTATAATCAAACGTAAATAAAGTATGAAAACAAAAGGGCTTGAATATGTATATAAAATACAAAAAAACTTTTTCCCCTTTGGCGGCTTTCTACATAGCCACAAGCAGGGCCTTCTTACCCATTGGTCACTCTGGGCATGTGCCCAAGGCCCCTCGATTCATGGGGCCCCCTATTTCATGCCAGCGTCGGAGCTATGAGCCATCGCAGGGGCTGGGTGCTACAAATTTCGAGCTCACTTCGCTCACTCTTGCATCCTAGATTCTCCTTAGGGCCTCCAATAGGTTAAAAACGGCCCTGACCACATGCGAACTACGCATCATACTGACGTCACGTAAAATCCTGCATCGCGCAAGCAGAGTTTACCGCGCGACAAAGAAACGTCCCACCAGACACAGCACTCGTCTGCTCGGAGGATCCTCGCTTTTCTATGGAGGATGTGTGAAGTGAAGTTTACTCCCTGTTCCTCTTACCTCTATACTCCCATACCTATACATGAATAAAGTCTTAGTACTAAGTAAATATTATGTGTGAACCGAGTATCCACAATTTTAAAATCATATGTACTTACGCTATGTTTACTCTTCATTTTAGGCCCACAGGTCTATTCCAATACGGCCCTTTACCTACACACTCGATGCGCATGCAGTTTCACTTGCACTGTTGCACCCATATGGCCACCATCATAAAAGTCCCGAGTAAAACATGAACACTAAACAGTATGTTTTCAATTTCTAGTCGACATCATGTTCCATGGATCGCCTGCTGGTGTCGAAAACCGGGGATCCGCAGTTGTACGCAGCTGATGCATACTGCGATACGGGATCCCTCTCCGTGACGTCCACTAACCAAAGGATTTCCATTGGTATTTAGAACCGTCATCATCATTTTTTACTAATCCATACTAGATTATTATAAGTGCGTAATAAAGGCCAGAATCTCAAACGAAAATTGTCGTAAAATTAATGTGACAGATGGTCAAGCGCGCGTAAACTGCTGTGATTGGTTGAATGATTCATCAACAGCCAATCACAGCAGATTACACGCGTTTGACAATTTGTCACATTCATTTTGCGATAATTTTCGTTCGAGAAATTGGCCATATCTCTGTCTATTACCCTTTCACGCCTTTACGGCTGAACCGATTTCGATGAAATTTGCCTAACCCAGGTCACAGGATCAGGACATAGGGTTAATTTCCACCTCCACACGGTCAAAGCCGCGGGTGAAAGTTAGTGCTCATAATAATATACATGAGAGGCACACGTCAACGACAGAGGAAACTAAAGACGAAAGAAGACGAAAACTTCAGAACTGTTTAATTTTTGTGAAAACAACAATAAAGTACTTAGTTCGGAATTCAAATTATTATACACGATAAATTTAATAATTTGATGGACATGAAAATTAGCAATCATTTGTATTCGGAAATGCGATGATTCCCGAGGGACATTAAGAAAATAGTTGTACTGTACTAAGTAGTATTTATATATGTATTGCGATTTAATGGCCCCGTTCATCACATACTCGCAAGCGCGGCGGCTGAGCCTGGGGTCCTGGATTCGATTCCCTGGTCGGACAAAGTGTTATTGGGTTTTTCCATTAGGAATTTCTCAGTAACTGGCCGGAGTTTGGCAGTTGGCGGTATGAAACCCCTGTGCCTCGGAAAGCACGTTAAGCCGTTGGCCCTGTATTTGATCTCTCTCCGGTCGTGGCGGATTGCCGTCCCATCGGACTTTGAGAGTGATGGAAGAGTGAGTGCATCTGTGTCTGCACACACACTTGAGCACTATAATATCTCCTGCGTAGATGGCCAGTCTACTCTAAGATTGGCCGCCATGGCCGAAATTCGGTCAGGAGGACTATTATTGCATTAGCACCAATCATATTACAGGTTTAATATCAAGTCCACCCAGTCCTGGAGGCAGGTTCCGGTGTACAGTGACAACACAAGCTATCCTTGTCACTCCTACTGCGTGCAGGTGTGGAGAAAGAAGACTGGTAACTATACTGCGTTCACTATTTATTTTCCAATTATATAAACAAACAATGTGTCGTTAAGTCGTTAGTTAGCAACTTTAATACCTAAATATAAAACCTAGATTGCGCTTCATCTTCAATTATTTTTTGTTTTTATTTACTAGTCCTTCTTAAATTCACTTCATTTATACATTTCTAAATTTGAAATTAGTTTATGTGGGATCAAGGATTTGAAAGACTTTAACAGCAAACAGCATGTAGGGTCATGACGTTGTTCGAATGCAAAATTACGTGAAAAAAAATGCAAGACCATAATTATGGCCGTAAAATATTTTAAGTTCTTGAAAAAATTATCTAGAGCAAGTCCAACACGGAACGAGAAAAATACATCTGAGTCCCGATAGCAAAGACTAGCGTTTACCTACGTGCGTACAAAAACACCTTGTCTGAAACCTCTCAAAGGGTAAAAAAAAACCTTTTTCGGGTAAACTAATGGCAGATTTCTCTGTTCCATTTAACTCTAGAATCGCATAGTAGGAGGTCAAGAAACTGGCGTAAACGAGTACACAATGATGGCCGGCGTGGTAGACGTGAGGATTAGGCAGATCAAATGCGGGGCAGTCATCATCTCGAAGAAGCATGTGGTGACGGCTGCCCATTGTGTGGTCGGCCAATTAGTGGATAACTACGCAATAATCGTCGGCGAACATAATGTTACAACTGGTGGTGAGTTATTATGCTAAGTGAAAATGGTCTGTTCCAAAACTATCCGCTGAAAATATAAACAAATGGATTAGAAAATGTAGGTACTAGTGGATGCCAATTTGTAGTGCCGCTTATAAATGGAGTGCTTTGATTTGATTATTTGAGTACATATCCCGAAATTACAATTTTAAATCACCATAAAGATGTTTCTCATTAAACAACTGAGGTAAATTTTATAACCTCAATTTCCATCGATGATTTTTCACAGATGTGCAGATGAATGTGTTACTAATTTTATTCCCTTTAGTGAGTTATTGCGTAAGAAATTATCTTGAATAGAGTTTGTTTATACTTTCACCAGAAACTTTTGGAGCAGAATATAGGTGGGATCGTTGAGTGCGGCCCACGGTCACGCTACGCACGGATTCGTGGCTGTCAAACAAATGAATCACGCAGTTGAAGAACGTGACAAACCTCTCCGTGCACGTCTTCTACGTAGCTGTGGACAGTTGACTTTACGCTGGAATCGCTTTTGCATATATCATCACAAGCTTCGCGCTATGACACGATACATGCAGATGTGACCAACCAGCAACCACTGTCGGCTATCTCTGCGCATCCTGGGCTAGCAAACCCGGTACCAATCTTCGTTACTGACAAATATTCGTATCACGGCATGAGCCAAATCGTGACGACACAAAAAAAAAAAAAACGGTTTTCCTTTGCTTCAACTTATAAATTGGTTGTGCAGAAACCTTCAAAACATTAAACTATTTTGTATTTCAGATGACACTACAGCTGCGCAGGCGTTTGCCATTTCCAGATTCACTATCCATCCAGCGTATAATAAGTAAGTGAACTTGTACTAAGAGCGAACACAAATAAGCATAATGGTGTATAAGTTGACGCGGCTTTCGAAGGACCAATAAGCGGGGATGTATTTTTTTTTTGTTTTGCGGGGAAATATTGGACGACACACAGAATTGAGCAAAAGGGAATATGAGGTTATGAGTGAGAAAATAGGGATGGATGGTCAATCCATCCCTATTTTCTCACTCTCCTACTTGAGAACCTTCTGGATGAAACACGTTGACTCAAGGACAGCCTTCGCAGACGTCCCACGTGTTCACTGACTTTCTTCCTTTCACGGTGATGCACTATCACTTGGTTCTTAAAGGTCACACTTGTGTCGGCCAACACTTTAAAATAAAGAGTTTTGTGTTTTTTGATATTATAGCTGATTATTAGCGGTGCGGTGCGATTGGCTCAAGTCTCATTGCAAGAGTGTTTTTGCAAATCACTGTGGATTTATGCTGCGATTGGCTATCGCTGCGGCGGAAGGGCTTCTGATTCGGCGCTTGTGATGAGCATCCCTCTCGTTCTGTTTTATGGGAATTAGAAGGGAAGGAAATATAGCTCAAAACTGCGGTCGGCAATGTTATAGTAACTTATTACTAAAGCTTGCGCGAGCACATACCGTTTCCCGGCTTTAGAGTTTCATCTATAAGACAAAGCAACACCGTTTTTACCTTCGCGCCTCAATTAGGTTGATACCATGGTGCATGGGCATGGACTGATGATGCTGTTATAGGCTGTTTGTCCCTTGTGCACTTTCATCTTCATCTTATAGTATTTTTATCTCACCAAGCGACGCGCGCTTTACTTGTGGTAGCCAAGTGTAAAACACGCTGCGTACAGCACATGCGTACACACATACACACTTCCGACTTTGCCATTCGTATAGTGCCAAGAGCTCCTGCGCTTGCACACACATTCACAGCGTGTTTGTACAATTGGTAACCACAAGCAAAGCGCGCGTCGCTTTGTGAGATAAAAAATACTGTACATCAAAGTCATAGTCAAAAGTTTATTTGTAAAACATAGGTGTAAAAGGTGTTGTAAATAAAATTTGGTACATATAGAGATCACTAATATGCTTTGCCGTTGAGGGGGATGCGCCCAGGTAGCCCGCGAAATTCAAATTTTCGTACGTTTTTTGCAATTTACAGGTCAGTTTCAGGTTGTATGTTGATCTAAATATGATTCGCGGGGGTATCAAATATTTATTTATAGAATTATAATCATCAAATTCATCAATATACATTCTCTCTAAATTCATATTACCCTATTGATGACTATTTCATGAAATCTTGACATTTCAAGCCAATTCTGACTTAAGGAGCTGTATTGCTGATTCTATTGATTATAATTCTGAAAAGCCATATTTTTACGGTCGCGAATCATAATTTAATCAACATACAACCTGACAGTGACCTGCAAATTGCAAAAAACGTAAGTATTTTTGAATTTCGCGGGCTACCTGAGCGCATCCCCCTTAACGGCGTACAAATATTAACAGAATAAAATTGCGTTATAATCGACATCTTGCGACGACATCTCTAATAGTGCATCGTCAAAACTACTCACATCAGATTAACACGCATTCGGAATAATTTCGGATCGAACTACATAACATAACATCACGCCTACAATCCCTGAAGTATTAGCAGAAGTGTACCTATAGTACACCCACATTTCACCAGTTATGTTTAAGGCGCAGATACACGACTTTTAATGATTTCAAATTGAACATCACGTCTAAACGAATAGTCTTATTTGTTTGAAAAAAATATATGATAAAGTAGACTATTTTTTTCGTAATTTGATATGTGAATATCTGAAATTATATTTTTATAACATAGTGTAATTAATTTGTAAAGTAATGTCTAACGCGAACACAAAAACGATAATCACGCAAAAACTATCGGGCGTATTTTCATGAAATCTGCACCATCTTAAAGACAATTTAATTACCCAAATTCTTGTATACGACTTTTATTTGTATTGTGTTTGATAAATCAAGGTGGGTTGTTTTTGCGAATAAACTTGACGCGCGTTGAAGCGGGGGCTTTTGCGGGCGACGGGCGGCAGTGCATCGCTGACCAATGGCCGGGTAGACGCTAACGCTCTGTGCAATTTTATTCACTTAAAAGTTTCGCATGCTCCTCTCACTCGCTCCAGGTCGCTGGCACTTATTGTCAACTTAAGTCTCATGTAATAGGGGGCGAGCCTATTGCCATCAACCGGGAACAAATCCAGACTTAGGACTGCTACTGAGAAATTCCTAATGGGAAAACCTATTAACACTTTAGCCGACCTGGGAATAAATCCCAGGACAGCAGCTCAGGAGAGCGCTTGCGACCACTTGACCGGCGAGGCAGGCATCGGATCGAACTCAGTTATTATAATTTTCCATACAGCACCCCAATTGCGTTTATACTATCAATCACAATCAGAATCATTTTTGAAGCCTATTGCCAATCCATTGCTACATAATGTTCGAAAAAAAAATCTACTCAACAACGTAAATAACGCAATGTTGTAAATATTCTGTTCGCCCTTTTCATGTCTACTTGTATATTTTTTTTCATCTAATATCTTGACAGTTATATTCTTATATGTCTTCATCACTATTTTCGACTTCATCGTGATTCTTATCCGTAAACTTTTTATTTTGATTTTTAAC
Organism: Griposia aprilina; assembly: GCA_916610205.1. NCBI lineage: Eukaryota > Metazoa > Arthropoda > Insecta > Lepidoptera > Noctuidae > Griposia > Griposia aprilina. The sequence goes on along the minus strand of OU744304.1, from coordinate 16,422,748 downwards.
TTTGTTCTGCATCTTCATTGTAACACATCAATTTTCTCTTAGCTGGTTTCCAGGTCAAATATCTGTCAACAACGCTCCATTACGTACATACCAATACCTATTTCTTCAGACGCAGCTACTGAACTGCCGTCCAAGTTGCCTGATGCAGTAGGCCTCCCACACATGCAGCTTCCGAAACGTTTGCAGTTGAATCATTCTCATCTGTTATCAATACTTTATTACGGACCCTGCAATGTATTTTACAGCTGAACTTTATGTTGAACTGTCAAAATTTATATTCCATTCCTACTGTTAGTGTGTTACGCAATTACCCCACTGCTTGTAGAAACTTCACCTCTAGATTTTACGATAAGAAATTCATAATTATAATCTCAAGATTTTTTTTAGTACCAACTATGACTACGACATCGCTGTTATGTGGGTGGCTCTACCGGCAGGGATACAGTTCAATGACCGCGTGCAACCCGTATGCTTACCCTTCAGGTTCGCGAATAATGACTTCGCTGGAACCAAAGCGACTGTACTGGGTAGGTAGACATTACGATTAAACATATTTCTATCAGTAATTTATTTCATCACCACTGCTCTGAAAACGGTGAAGGAAAACACATGTACTAGACTTAAACCTTAGAAGACATGTGACATCCACTAACTAGCACTGGGCCCGCGTCATAGATTACGGGCTTACGGCACAATCCCTCTCACAGTGAGGAGGCCCAGCATTGGCAATTGAGGCTCATAATATGGACCGAATCCAATTTACCTCTATTGTCAAAAAACAATGGTACTACCCAAACAAAATTGTTTTCCAGGATGGGGCACTCTCTTCCCTGGCGGGCCGAACTCCAAAGTCCTCATGAAGGTAGACCTGGACGTGCTCCAACAAAGCGCCTGCAGGACCAGGGGAGCCACTGTCACCGAGCGACAGATGTGCACCTGGACTCGCGGGAAAGACGCTTGTCAGGTAAGATGAAGAGCGAGTCACGTAATTAGGCTTACAGAAATTAAAATACCAGCCTGCATGCCTATGGCCTGGAACCAGCCTGATCAAGGGTGTCGTGTTACCCAGTAACTGGGTTGTAGAGGTCAGATAGGCAGCCGTTCCATGTAACATACTGGTATTGAAGCCAGCCCCAATTTTGTTGGGAAATGTCTAGGCCGATGATTATGAATGCCCTATACCACCAACTCTGAATAAATTAAGGTTAATTTATCTGCCTCTCAAACGAAAACTGTTTCATTATTTAGTTATCTGCTAGACATAGGGTATTACACCCTCCATCCTCCTGCTACAAACACACAACACAAGCTTTAACAAGTAACACAAGTCTTTGTGTGTGTCATTTGTGCGCCCATGATTCATGGGAAATTGTTACTGTCTTATTATCAAACGTGATGTCAATTTAACCGAAACTTATGGATGTTCTAAGCTAGACCATGTTGGGCGCGCGCCGTGCTTTGTACGAGGTACGGGCGAGGCACGGATCCAAAACTTCACGAACATTTTATATGAAGCAGTTCATGCAACACCGTGCAGTGTCTGTCTCCGTCAGGATGAACGGTCACTAGGCGTATTTAATTAACGTTGATTTTATTCCCAACAATTGCTTTCCTATTGCTTCTTTTTGTTTCCTATTTTCAAACAATTGCTTCCATAGAATTCTAGAAGAAAAAAAAAACATTTTAAGGGTGACCGTTCATTCTGACGTCAGGACGGCCGGTCACTGAGTCGTAATGTCCCTGATAAATAGAATTATTGAAATTGTGTGAGGGAAGCAATTCTTGGGCATAAATTCAACGTTAAATACGCCTAGTGAATGTTCATCCTGACGGAGACCAGCGTCCGTGTCCCGTACTAGTCTTGGTCCCTACAAATTTGGCAGAAAAGAACGTCAAAAATCATTCATAAACCTTCGAGCCAGTTTTTGTATTTTGAATGTTATCCTGACTTCGGTAACTTCTTAGTACAAAACTGACAACTTAGTACTACCTACTCTAGTCTCGTCTAAGTAGTTAAAGTCGTCTGGTCTAAAGTAAATGAGGGAAATATTGCTATTTTTACTAATAAATTTAAAAAAATATTACTAAATAAATGTTATTACAGTATAAATGAATATTTAATTGAAAAATCCATAGAACTGATTTAATAATATAAATGAAGAATAAAAATTTAGATTTAATTAATTTAATTAATAATTAATAGAATGTTATCTTTAATTTTACTTAGAATACGTTTTTTTTTTTTGCATGTATAAATATGTCCTCTTCCTTCAAATTTCTATTTTGCTGTGCCCGACAGGGTCCACGATTGGTACACTAATGTTAAATTACCACCTAAGCACATTGTGGAATGCAATAAATGATTGAGTATTGAGTATTGAAGTATCCTACTCTAGTCTAAGTTCTCAAACTCAAAGCATTTATTTCAAATAAATCAATTACAGGCACTTTTGAATTGTCAAGGGGTCAGTCAGTCAGAAAAATGAAGCTAGTTGTCCATTCCAAAGCGTAGTAGGTACCTATGGAGAAGAACGGGCAAGAAACTCCATGGACACTCTTTTAAATCAACATATACTTACTTAGTTACAAAAAAAATTGGTTGCATTATTCATGTTGAAATTAAAAATGTGAGAACGATGTACGTAGAAAGACGTGCACGTTTAAAGCATCCGTAGGTAATAAAAAAAAAGCAATAACTCGTGGCAGCCAAGAGATGACCAGTCCCTACTGACGGGGCCCGTTCACGAACATGACGTATGGATCAGCACCATTCAGCTCAACCATTTTGAAAGGAACTTACTTATTCTTTAATAAGGACTGTATTTCGATCACTGTTCTTCCTTAAAAAATTGGTTCGTTCAATTGTCTAAAATTGCTGAATGGCGTGCAATTGGAGAGGCAGTGGACTGCTGTACCCGTAAGCTGATGATAATGATAATTGTCTAAGACCTTGTTTTGTAATAACACCGTTAGAATTACATAGATTTCTCGATTTATTTCGCAGGATGACTCCGGCAGCCCACTTCTATGGACCGACCCACTTACTGGCGCACTCCACCACATCGGCATCGTCAGTTACGGCAGCTTCTGTGCGTCAGAAACAGCAGGAATTAACACCAGAGTAACTGCCTTCCTTAACTGGATTCTATCCGTTACCGCGACGACTACTAACGACTACTGTATCAAATGATTGCAGCCAACGTTCATCAAAAATTTGAGGCTCCTATCCTTTACGAATGGAATAGAATATATTTATTTGCTTAAAAACATGGTACATTAAGGTCTTTAAATATAAATACAATTATTATCTTACATGTTTCGCCATGGACTGGCATTCAAATATTAAAACATGTTAATTTAAAAACGACACATTAATTTGTTAAAACTATTATTCTAACATGTCTAATAACGCTGGTAAAATTAATAGAATCATAAAGTAATATACCTAATGAAAACTCAGTAAATAACCATATTTTATCTGTTACTTTTTTTTATCAATAAATTCTTTAGCACTATAAAAACGAAATAATTTTAAATAAGCCATTTATTTAGTTTGTATTTAAAGTGTAGTTGCCTTATTTCTTTTGGAATATTGTTGAATATTTTAATTGATATGATAGTTATTTCTTTTTTTAAATTACCGTGTCAAATACAATCAATGTCAATTGGCCAATGTTTGGTATATTGTCACATTTCAGCTTTTGTGGATGGAAACGGGTCTATATTGTACCTCTGGTAATACAGATTTAAATTGTCAATCATCACATCACCCATTTACATAAAATAGTTAAATGCCAAACAGCTGCTGTTACGTAATTTCGAAGCTATTCTGTAAACTGTACCAAAGTTTTTTTACGTAGGTACCTAAGATTATAGTTAAGAATCAACAAAATGTTTTTATTTATTTATTAAATCAAGTATTTTCAGTATGTCTTACTTTGTTATCCCTTATGCCACACAAGAATACGATAGGAGTTCATAGGAGTAAAAAAAATACTACAAACTGAAAAATAACTTTAATTTCGGAAGTCGGTGTCTTTGGATCTGTATTTTAGTTTTTTGCCCCCGACATTCGTAATTAGCTTGATTTTTCAGTTTGTAGTATTTTTTTGGAAGTCGGTTATTCTTACTCTTTTTTTGCTCTTTTTTAGTGGGTCAGTTATTAATTTATCTAAGTTACAATAGCCTAATATCAACTGCTCATCACCTTTTCAAAAATATTGTTTTTCGCGATGCAGGGACGTTAATTGTTGAGTAGTTCTCCTAGTAAGAACCAGAAGAACTGGAGCTGATGGTGTATCCACCATCAGCTCCATTTCACGATATGCATTGTGACGAGCATAAATTGCTTAGCAACCATATTAAAGAAAGTAACGGAATCGCAACCCTTGAAATACTTATTATTGAGTACTTTTGATGGCAACTTGTGGTCTTCAATGCACGAGTTAGATACCTACTATAACAAAAACACAAATCGCTATAGGTGTGCCTAAAAAAATTGAGGATTGGCCTGGATTTTCTTGGGATCCCCCCATCAGATTCTGACTTGCTGACAATGGGGCTACCTCGAGAGCATACTCTTTCAAACAAAAGAAGAATTTTCAAAATCGGTCCACAATTGACGGAGAAATCTGTGAAAATACATACCTAAAGCCGAACATGTATAACCTACTCCTTTTTGGAAGTCGGTTAAAAAATTGTAATAAAATGATAATTTTATGTAAAACGTGCCGAGCATACTTTACATCTTGTGGTTTATTAAGCTGAAGATGAGAGTGACGGCACATTGAATGACCGTTCATAAAAACAATAGTTGTAGGCCTAACTTGTAGACTGGAGATTTGTAGACCTTTTCTATTCTGTTGAGTACCTGTTATTTGTTGACCGGCCTACACCGTCCTCCCATACCTATCAACACTGTAATTCGAAACATTGTGAAAGCCCCTTATTTTTAAAAGAGTAACCGTGGAGTTTCTTGCCGGCTCTTCTCCAGAAACAACTAATTGGAACCGTGCACCTAGCTTCTGACGTTTCATAAGTGCCCATGTAGGTTTATGTGAAATAAAATATTTTGATTTGATTTGATTTGAATAGCAAAAGATGGTGTTAATGCCCCAAAAGATTTTCTCTTAGTACCATATCCGGATAAAAGATGGCGCCACCATCATTGCGGCCTGCGCGACAAACTAACGCACGAACTCAGCCGCGCCAATATTGATTAATTCACAGTCCCCAATTCGGAGCAACTTCACTCCTTCCCACTATTATTCTAACACACAGTCCCACAATAATCCTACATTTAACACTCTTTATTTACTTATAAAATGTAAATTCTATAAAGAAAATAACCAAAATATGTTTCTAACCAAAATAATGTGTTTCCAAATGATTTGACAGTGTTTTGTTTTCAATTAAGTACCTAGTACAATAATATTCGTAGCTATGGAAGTGAATATCTATTTGCATTTAAAAATAAAGAGGTAGTGTTTTAAATTGTTCTTTTAAAATGCCCAAACGGATTCCGTTTCACGTGGTTTATGCTACAAGTAAGTATTCTTAATTATATGTTTTTTTTTATGCAGATATCTAAATTTAGATTAATTTGTAAAAAAAGGTTTATAAAGATACTTGTTACAAATCTGTGTGATGTGCATAGCTGCAATTTTGTACAAATTTTGTTAGTAATGTTTGACTCTTGACAATCTAGTCAAAGAGACAATTTCATCTTTTGTTCCTTTCAAATTCTTTCATCTTTACGCCTGGAGACCGGCCTTCATAATTTTCCTCAGTGTTTGATGTCATATATACTTTACAGTAATTAAATTCATAGTTAAACAGCGGAGTAATTGTGTAACACACTAACAGTAGTAATGGCTTTAATTTTAGCAGTTCATCAACATTCATTACCTTATTTACGTTGTCGCGCAGACAACTTTTTCAAAAATATGAAGCAATGGATTAGCAATAGGCTTCAAAATGATTCAGATTGTGACTGATAGTGTGTTACGTAATATTAGGGTGCTGTTGTTTTATACTTAGTTGGATTCCTTGTAACGCCAACACTATAAAACATCGATTCAGTATCAATTCCCGTAAAGCGACCTGCAATCATGACCTCAGTACATAAACGTAGGAATGTAATATGCAGATGAACTGTCTTTCACTTTATCCCAAGCTCCCGGCCTTGATCCGAGTGGTTCTAAAATTATAGGCTACTAGCTGTTCTCGACAGTTTCAGCCGCATCCAAGGTGAACTTCCTACATGGACCCCAATAAAATACATCCAGATTGAATGCAGAGGCCGTACGTGATAAAGCCATCGTTGTTCCGGCGTGAAAGAGAGACGGAGCTATATATCGCACCTTTAGACTTGAAGTGGAAAATGCCTTTTATACATTGAACGACTTATAAACATATATTCTATCAGTTTATTAAATAATAAACAGACTATTTTAGTCCAGTAAAGGATAGGATAGGAGGATAATCGAAAACCTAAAAAATGGACAGTTCTTCAATTACATTTTTGGCGTTTACCAAAAAACAAGAATTTTGGATTAAGCCACTTCAATTCTAAAGGTGCGATATGACCAATAGCACTATCCCTTTTTCTCAATGGAACCATGATGGTATTACCACGTCATAGTAAGGCAACAGGCCATGGATTTTTGAATGCCTTTCATGGAACTCTGTTTAGGTGTTGATGCATGACAGTATCTCCAGTGAAGATTCTTCAAATGCATTCTCGTTTATACCTAAGGTCCTCTAGTTATTGAGATGAGATTATGTCGCTGTAAATTACACTAGCTTCTGCCCGCGACTTCGCCCGCGTGGATGCCGAAAAATAATCCACGGGAACGTGCTACCGGGACAAACAGTAGCCTATGTCCTTCCTCAAGATGCCTTCTCCTTGCCAAATTTTATTAAAGTCCGTTCAGTGATTCAGGCGTGAAAAAGTAACATACAGACAGAGTTACTTTCGAATTTATAACATTAATATATTGTATGGATATATAATAGATATAGTATGGCTAATTATATTATAAGTATAATCCTTCTGTTCTATGCTATCCTTGTGTTCAGGGTAGACAACTTGGCATTCTATGATAGCGATAACTACGAGTATATGATGGAAAAAACGTTTTTTACAAAAAAAACAACCGACTTCAAAAAAACCACTACAAAGTGAAAAATAACTTTAATTTCGGAAGTCGGTGTCTTTGGATCTGTATTTTCTTTTTTGTCACCGACTTCCGAAATTAAAGTTATTATTCACTTTGTAGTGTTTTTTTGAAGTTGGTTGTTTTTTTTGTAAAAAGTTTTTATTTTTCACTTTTTAGTGAGTCAGTTATTAATAAATCTAAGTTACAATAGCATTGCTGCTACTGCTCATCACCTTTTACAAAATATTCCTTTTCCCGACGCAGGGACGTTTTTTGTTGAGAAATTCTCCTGTTAGGAACCATAACCACTTGAGCCGATGGTGAAGCCACCATCAGCTCCATTTCACCATATGCATTGTGACGAGCATAAATTGCTTATGAACCCTATTAAAATCGAATCGCAACCCGTGAAATACTTATTATTGAGAAGTTCCGGTGACCACCTCTGGTCTTCATCATCAGTTCCACTTCACCGAATGGTGCTTTGCAAGAGCAAATGCACGAGTTAGTATAAAAATACTCAAATCGCTATACGTGTGCCTATAAAATTTGAGGATTTCCCTCGATTTCTATGGGATCCCCTGATTAGATTCTGACTTGGTGACAATGGGACCACTTCCAGAGCATATCCTTTCAAACAAAAAAAGAATTTTCAAAATCGGTCCACAATTGACGGAGAAATCGGTGAACATACATAAAAAAAAACATACATACAGTCGAACATAAAACCTCCTCCTTTTTGGAAGTCGGTTAAAAGTCAAAATGTACGTATTGGATTGATATTAGCTACTGAAAAGCTTCTGTCAATCCTACTGAAACTTCCAAAATACAAGCTTGACTTAGTTTGGGAGTTGGTAGATCATCCACTATGTGCTGCTGTACAAACCATCAAATATCTTAATAAATTGTACCTAGTTATTGTTGTACTGAAAGTTTTTTTAGAAATTCGAAACGTTTTGAAAGCGATTGTCTAGGTCCTAAGGTCTTAATTAGCGAATTAGATTTCAGTCATGATTTAATCGTCTATTGACTCGTAAACGATCACACGATTACAAGATTGAGTTAGTGGAAACTTCCAATAATGCTAACCGGAAAACACTAGAACGTAAACGAAAAAACGACAAAGGTTCGACGAATATTTCATCGTCAAGCTAAAACTAAACTATCGACCATTCAGTAAAAAACTTTTTTACAAAAAAACAACCGACTTCCAAAAAAAACACTAAAAGACGTGAAAAATAACTTTAATTTCGGAAGTCGGTGTCTGGTTTTGTATTTTCGTTTTTGGTCACCGACTTCCGAAATTAAAGTTATTTTTCACGTCTTTTAGTGTTTTTTTTGGAAGTCGGTTGTTTTTTTGTAAAAAAGTTTTTATTTTTCACTTTTTAGTTGCGGTACCTACCCCACACAAACTCGTATACCACTACTTGGTGTGTAAATAACAGTGACAGGAAATTATTAACACATCATCCATATAAACTAAGTGGAAAAAATATGCAATATTAAAGATAACTCAAAAACTACTGGTCAGACCTTGATCAAATTTAAATGGGACCACATGTGAAGCACCACCTATCAAATAAAAAAAGAATCATCCAAATCGGTTCACCCACAAAAAAGTTATGAGCTAACACACATAAAAAAAAAAAAAAAAAAAAAAAAAAAAAAAAAAAAAACATACAGACGAATTGAGAACCTCCTCCTTTTTGTGAAGTCGGTTAATAAAATAACAACACCATTACTTATGTTCTCTGTCAAACAAAAACCAACTTTACACTTTACCACCAAAGTCCCATTTCTATTATAATCAAACTGTAGCAGCAATTAGTGAATGCTATCATTGATTCAGTAGCTAAGTACAGGCTGTGAATATCCAATGACTGTTACACTAATGGCAGTTCCGTACTATCAATTATAGGACTCTATTTGATGAAGAAGTGGAAAACTCCGTGGAGTGATGTGTAGGCGGTCAAATGGATGTTAAAACAGGACGTTGGGTGTTTAGAAAACCGTTTTGTCGTATATCTACGTATATTTAACATCGGTATTTTGTTTCTCATCGGTAGGAAGGTATTAGCACTTTCCATAAGAAACACAGAAGCAAAAAAAAAATTTGGTAACACCTGATGAAAAGAGTATTCGGGCTTCTCCAATGGCGAAGGTCTGAGCAAGATTTGTTACATATATTGACATGTAGGGATTTTGGGTGCCTGTTGGAGTACCTACAATAAAATGTAACTACCTAAAGTTATGAGAATTCGGTCCATTGAAATCTAAAACAGCCAAGCGTCTAGCGATAGCGGGAGACATTATATTGCGGAGTTTGAGGAAGAACTTTTTCGGGCAAGCATCCGCGATTTCATTGGTTTGAAGCATGAACATAGTTTTACCTCTTCATAATCTTAGTGTATAGATCAGGAGTCACCAAATGGCGGACCGTGCCGCGAACCTATTTTGCGCGTAAAATTTTCAACTAACACGTAAAAGTTTCAGTAATTTAATTATGCTCACGCTTTGTCTTTTCTCCTGTCGACAGGACAACGACTTACCAATGAACATCTCCAGGATTTAATGGCAATATATTGCGACGTCTCTGGTGCTACAGTGATCCCTATGGATAACTGTCATATAAGTGGTCATCGTATCTATATACGATGACCACTTTTAAGTATAACATACTACTAGTCGGTTAGTTTGCCTTTAATTTTATGCAAACACTGTTAAAGCTAAATAAATGTTCTTTTTTATTTTCTTTAGGCAACTAGGCCCATAGTAGTACCTTAAGGACAAGCATCACATAATTAAAAATTATATTAAAAATAAAGAAAACATAATTGTAAGCAGTAGGTACATATACTACTGTAATACTTTTAGCTACAAATATTATGACTTTTCAACTACGCTTTACAAAATGTACAGGTACTTACTATGAACTTTATGGTCACCCTACATATTTTTCTCTTATAAACAGTTGAAAATCAATTTTTTTCTTAAATTATGGCATTTAGAAGAACGGACGATATGTTAAAATTTTATTAAGAAATATTAAGTTAAAAATCTTATTCTAATTTGCGTTAATCTATGAGTTTGAGCCTAGTCAATAAAGCCGAAAATATTTGGCTCTCGGGGTCGCGGATTGTTCGAAAGAGTTACCGTGGCCCTGACGCACAGGCAACTGAAGGAACACGGGTGGGTTTTAGTCAGTAAGAGTCTGAAACGCCCTTCCGCTCCGCCCAGAGCGGGAGAGGTCATTTGATGATATCCCACCCAAAAAAAAATGACGTTTTAGTCAAATTCGACTTTCATTTACTTCTTAACAATTAACTTTGTGTCATTATTTATTTTTTACTAATTCACATAGAAGTAAAACATGTTAAAGTCGCATTCATGTATTTCTTCAGATAAATCCATGTTTTGCAGATTCCTCAGTACAGACAATAATGTAGTGAGGGCCCTAGATATACCGCCATAAATCTGTAATGTCATATTCTACAGATTTGGGAATTTCTTAAAATATTTAAGAAATTCTTAACTAAATTCTTAAATAAAAAATATTAACCCAGAGATAGTACTTACTGAGATTTAGGATATGTCACTTTATGCACGCGTCTAGATTGAGGGCCCAAGCTATTTATTCATAACAGTTTTAATTCACGTTTAAGAAATTCATGGCCCTTTGCTTTAAGTTTTTTACTATTTTTAACTAATTTCTTATTATAATTCCTATAAGTCTTATTTCGTTTCGCAAGGATTCAAAAAATGGGCCCTCATCCAGATGCACATTTTTATTTTGGTTAATTAAATAAAAATAAAATAAAAATATATTCGATCATTTCTTAATTGATAATTTAATTTTGGTTGCTAGTAATCTTTCACTAAACGGACCGTGAGCATCATATTATTTTACAACAGGCCCCTTATGAAACTAATTGATGATCCCTGGTATAGATTAATATGATACACTTCAAATAGGTATATCAGTGTCTTAGTACTCTACTGTTATTAGCCAATTAAAGTACGTAGAGGTACAAATACCACGACGTGAATTATCTATTCTTCGTCTACGACTGAATTATTCTGTTAAAAATGTAAACCTACAGCTGTCAGGATCGATCGATACTTACTGTTTATAGTTCAGTTCGTATTGTCTGGTATTGGATACTAGCTTTTGCTCGCGGCTTCGCCCGCGTGGAGGTCGGAAATTACCCGACGGGGACATGCTACTGGCATAAAAGTATGCTATGTCCTAAAACCAGGCCATGGCCTATCCGTAATCTACCTATCATCCAAATCCAGCCGTTAAAGCGTGAAAAAGTAACAGACAGACATGCAGATCATAAACGCTACCTAAATTTTATCTCAAGATACGGACTCTGACTAAATTCCAATTAATTAATCTTTAGAGGCATGAGGAACAGGGTGTACAGTGCACTCATCCTCCATAGAAAAGGGAGAACTCTCCAACCAGACGGGTGTTGTGTCTAGTGGGGAATTGCCCGAAGATTGATGTCGGGAAGTGTTATATAATTATGTTGATCTCGCGGTAAACTCTGCTTGCGCGATGCAGGATTTATGTGACGTCAAGTCTTTAATACGTAGTTCGCAAGTGGCGTTGTAGAGGCCGCCACAAATCTTCGCTAGAAACTCCACGAACGAGCTCTTCACATGTATTTACTTAAAACATACCATCACGCCTTGTATCTCTGACGGGTTGGGCAGAGGTGTACCTGTAGTACACCCACATTTCGCCAGTTATGTTTATAGTCCCATGTAATAAAGGGCGAGCCTATTGCCATCAACCGGGTACAATTCCAGACTACGGGCTGCTATTGAGATATTCCTATTGTAAAACCCAATAATTTTAAAATCACGCTACGATTTTACGGAGCCGAGCAAAGGGAAAAAAGGCAGAAAGAACGCTAAACGAAAATAAAGTAAATACGGGGTCGGGCGACACGTGCGACGCGCGACGTGGTAGGTCGTGGGAACAAGAAATTTCACGCGAACGAAGTCGCGGCAGAAGCTAGTATTATTATATAAGTCTATAGATTTGGTCAAATTGGTCAATGATTACTTAATACCAAAAAATATATTATCAAAGTTAGGTTTAAGTAGAACGTGCTTCCAAGAAAAAAAAATTGAACTCGTTTGGAGAATGCCATGCACGCCACAGTCGCTTTAATTAAAATGATTAACATTGCAACTCATACTATGAACTATGTTTTTACGACAAGAAGGAATTCACAATATTGAAAATACATTTTCATTTAAAATGGAATTACATTCAAGTCACGTAGCGTCGCGTAGGTTGAATGTAATATTTGTTTTTCTCGCTAACCACGTTGTCTTAGTTAATTTTTTTCACTTACAAAAGTACTAAAAAGTGAAAAAAAAAAACAATTTTACAAAAAAACAACCGTCTTCTAGAAAAACACAAAAAAACGAGAAAAATAACATTCATTTCAGAAGTCGGTGGCAAAAAACGAAAATACAAAAACAAAGACACCGACTTCCGAAATTAAAGTAATTTTTCACTTTTTTTGTGTTTTTGGAAGTCATCGTATGTTTTGTAAAAAAGTTTTTATTTTTCTTTTTTTTACTTAGGAACATTCTCGATCAATTCACCTTTCAAACAAAACTAAAAGTAAACTAAATCGGTTCAGCCGTTTGCGAGCTACGATGCCACAGATACACACACGTTAAACTTATAACACCCCACTTTTCCTGCGGGGATTAAAAAGATATAATTTACAAGACATCACAGACAGTCAAATTAAAAATAACATCGGTTTTTGTGTAATATCGGAGTCATCTAACATAAATTATCATAAGATGTTATAAGTTTAACGCGTATCTGTGTTTCTGTCTGCGCCATAGTAGCTCCCAAACGGCAGGACCGATATGTTTTTTTTTCTGTAATTTTCTAAAGCTGACTTAATCGAGAGTGTTTTTTGTAATGTTCTAAAGCTGACTTAATCGAGAGTGTTTTCTGTAATGACCTAAAGCTGACTTAATCGAGAGTGTTTTTTGTAATGTTCTAAAGCTGACTTAATCGAGAGTGTTTTTTGTAATGTTCTAAAGCTGACTTAATCGAGAGTGTTTTTTGTAGTGTTCTAAAGCTGACTTAATCGAGAGTGTTTTTTGTAATGTTCTAAAGCAGCCTTAATCGAGAGTGTTCTTAGCTGTTATTTAAGGAAAACTATTTTGCCGTTTCAATATTATCAGGTGTTTTCTTGTTGATGAAGGGAAGTGAGCATCTTCCACAGGTCTGATCGAGTCGAAATTTGTTATTCTAATAATTCAGTGATATTAACCGTAGCCTTGAACTGATGCTGCAGCATCACCTGGATTTTGCAGGATACCCAACTCCCTCACCAACGTACAGAAAAAGTATTGTGTTTGGGCTGCTTGGAAACACATTACGTACAGCTGCGCATTAAGCGAGGCACGTGTCGATCGTAGCGTGTCTATAGTGTACAGTGGAGTGTCGATTATCCGAACGACCGCTTAACCGAACTGTATTTAGGAAATGAAATTATTATTTCATTTTATTTTCGTTCAGCGCCGACTCTGACGGGTTAATTTGTCCTCTCTCGCTCGCATGCGCCCACCCCTCTTTCCCGGTCGGCACTTACTATTGTAATAAATAAAAAGATTCATAAATAACTGATTACATAATGGTTTTATTGGAAGCAGCTATCCTTTCTACAATAGTAGATATACATTCATTATTGCTGGGCCTCGTCTGTTTGGCGTTTTCATTAGTCCCCCGAAACGACGATGCTTTGATGAAAATATTACTTACATTACAGCTTATATAAAACTTAAAGGGCCAATACATATTTTTTTTTTTACTTTTTAGAAGATTTTGTTTTTTCGTATAACATTTAGCCTAAGTCACTCGGACCATAATAATGAACGAATCGATTGAGATCTCATTCATCAATATCGGATGAGTAGTTTAGACGCTACGTAGTTTGGACCTAAGCCACTTAACTAAACTATACCGTCTCTCCCAGGTGAAGACAGCTCCTACCCAGCATGCGAGCTGAACTCCCAGGGCCCAGCAGCCCGAGGGTGGCGCAGCGAGGGTGCTCCGCCCCACGAGCTATTACTGAGGCTTGCGAGAGTCACTTCAGTCCACAAGCTGCAACTGTTAGCACACCATCAGCTCATACGTGAGTAGTAGAAGCAGCCGAGTAATTGCCCAACACACTTACAATTGCAATGGAATTGTAGCGGCATCTACAACACCACATGTGAGCTACGTGTCACACTGACGTCACGCAAAATCCTGCATCGCGCAAGCAGAGTTTACCGCGCAACTAGCATATACAACGTCCCGACATCAAACATCGGGCAGTTGCCCACTAGACACGACACCCGTCTGATCGGAGGATCCACCCTTTTCTATGGAGGTATGAGAAAGCTTTACACCCTGTTCCTTAAACCTCTATAGAATGGATTAGCAATTTCTTTCGAAATCTTAATTGAAAGTGTGTTATGCCTTTGGGGAGCTGAATTCAATCTTTGGGTCAATCAATTGTATGGGTATTTTGCGTCAATCTAGCATGATACAAAGGCACGGATTGAAATTTACTATTTAATTTATTTACTTAAAAGAAATTTACAAAAAATCACTTAAAGAAAATATAATACTTACCTCGAGTAAAATATTAGTGAGCAGAGGAGATATTACAGAATTTATAGGTGACCTACAGCAAACATACACAATCAGTACAAAAAAAAAATACATTGTAACAAAAGACGATAATAAACTAATAACAAGGCAGTAATTTAAGAATCTTGCGAAAACGCGGGTAGAATTAGAAAGGTCGGTCTTAGGTTTTGTCGATTATAAGATTTTTCATGTCGTGATAGCCCAGTGGTTAAGACTTCTCGTCTTATGCACGAGATTGTGGGTTCAAATCCTGGCAAGTATCAATTTGACTTTTTCAATCCATATGTACATACTTTCCAAGTTTATCTTGAACCATAGGGCCTAGACAAAGTAACATTCGATTAGCGATAACGCTAGTAGAAAAGCCACAAAATGTATGGAGTTGACAAAAGCTATCGAAATATCACATGATCATAGGTCAACGAATAGAAATTAGCTAGACAGGTGCCGATTCTCTTGTACACCGAACTAAACTAACTAAACTATCACTAAAATTCCTTACTTTTGGCTATGAGTATCTTAAAGCTATTCTGCAATAAAATATCTCTAAATTTAAAAATGATTTTGACGCAACTAATTTGACAATCGCGACTCCACATGGTACTTGTTTGCCCTACCCCGTGATTTTTTTTTAGAGCCGGAGGCGCGCGTGGGTGGCAGCCTCGGCGTGTTTTATATGGAATTTTTCAGTTTAAGTATGGAAAATATTTTAAAAAAAAATACCTACATATGGGTTTAAGGGTTTCATAAAGGGGGTCGAAATTTACATTATTTTTGCGATAGGACACACCGTTTTCGAGATATAAGCAAAATAAAAAAATAAAAATACAGTACTGTTTTTGCCTCTGAAGTCGAGGTGTTGTGGTGAATCTTAGTTCATGACAACTAATTTTATTCCACACCTTTTTAATCGCGATTAAAAATAGACAGATTTAGTTAAGACAACCAAATCTTTAGGTGAAAAACGTCAAATTCAGAATAGCAAAATTGCGATTTTCACTAAACTATTAAATCAGTACCATCTTAGTGCTGTCAAACTAAAATATAGTTAAGTTGTGCCACTTTAGTCTATTTCAGAATGAGAAATCGTCTTTTGACAGGAATAAACAAAATTTTAGTGATTTTTAGTCTAGTTTAGAGAATTTTGTGACAGGAGAATCGGCACCAATGTTAACATCCTGCGATTCTATGAACCGAATCGACAGCATCGAACGATTACTTCCATAGAGATGCGTAGCCAAGTGGCACTTTTTGACAAGCGTTATCGCTAGTTTTCGATTCGTATGATGGAAACATTAGCGAAAGCGATAGCGATTGTAGAAATAGAATCGCTCCGAAGCGAATGCCATTTGTCAGGACTTATAGTTAGATAATATAAGTCTGAAATCGCCAACCCATCTTGAGCAAGCGTGGTGATCAATGCTCGTGGCTTCTCTATATGAGAAGAGGCCTTTGCCCAGCAGTGGGACAGTAATAGGCTGGTATTATTATTTATCATTTTATTTAGTTTTGAATATTTGAAAAATTTTAGGGGTTTATCTGTGCTCCCTCAGACGCATTTACGCACATGCACATGCATAAATTAATTGAGTTATTATTGTCTTTAATAATTTTAAAGGTATACACACAACATTCTGGTCTGTTATTTGCATAATGTCCATATCCGCTAAAATTATTAAAAGACATAATAACTTAATTAATTGTGTTTAGTGTTTCATAATGTGTTCAAAACTTACGTCTTCCTACATCTGATCTCCTCTATCATTTTACAATTTTCCATCTTTAGTTTGTTTATTTTTCTCTTCATTTACAGCGTCATGCGTGGAAGTCCTGGTGTCAGGAGGGCTGGTCTCCGAAGGGGCGGCCACTCCTTGTGGTGCCACCTACACCAGCGTTGGCAGGGTCACGCTAGCCAGACCAGCACAGCAAGCCAGGACTAGAGAACTACGGTGAGTGCTGATAAAGTTATGGCATCAACAGAACTAAACCACGAAGCACGAAGGTTGAGTTGCTGTGATAAAACCTAGGTACTTAAAAAAAAACCTAAATACATTCATTCACTGAGATACAACACAGCCTAAATTACTGGCCTGCCGGGGTCGCGGATTGTTCGAAAGAGTTACCGTGGCCCTGGTGCACAGACAACTGAAGGAACACGGGTGGGTTTTAGTCAGTAAGAGTCTGATACGCCCTTCCGCTCCGCCCAGAGCGGGAGAGGTCATTCGATGATTTCCCATCCAAAAAAAAAAACAGCCTAAATTACTGGGTCTAGAAGCAGAATAGAATTTTGAATAAATAAAAAATAAAAAAAGTTTATTCAAAGGTGAGCCATAAGGAAAGATTTTTGAAAATTCGACTCCTAAAGGGATGTAAAAATGACGAACTTTCATATAAACTTTCATCTCCTATTTAGGGGATGAAAGTTTGTATGGAAGTTCGTAATTTTTGCCGATAGGTAATCCCATCGGGCACACGGTTTCTATACAAAAAAGGAAGCCACATTAAAATCGATTTATACACTGCTGAGAGATATTTACGTCGCCTTTTTCCTTGAGTCATTCGAACATATTTCTTGACATGCTTTCATTGACAACATTGAAGGTCATATGCGTATAAGAACTATGTGCTCTACTTTTATATGTTTATGCTTTTAGATCAGCTGCCCTTCCAGAGCCAACCATAGCCCGCTTTGTTAAACTCAAGCTATCCGGACCACACCCTCCAGCTAAAGAAGATGATCAGGTAAAATGTTGATACCAATGACTTCTTAATTATAATATTACTTTTTGCCCGCGGCTTATCCCGCGTTTTTGTCGAAAATTATCCCACGGGAATTTAGAACCGGGATAAAAAGTATCCTATGTTCTAACCCAAGTCATGGCCCCTATCCGTATGCCTTTCATCCAATTCCGTTCAGCCGTCAAGGCATAAAAAGGTAACGTTCAGACAGACTATATTTCCAATTCCTTAAAAATAAATACCTACACAATATGTCAAATGTCAATATAAACTCAACGGATATTTACACCCTTGGGGAATTATTTTACAAAAACGCTAAAACACGTAATTCTTTATTTCTTACCAAAAACATAAATTTTAATTTTCATATCCCTCTGGGTTTCCCATACAAAATTTCATCCCCTATATCACCCCCTTTAGGATTATGCATGGGACAAAAAATAGCCTATGTCCATCCTGAGGATGCCATATGACTCCTTACCAAATTTTATCGAAATCCGTTCAGTGGTTTAAGCGAGAAAAGGTAACATACAGACAGAGTCACTTTCGAATTTATAATATTAATATGGATTGGTTGGTAACAGGCCGTTTTTATCAATGTAAGTCCGTAAAATAATAACAAGCGAAGCATTTGCGTGATATTTATTTACTTTTAGAGCATCATCAAAAAATGACGCGAAACTAACGCTTGATCATGTTTTTACTAGAAATTGAATTTGATTTTAAATACTAAAAAATATCATTAGCATCATTATGTGGTCTACTTACACGTGGCGGGCCCCATTTTTTTCAACTTCAGTACAAAATATAGCAGAAAAATAATGTTGAAAAAACCTTTTTTTTTAAACCCAGTCCGTATTGTATTTTTTCCTATTAGTAAGCAAACCATTTCAAGAAATTTTAAAATCTCACAATCGTCTTCAGCTATCCTTGAATTAAAATCAAAATATTATTTTATGCTTAAACAATATCTTCATTAAGTAAATCAAAAGCGAAGTAAAATATATTTTTGAGAGCGCAAAAGTCATGAAACTCAGGTGCTGTGACTGACACGAATGATTTAGCGCCACGAGAACTGTACTTTTATAGACACACAGACATATTATTTCAATAACTTCAAGCTTTCTCACAATTAGATAAGAAATTGACAAAAGAGGGTATTTTTCGTGCATAGAGCCTGAAGTATGATATGATCATCATCGGTTTAATTAAGAATATATATCAGTTAAGAGTGCTAATCATACTGATCAACCGCTCATTAACTTACTAAACTAGACTACTAGCCCACTAGACATGCACAAAAAGTCAAGTCCGAAACTATATAGTCTAGCCCAAAATTCTCCCTCAATCTTCTTCCCTTGTCTGCAGGTAGCACTAATGGCAGTAAACGTCCTTGGGGAAGAAGTAGAAGACAGTGAGAGCTCACCAGTGCAGCCAATCAGCAAGGAGCCAGCATACTCGCCGTACGATGACCTCGCCTTCATTATGTATGTGGACAACGATATCGCTGATCTGGTCCGCAGTTTGGATGAGAAAAAGAAGAATGCTGTTGGTGGTGAGTTCGGAAGAAAGAGAGTTTTGGGCTCGAAAACAGTGCAGGGGAAATAGAATGTGTGTTTAAAATGGAAGAGGGAGTTCAAGATGAAATAAAAAAGTTAATGAGACCATGGTTTCCGCAACTTTTACAATACCAGCACTCTTAATTGCGTGACTCACTATCTATCACAATCTGAATCATTTTGAAGCCTATTGCTAATCCATTGCTTCATATGTTCGAAAAAAATGTCTGCTCAACAACGTAAATAACGCAATGAATGTTGTTGAACTGTCAAATTGAAAGCCATTCCTACTGTTAGTGTGTTACGCAATTACCCCGCTGTTATAAATAAAAATAAAAATAATAAATATATGTTTCATTACTTACATGATATATTTGACACACTAAATAATTTAAATAATTTTGTGTAGTTAACTTATGCCTACTTTACTACTTACTGTATTGTTAGTATAATTAGTTTTAAGATTGTGATCAATCTTAAAACTAATTATACTCAGGAACCATTGAGGGAGCATTGATATGCTGAGAAAATAAAAATAATAACTATTAAAATTTAAGTAAAAACCTTTTTAAAAGCAATTTTTCAATTAACTCAAAAGTACAAAATAAAACTTACGTAAACATAGAACTTTAATATTTTCTTAAAAGCTTGAGGCTAATCTTAAAGTGTAAGAAGGACGTTCCTGACTTGAAGCTTTTAAGAGAATATTAAAGTTCTATGTTAAACATAGAACTTTAATACTTTAATTTTTTCTTTTTTTTTAAACTTTCGTAACGTAAGATTTATTTTGTATTTTTGAGTTCATTAAAAGATTGCTTTTAAAAAGGTTTTTACTTAAATTTTATTTTGTAACTTTTAGCATTAGAATTTGTTCCATCTATCACCTTCACTTGAAAGGTACTTGTAAAGACAAATCCAACGAAGTCATGGTGTGAAGCCAACCGAGTTGTATTATTCAAGTCATGCTATACTTTAGAACGGGCTATCATAATTAAATGCGTATAAAATTGTTAGTGTTTCTGCTGTTGACCGTTGAGTAGTTCCCCCGTCTGGAGCCAATCCTGGGTGCAGCAGCCGAGTCATGGTGGACTTTAGAACGGACTATCATAATTGAATGCGTATATGTATTAAATTTCGAGTCTGTACTGTTGACTCGTTGAGGAGTTTCGTCGTCAGAAGCCAATCCTGTGTGCAGCATCCAGTACCAGCCATAGTGGTCTTTAGAATGGACTATCATAATAATAGCGTATATAACATTTCGTGTCTTTATTGTCGACCGTTAAGGAGTTCCCTCGTTTGGAGCCAATCCTGGGTGTAGAATCAGGTCATGCATTACGCAAAAATGCATTGTCTTCGAAAAAAAATTAACATGTATAGTTTCAACTCCGTAGGATAAGCGGAAGTGGTTTTAATTCAGCTTGCAAGGTTTGACCCATACATATTCACTAACAAGGCAAGTTAAATAAAAGCTTGTAAAAAGTATGAATATACGAGTAAACTTTATCAAAAATCATTCCATTTGATGCCATCGTATCGCAATTTGTTTGAAAGCAGTATCGGAATAAAATTGCTAGGACAGACGTGTGTGCGCTAGCTAGACCATTACATTTTAAAACATAACACAATTTTCCTTTCAGAGGAACGCTTCGAATACGCTCGTCGCTTGAAATCAGCGGGTGCAGCGCTTGCATCGGCTGGCATCCGCATCGGTCGGTGGCGGTTGCGCAAACGCACAGCAGCAGCAAGGGATGACTTCGAGCTTGCGAGGAGGATGAGGGACCGGATAGCGGATGCGCTGTGTGGAGTCAAGGAGGATCCGCAGCTGTGTCGGTTGTTTGAGGAGGATGGGGTGAGTTGTAAATGGTTTTTTATAGGAATCCTACGAGAATTAAGTAAGTCCAAGGAAAATATCGTGAGACGCTTTACTTTGTGTAAATAATTTCCTAACCGCTGTTAGAGGAAGCGCCTGCCTGCGCGCCTAGCATGGCCACTATAGAAACGGAAGACAAAATGACAGATTGTAGAAATATTACTACGGCGCGATGTCAAAATTCAAGAAAATAATGACATTTTATTAAGAAAGTGATTTGTCTTCTCTTAGTAGAGTAGATATAGAAGTGGTCATGGTACGCATGCTGGGTTTGAAACTTCGAGCACAAGACGTCCAATCTCGTTATACGGGGCCCTTACCTACGTGCCACCACTGCTCTTTTTTAGGGTTCCGTACCCAAATCTCTTCAAAGTGAGAGTGAACAGGCTTCTTCTGGGTAAGCTCACTCCATCGTCGACTTTGTCTGTGTCGTCTCTGACCTAGACTAGAGTCAAGAGCAAACCCATCTAAAATAAAAAAAAGGGTAAAACGGGACCCTATTACTAAGATTCCGCTGTCCGTCCGTCTATCACCAGGCTGTATCTCATGAACCGTGATAGTCAGACAGTAGAAATTTTCACAGATGATGTATTTCTGTTGCCGCTATAACAAAAAATACAAAAAAACAAAATAAAATAAATATTTAAGGGGGCTCCCATACTAACAGATATGATTATTTTGCCGTTTTTATAGATAATGGTACGGAACCCTTCGTGCGCGAGTCCGACTCGCAATTGGCCGGTTTTTTTAAATACTTAACTATGATTAACTTTTATTCTGCACGATATTCAATGCCAACCAACTTTGAAATCACAGGTCCAGACTTGCAAAATCACACTTCGATCGCAAAGCTATGCTAATTCTAGTTTTAATACTGTGTTACGCGAATACTTCTTTGTAGCTTCCTTCCTACAAAAAACTAAATGATCCCATCTCTTTCAGCCGGACCGCCGCAACGACTCCTCGATGCCCCAAGAGTACGACTTCTCCCACCACCTCTCGCCGTCTGTAGTAGCAGGCTCCCTCAGCCTGGATATACCTTCACCAGTTCCTCCCATAGAACCTGAACCTGAGCTACATGAACCAGAGTATATTAATAGAGAGGAAGAGGAAGATGTTCAGGATATGCAGCCGGTAAGGATTTTGATGAACATGTTTAGATACGTATTTCTTGTGCCAAATAGGGTTATTTGAATGAGAGGATTCTAAGGTACTTTAAAAAAAAAAAAAATGAAAAAATTGCTTTCAAATGGACCACACAGATAACAGAACTTCTACACGGTTTTCGTCGGTAATAAAAAAACAAATATCAGCTGTTTCATAGAAAAGTGCAATACCGACGGAGTCAAAATGTCTATGGCAGAGCGAAAAAATAAAAAATAAATTGTCGAAAATTTTCATCGCAGGGGGGTTCTGAATCATTTACTGAACCCTTGATAACAGGTTGTACGTCGTTGTTCTTGCCACCCTGTTTATAAGCGTGAACATACCGCAAATACGGTTAACTTCCCTATTGCGGTGTACTGCTGAAGATAGTTCTCGTAAAGTAGTGCTTTACCACTCGAGCCTTTATTTTGCATTCTGCTTACCCGACATCATAGCTTGTTTTCCCGAAGGTGACTTTGGGCAGAGGTGGATCTATATAGTATACCCACATTTAGCCAATTATGTACCGCCTCGTTGGTTCAGTGGTCTCAAACGCTATTGCTGAACATGTGGTTCTGGGTTCGATTTCCGGGTCGGTCAAAGTGATATTGGGTTTTTAAATCTGGAAAGTACTGACTCACTCACTGACTGATGACTGTCCGGGTTGCTTCTGAGGTAGCAGCCCGGAGTCTCAATTGGTGCTCAGTTGATGGAAACAGGCTTGTCCTCCATTACATGGGACTGTTTTTCCCAAGTACGCTTAGTTTTCATACTGAGAAAAATATTTTCAGTCGCCAGAACCTACTTTACAAGAAGAAATTCCACCTTCATACCCCGAGCCAGTGCAAATCGAGCCCGTCCAAATGATGCCAGAAGAGAAGGAAATACACAAGAAGATAGAAGAAGATGAACTGAGGAAAGAGACAGACAGTCCTAGAAGAAGTATCACACCTAATGCTGCTAATGGTAAGAAAACGATATTCCTGACCCAGAGTTGATTATTTACTGACAATATGGTTGATTTTGTGTTGCAGTCACGAGAAAATCTCACTCGCCTTATGAGACTTTCTCGTATAAGTGAATTGATAAAAAAATGGAATTGAAAGACCATCTTTTTTCTACCCCAAAAATGACCCATCAATTGAGAAACTACGATTTCGCCTTTTCTCGTACCATTCGACTACTTAATATAATCCGTCTGCTTTTCCAGGTTCAGTGGTACGTCGTAGAAACAAGAGCGCTGGTCCACGGTCAACGTTCGAAGCATATGAAGAGCGTTTACTCCCTGCTTTGAGGCAGTAAGTATTTGTTTCTGAAACCCGGCAAATAATGTACTAAAGAACAAAACTGTAGCGGTATCTACTCCGCCACATGCGAGCTACACGTCACACTGACGTTACGCAAATCCTGCATCGCGCAAGCAGAGTTTACCGCGTGACTAGCATATATACAACGTCCCGACATTAACCGTTGGGAAGTTGCCCACCACACATGACACCCGTCTCGTCGGAGGATCCTCCCTTTCCTAAGGAGGTATGAGTGAACTTTACACCCTGTTCCTTATACCTCTATAAAACCATCATCATGGAAGATTAAATCCGGCTGCTAAAGGGTAGGCCTGCAAATTTCAAGGCCTTTAATTTCAGATTAATTACATTGTTCAAAATGAGTATCAAAATTGATGATCTTGTGTTCCAGTTCCCACACCAACGAGTACCTCCGTGAGGGTCGAGAGGAGGAGTGCAGTGGAGGGAGTGCGGCCACGTCACACTCCCGCTCGAATCAGCCGCACAAGTTGAACGAACGGGAGCGAAAGCATGCTGCGCTGCCAATACTTATTTTTGGTTATCCACTTGTAAGTAACAGTTATTTTTAACCCCCGACGCAAAAAGAGGGGTGTTTTAAGTTTGACCGCTACGTGTGTCTCTGTCTGTTTAAGCTACGGTGCTGTGGCACCGTAGCTCTTAAACGGGTGAACCAATGTGGATGCGGTTTTTTTATATTTGAAAGCAGGTTTTTTAACGGTAGTTCTGAGACATTTTTTATCAAAATCGGTTCAGCTGTTTCAAGGTCATCAGCTTGTTTTTGTGCCGTGGGTTTTTTAATTTTACCTATTATTACTTCTAGAATTGTATTTGGGTTGGTTTCTAATTTTAGACTTGCTTTCGGATAATTCAAAGCTGAAAGCATAAACGAAGTTAAAAAAATTAAAAAACTTTACGCCAGCTTTTATGTAATTGCCAGAAAGTAACTGTCTTCAAAAGGACTATAATTATACAAAAATAAATCTCAGAAAAGATATGTATCGAAGTGTAAATAGTGTTTTTACTCTTCACTAATTCGAAAGCAAAAGGATATGAAAACTTATAAGGTAAGAAAGAAAGAAAAATAGGTTTAAAACTTAAACTACAACCATCACATAAGTTCTATTTTAATTTTGCAGGTAGAAAAGTTCTACTCCAAAAACTACCTCGACAAAGAGGAAGGTCTATCCCGTCTCCGCGCAGAACTGACGTCTCCATCTAACGGGAGTACCAAGACATCTCCAAACAAGACAGCCAGGGCCGCCGCCATTTTGTTGCAAAGGGCGCTAAGGGACAAGGTGTTCTCCGTATACAGCCAGGCCAATGAGGTTGTTAAGGTGCTGTTCAAGGAGTTCGTGCCGGATAGGTGAGGACTGAGTGACACTATAAGAACAGTGGTGGCCCATAGTATCGGCCCCGACTTATGAGTTGTAGGTTGTTGGTTCGAACCCAGACAGGCGCTTTACTTTGTGTAAATAATTTCATCACCACTGCTCTAAAAACCGTGAAGGAAAACATCGTGAAGAAACCGGTATGTCCTAAAACCAAAAATTCGCAGACATGTGACATCTACCAACCCGCACTGGGCCCGCGTGGTAGATTACAGCCCATTCCTTGTCAACGACAGGAGGCCTGTGTCCCAGCAGTGGGAACATTAAAGGCTGATTATGCTATGCACACTATTAACTCTGCCTATCGCCATCTTCTGCTAGCCTCATTCAAGTTACACCACAATATCCTATTGCCCGCCTTGCACACTGCATTATTAATACAATACATGGTACATTATTTTGCATGGGACCGACGACGTCTCGTTCAATGTACAGCTTGATAAAGCCTTTACTTATCGCCCTATTGAAGTCGTAAGAAGTGATCGAGAGTCAAGAGAATATGCCAAGGGGATGAGCCACAGCATTCACCTTCAAACTCAAAATGTCTGATCAATGTAATGTTTGAATAAGATGGTGAGAATTGCCACAAAAATTCTGAGAGGTGGTTGAATTTCTATTTTGTTTTAAAATTCTGTTCAGGGAAATCGCCAGAAAGGATTCAATTTCCAGGGTGTGTGCCGCCGAGGTGGGGCGTTGCTTGGAGAAGCTGCTGCCTGAGCTGTTGAGAGCCTGTGGGGACCCTGCTCCGAGGGTACACTCTACTGCGCAGCACACTGTGCTCACTGTTGCTGACTGTCCTCAAGTCAGGTAAGGTTGCGATTTTATTTTTAGTGTTTTGTTTGGTTATATGTAGTTCAGTCTTTTCATCGTTAGTTTGACAGGCTTTCTGAAGAAAGCTAAAAAACTGATAAAACATACGACTGCAAGCAATCCATGCGCAGACTACTGATCCTCCTGTTGTGATAGCCTTGCCAGTCTATTGTACAAATCTCCCTAAACAAATCTTGCTCTTGTGATTGTCTGACAACTTGAACTAAGCACAAAATTATGAGAACCTAAATTGAAGAGAGAGATTTGAAAGCTGAAGTACTGAAGCTGAATAAGAACTTACTACGTGTTTGTTTTACTTGCAGGAGTGTCCACCTAATCCCTCAACAGCTGGTACGACCAGTAGCAGCATCCATGCATCCTCGACTGGCCCTCTCACGACTCCAGATGTTAGAACAGCTCATACTAAGCCACGGTATCTCCACAGACAAGAACAGGTCAGTTTGACGATCATTTTGGTAAGGAAATGCTTAAAGATGTAAAGCTGAAGATGGTGTAGGTACCTATAGCGATAGATGTGGAAGATAGAACGTCAAATTCGTGAACGGGTGCCGTCAGTAGGGACTGAATATTTGATTTGTTTTCGTCTTTTTATTACAGACGCTTTTAACGTTCTGCATCGTTCTCAGATGCATAATTTCAACATGAATGATGTAACCAATATTTTGTAACCATATTTTGATTTAAAAGAGTGTCCGTGGAGTTTCTTGCCCGTTCTTCTCCATAGGTACCTACTACGCTTTGGAATGGGTAACTAGCTTTATCTTTCTGATTGACCGACCCCTTGACAGTTCCAAAGTGCCTGTAATTGGTTTATTTGAAATAAATGCTTTGAGTTTGAGTTTGTGAAAAAGAATGAAAATTCTCTGAACTTCAAGATAAGTACAAAAAAATTATAGAAGTAATGTTATAAAATTCTAAACGGAAGCTAATTCTATCGTTTCTTCGTTTAAAATATTTCACTGAACAACGGATTTCCTTTGTACATTCTTTCCCATTTCCATACAATAAAGTATACCACACAAAAATATGAGTTGTAGGGGACACCCGGACTTGAACCGGGGACCTATCGATCTGCAGTCGATTGCTCTACCACTGAGCTATATCCCCGATGACAGTCTAGCTCAAATTAGGCATTATATTCCGAACGCTGCCGCCTTTTGTTTTATGTTTTTCTACGGTTGGACAATTTTTTGCCATTGTGGGTGTTGAGGTCGAAGCATGAAGGTTGCATACTTACCTATCATTTTAAAACTAGAATATAATATGAAGGTAAATATTTATTTTCAATTTAGGTAGTCTATATTATGAATCCTATAAGCCGTGGATTTTGGGGTACGCAGATATATAATAGAGGCAACGTTTTGAAGCATGTAGGTTTATAGTTATCTCACAAAGTTGCGTAAGATTTCTGTTATGTGGGTACCTACTTATATGTAATTAATAGATAAGTAGGGTAGACTAGCGACTTAGTTTAAGTTAGTGACTGCTGCGTCAGTCCAATATATGGGCCTGTACGTATCGGTTGCATTATTCATCTCCACCCCCTCCTTCGGTTATAACAATTTCAAATTCAGATCACTTATTTAGTATGCCTACCTTTATCATCCATCTTCTCTAAGCTCAGCAGCTACATATAGAGTAACCTTGAAGTTTAACTTTATAAATCTAGCTATCTGCTTCAAGCCAGTTTTTGCAGCTCCATAAAACTCTATTCATTTTTCCAGCGGCCTAACAGTTCGTCGTCTAGCCGAATGTGGCGCTGCAGGAGCTCAACATGCAGCTGGTTCAGTCCGTGCAGCCGCTGAACGCATCCTGCTTGCAGCGTATGCGAGGTCACCGCGAGTGGTGCGCGCGCAACTACCACCTGATGATGCCGTGACGAGACGGAATCTGATATATAGGCATCTGTTTCAGCAGTTTGATAGGATTGATATGCAAGTATGTGGTTTATTGGTCTTTTTATACCAGTCTTGTTTTTCCGGCTGGGAATCATATTAGCTTACATTGCTGCAAGCTACAAACACCTAACGTATTCAGAATAATTTTTGAAAGCAATGTTAACATGTAATGGATTTTAAGAACAAAAATTTACATGGATCCTTGATTCAAGAGTTATTGTGAGACGAGTCCTAAGTAACCCCTACAATACTCACAACTGCACTTACAAACGTAAAAATGCTATGACACAAAAAGTATCATCAAATTCTATCTTTCTCCAGAAAATGCTAAACCAAGCGCCAACTGAAGAACAACTTCTCAATGGCGCAGACCAGTCCATGGCAGATTCCACCCTTGAAACAGCCAGCGTCACCCAGTCCACTAGAAGTGGTACCACTGTCAGTGGCATGACTGCCTCCTTAGGTATGACGTCTTCAATAGGAGCTGCGTCATCATACAGCTTGAAATCCATGACTTCAAGTGTCAGCGGGGCTACTCTTGCCCCTTCTAGTTTGACTGGCAGTTATACTTCGTCCAAGACAAAGAGTAGTTTGAAGAAGACACCAACGAAGAGGTATACTCCAAAGACGACTGCGAAGGATTTATCAATTTATCCGGGGTATAACAAACTGAGGCTGGATAGCGCTGTCAGTCCGAAGCACTCGCCTAGATCGGTGGCATCTGGTGGAGTTGAAAAAGTGAGTTAATTTAAATTAGCTCCTCCTAAAACCATATTGTTAGTTTCCTAGGAGGCCTTAACAAGTTATTTATTTAATCTATATTGTAGACCACAAAGTACATAAAAAAAAAGCAAACACTACAAAATATGCAATGGGCGGCATTATCGCTTTCTGCTATCTCTTCCAGGTCTGCGGTCCTGCGGTCTGGTTAGTTTCATAAGAAGAATTACCAAGTTCTTGTTAGTTTCCTAGGACGAATTAACAAGTTATTATTATTGTCTTGGATAATAGCCACAATTTTATTTGAAACACCATTTTAGAGTTTTATTATTGAATTGCCTCGTCTACTGGAGTTTAATTTCGCTTCCTCTCTTTGTATAATATGACCAACGAGATCAGTCTAGCTATAGCGTAGGTAATAAGTCTATGATAGTCTCATCTCCAAGTTCTAACTCTTACTTAACTCTCTATTGCTTAGTAATTTATTGCTAAAATCACTTTTACACCCTCAAAATAATAACCATATATTTCTAATCTCAATCTTCACACCCCCAGGTACACTTCCAAGAAAGCCACAGCCAGAGCCGATCCTCCGAACAAGTCGTCTACCGTCGCACGAATCGTAACTCCGAAAACCGTCACTCCATGATCCATTACGACCACGAATCATCAAAGCCACAGCTGAAAGAACGACCGGTTACCGTCTACGAGCCCTTGCATTTAGACTACCGGGATTCCCCATCTTTAGGCTCCCCTAAAACTTCCAAGAATGATCTGCGGAGTATGGATTCTTTACCCATGGACTCCCCACAGATGTCCAGGAATGATATGAGGTGTGATTCGGACTGCAGAAGCTTGGATTCTCCGAAAGTGAAGGCGGATTACTTCAGGGAAGGAGTGTTAGAGTCGCCGAAGCTGGTTGCTGGGCTGAGGAACCTGCATCTTGATGAGCATAGCCAGATGGATGAAAGCGGGTATTATAGTCCAGGCATGTTTATCGTTTTTTTATGTAGCTTTTTTCTTAAAGAAACTTTATTAATTTTTGGAGACTAACAAATTAATGACGCTGTTTCTTCAGGCAGAAGACATCAAGCCACAAGCAGTGAACACCACTACGAGCCCTATGACGTCGCCGGCAACGTGGACGTGGCTGAAAATATACCTGAAACTATCAGTTTGCAGTGAGTACAGGACCTACTAGAGCTAAAGTTATTCCGATCTTAAAGACGAGTACGCGAGCGAAGCGTTTCCGTTACAGCTTGGACGAAAAAGCTTTCGTATGTCCGGATGTCCGGCTGTTCTCCTCTACAGGTCGCATTTCTCAACCAATTCTCGTGAAATTTTGTGAGCAAGTTCGATAAGTATATGGACTTTTATTGTCGATCCAGTTTTTCGAAAATTTTCTAATTGGCGGATATAATTACGGGGGTTTAAAACTTAAAAAAAACATATTTCAGCCATTTCGCGCTCTTTGTTTTTAGGATTTTGTTTTAAGGTTCAACATTTATTCAGTTTTAAGCTATGCAAATACGGATTCGCGAGGTTCAGCTCACAGAGCCACAAGTTTAATAAGTGGCAGTGACTTATAGAAGAATCCGAATAACTGAACCAATCCGATGGAACACTTGCCTGTTGCGTATCCGCCCGGTCTTCGTTCCGACACTTAAGGCAATTACGATTTATTTGGAAAATGCATTTGATCTAGCTGATCTGTGCTTCGGAATTGGAAGAGGCTTTGCGAGTACCCTGCTGGTCCATTTTTTGACCCTACTTCGGCAAAGCCATCAGGAAAGGTTATATTTTTAGCAGTATAAGTATGTTTCACCGTAGTGCTTAAACTACTCAACCGATTTTGATGAATGGGGGTGTTAATCGTTTCGTTTTAAGACTTATGCAACATTTTTAGGTGGTAGTTCTTAATATTTTTTCTTTTTTAGCACGACGTGCACATGGTGCGGTCGGCGCGTGCGCGCGGACGCATTAGAGGCGCACTATTGGCGGCGCTGCGTGCTGCTAGCGCGCTGTCCGCACTGCCGCGTGGCGCTTGAAGCGAGGATGTTACATGCACATCTGTTGGGTACGTCATCATGATCATTTATTCAGCGGAAAGACATTTACTGCTGGATATATGCCAAGCGTCAAAACATTGACCGGTTCTGCGCTTCTTGCATCCAGCGGATTCCCAAGTCCTTCACTAGGTCCTCGGTCCATCTTGTAGCAGGCCTACCCAACCTATTTCAGATTTTCAACACAACAAGATTTAACGAGGATGAGGTTACAACAGTCCTATCCAACTGAATCTTTTCGTTTACAACCATCAGCAACGAATTTTGTAAATGGGTGCAATCAACTACATATTTATTAACAAATATTTTTTAACCCCCGACACAAAATTTATAATAAAAAGTTATAAGTTTGACCGCTATGTGTGTGTGTGTGTGTCTGTCTGTGGCACCGTAGCTCTTAAACGGGTGAACCGATTTGGATGCGGTTTTTTTTATTTGAAAGCAGGTTTTCTAGCGGTGGTTCTTTCAAGGTGATCAGCTCTTCTTTATATCGGGTTTTTTTTTTAATTTTACCTATTATCTGAACTCTATAGCTAATGTTTCTGAAGTTTATCTACCTACTGTCATAACTCATTATCATTTTGCAGAAGAATGTACGATGAGTGAGGGTAGCTGGAAAGCGTGTCACAAGTGTGGAGCTGCTCTCAGGACTGATGACTCCGACTACCATGCTAACTGTATACGTGAGTGTTAAAATGATGATTTTCTTAGACATATATGTAATTGCAGAAGTTTGTAGTAACTTGTACGCGTAGCATGACCACCATACAAAGACATTAAATTATTTACTCAAAAATAGACGGGATATACCGAACAAAATCGTAATCCGATAATTTGTCCTAGTGGGCAAAAGTCGCTCAGTCTAGCGTAATACGCCTACATGCCGCTCTAATTTTGCTATATTATGCTAGATGGCGTCACTGAGATATGGAATCACAGTTTTTCTATTACATTTCTTCACATAGCCTCTCTTTAATATCTTAAATCTCTTTGCCACCATATAAACGGGTTTGTCTCGACAACGGAAGAATAGACAAAATGACAGATTGTTGACAGATTTCTAAAGATTTTTTTCTAGAATCTTTCATTTTGTCTATTTTCACGTCGATAAAACCTAAGGGACTTAAACTCACCTACGGCGAGGATAAAACTCGTTTATATGGTGATCATGATACTCGTGCAGAAGATGGTCTGCCCAGTATGAATGATGAATGATTAATCACTATCCGAAAACATGTCTAGGTATATTTTAAAACAGACAACGACAAGCTAATTAGTGCGGATTTCACCAATGAAACTGAATGCAATCAGCACGTCTAAACCGCGTGCAAAAGCTGCCGGTGTTTAATATTAGTCCTAAATTAGTCAGCCTCTTAGAAAATACTTGAACACCGTCAGCAACTAATTAGACTTCGGCCGTTATTGGATAAATGATCCGTTTACGCATAGATCTTTGTTTTTTTACGTAAGCTCTGTATTTCTAGCACTGGGCATGGACGAGTGGAAGTGCCCGTATTGCTTCACAAACGTGCTGGCTCGAGACTTACCCTGGCAGAGGCACCTGATGCAGTGCCCTCGGAACCCGAGACTCACACAGTCCTCGTAGTTCAATGACGGTGGCAATGTTTGCATGCAAAGGTCACACGACTCGTCCATTTTGTGAGCCTGTGATTTTCTAAGGGATTCATCTCAGACTCCGTATTATTAACGGAGACGAGAAACTTCGCAACTGATTTAGTTTATTGTATTAAAGAAAAGTTTGGATAATTTGACTGTACAGAATTTCACGTGTTTTGAGAAATCCTTTCTACAGGTGCTTATTTTAATAATAAGTATAATTATTTATTCGATCTTGCCACGAAGTTGTGTCCGTGCTTGGAGTGTGTATTCTCCGTGGCCTTTGCATGAAAGCTACCACAATTTCTTATTTAATACATAAATGGTTTTAAAAGAAAAAGAAAGTGATTATATGGTTCTGTGCAGTAAGAGACAATGAAAAGTATCTACTATGAAATTAATTCACATTTCAAATCCCATGCTAATGCATATTTTCTAAAATTGTAACGGACAGTATTCAAAGAAGATACGATTTTTTTTAAATCGTTAAAATTATAAGCAAAATTATTGTCAATAACACGCTCAACGATAACATTTTATTTTTAGATGACTTTAATATTTGATTCAATGATTGGCTCAACTCATTATGATATTAATAAGAATAAAAAAGATGAAATGCTTAAAACATTAATAAGAAACAATAACTTATTGATAAGAAAAGTTAATCATGAAAATAAAATACTCAAAAACCTGTTCATCGTATAAGCACTTTCTTGAAAAATTCACAGTTCACTTAGAATTTAAAAGTTGAAACGTTTGTTACAAATTACAAAATACGTACTCATTCGAATTACAACTGTATAAAATTCGATTATTCGAATAACAATAATCTGTAATATTCTTATGAATTTATTACTATCGTTTTTCTTAGGCTTTCGGCTTCCTAGCAGCCATCTATAACATTGATCTCAATAGCTTTGTAGATATAGTAATTTATCATTATTATTTATAACTTCATCATGGACTTCATTTACGTTTTCAATGTTAGAAATATATTATTTACAAGTCAAAATTATATTACAACTGTCTCATATTTAACGGTAACAATTATTTGTCCACTATACTGCAGTGTGTTACATGTATATCCGTCAATTCACTTGAAATGCTATCCACTAATGTTAAGACTTGAGCACTGCTTGTTAGTCCATCATTACCGTCCAACGATATTTATTCCGTCTTAGAATGCTCGTTTGTTTCACTTTGGGTCGGTTCCACTACTGATACATTTATTATTTCTTCATTTTCGTAACAATTCTTATTTGCAGAATCAGCCTTTACAAGAATTGAAGTTTTAGCAGAACCCTTCTCTAAAGCTACGACATTATCAACTATGCTGACTGCTTCACATAAAACTGTTACTTTTGCTACGGGGTTATCTGTATTTCTCTTTGTACCTATAACTTGAACGTTGATCAAGTATGCCATGCAGTATACAAACAAGTGAATTCAGAAGTTTTTTAGAGGTGATCCAAACTTTGATAGACTTTAGTAATGCCATGTTTCCAAATGAAGCTGAAAAGAATCGTTTGACAGTTATACACTCTTCGCCACTGTGGAATGTCCTTCTCGTTGATGTAGTGGAACTGACTCTCTCTATGTTACACCGTTTTGATGTCGTGTCGTCTTGTTTTTTGCAATACTCACTAGGATATTAAATTCTTATGGCGTTAAATGGGTTGAAGGAATCTTCACGGGGTTATGGGTAACACTTAGGTTCGATTTCACAGTTTTTTTTTGTATTTTGTGTTATAAAGTGTCATAGAAAAATTCGTTCCATATTAGTATCAGGTTTTATCTTGTTTACCACGATGAACTATTCCTACTATACTTACGAGTATAACTATTATTATAAAGTTTTGCCTACGAACTCTAGCAAAGTCTCATGTTTATTTTTCATTGCCTTAGTTATTATATATTATTTAGCTGGTTTCCATTTTTATTTCCTGAGCCTCATAGAACAATATCAGTACCTAACTGAGTCATAATATTTAGTTCTTTTAAACTAAAATGTGTATCATTTAGTCAAATGGATTTAGAATTATGTAGTTTTTTTTAATTTTATGTATGTTGATTGTATATAGGACTTAGTTTTATTAAGTAGGTTTAGTCGTAGCTTAGCGTGGGAGATACCTACATACGTAAGGAATTAGATTCTGATGTTAAAACATCTTTCTCTTCTTCTTCAATACCTTTTCTTACTGTCCCTATCTTTTCTATTGTCTTCTCCTCCATTTGCTTATTACTATTACTCTTCTTCTGAGATTATTTACAAAGTTATGAATAACTTTTTACAGCGAAACGTAAGTCTACATCTTGCACAAAAGAAATGATAAATACCTACTCAAATACTGCGGCACAAAAATGAGATAATAGAGAAAAACACAATATTTATTTTCTATAACATTTTTTTACCAACTAAAGTTCCAAGTGTAGACTAATTTGATAAGTACAGACAAATTCTATTTACTGAATGAAATATGAAAGATATAAGAATAATAAATTATTGTCTATAATAAGCTGATGTATAAATTATAGCATTATGAAGATAGCCTAGCCCAACGCATTCCATTCCATAAGGCGACTCGTCAAAATAATGTCGATGAATTACACAGGACTTCAAAAGTAACAACATATATTTCTACCTGAACTATTTCTACTGCATCTTTAACTATAGCTATTACTAGCCGATACTAATCGACTAAGACCAGTTAAGACGGTCTAAGGACCGTCTATCATTCATGTCTCCGATTCTTAACCTCTATCTACCTTCTCAGCTATATCTTCTAACCTGCCTCTACCTATGTTCCTACTTCCTACGTTAGAATAATTAGCTTAATTTAAATAATAATTAGCTTTAGCTTTGAAAAACCACATCACCCACTGTGATAAAGGATCGAGTTACAATGAAAATGGAATAAAAGTGTGGGTTCTCAGTTGTTGGTATAGATGTAATTTTAATTATAAGGAGCCTTTGGGCCTGTATTTAGTGTGTTGGTCAATATTTATGTATTCTGTCTTCCTCGTTGAAACGTTGTAACGTTTGTGGTTTCTTAACCTTTAGGCCTCTTTCACTATCTCCGTCTACTCTTCTACGGTTGTATCACCCCTTCCTCCTTCCTTCCTCTAGAATTTTATTCATATTTCTCTTTGGGCTGGTCTTTTTCATGTTTAGCTGTGTGTCGTATGTGAGAAAATGCATGAATATTGATCAACGCATTAACACAATTAATTTTAAGTATCACCATGTTCTTTGCTCTTCCATTTTTTGTGTTATGTATTTCTATATTATGTCAAGTCTTCTTTTTTATTAAAGCTGTTTTGTTTTGATAACTAAAAAGTAAAACCTCATACGTGTACAACTATATCATCCATATAGACAAATTGCAAAAAAAAACACTATTAAATAAGTACTTGGATTATTTATGGTCTACAAATGGCTTAAAGCTAATTATATTTACCTTAGAATAATAATACTTTAAGCAAATTAAATCAAATATCACTTTGAGAATGATTATAAAACGAACCTTCGATAGTTGTACTTGACGATATCCTTCTTCCAGTTCCTAAAATATTTGTCCCATCAAACCTTTTTTTTAAACCTATTTCTGGGCCTTTCTGATGAATTTATGTAAAGTAGATAAGTTTACTAATATTCTAGTATAAAGAGTGTGCACATTGAACATTAGATTATGTTAACTTAAGTTTATGTGGATTTTTCTGACAGGATATGCATCTTTCGTTCCATTCGATGTATTTTGTGACAATCTTTACACTGGAACGTAGTTAAGTAGACTAATATTGAAATAAATATATATTGTAATTATGTACCTAATTTACAGTACCTAAATATGAAATAAGTACAGGAAGAGAAAATTCCATAATATTGTGTTGTTCCTAACTCTAAAATCTAAACAAGACTTTATACCTATATTTGATAAATCCATTTGACTGATGATACTCCTTGTAATTTTATTTTCCGTTCATTGTATTTTTTTCTGTGATTCTGCCTACCCCCATGGGAAGAAGGCTTAAATTTATGTATGTATGCATTTTTAAATTATTGCATTAACCTCAGTTAAAAAACGTATAATTCTATGCACACCAGTAGGTACCTAAGTAGTTTATTTGAATATCATGTGGCAAAATATTAATCAGCGCAATAGGTAGGATATCAAATCAGTTCTTATGGTAGAATTGATACTCATTGTATTGCATCTAGGTAAAATTTTAGAAATTATTGTAAAGGAAAACGTACCTTATTCCAAAGATTGAAAATAAGTTTTTGTTGTAATTATTTTATTACTAAAAGTGCCATAACTTAAGCTAAAAGTGATACGATTAGAAACGCTAAAAGAAACACTGTTTGAAGCTTAGATAAACTTAAAGCGGTAGATACGGCATTTGAACACAGCGCGCTGTCCATCTGTACTAAGTCCATAGACACAGTTGCAGTCAGTCACACACGGACCATCGTCTAAACGGCGCATGTCAATACAGCTCAATAATTTCTTTTTTGTATCTATTTACACATCAAAATGCCTTCATGTGTATTCGATAACTGTTCTAATCACCCAAGAAATAAAAATAAGACACATGGGTTACTTTTCACGCGTAAGTACACCCAAAAATGTTAATTAGTTGATTTAAAAAAAAAAAATCGGCTTCGTCATTTTTGTAAGAGCGAGATGCTAATACAAAATAGCGTAAGGGACACGATGCGATGCATCACGCGACTCTCGCTAACGCTACCACAATGTCAGTCATGATCGTAAACATCCGGCGATTAAAGCGGTTACGCTCGCACGACTGTGTCGACTCCTATCTCTGTCCTTATCTATCCGTAACTATAAGTATGTAACTGTGATCACAGATGTGTGAGTTTCGTTGGATGCAGTTGTGTACCGAGCCCAGGATTAGTGATTGCAATGTTAGAGCGTATCGTATGTACCGCTTAAGGTTATATAAGGTTTGAAGCAATTTTACTGCAGTTTTTCGCAAACCTAATATACCTACTTAACTATATTTATTTACCTATAGGTACGTTATCTGTCACTGACAAGTACCTAAATATTCAGTGTGTCTGTGTTACTATTTTATTTTTATTAGTATTTACACTAATGTGAAGAATTTTCGCACATTCCAGAATGTATCACTTCAATGTTTTGTGTTGTTCCTATTTCTTCCTATAATTAATCTTTCAGGACGATTTTTACAAGCTTTTGGGAATATTCTACATTCATCAAGATTTTTTTATATCAAATTGTTTATGTGTTATACATATAGAGTTGGAAGTATTCCGTATTCGTTAAGAAGAAAGGGTTACAATGTTATTAATTAATTTAAATGGTGGTTATTGCCCAGTGAAGTAAAATTGTAGATCCAACTATTTAATTAAGAAATTAATTTTGCGCACATAAAAAAATGCCAATGTTCTTAAAAAAGGTATTTAAAAAATAAGTATTATTGTAACTGATTGGACTGATTCAAATTTCGATTCTAATGTATGCTTTCTAAATTCAAAATTTAACGCAAGACAGTTTTTGTGTGCGATCAATAGTTTGAAGGTTTTTTATCGAGATCGACTTCCCGACATTTTGCAGCTTTCCCATTAATAGGCTCTTGTTCTTTTTCTTCTACCAGAAACACATTCTCTGTGTAAATATACTTTTTTCCAAATTCGGTATAATTATGTACTTCAAACAGGCAAACTACTGGTTCTTTTTCCTCGATTCAATTTAATTTTAGGTCTAAGTTTATAGACAGGTCGATCTCGACAAAGAAATTTCATACTTTTGAACTGTTAAAGCTTTTGAAAATTTTGCTGTTTGTATAAGGAATCAATTGGAAACGAATATTAGGTAGTTACGCGGGCTCGAGTAGTAGGTTATAGGCAGTAGCCAATCCAACTTAAATCCATAACTTATGTTCCTGCCTGAGTAATATCTATGTTAATTTAAGCCTTACTTGTTAGTTATTACGACCTACGTAGTACACAAATTGATTGAAAGTTTTGATGCCATGTACGTGTTAAAAGGATCTTTAAGGTACGAGTTCGTAGCCAACTACAGGTAGCAGCAGCAGGCGACGTGTCGCCGCGACACTGCTGGTTTCTGTGTATTTCTATTAAAACGGGGTGTCGCTAGCTACGGAAGGTATTTCGACTACGGACTTGTACCTTTAGGCGCTGTTGGTAACCATTTGTGACATTATTTTTTTTAAAGATGGCGGGTTGGTTCCATTTTTGGCCACGCGCCAAAATATATTTTAGTTCGACAGGGTGTTTGACGTATCTATGGCTGATATTTATGGGTTAGCAACTGACTGCAAGCGCTTAAGGCTCTTTTCCACGTTTCTAGGTTTAAGTAATTCAAAGATCTTGGGTTTCTACAATTCAGACATAAAAATTGAGCTTACATTGGTATTCAATCTTATAAGCTGAGCTTAACCCATTTTTATGAGCGATATTTACTCAGTGAGACACTGAACTAAAGCTTTTATCAGATGTAGAGAATTGCTTCCCTTTACTACCTGCATTGTTTTTAACTTTCCAAAATAATAGTTAAACCTATACACAGCGATCAAAATGGCTCATTCAAGTATTAAGTACTCTTTACATTATTCTGTTACCACTTTGTTATTTTTTTTTTAAACAATTGGTTGGCAACCCAATGTGTTACACAACTTTGGGTTTTAAAATGTATGGTAGGTAATAAGGGTTGTTATCGCTGGCAATGCGAATGAAACGAATGCGAAAGAAGAAAATAAAGGGTTTCTAAACATTATACGTGTTTTATTTTAACTCATCTATGCCTAATTAAGTAATTACCTATAGTATTGGTGGTGCCGTGGTCAAAATATCCGGATATGGATACGTAGTAGGTATGTAAATATCGTAGCAAATGGCGTTCTGTAGTTTCTGCCTACCCCCCCATAGGAGAAAGCCGAGAGTTTATATATGTATGTCACTGGTGTCCAACTTAGTATAGGGGTCTAATACTGAAAACACAAAATTGTAATCAAATGCGTTTTATTAGAATACAATATAAAACATAATATAATAATATATCACTTATAAATAACACAGCACCGATCACTATGAAGCACTCTGTTCCGTCATCTGTACATCTGCGTCTGCGCCGTTAGTTTCGCTACTGCTTGCTGCGGTCTCTGTGGCGCTAGTGGACTCGGTAGCGACTGGAACTTCTGTGACGTCACCAGACTCTGCTTCTGGTTCAGTCTCAGGGACGTCGGAAGCTTTCTTGAATTTATTGACATCTGAAATCGTAATATTGTCATATTGATCACAGCTGTTTTTTTTTCACGATTGTCATTTGTTGGTTATGTTCTTTATTTACAATATTCGCAGTCGAAATTCCATAATCTCTTTCAAATCATCCTAACTAATATTACAATCAATGCGAATGTGAGTTTGCTTCTTTGTTACGCTTTCACGGCTAAACGGCTGAACTTGGTGAAGGATATAGGCTAGTTTTTATCGACAACCACGCGGTCGAAGACGCGGGCTGAAGCCAGTAATAATATAAAGAGAAAAGATTTTGATATTTTGTTTGTTTGTTTGCTACGGTTTCACTCTAAAACAGCTGAACGGATTTGGATAAAATTTGGCACATGGGCTGACCATGACCTGGGTCAGGTCAGAGGATACTTTTCATCCCGATATTCGCACGGGATCGATACT
This sequence comes from Griposia aprilina, assembly GCA_916610205.1. Taxonomy (NCBI): domain Eukaryota; kingdom Metazoa; phylum Arthropoda; class Insecta; order Lepidoptera; family Noctuidae; genus Griposia; species Griposia aprilina. The sequence continues at coordinate 16,383,067 of OU744304.1, read as the reverse complement.
TATGCGGGTGAAACCGCCGGGCGCAGCTAGTAAGTTTATAATTACCCATACAATTACACCACGCTAAAAGATTACCAGATACAGTCTCTTTTTAGACACCACAACGCTCGTTGTTGGGCAGTATTTTTCACATACGTTGATTTTTATTTTTTCTTTCTTTCTTTTTTTTATACGGTACCAATGACCATACGGTATGACTCAGTGCAATGGGCTGGTTATAGAGTTTAATCCACTGTTTGTCCAATAGGGATTAAGTATTTTTTTTCCAAGTGAGATTACTACAGCCATCCCTCTTATTCTTTCACATCATTCAGCAAACACGACGACCTTTCAGATTTTTTTTACTTTTTCTGCAGATTGTGACTAAAATTGAAGAGAGCGTCTTGATAGACAATATAAGCCATTGTTCAGAGTACAACACTGTATACCAACTTTTCAGCGTGACGTAATAAAGTAAACTATGACCTGAACTCACCATATTTACTGTAGTCAGCGCCCAGCAATCTCAAATAGTGAACAGTGTCCGGTGTGGCAGTGTACGCTCGTAGAGAGTGCACGCCGCGCCATCCTACTAGTGTAAGTGAGAGGTTCGACTCCTCTCCCTCTTCTTTATATTCTAGGACGCAGCTGCCGGTTGCTGTGGACAAATAAAAGATAGGGTTGTAAAAGGGGTGGAAATGTAAATTTGTGGTGGCTGCTGTAAAATTGATTTTATTCGTGCTGAAATGGAGAGTAAATGTAAGTTGTGGTGGCTGCCGTAATAGTTATTTATGATATTAGTGCGGTAAGTTGGTTTTTACAAACGAGTAGACGAATAGTCGAGGGCTTACCATAGTCACGAGTTAGTAAATATCAATTTCCGCACGTGTGTCATACAACGTTTTTCAACACATTTGCGAGAAAACAGTACAATATTAATATCGGATTCCTTGCTTGAACTCATTTATTATTACTTTGTTTATAAATATCAGTCGGAAAGTCGCAACAATCTTTGACGTTTCTAATATGAAAATGGCGCGAATTACAAATGGCACCTCGTGCACCTGGTAAAAATTAGAACTACATCGTTCGTCTCATTTTCTCTTTAGTATTATAGTGAGACAAACGTATTGAGCAAAAGCACTTCGACGGAGGGTCGATTATTCAGCTTATTTATTCTCGTAATGTGAAACTCCTTGGTGTAGTTCACATATATTTTTTATGGAAATTAAAAATAAACCGTACAGGATACGCACGGCGCTATACAACGGAGTATGCGGTAAAACAGGTACTTATGTGTGAGTACCTATTTTACCGCACGCTCCGTTGTATGGTGCGTAATTTTTTACTTTCGAACCATGTACACAGGCATCGTAAATGTATTTTTTGAGCAAATGTGTTGAAAATTTTATTTTCATTTCTCATACACTGAAAGTAGTGCATGTTTGATCCGAATAGCGGGTGGAAGACGCTGCTTCCCGCCCTAGGGCAGGAAAGACTCATAGTAATTACTTCCCTCCCTAGGGTGGGAATGAATTTTAAAAATAGAACTTAATTTGGTAGTCGGGTATGTTTTTTTTACATAATTAAGAAAAATACCGATTATAAAAAAAACCATGCCGGGGTTTTGTGAGTGTATAAACAGCCTGTGTGAATTAAAAAAAAAACCTATTAAGGGGGATGCGATAAGGTAGCTCGCGAAATTCAAATTTACTTACGTTTTTTGCAATTTGCAGTGACCAGAAACACAACTGACACAGAGCAGCTATTTGCAAAAAACCAAAGAATATTTGAATTTGGCGGGCTACAACTGAACATCCACCTAAAGTGGGACGGCCCGCGGCGGTTACGCGGTGTGTTCCATATTTAAAATTTTATAAAAACTATAGTATAATTTGGCGGGATACTGGTGCCGATTCTCTTGTCATAAAATTCTCTAAACTAGACTAAAAATCACTAAAAATTAGTTTATTCCTGTCAAACGACGAATTCTCATTCTGAAATTGACTAAAGTGATATAACTTTAACTATATTTTAGTTTGACAGCACTAAGATTGCACTGAATTATTAGTTTAGTGAAAATGCCAATTATGCTATTCTGAATTTGACGTTTTTCACCAAAAATTTGGATTGTCTAACTAAATCTGGCTATTATTAATCGCGATTAAAAAGGTGTGGAATAAAATTGGTTGTCATGAACTAAAATTCACGACAAGACCTCGACTTCAGGTGCAAAAACAGTACTGTATCTTTTTTAAATTTTATTTTGTTTATATCTCAAAAATGGTGTGCCCTATCGCAAAAATAATGAAAATGTCGACCCACTTTATAAAACCCTTAAACCACTAAAACTCTACATGTAGGTAATATTGGTTTTTCATATTATCCATTAAAAAAGTGAAAAATTCCATATAAAACACGTCGAGGCTGCCCCATCCGTGGCTCAGGCTCTAAAAAAAAATCTCGTGGTAGGGCAAACAGGTACGACGCGGAGTCGTGATTGTCAAATTAAATTTTAGTTGCGTCAAAATAATTTTTAAATTTAGAGATATTTTTTTGCAGAATAGCTTTAAGACACTCATAGTCAAAAGTAAGAAATTTTAGTGATAGTTTAGTTAGTTTAGTTCGGTGTACAAGAGAATCGGCACCACTAACTCTGTAAGCTTCCCTAGCTTTGTTTTCTTCGTACTAAAGAAACTAAACGTGACATTGGCTGAATGCACAAACCGTGCGAAGCCACAAGAAAAAAAAACTCTGTAAGCAGTACCGAAATTCAAAATATCAGTTTTATAGACTAATATTTGATTAAAAATGAGTCATATTATTATTAATAAATATTTTAGAAAAACAACTATTAATTTAACTTTCCTTATATTCGAAATGAAAAGTAGTGTTTAACACGGGTGAAAGTCATCAATTCCTACTCGGACAATAGCCGCCCTCGCTGCGCTCTGGCGTCTAAATACCTCGTATGGGAATTGATTCCTTTCGACCCTAGTATAACAAACTACTATTTATTCATGCTGAAAAGAGGTGTAAATGTAATGTGTGGTGGCTGCTGTAAAATTAATTTTATTCATGCTGAAGTAGCTGCACGCCATAATGATAAATTACTATAACTTATCAATATGGGCACAGCACTTTACTAAGTCTGGCCTTTAATACAATGGTCTCGCAGTTTATTGTAAGACGAGCAAGCGAGCGCGAGCGAGGGCGAGTTTATATAGCAGGCTATATAAATCATGTTTTAGAATTTTAATACGTAAGGTAATTTGGTAATTCCGCATTCAGTTACGGCAATTAACCATTTTATTTTTATTTCATTAATTATTTTAATTAAGGTTGGGAGAAGCTATGTTAATCACCATTGGTTACTCAAAAATCAATTCTAATTAAATGGAATCTAAGTTTATATTAGAAGGCCAAATTTTACAAATGTCATGTCATATATTTTTAGACTAGCTGTTGCCTGCGACTAAGTGTGCGTGTATTTTGCATTTCATATTTTTTTATACAAATATCCAGGATGAAACGTAGCCTATGCCCTTCTCCAGGTTCCAAGCAGCCTATCTGCCAAGTTTTATAACGATCGGTTCAGAGGCTTAGGCGTGAAACGGTAACAGACAGACAAACGGAATTACATTCGTATCCACACTAATATTATAAATTCGAAAGTAACTCTGTCTGTATGTTACCTGTTCACGCCTAAACCACTGAACCGATCGTTATAAAATTTGGCAAGGAGATAGATGGTATCCTGGGGAAGGATATAGTCTACGTTTTGTCCCGGTATCACGTTCCCGAGGGATAATACCCGACATCCACGCGGGCGAAGTCGCGGACAGAAGCTAGTATATAATATTAGTATGGATCATATCGCGTGGTTCTTTGCATATTCGAATAGTACAGAATCAATTAGACTATGAAAACGTTCAGTTCACTCACCAAAATCCTTAACCAAAGCCTGTGTCTGCTCAGAGAACAATTTAACATCAGGCGGCTTGGTAGGATTATCGTTCTGTAGCACGAGAATTAGATCCTCCTTCAAGATGCGCAGGCGACGCTTAGTGCCGATGAACTGCGTTACACTTTGTAGGCCTTCTTGAGATAACCTGGAAGAAGAAGGGACATGATTACTGTTATACAGAGCAGTATCCTAATACTGCTAATATAGGGATCTATAGTACGATTCAAACTTAATGGCCACTCGGAACATGAGGCGAGTAGCTGCGCAGTAACCAATTCACGTGTCAGCGGGGGCGAGAGGCGAGGTACTGCGCAGCGAATAGCGCACTTCACAGCTGCCGTTAAGTTAGAATCGTACTGTAAATAATTTAAAAAAGAAAATACATACCTAAACGGACAAACCATATTCTTGTTATCACATCGCACGAAAGTTTTCACTCCAGTATTAATAATCTTGATACTAGCTTCATTCGTCGCGACCACATTTTTAACTATAGGGGACACAAGGTATATGTTCTTTTTTTTTCCTACATAACAACGCGTTAGAAGGCATTTTGCGTCGAAGTCGGAGTTTAGGTCGTAGAATTCTTTTATTGATGGGAATACGTCTTCTTTGTCACCTGTAATGAAGAATAAGAGTCGCGTATGAGTATTATTTTTTAGTTTATTCATTTAAACACTAGTGGCTCTGTGAGCTGTACACTTCGCGAGTCTGTCTTTGCATAGCTTAAAACTGAATAAATGTTACCTTAAAACAAAAAGCGCGAAATGGCTGAAATATATTAGTTTTTACGTTTTCAACCCGCCATTTTGAAAAAAAACAAAAAACGGCATCGAAAAAAATTTATCGAACCTGCTCACAAAGTTTCACGAGAATCGGTTGAGTAATGCGACCAGAGGCGTAGCACAAGCACCGTCTTGTCGACGGAAGAATAGACAAAAATGACGATTCGTGAAGACAGTACGACGGCAGCAAAGTAGAAAGAGTCAACTGCATTTTTTACGAAATTCAGTAATTTATTAACGTTTATCTTTTATTTTGCTTATATTTCGAAAATGGTGTGTCCTATCGCAAAAATAATGAAAATTTCAACCCCCTTTATGAAAGCCTTAAACCCCTACAACTCAACATGTAAGTAATAATTTTTCACATTTTCCATACAAAAAGTGAAAAATTCCTTTTTTCCTTTCCATTTTTTACTTTGTTGCCGTCGAGTAAAAAGTTTTCTAACGTCCTTAGCATGGCGATAAAAAAAATCAGTTTGTCTTCACTACCTTAGACAACTGTCTTCTGAAATAGTCTACATTAAAAAGGACCTAGACAACGATCGGAGACAAAATGACAGATTTTAGAAGGATTTTTACGGTGCGATGTCAAAAATAGAGAAACGAAATGTCACTTTGTATGGGAATAGCCGTCTCTATTCTTCGAAGAGATAGATAGCGTCATGCTAAGCCGGCTGTAGAAGAGAACAGCCGGACATACGAAATCATTTTTGTCCAAGCGGAGACGTTTCGCGCTCGCTCGATCAAATATGTACAAGTAAAAATAACCGTTCTAAGGCCGGCTAATTGACTAATGATTATTAGTTTAAGTGCAAAAAGGGATAGCTTGAAAATTTTGTTTGGTGGAGGAACGAATGTTTTTTTGTTAATTAAAAAAATATTGAGTTTATTGCGCGTTTTGGCTTAAGTTACCCAATTGGTTGAGAAAATACGTTTTACTGCTATATTTTCGTAATGTGAGCGAAAAAATTAATATTGTAGTTTATCCGATTACAGGATTCTGATGGCCAATCTCTTAAATAATTCCTTTAGTGGCCCAGATTCAAGTTAATGGAGAGATTTGTTTTTTTTTTCAAAAACAAAACACAGCACCTTAATTGCGTAACACACTATCAATCACAATCTGAATCATTTTGAAGGATATTGCTAATCCATTGCTTCATACGTACGAAAATTTTGTCTGCTCAACAACGTAAATAACGCAATGAATGTTGTTGAACTGTCAAAATGAAAGCCATTCCTACTGTTAGTGTGTTACGTAATTACCGCGCTGGTCATGCACTGAGTAGCTTAGTAAATTCCGCCAACTTATAGTACCGTCTCTGAAAAGTAAAAGTTTTAAATTTTTAAAGGTAATTTTTTTATTCATTATGTAATACCTAAATAAATAGGTACACCAACAGCAAATGATTTCGAATGCTTACCTGAGAAAAACACGAACGGATCTTCCCTATAGCCTCCCATCCTCCTCTTCTTCATGGGTGGCTCTTTTGTCACTTCTTTCTTTGCTTCTGTCGCGTCTGCCGGCTTGATGTCCTTCTCCCAAGGTAGGGGGGCCAGCTTTTCGAAGACAGCCACGAAGAAACCGCCTGTGTCTTGGTGGTGGGGTAGAATTCTTACACTATAGAAGAAAAGAATACGTGAATTGCCAAACGCCCCTTTACAAATACGTTCTTTCGTAGGCACTTTTGAGCGTATAAGATTGCGTGCGGGAAAGCATTGCGAGGCCATGGCGCGATCCCGCAGGATTTTTCTTCGCCTTCTTCACCTGTTTGTATGTGTGTAAATCTCGCTAATGTCTAACAAGGTTGAGAAGATATAAAGTTTACGAGATTATACACCAAATTTTCAAATTTGGATTCGCTTACATTTTATTTTGCTAAGAAAAACTAAAAAGAAAAAACATTAATTTAAAAAACTAACAAACCCGAATGCGTTTCTGTGTAATTTGGAAATGTAAAAACCCTAAAACAAGAAAGTCGTCACACCCGATTGCATTTAACTTAAAAATCGCCAAAGTTGCTAAGGCAATGCTTATAATCGTCAAATCTATATAAATATTTAACAATATTTTTGAATACAAGAAAAATTGTAGCATTCGGGACCCATTCTAGAAAGTCAGCCGTCTAAATCTGCAATGTATTATAGGTATGCGCTCTGAATTCACTAAGCCTCTATTTCTAGACTGTGTCGCGACTGCTACAATTTTTTATTTTATTTTCCCAGTGTCACTCTCACAGTAAATACGAATTTAACGACACCTCTCAAGCTAAAATCCACCAAGCCGTTCAGGCTGTAGAGCGTGCCAAACAATTATACATACATCCATACATACTCTCGAAGAACATAACCCTCCTTCTGGCGCAGTCGGGAACAAATAAAGTGTGCGGTCGGAGGACCCCCCGTCAGGAACGAAGTTCTTTAGCACACACACACTCGTATACAGGGTGGCAGGGAAACCGACGCGCAAACTGTAACCATGAATTCAGCACGTGATTCTAGACCACCTGGCGTAGAATTTTTTAATCGGTTATCAAACAAAAAATAAAAAACTGTTATTCATAGAAAACCTACGCGGTCAAAATGTATGGAACAGCTATTATTTATATTAATAACCGACGAAAATTTTCAACGCGTGAGCCATGTACTGAATCCATGGTAACAGGTTGCGCGTCGATGTCCCTAGCACCTTGTATAATAGAGAGAGACAGAAAGAGAGGGAGAGGGAGAGGGAGAGGTAGAGAGAGAGAGAGAGAGATAGAGAGAGAGAGAGAATGGCATGACGCTTTTCCTTACGTGACGATTTCTACCAGTTCAATAATGTTTTGTTAAATGAGTCAGTGTTAACGGACTTAGTTTCGCTTATGATTATTTGAAAAATATTAAAATCTTACTGATATTATAAATGTGAAAGTTTGTGAGAGTGGATGGATGTTTTTTACTCTTTCACGCAAAAACTACTGAACGAATTTGGATGGAATTTGGAACACAGATAGTTTATAACCTGGATGTGTTAACATAGGATACTTTTATACCAGTCGTACGTTCCCGTGGGATAATTTCCGATATCCACGCGGGCGAAGCCGCGGGCAAAAGCTAGTTAGCAATAACGAAAGCTTACATTTGAACCATAAAATAATGCTGGTGAACCTGTAATTGTTGATTGTGTAAGTCCAAGGCTACTTGTTACCAAAACTTATAATAAATTATATACAGACACTGTTGGTAAACCTTTATAAATAAATTAAATAAAATAAAAACTTGTATCTTAAAAGTTAGGTTAGGGAGAAAATCGGTGTGAGTTGGTTTGGCACTCACGAAAATTGATGTGTAAACATGTGAGCTCGCATCAGTTTGCTCACATAGACACGGGTCTTACGCTGACGTCATCTGACGCTCGCAGTCTTACGCTTACGCATATGACGCTTGAAGTCCCAGCTAGCCCCTACCGTAGACCGAGCGCTAAGATGTTTACACACCAAAAACTAACAAAAAAAAATTACTCGTATCCCTTTCTGCCAAATGGTTATACGGTCGAAAAACGCCTCCACTGGACATACGCCAGATTCTGATGCACTCAAAGACAAAGAATTTGGAAACTCACCATCTATCAAGATTATATTTATCGAGATCCTCAGGTTTGGGCGGGAACATTTGTGGTCGGACCACCGTCTGCCACTTCTCCGGAACATCCTCGAACTTCTCGTAGAACACCATGTCTTTCGATGCTGGGCGCCAGTATGTCATACCTGAGACAATTTAATTAATACATTCTATGCTATTCTATTTTTTCTCTATGACAATTGGTGCCGACGATGTCGACAGTTCTGTCAATGTCAGATGTGAAATGAAAAAGCAAATCTGGGTTTTTTTTTTAATTTTATTATAGTATTACATTACATGCCTTCCATGGAATTCCCGACGGCAAAAATGACGACCGACGACCTTCCATACAAACTTTGATGCCCTATTTAACCCCTTTAGTTTAGGGGATGAAATTTGTTAAAAAATCCTTTCTTAGTGCTCACTTTCGTTATACAGGGTGTGGAAGCTGGGTGCAAAGCCTTAAGGCGATAGAACTTGAAACTATTTAGAGCACTTTGAGCCATACATTTCTTAGACGAAGTCGGTTTTATTTTAGACTGGCGCACAGGTAACTGAAGGAACACGGGTGGGGTTTAGTCAGTAAGAGTCTGACACGCCCTCCCGCTCCGCCCGGAGAGGGACAGGTCATTTGATGATTTCTCACCCAAAAAAAAGACTGCTATTTATTTATAGTTTTTTTTTTGGTAAAGGTATAGCAGTTAAAAATATAAAAAAAACAGACTTCCTCTCAGACATGTATGGCTCAAAATTCTCTAAATAGTGTCAATTATCACCTCCATAAGGCTTTGCACCCAGCTTTTGAACATCCTGTATAAGGAACCATTGTGCAAAATTGCATGCTTCTACAGTTCTAGACTAATAAGCTGTCAGTGAGTGAATAACTGAATGAATTTAAGAATTTTATAAAGTGGATGAGTACAGATGTTTAGGGGAAATAACAAATTTAATGAGTGTTGCTGAGAGAAGAAACTCCGGTAACTAAATTCGTTTGTTCAAAAGCTTACATTACAAACCTTTATGGAATTTAAGTCCAGGCAACATATCAGTTACATTGACGAGTGCGACGGTCCCTGCTGTCTCTTGTAGCACTCTGTGGACCACGGCCTCGTTCTCCACTGGGTTGAAGGAGCATGTGGAGTATACTAGGCGACCTCCCACTTCGAGAAGTTCGCAGCCGCGTTTGAGGACTCGGTATTGGATCCTGGGGTTTGAAAAATGGGTATAGATAATTACAGTAATTGGAAACAGAAAGTAGTCTAGGGAGCGTTCATTTATTACGTAACGAATTTGAGGGGAGGGTGGGGGGGTCTTGTAAAACGTTACGATGCGTTACAGGAGCGGGAGGGGGGGGGGGGGGTTGAACTACGTGTTACGTAACATTGTTTTTTTAAACCCTTCAGAACGGTCAACAATAACAAATGTATTTTAGCGACTTTCCGGTACTACTTTTAGGTAAAAATGGTCACTTGTTGGTTACGTAACGTTTTACTAGGGGGGAGGATGGGGTATAGAAAATGTTACGGCGCGTTACATGGGGGGGGGGGGTGTCAAAATTCTCCAAAAATTGAGTTACGTAATACTTGAACACTCCCCTATTTTAGAGGGGATCTTTTGCAGAGAACCTTTGGATGGACTAAACAAGACCATAACATTACATAACATAAGCCTGTATTCCCCGAACGGTAAGGCAGAGGTGTACCTAAGTTGTATTTATTGATGAAATAGGGAACATTACGCAAAACTCAGCGTAGGGGGCGCCACTAGCACAAACCGTAAACAAACCGCCATGATGCATCATGTCATATTTATTAGTAACAAATAATTAGTGAAAATAGTTCTATTAACACTGTAATTGGAAACATTGTAAACGCCCCTTATTTTTAAAAGAGTAACCGTTGAGTTTCTTGCCGGCTCTTCTCCATAGGAAGCAACCAATTGGAACCGTGCACCTAGCTTCTGACGTTTCATAAGTGCCCATGTAGGTTTATGTGAAATAAAATATTTTGATTTGATTTGATTATTATTCGTGTATTAAGAAACCTGTACTGTGATATTATGGCATCCTATGGACATTTAAAAAAACTGCTTACGGTTTGTGCTAGTGCTGCACTCTGGCGGCAGAACATTGCAGTAATACTCCCTATTGCGATAAAATGTTGGCTACATTCATTTTCGTCACCCAGATGATCTGTGACACGTCTTAGAATTTGTGCTACGCCAAATGTTTCTTCACAATTATAGTTTATAACTAGCTGCTGCCCGCGTGGACGTCGAAAATTATCTCACAGGAACGTGCTACCGGAATAGCCTATGTTACTCCATAAAACATCAGCTATCTGCCAGTGAAAGTCCCGTCAAAATCGGTCCAGCTGTTTCGGAGATTAGCCGGAACAAACAGACAGACAAAATATGTAAAAAAATGTTATTTTGGTATATGTACCGTGTATACATCCATATGCATTTAGTAAAAAGCGGTTATTTTAATATTACAAACAGACACTCCAATTTTATTTATCTGTATAAGTAGATTTGTTGTTGTTGTTATTTTGTTTGGTTGTTGTTTGTTTGTATTGTACTTTTTTTTTTTTTTTTTAATTTATTTATTAAAACTTTATGCACAAGTAAAAAATACTGTACAAAGGCGGACTTAATGCCTGATGCATTTTCTACCAGTCAACCTTAGGGTGATACAGAGACTAAACATGGCAGGTGCAATATACGGGATAGATAGCTTGGAAATAACTATAAAATACAAGAATAAATATTAGTTTAGTTTTTGTTTGTTTTTATAGCCTTTATTATTTTTAACAGAGTCTGAAACTTGCTATAATAAATTTTAGGTTAAATAGAGTGAACATCTTACCCATGCAGATTATTTCCATTGCCAGTAGACCATTTGAGCCAAATGTCAGGGTTCTTGCGTAACGTTGCGTCACCTGAACACGGCACGTCACATAGAATACGGTCGAACTTCAGTGGTTTGGTTGATCCTGGATTCTAAAGAAAAAGAAAAAGTATTAGAACTTCATGTGGGTCTTTAAAACTGTCTTCAGTGGAAAAGTTAATTAGCATAGGAATATTGGAAATTGCTCCGTTTGATTACTGTTCACATCTATACTCCATTTGAAATAAGATTAGAAATATAAATAAACCTTTTTTAGTCCGTTCTACCGATTTTGACTTCTATTCCGTAGGCTTAAGGATGGCGTTAATAGCAAAAAAAATGGTTACAATACCAACTGCTTACTGCAGCTGCCATTTGTCATGTCACCAACGCAATATAAGTCAAAATCGGTTGAACGGACTGTAACAAAGGTTTATTAAAATTTCTAATCTTATTACAAATGGAGTATAGGGATTGAAAAGTCAGCCCCATAAAAAGCTTGGTAAATGGCTTTTCAAAGTCTAGTTAAAAAATATAGTTTTCAATTGATTAAGGAAAGAAAGAAAGAAAACAAATTTATTTAGCACAAACCACAAAGCACACAACATATACCTACAAGTTTAAAAAGTAAAACAAATAAAAAGTGTTAACTGCGTAGTGAGAAATTATTAGTAAAGTGTGCCTCGCGGCTGCACCAAATAGGTCCAGTTCAGCAAAAAATGTCAGACAACTAGTGCCTGACGCCTGGATTAGAAATTCTACAAAGAAAGCTTTGATTTAAGCTTAGATAAAGTGTTTATCTTATTTATTTCCGACTTTATTTCAACGCAGAGATTGATATTCTGCTCTGTGCTTCGTCAGGCGTCTGCTTTTAGTCCTTAATAGAAAGAAGTATACTGACCTGATCATCAGCCACCACAAGTGCAGGCATGACAGCAGAGTCATGGTTAGTGATCAGAATACAGGGAGAGTTGAGCCTCTTAGCCTGATGTACCAACATGTAGCATCTGCTGTTGTCCACGTCATTCGCCATTACAAAGCCTAGGGAAGAGTAAGTAAGTGTTTGGTGAAAAGAATAAGGTCACAAAATATTTGGTGAACAGAATAAGGTCATGAAGTATTTGGTGAAAAGACTAAGTCATGAAGTATTTGGTGAACAGAATAAGGTCATGAAGTATTTGGTGAAAAGAATAAGGTCATAAAGTATTTGCCCATATAACTTTTAAGGTTCACATCATATCAAAAATGGTATGATGAGACCAAAAGGATATGATAAGTGCCAGTGTAGTTACACAGATGGTTATTTGTTGAATAGTAACCATTATTATTTGTAGAAACAATGTGTAAAACATAGGAAAACAAGTAAACAAGAGTTACTGTAAGTGAAATACTGTAATTTTGCCTACAAAAATAAACTCATGCCTTTTTCTCATGAGGTTCTATGAGAAATGGCGGGTGTTTATATTTGAATGTATGTATAATATAGGGGATTGTGGCTAAGTACTAACAGCCAAACGGTTCCATGGATCAGGTTATGGTACGCTTGCCGCGGCTGGTCCGTGGATGGGTGACCATCTTTACATACTAAGACCCCTACGTGTCTCAGAAAGCATGTTAAGCCGTTGGTCCAAGCTACCATTTGTGATCGTTAAGGGTTGTCAGATGCCTGAAAGTCTGACAACCAGTCTTACGAAGGAGTATCGTGACTGGGTTGTGGAGGTCAGATAGGCAGTCGCTCCAGGTAAAATACTGGTATGCAGCCGCATCCCGTTGCAACATAGTTGGGAAGGGGTTAGGTAGACGGTGATGATAATATAATATTCTTACCGGTAGGCATTTTATCTTCATCTGCATGCAGAAATTCAATCAACTGTGCTGTTTTAGATCCTGGAGCTGCACACATATCCAAAACCTAAAAGACCAAGTGTTTTTAAACTTTACCAATATTAAGTGTAAGTTTTTAATCATAGAAATAAGGTCTTTGGTGAACATTTTAAGTTGTAACTTTGAAAATAAAATATTTACTATTAACTATGTTAATTTTTTGTGTATGCAACACAAGTGTCTCGCCATTAAACTGGAAAGATTAGGGAGGAAAAAAAACATAAGCAGAGCACTTGAAAACATTTGTTGCGATTTTTTTAAATGTTTGCCAACAGTATTCTTTCACTGTTGATGATTTTTTAAAGAAAATTACTTACCAATGTAATGTATCTTCAGAACTACAGTAATTATCCAATAGTAATTACCTTATGATGAGGTTGTACATCAAGCACAACAGGCGGTATCATAGACACAGTTTCCTGTCTCGAAACTCCACCAGCTGCAGTCTCAGCAACCAGGAAGTTATGAAGTTTGTATAGAGCTTCATTGCGTCTGATGTCTGTGCGTGACAGACGAAGCTGCCATGCGTAACCTCCTGGATACCTGAAGGGTATTATTAACGTTCTAAGAGATGATTGTATTTACGTAAATAAAAAAGACCATCCTTTAGCTACGAAATAGAATAAGCAAGTACAAGTGAAAAGTATATGTGACTTCAAATATCATATCTAACTGTTACTTATTTTCTGCTTACGAAGAATGCCATTTCACCACTGACTTATAGAGAATGAAAACATGATCAGAAAATCAGACATAACGGTTAAAAATTGACGACACACGATGGGAAAGCACTGAGTTCAACAATTTAGGTTTTTATAGAGAAAGCAAAACATTAATTAAATTTTTTACTTACCAAGGTAAATTAATAGGCTTTATCTCCTCCCCTTGTCCTTCGCCCTCTTCAACCTGCAGCTTCATATTCAAGATCTCAGAGAAGTACTGACTCTTAACAATCTTCATCAGAGCGGCCGCCTCGCACTTTGAACCCGTTATGCGGAAGGCAGTCGGCAGGTTTTCTTTCAACGTATTCATGAAGGTGTCCCATTCTTCCTCTGGGCACACTTTCTGGGACTAAATATCATAAAATAAAAATATTTTATTAATAAAATATTTACGTATGAATAATATCATGGCATTGTTATTTTATTTCAAATTCAGAATGCTGAAGTTTTGACTAATTACAGTAAAGCTGACTGCCAATTGTTCTTTCTAGCAAGGAAACACGGTAACAATAGCAATTCATTCTATTTCTCTCACTTAGAAGTTAACAATCAACGAAATGGAAAATCACCTTATAGTACTCCTCAAACGCAGCATTCTCCCTCACAATGTCTTCGTAATGCTTTCTAACGTCAGCTGCGGGTTTTTCCTGGGGATTGTTTGCCTAAAACACAAAAACAATCATGTAAATACCTGTTGTGGGGAACAAAAAGGTTATACACATTAAATTACTTTATTTTTACCTGCTCTTTGCGATCCCGCTTTCGCTGAGCGAATTTATTGTACTGGCGATTTTTCCGACCCATCCTTTTTAAGTAATTGCCGAGTGAAAGTAGTCTTATTTGTGTGAAATTCAATAAAACCATTCAATAATAGCGGTATGTTTATAGTGGTCTGCGCGACTCTTGACGTTGGCTGAAAAAGTGAGGTTATGTTTACTGGTGCGTTCATAAAATTTATAATTTGATGGTTACAATGATTTTGTTCAAAACATTTTTATTTTCCAATACGCAATGTTTAGAATAGCAGAAATTGTAATAAAGATTTCCGTATTATTGTTTTGTAATTTTATTTACGAAAAAAATATATTCAGGATCGTGCCTCTAAACAGTTGTCAATTTTATTCGTAAGATCATCCAATACTATCAGCTGAATTTGGTCGCGTTCAAGGCCTTATCAATGAACTGTCAACTGAAAGCAAATTTTAGAGTAGGACAACATAACCATATTTCGCAAGCGTGAAAGAAACAAATAAACACTGATTAGAATTTATTGTTAATTTTTGCGTACGATTTTCGGGGAAGTTTCGCACCTCCCGTGGTGAAGGAGAGACGTACAGTGAGTTCTTACAAGAGTTTTTATCAAAGGTAAGTTTTAAGTTGTGAATAGTTGAATTTGCTTAATAAAATGTCTGTAAAAAGTTGTAAAATAATAATCATTTATGTTAAGTATTATCTTAAATTACTCAGGATTAAAATCTTAAGTACTGTTTTATTTTCTTAGACTAGACTAGGCTTATGTTTACGTATACACCGACTATTTTTATTTGCCCTTGGCATGAGTAGTCATACAGAATAACAAAAATACATGACTTGTATTAATTTGTTGAGATAAGAATGCTGAATCTTCTACAAAAAAACTCTTTTTGCTTCTTGTTTATTATAATATTCTTAACAACTAAAAGCTTCAAATTAACAAAAACATTTGTTAATTTTCTTAGTTACTGTAGCCCGAGAAGTTCTTCACATACCCGTTTGAAATAAATTATTCTCTGTGTAAATCCAAAATGTAGTCTATGTACATGGCCATTCTAGAAAAGAATATCTTTATTTTGCATAAAATATGGTAAGTACTAACATCATCATCATCCCTAAACCCGCTTCACCCACTGCTGGGAATATGCCTCTCTTTTCTTAAGCCAATCCCCACGCTCTTGTGCCAGCCTCATCCAGGCCTCATCTACCCATGATGGCAACAATGTTGTCCGCAGTATATAAAAGGTATTATATATAAATAATCATTCCACATCTTTGGTTACTTCAGCTTGCAAAAAATACCTTCAAATATAAAATTATAAACAAAAAGTTTTTTTTTTTTTTTAATAATATTATAGTAAACTAGCTGTTGCCCGCGACTTCGTCTACGATCCATGATGAATAGTAGCCTATGTTCTTACCCAGGTCATGGTCTCTCTGTGTGCCTAATTTCATCCAGATCCGTTCAGTAGTTTTTGCGTGAAAGAGTAACAAACATCCATCCATCCATCCATCCTCACAAACTATAAAATTTATAATATTAGTAGGATAGGATAGGATAGAATAATAATTAATAATTTATAATACTGGTTGGGTTACAGATACTTCTATTAATTGGGAAATCTGAACAACAAAAAATAATATTTGGCTCATATTGCATAAAACTGATACAAAATGTGATTTATGAACCATCAGCATAATTGCAAAATGCTTTTTTATTATTATTTGATCAAATATTAATTGAAGTGTAACTAGCCAAATAGACCACTCATTCAGATTCCCCAAGCTAAGCAATTGTCAACCCTAATAACTTGCATTAAGGTCTGTTTTAATCTAGCAGTCAAATGTTACTGATATCTTAAGAACAATATCTGTTTCATATGTTATCTGACAGGTTAATATTGAATTTAACAGTATGTTTAGATACTTAATCAGCTACTAAATGACTATAATTGTATGAACAAAGTTTCTTTTTTTTGGTTGTTAACTTCTTCCGATCTGGGTGGAGCGGGAGGGCGTGTCAGACTTTTACTGACTAAAACCCACCCGTGGTCCTTCAGTTCCCTGTGCGCCAGCGCCACGGTAACTCTTTCGAACAATCCGCGACCCCGACAGGCATCGGCCCTATCGGACCCCGTCAATAGGTCAGCACCTCCACCAGATCTCTTTGAGGCGTGCGTGGAACTCAACGCGCCGTCGACCCAGGCTGGTCCTTACCGGACGAAGAGCTACCCATTACTCGCCGTCCGCAAGCTCGCGCAAGACTACTGTCTACTCATCCTTAAAAATATGTCTCAGTCTAAAACTCATGCTCTGTACCTACCTAAAGTATAGATACAGTGAACCACAAGTGTTTGGTACCACTTGAAAACACAAAACAGCTTTTAATGGTACGACATAAAGGTACAGTCATGTCATTTCAGTCGACCAATCGCAACAGTTAATATTATTATTATATAATTGACATTGTGACCATTCAGGTTTGGGTGGTTATGCCTTCATTGATTTGCCCATTGCTGATTCAGTCACTAATTTATAAATGATTAAGTTCTGCCACTGACTTCGTCCGCGTGAACTTTCTTGTTTAAACATAAAATAATTATGTACCTATCCTACTAGCTTCTGCCCACGACTTCGTCCGCGTGAATTTTTTTGTTGCCCCGGCACACCGCGTGGCATCGCATCGCCTGCCCGCGCTATTACTTCGTTTTCGCTTAAGGCGCAGATATACGACTTTTAATGATTTCAAATTGAACATCACGTCTAAACGAATAGTCTTATTTGCTTGAAAAAAAAAAATTATAAACTAGACTATTTTCTTCGTAATTTGATATGTGAATATTAGAAATTATATTCTTATTTATAATTTGTAAAGTAATGTCTAACGCGAACACAAAAACGATAATCACGCAAAAACTATCGGGCGTATTTTCATGAAATCTGCACCATCTAAAAGAAAATTTAATTAACCACATTTTTGTATACGGCTTTTATTTGTATTGAATTTGATAAATCAAGGTGGGTTGTTTTTGCGAATAAACTTGATGTGCGTTGAAGCGGGGGCTCATGCGGGCGACGGGCGGCAGTGCATCGCTGACCAATGTCCGGGTAGACGCTAACGCTCTGTGCAATTTTATTCGCTTAAAAGTTTCGCAAGCTCCTCCCACTCGCTCAAGGTCGCTCGCACTTATTGTCGCCTTAACGTTCTTTCAGACTGTTTTCCTGTTTATTCGACTCCTAAGAATCCTAGCGTGATATTGAATAGCCTTCCTGGAAAATTGGGCTATCAAAATGCACAAATATTTTTTCAAATCCGACGCTACCCGTCGAATTTGAAAAAATCCATTGATTACCCCTACATACAAAATTACAATTAATACCTCTTTATAATATTAGTATAGATGACACTCGGCGATACTGTAGCTTCCTATTAGTGGAATCGTACCTATCAGTAGTTCCGAAGATTGCCCCCTACATACAAACCCAGAAAACCTCTAAGTATTATATAATATTAGTACCTATAGATATAATATAGTGGCAGGATGGAGGTCAAGAGGATGCCATAACCCTAATAAAAAAAAAACACAATAAAAATGACCCTCTCTCTCTATTTTATGCACACCCCAAACAGTGGACCTTTAGAAATTCAATGTTAAAATTAAGTTATTTAAGTCAGACACGGTGTCCATATTTCTGTTAGCTTAAACTGGAAATGTATAGCTTGATATGTATTTGTGCATACATAAAATTAAATGTAAAATAAATTCATAAGTTAAATCGCAATCTTTAAATTCATTACAATCTTCAAAATCATTTACTTACATAAACATGAATTCACGCCTTCTTCCCATGGGGGTAGGCAGAAACTACAGAACGCCACCTGCCACGATCCTTACATACTCCTTTTGCCTCGTTACTTCTTTAAATTAATATCCAGAATAAATGCTAATTAGTTTTTATTCAACTTAAAACTTCTACTACACTACATGATATTTAGGGCCCCATATTTAAGTGATGTATTTTTGAATAGAGACTCTTCCTCCCTTTCTCTTATCACACCATCCCGATTTAGGGAAAGGCTCCCTGAATATCGCGTAGTGAAGGGTTCTAACCAGGGATGTTATGGGGCGCCGTAACCGTAACCGAAACAATCGGATATCCGAAATAAAAATATATCCGTAACCGTAACCGTATCCGTTTCACAAGTTTCGGATAGTATCGTATAAGGGCGGAGTCTAACTAATTATTATAACATCTCAAAATAATTACTTACCTATATGCTAGATAAACCCTATAAATAAAACAAAATTATGACATACTATTTCTGTTTATATTTTACTTCAATCTAATATCCGTAACCGAAACTATCCGAAACTAACGGATAATCCGAAATAATTATATATATATATCCGTAACCGTATCCGAAACCGATATAATTTTATTTCTATATCCTTATCCGTATCCAGATCCCAAATATCATATCCATAACATCTCTGGTTCTAACAAAGCCTCGAGTCTGTTAGTCATGTTTATCTATTAGCCTAAGCAAATGAATGAAACCATGCAACCTATTCTCGTTTAAATATTTGTCTTGCTTTGCACATAATGCTCTATAGAAAAGATATACCTAGATACATACCTATAAGAAATACCTAGTTTGTAACAACCATTCTTTGAATTAATGTTAATAGTCTATAAAATAAATTGCATTGAGGAAAGAATCAATTCTTATATTAATAGGCAAATGTTATTAACAATAGGTATCAGGGAGGAAATCCCTATGATTTTATTCAAATAACCCAGTTGCTAGTTAAGTAGGTAGCCTAGAGGGGCCGCAGCTGTGTGTCCTAACTAATATTATAAATGCGAAAGTAAGTTTGTTTGTTTGTTACCTTTTCACGCCTAAACCACTGAACTGATCATCCTGAAATTTTGCATAGACGTTGTTAGATGCACAGAAACGAACATAGAGTACCTTTCATCCCAAAAAAAAGTACTGTTCCCGAGGACAACAAGTAACAACAATAACGTTCTTATGATAATAGATGGCGCCACGTGTCTTTCGAATCATGATTGAATTATAACCCGAATTGATTGTCAAAGTCTAAATTAACGCTTGCGAAGCCGCGGGCAAAAGCTAGTAGTCTATATTACTTCGTGGTATAATCTCATACGGGGCTCGTGGCTAATTGAAAACAGCCGGGTCAATCGAAGGTTAAAGGTGACGCAGTTACTTTTTAACCGACTTCACAAAAAGGAGTAGGTTCTCAATTCGTCTGTATGTTTTTTTTTTTTTTTTTTTTTATGTGTGTTAGCTCAGAACTTTTTTCTGGGTGAACCGATTTGGATGATTCTTTTTTTATTTGATAGGTGGTGCTTCACATGTGGTCCCATTTAAATTTGATCACGGTCTGACCAGCAGTTTTTGAGTTATCCTTAATACTCCATATTTTTTCCACTTAGTTTATATGGATGATGTGTTAATAATTTCCTGTCACTGTTATTTACACACCAAGTAGTGGTATACGCATTTGTGTGGGGTAGGTACCACAACTAAAAAGTGAAAAATAAAAACTTTTTTACAAAAAAAAAACACTGAAAGACGTGAAAAATAACTTTAATTTCGGAAGTCGGTGGCCAAAAACGAAAATACAAAATCAGAAGCACCGACTTCCGAAATTAAAGTTATTTTTCACGTCTTTTAGTGTTTTTTTTGGAAGTCGGTTGTTTTTTTTTTGTAAAAAAGTTTTTATTATAGAACCATGTTTCCAAATGTTACTGAGCAACATCCGATAACAAAAAGTACAGTCAGCATGTGGTAACAATTGATAACATTGTTAGATACTGAGAGATGATGAGAACATTATGGGGTGCAACTCGCTTGTTGCTGAAAGTTACTCTTTGTTATATTTTGTCAATTTATGTTATTGGCGGTATGGACGCGATGAGTAACATTCAACAACGTAACGTACCTACGTAACTATTGACTTTATTTTTGTTACTATTTTGTTAATTGACATTCGATTTTGTATGCCCTTTGGCGGGACATAGTATGGATTAACATTTTTTTAGATAACATCTGTATCATTTTTACCCTATGTTCACAAAATGAATAATTGAATTTGAATTTGAACAAATAGTAACAAGTAGCCACAAGTTCAGATAGTTACCTAATGTTACTGCGTTGCAGTGTTGTCCACAAAAGTTAACTGTGGTGTGGATGCACCTTAAGGGGACTACATAACCTAAACGCAAATTTATAATGCATAAAAATATATGATCCACTGCAGTAACCAAAATCAGAAAAATATATGATATTTTTCTGGATACGAGTATATGCTAGTTAGATAGTGTGTTGAAACCATAATACAATTAACTTGATATGATAGAAAAAAAACACGAAGATACCTCTAAAAAAATATTTTAACGATTAAAAACCATACTAATATACATGCAATCATTCAGTTTTTTTGTCAGATTATTCTACAAGTAACATACTAACGTAATAGTGTTTTAGTTTTTTAGTCCTATGAATAGATTTGTTGTAAATCCATAATTGCATCATATTTTGCAATAAATTACCAGCGTTGTGTCCACGCGCGTCTCTTTCTTTTCTATGCAATCCGACAGTGACCGCGCTTTAGCTCTTGTAAGCCTCTTAAGATACGCTAGACGAGGTCAGTTTGTAGATGGGTAACCGTCCATTAAATATCGACACCCCTCCGTGATTCAGAATTGGTCCCGACTGTCATTCGTAGATCTTTGACAGTCGTTACGGATACTCAGATCGAGGTATCGTGTTACCCAGTAAATGGGTTGTGGAGGTCAGATAAGCAGTCGCTCCATGTAAAATACTGGTATTCAGCTGCCTCTGGTTGGACTGGAAGCCGACCCCAACATATTTGGGAATAGGCTAGATAGGCGGACAGAAAGTCTCATACATACTGTCCACCAATCCTAAGTCCAGGTGCTATTTAATCGTGACGATTTTTATGGTGCACTGCATTTTGAATTCTTGTTGTTGAGCCGAGCATTGAATATCAAACCGTGGGCCTCTCAGCGCGTCAAAGAAACACTGTTGGATTTTGAGCTCTCGGCGCTAAGCAGTGCGTTGAAAATCCAGGGCGCCATAAAACATCGCCCGTGGGTACCAGAAATTATGCAAGACACTGTTTGCAAAGAGATAAAGTTATAAGTACGCAAAACAAATGAATAATATATGATCTTAGGTAGGTAAGTAGGTTACACAACACTTTTATTCATCCATTGTTTTATGTTGTTTAATCGCATGGTACTGACCAATGTTAATTAAGTCAAGAAATAAAATAAAAATGCCATTATTATTATCCTTAAGTGCATTACTTTTTTGGTTATTAAATGTCCAGTTAGGAATTAAGTGGTACAGTTTAGTAAGTAGGTATGGGTGGAGTGGAGACATTAACAGCAGATTTTTAATGGCTCCTTTCAATGATAATGATGATGAATGATTCTGACATGATTCTGAACCCCCCTGAGTTGCAAATATCGTAAACTATTTTTTTTTAAATTGCTTCGTTGTCTGTAAAAGATCGCTTTCAGCGATAAGACCGCCCATTGTGTCACCCTATGTAAAATTTCTACATTTATATCTGTAATTTTTATGGTGTACATAATAAAGAGTATTCTATTCTATTCTTTTGGGACCGCAAGTTTTTTTTTCACTTTTCTATGTAACAGCAGATTTTTTTTTAGATAACCGAGCAAAAGTTTCTAGTCTGTGCAATTCATGAATTCATGGTTTCAGTTTGCGCGTCGATTTCGCTGCCACTCTGTATGTATATTGTAAGGTTACTTAAGTAGCTAGGGAAACTTCACAGACGTTATGGAAATCGCTATCTAATACTGATAAAATAACAAAAAGCAATACCTCGTGAAATTATAATCTCTAGTATCTGCACTTCCAGCGGCCGTTGACCAACCAGCTGTAGTTACTTAATAGTTTTTTTCTTGTGTGTGAAGTTTCGCCAGATAATTTAATTTGACCTTTTATTGACTTGATATTTCCTTATAATTTCCAGCTCAACACCATGGCACCAGGTTTCCAGTTCGCAATAGACCGCGGCGGCACATTCACAGACGTGTACGCTCGCTGTCCGAACGGCAAGGTGCGGGTCATGAAGCTACTGTCAGTCGACCCGCAGAACTATGATGATGCTCCTAGAGAGGCTATTAGGAGGATACTGCAGGAGGTATGTTTGAATTAAAAGAAAGTGTGTACGCTCGTTGTCCAAGCGACAAGGTGCGGGTCATGATTTACTGTTAGTCGACCTGCAGAAGTATGATGATGCTCTTAGAGAGGCTATTAGGAGGGTACTACATGAGGTATGTTTGAATTATGAGAAAGTGTGTACGCTCATTGTCCAAGCGGCAAGGTGCGGGTCATGAAGCTACTTTCAGTCGACCCGCAGAACTATGATGATGCTTCTAGAGAGGCTATTAGGAGGATACTGCAGGAGGTATGTTTGTTTTAAAGGGAATTTAAGTCTTAGCCGTGAATTACCACCGAATCCTTCAGGATTCTTATGCGAGCTGTGTTTATTTGCGTTATTTCGTGGCAAAAAAGTAGCAGGTCAACCTGATGGTAAGTGTTTATCGCAGTCTATTGACATCTGCAATACCAGAGGCTTCATAGCCCGTAGTGAGCAGGTGCATTGCTACCAAAGATAAAGCTGAAAAGTATCATGATGTCTGTAAATACACTGACTCCTCCATACCCTATAAAGCAGGGACTGAAAACCGGTACGAATTTGGGTCCCCTTCTTATAAATGATAAATGATTTTATTTCTGTAAGTAGGTTTATACAAACACTTTTACACGTCAATCATATTTTTAAAACTAGATGAGGTCGGCGTTTCCTAACTGACTACTCTGAGAAGAAAGGCCGAAACAAACTCAGAGGTCACAGTCTCTTTTAAAGTCCAGACATAATCTTGGTCAGATCATGTGAAGACCATGTAGATTTATGTCTGAAATGGTCTTTTGAGGAAAAACCACACAGAATGAGTGGACCTGTCCAGTCAGTGCACGCATTTGTCTCTAATCGTGGAGCTCAACTCAGAACTTAAGGAGCTCAAGCTCGAGCTCGTCTTCATTTCGGTTCTTAAAATGGTTCTTCTTTTCGGTACGGTTCCGATTTTGTTCTGGTTCCAAATACAGGTTCCAATATACCGGTGCCCGTACTACCTGATTTAAAGGTTCTCTAAGAAAGAAGGGATATTATTGACGCGTGCCTGGTGGTTATGCACCGAATGATGCGAATGATCTACCACATGATCTAGCAAAGCAAATGTGTCCCTCTCCCCTCTCACAAAAACTCCCACCTCTTCACCCGCCCTTACCTAGCCGCTATCGTACAAAGCTTCGTCCTGCGCTGAGCTGCATCGTATGAGCTCATTCGGACTCATCTTGAAGAAGAACCGGTAAAATAAAGATTCTTAAAGGATCCATTTTAGGTTCCTGTTCCGGTTCGGATTCTAGTAACTGAACCACTAAATAGCGGTTCTTTACTGGTATTTTAGGAACCTTTTCAATCCGTGCTTTAAAGTCAAACACAGCAACGATGCTTGGAGGGAAAAGTAAGTATGATGGTCATTCTTCCCTAGATGAAGTACTTTTATGCCCGTCACTAAGTGTAAATATTGCATGATGCACCTAGTCATGCATTTTTGATCATTCTTCAATGTTAGTGACAGTTTCCATTAGAAAGAAAGAAAAATAGGTTTATTTGTCACAGAAACACGTGCATATTAAAAATATAATTAGAAACATTTTATTACCTTTCTAATATCATAATTTCAGTTAAAGAAATTATCTAACTTAATCTGAAATCCTATCAGCTTATCTATTAATCCTCAAGATTATTATCGACGAAGAGAATAAGGCTGAGATCTATGAAGCGTACGTATTACTATGTTAAGAAAAGTAAGCGTTTTGTAGGATTATGAATAAATAAAGTTGATATTCGTATGACGCAGGTATACGCTTGATCACATGCGTTTATATGAATATGACCATTTATAACATCAGAATAAGGTTTGTATTCATATGAAACATACCTTACTTAGAAACGTACGCTTTATAGGACTCAGTCTCAAAGAGATGTCAGCATAATTGACGGGGTCCGATAGGGTCTATGCCTGCCGGGGTCGCGGATTGTTCGAAAGAGTTACCGTGGCCCTAGCGCACAGGCAACTTTAGGAACACGAGTGGGTTTTAGTCAGTAGAAGTCTGTCACGCCCTCCTGCTCCGCCCTGAGCGGGAGAAGGCATATGATTTCCCAAAAAAAAAAATAACCTAAATATACAGGGTGATTGGAAGATGGGTGCAAACCTGGGCAAAGGTGAAGATAGTATAGACAATTTAGAACCATTTAAGCCATGGTTGTCTTAGACGAAGTCTTACCAAATATTTTTAACCAAATTTTTAAGTTTTTTTTCGGATATTCTCAAAATTTAATGTAAACTGCATAATTATGGCCAAATTGAATGATAAATGAATTCATTTTTTATTTATTTAATTAAAGTAATGTGTAAGCAACCAAGCAAAACATGTTTTAGGCTTCTGTGTCATTAGACATTTTTTTTACAGACATTTAAAGCTCAGAATAAATAAAAAAATTGTACAATACGTCTTTTAAACCTTATTAAAAAAAAAACGGAGGGTGCTTTTTTTGTTCAAACCTTTTTGAAGACATGCTTGATAATCGCTCTTTCTTTTGAGGTATCATTTATGCGGATATCTTACAAATTATTGAAATTAGGGCCTACAAACCAATTTGAGGGAGATTTTTTTTATTTTAGGCAGACTAATTAAAACAACATTTGAATTAAAATTATTTATTTTTCATGTTCAAAATGACGGCCGTGATTCCTAATACAAGCACGGCCCCGTCTTCTAACTTCTGTAGTCGTTATTTTCAACATCATCTCCTGCTTCATTGTCTCAAACGCTGAATTTATTCTTTGTATCAATTCTTCTCTAGTGTTTATTTCTATGTTGTTATACACCAGTTCCTTGGCCCGGCCCCACACGAAAAAGTCCAACGGGGTCAGATCTGGGGAGCGAGCGGGCCAAGGGATGGGTCCATCCCTGCCGATCCAGCTATCAGGAAAGCAATTGTTGAGGTGTTCCCTTACATTTAAAGTCCAATGCGCTGGACAGCCGTCTTGCTGAAAGATGACTGTTCGGTCTCTTTCGAAGATCGGGACACCTGATTCCTCTACCAGCAGTGGTAAATCAATTTGCAGAAATTGCAAATAATTTTCGCCATTCAATGGATCAGGCAAAAAGTGGGGCCCAATCAATGTTCTGGCAATTATTCCAGCCCATACATTCACAGAGAATTTCATCTGAAATGACACCTGCTTCTTAAAATGTGGATTGTTGTCTGCGTCGGCCCATTCATGGATGTTGTGAAAGTTTGTAATACCTTCCCTTGAAAATTTACTTTCATCCGTCCACAAGATTGATTTCAGAAACCACGCATCTTCGATGTCTCTGTTGAGGAGGAAACGGCAGAACTGAATTCTTCTTTGAGGATCTTGCTCTACTAGACCTTGCACACTCCTGCCATGGAACGGATACTTATTATTTTGGTGCATTTTATGCCACACCTTCCATTGAGAAATGTTTAAATTTCGAGCTACTGCTCTAGTACTGGTAGTAGGATCCGCTTGAAATGCTGCTAAAATGTCTTCGTCGACGGCAGTTTCGTGTCTGCCCGGGTTGACTCCAGGTTCCACGCGGTGAAACCCATCTTGGGCAAGACGACGAAACGTGTTGTAAAACACTCGGACATTCGGTATCCTGCGATTCGGATAGCGCTCTTGATACATCCGTCGCGCCAAAGATCCATTGCCGTCTGCTCTACCGTAAATAAATACGATATCCGCATATTCTTGATTGGAAAAAGTAGCCATAGTCACTTAACAATTAAGAAAAACGGCGTAGGAGCGCACTAAATGTCAACTCAACACAATTAAGTCAAAAATCAACACGTGCAGGAACGCGAGGCTACGACTGAACATGGTGAAACAAAAAAGTTCAAAACTAACGCAAACAACACGTGCAGGAACGCAAAGGGCTACAACTGAACACGGTAAATTGTGAATCAACACGACAACATCCACTCACAAGGGCAGTAGTTTGACTAATAAGTAAAAGATGTAACGGCTTCATCACAGACCGACTGACCCTGACTAAAGAAAAACGACTTTGTTGCCTCAGTATCTAAGACCATTTTGCTGTAAAAACCAACTCTTATCGCTTTTTGCTATTCATTGGGCGTTCTACCTGGAAATGCCGTCGCACCGCGCTCGGTGGCCATTGTTTAGAGAATCCCCTCAATGGGTTCCCCTCAATTGGTTCCTGCATGTGCCAAAAATTCTTAGAATTGAACAATGTTATCATTTCGAGTACATAAAGTATTCTTTTAAGCAAAAATTTTGTGTTTTGTTCGACTGCATAAAATTTAAAATTTCTCCCTCGAATTGGTTTGTAGGTCCTAATTTCAATAATTTGTAAGATATCCGCATAAATGATACCTCAAAAGAAAGAGCGATTATCAAGCATGTCTTCAAAAAGGTTTGAACAAAAAAAGCACCCTCCGTTTTTTTTTTAAATAAGGTTTAAAAGACGTATTGTACAATTTTTTTATTTTTTCTGAGCTTTAAATATCTGTAAAAAAAATGTCTAATGACACAGAAGCCTAAAACATGTTTTGCTTGGTTGCTTACACATTACTTTAATTAAATAAATAAAAAAATAATTCATTTATCATTCAATTTGGCCATAATTATGCAGTTTACATTAAATTTTGAGAATTTCCGAAAAAAAACTTAATAATTTGGTTAAAAAAATTTGGTAAGACTTCGTCTAAGACAACCATGGCTTAAATGGTTCTAAATTGTCTATACTATCTTCACCTTAAAGCTTTGCACCCATCTTCCAATCACCCTGTATAAGAGACATAATTATTAGAGATGGGCCGACTATGACTTTGGCCGACTAGCCGACTAGTCGACTAGTCGGCTGCAAAATGGCCTACTAGTCGGCCAAGCCAATCATTGCTTTCGGTTGAGTTCGGGTGACATCGGCAATGTTCGTGACTACGCTTTCGGCTCGTAGATGCCCGCGCAGCGTCCGGCGGCCAATTAAGTTGCGGCTAAGCCTAATTCATTATTATTAGGTCAAAGGAAGAGTTCCTATTTCTAAGTTGTAAACCTATTTATTGCCAATTGTTTGTTATAGTTTCTTCTTTTTTGTTGGAAGTATTAGTTAATTTTATTTTATATAAGTTCTGGATCTAAGTCCAATTAATTAATGGACCAAACGAAGGGTTCCTATTCCTTCCTATCCTATTCTAAATTGCACTGAAAGTAAACTGTAAAACTCATTCTATAATAAAAAATAATAACGGTAACGATTTCAATTTAATTTCAATCAACCTCTTTTAAATTTTTAAGCTTATTACTACAAGTAATAATGGGCCGACTAGTCTGCGGTTTTTGCCGACTAGCCGCCGACTAATAATATGGCCGACTAGTCGAGGACTAGTCGAGGACTAGTCGGTACATCACTAATAATTATCTAATTTCTATTACAGGAAACCGGAAAAGCATTAAACAAAGATGGCAAAGTGGACTCTTCCCTCATAGAATCAATTAGGATGGGTACGACTGTGGCCACTAATGCATTGCTCGAGAGAAAGGGCGCTAAAATGGCGCTGATCATCAATAAGGGTTTCAAGGATTTGCTGTACATCGGAAATCAGGCTAGACCGCATATATTTGAGCTGGTAAGAAAATATTAGAAAATAATGAGAGAAGTGGAAAACTGTGGGGGAAATCTTTGCCCAGCTGTGGTGTCAGATTAGGTTGAACTTAGAAATGATTCGGTTTATCTAGCGTAAGAGTGACAGAGCGTGGGGTCGTCGGTTAGATACCCAGGTCAAAGAGTTATTGGCTTTTTCCTGATTAAATTGGACGTAGTTAAACGAAAAGGATACAACCCACAAATGGCCGAAGCCGGCTGACTTTCTAGAATGGGTCCCGAATGCTACAATTTTTAAAATTGTATAGATCTGCCGCTTATAAGCATTGTCTTAGCAATTTTGGCGATTTTTAAGTTAATTGCAATCGGGTATGACGACTTTCTTGTTTTAGGGTTTTTACATTTCCAAATTACACAGAAACGCAGTCGGGTTTTTTAGTTTTTTAAATTAGGTACTGTTTTTTTTTATATACCCAGTGTCACTCACAGTAAATACGAATCTAACGACACATCTCAAGCTAAAATCCATCAAGCCGTTCAGGCTGCAGAGCGTGCAAAACAATTGTACATACATCCATACATACTCTTGAAACACATAACCCTCCTTCTGGCGCAGTCGGGTAATAAATGAACCTGATGGAGTCTGAATTAGCGCTCGTTTACAAAAAAATACGAAAATTGAATATACTATACACCTCTGTTTATCTCTTTACGTACGGGTGTGATGTTCAGTTGTGTTCTTCGTCCGTTTAATTGTTTAACACCTATTAGATAAAAATATCTTGTCACTCTGCCATAGGAAAGCCTACATCAATCGCTAGTTACTCATTCTCTTAATAGTGTCGACATGATCAAAATTTACATAAAACCACCTTCACATTCTCAGGACATAATACGCCCAGGAGTTCTATACTCAGAAGTGATAGAAGTGGACTGTCGCGTCATTCCTGCGCTCGAAGACCGTTGTCAGATGGACAAAACTGGCAAAAAATGGACAGAAATCGTCGGTACCACTGGAGAGAAAATGTTGGTCATCAAAGACTTGAATGAAGAGGAAGTGAGAAGAGACCTGATTGCTTTGAAACAGAAAGGGATAGAAAGTGTGGCGGTTGTGCTGGCTCATAGTTACACGTACCATGACCATGAGATTAGAATTGGGAAGATTGCTGATGAGATAGGTAAGGACTCATGTTTTTGAAACGACTGATTTCGCTACATTTTTTTAACCGTCTTTAAAAAGGAGTATATTGTTTATGTTGTCTGCTTTCTGTTTAGAACTTGGAGACAGAACCCGTTTTACATCGGGTAAACTTGACCATATAACCTGACTATTCATCAATCATCTTCTTTCTCCACAGGCTTCAAACAAGTCTCCCTCTCGCACGCGATAACCTCAATGGTCCGCATGGTTCCCCGCGGCTTCACGGCGTCAGCTGACGCGTACCTCACTCCTCACATCCGGGAGTACGTCAGAGGATTCGCTGACGGATTCTCTGGGGGACTGAAAGATGCTAATGTGCTTTTCATGCAGTCTGATGGTGGACTTACTCCTATGAATATGTAAGTTTAGCGAAAATATTTGGTACTGCAGGGTTTCAGAAATATCCAGATCATTTTTCAAGGCTACGCGAGCTAGCAGTCACCCATCCAAAACTTAGTTCCTCTAGTAACCGTTTGACAACGAGCCACTCAAAATTATTAGGATAACATGACATACAAGAAGGTATATTCCACACGAAAACTTCAATGGTACGGTTTATGGTCACCACAGAGTTTTTAGAGTCTAATAAAACCAAGTGACATTTTGCTATAAGCTACCGTTAAGTACTAGGATAATATGACACACAAAGAGGTCTCTCACGCAGTCAGTTCAAAGCTGCTGATACACAATGGATTTGTAATAAAATATGTTGATTTTGAATGTGTTTAAATAATATTTTGGCGCCATAGGTTTAATGGTTCAAGGGCGATTCTCTCCGGTCCAGCTGGAGGCGTCGTTGGATACGCCATGACAGCTTTCGAGGAACAAACTGGATTACCGGTCATTGGTATGTCAATCATACTCATTTAAACATGTTGTTGTTTTTGTTGATTCTTTTGATTCTTAGCTTAATGAACACCTATTTTTATTATTTCTTTATGTTTTGCTACATGTCAGGTTTTCATAAACCTGATCCCCAATTGCGTAACACACAATCTATCATAATCTTGAGTTATTTTGAAGCCTATTGCTATTCCATTGCTTCATATGTTCGAAAAAATGTCTGCTCAACAACGTAAATAACGCAATGAATGTTGTTAAACTGTCAAAATGAAAGCTATTCCTACTGTTAGTGTTGTACGCAATTACCCCGCTGGTGTGTGGCAAAACCATAAATATTTGTGTTTTAGGTTTCGATATGGGTGGTACTTCAACGGACGTTTCAAGATACGCGGGCTCGTTGGAACATGTTCATGAAGCAACTACCGCTGGAGTTACTATCCAAGCACCGCAACTAGGTAACATTTTATTTGACAAAAAATATTTTTTTGGCTGGTTACCTATTCAAGAAAGAATAGTTTTGCTTACCACTTGTAAATTTTTGAAAACAAAATATCTATAAACGCCAAGAATAGTGAAGTTATGGTTAACAACAACTGTCTATAAGATTAAAATAATAATTTAAATAAATGAAAATCAGCTGTCAAATTATTTGTTTTTCTATATTTAACCTACATTCAAATTGTCAGTTTTAAAAGGTCGGGGCTAATGCTAAACATGTTTATTTTTACCCAGATATAAACACGGTAGCTGCAGGCGGTGGATCAATGCTAATGTTCCGCTCGGGCCTGTTCGTGGCCGGGCCGGAATCTGCGGGCGCGCAGCCGGGCCCCGCATGCTATAGGAAGGGGGGCCCTCTCGCTGTTACTGATGCTAACTTGCTACTAGGTACGTCTTGCCTCTGTGTTTGTCTTGTTTCATTTACATCCAAAACTAGCTATGAGAGTTTCCACTGTCCGAGTCAACTTGCGTTCAAATGCTACTATACTAAACGCAAGTACATGAGACGTGTGAGTAGGACCATAAATCAGTACGGTATTTATGAACAGTATATTCTGAGTCTCGTGTCGTCTCGCTCTTACATTTAGTGACCGCGCCTCGCCTGGCGATTAACAAAGTGCATTCAGATTTGAAAGAAAGAAATAAAAAAAAAAAATTTGGGACACGCACAGGAAATACAAAGAGTAAAAATAAAAAAATCAATAAAAAAGGAGCATTTAAAACTAACAAAATTAACAATAAACAAGTAAAAAATAAAAAACCAGTGAGGCCAAAAAAAGCTCCTATCTCAGCATAATGCTGCAATTTCAACGATATACAATTTTCATTGATATACAATTTGATTAAGTTAATAGAAAAAATCTATTAAAAAAAAAGCATTTATTTCAGGTACCATATAACCCATATTAGAATTAGAAATTATTCAATAATAAATACAATATTAATACAACATCAACATATCAATTAAATAAATCGAATTCGAATTCAAACTCAATCTTAATTAATAAAATTCATATTCATTACAGCAGTAGTCTCTTACGTGCGACAATGTATGTAACTTGTCTGTCACAGCAGTGTCGCACTTAGGGACAGTCCAACCTATTCGCTATCATAGTGAGAACGGATTGTGAGCTGGCCCGCACTCTGCGCACAAGAGACGCGCTGTGCTCCCGCATGGTCCATCCGAACATACTCGAAGCGCTGCAGTAGCGAGGCAGACCCAAATTCGCTCTGAAAGCATTGTTAAATTGAATGCGGAACGTGCTGTAGCTTTTCTGCGTGTAATTAGCCCACAGGCTGCAGGTGTACATGGACGTGCAATATGCTCGAAAAATAGTTATTTTCACTCCATCCGAGCAAATGAAGTTGCAGTTGAGTTTATGCACTGTTGTGATTTGAAAACGTTTTACAATAATGTAAGTTCTTTTCTGTCTCAGGTCGTCTACTACCCGAATACTTCCCGAAGATCTTCGGGAAAACTGAGGATGAACCTTTAGACAGAGAGGCAACCGTCACAGCGTTTAAGAAGATGACGGACGAAATCAATGCCTTTTTGAGGCAGGACGGTAGCAAAGAGGTTAGTTAAATCCTATCTATTTACTCGGCCTATCACAGGCTAGTGACAAATTGGGTTTTAAAAATAATCGGGGCAGTCTTTGGGGACTGCCGATAGAAGTGAAAACTAAGTAACTTGTAAACCCGCTCATGAAAAGCGTTCGGTGACGATGAGGCGAGTTCCATGATTTTTGTTCACCCAAAAAGTGCTCAACGCGCCTAAAGAAGTTGTTACTTCAAAAAATCTTTTGTTTTTTTTTTAATGTTTTGATTTTCTTCTTTTTTGTTGTTAGATGACCATGGAAGAAGTGGCAATGGGATTCATTAATGTTGCCAATGAAGCGATGTGTAGACCTATCAGGTAAAATTCTATTGGTTTTTCTTTTGTAGATCCATTTATTTTTCTACTATTAAGTACTGGTCATAAACGTCACTTCCAGATAAACTTAAACTTGAATTAAGAATCTTAGATAATCGTTTGGAAAACCAATTCAATGCTCTACACCACAAAGTCCAAATTCAATTGCAACCGGAAAGAGGGAAAAATTGTTTATTTGGTACAAACAAGACTCACATTGAGTCATTGATGCACTGGTTGTTAAACCTATTTCATACAAATGGTTACCCAAAAATTTACTTTAAGTGACATCTATGCAGGGTCAAATTAAATTAGCTAGCGAAACTCTGCAGACGTGGTGAGTTCTAAACAAGATAAAAAAAAGATGTTTTTTTTTAGGGTCGACGACCTCTGATAGTTTCGTTACTTGAAGTTTGAGTTGAGAAAATCTAATTTCTTTTGTTTTATCGTGTTTAGATATCGAGAATTCGAAATCCATCACGTCTATGAAGTTTATACAAAAAAAATATGGTTTTTTAAATTGTTAATTCAGATGACTATACTAACTGCGGTCGATGACCCCACAAAAAAAATTAGCCCTCATGGGGACTGCCGACAGAATTGAAAACCCTAAAATATACACAGGCCGCTGCGCGACACGTCACTGCTAGCATGTCGGTGACTTTATCGTAGCGGGGACTCGAACTCATAAGTTTTGCCCCTACCAAAAATTTCTCAACGCGACTAAAGAAGTTTTCACTTCAAAAACCAACCAATTTATTTTTTTGTTTTATTATGTTTATACAGGGTGATTGGAAGATGGGTGCAAAGCTGTAAGGTGAAGATAGTATAGACAATTTAGAACCATTTAAGCCATGGTTGTCGTAGACGAAGTCTTACCAAATTTTTTTAACCAAATTTTTAAGTTTTTTTTCGGAAATTCTCAAAATTTAATGTAAACTGCATAATTATGGCCAAATTGAATGATAAATGAATTAATTTTTTATTTATTTAATTAAAGTAATGTGTAAGCAACCAAGCAAAACATGTTATAGGTTTCTGTGTCATTAGACATTTTTTTTACAGATATCTAAAGCTCAGAAAAAATAAAAAAATTGTACAATACGTCTTTTAAACCTTATTTTAAAAAAAAACGGAGGGTGCTTTTTTTGTTCAAACTTTTTTGAAGACATGCTTGATAATCGCTCTTTCTTTTGAGGTATCATTTATGCGGATATCTTACAAATTATTGAAATTAGGACCTACAAACCAATTCGAGGGAGAAATTTTAAATTTTAGGCAGTCTAACAAAACACAAATTTTTTGCTTAAAATAATACTTTATGTGCTCGAAATGATAACATTGTTCAATTCTAAGAATTTTTGGCACATGCAGGAACCAATTGAGGGGAACCCATTGAGGGGATTCTCTAAACAATGGCCACCGAGCGCGGTGCGACGGCATTTCCAGGTAGAACGCCCAATGAATAGCAAAAAGCGATAAGAGTTGGTTTTTACAGCAAAATGGTCTTAGTTACTGAGGCAACAAACTCGTTTTTCTTTAGTCAGGGTCAGTCGGTCTGTGATGAAGCCGTTACCTCTTTTACTTATTAGTCAAACTACTGCCCTTGTGAGTGGACGTTGTCGTGTTGATTCACAATTTACCGTTTTCAGTTGTAGCCCTTTGCGTTCCTGCACGTGTTGTTTGCGTTAGTTTTGAACTTTTTTGTTTCACCGTGTCCAGACGTAGCCTCGTGCTCCTGCACGTGTTGATTTTTGACTTAATTGTGTTGAGTTGACATTTAGTGCGCTCCTACGCAGTTTTTCTTAATTGTTAAGTGACTATGGCTACTTTTTCCAATCAAGAATATGCGGATATCGTATTTATGTACGGTAGAGCAGACGGCAATGGATCTTTGGCGCGACGGATGTATCAAGAGCGCTATCCGAATCGCAGGATACCGAATGTCCGAGTGTTTTACAACACGTTTCGTCGTCTTGCCCAAGATGGGTTTCACCGCGTGGAACCTGGAGTCAACCCGGGCAGACACGAAACTGCCGTCGACGAAGACATTTTAGCAGCATTTCAAGCGGATCCTACTACCAGTACTAGAGCAGTAGCTCGAAATTTAAACATTTCTCAATGGAAGGTGTGGCATACAATGCACCAAAATGATAAGTATCCGTTCCATGGCAGGAGTGTGCAAGGTCTAGTAGAGCAAGATCCTCAAAGAAGAATTCAGTTCTGCAGTTTCCTCCTCAACAGAGACATCGAAGATGCGTGGTTTCTGAAATCAATCTTGTGGACGGATGAAAGTAAATTTTCAAGGGAAGGTATTACAAACTTTCAAAACATCCATGAATGGGCCGACGCAGACAACAATCCACATTTTAAGAAGCAGGTGTCATTTCAGATGAAATTCTCTGTGAATGTATGGGCTGGAATAATTGGCAGAACATTGATTGGGCCCCACTTTTTGCCTGATCCATTGAATGGCGAAAATTATTTGCAATTTCTGCAAATTGATTTACCACTGCTGGTAGAGGAATCAGGTGTCCCGATCTTCGAAAGAGACCGAACAGTCATCTTTCAGCAAGACGGCTGTCCAGCGCATTGGACTTTAAATGTAAGGGAACACCTCAACACTTGCTTTCCTGATAGCTGGATCGGCAGGGATGGACCCATCCCTTGGCCCGCTCGCTCCCCAGATCTGACCTCGTTGGACTTTTTCGTGTGGGGCCGGGCCAAGGAACTGGTGTATAACAACATAGAAATAAACACTAGAGAAGAATTGATACAAAGAATAAATTCAGCGTTTGAGACAATGAAGCAGGAGATGATGTTGAAAATAACGACTACAGAAGTTAGAAGACGGGGCCGTGCTTGTATTAGGAATCACGGCCGTCATTTTGAACATGAAAAATAAATAATTTTAATTCAAATGTTGTTTTAATTAGTCTGCCTAAAATAAAAAAAATCTCCCTCAAATTGGTTTGTAGGCCCTAATTTCAATAATTTGTAAGATATCCGCATAAATGATACCTCAAAAGAAAGAGCGATTATCAAGCATGTCTTCAAAAAGGTTTGAACAAAGAAAGCACCCTCCGTTTTTTTTTTAATAAGGTTTAAAAGACGTATTGTACATTTTTTTTTATTTTTTCTGAGCTTTAAATGTCTGTAAAAAAATGTCTAATGACACAGAAGCCTAAAACATGTTTTGCTTGATTGCTTACACATTACTTTAATTAAATAAATAAAAAATGAATTCATTTATCATTCAATTTGGCCATAATTATGCAGTTTACAATAAATTTTGAGAATTTCCGAAAAAAAACTTAAAAATTTGGTTAAAAATATTTGGTAAGACTTCGTCTAAGACAACCATGGCTTAAATGGTTCTAAATTGTCTGTACTATCTTCGCCTTAAAGCTTTGCACCCATCTTCCAATCACCCTGTATATCGACACCCATCAGAGGGCCTAGACAAAGTAACATTCGATTATCGATGACGCTAGTAGAAAAAGCAAAAAATGTATGGAATTGACATAAGCTATCGAAATGTCACGTGATCATAGGTTAACGAATAGAAATTAGCTTGACATTGTTAACATCATTCGATTCTATGAAACGAATCGACAGCGTCGAACGATTACTTCCATAGAGATGCGTAGCCAAGAGACACTTTTTGACAAGCGTTATCGCTGGTTTTCGATTTGTATGATGCCAAATATTAGCGTAAGCGGTAGCGATTGTAGACTTGCAGCGAAACTCCGCAGTTTCGCTAGCTAATTTAATTTGACCCTGTATGAATTATGTAAGTTTCTGGATGTATGTATACTTTTCGGTTTCTTTCAGAGCTCTAACGACAGCCCGTGGCCACGACGCTTCGCAACACGCGCTCGCTTGCTTCGGCGGCGCGGGCGGCCAGCATGCGTGCAGCGTCGCGAGGCAGCTCGGCATCTCCACCGTGCTCATACACAAGTATGCAGGTCAGTCACATTACCCTATGTTCCCACTGCTGGGACGCAAGCCTACTCTCTATGATTGGTGGTGGGCTGTAATCCCCCACGCGGGCCCAGTGCGGGATGGCGGATGCAAGGTTGTAACAGGGACAAATTAAATTAGCCAGCGGCCGTTGACCCCGTAGTCAGCTGTCTCAAGAGTTTCGTTTTTTTTTTTGTTTTTTCATCATTACATTGATAACCATCACATCTGCGGAGTTTTGCTAGTTAATTTATTTTGACCCTGTGATCGTTAACGCGTGTCAAGTCATTGAGATTGATACAAGGTTTAAATTGCAATAATTGACGTGCGGTTTAAACGACGTTAGCGGGGCTTACGCCCAAGCGTACATTTCAGCAGACGTATATTTAAGTACGTTTGCAAAAGATGGTTCAAACATTTATCAATCTAACCTAACACTAGACGAAACTTAATGAATGCCGAAATTAAAGCGCGCTGTTGGATTTTCACGCTCAGCACCGAGATTTGAAATTCCAACACATACAGTGACCTTATTGGTGATGTTCTTCAGAAAGGTCAGGGGGCCAAGTCTACTAATATACAAACGTCGCAATGGTCTCTGCATTGTGAGTTTATGACAGATTTTCCATACAAAATCTGTCAAAAACTAACAATCACGACACAATTGTAACGTTTGTAAATTAGTAGACATAGGTCCCAGGTCAGGTGCATAGTACCGAAAGGTTCCAGGGATGGCGGACTCGAGGACGTCCGCCGCCCCCTGTCATATAGAACCCAAGAAGGCGGCACGTAATATTCCACGCGCGCCCCTCTTAGACGTCGCGGGGGGAGTCAAACACCTCACTCCCCCCGCTCGACCGGACGGGGCCCGCGGAGACGGGCCGGCCACCAGTCGGGGGCTGCTTTGAAGAGTGCTTAAGTGCTCCCGTAGCCCCCGGTGCAAGTGTGCGAGGGAACACGGGGAGGTTTTAGTCAATAGAAGTCTGACAGAACCCTCCGCCCGCCTCAGGACGGAGGAAATCCACGAGGATTTCCTCCGACAAAAAAACAAAAAAAAAACGCAACCGGCGTGCTTGTAAGACCAGATGTATGAACGTAAACGATGTAAAAGGAGTATGTAAGGATCGTGGCAGGTGGCGTTCTGTAGTTTCTGCCTACCCCCATGGGAAGAAGACGTGGGTTTATGTATGTATATATGTTTCATGAAAGTGAGTCCGCAGCTGTAGTCCGCCAAATGCAATCATTCTTTGGTTTTTTTGCAAATTGCAGCTCTGTTTTACGTCGTATGTTGATCAGAGTGCGATTTGCGACTGTAGGAATAATATATTTACTGAATAATGATTATCAATTTCATATCAATCGTCGAAACTTTGGAAACTTGTTTCGCCTAAGATTTTTTCAGAATATTTCATACTAGCTTTTGCCCGCGGCTTCGCTCGCGTTAATTTAGACTTTGACAATCAATTCGGGTTATAATTCAATTATGATTCAAAAGACACGTGGCGCCATCTATTATCATAAGAACGTTATTGTTGTTTTCCTCGGGAACAGTACTTTTTTTCGGGATGAAAGGTACCCTATGTCCGTTTCTGTACACCTGACAACGTATATGAAAAAATTCAGAATGATCTGTTCAGTTGTTTAGACGTGAAAAGGTAACAAACAAACTTATTTTCGCATTTATAATATTAGTTATTATTATGATGAATATTCTGCAATTTGCAAAAAAAACAAAGAAAATTTGAATTTGGCGGGCTACAGCTGGGGATATTTATATTTATTTTTATTTAAGATGGGTTTGCTCTTGACTCTAGTTTAGGTCAGAGATGACAGAGACAAAGTCGACGATGGAGTGAGCTTACCCAGAAGAAGCCGGTTCACTCTCACTTTGAAGACTCTCGCTTTGAGGATTAACCTTAAACCCATTATTTCCTCAGGTATTCTGTCAGCATACGGCATGGCCTTGGCCCACATAGTGCAGGAAGAGCAGTCGCCAGCCGCCGCGGTGTACTGTCCCAGCCATTTTAAACAACTGGACGCACAGCTTGATCTGCTTGCATCCGTGGCGAGGGATAAGTTGAGGAAGCAGGTAACACCATCAAGATATAGGGTGGCAGGGACATCGACGCGCAAACTGAAACCATGAATTCAGCACATGATTCTCCCCCCCCCCCCCCTAGAGTAGAAATATATCGACGGCAATAAAAATTAAAAAAAAACTGCTGTTTCATAGAAAACCTACGCTATCAAAATGTATGGCAGAGCTGTAGCGGTATCAACATCGCCTCATGCGAGCTACATATCATACTGACGTCACGCAAATCCTGCATCGCGCAAGCAGAGTTTACCGCGCGACTAGCATATATATATATATACAACGTCCCGACATCAACCGTCGGGCAGTTGCCCACCAGAAAAAACACCCGTCTGGTCGGAGGATCCTCTCTTTTCCATAGAGTATGAGTGAGCTTTACACCCTGTTCCTCATACCTCTATAGAGCTAATATTTAAAAAAAAATACCGACGGCATATTTCACCGCAGGGGGTTCAGAATCAAGTACTTAATCCATGGTAACAGGTTGCACGTCGATGTCCCTAGCACCCTGTATTGTAAAACACAATTTCTCACTGTCTGTCTGCCATTGCGATTAGATCTTGGGCACCATTTTTCACCCAATTATGGCTTTCTCGCAATTAATTTTGAAGCGCTCACAACTTGAGCACTTCACTCTGATTGATGCAAGTATTATAATAAAAAAGCCGCGAACTACTCGACCAAGATTTTCTATGGTCAACAAAAGCCTGATGTGTACAGATAAAAAATATTTTCACAAAAAAAAGACGACTGCCTTCCAAAAAAAAAAAACACTGCATTGTCGGTGTCTTTGGTTTTGTATTTTCGTTTTTTTGCCACCGACTTCCGAAATTAAAGTTGTTTTTCAGTTTGTAGAGTTTTATTTGGAAGTCGGTTGTTATTTTTCACGTTTTAGTTGTGGTACCTACCCCACACAAATTCGTATACCACTACTTGATATTTAAATAACAGTGACAAAAAGTTATTATAACATCATCAATATACACTTAAGTGGCAAAAATAGACATTATTAAGGATAACTCAAAAACTTCTGGTCAGATCTTGATCAAGTTTATATGGGACCACAAGAGAAGCACCAGCTTTCAAATAAAAAAATAATCAACAAAATCGGTTCATCTAGAAAAAAGGTTTCAGGCAACATACATAAAAAAAAAATACAGCCGAATTGAGAACCTCCTCCTTTTTTTTTACTCGGTTAAAAATAAACATCTCTTCACGATTAAATTATTATTGGGGGTAAAATTAGAAGAACAATGTGAAAGACCTGACTGGTCAGCGTATTAAAAATGGTTGGAAATTGGCTGAAGTAGTTACGTGATTGTTGATTGTCCTTACAAAAAAATTACAACTCTTCTCAACAGGGCATCCCAGACTCTCAAATAACAACAGAGCCGTACCTCCACCTCCGGTACGCGGGTACAGACTGTGCACTTATGGTGGCGCCCATACAGGAGAAGTCGGACAGGGCTTGCAGACATGGAGACTTTTATGCTGCCTTCGTTAAGAGGTAAGATGGTTCCTATGTTTGTATACCGTAGCATAGGTTACTGCAACATCTCACTGTAAACCATTCAAGAAATCTTTTCTAGTTTGTCAGAAATTTTGTAAGAAACTTGCCTGTGCTTATGCATTGATTGCTATGGAGAAGACAAAACATTCCATGGTTA
The DNA here is from genome assembly GCA_916610205.1 of Griposia aprilina. Lineage (NCBI taxonomy): Eukaryota > Metazoa > Arthropoda > Insecta > Lepidoptera > Noctuidae > Griposia > Griposia aprilina. The sequence continues at coordinate 16,342,498 of OU744304.1, read as the reverse complement.
CTCGTTTTAAGCAAGTGACAAAAAGAAACTGAGACCAGTGTAAGATTATTTAAACCTCCAAGAAACACGAGCAATAAGCCTTTAACAAGAACACATAATTTTCTTTAAATCAGACAATAACTAATTTACTTTTCTATCAGATACCAGAAAGAGTTCGGCTTCACTCTATCCAAGCGTGATATCATAGTGGATGACGTCAGAGTACGCGGCATTGGTTTGAGTACCGTGCCTAAAGAAACAGCGCCATCACACGGGTTTGGGATCGTACCAGAGCCAGAGAAGGTAAGTTTGAAGCTTACCTGTTGTCAAAATTGTGTTACCATAAAAAATACATACATACATAAACTCACAATTTCTTCCCATGAGGATAGGCAGAAACTACAGAACGTCACCTGCTACGATCCTTCATACTTTTGCCTCGTTTATATACATCTCGTTATACACGCATGCCGCGAGCCGGTTGCAAGTAATACGCACCATAAAAAAATGTCTATGGAAAAAGAAATAAAACGTTGTAAGCAGCTGAACTGCAGTGGCGTTCCTTCCCTTAAAGCCAAAAAGTTTTCAATTAAACGTGAACCTATCAACAAAAAACATAAATAAACTACACGTCATGCAAACTTGTAAATTAACTAACTCAATCAAGTCACAAGAATTGATAAGAATAATGACATATAGGTATGTCGGCTTGCCCTAATATTGACCCCTAGACACGCCACTGCTAAACTGAGCATATCATACGCCCCGAGGGCACAATATAAAGACGCTCCCTGATGAGTAGGTATCTGAACTAAGCCCTTTTTGTGAAGTCAAACACTACGCTCCAACTGTTTTTGTGAAGTCAAACACTACGCTCCAACGGTTTTTGTGAAGTCAAACACTACGCTCCAACTGTTTTTGTGAAGTCAAACACTACGCTCCAACTGTTTTTGTGAAGTCAAACACTACGCTCCAACGGTTTTTGTGAAGTCAAACACTACGCTCCAACGTTTTTTGTGAAGTCAAACACTACGCTCCAACGGTTTTTGTGAAGTCAAACGCTACGCTCCAACGGTTTTTAGGGACTGAACTTTATATAAAATAGGCAGGGACACCGATGAGCAAACTGTAACCATGAATTCTGCACATGGTTTTAGATCACCTAGACTAAAAATTATTTGCCAGTTATCAACAAAAAAAAAATCTGCTGTTTCGTAGAAAAGTGCAATACTTACGTGGTTAAAATGTATTGAACAGCTATTTTTTTTTTCAAATAAATTACGGAAATTTTCAATTCAGTTCAGAATGTTGTACTGAATCCATGGTAACAGGTGGCGCGTCCATGTCCCTGCCACCGTGTATAGTTGCTAGCAGTAAATGCACTACTAGTTGCCCATGGCTTGCTACACAGCCGCTATTTTAAACTTTTTACTTACTGGATCGATTGCTTTCAAAATATTATTTTGAGTATACGCGCGTATCCCCAATTCAAATCTGTTTACAAATTTGAAAAAAATGGCCGCAATTTAGATTGCAACATTTTCCTCATTAATAAGTTGCGGGTAATAGAACAAAATGTCGGACAAATTTTTCAATTTTTAAAACAAATTCGAGTTTGGGATACCCTAGAATACTCAAATATCAATTTTTAAAGCAATCTGCCGAGACGGAAAAAAATATTAAAAACAAAATGGCGGCCACTTTGAAGTAGTAAATGTGTCTTCTTTGCCGGGGCTGTAGGCCAATAGCGTGATTTTGAACGCGTTGCGGGCTTTGTTTACTTCAAAACATGCTCCGTTATTTTGGCAGATCTAAATCATGAGCCTAGAGCCCAGAAGCACAGAATATATAATAATTATGTTTGGTAGCCATCAGGACCTAGTGAGCACAAGCTCACCTTTACCCTTGCTGCAGGATTTTTATCTCACGCAGTGACGCGGGCTTTAGTTGTGGTAACCAAGTGTACAAACACGCTTTGAATGTGTGCTTGAAGACGGGTAGCGTTAGCACATAACACACACACACTTCCATCTTCGCCATTGTCTCGGACGGTACCAAGAGCACCTGCACTTACACACATATTCACAGCGTGTTTGTACACTTGTAACCACAAGTAAAGCGCGCGTCGCTTCGTGAGATAAAAATACTATCCCTAATAAGTTCTTCTAACATTTTAAAAATGCTTTGTAGACAACAAAAGTATACTTCGAAGGCGGTTACCAAGAGACTAAAATATACTTGCTGGAGAAACTGAAGCCTAGACAAGAGTTGGCAGGACCTGCTATCATCATGGACGGACTGTCCACTATAGTCGTTGAGCCAGGTATGTGTGATTTAAGATTTGCCTAAGGCATTAAGTCCGCTTTTGTATACTATTGTGTGCGAGAAGTTTTAATAAATAAATAAATAAATAGTTATAGAGATGCTATCTCAATAAAAATATGTTTATTTAGTTTTATGTACATTCACGACCATAAATATAAGGTGTATCTATATTGATACACGAAATATTTTAAGAGATCTACCTATAGCTGGTAAAGAAGCCATAGGAACTTTTTTTTTTAAATCTAAGTAAAAATTAAATAATTTAAAATTATTTGACACACATTAAATACTGGATCCGTCTTATTTTTAACCGACTTCTTTAACATCCATTACGCTAGTTTTTACGTAGTATTTACTGTCGTTAAAGCGGGCGGCGGCATGGCGGCGCGGTAGGATGGCGCACGGCTTTTACGAGTATTATTGATTAAAGAGTAGAACGCGAGCGCGCGCGCCTCCCTCCCCCGCGCCTCCTCAGTCCCGCACGATCCGCGTGTTGCACCGCACGCGCCTTTGCTAACAGACGTCGGGTTTCGGGAAACAAATGCAACCAGGAGTACCAGAACATGAAGGTGTGCTATAATAACAAGTATCATAGAGAGGCACTAAGTACCTACCTCGCGGGTGCCGATCGTGATGTGATTCCTCGGGTTCGGTTGGGCAACGACATTAAGTTTTCTGTAGGTAAAGAAATTCTCAAAAACAGCGTGTACTTAGAATAGTATGAATGTCCACGACTGCCTATATCTGGTAAGATTTTTGTATCAGATGACGGATACGACTCGACGCACTCGTAACCTCACAGAGGTCACTAAATTATGCGAATTCGAGTTGCACCTCTATCAGCTGTTTATTAGTATTTAACTAGTTTACAGATATGTAGTACTGTAGGATTAAAAATTGTTTTAATCGCACCTAGGTTCCTTTTCGTAAAACTTTAAGGAGGGAATTTAATAATGTACCTACTTATGTTTAGGTGCGATAAGTTATTAAAATAAGACTAGATCGAGTTACAAAGTCTACCTACGTTGGTTTATTTTTACCATCATCACGCCTGCATTTCCGGTACAGATAGGCAGAGGTGTATTTTCGTACGTTCAGTGCAGTTCAGCAGTGATATTGTTAGGTTCTATGTAATAGCAGGTGAGGGCAGGCGTTTCCGTCCGGCAGCACACAGACTGTGGAGTGAGGTAACCGTCAGGATGCGAAATGACTAACGCGATTGCGCGGTTGCGCGGAGACATGCATGCGAACACAACCTCACCAACACGCTGTTCGACACAGAATAGACAAGACGCCCCGATGCGGCTGGGGCTGGTGCTCCGTGCCCGCGCTGCCTCCCTCGCCGCGTCGGGCGGGTCATTCATAGTGTAGGGAGTAAATGTTTTATGCATAATTTCTCAAGCAGTTTTAAAATTATATTAATATAAAGTAAAATAAAAACACATATATTTTTTCGTTTCTTTATGTACTGTACCAGCTATAAGGTGTAGGTATCTCTTAAAATATTTCGTGTCCGAATAGGACCTTATATTATATTACAATGGATAGTTCGCCACTTGTCATATTACGTACATTACATTGCGCCAGTTATCATATTATTATAAGTCCCGTATTATGACACGGGACTAATATTATTCTTGTGAAATCCCTCGTTTGAGGGCGAGCCTAATGCCAGTATCGCTTGCTACTGGGAATTTCGTAATGGAAAACCAAATAACAGTTCGTCCGATCCGGGAATCGTATGTCCATGCGTCATGTTCGTGAACAGGCGCCGTCAGTAGGGGCTGGTAATTTCTTAGCTGCCACGGCTTATTTTAATTTACTTTTAACGGTTTACATCTCACATGCATAATTTCAACATGAGTGATGTAAACAATATTTTGAAACCATATTTTTATTAAAAAGAGTGTCCGTGGAGTTTCTTGCCTGTCCTTCTCCATAGGTACCTACTACGCTTTGGAATGGGCAACTAGCTTCATCTTTCTGACCGACCGACGCCTAGACAATTCAAAAGTGCCTGTGGTTTATTTGAAATAAATGCTTTGAGTTTACCCTCTGGAGACGTAAAACGGATTTTTACGCCACCAACCTCTACGTGCATCTAACACATGCTTTGACAAGCCCATATCAACTAATATTTACCGAATAACAAAAAATAAAATAAAATTAATAAATTATAATATTTTTTTATAAAATTTTCTCTTTTGTTCAGATGTTTAAGATACTGAATGTGGAAACTTGTAATTGGCCATATTTTGTTTAAACTTTTTTACTTACTGTATCTGATTAGCTGTAAGTTTTCCCAAAAATTAATTAAATAAATAAATAAATAAAATAAAATATAAATAATGTATTTTAACAGACTGCCGCGCCGAAATAACGGAGCTAGGCGACATCCGCATAGTGATAGGAACCGGTAAGCCGAAGCGCATCACCACTGAACTGGACTCCATACAGCTGAGCATCTTCAGCCACCGGTTCATGTCTATAGCTGAGCAGATGGGCAGGTGAGACATTAACAACAGAGTTAGTTGACATGGTGATAGCACCGGCTAGCCGAAGCGCCCTATACCTTTTGTCGCCCACGTTCACACGGCGTTGATCAGTACGATATTTAACTGCATAATTATGGCAAATAATTTAATTTAATGTGTTGTGTTTCGTAATGTTAATTACTTACTATTGTATAGAATCCTGTTCTTCTAAATGAACAGACAGCTGTGCTGCTAGACAGTTTGTTCCGCCACTTCTTCTCCCCAGCTGAAGCACTAGGAAGTGGTGAAGGGCGAGCGTTTTGGGGGACTGTCTTATGTAGTTTTGACATTCGAACAGTGCTGATTCTCAGCCTATTTGAATAAACAAAATTTTTTTTTGGAACACGTTTCAGTTTCCTATCCCTATCGATTTAAATTATTTGTGACCCCTGACTTTGCATATAACTTTTAGTTACACCAGGGGGGCCAATGGACGCTTTGGCAGAATTATAATATGATCTGCGTACAATTCGTATATCCCGCAATTCATCTGTTGTAACAGCTGCTATTTGACATTAGACTTCATTAAAGCAATGCATAATTTGTGGACCATTTTACGAAACTTCATACAAAACTGTCAAACAGATGAATTGCGGGATATTAATTGTACGCAGATCATAATATGATTCTGCCAAAGCGTCCATTTTAGGCCCACTGACTGCGTCAGATGGAGAATTGCGTGTTATTTTCGGAATGTCAAACTAACACAATCTGTAATCCACAGAGTGCTTCAACGTACATCGATATCGGTGAACATAAAGGAGCGCCTAGACTTCTCGTGCGCGTTGTTCGGTGCAGACGGCGGGCTTGTGTCCAACGCGCCGCATATTCCCGTGCATTTGGGAGCTATGCAGGAGACTGTGCAGTACCAGGTAAAATGAAATATTCCTATTTCGGTTCCCGAAAACCTTTGTACAATAAAAAAACAAATCGATAGAAATTATTTGTTTTCATTATTTTGAAATTAGTGTCACCGAATGCACAGACTCCTCCTTTTTTGAAGTGGTTTAATAAATAACTTGAACACAACATCACGCCTGGTCCCCGAAAGGTCAGGTGGAAGTGTATGGTATGCCCACATTTCGCCAGCTATGTTATAAGCTTATTTCCATTTACCGAGAACTAATCCAGATTCCGGGCTACTATTGAAGAGTTCTAAATGGAAAAACCCATTATCTCTTTAGTCTTTGCCCCGAGTATGGGGTTGACACCACGGTGCACAAAACTAATGAAGCAGTTTGTTAGAAAAAACACTTGTTTGTCATCATCACGTTTTGGTTTCATTGTAAACAAAACGGAAACGTAACACATAATTTTGAATGTTCCCTTAGATGAAAATCCGCGGTGGCTCAATACAAGCCAATCAGATCCTGCTCGCTAACCACCCGAAGGCAGGAGGCTCTCATCTACCTGACTTGACTGTCATCACTCCTGTGTTCTGGGAGTAAGTACACATATTATTATTTTTATTTAGCCTCTGGTGTCCTACAAGGAGATATATTATTATTTTTATTTAGCCTCTGGCGTCCCACAAGGAGATATATTATTATTTTTATTTAGCCTCTGGCGTGCCACAAGGAGATATATTATTATTTTTATTTAGCCTATGGCGTCCCACAAGGAGATATATTATTATTTTTATTTAGCCTCTGGCGTCCCACAAGGAGATATATTATTATTTTTATTTAGCCTCTGGCGTCCCACAAGGAGATATATTATTATTTTTATTTAGCCTCTGGCGTCCCACAAGGAGATATATTATTATTTTTATTTAGCCTCTGGCGTCCCACAAGGTGATATATTACAATTTTTTTATTTAGCCTCTGGCGTCCCACAAGGAGATATATTTTTATTTCTATTTCGCCTCTGGCGTCCCACAAGGAGACATATTATTATTCTCTTTAAATTAATTCATCGTATAGTCAAAAATGCCACTATTCACCGTGTAAAAAAATGGAACAGAATTTGTATGAAATTATTTGCCAAGTAAGTCAACGGGAATTTAATCGTAAACCAGTAATCAGGCCGACAGATTTAGCTTACCTAGCTATGCGTCCACTTCGTCGGTATTGTAGTGAAAAGACTTTCCGGATGGCCGATGGTTGGGATGCATCGTACTATAAGTTAGTCCACAAGGTGGGCCGATGACCTGGGCCGGCAGTCTCGACTAGATAGCGACGCTGTTGCAAACTACCGTTTGCTAAATATTAAGGTCAAACCTCAGTTGTAGCCCGGCAAATTCAAATTTTGTTTGAATTTGACGATGATTATTATTCGATAAATATATAATTCCCACAGGCTACAATCGCATTTTAATCAACATACGACGTAAAACAGAGCTGCAATTTGCAGAAAAATAAAGAAAATTTGAATTTTGCGGGCTACAGCTGAGGATTCACCTTTATATTTAGAGATCGGTAGTTTGTGACAGCGTCGCTATCTAGTCGAGACTGCCGGCCCTGGTGAAGATCTCAGATAAATGTACTCTGAATTTCAATCAAAAATCAAAATATTTTATTTCACATAAACCAACATGATAAATGATAAATGATAAATGATTTTATTTCTGTAAGTAGGTTTGTACAAACACTTTTACACGTCAATCATATTTTTAAACTAGATGAGGTCGGCGTTTCCTATCTGACTACTCTGAGAAGAAAGGCCGAAACAAACTCAGAGGTCACAGTCTCTTTTAAAGTCCAGACATAATCTTGGTCAGATCATGTGAAGACCATGTAGATTGGTATCTGAAATGGTCTTTTGAGGAAAGAACCACACAGATTGAGTGGACCTGTCCAGTCAGTGCACGCATTTGTCAGTAATCGTGCAGCTCAACTCAGGAAGTCAGAACTTAAGGAGCTCAACGATTCGACGAACAATACCAAAGAAAGGACATTTGGGTAGGCCACATAAATTACTCAATCTGCCAGATCATGATCAAAATTAACTGCGAAAAAAAAAAGCAATGACCCACATAATCCTCACATTCACAATAATTAAAATAACATACTACTTTACAAGTAAATACTCATGTCATTGTGTATATAAAATCAACAATGTCAATGTGTATATAAAAAAAATCGGACATAATGTTTGAGAACCATGTAGATTGGTGTCTGAAATGGTCTTTTGAGGAAAGAACCACACAGATTAAGTGGACCTGTCCAGTCAGTGCACGCATTTGTCAGTAACCGTGCAGCTCAACTCAGAACTTAAGGAGCTCAACGATTCGACGAACAATACCAAAGAAAGGACATTTGGGTAGGCCGCATAAACTACTTAAACTGCCAGATCAAGAATATAACTGAAACAATGACCCACATAGTCCTCATATTCTCAATAATGAAAAAAATATAATACTTTTTACAGTAAATATTCATGTCTAAAATAGCTAGCAAATTAAAATCAACATTCACCGTGTAAATTTATTGGAGCAGCTCAATCCCAAGCCTTTTTGTCCTCAATATAGTCTTTCACAGTATAATAGGCTTTCTGGCATAGTTTCCGTTTTATAAAAGATTTGAATTTATTAAAGCTTAAATCTTGAATGTCGCTAGGAAGTTTATTATAAAAACGTATACATTGGCATCTAAACGAGCCACCTATTTTCTTGAGCCTGGTTGTAGGAACAATAAATTTGTGTTTGTTTCTAGTATTTATATTGTGGATATCACTGTATTTTTTAAACAGATTAATATTTTTATGTGCATACAAAAGATTTTCATAAATATACTGAGAAGGCACAGTAATTATATTAATCTCTTTAAATTTATCTCTGAGGGAGTGTCGGGACTTAATTTATAGATAGAACGAATTGCCCTTTTTTGTAAAACGAAAATTGTCTGGATATCGGCGGCATTTCCCCACAACAGAATACCGTACGACATCACACTATGAAAATAACTAAAGTATACTAAACGGGCTGTCTCTAAATCAGTTAAACCACGAATTTTTCTAACGGCGTATGCTGCAGAGCTAAGCTTTTTTGACAATTTATCTATGTGGGGGCCCCATTGAAGCTTGGTATCCAAAGTTATGCCTAAGAAAACTGTGGTATTTTCGGGTTTCAGCACTTCACCCTTTATGAGAACACTAGTTTCTACTTGTCTAACATGAGGTATCGTAAACTTAATACATTTAGTTTTTTTCTCGTTAAGAAGTAGGTTATTAACATTAAACCAGTTAACTACTATTGCAAGGGCGCTATTTACATTGTCAGTAATCAGCTGCTGACGTTTCAGTTTAAATAAAAGTGAAGTGTCGTCTGCAAATAACACTATATCATGTTTATCCTTTATGAGGTAAGGCAAGTCATTTATATAAATAAGAAATAAAAATGGCCCAAGAATTGAGCCCTGGGGGACCCCCATTCTTACTACCGATCCGGGTGATCTTTTTCCATTAACATCAACTCTCTGAATCCTATCACTTAAGTAAGAAGTAAGAAGATCCAGAGAGGCGTTTCGGATTCCGCAGTGGTGCAGTTTCCTGATCAATGTTTCATGAAGAACACAATCGAATGCCTTGGACAAATCGCAAAAGATTCCCAAAGCATCGCATTTGTCCTCCCATGCATCATAAACATGTCCTAAAAGTTCAACTCCGGCATCAGTAGTCGAATGACCCCTCGTAAAACCGAACTGTTTGTTATGCAGTAATTTGTGATTATTAAAAAATCCTTGCATTTGATTCAAAATAAGTTTTTCAAAAATTTTACTAAAGGTAGGTAGTACTGAAATAGGTCTATAATTAGTAGGGTCTGATGTACTACCCGATTTAAATAACGGTATTATTTTACTGTTTTTCATAAGATCAGGAAACTCACCACGATCAATACAATTATTAAAAATAACAGCTAAAGTAGGTGCTACAATGTTTATTATGGACTTAGCAACGTCCACAGAATTACGCCATAGATCTGCGGTCTTTTTAACATTTAATGTGTGAAAGGTTTTAATTATATCTTTGCAGGTGACATATTTGAAATGAAATTCAGAATCACATACAGGAACGTTTTCCTTAAGTAAAGACTCTGCAGCAGTGGGTGATGAGTTTAGAGATTTAGTAGTGGATACGGGAACATCAGCAAAGAAATTTTCAAAGGCCGCGGCGACTTGGGAATCTGAATTAATTATATTGTCATCAATATCAAGCGTGTAGTTACTACAGCGGTTGCATGACCTTCCCGTTTCGCTGTTAATGATACTCCATGTCATTTTAATTACATTACTACTATTTTTAATTTTTGAACTCAAATAACGTGACTTGGCCATACTGCAAACTCTTTTAAATAATTTTGAATAATTCTTAACATATAAATTAAATTCAGCAGTGTTTATACAAGTCCGTTCATCATATAATTCATAAAGTCGTTTTCTACTTTTATGTATACCAATGGTGGCCCAGTCACTGAATGAAGCGTTACTATTCACCGAGAAAGTCTTTGGAATGAATGTGTTATCAAATTGTGTGCAATACATATTAAAAAAATCATTATATTGTTCATTAGGGTCATCATTAGTCGACAAAAATGGTAATTTACTTAAAAGTTTAGTTTTAAATGTTTCCAAGCGATTACTAGTTTTTGAGGTAACAGTGATATCTTTTTTAATAACTTTTTTGTTAATATTAGGAATAATGATCAATTGTCCGCAATGATCAGAGTCTATTAAATTAATCATTTCTTTATGGGTTGGTGTAACATCTGTGTAAATGTTATCTAGGCATGTGGCACTAGTGGGAGTTATTCTAGTGGGCTCCAAAAATTGGTTAGCAAGATTGTATGACTGAAACAAACTTATAATTTTAGTACTTAACCCAGAATTTTCTAACAAATTAACATTAAAATCACCACAAGTTATGATAGACTTGTTTGAATTACAAATTTTGTGCAACACTTCATCCATAACCTTTTCAAAACAATCATACAATCCTGAAGGTGGTCTGTACACACTTAATATAATGAACTGCTCCAATTCTATACAGGCTATTTCAATTGTCCGCTCAACAGATAGGCTCACAATATCCTTGCGGTCTTTAAATTTAAGTTGGTTATTTACTATAATTAATGAGCCACCATGTATAGCATTTACTCTGCTGAACGAACTACCAACCTGGTGATTACTAAAATTGAACATGAACTGGTGGCTTTTAAGCCAATGTTCTGTCACACAAAGAATATCTATATTGCTATAATTCAGGAATAATTCTACTTCTAAATCTTTCTTCAAAAACCCTTGAATGTTTTGATGCACCAGGTTGATACTATTTAATTTTTTTACGCTTCCATTTGATTTATTATTTGCCTTTGTTACATTTTTGCAAGAGGTTGCCTCTATTGTCCTAATTTCTAATTTAAATGATGATCAATGTCATTAATTTTGACCAAATTATTGGCAGAATTGATTAACAAGTTATTGCATTGCTCAAAAGAAGCAATTTGTTTAGCCAAGTTTTTGGCTGATAAAGAAAAAAAATATGATAGCGACACAGCTATCTGTCTTCTGTGATAGTTAGAGAGATAGTATTTAACAATATTATACCTATCTTTCGTCAAATACAAATTATTACCAACATAATTGTTAGTATCAATTAAATGGAACAGATTATCATTATATGTCAAATTGTGCAAAGTCATGTTAATGTGAAATCTTAAGTTATTTTCTTCCTGTGGCAAACTGTTACTATAAGGAAATGTAAACAACACAATTTTTCTTAAATTAAGGTTGCACAATGTTCTATGATATTGGAGCAATTCTCCTTTGTTTACATTTCCCCTATTTCCCATGAAAATTAATAATGTTGTTTCTTGCTTAAAGTTACATTTTATAATCTCTTTCATAATATTAATTAAAGAACAACCAGGCATACAGTAATTTATTATTGAGTGTCCTGGAAATTCATCTGTCAACAAGTGGCCTAAGTCCTTTCCAATCTCATCACAAAATAATACTATATCATTATTTACAATTCGTTTACATTGTTTAATGGAACTAATAATAGAAGTAACTGTCAAATCAACACAAGGATGCGGTAAGATGGTATTGCATGTTGACAATGAATGGTCCGGTGTAGGTACAATGGATGGTGTTTGACAAAGCTCACAGCTGTTCTTTTGTGAGTTGACCAGCTCATTCATTGCCAACACATATTCCCTCATTAGATGTTCAGAGGTATTATATTTGTTAGTCATTGAACTAAGTTTCTCTTGCAGATGGTCAAGTTGAGATTGCAAGTCCTGTGTGTCATTGTTGTACCTCCTAGTACTTTGCTTCAATGCTTACTCCATGGGCACTTATGAAACGTCAGAAGCTAGGTGCACGGTTCCAATTGGCTGTTTCCTATGGAGAAGAGCCGGCAAGAAACACAACAATTACTCTTTTAAAAATAAGGGGCTTTTACAATGTTTCAAATTACAGTGTTTATAGGTATGGGAGGACAGTGTATTTGGGAAGCATAAGACCGGTTTATGTGACGACAACGTTTGAAGCTAAAGTGAAGTTAATATCTAGCAGTATTTCGTCTCATAGAAAACCTTTTATGTATCACCCAGGTCACAACCCCGCCCCGTCTTCTATGTGGCGTCTCGCGGTCACCACGCGGACATAGGCGGGCTCACGCCGGGCTCCATGCCGCCGCACTCGGTGAGCCTGGCACAGGAAGGAGCCGCTTTTAAATCCACTGTGCTGGTGGAAGGGGGCGTGTTCAATGACGAGCTGATTACTGAAGGTATGTGAATGAGTCTTCTTAAAGAGTCAAAACATTTATTTCAATTAAACCATTTACAGGCTCATTTAAATTCTCAAGGAAGTCGGTTAGTCAGAAAATGAAGCTAGTTACCCATTCGGTCCCAGTAGGTTCCTATAGAGAAGAACGGGCAAAAATCTCCATGTACGAGGGTGACACTGAAAGTTCTTAGAAAATCAAAAACTGAACAAACTAGCAAGTTCTTAGTTTTATTATATCTTTTCAAAATACATGGTGTCCATTTACATCAATAAATCGCTGCATCCGATGGAACCACTGAGAAAAGCACTTTGCCCACTCGTCCTTAGGGGTCTCTTCGACGGCATTTTGAAACGCAGCCACTGCTTCCTCGGCGTCCATAAAACGCTTTCCTCGAAGTTTTTCTTTTATTTTTGGAAATAAATAAAAATCGCAAGGTGCGAGGTCGGGGCTATAGGGCGGGTGACCCAGTAATTCCACGTATGACGTCGCCAAGTAGTCGATTGTTTGCTTGGCGGTGTGCGACGAGGCGTTGTCGTGGTGAAGGAAGATCCTACTGCGAGGTCGTTTCTCCCGAACTTCATTTCATTCGTCCACCGAGCACAAAGCTTCCTGACCGCTAAATATTCATGGACGATTTTGTGCACTTGACTCATACCGATGCCTAAGCTTGTCCGAATCTGCTTATAAGTCACTCTTTTGTCAGTCTCTATCATACGCCGCACAACACTGATGTTACATATCTTTAGTCGTCGCCTTAGAAGGCCTTCCCTCACGCAGATCATCGGTAAGATTAGTGCGACCACGTTTAAACTCATTAAACCAGTTGTAAACAGTGGCACGAGATGGGGCTTCATCGTGAAAGGCCAATCGAAGTCTATCATAACTTTCTTGTTGACTTAAATGACATCGAAAGTCATAAGAAATTATTGTACGAAAATTTTCTCGCGTATGCTGACAACACTGACAATTTTCAATTTGCCGCCAAATCGTAAACAAATGACAAATGAATACAATACATACACAGTATTATTGGCAAAGAGTTCCGTTTTCAAAATTTGAACTTATTTTTTTATTATATCGTTTACAAATGGCCAGTTCTAAAAACTTTCAGTGTCGCCCTCGTACCTACACTCTTTTAAAGTAAAATATTGTAACAGTTAAAGACTTCGCTCGTGCAGAGACGATTCTAGCTAAAGCATTAAATAATCTCCACCAACAAAATGTGTTGTCATCGGATCAGAGCTTGAATAAAAAGTTTCAACTTGATAGCCCAAGATGAAGATATCTAAATATAGTTTGCAAGATTCGACCCTAACATACTAGTGACTAAGTTACTAAGCAACAATTTCACTGAACTGACTCACGACCTGGCCTTGTGTCCAACACGCATATGATCATTATGACACAGTGGAAACACGTGCTTACTTTTAGACTGAATACATTATTTTGTTATTATTTTTTACAGAATTAATGAAACCAGGCAAGGTGCCAGGATGTTCTGGCACGAGGAACTTAGCTGATAATTTATCAGACTTGAAGGCACAAGTCGCTGCTAATCAAAGGGTACGTGTTTACGTAATAAATAACATGATCTTATATTTTTTATACATTCGGATGTCTTTTTGTGATCTGACTACTTGGCGAATAGCGGAACTATGATAAATAGAACGAGACATATCATCGCTCGCATGACTAAAAGTCCTTTTTTTTTTGTTGTGTCGGTAATTATCAAATGACGTCTCCCGCTCTGGGCGGAGCGGGAGGTTGTGTTAGACTCTTACTGACTAAAACCCACCCGTGTTCCATTGCCGGTGTGCCAGGGCCACGGTAACTCTTTCGAACAATCAGCGACCCCGGCAGGATGACTAAAAGTCCTACATAATTTTTAACCGTGATTTGAGTTAGTACAACTACATTTTTCGATTCGTGATTCTTTAAATTTTCACTAACCGTCCTTTCTCTATGTTATTTGGATCTCAAAATATAAACATTTTGAATTGCCGATAGATTATCATTTTATGTTAGTTAGACATGTCGTTACCGTAAAACCTTAATGATGAACAATTGACAATACGGAGAGGGGATCGTTAGTCATGCGAGCGACGATATGCTTGAGGTCAGCGAAACTAAAATTATTATTCTTTGTTTTATTTACGAATTGGTCTTGGCCACAAATCTGTCCCAATATTTTTACAAAATACTATGCTATATTAACTTTTATATGAAATGATCCATATAACATTCTATGGATGTATGTTCTTTTCCTAGGGCATCCAGTTAGTTGGTGATCTGATTGGTGAATACGGACTGGAAGTGACGCAAGCGTACATGACGCACATACAGAATAACGCTGAGTTAGCTGTGAGGGATATGTTGAAGGTAACATAAACTATTTGAGTAATTAATACTACTAGCACAGTCATTGTACTTTTTACAGTGGTTTATCACCTACTAGCTGCGCCCCGCGGTTTCATCCACGTAAGTCTCGATCCCGTGGCGATATCGAGATGAAAAGTACCCTATGTCCTAATCCAGGTCATGGTCTACCCATGTGCCAAATTTAATCCAAATCCATTTAGCCGTTTTAGCGTGATAGCGTAACAAACAAACACACAAACAATCAAATCCTTTCCCTTTATAATATTAGTTTAGATACGTTTTACAGGACTCGAGGAATGCCTTAAAATTATATCCCAAACTGCAGTAAGGCAGTTTGGGCAAACCCTCACGTGTATTGCTTTACAAAACTCGCGTTAACCGACTGTAAGCTCAGGTTCCCACAGACGATTTCTTCGCGCGGCAATATTTTTTTTTCGCACACTGAATTTTCATCGCACTGCTTAGCGCTGAGAGTTGAAAATCCAACAGTGTGTTTTTTACGCTCTGGGAAAGCGCTGTGATAGATTCTCAATACCGAGAGTAGAAAATCCAGTGCACGATATAAACCCGCGGCGATATTTTTACGTCCGTGCGAACTCGGCTAAGGAGTTGAATAATTCATAGACCCTTATAGATCCTAGTCTACAAAATGTTGTCGCATCTTCAATAATTTGTAGCGAAATAGTAATTATTTTCAAGTTTAAATGAATAATTATTGCTATGTTGAATTCTGTAGCTTACTATCATTAATATTTTAATTACAGGAAATAGCTCGCAACGCCTTAGCTAAGACAGGCTCTACCGTGCTAAAAGCGACCGAGTACATGGATAACGGTACGCCTATCTGTCTCACTGTCACCCTCGATGTGAAGGAAGGCAGCGCTGTCTGTGATTTTACGTGAGTATTAAATCTACTAGACGTGGGCTATGAAACAATGGAAAAGTCAAAACGTCTATACTATAGTATTTTTATCTCACGAAGCGACGCGCGCTTTACTTGTGGTTACCAAGTGTACAAACACGCTATGAATGTATGTGTAAGCGCAGGCGCTCTCGGTACTGTCCGAGACAATGATGAAGTTGGAAGTCTTGTGTGTGTGCGGGTGTATGTTATGTGCTGACGCTACTCATCTATAGGTTTGTACACTTGGTTACCACAAGTAAAGCGCGCGTCGCTTAGAGAGATAAAATTTTCGGTTTACAACAATTTCGGAAATGAATACCGGTTAAGTTAGAACCATAGGGTCATGGCTTGCCAACTTTTAGCAATTCTGGTGTATATAGGCGACGGTAACCAACTTTATATCAGATGGGTCCTCGGTCCGTTTAAACTCCTAAATGTAAGCGTGTTGCTTAAAAAATAACTGCTTTTACTTCTAAGCTAATTAACTTAGCGTCAAGCAAAGTGCAATAATGTTGTTTTGCTAAATGGAACTGTTCACATAATATTAACACGGCACGAATAACTATATCCCGTGTTTATTTTACCGTGTGAGTTGTCATTTTCTTTTTTTGTTTTCTGTCGTCACGTGGTAGAAACGGAACCTAAGCAGCCATGTGGACGAACACGCGCTCTAACCACTGACCTATATTGTACAAGTACGCTGGACTTCATACTATCGATGTCAAAACGAAGACATTTGATTTTCGCCATTTTGGCGCTGATAGCAACGTGAGCGTCTGTGGAACTAATATTCCGCTGTTTTTTTGATAGCGCGTTTTACAAAATGCGCCTACTTTCATGATAGAATGTTCTAAATATGACGTGGTAAACAAAAAATACAAAAATAAAGTCTAATTCCACGATTTAAACCTAAATCATCGGAGACGTACCAAAACAACACGACGGCCATTTGCAACAATGTGTCAATTTTAGTTCCTGAGACGCTCGATTGGAGGCGCTTTGAATCGGCACAAAAACAAATTTCATTTCGTATAATATATTTCTCAGTCCAGCGGGGTAATTGCGTAACACATTAACAGTAGGAATGGCTTTCATTTTGACAGTTCAACAACATTCATTGCGTTATTTACATTGTTGAGCAGACAAATTTTTCGAACATATGAAGCAATGGATTAGCAATAGGCTTCAAAATGATTTAGATTGTTATTGATAGTGTGTTACGTAATTAGGGTGCAGCGGTCCAGCGTACTTGTTTAATATAGGTCAGTGGCACTAATTAAAATTAAATTAAAATTCATTTATTACAGACAACAGAGATCCATATTATGTTAGTATTACAAAAACAACTTATATACTAGTGTTAGTAGTAGAAAAAAAAAAAAATACAATACAATAATGCACACTCCACGCAGAGGATGACCAGGCAAGAAAACATGTTTCCCTACCTGAGCAACCTCCGGATAAAATGCCGAATATTTGGACTATAGCTCTCCGCCACAGCTCTCAGGATATAGTTGCGACTACCTCGCACTCTGCTCAGGAGCGACGCGGTTTTTTTTACGAATTATAGCTTGAAAGCCATCTGTGTGGGTCTCAGCAAACATTTCCGAAGCGCAACAACATCCTGAATGCATACAAATAATACAATAAATATGCAATACTAATGCTAACATTAAGATTTTAAATATTTTTATGTATTACAGCGGCACTGGGGTTGAAGTGTGGGGCAATCTGAATGCTCCCCGCGCCATTACGTTGTCTGCCCTCATTTATTGTCTACGCTGCATGGTGGGACATGACGTGCCTTTGAATCAGGTAAAGTTTAACTACATATAACTACAGAGCACTTCTGCTACCTGATGGAATAAAAAACGAGTCCAGTCCGCTGTTTAAAAAGAAATTGTCAGTCTTATTAATTAATAAATGTTATTACTCCATTTGTGAATTTCTAAATGATAAAACTTTAGAGTTACCTAATTAATCCTGACATCTTTAATTCTTTATTTTATTATTATATGTTTTTTTTATTTTATTTTTAAGAATTTTTATATTGACAGTATTTAAGACTTATTATTAGAATGATTATTATTAAGAATTTATCCAGATTCTGATTGTTATAATTAATTGCAAAACTGACCATGAAAGACGTATGTAACTGACTTAATTCCTGTTTTTGTTTTGTTGTATGGGAGCCCCCTTAAATATTTATTTTATTCTGTTTTTTAGTATTTGTTGTTATAGCGGCAACAGAAATACAGCATCTGTGAAAATTTCAACTGTCTAACTATCACGGTTCATGAGGTACACAGTCTGGTGACAGACGGACAGAGGGACGAACAGCGGAGTCTTAGTAATAGGGTCCCATTTTACCCTTTGGGTAGGTAACCCAAAAAAAATTACTAATGTGAACGTGTACGTCTTTTTCCTCCGCTAGCCCTTCTGTGGTCTGGGAAATCACTTTTTTATCTAATGCGTATGTCGACCCAAAGACTTCCGATTTGCATAAAACCAGCTACATATTCGGTTATTATCATTACAGGGCTGCCTAAACCCAGTGAAGGTGATAATTCCAGAAGGTTCCATTCTAGACCCGTCAGAGGACGCCGCAGTCGTCGGCGGCAACGTGCTCACGTCACAGAGAATTGTAGATGTTGTACTGAAGGCATTCCAGGTATGTCTACTTTGAATTTAAGGAGTTTTTTTTTTTTTTCCACTCACAGGTGCAATCTGTGTACACGGTGGCAGGGACATCGACATGCAACCTGTTACCATGGAATCAGTACATAATTCTGAACCCCCCGCTTTGTAATTTATCGTTGGTTATTTATAAAATAAATAGCTATTCCATACATTTTGACCGCGTAGGTATTAATAATAATAATAATAAATTCATTTATTTCGGAACCAGTCCATAAGCATACAATGTGAAATTAAAAAATATTAAATACTTACATTAAGAATTAATTAAAATATTACAATTAGATACATAATATAAGTCATCATTAAAGACATTATAAATTACAATTTTACAATTGCAAAAAGATTAATACATACACATAAAGTCACGCCTTCTTCCCATGAGGGTAGGCATGGGGGTACGGGGGTGGGGGGGGGGGTAGTGGGGGTGGGGTGTGTGCTGGTGCCTACGCTTATGTATGGAAGTTAGTGTTGGGTGTGGCAAAAGAAGCGTGACAGTAGAATAAATGCTGTGGAAATGCGTTCCTTGCGAAGCATGTGTGGTGTGACTATGAATGATGGACTGAAGAATGATGTGATAAGGCAACGGTGCGGTTTAAAAGAAGATGTAGGGACAAAAATTGGAAAGAGTATGCTAAGATGGTTTGGTCATGTTGAGAGGATGAATGAAGCGCGATTAACAAAATGTATTTACAAGGCAGATGTGAGTGGAAACGCCGGGAGGGGACGCGCTAGGTAAAAAGATTAAATAAAGAAAATACACTATATGTTTTATCTTAGTCTAAATTTAGGTTTGGATCCGGAATGCTCAACATGCAGTCTAGTCCAGTACCGCATTTTTGGGCAATCCAGATCCAGATCCATCCTCCACTTGAACAGCTGAAGGTAGCTGTTGGAACTGCGTCGTATGCGGCGCATCAGGGCACAACTCTCTTGCGAATAATCGCCGCAAATCCATCTATATTTGCGTCCGCATACATACCTGGGGGCCTAGACAAAAACTTTTCTGATAGCGTTAGCGCCAGACGCTAACGTCAAAATGTATAGCAATGACATTACATGTGGAAACGACACGTAATGTTACGTGTTAAGCAAATGTCAACTCCATACAATTTGATTTTCCGTTGGCGTTAACGCTTACAGAAAAGAGATTGTGTCTAGGCCCCTGACGCGCTACAGTAGCAAGGCAGCATCATCAGCGCCCTGAAGACATTATTGTAGAGAACACGCAGTATAGCACTTTTCTATGAAACAGGTTTTTTTTTTTGCTAACCTACAAAATATTTCTACTATAGGGGGTCTAGAATTCATGGTTACAGTATGTACGATGTCCCTGCCATCCTGTATGTAGCCTCTTAACCATATCCGGCGACAGCGACCCAGACTAATTTTCTATCCATTCGGGTACAATCTACTGATGTAGTGACGTGTCAAAACATCGATATTTCTGTGCTATGTCTAAGTTAAATATTAATCTTTCCTTAATGGTGAAAGCTCATCCGAAACCACTTCATAATCCGAAGTTTAGAAGACCAACGCGGTCATACAGACGGACACAAAAATCGTCAAACTTTAGAAATTTGTTCCACCTAAAAATTTACTCATGAAATATTCTGAAAAATTCTTAGGTGGAACAAATTTCCAAAGTTTGTGACGATTGACATGAAATCAGTAAATAATAGGTCTTTACCTATGAAATTGCCGTTTTGTATGAAAAAATTTAAACGAATTTTTTTCATGAATTTTTTATTTGTATTAATCGAAGTAATCACCCATGCAATCAATGCATCTTTGCCATCGCAGTGGCAGTTTATTGATGCCCTTCTTAAAGAAATCAGCTGGACGGGAGGCAACAAATTCTTCAAAGGCATTTTGTACTGCCTCTCGGGTATTAAATTTTTTTCCCGCCAAGAAGTTATCCAAATTCTGGAAAAAGTAGTAGTCTGTAGGCGCAAGGTCTGGTGAGTAGGGCGGATGACGGAGAGCTTCCAACCCCAGTTCTTGCAACTTGGAGACCGTCTGCTGTGCAGTATGAGGTCGCGCGTTGTCGTGCAGGAGCAGCGGAGACGAGCGATTGACCAATGCTGGTTGGAGATGCGCCAGCTTCTCCATCATTGTGTTCAGTTCTTCACAGTACACATCTGCAGTAATGCTCACCCCGTTTGGTAAGAAGCTGTGATGAATCACACCGGCGCTAGACCACCAAACAGTGACCATCACTTTTCTAGGGGTAAGTTTTCGTTTAGGGCATTGTTTAGGTGCTGAACCAGGATCCAACCAACTTGCTGAGCGCTTACGGTTATCAAACAGAATCCATTTTTCATCGCAGGTAACAATGCGGTTCAAAATTCCTTCATTTGTGTGTCTGTTGAGCAGTGCAAGGCACGTCTCGACGCGTACTTCGCGCTGGCGATCATTGAGTTCGTGGGGCACCCATTTGTCAAGCTTTTTTACCTTGCCAATTTGACGCAAATGGACCAATATTGTTTTGACGCTAACGTCGAAAGCTGCTGCTAATTCAGCCGTAGATTGTGTATCATCAGCTTCCACAATCGCCTTTAATTCGTCATTGTCGACCAAAGTCTTCGGACGACCGCGAGGTTCATTTTTCAGGTCGAAATTTCCAGAACGGAAGCGAGCAAACCAATAACAGGTGGTGCGTTGGTTTGTAGTGTTAGCTCCGTAAACGTCGTTGATGTTGCGTGCCGCTTGTGCCGCGTTGCTGCCACGACGGTACTCATATTCCATAATTACTCGAATTTTTAACGTATCCATGATGACGAAAAAGATTGAAATGCGATGAAAATGTAACACTAATCAATAAAGAAATGACTACTTTTAGAAAAAAAAATCCATGTTTTTAAAATAAAATTAATTTGAAATTAGAATTCTTAGCCAAACAAAAATTATTTTGATTTGAAATGGCCAGTACTGCAGAACGGCAATTTCATAGGCAAAGACCTAATATATATCGGAAATACGTTAAATCAATTTTTGGACTTGACTAATCAACATATCACTTTTGTTTTACGTCGCCATTTGTTTGACTGCGTCATTGGTCTAGTGGTCGCTAGCGCTACTGATGAGCATAAGGTCCGGAGTTAGATTCCCGGGTCGGGCAAAGTGTTATTGGGTTTTTCCATCTGGAATTTCTCAGTAGCAGCCCGGAGTTTGTAATTTGTACCCGGTTGATGGGAATAGGCTCACCCCCTGTTACATGGGACTTAAACATGACTGGTGAAATGTGGGTGTACTATAGGTACACCTCTGATTAACCTTTTGGGGATTACAGGCGTGATGTTATGTTGTTTCAGGTGTGTGCAGCGTCTCAAGGATGCATGAACAACCTAACGTTGGGAGAAGAAGATTGGGGCTATTATGAAACTGTTGCGGGTGGTAGCGGTGCTGTGAGTATACATTTGTATCATTAGGGTTTGCAGAAATCTCTGATAGAATGATTATTTCTCTACTGTACAGCATGGCCTAAAAAAGCAAGGTCTGGCATTCCGGGAGTGACACATGCTTACATCACTATCCAGTTGGCACGTTATTGCAACAAAACTCGAATTATGGAAACATGTTCAGTCACCATTCTATAAATAAAAAAATATAAAGCATTTAAATTGTCGATTCGTTTTTCTAATCAAACGAAACAATTCAATTTAAACATATACCAACGTAATTGTTTGTTTTATCGGATTCGCACAGGTAATAAAGGCGATTGGGGAGTTATTATAACACACTACTGGTAACACAGCGGTGATGACGTAGGCTTGTCTCCCACGTGACCGGAATGATATACCTGGCGAAGTATATTATTATACCATGCTGTACAGTACGATTCAAATTTCATGGCGGCTGTGAAGTGCGCTATTCGTTGCGCAGTATCTCACCCCTCACCCCCGCTGACACGTGAATTGGTTACTGCGCAGCGACTCGTCTCATGTTCCGAGCTGCCATTAAGTTTGAATCGTATATCTTTGATTATAGTGTGACCGATGCCGCTGTACCGCGCCTTAGGTAGGTCAGACTATAAGTCCAGAGAATTCAAAATAATTATTTATGTCCATTTTTTTGACTATTGCATCTACTTCGCGTATAGTCGAGTTTTTCATGTGTCATTATACCGCGACTTTAAAAAAAATACTATCTCTGAAATACCAAAAATATACTATCAAAAATGTTAAACACATATTGAAGTTGTAGCGAAACCCATTTGTAAGTCATTAAATTATTTTCCCGAAATCTCATTAATTGGAAACTAAATTTTGAACGCAGTTTATAGCGTTTGAATGTTTATATTCTATAACTACAAACTGTATTTTCAATAGCTTTTAGCTGCATTATTAATTTTGTTAATGCTGCTCAGGGTCCCGGCTGGCACGGTTGCGGAGGTGTGCACACGCACATGACGAACACTCGCATCACCGACGTTGAGATCGTTGAGCGGCGCTACCCCATGCTGGTCACTAAGTTCTCGCTAAGACCCGGCTCGGGGGGCAAAGGTATGATATGAAATTAAATTGTTTGTTCTGTAAATAGGATATCGGAATCACTTTTACACGTCATATTAAGACGAAAAAAATATGTAGATTGTGTCGACTTTTCCTATCTGACTCAGGTGTCAAATCCCCTTTTAAAGTTCAGACATAATCTTGGTCAGTCAGATCATGTGAGGACTATGCAGATTAGTGTCTGAAACGGTATTTTGAGGATAGAACCACCAGATTTGAGTGGACCAGTCCAGCCAGTTCAAGCATTTGTCAGTAATTGTGTAACTCAACTCAAAACTTGAGCAGCTCAACGACTCGACGAACAATACCAAAGAAATCACATTTGGGTAGGTCGCATAAAGTACACAAGCTGAACTGAAACAGAAAAAATACCCAAATACTCCTTGTTTGCAATTTTATGTTATATTCTCCACTAAAATCCTTCTATCATGGTAAGCTTTAGTTTTATTTTATTCCACCAACCATTAATTCATACAGTTCATTTTCCATCGCCTTCATTTTGGTCCTTCGAGCCGGATCTGAACCAGCGACCTATGGATCTACAGTCCACTTATCGCCTTAACTCCTCACATTAACAGGATGCTCAAGATGAAAGAAGCTATTATTTGTGGGCTGTTCTTCCCTTTTTCTTTCTTTTTAAAATATACATTGATCGTTACAGGTCGTTGGAACGGCGGAGATGGCGTGTCTAGAGAGCTAGTGTTCCGTCGTAGTGTGCAGCTGTCCGTGCTGACTGAACGGAGATCCTTCCAGCCATATGGCATGAATGGTAAATATATACCCAATTATAAGACTTTAAGTGTGGAGAGCATGAGGTCCTGAGTTCGATTCCCAGGTCGGGCCAGTGTTATTGAGTTTTTCCATCTAGAATTTCTCAGTAGTAGTCTGGATTCTGGATTTGTGCGCGGTTGATGGCAATAGGCACGCCCCTTATTACATAGGACTTCAACATAACTAGTAATAATAATATATATTTATTTTCTCTCATCACAACGGTTCACATATTTATAAACTAAGAGACAAGCGTTTCGACAACAATACACATAATAATGATCCTTTGTGAGAGACTAGCGTCCATATTAGGATACTCTGTGTGAAGGATGACCAGGATCTCACCCAGAATTAAATCTAATTAACATTGCAGTGTTAAATTTTCAAACTCTAGACAAATTAAATATTGATGAAGGGGAAAAAAACAGACATGTTTAAATTAACTAAAAAAAAAAAAACAGTATTGTGCACGTGACGTGTAAGAAGAGGTAGAATGATGGTGTCAGTGTGAGTGTGTGAGTGTGTAGTTTTTTACAGTCAAAAACCCGAAATTATTAACTTGCCAAATGTTGGTGTAGATTCACCTCTGCTTGACCCTGCGGGAAATACAGGCGTGATGTTTTGTTACACTCCGGCCGTCGAGAGAATGCGTTTCTGACACTTGTCAGTTTCATACAAACGAATACGTGTTTTGCGAATTTGATCTTTATGGCAGTCCGGCCGTCGAGAGAATGCGTTTCTGACACCCTTCAGTGCGTCCATTCTAGTAGCTAATAAAGATCAAATTCGCAAAACACGTATTCGTTCGTATGAAACTGACAGGTGTCAGGAACGCATTCTCTCGACGGCCGAACTGTAGGTGTAAAGATTGGCAAGAAAGAGTAGATATACAGTGGCGCTAGTATCGCATATTTTATAACTTGTCTAGTTCGAATATTTATGAATTTTAATTCGACTTGATAATGGTAGCAGGGCTACATAATAACGCCGAAGTGAAGCAGCGCGGGCACCCAAGAAAAGAAACATTAATTTTGAAAAAACATAACCGGCACAGTGAAATTTTTTTTTTACTTTACTCATGGTTTTTGTAGACAGGATTTTAATTCGGATTTGTTACAGTTGTAATGGCAATCATGTCATTTGGTTTAAATAGGCTTTTATTGAAGTGAAAACTTCTTTAGGCGCGTTGAGCACAATTTGGGTGAACAAAAAGTGTGAAACCCGCGTCATCGTCACCGCACGCTTCGACGATACAATTCACAAGTTACTTAGTTTTCACTTCTATCAGCAGTCCCCAAAGACTGCCCCGCATTTTTATTTTTATATAGATTCTTCTATATTTTGTGAATTTGAGAACGTTGTAGGCCTAACTTCTAGCCTGTAGATTTGTAAACCTTTTTATATTTTGTTGAGTACCTGTTACTTGTTGACAGGCCTACACTGTTCTCCCATACCTATCAACTCTGTAATTTGAAACATTGTAAAAGCCCATTATTTTTAAAAGAGTAACCGTTGAGTTTCTTGCCGGCTCTTCTCCATAGGAAACAACCAATTGGTACAGTGCACCTAGCTTCTGACGTTTCATAAGTGCCCATGTAGGTTTATGTGAAATATAAATTAACAAAGTTTGAGAGTAACTAAATGAAAAAAAACTAAACTTCTTAGGTCTATCTCATTCGCCAAGTGTGCAGAGCTCCACTATAATTATTATACTCATTGGTGCAGAGTATAACGTGCGATAAAGAACTACGTTCCAATAAAGGTTTTAAAACAATGAATTAGCATGTTCGCCGTGAAAGATTCTATTTCTAGATTTTTTGTTAAGCTGCAAATAGAAAAGCGTAACATAACATAACATCAGGCCTGTAATCCCCGAAGGTATACTTATAATAGGTACAGCCACATTTCGACAGTTACGTTGTAAGTCCCATGTAACAAGCCTGTATGGGGAATATAAGGTTTAGGCAGAGGTGAACCTGCAGCGACACATGCCACATGCGAGCTACACACGCGAGTCACGCATAATCCTGCATCGCGCATGCAGAATTTACCGCGCAACTAGCATAATAAACAACGTCCCGACATCAACCGTCGGGCAGTAGCCCACCAGACACGACGCCCGTCTGGTCGGAGGATCATCCCTTTTTTATGGAGGTGTGAGTGAACTTTACACACTGTTCCTCTTACCTCTATAAAGCTATAGAACAGTTATATTTTAGTCCCGTGAAATAGGGGCCGAGCCTATTGACATCAATCGGGCACAAATAGGAAGCAAGCATTTTGCCATCAACCGGGCACAACTAGGGGCGAGCCTATTGCCATCAGCCGGGCACAAATAGGGGCGAGCCTATTGCCTTCTACCGGGCACAAATAGGAGGCAAGCCTTTTGCCATCAACCGAGCACAAATAGGGGGCGAACCTAATGCCATCATCCGGGCACAAATCCAGACTCCAGGGGCTGCTACTGAGAAATTCCAAATGAAAAAACCCAATAACACTTTGCCTGACCTGGAAATCAAACCCAGGACTTCATGCTCTGCGCGTGCGACGCGCCGACGGCAGAAAAGATCCTATTTTTCTTCCTTTTTTTAAGTACTAATGAATGTGTGTATGTTATGTACAGGTGGAGAACCAGGGGAGCGAGGTCTGAACCTATTGCAGCGTGTAGACGGACGACTCATCAACTTAGGAGGGAAGGCGTCTGTGCAAGCATTCCCAGGGGTAAGTGATTGTGTTATAGGTCACTATTTAACAGTAGCGAAGGGTCAATTGTTGTAAGAGGTAAGCCGGAGTACATATCTTTACTGTGATTATATTATTTGTCTATCTATAGAATACTGACTGTTCCATTTTTCAAAGGGAAACCGGTAGGATAAGACTTGTATGTAAGCTTCGCCACTGCTATTTAATCATAATTTTACCGTCCTAACTAAAATAAGGTTACACGGGTGACACGCTCGTGATCCTGTCCTATACACCATTTATAAAAACATTAGACAAATAACTGTTATAACCATTTCGTTATTTCGATATAAACTAAGTTCCGTTATTTAACAATTAATCTATAGCGATGTAATTTATTCACCATTTACATTTGAAAAATTACTCTAAAATGCAATCATTTCAAGAGTATTACACAATTGCTGTTGTTAATTGGCCGTTGGTGTTATTTTTTAGGGACATATTGAGTGCAGAAAGCATTAAAAATTTAAAACTGCCGTCCTTTCCTTTCTGGAGCTTGGCGAAACCCTGGTGTCTCCATTTATAACTTATTTTTAAACTTATACATCAATTAACTACAGTACCTGCGGTCGTGGACCCCAATATACCCATATCACATTCTGCGGAGTTTCGCTAGCTAATCTAATTTGACCTTGTATACTTGATCTTATTTACAGGATAAGTACATAATGAACTCCCCCGCTGGCGGTGGCTACGGCCTGCCTACTGACGCGTCGCAAACAGACGAACAGTCGAACAAGCAAGCGAGTGCCTTTCTGGAGAGAGGCAGCGTGTTTGAATACAGGAGCGCGCAGGAATCCGTGTAATAATAACACAATATAGTGGAACAATAGCCAATGAATTCCTGCACCTGGTTATTGAAGTGAAACTTTTATTACATCGTCTCAAACTTTTTCGTCTGTGTGTTGCATGTCGCGTGGCGGTCGGCCGCCGAGTAGGGAAAAAGTTTCACTTTTACCGTGGTTTCATAAAACCACACAATCCTTTTTTTTATTAATACAGGAATAAATTTTAACCATTCATTTAGCATATGATTCTAGACCAACTAGCATAGAAATTTTTCGTCATCCAAAAAAAAAACTGTTTCATACAAAAGTGAGTTACCTACGCGGTCAAAATCTATGGTATAACATTTTTTTTTTAATAACCGATCATAAATTTTATTTTAATGTAATGTTTTTTATGATTTAATATTTTTTATATGATGTATGGGCTATGTCTGAAATAAATAATTATTATTATTACTATAAATTTCTACGCTAGTGGGTCTAGAATCATATGCTAAATGAATGGTTAAAATTTATTCCTGTATTAATAAAAAAAGGATCATAAATCATTACGCTGAATTCATGGTTACTGTTTGCGCACTGGTAAAAATTTCTTCCTGTATAGCACATCAAGTTTTAGAGTCCGTCACACAGTAATAAGAGCACGTCCGCTGACGTAAGAATATATCGCGGCAGAATTTTATCACGCACTGGATTATAAACTCTCGGTGTTGAACCGAGTGCTGAAATTCCAACAGAGTGCATCCCAGCGCGTCAAAAAAATACACTTGTGGATTTTCAACTCTAGTGCGAACGTGGACTTAGTAGTGGTGGCCCAGTGGTAACGGCCTCGACTTACGAGTTGTAGGTTTTGGGTTCGAACCCAAGCAGGCACTTTACTTTGTGCAAATTATTTTGTCACTACTGCTCTCAAAACGGTGAAGGAAATCATCATGAGGAAACTGGCATGTCCTAGAACCAAACATTCGAAGATATGTAACATCTAACAACCCGTACTGAGTCCGCGTGGTGGATTATGGCCTACTCCTTCTCACAGAGAGGAGGCCTGTGTCCCAGTAGTGGGAACATTATAGGCTGATTAGGCTTATGCTCCACAGGTATGATTTACAGAGACTACGATCTCCAAAACCGAACTTTAACTATAACTCGATGTGCCATATTTATAAGCCGATGAATTATGGCCAGTCCGTAATTCGCGCAGAAGGCTGCGCAATAACATTTTTTAGGAACCAAATGGTAACATGAGGCCAATGTGAGTGAGTGAACATGCGCGAAATTCTTAGTGCCTATGTTCACACCAGCCATGATTCATCGTCCGTATTGTAATGTATTGTTAGCCGCGCTATCAACCTGCTGACTGGCTTATCTTTGTACCTCGACATGAGCCAATATTAACATAGAGTAATGAAATACGGTCAAACTTGAGTGAGCGAGAATTAGATAAGAGGAAACTCTACTAGACTGATTGCCAGGTCCCGACATTTTAACCCATGAAAACCTCTACAAGTGAGAAACGGAAACCTCTGTATGAGAGTCGTTTTTCACGCATGGACCTCTTTAACTGAAACTGCCACTTGCCCTTTACTTCTATAAGCGAGAGTCGAGTGTATTTATTATTATGTTATTTAAGAAGTTGTCTAAATTTCAAAGAACTAATGCGCATGTGGTTCATCTAACTCATAGGTTCTCAACGTTATTTTTTTTTTCTAGACCCCCATTTTTTTTACTTCCCAACTGTCGAGAATTTGAAACAGCTATTGCCACGATTATATTTAAACGGTAATATTATATAGTGGTAAGATCCATCTCAACGCCCCCTAATTTTCTCTGGGGGTTCAAATGCCTCCTGAAAGTCTCAAACTCCCACGAGGGGGCGTCATCGCTCACTTTGAGAACTTATGGTCTAACTAACAAAAAAAAAATAACAATAAATAGTGTTTTTGTGTCCCGGGTCATTGTTTTTGTACCGCATTCTTCTAGAACGGCTGAATGTGTGTCTTTAGAGATCCTTTCGTCAATCTAATTACAATTGCGCAGAAAGATTCGATACGGCAATATTGAAGGAGTCCGTTTCTTATCTAAAAGTCTTTTTCTGTAAGTGAGGATAACAGATTCTGCACCTCTTTTAAGTGAGAAACTTAGTTGAGTGAAAAGGGCGAGAATTTATATCGGTCTCTCGAACTCCCGCTCATCTGGGTTCGACTGAAGTACAAACATAACAGTTACTTATCGAAACATCAAATAATAGTGCAAAAGTTGCAGTGTCCGGATAGGCACTGCCTATAAGATAAATAAAGTACTTAGGAAACAAAAAAAATACAAATTTATAGGTACTCGCCATGTTTAAAACGTCTAGAAACTGATCCCTTATTTTCATTCTATTTTTTTAGTAAAGAATTTATAATGTGTTAAGATTAAATATAGAATGAGCTATGCATTTAACTCGAAGCATTTTTTAATTAAAAATACAATGTTTCATAAAAGTGAAATCAAACCAAATGTATAAAATATTTTTACATAAGTGAAATCAGTTTTTATAATCACCAGGGGCACATAGGGGAGTGAAAACGTTATCGTTGTTCAAGTGCTAGAAAAAGATAGGAGCTATTCAGAACGAATAGCGGGAACCTTCTCTTGCAACAGAACAATAATATGGCTTTCATACTTCGGCCCCTCTTTTATTTGCATTATTGTAAGCTTTAAATGATGAGTCTTTAAGTACAATAATAAAACAAAAATGTATGTATAATCTTTATATTTACAAGTTATCATGTTGTTATTATTATATACAATGTTTTTATATATTTTAAAAGTATTATAATTATATTACAGTATTTTAATGTTTTTAATTTTGGGAGTACAATATTATTTTAAATATCATCAATATTATAGGTCGAGGGAATAATGGAATTAATCCTATAATGAAAAGATTTGAAAAATGCATTTGTTATATCATAATAATTTTAAAAGCTTTAAAAAGTTTTAAATAGAGAAGAGGATTTGATTACAATGAATAAATAGTTTAATATTTAAGAATAAAACTAGATAACAATTTTTACTACATTATATAAATTACGTACCTAATTTAAATAACGTCATCTTTTCAGAGGCACTGAATACTTCAGTACTTCAGATTATTTTAAATGCTCAGAGATAAATCTTTAATAAATTTTACAGAAACAATATTTTATTTTTATTTTATGTAGACTGAGAACAATTTAACACTCTTCAGAAATACAAGATTTTTACAATCATCCTGAATATTATACAATATCATTTTTTTCTGCGAAGTTCAACACTTAAGGGCTATCCCCACATATCAGGGCCGTGCCCGGGACGTGGAACCGAGCTCCGTCAGGGGCTCCAACAAATTTTATATGAATTCGTTCACACACGTCCTTGTCCGCGTCGACGATGGAGCTTTAGTGCCTGCCATTGTGTGTACCACGGCCTGTCACATCCTGGGCGCGGCCCTGCTATACGTGGATAGATTTTTTAAATTTCATAGAGATCATTTTACTGGTATTAAACAATTTCAAGACATATTCAACCTTATAAACATCGTCCAGCGACACTCAAACTTTTTCCACTGCGGTCTATGTTAAACAATACTACACAGAGGTTGTCAAAATGTTATATACTTAGCAGACATGCTCAACATTTTTAACATTATTCAGAGCCAATCAACATTCTCTCATTCTACAGAGATACCGAACATTTTCACATTCTTCAGAGATGTTCAACATTTTTAGTCTTCAGAGAAACTCAAAATTTTCACTTCCTCAGGTACAATCAACTTTTAAACGTTTACCAAAGACACGACAGTCTTTAAATGGTAAACCGATCTCCATTAAAGTGGAGATACCGAGCCAGCTGTCAGGCATGATCTCCGGCTGCCGCTAACGCCTCCCTGTTACACAGTTATTTTTTTTATTGTACACTAAATGAAGAGATAAAACAAATGGATACTATAGTACGACTATAGAATGATTTCCACCCAACGACTCGC
The DNA here is from genome assembly GCA_916610205.1 of Griposia aprilina. Lineage (NCBI taxonomy): Eukaryota > Metazoa > Arthropoda > Insecta > Lepidoptera > Noctuidae > Griposia > Griposia aprilina. The sequence continues at coordinate 16,311,128 of OU744304.1, read as the reverse complement.
AACGCAACGGACCGGAAAGGAGACGAACGGATGCGACAACAGCCAATCGCGTCCGGCTGGATGTTAACGCATACGATCGGCTCCGTACCGTCGCTTGCGAACGTATCCGTTTCTGCATATAATCAAAAAGTTTAATTCCTACCGTATTGACGATACGACGATACGACGACAGGCAAACAGAGCCGATCGTGTGTCGCGGAAGACGCCCGCGGTCAAGCTGCTGTGCGTGGCTTGGTAATATAGACTTTAAATACTCTGTACACGACTTAATATCGTTTAAACATTGTAAAATCCATTCTGATCGAATGCGATGCGAGCCGTTTGGTGGAAATAATCCATCAAAAGGTTGTCTGTAAAATATCGCTTTCAGCGATAAGACCGCCCATTGTGTCACCCTATCAAAATTTTCTACATTTATATCTGTAATTTTTATGGTGTACATAATAAAGAGTATTCTATTCTATTCTATCCATAAGACGGTCAACAGTTGTATCGGTAATCGGAATTGTGTGGTTCGTAGATATGATAACAGCCGCACGGGTCGATCGAATGTTAAGCTACGCTTGCCGCGGTCGGCTCGCGGATGGATGGCCATTCATTACAAATTGTGACCCCTCCATACTTCGGCAAGTACGTTAAAACGTTGGTCCCGACTGTCATTCGTAGATCTTTGTCAGTCATTACGGATAGTCAGAAGCCTAAGTCTGACAACCAGTCTTACCAAGGGAGGGTTTTTTTTGTCTTATTTCTGTAAGTAGGTTTGTACAAACACTTTTACACGTCAATCATATTTTTTAAACTAGATGAGGTCGGCGTTTCCTATCTGACTACTCTGAGAAGAAAGGCCGAAACAGACTCAGAGGTCACAGTCTCTTTTAAAGTCCAGACATAATTTTGGTCAGATCATGTGAAGACCATGTAGAATGGTATCTGAAATGGTCTTTTGTGGCGGTCAGATAGGTATTCAGTTCCATCCGGTGAGACTGGAAGCCGACCCCAACATAGGAACGGGCTAGGCAGATTGATTGATAATGTCCGTCTAATTTGTGCAGAATTAACAATTTTTCTTTCTTACCTCTTCTTAATTTTTCGAAAGCCAGAATTTGACCAATAAAATGTGACTGATCTAATAACAGGCTTACAGAATGAGTGCGTCGAACCATAATGATTTAGGCGGGAATTTAAATCGATTTCTATTGATCGAGAATTACATTTTATTCGCTCGGCTTTTCCGAAGATAGCCGATGAAACCTTTTAAATTAATTCTCTATGATCAAACAAAAACATTAATTGTGTTCTGTGCCCAGAGTTTCCAAAGACTGTTAAGTTTGTATAAAGACGAGTTAGGAGAAAATAGGAGAAAAAAGATAATTATGTAATTTACCTGTTCTCATACGCCCAGAAACCATGCAGCTCCAACAGTATAGACACAGCAGTATGACCGTGACCACTGCGTATGAGGTCTTGAAGAGTTATCCTAGAGGGTTCTTCTGGTCGAATCATGTCGAAGATCTCGTCTTTAACGTCGTCGAAGTTCACTGGCTCGGCGCCGTGAGCTATCATTTGTTCTTGTATTGCCTGAGGAAAGAAAATATTTGTTTATTGACCAGCATAGCAAAGAATTTTAAAAGTTTTGGGGCAGATATCCAGCACGTGGAAGCTTTTGATAATAGTCAGGGTCAACATCAGAAAGGAGAGAATAATGGCGAATTCTAATCTATATATATAAAAATGAATCCCTATTTCCCTTGGTCACGGCATCATGCATGAACGGCTCGACCGATTTCACAATTTTTTTTTTGTTGTGTTCGTTATTGTCAGGAGAAGGATCATATGAAATAAAAAAATAAGGAAGTTGATCGGAACGTTACAAAATTTAAGAAAACTTAACGCCAATATTAATTTTACATAATTGTCAGTTGTTTGGAATAATAGTCAGCGATTGACAGAATGCGCGCTGCAAATATCGTTTAACACAGATGGGTCGGTTGATAAATGAGTCGATAGTTTTAGTTTTAGTCAATAGTCAAAACTAAAACTAAACTATATATGACATTCATAGTTAAGTCAGGACAACGTCTGTCAGGTCAGCTTGTTTGAAATAAAATTGAACGTCTAAAAGTGACACTTATACGAAAGAAATTTAATTATTTATCTACGTTTTTTTTTAACTATCATATTATCTAGATAAGGCCGAGTAAAAGAATAATGTATAATGAAAAGTTATTTGACTACTTCGTCCTAAAAGATTAGGAAATTTTTGGTTGGATTGGTTTAGTATTGCCATTTTATATTTATTTTCCTAAATAGTAGGTACAGCGTAATTGTCGTGGTGCTGTTATCAATTTTAGTTTGTTATTATATTAACATGGAGTAAATGAATAAGTAACACATTTATTTTGTTGTACCTATATCTAAGTTTGTTCTGTGTTCTTAGTTAGATAAGCATATTGCAGTGAAGTGGGAAAAATATCAAATGTTATGGCAATTCTGAACTAAAAGGACTAGTACCTATCTAAAGTCAAAAGGAAAAAATGTAGCTTGGTTGTTGACATTCACAACTGTTGACAGTTTACAACTCTTGACCAGAAGCTTGCACTCTGTCCTATGTTATTCAAAAGTTCAACACTGAATATCTATTAATCCCCGCCGTCTTTAACGAAAGATCTTACACAAACTAGCTCAGAAAATGACGCTGAGTTTTATTATACTAGCTACTATTTATTGTACTAGCTGACCCGACAGACGTTGTCCTGTCTTAACTATGAATGTCGTATGTCGTTTGGTTTTAGTTTTGACTATTGACTAAAACTAAAACTATCGATTCATTTATCAACCGATCCATCTTTGTTAAACGATATTTGCAGCGCGCATTCTGTCAATCGCTGACAGTTATTTCAAACAACTGACAGTTATGTAAAATTAATATTGGCGTTAAGTTTTCTTAAATTTTGTAACGTTCCGATCAACTTCCTTATTTTTTTATTTCATAAGATTGTTCTCCTGACAATAACGAACACAACATTTTTTTTTTTTTTTGTGAAATCGGTCCAGCCGTTCACGCGTGATGGCGTGACCAAGGGAAATAGGGATTAATTTTTATATAATTAGAATTTTTATTTAAAGACGTAATAATTTAATTTCAAATAAAACAATGTATGGGAAGCTGCCATTGTTCTTTCAGCAGATGCCTATGTTCGGCCAGACCCCAATTCCGGCTGGATCCAAATCCGGCTGGACCCTAAATCCGGAGGTACCCTAGATCCAGCTAATTCCGACCAGACCCGAAATCTGTTATTCTCTCAATATTAGCCACAACCAAAATCCCGCAGTACTCACCTTGAAGAAGTAATTAAGCGTGAACGCGTCGAGGTAGCCCACGCAGTTGATGTCCAGCACCCTGAAGAGATACGCGAGCGCCGCCGGCTGCTTCCTGTTCTCTAGCGCTAGCACCAGGTCTAAGTACGTCTTGTAGTCCATTTCGCCATCGTAGGTCAGGCATTGTTGAAAGACGCGTTGGAGGAAGGCACGCGTTAGGGTGCCTGAGCCGTAGCTGTGATAGAGAAGCAAAAGATAAATGTTTTTAACTGAATCTTGAAAATGTTTCGTGATTGAGCAAATCCTACTTCCTACTAATATTATAAATGTAAAAGTTTGTGAGGATGGATGGATGTTTGCTACTCTTTCACGCAAAAAGTACTGAACGGATTTGGATTGAACAGAACACAGATAGTTTATAACCTGGATGTTGTCTACGTGTTAACGTGGGATACTTTTTATCCCGGTAGTACGTTACCGTGGGATAATTTCCGACCTCCACGCGGCCGAAGCCGCGGGCAAAAGCTAGTCTTCCATAATTCTATATAAGTCATCATCTCTGTAGTCACCACCTTTCTCGCCATAATATCATCTATTAAAAGAATATTAAAAAAAAACTAGTAGTTCTAGTTTGTGATTGTGACGACTTACCCAGCCAGTTCGTTGATGCTCAGCATACCATTATGATCTCTATCCAGGTTGAGATACTGTCCATATACCCGCAGAGCTGACGCAGCACTAAACCAGTTCTGTTCCTGTAGCTCCATTGGAAGGTCTTCCTCTCGCAGCTAAGTATAAAACAAGGATAATTTAATTAAAATCGTTAATATCCTTTCATGAAATTAAAATTCACCCTGAATGTTGTAGAAGCGACCGAGAAGTTACTGCAAATGGCTGTCAGAGATCAGACTTAAATCTAGATGCTTTCGGAATTATAGTGGCTGTTTTCCAGATTAATATAGAAACATGTTATCTATTCCCACAGAGGACGAAATCGGCAGCGACTAGTGACGCCTTTACGAATAGTATTCGTGTCCGAATTTGGCGAAACAAAGCGCAAGCTAGCTTCTGCATGTCGCTGGCACGACAGTTATTCAAATGTTGTTGGTCCAAAACACATCGCCACTTCCACGGCGTTATCAGTGACATGGTGACATTTGGGGCATAGTGGGCGGGATAGGAGGTGGGGCATAGTTTGTGACTCATCTGTAGAGATGGATGGTGATGGATGGATGGTGGTGGTGGTGGTGGTGATGGATGGATGGTGGTGGTTGGTGTTGGTGGTGGTGGTGGATGGGGATGATGGTCTGTTGGTGGATGGTGGATGTAGATCCACACCCAAAGCAAGCAAGCTAGCTGTCACAGGGCATTGTTAGAACTGTCATGGGCCATCAGTTTCTATGATTAATCAGTGCCATTCATTTACACAATTTGTTTGTTTGAAAAGTGTTCACAGTATCTTTAGCAGAGGCCGCCGAGACGTCTTCGTGCTCTGTGGCTAGCCCTAATTCCCAAAGTATTATTTTGAAATTGCACTGTAGCGGTATCAACATCGCCACATGCGAGCTACACGTCATACTGACGTCACGCAAATCCTGCATCGCGGAAGCGGAGTTTACCGCGCGACTAGCATATATACAACGTCCCGACATCAACCGTCGGGCAGTTGCCTGGTGACCCCGATCATGAACGTCAGCGCAGCCTTCGTGCAACTACTTCAGCGTGACGTCATCATCACGTCGGGGTCACCAGTATAGAGGTATGAGGAACAGGGTGTAAAGCTCATTCATACTCTATGGAAAAGGGAGGATCCTCCGACCAGACGGGCAGTTGCCCACCAGACACAACACCCGTCTGGTCGGAGGATCCTCCCTTTTCCATAGAGTATGAGTGAGCTTTACACCCTGTGCACCATGCACCATGAATTTATTTGCAGCAAATGTAAATGTTGTGTAAAATGATGTCCACTAACAAAAGTAGTGTTATTATAATAGCTAGAGCAGAAGACATCATGTTTTAATTAAAAGTCGGGGCACATTGTAAACCACAAACCATGTCACCAACTTTTAACTTTACAAGCATACACTGTACTCTTTCTCACCTCCAACAAATCATCAAGGAAAGAGCAGGACAGAACGTCCCGTATCCGGACCCTCCCAACCCGGAGAGGGTCTAGGAAGAACAGGAACTTCCTAGCAGCTGTGCACACGTAGAAAGAACTGAATGATGAGTCGAGACCGTCGAGTGCCGCGAGGGAGGGCACTAGCTCTGCTATGTAGCTCTCAAGATCCTTAAAAAAAAAAAAGTATAAAACTAAAAGTAAAAATTTAGTCTTTGCTTGTTGCTTCATACCATAGACTTTTGAGAAAGGTTAGCTGCAAAGTAAAACGTCATAGAATCTGACAGTTTATAGGTTAGCTGTCAATTTTAACAGCAATCCTTTTGGAGTTATTCCAGTCATTTGTAAAATAAGAGAAACTTATTTTACCATAATTATACAGCAATTTAAAACTTTGCACAGAATGCCTATAACTGACAAAACCTTTAGAAGAGGAACCAAATTTTAATTTAAAAAAATATAGGTAACTTTGTGCTATAGCTGAGTTGAGCGGGGTAATTGCGTAACACACTAACAGCAGGAATGGCTTTCATTTTGACAGTTCAACAACATTCATTGCGTTATTTACGTTGTTGAGCAGACAAATTTTTCGAACATATGAAGCAATGGATTAGCAATATACTTCAAAATGGTTCAGATTCTGATTAATAGTGTGTTAGGCAATGAGACCTATCGCGCTTGAATTCACCGCTAGAGGCGATAGTGTAGAGTAAGGTCTCTAGATGTCAAATGTACTGAACATTCACTGCTTGAGGGATTTTTTATCACGGATTTTAAGTAATGATTCATAACTGTTGTTTTGGTTGTGCCATTCCTGATTACTTATGGCTTAATATTTTAAGTAAAAAGTTAGGATCTAATTTGGTAGCACTTGAAGGAAGAATAATATTTGTCTGCTTCATGATTGCCAATTTTAGTAACATTAAAATCTAAATATTCATTTGAAGTTTTAAAATGTAATAAAATAAATATAATATGAATCTATGGGTTCTTAATTAAACATATCCAAAATATCAAATAATACTGACAGGACCTTACTCGCCAGTGGCGCCAACTGGTGAGCACAAAAACAATAGCCCCCATTCGGGTGCAGGCCACAAAAAAACCAATACAAGTACAATGAACAGAACCTTACATGTTCAGTAAGGTATCCCTGCCCAGTAACATCATACAAAGACAGGCCGATTCTAGTCTGCTGCAGCCAGACGCGCCGCATCACATAGTTGAACAGGGACACAGCGCGCACGCGGCCCACACCGCCTTCAGCTGCTTGCAGACGACCGAATACCTCTGCTGTGAAGTATGGCCTGAAATATTGTTATAACAATATATAGATAGACAAAGTTTTTTTTTTAATAATTTATTACAATCTAGCCTAATAGACTAATAAGCAACTTAACTTTAACTTATTATTTTACGTTATAAATAAGAATAGTGTAAATTTGCAGTTTCACACAATTCCGTAGCACTTTCTTAATAGTCTGATAATTCGTAAAAACCCTTTATATATTATTCGTTTATGGTTGTATGGTTTAGTTGTCTTTAGCCTCCGCACTATGTCCGTGTTGTCCAACAGCTGAATTGCCTCGACATTCACATGTCGGTGAAGTCTGTGTTCGTGGGCTTCAGCAAATTTTTGGATGACGGTGGTGACGAGTTCCATTTTAAGGTTGCGGTGGAGGTCGTCATTTCTAATCTACCATGGTGCATTTACAGCATCCCTGAGTACTTCATTTTGGAATTGTTGGGCAAATTTAAAGTAAGACACTTCACGGTCTAGCTCATAATCGCCAAGTGTGCATAGTATAACGTGCGATAGGGAACTTCATTCCAAAATGCGTTTATTGGCATTAGAATCAAAAACTCCCTAAAACTTTGCGAACAGCAGGAAAATCTGTAAATCACTCCAAATAAGATAAACATGCTTTCGTAGTGGCTTCATGTCTTGAGAGTAATAAGTGGTGTGCAATGATTGAAATGATGTTTCAAACAATTTGTATGAGTATATCGATCACAATACCCTGTGTTCGTACAGCCTATTATAAGTTATTGAAACAAAAACAAATGAACCTTATTAGAAAGAGAGAAAGAAAGAAAAATCGGTGTGAGTTGGTTGGCACTCACGATAATTGATGTATAAACATGTGAGCTCGCATCAGTTTGGTTCACGCGCTCACATAGACACGGGTCTTACGCTGACGTCATCTGACGCTCCATGTCTTACGCTTACGCGTCTGACGCTCGAAGTCCCAGCTAGCCCCTACCGTAGACCGAGCGCTAAGATGTTTACACATCAAAAAGTATTTATTGGGACTCGCACAGGATTATCACAAACTAAACTAAACAATCACATAAAAACCAAAAAAATAAACAAAAGTAAAATGAAAATAACAACTTAGTCCTGTACGAGACCAAAAGACCCCTATCTAAGCATGATGATGCGATATTTAAAAAATAAGTGTCGCAGCGCTGATATTCTGATAGGGCCCGCTGCTGTGATGTCACGTATTATGTAAACCTGTTTGCAAAGGACCTATAAACTGGTCTAGGATAGCCAGTACAGCCATTTCTTCCTATAGCACTTAGTTAAAATATTACTGCACTTTAGCTCAGGCTCGTGGCTAAATAATAACAGCCGCACGGGTCGATCTTCAAGGTTAAGCAACGCTTGCCGAGGTCGGTCCGTGGATGGGTGACCATCCATTACATATCGAGACTCCTCCGTGCCTCGGAAAGCACATTAAGCCGTTGGTCCCAGCTGTCATTTGCAGATTTTTGGCAGTTGTTACAGGTAGTAAAGAGAAAACTGTCTGTGACTGTGAGTAACATGCAGGCTAGATTAAATACATGATTATTATTTTAATATTGTGGATGTGAAGACTGTGTGAGTCATTGTTGTTTTTTTTTTCCTTCTCTGTTAGTTTTAATCATGGTCTGGCAGTTTGAGTAATTTTTGTGGCCTACCCAAATGTCCTTTCTTTGGTATTGTTGGTCGAATCGTTGAGCTCTTTAAGTTCTGAGTTGAGCTGCACAATTACTGACAAATGCATGCACTGACTGGACAGGTCCATTCATTCTGTGTGGTTTTTCCTCAAAAGACAATTTCAGACACAAATCTACATGATCTGACCAAGATTATGTCTGGACTTTAAAAGAGACTGTGACCTCCAAGTTTGTTTCGGCCTTTCTTCTCAGAGTAGTCAGAAAGGAAAGGCTGTCCTCATCTAGTTTTTAAAATATGGTTGACATGTAAGAGTGTTTGTACAAACCTACTTACAGAAATAATTTATCATTTAGTCGGAAGCCTGAAAGTCTGACAACTAGTCTTACCAAGGGTATTGTGTTACCTAGTAACTGGGTTGTGGGAGCCCAATAGGCAGTTGCTCCATGTAAAATACTGGTATTCAGCTGCATCTAGTAAGACACCTGCATATGGTACCATTATGGTATTATAGCTGACCTCAACGTAGTTAGGAAAATGCTAGGCAGATGTTGATGACAGCACTTAAGCGGGCAGCTATGTTAACATACACATACACATACATAAACTCACGCCTTCTTCCCATGGGGGTAGGCAGAAACTACAGAACGCCACCTGCTACGATCCTTACATACTCCTTTTGCCTCGTTTACGTTCATACATCTAGTCATACACGCACGCCGGTTGTGAGTACTACCTCCATAATTTAGTTTTAATATGGTAAAGTCATTTCAAAGATCTTTTCATAGTCATACTCACTTATACTTAGGCCCTGCTTCTTCCCTAATCTTCCTAAATTGGAAATAGTCAATGATCAGCTCATCATTATTTGCCGCATTATAACTTCCATTTGTTTTTTCCAACAAGCTCCAGAGATGCTTCAACTCACTATTATCAAGTAATTCTTTACTCTTCTTCTGTAAGAACTGAGCTCGGGTTTCTTCTCTTAACTTCTGAGCTAACATATCATCAGGTCTTGGCAGTTTGAAGTAGAATTTCGGGATGTTTTTGTAAGAGTCTTCGTTGCCAGCGAGTTTAGGCTTGTACAGTTGGTGAAACGTGTCAACTTCTAGTTTAATGCTTTCTTCTTTTGTTAGGCTTGTGCCTGTTTCTGAGAAGCACAGAGATTATGCATGAATAATTGTTATAATATACAGTTTTAGATAGTGTAATAAAAGTATGTGGGATTTTTGTGTTGCTTTTCAACTGGTAAATAGTACGGCCGAAGCATCTTGGCGAGTCTGAACATAGGCACTACGAAATTTCGCGCATGTTCTCTCTCTCACACTCGCTTCATGTCCCTATTTGGTTCCTAAAAAATGTTACTGCGCAGCCTTCAACGCGAAGTTCAGATTCGCCAAGATATTTCGGCCGTACTGTAAATGACCTTTGGTATTTTAAAATGATAAATAAAATAATAATATAAAAGTAATCAACTAAGATATTACACTTTTCTCTCCTGCAGAAGATAAATTGAAAATAAATAGTTTTTTTTATAACGACTTACGAGCATAGTAGATTCAAAACTCTGGGCACAACATACTCTGAACGTATTAGTAATTATTATTATGTTACGTTTATGTAGAAAAATATTGTGTTAATTGTAATAAAAAGCTTACCATCCAGTTTCTTGATATATTTTCTGAGTCGATCTTTTAACATGTTATTCACTTTAATTTGATTATTGTCTACAGGTTTTTGTTCCATGGTAGTATTGTTATTCTCAGAGTCTTCATTTTTAGCATCGTTTCCATTTTCAGACATGGTTTTATGTAATAACACTGCGACAGCAATAAAATTTAGATTCTGTTTACATCGATCGAAACACGCAAGGATGTTGTCGTATTGGCGATTCATTGACAGCAGTTGAACCTTTCATTTTACGTATATTTCGCTAACACCTTGTTGTAAAAAGTAATATCAAAAACGAAAAACTTTCAAAATAATATGACTGACATTCTTTCAAACTTTAACATTAAAATTATATTATCAAAAGGCCTAAAATAATAGCTAACAATTGTTTTAAAAGAGAATGTCTGTCAGATTATTTTATTCAATGCTTATTACTTGTAAAGGACCGTAATAAAAAAGTTGCAGCTATTCCCTACTAGATGGCACTGTTCAGTTTGCACTATTGATCGCAAGAGGCGCTGTACCCGTCTCAAACTCGTTGATGTCTTTTGTATGAGGTAAAATAATTCACGGATTGCGGACGATAATTTTATTATTATTATTGTACTTATTTATATACTTCTTAACAATACTGTGCGACTTTTTATGTATTATTTCACATGATTACTAGCTATAAACCTCAGTTTAATAGGTAATTTTCTTAATTTGTAGCTGCTTTCAATTCACACGTAAATTACAATAATTAAATACTTATGATTATTTTATTACCTATAATGGTACAGTATAAACAGTAATCAGTAGTGTCACATCGGCCGCAGGTTGTGGTTTATTTTCCAATTTGCAATCTAATATTACACCGTGATGCACTTGCAAGTGAAACCCATATATTGACGGCGACTGAGATCTAGAGTTTATGGAAGTGCCTGATTTGATGATAATTATTTCAGTTTATGAACATAATAACTATACTGAATATAGTTGCAGGCTGAATTTTTGGTATGGGCTTCAGAATGAAAGCAAACCTTTGAGAAATAAAGACTATAATAAACTGTCCAAAGGAGTCATGAGCCCATTTTAAGAGAAACTTAAAGCTGTGTGAAATATAATACAAACATTATTTCACATTTACTAGACTAGCATTTGCCTGCTGCTTTGCCCGCGTGTTAATCAGATTATCCCATGGGCAAGTACTACCCGGATAAAAAGTGTTCTATGTCCTTACCCAGGTCTCGGTCTGTGTGCCAAAATTCATCCAAATATGTGCGGCTGTTGTAGCGTGAAAGCGTAACAAACAAACAAACTTACTTTCGTATTTATAATATTAGTTAGAAAGGATTAGATTTAGAAAATAATTGAGACTCAGCTTCGAGAACTGGCAGAGCGCGTCATGATATAAAACGAGTGGTATCATTTTTAGGAATAATTAATATATTGATACTAATAACTCTTTTATTGATTCGGCCTGGTACTATGAGGGCGTGAAGCCCTTATAAATTGGTGGAGGCGCCGCATAGTACCTATAATTATATTCAACGATAGTGTTGCTGATGAGCCCTGCCTTGCCTTCCGTTTTCACCATAATGTTTGTGGCTATATATCTCGTATAACTCGTCCCAATAACAGAAATATCTACTTATTTCATTAACAATTTTAAGATTGTGTCAAATGTAGGATTACAGTAAAAACTAAAACAACATTAAGAGCGCATACACGGGTCCACTAGCGCCACTCCTTTAAAAAATATTATCTCGTGATTGAGAAGGAATTTTGAAAAACGGCTCAATAAGCGACCTAGGTAAGTGTGTTAAGATTTTTCTAATACCTTCTATAAACTTTCATATTGAGACACGAAGCAACAAAATTCGATCTAAACAAAAGCGGCCACATTAATTTAGATCGTATTTTTTTGCTTCGTGTCTCAATATGAAAGTTTATAAAAGGTATTAGAAAATTCTAGGCACACTTATCGAGGTCACTAATTGAGCCGTTTTTCAAAATTCCTTCTCAGTCACGAGATAATATTTTTTTAAAGGAGTCGCGCTAGTGGACCCGTGTATGCACTCTTAAGAAAAAAACATAAAGAAAAAATAATTGAATACCTACATGAGTGACAGGTTTCAAAACAATCTTCATAGTACAAAAAATATTCTAATAAATAGTTTGCAAATCCACTGTTATGTAGTTATATCAAATATAAAAATTCAATACAATTTAGGTACAGTCACCAGCACATCAAGTTACCACAAACTGTCAGATTTTATCATTCGATTTAAAACATACCCATGATCATTTTAAGGTTTAAAATCGTTTGGAGTTTGACTGTTTCGTGTAGCTTGACCTGCTGGCGACTGTACATTAACACCGATACAAATGTCAAGATAAAAAAATAACATAATGTCAATAAAAATATTTAATAATTATATCAGTCATATATGTACACATTACTGAGTAAATCGTCAAGTGTATAATAGCATTTTTCTATCAGAAAGGACTTAAGCTGGTTCTTAAACCGATTTAAATTTATAAATGGACTTTAATTCTAAAGCATTTAATTGATTTATAGCTTGCAGCATGACTAACAATTTTCAAATGTGGTTGCATCTTATATTGCAAGTCCTTACGCCTTCTAGCTTCCTGCTTCTTTCTTTCCTCAACGAAACGTGTTTCAAAATTGTGTAGTTTTTCATAAGGTCTGTGAGTAGATCTAAAATATTCAAGCAAGGGACTATATCTGTAGTTCTTTAAAGTATTCTCACCATAGTTCTTACGGTCCTTTTTTGTATAATAAAAGCAGTATTCACATTGAACGCGTAACGAATAAAATCCTTACTATCTCACAAACGCGCAACTCGTTTAGTAAACGCATTAATAATGAAGCCCCTTCCAAAGAACCGCAGATCTTTGTAATGTTGCATGAAGGCGTTAGCAGAAGCCGGTGGTTTAATAACAAACACTTTCGTTGGCTCCATGCACCGGGTTTCACTTTGTAGTTACTGTTATTCATTATGTTCGAAGCTCGGTGTATCTTTATTGTGGTCTACAATTTTCTTTTTGAATGTATCTATAATGTTTCTATTTTGATTATGTTATTTAATAACTTATGTGTTTCAAGCTTTTGCCCGCGGCTTCGCCTATGTGTATGTCGTAAATCGTATCCTATTAGATGTCCTAACCCATGGTATAATAATATACTTCACCAGGTATAGCATTCCGGTCACGGGGGTGACACAAGCCTACGTCATCACCGCTGTGTTACCAGTAATGTGTAATAATAACTCCCCAATCGCCTTTATTACCTGTGCGAATCCGATAAAACAATGAGGTTTTAACTAACAATTACGTTGGTATTGTTTAAATGGAATTGTTTCGTTTGATTAGAAAAAATAAACGACAATTTAAATGGTTTATATATATTTTTTAACAAAATGGTGGACCTTGTTTTTTTAGACCATGTCCTAACCCATGGCATAGTCTACTATGTGCCTTTAATCGAAATCCGTGAAAAGGCAACAGACAGACAGATGGAGTTACTTTCATATTTATAGTATTAGTCCACACTAATACTATAAATACGAATCGAGTATGGATTAACGTTGTTACAAAAGTAACTAAATAAAATTAAAGTTGGGATAACATTAGGTACGATAGGACATTGCGTATGCATAGTACATAAAATATGATTTATTGTTCGAAGATTGTGCTAATTAGTTACCTAATTACTTAAATTATTTTATCGTAGTTCTAATTAATAAACCAAATTATCAATGTTAATCGTGAGTTTAATTATGAAAGTCTAATTAATTATTCCGATGACTTTGAGTGCACGCAAGCATGAACAATGAACGCAGCTATTCTAGAACAAAAGATTTAGTTAAACTGTTTACAGAAAAAATAACTGAAAGAAGGAAATCAACTCAATAAGGTACCTACAGAGTACTAGTGCTTGCGGCTTCGACCGCGTGGATGTCGGAAAATATCACACGGGAACGTATTACGGGGATTAAAAGTACCCTTTCTGTTAATACAGCACTCTAATTACGTTACACACTATCACTCACAATCTGAATCATTTTGAAGCCTATTGCTAATCCATTGCTTCATATGTTCGAAAAAAAAATCTGCTCAACAACGTAAATAACGCAATGAATGTTGTTGAACTGTCAAAATGAAAGCCCTACTGTTAGTGTGTTTCGCAATTACCCCGCAGGTTATAAAATATCTGTGTGCCAATCCGCTCAGCTGTTTTTGCCCCAATCCGGAAGATCATAATCATCATTACAACCGATAGACATCCACTGCTGGATACAGGCCTTCCCCAAGCACCGCCATTTCGACCGGTTCTGTGCTTCCAGCATCCAGCTATTTCCTGCGGCTTTCACCAGATAATCGGTCCAACTTGTGGGAGACCTTCCAACGATACATCTTCTGGTACGTGGTCGCCACTCCAGAACTTTTCGGCCCTATGGGCCATCTTTTCTGCCACTTAAGGGGGATGCGCCAAGGTAGCCCGCGAAATTCAAATTTTCTTACGTTTTTTGCAATTTGCAGGTCAGTATCAGGTTGTATTATAATCATTAGAATCAGCAATACAACTCCTTAAGTTAGAATTGCCCTCAAATGTCATGATTTCATGAAATAATCATTCAATAGGGTAATAAACTCAAACTCAAACTCAAAGCATTTATTTCAAATAAACCAATTACAGGCACTTTTGAATTGTCAAGGGGTCGGTCAGTCAAAAAGATGAAGCTAGTTACCCATTCCAAAGCGTAGTAGGTACCTATGGAGAAGAACGGGCAAGAAACTCCATGGACACTCTTTTAAATCAAAAAATGGTTACAAAATATTGATTACATCGTTCATGTTGAAATTATGCATGTGAGAACGATGCAGAACGTTAAAAGCGTCCGTAATAAAAAGACAAAAGCAATTCAAATATTAAATTAAATTAAAATAAGCCGTGGCAGCCAAGAAATGACCAGTCCCCACTGACGGCGCCCGTTCACGAACACGACGCATGGATCAGCACCATTCAGCTCAACCATTTTGAAGAGAACTTAATGATCCAATACACACGCCACCACCAGCGAGACATTAGAGTGAGCATGACAAACTCTCAGCCGCCAGGGCACTTTCAAGTCAATGAAAGAAAAACCTATTAAATGGTAGCTTTATAGTAGGTACATAGTACTCACACATGTGCTATGCAATTATACAATACTAAAACATTGAATTTATACAATGCAAAGATAAGTTTTTTAAATCTTCAGCAGCTCCAACAGTAGTTTTAAATGCTAATCAATTATTTTATGCGCCCTTGTTGAGCAGGACCAGCGTTGAGCCAAGCATTTTTATCAGCGATGTAATCCCCCAACTTATAATATGCTTGGCTGCATAGTGTGCGTTTTATACAAGATTTGAATTTAGTTTCATTCAGTTGAAGAATATGGGGAGGTATTTTATTGTAACATTTTAAACAGTACCCCATGAAAGATGAGTCTACTTTAGCCAGCCTGAAACCTGGTTGAACTAATTGATCCCTATTTCTAGTGATATAATTGTGTCTTTCACCTCTTTTACTAAAAAGATGTAGTTTTTTCCTTACGTACATGATGTTTTCATAGATATATTGACAAGGTACCGTCATGATGTTAATATCTTTAAACCGTTCCCTTAGAGAGTCGCGCCTGCGGAGGCCATATATGGCTCGGATGGCTCTTTTCTGCAGAATAAAAATAGACTCGACGTCTGCAGCCCGTCCCCATAGTAAAATACCGTACGACATAATACTATGAAAGTAACTAAAATAGACTAGCCTCGCGGTACCTACATCAGTAAATTGACGGATTTTTCTCACAGCATATGCTGCTGAACTTAGCCGGCCTGCAAGGAATGTTAAATGAGGACCCTATTGCAGCCTTGAGTCAAGCGTGATATGTGTGAATATGAACTTATAGAGATGTATTACTGATTCTAATGATTATAATATTTGTTACGGACGCGAAACATATTTTAATCAAAATACAACCTGACAGTGACCTGCAAATTGCAAAAAAAAGTAACAAAATTTGAATTTCGCGGGCTACCCTGAAGGTTCCGCCTTTAGTTTGGCAATTCTTCGGCCTATGTTGGTAACCTTAGTTCTCCTGCGGATCTCTTAATTACTGGACGTCCACGAACCCCTATCTGTGGAGATTATCTTTTCACCCCAGAAGCTTTCATCACCAACATTAACCTCATACAGTACCCCCGGAAAACTTACCGACCATAAAATAAAAGCAACTTTTTAAACAAAACCACTACTTTTCACTTGACATAAGAATCGTAAGTAAAGCATATGTGATGACATAACTCTTACTTATCATACAATTCTGGTTTTTCATGAATATTCTTCATAATTCACGTTAAATAACTAGTTACATATAGTACAATATATAACGGTTATGTAAGGTTGCAACGTTTTTTAGTCATACTTAATTATCGTGTGGTATTCGCGCATGTAGTGACTCCGTGCGGTTTTGTTTATTACGGATTTGTCTGGTTTTTAACTTTTACAAACATAAATTCACACCTTTCTCCGATGGGAGTAGGCAGAAACTATAGAACGCTACGGACTACGATCGTAGCAGTGTAGCATACTCCTTTTGGATTAGACCCACTCACTTGTAAATATTACCTTTTCTATGCCTTGCGCTTTTTAAATTAATCTAGATATCATTGTTGACTTACAGTGAAAAAAATAAAATCAATCACAATCAGAATAATTTTGAAGTATATTGCTAATCCATTGCTTCATATGCTCTAAAAATTTGTCTGCTCTACAACGTAAATAACGCGATGAATGTTGTTGAACTGTCAAACAGAAAGACATTCCTACTGTTAGTGTGTTACGTAATTACCCCCGTTGGACTTGAAATAGAGAGCTTGCGTGATGCTGATGACTGATGGGAATTGATGATCATCCTCGTTCCTTGTTTAAATAATCAGAAGTTGCCATAATTTTTCAGTGGATTTACTTCTGGCTACTCCACTGTCAGTCTGTCAGAATTGGAAAAAAGCTAAGGAGTAAGAACTTTCACAGAGTTTTTGCATACTTCTATGGAAAAAAATGTGAGTTTTTGAATATTTTATTTCTTGCATATATTTTTTATGATTTTTTTTTATTATGATGACCGAAGAAGAGATGTTAATGACCGCTAAAGAAAATGCATTAAAGTGAAGATGTTACTCGTTGTAGATAATATTATAATTACTTACGAATTTAAATTAGATGTATGTTAATAGCTCAGATACTGCGAGCATTCGTTTTTTACGCTGTGTCAACTAATTAACTATGCACAAACATATAATGATTAAGTTCTGATAAAATACATTTCTCTATAGTAAAGATTAGATTATATAAAAGTTTATCTATTAATTGGCAGTTTTAAACTCGTTGGTAGTGAAAACGACTTTTCTCCTTTGCCTCGGACGAATTTAGATCCGTTGAACGAATAAAAAAAAAGGTGAATCATTGAACTCTCCATATATCGTTGAAGATAAGAAATATCAGAAGAGTGTATCTCTTATCGCATAACGATTTATGAAATAAAAATCCTTTAAAATTTTCAATGTATGATTTTAAAGATTATTTTTTGGCAAATGGATCATCGCTTACCATCAGATGTGATAACTACATAGGTACAAATATATGACATCACACCTCCATTGTCTGAAGAGGTAAGGCACACGTCAGTATAATGCAGACATTTCCAAGCTGGACTCTTCAGCACTGCTGTCCCTCATTAACATCAATACTAGGTATAACACCCGGACACCGAAATTTTTTGCACTTCTGGTCTTTACAAATAACATCTCATATTATATCAAACAGCACTCCTTCATAAAAGCGTATTTTGTATGGCACCATTAATATTTAATAAAATTCCAGAGGTTATTAAAAATAAAAACCAGCCAAACTTATTTAAAAGAGAACCTAAGAAGTTACTTACGGAAAAATGTTACTACTATATTAATGATTTTTTATATGATAGTTTCTAATCTATTTGTGTTATATTTTAATTTTGGTAAGATTTTTTTTTCTTTATTAATTGTGTTATATTTCGAGTGTATATCATTTATTTTGTAATGGTGGCGGTGTGTGGAGATTTTCACTTTTATATCCACATTTGCATGTTACACATGTTTACAAACAAATAAATATTTCTTTATCTTTATCTTGTCGACTTTACAATGAGATTTCAAAAGACAATAATAGTCAACTTCGATTCTCGTGCCGCTGTTTTCAAAAAGCGTGTATGTACTCTTTCTTTTTAATATTGTAACGCTTTAAATAAGTACTGTTTTTTTAAATAATGTAACTTTGTGTCAAATAAGTACTTTACCTGGCGTGTTTGGTCTCCTTTACATTTCGTGCCATAGGAGTGTGTCGAACGGAGGGCAAACGTACAGACCTTGTAGCTGTAATTTTGTAAAATAGCTTTCACTATAATTGGCATCATTACTATTGTTGTTGCTAGTCATGTTGTGTGATTACGCTTTGGGTGATAATCATGTTGAAACCTATAATCTTTACCTAGTGATAAACTGTAATTGTCGCCAATTGTAGTAGCCTTGTGAATAAATAAATTAAAAAAATGCGGGGCAGTCTTTGGGGACTGCCGATAGAAGTGAAAACTAAGTAACTTGTGAATTGTATCGTCGAAACGTGTGGTGACGATGACGCGAGATTCACGATTTTTTTTCACCCAAAAGTACACATATATACACAGTATACTTACATATAGCTCATGGAAAGCGTTCGGTGACGAAGACGCGAGTTCCATGATTTTTGTTCAGCCAAAAAGTGCTCAACGCGCCTAAAGAATTTTCACTTCAATAAATTTAGCCAGCTAAGTAAACAAAATGGTTTAATAAAAGTAATAGGTATGCCCTAGCTAAATGACTAAACTTAATGGAGTTTCCATTTGTATGTTACAAAAGTTAGTTATGTTTAAAACAATGTACATAAATTTACTAACGGCCGAACCCAATAACGTATTCATCACTAATTTGGCGTACTGGAGATAGAAAAACCTATCTATCTCTGGTTTTAACGTTCCAATTTATTAGCAGAGATTAAGAAATTTTACCGGTCCACGTTATCTATACAAGGGAGGGTATAACGCTTACTACAGATGGCTATTTGTATGAAAAAGCCAAAATATGCGTCCCTATTACAACTGACAGCTATTTGTTTGACAGGACAGTTACTAAAGATGACAAATAGGTCTATCCGCCGAATCGCAGGGATAAACGTATCTATCTAAGCAATATTTACTTTAAAAAAAAACACTTTATAAATAATCTTTTAAAACATGTCCGATTCATCTGAAAGTACGCTAAGCCAAAGTGATTTTGAAATCGTAACAGAGTTATCCGATTGGAAAAATGATTTTGAGATAAAAATGATGATCAAAATAACTTATAAATGCTGCATTGACCATTATAAATTATAACTTAAGAATAAATTTAATATTTTTTTTTTTTTTTTTTAATAAAAAGGGCTAGTTATACACGTTAGTTTTTTTTTATAAAATGATGTTGGTTATAATTATATCTATTGTTTTCGTTAGATAGATAGCCTTTATCGATGATTTTGAGACGACATTCAAGGACAGATAGAATTATACTATCCTATAAAATAGGTTATTGGTTTCGGCCGTAAAACGAATGGGTAAAAAGTCCTAACTTAATTAATGAAAACTATGGAGTCTCTAGTTGTATGTTACAGAACTACATTCAACCCGTGACGAGCAGACTGCGGTTCTTTCATTGAATAATAATAAACATATTAGAAAGCAACACTCATTTGTTTTTGTAAACACTAAAGTGTTGTTGTTTTAGCATTGTCATGGCTCATAATTAGAGAAGGGTTACCTAGACAAAAGGGCACCTCTTCTACTACGGTTCGCAAGTTTATTAAGATTCCCGTAATTACAATTTTATTTGAAGCATTCATTTTCGTAAAAAAGTCTATTATATAATTTGGAATTAAATATTTTATGAACTTTTTAAAACACATTTTGTCTTTTTAATTAGCATAATGTTTTGTAGGTTTTGGTCATATTTTCGAACTCTATTGTCCGCAACCTGATTTTGGCAGTGCTGGGCAAATCGTATTTAATTCGGGACATCATCATTTAATTCATCACCTAGAGTCTAAACTCTGTGGGTCATTGCTTTTTTTTCGCAGTTAATTTTGATCATGATCTGGCAGATTGAGTAATTTATGTGGCCTACCCAAATGTCCTTTCTTTGGTATTGTTCGTCGAATCGTTGAGCTCCTTAAGTCCTGACTTCCTGAGTTGAGCTGCACGATTACTGACAAATGCGTGCACTGACTGGACAGGTCCATTCAATCTGTGTGGTTCTTTCCTCAAAAGACCATTTCAGATACCAATCTACATGGTCTTCACATGATCTGACCAAAATTATATCTGGACTTTAAAAGAGACTGTGACCTCTGAGTTTGTTTCGGCCTTTCTTCTCAGAGTAGTCAGATAGGAAACGCCGACCTCATCTAGTTTAAAAATATGATTGACGTGTAAAAGTGTTTGTACAAACCTACTTACAGAAATAAAATCATTTATCATTTATCATTTACCTACACCTAGTTGATCAGTTCCATCATGAAAGTCTCGTTAGAGAATGTAAAGAACTATAATACAAAAATACTAGTAAAGTATATTGCAACTTCTAGACTAGGTACCTACTATTCCTGTTCAAAACCGGAGTACTTTGTAGCATAACCTCAGTGTTAATTGACTATTAAACTAGATTATAAATCCCAAGCAATAAACGATTATGTCCAACCAATGCTAAACCCCGTCTAACAGACCAAGGACAGGCACTGTTAGCCGTCCCGAAATCATCAAGCACTACCGCGGGATACACTTTTACTATCTAAACATTAGCAGAATAATAAACTCAAGTTTTTAATGGCGGGTATATAGTTGCATTTAACGCTCTCACGAAACCCTAATGTGAAACACAGTAACACACTCATCATGCCTATTTGACATTACATAATTTTATTTATCCGATACCAATTTATTCATATGACAAAAGGCTAGGTAACTAAACGCAAGCGTAAACCGGACCATCCGCTAGCAGCGCGGGCGCAAACTCACTCAACGAGTTTCCGCTCTCAACTCGCCAGTTATGCGTGAGACGTCGTGGGGTGAGGACGTAGCGTCCCCTTGAATATTGCAAAATATCGCCGTGCGTTCGGAAACAGTGTTACACAATTGTGCCTTACGTTTTTTTTGGCGTGAAAATAATAAGTTTTAATTGATAAAGCGCAGTGCCTCTTGTTAATGCTTGGATAAATGCGCGACCCTCGTTACGCTGATTTTGTAAAGGTAAGCGATTGTTACACGGCCGAGTTGAGAAGGGCTCTATTACTATAAGCTATTTTAGCGGTTCAAGTTCTTTTCGAAAGGGTTAGCTGGGTTTTGCAAGGCGGATCGCATTCTGAGACTGGGACCATTTGTCAACAATTATTGAGCAATGTGAATTTGAATTTTGATAGAATTGTGACCCTAGTTTTGTAATTCAATTATGTTTCGTACATAGTCAATCTCTCCGGCCTTGGTGTGGAATGCTGGCTACTTATTTGAAGAAAATGTGAATGTAGTCTGTAAAGTATTGGCTACAGCATCGGTCACAATTGACTTTTATTTTTTCATCTTAACTGTGACATTCAGTGTCAGCTTTCATCGCATCTTGTGCAAGAATTCGTTCATATACTTGCGATTTTTAGTAGTTCTTGGACGTGAATTACTGCAGCAAGATTACTCACATGTTTGCAACTTGCGATTAAGCGAAACGATTAAGTGAATTGTGATGTTAAGATTGTTAAACCACTCATTATGTAAAGAGGTTTATTATGTTTCACTTTTAAACCAGTACCTTCCATCAGGGAGTTGGCAGGACACTATATTTTAAACAGAAAATGGTTGTGAAGAAACTGTTGTTGTTGATTTACGTAATTCTTAAGCTCGGCAAGTTTTTGGGTCAATGTTATCGTCAAGATTTTTGATGTGAACAATTATAATTAAAAATAATGTTGTAATTAATAGTGTTACTTGAAAAGTAAGTGTTTTATCGGAATTATTAAGTCATTGAAAGAATACTAATCTGGCTAATATTCATAGGAATCTTTGCTACTTGTTTACCCACGTAAAGACAGCTGTTAACTGTGATGGATTTCATATTATTATTAACATAACACTGGACGCAGTGTTAGCTATCTTCAAAACATAGCATAAGGATGGTGGTTCTCCAAGTTACTCGCCCCCCAATAATGGTAGTGTAGATAAATGCAGCACCCTAACTACGTAACACTCTATCACAATCTGAATCATTTTGAAACCTATTGCTAATCCATTGCTTCATATGTTCGAAAAATTTGTCTGCTCAACAACGTAAATAACTCAATGAATGTTGTTGAACTGTCAAAATGAAACCCATTCTTATTGTTGGTGTGTTACTAATTACCCCGCTGATCAATCTGTCTGGGGCAGCCAATGAACTAAGGAATGACCAATGAATTATGAATTAAGTAGGTAGGTATAGTCTGTATCAAAAGGAAAAATTACTTTAGTGTATGACCAAATAACAAAAAAAAAAAATAAGTAACCATTTACCATTTAAATTAAAACCGAAAAACCAGCTGCATAACAGCTAGGTACAGCAGACAGCTATCTACTTCTGTCACTCCTAAACCAGTATGGAAGTAAACTTGTACTCACATGAAGACATGTCTAAACACTAAACATACCTACATTTAACATCACATGCTACACGTATATTTTTAACGATTAAAAGCAATATTTGCTAAAATCGCGTGCATCAAGGACGTACCAAACATGCACACAGACAAACAAACGAATTATACACATCTACTGTTGCAAATTGGCACTAATCTTCGATAATTGAAAGAGTTGATGATAATTTAGTTTAAAATCTAGAATAATTAAAAGCCCATTACACATTGCAAGGCCTGAAGGCTAGAATCAACAGGAGCGACCAGAAAGACCCCAGAAAATGATTCAACTGTTTTGGAACTCTCAACGATATTCATCAGAAAATAATCTAGAATCATCTAGAATCATGAATAAGCATAATTCTACAATCATTATGATATTCGTCGAAAGAAGTCCGCGGTAATCCGCTGGATGCTTGCAGGACAGCAACAATCATGGTAGCAATCTTTGTGCGGGGCCCGGATACTGCAGTACTGGATGTCTTTCTTTCCAGAATACGGTCTTAATGGGATCTTTTTAATGCGGAACACATCTGTATTAATATTGTTTATTATCTTCCTAATTGAATCAGGCATAGAGCTGCTTGGGCCATCGAGTGCCCTAGATATTGACAAAACCCCATTTAATCGTTGATACTGCTTCACTCGTAATACGCGAAAATTGGAGCTATAAAATTGAATCTGGGCAAGGAATAGACAAAGACAAGATAGGCAAAAATTACCTAAAACTTCTTCTGCAAGGGCTTAAATACAATTAAGATGGCATAAAATTCTGAACCGCTCTTACTACTGCTGATTCAATAACTTAACAAATTGGTCAATCAAACGACATAATTTCACATATATGTAACGTTTAATATGTAACTTCTGAGAAGTAATTAGTCATTAAATGAACGCGCAACCACGACTAGAATTCATGCATCTAAGAGTGCATTTTCTAAGAATTTGGTCGCAACAAATAAATTGATTCAGGTAAATTAAATTGCTAATGTACCAGGGTCTCATAAAGTTGTAGGGGCAGTTAATCCATTTCAGACTTTCAAGGAATTTGCTCTGAGGTGCCTTATACGCGAAGGAACCTAATTATTCGTGCTCACATCTTCTTGGAAGAACCGATTAGGGTAAAACGGATGGGAAGAACAAAAGAAAGATGTAGAATTGTTGATGAAATGGGAGGAGCACTAGGTTTTTTAGTTCTTAACTCGACCATTTATCAAAATTTAGCTAAGCTTTTATTATTAGTCTTTAATAATCGTCTAGTTGGTGTTACATTTTGTTTTTAAAGTTACCCAATGCTTTTCCTTTCAATGTTAGTAAAACATTGAAGTGATTTCACAGAAATATTTTCAATTTTTGTTCTCATCTTCAGACTAACTAGCCAACGTCGATTCATGTCATAAATTTTTCACGCATTTTCTGGCTTAAATTCGATTAGAATAGATATTTTACTTACCGCTTTTTTACCTCGTTTATCATACAGTTTTTGTTGAAATTATATCACAGACATAATAACATATATATATATATATATATGTTATTATGTCTGGTTCCTCATTACAATTTATATTTTCCCACAGTTATGAAGTGTCGTTAAATTATCTCCACGGTCACTCTTTACGGAAAACTCTACGGAATGGTCAAGGTTTTGACAATTCCGTTTTTGTAAATACCCAGATTAAATAATTCTGTCGAAAACTCGACAGAATTATTTCAATCAGCATTCTGTTCATCCCAATTTTGACATATTGCATTCCCTTTGATATTTCTCTTAAGGTTGGGCCCTGGTCCTATCCTAAGTCCAAAATTTTCTAAATGTGTAATCTCTGAAGGAATTTTATCTGCTAACGCTTCTGCATACCTAGTATTCATATGAAAGAGTCTTATAATAATTCTAAGCTGATCCATGCTACAATTACCAAGCCGTTAACCAACAATGGTGATTACGATTATGTCCCCTCGCAAGCGTTTATTTATTTGATGCAATGATTGCGGATTAATAATAAACACATAAACACATATTATCTGACATAATTCCTTCCTCAAGCAACCAAACAAAATCACCAAACGACATATTTATCACTGGCTTCTTCCTTTTACTAAAAAAAACTAATGCAGACTTATTAAGAAACGTCGTGTGAAATAACATTACGTTTAATGATTGCATGCTTTCCTGTAAGCAGTAAATCATTGAAACGCACTATGCGCCGACCTCGTTGCATCCTGTTACGTCCAACCGTTTCTAGGTTGGCTCGTCTAGAAAATGTTGCCGCTTACGACGTTTTTACTGAGCGTGCATCCGTGCGTTTAGTGTTTTAAAAAATTGTTAAAAGAAGGTGATAAATGTTTTGAAATATTGGCGTTTTGTTTTCTTTTATTTGTTGTTTTGTGTTTTAGTTGTGGTTTTATTAACTTTGAGTTAAGGATTAACTTGATGTTTGGGGATTAGAAAACTGATCCTGAATTTCTAAAAAGTGTCATATTTGCTATTAGGATTTTTTTAATGAACAGTCTTGGTACATGTTGCCGCAAAAATTTATCATCATACTTTCCATAACGAATTGGCGATGTTTCTTCACACAAAAGATTCTGCTTCTCATCTCCTCAAAACAATTTGACACTAACACAAATTTAAATGAATTACATAATCAGTCAATGTTACAAACACAGTCCATGTTGTAAAACATATGCAAATAAAATTACCAATAAACTCAGCCTTATAAAGAAAAGCATATAAAATTATGCAATTCTACAGCCATCCGTGATTATCATTCAAACTAGTTTGAATATGTTTAGCAGCATGCGTGTCTGTTTGTTTTATAGTAAACTAGGAAATTACTGAAACAATTATGATGCTATTTTTTGTTTAGATATTTGTTATCATTTTGTGTGTAGTACTCGCAACCGGACTGCGTGTATGACCCTATCAATCATAATCTGAATCATTTTGAAGAAAATTGCTAATCCATTGCTTCATATGTTCGAAAAAATTGTCTGCTCAACAACGTAAATAACGCAATGAATGTTGTTGAACTGTCAAAATGAAAGCCATTCCTACAGATAATTTGTTACGCAATTACCCCGCAGATTTCTGAACGTAAACGAAGCAAAAGGAGTTTGTTTTTGGTGTGCTTTTGAATGGGCTAATAGTGTAATCACATCTAGGTACTATGTGTTTCCAAGTAACATTTTGGTTATGTGTGTTAGTTAGCTGTTAATGGTAATTGAAGTCTGTGAGTGCGAAAGCAATTACATTTTCTGTTAATAGGCTTTAGGCTATAATAAGTAGGCCTAGTTGTAACTAGTATTTAGTATCTATTATGCGTTGTTTACCCGACTGCAAAGAAGGGTTATGTTTTAACAACATTTTATTTCTTTTTATCATATCAGAAATTAGCGTGACAGTAAATGATTACATATTACTAAAATAAACAAGTAAAACAGCATAACAGAATAATTTTAAAGAACATAACAAAAAAAAAGAAGAAATTATACAACACTATTTAGTTTATTGAAGGAAAAATCGTAAAATACCGGTTTTTTTTCACCGGTTCGTTCTAGGTCGGCGACCTCTGCGAGTTTGTCACCGTGTTATTTAGAATTCGGTAATTAGGTAAACTATTACATAGTTTAAGTAGGTATGATGTTTGTGTTAATTTATGTTAATTGTTTAAAGATCGGCATGACTTCGTTTGCATTCAAACTTCAACAGCCATTTGGACCTGTGCGGTAATCGCGTAACACACTTACAGTAGAAATGGCTTTCATTTTGACAGTTCAACAACATTCATTGCGTTATTTACGTTGTTGAGCTGACATTTTTTTCGAACATATGAAGCAATGGATTAGCAATATCCTTCAAAATGATTCAGAGTGTTATTGATAGTGTTTTACGCAATTAGGGGTAACGAAATTAAAGGCAAAACATATTTACTGGACAAAGAAACGCCACATTTATATAAATAAATGAATGAAGCATATAATAAGCGTATTTCATCAGAAAAAAAAAATTCAACAAATTTGCGAGAAAACAGTACAATATTAATATCGGATTCCTCGCTTGAACTCATTTATTATTACTTTGTTTATAAATATCCGTCGGAAAGTCGCAACAATCTTTGACGTTTCTAATATGAAAATGGCGCGAATTGCAAATGGCGCCAGTTGCGCGTGGTGAAAATTAGAACTACATATTTCGTCTCATTTTCTCTTTAGTATTAAAGTGAGACAAACGTATTGAGCAAAAGCGCTTCCAAGGAGGTTCGACTATTCAGCTTATTTAATCTCGTAAAGTGAAACTCCTTGGTGGAATTCTTATATATTTATTATGAAAATTAAAAATAAACCGTAAAGAATACGCACGGCGCGATACAACGGAGTATGCGGTAAAATAGGTACTTAGGTGTGAGTACATATTTTACCGCACGTTCCGTTGTATTGTGCGTAATTTTTAACTTTCGAACCATGTATAAAGGCATCGTAAATGCATTTTTTGAGCAAAACTGTTGAAAAATATTTTCTTAGTACACTTTTACACCCTTTAAAGAACGTTACATTTCACATTTCATCAGTAGTTCGCTGTGCGTTGTCTGTTGGTCAGCCCCTTATTATTAGGTGAAAACCTGCTCAGATGGAGTTTCATAGATGACTCCGCCCTGGAGTGCAAATGTAGTGCTATTCGACGAACGATGGGACACTTCCTGCGAATCTTGTTGTCTGCACGATACGATCAGCGCCAACTCGTAGCCGAATTTTGGGCCGATTCAATATAGACTGCCATCGACACACTAAGAAGAATTAGGTGCATAAGAATCAAGACCCACTTGCACCGCCAATCACTAAACACGTTTAGCGCTAAACGAGTTGTAAACATCATTCTGTCTCTGTCATCTTCAAACATTTGACAGAAACAGAAATATGTTTTAAACTCGATTGGCGCTAAACGTGTTAAGTGCTTAGTGGTGCAAAGTCACTGTAAATATGCAAGGCTTTGGGATATTGACATAAAATAACAGTCATAAACTCATAAGATAACACAAATTAATCCCAGCACCTTGTTCTAGCTTGCTTCAAGACCTACTTATTACCGACAATACACAGAATACGGTGTTCGGTATTATGTACTGTCATTTATTGACGCATAACTGTGTTTCATTGCTTTCAAACTGAGTTTAATACTTCTAGAATGCTTGTAAGTTGGGACAATAGAAACAGGTAACGCAGAAGGTTCACTAAGCCGAAATATTAGCGGTGTGACAAACTTGTGCACTAAGGATAAGATAAAGACACGAAACTTAGCATAAACTTACTATTCTACCCATCAATATCACGCTAAAATGCACTGATTTTGACGGACCAAAACGTGGGCTTTATACTAAGTTTCGTCTCTGTATCATGCTTTAAGGTTTCCGGCCCTTAATCATTATGGCATTCGATTTTTTGCCAAAATTTATGTTGACTAACTCCATAAAAATGTTCTGTTAGACCTGTAAAAAAACGAATGAAACATGCAGTGGGGGCCTATACAAAATGAGATTCTATGAGTATCAGCGACAATGATGATGCAAAAGTCAAATATTATGGGATTGACATAAGCTACCGAAAAGCTTAGCTTAGGTAAACGCGTTGGAAGCGATTGTCACTTGTCTAGCTTAGCCCTCAGATTTCTATGTGATACTGAATAATTATGAGAACCTACTGCTTCTTCAGACCTGTAGGTGATCTGTCGCATTCATAAGTAACTTATAAAATAAGGCTAAGTTAACATTTCAATATTTAAACTTCGAAATTGTTCCTTCCGTGAAATTTGTCGCCAAAATTGCGGAGGACTCGTCTTCGTGCGTTCTTAGAAGTGGTGCTTCTCTAACCTTCCTGATATATGTTCGACACGTCGTTTAAGACAATGGTTGAAATAAGCGGATATTCTAGAGTCTAGAACGCAGATATTTGTGCCAATGTTGTCTCTAGACTCTAGGTCATTGTTAACAGGGTTGCAGAACTTATCTTAGTGCGTGTGGTCGAAAACGCGGGAACTGTATTTAGATGTATGGTGAAGGTAAATGTGTATAGGTATTTAACTATGTATAGATAGGCTACTTTTTAAAGAATCTGGGTTATAACTTATAACTTATGCCTCCCTGTTTATTCCAAAAATAATCACACAAGATACAAACCATAACACAAACTCAAACTCAAACCATTTATTTTAAATAAACCAATTACAGGCTCTTTTGAACTGTCAAGGGGTCAGTCTGTCAGAAAAATGAAGCTAGTTGTCCATTCCAAAGCGTAGTAGGTACCATGGAAAAGAACGGACAAGAAACTCCATGGACGGAAACTCTTTTAAAACAACATATAGTACCAAAAAAAATTGGTTACATTATTCATGTTGAAATTATACATGTGAGAACGATGTAGAAAGACGTGCACGTTAAAAGCGTCCGTAATAAAAAAGATAAAAACAAAAAAGAAAACCAATTCCAAAATTCAATTTAATAAGCCGTGGCAGCCAAGGGATAACCACTGACGGCGCCCGTTCACGAACATGACGTATGGATCAGCACCATTCAGCTCAACCATTTTGAAGGGAACTTAATGAACCAACACATACGCCACCACCAGCGAGACATTTGAGTGAGCGTGACATACTCTCAGCCGCCAGGGCACATTCAAGTCAATGAAAGACGAACCTGCAAAGTGCTGTGCAATTATACATTTTTAAGAGTAAGCAATCACATACACACAACACAAGACACAACACACATAAGACACACACACACACACACACACACACATTTCATAAGTAATCTGGTTATTTAGAGGGGAAATTACACGTAGATCTCTCTACGTGTAAATTCACTTGTCTCCTATGATTTCCTCTGATTTACGTTTATGTATAAAGTCTACAACACCCGTTCCTTGCATGATGCAGAATAAAGCCTACCCTTGAAAGAGTAGTTACCTGGGCATTATTCAAATGACTTTGTCTTAATTTACCACTTATTTATTTAAAAAACCAAAACCTTAATGTGTTAAATAATACAATTTTAAAGAGCAGATGAGTATCCTAAGAGTCACAATGTAAAATAAGGTATCGTAGGTTATTAAACTTTAGTACGAAACTATAAATATTTCACCACATAAAACAAGAAAAAGAAACCGGTTCAAGATGACAATTTATCGATATAAATAAAGATAGACAAATCGCACCTCTAGCTGTCAAGTTTTACAGCCTATATTTATGTAATTATGACTTAACCATTGTTCGGTCACGCAAATTAAAATAATAATCAATTTGTTAGGTATTTTGTTTAAACATGCGAATTTTCACGGGTTTCTATTTTTATCCAAATTATTGTCCGGTCAGTCCGTCACACTATCTGATTCACATGTCAAGCATAAATAGGTAGGTACATGTTTATGAATGAATCTCTTAGGTATTTGGGTACCTATACATAGTAGAATTTATTCAGCACGTAACATGAAAACGATGATTCAATTGTGAAAAAGGAAAACAACCTACAAACTTTTAAACTTTAAAAAAATTGTGGTTTGATTTTTCGAAAATGTCGAAAGTTTTGATGTATTTGTGTTTTTTTTTTCATTTGTCATGATAATTCACAGATTTAGGCGCTTCGATAGACAAAAACGCCTCTCGCTTCTCGTTTTCGCAACAATATTCATTTCACCCGTTTGTTTTCTTCATAGGTATACAGGATCGCAGGCATATCGACGCAATTTAGGGAGGTTATTTAAAAAAAATGCTGTTCCATACATATTGACCGCGTAAATATTGCACTTATGTACCACAACCCTCTATAACTCTGTACAAACACCATCCTGTATACAAACAAAGATCGCAATATTGATTGTATGTACAAAACCAATTTAAAAAAACGTACAACTCACAATATCAGCAACTTTGATAAATATATCTTGAAACATTCCCCATCGAAAGACCCTATTAAATATAAATTATGACTAATTTTATATCGAACATCCCACGCTGACATTGTAGGCAATCCATTGGCTTTTTATTCCAGACCAGACCGTTCTGTTTGCAGACTAAAATAAAACTACATGTAGGTATTTTAATAGTTTGTGTCTCAAACAGATGCATGTTAATTTGTTTTCTATGCTAATTTTGAAGACTGCGTCGTTGGTCTAGTATGCGCAAGCGCTACCGCCTGAGCATGAGGTCCTGGGCTCGATTCCCAGGTCAGGCAAAGTGTTATTAGCAGGCAGGCAGTGTTATAGGCAGGTTTATTTTTTTATTTTTTATTAATTGTTTACTGTTGTTTTTATTGTTAATTTTGTTATTTTTAAATGCTCCTTTTTTATTTATTTTTTTACACTTTGTATTTCCTGTGCGTGTTCCAAATAAAATATTTTTCTTTCTTTCTTTCTTTCTTTCTTTCTTTATTGGGCTTTTTCCGTCTGGAATTTCTCTGTAGCAACCCGGAGAGTTCGAATTTGTGCCCGATTGATGGCAACAGGCTCGCCCCCTATTACATGGAAGTTAAATAAAGCTGGTGAAATGTGGGTGTACTAAGGTATACCTCTGCCTCAACCTTCGGGGGTTACAGGCGTGATATTATGTGTTTGTGAAGGATTCGTTTTACGCTTGCATTGTTAGTAAACAACTGATTTGGAAAACACTTGGTTTCAACTTTAGTCATTGGTGAACTTTGTAAGTTCATCATTGTCTAGCCTTTCACCAACTTCTTTGACTTCTAATCCAAACGGTTTTTTTTTTGTTTTATCTTGATTTAATATTAACACCCGTCATGTCTGTGAAGTTTCGCTTATTGGTATCAATTTGACCCCGTGTAATTTATGTACAGAATTTTGTTTCAGTCAGAATGCCTGTCATTTATGTTATTGATATTTGTAAAGGCAAACACGTAAAGATTTGGTTAAATGATAAATAAATGATAAATGATTTTATTTCTTTAAGTAGGTTTGTACAAACACTTTTACACGTCAATCATATTTTAAAAACTAGATGAGGTCGGCGTTTCCTATGACTACTCTGAGCAGAAAGGCCGAAACAAACTCAGAGGTCACAGTCTCTTTTAAAGTCCAGACATAATCTTGGTCAGATCATGTGAAGGTCTTTTGAGGAAAAACCACACAGATTGAGTGGACCTGTCCAGTCAGTGCACGCAATCCTAAGAAAGTGGTGAACAGTCACACAATAACAACTGTCCAAATACAGAGCGTTTCTTTGTCAAATGGGTTGGGTTTGAAGAACTTTATTTCTCATAAGAACTTAAAATGTCACTTCGCTTATAATGAGATATTTAAGTGAATAAAACTAGTACTATTAACATTAGGTACCTCTAGGGTGTTGGAGACATTATATTAGTATAATTATTCTGTTTTGTTATTGTATATCAAATGTTGCGATGTGTTGCCTTAATCTGCGTTTGAATGTATTTATATTGTCACATTTTTTTATATCTTCTGGTAAACTATTGAACAGCCGTGCTCCTTCAACCAATATTGTTTTTTTTGCCATAATTAGTGCGAGTGTGCGCTGGTTTTAACTGAATTTTGTTTTTATTCCTTAAGTTGTAAGTTTAGAAAAAGAATAGCTTTCTTATGTAGTTGTATGTTTGATTGAATGGATTTGGTGATGATTTTTTTAATAAGGACGCAAGTGTAGTATTTGTAAAGATGAGTTATATTTAGTAGTTTGGTTTGTTTTGTATAGTTCTCTTGTCGTAGTTAAGTAATGATTATATAAATACTTGTGAAAATTATAGATTTTCATGACGTTATGATATGACGGAACCGATTTTTTAGGAAACTAGAATAGAATAGAATAGAATACTCTTTATTATGTACACCATAAAAATTACAGATATAAAATTAGAAATTTTACATAGGGTGACACAATGGGCGGTCTTATCGCTAAAAGCGATCTTTTACAGACAACCTTTGGATGGATTCAAAGTAGAAGGAGAGACAATAATGCAGGTAGTCAGTGGTGTACCATTTACATATACAACAAATACATACATACATAAAACATATACCTATTTACATAATATAATATATACAATAATAAACATGAAACAAGAGTAAGGAAACTAAATGTAATGACAATGTTTAAGGAGAGAGGAAGTGTTTTTTATCCAGAATTTTAAAAGTGGACAAAGATTGAGCACGCCTTATCGACATGGGCAAGGCATTCCATAACCGTACTGCTTGACTTGTAAAAGACATGTCATAAAAACTGGTGGAGCGCCTCGGCATCTCTAGTCTTAAGTTTTCCGATGACCTCAGGTATCTATTATGTGTGTCATGAAGGAACTTGAAACGTTCTTTAAGATAAGAGGGGGTTTTAGGGTTGAACAGAATACTGTAGAGCTGAAACAAGATATGAGAATTCCGGCGAAGACGTATGGTAAAAGCTTTACAGGAGTAATCCTTGAATGATTCCATGATTCCTCGTTTAAAAGTGCTGCCAAAGCTATGTCTTTGCCCCTATTCTGTTTAATGCAACCTACAATGACAGTACATCTTTATGCTGTCTGAAATATAACTCAAAATAAACCATTTCTAAAATAAATAAAAAAGGGTGGCTACCCTGCTGGCAGCTAGCAACACTTGTTCCAACTTACATACAAAGTAATTTATTCCCGTCCGTGGCCTGTTTGAGAATGACATTATAATTTCTTATTCCATTTACCTCATAATGTTTGGTGTTCATGCAAATAGGGCTGGACTCCTTTATTTTTGTGCGGTTGGTACTACACCGTACATACTACTAAGTTGGATAGCTGAGGGGTTACTGTGGGAAGTCGTGGGATACAACGAAGTGATAAAGAGGTATGATTTTTAAATTTTGCGAGTTACGCCCCAGGTCTTCGAAGCCTGAACAAGCTTCAGTTTAAAATTTTTTGGCTGATTAAAATAACATCAAAAGAGCATTTGCTATAAAAATTCTACATTTATATCTGTTATTTAAATGGTTTACGTAATAAAGAGTATTCTATTGTATGATTTATGAATTGACCACAGATTAAATTTAACAGGGCCTAAATCGAGGCTTTTTTTGTTGCTGTTTGTGGCCTTTGCATGTTACAAAGGAAAAGAGCAGTGGTGGTCCAGTGATACCGGCCCCGACTAACGAGTTGTATGTCGTAGGTTCGAACCCAGACAGGTGCTTTACTTTGTATAAATTATTTCATCACCACTGCTCTCAAAAACGGTGAAGGAAAACATCGTGAGGAAACAGGCATTTCCTAGAACCAAAATCCGAAGACATTTGACATCCACCAACCTGCACTGGGCCAGCGTGGTGTGGTGTGCCTGTGTCCCAGCAGTGGGAACATTATAGGCTGATTATACATGTTACATAGCATTTAGACTTCTATTGGAGTAGTCCACTGCATTTGAATAATTTTGAAGCCTATTTCTAATCCATTGCTTCATACGTTCGAAAAATTTGTCTGCTGAACAGTGTAAATAAAGTAATGAATGTTGTTGAACTGTTAAAATGAAAGCCATTTCTTCTGTCAGTGTGTTATGCAATTACTTCGCTGATTTACATGCAATGAAAATATCCATAGTTCCATACCATACCATAAAATTAATTCAAAAATGTAAAGAAACAACTGAACGCATCTTATAATAATTCCGGTCAAGAATATAGACAGCAAAATACGAATACATTACACAAAAAAAACTAAAACTCACTATCTCGATTCACGATCACGTTTTAACATCGTCTTTATCTCGATTTGCAATCGAGTATTCGTAGTAGGGCAATTTATTTACGCCGTAATTTAAAAATCGATTGCCGTAGTTCGAGAGATAAGTAATTTTATGACTTCGCAATAAGATAATGTACGAAGTATCGATATATCGATATATCGTTTAATATCGTCTCATGAACATACTAATAATGTTTGTAGTTTAATGAGAAAACAAATTATAGGACTTAATGTAAGTGCTATACAATTTATGTACTTTTTATTTATTTTGAACCACCTGGCTTAGATTGGTACACTGTAGGATTGCTCAAACTAATATAATATAAAATATCCACTATGTGTTTCTACATACAGAGTTATTAATTATATGTCGGGAATCCATTAAGGGGATGTAGGAGAGGTCATTTGCAACCGAATGACCCCTGATGACCCTTAAGCAAATGTCAACCATTTTCGAGTAATTTGACATTTTATGTTTTTTTGAAGATATCTGGTATCTTATTGGATAGCTGAGAAGTTGTACTTATTTTTGGAATGTTCTGCCGATATAGTACTTCCGTGTTTTTTGCAGAAATCGACTATTTTAGTCAAATAACCTGTTCAAAATGATAGAAAATTGTAACGATTTGTAAAACTATTAAAGATAATTGTCATTTTATGGTTGATTATTATGTATTGAAATAGAAGCAGATAATAATTATTAAAAAAAAAACATGCATTGTTTTTTTTAAATAAATTTTCAAAGTTCTGTACCGCTAAAAAAATATAAAATGTCAAATTACTCGATAGTAGTTGACATTTGCATTGGGGTCATCAGGAACAATCGGTTGCAAATAACCTCTCTAATATCCCCTTAATGGATTGCCGACATATAACGAATAACCCTGTATAATACTACTATAAAACATAATTAAAATTTGAACACAAATTATCCAAGAGCTTTTGGATTTTATGTACTTATTACTTGCATCTTCGATAAATGACATCAAAGCATGCATTGGACTAGGCAACCATAAAATAGGAGATACAAACATCAAGTCAAATTCTGTCCCATTAGTTTTACTGTTGGGAAAACCCAAATGGAAAGTCCCGTATAAAACTACCCAAAGAGACCAATACCTTAAAAAAATACACCATCTCAAGGAACATTCTCATGAGCATATACTTAAGCATAGTCTATTTTTCGAAGTCGTCCATTAAGGCGCAAAACGTAGCGAGCGTGTGTTGTCGTAAAGTGCGCCCGCAGGGCGGTGCGACATTCCGGACACTGCAGATGTTGCTCGGCACTAGATGGAGAGGTGAAGAAGGTCCACATTTTGTGGGGAAGAATGCCTTTTCCAGCAATGGACGTGTCAGCTGAATGGCGATGATGCGGAATCACTTCGTGCCTCTGCAATCTGGGCAAAAGTTTACATAACTGATGCGGATTGAGCAGTCTGATTTTACATAATACACTCGTAGCTTTTAGTTACTTAATTTAATAAAGATTATGAGTTTTTTAATTTAGTCGACAGGTTCTGAACGTTCTATAGGACGTCGTTTATTCGGCATGAAGGGAAATTCGATAATAACAACTTTTTAAACTGCAAGAGAATTAATATTCTCTTGCAGTTGTTGTGTTGTGTATCTTGTTGTTGTAGTTGTATCCGGCATGAATTTATGATTTGGTTATCAAAATCAGAAATTCATGCCGGATACAAACAGCAGTTTTGTGCAATTTGTTAGGGTTTCACGAAGCACGCTTCATTCAACCAGGCGTTAAAAGTCGTCATCTCAGTGTTCACTCACTCTAAATTATTTTAGACCGCTATTTTTTTTTTCATATAATTTTTTAGTCTGCCTCTTTTCTTATAGCCCTCCATATTGAACACTTTTCTTGACACATGTTCCTCATTATTATCATAATGTACAAAGTGGGCCTTCTGTACATTCTCATCCATCTTTGTCTCAAGTGCATGCATGCACTGTGCGCGTCGCAGATCAATACTTTTTGCACGCTAAATGTATAGTGTTTTGTTTGCAAAGGATTGCAGTGTTTGTATGTGGGATTGGATGGCTGTGTTCTGGAGTTTTATCATGGTTATCAATATGGTTATTGCATACATCATCAAAAGTGTCTAGTTATCGAGCACGTTTTTGTTAGTTATCTGGTTTTTTAATTATATTTTTTGTAACTCCGTCGTAGCT
This sequence comes from Griposia aprilina, assembly GCA_916610205.1. NCBI lineage: Eukaryota > Metazoa > Arthropoda > Insecta > Lepidoptera > Noctuidae > Griposia > Griposia aprilina. The sequence goes on along the minus strand of OU744304.1, from coordinate 16,274,364 downwards.
TTCGTCATTTCAAAAGGGAATACTTTTTTCATTTCGGTCAAAAGATGAAAATCTTCTTTCAAGTCGTATTCCTATATAACCCTGCAACGGGTTTGTTTTGCAATCTTTACATCCATCATTTGTTCCATTTACCCAAGGTATGTGGTAGATGAAACAAAAGATGGATATGAAGACAAGACTAGCGATCAACAATATTGCAAAATTCTTGATGCCTTCCCTTTACTTCGTGTCTTAGTGAGAGATATAGGAGTAGAGAGAGAATAAACATCCCCGGTTCCCCACTAATACCCATGATAAGCTGTTAATACATTTTAATGTCACATACCTTGTTGGTCCAGCATCATTTGTCAGTTTTGTTGCCTTGAACTTATTTCGCAGACTGTTGGATATCAGAGACATCATATTATACAGTCCATCATTATTAGGGTGCATTAAAATAGTCTCCACGTTTGGCGATACTCCTCATAGTTCTTCTGAACAATAGCAAAGAAGTTACTTATTTTTTTTTTCTCCATCTCTTTGATATCAAGCCTATCCTTAAAACCACAGCAATTGATCTCCTCCATTCAATCAATCCATACTATATTATATATTCGAAAGTAAGTCGGTCTGTATGTTACCTTTCCACGCCTAAACCACAGAATGGATTTCGATAAAATTTGGTAACGAGATAGATGGCATCCTGGGGAAGGACATACAGTACTTTTTGTCTCGGTAGCACGATCCCGTGGGATAATTTCCGCCGCGGGCAGGATAAAATCTAGTGAGCCATTTGCGTGCTTGCGTTTGTACGGCGTATACTTTATTTTGCACTGATTTGTATCGACGCCATCGCTGCGCTCGCGCAATGGATCGCATTACGAGTTAATTAGAAGAGCGATTTATATTATTGAGATTGGATTAAATAGGGCAGGAGAGTTTGTTGATACTATCGATCTTGAGACTGGCGTGAATAATCGCACCTTTGGTAAGTTGAATCTGATTTGTTTATTTTGTTCTTTCCTCAACCTTCTCTAACAATGTGTTGGTATATTCTCTATTTATATTATGGATTATTGCATTTTATTTTCAGATTCGTTTACGTTGAAAACCAACGTTGGTTCATGTAGAATGTCTCAAGGAGTATGATACTCCCACAGTTATCCTAACTTATTGAAGATGAGCCCAATACGGTGCGTGCGATTACTTATAAAACATCTTTTGTTGTCGCCAATTCCAAGTTTCCTTGATCTTGGCCAAGTTAGCCATATGCATTGACATCTTTCTTTAATGGTATATTCGTAGTTATCGCATAAATATTAATGTATAACTACAGTACTGTCAAATTATTGATGATTGTTGTTGGCCAAGTAAGCCATATGCATTGTCATCTTTATTTTACCCATCTTTTCTGTTTTTCATTCTTATAGTCAATAAGTCACTGATATTTATATACTTTCATTCTCTTATTCATTAATTTGCGTTATACTACTGAAGTATGTTTAAAGATTGTCTCACTTTCATCTTTTAGTTTTGTTTTATATCATAATATCCGCTTTGCTAAGTACCTACAATAACTTTTACCCTCCCAAATTCATACTAACAATAATCCTAATGTAAATGAAGCCTCGTTATTAAACTCTTGCGCATGACAGCTGCACAATATGGCGCCCGTGTATTAGAGAAAGTGTTGTTACTATCTAATGAGTTCCATACGCATTATGCATGGATACACATGGTCGTGGAAATTGATTCACGCTTGTTTGAATGTGAGAGGGGAAGTAGATAGCTTGGTGTTTAGTGTTGTAGATTTTTCATGATATGAGAACCTAGACAAGTGGCAATCGCTTTCAAAGCTTTTTGTATTTCTACAACGACTTTCAACTGAATTGACATAAGTTTTTCGCTAGCTTCTGTCAATCAATACATTTTTAACCCCCGACGCAAAAAGAAGGGTGTTATAAGTTTGACTGCTATGTGTGAGTGTGTGTGTCTTTGGCACCGTAGCTCTTAAACGGGTGAACCGATTTGGAGGCGGTTTTCTTTTTATTTGAAGGCAGGATTTCTAGCGGTGGCTCTTAGATACGTTTTTATCAAAATCGGTTCAGCCGTTTCAAGGTCATCTGCTTTTTTGTGTCGAGGGTTTTTAATTTTAACTATTATTTAATCTTCCATTGTTATCGCTGATAGAATGTAACTTAGTCTAGGCCAGGGAGGGCAAACCAATGGCACGCGTGTCATTCGTGGCACGTAACCAAATAATTGGGCACGGCGTCATTTCAGGAACTAGTTCGCAACAGCAGAAGTCGCACTAATTAGTTCTATAACTTAAATAAATATAAAACTGTTAATGTTAACATTACTTTGCAATAACAAGGGTATTAGAACAGAATACTCTTTATTATGTACACCATAAAAATATGGCGGTTTGTATTATTGTAAAAGTATATACGGTGGCAGGTTTATTGACCCGCAACCAGTTACCGATTCAGTACATGATTTTGTTATTAAAAAAAATTGCTGTTCCATACAATGTGATGGTGTAGGTATTGCACTTTTCTTTTCTATGTATAATTGCATAGCACATGTGTGAGCACTATGTACCTACTATAAAGCCACCATTTACTAGGCTCGTCTTTCATTGACTTGAATGTGCCCTGGCGGCTGAGAGTATGTCATGCTCACTCAAATGTTTCGCTGGTGGTGGCGTGTGTGTTGGATCATTAAGTTCCCTTCAAAATGGTTGAGCTGAATGGTGCTGATCCATGCGTCATGTTCGTGAACGGGCGCCATCAGTAGGGACTGGTCAACTCTTGGCTGCCACGGCTTATTTTAATTTAAATTTTTGAATTGTTTTTTTATCTTTTTTATTACGGATACTTTAAACGTGCACGTCTTTTAACATCGTTCTCACATTTTTAATTTGAACATGAATGATGTAAACAATTTGTTTTTTGTAACTATATATTGATTTAAAAGAGTGTCCATGGAGTTTCTTGCCCGTTCTTCTCCATAGGTACCTACTACGCTTTGGAATGGGCAACTAGCTTCATTTTTCTGACTGACTGACCTTTTGACAATTCAAAAGTGCCTGTAATTGGTTTATTTGAAATAAATGCTTTGAGTTTGAGTTTGAGTTTGATGAAACAGCAGTTTTTTTTTTTTTGATAACTGTTTTTGATCATTTGTCTTTGTGCTGAATTCATGGTTACAGTTTGCACGTCGATGTCTCTGCCACCCTGTATAGTTGTAAATAAAGAATATTACTGTGCTAATATATAGTTTTTTTCCAGTAATCAAGATTGTTTGTTGGCACGTCATGGAGGAGCAGTGGTGGCCCAGTGGTATCGGCCGCGACTTACGAGTTGTAGGTCGTGGGTTCGAACCCAGGCAGGCGCTTTACTTTGTGTAAATAATTTCATCACCACTGCTCTCAAAAACGGTGAAGGAAAACATCGTGAGGAAACCGGCATGTCCTAGAACCAAAAATTCGAAGACATGTGACATCTACCAACCCGCACTGGGCCAGTGTGGTGGATTACAGCCCATTCCCTCTCAAAGAGAGGAGGCTTGAGTCCCAGCAGTGGGAACATTATAGGCTGATTATGCTACGTCATGGCCACATTCAATATTTATTTGGAAAATAATGGTACGTAGATATATAAAGATTTGCCATCCTTGCGGGGTAATTGCGTAACACACTAACAGTAGGAATAGCTTTCATTTTGACAGTTCAACAACATTCATTGCGTTATTTACGTTGTTGAGCAGACCAATTTTTCGAACATATGAAGCAATGGATTAGCAATATCATTCAAAATGATTCAGATTGTGTTTTAGCATTGGATCTTAAACTAGATGACATTGACATTTGATAATTGTTTGCTAAACGGATAAAGTACCATTAATTGATACCAATATTGGCTATCATAAATGTTGGCGATTTCTGAATATTCAGAAATCATCGATCGAATCGACAATTGAGTTATTTAAAACTCAATACATCTTACTGCTTACTGTGATTGTTAAGATCCATTGATCACAATCGAAAGAGCATGACGTCACTTCAATAATCTGTGATTACAATACAACGGAAATTAAAACATGTTATTGTAAGTCTCAAAATACTTATATAGGTTATTCTGACCTCCTTTACTTTATGAGATAATTCTTTTTTATTACCTCCTGCATTATGAAACGGAGATAACATTTGAATGATTCGGTAATATGAGCTACTTAATGAAGAGAAACAGAAGGTTCGTTTCATAAGTTAAATGGATTAAGTTCTAAGATGGATTTTGTGATGATATGAATAGAAAAAAAAAAACCCGCCTGCATAAAAAGATAATCAATGTAAAATAAACTAGAAGGACCGAAACAAGTACAACAACAACAACTAAAGGCTCGTGCGGACTGGCGCGACGCGACAGCGTGACACAAAAGCACCGCGTGCCGCGTGACGGGCGGCGCCTTTGTGTCGGGCTGTCGCGTCGCGCCTGTTTGCGGGAGCCTTTATAGTGACACTAAATGATTTAACTTATCATTCAATTCTATGCCCCCGACTCCATGTCATCATGCTGCATAAAATTTTGAAGGACTACCATCGATATGTTTTAAATTTGCCTTTAATGTTTGATCTTGTTTTGATTTCTTTCTTTATAATAATATTGAATTTTTGATCTTGTTTTGGATTTTTTTAGTTGATTTTACATTGAATGTCTTTTTATGACACAATAATGACAAATATTTCAGACACAATGCGAATTGTTATATGAGTAAATAAATTAAATAAATAAATAAAATAAAATATGCAGGCGGTTTTTTATTTTTTTTTATTGTTTTTTATTTATTTATTTAGTATTAAGGTCATGATCATGATATACTTTTTTGAAATGCTTACGATGAGCCCTTTAATTTTATACCCATATTGCAGTATTCGAAACAAGTGTTTTTTTTCACTCCAAACAATTGCATCTCAGAGCCGCCATGTTTGCTTTTTTTACCTTGTCTAAGAACACTTGGGCGGTCGAGACGTATCTATCATTCTAGCGACGCGACGTCTTCCTAACTAATATTATAAATGCAAAAGTAAGTTTGTTAGTTTGTTTGTTACCTTCTCATGCCTAAACCACAGAACCGATCATCCAGAAATTTTGCATATAAGTTATCAGGTGTACAGAAACGGACATAGGGTACCTTTCATCTCGAAAAAAGTACTGTTCCCGAGGAAAACAACAATAACGTTCTTAATAGATGGCGCCAGGTGTCTTTCAAATCATGATTTAATTATAACCCGAATTGATTGTCAGTCTAAATTAACGCGAGCGAAGCCGCGGGCAAAAGCTAGTTGTTATATAAATCCGTCTAGGGGTTTGAAAGATATTAGGTAATAAATATTATTACTGTCTGTAAAAGATCGCTTTTAGCGATAAGACCGCCCATTGTGTCACCCTATGTAAGATTTCTACATTTATATCTGTAATTTTTATGGTGTAAATAATAATTCTATTCTATTATATACATACATGATACGCGCGAAAAACATAACTCTTTCCCGGCAGTCGGGTAAAAAGGAGATGAATACTGAGAGAAATAACTTATAAATGGAGAAGACATGTTGCACAGGCTCCATATAAATTAGAATCAGGATAAAAGATTGATATAATCATCATATATAAAAGGTAGCGAGTTACCCAGTAACTGGGTTGTGTAGGTCAAATAATATATATATGTTTTATTAACATAAAAAAGGTGTAACATTTTCATGAAGCCCTGACTCCTGTGCTAGGTGGTACCTGTGTTACAGGAGTCAGTGTCTTCACCCGGTTTTTGGAACATTAACAATTTATGCAATAAAATTAAAATAACTTAAAACGAAGGGAATTTAGTGCATGCAAGCTCTTGAGTGGAGTATGTGTGTATGTGTGTGTGTGTGTGTTTGCCTGTTGTTTTGTGTGCATGTATGTGTGTGTGTGTGTGTGAGTGTGAGTGGTTGGAGTTGGTGACTGGACTTTGGGTTACATCTGAGAGTTTGTTTCCTACTTTGCTATTTAATTAACACAAATGTATTGTTCTTTAAGTTTTCCGTCTGTGCGTAGTCCAGTGTGTGAAGCCATGTGTTTAGTTTCATCTTAGTTTTATGTATAAATAGGCAGTCGCTCCATGTAAAATACTGGTACTCAGCTACATCCGGTTAGACTCGAAGCCGACCCCAAGATAGTTAGGAAAACGCAGGCAGATTAAATTGTATATATTTTCAATGCTTTAAAAGATTTTGTTGAGAAACATTAGGCAGATCATGGTCTAAAAAAACAAGGTCTGGCATTCCCGGAGTAACACATGCTTACGTCACTATCCAGTTACCACTTTATTGCAACAAAACACGAATTATGGAAACATTTCCAGCCACCGTTCTGTAAAAAATAAACCATTTAAATTGTCGTTTCGTTTTTCTAATCAAACAAAACAATTCAGTTTAAATAATACCAACGTAATTGTTAGTTAAAACCTCTTTGTTTTATCGGATTCGGACAGGTATTAAAAGCGATTGGGGAGTTATTATTACACATTATTGGTAACACAGCGGTGATGACGTAGGCTTGTGTCACCCCCGTGACCGGAATGCTATACCTGGCGAAGTATATTATTATACCATGAGGCAGATGATGAAGGGTAGGACGATAGTAATGACGTACACGTAGATACTATAGTTTCCAATAACATAGAAGTTCTTGCTTAGCAACCTCTTGAATGTGATTCTAACTTTGATCATCATTCATTTAGACATTACCGACAGACTACCATGATAATAAAAAACAGGATTCAAGCTTTAACTTCGCCCTTGAAAACAAGCAAATAAAAGCAGAAAGGAGTTGGACTCAAGAGCGGCCATGTTAGTTATTATAAATGCATCAATTAGCGATTAGTCTGCGTTCGGTGTGTATGCAATTAATAAACGCTTGCGGACTGCAAAAGTTAAGTCCTTGTCAATGACTTTTACCAACGTAATATTCCCGTAGGTTTAGGCAGTTGGGAGAGTATCTTTAAATAAACCATATGGTTAACATAAAGATAAAACTCCCCAATAAGTGTCGCAAAGATAGAAGAAGCGTGTTTAGGGTAGTTTAGGGAAATATCCCAACATCCCAAACTATAACGGATGTAAAAAGGCGATTTACTTGCACTCCACGTCATTATATATATTTTTTTTGTAGTGGCCCATACCTGGGAACCTTCTGGTTACGAAGATATTGAAGGTAAAACTTCCAACTTTTACTGACGTTTTTTTACCCCTACGACCCCAATACCGTTGCACATGCATCCATAAGCACAATGTTTTGCGTGTGTTACATTGCACACTACCGCAAACAGCAAATTTTCACACCAAAAATAAAAATCATTTCCCTGCAATTATTTCTTTGTAATGTTACTAAGTTTGACGTACAGAATGAGTAGTTGACGACTATGTGATGGGTCTTTTTACACCCTGTACACAAAACAGACTTGGCTGTTTAAAGGTTTCTTAGTCAAATGGCAAAAACGGAACCCTTATAAATGTATTATTTCTAGTTTCAATATGGTCTATGTTCAGTCGTGCACACTTAGAGAGAATGAAAATATTGAAGTAAGTTTCACAAATCCGATTAGTGAAAAAAAACATTTAATTTAGACTATTAGTTCATTTAGGTTAATGTATTAAAATCAATCGGAATTGTACGTTTGTGTTTGAACGTAATAATAACGTTCGCACCATATGCTGTGTTAGGATGAGAGTTCTAGAGCCAGCATGTCAATTTCAGGACTTAATATAGAAAATGTCATAAAGAAGCGGTAACTCATTAAAAAGAAGATACGCTACGATTTATGACGCTTTCAACAGGGAGCATAAAGGCTCAAGGGCGCCGCTCGTCGTGCGACACGCGGTGCCTTTGTGTCACGCTGTCGCGTCGCGCCTGTGTGCACGGGGCTTGATACATCTGACTTCAACGCCACGTGTATTTGTGGAACATGATTCATAGGAGCATCACCCATTGCTATTAGAATAAAACCTTTTGTAACATCTATCCATTGTCCTCATTGTATTTTTCTAAGCAATTTCTTGGCACGTGCTTAGCTGAACCATCTGCTTGTAGCATAACAAACCCAATTTACTTTAAACCTTATTGCATTTGTGCAAAGTTTATTTTCGCGTGTACGTTTTCAGCAGATGGGTCGAATCAGCTGTTGGGGACGCAAATAGTAATTTGAACTTAATTGCACAGAAAATAGGGTTATTTTTTATTCATATTTGTCATAATACGGTATGTTACAATGTGTGTACATTGTGATCTTTGAACATCTGCGTTGACCTTTGGTGTCACAGATGGCAATTTTTTCAACATTTGGGTAAACTGGCACGTGATGTAGATATTGGGACCTTATTCAGAAAGTTCATATCAGCTTAAATCTGCTGGTTCAATTACTGTTACTGTGATCACCAGTCCTGTGATGTGGTGGTCAGTGGTGATTATGGCATTTTTTTATTTTATTTTAATGCCGTCCTTTGTAACAATCCATTTGTTAATGTAGCGCATTGTCTTGGAAATAATGAGGTCCGTTTAACTTTAGCGAATATCGACCGTTTCGCCAAGATCAGTGATTGGAATGATAAGTTACAATAGCGTTTTGTTTGCAGGGTGCTAAGAATATCTCCTGGCCAGTTTATACCAGAATAGTTCTAACCCATCAGTCACTCTATCTCAAGAGATTTCTAGGTTCATTGGTATCTCTGAATTCATCCCAAGATTTAAGATTCAGATGATTACGTCACACGGTCTTCTGATCACCTTTCTGATCTTTCTCTCGAAATCTTTCTTCTAACAAACCCAAATTGGGAAACAGAGAGGCCGACTGTTCAAGTCTTCAAGTAAACAGTCAGGTACTCAGGTTCGGAGGTATGTTTTTATATGGCTGTGAAGCAACGCGCGTGCGTGCGGAATGGTTAGCGGCGCCTTTGATAGCTTTAACAAATGTTGGGGGCCATTGGATGAATGGAGAAACCTTTTGGACAATGTTTGTTGTGTTGAATTTTGCAGAGGAATTAAAAACAATAGGAAAATATTGAGCTGCTATGATCGCTACTTTCACATCCACACTCACAAGTACTTACTATGCTAAGATTAATTTACGTTACGACATTCATGTTGACATGATCTCTTTATAATGCTCCACGTTTGAGGACTGGCTCCCAAATTATTAGGCCTGGCTTAATTTGGATATCAGTTTCAGTACCTTAGGTAAAAATAAATAAATATTGTATCTAAGTACTTACCAAATTCTTGTGAAGGCTTCTTGTGGTAATAAACTCTTTACTTTTCTTTGCATTCCTAGTTCAAATTTTTTATAAAGCCTCAATAAATTCAGCAAGTATGAGGCTTTCGTGAAATTATGTAATGTGGTTGCGTTTAGATAACACGTTTCTTGTCATGATCTGTATTGAACAAAGTCCACCCCTGAAGCTTATTATAATTAGGTATGTGACAGAGTCACAAGAAAAAAATGCACATGTCAGCTTTGCAGAATACCACCTACCTGCACTTTAGAGGAACTTTTACACGCTACTTTATGTATAATGTATTTGTAGCTAAGTTCTGAGCTGAAACAGTTTATAAACTCAGTACGTAAGATGAACCTTTGCAGAGAATGATATGCCTAAATACGGAACCACAGTTAGATATTCGAGGTTGTATGTTATCGTAGATTCGTGCAAACCTAGTCACGCTCTATTTGAGTCGATGGAAATTTGGAACTGTTCGCGTTTACTGTGCTAAAGTCAACATTTGTGCAACGTGGAGTAGGATTTCCTAAATCACAGTGGAACATGCATACATTACGCTGGTACATTGTAGTTCTCCAATAGGGAAAAACGTATATATAGCTTGCTCCCAGAAACTTTTAAAACTCACATACTTAGGTACTATATCTCTTAGGAGAGGCCCCCTTTACAGTCTCCCCAGAGACGTGCTCTAACAGGAGTTGCACAGAGGGGGTTTCGGATCGGTTTTTTGGGAGGTAACAGAGCCCCTTCCAAGTGCAGATGGTGACCACCGGGGTGATTTAATTGGAGTAAAAATTTCACACTCCACGGTCTTACCCCCAAAGCCTCCTTACCCCGAAAACAAAAACATAAAGGTCTATATCTCTTGTGTTGGTATGGACTAAAAGAGATTTGTCATAGAGTACCTCAGGTTTATAGCAGTTCCTACTGCTATCTCTGCTGTGTTGGAAAGATGAGTTCGTCGTCAGCAAGTTTTGCGACGGTTTCCAATGTGTTGTTAATCGAACTCCCTAGCAAAGGGTTACCTCCTAAAGGAAACAATCAATTCCAATGATGACTCTTTATTCAATTCCACAGTTTGAAGGGTAAGCATTATTATGAGGTCAGGATAGGTAGCCAATAAGGTGCTTTCGATATATGGCTATCTTGAATACTCAATTGGTTGCACCAATTTTCGACACTTTTGTCCAAACATGTTTCATTCCATTGCATCACATTGAAATACCTACTGAGGAAACACTCACTTTGTTAAGCCTCAAATCCAGCATTGTGCATTTCTTTCGTCATTGTTTCAAATAAACGACAAAACGCTTAAAGAACGGAAAACTGTTAAACAATGGTGTCAAAGTCATAGGTCTTCAAACAAAAAGCGCTTACGCAACCAACGTAGGTGTCAAAAAGTTTTTCTCAATGAACTTTTCATTGGAAACCATTCATCGAATCGTCACGTGCGTAAATTCTAAGGTAAATAGGGAGCACAAATTTATTTTTTGCTGCCCTGATAACCGCGGACCGTTTTTACTGACCTTAGCACTTAAGAAATAAATGCGTAAATAAGTTTACATTTCGTGATCGGACCGCAGACGTTTCTTTGGTGTTGGCTCGACTTACTAACTTGAATTTGCTGATGCTTGGACTCTATGTAGACCTGTTAAAGGTTATTTTTGGTTAGCTTGGTGTGGTCAGTGGGAAGTTCATTGAACCGAATCACAGCTAAGTAAATAAATAGGTGGCAGCACGTCCAAGATGCAAGTGTCAAAATAAAAAAGTACTATTTGCGGTTCTCTGTGTCTTGAGTTAGATAATTTAACTGTTGAGGAAGGAATGGGTCCAATAAGCGGTTCAGTTACAATGTAAGGCTTACAAAGAGGCTGTTAGTGGGAAATATACTAATAGATTGTTTTCACGAAGACATTTCAAAGAGGTGTCTTATTGAGAACGACTGTTGGGCTGCTTAGACACGTAGACAGTTATGTAGCGGCAAATTTGTAGAATTGTCATTGTTGTCAATTTGAGAGTTTCTGCAGAGCACAGCTCTAATCGTTTGCCATGGTGAAAGCATCTTTGTATTCCCTTTTGGATTATTTTTACCTAGATTTGGACTAGATCAAACCCGTGACGATGACGTCAAGAAGAGTTGAAACGTAGGCGTTTGGCTTCAATGCGCGACTCAAAGACCTCCAACCAGAGTGCGCCAAGGAAATGATTTACTTTACACAATAAAAAAAATGTAAAACCTACTTTGAAGATCTATTACATAAAAGTTATGGAAGATCCACCTAAGTTGACCTGGTTTAGTTATAGTCGACCCTTAAGATTCTATATACATATCGAAAGGCATTCATACTTGGTTACAAGAAATCAAAAGTGATTGCATATTTGCATTTAAAACATGCAAATCTTTTACTGTTCCCAAATAAATTCGTATAAATAATATTATTATTTGACCTAATCGTGATACGGGCTGCATAAATCCGAAAACCATTACGCACTTAACTAGTAGGTACAAAAACATTGTAACTAATCCAAAAATTTACAGTAATCTAAACCAAATACGAACAACCGTTGCCACAAAATCATTACTCGGTACTAGGAGCGCAAGTAATGCTAGGAGGTAGTTTCAATAACGATACTAACGATACCCATCTCGCACCAACAGAAAATCACATACACATCCCAAACAAGATTTGAACTCGTGCTTGTTCTGACCTCTATGTAACATGATTGCGCGAAATTACGGTGCGGTGCTTATGAGCATTTTTTATTATCGCATGTTATTTTAGTACGGTTATAATGTAAGAATGTAGCTGGCATGTGCACTTCCTTTTTGGGTGCTTGACCGGACAGATTAGGGTACGGTCTAGCCAATTGCTGTGTATTAAGACTCGCGGGGTAATTGCGTAACGCACCAACAGTAGGAATGGCTTTCATTTTGACAGTTCAACAACAATCGTTGCGTTATTTACGTTGTTGAGCAGACAATTTTTTTGGACATATGAAGCAATAGGCTTTAAAATGATACAGATTGTGAGTTAGGTACGCAATCAGGATGTCGGATTACGTCTTTTACACTTGGACGTATTTAACATCATTTTGCTGCAGTGCGATAGACACTTAGGTTTTCCAAAAGACCGCCTTCATTTGACAGATAAGAAAGACGGAAAGAAATTGTATTATTATTAAAAGCTTTTATAACACGCTTTTATTTATAAAAAGTTGGGTATGTGATAAAAACGCAAAGATTTAATAGAAGGTGTAAAGTTTTAGGATTTAATTAAAACATATATCTAATTAGGTATGAACGATATGGGATTATTGTGACGTAGACGAAGAAGGTTAATTATCGTTAAAGTTTGCAATGTAGGTAAGTACCTACATAATGGTATTTTTTTATCAGGTTTAAATTATTTTTAACTTTTTAGTTCTTTTTTTATACAAGTAATAAAAGCAAAAGTTTTTTTTTCTTTTAATTTTTTTGTTGTCACAGAAACACGTACATATAATAAATATACACTAGGATAAACAACTTTACTAAGTATTGCGTTGATCAAGGTGCTGATCAGACGGTGGTTTATATTACACCAATGAATAAAGGCTCGTTAACACTGGCGCGACGCGACAGCGTACACAAAGGCACCGCGTGCCGCGCGACGAGCGGCACCTTTGTGTCGTGCTGTCGCGTCGCGCCTGTGTGTACGAGCCTTAATGTGAATTTGAGTAAAATTAAAGCGTCAGCGGGTTCCTCTCGTGTTAGATAAAGTTTGGGAGATGGTAGAACATGTTTACGGTGTAGCATTTTTGATAATAATATCAAATAATTGATATATACTACTTTAAAGCTCGCACACACAGGCGCGACGCGACGGCCTGACACAAAGGCAAAGTCCGTCGCGCGGCACGCGGTGCCTTAGTGTCACGCTGTCGCGTCGTGCCAGTGTGCACGAGCCTTTATTCAGTCTAATTGGCCATTACTTCAACGGTACAAAAACCTAATGACGGGGTTTTCCACAATATTCTGAAATTCGCAATAGTAGGTAGGTAATGTACGAGTATAATGTGAAATTGACCGTTGACCCAGTAATTTATAACTTGAGCCATCTCTACTCGTAAATGTCAATTGCGATCGTAAACCGATACATTATTGTTTTATGTAACTCTTGAAATGACCTTATTGGTAAAATTATTTCGATTCTTGGCTCTAGGGGTTCAATGTGTGAACGGGCGCCGTCAGTGGGGACTGGTCATTTCTTAGCTGCCACGGCTTATTTTAATTTAATTTAATATTTGAATTGCTTTTGTCTTTTTATTACGGACGCTTTTAACGTTCTGCATCGTTCTCACATGCATAATTTCAACATGAACGATGTAACCAATATTTTGTAACCATATATTGATTTAAAAGAGTGTCCATAGAGTTTCTTGCCCGTTCTTCTCCATAGGTACCTACTACGCTTTGGAATGGGCAACTAGCTTCATATTTCTGACTGACCGACCCCTTGACAATTCAAAAGTGCCTGTAATTGGTTTATTTGAAATAAATGCTTTGAGTTTGAGTTTGAGTTTTGAGCAATCCGGTGTATTTAGCGTCGAACTTAAAGAGTAAAAAACCGTGCCAGTCGTATAAGGTAAAATAAAGAAAGAAAGATGTAAGAATAAACCTTTATAAGCGGGTTTTTTAAGGTGGTTTTAATAACTGCTCTATTTATTTACTTACATGTAAAACACTGAACCCGAATTACGTTATACACTATCTAATACAATCTGAATCATTTTGAAGTCTATTGCTAATCCATTGCTTCATATGTTCGAAAAATTTGTCTGCTCAACAACGTTAATAACGCAATGTATGTTGTTGAACTGTCAAAATGAAAGCTATTCCTACTGTTAGTGTGTTACGCATTTACCCCGCTGGTTAGTAGGCCTGCATTCAAATTTCATGACACAGTATTAAGACATGTGCTCTGTAAAATCACTGCAAATGTAACCAATTATTAAATTAAATAATATAATATTGATTCTAATTATTACAATTTATTACATTATACAAACAAATAGTAAGTAATTTATTACGTTTTAGGGGGATAATGCCATAATTATGATCCTTATAGCCTACCCCCAAAATGTATTGTCTGTACCTAATGGGTTAGTTTGTGTCCCTAGGTAGCCAGAACCCATATTATAGTCTCCATAGATTTGCATATCCATATCAAACGTAAAGCTTACTTTGGCAATAGAGAAGCTATCACTGTCAAGCATTTGTATACAACATACATACATACATAAACTCAGGCCTTCTTCCCATGGGGGTAGGCAGAAACTACAGAACGCCACCTGCTACGATCCTTATATACTCCTTTTGCCTCGTTTACGTTCATACATCTGGTCATATACGCACGCCGGTTGTGAGTACTACGCACCTGACCTTTCTGAAGAACATCACCAATAAGGTCACTATATGTCTTCCTAGGGCGTCACCTCCTACAGCAAAGGCGTGAATATTGTTTCCTTTATTTGTCCTGAAGCCTAGTATCACAAACACGTCTTGGACAAGTCTTACGTTTACCGTTTACTAAAAATAAGATCTGAAAATGTATTTATGATAATTACTCATTTCTTCACCCACAATCCAACTCAGAATGTTGATCTCAACAATTTATAAAAATATAAATAAAAAAAATAGAATCAGCGCGCATAATGTCCGGGAATGCAGTGAGCGAAGTAAAAATGTTGAGCGTTCGAAATATAAAACTGATTTTAAACCCATTACAAAATATTACTGGCCAGTCACAAGTTCAACAAGATGGTGGACAACGACAATAAAACGAGGTAAAATACGATCCGATTCGAAGTCTCGACATTAGTGTCCTACGTTATGCCAGGAAGTGACGACACTATAGCTGTATTATTTGTAAATTTTGTTCGCTGTACCGTATTGAACTGAAGTGCATGCTGTGGTTATAAATTCCTTGACATATATTTCGGTTTGTGTAACGAAGACAGAAGCTTTGATTGTTGGTTGCTTTGAAATTAGGGTTTTGAAGTGGGTATTGTCGAAAAGATGGTTTTAATAAACAGTATATCTCACCTCAACTCAGTCTATCGCAGTCCACTGCTGGACATAGGCCTCTCCCAGGCTGCTCCACAACACCCTGTCCTCCACCTTTCGCATACAGTCTGTCTCAGCCACCTTTTTTAAGGTCTTTGGTCCATCTAGCTACGCTAGATGGCGTCACACGCTTATACCATATCCAATTTTCATAAATGTCAATTTGGAAGTTTATAACATAATTATGGTCAACTTTGAATGGACTTGGTGGAAGCAGCCCATTTTGTATTAAACTTAATAAGTAAGCTGAGGTACATTTACATTTAATGTAAAAGACACAGAGTTAGCAAGATAGAATACCTTTGCAAGGCAAACGTTCAATTTAATCTGCCTCGCCTTTTCCAACTATGTCGGGGTCAGCTTCCCGTCTAACCGGATGCAGCTGACTATCTGACCTCCACAACCCAGTTATTGGGTTATGTGGTCGATACCCTTTGGTAAGACTGGTGGTCAGACTTAGGCTGCTGACTATCCGTAACGACTGTCAAAGATCTACGAATGACGGCTGGGACCAACGGCTTTACGTGCTTTCCGAAGCACGGAGCGGTCTCGCTATGGAATGGATCCCATCCACGAACCGACCGCGGCAGGAGCAGCTTAACCTTCCATCGACCCGTGCCGCTGTTATTATTTAGCTATGAGCCCCTCAAACAAACGTAATAGAATAGAATGCATTTATTTGTCAGAATATTGTAAAAAGTTGTTATGTTCATTATGTATTACGATCATAATATTCTGCCGTTTCCGGCGCACAAATATGGTATGTAAAATTATAGGTCATCATTACATTAAAATTAAGTTAGAATAAGAATTACAAATAATTTAAGTAAATAAATTGAACAATAGTTGTAAAAGAGATTAATTAAATAAGTCAAAATACAATAAGGTGAAGGGCTTAAAATATACAATTTATATCCAGTAAGGCAAACTTAACATAATATAAATATGTTTTCTGTTTCCATACTTCATCGATGCACTCTATGGTAGCATCGTAACAGTATTTTTACGACTGATTGAAGATATTGACCACTTTATTTGGTGTAAAATTGTTTAGCCTTTACTTATAAATTACATCTGACTCATGATACAAAGTATTTTGAAATTGTTTCATTAAAAATTCTTGTTATACCGTTACTGACGATAATTGAATTAAGTTCCTTGGCACACACATACACATACATAAACTCACGCCTTCTTCCAATGGGGATAGGCATCTGGTGTATGACCAGATGTTCTTTGGCAATTAAAGAATTAAACAGTTTTAATTTTTAAACCTATTTTTCATTAATTTAAACCGGACATTTTAGTTGGACGAGAGATTCTGAAGCTTTCATTCTAAAAATCATTTAATAATGGACCTTTTTCCGTGGAAAATGAAGTTGTCAGGTGCCATTTCAGAACACATGGATGAGAGTCGCATGGACCAGGGTAGCATGGTACAAAAGAGAGGAGGCTTATACTTAGCAGTGGGTGGAACGTGGCTGCCAATGTTGATAATGGTGATGACATTTCAGCTATATCTCTGGGATGACGTGAATCAGATATTGCAGATATCCACCTAGCTGATCGACTGCTTGTTTACCACGAGGCTTATCAGCAAAATTATAGTATATACGCGGGGTTCCCCACTGCTTAGTATGCAAATCGAAAATAAATTAAATTTCGTAACTTCGTGAAGTAGTGACGTTCCTAGTCTTCATACAAAAATTCAATCAAATTACCAATAGTTTAGTCACTATACATAACTAGTCGGATTTTGTTTGTTCAAAAAACAAAACGTTTTTTCAATTTAAGCACCCGCGACGGGACTCTACTAGAACATTTTCTATGAGAACTTCATGGAAATTGTTCTATAAGAGTTGTGTCGTACTGCTGTGTCGCGCCTGCCTGTGGAAGCCTTCACGGTGTTAGGATTTTTTCGATAATTTCTAAATATTCGTACGTATTAGTATTGCCAGTGTTTTTCATTTACTGTCGTATTGTCGTCTCCACGTTATATACTAAAGGCCTCCTTTCCTTTCTGCCATAGTTTCCTCTCACACATCATCATTTGCCTTGCCTTTTCTCCACTATTTTACATTGAGCGCCTTTACTTCTTGCCTTTCAGTTATACTTTCCTCTCACACATCATCATTTGCCTTGCCTTTTCTCCACTATTTTACATGGAGTGCCTTTACTCCTTGCCTTTCAGTTATACTTTCCTCTCACACATCATCATTTGCCTTGCCTTTTCGCCACTATTTTACATGGAGCGCCTTTACTCCTTGCCTTTCAGTTATACTTTCCTCTCACACATTATCATTTGCCTTGCCTTTTCTCCACTTTTTTACATTGAGCGCCTTTACTCCTTGCCTTTCAGTTATACTTTCCTCTCACACACAATACTTAAAAACTTCTCGTCTACACACACAGTGCTACTAAGAAAGTAATTAATTACTTGGAGACTACTTACGCAACCGTGATATACTTAGTAAACGTTAAATACTGCTCATAATAGGCATTACTTTCGTGGCATTGTTGTGCAATATCGTGGAAAGTGTGGCGGTACCTACTGTAAAGTATACTGGTATGATACTAGCATTGTTTTAGCGCAGTTGTAGTAAATGGTGTGAGCAGAGGAGTTTGTTTTTGTATTAGTGACCTGGATTTGGATGTAAACAACAGTTCTTGAAAATATATGGAAGTAAACAAAGCGGAATTCAAAACACAGTTTTTTTTACAGTATAACTATATTCTTAATGTCCCTCGGCAAACTTCGTGTTTCGTCTGTCGCCAGACCTGGTAGTATATTCCAAGACGATTGAGAGCGTCTGGTCTGCACTACGTGCAAAGGGCAACTTATAGAAATCAGATGACTGACGAAACACGAAGTTTGCCGAGGGACCTTAAGAAAATAGTTGTACTAAATGATATATGATTTTATTTCTGTATGTAGGTTTGTACAAACACTGTTACACGTCAATCATATTTTTAAAACTAGATGTGGTCGGCGTTTCCTATGACTACTCTGAGCAGAAAGGCCGAAACAAACTCAGAGGTCACAATCTCTTTTAAAGTCCAGACATAATCTTGGTCAGATCATGTGAAGACCATGTAGATTTGTGTCTGAAATGATCTTTTGAGGAAAAACCATACAGATTAAGTGGACCTGTCCAGACAGTGTACGCATTTGTCAGTAATCGTGTAGCTCAACTCAGAACTTAAGGAGCTCAACGATTCCGATAATGTAACTCCTTTGATTTGGTTGTAGGATAGACTCATCGGTTTGTGAATTATGGTGCCTGCCTTACTTCTTCCTAACTACTAGGCATTGTTCTGACTCCTGCTTGAGCAATGTCTGGCAGTATTCTTAGTTGCACTTAAACACATCTCGTGACGCGTGACTTACGAACTTGTGACAGATTTAGGATCGAACAGAATTGTTTGCAGTATATAGTGCATTCTACTTCCACCGGGGATGTCGGAGCTCCTTGGTGTTTAAGACAGCTTCTGGGGTCTTTACTATAAGAAATTTCAGACACCTTGACGCTCCCTAGAGAATCATGTCCTTCTCAAAAGTCAAAAGTCAATAGTGCAACCTGAAAAAAGAAAAAAAAACAAAAAAGAAAGATTCAAAGTGAAAAATAACTTTAATTTCGGAAGTCGGTGACTTTGGTTTTGTATTTTTGTGATTTGCCACCGACTTCCGAAATTAAAGTTATTTTCATTTGTAGTGCTTGTTTTGGAAGTTGACTGTTTTTTTTTGGTCCCTACCGCACACAAATTCGTATACCTACCACTACTTGCTATGTAAATAGCAGTGACAGGAAGTCATTATTAACATCATCAATATACACAAGTGTAAAAAATACGAAGCTACCTGAAAAACTCCCAAAGCAAAGTTAGTGAAATTTATATGGGACCACCCCTGAGCCATACCCTATCCATTAAGAAAAGAGTTTTCGAAATTGATCTACAATTTCCGCAGATATCACGTAACATACGTATAAGAAAAAACAGACAAATTGTGAACCTGCTCCTTTTTGAATACGGTTAAAAATCAACTCCAAAGAAAACCCAACTTACCTACTATAAATACTATAATAGACTGACTATATAACTATTAGACCAGCTTTTTTCCGTAGTTATTTACTAATCCGCCCACGGGCCATGATGAGATGACCCAGTATATTACCTGTTCTCAATAAGTCAATTTTAAAAACAAAGAACGCTCTCTAGTAATGCAAGGTAACGGATTCACGTCAAAAGACTTATTTCCCAAGCGACTGCTAAATATTTGGACATTATTGACATTTCTGTTTAGCTACCAAATGTTATATTTGCCGTGGATATTAGACTGTGTTTAAATATTTATATTCGTTTATAACTCACACGTTTATGTATGCTATAACACATATTGTATGGCTAAGCAAATTGGTGATAACAATAATAAATTATATTGTTATTATTACTAACCCATTCGACCGTTCTTAAAATTTTTCATATCGAGACCCCGCTTATAAATTCGAAAGTAACTGTCTGTATGATACCGTTTACCGCCAAAACCACTGAACGGATTTCGAAAAAAATTGGCAAGGAGATAGATGACATGCTAGGAAAGGACATAGGCTACTTTTTGTCCCGATAGCACGTTCCTGTGGGATAATATCCGACATTTAAGCAGGCAGAAACTAATAAAGTTTTTTTTTTTTTTTTTTTTTTAAGTTATTTTCATTTGTAGTGCTTGTTTTGGAAGTAGACTGATTTTTTTTGGTACCTACCGCACAAAAAATCGTATACCTACCACTACTTGCTATGTAAATAGCAGTGACAGGGTGTCATTATTAACATCATCAATATACACAAGTGTAAAAAAATACGTATTTAAAAAAACGAAGCTAATTGAAAAACTACCAAAGCAAAGTTAATGAAATTTATATGGGACCACCCCTGAGCCCTATCCATTAAGAAAAGAGTTATAAACACCCAATATTACTCCTATAACCAAAGATGACAACTTATGTTGTCTTGTGATATTGGCTTGAAGATTAGATTAACGAAGTATCGAATGAAACCCCATAAAAACTGCCCCAATTAATCTCATAACACCAGGAAACAAGTTTATTACGCCACCAAAAAATTATAGATGCGCAAACACCCACTCTCGTCTTCGTTAACTATGGAGCAAAAAGATGAAGACAAAGAGGTCGTGGGATAAGGAGGAGTTTATCAGGGCAGTTCACATGCCACGTAAGAATCTGTATTAACTATAGGGTTGTCAAGCTCAAATATTTATATTTGTGTTGCCAACCTCAGAAGGCATAGTAGGCATGGTATTTTAACAGTATCTGGTAGTAGTTTCAGTTTGTTACTTTATTTTCCTCTTACCTATTCACTGTTGAATAAAAACAAAGTATCCAAAGTGCTGTTTTTGACCACCAAACTGAACAATAAATTAATACAAAATGAGCTTCGCTTTCTAATTTAATATTGATTTTGAATTTGAGTAACGTCCTAAGGATTAAAGTTCTGCAAAAAAAAAAAAATGTACTTGCCTAATAATTTAAAAACATTCTTTTTTCATTTGTTTTCTCCAACCTCTTTTAAACCCTGCTTTTTTTGAGAATAAATGGCAACCCTTGTTATTTAATCTATGTCTAAATTGGCAGTCTATAATTAGTTGATGGGTATGTTTACTTGATTTTCTCACGTTGTGTGCAATGGCTACTGAATACAGGTAATTTGATAGAGATTCATGTATTGTTTTTGTTTGTGGATTCTTGATAGGAATGAGGTATTGTGTAATGTTCTATTTGCAGTTAGAGTTATTGAGTAATGTTAAACATTATCTTGCGAAAACTACTATATTGATTACTTTAAACCTGCCACCTGCTCGCTACATTATCATCATTATTATTGGCAGATTTGTTCCACCCACTACTGAGTATAGACCTACTCTCTTTTGTGCTATGTTTCCCTAGTCTCTGCGAGTCTCATCCAGGTCTTCTTCGCTACATACTCAGAACAAAACATACAGTAATTTTTGTGCATCTTTTTGTTACTTTAATTTTGCTATACTATTTCAAGATAAAATGTATCAGTATTGTTATCACTGAGTTCACTATCTTCAATCGACATCTGAGGAGTAGGTAGACTTGATCTCGCACCTCTAATCATCAATATCGTCATCATAATTTTCCTCTTTATCATAATTCATATTATCCCCGACAATGTTAGTGTCAGTTCTCAATCCAATTAGCTTCAATGACGACCAGACGTCTTTTTCTTATCAGTATATATGTCGGAGAAGGTACGTCTCTCTCGTTATCATCAGCCAGGGCGTACTATGGGAAGTGTTAGTTATTGCGCAATAGAAAAACCGTTTGCAGTTCAAATCAAATTATAATTTATGAACAAATTAATCACACTAGCTAATCACACGCTGTAGGTACACGACACAACTATACGGAACGCGCGACAGTTCCTAGGGTGGAGGTACTGATCTCCTCGAAGGCTGAATGGTAAGTGTCCACTCGTCCCAACAGCGCTCCTCCATCAGCCAGGCTCTGTCATAGCACGAAGTTAGTCGAGCATGCACGTCATCGCGACGGTGCTGCCACCTCCCGGAACTCGTGCTGCGCTTCGTTTAGTATCCAAACTAATGACCGTCTGTGACGTAAATTTATATTCTTTATAACGGACTACAAGTACTCACAATCCATAAAGTATTAGCAACAATTACTTAAAAAACAATGTTAGTAAACTTTCACAAAAATAAAACAACAAAAAATTACGTGGCCCAATTCACGTTGGCACGTGCCTCCGTACCCAATGCCTTATAAAGGGACTGTCCATTGTCTAATGATCGATTGATTACATTGACCTCATTGGTCTAGTGGTCGAAAACTACTGCTGAGCATGAGGTCCTGGGTTTCTATTCCCAGGACGGTCAAAGTGATATTCGGTTTTTCCATTAGGATTTTCTCAGTAGGCAATAGGCTCGCCCCCTATTACATGGCACTCTGGCGAAATGTAGGTAGGTACGTGAGCAGTGGTGACCCAGTGGTAACGGCCGCGACTTACGAGTTGTATACATTATTTTATCACCACTGCACACTGTTCTCAAAACCGTGAAGAAAAACATCGTGAGGAAACCAGCATGTCCTAGAACCAAAATTCGAAGACATGTGACATCTACCAACCCGCACTGGGCCCGCGTGGTGGATTACAGCCCACTCCCTCTCCCCGAGAGAAGGCTAGTGTATCAGCAGAGGGAATATTATAGGCTGATTATGCTATAGGTACACCTCTGCTCAACTCTCCGGGGATTACAGGCGTGATGTTATGTTATCCGATTACATTTTGAGAAGAAGCTACTATCATCTGACCTCTTCATTCCAATTACTGGGGAATAGCGACTCCTACGATTCGACAAGTTTAAGTATGAAGTAATTTTCTTCTCCACATACTTTCACAGTTATGTTAGACCACAAACAATTTGTATCATCTTCGATAACACGCTCGCTTCATGTGTTGATGTCTAAATTGCAACATTCTTCTGTTATGTTCTCAATAATTCCGTCACGATCAAAATAATATAAATTGTCTGTGGTCAATTTCGTTACTCAACAAAATTACGAAAACTCAAAACGAAATTTCGCAATATTGCTGTTTTATGACGATTTTTTCTGTATTACAAGTTTGTAAATAGGAAGTATTTTATATAATTCCACTTGTAGACCCTAAAATTTATTCTATGGTTATGTTGAAAGAAAGAAATAATAAAATATCAAATTATGTTTATTGTGGCACAACAACAAATAAAAATGAAAACCCTTCAAAATTACGAGAAATGACATGCTTGTGCCAAAAATGATCACTATATTGTCAGAAGGAAACACTTGTTCCTACCACCTATCGCTACTTCATTATTCTTTTGTACAGCTTACTGGGCAAATACTTCCTCCATTTTACGCCTCTCTTCACAGTTTTGCGTCAATCTTGTCCGAGTCTTTGACCTATCGTGTCCTTCTTTTCTTATGGCGTAAGAATTAAGTAATGGCTGTCCACCATCCCATATTCCATAAACATAAATCCATCCCATATTGTCCCCCCAGTATTATTTCATTCTTCAACGAATATCGCATAAGGTCATTTCACTTATAAGGCATATTTTATGGTTGTAATCTTGCATGTACATATTTTATTGGTAATGTTTCAGCTTTACACTTGACTCGACACTTAAAGACGGTGATCCTTTTTAATTTTGTGTAGGAAGGCTACACAATATCGGCCATTAACCGTACAATGTTGGACATGGCTTTTGGACCTAAATTTTTACGACTATCGATGTTGGGGTTGGTGTGACGTCATCAATGTAATTGTCCATATTGAGGACAATGCGATTCATTCTTGCCATTACGTCGTTTCCGTGGCACTTGTTTTATTAAGAATTATTAATACTATTTACAGTTCACATAGGTACCTACCCATAAAATTATTTACTTACAAGCTTTCTATTCAAAAAAATAAATCTTTATCATTCACACACAGAATATTTGGATGTAGTCCTTTATGTTTAGGGTTGAATAGAAAATACTATTGATAGAAAATTAAAAGCTGTTCACGAAAATGACCTTAGCATTGAACATTATTATTTGGATAAGCAATTCGATCAAACATGGTCCATATAGCAAACCTTTACTTGGTCACTTCCTTTGGGCTTTGATGGTCATATTTTTGCCATTATTACCCATTTGTAGACATCACACGTCATAATTTATCGGTCCTATCTCAATTTTAAACGTATTTCCCTCGATTTTACTCTGGGCCGAAGAAAATAATAGACATATATCTTACCTCTTCCCACGTAGTTGTAAAACTTCGTAGAAATGGGTTAATAGTGTCCGTAGGCTATGGATTAGCACAATCGTGATCTGAGCTCTGCATAATAAATGGACATTCGTGTTAAATTGTTACGTGAGTCTAAGTTACATGTCGTCATAAACTTTCGAGTATATCTAGAAGTCTTCATTACTCGTCATCATTTGCCAAGCGTTTTCTAGTTGGCTTCCAGCCTGACCAGATGCATCTGGATACCAGTATTTTACTTGAGTGACTGCCTGTCTGGCCTCCACAACTCAGTTACTGGGAAACACGATAACTCTTTGACAAGATTGCTGGCAGACTTTCGGACTTCTGACTACCTACCCGTAACCTCTGTTGAAATGTCCTTTACTGTTGAAAAGATAAGAAGGCATATCATCTAACATATTAGCCTAATCAGCCTATAATATTCCCAATGCTTGGACACAGGCCTCCTCTCTTCTTCTGGGCTGTAATCCACCACGCGCGGGCGCAGTGCGGGTTGGTAGATGTCACATGTCTTCGAATCTACGAATTTTTGGTTCTAGGACATGCCGTTTTCTCACGTTGTTTTCTTGTACCATTTTGAGAGCAGTGGTGATGAAATTATTTACACAAAGTAAAGCGCCTGTCTGGGTTCGAACCCACGACCCACTCGTAAGTCGGGGCCGTTACCACTCGCCTACCACTCCTCCCACTGCTGAACATATTATTCTTCAGTAATATTTCAAGGCATTTCAAAAAAAAAAAAAATGACGGAGAAGGTACTTTTCTCTCGTTATTATCAGCCATGTTTTAACTACTGTGGACGCACTATGGGTAGTGTTGGTTATTGCGCAATAGAAAAACCGCTTACAGTTCAAATCAAATAATAACTTACGATCAAATTAATCACACTTGCGAATCACACACTGTAGGTACACGACATAACGAAACGGAACGCGCGACCGTTTTTAAACGTCTTCACTGCTTACCCGCCAACAACAAACTCCGCCTTGCTCTGCTCAAGCGTGAGCGTTATAGACTCTGTGCAGCGCCACCTGGTGGCACCGGCGTCCCGATTAGTCAAGTCAAGCGATTGATTTAACGTATTTCCGACATATATATATATTATACGTAGCCATCAACAGAACTTATAATTTTATAGCATAATTATGACACTTACGCCATGACAATCGGCGCTTCCTTACCACCCCTCGTGCAGCTACTTAAACGCACAATTGTAGCAGCATCTACAAAGCCACATGCGAGCTACGCATCACACTGGCGTCCCGCAAAATCCTGCATCGCGCAAGCAGAGTTTACCGCGCAACTAGCATATATACAACGTCCCGACTTTAATCGTCGGGCAGTTGCCCACCAAACACGACACCCGTCTGGTCGGAGGATCCTCCCTTTTCTATGAAGCTATGAGTGAACTTTACACCCTGTTCCTCATACCTCTATACAACGTATTATAACGATTAACCACTAAAATATTGATCGATTTGTCCTTGTCTGGGTGTGCCACTCCCAACCTTAGGCTCACAGGGTTAACTTCAATCAGCACCTAAAATAATGTATTTCCAACAGTAAATGAGGTACATAATCAAGCCCTCTTCGTAGGTAGAGGAATTCAGATAAGTGAATTCGTGCGTCACTCAGCTACAATGTAGCAAATGGAGGTGTTCTTAAGTTTTCTGGATAACACCTTTATGACCAGGAATGGGAAGAATGTAAGTGGCTAGTAGTAGGACGGTATCAATTATTAGATTTATGGGATAGACTTCGGAGTCCGTGAATAGTTGAATTTTTGGAAGGAGATATTATTCTATTCTATTCATGATTTGACGCTGCTTTATTGCTAGTTGTAGCAAGCACTTTCTAACTTTACGTGGTTTCCGGAACCCGATTTTATTTTTAGTAGTAAAGCTCCCGCTTTATAGCTTTTAGTAACCATAGCTAATAAAATGGTACGTAACTTTTAGGTACAGAAACTACGTACATACAGTACGTAGCCGTAGCTGATACAATTTCAGACACATCTTCAAGTCTTCAAGTTGGAGCATATTTCCACATTCTCGGTAGTATTGACTACCTTGAAGGGAAAGGCTTTCCCATCAAGGTGTGGTCTGAAGGCTTTATTCGTCAAGTTTTACACCTTCGGAAGATTCTTTCAGCTGCTTTTAAAGCCAACCATGTTATATAATATAATATTATTCTCTCAAACCATGGCTAAATAGTTTATTGTGTACTTCACGGAACACGTAATGATTGCAATTAAACTTGTTTTGTGAAACAGTCCCGTATAATCACAACAAATGGCGATCCTACTCGCTTGGCAACGAGGAAGTCAGGGCGCGTAACCCGATAGGTGTAAAGATCTAGAATAATCTCGCGCTTAGGCACACCTTTCTTACTTTCCACATACGTTCCATTCTCGCTTACACCACCTGCACATTTATTGTTGTCCAATTCCAAGAGCTAAGCAATGATGGCAATCGTATAAGCTCTTATTTTGAATACCATAGAGTTGGTATTAGATTGCTTTAATGGTAGAGTTAAATTGGTTGTTAGGGCACGCGCTTAGCCATGATGCGACCTCGGCCACACGCCTGGACCTAGATTGGGATTACGCTGATATTACAAAGTAACAAGGAAGATGCAGAAGGTTCAATTCAACTTAAAAGATCACACACCAAACTAGAGCTCATAATACGGTTTTGAAGAAAAAATTAACATATAAATGATATGCATAGATTGATTGAAGAAATACTTGCTCTTGCAAACTGCCAAGTCAACTCCTTCACGATATTTTGGGATGTGGTTGTCATCTGGCGTAAGTGCTGTACCGTAAAGAGTATCTATGAATTTTCTTGCCTATACGCCTCCATAGGACTGACCGACTCAAAATTACTCGTACCTGACAATTCAAAATTACTTATACCTGTAAATGGTTTAATTGATATAAATGCTTTGAGTTTGAATCATAAAGTTATACCGTCAACAGATCTTCGGATTTCTGACCCCCTTTGAATACTGTCTTTGTATCGTGCTGTATCTTGAATGTCCAAGGTGTGCTACTGTGTTTAACGAGAGCTTAGAAAGGTTTTTATGCGTAGGAAAGATCAGCACCCATGTCAGGTGAGAACTCGGCAAATGCACCTTCTTCTCTCATTGTTAATTAGCCGCAATCTCTTCCGAAATTCAACTTCTGTAGCTATTTATTTGTTGCTTGTATTACAAAACAAGGTTTGCATGTGGGTTCCTACATCTTTTGTCATGTGTGCGTTAACCGAGCTGACTCCTGACTTGTAACTACATGGCATTTGGTCGGTTGAGTAAAGATGGCGGATTTTTCGCATTCTTTCGTATATTTACTACCTATGTACGTATTAGCGAGGTCATTTGAAATTGCAGTGGTTTTGATACGTAATAACGGTGTTGGCAAGGTAGCCTAGAGTTATTGCACTACATGCTATGTTATGTACTCCAATAGGAAGGTCGTTACCCCGTTATTGCCTTCAGCTGCATATGAGCTTGGGGCCAAAAGAGTGGCCCTCAAGGAAATTGCAATAGACCATTCTTGGCCTTGTGTCATCCGGAAAATTACCTTCATTGGTTACCGTCATTGCTCATCACATCATACACTTGTTTCTGAAATGTTATATTTTTACTTAGAAATAGTTTTTTTTTTTGTGAATCATGTATTGTCGACTGAAATTAAAAACAAAGGTCCAAGTTACCTAAATACTGTCTTCATCACTGTAAGTAATAAATGTCTCAGGACCTTAATTTATGATAAATGATTTTATTCCTGTAAATAGGTTTGTACAAACACTTTTACAAGTCAATCATATTTTAAAAACTCGATGAGGTCGGCGTATTCTCTCCGACTACTCTGAGAAAAAAAGCCGAAACAAACTCTGAGATCACAGTCTCTTTTAAAGTCCAGACATAATCTTGGTCAGATCATGTGAAGACGATGTAGATATGACAGTACCGCATGGTAATGATATTTTCAACAAATTTGCTCAAAAAATGCATTTACGATGCCTGTAAACATTGTTCGAAAGTTAAAAATTACGCACCTTACAACGGTACGTGCGGTAAAATAGGTACTCACACCTAACTACATGTTTTACCGCATACTCGGTTGTATAGCGCCGTGCGTATCCTTTACGGTTTATTTTTAAATTTCCATAAAAAAAATTATAAGAATTCCACCAAGGAGTTTCACATTACGAGAATAAATAAGCTAAACAATCGAACCTCCTTGGAAGCGCTTTTGCTCAATACGTTTAGCTCACTTTAATACTAAAGAGAAAATGAGACGAAAAATGTAGTTCTAAATTTCACCAGGTGCACGTGGCGCCATTTGCAATTCGCGCCATTTTCAAATTAGAAACGTCAAAGATTGTTGTGACTTTCCGACTGATATTTATAAACAAAGTAATAATAAATGAGTTCAGGCAAGGAATCCGATATTAATATTGTACTGTTTTCTCGCAAATGTGTTGAAAAACGTTGTATGACACACGTGCACAAATTGGTATTTACAAACTCGTGACTATGGTAAGCCCTCGACTTCGTCTCGGGCTTACATTCGTCTACTTGTTTGTAAAAACCAACTTAACGCACTAGTATCATAAATAACTATTACTACATTAGTAGTTTTTTAACCTACAACCGCTTACTTCATAAGCAAGTCTTAAAATCATCTTAAAGTCTTAAAGACATCTTTACAGAAAGGTACCTCAGCATAATTATAACGTTATCAAACCAATCATTGTATCTGGCATCATTAAGACTGGACCTTGTAATGGATTTGCATGAAGTATTGTGCGCTTACCCAATAGGAAATGAATATGAAGATATACACGTTAATCTGCCATTAACATGATAAGGAACGTGTTAAACCACCCATAGTGTACTTGGGTCATTACCCAGAGAGAAGGTAAGGAAGGCTATGTTCTGATAAGGTTTAAGCAAGAAGGTTGGTGTACTGCGGGGTAATTGCGTAACACACTAACAGTAGGAATGGGTTTCATTTTGACAGTTCAACAATATTCATTGCGTTATTTACGTATGTTGAGCAGACTTTTTGGAACATATGAAGCAATGGATTAGCAATATCTTTCAAAATGATTCAGATTGTTACTGATATTGTTTGACGCAATTAAGGTGCTGGTCCAAGACTGAGCCACCGAACTAGAGAAGTCTATTCTATAGTTGTCGCATTTTAGCATGGTAACATCGGTCTTTGATCCACCTACATTTTCTAGTACATTTTATTTCAAAAACTGAAGTAAAGTCAGTTAACGTCCTGTATAGTGATCTTCAACATGTTCCAGTAACGAAAAACCACACGCAGTTTGTTGTTTGGGTTCCTACGGAGAGATATTAGGGAAAGGGCAATGACCGCTATTGCCGTGCTAAAATGCAACGACTATAGTTATAGGTGTATCCTAGCTAGAGTGATATCCGTGCCTTCTACCTTCATTCTCTTGGTTGGAATCCTCTTAGAATAAAGATAACTAACCTGAAGTAAATTTTCTGCCATATGCTTGAGTATCTCTGCAAATATCGGCAGCTTATTCCTCGTTTTATTTATTTATATATTCTTTATTGTACACTACAAAATACATAACAAAAAAAAAATTAACGCTACAAAATATACAATCTCTTCCAGGGACCTTTTCAGGGGGGTTCTTCGTCTTCTTCTCTTTTTTTGGTTTCTATGCATAATCGTGTATTTTGGGGACAATTGGGTCCGAGGTACCCCACAAAGCCCTGGCGACCTTAGAAGACTATTTGTTCAATTAAATTTTTTAAATGATCTGTTATTGCAGCAGCTTATCCTGCCTTAATCTCAATTTATAAGGGGTTTGTGTAGCATGTCTTTTTTTGCAAACATCTTTGTAAGCCGTCATCTCAGAATTCACTTTCTACATGACTATTATATTCCACATAATCCATCAAACTCTGCTCAGCCTCTTTTCTTATACTTCCACATCTATACAGGATGTCCCAGAAATCGACCGACATACTGTAGGTGGTGATAGCTTTGGCCAAACCCTCCCAAAATAACAAAAAAAATGTTACGCAAAATCTTAGTTTTTTAAATTAATATAATTTACTAGCTGCGCCCCGCGGTTGCACCCACAGTGGTATGAAATATACTTTACGAGCTATTCTCAGACCTACCTAATATAGACAAAAAAAAAACATAAAAATTGGTCAAGCCGTTTCGGAGGAGTGCGATAACAAACACCGTGACACAAGATTTTTATATATTAGATTAACAAAAATAGAATTTAGGAAAATAATAAAATCTTAGTGAATTTATGTTGAATTTGTAAGTTTTTATGAATAATAATAATAACTCGATTGTCATTGTGCCGATTGTCGTATCGGCCAATGGCCTGATGGCCGAAAGCCTCGCTCAACATCTCTCGAGGCTCTCGTTAGGCGGTTGGGACAAGGGCCTGATTCAGAAGGCAGTACTCCTCGATACGGCTAGCATTGTGAGGAGGTTCCTGTCTCTGGAGCCCTAACCACCGGTAGCTTGCACCCTGCTCCCAATACCGGCGGACCACTTTTTTTTATATATTTAATTTTTTTGTTTTTTGTTTTTATAAAAATATTTTTAAAAATGTATACAAATAAGTATGTAAATAAATAAACGAAATAATAATAACAACGTTTATTGGACAAAATCAGAACTTAGCCTACTATAGTTTCAATACTAAAAACATAACATATGATAGGCTTCTAACCTAAATGAACTCCTGATTTCCATACTAAGTAAAACCTAACCCTAAACTAAGTAAACCTGTATCTTGGAAAACAGTGCAAAGAATCAAAAGTATATTTATGGATAGAGTAACTATTTAATAATATTTTGATGGAAAAAGTTATTAATAAACAGATTTTATTTACAAATAAGAGTTTGGGAGGGCTTGACCAAAGCTATCACCACCTACAGTATGTCGGTCGATTTTTGGGACATCCTGTATAAATAAAACAAAGTCGGGTTAGTTACACCATTTATAACTCAAGAACGGCTGGGCCGATTACTATAATCTTTGATTTGTTGGATTTGTATTCGCCCAGAATAGCAGAAAAACTATTAAAACATGAGAAAAAAATCATAAAAAAATGTCTCATACGTATGGAACAGCTTTTTTGATGATATATCGAGAATGGTTTGACGCATGATTTCAAAAAACTTATTTTAATACTGCTAATACGTTAACAAAACATTTATTGATTCTGAGGCGGCAAGAAGTTCGCCGGATGAGCTAGTTTATACATAAACATAACTGGCTTCGTGTTGTTTTGAGCAGCTACCCGTACAGATTTGCTGTCTTGTCGAGTACGTTCAACTACAATCATCTAAACATTGAATTCTAATAAGTAGGAGCCAGCACAATGGCTGGCAGTGTTATTAATTACTCCATCCATCTTGTATTGATGATCGATCGATAACAGAACATCAATTTGTCTTGTTGATTCAGTTTCAATCAATGTATGAATTCTTCTGTGGCTTGGTTTTTTTATATTGTTGTTTGTACCGTATTGGTAAATGTTGAATGTGTTTTGGTAGGTTTGGGGGGAAAGGTAATCTTGAGAACTATTGAGGAACCAGAAATGATAACCGTTTTTGCTCTATTTGAAAATGCGGATCTCGTACGTACTAGTTAATGGAAAAATATGATGTTGCATAATCTTATAAGCAGATAGCTATATGTATACAGAGTTTTTTGTACCTCGACATATTCCTTGCAGGACGTCATAGTAGGGTTAAAAGGCAACCAATTAAGTAAATGTCCTACCGAAATTCTGTTTTATTTTGTCTGGCAAAAATAAAAATTACGAATAATAAAATGTTTTAGTAGTGACATTTGCCAAAGTTTAAGGCATTTTTTTAAACTTTTAATAATTAACAACGTTCTGCTATGGTATCAGCTAGGTATGCTAATAACTTGAAATCATCAATTTTAAACATGGATTTTTTCTTTAAAAAAAAACTAAAAATCTAACTAACTCAAAAACTACTGAATTTCGGTAGAACATAACCCTTCTATGACGTCCTGCAAGGAATATGTCGAGTTACAAATACCCCTGTATAACTATTTCATAGTAAGCTAGTTTACTGTAGCATTTGTTACTAGTAGGCTCTGCGACCCTAGAGGTCTGATTTTGGACTGTCGCCTATCGTCTTTGTTTCCTTAGGGCTAGGCAACATGAATCATTCTGCCTAGACTCCAGTCTAGCCAGGTGCAGCTGAATACTGGTATCCTACATGGAGCGACTACCTATCTGACTTCCACAACCCAGTTACTGGGTAACACGATACCTACTTTGGAAATACTGGTTGTTCGTTTTTTGGGCTTCTAACGACCCGTAACGTTATTTTTAAAAGAGTCACCGTGGAGTTTCTTGCCGACTCTTCTCCATAGCAAACGACCAATTAGAACCGTGCACCTAGCTTCTGACGTTTCATAACTGCCAATATTTATGTTTATGTGAAAAAAAAAGAGGACAAGGTC
The DNA here is from genome assembly GCA_916610205.1 of Griposia aprilina. Classification (NCBI taxonomy): domain Eukaryota; kingdom Metazoa; phylum Arthropoda; class Insecta; order Lepidoptera; family Noctuidae; genus Griposia; species Griposia aprilina. The sequence goes on along the minus strand of OU744304.1, from coordinate 16,241,585 downwards.
TAGGGAACATTCAATATGCAAGTAAATAGCTATGGATACTTCTGCCTGTATTCTGTTTCCCTTGCGTACCAATTTCTTATATAACCCAACGTGAGAAAACAGTCACCCACCGAGCGTTACAGAACATTATGGTATAAAAATCGAAATCATCTTTTAGGGTCACCTGAGTTCCTATTTCACAATTGTCCAATTGTTTAACGAATAGAACAATAAACAATTATGCGCTCTATCCAGTTCCCATACGGAATAATTGTATGAAAAGCCTTGGTTTGACTTGCCAAGTTTTTGATACAAATCTTAAAGGTTGCGTACTAGTAAATGCAATGTATATCTTTGTCAACTCAGTGATTGTTTTTTGATGTTTATACCCACGGTGTTAATAGAATGAGTAGCGTTTGTTAACCTAAGAATTTGGTACGAAGTAGTGGTTACGTAAAGACCTTTCGGATGATAGAACAAATGTGTGTCGTGTTGCTAAAGTTATTTTTATTGGGGCTGTCGTAAAGGATGTCACCAAAATCTGCCCAAATAAAGTACCGAGGTAAACTTAGTGGCATAAAATACACTAGATTACACTGAATAATATTGCATTTATATAATTTTGTTATGGTTACCGGGGACGAAAATAAAATAACTTTTAACATAATAAAAAGCACGCCATTTTGGCATTCTATCATCGGCACAAGCACAACTACCTTACTTATTAAAAAAAAACTGTCAAGTTGACAGCTGTCTGCGGTCGGGTTCAGCCACTGTTGTTTCACGGACGAACTGAATGACATGTGAATGACATTTACGAAATAATTGATTATGTAGTTTTAAATTATATAAAATTACTATTATTTTCGAATTCCTCAATTTTTTATCTACGATTTGGTGCACGTGTACCTCGAGGTACATGTTTAGGCAAACTTGTATGGGCTTTTGTTGACCTCCATTAAGACGTATGTCATTTATGTATGTTGCTGGACATACATAATGCTTTACCTAAATTATCGACGAGCAACCTGAGGCCGTACTATGACGTGTTAAAGCCATCATTATTCCAGCGTGAAAGAGAGACGGAGCTATATATTACCGATAGCACTATCCCTTTTTCTCAATGGAACCATGATGGTATTAGCACGTCATAGTAAGGCAGCTGTTACCATCGATTCAGCAGATGATTCTGGATCCCACTGCGTTGAAATTGTTAGTCGGTAATTTGAAAAAAAAATGCTGTTCCATAAATTTTGACCGCGTAGGTATTTCACTTTTCTATGAAATATCCGTTTTATTTTGGATAACCGACGAAAATTTTCTACGCTAGGGGGTCTAAAATCACGTGCTGAATTCATGGTTACAGTTTGCGCCTCGATGTCCCCGCCACCTTGTATGTCAACTGACATTGGTCTTGGCTGGACATCTGTTTAAGTATCTCAATAACTACACTAAATTATTACTTTTGAAATTTTGGAAAAATCATTTACTTTTCAATATTTGTAAATATGTGAGCACCATCTATCTCATAATTGATTTACCTGTCATTGCGTTATATTTAATTCTTTTTACCTATTGTGGTATAGTAATTTTATTCTAGGTGTATTGTCTTCACATATATTTATATAACTAATGTTTAGATCATATTGTAAAACATTTTTAAAAGAGTAACGGTGGAGTTTCTTGCCCATTCTTCTCCATACGAAACTACCTTTTGAAAGGGGCAAGTAGAATCATTTTTTTTTTTTTGGAATTTTTTGTTCAAAAGTACCTTTTATGTGCTTATTTGAAATAAATGATTTGACTTTGACTTTTATCAAGCTATTTAAGCTCAGACAAGCTATTTGGTACACAGGCACCTAACTTGCAGCTTATTTTAAACAATGGTGCGAGTGTGCTGAATAGTCAATTCGTTTAGATCGCTCATTTAAGATACGTCTCAAGCTTAAAAAGTTATTACGCACACAATAAATATGAATATTGGCAGAATGTCGTGATGGCCCTGTGCTTAAGGCCTCACCTCTCATGCACGAGGTTGTGAACAAGTACTGTTATAACTGTTATCAATTCATATTTATTTTCTGAGCTTATCTTGGACATTACTGATATTGATGAATGAAAAACATCGTGAAAAAACCTGAACTTTATGGCTGAAATTGCCAACCCGTCTTGAGGAAGCGTGTATGGTGATCAATGCTCGTACCTTCTCTGTATGAGAAGAGGCATTTGCCCTGCAGTGGGCCAATAAGAGGCAGGTATTATTATTATACTAGGTTTTGCCCGCGGCTTCGCTCGCATTAATTTAGAATTTGACAATCAATTCGGGTTGTTCGGGGAGTTATAGTGAGGAGGATGAAAAACCGGTCCATCGACACTCTACACTCACAAAATGTACTAGGTACTTAAATAAAAAAACTCTTAACACACTACTAAAGTTTCTACAATAATATTATTCAATCATGATTCTAAAGACACGTGGCGCCATCTATTATCATAAGAACGTTATTGTTGTTTTCCTCGGGAACAGTACTTTTTTTCGGGATTAAAGGTACCCTATGTCCGTTTCTGTACTCCTGACAATGTATATGCAAAATCATTTATAATATAAGTTAAGATTACTGGCAGTGTAGTGTAAAGATGAATATGTTTGCCTGTATAGCATGATCATTTAGCTTGGAGCTACTTCATCTAGGCCATCTGTCAATCTAGTCACAGTGTACATTAAACAGAAAGATGAATAGAAAATAGCAGTATGTCAGTTGCTCATCTCTCGTAATATGCAGTCTGACTGGCAAACCAGTTAAGCTACTCTGTGACTTGACTCGTTGATGCCCTGTCATCATTTTCCGCTATTATTTCTTTACACCTAACACTTTTGCCGTCTGTACGTTTGACTAAGTAGCAGCTGACATTTCAGTATCATTTCCTAGTGTAATTTCAGAATTACAGTTACCTGTCTGCCAAGAACATTGTTACTTTTTAACCGACTTCAAAAAAAGGAGGAGCTTCTCAATTCGTCTGTATGTTTGCTCAGAACTTTTTTCTGTGTGAACCGATTTGGATGAATCTTTTATTTGATAGCTGGTGCTTCACATATAGCCTCCTATCCATACTATTTAATTTTGATCAAGGTCTGACCAGAAGTTTTTGAGTTATACTTAATACTGCATATTTTTTCCACTTAGTTTATATTGATGATGTGTGTTTCCTGTTACTGTTATTTACATACCGAGTAGTGGTATACGAATTTGTATGGGGTAAGTACCGCAACTAAAAAGTGAAAAATAAAAACGTTTTTTTACAAAAAAAACAACCGACGTCCAAAATAAGCACTAAAAGACGTGAAAAATAACTTTAATTACGGAAGTCCGTGGCCAAAAACGAAAATACAAAACAAAGACACCGAGTTACGAAATTAAAGTTATTTTTCACGTCTTTTAGTGTTTTTTTTTTGGAAGTCTGTTGTTTTATTGTAAAAAAGTTTTCTACACAAATATTATAAAGAGATAAAGTTTGTAGGTTTGTAAGTTACGATGTAGGAGGTATGCCTTGGAAGTACTCGTACTGATCCGATTTCGAAAATTCATTCACTGACAGAATGTTTCCCTGTTGAAGAAAGAAAAGAAAGAAAGAAAAATAGTTTATTCTGCACAAACAAAACGCACATTACAAAAAAATTACATTAATAAAAATACAAACATAGAGCTGAGCTGAGTGTCATATCATAGGGTATGTTTTTATAGTACAGTTAACTACCACACGGGCAAAAGCTAGTAAAATACATATTGAATAGATCTTTTGACCCTGTTTTTTTTTTATAAGCAGAGTCGAATCTGTTATACATTTCGATTCGCCCATTAGTTATGCCATGTGGTCGCTAAGCAGACTCATTCAACTTAGGATATTTTAATTCAACGGAATCTAGCAATTTATGGTCATCTTCGGAGTTTCATTCAACTCCATACATAACGTAGAGAATGCGCGGGCGCTCCATAATCAATGCGTTTATTACATTCCACAATGTTCACCTACCTACCCATACAGGCAGACTTTGAAATGGTATCATTTCAGTCAGGGAAATGAATTATCAAGGCATATTTACAGTCTTCGTCAATTTGCCGCGTTATACTAAGGTCAACGAATGACAGTTGTGGTTTGGATATACGGACAACCTTTGTAATAATTAATTTCTCTGACAGGACTACTAACTTCCGGTTTCTAAAAGCCGGAAAACCGAGTTCACCGACACAGAAGCGGAGGGCTGGTGGACCTCGACACCGAGCTGTAGGCAGTCCAGAGGTTTATTACTCCTGGACAGGAACGGCCTGCGACTGGTGACAGGGACCATCATGGGACACTGCTCGCTCAACAAACACTTTCACACAATAGGCATAACGGACAGTCCTCTGTGCAGGGCCTGCATGGAGGCTGAGGAAACCGTTGCGCATGTGCTCTTTGAATGCAAAGGCGTCACCCAGATTAGGACACAAACTCTCGGGGCATCCAGATTCTACACAGATGCGCTGAGCAGACCTGGGCATTATCAACTTCTGGAGGGAAGTGGGCTGGTTGGAATCACCACCGACGTTCGCCATGGCCCACGCACAATGGTCCACCTGAAGGACTAACTGCGGAAACCAAATCCTCTAAAGAAGAAGATGAAGAAGGCGGAAAACCGTGTGATACTTGGCTGATGTTGTGTTTTTGCAATAACTCCAAACCCTTCCTATTAAACTGATCAGAAAAATTACAACATGGCCGAATTACCCTGGTCTACTCAACGTACCTACGAAACAAGTTCTTTCATCACATTTCCATACAAACACAATCTCATACATAATAAATTATAGTCATTTGTTACTTTGTCATACTTTATACGCAAACCTGACTATTGTGAGGCAGCCCTTTGCAGTCTCGCCTTTTAGAGGCACTGCTTGACGTGGCCTCCGCGACCTTAATCTCGGGGTGTGGACAAGGCTGAGGCGGAAGCGACAGCGATTTAGCAACCTTTTTCCACCGCCTACGATTAGCGACAAGCGAGTGGAGCTAGCAGCTAGAAACGAGTTGGCGAGCAAAAGCAGCGAGTGTTCTACCCGCCAAACGAGTGTCGTTAAGCAAGGTTTTTCTTTGATAACTCTTGTCGCTGCGACAAACTAGTGCAGAGAGAGTTCTCGCCGGGAGTGTAAATAGTTAGTGATTAACTATTAATATAATATGTATATCTTTTGCCGATACGGGACCTACATCTATCTATTGTACGTTTCTTGAGCGAAAAATAGTCGATAGCTAGTCGCTTATTAGTTTTAAGTAGTTGGAAATGCACTGTTTTTGCGTAAAACACTCACAGTGCCAGAGATTTTGAAGAAAATTGCTAATCCATTGCTTCATATGTTTGAAACGTTCCTCTGCTGAACAACGTAAAAAACGCAATGAATGTTGTTGAACTGTCAAAATGAAATTCATTGCCATTGTAAGTGAGTTTCACAAATACCCCGCAGATTGAGTAATTTAATGTTCTACTTTAAATTCGAAAAATGTTGTCCAAAAACTATGATAAATTCGGCGATCTCTGCACGTGCTTTGCAATTTTCTTTGTTTTATTATTAGCTACCGATCTTGTCTATGGTTCTTTAGTCTGGTTTCCCGTATCGTAGGACCAAAGTACTTAGAAAACTTACTATTTACTGTTTAATTTTAAAAGCCATCCATGCCTTCTAAATGCTGCCTTTGTAACCCATTGTCATAGAAACAGGAGGCTACCTGATTACCCTCCTATAACTTGTACTATCACGTAGAAGCCTGCTGACCTCAGTTCTCCGTATACGAATTGATGACACTCGTGCGCAGTATGAATAATAATGTCATATTAAGTGGACCACTTGTTCTGTGGACCCAATTTTAATATATTGTAATATTTATACAATTTGAGTGTTCTTATACAGTAGTTTGGGGACAAATCAGGTAGATTGACTGAGAACAGAGTGTTTTCTTGTTTCAACAAATAGTAGAGTTAGACATAGTAGTTTTGAAGTGAAAACTTCTTTAGGCGCGTTGAGCACTTTTTAGGTTAACAAAAATCGTGGAACTCGCGTCATCGTCACAGAACGCTTTCCATGAGCTATATATATGTATACTGTGTATATACATGTCACCACACGCTTCGACGATACAATTCACAAGTTACTTAGTTTTCACTTCTATCGGCAGTCTCCAAAGACTGCCTCGTATTTTATTTTTACTAAACTGCCAAAATGATTACGATATTTCGCGTGAGATCCTCAACCCGAAAAACCTGCATTCCGAAGCCTCGTTCGCATACAAACTTTAACCTCTCGTTTTTTCCTAATAGGCGTGGAATTTGAAGAATATTTCGTATCTACAGGTCTAGGTCGTATAAAGGACGTACCTGCGAAAATCATAGTATTTAGCACTAGTTCAAAGATTCGATGCTATCCCCCTATATGCACCATTTAATAAGAATATTTTCAGATGTTTTTGAAGAAGTAGGCCTGTTTGTTTGTTTCTGACCAGCATAAGACACATCATCACGTAATATGCAGTTGATTGAATGACAGCTGTCAAATAATGATGTCTATCTACTCGTATCCCTAATACTCACTAGGAATACTTATGTAGCAACTTGTCCTTAATTCCTATATGTCTTTGTTGCAGGTAATTTCCAAGGGTCCCGTCAATCTTCTGTGCTAGAGAGACGTCGGAAGGTCAACCGATGAGGTCTAAAAAGGATGGGTGTTATTATTAAGGTCTTGGTGTTCTTGCTGTCAATCCAAGTTGTGAAACGTTTGTGAATTCTTGGTTATAATTTGAGATAGGTGTCACCGAAAAAGCAGTGAATATACCACTAAAGATCCGGGATTCTAATGTCTTGAGCCATTCCCAGGCGGAAGATGATATACATATTATGTAGGTATCTATAGGTACCACTACCCCGTTGGTTTCGTGGTCGCAAACGCGACTGTTGAGTGAGGAATCCTGGTTTCGATTCCTAGGTCAGGCAAAGTGTTATATATTGGGTTTCTCCATTAGGAATGTCTTAGTAACAGCCCGGAGTTTGGAAGTTGGCGGTGTGATACCCCCGTGCCTTGGAAAGCACGTTAAGCCGTTGGTCCTGCGCTTGATCTTTGCCCAGTCGTGTCGAATTGCCGTCCCATCGGACTATGAGAGTGAGGGTAGAGAGATTGCACCTGTGTCTGCGCACACACTTGTGTACTATAATATCTCCCGCGCCAAAGACTAGTTTCCGTTGAGATTGCCGCCATGGTCGAAATACGGTCTGGAGAACTATATGTACCTACCAAAATATGGCAAATTTCTTTACTCACACCATTGCTGTATGATACGGCAGTAATAGATATTGTAAATTCTTAACATGATTTCATAATATCGCACTGATAATACAATACTGTTGTAACTCAAAATTTGACTATTTTCAGAATCGACGAAAAAATTATTATACACTTCATTTTTTTTTTTAATTTCATGTTATCTCAAATTTTACTTATTTTGAGTTACAACAGTATTGTATTATCAGTGCGATATCATAACAATTTGTCAGTTTTTTTTTATCTTATGCTAAAGGCAATTAATTAGGTATGATATATAGGTATGACACACGGAAAGGGGCTATCCAATGAACTTTTGTAGAGCTACCAATCTCAGGACATATTATTTAGATTTAGACCTACAAAATAAGGAAAAAGCTGCTGGGTCTTTAAGTCTGACCATCAGTCAGATTGAAATCATACCAAAAAACAGACATCTTCAAATCACAGATAGCAAAAACTATTGCTCAAGTCAGAAAATTCACAAAACATTTTTACCGCCCATGATTTCGTCATCACCGTAAATAATCCATAGCCTAAAGTTCTAGATCACATTTCTGTCAATTTTTCCTGGTTCGTCAGCCGCCAGTTTTTGCTTCAAACGTGAAGACTCGTAAGCCCAGGTAGCACGGGCGATTTTTTACGCGCATTGGATTTTCGACGCAACGCTTAGCGCCGAGAATTGAAAATCTTTCGGTGTCTTTTTGACGCCCTGGGATTCACTCTGTAGGATTCTCAATGTTTGGCTCAACGCCGAGAGTTGAAATTCCAGTGCACGATGAAATCGCGCCTCGAAATTTTACGCCCGTGCTATGATGGGCTAAGTTTTTTTGACCAATTCTTCACCAAGGTCGCGCCTTGTCGCGTTAGGGGTACCGTTAGCAAACAAGTCGCAATAAAGTTACATAGAAAATATTTTTATCGTTTGTCTTTATGTTTGGGACGTGACTTTTTGGTAAATGAGTAATACGGTGGGTTATGCGAATTAATGTTGTTTTTTGTAGCGCAATTTTGACGTAATTTAAATTAGCGTAGGCCGCAGTCAAATTTAAATGTTAAATATAATACAAATGCAGACATTTTTAAGTAATATTTTTTCCTAATTAAATTTGGGCCAAGGATTGTAGAATCATTGATTTTATAATTGGATTATAAACCGAAATTGCTTTAAAAAAACACAAATGACAAAATTTCTTAAGTTTACGTTTATTATGTATGTTAAACAACATTGTTTTCGTTTATTTGCTGTCTCTACAAGCATCAGAGCCTAAATTACAAGGTGTCGCGTCAGGGTAATATTTTTTTTTCTTGCATTCAGCGATCGATATCCTTGTAGGATGTCCCCAATCAAATGTTTTATTGGTTCAACAAAGTGGCAAAAACTGACCAGATTAAAATACTGACGATGAAAATATTTCGTATGGTTTTGGAACGTACTTCGTTCATTATCGCACACCCACGCTTTTCTGCACACTTCTCGAATGAGAGTTAGACTGAAAAAGTGTAATATTTTGACCGTCACGACACTTGTATTTACGAGCGTATGTCTATGTATAGATGTATGTTTTAATTTACATACCTACTTATTTTTCTTTCCATTTAGTTACAAACGTTATAAATTATTTATTTAAACATCTCGCACATAATAATAATAACATACAAAGGCGGACTTAATGCCTTAGGCATTCTCTACCAGTCAACCAAGGTTGGTGAAGAGATAAGATGGCAGGTGCTCTGATTGACAGGCGCTATTATAAAAAAAAACAAAGATAACATAATTAATTGTAAATAAAATAGGTATACAGGTATTAATTTATTTCATTGTGCCTGTTGTTTAATCTATAATAATATTATAAAATTATTAAATGTATAATTAATTTAATTTTTATTATTATGTTTTTTTTTTCGCATTATATATGCAACTATACTTAATATTCTAGTTTAACACGTTACAAAATATTTTTTTCTCTTCATGTCGTCACACACTATTGTCTACATTTCTTTTTAATTTCTCCTTTCGCAGGTCTGCTGGAAGAAATTTCTTAAGAAATAAGCAGTACCTTTTTACTCAATACTAAGATGGCGTATCTGAACCTATCTGTTTCACTGTGTCTACATAAATAATAAAATAAATAAAAAGGTAAATATGGGTCACTATGGCCATTAAAAACCACTTATACATCAAATGAAAGTGATTATCATAAGCATGAATTTTCATAAAGTGCAGTAGGCAGTGAAATACCAGGATAGAGAGACATCAGACCTGCAAGTACCATGTAAACGTATAAGTTTATGACGCTAATGTTCATTGCAGTTCTCAATAATAGTACGTTAGTGACTCATAACATTTTAATTGTTTTTTCTTTTATATATGTTCTTACAGTAATTGCCGGTTATAAGCAATAAGTTGGCATGCATTAGAACTCTATTGGTCATCAGACCAGGCTTCATAAAAAAAAACACCATTCTTGGTTTTTTTGTTTCTTCGTATGGAGGGGGTAAACCCTTTTTTTTTTTTGGGTCGGATATCATCAAATGACCGCTCCAGCTCTGGGCGGAGCGGAAGGGCGTGTCAGACTCTTACTGACTAAAACCCACCCGTATTCGTTTAGTTGCCTGTGCGCCAGGGCCACGGTAACTCTTTCGAACAATCCGCAACTATCTATGACCCTTAAAGCTCCCGCAAACAGGCGCGACTCGACAGCACGACACAAAGGCGCCGCTCGTCGCGCGGCACGCGGTGCCTTTGTGTCACGCTGTCGCGTCGCGCCAGTGTGCACGAGCCTTTAGGAGCTGAGCAAAAAAAAAAAAAGTCTGAAAGAACGCTAAGCGAAAACGGAGTGATTGCGCGGGTAGGTAATGCGATGCAACGCGGTGGGTCGGGGGTACAAAAAACATCACGCGGACGCCTAACTAATTACTATACCTATTGTGTTATAGTAATTTTATTCAAGGTGCAACGTCTTCACATATAATTATATATTTAATATGTACATAATATGGTTATATTGTAAAACATTTTAAAAGAGTAACGGTGGTTTTTCTTGCTCTTTCTTCTCCATAAATAACTACCTTTTGGAAGGAGCAACTAGCACGTTAACAGTGCAAGACCCATCGGTGGTGCATTTTGAGTCTCATATCGTACGTGCATGCCCCATCCATGGAGCATGAGTCTAAACAAGTTTATAGTCTTTTAAATGTATATACGTGGGAGCTTATTCGTTTTTATCGACATACACGTATGAGCATTGAAATAAATAAATAAAAAGTTGAAAACCGGATGATTTTTTTATTAGGGTGACCAATATTCTATCATCAACTTAAAACCAGCATTTGGTATTACACGTAAAGGGTGGTACCCATTATCCTATCTACACAGGTAACGTGCTAGAATCAATTTCATTTTTTTGTAAATTTTAATGTTCAAAAGTACCTTTTATGTGCCTATTTGACTTTGACATTATATACAGTGAAAGGAACTTCGTACCAATCGCGTGTCCCGCGACACCTCTAGTCTATTTTTTGCTGAGAAATGCATTTAATTTTTTGATTGAGAAAGGCATTTAATTTTTTGATTGAGAAAGGCATTTAAAAATCTTAAAGCTATTAGGAGATTGTTGACAACTATAGAAATAGCAAAAAAAAATCAAATCCTATTATTTTGATAGCGACGCAAAGCAACCGATGCGTATGTATATCTAACTGCGATAATACAGGGTCAAATTAAATTAGCTAGCGAAACTCTACAAACGTGATGAGTATCGATAAAAATAAAATATTACGTGTATTTTTTAGGTGTTAACGACCGCTGGTAATGTTGTTATTTGAAGTATGAGTTGAGAAAATATGTTTTATCGTGTTTAGTTATCTAAGTATAGTAATCACGTCTGTGAAGTTTACACAAAAAAAAACTGATTTTTAAACTGATATTTCAAGTGAATACACTAACTGCGGTCGACGACCCCACAAAAAAAACCATAAAATAAATTTATTTTTAACCGACTTCCAAAAAGGAGGAGGTTATTATGTTCTGCTGTATGTATGTTTTTTTTTTAATGTTTGTTACCGATTTCTTCGTCAATTGTGGACCGATTTTGAAAATTATTTTTTTGTTTGAATGGGTATGCTCTCTAGATGGTCCCATTGTCAGATGGAGCTGACGGTGGCTTCACCATCAGCTCCAGTTCTTCTGGTTATTACCAGGAGAACTCCTCAACAATTAACGTCCCTGCATCGGGAAAAGCAATATTTTGTAAAAGATGATGAGCAGTTGACATAAGGCTTATTGTAACTTAGATAAATTAATAACTGACCCACTAAAAAGTGAAAAATAAAATCTTTTTTACAAAAAAAAAAACAACTTACTTCCAAAAATAAAACACTACAAAGTTAAAAATAACTTTAATTCCAAGTCGGTGGCAAAAAACTAAAATACAGATCCAAAGACAGCGACTTCCGAAATTAAAGTTATTTTGCACTTTGTAGTGTTTTTGTTTTGGAAGTAGTTTGTGTTTTCTTTAAAGAACTTTTTGTGTTTTATCATGTTACGATATCGATACCCATCACGTATGTGAAGTTTCGCTAGCTAATTTAATTAGATACTGGTGCCGATTCTCTTGTCACAAAACTCTCTAAACTAGACTACAAATCAATAAAATTTAGTTTATTCCTGTCAAACGACGATTTCTCATTCTGAAATACACTCGAGAGCAATGAATCCGGGTCACTTAAAGAATCCTAAAAATCTCGGAAACTAAAAATGCTAGGTTAATGCAATAAATTGTATTTAATAGACAATGTAATACTCCTTAAATGAAGGTATTAAAACTTCTTAGTTATTGTAAAGTTATATCATAAAAAAATCAAATTTGAAAAAGGGCCACTTTCGAAGATGGAACTACGAAATTACAGCATTTGGTTTTGCTTTTGTTTGTAATCTGTCATTTATGTGGGTACATAAACCATGTTGATAGTGCTCTATATTCATTATTCAAGCTGAAATTATGTCGCTTACGCCTGAAGAATGCACCAGAATACTTACAATGCTGGAAACCGGCCGGAGTCAGCGCGATACAGCCAGGACTGTCGGTGTGTCGCTGTCAACAGTACAAAGAGTTCTCCGACGTTACGAAGAAACTGGTTCTAACCTACGCAGACCAGGAACGGGCAGAACCAGGTGTACCACAGCACGAGAAGACCGATACTTGGTGAACACCATGCTTCGAAATCGCTTTCTCACAGGAACTGAACTCACAAATCAGTTTCGACGCCTCGGAGGAAGTAACCCAAGTGCATGGACAGTAAGACGTCGGCTTGCTGAATCTAACTTAAAACCCCTTAGACCTGCAAACGGCCCTAAACTGGAGCGTGGGCATCGTATTTCAAGACTAAGATATGCCCAGAGCCACGTAAATTGGAGTATTGAAGATTGGTCAAAAGTTATGTTCTCCGACGAATCAAAATTTATGCTCTACAAGCACGATGGAAGACACAGAGTGTATCGAAGACCAGGGGAAAGATTCAAGCAAGCATGCATCGAAGAAAAAGTAGCCTACGGTGGTGGGTCTGTACTTGTGTGGGCCGGAATTTCTTCTGAAAGTCGCACAGAGCTGGTGATCATAGAAAACGGCTCTTTAACTAGCGTAAGATATGTGGAAGAAATCCTCAATGATCACGTTGGTCCATTTATGGTCAATTTAGGTGAGGATGCTATATTTATGCATGACAATGCCCGACCTCATACAGGTAGGATTGTGAATGACTACCTTCAAGAGATGAACATTACTCGTATGGAGTGGCCAGCGCGCAGCCCGGATATCAACCCGATCGAGCATGCTTGGGACGAGCTAGGCAGATGCGTAAAACAACGAAACCCTCCCCCAATCACGCTTCGTGAGCTCAAAATTGCTCTCACAGAGGAATGGGAGAATATTCCCCAAAATCGTATAAGGAACTTGGTGTACAGCATGCCAAACCGCGTAAACGCAGTAATGGAAGCACGAGGAGGCAATACGAAGTAATAAAATTCAAGAAAATCGTAATAAAGTTCAAAAATTTCATGTTTCCTATTTTTGTTTTAAGGAGAGATCAGCAGTTTTTTTCTTTATGTAATTTTGTGTTAATAAAATGTATGGTGACTCATATTTTTTTTACTTTCATTTAAGGAGTATTACATTGTCTATTAAATACAATTTATTGCATTAACCTATCATTTTTAGTTTCCGAGATTTTTAACATTCTTTAAGTGACCCGGATTCATTGCTCTCGAGTGTAGACTAAAGTGACACAACTTAACTATATTTTAGTTGAAAAGTAAAATAATCCGTAACAAATACGTCGAGGCTGCCCCCCATTATGCGTGCCTCCGGAAAAAATCACGGGCAAACAAGTACCTACCACGTGGAGTCGCGATTGTCAAATTAAATTTTAGTTACGTCAAAATTATTTTTAAATTTAGAGATATTTTTTTGCAGAATAGCTGTAAGAATCTCATAGCCAAAAGTAAGGAATTTTAGTGATAGTTTAGTTAGTTTAGTTCGGTGTACAAGAGAATCGGCACCACTGTATACTAAGTTGATTGATGTGACCTATTCGTAGCCAAACTCAATGAAATATTTAAATAATTACATACAGGAAATAGTCAAAAGGACTCACAGTTCTGTTTGACATAACGAGTTAATAAAAGCTAAAACTTAGCTTAGTAAGTTTTGATTTTGATTGATGCTTTAAGAAATAGTTTTTGAACAAAGAATATTCAACAAAAAATATCAGTTGTGAACTAAAATTCCTACAAAAAAGAATCCAAATCATCTTTTGAAGTTCATATTACATCCGTCTAAGAGTTCTCAAAACTAATTAGCGAATAATTTAAAAAGGCTTCTCTTTAAATGTAGGTATTAATTATAGAACATCATGATTATTATGTCGATCTAATTTTAGGGTGTAATCATTATAAAAACGTTTATGAATTAAATGATACAGAATTCGTCACATACAAAAAAGATGTCGTGCAAAAAATATTCAAAGTCAACTTACTGGGCAGAACATACCTACATCGAATACACATTTGCATGATGATGTAATTTGGACCGAGTTCAAAATTCAATAAAAATATATTTTTGCATTATGTTCTTATTTTGTTCAAAATATGGGCGGAAGTAAACAATTTGAAATGCCTGATTTAAACAAATAAAAAAAAAATTGCCAGGTTTTTTTTTATAATAACATGCATCTAATTTTGGACTCAGATCCTAACTTATCCGAGTCTTATTGTCATGGGCTTATGTGAGGAATGGATTTCCAAGCAGTGTAAAGGTACGTAGATTTGTGGCAATGTCTCTGAAACTGCAAGCTCATTTAAAGAGCTTGCGACCAACGCTGATACCAACGAAACAGTTTAAATCACTGTTATTAAACCGACTAGACCGAGAAAAGTCTAAAATTTTGATCGTCACGACACTTTTGCTATAGTTCGTGTGTTTTTTTATTATTTTTGCTCTCAAACGTTGTTAATTTATTTCATTTAGCCTATTATTTAATACATAATATACAGCGAAAGGAATTTTGTTGCAACTGGGTGTCCAACGACACCTCTCAACTATTTTAATCTGAGCAACTTAAGCAAGGACAAAATTTCGACCAAATTTAAAAAGAACCGGAATGTCTATACAAAACGTCTTAATAATAATTAATGGTGTTCATAAAGTACTTATCTTCCAATAGGGAAATAATACGAATAACCAAAGACGGCTGAGGAATGTGGTTGAACTTGACAGGTCTTATTGTACTTCCAGATTTAATTATCTCTCAATAATGGAGGAATATTGCATATAAATCATCAATTTCTTCGGACATAAATTGGAAATGGTAGAATGTATGGTTACTTGTCTCGCAAGTTGTTAAATCAGGCGTTAAATCAAAATAAAGGTTAAAATTAAAGACCTGAGAGCGTAGACAAATGGCATTTGCTTCGGAGCGATTCTATTCCAGAGGGCCTAGACAAATGGCACTCGCTTCGGAGCGATTCTATTTCTACAATCGCTATCGCTTTCGCTAATGATTCCAAAAACTAGCGATTACGCTCGTCAAAAAGTGTCTCTTGGCTATGGATCTCTGTGGAAGTACCTAATCTTTCAGAGATGCATAACCAAGGGACACTTTTTGACTAGCGTTATTGCTAGTTTTTGGAATCATTAGCGAAAGCGATAGCGATTGTAGAAATAGAATCGCTCCGAAGCGAATGCCATTTGTCTAGGCCCTCTGCAATCGCTATCGCTTTCGCTAATGTTTCCATCATACGTATTGAAAACTAGCGATAACGCTTGTCAAAAAGCGCCACTTGGCTGCGCATTTCTATGGAAGTAATCGTTCGACGCTGTCTAGTCGTTTCATAGAATCGAATGATGTTAACATCGTCTAGCTAATTTCTATTCGTTGACCTATGATCGCGTGACATTTAGATTGCTTATGTCAACCCCATACATTTTTTGGCTTTTCTACTAGCGTCATCGCTAATCGAATATTACTTTATCTAGGCCCTCGGGAGGCTAGGGTTAGAAGCTTCAATTATTTTAAAGCTAGATAGTAAAAAAAATGATCGCTCTCCGAAATCCCTGTATTTTACCGATATCAATAGAATAGAATATAATTTAAAAAATAAAGCTGGTCAAAATTTTGACAAAAGTATCTCTAACATACCCGAAGGGTATACAGTACAATTATAAGAAAAAATAAAGGAATATTCTAGTGTGTACTACATACAGAAAAGAAAGCTATATAGTTACAAGAAACATAAAATAGAAGAAGATAGAAATATAAAATAGAAATACACATAGATTTAGTAAGAAAAGTAAAGTCTATCATTCAATCAAGAACGATGGTGATTGATAATAATGTGAAACTCAATAGTTTAGTGATAATAATTAAAACATTAAACGTTTTCAGCACAGCTGCAAGTTCCTGAATATCACTGTTAAGGCGCTTCCCGGACCAAACGACCTTGAGCGTTCGGTCCTTCTCTGTCCCGTCGCTGAGTCTCGCTCTGTCTCGCTCCCTGCGCACGCTCATTTATCATAGAATTCACGAAAAACTTGAAATTATTTTAATAAAAAAGATAAGCGTTGTTTTGAAATAAAATAAAACGTGAATTATTTAGATTTTTCAATTATTATCCATTAGTGTAATCCTCAAATTAATAGAACGTCACCTTTAGCAAAAGATGCACACAATCAATCAATTTAGACACTTTTTTACAAGGAGATTTTAAATGTATTTATATGACATAAAAATAAATAAGAACGTGCAATGTGATGATAGGATATCGAACATTAATAATGTACTTTTAGATGTAGTTTATTACCCATAGTGAATGAGTTAATAGCCTCTGAATAACGCAGTATCGCAAGGTTTTGGTCGGGGTACCACCTCTCATCACCTATTTAGATAACAAACAGACACGTATTAACGTAAAAAAACAAATATGAATGTCAGTTGAAGTGGCCCATTTTAAAAGAAAGGACAATTAACTGGGACAAAGTAAAGCACTATTGAAAACACCTTAATGAAGTAGGTAATAATCTACCGATATTCTAAAGAGTTGAGAGAATCTGTGAGTTTATATGGGGGTAATTTTCGGAATTACTGATCTGATTCCGAAGATTCTTCAATAATGGGTAGCTACAGCAGTGCCTTAAGGTACTGTACAGGCGGGGTGAATAGGGAATTAGGGATGCAGGGGTGAATCGAGACGAAACTTTAAAAAGGATTTTAACATTGAAATCATATAGTTTGCTGCCAACAAGTGCACTTAATCTTTAATTATAATACAGTAAACACATTAGGGTCCTTTTTGGCAACAAACTAGATTATTTCAAGGTTAAAATCCCTTTTACAGTTTCGTCCCGATTCACCCCTGCATCCCTATTCACCCCGTTTGACGGTTTCGTTTATGTTAAAACAAGAAACACGCGGACGAATTCGCGGGCAGAAGCTAATGTCATATATTCGTATTTAGCTTATCGAGACGACGGATATATCAAAGTTACTGCCTCGTTGGTCTAGTGGTCGCAAGCGCTACTGCAGAGCATGAGGTCCTGGGTTCGATTCCCGGGTCCGGCAAAGTGTTATTGGGTTTTTCCATCTGGAATTTCTCGGTAGCAGCCCGGAGTCTGGATTTGTGCCCGGTTGATGGCAATAGGCTCGCCCCCTATTACATGGGACTTAAACATAACTGGCGAACTGTGGGTGTGCTATAGGTACACCTCTGCCTAACCCTTCGGGGAATACAGGCGTGATGTTATGTTATGTTATGTTAGATATACCAAAATATTGAAGCTAAATCTGAATAGCTGACTCCCACACCGGACGATCCAGTGCGCTACAATCGGGCGCGGCAGGAACAATGCGCAGCCGGTGAGGAGGTGTCGCGCGCGATTGGAGCGCACTGGATCATCCGGTATGGACTCAGCCCTTGGTCATTAATCGGTAGGTGAAAATCCTAATAATAAGAATAAAAAAATATGTTTAGAATTAACTTCTTGTTCGATCTGTTTTATCTGGATTGATTTATATTTGCAGCATTTTATTAAGTACCTATTTATATTGAGAAAATATTTCACCCTAATGCATGCAGCCGGGCTATGTGAATGAACTTGAATTTTACAAAAATAGTATGCCCAAATCGGGGAATCTGGCTTCTAAAGAATTCGCTCGGTTCACCGCAAGACTCGGCCATCAATTACGTCACGATGTTTATAGGAATTTCAAAAGTTGCCTTTATTTTGGAAAACAAGTGGGTTTTGAAATGCTTTAGGTAGTTTAGGAAACCTAAATCAATAAATGGTTGTGATGGGAAACAGATGGTTAGAATATTTATAATTAATTGCTTAGTTTCTGTTTCTTTTGGCGTTTATCGTATATTTTTTTGTCACTTAATACCTAGTTTTAAACTTCACGTTATTGAATAATTGTCTCATCGGATCGTCTTTCATGTGATATTTTCCTGAACCCCATTGTCGATAATTCTATTATTCAAAATATTTAACATGAGGGCTTCACCCATTACAACCAAATCAGAACACGTGTCCCAAGAAGCACAAAACCTCTTTTTATACGACCGCCTCAAACAAGAACTTGCTCCACAAAAAAAAAACCAGACTAATCGTTTGATTGACATTATAATCCTAGTAAATAAAAAAAGCCTATTATATAAATAGGACAAAGAGGTCACGGACCCTAAGATTACGTCATATGATAATTTAAATTCAATGAGAAGCGTTTGAGTGACACACGTGCAGTTATCATTAAAAAGACCTACCACAAACAATGGAGTGCCACAAGGAATAGTATTAGAGCCCATGTTATGTGAACCCGCATGAAAATATTTTATCAATGGTTTTTATTTATTACAAGTTGGAAGCACTGAAACAATGATGACTTACAGGGGCCTTTACCGCCCATTTCTACTTTAAATCTGGGAAAACCATGGGTTACAGCTACAGAACCAATCATTGAGTGACAATGGGACGTAGAAGAAGTACGTAGGTAATTAAGAAGTACGTTAAAGTACCTGGGTACTATGCGTATGGCAGAAATGAGTGCGACATGATAGCTAATTTGGAACAGTTGAAAAATGATCCTCAATCTATTGTAACAAATCAAAATATGTTTTTTAAACATAAAAAATCACTAACTTACTTACCTACTTTATAGAACTGTTCGATTATGGAACGAGGAACATAATATTAATCGATCGATATAAATTAGATCGTGAGTTCGACAAATGCGTGGGAATAATATATATGAATATTTTTTGATCACACACCTGAGGACTTATCATCGATATGTAAATTTGTTTATCACGGGGATGGGTAAGGGGAACGAGTTCTATTTATCTGTACAACTTTAGTGCTATTATAATAGGAGTATCGGAGCCTAATTTTATTCAAATTGGAAACTAAATCTTCGTTTTGTTGCTGGACAAGAATTTTCGAGATTTTATCCTTAACTTTGTCTGTGTTATACAACTATACTATTACTATTTCGATTATTATTTTGGGTATTCCGTACATAGTGAGATCCTCCTATAAATTATTTTTGTAAATACAGATTTCAATCCTTCCTTTGGTCTGATCATTTTCTGCATTCGCGTTACCAACTCTCAGTGAAAATGTTCCATCCGACAATCCAGTTTTCTCCCTCATATCTCAAAGGTTTTCATCTATCTCAACCAATTACAATAACGGTACTACATCCTGTTTCCAATGAGGAAATTACGAAATGATTCGCTTGTTAATGAATAGGTGAAGTTGTTACTTATGGACATGTGAATTAGTGTGGAAACAAGTTAAGGAAGTTATAGAAGGTACACAATAACGTATGATGACCGTTTGCGTTCATCACTGGTAAATGATAAATGATTTTATTTCTGTAAGTAGGATTGTAGAAACACGTCAATCATATTTTTTAAACTAGATGAGGTCGGCGTTTCCTATCTGACTACTCTGAGAAGAAAGGCTGAAACAAACTCAGAGGTCACAGTCTCTTTTAAAGTCCAGACATAATCTTGGTCAGATAATGTGAAGACCATGTAGATTGGTATCTGAAATGGTGGGTATCACTGTTTTAGTTCATCTTCTTCATTGGAGCAATGAAAGAAGAAAACACAGGCAAAGAGGCACAACAAGAAACATGGAACAAGGGCAGAAAGATAATGATCATTGGGTCCATCATCCTTGATTAAATACTTATTGTTGATTACAGATTTTTACCATCTCTTACCAAATGGCGTTGTTTTTAAAAACGGGCCTCGGTTCAGATAGACAGTGGAATATGTTATTACCTCTCCCTCGCCTGAATTTTAAAAGCGAAACAATACAATGAGCACTATTCATGCAAGCCAATTAGAATTTAATTAAAGTAGGCACCCAAAGTATATTGTTTTGTCAATTTTCTTCTCCTCCTGGCATGATAAAGGCAGTATCATAATTTTCTTCAAGTATTGTATGAAGCGCATCTTCTGCAAAGTTCATTTCTCGTTGGAAGTGTTTGATTTTTTTACGAGTTTCCGCGGTCGGAGCTATATTTAGAACGCTTTTCATTCGAGGATGCTCCTGTAATCACCGATTTACCGGTCAAGTGTGTGGCATTAGTTCTCTTCAGTATGTCGTAATTATAACTTGGTATGAAGTTTAGATGAGGTTTAAGATTCAAGCTGTTCTACAATCTTTTTATACTCAGTCTCTCAGTGTTGACGATTGTGTCGTGACCCATCTTGTAATTGTCTTTTCAGCACTCGCAGTGGTTAAGTAGTTTCTTGCCCATTCTTCTCCATACGAAACTTCATTTAAGAAGGTGTAAGTGCAACTAGAATCTTCAGGTTTAAAAGTGCCTTTTATGTGCCTATTTGAAATAAATGATTTGACTTTGACTTCATGATCCTCAAGAGTGCCCAATAGTCAGTATAAATTTACAAGGCATTTTGATAATGTAAACATATTGTTTGACGTGGCTTTCAATTTTAATCATACGAGTACAAGCACCAAGAGTGCACCTTACAAAACACGATGACCCACCTGATATAAAAATACTTGATATATTTTTAAAACACGATCAGCGTTGAAATAATTCTCACACAAAAAAACTTCATGGCCATTAAAAATAAAGACACCGTGAGTCACAAGACAAACTCATGCGCACCAAGGTGTTTTACAAACCGAAATTATAGGAAACACAGATGTTATTTATATCCCTCTCTTTCTTCCTTATACTTAAACCCTTTGATAAAAAGAGACAGAAGTTTCTGCACGCCAATTTCACGTTACAATTAGTAACATTTTTATTTAATGATTGCAATTCAAAATGTCAGTGAGTTGTTGGAAAAATGCATCGGTTGGTTTTCCACGAATCACGTTAAAATGTCAATTGATCGCAAAACAATGAATAAGTATTATCGGCAAAAATCATTAAAGTAGCGGCGAATAAAATAAGTATACTATTTATTTTATTTTATTAAAATAAATGCCAGTGTTGTTCAATTTGCTATTTAGTCTAGCCCCCTTAGCAGCTGCCTTCAGAGCATAGACTAGGCAGTCTTTTGATTTTTAACACTCTTCTAACTAAAATATGCATTTTTGGTCATAGGCCTTAAGATTAGCTAATTCACCACCACATTAATTTTCTCAATAACTTAATTAATTCTTAAATTTTAAGTTTCGCAGTGGTCAATGGTCTAGATTTTATTAATAGGTACGGTTACCAAATGCAATAAGCAACCAGGGTCGTCTGATATAGTTGAAGTTTAACAAGAAACCGATGGATGTTTTCGAATGAAATTTAATTTGATAAATGACCTGTTTGTTTATATCCCTGGTTACTTATATCTTTTGGTGACTGTACATTAAGCTCACAAATAGTAGGTATTTTCTGGTCCATTGACACTATAATCTTCTGTCGAGAGCTGACTTGACCTTATAAGGTAGCGTGGTACCTAATTTTTTTCTTTATTTTTTTAAATAAGCCCACGTGAAAATTCCGAACCGATCTGATAATCATAGCTGTACATACCCTTAAATCCATATTAGATAACTTCAGAATAATCTGATCGCAAATTAATTACTTTTGGACAATACAAAAAACTATTGTTACATCAACGTTTAAAAGAAAAAAATTGGAGTAAACTAGTACCAAAAAAACTTACGATGCAAATCGACAAAGTTAGTTTTGCCGTTAAAAAACTTGTACCGCTACTTATAAAATCATTATTCGGAAGGGTTACGGCTTATGACGCATTGGAATTGATTTCGAGAGCTGTATTTGTAAATTGGTAAGTAATATTTTATAAGTCAGGTTGTTGTACCAGAATTCTGCAAACGAAACTGAATCTTATGTTTGAATTTTAAAGTTCATAATGGCCTGTTATGTGCCAGTTATTTATAATATGAACAGGTGCTTTAGCTGTTCATCGAATTTTGATTAGTGAGGGGACATCGACATATTTTTTAAGTTCAACTTTAAATCGATGCCTTCGATTGAGATGTGGTCGTGATTTTTTATAACAATATTAGTAGTTGTACAAGTTTTAAATGATTTGTACTTTTTGTTACGTACTTACATTAAACCTAATAACCATGGAGTCTCAAATAAATATCTAAGCTAATAAAAATAAATACACTGATTAAATAGCCAAAGATATAGTATTTCAAAGTTTTATTAGGTATTAGAAATCATAACAGACATTAAAAACTACAAAAACCCAAAAAAAACATACTTAAAAACTTCCACTATATTTTTCATTCTCAATAAATAAAAATCCTCCAAATGGGATACCTTTCGAACATTTTTTAAATGTGTTAAAAAAATCGTACAGTTATAAAAAAAATATCTTTAGCCTTTTTTGCTAACCATACTGCTACTGTAAACTATTAGCTCACAAAGTGAGAAATACTCACATTAAAGCCTTATCTAATACTAAATAGCGACGCCTTATAAAATGTGGAAGATACCGCACTTTTCTGACGTCATTAGTTAAAGTCGGGTAAACATGCTTATACGAGTTATTGGCATCATTACCCGCTGATTACTGGACTTATAAAACATGGGTAAGTCTTATGTTACCAATGTTAAATGTTTCCCATCGTTTAGGTAATTTATTTTTTATTTTTTAAAGTATTTTTGCTTGAGTTTAAGATCCCTCACTTCTGAAATAAGGCTGAAATGTACAGCCGAGCTATTCTGTAAAAGATCTCACCGTGAAAACATATGTGAAGTGAGCGTGAAGTGAGCTGTCAAAGAATGACAGCACACTTCACAAAATAGACCGGCAGGACTATATCTACACTACTACAAATATATTTTGGCGCTCGCTCGAATGACTCGTTGGTAAACATTGTGCAATTGTTTTAGGAAATGTCACTTGGACTGTATTATAAAAGCAGTATGGCGGCGTTAGTTCCGATAAATACCACGCGCCAAAAAAACTTTGTAGCGCTATACGTAGAACAGTTAGCACTAAATGGAACTGTTTCGGTTCAATCAAACTATTGACAGAAATTAATTCAATGAATGAATGAATTTACTAAAATCATCATCAGCCTAGCCTTTTCGCCGGAGGCTCTACGCGGGGGTCGTGCGGTCCATGGCCCTTTACGGGGCACCGGTGTGGGCGCGTTCATTGAGGCTCCGACCAGCACGCCGTTTGAACGCGTCCCAAAGGGTCATGGCCATTCGGCTGGTCCGGGGATACCGCACGGTCTCCTGCGAGGCGGCGAGCCTCCTTGCTGGATTGCCGCCATGGGATCTGGAGGCAAAAGTCCTCGCGCACATTTGGGAGTGGCGCGAGGAGGCGAAACGCCGGGGCGTTACTCCGCTGCCGCGAGAAATTGCGGCACAGCGGACAGAGCTCCGGCGGGATCTCATGGCGGCATGGAGAGTGCGACTGTCGCAACCCAGCGCTGGGCACGCCACAATTGCGGCGGTAAGTCCCCTCTTTGAGGAGTGGCTTGAGAGGCGCCACGGCGTCCTCACCTTCCGCCTGACGCAGGGACGCCTGTTTCGGGAGGTTCCTGTTTCGGATAAGGCGGGAGGAAACGCCCGGGTGTTGGCATTGTGTGGATCGACCGGAGGACACGGTGGAGCATACGGTGGAGGTCTGCCCGGCTTGGGCGGAGCACCGCCGTGTCCTCGTGGCGGCGATCGGCGGCGGCGATCTCTCGCGTCCGGCCCTGGTTCAGGCCATAGTACGGAGCGAGAGAGAATGGGAAGCAGTCACCTCCTTCTGCGAAGCAGTAATGCTCGCGAAGGAGGAGGCGGAGCGCGTGAGGGAGAGGCAATCATTGCGCCCTCACGCCCCTAGTCGCCGCAGGAGGAGACACCCTGGGCGTCGGGAGTCGATAGCCGACTCCCGGCCACCGTAGGCGCGGGCCTGCGGACGGCGAGCAATGGGCAGCTCGCCGTCCGGTAAGGACCAGGCCCGGGTCGACGGCGCGTTGTGTTCCACGCGCGCCTCAAAGAGTTGTCAGCATAATTGACGGGGTCCGATAGGGCCGATGCCTGCCGGGGTCGCGGATTGTTCGAAAGAGTTACCGTGTCCCTGGCGCACAGGCAAATGAAGGAACACGGGTGGGTTTTAGTCAGTAAGAGTCTGACACGCCCTTCCGCTCCGCCCAAAGCGGGAGGTCATTTGATGATTTCCCACCCAAAAAAAAAAAAAAAAAGCCTAGCCTTTTCCCAACTATACCAGCACCCTAATTACGTAACTCACTACCTATCACAATCTGAATCATTGTGAAGCTTTGCTAATCCATTGCTTCATAAGTTTGAAAATTTTGTCTGCTAAACAACGAAAATGACATAATGAATGTTGTTGAACTGTCAAAATGAAACCCATTCCTACTGTTAGTGTGTTACGTAATTACCCCGCTGGTCAGCTTCCAGTTATACCGGATGCAGCTCAATACCAGTATTTTACATGAAGCGACTGCCTATATGTCCTCCACAACCCAGTTAGTGGGTATCACGATACCCCTTGGTAAGACTGCATGAATGAACTAAAAAAAAAAAAACTTTTTTTTTTTAGTTCTTTCATGCTGTCTAAAAATAACGATTCTGCAGATTCCGCTTACGACTAATTAATTCGTTGTAATCGGAATCTGCGGAATCGTATTTTTTTCTGCGTCAAGATTAAATAAATAGGTACTTATTTATCAGTGCCAATGTCCTATTTACAAAATGGTATTCATATTAGATGCCATCTGTTGAATGAACCGGTTTATAGATTTGAAAGATGTTCTAAATAAGAACCTTGTTTTATTAATGACACGAATCATTCCATGAGCCAAAAAAAAGGGAAAAACAAATAAAAATCGCATTTAATCTTAAAAGTTCTAAGTCATAATGAGTCATAGGCGCTTACGCAGCATAGATATCTAATTAGTGATAAACGTCCGCAGTTAGTGGCTTATCCCTATTAACTATAAGATTAACTACCACCCGTCAAACAGTGTCAGTTATGATGCTGTTAGTTAAATAACTATTATTTATTATAGGGCCAGGGTTAATCAATCAGGGAAAGAGGAATATCCTTACCACTAAGCATTTTATTTGTGTGCGACATGTACTAGGAGCGCATAAGTGGCCAGGATGATTGCTTGGTAACAGAATTCTTGGCAGAAAATCCTTGCGAAATAAACAGTGCCTTTGCAATACTTTTTTGTCAATAAAAGAAAAAACAAAACCGTTAGGCTACAGTTGACATGTAAGACATCCGTGTCTTTTCTATCTATTTAAACAATAATAGAAGTGTCATCACTTCATCAGTATATATAATTATATCCGATAAGTTAGCCATCATGTAAGGAAGATCAATAATATAAACCAGAAATAGGAAAGGGCCAAGAATTGAACCTTGAGACACGCCCATCTTAACTATGGACTCCGAGGACATCGCCCCGTTAATGTTTACTTTTTGCTGCCTGTTTGGATAGTTAGATCGATTGATAGAGTCTAAATTTGTACCCGGTTGATGGCAACAGGTTCGCCCCCTATTACGTGGGACATAACTGGTGAAATGTGGATGTCATATACATATATAGGTACGCCTCTGCCGAACCCTTCGGGAAATACAGGCGTGATGTTCTGTTATGTTGTAGTTTTTTCATCAAATCGAATTGACACGATTTTTAGACAAAAATAAATAGGACCAGCACTAGTGGTCCTTTATGACATCATCATAATCAATCAAATCACACGACTTGTCCTCAAGGACGGTTAATCAAAACATTTTAATTGCGTATTATTTATTCAACTAACAGCGTATTGTTCCCTTATTAGTATTACGATAGATACCGAGTCAGTTCCATACGCTAACGCACAAAAAGTCACCCGTGTGACTCGGTCAGACATACGGTGTGTTGTCTTTTCGTACCATTGTTTCGGCCGTATCGGCCAATCACAATACTGTAAATCAATTGTTGTGCAATAGTACAACTTTATGCTTTGCTGGTAGTGAAAATAAATATTTGAGAAAGATTTTCGTTTGTTTTTAAAATTTATAATAACACTGGATCCACAGTCAAGCAGTCAAGCCAATATCAAGGTTTTTATTATGGAATCTTGCAGAAGTGACATGTTTTAATAAAATAAATTATTTAGTATAAATAATTAACAATGAGTGTTGTGCAAAAATATGTGTTCGTGTATCACCAAGGTTTAGGAAACGAGTAAGTGAAACATTTGACTTTTAACAACAAAAGAAGTTTATCCTACTTATTCAATTTACGGATGATATGGCAATTTATATTATTAATATTATAAATACGAAAGTAACTCTGTATGTTACCTTTTCACGCCTAAACCACTGAACATATTTCGATAAAATTTGGCAAGGAGATATATGGCATTCTGGGGAAGGACATAGGCTAGTTTTTGCCCCGGTAGCACGTTCTCGTGGGATAATTTCCGACATCCACGCGGGCGAAGCCGCGGGCAGAAGCTAGCTTGTATAATTGAGATGCAAACTTAACACTTTGCGGGACACTAAACGCCCCCAGCGGGCTTAGCAGGACGCTGTCTATCTCTTCGAAGAATAGACACGGCTATTCCCATACAAAGTGACATTTCGTCTCTCCATTTTTGACATCGCACCGTAAAAATCCTTTTAAAATCTGTCATTTTGTCTTTCGTTTCTACCGATCGTTGTCTAGGTCCTTTTTAATGTAGACTATTTCAGAAGACAGTCGTCTAAGGTAATGAAGACAATTTGATTTTTTTATCGCCATGCTAAAGACAGTAGAAAGTTTTTTACTTGACGGCCACAAAGTATAAAAGTGGAATGGAAAAATGGATTTTTTCACTTTTTGTATGGAAAATGTGAAAAATTATTACCTACATATTGAGTTTTAGGGGTTTAAGGGCTTCATAAATGGGGTCGAAATTTTCATTATTTTTGCGATAGGACACACCATTTTTAAGATATAAGCAAAATAAAAGATAAACGTGAATAAATTACTTAATTTCGTAAAAACTGCAGTTGACTCTTTTACTTTACTGCCGTCGTACTGTCTTCACGAAACGTCATTTTTGTCTATTCTTCCGTCGCCAAGACGGTTCTTGTGCTAAGCCTGCTGACGTAATAACAATAAAACTTCTATTGTGTCTTGTTCAGTGTCCTTGAACCGATTAGGCTTCGTTCTTTTTCTAAAATAAATTTCCTTAGGCTGCAAAAATTCCTCGAATGCACATAACCCTCATAGAGTAAGAATTATTAGCTTGTTCCCAACGAGTCACACCTCAACGGGTAACAGTGTGACTCGTTGGGAATGTTTTGGATAATAATTCCCAACGAGTCACAGTTACTGTTACACTGTTACTATATCATCTATCGCCACGAAATATTTTCGTTCTCAGATAAACAAAAATTGTTCCCAGGTATTTGGTACAACTTGGGGCACCCCGACTCGGACAGGTTAGGTTAGAAGGGGACGGCGGGGTCTAAAAGACCCCGCCGTCCCCTTCGTGGTTATTTTTTTTTAAACCGCCCAGAAGTAGGAGTCCCGCGAAGCGGGACTCCGTCGGCTACGCCTCATTATTGTTGAAATACTTATTAGGACACACCTATTATAATACATACAAAAACATTTATTTGGTACTAGACCTTATATCTCAGGATTTTAGGTGATTTATTGTGGAACTGATTTTGCATTGTTTGGTGACTACATTTTGGTGACAGATCTACTATTTTGAGGACAAACCCTATTATTTAAGAAACACAAAACTAATTAAATTGGTGATAGCTTAAATGATACCCTAAATCAAGGTGGGATCATCCCAACGAGTAACAGTGTAACAGTAACTGTGACTCGTTGGGAATTATTATCCAAAACATTCCCAACGAGTCACACTGTTACCCGTTGAGGTGTGACTCGTTGGGAACAAGCGGAATTATTTAGTGTACCCACCCATTAATTATATGCAAAGCTGTGGTGTAAAAATATAATAAGAATCAGCTGTTAATGTCTGCGTGAACATTTAAACAAATGAGGTTTATCTAATAAACAAATTGTGTCCATAAAATTGTCCACAAGAACTTCGTGTGTGCATTTACCGTGCGTGGAGATTTTAAGAAATAAATGCATGAAACTTATCCTAAGGGAATCAGCGCTACGTACTTATAATTGATGGGTCAGTAAATCACTGTAAGGCTGAGCTCAGATTGCCGCTTACCGTCGCTTTAACGCGCGTTATAATAGCATGAACTGCCGCGAATCTGCGTGTAGATGCGCGATTCTGAAAAACTACACACTGTTTTATTTTATTGTTGATGTAGTGTAGTTTTGCTGATTCTGTTTACATAAGTTTGCAGTATAGAGCTTCAAATGCAGTTGTCTTCTTAGTGCTACCACGCCTTTTTCAATATCGGGAAACATGTATAAGCAGCTTACATTTTGAGTATTTTAACTGAATAAATTATTTTACAACTACTATTCATGTACCGGTATTATGTAACGTGAAAACAAAGCTTAAGGCTGTGTAAACGGACTTATGATTTAACTCGCGTTTTTACCTGAACCAAGATTGTATCAAAAACGTTCATCGCGCGTTTTATCTGAACTGTCTGTACGTAGCCTTATCAGGAATCAGTGTTATTTGATGTGACATCACGTCACGATTTATGTTCTGTGGTGATTTTAGAGTCTAGCAAGTTATTGCTAGAGCCTATTTGATGAAGCGTATCGGATTAAACGACTATGCGACATAATAGATTTGTAGTAAATCTTCGAATTAAGGCTCCCACAGACAGGCGCGACGAGATTATGGTAGAACAATTTCCATGAAGTTTTCGTAGAAATTGTTCAACTAGAGTCGCGTCTCGCTGTCGCGTCGTGCCTGTCTGCCTTTACTGATATGTTAGTCTTACCGTAGAGACTGATTTACATAATATAGAATTATTAGGCTGAAAAGACACATCATGACTGCCTCGATGATCAAGTGGTCACAGGGGACAATGTGAGCGAGGAGCCCCGTTTTATTCCCCGGATCGGTGAAACGGGTTGTTGGGTTTTTCCATTATCAAACTCTTAGTATCCCAGAGTCTGCCTACCTGGTAAAAAGTAATTTGCTCGCCCCATAAATGGAAATCATAAAGAAAGAAAGAAAAATTGTTTATTCCGCTCAAACAAAACCCACATTACAAATCAAGACATAAAATACAAACATACAAAGTAGCCAAAAGCCTCGTATTCAACAAATAAAAGTTTATAGGTAGTTTGACAATTTTGTCCAATGCTTGATGACAGGGCAGGTCACAATTGAATGGTCACACCAATACCAAAGACAATACACATTTCGTAATTACTCTGTGTTGCGATTCTGGCAAATGACTACAAATAAACAATCAAAACAAAACAAAATGCCGATTGCAGACTGGAAAATAACAAATATAACATATAATAGACTGCCCAAAAAATATGACTGTCTATCCCTTCGGGAAATAGAAAGAAAATACATTTATTTATTCAATTAATAGAGGCATGGTGTTTTGCCTAAAGACGCAAAAGATGGCCCCACTTATCTCAACCGCAAAAACAACTTTGTCAAACCCTGTCTAAGTGTCTACGCGTATTTTATCTGCGTGTGAAAATCATTTTATAAACTTTTGTCCTGTAATAGGTACCTAGACGGCCTAGCTGGACCGTTAGGCCCCAATGGGAAACACTTTTTGTATGGAGATTAGTGAAGAAAATTGTTAGTTTACGTCTACCAACGGATATTTTGCAATAATTAAAAGTGTAGAAAATGATATAGTGAAAAAGAACGCGGGAAGACGTTGTTTTGTTTTTTTTTCTTTTCGATTGTATTGATATAAATGCCAATGACCGATGACTGTTAAGGTGAAAACTTAATTAATGTGGTTAAAGTAAACCGGATTTATTTATGGTCAAACTTACATAATTACGAAACTATTCTGCTTGGCAAATCTGATGTTTCTGGTTTTAATCATCATTAAATTTTCCACCCACTACTGGAGATTATTCTTAGCAAATCTTGTCTTTCTGGTTTAAATCATCAATCATCCTTGGGTCCATCCATTGCTGAGTGTAGCCTCCTCCTGTAGTGCCATGCTTCCCTGGTATATGCAAGTTTCATCCAGTTCTTATCTACTATCCTTTTGATCTGCCAACACTCCTCCGTCATTCGCAATACATTCAGTTAGGGCTCTGCTCCATCTGCCATCACGTCTTGCTAAGTATCCTGCCCAATTCAAATTCAGACTTATCTTAGACCTTATTCCTACGTCGGGATTACAGACTAGATCTTTCAATGATAAGATGCTGAAATTTTAATTTGTTTAAACATCGTAAAATATTTCATTGATCGTTCCAAGTCCCAATAAAAAAATCTCGCAACAGTTTCGATATTCACTGATAATTTGTTCTCATAGAAATTATTTAACTTTATGGCTCCATAACCAGCATCCGATGACGTAACTGTTGTAAAATGCCCACTAAAATGCTCAATGTTTTTGTAATAAATGCCTCGTTAGTGTATCGGGTCGGTGATGCACATACTGCTGAGGTAATTCCAATTCCTTTGAGCTAATGATGATAGATGTGGTTTGAGTTAATAAACTTTTTTTTATGAATATTGTGTTTGTGTAGTTTAGAGAGGATTTATGTCTCTTTGTTGCAGAGTCACCAAAAGAGTTAAGTAACCAGGATCGTCGAATATAGTTGAAGTTTAGTAACAAACCGATGGATGTTATCGAATGAAATTTAATTTGATAAATTAACTGTTTGTTTTCTATTAATTAAATTAATTTTTATTCGAAAACATCCATCAGTTTCTTACTAAACTTCAACTATATCCGACGACCCTGGTTACTTATCGCTTCTGGTGACCGTACATAGTCTAATAGGGTGGAAAACCCGTTTAAAAAAAAAGAGCAGACGTACATTCTTGTTCAAAAAACACTTCCTCTCTCCTTAAACATCGTCATTACATTTAGTTTCCTTGCTCTTGTTTCATGTTTATTATTGTATATATTTTATATAGATAAGTTTAAGTTTTGTGTATGAATGTATTTGCTGTATATGTAAATGGTACACCACTGACTGCCTGCATTATTGTCTTTCCTTCTCCCTTGAATCCATCCAAAGGTTGTCTGTAAAATATCGCTTTCAGCGATAAGACCGCCCATTGTGTCACCCTATGTAAAATTTCTACATTTATATCTGTAATTTTTATGGTGTAGCTTACATAATAAAGAGTATTCTACTATTCTTTTCTATTCTATATGTAACACCGTCCCTATCATGACTTAGATCATTAATATTATCAAACATGCTAATTATGACAATAATACCAGACAACCTTCATAGAGGTATGTGCATCTTTAAGTATAGCTATGGTACTCGTAGTATATTCCAGTATAAGGACGTCCCTATACTGGAAATAAATGCTGCTATCTTTACCTGAAGTATCCGCCCCCAGCTTATCAATTGATGAGTGGTCATCAATGGGGTGAAAAACTGAAAGCTCGTCATAGGTGGCAGCACAGTTCAACGTCCACAAACCTCCATTGTTTTGTTTACTTTCTTTTGTGTCCATCACAAACTCAACGAAAACTAGATAAATATGTATGAGACTTGGAGTGTAGCACTGTTAAACGACGAGCTAAGGAAAAGGGAAGCGTCTTATGAAAGTTGTATAATTTATAGGTTATCTTGTGTTTGTTAACTTGTAGGCAATTTTTTGGTGAAAACTAGAGAGGCTTACGGAGTTGAGAGTCGGAGCGTCGGAGTTGAAAACCAACTAAAGGTGTTCTTTTGGGAGCATCAGCTGTATACGAATTTCTGCCATGAAAGTCTTCAGGTTTAAAAAGGATAGCACATAGTCTCGAGGAAATATCGGGTTTCTAATGTTTTATCGAAGAGCTTTCTCCCACAATTTTCTTCTTATAATATCTTTGGCAAATACATGAGTCCCCGTATTTTTGCAGTCAACAGCTTCGCAACGGGGATTATTAATTAATTATGCGTAAAAGAAGTTGTTTGTTTACAAAAAAATGTATGGATAGTGACAGGTAGCTGTCGAGTTCTTGGACGTTGGATAGCAGGGACATCTGAAGCATATTTATCCCCATTGATAAGTGGTGGTAGGCTCCTCGACATTTTAGTTTTAGATCTAATCGATACATTTACCCAATTTAAAAAAAAACTCTTCGTCAGTATGTATAACTTTATTGTCACTAATAAACTAACTCGTGCATCTTTTGTTCCAGGTGGCGGGAGCATCATCAATGGCCTGACAACATGTTCAGAACGGCGTCAGTCGAGGGCTCTGGGCCGAGGACGCCGCCGGCCTACGCCCCCCACCCCCCGTACGTCCCGCCCCGATTCTTCCCTCCTCGGATACGACCCCCACCCCCTCAATACTGCTTCGATGCAGCACGCTTCGCTTGTGATGCTTCCAAACCTAGATACCTGGACGTGGAACGCGAAAGACTAGTCACGAGATGGCTCGCAGAGGCCAATGAAGCTTTAGTAAGACGAGACCGTCCTCCTAGATACAAACCTCGTAGTAGTGAACGTAGACCTGACTTCCTAGACCGAAGACCAAACGCTCCGGAATGGGCGGACAATTTTTTACTAGGACGCCGAAATGGTTCCGTCGAGCCCGAAGACGATACAAGTGAAGTGATGACGTTGAAAGATTTTGTGGATAAGTTCTCGTTGCCTCGTGTGGTGAAGTTTGAGGGGGAGGATAGGCCAGTGCTTCTGTATAGAGTGTTAGAGGCCCACAGGAGGGTGGAAGCGGTCCCTCTGTCGGGGAAAAAGGGGAAGCTGGTCGGAAAGCCCCTGTATATTCCGGATTCTTATGATGGTGAGTTTTTGTTTTGTTTTTCTAGAAAGTAAGTTAGCTGTGCGTTTGGTTATCCATTTTGAATTTAAGCCTGGCTCTGTTGAACGTGACAAGACCTTCATGTCTTCAGTGACTAAGTATATACTGGTCGTTTTTTTTTACTAACGCAGGCTTGTCTTCTGAATAATCTTGTCACGACTTTCAGTAAAACTGAATTAAATCTAACCAAATTGTGACTTCGACTTGCTACGAAACCCACACTGAAAGTCGGATAATGAAATTGTGCCTAGCCTTGCTACGGAACACAAACTAACGCTATTTTTTTTATCAAATACACATGAAAGCAGTTCCCCTAAAATTAAGCTCGACCAAATCAATGACCTACTTACTGATTGTAACAATGGATAATTGATAATAGTCGGTATGTCGTGTCTGTTCCGCAATGATCGGACGCATTCGGAGATGCGTGACGTAAGCAATCCGGCATCAGATGGTGTATGGTTGTTGATTATCATTTTGACGATTGTGAAGGGAAATTAATTTTCACGAAATGGTTTTGGATCTATCCTTAATTTGATGGCGTTATTAAGCTCTTGAATATAAAAAATAGGAGGCTTTCTTGCATAAAGACATACATAAACTCACGCCTTTAGCCCATGGGGGTAGGCTGAAACTATAGGACGCTTGTGCTATCAAATTAGATTCCTTCAAATTATTTATGCTTCGTCTTACACTACGAATAATGCCTAGTGATAATACATTATTATATAATTAAAATAACGAACGGAAAATGGTTATCTTTTCTATGATTCTTTCAGAAGAACCACAAAATTAATACAAGGAAATAGATCAAATAAGTAGTTTCATGAGATCGTACAAAAACCTAGATTTCTCAAAACAAAAGATCTAAAATTACATCTTTCAGCAAAAACACGCTGTTTTTCGCACAATAATATCATACTAAAACGAGATTAATTAAATTACCATTTTTTACCAATTCAATTAAACTTGAATCTCTGATTATGCGGAAATCATAACAAGAACAAGTGTACCAGTTTAATTGAATGTTAATTTTATGAGTTCAATTAGTAAACGTACATTTTATTAATTGTTTGAGGTCAAATGTTATGATCAATTGAATTATAAGTGTCAATCAATATTATGACTGTCAGATGTTTTTATGCACAAAAACATTAAGCATGTAATGTACACCCACGTTGATTTAACTTTTTGTTGCTTGCAATCGATTATATTATTTTATTCTTATTTTATATTTGTACTAGCGGTAGCGACCGCCCCTGCCTCACACGGTTTTTACGACTCGATAAAACATTGAGATTTATATATTTTATGTGAGTTTAATAGTAAGTAATGTTTTATACAAATAAAAAATAAAAAATAAAATGAAAATGATGTTGAAAACCGTATCAAAATCTGTTGTGGAGTTTAGAAGAACGTGTTCACACAGCGGGGAGTACCTATACTCATGTCCGTAAACGAAGATACGGGGCCGTCCGAATGTAGCGGATCCGTCAAAACCATGGTCAAATTAAATTTTTCAGACGGGCACAAACACATCGCGAGTAGGGACAACTGTCAAATCGTGTTGTCATTCATTCTTAGTTCGGAAACTGAACTAATCTTACGAGTATGTTCGTAAGTGATACGGAGTAGGAAATGCCCACAACTTCGGCCGAAACTACGGACTACGTGAAAAAGGAGAAGACCCCTGACACGAAAAGTGACTTTATTTTATAATAACTATGTATGTGTAGATATAGAAGCTTTGATTTGCTGCCAAGCTTATTTATTGCTGGGTTCCGTATTAACACATCTCAGTTTTTTGTTTGTTCAAAAAGTGGATTGTTTCTTGGTTCATACGGTATTCGGAAATCCTTGAAGAATCTTGATAAATTCCTGTAATTTAGTCTTCTATTGGATGTAACAGCAATAAAAACTTGTCGATCTCTGACAGCAACTGACTGAATTTTCCTGAAACAACTAAGCATATAAAAACTTAAACCATATTGTACTATTTTCAATAAAAAAAACATCCTACTATTCCTAAATACTTTTTATTGTTTTAATCCTGCCTGCAGATATGTTCAGAAACCATTCCAACCCGAAAATTCCCACTTGAACTTCGTTACATCTAGCCCTGCGCCCGCGCATAGGCACGGGAGCAACGTCCCATTAGCGACGCAAGCGACAGGTCGCGGCCTCGCCCGATTTGTGCATACTGAGCTGGTAGACTGGGTGTCTGATTGTGTAGGTGTGTATTTCGTTGTGACGATAGTGATTATATAGTTGTGTTGTGGGAAAGGACGTGCCTGCCTCAGAAAGCATGTTAAGCCGTTGCTCCCGGCTGTCATTCGTAGATCACTGACAGTCGCTACAGGTACTCAGAAACTGAAAAGTCTGACAACCAATCTTACCGAGGGGTATCGTGTCACCTAGTAACTGAGTTGTGGAGGTCTGATAAGCACTCGCTTCATTAAAAAAACTGATATTTAGATGCATCTGGTTAGACTTGAAGCTGACCCCAATATGGTTGGGCAAAGACTAGGCAGATTGATTGTTCGAGTGGGAAAGGTTGGGACCACCGTTGGTCTTGTCATGATGACAAATGGAATGATGTTTCAGCTATTCTATAGTGAGGATTTAAAAAAGATTGAATTTGGCGGGCTACAGCTGAAGATCACCCTTAAGTGTACGTCCGGCTCACCCCGAGTAATTAACCCCGCTTTCAACTTGCTGACTCGCTATATTGCCAAGGCATGAGTAAACATCAAAAAATTAAAAAAAAAAAACAAAGTAAACTAGAATCCTTATACCACGATGCAGTCTTCTTCTCTCTTCTTATTCGTCGTTCCCTCAATGCTCACGATCGCGATCACATATGACGCGTCTCCAAGTTATGCGGTCTTCTGCAGTGTGGACCGCTCGGTAAATGCTGCCTCCAACAGCGTTCTTGATCGCGTCTGACCATCTTCGTCTTCCTTGGCTCAAACTAAATAACATCTCAAAATATGTTTTCCGTACTAACAGCAAGCAGAACTGTAATATGCCCCGAACAAATTGCCCGTTGCTACATTATCAATACAAGAGTTCATAAAACACTATCCAATTACAACTCCCCCTACGATAATAACTTCTAAATTAATCATTAAAGAGAACTTCTATTAAAATGCTCACATTACACGAACAATACTACATGAATCAAGCTACCCACTTATTTTTAATTTATTGCGACCCACAGTTACGAAGCCGCTCAAAGATCTGTGCATCTGAGGCCGTAACCTCGTCCATATGGTGCCATATATGGCGTACAGTTAATAGGCCTGGTCTCCCACGCGCCCGGAAGGTTGGCCCAAGGCCTGATTCAATAGGCCTCGGAATACAGTAGCAATTAAGGCCATTTGAGGATGCCTGTGCATATATTGCATGCATGCGGTTCGTAATTATTGAGCGATTGTTTTAGGGTTAAGCCCGTAGCTGTCAGTCAGGCTTTGAATGGGATGGAATAACATTACTTAACCGTTAAGTACCTATGTGTATTTGTGAATGCAGTAGGAGATACGTAGATTATTCTGATTGGCTAATTGATTAACAGGCAACGCACATACTTAAGCCCTTAACATAGACACACGACATTTTGAAGATATGTATGTGCCTAGTTAGGTAAAGCATACTTATATAAGCGCGACACAGTGTCGAGGAACAATTGGTCAGGATTTGATGTTGCGAGATGTTTTGATTGAAGCATGAATACAGAACATTACCATGTTGCCGGCAACATTGGAACATTCCATTTGCGGCCAGCAACATTGCTCCCGCAATTGTTGGTTGTGTTTGTTTTTCTGTGATAAAATAAACATTTTTCTTTAATTATTCTTACGACACAAATGTGTTCCTGAAAAAAGGTTACGATTATTCCTTAAGAAAACAGAGGGGCGTTGAAATTGGTTTTCGCAAGAAATTCATGTTTTACGAGTCGCCAATATTCGTCATTTCTGCAATACTATTTTTTTTTTAATAGCCTTTTTTTTTAAACAATTAGCAGATAGGTCAGGGATTTTGCTTGTAGAGACCCAATCTAAGGTTCCAGACTATCACAAAATCAAAATCATAACCCTCCCTCATCTCCCCGTAATCGGTCAAATCAAATTACAATTTACATAGCTACGATAACTATCTAAATGACTTCACTTAACTATTATTCATTTTGTACGGTATTACTGGACTCAGAATTTTAACTGCACATCCTGGGAATTGAACCCACGACCCCGGTATCGGTATTCGACCGTTAGGTACGTTGTACTATGGTAATATTAGTATTTGGGTATCGTGTTCCTATATTTTACGTTTTGTTATCGGTACACGTTATCGTATTTCGATTGTTTATTTTATTTGTATGTTATCTTTAAAAACATTGTTCAGTATCTTGCATCTTGATATCTTATTGGCAATATGTTTTAAGAAAGCGTGCAAGAGAATCATTTATGATTCAAAACCAAGACTGCTCTTAAAATGATCAAAAACATAGATTTTACTTTTTGATGCACTTGAAAATAATTGACTACATTAAATTGTTCGTAAATTCAAATCACAACTTTGTCAAATTAACGTAGTGTGTCAATCTGCTCAATAATTACTTGACTGTACATGGATACTGGCAGTCAATTCATTTGATCATCATTGACATGGTGTTTTGATCTGCTTTTGCAACTAAATAATTTTTGGACAATATTATTATCTAAAAGCCACAACTCCTCATTCAAATCCCTTTGTCTTACCATTCTTACCGAACAATGTCATATAACTTGTAAATCAATGACTTACCAAGCATGATTAATGATTAACAACAGAGTAGTTAAAAGTATTCTGAGCATGCGCAGTTAGGCGTTCGTCGATTGTTTAAGAAACAATTGTGTGCATGCGAAATACAAACTTGTCAATCTCTATGTGTGCCTGGTAGGACGGGAATTCGATTGTTTGGCAAAATGTCTATTTGTGTGATCATTTTTGGGAATTCTGTGACCACTACTACCAATTTTTTTTTTTTTGGTGGGAAACATCAAGTAACTTTCGCTCTGGGAGGAGCGGGAGAAGTCAGCCTTTTACTGACTAAAACCCACCCGTGTTCCTTCGCCTGTTCCACGGTGACTCTTTCAAACAATCCGCGGCCCTGGCAGGCATCGGCCCTAGCGGACCTCGTCAATTAGTGCAGACATCTCTTTGAGGCCCGCGTGGAACACAACGCGTCGTTGACCCGGGCCTGGTCCTTACCGGACGGCGAGCTACCCACTGCTCGCCGTCCGCAAGCCAGCGGCTACGGTGGCCGGAAATCGGCTTGGGATTCCCGACGCCCAGGGCGTCTCCTGCGGCAACTAGGGGCGTGAGGGCGCAACGATTACCTCTCCCTCACGCGCTCCGCCTCCTCCTTCGCGAGCATTACTGCTTCGTAGAAGGAGGTGACGGCATCCCATGCACTCTTGCTCCGTACCATGACCTGAACCAGGGCCGGACGCGAGAGATCGCCGCCGCCGATCTCCTCCGCGAAGACACGGAATTCAGTACTTTAGATATTATGAGTCTAGTTCATTCAGCTGATTCCTCAAGGTCCTGCTGCGAAGTCGTTTGCTGTTGATTCAGATCCACTGCGTGTTTCTTATTGATGGTCAATAATTTTATAAAAATACATTATTATAAAACATCATTATGAAACATTGTATAATTATTTCATTAATGTATCCTCGTTGGTCTAGTGGTCGCAAGCGCTACTGCTGAGCATGAGGTCCTGGGTTCGATTCCTGGGTCGGACAAAATGTTATCGGGTTTTTCCATCTGGAATTTCTCGGTGGCAGTCGTGAGTATGGATTTGTGCCCGGTTGATGGCAATAGGCTCGCCCCCTATTACATGGGACTTAAACATAACTGGCGAAATGTGGGTGTACTATAGGTACACCTCTGCCTAACCCTTCGGGGAATACAGGCGTGATGTTATGTGTTATGTGTATATTTTATTTTTGGTAAAGGTGAAATCATGAGCAAAATTTTTGACTTCTCTTATTTTGTAAGATTAAGATTGGTTCTTGGCAGTTCTGGACCGTGAGAGGTGGAAATAGTAGGAACACTTAAGTCTGTGCCGGTAGAGTTTCTTTCGCCGGAGCAGGTCTAGGGTGAGGAGCCAGCCTAAGAGAGAAAAATAAACCCGCAGGGCAGCATGTGGCGAGCTGTTAGGCACTAGCGACCCCACAGACCCTATCTCCCGGGAGAAGTCTTGTTCCTCAGCTCTGGCATGCCTTTATTGAACAGCTGGAGTGGAGATTCGCAAGAGCAAACTTGCTCGGAGAAACGAAGTATTCCAGTAAGTGCTGGTAGGGATCTTGACCATCTTCCGGGCTCTGGAATTTTCCTAATAGCCGTGGAATACCTGTCCACTCCTCAAGCATCTCAGGATATGTTGTCGCCTTGTCGCTACGTCACTAATTGCTAGCGACAGACGACGACTTCTATTTTTTACGTGTATTATAAAGCATTGGTCAGGCAAGGGAGTCCTTCCCTAGTTGTAGGTAACCACCAGTCCACTTTAGCCATTAAAACACATATACCAATATTTTTGTTTCCATATCCTGCAATAGTCCCACACAAACCAAGGGTTGTCCTTTAGTGCACTTGCATAGTGCGTACAGGAATAATCGTCAGTTGGTGCCTCATGTCATTAAAAGCGTCGAACGGGCCTCTGTTAGTTGGCTTCGGCTCCTCGTACGCGTTTCGACCAACGATCCGGGATCCCAGGTTCCCGAAATATGCCAAAGACACTTTAAATATAATAATAATAATATAAGGTAGCCGATTTAAAACTAACTTTTAACAGCAAACAGTAAAAAGAAACATAATCGTTTTATTTTACAAAATACTGGCTCTTATGTATAACTACTCTACTGTATTTCCTTTTACATCATG
This sequence comes from Griposia aprilina, assembly GCA_916610205.1. Lineage (NCBI taxonomy): Eukaryota > Metazoa > Arthropoda > Insecta > Lepidoptera > Noctuidae > Griposia > Griposia aprilina. The sequence continues at coordinate 16,201,440 of OU744304.1, read as the reverse complement.
GCTTTGACACAAACGATTATAAATTGACGAATGATATATTGTAACATTGTCTCCGAGTTAGATTGTTTGTGCTTTGAATTTATATAAAGCGGTGTTTTATTGTTTTTAAATAAAAAACATTATCATGCAGGAAACATGCATATTGACAACTGCATTATGTTAAGTGTGGTATATATAATTAACTCGGTATGTCCTTCATCGTTGAACTTCATTGGACTCTTTGAGAACGCCTGATTGTGGTATAATTTTCTTTAATATGTCTGATAATATTCGTGTTACCCAGTAACGAGGTTGTGGAGGTCAGATAAGCAGTCACTCCATGTAATATACTGGTATTCAGCTGCATTGGGTTAGACTGGATGTTTTTTTTTTGGGTGGGAAGACTGGAAGCTGACCCCAACATAGTTGGAAAACGCTAGGTAGATGATGATGTAAGTGTTAGGTCGTCGGTTCGAACCTAGACTGGCACATTATTTTGTGAAAATTATGTCAGTACCAGTGCTTTCAAAATGGTTAAAGAAACATCGTGAAGAAACCAACATGTCTTAAGAACCGAAAATTCGAAAACATGTGACGTTGAAGACCAACTAGCGTTGAAAATTGCGAAAGATACATTTTGTTTTTTTCGAAACTTTTTATCTTTCCTATAACGTACATGTAATTTTCGAAAAAAACAATTTCCACCTTCGTCTGAAAAATACAATGATACACGTATAATACTTGTTAAATATTGTGTATATTTCATATTTAGCAATGAAAGGGAAAACATTGTTTATTAATATTAATTAAACATTAATTGAATAGTAATGTAATGTAATTAAATGATACAAGTTATATGTAGGTACTATACTCGACATCATTATAAATTTACCCATAAAATACCATCTTATTATAATATTTTAACGCGAAAAATACTCCGTAAAATACATGTAAAAAAAACTTAAACTTGCGAAAGATTCAACCGAAGATCCGCAAGGAAAGTTTCTGTATTTTATTGAAAAATACAGCGGCATTTGAAAGATACATGTATTTTACGTGTTATTTTCAACGCTGCTACCAACCCGCACTAAACCCGCGTGGTGGATCACGAGCAACTCCCTTCCACAGAGACTGGTTTCAGTTAGGAGAGTCAGGCCACCGCCTCGCCTGTGACCTAGCAGTGGGAACATAAGTTGAATATTTGTTATCTATATCTTATAATAATCTGTCAAATTTGTCATTCCAATAGGAATTACTAATTTGAAAGATAATTTGAAAGTAATAACTTTCATTAATAGATTTTAGGTGTTTCATTCTGCATTTAGATGATGAGCTCACCCATTAATAGATCGCCTAATTTTGTACCATGAGAATTTTAAGTTCTTACTACTGAAAATTGCGCCTTCCAGTTATTAAAGATGTGAATACTTAAATAAGAATTAGGAATCATGTAACAGAATATTTATAATCAGCTAAAATATTTCTTTTACTTTTGGTTACAGCAAAGAGATTTAAGATAAATTAATGTCTTTGGGTTGTCAGATGTTTTCTCTCGATCTCGATTAAAAAATTCTTAAGGGAACAAAATAAAAATGAATGCATTTTCTTGGAAGGTGATTTGTGTCCCGATCAAAAATATTCATAAAATAATTATCACATAGAAAAAAACAATAATGTATCGGCTGTCTAGACAATAAAGCAGTTACAATTAATTATGAAATAATTCCTCAATCGAAACACACACGAGGTTCTTTTCTCCTTACTCCTTCTTCCAAGAGTTGACGGCAGATCAAAAGCGTCAGTAATCAGTTTGGTGGCATCCGTCTTTTCTCATTAACTCTCATGAGCACGTGACCAGCGAGCCAATGGCAGGCGTTCCCTTTCTTAGAACTAGGGCTGGCTGCACTGAGTTGACGGAAAGGTTAGGATAGACGGTTTTTTTTTTTTAAGTGTTGTTTAAATAGCTTATTTTTTTGTGCTCAAATTGTGATATGGGTTTTTTTATGTTAGAAATAGAATGAAATTTTACGGCAAATTTTGAATAAATTTGGGCTTTGAACAAAAAGGTTTGTGTATAATTTTGAACGTCACTGACCGTTTATTACGGAGAATAGCTGTCAGTAGAGTTGACAATATTGGCCCCAGAATTTTGTTTATTAGAAATATTGGGGTCAGCGTCCAGTCTAACCGGATGCAGCTAAATACCAGTATTTTACATGAAGGGACTGCCTATCTGACCTCCATTACCCAGCTACTAGGTAATACGATACCCCTTTGTAAGACTGGTTGTCAGACTTTCAGGCTTCTGACGACCCGTAACGACTGTCAAAGATCCAAGAATGACAACGGGTTAAACCTTAACCCGTTAAATTTGCGTTTAGGTCATGAAGTCCCCTTAACCGTTGAGGGGACTACATGACCTAAACGCAAATTTATAATGCCTTAAAATATATGAGCCACTGCAGTAACCAAAATCAGAAAAATATATGATATTCTTCTGGATGTATGCTAGTTAGATAGTGTGTTGAAAACATAAGTCAATTAACTTGATATGATAGAAAAAAATCACGAAGATACCTCAAAAAAAATGTTATACATGCAAACATTCAGATTTTTTGTCAGATTATTCTACAAGTAACATACTAACGTAATGTGTTTTAATTTTTTAGTCCAATGAATAGATTTTTTATAATTGCTTCATATTTTGCAATAAATTACCAGCGTTGTGTCATCGCGCGTCTCTTTCTTTTCTCTGCAATCAGTTAGTGACCGCGCTTTAGCTCTTGTAAGCCCCTTAACGTGCTTTCCGAGGCACGGTGTGGTCTCGGTATGTAAAGATGGTCACTCATCCACGGACCGACCGCGGCAAGCGTAGCTTAACCTGATCGATCGACCCATGCGGCTGTTTTTACTTAGTTTCGAGCCCCTCAAAAAATATCTACATAATAAGTACATAATACAAAATCAGGGATATCTATCGCTGCCAAGTCCATCAAGTTTATCTTCTGTGTCCTAATTAAAAAGAAAGTGGTTAAGTGCTAAAAGAAACTTAAGTAAATTAATTGCAGGCTGCCAGTCAAGTATAAGTACAATGGTTATCTAACCGCATTTTAGAGTAAATGTCATCAGTACCTACATAATGTACAATGAACTATGTATTAGGAAAGTTTCTGTATCAGAAAATTGGGCGTAAACCACTTATCTTTTGTCCCTTATGTCTACGGCTGGAAATATTAACAAAACACTTGCGAAAAGGAAATATTCAAAATAAACAATTACTCTATCCATATTTGGCGGACTGTTTGGTTACAGAAACCTGCACCATAATGAAAAGTGCCATGGTCGGGTAGAGAATATTATGAGCAACTATTAAAAAAAAATATGCCAATGGGGTTAAAATAGTAATAGAGTTAGAAGAACCTAATAAAGTACAAACCCCACTTACAAAAATTAAGATTTCTCTTTAATCCCATTGGCATATTTTTTATTTTTTTTAATAATTGCTCATAATATTCCCTACCGACCATGCCACTTTTATTTCTGTAGAAAATAAATAAGTTTAATGCCAGCGCTCTATGGACTTCTGCCATTCTCCTTTGGCAAGGAGATAGATGGCATCTTGGGGAAGGACATAGGCAATTTTTTGTCCCGGTACCGCTTTCCTGTTAGATAATTTCCCACATCCACGCGGGCGAAGTCGCGGGTAGAAGCTAGTATCTTTCAACCCCCTGGAAGTTTGCCATTTTTCCAAATTTGCCCTGTTTATTTATTAAAACAAGCATAGCAGATGCGTTTTGAAAACTCATATAGATAGAACAAAACGAATACAAATAATAGCAGTGCCTTGCCTTTTGTTTGCTTTTTACCTTTAGCCATAATAATATGGTCAGTAATTTTAAGAACATCGATACATCAGAGTAAATTTTTTCGCCTTCCAATTCCATATAAAAAGTTGATAGCCCTAAGAACAATGACATTCTCAAGCCTATCGCTAGACGATCTCAATCACGTGTGTATGTACGCCCTTATATACAAACTTAACAATACTGTCCTTTCAAACAATTTCGAACCTTACATCGTCAGTGTTAAAGATTTGATTGATGGCATAATTAAAGTTGGCGATATCTTTGTTGACAAAGATGATGTTGCAAATATGTCGAAGTATTCTGGGCCTTGGTGGCAGAGAATAAAGGTGATGTTTGAGTTTTTGAAGTCACTAGTTATGTTGGTAGACATGGAGTTGTCACGTCCAGGCGTCACCAAGTAACAGGAGTGTGCGCTTGAATTTATAAAAAAGTAAATCTTGTGACGATGATGTTATGTGGTTCCGTTACAGGGGCCTACTCTGTAAGTCCGTCAACGAAGATACGGGCCCGTCTGAAAGTATTTCGATACTTCGGAATGAACCCTACTCCCGATTAATTAACCTTTTCGGACGGGCAAAAACACATAGGGAGTAAGCACAACTGTCAAATGGTATTGTCATTCATTCTTAGTTCGGGCCTCGAATTAATCTTATATCCGTAGGTGATAATGACTAGCAAATGACCGTAACTTCGGTCGAAATTACAGATTTCGTGCTTGTAGAGTAGACCCTTTTTCATTACGGAGTAAGGTTTGATGTAACATTTCTGATATTTTTCATCGTACTTCAAAGGAACATAACTAAAAAAAAACGGCCAAGTGCGAGTCGGACTCACGCACGAACGGTTTCGTACCATTATCTATAAAAACGGCAATAAAATCACGTTTGTTGTATAGGAGACCCCTTAAATATTTATTTTATTCTGTTTTTTAGTTTTTGTTGTTATAGCGGCAACAGAAATACATCATCTGTGAAAATTTCAATTGTCTAACCATCACGGTTCATGAGATACAGCCTGGTGACAGACGGACAGATAGACGGACGGATGGACAGCGGAGTCTTAGTCATAGGGTCCCGTTTTACCCTTTGGGTACGGAACCCTAAAAATGATTCGAACTTACACCTATTATAGCGTCTATCCATTTAACCATTAATTAATTGCAATCCTGCCTACTACCTAATATTTTTTTTTTTTTTCTTTCTTTATTGGCATAAAACAGGTTACAGAAAAATTTGAGACCCTGGCTCCAGAGCTAGGTTAGAATACCTGTATTTCAGGAGCCAAAAATCGTTTTCCTACTATTGCATTTACTATTCTTGCATACATAGAAATCTGATCTTATGTGGAGAGTTGTATTCATGATTCTAATTCTATAAATACACTCGAGAGCAATGAATCCGGGTCACTTAAAGAATGTTAAAAATCTCGGAAACTAAAAATGATAGGTTAATGCAATAAATTGTATTTAATAGACAATGTAATACTCCTTAAATGAAAGTAAAAAAAATATGAGTCACCATACATTTTATTAACACAAAATTACATAAAGAAAAAAACTGCTGATCTCTCCTTAAAACAAAAATAGGAAACATGAAATTTTTGAACTTTATTACGATTTTCTTGAATTTTAATACTTCGTATTGCCTCCTCGTGCTTCCATTACTGCGTTTACGCGGTTTGGCATGCTGTACACCAAGTTCCTTATACGATTTTGGGGAATATTCTCCCATTCCTCTGTGAGAGCAATTTTGAGCTCACGAAGCGTGATTGGGGGAGGGTTTCGTTGTTTTACGCATCTGCCTAGCTCGTCCCAAGCATGCTCGATCGGGTTGATATCCGGGCTGCGCGCTGGCCACTCCATACGAGTAATGTTCATCTCTTGAAGGTAGTCATTCACAATCCTACCTGTATGAGGTCGGGCATTGTCATGCATAAATATAGCATCCTCACCTAAATTGACCATAAATGGACCAACGTGATCATTGAGGATTTCTTCCACATATCTTACGCTAGTTAAAGAGCCGTTTTCTATGATCACCAGCTCTGTGCGACTTTCAGAAGAAATTCCGGCCCACACAAGTACAGACCCACCACCGTAGGCTACTTTTTCTTCGATGCATGCTTGCTTGAATCTTTCCCCTGGTCTTCGATACACTCTGTGTCTTCCATCGTGCTTGTAGAGCATACATTTTGATTCGTCGGAGAACATAACTTTTGACCAATCTTCAATACTCCAATTTACGTGGCTCTGGGCATATCTTAGTCTTGAAATACGATGCCCACGCTCCAGTTTAGGGCCGTTTGCAGGTCTAAGGGGTTTTAAGTTAGATTCAGCAAGCCGACGTCTTACTGTCCATGCACTTGGGTTACTTCCTCCGAGGCGTCGAAACTGATTTGTGAGTCCAGTTCCTGTGAGAAAGCGATTTCGAAGCATGGTGTTCACCAAGTATCGGTCTTCTCGTGCTGTGGTACACCTGGTTCTGCCCGTTCCTGGTCTTCGTAGGTTAGAACCAGTTTCTTCGTAACGTCGGAGAACTCTTTGTACTGTTGACAGCGACACACCGACAGTCCTGGCTGTATCGCGCTGACTCCGGCCGGTTTCCAGCATTGTAAGTATTCTGGTGCATTCTTCAGGCGTAAGCGACATAATTTCAGCTTGAATAATGAATATAGAGCACTATCAACATGGTTTATGTACCCACATAAATGACAGATTACAAACAAAAGCAAAACCAAATGCTGTAATTTCGTAGTTCCATCTTCGAAAGTGGCCCTTTTTCAAATTTGATTTTTTTATGATATAACTTTACAATAACTAAGAAGTTTTAATACCTTCATTTAAGGAGTATTACATTGTCTATTAAATACAATTTATTGCATTAACCTAGCATTTTTAGTTTCCGAGATTTTTAGGATTCTTTAAGTGACCCGGATTCATTGCTCTCGAGTGTATATATTTGTTACGGTCGCGAATCATATTTTGACCAACATGCAACCTGACATAGCATAAACATAATCAGCCTATAATGTTCCCACTGCTGGGACACAGGCCTCCTCCCGGTGAGAGGGAGTGGGCCGTAATCTATCACGCGGGCCCAGTGCGGGTTGGTAGATGTCACGTCTTCGAATATTTTTGTTTCTAGGACATGCAGGTATCCTTACGATGTTTTCTTTCACCGTTTTGAGAGCAGTGGTGATGAAATTATTTACACAAAGTAAAGCCCCTGCCTAGGTTCGAAGCCACGACCTATAACTAAGCCATTATCACTGGCCACTACTGCTCTACAACTTGACACTGACCTGCAAATTGCAAAAAAAAAATGTGAGTTTCCGACCGCATACAACCCCAATCTTTTCAAAGTGAGAGTGAACAGGCTTCTTCTGGGTAAGGTCACTCCATTCGTCGACTTTGTCTCTGTCATCTCTGACCTAGACTAGAGTCAAGAGCAAACCCATCTCAAATTAAAAAAATACGTAAGAAAATTTCGCGGGTTAGGTACCCTGGCGCTTCCCCCTTAAGTAAGCCTCACTACCATCTTGCTGACAGGCAATTATCTTAACCAGGGTATGGGTTATTATCCCATAGAGTTCTTACCGACACGAGATAAGAAGAAGAAGAAGTGGTGAGATGATTATCATTTTTCCAGCGGATCGATACATATATTTTATACTAAATTACAGAAACCCTAGGAAGACATATAGTGACCTTATTGGTGATGTTTTTCAGAAAGGTCAGGTGCGTAGTACTCGCAACCGGCGTGCGTGTATGACCAGATGTATGAACGTAAACGAGGCAAAAGGAGTATGTAAGGATCGTAGCAGGTGGCGTTCTGTAGTTTCTGCCTACCCCCATGGGAAGAAGGCGTGAGTTTATGTATGTTTACTATACAACAAATGAATAACATTGAAGTGTCTTTTTGTAATGTCAAAATAACGGCTTTTTACCAACTGTATGTGAACGCATATACGGTACACTTATAACAAAAATAAACTATTTTTAATTTTTTTGTTTGTGTGTTTGTTACGGCTAATCTACGAAACGGCTGTACCGATTTTGACGGGACTTTCAGCTGATGTTATAAGGAATAACTAAGGCTACTTTTATTTTAGAAAAATAATTAGGGTTTCGCGCAAAACTATTAAAACCCATTTGATCCAAAAAAAAATCCGACATGCACGCGAACGAAATCGCGGGCACAGCTAGTTGCTAATATATGGGGTTTGCAAAGAAAATGTCGCTTGCTCATTAACAATCGCTGGGCCAGTTTGTGCTCTGAGCATATAATAAATAAATAAAGCACACTAGTAGATAATGGGCAAAGAAATTAATAATTCCAGCAGGTGGATGGGCGGAGCGATGGACGTAACTGATATACCGAACGAGTTACCTTATAATCTCTTATACAGGCTGCGCCTAAATGTAACGACGAGTAAGATAGCCAAAGTTCAGTACCTACCGCAAGTCCGCAAGCACGAAGTTATAAAAAAAAAAAACTGGAGTCATCATGCTACAAACTGTGTGTGCAAAAATGAAGAACTACCATAGAAATTGCAATTCAAAAAAAAATAACAGATTCCTGTGCGAGTCCCAATAAATCTTCTATCTTTCACCCCTATTTAACCCCGTTAGTGGTTTTCTTTTTAATCCTTCCTTATTGCTTACTCATTTATAAAAGGAAATCCTGTGCAAAATTTCATGCTTATTGTCTGTTAGTGAATTTAAGATACTTTAATAGGTAAGCCAACAAAGGAAAGACATTAGATCATCAGAGTTTAATATTTTCTAATCTGCACTCTAATTTCGTAACACACTATTTATCACAATCTGAATCATTTTGAAGCCTATTGCTAATCCATTGCTTCATATGTTCGAAAAATTTGTCTGCTCGAGAACGTAAATAACGCAATGAATGTTGTTGAACTGTCAAAATGAAAGCCATTCCTACTGTTAGTGTGTACGCAATTACCCCGCAGGTTTATCAGTGGGCGTGTCTGTGCCATTGCATGAAAGATTTCCGGCTCAGGCCGAAAGTATTATTATAGCTTGAAAGAGTTGCAATATAATACTTTTCCTTGATTAATAACTTCTCTACAATCAAATAGAGACAATTATTGCATTACATTAAAAACCCAAGCACCCTGTGCAAACCCAAAAATAGTATTAAAAACCTGAACATTTTTTTAATTTTAAAACTAGTGAGCTATAGCGGTGTAGCTCTGAATCGTACTGTATAATCTGTGGCCACAGATAAAAAATATACTTTAAAGGCATCCTGGCCGCCAAGAATGGAATCTTGAACATTTCAAAAATAGAATGCCTTTTTCTACAAATTATTTTTGATACACATGCAAGATTTAGCTCTAGAATTCATGATACATTCTGAAAATCGATGGCTTAAAGTTTTAATTGGCTTGCAAATACTTCAAAACACGAAATGCAGAATTAACGGTACAACGATAAAATCTATTACCTAATTATAACCACACTACACTGAAAGAAAAATATTTAGGTGTTTTTAGAAACGCACAATGCAAGAAACTATTTTGTTTTTCGACTATTTAAATTTATAAAGCCATCTTATTGAATGTAAATAATATTTCTTAAACTTGACATGATCGTAACGCGACGCTTAAAATAAATTGCTGATAGTTTTCATTCCTTCGTGTCGATAAATAGCTAGGATTTTACGGATTTATTATTGTCCACTTTTCACAAATCTAACTTAGAACTGACCTTCAACAAAGTACAGATACTTCGGAATCTAGACCTACAGGTACCAGGAGCTTAGGATCTATAAAGAAGTCGTGTTTTCTCCATTTAATTCATTCTGTGACCATGTTGCAGTTGAATGACCTAATTTACCTCGCCTTTAAAACCACGGCATATTTCACACATGACTGATTAAAGTAAAAAAACACAAGAAGTCATGATTCGTTCATCTGCAGTCAGAAGGATATTCGCATATTGGTGCTAAGGTCTTAGGATGTAAACTATGATTGTATGAATGAAGCCATGTTTCCTAGGTAAACAAACGTATTTCCACTACGTTGCCACACTTCCTGCATTTAATGGCAACGGGCAATCTGTCTGTCAGTCAAATGTTTTCAAGAAAATCTCTAATTCTTTGAAGATTGTAATCGTCAATTACTTTTTTAGAATAAAGTAGGAATAGCTTTCATTTTGACAGTTCAACAATATTCATTGCGTTATTTACGTAGTTTAGCAGACAATTTTTTCGAACATATGAAGCAATGCATTAGCAATAGGCTTCAAAATGATTCACATTGTGATAGACAGTGTGGTACGTAATTAGGGTTCAGGACTCCTTTTTTAATCAAATCCCTTGTATTCTTTCGTATAATGTACCGAGTTGGAATAAACTATTTTCGTTCTTGATTATAATGATCGCAAGGTTTCATCATTCCGGCAAACAGTACAGGGTACTAACACAACCTCCATTTAAGGCGGTACCCCGACCAAAACCTTGTCATAGTCCGTTATTCAGAGGCTATTAACTCATTCACTATGGGTAACAAACTACATCTAAAAGCACATTATTAATGTTCGATATCCTATCATCACATTGCACGTTCTTATTTGTTTTTATGTGTTATAAATGCATCTAAAATCTCCTTGTAAAAAAGTGACTAAAATTATGGATTGCATGCATCTTTTGCCAAAGGTGACGTTCTATTCATTTGAGGATTACACTAATGGATAGATAATTTAAAAATCTAAATAATACACGTTTTATTTTATTTTAAAACTTCACTTGTCTTTTTTTATTCAAATAATTTCGTTATTTTTGTGAATTTTATGATAAATGAGCGTGCGGAGGGAGCGAGACAGAGCGAGACTCAGCGACGGGACAGAGAAGGACCGAACGCTCAAGGTCGTTTGGTCAGGGAAGCGCCTTAATATGAACCGAATAAAATGCTTTCAACGTTTTTAAATAAATATTCATTGATTTTAGAAATTATGCTTATTGTTTATTTATTTATTTGCTAAAATTTAATGCACTGGTTGGTAGTTAAGCATTAAAATTTCATGACACAGTATTAAGACATGTACTCTGTAACGGCACTGCAAATTTTATATATATCAAAATTAAATTACTTAATTTAATATTGATTGTAATTATTATTAAAATATACTAAACATTAATCAGTAATTTATTACATTTTACTTCAAAATAAATCATTTTTATCAATTCGTTGATTAATTTTAGTCATATAGGTAATATAGTACTCAGTTATTTATTATTTCACATTTACGTCAAGCATAATTATTATTACAAGGTCGCTTGATTCACAATTTGTCAGTTTTAAATTCCGCAACGGTGTAGTAGCCTTTCTTTATTAACAAAGATTTCAACTGTTTCGAGAAAATTGAGTCATTTGGTAGGGATTTTAAACTTTCCGGTAGCTTATTAAATATGTTAGCTAGTCTTGAGTATGGGTAGTATTAATCTATTCTTATTCCTTCGGTTATAGTTTTAATTAGTTTCACTAGCCCCCCGCGACTTCGTCCGTGTGAAATTTCTGGTTCCCCCTACCCACTGTGTCGCATCGCATCGCCCGCCCACGTTATTACATCCTTTTGGCTTAGGGGTCTTTCTAATATATTTTTTTGCTCTGCTCCTTGGGCTCGGAGCGTGATGTGTAATACCTTCCCCAAGAATTGGGCTAACAAATGCAAAAAGTTTTTTTCAAATCGGACTGCTAGTTGCAGAGATTAGCGCGTACAAACTAACAAACAAACTTCAGCTTTATTATATTAGTATACCTAAAGATTAATAAACATTATAATAAGTTACGCAAGATTAGTTTTTTTAAGAACATTCATTCAACAAAACCTACAAAAACGTACCAAATGTACCAGGGCAACATAGATGATAAGGCAACTATCTGCAAACTGTAAAGCGTAATTACGTCTCAGACTCATCTCAGGGTTGTCCACGGTCAGGTAATAGCTAGTGTAGTGTGTGACAGAGCAAATAACCGAGAGAGCCTACAGTTATGGCCATTATTAGGTATCGGCATTAAGTGTGGAGCCATAAAGCGGGAGGAGCTATTAAGTTTGTTAAGAAATAGTTGTGAGTATTTTTATTTATTTATTTATTTGGGATCACCAACAAAGGATACACATATATAGAATTTAATTCATAATAATAAAATAAGTTCTTTTACGTGTGCTCCTTCAATTACAAGAGACCACATCATGCACATATTATAACTAGGTATAAAAAGGATAAAAATAAAAACTGAGAAAATAAATGATGAATGATGAAATAATATGAGATACGAGAAAAATATAAAAAAAACATGTCAAGAGTGAGCATTCATATTACAATAACTTAAACAGGATAAAAAATAAAAATTGAGAAAATAAATGACTAAAACTGAGGGAAAAAAATACTACAATCAATGTAGCAATGAGTAACTAGAGAAGATACAAATAGTCTTGGTACTTTTAGAACAACCTTTTCACTAGTAAATATTTATTTTCAAATAATTAACATTATGTATAAGCTAATTGACTTAAAATAATAATAGTAATATGTACAAGTATATATAAAGAGTTGTTTGCATTTTAAACCAATGTTGATTCATATACAATCGGAAATTACTTTCTAATTAAGATAAAAGAATATAATTATTTGCTATAAAACTATGGTAATCTTGTAGCATGTAAGCGTGGAAGGTCATAGTTAGCATTAGCCTTTTATGAATAACTAGCTTTTGCCCGCGGCTTCGTCCGCGTGGAGTTCGGAAATTATCCCAAGGGAACGTACTATCGGGATAAAAAGTATCCTAAATGTTAATCCAGGTTATAAACTATCAGTGTTCCAGATTCCATCCAAATCCGTTTAGTAGTTTTTGCGTGAAAGAGTAACAAACATCCATCCATCCATCCATCCTCACAAACTTTCACATTTATAATATTAGTAGGATTAGTAGAATTATGTCACACAATTTACTACAAATAAAACCATAAACACATCGCCGGTTCCAAACAAATCGTGGTTTCTGGCGCCACACAAAGCTTGTGCACATCTAATGATTATATTACTTATAGTGTACAGCCAGCCTCATAATAGAGTGACGTAAACAACATAATGCTGTACGCATGAACTTTTCATTCTTTAACGATTTAGAAAAACGAAAGTTTTCTTTCTATATGAATCGTTCAGGTTGTTGCGTCGCTTGACAATATAAGAATTTGGAGGTTGGCGAGTTATGACATGGCAAAATAATGTGTAATAATTTGTGGTAATTCCTTTTATTTGTCCAACCTTATGGCCTCTACCCCCGTGAACATATTATGTGTTCAACTTGAGACCAAACTAAAATAGCTAGGAGAAAATCGACTGGTTACTGAAACCCAATTCAAATCATAGGCCTCTCAATTACCTCCTTGTAAAACTATACCTTCATAAGGAGACTACAACTACGAGTAGGTCAGTTCGGTCAGCGAGGTTCTTTAGTCCTGTGTCAACCTTAACGCAAGCTTTGTAATGCCTAAAAGTAAATGATCCACTGCAGAAAACAAAATCAGAAAAATATATGATGTTCTTCAGGATATACGCTAGTTAGATAGTGTGTTGAAAACATAATACAACTAATTTGATACGATAGAAAAAAGTCCAGGAGATATTTCTAAAAATTTTTTTTAACGATTAAAAACCATAATAATATACAATGCAATCATACTGATTTTTTGTCAGATTATTCTATGCACAAGCAACATATTAACGTAATAGTGTTTTAATTTTTTAGTCTAATCAATAGATTTTTTGTAAATAGATAATTGCTTCATATTAGGTCTTTACCTATGAAATTGCCGTTCTGCAGTACTGGCCATTTCAAATCAAAATAATTTTTGTTTGGCTAAGAATTCTAATTTCAAATTAATTTTATTTTAAAAACATGGATTTTTTATTCTAAAAGTAGTCATTTCTTTATTGATTAGTGTTACATTTTCATCGCATTTCAATCTTTTTCGTCATCATGGATACGTTAAAAATTCGAGTAATTATGGAATATGAGTACCGTCGTGGCAGCAACGCGGCACAAGCGGCACGCAACATCAACGACGTTTACGGAGCTAACACTACAAACCAACGCACCACCTGTTATTGGTTTGCTCGCTTCCGTTCTGGAAATTTCGACCTGAAAAATGAACCTCGCGGTCGTCCGAAGACTTTGGTCGACAATGACGAATTAAAGGCGATTGTGGAAGCTGATGATACACAATCTACGGCTGAATTAGCAGCAGCTTTCGACGTTAGCGTCAAAACAATATTGGTCCATTTGCGTCAAATTGGCAAGGTAAAAAAGCTTGACAAATGGGTGCCCCACGAACTCAATGATCGCCAGCGCGAAGTACGAGTCGAGACGTGCCTTGCACTGCTCAACAGACACACAAATGAAGGAATTTTGAACCGCATTGTTACCTGCGATGAAAAATGGATTCTGTTTGATAACCGTAAGCGCTCAGCAAGTTGGTTGGATCCTGGTTCAGCACCTAAACAATGCCCTAAACGAAAACTTACCCCTAGAAAAGTGATGGTCACTGTTTGGTGGTCTAGCGCCGGTGTGATTCATCACAGCTTCTTACCAAACGGGGTGAGCATTACTGCAGATGTGTACTGTGAAGAACTGAACACAATGATGGAGAAGCTGGCGCATCTCCAACCAGCATTGGTCAATCGCTCGTCTCCGCTGCTCCTGCACGACAACGCGCGACCTCATACTGCACAGCAGACGGTCTCCAAGTTGCAAGAACTGGGGTTGGAAGCTCTCCGTCATCCGCCCTACTCACCAGACCTTGCGCCTACAGACTACTACTTTTTCCAGAATTTGGATAACTTCTTGGCGGGAAAAAAATTTAATACCCGAGAGGCAGTACAAAATGCCTTTGAAGAATTTGTTGCCTCCCGTCCAGCTGATTTCTTTAAGAAGGGCATCAATAAACTGCCACTGCGATGGCAAAGATGCATTGATTGCATGGGTGATTACTTCGATTAATACAAATAAAAAATTCATGAAAAAAAATCGTTTAAATTTTTTCATACAAAACGGCAATTTCATAGGTAAAGACCTATTATTTTGCAATAAATTACCAGCGTTGTGTCATCGGCCATCGCGCTTCTCGCGATAGTGACCACGCTTTAGCTGTTGTCAGCCTCTTAAAGGCTTCACAATTTGGAAATTTGTTCCACCTAAGAATTTTCAAATAAAATATTCTGAAAAATTCTTAGGTGGAACAAATTTTCAAAGGTGAACGGCAGATTTAGTACAGCAAACTTTTTCTGTTGTTTTGTTATAGAATTTGTACCACTTATTAAGGCAACTAAGCCATTTATTTTCCTGCAAGTTTACTATTTTTAGAACTTCGGATTAATTAATAATATCAATACTTTAAAGAAAAAAAAGGTAATAAAATCGTAAACTAAACGCAGTTATGTTTTTAGAAGTTGCCATATGTAAAATAACACAAATATCGAAATGATAATTAATTATTTAGAAATAGAAATAACGTTAAATATAATTAAACACTTAATATTACACCTAAGAATGCATATTTTTTGTATAAAATCATAACAGTTAACGATTTAATGGTGGGAATGATTTATTGACAGGTAAAGAAAATCTGTCTGTCTTTCAGTTCTGAGTCCAGTTATATGCTGTTATTTTGGATTGTGGCTTGTGAGTGGATCTAAGCAATTAAGCGAATTATCTGGGTACCTAAGTTATGCTCGCCATGAGGGTATTACCCGACCTGCCCCTTCTTAGGTGAAGTAATATGAAGAATAAATTAATTATAAGTACAAAAATAATAATGTACTTACAAAAACAAAGTATTGTTTCATTGTCCTAGGTACTCTCAAAACCCCATCAGAAATTCATCATTATCAAACTGTTGCAGTCCGTTGCTGGACATAGGTACCTCCTAATGCACCCCACTGAGTAGGTACGATCCTCATCTTAATCTACCTACTTAATGGTAAGTAAAATACTACAAAGATAGCGATAAGCAATCTAGAACATTTACTTTATCACCAAAACAATGTTTATGTACCTATATGTAACAATCTACATGTAACAATCTTCAGTTTTATTTTTTAAATAAAATAAAACTGGTTATAACTTCTACGTCCCAACTTCTAAAAATCTAAGAATTTAAAAAGGGCTTGTCTATCATATTAACTACCAATTAAAACAAAAAATATCCCAAAACACGAAATTTTATTAGTTGTACTAAATTCCCATACAAGCCTGCCGTTCGCCTTTGACAATTGATATGAAATTGATGATTAGTCGTCACTTTATAAACAATAATTTATAATAATAAAAATATGTATGTTTAGGTTAAGGTATTTATCTACAGGCCTGCATCGCCTGAAATAAATGGATTATTGTTATTGTTATTATTCAATAAAATATATCATTCCTACGGTCACGAATCGCATTTTGATCAACAAAGGTCGTAAAACAGAGCTGCAATTTGCAAAAAACCCAAAGGAAATTTGAATATGGCGGCCTACAACTGAGGATACGCCTTAACCCTAATTTACCAAATTCAAATAAGTGCCTAATGTATGTACTTAGTTTCACCTAACTTGGTGCGTGATCGTTTGGCAGATGGATTATTGGTAATCGCAGTTTGATAAATAATACATCATTATTCGTTTTTAGCAAAGTAGGTAGAAGGACGCTACCTCATTGGTCTAGTCGTCGCAAGCGCAACTGCCAAGCATGAGGTCCTGGGTTCAATTCCCAGGTCGGGCAAAGTATTATTGGATTTTTCTCTCAGGAATTTTTCAGTAGCAGCTCACTCTGGATTTGTGCCCGGTTGATGGCAATACGGATTTAATGGGACTTAAACATAACTGGCGAAATGTGGCTGCACAATCTGCATAACCTGACCCCTCTTCTTCTTTGTAAAAGGGGTCAGGTAATGCAGAGTACTTACTGACCGTACTATAGGTAGACACACCTCTGCACAGGCGTCATGTTGTGGTATAAGGACGCGTTTCCTCCTTTTGACGTAATTCTTTGGTAAATTAGTTGATGACAGGGGGCTACTCCCAAAGCTCGACGTCCGTAGTTCCGGCCGACGTTTTGGGCATTTCCTTCTCCGTGTCACTTATGGACATATACGATTAGTTCGGTTTCCGAAATAAGAATGAGCGACAACACGTTTTGACAGTTGTCCCTACGCCCAATGTGTTTTTGCCCGCACCAAAAATAATAATTTGTCATTTGTTTTGACGGATAAACTACTTTCGGACGGGCCCTAATCTTCGTTCTCTGACTTAGAGATTAGATCTCCCAGTTCTAGATATTGAAATGATTTTCATATAATAATAATTAAATTAACACACAAATCAGCGAGCTATGCTTGGAATTTCTCTGAAGGATAGAATCCGGAACGAGGTGATGCGGCAAAGAACCAAAGTTGTCGACATAGCTCACAGAATAAGCAAGCTGCAGTGGCATCGGACCGGCCATATTAGCCGTAGAACTGATGACCGTTGGGGTAGACGTGTTCTTGAGTGGAGGGAGACCGCGAATCGGCAAACGTAAGGTAGGACGCCCTCAGGATAGGTGAAGCGTCGATCTTCGCAGGGTTGCTGGTAGCAGCTGGATGAGAGTTGCCGAAAATCGAGCTGAGTGACGTGTAATTGGATAGGCTCATGTCCGGCTGTGGACTGCTGTAGGCTGATGATGACTTGATGGCAGTTCCGCGTATAGAAATGATTTTCACAATTACCACACAAAATAACAAACTGATAACAATTACCATTCATGACCATAAGATTTCCATGCTTTATGTAATAAGGACATTACCATAGACACAAATTATCATCCGCCATTGTTGTGTGTCGTAACACGGGCGCTTGTCCCATAGACAACCATTGTCTGTGGTTTCGCAACCTTGCTGCCACTGGATAATTAACTTGACTGTGGGTTTGGGGTTCTATTGAGAGAATTGTGGTAGCCTTTCGTCAAAATAATAATAACTACGATGAGGTCATTATTTTCTTCAATCTCGATCGTTTTGTTAAAATCTATAAATGTTCGCCCTTTTAACGCGTTTTCAGTTGAACGCAGTAATTCAGACAGGCGCGACGGGACTCTTGTAAAACAATTTCCATTACGTTTTCATATATTTTTTTCTACTAGTCGCGTCGCTCCTGTTTGCGGAAGCCTATATGGTTTTTTCTTAAAATAGAAAAACCTACATAATCAGAAATTACTTTTTCGCTTCTGTTAAGTCTTAAACTTAAAGGGATTATCAGAAATCTTTAGAAAATTATATAATTTGAGCGCTTTGGTTCGGAACCTATGGCCTTTCAATGCTTCTGCTAACACTTTAAAAAATACTTGTTGACACGACGTCTCTTGTTCAAGTCATCATTCAGAAACGTAAGTACGAATGAAAGTTCTTTCAACCAGCTTACTTTGCAGAAGCCAAAAACGTTTTGAAGACATTCGTGTCTAGTCTACCAAGCAGAATAAGCTTGATAATTCAGGCACCCCGTAGCTGGGTTGCGAGGTCAGAAAAGCTCACTCCATGTAAAAAAAAAACTGTGATTTATCATAACATAGATAACATAGATTTGAAAATGCTAGGATAATGATTCATTCTTCATTCATGGTTTTGATTCCCAGATTATATAAATCTTTGTGTAGAGTAGTCACATTCAGTAGGTTTCCTACTTTGTGTCTTTCACTGTAGAATATCAGTGTACAAGACCATGTTTGCTTTGCTTACCATTTCAGGGCACTCAAGCGTTTGACGTTTACCTCTTTCTCGTTATGTCTGTTAGTAAAAGTTCTGAGTTCATCTTCGCAATTTAGTTCAGATCCGGCTAGCGTGCATCCATTCTTCTACCCACACTAACCTCAGTTACAGAATTAGATTGAACATAGCATTAATTAGTAAAGATAATGATCCGACTTGGCCAAGTGAAATCGTGGCTAGAGGTCGTCGCCGACACGCCCGCTTGAGCACAGTTAATACGCACACTAATGTGGTGGTTTAAACAACCTTCGTTTACGTACTTCGTTGAAAACGTCTAGGTTTATGCATGCAAGAAATTGAAAAGGTATACCTAATATACAGGGTTATTTTTCTCAGACCTGCCAAATTTTCAGAGATGATTCGTAATCGATAAAACTATCAATTTTGTGAAATAAATAAAATGACAACAATTACTATGACGTTTTGCTGTAAGTGATGATCCCGGTCGCTTTTGTTTTTTTTTTTTTCTAGCCTTGTAAACAGCTGTAACATGTACAGCTGTAATTTAAGTTTTACATTTGCGAGTACATTAAAAAAGAAAACTAGATGACTAATTTCACTAATTTTGTATTTAAAAGTACTCTAAAACAATACACATCTAAATAAAATTAAAATTCAGAGTCTACGCCTTATACTTTTTTTAAAATTTGTATTTGAATGTAAAATTTGGGTCTTTTTATAATAAAACAATAAAAAGTCGATAAAAAGAATTCCACAGGGCATGAGAGGTGTTAAGGGGTCTGAATGGCTAGCAGATGACCCCTTCAGTCCACCATTTCAATTTGGCACACGATACACGAAACAGCCTGTATATTAGGTAAGAATTGACGACTATTAAAATATCAAACTTCACATTTGAAACTTATAGTGATAATTCAAATCAAAAACCGGATATTGGAATGTGCATTACGAAAGGGGTGCGGCGTGAGAGGTAGGGATGCGTAGACAACCCGTGTCGGACCGACGACGCGACGGACGGGATCCAATACAATAATGTGGATTCGTGTTTGTGTGCGTGCGTTACCGAATTATTTACAAGTACTTATAAGCGTTCTAGGTTGTTGAACTGAATTGATTTCCACACGTTCTATTTGAAGAAGCCGACAGGAATCTATAATATTTATTTTCATTTATTGTAAGTATTGTAGCGGTATCTACATCGCCACATGCGAGCTACACGTCACACTGACGTTACGCAAAATCCTGAATCGCGCAAGCAGAGTTTACCGCGCAACTAGCATATACAACGTCTCGACATCAAACGTCGGGCAGTTGCCCACCAGACAGGACACCCGTCTGGTCGGAGGATCGTCCCTTTTCTATGGAGATATGAGTGAACTTTACACCCTGTTCCTCATACCTCTAAGTATGAAGAACAGGGTGTAAAGTCCACTTTATTTTTGTTCTAAAATAATGAATAATAGTAATCTATTATCGATTCTCAATCATCTCTAAAAATTTGGCAGGTCGTTGAAAACTAACCCTGCATACAAACGGATATAGTTATATAACTGTTTTGTGAGAAGCTTATGTTCCTTTTTGTTACGTCTACGTGAGAATTTTTGATATCGTGGCAACATGGTTAGTAGCTTTAGTTGACCTAGTGCACCTGTAGCGGAAGTAGTTGCACGAAGGCTGCGCTGACGTTCATTTTCGGGGTCACCAGTATAGAGGTATGAGGAACAGGGTGTAAAGCTCACTCATACTCTATAGAAAAGAGAGGATCCTCCGAACAGACGGGTGTCGTGTCTGGTGGGCAACTGCCCGACGGTTGATGTCGGGATGTTGTATATATGCTAGTCGCGCGGTAAACTCTGATTGCGCGATGCAGGATTTGCGTGACGTCAGTATGACGTGTTGTTCACATGTGGCGATGTTGATACCGCTACACACCTGACTTACCTACTGCAGTATCATCACTCTTTAGGCTCTTTTGCATCCTGGAAAATAAGTTTGTCTACAATAAACTATGACGTAAATGCAGTAGGACGCTAGGTGTCCACAATGGCACAGAACTGACGCTCTATATTGCAGAGTTAGGACAGACATGAGTCATGGCCATGGCGTGTAGTAATACAAAACTCACATGTACTAAAACCTAGACTAGGTACAACTATCTGCGGCAGTCATATCAATATAATGTACCACGAAGAAACCCTATTACTCAGTCTCTCCGCCAAACGAACCGTGAAAAGCCGTATTTCATTTTCCCATTTAGACTTACTTCCTAAATTGATAGTTAGGAAGTAAGTCTAAATGTCTAATTGATCGTTATAGTTTAGTGCTTCGTTACTTGATAGTAAAGAAGCACTAAACTGTAACGATCAATTAAATATCATTTAGCACATTAAGAATGTACAGTCAAGAAAACAGATAGAACTCAACTTGGTATTCATTTTAACCCCTTTTGTGTGTGAGTAGAGAAATTTTTGGAATCGCTCGTGTGTGTATGCCTTAGCATAATTAGCTCATAACATTTCCACTGTAACCAGCGGGGTAATTGCGTAACACATTAACAGTAGGAATGGTTTTCATTTTGACAGTTCAACAACATTCATTGCGTCATTTACGTTGTTGGGGAGACACATTTTTCGAACATATGAAGCAATGGATTAGCAATTTCCTTCAAAACGATTCAGATTGTGATTGATAGTGGGTTACGCAAATAGGGTGCGGGGCTTGGAAACGATACCAAAAGTACAGATTCTATACGTATCAGTACTTAGCGGTTCTTGCTATATCGGTATCGAGCCATATATGGCCTCCGCAGGCGCGACTCTCTAAGGGAACGGTTTAAAGATATTAACATCATGACGGTACCTTGTCAATATATCTATGAAAACATCATGTACGTAAGGAAAAATCTACATCTTTTTAGTAAAAGAGGTGAAAGACACAATTATATCACTAGAAATAGGGATCAATTAGTTCAACCAGGTTTCAGGCTGGCTAAAGTAGACTCATCTTTCATGGGGTACTGTTTAAAATGTTTCAATAAAATACCTCCCCATATTCTTCAACTGAATGAAACTAAATTCAAATCTTGTATAAAACGCACACTATGCAGCCAGGCATATTATAAGTTGGGGGATTACATCGCTGATAAAAATGCTTGGCTCAACGCTGGTCCTGCTCCACAAGGGCGCATGAAATGATTGATTAGCATTTGAAACTACTGTTGGAGCTGCTGAAGATTTTAAAAACTTATCTTTGCATTGTATAAATTCAATGTTTTAGTATTGTATAATTGCATAGCACAGGTGTGAGTACTATGCACCTACTATAAAGCTACCATTTAATAGGTTTTTCTTTCATTGACTTGAATGTGCCCTGGCGGCTGAGAGTTTGTCATGCTCACTCTAATGTCTCGCTGGTGGTGGCGTGTGTGTTGGATCATTAAGTTCCCTTCAAAATGGTTGAGCTGAATGGTGCTGATCTATGCGTCATGTTCGTGAACGGGCGCCGTCAGTGGGGGCTGCCACGGCTTATTTTAATTTAATTTAATATTTGAATTGCTTTTGTCTTTTTATTACGGACGCTTTTAACGTTCTGCATCGTTCTCACATGCATAATTTCAACATGAACGATGTAATCAATATTTTGTAACCATTTTTTGATTTAAAAGAGTGTCCATGGAGTTTCTTGCCCGTTCTTCTCCATAGGTACCTACTACGCTTTGGAATGGGTAACTAGCTTCATCTTTCTGACTGACCGACCCCTTGACAATTCAAAAGTGCCTGTAATTGGTTTATTTGAAATAAATGCTTTGAGTTTGAGTTTGGTACCCGGGTACCGGTTCCAGACGGGTACAGGTACTAACCTAACCTAACAAGTACCGGTACCAAATTGAGGTACCTACCCGGTGCGTACTACAAATCTCATATTGTACGAGGAACCTCGCACGGTTGGCAATCTTCAAGTTATATTTGTAATGCCCATTAACTATCGTTTTTACTTACTATATCTGTTTTCTCACTCTGACTTACGGAAATATTTGTTTGGTACCGGTACAGTACCGATACTGATTAAATATACCAATAGTACAGGTACTACGTTTAATATCGGTATCACACCGATACGGGTACCGGTTCCCAAAAATACCGGTATTTCAAGCCCTGGTTGGGATACAGGTCTCCTGTCTTTAAGAGGGAATGGACCGTTATCCTCCCCGCGGGCCTAGTGCAGGTTACCATGTCAATGTTTAAAAGGTTACTTCTAATTAAACAGCCTCCAAAGAGCAAAGGCACTCCTCTCTTTTGACCACTAAGTGATAATCATACGGTCAGCTATGATGCACTCTTGCCTGGAAGAAACCTATTCCCTCAAGACTCCCGGTCTCTGACATCGCAATCTGTTTTGTTGTCTGTACATTATATGCAGATGATAATGATAATGATTACTTTCCATTTCTCTGCGCGCACTCAACCGCGAAGAGCCTACTGCGCGTAATGAGTGACAATGTTGGAACCATCATATAGAGTTAGGTTCTAATTAATTGAACTTGAATTGAAGGTGGTTAGAGGTTAGTTTCCGTTATTTGAGAAAAGAATTGATGTTAAAAGTCAAAAGTCAAATCATTTATTTCAAATAGGCACATAAAAGGCACTTTTGAACGACAAAATTTACAAAAAAATAGAATTGATTCTAGTTGCCCCTTCCAAAAGGTAGTTTCGTATGGAGAAGAATGGGCAAGAAACTCCACCGTTACTCTTTTAAAAATGTTTTTTTAATTATATGTGAAGTCGATGCACCTAGAATAAAATTACTATACCACATACTGGTTAGTAATTAAAATCCAGCGAAGTATATTTTGTCGAATCGCTTGGCAAGTGTTTACTTTGGCTTTTGTTATTGTTTCAATCACTAGAGTAACTGTTTAAAATGATATTTAACCATAGCTTTACAGATTGTTAATGCTACCTGTGCAAGAGAGAAGCAACGCCTTTATCTATTTCCAATCCGCGATCCCCAATTTGACAGTTTACCACTAACGATTATAGATATTTACTCTTGGTAGTATGTACCAAGTTATAAAGTTGAAATTCAGAACACAATCATTAATTTGTTAGGTAGTTCTAAATACTGATTAATTTGCAAATCAATTAATTTGATAATGACTTAATTTAACATAAAAGAAATACGATAAACTGTCAAAAATGCGTAGGTTTATACAAATTGATTCCAATCACCAAATACAGAATATAAAGAATGAATGGTCTCGTCTATTTTTGGTCACGAATTTGTGACCAAAAATATGTATGAGTGTGTGTGTGTGTGTGTGTGTGTGTGTATTTGTGTATTTATTTTTCTTAACTTCTTTTTAAACAAAAAGACTGTCTTTCCAAAAATGTTTAATTAAACATTTTTGGAAAGACAGTCTTTTTGTTTAAGTTTCTTATCGCAGATAAAAGTCGGCGATTATTTTTTTCTTGTCCGCAAGCCGAATAATAATTACTTTCTCCTTTTTTTAACTATTAAGGTTACACTAGTCAGTCATTCTTCCATACTAACGTCGTATGAAGTTTATTCCACTGTTTGACAGTATACATTAAAAATGATATCTACTTATCTCGTCATTATCAGGCCCTGTAACAACATATAATTTTAAAAAAAGAATGGTTTAAAAGTTATGAGCGTCGAGACTTCCATATTTTAACGCATTTTTGGGCGTAAATAAATAATTTCCGGAGTATGAAAATGCCAAAATTGTTATCGTTCAGGGATAGGTAATTTATTCAAGAAACAAATATCTTAATTTTGACTAAATACATCCAGTAGTTTTTTCATAATATCCATACGCCCAAAGGTCTGTTCATGAAATTTACGGCGAAATTCATAAAAAAAAAATGCATGCATATTAGCTACACCCACCAACGAGTTCGAGCCGTCGACTAGTGCAACCTTAAGGCAGCTGTCTGCACCCACATGATGTATTCTCAATAATTGCCCAATTTCTCCGCAAATCACATAAACAATCTTTTTCCTCTTCTCATCTCCGTTTCAAAATAATGAACTCGCAAAGAACATTAAAAACAAAATACAATCGGCACGCTCATTCCGTAAGGTCATACGGCGGTTTACGGCGTAATAACCTAGGCTGGTTTACAGGCATTCCTACCACTTACAGACTGGGAAATCCCGGAGATACTTACTGATGTTATTAGGAGTATCTTTCCGGTTCTAAAGTATTGGTAGAGTTATCTTTTATTGTTGTTGCCGGTTTTATAACTCTATGCGAGCTTGGATGGATGTAATTTGTACAGTGTACCTGTTGTTGTTTATGTTATCCTGGTACTTTGCAGTAGGAAGTGGATGTATTTGAGTCAGTTTTAAAAGAGAGAGATTGTTAAAAAAATATTTTTGTTGCAGTACTTTTAAAACTGGAGACATGCATAAAAAAAACCTTTTTTTCGATAAAGGCTCCCCGCAAACAGGCGCGACGCGACAGCCCAACACAAAGGCGCCTTCCGTCGCGCTGCACGCGGTGCTTTTATGTCACGCTGTCGCGTCGCGCCAGTGTGCACGAGCCTTAACATTGTTTTTCGTGCAAGCTTCTATCTGAAAGCTCAAAGCACAGGTACTTACAGCTAGCCCCAGCTTTTCATCGATTTGTTAATAATATATGGTTTCACACCGTTACAGTCCACCAATTTAATCACCTAAATCAAACCAAACATAAAAATTATTCCACTGTACAGTCAAAAAACTTCAACACACTACTTTCGCAAACGGGTATTTTCGACCGACAATGCTCATAGCCCGATGTGCCAACAATTACAGACAGTTACAGGTTAGCCCGATGGCACAACAGGTCCGTAGGTCAAGCGAAGGGTTTTGTCACGTTTACGAAAGATTTTAAAATGATTTGTAATTGTGGATTCAGGTTGTGTTCGTGCAGTGCCCGGGCATTTTTTTCTGAAGGTCTACGACAATGTTTTGCAAGTCAAATAATATTTAATGGGTTTTAATTAAGTGTCCGTTAATTTGGCTTAAAGAAAAAGTTTGGGACAAAAGCAATACCGGTAAATTGGGGTGTATTTTAACTACTGGGGTGAAGAACACCATTTAAAAAAAAAAAAATTAATACAACATTTAACATTCTATTAAAACCAAATATTGCCATATTAATTTTTATTATAGAGAATGTTAAATGTTGTCATTATAAGTAAAACATTTTTCAAAAAAAAAAATGTTTTGCACACCTCAATTTACGGTACTGTTTCACAAAAATCAAGTTAGGTTTGTATTTAACTGCAATTTAATGAATGTCTGCACCTTACGCCAGCAACGACCTACCTACATATTACGTAGTTGCACTGAACTGAATTCGAAATGCCTACAAAGACTATTAAACGCTTGAAATATTTTGATAGTAAAGTCCTCCTGCTGCTCTTATCAGTGGCGAAGGTTCCATACAACTCTTATCTTACCGGATTCCCTTTGAAAAATGGCACAGTCAGTAGGTATTCTATAGACAAATAATATAATCACATTAAGGATGTATGTACTCCGGCTCACCTCTTACTAAAATTGGCCCTTCGCTATTGGCTCTTATTCCAATTTATTTGGGGGTCGCTGTACTTACCTACGTAACTTTCATTCATCTTTTAGCCATCGTAAGCTCATCGGACAGCCTTCGTTCCTAGCCAATGCTTTGTGTTTTTGACATTAATTGATTTGATCTGACATTTATTTATCTGTTACTCATATTTTTACGACATTTAATTAATATGAGTCAAAGACCTGAAATAAATGATTTTTAATTATTGTATCATCTTGCAAAAAAACCATCTGTTTGATTGTAAAATCAAGATAGAGAAATTAAAACGCTAGCCTTTTCTAGCTTAATGCAAAGCTCTTCCAAAAGCGCATGATTTGATTGATAAAACCTCTTTACCCAGGTTAAAGACATTCATGAGCATTTTTACAACGAAACACTTTTTAGTTATGGTACCTACCCTAGACAAATTCGTGTACCACTATTTGATATGTAATTAACAGTGACAGGGAGTTATTAAAACTAACTAGATATACTAAGTGGAAAAAATACGCATTATTAAGGATAACTCAAAAACGACTAATTAAATCTTGATCAAATGTATATGGGACCACATGAGAAACACCAGCATTCAAATAAAAAAAGAATCATCAAAATCGGTTTACGTAGAAAAAAGTACATTAAAAATAACTTTAATTTCGGAAGTCTGTAGCCAAAATCTAAAATACAAAACCAAAGACACCGACTTCCGAAATTAAAGTTATTTTTCACCTTGTTTGTTTTTGAAGTCTGTTAAAAAAGTATTAAATGTAGTATCACGTCTATTTTACTATTTGAAATCAATAAGCTTTTCAGAAGTAACGATTTCTGCTTGGAAAACTTTCTTCAACCCATGATAACGCCCAGCATGCCCAGTTCCCATAAGCAACACGTCGGCAGTACAAATATGCCTGCACTCATTGTGGATTTATTGCGGCCTACCATGGTAGCCCAGTTGTGTTATCACACCCAGTTAGTTAACCGAACGGTCCGTTATTCGAAACTCGCGAAGAAGTGGGACGAATCGATGTGAGAAATTTTGTGGATGAGGCTGTATTTGTCGCGACATGACGACAAATCGTACAAAGTATTATAGAATAAAATACTCTTTGTTGAACAGATATTTATTAGGAATGATAAAATTATCATAATCATAGATTGCAATATACAAGCTAAAACCAAAATATATGTATATACCTACTATTTACAAGTGTATAAAGTAAGGCAAGAGCTCATAGGGCATCCAAAAGTTCATCCGCATCGCTGTCAATGGGATAAGTGCCCAAAAGGCTGGCGGCATTGCCACGTTGGATGGCAATGCTGATTCTTTGGGCTAAAAATGGGACCAACTTTGGGGTATACTCTTTCCATTAAAAAAAGAATCATCAAAATCAGACTACTCTGTAAAAAGTTATGCGTGGTCATACATAAAAAAAATATATATATATACGGGTCGACTTGAGAACCTCCTCCTTTTTTTTTCGTCGGTTAAAAATAGGCCAGCCCTCTACTCTTTGTTATGTACTTACACCCTTCGATCAATAATTTATTTTGATCGAAGTGTACACTATATATAAATGTATTTTTTTTTTACATAGGGTGACACAATTAACGGCCTTATAGCTAAAGGAGACGTTTAAAAAAATTTGGAGAATAGTGATAGGTTTATTTATTACGATTGGATTCTTTACAAAAAAGCTAACGAGGCTGGACGGCGTTTTCCTGGAGTATTGGACCCGTATGCATAGCTGCGGGTCTGATACTGCAGGAAGATTCATGAATTAATATAATTGTAGGTTTTATTTTGATTTGGTTTCTGTTTTTAATTTAATGTAAGTACTAACATAGTTACGTAAGTTGTATCACTAACGAAGATCGAGACGAGATCTATGGAGTAAGTTTCCGAAATAAACGTTTTATTATTAGTATTATATTATTAATACAAGTGAAAACTAAGAAAAAGAAAGAGAAGTCAAGGGTCATTGGTAAACTATAAAAAAAACCTGTGCATTTAGAACAATCAATTTACAACAGCTTCAGTAAATCTTACAAAACGTTCTATTACCTCCAAGTTGGTAATGAAGACATTTACAACATCTGTTGCTTTCAAGCGATAAGGCAAGAATAAAAACAATAATGCCCAATTTTTTTTTTATGAACGCCACGTTGTAGTTTCAATTTTCGTCACTCTAAAATCATTTAGGTCACTCTAAAATCTTTCTAGCTTAGACGGTAATGATCATATGTTACTGAACGGAGATGTTACATAGGCAAGCTGACTGTACTTACTGCTAGGCATACTCTCTCTGCCCACTATTAAATGATAAATGATAAATGATTTTATTTCTGTAAATAGGTTTGAACAAACACTCTTACACGTCAATCATATTTTAAAAACTAGATGAGGTCGGCGTTTCCTATCTGACTACTCTGAGAAGAAAGGCCGAAACAAACTCAGAGGTCACAGTGTCTTTTAAAGTCCAAACATAATCTTGGTCAGATCATGTGAAGACCATGTAGATTTGTGTCTGAAATAGTCTTTTGAGGAAACACCACACAGATTGAGTGGACCTGTCCAGTCAGTGCACGCATTTGTCAGTAATCGTGCAGCTCAACTCAGAACTTAAGGAGCTCAACGATTCGATGAACAATACCAAAGAAAGGACATTTGGGTAGGCCACAAAAATCACTCAAACTGCCAGACTATGATTAAAACTAGCTGAGAGGGGAAAAAAAGCAACAATGACCCACATACTCTTCACATTCACAATATTAAAATAATAATCATGTATTTAATCTAGCCTGCATGCTACTCACATGAGGATAATAAATAGAGTAATCAAGCTAATGTGGACAACCAAATGCCTCATCCACCCGACCAAAATCGTCTTCCAACCTCGTAGTCCCAATCTCGCATCGGGCACAGATACTAAACAGGTTCCATTTCGATGAGACTTTATCATTTGATTGTTAACTTACGCAATGGTGGAAACTTCGTAAATACCGGGTTACGCACACGTTTGCGTTAATAGAAATAGGTTACTGAAGTGCAAAGGGTTTTTTTTTTTTTTTTTTGGATGGGAAATCATCAATTGACCTCTCCCGCTCTGGGCGGAGCGGAAGGGCGTGTCAGACTCTTACTGACTAAAACCCACCCGTGTTCCTTCAGTTGCCTGTGCGCCAGGGCCACGGTAACTCTTTCGAACAATCCGCGACCCCGGCAGGCATCGGCCCTATCGGACCCCGTCAATTATGCTGACAACTCTTTGAGGCGCGCGTGGAACACAACGCGCCGTCGACCCGGGCCTGGTCCTTACCGGACGGCGAGCTGCCCATTGCTCGCCGTCCGCAGGCCCGCGCCTACGGTGGCCGGGAGTCGGCTATGGACTCCCGACGCCCAGGGTGTCTCCTCCTGCGGCGACTAGGGGCGTGAGGGCGCAATGATTGCCTCTCCCTCACGCGCTCCGCCTCCTCCTTCGCGAGCATTACTGCTTCGCAGAAGGAGGTGACTGCTTCCCATTCTCTCTCGCTCCGTACTATGGCCCGAACCAGGGCCGGACGCGAGAGATCGCCGCCGCCGATCGCCGCCACGAGGACACGGCGGTGCTCCGCCCAAGCCGGGCAGACCTCCACCGTATGCTCCACCGTGTCCTCCGGTCGATCCACACAATGCCAACACCCGGGCGTTTCCTCCCGCCTTATCCGAAACAGGAACCTCCCGAAACAGCCATGTCCGGTGAGGACCTGCGTCAGGCGGAAGGTGAGGACGCCGTGGCGCCTCTCAAGCCACTCCTCAAAGAGGGGACTTACCGCCGCAATTGTGGCGTGCCCAGCGCTGGGTTGCGACAGTCGCACTCTCCATGCCGCCATGAGATCCCGCCGGAGCTCTGTCCGCTGTGCCGCGATTTCTCGCGGCAGCGGAGTAACGCCCCGGCGTTTCGCCTCCTCGCGCGACTCCCAAATGTGCGCGAGGACTTTTGCCTCCAGATCCCATGGCGGCAATCCGGCAAGGAGGCTCGCCGCCTCGCAGGAGACCGTGCGGTAGTGCAAAGGGTACTTTAATGTAATTACGACAAAAATACTAGAGTTACACGTAATTAAAACTCTTCCCAGATTCGCATCCAATGGCACCAATGGTTTATGGGTACTTAAAATGAGAAACAGAAATAACTTATGGGGCCCTGATCTACACCCTAATTGTGTAACACACTGTCAATCATAATATTAATCAGTTTGAAGGATATTGTTAATCCATTGCTTCATATGTTGGAGAAAATTGTCTGCTCAAACACGTAAATAACGCAATGAATGTTGTTGAACTGTCAAAATGAAAGACATTCCTACTATTAGCGTGTTACGTAATTACCCTGTCGGTTCCTAGTTTAGTATCTTTTTTTTAAAAGTTATTTTGTGTTTTTTGACCCAAAACCTCAAATTTTGAACGTTTGTAAACCTTTTATTCTTGACAACACCTTCCCAACGTCCAAAGCATTTAGAACTTGCATTCTGAAAAATAGTAACGTCGTATTTGTACATGTCTGCCCCGCTGATCTCGTGCTTTCAAGCGTGACTCTGCGGTCCTGGATTCGATTCCCAGGTCAGGCAAAAGTGTTGATGGATTTTTCCATTAGGTATTTCTCAGTAGCACCCCGGAGCTTCGAAGTTGGCGGTGTGATACCCCCGCGCCTCGGAAAGCACGTTAAGCCGTCGGTCTTGTACCTGATCTCTCTCCGATCGTGTCGGAAGGCCCTCCCATCGGACTATGAGAGTGAAGGAAGAGTGAGTGCGCCTGTGTCTGCGCACACACTAAACTTGTACACTGTAATATCTCCCTTAAGTCGCCTTTAAGATTGGCCGCCATGGACGAAATTCGGTCTGGAGGACTATTAATATTTATACATGATATTTTCATTCAGTAATCAAACAAAACAATCAAAACTGCGAAATATTTGACAGTTACTTGCGACGTTGCCAACTTTCCAAATGCACCCTTTTAACTAGTACTCTAACCCAAACTGACCCGTTCGTCTCCCAAGCATGATTAAGGAACTAGGTTTCCTCAAAGGAAATGCGTACTCAGAAACTCAGAACTGGCTTTTATAATGGAGATATTTCATAGAAACGGCCGTCTAACTGTTCAGTTCGTTACAAAGGCTAGAACACATCATTGTGCAGTCCAACGTTCAGGCACAATGGCGACCCCCCGGATTTTGTCCTCGATGCCGTGTGTCAGGCCTTTACATGATGATTTAATACTTTGGCTTCGTGACCCTGTCATACATATGGGTTGGTTTAGATCCTGGGTGGTGTAATAGTAGTACGGTTATAGAATGCCTTGTCCATATCATTATGGCATGCTCAATAAATGTCCACTTTTAAAATTCTGGTTAAAAAGCACTTCCTCTCTCCTTAAACATCATCATTACATAGTTTCATTGCTCTAGTTTCATGTTTATTATTGTTTATATTATGTAGATAAGAATATGTTTTATGTATGTATGTATTTATTGTATATGTAAATGGTACACCACTGACTACCTGCATTATTGTATCTCCTTCTCCCTTTAATCCATCCAAAGATTGTCTGTAAAAGATCGCTTTTAGCGATAGAACCGCCCATTTCATATTTTATTACTATTCTATTCTGTTAGAATCAGCAAAGTCAGGAATATCTAAATCTTAGTTCTACTTCCACCCCATTACGCGCTATAACTATCACAAAACACATATATTCAATACATATCATCTCACAAACCCAACCATTATGCACACACAAAGCTCACAATCCACATGGTGCGTCTAATCGCGTGCCTGCGCGCACGCAGCCTTGAATTAGTTACAGCGAATTTACGTGTCATGCCACTTACATGGTGTTTTGTATAGCAAACCTGTTTGGGTGTTCAGCGATTGGTCTTAGACGTTATTATACGTTTTGTTTTCACGGATACATGTGGAATTAAACCCGGAACTAGAAGATTATAGTTTGTCTGTGGATCGAGAGGTCGTGAACCTCTGTTTTGGTGAGTTAAAGATTGTCTATGGAGTTTCTTGCCCGTTCTTCTTTTTAGAGTTTAGGTTTCTGACTAACTGATCGACTCTTCGACAGTTCAAAAGTGCCTGTAAATGGTTTCATTGAAATTTAATGGTTTTTATGGATAGGTAACAAACTTCCATTTATGCTTAAAAACATTATATGGTTAGGTTGCTGTGAGAAATCAACTTCGGTACCATTTTTCTGACTGGCAAATTTTGTTTTACTACGCCATGTCTCCTTGCATGTTGCATGACAGGTTCTGGACCATAAATGTAACAACTATTCACCACATGAGTGTGATTATAAATGTTTGAATTTGAGCTATTTCCATATCTATTGAAGCCTTTGTTAATATTACTTAAATGGTCTTTTGAAAACACACTAAAAGCAATTTCTCTCCAAATGTATCATAATCAGTATATAACGTTCCGACTGCTGGGCACAGGCCACCTCCCTGTGTGAGAAGATAGAAATAAACGAAGTTATGGTGTTCAGAAGATGTAAAACTATACGCTTTGACCAAGTAAAATAGCGGTTGAATTTCATCTACGATCGGAAGTCGCGGTCAATAGCCGAAAAGTACCTATTCAAAAGTCTCCTGATCAAATCAATCTGCCTAGCCCTTCCCCAACTACTTACTTTACTGGGTAACACGATACCCCTTGGTAAGAAAACTCTCCAATTACAAAATATAAACCTAAAGGCAGACAAGCGCGACGCGACTCTTTTAGAACAATTTTCATGAAGTTTTCATACAAATTGTTCTACTAGGGTTGCGTCACGCCTGTTATAGAACTCATCAAATCAAAATATTTTATTTCACATAAACCTACATGGTGGGCACTTATGAAACGTCAGAAGCTAGGTGCACGGTTCCAATTGGTTGTTTCCTATGGAGAAGAGCCGGCAAGAAACTGCACGGTTACTCTTTTAAAAATAAGGGTATTTTACAATGTTTCAAATTACAGTGTTGATAGATATGGGAGGACAGTGTAGGCCTGTCAACAAGTAACAGGTACCTACTCAACAAAATAGAAAAGGTCTGCAAATCTACAATGCACCTACAACTAATGCTCAGGTGGCAACAAGATTAATATACGACTAATAAGTCAGCTGACAAGTCTACAATTAGCAATTAGCATAGAATGGCGACAGTTGCTTTCTATTATAACGTTCATAGACTGTGTTTCATTATAACAGAATGCAAAGCGTAGATGTCATCGAGTTTGTATTGCTTCATGATACTTAATTAGGGATTTGGAATGTTGGATATGCGAGGTAGCTTTTAACTCATACATGAATACATAATGAGAGCAGAGCATGAGAGCAGTGGTGGCCCAGTGGTATCGGCCCCGACTTATGAGTTATAAGTTGTGGGTTCGAACCCAGGCAGGCGCTTTACTTTGTGTAAATAATTTCATCACCACTGCTCTCAAAACGGTGAAGGGAAACATCGTGAGGAAACTGGCATGTCCTAGAACCAAAAATTCGAAGACATGTGACATCTACCAACCCGCACTGGGCCCGCGTGGTAGATTACAGCCCACTCCCTCTCAAAGAGAGGAGGCCTGTGTCCCAGCAGTGGGAACACTATAGGCTGATTATGATGGAATACATAATGTAGGTACCAACCATAAATATTGTTATTCTTTGTTCAAAACATCATGTTGTCGAACTACTTTACAGGATGGACAAGGGCTATAATATAAGTCGGAGACGGTCATTAGTTGAGACACTAAACGAAGCGCAGCATGAGTTCCGGGAGGTGGCAGCACCGTCGCGATGACGCGGCTAACTTCGTGCTATGACAGAGCCTGGCTGATGGAGGAGCGCTGATGGGACGAGTGGACACCATTCTGGCTTCGAGGAGATCAGTACCTCCACCCTAGGAACTGTCACGCGTTCCGTATAGTTGTGTCGTGTACATACAGTGTGTGATTAGCTAGTGTGATTAATTTGTTCGTGATTTATAATTTGATTTGAACTGCAAACGGATTTTGTATTGCGGAATAACCATCATTACCCAAAGTATGCCCACAGTAGTTAAAATATGGCTGATGATAACGAGAGAGACGTACCTTCTCCGTCATATATATGTCGGGACAGGAGGCTGATTGGACCTGGATTCTTTACCGTTGAACATTTTACTGGGCGTACGTAGATGTGTGCTGCGGGCGAGAAGATAAACTCTGAAGTTGATTAGTGATTTTTAGGGTAAAGTGATGAACATTAACTTTATATAACAAACAACATTTTAAATAATATTTATCCTCTGTTTCAGGTACGTAACTCAACAGTTATAGGTGTTAAACCGAATACTTCGAGCAGTAAGTTAATAATCGTATGAATATTTTATTTTTAACCTAAATAACCACTAAGCACATCTCCTTGTAAATAGACATTAATATTTTGGCAAGTATGAACGATATTTAGTAAAGAGTTCCGTAGTACAGTTACAATAAAAAAAAATGTATGTCTAACCTCCTACTGACAAAGATTTGCGGGTAAAGCATGTAAAAAAAAACTGCTCGAGGGAAAGAAAATACGTTTATTTGCAGTAAACATGACGAAGCTGACGAGTTGTCAAAGCTGTCTAGGGTTTTACCAGTCAGCAGAACAGTTTTGATGTAACACTAATTTCGTATCGCACTCGGAATACAAACCTATTCATTTTCACAATGAGTACAACAAAATTAATTGTTACTATGTTTGAAAAATTCGTGTCCTTTTATGTTTTTCAATTTATTATTTACTATGTAAGTAAGTAAACCTAATGATCGCACTACTTTATTTAAATCACCTAATGTAATCAACCAATCATGAGGATTATTTCCTTATTAATAAAGGGTTTTTTCATTATTTCGATGTGTTCTAAAGAACCCTAGAAACGTTTTCCACGATTTGGAAATCAGGAAATTGAGGAGTTCATATCGCATTATTATCTTTACATCTGTTTCCTTCAGTTTATAGCTACATCACTAACTTTAAATGCTCCTACAATAGAACTTGATATACGAAACACAACCATATCTCAATAGTCATAACAGCTATCAAACTTATAAACAAAATTGTAATACTGAAAAATCTACGTTGCCGTATTTTAGTTACGCTATTAGAAACCTTAGTACATTTTCGCCCACATTATAACGATTGTTACACTTGCAATTTAGATTTTAATCAAAAGGAATTACAGTCTAAAATTGATTGATGTGCTCACATTATGAAGTGTTACGATCGTAGTGATCGATTAATTTCTTTACAATTTATGATCGCCTGGTACTTTGACGCGTAACTTTGCCTACCCGTGTTATGTATTTGCTGATACATATGTACCTCAGCTAAGTAATTACTTAATAGCGTATGCTAAAGTAGTTAATAAATATAATGTTGTCATGAAAACAGTTATGTTAAGTAATTACCGACATAACTGATTTAATTAGTTACAGACAATTAATTCAAACTATAGTACAAGTTTTTCAGATAGCGTGTTGTACGCGCTCCATTTTTGTAGGAATTCGGCGCAGAAAGTCGTTAAACTCTTCGTCTGTATCTACAATATTTATTTTCAGTAACATAATAAGAAGGACCCGGTAGACCCTAAGATTTACCAAAAGTGGCCCTTCTCCTTCTTAAATGCTGAACGAAATCTTTAAAATTTTGCGTGTTCTTCTGCCTAAGGGTATCTTAAAAACTCATCGACATAATATTATGTAGGTACCTATTTCAAATCAGTAGCATTAGGTATGCAATCCATAAGTACTGCACATACTCAATCGCCAAATCATTCGATATATAAAAACGTTTTTACCACCGACTTCCGAAATTAAAGTTATTTTTCACGTCTTTTAGTGTTTTTTTTTGGAAGTCAGTTGTTTTTTTGAAAAAATGTTTTTATTTTTCACTTTTTAGTTGCGGTACCTACCCCACACAAATTCGTATACCACTACGAGTACTTGGTGTATAAATAACAGTGACAGAAAATTATTAACACATCATCCATATAAACGAAGTGGAAAAATATGCAGTATTAGGATAACTCAAAAACTACGGGTCAAACCTAGATCAAATTTAAATGGGACCACATGTGAAGCACGAGCTATTAAATAAAAAAAGAGTCATCCAAATCGGTTCAACCAGAAAAAAGTTCTGAGCTAAAACACAAAATTAAAAATAAAAAAAAAGATACAGACGAATTGAGAACCTCCTCCTTTTTGTGAAGTCGGTTAAAAAATCGATTAAAAAAACCGGCCATAATCGAATGAGATTCCAGCCAAATAGCCGTAAAATCACACTATTAACTTGTTATTGTAAGATGACGATATTTTTGAACTTATGACGTCACTCGTCAGTGACGCGTTACCGTGACGGTCTCGCTCTGGTTGAGGCGACTTTGAGAGTCGTACAGTGTCACTGTTTCGGTCGGTGCTTACTACAAGGACCACCGACCACCTTGTCAGTCACTAACCATTGCAGCGCCAGAAGGGCTTGGTTTCCAGTCCCTTGAAAGGCCTTATATTTGGCAGATACTGCAGTAGAATCAAGGTTTTACTATGGTGTAGCTATATTTTGTTTTAGTAGGACTTTGGTCTTATAGTAGGTACATACTGAAATAACAAGCACATTCTTCAAGCAAGATCTTGTTTGATCTCATTACGTTAAGCTATCAAACTACTCAGCCTATTGCAGTCCACTGCTCGGCTTAGGCCTCTCCCAGGCTGCGACACAACTCCCTGTCCTCTGCATTCCGCATCCAGTCAGTCATAGACAGACACCTTTTTAAGATTGTCTGTCTATCCAGCTGGAGGGCGTCCTATTCTACTAGTACGAAAGCTGAAGCCTTATTCGCGGACTCTTCGAGATTTGGTTGGTCCGCAAATGTAGACGACATATTCCCGACGTACAGTTCGCGCAAAACTTTATGAGCCCTTTGAACGTAGGCCCGAGAACGAAACCGCGCATGGTACAGTTGATTGAGAATGAGAGAGTTTCCTCGGACACCTATATTATGCATACTGCGCAGCCACTCGCTGCAACTTCCGAGAGCTCATAAAGTTTGGCACGAACAGAGGGCCTAGACAAAGTAACATTCGATTAGCGATGACGCTAGTAGAAAAGCCAAAAAATGTATGGAATTGACATAAGCTATCGAAACGTCACGTGATCTTAAGTTAACGAATGGAAATTAGCTAGACATTTTTTTTTTTGTTAGGCATTCGATTTTGTGAAACGAATCGACAGCGTCGAATGATTACTTCCATAGAGATGCGTAGCCAAGTGACACTTTTTGACAAGCGTTATCGCTAGTTTTCGTTTCGTATGATGCCAAATATTAGCGTCAGCGGTAGCGATTGTAGAAATAGAATCGCTCCGAAGCGAATGACATTTGTCTAGGCCCTCTGTACCCTTATCACATTCGACATATTTTATAATTGATACTAGCTTCTGCCCGCGGCTTCGCCCACGTGTATGTCGGAAATTATGCCACAGGAAAGTGCTACCGGGATAAATAGTATCCTATCATCCAAATCCATTCAGCCGATAGAGCACGAAAAGGTAACAGACAGACAGATGATAAATGCAAATAATATCTTTTTATTTTTATTAAACAGGTTTTTATGATTTTAATATTATCATCATTAATTTGAAATACTCTAGCGCTGCCGTTACCTACATAATAGCTAAGTTATTTTATAACTTCAAATCTTATTAACTTTTAAGCGGGTGGACCGATTTAAATGATATAAACACTAAAATAAATAATACCTCAAGATACGGGTTCTGACTACATTTCCAATTCCTTAAATCTCTTAAAAAGGGATAGGTACACAAAAGTTTCAATAATCACGTGAATTTTAAAATCATCCCCTATTTTACCCCTTTGTGGGATGATTTTACAAAAACGCTGATACAAATAAATTTTTATTTCTTTCCAAAAGCATACATTTAAATTTTCATATCCCTAACTAATGAAATGCTAAGTTTCCCATACAAACTTTCATCCCCTTTTAGTATTAGTTTTGTGACAAGAAGTAGCCTATTTCCTTCCCCAGGATGCCATCTATCTCCTTGCGAATTTTTTTCGAAATCCGTTCAGTGTTTTGGGCTTGAAAAGGTAACATTCAGACACACACGGACATACAGATAGGCAGAGTTACTTTCGAATTTAAACATTAGTATAGTATGAATGCAAAAGAGTTACTTCATAATAATTGGTGAAGGTTAAGAAACCCAAATGGAGCAGACGTAATACCATGAATCACTACCACTAACAATCGCGCTTATTAACTATCTGTTTGTCATACAATCTTTTAACTAAATGAAGTAAACCTATAAAGACTTAGATCTAACGGACTTAGCTTAACAGGACCAATTCACAACATCGATCACAAAAAAAATATCATTCAGTTCATCTGTAGATCTTACAATTAAAGAACAATACACAGGAAAATGCCTCCAAAAAAAAAACTTCAGATCAATCTCGATCGGATACAGCAACTGGGCATCGAACCTGCGTCCGCTACATCTCCAGTGAGATAAGGAACAATTGAATCAAAGCTACATAGAGATTTTTATCTTGTAGATACTGAGTGTATGGAAGTGCTCTGTGAATTTATGACGCCCTGGTACGGGCAGGTGTTTTGTTACGGTTTGACGACCCTGGAAATGTTTTGTCTGAATTTTGTGCTAGATTTTTGGTGGCTAGAGTAGGATAGAGATATGCATAGGAGTAGATAGGGACAAGATATTTTTTATTAAGAGCTCTGTGAATTTATGACGCCCTGGTACGGTCAGGTGTATTGGTACGGTTTGACGACCTTGGTGATGTTTTGTCTGCATTTTGTGCTAGATTTTTGGTGGCTAGAGTAGGATAGAAATAAGAAGTCTTCATTGTTAAGAACTCTGTGATTTTATGAAGCCCTGGTACAAGCAAGTGTTTTGATGCAGTTTTGTGACCCTGGTAGTTTTTGTCTGATCTTTCTTTTTCGGTCTGAATTTTGTGCTAGGAAAATGTTCCCATAACTCTTCGTGCAGATTTGGAAGAATTGCTTAGCTCCTCTAGTCGTGCATTAGAAAATGCATTCTTCCTGGTTTGGCCAAGAACCGCGTTTCCCCTACTAAGCGGTAAGCACGTTCATCTATTGCGGAAGCACGGTAACTCACGCGTTAATTCAAACTCAATCATAGATTATGGAATCGCCCATATTGCTATTCACGCTACGTCCGTCATGAGGGGCGAAAGCAAATCGGATAGAAGGACCAGGAAAATAAAAAGTAGCTTAAAGAAAATTCGTCGGAAAATGTCCCATCTAGCAATTCCACGAACGACCTAATATTATTTGATCATACCGATCAATAGATAGTTTCTGTCGCAACATGTCGAGACAATAATGTTTAGTTAACGGGCGCCTAATAACCGTACGCCCTTAAGATTTACCGGTCCGACTTGTACTACGGATGACAGAGCGATTTCTTTTAGTAAACCGTTAAAACTGACGGGTTACCTACGGAAACACACCGGTTACGCAAGTGTTTTATATTTCCATGTGATCTGGGAAGTGGGAACATGTTTGTGGAACTGTAAAATGTAGTCACTTCTTCATAGCTTAGTTATTGTGTAAGGAGCTCCGGTGGGGTTTCTGGGAAAGTTTTCGTCAAGTTATCGGACTTGTGTGATGTGTTTTATATATTTTTGGTCCTTCGGTCCGGTTGGTTGTTCCTGTAGTAATTTTTGAAGTGAAAACTTCTTTAGGTGCGTTGAGCACTTTTTGGGTGAACAAATATCATGGAACTCGCGTCATCGTCAGCGAACGCTTTCCATGAGCTATATGTATACTGTGTATACATATATGTATACTTTTTGGGTGAACAATTACTCAGTTTTCACTCCTATCGGCAGTCCCCAAAGACTGCTCCGCATTTTTTTGGCTTATTTATTATATTATGAATTGTTATCAACTCAAGGCAGATAAAGACTGAACGTAAAAATCCTTTGGTACTTTGTCATAACACTTTTCAGTAATAACCGAAAAACAATGTAATCCATATCTATTTTTATATTCGTTCTAAAAAAAACTAGAACAAAGCAATTTTAAATTACTAGGCTCGCATAAAAACCGCGTACTAGTTAGATAAAACGCTATCTGCGACATCCGGATGTTTTCACCCGACGGGGAACTGAGGTAACAATTACCTATCACGTGTGAACGTCCCACTGTTATGCTTTCCTGGTAATACGTGAACACTTTCTATGGTGGGTGTTGACTTTCCCTAGTGGCGATAAGTTCTGTGACGTCATTGAATAAATCAAATGGGGAAATTCGAGAAAATGTGTACTTAACGAATTTTTTTGAGAATTTCAATCGAAAGTCACACATCTTGGAGTGTAAAGTACTCGTATAAAGTGGCGCCAACTGATGTCGTGAATTTTCATGAAAACCCTCACTATGTGCTGTCACATCACTTTCTATGACAATCAAATAATAAACTTAAATAATTCATATTCTTATTCTATAATCGAAAACTCAAACATAATCATCAAACCAATGATAAAGCCGTAGCAAGTGGTAATCGAATGTCAATCACCATGGTCAATGCTTATTACCACTTGATTATTTTACCTTTCAAGTCACGACATGTAGCACATGTCAATGGTTGAACGAGACAGACATGTCATTTAAAAGCAAGTTAAATATAAGATTGATGACTTAAGAAATGAATTCTTGTCATCAATAAATTGGTTGCTCTCTTTCTAATCATAGAGTTCGTTATCGCCGCTAAAATCTGGTCTTACAAAATGGCTCTGTTTATTCCTCCCTTGGCTCCTTTTGAATGCAGTTCATCCCGCCGTCTCCTTCTCGGGCTGCCGCGAAGTCGTACATAATTATCCTTACGTATTTCCGTATGGAAATCCTTATGGTTAGTTTCCCTCTGAGGAATGCGAAATAGAGCTGTAAGTATGTCCTTTCCGGGCGGTTTAATGTCATTTCCTGCAAGATCTTAAGTCCTACTTATCCTTCAAGCGAAATTAATTTTTAAAACCATTTTCGTACATAAACACCAATTAAACGTATATAGTTTGAAACATAAAACCTTAGTGAAAGTGTATTTAAAACATGTAAAAATTTACATTACGAAATGTTTATCTTCTACATAGAACAAATGTAGGTTGAAAGTACAACATTTACTTATATGGCAAGAAGACTTAAATTCAATTGTTTTGTATGGAAATCGGCCTTAGAGCGGAACTGACGGGACTGATGTCACCACGTGACTAGCTATGATATACCTATAGATAGATAATACCGCTTTTTTGTTTCAGAACAAAGACGCGAATATTATATTGCGTATTTCTAATTTAAATCTCATGCAATTTTGTTTGAACAGCGTGTATGTGACAGTAAGCGTGTCGAAGCAAACAAACTATTTTGAGATTTGTGTCAAATTTTTTAAACTCTAGGCTGCTCTGTTCCACTCCTAGACAAGCCCTGCACTTCTTCATTCTTTTGCGAGCCCTCGCGTCTTCCCCCCATTTTTGAGGGAACCTATCCAGTTCGTCCCTCTATCTGCTTCGTGGTTTGTTGAGACCCCGCCTCACATATTATGAATAAGAAATATATTTATGAATAAGAAATAAATGACAGATGAACTCGATGAACATTTGTTATTTCTTTTTCTTCTTAGCGTGTCGATGGCCAGAGTTTGGCTTCGACTTTGACACCTTTAGTAGCATCCATCAGTTCCTGTAACGTTCAGGCAACAGGACGTGTTGGACACGTTAAAAAGTGATCCATTGTTTGTTATTTCTTCATTTTGGTCCTACCCAAATACATTTGTTGGGTTTCTTTAGAATGTACCAGATAAGTTAGATCTTGCAGTTTTCAATTTAAATATTTTCTTTACGCAGCTGTTACTTCAAGATTAATTCTCCCAAGACCTTGTAACAAAGTGACCATGTACCTAAAAGAAGCACCATGTAATCGTGTCCCGGCATAATGTCACATGCTACTAAAACAGACCTAAAATGGCGGTATTGCCCATCCGGTGCGGTTGCGCAGTCATGCACTTGAAGATGCGGTTACGGTCAAGCACTTTATTTTTAAATTTTACCATTATTTCGATGAATAAAGTAGTTGAAGGAGTATGGGCGCTTGTATTACTCGTATATATTTCTTTTACATGATTATATCAG
The DNA here is from genome assembly GCA_916610205.1 of Griposia aprilina. Taxonomy (NCBI): domain Eukaryota; kingdom Metazoa; phylum Arthropoda; class Insecta; order Lepidoptera; family Noctuidae; genus Griposia; species Griposia aprilina. Next base: position 16,159,020 of record OU744304.1, on the reverse strand, counting down.
AGCAGCCATAGAAGAAAAAATACTTATAGTCCCACATAGAACCCATCTGCTTTCAAAGCACGAGAGAACCTCATCCATCGCTTTCCATCAGATGAGATCGAGGTCGAGAGCAGCAGGGTAATTGCGTACTAAACTAACAGTTTGAATGGCTTTCGATGAATAAGGTAGTTGAAGAAGTATGGGCGTCCATCACTTGTATTACTCGTATATATTTCTTTTACATGATTATATCAGAACAGCCATAGAAGACAAAATACTTCAAATTCAATACTAAATCATTTTGACAGTTCAACAACATTCATTGCGTTATTTACGTTGCTGAGCAGACACATTTTTCCAACATATGAAGCAATGGATTAGCAATAGGCTTCAAAATGATTCAGATTGTGATAGATAGTGTGTTACTCAATTAGGGTGCTGGTCCATTTAATAAGAAAAAATAAATTAAAAAATGCAGCGACCAGAGATTAAGTCGCTTTTTGGAAGTTCGATACCGCGACTGAACGCTACACTTCACATTCAGATTCCATTCTGAGCGATTTGGTGAGGCTTTCACGTTTGCGGAGCACGGCTCGATGCTCAATTGTTCTGATACCGCAACCAATCAAAAAGATTAAACAAAACGCGATGATGCCGTTGCAAAATCGCTGATTTCTGTGCTAAAAGTAACAAATCCGCTTTGGTCCTTATTAGGTATTATCAATCCGTAATTACTGTCCACTGTCGAATATATAAGTAGTGACTACCATATGTTAAGAGAGAACATTGTCATATTCTTCTAAGTAGTCAAAAGTTAAGCCAAAAAAAGCCAGAAAGCAAGGCTACAGGGCCCGCAGGGCTCTTTATCATGGTCGCCTTTTACTATAATTATTAGCCTTCAGATTAGTAAAGTCCGCGTAGAATGTGGTCCTCGAGTACAGGGCCACTAACAAATCTAACCATGCCCATCCTTATATTATCAGGAACGTGGTAGGTAATTAACATAGTTTAAGTAGGTTGCAATGATCAAATATGGAATTATGGTTTTAAAATATCTTCGCTTACCATAAAGGTACTGCTTTTTCGCCTAAAATAGGTAATAAGTATTGACCTACATTTTGCCTTAGATAGATGTTTTCAGAATCAGTCCTAGCTTAGACTTCAGTAAAGGCGGCCATAGTCCAACCGTCTGTTCTGTAAAAATCTCACCGTGTAAATTTACGTGAAGTGAGCTTCAAGTGAGCTGTCATTCCACTTGATTGACACTATTGACAGAACTTACTCCAAGTTCACTTCACCTAAGTTTTCACGGTGAAATTTTGACAGATAAACCGGCTGAACTTACTGAAGTTACGTACAGGTTTACCCAGTGCCTAGATGATATATTGAATTTCTGTGCATACATCTGGAACGGAATCTACCACGGCACATGCGAGCTACGCGTCACACTGACGTCACTCAAAATCCTGCATCGCGCAAGCAGAGTTTACCGCGCAACTAGAATATATACAACGTCCCGACATCAATCAACGGGTCCCTCGACCCTTGCTCCATGAAGCGCCAGCACGCGCCGTAGCTGAGTCTGTAGCTTTAAATTGCCCGTATAATAATAATGTTATCTATTCGATCCAACCTGTCCCACCTTGCTGCCCTCCCCTCAGTGTCGCCCTAAGCCGAGGTTCGTACCCCACAGGGGGTGCCCTTAGCATGCGGTCACCTAGAAATTAAGATATTCGCCCCTGGCTGGAGGCTTTAAGTTAGCTTAAGGCACCCACAGGACAGTCCGTTTAAGTAGCCATGACCTCCAATGTCACAACTACAAGGTGCCAATTAGGAAAAAAAAAACAATGGACGGGCAGTTGCCAATCAGACACGACACCCGTCTTATCGGAGGATCCTCCCTTTTCTATGGAGGTAAGAGTGAGCTTTACACCCTGTTCCTCGTACCTCTATAAATTAATTATTCGACATGAAGCAATATATACCATAATCACCACATGCAACTTGCATGTCTGACCAAAATGATGATATAATAAATAATAATCTGAAACAGTTGCAGAAACACTGACACCATCTCATTTAGAAAGTACCTGCGTATTTAGTAATACCAAGCATGAGTACCTAAATATATCATTTTAATTATAAAACTCAGCACAATGGTTGTGAAAGAATAAACGATCAATCATGGCGAATAATCTGTATTAAGTATATAGTCTAGGAGTCTCTGATCTGGACTGTTACGTTATCGCACCGACTTGTAGTTGATTAAGAGGTTTACAACTGGTGAATTGTCGTTAGAGTTATTACAATTGCGTGTTACACAATCAGGATTATTACAAACACTTCTCAGGTGATCTGCAGCTTCGGTAAGGTTTTAAGGTGCCATTTTATTTCCCGTCAATCGATATCATGAAAATCTAAATCTACGTATTCCAGGTACATACTTAGATCTATTCATACATTTCTAAGCATTAAAATTATACAATTACAGTTTGATAGACTTTGCCTTTTCCGTTTGCTCTTAAACTCTGTTAACTAGATAGAGTTAACTTCATGTTCATTTGGCTCTACAGCTTCTTTCACTATCTTAAGTTTTTTTTTTTTCGTAATGCTTTTCATTAATTATATAAACCAAATCAGGAGTCGCACTAATTGTCATTTTTCAAATACGAAATGCACTTGAAAACAACAAAACAATTCCAAAACAAAAGTGCCGTGACATGACGGTCAAAATGTTACACTTTTTACCGATCCAGCTCTCATTCGCCAAGTGTGCAGACTCAGAGTATAACGTGCGATAAGGAACTTTGTTTCAACAACGGTGTCTTTCTAGATGGTAAGCGAAATTGCGGCTCAAACTTAACACTTTTTATTCACTTTTACTTGCCTCATTACTATTTACTCCGCACCTCCATATCAGAGGATCAGTTTTATCTCCCGTCCGTGCCAACTAGCACTTCGTGTCACTATCTCCTAGACTAACGTGCATTGCCCAGTGAGCCGGCATTAGGTATTCAAAACACACAGTGAAAGGCGAGCCGACTACAAACAGTTCAAGGTAGATAAGTCAAGTTTGAGTTGTCAAACATACATAACAGTGTTTGGGTTATGGAATTGTTATTGACTTGAATATCCGTGTTAATATTTCCGAGTTTTTGTGAGAATAATAAGTGTTTTCACGTGGATTTACTAAAGAATCAATTCTCAATTCGATTGATGACCGCGGATGATGATTGCCGAAAATATTGCCTAGCTCATAGACTATGTAGAAGTCGAATCGGTAATATAACAATTGTGTCAAAAAAATCCAACAAGATGAGATAATCCACCCTTCGACTGATTCCACGGACTATAATTTTCTTTTTCTTCCTATAATTCTGTTCAGTAAACAAAAACTCAAATACTATTTTAGGGGGGTTGTATGTTTATTTATTACAAGCTGACCCGACAGACGTTGTCCTGTCTTAACTATGAATGTCATATGTCGTTTAGTTTTAGTTTTGACTATTGACTAAAACTAAAACTATCGACTCATTTATCAACCGATCCATCTGTGTTAAACGATATTTGCAGAGCGCATTTTGTCAATGGCTGACAGTTATTTCAAACAACTGACAGTTAAGCAAAATTAATATTGGCGTTAAGTTTTCTTAAATTTTGTAACGTTCCGATCAACTTCCTTATTTTTTTATTTCATAAGATCCTTCTCCTGACAACAACGAACACAACAAAAATAAAAAAGTGAAATCGGTCCAGCCGTTCACGCGTGATGGCGTGACCAAGGGAAATAGGGATTCATTTTTATATACGAGTATATAGATTACTTAAGGACCAGAAAACCGTTCGAAATACAATTACTTAACATTATTTATTAGGTATTCTATAAACTACGAGTAGAACATCTGCTTTTCAATGTTTATTTAGTACTGCTGTACAGGTTATAAATTTATTGCGTGTAACACCATTAATTTTATAAGTATACTAAACCGCTATGTAACAGTTTACTTAACTAGTTTTTACGACTTCAGTTACTATCTTCCTAACGTGACTATTAATTAGGTCAATTTCGTATTGGTTGTAGATCTTTATCCTGAAAACCGATGTTTTATTAAGTAACAACTGTATTTTACTTTAAATATATTCTAAAACCTATTGGAAACTTCGCCTAAAAAGCCTGCTCCGGTTGAGTTTCGATTACCACGCACCTGACCTTTTTGAGGGTTCAGTGTATGTCCTTCTAGGGTGTTTAGAAACGTGATGGATACCATGTAGTCAAACCACAGCCTCTATAAAGAATATAGGTGAATTGTTTTTTTCTCGAACAGAAGCGGCGCCATTTCTTTTTTGATCAAAAAAACTTCGAAGTCCTACACGCACATGTAACATAAGTACTAGGCTTCCATAAGCACTTAGAAATGTCGAGAGTTACACCATTTAGCAATTAGCTTGGAGAGTGTCTGTCTCAAGAGCTGGGCGTCTGGTATACTAACCTCGCGTTAATTACTAGGGTAGCAGAGGTCACTGGAAAAGTGTGTCTTATGTATGGAAAGTTTGCTTTTAATTCATTACTTCAGAGGAACGTGATTCTTGTAATATAAACTATCGCAAAGTGGAACTGTAAGTTTTTATGATGAAGGAAACTGAACTAGAAATTATGGATGTTTAGCTTTAGTAGTTGATAACTTTCAGTAGCTTTGGCTTACGATCACAAGGACCAACTCAAAAATCGACCACTAAAAGTTAATAAATAGTACATGCCTATATTTTTTTCCCACTGTACCTATAATCTATCAAATTATCACTGTTTACACATACATAATAGGTACATAACTACATGCATTGTTGTTACTCTCAAAGTTTACCATCACTTTCACAAAATTACTGCTCAATGCTCATATTTTCCATCAGATATTGATCGGAGTCAAACAATGGCGGCGATGCGTGGGCGTCGGTTTGCAACACCATGTTATAATATTTCGGTATTATGTAACCAGGATGTGTTCTGAATGTGATGTTGTGAACTTCTTTATAAACATGATTGTCTGGTATCGTGATGCTGATTAAGATAGTTTGTTTTAGTTTATTGATTTAGTAGTAAAGTTATGATGGGAATTTATTAAGATTTTGGTCTCATCTTGAAAGTTGCTGATATATTTTCTATTTTGCCGTTTTTATTTATCTTGTCACGTTACTGTTTTTATTTATCCTACTGTCCTTATTCCAAGATATTTGGGGTCGGCGAAGCATAATCTTCTTTCAAATATCTATATACATTAGTCTGTCATCTTAGTAATCACTCCTTTTGTAGCCACATCATCTTTCACAAGATTCATCCGTCCTTTCTGTGTTCTTCCTCTGTTCTTGCTTTTTGGCTGTTAATCAAATTTTTTAGTCCAATCAGAACCAACATGGTAGCCCTGTCAGATTTCCTGGCCTGGTTTATATGTGATCAAATACAAAGCGAAAATATTTCGGTTATTTATTTGACGGTAAGCGTAGCCGCAGGCGCCGCCAAAAGCTTATGTCATAGACTCATAGGATATTAATCTCTAAGATATTAATATTAAATACACAGCTGTCGAATAACTTAAATTGAACATACGCCAGTTACTTCTTGCTTAAATGTGTCACATACTTATCAATGTACTTAACATTCACCCGGTCCCGTGTAACAACATTTATGGTAGCCCGTAAACTATATATTAAAATAAATGACAGTAACATAACCTTAATTTTCAGGTACAGACACACTAGATCTTTCATACAATAATTATAACATAATTATGCTCCTGTAGATACTGCTCGCAGCGCCTGAGACAGTTCAACCTGCACTGTGCGTACAAACAGCCGCACTACAGGCAAAAAAATTACATTGAAAGCAACTTTATTACGTAGCAGTAAGATTGGGTTTCGTAGTTCAACTGACGTGCAGTTAAACATGCGCGAACGTCGCTCAATATTTTGCAATCACTGCGCAGCGCACACGCTCGGATCATCGAGCGATTCGACGCGCCCATGCCAAATCACAGATCTATACAATTTATTGTTTCGATATTAAGGTATGTAGGTTTTAGATCGGGAGAATTGTTCCGTATAGAATTGTTAATTGGTCATTATTTGTGGCAGGAACACCATAATTATGACGTAAAGATTTCGTTGAGTCCCAGTCCCGTTAGAGATTCATCTAGCCGATCGAAAAGGATGACTAAGGGGCCGCCTCCACGAGCGAGAGAATCGCGACGGATCCGCGCTTCTACGTCGGGTAATCTCCACGAACGAGCGATTATTCCGCCAGGTGTATCGTCGCAACTCGTAACGGAATCGCCGCGTTTCCGCGACGAGACATTGTGCAATAGTTTTGCTGAAGAGTTCAGTTGTCAGTTCCGCGGCGAGGGCGCGCCGAAAATAGCGACGAGCGCGCGGCGATATGATGAAGTTTCGCTCGCACTAAGCCTCTCGTTGCATCGCCGCGATTCTCTCGCTCGTGGAGACGGCCCCTAAGAGAGTGTATAGAAATACGTGGCACGACGACAATATCGCCGCGATTCTCTCGCTCCAGCGGGCTTAGCATGGCGCTATCTATCTCTTCGAAGAATAGAGACGGCTATTCCCATACAAAGTGACATTTCGTTTCTCTATTTTTGACATCGCACCGTAAAAATCCTTCTAAAATCTGTTATTTTGTCTTTCGTTTCTGCCGATCGTTGTCTAGGTCCTTTTTAATGTAGACTATTTCAGAAGACAGTTGTCTAAGGTAGTGAAGACAACTGGATTTTTTTATCGCCATGCTAAAGACAGTAGAAAACTTTTTAATTGACGGCCACAAAGTAAAAAATGGAAAGGAAAAAAAGGAATTTTTCACTTTTTGTATGGAAAATGTGAAAAATGATTACCTACATGTTGAGTTTTAGGGGTTTAAGAGTTTCATAAAGGGGGTCGAAATTTTCATTATTTTTGCGATAGGACACACCATTTTCGTGATTTAAGCAAAATAAAAGATTAACGTGAATAAATTACTGAATTTCGTAAAAAGTGCAGTTGACTCTTTCTACTTTGCTGCCGTAGTACTGTCTTCACGAAACGTCATTTATGTCTATTCTTCCGTCGACAAGACGGTGCTTGTGCTAAGCCTGCTGGAGGCGGCCCCTAAGAGGATCAAGGAGATGAAAAATCACTTAATGGGTTTAGCGCTAAACGTAACGAAACAGAATGTTTTAACATTCTGTTTCGCGTCAAACGTACCTATATATTAGTGATTTGCGGTGCAGGTGGACTCTAGTGCCAGTGTTCTGGTTTTCATTCCCCCGACTCAAAAGACCAAAGATTTACGAAAACAAGTAAAAAGTATTCGATATCTGAATCTACTTGACGTATTCATATATGTACATACGTCCGTCAACACAGATCCCAGACGGATTAGGGCGGATCAACCTATCGTAAATTCAAGATATACGATCGATAAGTTACGAAAAAAATAGAGAAAAAGTCGAACAACATTTACTCAGGGCTGTTGACAATATTTACAAATATTGATAGCAAAAGTAATGTCAACATTCAGCATAAGAAGTATTATAAGTAAATACTACAGACAGCATAAATATTTATACTAATAGATGATTAACAACTTGACATATCGTCGCTCGCATGTCTAAACGTCCTATCTAATTTTTTTGGTGATTTGAGATAGGACAACTACATTTTTCTATTCGTGTTACGCTTCTTAGTAATTTTTTTTTTGAGTTAATATGAGATACGTTGCCTTTCAAAATGGTTTTATTTTGAGATCCAAATAACGTAGAAACGACGGTTAGTGAGTAATGTATAGAATCACGAATAGAAAAATGTAGCAGTCCTAACTCAAATTAGCTAAAAGTGCATTAAGACTTAAGAAGATTCATGCGAGGGACGGTATCACAGGGACAGACATCACATACTTGTGGTGAAGGAAACGTTATGAGGAAACTTGGACTGCAATCAATTAAGCCTATCGCAGTCCAGTGCTAGACTAGAGCTAGTTGTACTACAGCATACCTTATTTAATTCGGCATCGTATCGTTCAAACCCTGCATGTTCGAATCACGTTGATATCAAAATACGAAAAGCATTATACTAAAACATTCACTGAAAATAAAACTTCAAAATAAGTTTAAAATTCGACGATCTAGAAAAGAAACTATCAAGAGACATCGTTCTCTAAGAACATGCATACGTAAGTAATGGACCACTTGTATTTTTTATGCAGACATGGCCAACATTTGTTTAACATGATTAGGTACATGGCACACCTACTTGTCTGAATCATAGCGTACACAAACATGCATAATTCTTATGTACACTGATGCTTATGTAATGTTTATATAGTGAATGCTTGTTTGTATTACTTCTTTATGATATTACTGAATATATTTTGCCGTTAGCAAAATGTATTGCTGATTATGTTCATTAGCAGATTATACAAAATGTCTTCTTTTCCAAGATCCAAAAGGCGTCCATTGTCAGTACCGTTAAACCATGATTAAATGGATTTTGTTTGAAATTACCTTAAAGTCAAATGCCTCTCGACTACGTTAATCTAGTTACTCTCACATGGTGCTATAACAATTAGTCTTCCGATACATTGTTGATTGTGAAACGATAACGGTGACTGTTCTAATTTGCTACATGTTTAATACTTGCGATACTACTCCCATGGATTCTCAGTGATGATAGGCCAGTTATGTAATAAACAACAATCTATATTGCGACTGTGTTAGTATAAGCATAATCAGCCTATAATGTTCCCACTGCTGGGACACAGGCCTCGCCTCTTCAAGAGGGAGTGGGCTGTAATCCACCGCGCAGGCCCAGTGCGGGTTGGTAGATATCACAATTCTTCGAATTTTTGGTTCCAGGGCATGCCGGTTTCCTCACGATCTTTTCCTTCACCGTTTTGAGAGCAGTGGTGATGAAATTATTTACACAAAGTAAAGCGCCTGCCTGGGTTCGAACCCACGACCTACAACTTGTAAGTCGCGGCCGTTATCACTGCTCCTTCCGATTGTGTTAAGTAATACATAAACGATCATTAGTGAACATTAACAAATAGACATAACATCTATGTAAGTAACAAAAAACAGTAGATCGGTAAAGACAATGTGCAACGACATGAAATATAGTTTGTATTATAATGTTACGTCATATGGTAAAGATCATTTATCAAGAACTATTGATCCATAGTAATTGTGGACATAGGTCATATATTGTATGGTTTATAGAGTGGACATTCAAATGTCTCTATGTTTCTACCTACCATCAAATGGGGTGAATAGGGATGTAGGGGTGAATCGAGACGACACTTTAACAGGGATTTTTGCACAGAAATAATATAGTTTGGTGCCAAAAAGGACTCTAATCTAATGTTAACTGTATTAGAATTAACGATTAAGTGCCCTTGTTGGCAGTAAACTATATTATTTCAAAGTTAAAATTCGTTTTATAGTTTCGTCCCGATTCAACTCTGCATCCCTATTCACCCCGTTTGACGGTATATATTGCCTGAAATCGGGGAATAAGAAATCTGTTTCTTTCTTTGTTTTCATGATCAAAGTTGCTTTTGTCAATCATTGTCTCGCTTCCTCTGAACTAAATGATTATTATCTTCTTGTTTCACCTCTTCTACCTAAATCGTAAAATTATAATGACATAACTCTAATTCAACAATCTCTTGTGTATTCTTTGTTCAATGTCATACTTTACGTAGTTCACGTCTAGTCGAATATGGCTTCTTCATACCATAATATGGCTTCTTTTTTTTTGCACCATGCACCAAAAGGTGCATGGTGCGCAGGGTGTGGAGCAGCTCCAACAGTATCTTAAGCATGATTACAAGTCGCCTAGACTGTGTTTTCGTGGGTCCCTGTTGTGCCATCTCACATGGGTTGCCACAGCGGTGTTCCACTACCATTTTTTTGTTTTTGTGAAATGTCAGTTCTTACTAATATAGTTATAAGTCTTACTAATCATATTTGAGTTATGTAATACTTGAATAAAGATAATTCTATTCTATACCGTGCAAATTGCATTGAATAATCTATTCACAGCTTCTTATAACAAACTGACTTATCTCCTTTTACCATAATCTTTGCCCAACGTAACTTCAGCGAAGCGTGCACCGGGGCCATTGTTTATATCGTACAGCGTGCGTAACATTAATGGGCGCAGCTAACAGCAGTCATAATCTTAACTGACGTGCATCACTCGTATCTCATCATCCTGTGCTTTTGAGATTTACGACTCGACTATACATACGCAGATCTAGGTTATAGCTCAAGAGGGGGCAACACATGTTTCTTTCTGGGAAGATGGGGGTTGGGGTGGTGAATGTATCAAGACATGAAAGCCCTTTTAAAAAACAAACCATCGGCACATATACTTAGATAAACTCACGCCTTCTTCCCATGGGGGTAGGCAGAAACTACAGAACGCCACCTGCTACGATTTTTACGTACTCCTTTTGTGTCGTTTACGTTCATCGGCACCTATTTTCTGTAATCTCAACAATGTGCCCCTCTTTTCGAGGATGACTACGACATATAAAATCTTAGTAATTTACTGTATACAAAGTAAAAACACAGGTTATAAAACTATGTTTATGTCCAATTTAGAGTTTTAGACTCAGTTTGGTCGAAGCTCAGAGGAGGTAACTGCACTTTTAGTCTTCCCCTGTTTCCGCGACTGTATGGAATAGATTTGATTTTTGATTTTATTAACTACCAATCATTTCATCAACGCTGCATCTTCTTCTTCTTTGTCGTATCGGGGAGTCTCTTCTGCAATTGCTTGGTAATATTTCTATGGCAAATTTGCTGTCCTAAGGATTCTCTTGGTTCCTTTTGACATTTTAAGCTTGACAGACTTATCTTTTTGTGACCCAAATATAGTGTCATGGGCACAGGTGTCCAGGAAAATCCTCTGCCTATATTGCATTCATTCTTTATCGATACATTCTTTTGACATTTGAACTGTTCCATCTATGTGTGCTGCTAATCTTTGTCCAACATATCAACCAGCCAAGCGTGAACGTAGTATATCTATTGTTTACACGCAACGTGGTCTATGGCTGATCATTAACATACATGGGTGTGTCTTATATTATGCTTGATTATATTCTTTTGTTTATTTACTAAATCATCATCTATCTAACCTTTTCTCAACTAATCTATATTTTACTCTTTTATTTATGATATCATGAACTGATAAACTTTCAGTATTCAAAGGGATCCGAGGATCTGCCAAAGTGAATATTATATCATACCAGCTTGGAAAAAAAATATTCTGGTTGGTCTCGATGACTCAAGTGAATTTAGAATCAGGACAATTTTAGAACGAGGCGATCGTTTTATGTGAGGCAGATTTGTTTTTGACAAATACATAGTTTTTATTGGCAGCTGCTCCCTGGTGTCCTGGTACCGTTGGGCTCCATTGTCCTACAGCAGATATTATAAAAAAACTACTATACGGACTGTTGCATACACGTTTGAAAGATTTTAACACAAATAAGACCGATGTGGAATTAGTTAAAGTATTTTAACAAATAAATATACTTAGATAAATGGCTAGCGCGTAGATCCATGTCTGTGCTTGAGATACTGGAGCTCTCAAGAAAAGACTTAATACACCCAGACTCTGATCTACATATAATGCCATCTGAATGCCAAAGTTCGTTGTCTCGGCCGCTTTCCCGCCAAAAGGATTAGTATTCTCTGTTCGTCCATTCGAGACAGATTTAACTGCTTAACGTTCACTTTCCAAGAAAATAGGAACAGGTTTATTTAATGCCTTTTTAACAGTAGAAAGGTACTTTAAATATATGAGAAAGATTAACTGAAAATAAAAGCATGTTTTGAATTAAACTGATTCCAAGATGGCGGATTCCAAAAGAACTGTCAAAATAAAATAGAAACGTTTGATCTGGATGCTTCTGCCAACCTTGCCATCATGTATGATTACCTTCTGCACTCATGTGTTAGCTCTCAGACAAGATTTCGTACATAAAAATGCGGAAGGCATTTTATGTAGTAAATCTAGGATTTCAGATATAGTCTGCTTAGAAATATTTTGAAGTAAATATTGAAAGAAAAAGGAATAGATTATTGTCAAAGTTGTAGAAAAGAAATCATCTTTGTGCTGTTCAAAGCTGTCATTAAAAAGTCAAGAGGTTCGAAATACCTTTATCTTCAATAATCTAGTAAACAACGAAATCCATTGACAAATTCAAACGACAAAGTAGATAGGTACTTATTTATAACGATAATGAAACTATTACAAACAAATAAAGCAATGGAAATGCAAAACAGCAAAAACACAGAGGCCTTTAAGTTTCAATCAATCAATGAAACGTCAAAAGAAAACGTTTACCATAAGCAACAGGTTGTTTTGACAATTGAAAGGACAGAATTTTGCAATGGTTACGCAATCGGTTTTGATTGCAAATTGCATGATTATATCGAGACCGAGACGAATCCGTAATGAGAATGATTTTTCATTAAATTGATATTATTTTGTCATCTTGTACAAATATTTTGCAATAGGCATGAGTGCCCTACTTATTAACAGCCACATAGTCCTCGTTTCGGAATCTTGTGATATGTTCGTCGTTCAATTTATTTCAATTTTTTTTTCCTATACATCTCTCGGCTGGCTCTTTGATCTAGTGGTCGCAAACGCAACTGCTGTGTCCTGGGTTTGATTTCCGGGTCGGGCAAAGTTTTATTGGGTTTTACCATATTGAATTTCTCAGTAGTCATCATCCGGGCACAATTGGGTCACGGGATATGTGCATTAGGCTCGCCCCTATTACAAGGGACTTAAAAATAACTGGTGAAATGTGGGTGTAAGGTGCTCCTCTGCCGAATCCGGGAATAGAGGCGTGATGCTCATCTCAGGGTTAACTTTCTTTTCAGCTGGCTATATCATTGAAGCGGTTTCTACATCGCCACATGCAAGCTACGCGTCACACTGACTTCACGCAAAATCCTGCATCGCGCAAGCAGAGTTTAACGCGCAACTAGAATATATAGAATGTCCCGACATCGAACGTCGAGCAATTGCCCACCAGACACAATACCCGTCTGGTCGTAGGATCCTCCCTTCCCTGTTCCTTATACCTCTATATCATCATTCTTACGATCTGTTAGATCCATCTTTCCTGTGGTTTGTCTCATAATTTAAATCCTTTTCTTCACGTCATGCTCCTGATTCATCAGAAGTATCATCGTCTCATCCACAACATTCCGTAACTTTAATTATATCGTATCGAAATTGTCGCCATATCGTGCTAATTTAAATCATTAAATCTGCCTTTCTTTTCCTCACTATGTTGGGGTTGGCTTCTTGTTTAACCGGATGCAGCTGGATACTAGTATTTTACATAGAGTGACTGCTTATCTGACCTCTACAATCTAGTAACTGGGTATCACGATACACCTTGGTAAGACTGGTTGTCAAACTTTTTGGGGTCCTGACTACCCGTAACGACTCTCAAAGATCTACGAATGACAGCCGGGACCAGCGGCTTAACGTACTTTCCGAGGCACGGGGGATCTCGATATGTAATGTATGATCAATCATCCATCCACGAACCTCATAGTAAAATATCAATATTATAGTCAATGATTTCCTATAAATTCGTTCCGAATAAGGAATCAGGTTCGATTGAAACCCATAATAATAATAAAGTGACCTTCATTGCATAATTTAGGTCTCAAATCCGATATAAACTTACTGATAAGGTAGATAACAGGGACCTAACAATTCTGCTAATTACACAACAAAACTTAATAACCTTTAATTCTAAACCACACACAATAGAGTTCAAATTCTAACACCCAGACAAACGCCTAAAGGCGTATGTTATTACAAATTCAAAGAACAAAATCATTATATTGAAAACAGAAACTTTATTCGAAACATTATATCATCAGAAAGGCAGGTATATAAACCGAAGCGCGCCTTATCTACCTAGTAAGATATTTAGGCGTTCAGCCTACAACGAGCTGGATTTCATTCTATTTTCCGAGAAATTATTCGCTCAAGTATTCTTGGCAGACCCAAGCGACTTTAAGCGTTGTTGATAACGAAAATAAAGGTGGGTTTGGGTTGGGTATCTTAGAGAAAGCTCTGATGTACGTTTGTTCTATTGATAACCAAGCTTCCCGGTCTGTGAGATGCAAATTATTATCACCACGGTGACCCGGCTTCACAGTGGGCGTACCGTTGTGTAATAGTTATTTATTGTCATCATATTTGTGTCGAGAACAAGAGATTGTTGTTGGCAGTTGTCCTTTATGGGCCAAATATTGATAGGAAATTGTACCAAATATGTTGGCGGATGATTTAGCGATTTCAGGTTTAGAGATGGCTTTTAGTGTGAGCACTTTTTAGAGATGGTTTTTAGTGTGAGCACTTTTTAGAGATGGTTTTTAGTGTGAGCACTTTTTAGAGATGGTTTTTAGTGTGAGCACTTTTTAGAGATGGCTTTTAGTGTGAACACTTTTTAGAGATGGTTTTTAGTGTAAGTAGTTTTTAGAGATGGCTTATAGTGTGAGCACTTTTTTATGGCACGAGTATTGTGCCTGCCTCGTTGATATATTGGTCGCAAGTGCTACTGCCGAGCATGAGGTCCTGGGTTCGATTCCCGGGTCGGGCAAAGTGTTATTGGGTTTTTCATTCTGGAATTCCTCCTTAGCAGCCCGGAGTCTGGATTTGTGCCCAGTTGATGGCAATAGGCTCGCTCCCCATTACTTGGGACTTAAACATAACTGGCGAAATATGGGTGACTATAGATACACTTCTGCTTAACCCTTCGGGGTATACAGGCGTGATGTTTTGTTAAGTGTTATTTTATATTATTGTGATAATTAACAAAAAAAAAATGACCTAGAATTCATTTAATGGCCATAATGGGTTAATAGTCGCAAGTTCGACTGCTAACCGTGGTTTTTTGAGTTTGATCCTCGGGTCAAAAATTATATTTGTACATTTTGGAAATACCTTTACCTATCTCAGTATTTCCTGCAAGATGGTTTGGCGTACTACGACCCGTCTGATTAACAGATTTGTAGCGGCATCTACACCGCCACATGCGAGCTACGCGTCACACTGACGTCACGCAAAATCCTGCATCGCCCAAGCAGAGTTTACCGCGCAACTAGCATACAACGTCCCGACAGATACGATATCCGTCTGGTCGGAAGATCCTCCCTTTTCTATGGAGGTATGAGTGAACTTTACACCCAAATCCTCATACCTCTATGGATTCATTCAGCCGCCATAAAATGGATTCGAAAAGACCGCTTTTACGCAGCTAAACTTTTGATGGTAGCCGCTTAATTGGAATCATTTTATACGCCTAAATACTTATTTACTAGGGATGGACCGAGATAAACCCACATTTATCCAGATACGATTTACCTGGCTTCGCACTACTGCATAACCAACCAACTCAGCCTAATCTAGGGAGCAAAAGGAGGCAATTTTATTGCAGCTTCTACGCTGATGTATGTATTTCCTGTAGGTACAAATTAATGTAACATCACATACAACATCACGCCTGTATTCACCATAGGGTTGGGAGATCTATAGTTCACTCACATTTCACCAGTTGTGTCATCAAGTCATCATCAGTCTACAGCAGTCCACTGCTGGACATAAGCCTCTCCAATTGCAAACCGTTTAGCTCGATTCTCGGTAACTCTCATCCAGCTGATACCAGCCACCCTGCGAAGATCGTCGCTCCATCTCGTCTGAGGGCGTCCTATCTTACGTTTGTCGATTTGCGATCTCCACTCAAGAACACGTCTCTCCCAACGGCCATCACCAGTTCTGTAAATTATTGTTTTCGAAATTTGAGGTAGTATAAATACCGAGTAACGTTCCCAACGTTAAAAAAAATAACAAATATTTGACTGATCAAACTATGCATATACATACATATACATACATATACTCGTAGGTACCGTCCACTAATAAACCATGAGAACCCATATCATTGCATTCATTGCTCCTCGACCGGTAGCGTTTAGTTAACCAGCATACCGTACATTCTTTTGTCAACAACCGTTGCTGATCAATGACCAAAGAGTGTGAGTAAATATCCGACAGAGGCCACAGTTTATGAAAATGTGGTTTTTCCCTTTTACCCGACAACGGCAAAGCTAAAGGAGAGTTTTAATTTTCACAGTATGTATGTTCCCTCATAACTCCTAAACGTATCGTTGGAAGCATCATGTTGTTTCGCAGGTTATAGGTTATAATGACGTCACATAAAATCCAACATACTAAAACCAATGTTATGATGTCTTGTTTATATCTTTTAGTTGGCATTTTTGCCATAGATGGCTTTTAGTTTATAACTTTCTTTCTTTTTACTGAACTAGCTGTTGCTGTTTCAATGCACAGGTACAAGGGATACATGTAGGTACCCATATGAAAAATATCCACTCAAATCCGATCAATGCGTGATAGAGTAACATACATGTTTACTAAGTTATAATTTATGGTATTCAACGTAATCGGTGGTAGTGTTCAAACCGTATAGTTGGTTTTACCACGTTTATCGTAAGAATCGATACTTCTCTGGCAATACTTTTTTGATCCCTTCCTGAATTGTGTAGTCCTTTCACAGTTAATTATATACCTCTGCTAGCAACCTATCAGCAATCTTATTACAATGAGAATAAAGATCAATTTAAAATTTTGATGAAAAATCGAGTTAAATAACTGTGAAACAACTGTAGTTGTGGTGTACCTTTCGCAGCGCGATTGTAAATCTTGGTCCCTTTTTATATTTATTTGGAAAAAAAGGCATCAAACGTGAAGCGATTATGCCAGCTTTGTATTACTACAAAATACCTAAAGGGAAAGTAGGTAATAAGTGAGATCTTAACTTAATTAATTTAACAATCATGTAATATAACTTAATAGCTAATTCGGATGTAGGTTTTGACAAGACAAGATCAAATTACACATACTATCATCCCTTAACCTAAGTTCAGTACCCTAATTGCCTTATCTATCACATTGTTAATCATTTCGAAGCATATTGCTAACCCATTGCTCCATATGTCCGAAAAATGTATCTGCTCAACAACGTAAATAACGCAATGAATGTCGTTGAACTGTCAAAATGAAAGCTATTCCTACTGTTAGTGTGTTACGCAATTCCGCTGGTTTTGATTCCAAAGCTCTCCGTTCTGGCCCAACTCGAGCACACTCCACTAAAGCGTGGTACGCTCTGGTGTATAATTTACTCTGTGACCCAAGTATCAAGTATCATTCAAGTGCTAAACGTATATGTGCATACGATCTGTCTCATACCCGTACAATCGATGCATTTCTTCATATTTATATACATATTTGTTTGGAAACACTCGGGAAGCCGTAATGGGCGTGGCTGCGGAAGCGTTTTTAATTGTGGAATAGTTTTTTTTTTTAAATTCTGATCATAGTTAAAATGTTTTTATTTTTATATATTTTTTTATTATCACTTACAACTATTATTTTATTACAGGTACAACCCAATGCAATAGTGAAGCAAACTTGAAAATAACAACTTATTTTCTTAAATTTATTAAATACGATACAATGTTATCCTTGTGAATTCACTCCATGAACAAGCAAAAATGTCTATCTTTTTTGTTATGAATAGGTATAGGCTAGGTGCAGTATCCTCAATTTTGATAATTATTATTACGAATTTAAAGGTTTCTTTTGGTCTTAAGTTTTAACTGCAGATGTTAAGTAGTGTATTCTTCAACTGAATGAAACTAAATTCAAATCTTGTATAAAACGCACACTATGCAGCCAAGCATATTATAAGTTGGGGGATTACATCGCTGATAAAAATGCTTGGCTCAACGCTGGTCCTGCTCCACAAGGGCGCATAAAATAATTGATTAGCATTTGAAACTACTGTTGGAGCTGCTGAAGATTTTAAAAACTTATCTTTGCATTGTATAAATTTAATGTTTTAGTATTGTATAATTGCATAGCACATGTATGAGTACTATGGACCTACTATAAAGCTACCATTTAATAGGTTTTTCTTTCATTGGCTTGAATGTGCCCTGGCGGCTGAGAGTATGTCATGCTCACTCTAATGTCTCGCTGGTGGTGGCGTGTGTGTTGGATCATTAAGTTCCCTTCAAAATGGTTGAGCTGAATGGTGCTGATCCATGCGTCATGTTCGTGAACGGGCGCCGTCAGTGGGGACTGGTCATTTCTTAGCTGCCACGGCTTATTTTAATTTAATTTAATATTTGAATTGCTTTTGTCTTTTTATTACGGACGCTTTTAACGTTCTGCATCGTTCTCACATGCATAATTTGAACATGAACGATGTAATCAATATTTTGTAACCATTTTTTGATTTAAAAGAGTGCCCATGGAGTTTCTTGCCCGTTCTTCTCCATAGGTACCTACTACGCTTTGGAATGGGTAACTAGCTTCATCTTTCTGACTGACCGACCCCTTGACAATTCAAAAGTGCCTGTAATTGGTTTATTTGAAATAAATGCTTTGAGTTGAGTTGAGTTTGAGTTTGAGTAGGAAGTAGATAATTTATTATTTCTGCCAAAAATTAAAAAACGACAATTGACTTAGAAACATATGTGAGGTTATGAAAGAACCTCCACTATACCGACATTATTCTTATTTAGCCTTAGTTAACCTCATCCCCAGCTCTCTGGCGAAACTTTTGACAGAGACAACGACAACTATTCTCGCGCGGGAAAAAATTAAAATAACTAATGACAAATAATAGGTGATTGAGAAGCTCCTCCTTTTTGTTAGAATTCGATTAAAAACCATAGTCAGCTATAGAAATAGACTTGATAGATAAACATCTTACAAAAGAACCTATTTAAACGTTTGCAATCGTTTTCTACGACTGTTCAACGAGACATTTTTATAAAACAGCTAAAGGAGCGTAAAGCTGGATCTAATGATCCCTAATAAATACCTGGAGCGAAGTGCCATGGACGCATCCATGCCACTTAACGTTTTATTACTCACCGGGACCCTTAATGAGTTTATCGTTAAATAGTTTAACAGATAATCTTATCTGAGTATGTCATTATTGAGTATTGATATAGAAAGAGCTCTCAAAACGGTGAACAACAAAAAATCGAAGACATGTGACATCCACCAATCCGCACTGGGCCCGCGTGGTAGATTACAGCCCATTCACTCTCAAAGAGAGGAGGCCTGTGTCCCAGCAGTGGGAACATTATAGGCTGGTTATGTGATATAGAAAGAGAATAGAAACATATTCTGCATTCTTTTTATGTCTAGAAAAATAGATAGGTATGGGCTTGAATAAAGGCTACCACAAAGAGGCGCGACGCGACAGCGCGACGCGACAGCGCGACGCGACAGCGCGACGCGACTTTTGTAGAACAATTTCCATGAAGTTTTTATAGAAATTGTTCTACTATAGTCGAGTCGCGCCTGTTAATGGGAGCTTTTACGAATTGAAAGGCGCCTATTTCTAAACCTTGTCTACATATGCAGATATTATTACACACGCCATTATTTTGACTAAATTAAACTTAACAACTGGTTTGCTAGAGAGCTGTAGGATTATCTTCCCGTATGTTTACAAGCAGTTCTTAAGTCTACAACGACACGAATACACGATATTACTCCATCCGATCTTTGTTAGCAGAACTACTTTATGTTAGACCAGTGGGCGACCGAAACTCATCAGATCTTTTCTACTCTTATGTAACCCTGGTACACATTTCGCCTCAACCAAGTATAAATTTTGGATCTATGCTTGCAACTAAAGTCGTTGCGTTTTAGCATGGCCATAGGGGTTATTGCCCTTTCCCTAATATCTCTCCGTAGGAACCCAACCAATAAACTGCGTATGGTTTTTCGGTATTGGAATATTTGAAGATCATGATTGATAATTGATTCAGGAAGTTAACGGATTTTATTTCAGTTTATTTAATTTAAAAAAAAAACAAAACAATATAGGTGGCAATGACCGCTATTCCCATTCTAAAACGCGACAACAATACTTACAATTAATTAGTAACATTAGTAGGTATATTTTTTGCTAATGAAAGAAACAGCTCTGCTACTTTTATGATCGTTGGAGAACAGAAGCCTTTGCAGCAGACTTAGTACAAGCACCGTCTTGTCGACGGAAGAATAAACAAAAATGACGTTTCGTGAAGACCGTATGACGGCAGCAAAGTAGAAAGAGTCAACTGCACTTTTTACGACATTCAGTAATTTATTCAAGTTTATCTTTAATTTTGATTATATCTCGAAAATGGGTGTCCTATCGCAAAAATAATGAAAATTTCGACCCCTTTTATGTATGTCTTTAGCATGCCTATCTTTAGCATGGCGATTAAAAAATCAAATCGTCTTCACTACCTTAGACAACTGTCTTCTGAAATAGTCTACATTATAAACGACCTAGACAACGATCGGTAGAAACGAAAGACAGAATGATAGATTTTAGAAGGATTTTACGGTACGATGTTAAAAATGGAGAAACGAAATGTAACTTTTTATGGAAATAGCCATGTCTATTCTTCGAAGAAATAGAAAGCGTCATGCTAAGCCCGCTGCATAGTGTTTAGCTCAGATTGAAGAAATTTTTATCGACCTAAAACGTCCACCAAATCCAAAAGAAAAACAAAAAGTTGTAGTCAAACCTTTTCTTCATAATTATTCAACTCTTCCCAGTTTAAAACACATCACAAAGGGATTTTAACATTGATTAATATAGTTTGTTGCCAAAGAGGACTCTTAATGTGTCTACTGTATTATAATCAACGATTAAGTGCCCATGTTTTTCACAAACTATATTATTTCAATGTTAAAATCCCTTTTTAAGTTTCGTTCCTATTCACCCCTGCATTCCTATTCACCCCGTTTGATGGCACCCCTTTTACGTTATGCAATATACTATCTATCACAATCTGAATCATTTTCAAGTATATTGCTAATCCATTGCTTCATATGTTCGAAAAATTTGTCTGCTCAACAACGTAAATAACGCAATGAATGTTGTTGAACTGTCAAAATGAAGGCTATTCCTGCTGTTAGTATGTTACGCAATTACCCCGCTGTTACAAAGTTTTCCTGAAAAGGCACTGCTACTAAAATTAAACTAAGGCATGTTATTGAGCTTCGCCTAAGTTAACGCCCTGTTTTGTATTAGAACAAGCTTTCTCTCAAGTTAGGTGCTTATTTAAATATTTATGACATTTTAAATCCTTCTTAGGTTATGTAGAGCTAAGTTAGGTGGTAACTTTCAAAATGTAAAACACTAAACTGATTTTGCTTGAATGAATGTCTACTAGAAAAAAGAATGACGTTAGTTACATAACATCATGTGTGTGTATCGCACGATATCTCTTTCGAATAAATAGAAAATAGTTAAAGATCATTAACCTTTTTATAAGCTTAGCAAAAATAGGCATTAGTATTCAATTATCATCAAGATCAACAAGCCAGCCTTGTTCGACCCGCTGCTGAGTATAGATCGCCTCCCCTTTTGTGCCATGCTTCCCTGGTATGTGCGAGTCTCATCCAGCGAGGAGCAGCGGAGGTATTTGCGTAACAATAACAATAGCAATGGCTTTAATTTTGACAGTTTAACAACATTCATTGCGTTATTTACGTTGTTGAGCAGACAGTTTTTTCGAACTAATAAAGCAATGGATTAGCAATATCCTTCAAAATTATTCAGATTGTGATTGAAAAGTGATTTGCGCAATAAAGGTGCAGGTCTTCTTCAGTATTCAATACTATCTTAAAAATCTTGTCTGTGTCAAATTGTATTCAAGTAACAAAATGGTTCGGTACTTACTTAGTTTATTGCTTGTCCTGTGTATCGACCAAGCGCTATTCAGTATAAAGACTTTTGTAGAACAATTTCCATGCAGTTTTAATCAGAATTGTTCTACTATGGTAGCGCGTCGCGCTGTCGCGTCGCGCCTGTTTGCGGAAGCCTTAATCCTATACTACATAATATTATAAATGTAAAAGTTTGTGAGGCTGGATGGATGGATGTTTGTTACTCTTTCACGCAAAATTCCTGAACGGATTCGGATGGAATTTAGAACATCGGTAGTTTATAACCTGGATTAACACATAGGGTACTTTTTGTCCCGGTAGCACGTTCCCGTGGGATAATTTCCGAGATCCACGCGGGCGAAGCCGCGGGCAGAAGCTAGTATTTTCATAAAAGGCGATGAAGGTCAAACGTCAGATAAGAATTTCACATTAAACATAATGACAGTAAAGTCATTTTGTTTGTTATTGTTATTGAAACACAACATTTGCTAAACGATGAGACTTCAATAATTGAAAAGATTAAAATCATTGAAATGAAGGCTTCTTTCACAGTCGTAATGTTAGTTTGTTTTAACAAACAATTTCATTCAAGTATTATAGATGTTCAAAATTGTCTAAAATTTGTATTTTGCCATAGATAAATTCGTCTAATTATCCAATACAAAACATATTAAATTTGTAACCTAAACTGGTACACCGCCTATTTTGGAGGTAGAAGTGGTGTAATAAACAAAAAAAAAACACCAAGTTTTTACTGTTAAAACGCTAAAATTCAGAGCACATAAGGTAAGTCTAAAGACACAGTGGAGTTAAAAAAAAAACTGTCGGAATAGGAAAAGCTGTCTTCCTGATTCAAAATGAATTATTTTTAATTGTTGCTAAAGGCTAAAGTATTCTATCTCCATTTTGATTTTGGAATATCAAAAATACAGACCCATTTCTACTCCACTTAGCTGCATAAACCAACGTCCAATCCAGAACTAAAATAAACCTCACTTCAAAATCAAAGCACCACTTATCTTCACAATGGATCAGCAGAATTCCCCAGCCCGTCATGTCGCCTAGATCCCCGCGGCCGCAGATAAGCTGCGCTCGCGCGCTATCCGCGCCGATCTTTTGTACGAAAGCAGGTCATTCACCTCAGAACCGGATATCGATGGAATTTGGATAGTGATAAGGGTTCTTGGTGAATTAGGTACTTGTTTTGGTCTATTTACTGTTGGATTGTAATTAGAGGTGATGCGGTGAATTCTAGGTGGAGATAGTAAGGTGGAAACATTGAAATGTGAGAGTTGAAACAGTTCTTATGAACGTTTCGGTGACTTTTAACACTAATATAAGAAAAAGATACAGTGATATCAAAAAGTAAATGTCTTTTATGTGTAATTCTATCTAATAAACAATGATCAGACACATAAAATGAATTTTACGTACAGTCACCAAAAGAATTAAGGAACCAGGGTCGTCGATATAGTTGAAGTTTAGTAACAAACCGATGAATGTATTCGAATAAAGTTAATTTAGTTAATAGAAAACAAACAGATTATTAATTAAATTAAATTTCAATCGAAAACATCCATAGGTGTCTTACTAAACTTCAACTATATCCGACGACCCTGATTACTTATAACATTTGGTGACTGGACTTATGGGTAATGACAGTGCATGGATCATGGATCCCCCAGTGTACCTAAAATATAACTAGCCAATGACTATAGAAAGAATCTGTATCTATGTCAGTCTATACCTAGTAAGGAGTTGCAGGTCATCAATCTTGCCAAATAAGTTGAATATCATCTTTCCGTCTACTGAAAGTTTCATGTACAAAGACTCAGATTTCAGATGGGTACCTACCGATAGAGCTGTTACGAAATGCTCCACGGTTCAAAATTGGAATTAAATCTGCGAAAAATGCCATAGACTATAACATTTATGTCACCACATTTATGTCATATGTAGGTGCCTATACTAGATATGACTGCTCGCTATTACTACCTGAACTTTGATCTGCGATCTAGACCAGTCATGTGAACACATTCATTTAAACTGCACAGCATTGATTTAATAGCACTAGTATCTAAGTATTGCACAAATGTTACCTCTCATCAGATATTTTTGCGTAACTGCACTCCTCTGAAGTGAATGCCAGATCAGCTGTTTATTATTATAACTAGGTGTTGCATAGTTTTATTTGTAATGGATTAATGGAATGGCGTATTTTAGTTTAATGATTTTGGTGGGTATCGGAGGATGTTAAATAAACAATATTGTATTAGTAATAAGTTATGTGGTCCTCTAAACGCGTAGCATGACCAAGATCGAATCGAAACAACTAAAGCTGTACTAGGATCTTTTGGCGCGTGGCCAAAATTGGAACTAACGCCGCCATCTTGTTTTTCAATACATTTTGCAAAAAAATTGCATCATTTTTTACCAACAGCGCCACCCTGTCAACGTCATTCGAGCGCCAAAAGACCCTTGTAGCAGTGTAGACACGAAAAAATTGTGGGGAGATTTCTATAGCGCAATGTCAAAAATTAAGAAAAGACATGTCATTTTGGATGAAAAGAGATATTATGTATGTCTATTCTTCATAAAATAGAGATAAAAGTGGTCTTACTATGCATGCTGGCTTTTAGAACAAGACTTTAGTTCTATGCCGCGGCGTCTCAAACAAATTTGAATACTTACCTACTTAATTTGGGAAAATTTAATCGAAGACGCGAAATCTACGAGGGTGTTTGCGTACACGTTTTTTTCAAACTTAAAATGTTATTTAAACGAAGCTGTTTTAATAACGTTTTAAGTTTCAAGCTACTCCTCTTTTTCTTCTACACAATTAAAACGTAGTCACTGCACACTACTAAACAACCTACACATGCACACTACTAAACAACCTACACATGCACACTACTAAACAACCTACACATGCACACTACTAAACAACCTACACATGCACACTACTAAACAACCTACACATGCACACTACTAAACAACCTACACATGCACACTACTAAACAACCTACACATGCACACTACTAAACAACCTACACATGCACACTACTAAACAACCTACACATGCACACTACTAAACAACCTACACATGCACACTACTAAACAACCTACACATGCACACTACTAAACAACCTACACATGCACACTACTAAACAACCTACACATGCACACTACTAAACAACCTACACATGCACACAAGTAAAAACCGTCATTATCATTACAAAAAAAAACTCACACAAACTCACATAAAAACTTTCTATCCTTCCAAAAGATTTCACAATTTCTTGGCACCACCTTAAAGCAAAGGGTTCAAACCGGTCGACCTTGGTGGAAGGACGCCTTGCCTTCTCACTCGCCCATACTTTTTTCCCCCATAAAAATTGCCCATAAAACGGTGAGCGATCCTACACAGAGTAATGAAAAAATCAGAGGTGATACCACCATCAACTTTTATTTTTATGAACTGTAAATTATGTTGTTAAAATATACGTGCAATGATTTTTTTAAATTATTTTTAATCATCGTTCTTTTTTGTGTTTTTTCGAATTATTTCGTAATGAAAGCTCGTGTTTATGGTTATGTGATTTTTATTTAGTTTTGGTTATGAGTTGTGAGTGTGTTCAGAAAATATCTGATTTACGAGTATGGCGAGCGTGTTTTTGAAATAGTGTTATAATAAATGATTTAACGTCGCGTCAACGAATTAAGAATTTTGAGTCACTTTTGAATTATCACTACTGTGTTTTGAAAAATTCACGTAGGTAGGTGTATATGGCTTGCTATCAAAATAATTATTTGAAATATCGAATAGAATAGAATTAAATGGACATTCATTTTGCTAATATGGGTAATACATAATAGATCTTAAGATACATTAAAGCTCTGCCATTTTCACCATTCGGCATGCAGACATTTATACTATCATTTACTTATGTTAAACCAAAAGCCAGATCCAACAATCCAGAGAAATACAGCCTACTTGTTTCTCTGATAAAAACTCACTCATTAGTCTCACTCACTCCGTCACTCTGTAGTACACACACAGTGATCTGCGTAACCTGACCCCTCTCACCCTCTTTTTGTTTGTAAGAGGGGTCAGGTAATGCAGAGCACTGACCGTACATACGGCTACATATCCAGCTACACATTTCCAGTATAAGCTGACTTCACATTGTCTTCACATTGACAGCCAAAACTGGAAATTTATGGCGTGATATGTAGCCGTAGGTAAGTTTTATCCATAAAAAAATTACGTATCGTCATTTGTTTTATTTAATTTAGAATTGATTTATTAAGGGTATTAGATGTGGTCATTGACCATTGGCCATGAACCAAAATATTTTATTTCAAATAAACCTACATGGGCACTTATGAAACGTCAGAAGCTCGGTGCACGGTTCCAGTTGGTCGTTTCCTATGGAGAAGAGCCGGTACTCCACGGTTACTCTTTTAATAATAATTGGCTTTTACAATGTCTTCAAATTACACTGTTAATAGGTATGGGAGGAAAGTGTAGGCCTGTCAGCGAGTACCAGGTACTTAACAAAATAGAAAAGGGTCTACAAATCTACAGTCCACAAGTTAGGCCTACAACGTTGTCACATTCGCAAAATATAGAAGAATCTATATAAAAGATAAATAAAATAATAAAAATAAAAGCCCATTTAAACCAAATGACATGATTGCCATTACAACTGTAAAAAATCTGAATTCATATCCTGTCTACATAGCATTTTCTCGCCATTAAAAAACAAAGAAATAAAAAACATATAAAATGTATTAAGTAGAGAAAATAACAATTAAACATCCGCAAAACTACACCTAATTGCGTAACACACTATCAGACACAATCTGAATCATTTTGAAAACTATTGCTAATCCATTGCTTCTTATTAACGAAAAATTTGTCTGCTCAACAGCGTAAATAACGCAATGAATGTTGTTGCACTGTCAAAATTAAAGCCATTCCTACTGTTAGTGTGTTACACAATTACCGCGCTGTTTGAAATTGGAAACAGGGTTCAAAAATGTGAATTGCTCTCTTAGTTCTCTTGTAATTATCACTATAATGATTTTGTCACCTCTAAACCTTAACTACTCTGTATAAGTGAGAGTGGTTCTCATGTCAGAACGTTTTTGTATCGTCGCGTTGCGGCAAACAACCGCGTTATGTGCGCCCGCTCTTATCGCGAGCGCGTTCGAGTGTGGGGCTATTGTAATATGGGACGGTTGGACTACGGGTCAAGTATGGTGGATATTTTGCTAGGGGTTTTGTTGTGCTTTCTGTAGAACTTTAGATAAAAGTGAAATGTTAAAGTTAATGCTTATTTTGTTCTTAATTAATCAATTTAAAAAAACAATAGCTTTGTCTGAGAATTAAATATTGCGTTTTTTTTTATAGCAAATTATGTGAGGCGGTCATAATTATTCTTCAGATAAAAGTTATCAGACTATTAAAAAATCAGCCATGAATGTATTGGAAGAATTGAAAATGGTCTACATGGTTTTCTTCAAATAGGATATCAATTATTATTACAGAATTACAAATCAAACTTTTTCACCTACTTTCAATCGATATGACATTAAAGATAACTACTTGATTTTCTTCGCAGAATCTTTTCCACAAGTTGTTTTACCTTTCTGAATCCGAAGTTCCTAACCTACCTCAACTTAAAATCCGTGAGCCTTTCTCGTATAAAAACCAGCACTCGCAGGGTTAATACGTGACCTTTAATTACGTCAGAGTACCACAAGGGTTACGTGGTAATGACTTCGCGTGATATTTCACCATTTCACCTTTTATTCGTTTAGTTTAATGGCAGAGAAGTCATGGTCAGTACTGGTCTGGTAGGGTTGTCCAACATTGCAAAATGATAAAGTTTACTGAATAATTTCTAGATTTTCGTAAAGATAAGGACAATGTCAAACAAATAATTTCCTTTCATTTAAGTCTTCAAGTTTCTGCGGAATACATAGGTAATACAGAGTGGTGTTTTAACAAAAAAAAGTCGCTGTCGATTCCTAGCTTTTATTTATTTATTTTACTATTTATGTACACACAGTAAAATAGATACAGATACGGCATATTAGTATTGAGTACAAAGGTACTGCTTATTTCTTAAGAAATTTCTTCCAGCAGACCTGCGAAAGGAGAAATGGAAAAAAATGTAGACAATAGTGTGTGAGAACAAGAAGAGAAGAATTAGATTTTGTGACGTCTTAAACTAATAATAATAATAGTAATCCAAACCACTAAAACACTTCCTCTCTCCTTAAACATTGTCATTACATTTAGTTTCCTTACTCTTGTTTCATGTTTATTATTGTATATATTATATTATGTAGCTAGGTATATGTTTTATGTACCTATGTATGTATTTGTTGTATATGTAAATGGTACACCACTGACTACCTGCATTATTGTCTCTCCTTCTCCCTTGAATCCATCCAAAGATTGTCTGTAAAAGATCGCTTTTAGCGATAAGACCGCCCATTGTGTCACCCTATGTAAAATTTCTACTTTTATATCTGTAATTTTTATGGTGTACATAATAAAGAGTATTCTATTCTATTCTATTCTAGTAATTTTTTTCTCTCAAAAAGGTAGATACAATTTTGGTACATAGTATCGAAGTAAACTAGATAAATATTCTTACTTTTATGTAAAGCTTTTAAATCACATAAGACTTAAAAAAAAAACTAACAGTTTACAGCAAAATCGAGCTTATGGTTTCATTGACCTCTTTGATCTATTTATCATAGTTTCGGTTGATTCCTGAAGCCCCATCTCATAAACTCGCACGTAGAATTTCTCTCCGTAGCTCGTTTTGCTTCGCAAGAAAATACTTAAGGTGAATCCTCAGCTTTAGCCCGCAAAAATCAAATTTTCTTTGTTGTTTTACAAATTGCAACTCTATTTTACGTCATATGTTGATCAAAATACGATTCGCGACTGTTGAAATGATATATTTACTAAATAATAATCATCAATTTCATATCAATAGTCAAACTTTGGAAATTTGTTCCACCTAAGAATTTTTATAGGAAATATTCTGAAAAATTCGTCACTGTCGCAAATCGTATTTTGATTAACAAACGACGTAAAACAGGGCTGCAATTTGCAAAACACCAAAGAAAATTTGAATTTGGCGGGCTGCAGCTGGGGATTTACCATAAGAGGCTTACAAGAGCTAAAGCGCGGTCACTGTCGGTTTGTATAGAAGAGAAAGAGACGCGCGATGACACAACGCTGGTATTGCAAAATATGAAGCAATTATGGATTTACAAAAAATCTATTCATTGGACCAAAAAAAATAAAACACTATTACGTTAGTATGTTACTTGTAGAATAATCTGACAAAAAATCTGAATGTTTGCATGTATATTAGTATGGTTTTTAATCGTTAAAATATTTTTTTAGAGGTATCTTCGTGATTTTTTTCTATCATATCAAGTTAATTGTATTATGTTTTCAACACACTATCTAACTAGCATATATTCAGAAGAACATCATATATTTTTCTGATTTTGGTTACTGCAGTGGATCATATATTTTTAGGCATTATAAATTTGCGTTTAGGTCATGTAGTCCCCTTAATAGAAAGATCCTAGTTCAATTTTATAATTTGCAATGTAGCATCCCTAGAACAATTGAGTATATGCCGTAAAACTGTTTTACTTTTTCTTTAGACCAGTGCCTGGGTATAAAAGAATATATAGATAGAGTAGCAGATGCGTGTCATTTTGCGTAATTTGTTAAAGGTAATTAAACGTCAACGTCCATCGTTCCTTTTATACAAAAGACTTTTAATATAGACTGTCTATCAATAGGTTTTAAATGAGCCAACATTGACCATTGTGTAAAAGGAAAGTTAAGTACAAAAAGCTTTTTCTGAAATATAGTTCGTCCGGGAAAATACTTGGTATCTGCATTACTCTTAGCACCATTGCTACCGTTTGACGGTACCGGTCAAATAACAGGCATATGAGGTATTTTGAGGAGCAGTGGTGACGACCGCGATTTACGAGTTGTAGGTCGTAGGTTCGAACCCAGACAGGCGCTTTACTTTGTGTAAATTATTCCATCGCCACTGCTCTCAAAACGGTGAAGGAAAACATCGTGAGGAAACCGGCATGTCCTAGAACCAAAAATTCGAAGACGTGACATCTACCAACCCGCACTGGGCCCGTGTGGTGGATTACGGCCCGCTCCCTCTCACCGAGAGGAGGCCTGTGTCCCAGCAGTGGGAACATTATAGGCTGATTATGCTGAGGTATTTTGAATGTCTTTGACCTTTATTTTCTCAGCGACGTGTTTATGGACAAATTGTCCTTTCAGGAAAATTTCATGTCTGCTTGCGTTAGGGCACTGACATCTGTTGATAAAAACTGTATTCTTTAATATGTATTTACTATAATTAATTAATTTAAATTACTTATTTTAAATATTAATGAAATTTACGCTACTAGTGCCATCTGTTGCCGAGTAGAGAAATTATACTTCAACTTTAATTAGAACAAAGTGTTTATTTTATAAGGTTAAATGTTTTAGTAACAATAACTACCTCAATATCCATTTTTACTTTCATGAAAACATACGAAATGTTTTGGCGAATGGAGTCAGTACCTATCACGAGTTTCGCTTCATTTATATCCTTATTTCCATACTTAATTAAACGCGAAAGTAATTCTGTCCCTCTTTCTGTTACCTTTTCACGCCTTAACCAATAAACAGACCTTTATACAATTCGACAGGACATAGGCTACTTTTCGTCCTGGATCTCAGACGAATTCGCGGGCAACAACTAGTTGCCCATGATTGTTAGTTGTTGTTGTTGTTGTTGTTTATTTGTTTTTTGCTACATATACTTAACTAAGTATTATACTTTCTGTTTTCAGGTTGGTTCTCAGCGTGCGGCTGCCGAGGCGGGGCGCTAGCAGCGCCGCGGGGCTCCATCGCAGCCCTGCTGAGGGCGAGGGCCTTCGCCCTCGTGTCACCGCGCGCCCTCTCCGCCTACCGCGCGCGGCCGGCCTCCGGTAAGTGACTTAACTACTTTACCTTAAAAGTAGAGTGCTTTGATGAAAATGGCTGGTCCGGGAAAGTTGTGCCAGTATGCCAAATTCAGAAGGTTCAAGTTAATTGTAAAACTTTGGAAATTTGTTCCACCTAAGAATTTTCCAAAATATTTCGTATGAAACTTCTTGGGTGGAACGAATTTCCAAAATTTGACGATTGATATGAAATTCATGATTATTATTCAGTAAATTAGATCGTTTCTACAGTCGCGAATGGCATTTTAGATCAACATACGACGTAAAACAGAGCTGCAATTTGCAAAAAAACAAAGAAAATTTTAATTTGGCAGGCTGCATCTGAGGATTCACCTTAAGGGAGAATAATATTTCAATTTTGTCTCTATGATTGGCAACATTGAAAACGCATCAGCGGTGTTGCACGGGTCTCGAAGTTTTCTATGACCTATAGAACTGTTAAAAGCACTCGGTGTCGGAAGAAGGTAAGATGGCTCGAAAACTTACAGAAGAAACCTAGGCAATGGTGCCGATTCTCTTGTACACCGAACTAAACTAACTAAACTATCACTAAAATTCCTTACTTTTGGCTACGAGAATCTTAGAGCTATTCTGCAATAAAATATCTCTAAATTTAAAAATCATTTTGACGCAACTAAAATTTAATTTGACAATCGCGACTCCACATGGTACCTACTTGTTTACCCTACCACGTGATTTTTTTTTAGAGCCGGAGGCGCGCATAGGTGGCAGCCTCGGCGTGTTTTAAATGGAATTTTTCACTTTTTGTACGGAAAATATTTAAAAGAAAATTCCCTTCGTGTAGAGTTACATGGGTTTAAGGGTTTCGTAAAGGGGGTCGAAATTTTCATTATTTTTGCGATAGGACACACCGTTTACGAGATATAAGCAATATTAAAAAAAAAAAACAGTACTGTTTTTGCCCCTGAAGTCGAGGTGTTGTGGTGAATCTTAGTTCATGACAACTAATTTTATTCCACACCTTTTTAATCGCGATTAAAAATAGCCAGATTTAGTTAAGACAACCAAAATTTTAGGTTAAAAACGTCAAATTCAGAATAGCAAAATTGCCATTTTCACTAAACTAATTATTCAGTACCATCTTAGTGCTGTCAAACTAAAATATAGTTAAGTTGTGTCACTTTAGTCTATTTCAGAATGAGAAATCGTCTTTTGACAGGACTAGACAAAATTTTAGTGATTTTTAGTCTAGTTTAGAGAATTTTGTGACAAGAGAATCGGCACCACTGATTGGCTGTATGTGGGAGTCAAAAGACATAGTTTTGATGGGGCAAATTGAAAAACCCAATAAATCTAGTCATCCCGAGAAACAGCTTTAATATTTTGACAAACCTTATTTTGACGATTCCTTTTTAAACCCGAACCACAGATTCCCGTACCTCAGCAGAGCGTACTTACTACATACTTCCCAACGATGTATTAACCCCCATAAACCTCGGGTTATACAGAGAGCGGGCGCGTAGGAGCGCAGTACGAGCGGGCGGCGGCGCGGCCCGGTACGCCGCTGCGACTGGCAGGCGTGTTCGCAGACGGCAGCAAGGCGAAGGCGCCGAAATACGCTCAGCTGATAGATCCGCAGGGGAACGTGAGTACCTTTATTATTTACTTAGCGAGATTGACTACTTTTGATTGGCTCGCTGTTATACAGGGTTACTGGTGATATGTCGGCAATCCGTTAAGGGGATGTAGGAGAGGTCATTTGCAATTGAATGACCCCTGATGACCCCTGATAACCCCTATGCAAATGTCAACCGTTTTCGAGTAATTTGACATTTTATATTTTGTTTGAAGATATCTGGTATCTTATTGTATCTCATTGGATAGCTGAGAAGTTGTACATGGTTCTGGAATGTTCTGCCGATAAAGTACTTCCGTGTTTTTTTTGCAGAAATCGACTACTTTAGTCAAATAGCCTGCTCAAAATGATAGAAAATTGTAACGATTTGTAAAATATAATTTTCATTTTATGATTAATTATTATGTAGTTAAGAAGAAGCAGATAAAAATAAATTTTAAAAGTTGTTTATTGCTAAAAAAATATAAAATGTCAAATTACTCGAAAATAGTTGACATTTGCATAGGGGTCATCAGGGGTCATTTTGTTGCAAATGACCTCTCCTACATTCCAACATATAACCAATAACCCTGTGTATTAGCTGCGGGGTTCCTTCGATCCTTGCAGGAGTGTGCGGATATCCATAATATGTGAAGGATTTACCGAGATTCCTTTCATGTAAATGATTGATTATACCACGAAGTTAATATTCAAGTTCGTGTTAATATTCTAGGTATGTTGTAGTGAGTACTGATTACTTAAGGGGGATGCGCCAAGGTAGCCCGCGAAATTCAAATTTTCTTACGTTTTTTGCAATTTGCAGGTCAGTATCAGGTTATATGGTGATCTAAATATGATTCGCGACCATATCAAATATGGCTTTTAAGAATTATAATCATTTGAATCAGCAATACAACTCCTTAAGTTAGAATTGCCCTCAAATGTCATGATTTCATGAAATAGTCATTCAATAGGGTAATATGAACTTATAGAGATGTATTGCTAATTCTAATGATTATAATTCTGTAAAGCCATATTTGTTACGGTTGCGAATCATATTTTAATCAAAATACAAATTGACAGTGACCTGCAAATTGGAAAAAACGTAAGAAAATTTGAATTTCACGGGCTACCCTGAAGGTTCCGCCTTAACTTACTGAATTAGTTTCTATACTGTCTTCCTGCAAGGTTTTAATAATTGCAAAACTAAAGGCAAGCCATAGAAAACCACTCAAATAAACCTCAATAGGGAAGGAAAATAAATCCTTAACTAATACTCGGTTTTTGAAAGGCTGTTTCAGGAATCAAAAAATATCTAGCCGATTGTTAAACTCATGTCAAGTGATTTGATTGGCTTTTGTTATTTTAGTCAACCAATCACAGTTTTTAACATGAGTTTGACTATTATGTCAGGTACCTAATTTCTGTCTTGATTGGCGTTTCAAAAACAGGGTACAAATCTTCAATAGATATTCTATCTTCGTTTAAAAG
Organism: Griposia aprilina; assembly: GCA_916610205.1. Lineage (NCBI taxonomy): Eukaryota > Metazoa > Arthropoda > Insecta > Lepidoptera > Noctuidae > Griposia > Griposia aprilina. Next base: position 16,125,053 of record OU744304.1, on the reverse strand, counting down.
CCAACTTCTTTTGTTCGCCACTGATAAAATAATGCCCTTCTATATAGGAATGTTCTCGTTTAAGAGCCGGCAGTTCTTTGGGTCGTCACGTCCGCCACGACCTTTCCTCCTGATATTTATGGCAGCCTGGTACTCGGGACTTCCTAAAGTCTAGACTTTAGTGAAAGCGAACTAAATAGCTTGTGCAATCACTTGGAAATAATAAATATAACTCCTGAAAGGTTGATGGAAATTAAAATTAAATAGAAAAGAGCTGTGTGCACAGCTCCTTTCTATTTAATTTTAATTAAATTTTTAGATGAAATGTTTTGATCTATGTATTCAAGATGACTGCCACAGGGTTCATTTGGAAAAACGGTTTGATAGATAGAGTTATCATGACATTCCATTCCATATCAGGCCATGATTATTATGGTCCCTCAAGATTATTTATATATTACAAATTAACATTTTACACTGATCACCGTGTTTGATCCCTTACTAATATGCCACTCCTTATTTGTCGTCCATCAGATGCCGATGATAATTTTACATGGATACAAACTATTTAGCCAAGACTGTGACCCACCACGAGTTAGGTATATTTTCAAATGAAATAGAATCAGATCTTGCAATCAATTCACCGTTCACACAAAACCTCCAGATTTAATCACCGTAACGGTAAACTAAATTAATTTCCACTATATCAAATAACCTAGAACAATAAACAGTATAGATTATGACCTCTTACTAATGCCATCTAGTAACATTAAAGATAAACAATTGCACATTAATCCATTAAAGTTTTAATTAATTGTGTGCAGAAATACGACCACGAAGGACTATATTTATGAGGATTTATGCACCAATTCAATCTGTGACAAAATATAATTAGCACACAATACAGTAATAAGTAACAGTGGGTTTAAAGCTGTCTTCTTAAAACGAATAGACGGACAGGAGCTACATCGATTTTATAGTCAGGCCGCGTAATGAATCTTGTGGTGTACGGAATAAGCGGGGAGCGATTTAAAGAATCTCTGCGAGGGGCGATAGTGCATCCATATAGGTACCCTGGACCGTCAGCTGTGCTGCTAAACTTACTGACTGTAGAAACAAGCAGTAGAAATATCAGAACATCAGTTTGCGTGTCAGGTCCTAAGGATTAACTGGTGTAATCGCAACTGAAGGATATCCACAGCCGAGTTTCCTACCCCTGCATTCACTAACTCCTCTGTATTTGTAGTAGCCATCAAAAAGGGCTCTGTGAAGGCTTTAATGGCTTATTTTATGGAGTAGAGGGTATTTTATTAGATCGGAAAAGACCTCGTAAAGAAAAATACGGGAAACAGAACAGTACCTCGCGTAGTTCGGAACAGTTGAAACGTTTCCGTTTAGTTGACTTTTACGATTTCCGCAGGACGCAGCTGGCACATTTCGTTTTCTTTAGACAGGATATTATTAATGGCGTCATTAAGTGTGTGCAAAAGTTAATGCTAAACCTCAGTCGATCCATGCCTGTTTAGCTTTGTTCATGATCATTACGTGGCCTTTTAAACTGGGGCTTAGGATAGGCCGGTTCTTTAATGAACATTATAAACCTACTCCTCCGCCTCTTTCTGCCTTGGCGTTACTAATTAGTAAGGAAGTGCATTGAATTGAAACTATTTTCAAACGTCTCGAAAGCCTCCTAATTTTTTAACCCCCGACGCAAAAGGAATGGTGTTATAAGTTTGACCGCTATGTGTGTCTGTCTGTCTGTCTGTGGCACCGTAGCTCTTAAACGGGTAAACTGATATGGATGCGTTTTTTTTTATTTGAAAGCAGGTTTTCTAGCGGTGGTTCTTAGACATGTTTAATCAAAATCGGATCAGCCGTTTCAAAGTCATCAGCTCTTTTTTGTGTCGGGTTTTTTTTAATTTTTCCTATTTTTATTAAAAGTTTCTCTCTAACTTTTACCCAATGAACATGTTGCAAGTATTACCATTTGATGCTCTTGGAATCTTGTAGCAATTGAACACTTCAAATACATGTTTTCAAACGTTACCTTATCGAGAGCCTTCTGTAACTTTTGGACGACACCCCACACGCGTTCTCTATACAACAACATACTAGTGCTTTATAGCAGTACTAATACTTATTAATCAAGCCGATCAGGCACGTACGTTAAAAAGAAAGGCTCGGGCTGAACTAAGGGCTTCGACAACATTGCGATGAATCGTTCACAGTCAATTGATGGGACGGTTTGTCGTATGTAATTATGTTTGCGATTATTTTTGTGGAGATTGACTTTGTAGATGTTGCGAATAAAGATTCTTTTTGCATTGATGTTGACATGATTAAAGATTTAGTTAAGACTATTGATAATAATGAGGTAGGGATGGGGAATGTGCAAGTCTTCCGAGTTGCTTAAAACTTAAAACTAGTCGAGGTGTGCTAAAGTCAGCCCTTCTAATATTTAACGCCGGGTTGTGTCAATGTAACCGTAGACAGTGATATATTGTATCAGCGATAACGATGATAGAAAAGTCAATAACAGGTAAAATTTAAAAAAAAATCTCCGACACAAAAAAGAGCTGATGGCCTTGAAACGGCTGAACTGATTTTGATAAAACATATCTAAGACCCACCGCTAGAAAACCTGCTTTCAAATTAAAAAAACAGCATCCTAATCGGTTCACCCGTTTAAGAGCTACGGTGCCATAGACAGACACACACAAACACACACACACACACATAGCGGTCAAACTTATACCACCCCTCTTTTTGCGTCGGGGGTTAAAAATGTATTGGATTGAAATAAGCCACCGAAAAGCTTAAAAGTCAATTCTGTTGGAAGTCGTTGTATTGAGAGTGTTAGGGACAAATGTATATATTAAAAATATAAAAAATGGGTGGTGGAGCTGACGAATCCATGGAATGGAGCCCGCGTATCGGCAAGCGTAGTGTGAGACCCCCGCCTGCTAGATGGATCGAGGACCTAAGACAGACTGGATGCCGAAGGCAGAGGACAGAGTGTTTTGGCGCAGCTTATTTGCAGCCGTGGACTGCGATAGGCTGAATTGATTGTGTACTAGCCTAGCTGTGCGCCAGCGAAATATATTTTTTATTAAATCGTGGTCGTCGAGACCCTCTTCGCGTTGGGCGAAACGCCTTGAAAGCAATTGCCACTTGTCCAAGCCCTCTTTCTAATATTTTAAGTATTTTCTTAGTTTTCTAAACACTACTGACTGAATTTGGATTAAATAGACTGGAATCGGCAACACGCACTGAACAAGCGTGATAATCAATGCTTGTTCTTTCTCTTTCATGAAAAATGGCCTCTTACCAGTAATGGTTCACGAGCCTTTAGGCCACCATAGCTTTTATTTTTTATTCTACCAGTTATCAACGCTTTGACAAGTTTCCTACACATTCATAAATACAAAGCTTACAAGTTTCTAACTAGCTCTTACATCTTAGGAGAAAATATAAGTAGTCCTATGTTGTATATGTTTTGGTTTTTCTCTAGCATTGAATATTCAATACAAGATAGTCTATCTTGCAATCGTCTTTCTGTACAGTCCGTTCATTTCATTCATTCATTTTACCTCTTGAGTTTGCATCACTGTCCAAATCATAGTAATCTTTATTCCGTTGTAATACGGTTGCTGTCATTGTCAAGTCTGTCAAATTCACAATGATCTTTATTGTCGTTAAAATAAGGTTGCTACTGGGTTGCTGCTGTCAGAGGTAAAATAACTGTGAATGGATTGTACTTTGTTGAGTCTTTGTCAGTTTTTTTTTTAGTGTTGCATGATCTAAAAAATGGTTAAGGTATCTCATCTAGACTGCCAGGTTCTTTGTCTGCCTTGAAAATACACTATGGTATAACATATATTTTAAATCAGCATTGCGCTATTGTAAGTTTTTGTAACATTAGGCCGGGTGCAGGTTGGTGAAACGTAAAATAAAATGTAACACTTATTTAAACAAATTCGCCTAGTTTTTGAGTTAAACTTTACGTTCCATTGCATACATTCAGACGGTTTATTTGTGTTACAATTCATGTTACGTTTGACCAATCTGTATTCGGCATTAGCCCAATATCGGTAACCTAGCGTGCAACCAGAGCCAAATGTATTGTCCTAGCCACAGAACACGGAGACTGCGGCCACTGCTAGAGCCATTGTTAACACTTTCCATACAAACCAAGCGTCTCACCGTTTACTGGCACTACCGCACAAGTGACGTATAGAAACTGATGGCTTTGAAGGCGGTCCGTCACAGAAGTTGCGCGCTCAATGCACTTTTGACACCTCGAATTTTATTAGTACTGCCGTCGATTTCGTGCTCTGTGGTGCTACCATTCATTTCAAGACTTGTCCCAATTTCAGCAAAATCTTGACACCTGTCCCAGCACTACTCACAACATAGAATGGTTATAATCTTATTGCACTTGTTATTATCTTACGGCGAGATGTTCCTCCCACACTAACATTACCGTTGTTGATATTATGGGCCTATATAGGGCCTATGCCCGTTCAACGCGGGCCATTTCAATTCCTTGTGGAAGGGAATGAAGGCAGTGTCCTTGTAATGCTGTAATGTTAATGGTGCGGCCCTTGTTACCATTGAGCTAGTATAGTGATGTTGCTTTTAACCCCCGACGAAAAGAGAGAGGTGTTACAAGTTTAACGTGCGTATCTGTGTGTCTGTCTGCGGCATCGTAGCTCCCAAACGGCTGAATCGTTTTTTTTATTGTTTTGTTTGAAAAGTGACTTGATCGAGAGTGTTCTTAGGTTAAAAAAAAGATAAAAGAAAGAAGAATTTTTCAGCCATTTTTAGAAGTTTTTGTTTGTGTCGGGAGTTTTTTAATTTCAAATTTATACTTTATGGGGAAATGTGTTGGGTGCTGTTGTATCGGTCTTTGGTTGACAACGCGTAGACGATGCATTGACGCCGTATAGACGCTGCGTTGACGCCGCGTAGACGCTGCGCGTCTTGCATTAGCGCAGCATATACATTCATCAAAACCTAAGCTAAATGCGAAGTATAATATTTGGTTGAAAAAAATATATCAATCAACGTACTCAAAATTTTTGTAGGTTGTTTCGATCGGACATGCATTGCTCAAATATTTCTCTTATTAATTCTCATATAGCCAGTGGCTAGTTCAATTAAAATTGTTTCAATTGTTTTAACCGGTGTTACATTGTAGCTTCTCTGCTTATTTACCTGCATTTTTTCAGGAATAAAAGAATATTTGTGCAAACGCGTCACAATTAGCTTTCGTGCTGAATACCCACCTATTATTGTGATATCCAAAAAAAACAACATGTATTATTTTTAACCGACTTCACCAAAAGGAGGAGGTTCTCAATTCGTCTGTATGTTTTTTTTTTTTTTTATGTTTGTTAGCTCTTAACTTTTTTCAGGTTGAACCGATTTAGATGATTCTTTTTGTATTTGATAGCTGGTGCTTTACATGTGGTCCCATTTAAATATGATCAAGGTCTGACCAGAAGTTTTTGAGTTATCCTTAATACTGCATATTTTTTCCATTTAGTTTATATGGATGATGTGTTAATAATTTCCTGTCACTGTTATTTACACACCAAGTACTCGTAGTGGTATACGAATTTGTGTGGAGTAGGTACCGCAACTAAAAAGTGAAAAATAAAAACTTTTTTACAAAAAAACAACCGACTTCCAAAAATAACACTAAAAGACGTGAAAAATAACTTTAATTTCGCAAGTCGGTGGCCAAAAACGGAAATACAAAACCAAAGACACCGACTTCCGAAATTAAAGTTATTTTTCACGTCTTTTAATGTTATTTTTGGAAGTTGGTTGTTTTTTTGTAAAAAAAGTTTTTATTTATCAACAAAGATCACGAATTTCTGCCCAGACGAGAATGGAAAATACCCATTGTCAGAAATGCTCATTTATTAGCACTTAGCTCGTAGTACCAGGACCTCAGAAATAGCAGCAACCTTTTACGGCTAAGATCCATTACTTATTACAAAAATTACACGCTGCTCAAAAATACTAATTCCCTGATAGTTCAACCTGAAATTATATTCCGATCGCGAACACTACGATTATACACGAAAAATAAGTACAAAAGAAGAGAAAAGCCTTCTTTACACTCGAAAGAACATTAAATTCTTTGTCTATTTTTGTTCGACAACCCATAGTAACACGCCACAGGATCTTGACAGTAAAGATCTGACATTAACCTGTTTAAAATAAAGGAAAATGAACCATAATATCATAGCAATACAGTTCAGAAAAACCGCTGTGCTACTAAATGGAATGCATAGACACGACCAGAATAGTTCAAGTAGTTCTGTCAAACGAAAATGGGGTTTATTCCTTTGATGTAAGATGGGAGTTGTCTGTATAGTTAATTTGGCAAGTTGTAGCGTCGCGGGGCAGTGTCCTCAGTGAACCGTGTTGCTAGGACGCTCCTATAGGGATGTCACGATTTCAAAATGAAACCTTTGTTTTGTTTAGTTTTTATTGGCAGGAGTGAAATTATTGTTTGACGTGAAGCAGGACTCGCTTGGGTATTACGTGAAGCATTGGCTTTTATGATTACTAAATAACTTTTGAGTTTTATTTGAATACCTAAGGATTTATTTTCGTCATTGGATATTGTTTTGGATTGTTACTTGAATAAAGATTTTATAATTTCGTCTTAGAATTAGTTATGAAATTTTTTTTCTTAAGTTAACGCTTTTGAAAAATAATAATTTAAAGTGTAGAGTTATTGAGTAGGAAAGCAGCAATATGTTATAATTAAATAACTTGAAAAATATGGTACAATAAAGAACTCACAAAAAAGGCCGAAACCTACTTACAGAAATAAAGTCATTTATCATTTTACAAAACTTTATACCTACGATATTCCGTGTGTATGACAACATTGTAGACATAAACTACAAACACATTTTAATAAAACTAACAATTCCTACATATTTCAACGCCACACCTCTAAACTTCTAATTAACACAGTCCATGCCAGCCCTAATAGAAACTTCGCGAAAAATGACGCGCGCACAACTTTTGTTTATTTGTATAATGAGACAGAGGGTCAGAATAGTATAATAGGCCCAGATGGATAATAGATTACGCTACAAGAAAAATGTAGGATAAATTATAAGTCTTAATATCTATTGGTATTTTTTAATGGCTACTGTTTTCATGATTTCCTAATGGGCGAGGTTAGATCTAGTGTAATAGGAAATAGCATCACAGCTACCAGTATCATACCTACTGTCAAACGGGGTGAATAGGAATGCAGGGGTGAACCGAGACGAAACTTTAAAAGGGAATTTACCATTGAAGTAATATAGTTTGTTGCCGAAAAGGACTATAATGTGTTTACTGTATTATAATTAACGATTAAGTGCCCTTCTTAGCAACAAACTATATTATTTCAATGTTAAAATCCCTTTCCCTTTTAAAGTTTCGTCCCAATCAGCCCCGCATCCCTATTCACCCCGTCTGACGGTACATGATTCTGAACGCGCCTGCGGTGAAATTATTTGTCGGATATTAACAAAAATATTTGCTGTTTTTTTTATGAAACAGCAGATTTCTTTTTGGTAATCCACGAAAGTTTCTACACTAGAGGTTCTAGAATCATAATTATGCTGAATTAATGGTTTTAGTTTGCATATCGATGTCCCTGATACCCTGTATAGCACAGCTTTTGTAATGTCTTTTGGTTGATTCCGTTAATTCTTAGCTGATTTTCACAAGATATGTTCAAAATGGGCAAGTACTTAATTATTACCATCAATTCAAAGACAACTTGTCTTTAAAAAAAATTAATACCTAATTGGATACTAAGATTTAGCTCCACCTGAAATAACTTACGGACAGAGGGGATAGAGCCCCGAAAAAAAAATTGACACTAATAGCTTAACGCCAAAGATTAAAGGTAGTCTAATGAGTAATGACCTTCGTTGGTTCGGCGTCAGTCCGTAGGAACTAAAATTAATCTTACACATCATCCAAGCTATGCGCTATCGAATTATGAACATAATCATTGCCTTTTTTGTAGTGCCTAATGGGGCATAATTTTTCACAAGAACTTTTCGTCCCAATCAGCTCATTTTAAGCAGAAGGCCGAAATATAGTGGTTCGTATTATTTACAGCTACTCACCTACCTAATTTACAATGATTAAGATTCTCCAGATCTCCATCTAGTCAGATAGATGCAAATACCTACTACTTAAAGCACTTAAGTGTACGAGCTGAGGTTTCTCACTCGATACTGATCTACAAATAACGGCTTCTCTACATCTTCGGATTGTGTACTGTATGTTACGTAAATTAGGTGTATTATGTATATACCTACTAGCGTTAGCTTTAACCAAGACTTTTGCTGGGTGGAGTGTATAAATAGAATAGAATAGAATAGATCTTTATTTGCTTAGAATTTAGGTACATAAAAATAAGTTTTTAAATTATAAGTAGGATCCATGTATGGACCCTAACTTACTTTTTACTGAGATGAATGAAAGTGTCTTATTATTTGTCATGTGTTAACCATGGTATACATGGATACTTTAGCAGTAACTTTACATAGGATAGACTTCTGTTTTCATTTCTTTGACACGGGCATTGTTCGATTCCGCATCATTCTGGTTTAAGAGGACCGCCTTCTTTTCCACGTTTGATCGACACATACTTATCCACTTTTAATTTTCGAATTTAATATTTAATTTAAATAAATTATGTATAGATTTATTTCGCCGTAATTATTTCTTTCACCAATTTTGGTACCGTAACACTATATCGGGCGCGATTGGGGTGCGCGACGTGATTTCACTCATGCGGGGTAATTACGTAACACACTAACAGTAGGAATGGGTTTCATTTTGACAGTTCAGCAACATTCATTGCGTTATTTACGTTGTTGAGCATACAATTTTTTCGAACTTAAGAAGCATTGGACTAGCAATAGGTTTTAAAATGATTCAGAGTGTGATAGACAGGTGTTATGTAATTAGGGTGATGGTATATCAAGCGTGAAATCGCGTCACGCGTCCCAATCCTGGCAGGATCGCCATGTAAGGAACTAGTACCATTGAAACAACTGTACCCGATCGATTACGATTTATTACTGGCCATCTTATACCAATGCAATATATTTTATAACATAGATTTTACCTACTAAGTACATAAATACCTCTTTACTAAGATGTTTTACGGCTATTTTAAAGGCCCAGAAGTCATGGTCGCAGCACGTATTTCAGTCAAGGTAAGGCAGATTTTCGAGGAAATCCCAAGCACTGTTGAGTTAGCCAGGCCTGAAAGGTAATACCTACCTAACACTACCTATGCAACAGTTATCTTTTAATCCAACCTTGTTTAAAGTCTCCCGTAGACAGTCGCCACGCGTCAGACGCGATTCTTGTAGAACAATTTCCATGAAGTTTTCATAAAAAATGCTCTAGTAGAGTCGCGTCGCGCTGTCTCGTCGTGCCTGTATGCAGCTCAATTTTGTAACTTCTCCCCCTTTTTTAGCTTCTCCCCCTTTTCACTTCCATTCAAAATATTTTATTTCACATAAACCTACATGGGCACTTACGAAACGTCAAAAGCTAGATTCCCGGTTCCAATTAGTCGTTTCCTATGGAGAAGATCCGGCAAAAAACTCCACGGTTACTCTTTTAAAAATAATAGGCTTTTACAATGTTTTCAAATTGACTATGCAAAGTGAGCCTCCTCGAATCCCTTGGTTTGCTGAAAGTCAAACAAAGAGGTCGTATGTTGTTATAGCACATAGATTGCGTTCTAGTCATTTTCCATCCAGGAACTTTGGACACCTAATGAAAAAAATTGAGGCCCCTAATTAGGGTACTCAATCTTCGACATGTTGGCATGTTGGTTTGTGTAACATCTTCGACTTTATTACACACTTGACAATTGTGAAGTGTGTAATAAAGTCGAAGATGTCCAACATTTGCTGGTAGAATCTAAAAAGAACGGGAGAGAGAGGGAGATAGTGATGCGGGAGTTAAAAGTTAATATGTATGATGTTGGGGCTTTCATTAGAATATTATCTACACCTAATTCGGGAGAAGCGAAACTGATTTATGAAATGGTTGCTGCATCACTATCTCCCTCGCTTACGCAATAATATATTTGTGTTAATAATATTATAATTACGTGTAATAATTAGTTAGATTAGGGTATGATGAGGCTGACGTACCTTTGTAAGGTAAAAGCCTCTAAATAAATAAGGATTAAAAATAATAAAAAATACAGTGTTTATAGGTATGGGAGGACAGTGTAGTTATTGTAGTTACCTCACATCTTAGCAATATTGTACCATAGTTTACTCCAACTATAATTTAGTTCAGCTGTGAAACCGAATCCCGTCACTTCTCCTGTACCCCTCTTTCTTCATGTGTTTCTCACATTATACAAACCTAACCAGTCCAATCTAAGATAACGGACCCAGTCTAAACGTTTAGACATTTTTGAAAAATAGTTCTGTCTTCAGGAAACTGATAAACGCTAACTAAGGGACCCCTTGCGGCGCAAGATTGATGGTGCGTACGCGCAGCTAATGGGACAATTTTAATTATTATTTGCGGGAAATAAATTAACTAGGAGAGTGTTTTATTATTGTTTGGGAGGAAACCATTAATTTTGTGGATGTTTTGAAGTTGATGATATGAGGAAAGATCAGCCACAAAAGGCGATGATTAACACTTCGGTTTTCTGAATCTTAATTATTTATTGAGCAAAATATTAAAAAGCCTAAAGCAGTTATTCGAATAATTTTGTGTTAATTTAGATTATGTGTAAAAGTAGCAGTGTTGCTGTTCGTACCTACTTATGGTTAGATCAGGCTCTGCTTTTCATGAAATAAGTGTGATCATTAGTTAGAGCATTTTAGGAAATGCCTACTTGCGACGTTTCGTCACTGTGGGCGAAAAGCTATTTGTCCATGAACAGCGGGGTAATTGCATAACACACTAACAGTAGGAATAGCTTACAATTTGACAGTTCAACAACATTCATTTCGTTATTTACGTTGTTGAGCAGACAAATTTTACGAACATATGAAGCAATGGATTAGCAATAGGCTTCAAAATGATTCAGATTGTGACTGATAGTGTGTTATGCAATTAACGTGCAGGTTCATACATCCAACTTTTCTGTTGTTAATTAGTATAATTATTATCTTCTTTAATCTGCTTATAGACTAGGCAGTTGATTGTTAAAAAAATCTCACGACATGTCGCACGCAAAGTTATGAATTAGTGTGAAATGTTTGTCAGCCATGTCACACTCACAAACGATGTGCTCATAGCTCATACATATTTTATAGCAATTCTTCTAAAGGTGTCGAAACCGTCACGACGACATCGTGACAATACATTGACTGGTGTATGTTTAACTTGGAACTGCTTTACCATCCTATGGCCGCTTCCTAACGAAAGCGATTGTTGCGTGAACGCGCGACCCTCGCGATCATCGAAGTCACAGCATTTTGCTGAGCAACGACTTGTTCTTGCACAGATGCGACGCAATGTTTAATTGTTCTTATTATGTTTTTTTTTTTGTTACAAATAAGTCATTAATCCACTCTGCAGTCGTCATTTTGTTTTTGTTTGTTGTCATTTGCCAGTGTTGCTGTCGCAACACAGAGCAATGTGTATTGTCTTTGGTCCGTGGCATCAAGCAATGGACAAAATTGACAAACTTTTATTGTTTGAATACGAGGCTTTTAGCTACTTTGTATGTGTGTATTTAATGACAGTTATTTGTAATGTGCGTTTCGTTTGTGCAGAATACACTATTTTAATTAATTTTTTATCATTTTGTTCGGTGAACCCGAACGCGAGGTCGCGCCGACTCAGGACGCCTTCCGGTTTTCCGAACTAAAAGTGACATATAACCATCGCGTAATCACGCGGACGATCATTTTGGTTAAGATGCGGGGTAACACTAAGTGTGAATTTCACCAATGCAACTGAACTCGATCCTCACATAAACCAAGTTTAAGAGCTGTCAGAGTTACTACTTTCTGTAGAATAATGACACAGAGCTCTTGAACGCGGTTTAGATGTACTGACCGAAAGTCGCTCTAAGGTCTATTAGTATATGTGACCATTAGATAGTTTCAACCGCAGAGAAGCTTCAATTTACTGGGTTTTTTGTCAAAAGTGGTACGTAAAGCAATTATGGAGTATATTAATATATATTAATAATTAAGTATTACTTTGAATTAAACATGATAAACTCAAACTCAAAGCATTTATTTCAAACAAACCAACTGCAGGCACTTTTGAACTGTCAACGGGTCGGATACTCCCATTGAACCTGTAGAATACCACAATAATCACCAGATTATTGAGGTATTCTACAGATTAATTGTCTGGCTGGCTGGAACACTGACTGATGTCTTGGCAGATTCTGCTACATAAACCTTCAATCAATCATGGCATTTCTGTATAACAAAATTGAATTTATTTTTGACCGCTAGATGGCGTTAAACACTTCGTCATTACCCCCAACAGATGTCGCTGTACAAAGTTGACATAAACACCAGAATTTAAACACAAACGGTCAAGGGTTTCCATTAAACTGCCAATTACCATGAAAATGTATAGCTATTCCCTTGTGAACACTGTTATAAGTTACTAAGAACGTTAGACGAAGAATTAACATTTGTGCTGGTCGCATGCAAAGTATATGCGTCGGAACAAATGGCTACTTAGCTAATATGCATGCGTTTACACTTGTCTTTGTTGGTCTTTAGTACAATGTGTCTAGTGGGTACGGTTTAACGAGAATTTCTTGCAGTCACTTTCACATTTTCTGCTGCTGACGATTTTCGGCAGTGTTTTGTATTGAACAAAAGACTTCAACGCGCAATCTTTGTGTTGTGCCTTATTAACGTTTTGGTGTGCCTTACTAACGTTTTTGGGTGTCTCATTAACATTTTGTTGTAATCAATTTTAGCCTTGTGATCACAGATATGCTATAGTTTAGCTTAGAGCGTGTAGTCAAGTCAAAAGGCATATCACAATAACGCTCAGGCTGTTTCCTCTTCGCTTCTATTAGTCTGAACTAATATTATAAATAAAGAGATTTATTTTTATTTTTTGGTTGTTTGTATGTTTGTTTGCTACGCTTCCACGCTAAAACGGCTAAACGGATTGGGATGAAATTTGACAATGGGTAGACCAAGACCTGGATTAGGGCATAGAATACTTTTTATCCCGATATTCTGACGCGATCGAGATTTATGCGGGTGAAACCGCAGGGCGCAGCTAGTGTATACCGTGGTAAAAAAATTGCCAGTCAACAAGTTGTTAACGAGGCTAGCTGGCCAGGGTGCGCTGGACGTACTTAGTTATCATAAGTCGACTCAGACTTACTGGTAAACATTAGACGCCTTTTTTTTTTTGTTCCGGGGTGGAAAATCCTCATGGATGGCCCCCGCCCTGGGGGGGCGGAGGGGTCTGTCAGACTTTTACTGACTAAAAACCACCCCGGTGTTCCATCTCACACCTGCGCCGGGGGTCACGGGAACGTACGAATCTTCCGCAACCCCCGACTGGTGTTGTCCGCCCTCCGCCGACGCCCGGTGCGCCTGCTGCGGGCCGGGTGAGAGGATGAGATCTCTCGCTCCCTTTCCGCAGCCTCCTTCTGCGAAATAACCGTTTCGCAGAAGGATACCATCGCGTCCCAGGACTCGTCGCTGCCGACCATAGCATTCACCTTGGCCGGCAGCGAAAGGTCACTGCGTGCTCCTGAGATGAGGGCACGGCGCGGCACACTCTGCCAGCGTGTGCCGCGCCGTGTCCTCCCGGCAGTCGATGCAGTGGTGACACCGGGCGTCCGGCTCCCTTTATATGCGACACAGGTACTTTCTGAAGCAACCATGCCCCGAGAGCACCTGCGTCACCCGAAACGACAGGGAGCCGTGCCTCCTCCCGAGCCAGAGGTCGAGCGCCGGCTGGACCGCCTCGATGGTGTCGAGGCCGGCGGTAGGGCGTGAGAGCCTGTCCCGCCATTCCGCCACCAGGACCTCGCGGGGCTGCGACCGACGCTGCTCCATATGTCGCTGCATCGGTCGCTCGCCCCGCGCCCGCCATTCCTCACGCCACCGGTACAGTGACTCGAGCACCTTCGCCTCCAAGTCCCAGGGCGGGGATCCGGCCAGTGCACAAGCCGCCTCGTAGGAGATCGTGCGGTACCCCCTTATGACTCTGACGGCCATCGCTCTCTGCGGATTTCGCAATACAGTAATGCTGCCGGCTGTCAGGTCAGCCACCGAGATCGGGGCCCCGTAAAGGGCCATCGACCGCACGAAACATTAGACGCCTACAGCAAGCACTAAAATGGATACTGTAGTATGAAACTTAAAAGCTATAAAGACGATTTTGTGGTAAAGTCGCCAGCAGGTCAACCTACATGAAACTGTCAAATTTCTCCAAACGATTGTAAACCTTAAAATGTTGAAGGTTAAGTTCAAAATCGAATGAGCAAATCTGACAGTTTGTGGTAACTTGACGTGCTAGAGACTGTACATAGGTAATAAATATATTGTCTGAGTTGAGCAGAGGACAGGGACGACAAAGTTGCAGATAGAACCTGAGGCCGTACTATGACGTTTTAAAGCCATCATTGTTCCAGCGTGAAAGAGAGACGGAAATATATATGATCGATAGCACTATCCCTTTTTCGCAATGGAACCATGATGGTATTAGCACGTCATATTAAGGCAACTGTACAAGACAGGCACAGGAGTGTACAGATTGGCAAAACAGAGACAGGCCAGAACAGTAGTCGATAATTAATAAGGCTGTAGATACTGATATGAATATGAATGGTGCTGATCCATGCGTCATGTTCGTGAACGGGCGCCGTCAGTGGGGACTGGTCATTTCTTAGCTGCCACGGCTTATTTTAATTTCATTTAATATTTGAATTGCTTTTGTCTTTTTATTACGGACGCTTTTAACGTTCTGCATCGTTCTCACATGCATAATTTCAACATGAACGATGTAATCAATATTTTGTAAGCATTTTTTGATTTAAAAGAGTGTCCATGGAGTTTCTTGCCCGTTCTTCTCCATAGGTACCTACTACGCTTTGGAATAGGTAACTAGCTTCATCTTTCTGACTGACCGACCCCTTGACAATTCAAAAGTGCCTGTAATTGGTTTATTTGAAATAAATGCTTTGAGTTTGAGTTTGATAATGATGACAAAATTGTCCCAAAATATTTCACGCCGAACCCCTGCTCTTTTACTAAACTACCCATTGCCCGCGACTTCGTTAGCGGTCTAGGATAAAAAGTAGCCTATGTCCTTACCCAGATCATGGTCGGTCTGTGTGCCACATTTTATCCAAATCCGTTAAAGCGTTTTAGCGTGAAAGCGTCACAAATAAACTCACTTTCGCATTTATAATATAAATTATGTAACAGGGTGTACAAAGACCCATCAAATAGCCATCAACTCCGCATTCTGCAGGCTTAGCACAAGCACCGTCTTGTCGACGGAAGAATAGACAAAAATGACGTTTCGTGAAGACAGTACGACGGCAG
Organism: Griposia aprilina; assembly: GCA_916610205.1. Taxonomy (NCBI): domain Eukaryota; kingdom Metazoa; phylum Arthropoda; class Insecta; order Lepidoptera; family Noctuidae; genus Griposia; species Griposia aprilina. Next base: position 16,109,502 of record OU744304.1, on the reverse strand, counting down.
CAAAGTAGAAAGAGTCAACTGCACTTTTTACGAAATTCAGTTATTTATTAACGTTTATCTTTCGAAAATGGTGTGTCCTATCGCAAAAATAATGAAAATTTCGACCCTCTTTATGAGACCCTTAAACCCCTAAAACTCAACATGTAGGTAATCATTTTTCACATTTTCCATAGAAAAAGTGAAAAATTCCTTTTTTCCTTTCCATTTTTATACTTTGTGGCCGTCGAGTAAAAAGTTTTCTACCGTCTTTAGCCTGGCGATTAAAAAATCAATTTGTCTTCACTACCTTAGACAACTGTCTTCTGAAATAGTCTACATTAAAAAGGACCTAGACAACGATCGGCAGAAACGGAAGACAAAATGACAGATTTTAGAAGGATTTTTACGGTGCGATGTCAAAAATAGAGAAACGAAATGTCACTTTGTATGGGAATAGCCGACTCTATTCTTCGAAGATAGATAGCGTCATGATAATCCCGCTGTACATTAAACTAAGTAACATAACACAAAAATAATTGCTGGGAAACGAATTTTATTTTTGGTGTGAAAATTCACTGTTTACGGTAGTGCGCAACGTAACGCACGCAAATCATTGTGCTTATGGGTGCATGCAACGTTGCAAGGGTGGTGGGGGTATTCAAAGCTGTGTTATAACATAAAAAACTTGATTTTGTAAAAAAAACGATTGAGTAAAAGTTTGAAGTTTGACGTTTAATATCTCCGTAACCAGAAGGTTCCCAGTCTCGAAAAATATAACGACATAAATCAGTCGTTAAATCTAATCGATGTCAAATTTCTTTAATAGATTTTCAACCTTGTGCTTTCGAAATAAAGTTGAAAATCTGTTAAAGGAATTTGACAACGATACGACTTAGCGACCGAATTTTGTACGCTGTCTAATGTCGAGACTGCAGAGGCAGGTACGGTCCAGTACAAAAAAAAATGATTAAAATGTCGGGGAGTACAAGTGACTCTCGGCTTCGTTATGAGTCTTTTTATACCCGTTCTAATAAGGATTAGGATAGCTACAATGGATTGACTACCAGAAGAGCCTATTCTTATGCAACCAAGTCTCCATAAATGCCAAAATTAGTAGTTTCCATTCAACATCACCTGACCTCATAACCGCAGAGTAAATTACAAGTAGGTACCAAACGAACTACAAACTACCATAATTTACGCCTTTCCCATACTTTTGACGCACAATCAAAGTAACTTTCGTTTGAAATCACGGTTTTTCTCACCAAATAATATGTTTAGAATGATTGTTTCGACATTTTTATAATATTTTGCTGTCTGCTCAAGGTTTCACTAGTCTGACCGAGAGAAAGATGATTTTCAATCTTAGACACGTCGGACGGCGATTGAATTTCTGCAAATGTGCATTGTGTGTGTTTTATTTTGATTCTAGACTGAGGTCTGGGTCGAAATTGGGTTTATAATTTGTGCTTTAAATTCTATATTTAAAAAAACCGGCCAATTACGCGTCGGACCACGCACAATGAAGATTTCCGTAGTTGGAATGACTTTATACCAAAAACAAACTTAACGTTGTTGTTGTTGTTGTCGATATACGTCACGGTCAATTCTCCAACTGCAAATGTAAGCTTGTATTTGCATTTTTTTATGTGATGAATCTACAAATTAACGATTTACGGAGTTTTTTCTTTACTTGTGCTGTAAGACCTTAGCATAACCAGCCTATAATGTTCCCACTGCTGGGACACAGGCCTCCTCTCTTTGAGAGGGAGTGGGCCGTAATCTACCACGCGGGCTCAGTGCGGGTTGGTAGATGTCACATGTCTTCGAATTTTTGTTTCTAGGACATGCCGGTTTCCTCACAATGTTTTGCTTCACCGTTTTGAGAGCAGTGTTGATAAATGATAAATGATTTTATTTCTGTAAGTAGGTTTATACAAACACTTTTACACGTCAATCATATTTTTAAAACTAGATGAGGTCGGCGTTTCCTATCTGACTACTCTGAGAAGAAAGGCCGAAACAAACTCAGAGGTCACAGTCTCTTTTAAAGTCCAGACATAATCTTGGTCAGATCATGTGAAGACCATGTAGATTTATGTCTGAAATTATTTACACAAAGTAAAGCGCCTGCCTGGGTTCGAACTCACGACCTACAACTCGTAAGTCGGGGCCGATACCACTGGGTCACCACTGCTCTTCCTGTGAAACCTTGCTTCTCGTCAATTTTCATGATCTAGGACAACGGGAAGTACCCTATAGGTTTTAATTTATTTGCGAGTATCAAAATATGTCGCATCGCCGTATTTTTGTATTGCGTTGACTTAGAAGCTTGTTTTTTTTTTAATTCCAAGGGACCGCAGACCTTCGTATTTGATATTAATTTCAACTTGATACCTCCACACGTTCCTGAGAAAAAAGGGTCCTTACAGACGAACAGACGGCCGGATAACGAAGTGATCATAAAAGGGTTCCGTTTTTTCCTTTTGAGGTACGGAACCCTCCATCCACTCATGCCAGTGCCATGGACTGGTGGCAATCAATAACTATTATGGGCAATTTGATCGTAATCCTGAGGGATTAGCATGACGCTGTCTATCTCTTCGAAGAATAGAGATGGCTATTCCCATACAAAGTGACATTTCGTTTCTCTATTTTTGACATCGCACCGTAAAAATCCTTCTAAAATCTGTCATTTTTTCTTCCGTTTCTGCCGATCGTGGTCTAGGTCCTTTTTAATGTAGACTATTTCAGAAGACAGTTGTCTAAGGTAGTGAAGACAAATTGTTTTTTTAATCGCCATGCTAAAGACGGTGGAAAACTTTTTACTCGACGGCCACAAAGTATAAAAATGGAAAGGAAAAAGGAATTTTTCACTTTTTGTATGGAAAATGTGAAAAATGATTACCTACATGTTGAGTTTTAGGGGTTTAAGGGTTTCCATAGAGGGGGTCGAAATCTTCATTATTTTTGGGATAGGACACACCATTTTCGAGATATAAGCAAAATAAAAGATAAACGTTAATAAATTACTGAATTTCGTAAAAAATGCAGTTGACTTTTTCTACTTTGCTGCCGTCGTACTGTCTTCACGAAACGTCATTTTTGTCTATTCTTCCGACGACAAGACGGTGCTTGTGCTAAGCCTGCTGGTCCAAGAATCAGATACGAAACATGGTCCTGGGGTTCTACTTCCTAAGCACGAATTCCATACTTTCGGCCAAAGTTACAGGCGTAGGATACGTCTCCGTATCACGTAACGGACATAAGACTAGTTTGGGGCCCTAACTAAGAATGAATGACAACACGATTTGACAGCTGTCCCTAGTAAACACCCACCTAGCCCCTACCTACCACCTACCTACCTACCTACCTACCACCTACCTAGTACCTGTCCCTGGTAAACTATTTTTCTTTCTTATTTTTCTTTCTAGTCGTGATGTGTTATTGCCCGTCTCAAAAAGTTAATTAATCGGGAGTAGGGTTAACGATGTATAGAACTACTTTCGGGCAGGCCCGTATCTTCGTTTAAGGAATTAGTGCGTAGGCCTAGGCACCCTGGTCTGAAAATCAGATACAAAACATGGTCCTGGTTCTACTCCCAAACACGAAGTTTTTAGTTTCAGTCGAAGTTACGAGCGTATCCTACTCCGTATCACCTACGGCCATAAGATTAGTTTGGGGATCTAACTAAGAATGAAAGACGACACGATTTGACAGTTGTCCCTCTCGCGATGTGTTATTGCCCGACCGAAAAAATGAATCCGTTTTAACAGGTTAACTACTTTCGGTCGGTCTTCATTGACGGACAGAGAGTAGACCCCTAGAACCGAGACTAAATACGAAACCTCATAAATAGCGAACCATAAACTCTTAGGGGACAATATACAAAAAGTGTCACAAACTCGGGTTTCATGTTAGTGTCAAGCGATTTTGAACATACTGCTCTCTGTGTCTCTTCATGCGATGGGGCATGGTTGTATACAATGAGCTGAGAGTTAGGCGTGAGTTCGCATAGTTCATATTTATTTAAATTAATTAGAGGCATGATACATAACGCCAACATATTAGAGTTGGTGTGTTTGAGCGTGCCCGACAGATATGTGTGGCGGCGACGGCGACCTCAGCTGCTGGCTGTACCTCGTGGTCGAACTAATTTGTTAAATGAGGCGCCCCTGACGCGGCCGCTTCGCACCCTTAACCTTGTAGCAGGAGATAGACATTTTTGCTTGTACACGGAGTAAATTCACAAGGATAACATTAAATATAATAAGTTTAAAAAAATACTTAAGTTGTTATTATTAAGGGGACTACATGACCTAAACGCAAATTTATAATGCCTAAAAATATATTATCCACTGCACTGCAGTAACCAAAATCAGAAAAATATATGATATTCTTCTGGATATATGCTAGATAAATAGTGTGTTGAAAGCATAATACAATTAACTTGATATGATAGAAAAAAAATCACGAAGATACCTCTAAAAAATTTTTTTAACGATTAAAAACCATACTAATATACATGCAAACATTCAGTTTTTTTGTCAGATTATTCTACAAGCAACATACTAACGTAATAGTGTTTTAATTTTTTAGTCTAATTAATAGATTTTTTGTAAATCCATAATTGCGTCATATTTTGCAATAAATTACCAGCGTTGTGTCATCGCGCGTCTCTTTCTTTTCTATGCAATCCGACAGTGACCGCGCTTTAGCTCTTGTAAGCCTCTTAAGTTTCCTTCACTATTGCATTGGGTTGTACCTGTAATAATAGTTGTAAGTGATAATAAAAATAAATAAATTCTGAGTTCATAACACCACGATCAGAAAACACAATGCCATCGTATATCATCCATAGGAACATAATCCCATCTACAAGTATTTATATTATATAATAAAATGGTAGCTAAGACCAAACAGTGTACATTATTATTGACATTTAATTTTGACATAACTATAATTTCAAATAAAAAAGAAAATAATTAAGTAAAAAATAATGTTTAATGCATGCTAATTTATCATGATAAGGGCAGGCGAATGATAATTGCAATGATCGTAAAAGGCTGCTAAGTCATAAGTACTAACATAACATAACATCAACATTGTACACTTACATAGTTCACAATTTCTGTTCTTGGCCGAGTTTCTTGGCCGTTCTTCTCCATAGAGATCTACGTTTTGGAATGGGCAGCTAGCTTCAACTTTCTGACTAACTGACCGACTCTTTGACAATTTAAAAGTGCCTGTAAGTGTTTTAATTGAAATAAATGCTTTGAGTTTGAGTTTGAACTTGAATAAACGTTTGGCTTTGACTTACATTGAATATTTTTGACAAAAAGTAATTGCTACGATTCAAATGCCGAAAATACTTATAGTTTTTTATTATAATTTTTGTCTGTTTGTCTAAATGTATATTCGAGCATCACGCAAATATTACTTGATCGATTATTATGTTCAAATTTTGCATAGATATATTCTACTTCTATCATTCTTCGCGGCTTCGCCCGCGTGGAGATCGGAAATTATACCAAGGGAACGTACTACCGGGATAAAAAGTATCCTACATGTTAATCCAGGTTATAAACTATCTGTGTTCCAAATTCCATCCAAATCCGTTCAGTAGTTTTTGCGTGAAAGAGTAAGAAACATCCATCCATCCTCACAAACTTTCACACTAATAATATTAGTAGGATAAGTATAGTCAGTCCGCAGGCTATAAACTTATCACGCTATTTGTTATGGGGTATGAGTAATATTGCATTATGTTCGTTAGTTTACCGCGAACTGTAAAAAGACGAGCCAAAAGGTTAGGATATTGCAGATAGTTACATATTTAACCTTTTAAATGATTATCATCACGCTATACCTGTATGGAACTAATCAGTAAATCATGACATAATTATATTATAAGAACGCCTGTTTTAGCTAACTTTGAACAAAGCAACCAGCACTCTAATTATGTAACACACTGTTTATCACAATCTGAATCATTTTGAAGCCTATTGCTAATCCATTGCTTCATATGTTCGAAAAATGTGTCTGCTCAACAATGTAAATAACGCAATGAATGTTGTTGAACTGTCAAAATGAAACGCATTCCTACTGTTAGTGTTCCGTAATTACCTCGCTGCTTAGCGTTTCGACGACTGCTTCGCAAACCTGTGGTTTTAAGTTCTACTCCTAAGTATTTAATTTTTTTGTGAATCCTTTTTTTCAATTTTGTTATACTATTAGGTATATGATAGTTCGTAGACCTTACACAGAAAAACATGAAGTGTAGGCCTCTTCTGTCATCTATGGTTGTAATAAAAATAAATGTCTATGGTTAGGTGACTGTTACGGGGCATGCGCGAATTATAATCATTAGAATCAGCAATACAAATCCATGTATTATGTTAGAATTGCCCTCAAATGTCATGATTTCATGAAATAGTCATTCAATAGGGTAATATGAACTTATAGAGATGTATTGCTGATTCCAATGATTATAATTCTGTTAAGCCATATGTATTACGGTCGCGAATCATATTTTAATCAAAATACAACCTGACAGTGACCTGCAAATTGCAAAAAACGTAACAATATCTGAATTTCGCGGGCTACCCTGAAGGTTCCGCCTTAAGGTGACAGCATGACCTAAACGCAAATTTATAATGCCTAAAAATATATGATCCACTGCAGTAACCAAAATCAGAAAAATATATGATATTCTGCAGGATATATGCTAGTTAGATAGTGTGTTGAAAACATAATACAATTAACTTGCTATGATAGAAAAAAATTACGAAGATACATCTAAAAAAATTTTTTTACGATTAAAAACCATACTAATATACATGCAAACATTCAGATTTTTTGACAGATTATTCTACTAGCAACATACTAACGTAATAGTGTTTTAATTTTTTAGTCCAATGAATAGATTTTTGTAAATCCATAATTGCTTCATATTTTCCAATAAATTACCAGCGTTGTGTCATCGCGCGTCTCTTTCTTTTCTATGCAATCCGACAGTGACCGCGCTTTAGCTCTTGTAAGCCCCTTAATGAGAAATCCTCTGTCTTACAATCTACTGTTTGTAGGTATATTATTTTACTGAACGCGTTTTCTGATTCGTTAGGAATAATCTGTAAGAATGCATCAGTTAGTTTATCAGTGTTGTACCATTATGTAGTATACCGCAGGAACCAACGCGTTCATGAATTCAATAAAAACGAAAATTTCGCAAGCAGTGGGAAATTGCTATTGAAGGCTGCTGGTGTCGACCTCAGGACGAGCTGCTTCTCATACGGACAACTGTACGTCGCTTGCTCCCGCGTCATCAGTCCTGACTCTCTGTTTATTTTGGCTGCTGAGACCAAAACTAAGTTTTATAAACATGTGGCTGTTATTTTAGTACCTACTTATATTGTAGTGTATTACGACTTTCATGCGAAGAGGGTTACTATATCTCAGGATTTTTGTCCTGCGATCTCAGGATTTTTGGGCTCCTGACTGGAGCCGGATTGAGGGAAATCTTGGGAATCTCAGGATTTTGCGATTGTTTAAAAAAGTAAAGTAAGTAGCTCTATCTAGATTTTTCAGTTTTTTTTATTGGTAAGTTACAATCAACATAAACACAAATATAATTTTCATTGGATAGTATCACAAAACAACGCGTTTTTTTTTTACATAATCATGTGAAAAAAAAATCGTCGTCGTCAATTACGTTTGCGACAAAATCTCAGGAGTTTTCTATAGAAATCAGGCTTTTATGGTAACCCTACATGCGAACGAAGTCGCGGGCAGAAGCTAGTAAAAGAAAAATACCAGATTATTAACTCCCAAGTCTCTCTATAGATATGTTTGAAAGATGGAACAAGATCTTCTGGATTATAATCATCACCTGTCTATTAGATTCCACAAAGGAATTATCAACTTTGTTGGTCTACGATAGAGTTGATATTACAATAAAGGATTTTCTCAATTCATTGGTATTCCATTACAGTTTTTATAGTCACGTTTTGATTACAGCGCGTCGACTCTGACTGGCATAGTTTATTTTGTATTCCCTATGCATCGAACGAACTAAACGTACACATTCAAATCTGCAGTCTTCCAACAAAAAAATATTCCAAATTCAATTTTAATACCCTGCAATAGGATCCATAAAGAATTTCTACTACCGCAAACGAATGTGCAAATTCGAATCCTGTTCGACACTATTAATATTGCTTTCTGCAAAATAAATTTCGAATGAATTAGGACTCAATGTCAAGGGAATACGGGCTGTTTATAAATTTCTCCGATGCATATTTAATTTGGTTTCTAGTCAATGCTATTGTGTCGCTCAACTTTGAACCGTAAAAGGAATGCAGACACATACATTAGACCTGTCACTTTGCCCGTTATAAAGGAAACTTAAATTCACTGATAACGCTAATATACGATAAGCCCACGTCCGCACGGAAGTAAAAATATCGCGACTGCATTTTATCGCGCACTGGATTTTAAACTCTCGGTCTTAAGCCGAACGTTGAGAATCCAACAGAGTGCATCCCACCGCGTCGAAAAAACACACAGTTGGATTTTCAACTCTCGGCGCTGAGCAGGGCGTTGAAAATCCAGTGTGCAATAAAATACTGCCGCGATATTTTTACGTCCGTGCGAACGCTGGCAAAATAATTCCTATTTCCTGAGTCGTTGAATTAATTTTAGGGTATTAAGTATATTTTTATTATTTTTGTCTTAAAAGTATTTTTGAGTAGTTCATTTTCCGAAATTTTATTGTTAATCCTTTAACCAATTCTTGATTTGAGTGACAATCTAAATTAAGTCCCCAGCTAACCTCTTTCAGGGGCCTAAAAGAACCTTTTTTGGGTCTAATTCATCCTTATAATTAATAGAAATGCGAAAGTAACTCTGCGTCTGTCTGTTACCTATTCATAGCTTAACGACTGAATTGATTCAGATGAAATTTGGCACACAGGCAATGTTAGGGCCATAGGATACCTATTTTTCATCCCGGTCGTACGTCCAGTTTGTTAATTTGCGACATTCACGCACGGGCGAGGCCGCGGGCAAAAGTTAGTAATAAGTCTAGAAACACCCATCTTTTCCATGACCGTCATTATAACGATTTAAAAACATTGACATAACGTACCAGAACGAAAATACAATCGACATGACAAAACATTCTCCGACAAATGACCAGGAAATCATAAGCCGCAAAGAGATAATTAATATTTATCTCCAGTAGCTCACCTGCGCTAACATATTCCGACCATGTTGCTAAACGCTTGCAGAATGACAATGTAATTAGCTGCACCTGTCGCCTGCTGCATACTGCATGATATGGATGCTTTAGACCCTGAGCCGTCACGAGTTTGCCTTCATTAGGCTAAGTGTTAACGTATGCACGCTTGAAGATAAGGTTCGTTTGATGGCTGTTATTGTTTATTTTTTTCACATGGTTTTATTAGCGTATCAAGGTTATGTTTGGCAGTATTTCTATTTAAACGAATTTTGAACGTATCTAAAAACTCTTCATCATTGTTTCAAAATTATCTATTGCTGGGTTAAGTAAAAGGCCTTCTTTCCTTTCTGCAGTCCTGTTACTCTGCACGGTTTCATGCGTCCCAAGTCTAGGTTTTTTTTTTTTTGTCAGCACATTATTTATTTTATAAAGGTGAATAAATAAGTACACTAAAACGTGACTCAAACAAGGCTATCAAAAATATATTATAAAACAATATAATCAAGTCACCACAAAATAATTAAAGTTAAAGCCTAAACATATACCTAATACAGATAAGGTAAAAATTCTGAACGGATAAGGAATTCTTTATCAGCGACGAATTATAGGTTCAATAATTTTAGAAGATAATGGCATTGTAGCATTTAAAGAAACCCCAAACGATACCAGGATATTAGAAGTATAAACTAAGTAATTCTCAAGAGCAAGTATTTCCAGCGATATTTCTCTCTCTTTCCAACTGACGTCACATCCCTGTCATATTCGGACATCATCGAAATTTATTGTATGTTCATGCTTCGTTGTCAAATAACCTGAACTCAAATCTAATGACGCAAAATCCCTGTATAACCGCCTAGGATTCTTTGAGGCTGCTGAACTGGACATCCAAGCTATCAAAGCATTCTTCCCATACTCGTCGAGATCTAATATTCCGTGGGAGGAGACAATAGTTCCATCAGTTCTCATTACCAGGAGATGAGGAACAGAGGTTATGCCGTACCTGTACTGTAGAATGGGTATCAGAGGATCGTCGTACATGAGAGTGAACCAGTTGGCTTGTTCGTCGAAGCTTTTACGCATGTCCATTTCATTGTCATCCATGGGAACATTGATCACTTCTATAGGTAGGCTGATATGCCTTGTGTTATTATGGATCTCACGGAACTCGTCCATGATGTTAAATCTGTCCGCGTTTCGCATGGAAAAATATAGGACTAAAGCGTCCACTCTGTCCATGATCCAGAAATTGGGAATTTGCTCGTATTTGTGGTTGTATATTCTGGCTTCTATCAGCCAGTCGCAAAGCGGGATGATGAATGAGCTAACACTGTCTGGGTCGCTATTCATGATGTATTTTATTTGTATTTATAAAATAAATTTATAACAAGCAACGGTGATAAAAAGTGGAGAAATTATAGTTGTTGGATTGTCGCGTCACTATTGTCAGTTGCCAAAAGACATCGTTTTTTTTTATGTAGGATTGTGTTCGATCGAGATCTACTTCTCCTCTAAAATAAAATCCTCCTTGATCCTATTAAAATTAAAAAAAACAGGTGTTGTTTGGCATCTGACAATCAATGACTTCGCCCGTCATCATTGCAATTTAACCATTGCCAGATTTTTACACGAAACACCTGTTTTATCGTTGATTAATAGTTTTAAAAAACGAAATAAAACATGGAAGAGCATGTTGAACCCGTTGACCGAAACATTCCGTCTTACGACTGGCTGAAGGAAGCCAGGATATTCAACCACAAGTTTGCCAGGATTCCTAATGCCTGGATCGTGGACAGAGTGGACGCCATAGTCCTCTATTTTTCCATGCGAGACGTGGACAGATTTAACATCATATACGAGTTCTATGAGATTTACGAGAACGCAAGGCATATCAATCTACCTATAGAAGTGATCAACATTCCCATGGATGACAATAAAGAGGACATGCTTTATAGCTACAACGAACAAGCCAACTGGTTCACTCTCATGTTCAACGATCCTCTGATACCCACTCTACAGTACAGGTACGGTATCACCTCTGTTCCTCATCTCCTGGTAATGAGGACTGACGGAACTATTGTCTCCTCCCACGGAATCTTAGATCTCGACGTGTATGGGAAGAATGCTTTGGTAGCTTGGATGTCCACTTCAGCCTCCTCAACTTTACCCAAGAGGTTAAGCAAGGAGTTGTCAATGTATGGTCCAAATTGGAAGTATTTGACTACTGGAATTGGGAAGACGACGAAACCTCAATATCTGAGTAAGTTCACCGAGGTGCGGGTGCCGGCGGAACCTTCAACGTCAGTTGGACTAACTGTAAGAACTTCGCAGGATATAGGGAGTCCGCCTTTTCTTGAGGAATAGCTACTTCTTGTATATTTCTGTTTTCCTGGTACTTTGTTGGTGGGTTGGTTGGTGGTGGTAACGTTTGGGGATCAATTTCGTTTAGATTTTAGCTTTTCTTCATCTTATGTAATTAATTATTTACTTATGACGTGCGATGATTGTGGTAATTTTTCATAGTAAAACACTCTTAGAATTACTTAGTTAGTCTTTATTGATAGTATTTTAAATGAATAAATTTTCATTAATTTAGTGTCCTCTCCTTTATAAAGTATAATAATTCGACTTAATAATTTATTAGACTAGGGTGGCAGGGTCATCGACAAACAACCTGTTACCATGGATTCAGTAGGTACATGATTTTGAACCCGCCTTTATTGAAAAAAGCCATAAGTTATTTTAAAAAAAAATTGCTCTGCCATACCTAAATTTTGACTGCGTAGGTATTGCACTTTTCTATAAAATAGCATATTTTTCTTTGATAACCGACGAAATATTTCTACACTAGGGGGTCTAGAAGCATTTTCTGAATTCATAGTTTCAGTTGGCGCGTCGATGTCTCTGCTAGCCTGTATATAATTTATTTTACTTTTAACAATAAACAAGGTTGTCCTTTTACCTACTTACTTTATTTTTTATTCAAATTATACTTTGTCTTTTGTAAATGACAACACTAATAAGTAATAAACCTCTCCTTTTGAAGCTCGATTTGTCATATTTGCGCCCGAGTTAAAACAAGCCCGATGGTATTTCACATCGGCTAAATGACGAACTTTCATACACACTTTAATCGTTTTGCAGAAGAGTTCCTTATTATTTTACGGTAAGTATTGTGCAAAATTTCATGCTTCTAAAATAATAAATTTAAAGAAAACCGCAGAGTACTCTATACCTTCATATACGGTTTTTCGAAAGGTGCATCCAGACAGAGCCAGGCATGCGCCGCAAATGTTTGTTTTTTTAATGTTTGTTTGCCTCAGGCTGGGGTATCCATACTTCCTACTAATAATGTGAAAGTTTGTGAGGATGGATGTTTGTTACTCTTTCACGCAAAAACTGAACGGATTTGGACGGAATTTGAAACACAGATAGTTAACACATAGGATAATTTTTATGCCGGTAGTACGTTCCCGTGGGATAATTTCTGACATCCACGCGGGCAAAGCCGCGGGCAGAAGCTAGTCTAGCATATAAAAAAAATATTTGCGGGGCATGCCTCGCTATCTGGATGCACCTTTACGTAGGTAGATGTCTAAAGGCAATATAAAAGACCCATGGAAGGATAGATAACGCTTAATCCTTTTAAAACTGTGTCACAAAACAATAATACGAGTACCGGTAAAACAATAATACGAGTACCGGTAAAACAATAATACAAGTACCGATAAAACAATAATACGAGTACCGGTAAAACAATAATACGAGTACCGGTAAAACAATAATACGAGTACCGGTAAAACGGGGTGAATAGGAACGCAGGGGTGAATCGTAACGAAACTTTAAAAGGGATTTTAACATTGAAATATTATAGTCTGTCGCCAAAAAGGACTCTAACGTGTATACTGTATTATAATTAACCGATTACATGTCCCTGTTGGCAACAAATTATATTATTTAAATGTTAAAATTCCTTTTAAAGTTTCGTTACGATTCACCCCTGCGTTCCTATTCACCCCGTTTTACGGTACTCAATTCTTTATTGCATACCCGTCAACGAAACAGCAGCTTCATAAAAATGATTGTCTATAGAAATGTGGTCAAGATGTGCCTTATCCATTTTGTGTGTTCCATCCTTGTCAAGGGGAGTGCTAATCGTCTCTCCTTTCAATAGACACGGTGGGGCGAAACAGTTTTGCATATACATATACCAACTTGCTTGTAAACATCGCTTGTGGAATGTAGAACTATTTAGAATTTTTCCTATGAAAATGAACTTAAAACCAAAGAAACAGTAAGATACACATACACTTATGAACATTTTTAAATGACAAGAAAAAGATTGATTCTAAGACAGAAAATAAAACTTATATTGAGTATTGCTGAACAACGCCATCTTTTGATGAACAGTGAAATAAAATCAATTTTTCCGTTTTGTTAAAAAGATCATGGGCCAAAATATTATTCACGGTACCTACCTACTTTAATTCAAGTAGCTGTTTGATATATAAACAAAGTTACTTATTAATTTTCAATTCGTTCCATTTTATTACGACCGCTATGAAAAAAAAAACAATGAATGAACACAGCCTTATTTCATGGATAAAACTACACGATTATGAACTTATAAAAATATTTGGTAGGCATTAGTTACAGTACGTATTTTTACGCCCGTTTAATTTTATAATTTTAAGATAGTTTAATGCACTAGTTTAAGCCTAATTAAAGTCAGGAACAACATGTAAGTACCTACTAATTACTCATCATGGGAGGAATGTTATTATTGAGGACCAGTAGGTACAATAGGTAGAAAGCTGTTATATTTACTTCGTGGTACTTAGGAACTTCAGCAAGGTACCACTATGTACGTCTACTACTTGTTGCTTGAACAAGTGACAAAAAAAGTCGTCCGATCGCTTCGCTGTCAAAACAAGTGACGGCTAAGCGCAAAATGCGACCACAGATTAGCATATCTAATGTGTTATTTTTTTAGGGTTATGACAAAACCTGTTCTGCCTATCGACATATTGTGTTACTTCATCGAAAGTCATTAATATTATTTATTTTTAGGGACCGTTCAATTGTGTTTCTGGTTACATCACCATTTGTACACACCTACTTATAAGGAAACGTGCATGGATAGATTTTTTTAATTTTTTTTTGAGTATAACTAGTTACGCAAAAGGTTTTTCAAATAATTTAGGTAACGTAGTTACCTCCGTAGCTACCTATTGGTTGGACACTTGGACATATTAGATTACACCCAGTAAAAATACAAAAGCAAAAGACTAAAGTATGACAATTCCAAATGAAAGTGCCACTCTGATTGAGACAAGAAAAACGAATTAATAAACAATACAAAAGTTCTGACTGACAATAGTGGCAATACCTTCACGTTATTTTAGCTGTAATGGTGTTATGTTACAAAATTATAAATAAACAACTAATGGAAAAAAAATGTAATAAATTGACTGAATATATTAATAGAAATGATTGCGATGTAGGTATACTTGTTTTTCTTTAGAATACCTAGCAGGTCTTAAAAAAACAAAAATTAGGCTACCTAAACCTAATCAAGGTTTTGATCAAAGCAGATCAAATTTCAAACTGCATTACAGAACCCGCGTGCAGCTAATAGACAAACGCTAACTTTTTACCACACAATGGGCGAGCTCGCACCTAATATTCAGCCAGAATCGATTAAGAAATAAACCTGTATTTAAATCTAGATAGACGTAAAATTGCACCATTGTGTTTGATGAAGCCTTGTTTTTATTTAGGTTGATATTATTACTTGCAATACAGTGTACTCTTGTGCCATCATCATTCATACATAACACAATTGTTATAATCAGGTGATGTGTGGTTCGATGCAGCTGTTGTTTATGAAACAAGAAATTGTAATTAGCATTTAAATAAACCTTCATTAGCATTTGAGTAATCAGACAAATAACAGTTCTACCTTGTATTGTAACTGTGTTTAAGTGATAATTTATTATTGGTGATGGTTACAATCTAACTTAAGACAGTAGCGCCATCTATTATCGAGTAGTAGTATTTTTTTCAATAGATTTGTGATCGAGGTATAAATCTGTATAGCCCACACCGTAGTAAAGTATTCATGTAGTATCATAACTAGACTGGGTTTCCATGGTTTACGAGACTAGCAAACAAAAAATCAGAACTCACCTCCACAAGCACGCATACACTCGCTGGCGGACATACAAACCAACCAGTGTCAAGTCCCGCCATATTGGATTGGGAATGTGCCAAAGCATAAACAATAAACGCTTGCCGTGACTAGCGTTGCAAAACTTCGGAAGTATTCGGAATAATTCGGAAACATTCAAAAGAATACTTCGATTGGAAGGAATACTACCGCAGCAAGAATGCAGAGTAAAATAAATATTGTAAGGATGAAGTAGATGACCTACGTTTTATTACTTATTAAGAGTTAAATTATTCCCAGTAGTTACGAATGTATGCGTAGGTAGCTTCAGGAGACTCGCCGTGTATTAGATATTTCGTCGGTGCATTACGTGAATTAACGCCATCTAGCGAGCAAGAGTTAAACTGTAAATGGAGAACTTCCCTCGTTAGTCGCACGGCGACGCCAGCGCTTCATTCATTAATCAACGAAGTATTATTCGATGCCTACGTACCTACTATGCGGGAATAATTCCCTGTAAGTAGTTATCTACTTATGACTAGGTACTTATTATTTTATTTTAGTATGGATGAGTTTAAACTGTGTCGATTTTGTGCGGATGTTATGTACAAGCGTAAAAATGTTTTTAAGTACTTTACCTACCTAATGGTTTAAAAAAAAAAATAAGAAGTTAGGGTTACCTACGTACTTTTTTACGACGATGTTTTACCAAAAAGATTATCTCCTTCTTTTTAGAATAGGTAGTGTTCAACCGAAATCTTACTAAAGTACATATATAAAGAAACAATTGAAATAATATAGGTAATAGGTACCGTTTTACTATTTATCTCGGTAAATAATAATATATAATATAAACTCATCTTAGTACCTACCTACTTATTTACCTTTATGTACATAGTATTCTCGCAAAACATCACTTGCACACCTAAACCGCATAAAAAAACTTATTACGTAAGTACATATCTAAGTAGATGAAAGGAAGTATTCGGAAGTTTTCAAATCGTATTATACTCATTTTTATTAATGAATGCGTATTATTATATTTATAGCCACGGGCATTAACGCCCTCTAACGGGTAAACGTAAAAGCTGTAACTGTACAACTTCCATCAGTAGTGCTCGCCTGCGTGCGCTTTCTGCTGCTACAGTGACCAAGGTTAGGAAGGTAGGAAGGAAGGAAGATTCGTGGGTATGAATACACAATCACTAACGCGGAACATATGTAATTTGCAATGGTAATTGCGTCGCCATCTAGCGATCAATAGTCGAACACTTGCACGTGGCAGTGCCACCCCGCCCCGCGACTCGCAGCAGGTTCATTACCACTAACTACCTACACAACTACCTACTCTATGCGTGGCCAAACATGTACTTAGCTAGATATTTCTTCTCGGGGAATAATTCCGAATACTACTCAATACTTCCGAATGTTTCGCGAATAATTCGACGGGAATACTTCGGAATATTTCGCTCCGGCAACGCTAGCCGTGACAGAGAATACATTAAAATAAATGGCGAGGAATAAAACTTGCAGACGATACGCTAATTGCTTTACAAGGAACGATACTGCCAGACTCAAATAATATAGGAATGTTCGCTCTTGGTTTTCTTTTTGCTACCTTACTTTTGTGCGTGGCAAGTTAGAAAAATTATAAAACCTTTAGGTGCCTGAGGAGAAAAACATAAGCGGAATGCGATGCGATTGACTGAAAATTCAAGTTATTCATGTTTTATAGCTTGCGTGCACCAAAAATCTATTGAGAGGGGAGCATCAGGGTAGCCCACGAATATATCACGTTTTGCAATTTGCAGGTCAGTGTCAGTTTATATGTAGATCAAAATATGATTCGCGATCGTAAAAAATATGTATTTACAAAATTATAATCATTAGAATCATCAATACAACTCTGTAAGTTAGAATTGATCTGAAATGTCACGACTTCGCCATAATATAGAGTAATATGAATTTAGAAGGTTGTATTGACTATTTTAATTATAATTCTGTAAATACATACTTGTTACGGTCGCGAATCAATTATTTTGATCAACATACAACCTAATACTGACCTGCAAAATGGAAAAATAGAAAGAAAATTTTAATTTTGCTAGTGCTAAACATATTTAAAACATAATTCTGTTATCTCTGTCAGCTTCTAATGATTGACAGAAATATAGCGATGTTTCAAATACGTTTAGCAGTAAACGTATTTATTGGGTGTAAATTTCAAAAATCTCTTTTTACCATTCCCTAAAAAAAACACCACCATTTACTTCACTTACCAGGCGCTCATATCTTTCCAGGAGCTCTTCGTGCCTATCAACACTAAAGGGGAACTGTACGAGGTATGCCCGGAGGAGCTGTCGCCGGCGGAGTGGGAGCCCGCGGGGGAGGGGCGGGGCGTGGCTCCCGACGTGGCTGCAAGGGCGCACCGCCTACCGCACTTGCTAAACATATGGCGGCTGCCGTGTAGAGTGCGCCTGTTGGCAGGGACGGTGCCGATCGAGATGGCACATGATGTTGGAGGTGAGTTGAAGTGTATGTAGTGAAAAATGAGAAGATGTTGTAGATTTTCTGATATAAGCACTGGTTACTCCAACTTAGGACCCAGACCGTAATAATGTAATAATGGCAGTCTTATCGTGCACCGGTATTTCGCAATCCTAATTCAACTTTAGTCTAAAGTGAAAAACTAAGACGCATACTCGTAAAATTAAATGCATTATGGAGACATTTCTTTCAATTCCAGATGACCTTCTACTGCGAGCGGCATCAACGGAACCAGTTCTCGTGATGTGCACCCTGCCGGAGTACGGGTCGATGCCCTCGAGCCCGAGCAGGCAAGTGGACCCTCGCTACCACGCCAAGGAAACACTTCAGCTTCTCCCCCTCAACAGCTCCATCAAAGTGAGACGCACACAGCTCGGCTTCGAGAACGAGAAGCGCATGTTCCTCTCCGCACGCCTTCAGAAAGCTCTAACCTTCTGTCAACTCAATGTTGACAACTGGATCAGGCAGATTTCCTACGCTAACTCAACCCTAGTCGGGAAAGCAAAAACAGCCGAAGACCTTATCAAAGAAGACCATGAGCCTGTCAAGTTTGAAAAAGAAAGAAAATTCACTTTACAAGGTCTCAAAATTGACACATCTAGGTTATTCGGCAAAAGTGAAAAGGTATTGAAAGATATTCCGGACGAGACTGAAGGATCTATTATATTTTTAAGTAAAAACGAACTCGAGCATATGAATTACGACGTATACAGCGACGACGAGGGAAAAGAAGATAAAACAGACGAGAAAATGGAACATGAACACTTTTCCAGCGATAAAATGCAAGTCTTTAGAGAAGATTCGGGACAGAAAAAGAACAAATGGTTTAAAAATTTGAAACTATTAAAGAGCACGGAAAAACTCACTGATGAAAAGATAACAGCTATAGAGAATAGTGAGAAATCAAGAGATGTCAAAGATCCTTTTGATCCTTTAGGTGAGAAGCATAGTTCCATAGAACGGTACCAAGACATGTCAAAATTAATTGAAGATAGATTCGGCTGCACGAGGAAGAACGATGGAACGGCTGAGAAGAGTCATTCTTATAAAAGTCTAACGACATCTTCCTCGGACATGGGAACGAGTCAGTGCAGTTCCAATCACAAAAAGCCAATACTGACGAAATCAGTCTCCGTACAGACAGGAATGCCAGACAATTCATACACGGAAGACGACAGCGGTATTAACATGAAACATGGCCGCAAAAACCTTAGCGTAGACCAAATCAACTACTGCGGTTCTATGGAAAGTGATGCTAGCTCTGGAAGAAAACTGAAGAGTCTGGACGAAAATATGCTCAAAAAATCTTCAGCTACTAAATCATCTACGAATCTAGAGCGGAGACAAAGGATACAACCTGATTTGATACCAGAAAAAGCCATGGTTAAGTCTGAATCATACAATCAAATACAAAGTTGCGAAGAAATCAATATGTTTGGTGTCGGATCTCTATATAACGACAGCGATTTCGAAATTAATTATAAACAACACTCTTTCATAACAGAAAAACTGTGCTCCGAGTTTCACGTTAAAACTAAGAGAGTACTAAGCAAATCTACATCAAATCTCCTTCATCCTAAAAAGGCTACTGATAAAAAAGAAGGCAGCAATAGTAACAGCATGCCAACAAAAACAGAGCGGTCGGCAGATAGTGAGAAGATTGTAAACTTTAGAAAGAAAATCGATAAACCACGAGCCCCGACACCGAAGTCTGAAATCGAAGACGATATAACAGCGATTGACATTTCTGAAGAGGAACCACAAATGCAAGTGAAAATCCGCAGATCTATTTCATCTATACAAAAAAGAAAGCTGCCAGTCATAGAGGATCTACCATACGGGCAAGTAGCTGATGCCGTTCACGTAGAAGAAGAAAAAGTTGAATCTGATGCGAGTTCCGACAACATTTACGCAGAGATTTGTACCCCTAATGGTAACAAAACCAGCGACGAAGAAAATTACGACAACAACATCGATGTACTTGCAACAGATCCCGTCATTTGCAACGTCAAGAAAGAAGTGATTATCAGAAATGATGAGAGAGCGAGACAGATGATAGAAAATCAAGAAAATCCATTCAGACACATAGAAGTTGTCGTTATTGAAAAAACTACCGATTTCGATTTGGATAATTCCAGTGTTACTTCAAGCGATATTGACGAAATGGGAAGTAAGAACGATGTCTCAATTATAGACTCTTGGGAACGTGATAAAGATAAATCAGAGAACAAAATGCACGCTATCAGATTAGAAATAACGAGTAACAACGACGACTATCCAAATGAGAATGATAATAATATAGAAAAAACCGAAATCTGTATAACTAAAGACAATTCGTTAAGTTTTAGTAACAGCATACATTTGAATGGTACATATCCCAACGAAGCCATCTATGATACTTTAAAATAGTTTAAGTTTTAGTATAGTTACACTGGCGGTCACAAATTGTGTCTTATAGTCATATTTTTGATGTACCTACCAATAAAAATATAGCCTACAGTTCCCGCATAGAAAACTCACCTTAGATGTGATGCCGTTTTTTTTAGTTTAGCTTTCTTCAGTGTATAAATGCTTTATATTATCCGTACTTAAGTCATTATAGTAAATTAATATTAAGCATGTGATTACAACCAGTGAAGATGTGGCATATGATAGATTTAATAATGAATGTTGGCTTCATATCACCATAGATGTAGTAAACATTGAATCTCAATCATTTTTGTATACATTAAATAACTGACCAGACGCCATTTGCACACAAAAAATACCAGAATATTGTGCCAGAAAATAAAAATTAGATTGGCCGTCAATGTTTTTTTACTGTTTATGTAGTAAAAATACATGAAGAAAAAAAAATGCTACTCCATATTTAGACAGCCCATCTAGTAAAACCAGCCAAGACTAGAATTACCTACCTGTTTAATCATACCATTCAACAATATCAAAACCCTTGTAAAATAATTTCTGTACAAGATTTTGGGGTGATAAAAAATGTAAAAATTAGTTCATAATTTATCTTTACAAAGTGTATACTTTATATTGACACGAAGTGTACCGCATAATTGTAAAAATGCACTATTTAGTTACACGACTCTTATTAAAAGGCACCTACTAATTTGTCACTGTATTTAATGGTTAAAGGCAAGATATTTATAGCTTTTTCAGCGATATAATTTTTTGATTACAAAATGTATTCAAAAATATAATTGATTAAAATCTTGGGCTCATTATGCATCAGCCGACCATCTAAAATAATTTCTTATCTGAATTATTTACCTACGCCATGATTATTTCTTCGTGGCAGCGTCATCGGTATGATACTGATTTTAAATTACAAATTGCATGATCAATTTATGTAATCTGGTTTGGTAATTCCAATTCGACCCTGAACGGGATTACCGAAAACTGATTGGATCGTATCAGTTGCTTATCTTTACAAAAGATAGAAAGATAAATCTACGCATTTGTATGGCGTCGATATAAAGTGTACGCGCGAATTTGATAGAGTCCTTAATTATCTTGCACGGCCTCTTGAAACGCACCTACACTTTAACTTCGATAGTTCGCCTACTTACCGTTTACAATAATTGGGCGCTAGTGTGCGGAAAATCTTGTCGAGTGTTAGTACACTCCAAAGCTACCATTGAATGAACAGTTTACCTATATACCTAATAATTTTATAGTAAAAAAATTGTATCGCTATAACTAAAATCACATAAAATAGACTGTTTTTCACACTAGAATTTCATTACAATTGGTGCTATAGGGTGCTCAATTTTAGTCTAGATTGATTATCGATTCCACCACTACCATAATGTTATTAAAAAAAAATGTTTTTTTAAATTTATAAATCGGGATACTTACCTTATAAAAATTCTATAATAAGTTATGTAACAGAGAAAATAGATGTCGACAAATAAAAAGTATTATTAATTGTTCTGTCTACTAATGTACCGCACTGGTTGATGGTGGAACTATGAAAAATCGATTATAATCATCCCCTCGCTAATGTTAATGATTATTACTTCGCTAGTTCTGCTACTCACCGTTAATAATCATAGGGCGCTAGTGTGCAAGAGTAAACATACCTTTTGGTAGTGGTGAAATCGGTCATAATATGGTCTACGTACCACATATGACATGACTTAATTGTAAAAAGTGTTTGTATTATATAGTTTTAACATTGTATTATAATATCGAAAGTGCTCTCGAAGAAAAATGTAAAATTGAAATGTTTTGCGAAATTATACAAATTATTGAAATAAATCTGTCGTTTTCCTTATATTTATGACTTGCTGCTGCCCGCGGCTTCGCCCGCGTGGATGTCGGATATTATCCAAAGGGATCATACTACCGGGACAAAAAGTAGCCTATGTCACTCCGTATAACACCAGCTAGCTGCCAGTGAAAGTCCCGTCAAAATCGGTCCAGCCGTTTCGGAGATTACCCGGAACAAACAGACAAAAGTGTTAAAAATTGGTATTTTGTTTCATGTAGGTACTCGTACCATTTACACTTTCATATACATTTAGTCTAAAGGCTGTTATTTTGACATTACAAACAGACACTTCAATTTTATTTATTGTTGTATGTAGTATTGTATGTATGTTAGAAGTTCTTTAACCTTTCTTTATAGGTACTTTATTAAAAAACCTGTACATAGTCGGTTGGCGCGCTGTATGCGTTTAATAAAAAACGCCTAGTCTGTGATCCACAAAACTCACAATAATTCCATTGTGGTCCTAGTAAACCTTCACACTCGAGGCATCTTTCCATATTAGTCCATGATTTATTGCAAAAAATGGACTCACTTACCACTTTGGTGACATCTTTAATCAATTTTATACCTAAGTGTAGTAAGTAGGCCCTTACAATTTTTTGCATTTTTTTCCCCACGGAACAATCTTGAGCCACGAAATTTTGTCACAAAAACAGGTATTAACTGACGACTTGAAGTTCCTGCCTCTTCGCCCAGCAAAACAGATCGAGTGCATTGTCCAAAAACGTATTTGACAATACCCACTTTAAAATACTTAAAAGGCTTGAGGTTTCATTTAATGTTATTTACTAAAATATGAATTTTATTCATGTATACAATATTTTAAGTAAGCCTTTTAACGGAATATAAAGGTCCATATAAACTTAAGTACATCCCCTATGAATTTTGAAAAATCCTTCCTTAGTGAATGCCTACGTTATAGATACGTTACGCCTACGTTATATATTTAGATTAGACTTAGACCCTCCCCCCCCTCCTTTATTTAGACTCACAAACTATGAGCTCAGAAGGCTCACCTTAAGTTATGCACGAGTAAAGAATTCAGTGACGTCATTCACGCTGTTCATAGAAAAGTGTAGATACCTATACCTACCTACTACTCTTATACAAACCACACGTGTACCTAAACATGACATGTGACATGTCTCAAAGGTTAACTTGAGATACTTATTGCAATAATAGGTACGTAAACGTATTTCCCTTTCCGTGTTCAATTCAAGACGATGGCCAACTGCATTCTGCAAAATGTCACAAGAATCTCTAGTGCTTATTCCATACACAGCATCATGCCTGTAATCCCCGAAGGGTTGGGCAGAGGTGTACCTATAGTAAGTACCTACACCAACATTTCACCAGATATGTTTAAGTCCCATAATCCCGTGTAGATAATAGGGGGCAGGTCTATTGCCATTAACCGGGCACAAATCCAGACTCCGGGCTGTTACTAAGAAATTCCTAATGGAAAAACCCAATAACCATTAACCCGACGTGGGAATCGAACCCAGGACCTCATGCTCAGCAGTAGCGACGTCTATGAATTCAAAAAAGTGTACTCGTATTAGTACCTATAGAATGTATAATTTGGAATCTCTTTTTTAGTTTTTCGCAAATATCTCAAAAGCTAGACGTCGTCGTAGGTGAAAAATAAATTTTCATCACCCTTTTGAGTACCTACCTTAACTCACGGAATGTTTGTTTCAAGATTCATGGACGACCATTAATTGACCTTGAGCTCATGCAATATGAATCCAGTAATAGTGAGGACTATTACTGGATTCATATTGCATGAGCTGTCTTAACTTAACATTACTTAACATAACCTACCAGCAAAAACCAACCACGCAACCAGTGTCTCGAATTGAACACGGAAAGGGAAATACGCCGCCAATAAGAGAAAACAAATAACACGTGGTCGAATCACCTATACCAAGTACTACATAGGTAAGTATAGAGAAACCAGAAAAGCTATGCGCTTCTGTAATTTTCGTGTTTCTGTATTATTACGAACGACGCACCAGAGTAACTCACCCCTCAGAGGCAAAGCTTCTAAGTTTTGTACTGCTGCGCTGAAATAGTGCAGTGCGTCTTCACATATAATTAATGTATACGAAATATTGTAAAACATTTTAAAAGAGTGACGGTGGAGATTTGTGCTCATTCTTCTCTATACGAAACTACCTTTTGGAAGGAGCAACTAGAATCAATTCTATTTTCTTGTAAATTTTGACGTTCTTAAGTGCCTATTTGAAATAAATGATTGGTCAATGCGCGTTTTTACGAAGCTTTCTCTCTGTTGGCCTAACTACTCTGGTAGTGACTCGTCATGCCACTCAAGTTTTGATGTAGGTAAGTACTTCCACGGTTGTAACAGCTCTAAATTAGATTTCAACTACGCGCGTTCGTATTTCCGAATCGTATGCTTTTTCTGGGATATCAGTACAAAGATATATTGGGCGATGCCTTTTTTTTTTTGGGTGGGAAATCATCAAATGACCTCTCCCGCTCTGGGCGGACCGGAAGGGCGTGTCAGACTCTTACTGACTAAAACCCACCCGTGTTCCTTCAGTTGCCTGTGCGCCAGGGCCACGGTAACTCTTTCGAACAATCCGCGACCCCGGCAGGTTTGGGCGATGCCTGTGAGTAGGTTCAGAATGAAAAAAAGCTGTATATAATATGACAAATATACTGTATTTAATCAAATAAATTACATTTAAAATTAAAAATAGTACCGACAAATAATTTCGTTAGCGTGGCGCGGATATAAACATTTTTTTTATTCTTTCAATTATAAATTGAACTACAATCAAATAAAAATTTAAAAAACCACGACTTTGACGGGCAAAATCGCGCTCTTGTGCGTGTCTACACATATTGGTCTCAAATAAAAATAAAGGAATGAATTTCAACAACATTTTTCTAAATGCTCTCGACTTTTTATCTTCACCTTAATATTAAATTCATTTTTACAATATACAAGAATATAGTACGTACAATTATGTTTTTCTTGAGATTATATTGTTTAAAACCTGCGCTTAAGAATAATTAAACATACAAAGTAATGCAACTTTGAAAGCTACATAGAGAGTTGCGCAGTCATTGTTCACAATAGGAGATTTCAAAGGAATCTCCTAGTATGCACAATATTTATAAAATTTATTGTAATTTACTACGGGATTCGTGGCTTGAAAGGTTTCTTAAAAACATGGAAAATGTCTATGGTCTTGCATACAGAAACTGGACGAAACGAAACATACATTTTGACTTTCGCTAATAATATGCGCTAAATATTTTAAGACTATATTGAGCCTAAATAGATACAACAGATTACATAGCCTGTAAAATACTAGGCAGTCAGAAATGCATAGAACATTCAACTAGGCTCCATTTAAGCAAGTTGCTATAGGTGTATTAATCTCATCCGTTCAAAAAAGTACCAGGCTTTCAGAAGTTAGTAAGAAGTCAAAAGCCTGTTAGAAACGATTCAAGCCACAATGGTAAGGTATCAGTCAAGGGTGGGAATCACAAGGGGGGTCTAGGCGAGTCGTATAGATTGGATTATTTGGAACACTGCTGATCCGCACACTACGAATATGAAGAGGGCAAGCAACCACGGCGCGACGGGGTACTGGTCTTCCTTTTCCTGGAAAGAGGTGAAACATATAAATAAACAAAGAAAATAAGTTCCTTATCTTTCACACAGATTGTGTGAATGAATTTTGGCCAAAGAATCAGCATTGCTAGAAACAACACAGTCCGAGATTTGAAAAGGATTTCTAGAATCCAGAATCTGTAAAAAGTTACTACAGTATTCTCCTAAACAGGCGTAGTTTTGAGTCTTTAAATGTCTCCTTATTATATTCAGAGGGAAGTAATCAGTGGCCACGGTATTTCCATTCCATTATCACCATGAAAACAATTACCTAGTTATGATTTAAATATTCAACACACACTTCTGGTGTTACCAATTAATTTCACGCGTTTGTGCTTAAGATTATGTTGAGGAATGCTGCCATTAATGGCAACATTCCTCAACATAATCTTTTGAAAAAACTCATAAATAAATAAACTGCGCGTAACTGTAAAGTTACGCGCAGTTTATTTATTTGTTTCTTTTTTTTTTTTAATTGCTTTAATATAATTGCCATAGCTACTTCGTAGAATAGAATCATAATCATCGAATCATATTAAGGTCAACATACAACCTGATACTGACCTGAAAATATGAATTTCGCGGGCTACCCTGACACTTTCGCCTTAAAACAAACTATCTATGTATTTACTTCTGTGCTCTAGCTTCTTTTATAAAACTTTAACTATTTGCCACTGATACCAATAACATTTGTGGCAATATTTTCTTGGCTTCCATGGAAACCTACATACATTTAAGAACTGATGACTTGAACTGAAGACTTGAACTTGACTTTAAACAAGGGCAAAAGCAGAATTCAAAACATTTGCTATTTTTTTGTTGCAGCCACAGAAAGGAATACTAATACTGAATGAACAATTGTGAAAAAGACGCTGGCAGAGTAGTCGACATCAGCTCAGTTTCCAAAGAAAAAATTGTGTTAAAAAATGTTATAAAGTTAGCTTTAGCATCACTTCAGAGTTTTTGATTACACTTCTCCTTTCACTTTCAAGAGATTACTCAAGCATGAACAGTCATTAGATAATCACTACAAAGTGATAAATGTCTTAGGTTATCTTTAAAATTGTTTATATTAACAACTTTATACTTAGTTATAATACTGGGAACATTGTATGCACTATTCTAATGCTTACTGCAATATCATAATTCGTTTTATCTGGTTTATCAAGTGAATTTGTAGTAATCAATCATTAACGGCAAGAAAAATAGCATGATATAAACTATTCACTTAGTTATTGGAGTTATTTAAGACATTCTCAAGAGAAAGCCACACTCATTTGCATACGCACAAAAGAAAAATAAAAACATCTTGCAAAGTGATAAAGAATTAATAAAAAGGACCAAATTAGTTTCAGGACAAGTCATAACTGAAGTTTAGATTAACAACAAAACTTGCAAAAGTCGAGTTCCGCAAGCAATTCTTATTAAGAGAACTTGCAGTAGTGAGTTTCCGCAAGCAATGCTTACATTAATAAATATGCTGAAGAGAGTTTGCGCAATTATTTAGAATTGCTTGCGGAAGTCAAATTCTGCAAGTTTTGTTGCATAGCAAAACTTCGCTATAGACAAGAAGTTAGTAACTTAATGTTAAGAAAAATAAAAAAACTAAATTGGTGGTACGTACTACCTTGGTCGACTTAGGCACATTGCCTCTCATGGTGATGTTCTTGCTGGCAATCTCGTTGGCGATACGCATCCTCTGTTTGGGGGCCATTTTTAATGATTTGCAGATATATTTGTCCTGAAAATAAGAAAAATTCTAAGTTAAGAACATCACTATAGCATTTACTGTGGGTGTTTCCAAGGAACTAACTAGTCTGTGGCGCAATCTAAGTTGCATAATTGAACTTTTAAGTTGGTTCAGCAGTTTGAAATATATGTATTTATCTTCCAATACCAGTACCTGATTCTAAATACTTATTATTTACTTGGATGAAAAGTATTCCGTCTTTTTTTTAGGTCAAATTTTGTCATCGTATTGGGTACATTAGGGTTAAAATAATTCAGAAAAAAAAGTGCATGTATTGGTAAACATTATGTGTATATTACAGACTAATACGTAACTGTATACAGTCAGGGACATGAATTGTTTATCAACTTGACACACTATTTCAGTTTTATTATCATAAAGAGATTTCAAACAACTGCCAAAGAATAGATAGATAGACATAATGTAAGAATGATGGTTGTAATTCAAAAACAGAAAAATTAAGTTTGACTTTACATTGAAAATGAAGTTCATGAAGATAACATATGTTCAAGCTAACAAATGAGAGTAATATCCAACTTTCACTTTTAGCTATTTATTATAAGAGCAGATATTACTTCAAATAATATAGAGAAGACGCTTTCCGCTATGGGTTCTGGCATCATGACATGTTCTAGTGGTTTTCCAAGCTAATAACCAATTCACTCATAGAACTATTGCATGAAGTGTAGTAGGGTATCATATTTATTTAAGGAAAACGATGATGCAGACAATTCCACATAAACATGGTTCACTAAACTTATTCAACCAACATTTATCAGAAAAAAATTGGAAGTTTCTAACAAAATCCTACGAATTTTCTTTTTCCATTGAGTAAAGTATAATAATAAAACTAAGTGCAATATGCCCACTTTTCACACTAAACAGGAAATCTCTGTCAGAAATACAGAAAAGGCTTCTTTTACAAGTTGTTCACCTCAAAAATATGTCAACGGATCTAACTGTTGTTTTACTAGAAAAGTGGCATAATAATATGTTTAACTTATAACTGTGAGGTACACATAAAATACATGTCCGAACGCAAACGCGTCCGTTACGTTAATAAAGCAGCCAAAACGATCAACTTTCCACGTTGAATACGTGTCAATTTAAAGATTCCCATTATCTTTTAATAACAATGCTGGTGATTAAGCTTAATGATAAATACTCAATTAAAACAGCAAAACGAAGGTCAAATCGTTAATACAATAATCTATTAAAATTTCACCTTGTATTTACGTCGTAATTATGCTAAATCTTCTCAAAAGCGATGGATATCAGGAAAACACAATAATCTATTGGCACAGCTGGATACAAAATAAAGCGGTCACAAACTGCTTTTGAGACAAATTAATGGCACCACATGCGTAATTTATAAAATAACGAGCTATGGTCGCGGTTTTAACACGAATTACACACTAAATCAGCCGTTGATAACGAGTAAAATGGTATTACATATACGTAATGAAACTATAGTGTAAACAGGCCGACGAAACTTACAAGTTAAACTGAAGTCTTTGTATTAAAAATAGCACACCAATATACACAACCGTCACACAGGTATATAAGACAATAATTATATCAAAAATAAAATTCTACTCACAATTAATTCCTAAAATTAAGGGCCGTTATAGCCAAACGCGCAAGTTGC
Source organism: Griposia aprilina (assembly GCA_916610205.1). Lineage (NCBI taxonomy): Eukaryota > Metazoa > Arthropoda > Insecta > Lepidoptera > Noctuidae > Griposia > Griposia aprilina. The sequence continues at coordinate 16,080,246 of OU744304.1, read as the reverse complement.
TTGACACGTATGTAAAAAGTGAAATGACAGAAATGTCAAACGCGTCATTTGAAAGCAAGTTATGTTGCGCATGTACCAGACACGCGTCAGTTAATGTTACAATAACAGAAAAAATATATAAAAAAATCAAAGGAAAATTAATATTTTTTGTTAAATTATATCAAGAAACGTTATCTTGCATTTTCGAATATACTTAAGAGATAAGTAATGAACTATAGTGAATTAGAATAAATTAAATTTGTATGTTTTTTATTTTCCTAATAAGCTCAACAGCGCTATCTAACGTTGAGTAGAATAAGTTATAAGTTTCTTCACTGTAAACTGTTTCTATTAAAGTTCTACTAGATGGCGTTGACAGCTTTTATTTTCGACAACAGATGTCGTTAAAGTAGTTTAAGTTACTGGCGCGCCGCGACGGCGGCGGCGGGCGTAGCCAGTAGAGGACGCCATCGTTGGAAAAGTTTTTTCGTAGCCCTGTCGTAGTACATTGTTTGAGATCGTCGTAGTAGCTGCTTCGTTGGTTCATTTCGGGTGTGGAAAAAATAATGTATGATTGTGTTTTTGAGCAGGTATTATTATGAGCTTTTTTTAAGTATTTAAATGAAGATACCAACCCAGAATTTGTTTCTTAAATCAGTATTACCTACGAAATAAAATACATTATTTATTCCAATACATTCAAAATAACATTAAACAGTACCTACCTACGACAAAAATTGTTGATATGGTAAGCTCAACTACTACAAAAGAGAAAGAGACAACCAACATAGGATCGCCAGGACATCACTATCAGGTGTCAACTAATCGACCAATCACAATGAAGCATTATCCTTGGAGGGTGATCCTTTCGCTCTGATTGGTCGCTTTAGACAACGCCTCAAAACGCTACGCCTACGGATAGAATCCATTTGAATTTGAATGTCGAAGGGAGAACGTCAATAAATTGTAGGAAACGTTTCAGACTTTATTCCTTTTTGAAGTATTTAAAAAGAACACCATGTTGTTTGTAATCGGTCCATCTAGGAAGGATTATGTCTTAATACTAAGGATACCTACTAAGGTATTCTGAAATAGGTACCTAATTAGGGTTGTTTTGAAAATACCTAATAATAGGTAAAATGTGAGAAGGTTAGGTACTCAAGTAGGTATTTAAGTGTAAGTAACCAACCTTCCTACTATTTTCTGTAACGAATGTTCTAATTATTTACCTACCTTCTTATCTTGATCTACCAACTCTTGGGTTAAGTACCTACTAAGTGCCAATTTCACTAATTGTAATTGAACGCGATCAGGACATCTAAACCGCGTTCAAGAGCTGTCAGTGTCAATATTCCTACAAAATCAAAATCAAAATATTTTATTTCACATAAACCTACATGGGCACTTATGAAACGTCAGAAGCTAGGTGCACGGTTCCAATTGGTCGTTTCCTATGGAGAAGAGCCGGCGAGAAACTCCACGGTGCTGCTTAGCAATGAAGACATTGACAGCTCTTGAACGCGGTTTAGATGTCCTGATCGCGTTCAGTTTCATTGATGAAATCAGCCCTTAGTTAAGTAGAGATCGTCAAATTTCAAACTGCAGCTCCTCCACAAAAAATATCTATACAAACATTTGAAATGTAAGTATAGGTATGCAACAAGCATTGGAGGGGCGTGCAATTTTAAACTGGACGATGTATAAGTACTGTCGCCAGCACATCAAGTTACCACAAACTGTTAGATTTTTTCATTCGATTTTGAACTTAATTACAAACATTTTAAAGTTTAAAATCGTTTGTAAACCTTTCACAGTTTCGTGTAGCTTGACCTGTTGGCGACTGTACCTAGCCGCTTAGTTTTAGCCTTCCATCGTGAAGTCCCGAGTTTGATGCTCAGTGTGAACTTTTATTGTAACCTACCTAATTATCTATTTATCTTACTAAAATCGGTAAAGAAACAGGTTTTTATGTTCCTAGGTAAAGTGTAGGTAGATAAATATGCTTAGAATCTTACCGTCTATCGTCTTTTGGTATCAATACCCATTACTTACGTCTGCGTAGTTTCGTCAGCTAATTTAATTTAACCATGTATAGTACTGTATACGTATTTTATGTTTTTCTCCCCCCTACTACCTAATCAAATAAACCAAGACTTTTATTGACTTAAGTATGTACCTAGGTATATAGGCACCTACCAATACCAATTACCTACCTAATTTCATCCAACATTCACAGAATAAGTAGGTACCTATATATAAGTACGGTCAGCAAAAAAAGTAAGTATACGAACATTGTCATATATACTTACAAATCAAAATTGACACAACATTATTCGAAAAAAATATTTTTATCTTTTCGTATGATATCTAAGCTTTAATTTTTACGTAAACTATTCCGATTTTAATTAAATAGTTTGCTCGGTAGGTAGGTATATAATATTTAAAAAAACTGAAGTGTTATTCGAGTTTTTTCTTGCTCTCAAAACGGTGAAGGAAAACATCGTGAGCAAACCGGCATGTCCTAGAACCAAAAATTCGAAGACATATGACATCTAACAACCCGCACTGGGCCCGCATGGTGTCCCAGCAGTGGGAACATTATAGGCTGATTATGCTAATCGATTTTTGTTGCTGGCTGTATACCTACCTATCTACTGAAAACTGAACCATAATCTTATCATAATGAGGCCTCACCTAACAAACTTGATACTCAAACATACCTACCTACCTATCTGCCATTAGGCATATCATTAAGTCCTTCATTAAGTAGGCAAGCAGTCCTCATTAATTAATTATGATATCAAAGCGTGTCGGGTGTCGTACAGACTAATAACGCGCGTCTCATTAGCTGATAACATCTCAGCCTTAGTACCGTGGCGTCGGGAATCGATAGCCGATTCCCGGCCACCGTAGGCGCGGGCTTGCGGATGACGAGCAATGGCCCGGGTCGATAGCGCGTTGTGTTCCACGCGCGCCTCAAAGAGACGTCAGCACCATTGACGGGGTCCGCTAAGGCCGATGCCTGCCAGGGTCGCCGATTGTTCGAAAGAGTTACCGTGGCCCTGGCGCACAGGCAACTGAAGGAACACGGGTGGGTTTTAGTCAGTAAGAGTCTGACACGCTCTCCCGCTCCGCCCAGAGCGGGAGAAGTCGTTCGAGGAGTTCCCACCAAAAAAAAAAAGCCTAGATACCGTCAACTGTGACATCTTTAATTTCCATGAGCAACTTTCCATAAGTGATGTTAGATATCTGTCGATTACTAAAAAAAATATTTTGTACTAAAAAACAACCGACTTCTAAAAAAACACTAAAAAGTGAAAAATAACTAAGTAATTTCGGAAGTCGGTGGCAAAAAACGAAAGATTTTATTTTTCACTTTTTAGTTGTGGTACCTAACCAACACAAATTCGTATACCACTACTTGCTATGTAAATAACAGTGACAGAAAGTTATTATAACATCATCAATATATACTAAGTGGAAAAAATATGTACTACTGAAGCTAACTAAAAAACTACCGAAGCAAATTTAATAAAATTTATATGGGACTACCCCTGAGGCATACCCTATTTATTAAAAAAAAAACATTTTCGAAATCAATCCACAATTGCCGGAGATATCGAGTAACAAACATACAAAAAAACACACACGAATTGAGAACCTCCTCCTATTTGAAATCGGTTAAAATCTGTTACAAATATTTGATTTCTCTTCGTTTGTATCGCTCTGATATTTAATGGTGCAAACAGATTTTTAGCAATCGAGAAATACTTAAGTACAGTTTTCATGGGTAAATTTGCTCATGGAAAGTGAAGATGGCCACTGATGACCGTATCTACGAAAATAGGTATTTAAGTATGCCTAGGTTTTGAGTGTCGAGATAACTAGGCAGTGCAGGGTCGGATTCACGTGGGAAAATGTTTATAATTCGATAAAGAACTCTTTTTTCAAAGAATAGACTGACAAGAGACGTTGTGTTCTTATAATGAGGGTCTATAATATCTATGATTCTCATTTATAATGTTCTCAAGAGATGGTGGTTGGTTTGAGGAGCAAATCAGTTGGCGAATTTACGTACTAGCTCCAATAAGGGGCTACCTACCTCCTAGGTAATAGGTTAGTTATGCAGTCAAAACGTTAGGTCTGGCTAGCCCGAAACTTACCAACAGGTATGGTAGATATAATATATTTGTTAAAAATTAATAGACGATGATGATTTCACTTTGCTCGAATAACATAGTTTCATAACATAACATCACGGCTGTATTCCCCGAAGGTACAGACAGAGGTGTACCTATAGTACCTACACCCACATTTCACCATTTATGTTTAAGTCCCATGTAACAGGGGGCGAGCCTATTGCCGTGAACCGGGCACAAATCCAAATTCCAGGCTGCTACTGAGAAATTCCAGATCGAAAAACCCAATAACACTTTGCCCGACCCGGGAATCGAACCCAGGACCTCATGCTCAGCAGTAGCAGTAACATAGTTTCCTATCATTCAAAAACAAAAATGGAAATGAGCAGTCTAAATCCGTCCCTGTTAGACCTCATGGCGTTTAGTTCAGAGCTAGATCTTGTGCCGATAATCTAAGATTTGGTATCAGATAACGAAGAACGAATTTATAAGTTTTTAATGATTCCGTTTTGAATAAATTTGATTGCATTCCTATTGGTTCGGAATCTTATGTCAGGTAGGTACGGGTAGTATTCGGCATTACCTGACCCTTTTTACAAAGAAGAATAATGGAAGAGAGGTTGGGTTATGCAGAGTACCGTCAAACGGGGTGAATCGGAACGAAACTTTAAAACGGATTTTAACATTGAAATAATATAGTTTGTTGCCAACAAGGGCACTTAATCGTTAATTATAATATAATAAACAAGAAGAGAGAGAAAAGAGTAAGATACCTAAGAGAGAAGAGAGAGAGTAAGAGTCCTTTTTGGCAAAAAAAAAAATTATTTCAATGTTAAAATCCCTTTTAAAGTTTCGTTACGATTCACCTCTGCGTCCCTATTCACCCCGATTGACGGTAGGTACTGACTATACCATTATATTTAGCATGAAGAAGTTTCTGTTATTAGGCAGTTAAGTACTTACCTAGGTACCCCTCACGCTTTAAAATACTTAGGTACCCTAGCAAAGAAGGGGTAGTTTAACAAATAATTCAGGTCTAAGTTTAGATACTGAGGTATCCACTGCCTCGTGTAATTCTTAATGATAACATAATCAATGATTTATTACTATAAGTAGGTTTGTACAAACACTTTTACACGTCAATCTTATTTTTTAAACTAGATGAGGTCGGCGTTTCCTATTTGACTACTATGAGAAGAAAGGCCGAAACAAACTCGAAGGTCAGTCTCTTTTAAAAGTCCAGACATAATAATGTTGGTCAGATCATGTGAAGACCATGTAGATTAGTGTCTGAAATTGTCTTTTGAGGAAAGAACCACACAAATTGCGTGGCCCTGTCCAGTCAGTGAACGTATTTGTCAGTAATCGTGCAGCTCAACTCGGAACTTAAAGAGCTCAACGATTCGACGAACTGTACCTACCAAAGAAAGGACATTTGGGTAGGCCGCATAAATTACTCAAACTGCCAGACCATGATTAAAACTAACTGAGAAAAAAAAACCAATGACCCACATAGTCTTCACATTCTTAATAATTAAAATAATATAATAAGTACTTTAATTGTTCTGACGATCCTCTACTCTAAAACCTAACCAACCAAGAAGATATGTAACTAACCAAAAATTACCTACATCTCAAACTCTCCGCCATGTTATCTTAGGATGAAAGAAAAAATATTTGCCTTATGTGGCGCCGCACCGCCCTCAATCCAGACACAGTCGGGCAAAAAACAATGCAAAGTTTAATTTAACTGAATAAAAAAAATGCCGGTAAATTGCTAGTACCTCCTCAGAGATTGCAACTATACAGCAGAAATGCCAGTTGCATGACAGTAAAAATTTATAATAAATTACCACCTGGCTTGAGAATGTTACCTATGAATAAATTCAATTTTTTATTCAGTTAATGATTTTTTAAATCATACTTCTTGACATTGTAATGAATATTCCATGCTATTAGTATTTTGACATTATAATAAAATATTTTGACACTAGAACTTATATTTTTTGACATAACTTTTTGTTTTTTTGTTAATGTTATTTGTATTTTGAATATATATTTTTTGCATAGTAATTAATATTTTGACATTACAAATAATCCTGTACAATTAATCTAAATCAATGTTATTGTATCAAACTAAAAATATTAATTCATAAACAATTTTATTAATTTATTATAACTCTTAATGTAATGTCTATAATTTGCATGCACTTAGCTTGTTTAATTTTTCTACACCAGCAATGGTAGTATATGTGAATCGAATTTTAATTTAAGATCTCAATGTACCATATACTTGGAAATAAAATTATTATTATATTATTATTATTATTATAACTAAGTTGTATAATAGTTTAGTTGTAAGTATTAGGCAAGAATCGTGTTTTTTAGTGTTGTAAAATGTAAATGTTAAAAAATTTCAATCATGTAAAAGTTTCAGGAGCTTATTTTCCATAATGCGCACTTTTGAAATACTTAAATTATATTTTCGTATTGAGAAAAAACGTTCGGATCGTTTACTATTGAGGTAAATGGGCGGAAAACTTTCAAAGTTTTTTTTAAATCGTGGCTTTTGTTCTTTTATTATTTCCCAATATTAATAAATATCAAGATATATAAAGAAGATATTGATTTAACATCAAGTTTATAGATAGCAACGTGATATAAAAAACATTTTAAAAGTTGCCATCTTTTATTTTGCCAAAACACCTTCGTCCGACGGCATCGCGTCGCTCAAAATGGCGGCGTTATCAAAACTCGGTGCGCTTTTAAACCAATTTCTCGCTTCACTGATTATATCTTAATACACAACAAACATTATAGGGATGACAATGGGACAGTTTTCGCTGTTATCCATCCCCTATCCGCTTAGAGACGATCACAGGATGGGGACAAAGGGACAATGATCTTGATAATAGATCTTATCAATGTACTTTATCTTTTTTGATTTCCATGGACTAGTCTTTATGTATTTTGTTGATTCTCGTGTACTAAAGAAGCAATGCATGGTAAAGAGAGTGTAATATCGGCAGTGAAAGAGTGATTAGTTTGTTGTGATAAGATTGAAAGAGATTTCGATATAAGATGTGTTTTTTTTTTCAGAAGTTAGTGTTTATGGCATGAGTAATGTTTTTAATACTGTCTTTGAGCTGTTGTTAAAGATTTTTTTTGTCTTGATTTTATATTCACTGTAGGGGTGTTTTTGTAGCTTTCAAGTTTTCATCTGAAATCCTTACCTAAGTTATAACAAGACAGGAGGCGGAGTAAACAGTACTCGCTACCATCGATAGTGGAATATAGAATTTTTAATTGAGTATTTCCACCATAATCCGTCCTTCTTCACAGTGACTAGTGTCTTGTCGAGTTTCCACCCTCCAATCCAGGGCCCTAATTCACTATGACCACTCAACGATTCCTTACTTCTAAACCACGTCAATTCCTTATCTAACCACGACATCTGCTAATAACATATTCTCTAATACAATAAACGAAACCGTTTCTACAAGACACGATATTGACGTGGTAAGATTACGCGGGGAATAATAATTACCATACGGCCCTGCACACTGTGGGACCCAACAAACAAATTATATATTTACAACCAGATATTTTTGAATCCTTTTATTAACTGTGTCAAACATGGAGAAGTTTAACTTTCAGTTTGCAAAAATTGGGTGCCGACTACCGTATTCAGTGTTGAATCAACCCTATAAAATAGGTATCAAAAATAAAATGTAATTAGACAACAATGATCACACCTTGATCAAATCCCATAGCTTCACAACCAAAATAGGTAAATGATAATCTACAGAATACCCACAAACATCTGCTTCTCCAATCAAAATTGCGTAAACAAACAAAAAATACTCAACATCCACAGATTAAACACATGACTAGATAACAATACAGCACCATAAAATTGGATTTTGGTTAATATTTTATGATAACCCGTGGCTGTGTGGTCGTCAATGAAGCCAGCTCCTTGCTTTACGTCAGACCTCGTCAGGGAACCAATGAGGCAGAATGCGCGTTGCCGTAGCCGATTAAAAAATAAAATTAAAACGTTGTGGAAATGTTATTTTTTTTTGTGTTGGCAATTTTTATGTTTTCGTTGAAAGTTACTTCGTTGTACTTTAATTTGTTTCAGATTTTCCAGATATTGTTTATGATATACTTTGCTAAAAAGGGGATGACTGCTGAGATGACGACTAATAGTAAAATATGAAAGAAGTCACAAGTTGCATCAACCCCAAATAAATTCGGTCCGGTTCGGTCATCACATCTGCGGAGATTCACTAGCTAATTTAATTTGACCCTTTTTTTTCCTTGTCCTAGGATTCAACAATAGGATGGACCCTAATCTTATTACAATCTAGCCTTAGATAATTTGACCCTGTTTATTGTTTATGCACTGAGAGTGCTTCTGCGGCTGCCGTGTCGTTGTAGTGCGTCAGGGTTGTTTGCGGATAATAATATTAATGGTTTTGTCGCCATTATTAGGGATAGGTGAGCATCCCGGATGACGCGTGTTCTCAGTGTATTCGCAGATCGGTGGGATTCCCCGATGTTGCGGAGGTGGATGCAGCTCCACGCTGATTATTAATTGTAGAATGTTGATTTGTGTCTGTAACCTACTAACACTAGAAGTTAAGTAAAATAGTTACTAACACTATGGACTCCCAGTCTGGAATAAAGTTTTCTATTCTATTATATTATCAGTTTTATGTTAGTTTGTATATTGTATTTAAGATCTCGAAGAAACCAATAAATCTAATACACTGATTGGTCAAACATTGTTCTTTGGTCATTTAACTAATTAATTCCTGAAAATAGCCAGCCCAAATCGCCGCTGGTTTCAATAAAAAATACTTAAATAATTAACTAATTGTTTTATTATTTCCTAATAGCTTGGGACACCCTAAGCTAGTAGGTTTATTTCGAAGAATTTTCCTAATTAAATAACATTATCGGGTGGCTATTACATAATTTAATTAATAAAGACCCACGTATAGATAACTAATTAATAGTAATTAACAAATTAAGCGAGTACTGCGAAATATTAATTTGCATAGGTACCTACTAATTCTCGCGTTTCTAATTGATACTGATGTATATTATAACCACATATGTATTTAATACATAAATAGTACTTACATACATAAGTACTTAGACCGAGTGCCAGCCCGCCACGAATGTGACATCATTTAAGGAATGGAGAAAAACTGGAATTTATTAAATCCAACGGTTTTCCTAGAAAGAAAAGAAAGAAAGAAAAATAGGTTTATTTGTCACAGAAACACGTGCATACAAAAAAATATAATTAGCTCAGGTAACAATTTAATAAAAAGAAACAAACAAACTAGATCTTTAATCACGAGCACAAAACAGAAATAGTCGACAGCTGCACGTCATGACTGTGACAAGAAGGCTTCCACTCAGCATGATGCTGTGCTGTGTGTCCTAGGAATCACGCTGGACGAGAAATTACAATGGGAACCTTATAAAACATATTATCATGTGGAGCCGATAAGCTCGGCTGCTTATGCTGTTAGAGAGATAAGACAGTTATCAGATGTAGAAAACGAGCGGCCAGCTCTATTTTGCAAAAGAAAGCTGTCAGAGCCATTTATAATCTATGTCGCCGCGAATCTCTCGGGGAACGATTTAGAAAAAAAAAAAATGACGGTACCTTGCCAATTCATTACCGAAAATATTATGTACGTAAGAAAAAATCGACATAATATTTTTAATAAAATAAGTGATAGACATAATTTTATTACTATAAATAAAGATAAAGTAGATCAACCATTTTTCAGATTAGCTAAAGTACGTACTTATCTTATAAGGGGTACTGTGTTAAATGTTACAATAAAATACCTTGTGATATAATGCAATTAAATTAAAGAAAATCTAAAACTCTATATGAGCTTTAGATTTTCTTTAATTTCAAAAGTACAGATTTTATACAAGCATAATACAAACTGGAGGATTATATCCAAGATAAGAATACATGGTAACATGCTAGTCCTGCTCCATAGGACAATCTAGAGTCTAGACAAAATCAAACTGGTTGCTAATTTAATAATATAATTTATTATTTTTATGACATTGATTTGCATTCAGTGTTTACTTTAACTCACATAGTTACTGATTTATTACTTGTTATGTTTTTTTAGGAAAATCGTATAACTTTTCATTCAATGTTGGTAAATATGTGAGCACCATGTATCTATCACATAATTAATTTACCTGTCATTGCTTCATTTTCAATTCTTTTTACCTATTGTGGTATAGTATTTTTATTCTAGGTGCATCGTCTTCACATATTATCATTATATACTTAATTAATATAAAACATTTTTAATTCTTTTTCCCTATTGTGGTATAGTATTTTTATTCTAGGTGCATCGTCTTCACATATTATCATTATATACTTAATTAATATAAAACATTTTCAATTCTTTTTACCTATTGTGGTATAGTATTTTTATTCTAGGTGCATCGTCTTCACATATTATCATTATATACTTAATTAATATAAAACATTTTCAATTCTTTTTACCTATTTTGGTATAGTATTTTTATTCTAGGTGCATCGTCTTCACATATTATCATTATATACTTAATTAATATAAAACATTTTTAAAAGAGTACCTACCTAACGGTGGATTTTCTTGCCCTTTCTTCTCTATACGAAACTACCTTTTGAAAGGATCCACTAGAATCAATTTGACGTTCAAAAGAGCCTTTTATGTGCTTATTTGAAATAAATGCTTTGACTTTAACTTTGACTCCTCTATCAATCTTGCTGACTTGGCTCATCTTTCCTCCTTCGTAAGAGCTATTGGGCGTTTTTTATCATTTCTAACGTGATGATAATAATTATCGTGGACATCCACGTCATCAAGATAAAACACGGAAGTAAAATGTAAGGAAATATATATATGAAGACGCTTTTAAATTTCCGTCCACGATAACGTTTTAACGTGTGTAAGTATTTTCATACATTTCACTTTGTCCTTCGTAGTTGTCCACGATAATATTGTCACGTCAGAAATGATAAAATCGCATTATAGTGCACTTCCCCTTTCTCATTTAGTTTTACCCTATGGTATGTACACACAGCTATACGTTTCCAGTATACGCTGATCTCGCATTGTATAGGATTTCCGTACAATGAGAGGTCAGTTTATACTGGAAATCTAAAGCTTGATATAAAGCTGGAAGCCGTTGGTCCTGCGCCTGATCTCTCTCCGGTCGTGTCGGATTGCCGGCTCATCCAACTATGAGAGTGAGAAGAGAGAGTGCACCTGTGTCTACGCACACACTTGTGTACTATAATATCTCCCGCGCCGAAGGCTAGTCTGCGTTGAGATTGGCCGCCATGACCGAAATACGGTCTGGAGGACTACGGAAATAAACGGTTTTTTTTTGCTCAGACAACGAGATTCTTTTATTCTATTGTGAAATTCTGAAATAGAGACGTCAAATTATCCTGAAAACGATGCAGAATGTTTTAAAAGATTATTCTAATGAGATCTAATTACAGAAGTAGAAAAAAAGTACCTACCTATTTTTACTATCTCACGATGCCTTCGCAAATATTGTTGCACCAGACATAAAAAAAAAGTTTGCACATTTTGGCGCCATTTCTCTCGGCGTCTATCCGACTTGCGCTCGAGGACCCAAGGAGGATTATTGTGAAAAGTATTTATTTGAGTTATTTGTTAACCAAAGTATTAAGTAAAGCAGCTATTGTTATTGTTCGGACATGTTTTACGGGTATTTGGTATTATTTGTGACAGGTTAGAGATAAACATTTGCCGTCGGCGCCATGTTGAAATTGTTTTTGGTAAGGGAGTTTGAAATTAAAATCAGCTTTTTTTTTTGCAATTTGGTGAAAGTATCACAGATATTTCTACTACGTTTGTAATCACAATGTAGAAACTTAAAGTGAAATTGAGTATTTTTGTTTTTAATACTTTTATGAATAACATTCTTTAAAACCATAAATTTAGCTGGACCTGAATTCTGTCTTCAATCTTATAAATCTTATCTTATAGAATGCTGGGTTCGTGTACCTATTCCTTGCCTTATTAAATGAAATACAGAACGAACTCTGGACGTTGTTGATGATTAATAATTTCAAAAGGCGTGAGTAAGTCTATGAGTATGTCTATTTCCTGCAAAGAACAATGCAGCCAAAACTTTTTGAGACACATATCTTAGAAGGATTCTGGAGATAATTTGAAAAACACCTAGTTTCAGAATTGGGAATTTGAAGTTGAGAACTTGTCAAACTCTTTAGCATTTACCTAGGTGATTATTTCAATGTAGCCCGCGAATTTAAAAAAAGTTTCGGATTTTTCAAAGCAATTTTCTCATTTTGCGGGCTTTCACTTTAAATAATGCGAAACTAATATTTGCCAAGTTCTCAACTACAAATTCACAATTCTGAAACCTAGTGTTAAACAAACAGCTTCTATTTAGATCAATAGAAATATATCTGCAAGAAAAAATAACACTTTGATCCGTACTACGAATGCCTCGCTCTATCAACAACCGCAGCGCAACGCATCCCGCATTTCAAGCGAGTCTAAAACGATCTAACCCGTCAGACAACCAGGAGAGCATGGGCAGGAGGTGTAACTCGATAGCCACCAGCCCACCCGCCCTTCCCGCAGCCACCCCGCGCCCCGCGCACCCCTGACGCGCAACGTATGCCGCTCGATACTCGATAGATTGTGGATGGTGTTATGTGGGATGTTGAAGTTGGGAAGTGGGAAGTTCATGGACCAGATAGTAAAACCTAAGATTGTAAGACTTTTCAGTTACGGCTCTATTCCAACTCCTCACACTACTGGGGGAGGACGCCGTTCTTTACTCCAAAATGTGCATCGCAGAGAAAAGACCGCCATCAACTTCTTGTCTATCGGATATCCCAAAGCATATGCTTTAGATCAAGACCTTGAACATTACCATCACTACTTCAAAGGCAGTGCGTATGGCGCATATTGCTACATAAAACGGGACCATAAAGAACGTAAAAGTGACAGGTAACCCCACACACCACTTTTGGAAATTGACACGTTCACTCCATGAGACGATACGGCGACAGTAATTCATTTGATAGATATCTTTGGATCTCAATCTTATTGAATGAGTCCTTAATAGTTCGGTCCATTTTTATTTTTATGGCTGTTGCAAAATTCAATGTCGTTACCATTGTCATCAGTCATCAGTTCATCACACACAATTTATTTTCTAGCTGCGAATAAGATTTCAGACGCAGGTATTAATAAAAAAATACGAATTCGCTCCGGTTTCCCAGAAGAGCGGTTCCGTCATATTATAAAGGCAGTCATGAAATGTCATTTTCTCAGGTATTTGACATTAAGGTGTCAAAAAACGCGCTGTATTTGGACAGCTGTCATTGTGTGACCGTTCACCTCTTTCTTAGGAAACCAAAAGCTTTACGTACGATTCGAATCAATAGTGGCCCTCAAAAACGATAGTACGCAACCGTGGTCTGAAACTCTGAATCCAATTTTTGAGATTGCAACTGCAAGTAACTTGTGACGTAGGCACCAACATTCCAAAGATTTTCTCATGCTTTAAGATAAACGCAGGAACAATACACGCTGCAAAAAGAGACAGAAAAAGTCCATCCCGTCCTGCCTGCCTCCCTTCAACATAACCCTCACCCTGCAAGGTGCAGATCCCTACGGCCCTAACAATCACTTACGCAATTGTTTAAACAATGCTCACTAATAAAATATCATATTACACCAGAATTATGTGAGCAACGACTAACGCGGCCAATATGCCTGAATACAATTATAATATAGGGGTAGATTGTACCCCACGCAGCTTTTTTGATGCGCATTTTCGGTAATGACATTTGAGGGTTGGTGGAGTCAATTATTTTAGAGCCGGGGGCTGTTTTTATTTTAAGGGATTATCTTGTTTCGTGGTCATGTTATGGATTAGAAATGAGATGAGGCATTTTACTCTCTGGTGGGTTGATGAAATTAAGTGGGTGTTATAAGCTTTTTTCTGCATGTTTCGAAGCTGCTATTATACAGGATGTATCAGAAAGGTATGGTCAAATTTAAGGGTGTGGTCCAGACCATCAAACTGAACAACTTTCTCCATGGGACCAATATTGTAATCGCGAAAAAATTATCAACTATGATAATAATAATTTATCATGTATTGTCTCTTCACAGAGTTAATGTGTTCAAAAATTGTCTCAGCTGTTTTCCACCTTTGTCAGAAACTGATGCCTGATTTAGGTTTTTGGAAAAAAAACCTGTGTTACATGTCCCCAGGCCCTTTCCACGGCTAGAATTAGCTTTTACAGAGATACCGTGCAAGACGGCCGCCATGGCTCACGCACAATGATCCATATGAAGGACTAAGTTCGGAAATCAGAACCAAGAAAGAAGAAGAACAAGATACCGTGCAAGACTCGAAGTTAAACTAAAAGTTAAATCTACTGTCTCATACAAAACTTCAATACCGGTTACTAGTACTTGGCGATTACAATGTTGGTCCCGTGGAGAAAGCTGTTCGGTTTGACGGTCTGAACCACACCCTTAAATTGACCATCCCTTTCTGATACATGCTGTACTTTGTGTTCATTATAATTGACCATCCCTTTCTCATACAAGCTGTACAAACTCAAACTCAAACTCAAAGCATTTATTTCAAATAAACCAATTACAGGCACTTTTGAACTGTCAAGGGGTCGGTCAGTCAGAAAGATGAAGCTAGTTACCCATTCCAAAGCGTAGTAGGTACCTATGGAGAAGAACGGGCAAGAAACTCCATGGACACTCTTTTAAATCAAAATATGGTTACAAAATATTGATTACATCGTTCATGTCGAAATTATGCATGTGATGTGTTGCATGTGAGAACGATGCAGAACGTTAAAAGCGTCCGTAATAAAAAGACAAAAGCAATTCAAATATTAAATTAAATTAAAATAAGCCGTGGCAGATAAGAAATGACCAGTCCCCACCGACGGCGCCCGTTCACGAACATGACGCATGGATCAGCACCATTCAGCTCAACCATTTTGAAGGGAACTTAATGATCCAACACACACGCCACCACCAGCGAGACATTAGAGTGAGCATGACATACTCTCAGCCGCCAGGGCACATTCAAGTCAATGAAAGAAAAACCTATTAAATGGTAGCTTCATAGTAGGTACATAGTACTCACACATGTGCTATGCAATTATACAATACTAAAACATTGAATTTATACAATGCAAAGATAAGTTTTTTTAAATCTTCAGCAGCTCCAACAGTAGTTTCAAATGCTAATCAATTATTTTATGCGCCCTTGTGGAGCAGGACCAGCGTTGAGCCAAGCATTTTTATCAGCGATGTAATCCCCCAACTTATAATATGCTTGGCTGCATAGTGTGCGTACACATAGTGTGTGTACCTACTTCGTGTTCATTATGATTGACCATCCCTTTCTGAAACATGCTGTACATTGTGTTCATTATGATTAACCATCCCTTTCTGATACATGCTGTACATTGTGTTCATTATGATTGACCATCCCTTTCTGATACATGCTGTACTTTGTGTTCACTAAGATTGACCATCCCTTTCTGATACATGCTGTACATTGTGTTCATTATGATTGACCATCCCTTTCTGATACATGCTGTACTTTGTGTTCATTATGATTGACCATCCCTTTCTGATACATGCTGTACATTGTGTTCGTTATGATTGACCATCCCTTTCTGATACATGCTGTACTTTGTGTTCATTATGATTGACCATCCCTTTCTGATACATGGTGTACTTTGTGTTCATTATGATTGACCATCCCTTTCTGATACATGGTGTACTTTGTGTTCATTATGATTGACCATCCCTTTCTGATACATGCTGTACTTTGTGTTCATTATGATTGTGATCTTTTTTTTCTAACAAAGCCCTTTTCTAGGATATAAGACTGTCTAGTTCATAAAATATTTCTCACTAGCATTTGCCCACGGCTTTGCCCGCGTGGAGGTCGGAAATTATCACATGGGAACGTACTACCGGGATAAAAAGTATACTACATGTTAATCCAGGTTATTAACTATCTGTGCTCCAAATTCCATCCAAATCCGTTCAGCAGTTTTTGCGTGAAAGAGGAACAAACATCCATCCATCCATCCATCCTTAAAATAACAAAAAACAACAAACAACTACAAACTTTCAGATTTATAATATTAGTAGGATAGGATTAGTAGGATATTAGTAGGATAGGATAGGATATTTCATACCTACTCTACCTACCTACCTACTCTAACCGCTTCGTACGTTCGCCTCGATGGTAACAGTAACTAGAGCATATCGACGGTGTAGTATCTATTAATATCGAATAACTAAAAAAACATGATTTTATAGGAGGCGATTTTTTTTTTTCATTTCTATACTTTTTAACATTTGATTTAATTTCTAAATTGTTTTTGTTTTTTTGTTTTATCGTTTTTATTACGGACGCTTTTAAGGTGCACGTCTTTCTACATCATTCTCACATTAAATAATTTCAACATGAATGATGTAGTCAATCTTTTTTTATAACTGTGTGTTGTTTTAAAACAGTGTCCATGGAGTTTCTTGCCCGTTCTTCTCCATAGGTACCTGCTAAGCTTTGGAATGGGCAACTAGCTTTATTTTTCTGACTGACCGATCTCTTGACAATTCAAAAGTGCCTGTAATTGATTTAATTTAAATAAATGCTTTGAGTTTGATTTTGAATCAATTAATTAGTTACTTATATTAAAAAATATTAGGAAACGCTTGTGATGGTGATAATGATTTCAGACCTTATGTCTTAGCAAATACGAGGTCTTTCATATTTCACCTACAAATATGCAATAAATTGAAAATTGTTAAAATTATAGTTATTATATAGGTATTGATACTTCACCGTCGATATACAGAGCTTCCGATAAACTTAATGTTATCCAATCAGCCATTTGGTGCTTCGGATATCTAATATCTAATCTTAAACGATTGTTAATTAACAAGACAATTTATGGGTAAGTACTTACTGGAACATCGTTAATTAAATCATTTGTTGTCGTTGGATCTGCTTCAACGGTCGCAACTTGCAACTGCTTGAGGCCAACGATAACGCCATTGGAGTGGCCGAATTCTGGTCAAAGCTTATTTAGAACCGATAAATGGAATCTTCAACACGACGAAGAAAAAGAGGACTGCTTGATTCTCGGGTAGGTATAGTACGTTCTTCCGGACATCCCGAATCTGTGTCCAGGTACTTCCATGGGAGCCTTATAATATCTGATGTCTATGAAGATTGATTGGTTTGATTTGGAGAAATAGGGGCTGCTAAGTTTGGTCCTGAATCTTGGTCAAATATCATATTATTGGAAAATCTAACTGTAAATTCTTCAAATTGATGTTTGAATTGTGCCTATGCTATAGCCTTTTCTTTTATAGTCTTCACCGAAGAATTTAGTTGCACAACTTTACTGAAAAGCACAAAGATCTTTAGACAATTCAATGGTGACGTTAAAAAAATATCTTAGGACCGTGGTCTTCATTTCAAACTCTGTCAACCTAATAATTTGCATTGTACACGATTGCGTATTCCTAATCTTTATTTCAAATACAAAATGCAAAAAATAAAACACAAACGAAATCGAAAAGGACATAAATACGAATTTAGAAAAAAAAACAAATTATTTTGAGCAGACAAGCGTAATTGACGCAAGGTTTTGGCGCCAATTACAATAGGCGGCCATTTCGGTGTGCGTTTAGTAGCTGCAATTACTGTTTATCGCGGGCGAGTGATTCTTTGTGCTTGTGCCTTGTATCAGGTGTCGCATGAAAGTGCTTGAGTTACACTTTCCTCTTCAAGGAGTGTATAAAGTAGATTGTATTGTTGAAGATAAATGATACGGATGGAAATCCTGATGGAACATACAAAAGTTATTCAAAATTTTCTTTTTCTTTGGTGATTGTTTTATCCCTTTGGTTGATTATTTCACTATATACTCGTATGTATATATAGATGATTAGCAATAGGCTTCAAAATTATTCAGATTGTTATAGATAGTGTGTTACGTAATTATGGTGCTGGTTCTGAGTCCTGACGTCATTTGCATAATCAATTATTATAATGTATAGGCTATCTCATCATTCAACAATTTTCCCTGTTGTCCCTGCAAGTCGTTCGTGTTACGAACCCTGCCTGTCCAAGTTTCAATACAATTATTGCCTGTACCATTTTCTAATTGTGTAAAGGTTAAACTAATTGTTTGGTTTGGCGCCAACATTTCGGCGCCATATTGGAATGCGTTTAGTTGCTGCAATTATTGTTTATTCGCGGGCGAGTGCACCTTTGTGTCTGTGGATCGGGTGACACTCGGGATCCAATTGAAAGTGATTGAGTTACACTTTCCTCTGAATAAGTGTCTTTTAATGGTGTAATTGTTTGTAATGTAGGTATTCAAAAAAGTGTCTATGTGATGGGGATTGAAACAGAAATAGTTGGTACTGTTTTAAAATTAGTTTTTATCCGCCTACGGTGAAGCAAAAAGGACGGGTTATGTTTTTAGCAGCCTATGTATGTATGTTTGTAATTACGTAAGTTCCACCGTAGTGCCTAAACTACTCATCCGATTTTGATGAATGAAGTGTCAATCGATTCGTTATTATGGTCCGGGTGACATAGGCTACTTTTTATACGAACAAAACAATATGACGGATATTACATCCAAAATAGTGGGTGTATCTGTTTTTTTTTTCTGTCGTTTCGCGTGGTTTAGCAAATGAAAGTTCTTTCTTAAGGAGTACTTTCAAAAAATATTTTAGCCAATATAATTATGTTTTTAATAAAATAATTTGAAAAATAAATAACAATTGTTTGCTCAGTACACGAGAATAACATTCGAAAATCTGTTTTAACGTAATGAAGTTTATCAAAAAACGAAAAACACTTTCCAACTACTGCCAAGTTAAATGTTCTATAATGAAATGAAAATAATGTTTATTATTCGGAACCTAGACCGTCATCCTAGTTGCATAACACAGTTTCAAGCACAATCCGAGAGTTTTGAAGGATATTTCTAATACATTGCTTCATAGGTTTAATACATTCGTCTGCTCAGCAACGTAAATGACGCAATGAATTGTCAAAATTAAAAAATAATGCGAGCCATTGACGTTTTATGTGTGTTACGCAACATGCTTGTGGTTGTATAACGAAGCCTAATAAGAGATAAAGGAGAGGTAAGTATTTATAACTTGGCTAATATTTTCAGAAAAAATAAACAATCACCACAAAGATTGTATAACGAAGTCCTATAAAATGAAAGAAAAGAAAAATGTTTAAACTTGGCTATTTCAGAAACACTTACAGACTTCTAAACAACTTACCTGCGAGACCGTCTCCATAAAAAAACCGTACAAAAACAAACTTCTCCTGAAACTCGAACCTCCTTTATAAAAACAAAAAAAATATGTTTAAATATTACCAATGTTTACAAAAATAAAGGGCGAAACACACTTGCGTGGCTTCACAACCCTTCGCCGGGGTGGGTAGGGGAAAAGTTATAAACAAACGGAAAATGTACACCGACACGGAAACCTTTTAGGAAGCACCTCCCCTATTTTGTGAAGTAAATAAAAAGCTTAAAATATTTTTACTGTCTTTTGTTTTTATTTTTTGTTCGATAAAGTTTTTTCTTTTGTAGGAAGGAAATAACACAATTTTATTTGTTTACGTTTAAAAATAATTTTACATTTTTGAACTTAAATAGCGTCATTTGTTTTTTTTTATGATTTAGTAGAACATTTTTTATGACTGTAGGTACAAATGGCAACTGAGTTACATACGTTTGGCTACATCCCTACTTCCTAATCATAACTTCCTAACTAATATTATAAATGCGAAAGTAAGTTTGTTTCTTTGTACCTTTTCATGCCTATACCACAGAACCGATCATCCTGAAATTTTGCATATACGTTGTCAGGTGTACTGAAACGAACATAGGGTACATTTCATCCCGAAAAAAAGTACTGTTCCCGAGGAAAACAACAATAACGTTCTTATGATAATAGATGGCGCCACGTGTCTTTCGAATCATGATTGAATTGTAAACCGAATTGATTGTCAAAGTCTAAATTAACGCGACCAAAGCCGCGGGAAAAAGCTAGTTAATTATACAGGCAGGCAGGGACATCGACCCGCAACCTGCTACCAAGGATTCAGAACATGCAGAAGCAGGGGGCTTCAGAATCATGTACTGAATCCTTGGAAGAATCGTTGAAATTTTTCGTTGTTTGTAGGAATTGCACTTTTCAATGAAACAGCAGATATATTTTTTGATAACCGATGAAAATTGTCTATGCTATTCATCATCATCATTCATTATAAATCATGTGCTGAATTCATGATTACAGTTTGCTTGTCGATGTCTGCCTACCACCCTTTATTGTCTCTGGTAATTTTTTCTACTTTAAGTAACTATCATATCGATATTCAAGAAAAATCTCTTAAAATACCGGAACTGCCACACAGCATCGTCGGGTCCAGTGGAATGAAATTCATAAAGCGGTGGCCTACAAAAATAATTTAGCTATTTCCTTTAAAAAAACTTATATCTTCTTCACTGACGCAGTACTGATGAAAATTACTTCGTTAGTGAAGAAGATGAAAGTTTTTTTACCAGGAATACATAAATACTCAAAGCCAACATAAATGTAATGTGCACGGTTCACTACCACTTGTGCCAACAATGCGTTTGACAAACATCATCAGTTCGGTGCAGCCGACAAACAAAACATAAAGTACACGCACTTCAGATGAATATTGGGCTTTTTGGGGCCGCTAAAATGGTGCTCGAAAACGAGCAGCGAGTTGATGAGTCAACATTGATGGTCAAAAGGTTTTTCAATGAGAATCAGAAAACAGTTCTGTCCATAAGCACTGGAAAGCATTTTATAAATACTAAAGATTTTAAAATATTAAAGAAAATTAAATAGGAAAATGTGTAACTGCGACCATTTTCCTGTTGATAGGCTGAAAGGGAACGACGAAAACGGCCTTTACTGAAGTCAAAACTCTAGCACTGCTTTCTAACAGTCAAAAATTAAAAACTCTCTTTACTTTCTTACTACCTATAGATAGAATTTTCGAAAAATTTCACAGATTAAAACTGGCCTATTATAGGTACATACTACAATTACATATTGTTGAAATCGATTTCAAAATGATATCGTCTGCAGTTCTTTCAAAGCGCCATCTTAACTCCCCAAAAACCGGTAACACTCAGAATCAAAGACACAAAGCTAAGTCGATCGCGATAATATTGACTGAACCGGACTTGAGCGGCGACCGCAAACACGCGAGCAAACAGATTAACGTTAGAACAATGGCGGGGAACATTTTGGGAAATGTATTGAAATAATATTGGATTGGGAGACTACCTCGGCGTTCATGCGGCCCTGGTACTTTTGTTAGACGGATGATTAGTTTTGCTTAGATATTATGTCAGATATGATTAGTTTCGTAAATCAAGTATTCCATTTATGTTTTTAAGAATGGGTTTGCCTTAGTCAGACACCAGTTTCAGACTCAAACGAAGCCATTAATATCCATTATGGACAGTTTAGATAAAAATAGTTGGGAATTGACTAGAAAATGGCACTCGATTTCTTAGTTTGAAAATGAGGTTATCAAAGTCAGATATTAATCACATGATTAGTTAACACTTAGACTGACCCTTAAAACTAGCATAATCAAACATTTTTTAACTAGAAAACCAAATTTGAATAGAAATCGAAAAGTCTACTGACGCCTACACTTACGTCTAAAGCCCGAATATATATCGTATCGTAGACGTATCGTATATACTTATATTCCCACGAACGATAGGACATCCGCCTAACCATCTTACTTACTCCTTAAAACGTGCGAAGATGCTTAGTAGACCGTATACATCTACAGAATAATCAGTAGCTCATTTCATCAAGCGGAACGTACTTCATCTCTAGTCTATGATACTCACGATGCAAAACACATAGGGAGTCTATCAAGTTACCGGCCGATGAACGGACACCTGTCTGTACTAGCTACGTGATGTTGTCAACTATGTTTTATTACAGTATTTGTTATTTTTATGCCACGTGTTGTTGGTACGCGTAGTCAGGAAGTTTTGGTGAAAACAGAAAGAATAAGGCACCTGTCCAACCGCCGACGACGGAGAAGGGAATACTAAGCTATCAACGATTTTCTCATTCAAGAACCCATGAACAGTATTGTAGGTCCCATGTACGTAAATGAGATAAATACCTATATTATATTAATAGACAACTGTTCATACCGTCGTCGGCGCCGGGGAGTACTCGTTTGTCGCAACGACCCTGAGCTATCAAAGAGAGAATTACTCGCTCAGTGATAATCGGTTAGCGGGCATAACACTCGCTGAGAGACTCTCGCTTGATACATTCGCATACCAGCGAGTAATCGCTCGTCGCCGTCGAGCACTCGTGCTCGAGGCTCGCCTACTCGTTTTAATTTGCTGGCTCTACTTGTTTTAAGTTGCTGGCTCTACTTGTTTTAAGTTGCTGGCTCTACTTGTTTTAATTTGCTGGCTCTACTCGTTCTAATTTGCGGGCTCTACTCGTTTTAAGTTGCTGGCTCTACTCGTTTTAGGTTGTTGGCTCTACTAAACAGGTAATTTAGCAAATTAAATTTCATTCGAAAACATCCAGCGGTTTCTTGCTAAACTTCAACTATATCCGACGACCCTTGTTACTTAACAGTATCACATTTGGTGACCGTATATAACCACCGTGTACTAACAGATGGAAGGAAACCATGAAAATTTAGGAAACAAAAAAGTCACCTCATTTACCCCTGAACCCACTCCTTAACCAAGCTTTAAATCCTTTGTTATTTTTCAAAGCTAAAGATTTATCTCCTCAGTAAGTATTGGCGTCAAATATTTGCTAATACACTGGGCAATTGGCGGTGGCAAGCACTAATTATACCTACAGATATGTTTGAGAGCTGGCTTCTGTCAATATTAGGACTTCGAAGAAAACGGGCGTCGTTATAGTAATTATATTTTAAGCTTATTAACTTGAGAATTTCTACCGAGCAGTTTTAAACATGTTTTGACTTTCTGTGAGTATTAATTTTTGCTTTATCTCATAGAACTAAATATTTAAGATAAACAGGGTTATTGGTAATACGTCGACAATCCATTAAGGGGATTTAGGGGCGGTCATTTGCAACCAAATGACCCCTGATGACCTTTATGGAAATGTCAACAATTTTCGAATATTTTGACATTTTATATTTTTTTGGCGGTTACAGCGGCGGCGGACAAAACTAATGCATGATTTTTGACGTGATAACGTCTTATAAATCGATGAACGGGTGCACGCACAAAAAACCATGACTCATTGTCACGTTGCACCTGAGCCGATAACGTTATCACGTAAAATTATCGTCCGTAAACCGACTTTACAGACAACCATTTATCTTTCTGAAAAAGAATGACATATTTTTTTTAATTTTGGACATTTTCT
The DNA here is from genome assembly GCA_916610205.1 of Griposia aprilina. Lineage (NCBI taxonomy): Eukaryota > Metazoa > Arthropoda > Insecta > Lepidoptera > Noctuidae > Griposia > Griposia aprilina. The sequence goes on along the minus strand of OU744304.1, from coordinate 16,056,545 downwards.
TAGGCTCTCCGTAAAAATGTTATTGAGATGAATGTGACTTTGTGTTAAGCCTGTGCGTGATTTTTACTTTTTCTGATTGAAATATATACATCAGTATAAATATGTCCGTGACCAGGAGATCATTAACATGATCACGACAGGTGAATGCGTAGGTAATATTCAGCTTAATTTTACTCCTTTTCGATATTTGCGAAAGATACAGGGGAAAGATCAGTTTTTTTCTTATAACTATGTACTTTTGTCAAAATATCCCTTTTAGAACACCTCGACAACAAAATCATTCCATAATCCTTATTAAACTAACGACATAATTTTCTCCATTAATTATGTTTTTTTCCAATATAATGGTCGAAGTCACGTGCCTCTCGACTCGACACATCTCCTTTGTTGCTACCAAACAATACACACCCATTTTTTATATTACCCTTCAACATGACAACCGACCTCCAAAAATCAACCATATTTCCTACAACATACGACGTAAAATTGAGGTTGATCAAAGCTGATAGAAATTATAATTTTTAGACGTCATGCAGTTTTGAAGCCAAATCACCTGTCAAGGATTTAATGAAAGGGTCACGTGACTGCTCCTGTGGGAGCGCGAGGTTTCTTCCTATGAATTTATGTCGCCCTGGTACTTTGTGTTTAGATATTCTAATGTCCTTCTACGTATGAGGGGTTGAGGGGCCTGGGCCCTTCGATCATTCGGGAACTCGGGACGGTTTAGCGTCCATCGTCCATTGCTTGGCTAAACGATGCTCGTATTAATTTGTTTAAATTTTAATGAAATGTTCTAAAAACCTACAGATAAATTGCAGGTGGCTTATGATTTTCCGGCAATCTTGTAGAGCGGATGCTGCGGAAATCCTGTGCCAAAATAGAAAAATATTTCGAGGACAGCAATTTCATTCATTACGCAATCAAAATAAGTAACGCATTCAATATTAGTTTTAAAACTTTGCAACATTTCACTGAAGTCAGTTTGACTAAACTTCACAATTTGCGGATAGGTCAATCCTGTTTATAGCGCTCAAAGGATCTTTTGGCGCGTGGCCAAAATCGGAACTAGCACCACCATCTTAATTTTTCAATACATTTCACAAAATAATTGCACAAAATCTTTACCAACAGCGCCCCCCTGTCAACGTCATTCGAGCGCCAAAAGATCCCTGTAGCAGTTTAGATCTTGTATTGTTGTGGACAATGTATATGTCGCAGATGGATTATCGAATCCGCGGTTTTACAAAACAGCTCCGTTATGTAAAACAGCTGTATGACGTCTAGCGATTTTCCATGATTACTGAACCTTAACACGCAGAATTCCATAAACGTTTTACTATTATCAATGTAGCGGGTCAATGTAAAACAGGGTGAAATGAAACGTCCGATTGTAGATTTTACGTGGCTCTGTGTGCCATAGCAACAATAATGGCGTCCGAAAAAGAACAAACCGGAGCTGTTTTGTAAAACGGCTAGCGGTTATGTAAAACAGCGAATCCGACAATGCATCTGCGTCATATACATAGACAGTTATCCAATAAAAGTACATCTACATTCTCTACAACATTGTAGCAGCGAATGACAACTCCATTCCGCGTGGGTGCCGATCTGCCGACATAACATAAACTTTACGATTATTTCAACAACATTGTCAGTATAGTTTATTGTAATGCCTGCAGAATTGACGAGAGCGTTAAATGGACAGTCATTAAATTAAACTGGGATGAATTTATTGCTCAAAAATGATTAAAGAGGTTGACGCGAGAAGTCTTTTTTTACAATTTTATTCGCTTTCAGCTAATAAATTGTGTTAAAAAGGCTTAGCCTGCACGGGGAAGCTTATGGAAGATAAGACTTCCTGCTTCTTCCATGTAGTAAAGTGATTTCAACCATGATTTAAAATAAATAAAGTTTGGCTTTTTATTTGTAGGTACGTGAAATTCTTTCGACCGCACTGTAAGTTTTTGAGAAAAAACACATCCATGATGCTAACTAGTTTTCAAGTTGTTACTACATCTATTCATCGTAGCAATTTTCCAATCACGTCATTATTATAGCTGGGCACCGTTAATCAAATAGTTAACTTTGTTAATCGCTAATAAAAAAGTTAACTTTGTTATACGTTAAAGAGTTACATTTCGGTAGATTGAACGGAAGTTAACGTTAATCGTTAACTTGTGATAGAAATTGCATTTTGTATGCGCTTGCGTTAGTGATTTACTTTATAAAATATATATTAGTATGGGCTGTGGAAGTTCGGGCAGGACATGAAAAATTTATAAACTTAAAAGATGTATCATTAGAGTTTGTAATAATAATTATTTTGAGATTTACAGATCGTGTATTTAGCGGCGCAGTGCAGTCCGCGCGGTGTCCTTTTGGAAAATATTAGGTACTTAATTAACGATTAACGGACTTATGGAAAGTTTACGGAAGTTAATGAGGCCGTTAATGATTTTTTAAGTTAACTTAAAAGATAATCCGTTACTCGAAATGTTAACTTCGTTAGTTAACGATTAACGGTCTTGTCAGCTTTGGTCATTATTGTAATTATGTTGGTCATTATGTTTTTCACCAAGTGGAGTGAAATTTCAGATAAAACCAATAGAAAAAAATAACAGAAAAATAATAAAAATAAAAGAAAGTACTAAGAACGCATGAACTCCAAGAAATGTTCCAAATACAATTTCCTTTCATAAAATCGTGCTTTTTCGCCAGGCGGCCAGATGTACGGTAACTTGATATACAGCGTGTTTTTTTTTATTTGACGGTACAAGCTTTCCGCTCCCGGTCGGGGATGAAAGAGGCTTTTGAACTGTTGGTACGCTTGCTAGTTTTTTTTTTCTCAAGACAAGCAATCACGGTCTTGGTTATTTTTGTTTTAATAGACAAGTGATGGCGATATCCTTTTATCTTTTGAAAAAGAAAGTAGGTGTAAAAAATCGTCATTGTTTTTCGTGTCAATCAAATACGTTAGAGAAAGGGATTTACGTAAGAGGTCAAAGTTGTTTTGTATTTTGTCTGATATTTTATATTCAGTAAAGGCAAGTAGGTATATATTAATTTATCTCAATCATTGTCATTCTATCCATGAGTGGAACATTTTGTTTGTGATAAATACTTACCTAAATTAAAATTTTGCACAAACGTTTGGTCTTATTTACCGTTTGGAATCTTTGGAATTACCGTTTAAGTCTTCGAAAAGGCTTTTAGGTTTTTGTTCCATATTATTTCAGATGTAAGTAGTTGGGCTACTTCTAGCCCAAAAGATTTTCTTCTCTGACTACTTTTACATAAAAGAAGACTCAAAAGCCATTTAATGTTAGTTTTTCTAAACAACCAAGAAGGCTCACTAGAGGAAGTGAGTAGGTACTGGGAAGTACATGTTATGTACACGGATGTGTGCGGGGTGTGGTCAGACAGGCCGAGTGCCCACAGTGACCACGTCCCGTGACCGCCCGTTATACTGCGACTGTCATGCTCTACCTAGCACCACTAGTACGGCTAAGAAAAATCTATACTAATATTATAAAGAGGTAAAATTTGTTTGTTTGTAGGTTTGTAAGTATGTAAGTTCGTAAGTATCTCTGGAACTACCGGTCGGATTTGAAAAATATGTTTGCATTTGATAGCTTAATTTTTGAGGAAGGCTATTTAACATCACGCTATGACCTTTAGGAACCGAATAAAATGAAAAAAAGTCAGAAAAAACACTCAGCGAAAAGGAAGTAATATCGCGAGCCGGCGATGCGATGTGATAGGGAGGGTCGGGGAACCAGAAATTTCACGCGGATGAAGTCGCGGGCAGAAGCTATAGTAACACAGATAGTTATTTGTAAAAGTATTTATTAATAATTGGAAAGTATGTTTTATCATTTGAATTGTATTATAATTCCGAAAGGGTAAGGAGCCTTAGTTATTATATTATACATATTATCGTTGGACAGGGGCCAAATTAAGATTTTTTTCTTTAGTATCGGCACGACTTTACGAGAGGATAACTTATCTAAGTTGTGGTAAAAAGAAGTGGCAGTGAAGCTGACTACCTCTGCAGGTGCACCGGATGTACTTATTTAAGTGCGGCATGGAGTCTTGACTCTGGAGGTTTTAATGCAATGGCAGTAAAATTTTCTTCATTTGACTTTTAAGTAATATTTCATTATATTGTGTTCGTTATTTTTAATTGTCTCCTAAGTTCAAATCGGTGTTTCAGAACTAAGACCATTTTCACCCACCCTGATAGTTCTAGTGTGCCCAAAGCCATCCTCTGAACCATCGTAACAAAAACAATAAAATAACACTGTATCCAGCATACAATATCTGCTCACCAGTGTGCACGGAGCGTGTGACGGAGCGCTGCGGTGACGAGACAACGCCTTGCGGTTACCGCGACCGCGTGAAACTTAGAACTTACTCACCGTGTGTGTTTATGCTGTGTGTGGCTGCTATGTATTGTGGGTTGTGGAGTAGGTACATAATGTAATGTCTGCGATTCTTGGTCTAAATGTGTTGTGTGACTGCGTAGGATAGGACCTTGCAGAAATTAATAAGTCATAAAGTGCAAAGTATTGAGTTGACTCAGTTAATTGCAGTTGGTTTTTAATAATATTTCGATGATGTATTTTCCCAATTAAAATGAGCCTGAAAGCCGTTTTCCTTAAGGACTTTAGGGCATTACTGTGTTCTGTAGATAAAAAAGCATAATTGGTGACGCTAAAGTGGCTGCCCAACGAGTTAAAAAAACACGCTTGATAAAAAAAAAAAAATCTTTTCCTTTTTTATGTTTTTGAGTGTTACATACAAAGTATATACATAACTGTAACAGCATCAACAATCCTCAGATTAGCAAAACTCTCAAAATTCACCAACTATCATTAATACGGGGAGCGTGTCGCTAATACGTCCAACAATTACGAGCCCGCCATCTAGCGCCACGCGCCGGTAAATGGAATTAATTATTCGAATCCCTAACAACATCCCCCTGTATTGTTAACAACATAATTTGACGTGCTGATGTTTCTGGGCGGCTGGTAGCCTGTAGCCTATTGTTGTGGGCTGTTATTTTTAATTGGAATTATGAAGAAAACTAATTACTTACTACGTTTTAATTTTGTTTGTTACCTACGTTTTCCAGATAACCAAAAAAAAATAACTGGCGTACTTAATACTCGTAGAATAGAATAGAATAGAATACTCTTTATTATGTACACCATAAAAAATACAGATATAAAAGTAGAAATTATACTATAGAAAAAATAATATAATAATAATTAAATAACTAATACTATAAGAACTATTTTTATATATAGTAATTATATTATAGAAAATTATACTTACAGTGATTCGATTGAAGAGAAACTAAACTGGGATTGATTGAAAAAAGCATTCAGTACGAATCTTGCACTCGCTCGCTATTGTCATTTATGTACACTTGCCAGCAGGTCAAGCTACACGAAACTATCAAATTTCTCCAAACGATTATAAACCTTAAAATATTGAAGATTAAGTTCAAAATCGAAAGAGAAAATCTGACAGTTTCTGGTAACTTGTGCTGGTGACTGTACTTCAATCTAGTTAAGTACCTTAACTACCATTTTGTATTATATTTATATAAGCTTAAGCTCGCACTTTGAATGTAAGAGTAGAAATTATCACCAATTTGGAATCAATTAAAAAATCACATTTCAATTTAAAATCGCATTTAATATCTTCAGACAACGATTTGATAAAACACATCAATGACTTATTTTCTCTTAGTATAAAATATTACCAAAATTAATGAGCTATATCGAAAACGGTCACCCTATTCTGGCACGGGTGGCGTCACATCCAACCCTCAAGTAGTGTCCAAACAGAGGGAATCTCGGAAATTTGTTTGTTTCCATTGCCCCTTTTAATAGAACAAACATTTTAATGGCCTCGCCGACCGCCATTTTAGCGCTGATCGATACGCCCAAATTATTGGCCAAATGGACAATGATTCATTTGTGACCAGTCTATAGCTATCAACATAAAATACATAATAATCAATCAAGCTACTGAACGGTGAAACTGCTTCAAACATTGTAGGAAGTACTATGAATTTTAAAGCACTGTGTTGTGTGTGAAAAGTGCAACAATTATGTAGATTGACTCAAACTAATTTGAGACCCCTCTACACTTGTTTCATTACTTATTTTTCTAAGTACTTCAGTTTTAAAAGTTTTATTATTAGTATTACAACTGCAAGAAATTGCACTAAGGTCGATTCGATGTCTTCACTACTTCAAAAACATCTTGCTTCAAATGATCCAATTTGTATAATTTATTTCTTCCTCTTCTTTCTCAATTATTTTTTGTAACGGGGACACCGTTGCGAATGTTTGCGTTCATCCCCTAAAGTACTAGGGCGGCAAGTCTCGCTGGCGGTCCGCAGAGTGGTGGGCAAACATAGGGCGCCGCCACGTCGCCGTCGCGCAACCACCTGCCTTGCAGGCTTTGTGTACCTATCTGAGAGTACATCTTGCGATTATATGACTGATTGATTGATAACCTTACACAGCCTTGTCTTTTGCCTTGCATAACCTTAGACAGCATGAAGCAGCTCATCACCGACACTCAACATTTTTAGAGTCAAAAACACAGACTAAGAACAATAGTTACGTACTACGAAAGATTCGTAGAAAAAGAATCAACCTGTATAGTCGAGATTCCAAAATGATAGGTTTGAGATGTATTGATCCTAGAAATGAAGTAAATCCGGAAATCGGTGATTTTAGTTTGTTCACAGAAAATAATTACACGAACAAAACTTAGACATGCCATAAAAGACAGTCGCCCCTTCCTTATTCAATTTATATATCAGAAATGTTGCGAAATTTTTGCATAAAGGGATTTAAAACTACTAGGAGCTTATGAGATTCAGGGGCTGTTTTTTAGAAACTCACAGCAGAAGCTTCGCCACGGGCGGCTTTACTATGAAAATTCGCGTACATGGACGTGGGAAATGTCTGAAAAACTAATCGGTTTTGTACTTACGGTATTATTGTTATTTATACTATGCAAAGAATTTGTATGTAGGTAATTCTTAATACACTTTTCTTTAACAACAATGAAGCAAATTACTTCAATACGTTTCCGCTTTTTAGAAAAATTCAACGACTACAGCAAAAATTGTAAACTGACAAGAAGAAGGTCAAGCAAGATTCATCAGCAAGGCAGGAATAAAAAGAGGCTGGCCAACGTCTTGCGAATACCAGGAGCCCATAGCTGGCAAGCGATGTTTGCTAAACACTCGGCTGTGTGTGCACAGTGGCGCGTTTCTGTACCCAAGAGGGTCGAAACGACCTGTGCTAATATCCTATTTCTGACCTTGATAGTATTGGTGAAGTATCTTCGGCTGGTTAAATATCAGTTTAAGTGGATTTGACATAGGTGATATGAATGGGTAAGTTATAATGTCAAATTATTCCCAGAGAAAGTGATAAAAAAAAATACAAAAAAGAAACCTTTTCTAAATATTTGACTCTCCTACCTAATAGTTAACCCTTTACAACTTTTAAATATTGTTGAACAATGGATAAATCCAAAATCATAACCCTTGCATGCACCTGAAGCACATTATTTTTGAAAAACTACAATTAGGATTTTTCAAAAACCACAAAAAAACACAATAAGTACGGTACTGTTCATTTCATTGCCCTTTTTGACAAATAAAGGAAAAACCATGAATTTATAAAAAGAACATTTCTTAGAGGGTGACACAGAAAAGGGTTACCTACAATACCTACGTCTTTACAATCGTTACCTTTGTAAAGTAATTTGTGAACTTTGACATTTTGAGAAAAAATCTTAAAGAAAGGGTCAACCATTTATGCTCGTTAGTGACTTTCATAATACAGGGTAAGTATAAAATAACGTTTTAAAACTATTGTAGATAAGTCAAAAAATGTGGGAAAAATATTTTACTATTTTTTCTTAATTTTTTTAAACACCTTGTAGGTATTGTTGTTTAACCCTTTACCTGATTTGGTGAGAAATAAAATGGTAAGCTTTGGAAGTTGTTACTTTAAAAAAAAACGAAATATAAAGTACTACTCTAGTAGTAGTAGTTCTACTCCCACCCCGACCCTTGCTCGACGACGACGCGCCAGCCCGCGCCGTAGCTGAGCCTGTAGCTTTAATTTCCCCTTATAATAATAATAATATAATTCGATCCAGCCTGTCCCACCTTGCTGCCCTCCCCTCAGTGACGCCCTAAGCCGAGGTTCGTACCCCACTGGGGGTGCCCTTAGCATGCGGTCACCCAGTATTTAAGAATTTCGCCCCTGGCTGGAGGCTTTAAGTTAGTAGCTTAAGGCACCCACAGGCTTGACCGGTTAAGTAGCCAAGACCTCAGTGGTCAAAACTAGCTTCATCTTTCGGACCGACCGACCCCTTGACAATTCAAAAGTGCCTGTAATTGGTTTATTTTTTAAATAAATGCTTTGAGATTGAGTTTAAGAATAAGCCTCACCTTTGTACGTATTTTTCTGTTCCTTTCTTCCTGTATGTTTATATGTAGGTACATAAACGGATAAATAAATAAATAAAGTATATAATCCCTGGAACTACCGGACGGATTTGAAAAAATAATGTTTTTGCATTTGGCAGCCCAATTCTTGTGGAAGGTTATAGGTTTTAACATCATGGTACGACCCATGAGCCAAGCAAGAAGAAAAAGTTAGAATCACCGCTTTCTAAGCGAAAACGAAGTAATAGCACAGGCGGGCTACGCAATGCGACGCAGTGGATCGGGGCCCGACATTTCACACGGATGAATTCGCGGGCGGAAGGTAGTTTAGGTAGCATGGACAAAATTGTAAAACTTTAAATTTTTGGGTACGAGGCTTTTGGCTACTTTGTATGTCTGTATTTTTATTAATGTCATTTATTTGTAATATGCGTTTTGTTTGTGCAGAATAAACTATTTTTCTTTCTTTTTTTTTTTTAGGTATTTATATAAATTTATGATTATGCTGTTGCTAAGTTACCTTCTGCTTTATAGAATTTAGCTAGAATTGTATTGTACTGTTAAGTTAAATTGTTGGAAACTTAATATTATCAGAATAGAATTGTGACGTTTGACATTTAGACAGTTTTATTTTTGTTTTGAAAGTCAAAAGTCAAAGTCAAATCATTTATTTCAAATAGGTACATAAAAGGCAGTTTTGAACGTCAACATTTACAAGAAAGTAGAATTGATTCTAGTTGCCCCTTCCAAAAGGTAGTTTCGTATGGAGAAGCATGGGGGAGAAACTCCACCGTAACTCTTTAAAAATGTTTTACAATATTTTGTATACATTATTTATATAATTAATCTGAAGTCGATGTACCCTGAATAAAATTACTATACCACAATAGGTAAAAAGAATTAAATATAAACCAATGACAGGTAAATTAATTATGTGATAGATACATGGTGCTCAAATATTTACAATTGTTGTGTGTTTTTCAGCTACTTGTTTGATTTCAGTTATTAATTTTTCATGCCATCTGCATGCCGTTCTTCTCTAAAACCTATTGTTTTATATACCTATGTACAGCAGTACAGTCGACGCGCGACGTAGGTACTGAGACAAGTATCTACCTAACCAAGTAGGTACATAAACAGTTAGGTAAGCAATTAAGCTCTGAAAAACAGAAGGTTACATGTAGCGTTGTCCTCAGTTGAGGCCGGAGATGTCGCTTACCCTCATTTAATTCTCGTCATTATCCAAAGAAATATTATACTTACTTGAGTTTTATGAAAACCAACCGATATTCGTGAGACAGCGCGCGTGCGGTACGCCGCAGCCGCTAGTTATAGTAAAAATATTATTTTATTGGCCCAGTGCGAGGCGCGTTGACTTGCGGTCGACGATAAATTATTGTCAATTGATACTGGAACCATTTCGATGATTTACGCCCAGAATTTTGTACGAAATATGTTGTAGAGAACAACGATTCAACTTCATATTGGACATACTTCTTGAGCAAGTTCGCAGAAGGAAATGCTCGCTTTGCTTCAGTTAAAACGCGATGTGCTACTAATTGTAACTATTTTTAAATAGCCTCATTAGTAACCACAATATGACAAATACAGAATAATTTTAACTCGATGACAGACTCCTCAGCATTTTCGTTGACATCACAATTAACAAGTTACAATAATATAACAATAACAACATTCATCACATTCTTAAAACGTTTTAAAACTGACGGATAGACAGGAAAACATTTTTCAGTATTAAAAAAACACGACAAATCCCAGTACATTACGTTTGGCAGTACCAGGAGTGCATAGGAAGGCGGGACGTCGTTGACAGGTGATTGACATCTCACTCGCGTTTGGCCCGCCATGTTTATCTCATTGCTTTCGACAAACTTATGCGTTCCCCATACAAAAAGTCATTTCACCTCTATTTTCAAGCATGTAAGGCTGAGATTAAAATGGATTTGGTATGTGTGGATGCCATTAGAAAGGTTGTACAACATCACTAATGTAATGAATGACTAACAAGACAGAACCAAACTAAATAGTGGCTAGAAATGGGCCAGCTGTGTCCGGTGACGGATTGCTTTAGTTTTAATTCTAAATGGGTACTAATTGAAAACTGTCCACAAGCGTGAAGATGTGTAAGGTGTAGTTAAATTAAGATTTAAAAAATACATCCTGGAGCACAATATAAATGAATAAACTGAAAAACTAGGTTGTATTGCATTGCATCATAGCACTCAGTCTGAAAAAGATAAAATTATACAGGCTTGTTGTCAAAGTTCGATTAAAGAAGAAAATTATATTTGATATTAGAATTTAGGTCTTGAAATCATGAAAATATTGTTCACTTCACAACATTTTAAAAGTGAGCTCAATAATAAATACAAAGATAAAAAGCTACCAGCAAAAAATATAGTAGATTTAGTAATGTAATTCAAACGTATCAATTGCTTAATCTTTCGTGCAATTGTAAAAGTCAATGTGAAAGGGTTAACCTTGAGTAATGTTTTCTTTGTAAACTATTATTCATTTCTTTTTATAAGCAAAGGTCAATAATATAACTATCAATAAAAATAGTTACAAATATAATTCCCAAGGGGTCAATCATTGAAAGGGTTAACAAAAGAGTTTAATTTTCGACAATTCGCTAAAAAAAAGTTGACCCTTTCTATTGATTGTCCATATTTCAAGTGAAAAGATGGCAGGTAATAAAAAATAATATTTTTTGTCCATCCGTAGGTACGTAACTTAAAACCACAATGCACATGCGAGGACGATTTGTAAGAAAAATAATAAAAAAACTGTTTTTTTTTAACAATATTCCCTGATTTCATGCGAAAATATCAAGTTTCGTCTATTTCGGGCTTTCGTTGTTAATTTTTCGGTTTTCGGTCGCCGATTTCGATTTCGGACATGTGGTAGTGATGTAGGTATGTGCACGACCGAATTATTTTCGGAAAACAAAAGGAAACGTCAATCTTTATATATTTTTGAACTGTGTACCGGATATTTTAAGAACGTTTTTTGTATATCAGATGTTTCCAAAATCTGTAGCGGTTACGGTTGTCTATTGAGGGAATGTTTTCTCTTTTAAGTAGGTAGGTATGTAGGTAAAAGGTATAAATAGTCGAAAAAATAATTGATTCAAATAAATAAGTACATGTGCTAATTATTTGAATCAATTATTTTTTTCTCTGTTGATTAGTTAACTACTTAATTATTCCCCCGACCCACCTCGTCGCATCGCATCGCCTGCCCGCGCTATTACTTCGTTTTCGCTTAGCGTTGTGTCTAAGGGGCCTCTGCGAGTTGGCTTCGGCCCCTCGTACGCCTTCAAAAGTACTAGGATCCCATGGTCCTGAGATATGTAAAAATACCTACTAACATAGCTACGTTTATAAAATGCAAACCATTAAGGCTCCCACAGACAAGCAAGACGCTACAGCGCGACGCGACTCTTGTAGAACAATTTCCATGAAGTTTTCATAGAAATTGTTCTATTAGAGTCGCGTCGCGCTGTAGCATTTGTTAATACACACCATATTTAGCTACAAGCAAAACTTAAGTTGTTCTACCAACATTTAGGTGTTGGGTTCTAAAATATTATTTGTGTCACTGAAAGGGTTAGATATGACTGACAGACAGATAAACATTGAGGATGAGTCTCTCCGTATGGTCTTCGAAGAATAATATCGAATTTAAATGTGTAGACTTCATGAAGTGTCAATTTTATGAGAGAAAATGCAATAACGCTAAGGAGGAGTAGAGCTTTTTTTTTCAAAAGGGCCCCGACCTCCGGGGTAGCAGGTCGGGGAGTATGGGGTTTCTACCTCACTAAAACCACCCCCGTGATCACCATCAGCACATAGAAGGGATCCTCGGGAGTCTCTTAAAATACCAATTCCGGAACCCCCCTGTGCAACGCCTGTAAGGCCCTGGTGAGACTGTAAAGGGACCTCCCCTGAGCCTCGCTACGCACGGCAGCACGTGACCACTGTGCCACCGTCTTCCCTGGGGTCACTCGTGGGTCGTGGGCGGATAGAGTCCCCATTCTGTGCGCCTGCGACCCCAAAGGTCCACCTACCTTGATTGGTAAGCAGGTTTTGGCGTATTAGGCGCCCCGACGCCTCCTTCTCCGAGCAGGATCAGCTCTCTCCCAATCCCGCTCAGCGGCCGCCTTCTTGACCATCACGGTCTCACAGAAGGAGGCTCCAGGAGGAGAGGGCCTAATGACTACGCATAATTTTTGTCTGGGTAGTCCAACTCTGACGTCTTGATCAATCAATCTGTCTAGCCTTTTTCTAACTGTGATGGAGTCGGCTTCCTGTCCCACCGGATGCAGCAGAATGCCAGTATTATACGTGAAGTGACTGCCTATCTGACTTCCACAACCCAGTTACTGGGTAAAACGTTCCCCTTGCTAAGACTGGTTGTCACTTTTTCAGGTTTCTGACTACCCGTAACCGACTGTCAGAGATCTATGTAAGGCAGCCGGTACCAACGGATTAACGTGCTTTCTGAGGCATGGAGGGGTGATCTGTTATGAATGGTCACCCATCCACGGATTGACCTCGGCAAGCGATGCTTAACCTTCGATCGACTCGTGCGTCTGTTATTATTTAGCCACGAGCTCTTCCTGCAATGGACCTTCGTACAACTTTAAGGCGCTTCCCCGACCAAACGACCTTGAGCGTTCGGTCCTTCTCTATCCCGTCGCTGAGTCTCGCTCTGTCTCGCTCTCTGCGCACGCTCAATTATCATAAAATTCACAAAAAAAAAAAAAAAAATATATTAAAAAAGACAAGTGATGTTTTGAAATAAAATAAAACGTGAATTATTTAGATTTTTAAATTATCTATCCATTAGTGTGATCCTCAAATTAATAGAACGTCACCTTTAGCAAAAGATGCATGCAATCAATAATTTTAGTCACTTTTTTACAAGGAGATTTTAAATGTATTTATAACACATAAAAACAAATAAGAACTTGCAATGTAATGATAGGATATCGAACATTAATAATGTGCTTTTAGATGTAGTGTATTACCCATGGTGAATGACTTAATAGCCTCTGAATAACACACTATGGCAAGGTTTTGGTCGGGGTACCTCCTTAATGTCTTGATATGAACACAAAAATCGCCAAAACGTTGTGAGCAAGTGAACTTAGTAGCCGCGAAGTGATCATTGCTTGCAAGTTCGTGATATCCTAGTATGTGAAGAGGATTTTGCACCAAAGTGGGACAGTTACAGAATATTACAGTACAAGATACAACGCATTGTTTTAATAAACGTGTAAAAAAAATAAGGGTAAGACGACAATTTTCGAGTACTAAGGGCGCCGGGCGCACATCTGGCAAGGCGCAGCGCGCGCACGCGCGCCTCATACCGCCTAGATTAAATACTAGACGCCTTAATGGAAATTTATTTATTTTCGACTTTATTTCAACTCATTCAAGGTCGATATTTGTTTGTCAGTGACGAATGCGCTGCGCTGCGGCCTCGCCAGATGTGTGCCGGCCCTAAGATGCTCCTCAATCAGACGTTTGAATTAACGCCACGTCCTGTAACTTTTTAAGGATTTCAGTACAAATTCCAAGGCCTACAAAATCGGTTAATTTACTACTATATTGGTAGCATCCGCGTTTAAATATGACACTAGCAAACTAACGTTTCTATTAAAATCAGGACAAACTCATCACGATTGATGAGGAACCAATATCGGCCATTGAACTTCTCATCTATCAAAGAAGCCACAAACATTATCAAAGAGCTACAACCATTCATCAAAGCATTCACAATTCTTAACACTTGCCCATATCACGGCACAGAAGGATTTATTCTCAAACATACACGCGCTATCAGTGTTTGGATCGCAGCGGTCCGTCCGTCACCGCACGGATCACACACGATACAAAAAGTGCCTCTGTTGAAACAAAAGTTCGAGGGACAAGACTTAGAGCGGTTCCTATGCAGACATGTGTACCTGCATTTTTTAATTGAAAACTTCTTTTTGAAGTGAAAACTTATTTTTGAAGTGAAAACTTCTTTAGGCACACTTTGCGCTCTCTGATCAGTGAACGAAACTGAACCGTCACGCTTGGGTCGGTAGGACGCTGAATCGGGTATACTCGGCTCTATTCGTAAGTTTTTACCCGTCTGCGCGACGTAAAGGAGGGTAATGTGTTTATTAGGCTATGTAGGTATGTATGTTTGTTCCTTTCTAGCGCTCGAGAGACCAAACGCGTGGGCCGATTTTAATGATTCTTACGTCAATCGATTTGTCTTAATCTTGTGAGTGTCACTAAAGATATGACAGTAATCAAAATTCAATATGGCGACAACCAGACACGATATTGTGAAAAAGAAAAAAAAATAAGTCGACGAACTTTGAAACATATTTTTAGGTTTCTCTAATCATTTTTCATTTTGAATGACCATTTAGGATCTATAACGATTTAAAGTTGGTTAGCAACCATTCTCAATAAAATTGTCAAAACTTATGAAGGAAGCCTTCATACGTTTTGACAATTTTATTGAGAATGGTTGCTAACCATACGCCATACAATCTCAAGCAGTCGGAGGCATCTTCTTAAATTTAACCATAAAGACCTATTTCCTCCGACTGCATGAGATTGTACGGCTTGTGGTGTACGTACGGGGTGTGGGATTGGAGACAGAAATAGGTCATCTTGTTTCCATCTTTTTTAAGAGGCTTACAAGAGCTAAAGTGCGGTCACTGACCGATTGCATAGAAAAGAAAGAGACGCGGAATGACACAACGCTGCTAATTTATTGCAAAATATGAAGCAATTAAGGATTTACAAAAAATATATTCAATGGACTAAAAAATTAAAACACTATTACGTTAGTATGTTACTTGTAGAATAATCTAACAAAAAATCTGAATGTTTGCATGCATATTAATATGGTTTTTAATCGTTAAAATATTTTTTTAGAGGTATCTTCGTGATTTTTTTCTATCATATCAAGTTAATTGTAATATGTTTTCAACACACTATCTAACTAGCATATATCCAGAAGAATATCATATATTTTTCTGATATTGGTTACTGCAGTGGATCATATATTTTTAGGCATTATAAATTTGCGTTTAGGTCATGTAGTCCCCTTAAAGTTCACTTTTTACGCAGTCGGGATTTTTACACTTTTTAGATGCAAGTCTTTATCGTCAAACTGTCTTGAGCCAGCGTAGCGATCAATGCTCGTACCTTCTCTGTACGAGAAGAGGCATTTGCCCTGCAGTGGGACAATAATAGGCTGGTATTCTTATTTTAAGTCTTTATGCGCATGCGGGGTTGCGAAAGATGGAAGGAGTAGAGGGGAGTCTTTGCCCAGGAGTAGATCAGTGCAAGGTGGCAATAAAATTCTTCATGTTGTATCTTGACATATATCGAGTTCTTGAGACATGTTTTTTTTTTATTAACTGTCAAAATAATTGCATTCTCTGTTGGCTGTGTTAATTTCGATTTCCATTGAAATATTACTAGTTAATAACATAAATGCTCCCGCAAACAGTGCCGACGCGACAGTGCGACGCAAAGGCGCCGCTACTCGCGCGACGAGCGGTGCAATTGAGTCGCGCGCGACTCTCCTCTCTTTTCGCGCCTCTTTGTAGGAGCCGTAATACGTATTATAAGCAAGTTACCTGCCATTGCAGCATCACCGCCTCGCCTCTCTAGTTAAACCAAAAAAAAAGTAAACTTAAGGTCGCGCCATACTGTCTGCTATCCGGTTTCCCCGATATTAAGTTACGTTAGCTCTCGAACGATGGGCTTTATAAAAAATATATAATTTTCTTTATTGAAATATCTTGTTAGTGGCTACACTTAATGGTTTGTTTTAGTATAAAAATAATATTTCATATTTACGATAATTTTTGGGGAATTCTTGTAATGGTGGGCAGTTTGACAGGAACTGTACTTGTATGCTTGTCTGAAAGGTACGTTAATAAGTGTCAGGTAATGTCGAAATTCCAGTTTAGTTGCTTCATTATGATCATTGATCACATAAAATAAAGGAATGACCTTCAATTCAGCTGCCCCTAATATTGCATTGCTTTGCATTTCTCTTAATCGCAATTTGATTGCAGTCACTTCAGGAATTAAATAGTCAATATCGGCTGAAAAAAAAGTGATTATGTTGTTATCCAAAATAAGCGTTGACGTGTAAATAAATTGGTACTATCGGTTGGTAAAAGGCAGCAAAAAATCCGTGCATGACGAAGTAAATCGATTAGCGATTTAATCGAAACAAAAAAAGCATCTACTTACCATCAATTCTCGAAAGTACCAGGCGCCCACAAGTTAGTAGTAGTGTTTCCGCTAATCTGACTCAGCGTTGTAGTTGTGTCGACGCCAGCGGCGCCTGCCCGCCGCGCCACCATGGTATCAGCTAACGCCTTTTGTATTTATTGCACCCTAGTACATTATTATTCGGTTGTATTATTTAATAATTATTCGGGTTATCCCAGACTGTTTATGCAAATGTGTTGGAATTGTTTATTTATTGGGCGAAGCAGCTGAATTGCTACCAACCGACAAATGAGATGAAGTTTATTGGGGTTCTATTTCAGTGGCAAAATTATGTCTATTACTTAAACTTATGGGATTAGGATAACTCCTGTTTGAATGAGTCAATGCCTCTAGGAATTGGGCTATCATTTATCCTGGACTCTTGAAATAAGCCATATTTGAACGCAAATAAAGACTTAATAGGATTTATTCATATTAAATAAATATTATATTATTATTTATTACTAGCTGACCGGACAGACGTTATCCTGTTTCTTAGAGCTCGATCGCAGCGCTACCTACCGGGTCTAATTGTGAATCTAAAAAATCCAGGGATCCACTCAAATACACACAAAATAAACATCGAAATCGGTCAAGCCGTTTTAGCCGTTCAGTGACATACAAACGTAAGATAATGATGAATAAATCCAGGATCTGTGTTACTCCATTATCAATAATGGAGTAGCACAGGTTCTGGACCTATCCAAAGGACCATTACTTTGTCCACCATATGGATTCATTGATAAAATTCATCATTCATCGAGTTATTATTGCGGATCGGCAGCAGTTTCCAGCATATTCAGTGATATTCTGCGAGAAAATAATGGTCCTTAGGGCGGAGTTTTTGCAAAACGACCCTCTTTAATTAGCATTAGCTAAAAGGACAAATCACATCATTCCACAAAATGTCAATAATACCATAATAATCACTAGCAACAAAAGAACAATGCGTTTTTCGCTTTATTATGTAAAAAATGTAAAATATACAAAAAAGTGTTTAACATTCCATTCCACCTGAAATCTAATACTTAGTAGTAATTCTTAGAACAGAATTGTTTATCACTGCTTAATACTTTATTGTAACCGACTGGTAACCCAGTTTTGCAATAGTTTACATACAAATTACGTATTTGTAAAAATTTTAACCTTGGCAATGGCGATTTGATGACGCGCGAGAGTTAAAGATCAAGTTAGAACAGACTGGACATACCAATTTTATGAGCCTTCGTCGCCAATATTGTAGTAGTACCAAAGAATTGGTCGCAACAATGTTTCTATGACATAAGAAACTAAGAGTGGCCGAGAATCAAGCTCAGTGACGTGCATGTGAAGGGGCCTACGTCAAGTAGTGGCGTGCACTTGATGATGATGATATCTGACCGCAAATACACTCCTTCATTAATATTGACAGTTATAAAACGTAGTTGCAGATTGCAGACATATATCCTCAAAAAATCTAAAACTATATGAATAGCAAAGGGAAATCTGTTTAAGAAGATTATTTTCTCATTGTTTTTCTAAATATGCAAGCAAAGCAATGATCTATCCAGGTGTTAGACCTACTGGAAGTGCTGGTGAACTTGGAACTCCATCAAGCCACAAACAATAGCTTAATTCAGATTCCGAGTCACGATTCCCGACATTGAGGGACCGATTTGGGAGAAGATAAAGGTACTTAATTACGAGTGATCTATATGAAACTCCAAAACAAACTTTTTTTTTTTTGGGTTGGACGTCATCATATAACTTCTCCCGCTCTGGGCGGAACTGAAGGCGTGTCACACTTTTACTGTGGCTAACCCACCAGTGTTCCTTCAGTTACCTGTGCGCCAGGGCCACGGTAACTCTTTCGTACAATCCGCGACTCCGGCTGAATACAAACACCTGGGATCATAATTCTTCCAGTCTTCACGTTGCGTGCTTACATATACCTATGATATATTCCTTAAGCCCTTGGAACTCTGTAGTCTCGACCGTCTGCAGTTCCATACTCTTTGATACAAAACCGCTTGCTTGTACTTGCTTCCGTAGCATTAATTGTGACAGTCAGCGCTAACCGTGGGAACGAGTCGTCGTTATCATGCCTTCCTTGTAACTAGGCGTTTTCTTTATTTTAATCGTAAGGAGAATTAATGCTGATTGTTGAACGCATGTTTGAGGCCAACCTGTCTTTTCAATTCGAAAGATGTTTAGGTGTTTGGCCTCGTTGGTCTAGAGGCCCCAAGTTGAGCGTGGATCCTTAGTGCTATCCCGAGTCGTATGAAGTGCTATGTTTTTCATTGGGTAAACCTTAGTAGCAGTCCGGAATTCGGTTGAGTGCCTGGTTAATGATTATAACTCAAACTCAATTAAACCATTTATAAGCACTTTTGAATTGTCAAAGAGTCGGTCAGTTAGTCAGAAAGTTGAAGCTAGTTGCCCATTCCAAAACATAGATCTCTATGGAGAAGAACGGGCAAGACACTCCAAGGACAATCTTTTTATATCGATATATTACAATATCCTGGGTACATTATTCTTGTTGCTTATATAAATGAGAACAATGTCAAAAAATATATTAAGAAATAATTCAAAATATAAGATTAAAATTAAGCCGTGGCAATTAAGAGATGACCAGTCTCAACCGACGGCGCTCGTTCACGAACATGACGCTATAAAGTCGCTCCCTATTACATGGCAATCATAACTGGTGATAATGATTATGTGGGGGAATAATTATCAGCGTAATTGTCTACTATGATGACTCTTGAAATCTATGAAATCTTGGTAACTTAAAAGTTGGTCTATCTATAGCAACCCAATAACTAATCCATATCACCCATGCTCAATTGCTCACCCACAGCGAGCTACTATAGCTTCACTAAATAGACAAAAACATGCTCATAGGGACGCCCAGTACGGCCGGTGCCCGTCAGGTCGCATCCAACCACAATGGCTCAGCTGCCCACCGCGTGGAAACACGGCTTTTCTACGGGCTCCTTTAAACAGGACGTGTATGGGCTTCATTAGGTGTGCTTGTGTGCGTTGGGTTATGCTATGGTGTTGTGGGGTCAATAGAACATCATAATATTATGCCGAAAGTGGTAAGCAAAGTGTAGCTATATCACCCACCATGACCAATAAATTAAGTTTCTAAGATCGAAACCATAGGAATAACCGGTGTCGAAAGCAAACGTGAAGAATTTTTTAACGGTTTGAAAAGGCTATTCTTCTACCTGTTCCGTATGAAAAGAAGCCTTTGTAACTCGCTTAACTTTGTAAACATTTTCCTTTGAAAACATTTGAAAAGTTGGGAGTACTTAAATCGTTTGTCCACCCGCCACCGTCAACGGGATGTCAAGGAGAAACGAGATTATTCTAACCTAGCGTGACGTCCTGGTGACGGCGTATGGTGGACTCGCTGCTATAGTAAATGATCACTATTTCGACGCCGTTATATCGTTCTCGTTGACGTCTCGCTGACGTGGCGGAGGAAGAATGACCTTACTGAGAGGTTAGCTTATAGATATGTAAAATAATAAGACATACATTATTATGTACTGTATCGACCCCAAATGAATTGGAATGAAATTAAAAAAGGTGATAAAGACTTCCTTTTGATGATGAACACCCCTATCAGGAATGGTTAAAATGTAATTTAGTTCGGAATTTCTTACTGATTGCGATAATTATAATAAAAAATAATAGTCCATTTCACTTATCGAGGGCCATGTGTTTTAGCCGTCACGTATCGACCATTGACATATTTAATAAAACAACTGCCACAGCATTGTGAAATGTATCAAATTACAATTTACAGGCTAAAATAACTATGTTCCAATGTTATGTAATTTGAAGTCTGGATGTTTAGACAAGCGTTATTGGGATTTTCTTTACGAAAATCCTTGAAAGCAGCTCTAAATCTTCGATTATTAGCTGACAACTGACTTGCTCTCGAGACAGAGCCTCATGTGTGGACTCATGATGCCCAATACAATACAGGGGGTCTACACACTAAGCACGAAGTCCGTAGTTTTGGCCAAAGTTACGGACGGTTCCCACTCCGTATCATTAGCGTAGTTAAGATTAGTTCGGATTCCGTACTAAGAATGAATGACAACACGATTTGACGGTGATTTCCCTACGCCCTATGTGTTTTTGCCCGTCTGTAAAAATGTATTTGACACTTGTTTTGACGGATCAATTACTTCCTGACGGGCCCGTATCTTCGTTGACGGACTTATAGAGTAGACCCCCTGTAACCTATAAAAATAGGAGACAGGAGTGACATATACTATGCTTAACTTTAAAATGGCTGTCTATGTTACGCATCAGAGGGCCTAGACAAATGGCATTCGCTTCGGAGCGATTCTATTTCTACAATCGCTATCGCTTTCGCTAATGATTCCAAAAACTAGCGATAACGCTCGTCAAAAAGTGTCCCTTGGCTATGCATCTCTGTGGAAGTACCTAATCTTTCGACGCTGTCGATTCATTTCATAATCGAATGTTGTTAACATTGTCTAGCTAATTTTTATTCGTTGACCTATGATCACGTGACATTTCGATAGCTTATGTCAACCCCATACATTTTCACTTCTCTACTAGCGTCATCGCTAATCGAATGTTACTTTGTCTAGGCCCTCAGGGTAGCCATATTCGATTCGCTTTCGGATTCGATTGTAAGGTTTGTTTAGCTTCAAAATGGTAGCTTTTAGGGTAGAAAATGTATAAGTGGTAAATAAAAGTAAATAAATAATTATAAGATACTTCGTAAAATGACTTAAAGGCTACTCTATAAAGTTATGCATCAAGGTGATTAGTTAAAAAATCAAACGAGCGGTAATTTATGAAATAATAGAAAAATATGTAATTCTTCAAACTTACTTCGTAAACACTATATCGAAGGAGTTCTCTAAACGCTATTCACAAATCGAAAGCTAGTAAAGTTCAGGGCTGACCGGGGGTGACCCATAGCCCAATAGAAACTTCTCTCAAAATTATTCTTGCAGTATTGAGAATCCAATCATAATTAAATTCTTCACTTCCAGCTGACACATCAAAGAACAATGGCAGCTTCCCATACATTGTTTTATCTGAAATTGAATTATTACGTCTTTAAATGAAAAATACATTATAAAACTCAGCATCATTTTCTGAGCTAGTTTGTGTAATTTTTCGTTAGTGAAGGCGGAGATTAATAGATATTCAGTGTTGAACTTTTGAACAACATAGGACAGAGCGCAACCTTCTGGTCAAGAGTTGTAAACTGTCAATGGTTGTTAATGGCAACAACCAAGCTATATTTTTTTCTTTTGACTTTAAATAGGTACTAGACTTTTTAGTTCAGAATTGCCATAACATTTGATATTTTTCCCACTTTACTGCAGTATGCTTATCTAAGTAAGAACACAGAATAAACTTAGATATAGGTACAACAAAATAATTGTGTTACTAATTCATTTACTCCATGTTAATATAATAACAAACTAAAAATGATAACAGCACCACGACAATTACGCTGTACCTACTATTTAGGAAAATAAATATAAAATGGCAATACTAAACCAATCCAACCAACAATTTCTTAATCTTTTAGAACGAACTAGTCAAATGACTTTGCGTTAAACATATTTTTTTTACTCGGCCTTATCTAGATAATATGATAGTTGAAAAAAACTTATATAAATAATTAAATTTCATTCGTCTAAGTGTCACTTTTAGACGTTCAATTTTATTTCAAATAAGAATTCGCCATTATTCTTTGACCTTCCCATTCTTCTGCTTCCCTGGTACCTACACTTTACAAACCTAGACCTCTGCTGTCTGATGACTTGGTCCTTTCGCCCGTTCAAGTTTCACCAAGGACCAAGCTATCATAACAACCTCTTCAAGACTCGCAGACCACCCTCCCACAACAGCAAGTCATTACAAGTTTATCACATGCATGTAGATACCTATCTCAGACTATCGATATAAATACTAAGGCGCCACCAACATCGTCGGCGAGGCGATAAAACTCACAGCGTTTTAATTTATTCCCGTAGCAGCTGGTGTGAGGTTACACAGGGTACTGGGATGGTTAAAATTGATATTAATGTTGACAAATCGGTGGAGGCTTTGGACCAGTGTGCGGACTGTGGGCCGGTGGGTCTGATTTGATTAGGGTCTCATGATTGTGTGGGTTATGTTTTTATGAAATGAAGTCGTCGTCATCAAGGACATCCTATCCTAATAAGATTATAAATGTGAAAGTTTGTGAGGATGGATGGTTAGTTGGATGTATGGATGGATGGATGTTTGTTACTCTTTCACGCAAAAACTACTGAACGGATTTGGATGGAATTTGGAACACAGATAGTTTATAACCTGGATTAATATGTAGTATACTTTTTATCCCGGTAGTACGTTCCCGTGGGTTAATTTCCGACTTCCACACGGGCAAAGCCGCGGGTAAAAGCTAGTCGGTTATGATAGATAAAATTAAAAAAACCCCCGACACAAAAAGAGCTGATGATCTTGAAACGGCTGAACTGATTTTGGTAAAAGATGTCTAAGAACCACCGCTAGAAAAGAAAATGAAACCGCATCCAAATCGGTTTACTCGTTTAAGAGCTACGATGCCACATACAGACATAACGGTCAAACTTATAACACCCCTCTTTTTGCGTCGAGGGTTAAAAAGATATCTACAAAGGCCTCGCGTGATGATTCTAAAACTGACTCATGAAACACGATTCTTAATCTTTATGCCAATAGAAGATACGACGGAACTACAAACTTTTGCTTGAAGAAGACAATGATGTGATGACTTCAACTGAATCGGGGTGATGGCAGGGAGATGTTGATGACTTACTTTTTCTCTTAAGACAATCTATACATCTATATCTATACATACATACATACAGATAAATAAAATTGGAGTGTCTGTTTGTAATATTAAAATAACGGCTTTTTACTAAATGCATATGGATGTATACACGGTTCATATACAAAAATAACATATTTTACAATTTTTGTCTGTCTGTTTGTTCCGGCTAACCTCCGAAACGGCTGGACCGATTTTGACGAGACTTTCACTTGCAGATAGCTGATGATATGAGGAGTAACATAGGCTACTTTTTTTTATCCCGGCAGCACGTTCCTGTAGGATAATTTCCGACGTCCACGCGGGCGAAGCCGCAGGCAGCAGCTAGTGTTTGCATAAATATCTACTTACTGATAGGAGATAGATTGTCGTTGTTGGGTCGGCATCAGCAGTACCTGGGCCCCAATTCTATATGGTAATTATTATTCCCCGCGTAATCTTACCACGTCAATATCGTGTCTTGTAGGTTTCGTTTATTGTATCATAGAGAATACGATAATGGCAGATGTCGTGGTTAGATAAGGAATTGACGTGGTTTAGAAGTAAGGAATCGTTGAGTGGTCATAGTGAATTAGGGCCTTGCTGCTATAGTTCACTCAGCAGTCTTGGAAGCGGCAGGTTAATTACGTAACACACTAAGAGTAGGAATGGGTTTCATTTTGACAGTTTATTCGACACTTACTAAATTAAATGACTAACTAACTATTAATAGTATGTAGGTACAAATATATAATAAAAATAAATAAAAAATAAAATAAAAAGAAAGAAGGAAAAGAATCATAGGGCATCAAAAAATTCATCCGCAGTGCTGTCGACAGGAAAAGTGTTTTGACAGTTCAACAACATTTATTTCATTATTTACATTGTTGAGCAGACACACTTTTCGAACATATGAAGCAATGGATAAGCAATAGGCTTCAAAATGATCCAGATTTTTTCTGTAAAATTATATTTTTATCATACCAGAGGCACATTTTTATTTTTTTATTTATTTATTTAAAGGGCTTTGTCGTTTATCGACCACATCGCCCAGTGCGGAAAAATACAAAATTGTTGATTACTATCTACCTTATAACTAACTTGTACAATTGTTTTGCTTTATCGGACACTGGAAAAGCAAGGATGGTGTTACAAAAGCCGATATCATACCTTTTATATCGTCCCAAAACATCAATTCTACTATTTTCATTCCGGACACACTCCATCAAAATATGAAATACGTCATCAACCACTCCACAGTCATCACAATTTGGGGACAAAGCTTTCTTCATTAAATAATAAAATTTATTCGAAGGAATATGTCCGGAACGAAGTCTTAAAGCAATCGTAACTAGATTTTTGTTGAGGTCACAATCAATCCACGGAACCCGAGAAATCTCTGGCTGGATAGTTCGATACCATGAAGCACATAATAGTGTCATTTATAATTATTGAAATCACGCGAAAAATCCACTTAGCCATGAACCGCTTTTTCCCCTGACCTCCTATCATTATAATTTATCGCATATTCATAGGGCATCATAAAGCTCGTGGTGATTTAATTTATTCCCACATGAGCGGTGTCGGGTTGCGACACGATGTGTAAAACTGATTAGCGCCGACAAATCCGCCGGTGTGAACTGTCCCGCGGGATAGCGGGGAGTACCCGGCTGGTAAGGAGTAATGACGGTTCTGATAATACTGAAAATTATTCAACTTTGTGACGATATTTTTATACAATACAAAATGAAACAGTATAAAATTGGTATTGTAGCGGTATCAACATCGCCACATGCGAGCTACATACTGACGTCACGAAAATCCTGCATCGCGCAAGCAGAGTTTACCGCGCGACTAGCATATATACAACGTCCCGACATCAATGGCCAATTCAATGGTGAATTGATGGCCTGAAACACAGGTTTTATAAACCTAGATCAGGCAGGTCTACATTACACTTAGAATTAAGCATTTTCCTCGATTGTAATTAATGTAAATCATAATTTTATTTTATACTTGAATAAATTTTATTATTATTATTATCAATCTTCGGGCAGTTGCCCACCAGACACGACACCCGTCTGGTCGGAGGATCCTTCCTTTTCTATGGAGGTATGAGTGAGCTTTACACCCTGTTCCTCATACCTCTATAGTATTTAAGGGGGACGCTCTCAGGTAGCCCGCGAAATTTAAATATACCTACTTACGTTTCTTGCAATTTGCAGGTCACTGTCAGGTTGGATGTTGATTAAAATATGATTTGCGGCCGTAACTAATATGGCTTTACAAAATTATAATCATGAGAATCAGCAATACAACTCCTTAAGTTAGAATTGGCATCAAATGTCATGATTTCATGAAATAGTGATTGAATAGGGTAATAAGAACTTCGAGAGATTTATTGATGATTTTTATGATTATAATTCTATAAATAAATTTTTGATACAGCCGCAAATCATATTCAGATCAACATACAACCTGATAGTACCTGTAAATTGCAAAAAAACGTAAGAAAAATTTAATTTCGCGGGCTACCTTGGCGCATCCCGCTTAATAAAGAGATAAGTATTCTGAAACTTAACTAATAATAAACATCGGTAATGAAGAAGATTATAAAGGTAGTCACGACAATGGGACACGGAAATCGTAATAGACAAGAGACAAGAATGGCCTACCTTTGTAACTGCGGTATTTCCCTATAAAATAGTACCAATTGTATTGTATTGCATATCGATCTGCAATCTAATTACACACTTTTAATCACTATATGAATAATTTTGAAGGATATTGCTAATCCATTGCTTCATGTTCGAAAAATTTGTCCGCTCAACAACGTAAATAACGCAATGAATGTTGTTGAACTGTCAAAATGAAAGGTATTCCTACTGTTAGTGTGTTACGCAATTATCCCGCTGGTATCCATAACTCCACGTCCCGCCCGAGACGCGTATTTTACCAAACTGCTGAAAACTTTTCGAAAGGCACGCTGTTTCCGGTAAGTTTTGCCTACATGAAAATTACCCGGAAACAATTGTTCTAATGCACACTTTCCTCTTTTTCCATGAAGCGCAACGAAAGTCTAATCTGAAGATGTTGTGGCCTATTTTGATAAAAAAAAAACAAATTCTATACTAGATGTTGCCCGCGACTTCGTCTGCGATCCAGGATGAAAAGCAGCCTATGTCCTTCTCGAGGTCATGGTCTATCCATGAGCCAAATTTCATCGAAATCCGTTCAGCCGTTTTAGCGTGAAAGCTTAACAAACAAACAAACTTACTTTCGCATTTATAATATTTGTTGAGTGTATAGTTCCAATAGGAAGTATTAAATTAATATCAAAACTGACAAAACGGCGAGCGTATACCCCTGAGATGTAGTCCCGTTTGATGTGCGCTAGAACTGGGTATATTTATAACTGTTAAGAATCCCGTAGAAAGCCGCGACGCGACTCTTGTAGAACAATTTCCATGTAGTTTTCATAGTAATTGTTCTATTAGAGCCGCGTCGCGTCGCAACTGTTTGCAATGAAAAGGCTTAGCACCCTGGGCTCCATTTTTAAGTGCACGTGAGGCAACAATTTTTTGCGATGGATATTGCCTACTTAGCCTTTTCTTTCCGAAGATTTTTCGGAAAGTACTGTTCGAAGTCTTAGACCGTGCATCGATCAAGGTTTGGCCTGTATAGTACCTAACCTATTTTTGACAAATCCTTGTGACCAATTTAAAAGTTTCACAATTAAATGTACCTAGTTTATGATACGTATAAAATTACGACTTTAGGCCCCCACAGACAGGTGCGAAGCGACTCTCATAGAATACTTTCCATGAAGTTTTCATATAATTTTTTCTGCTAGAGTCGCGTCTCGCTGTTGCGTCGCGCCTGTTTGAGGGAGCCTTTTGTCCGTTTAAAATGCAGTTACTCAATCCTCCTTTACTCCACCCACGCTAAACCCCATTCTTACCCCATTGAGGCGCGAACAGATACCATCAGCGTGGGGTGATAAAGTACCCCGATAGTACTCATCACCACCTCACATGTCTTATCGCGGCCTAATTGACCAATTGTGCGCCTAATGTCATTATTACACCCCCTTTTATAATAACGCCATATGGTAGGATGAGTTATGAATATGAATAAAGCTGTAACAATATGTCCACAGAGATTAGGGATTTATTTTGGGATAATAATTTGTAGTTTATTTTTTTCGTAATTTTGGTCTTACTTTACAAACTGCGTGGTAATTGAGTAACACACTAACTGTAGGAATGGGTTTCATTCTGACAGTTCAACAACATTCATTGCGTTATTTACGTTGTTGAGCAGACAAAAATTTCGAACATATGAAGCAATTAGGGTGCTGGGTAAGGTAGAGTGGTAATAGTTACTCGGTGGTACACAGTGAACTGACGTACGTCGTACGTCATAAATGCGAGATTACCAGCCCTTGCTGTGTGCACGAACGGACTTACCCATTACCGCGTCCCTCCCTCCAGTACCTTCTCGTTGCTCCCGCCGATAGCACTAGTGTCGCGAATGAATTGTTATTTACGTAAAAAAAAAAACAGGAAATTTAAAAAAATAAGGAGGAATTTTGTTTCTCAAACCATTGGGCTACCTTTTTAATGTATTACGATTATTCCATTCATTAAGAGACTACATACTCCTATACATGGTTTCGCATGTCGTTCGCGCGATAAATTCGTTTAGTTTATATTTGACATAACCTAAAAAGTCGATAAATGTAGTTGGTATACAGTGGCCCATAAAGTTATGGCTACACAGTGAACTGGTTCACTGTGTACCCATAACTTTATGGGCACCTAACCCTAACCCCCTAACTTTTGCGAAAGAGTGTGTCCTGGATTTGTTGTGCTGTTATAGTGATGTTTTAAAGTTGATTCGATTATTTATCTGATACTCAAATTATTTTCAGAATGGAAGTAAGAAGGCAAGAAGAAAAATTGGCAACCATACCAAGGAAGAAATTATTCATTGTTAAATAAAACTGATTTTTGAAGAAAATAAGATTTTTTAAATTTAAAATAGTGATTGTTTTCATTATCTTTGACGTTTCATTTACCGTGGTTCACTGTGTACTTGGAGTTGGTTCCCACAGTGAACCATTTCCCATGTTTATTTTTATTTTTAAATAACTTATATCCCTATGTGGTTTTAGCTGATATTGATTGATAAAATGAAAAATATATTAAATAGCAACTAAATGAGTCAAAATAGTTTATTATTAAATTTACACAGGATGATGTTTTATGCGTCTTAATTAATAGTGGTCCACTGTTGACCACCTCACCTGTGAAAAGCACAAAAGGTGCTTCGCATTAAATTGGAACCGGCTTTAATGTTCCAGGTGTGGATTTTGAAGGAATACTCCACGTCCTGCCTTTAAGTCTCCAGTTTTCGCTGGTTTCATCATAGACGTCATTCACCGCTTTCCTCGAGGTGAGATCGAGACCAAAAGCGGTCCCAATAAATATTAGAAAAAAAGAGTACCTACGAATTGATTAGATAATAATATTAGATTAGTTTTTCAGGTTCTGTCCTATAACAAACAGGAATTAGATTATTTAAAGACAATTTGTTTACATAAAGTCAAAGAAGGCACCATTCTGAAAAAGAATGGCATAACTTTTGCGAGCCCAAATTCAAAATACTTCAAAACTTTTGAAGTTTATCATAAGAAATTCAACCTCAGACACTTCTCTTTACGTATTACTCGTATAAATTCCAATACTTTATAATAAATCCCCCCTTCAACTCCCATTTTGCAAAGCTATCAAGTTTGACGGTACTTGTCGAAGTTTTCCTACGAAACTAATAAACTCGAGTTCTCACTGGATTCCGTATAATTTGATAAACAAAGTGTTACAATACTCCCCCGAGTATGAGACCACCCTATCAGGGGGCGGGTGATTCTCAACATAGGGTGATGGTGTTTTGTTTTTATCGGATTAGGGATGTAAGATGTGTTTATTAATTTAAGTAGTTTTATTTGGTTGTTTTGTAAATTGGAGAGTTGGGATAGAGCTTAGAATTTTGGAGTAACGATTCGATTAGAATAGATCAACAGAGAGATTATTTTTTGTTTTTTTGCGAAGTACTTTGTTAAGAGGTAGTACCACGTGCAAAAATAGCTTCTAAATTTCCGACTTTCCCGTTAAATTTTCCAAAAAAAAATCTTTTATAGGTACTTTGTACTGACAATTATAAACACAACAAAAAAGAATTCGCCATATATCTGCAGCCGCTTTGAAGTGATGCGCGGACAAACATTTTTGGCAATTGATTTTTATATAAATAGATTACTCTAAACCGTCAAGGAGATATAAATCATTTGCTTATTACAGCTAGAGGGGACATAAAACCTACGCCTAGAACTGTTATTGGTGGATGGGTGAGGTGTCTTTTAAAAGCTAGATGTACTACAACTCCAGGATCATTAAGATCTACAGTAGCTTCTTTCAACTTTGTGGAAATTTTTCCGATTGATGAAATTAATTCTTGCAACCGGTGACTGGAAAATGGTTCATGCCTTCCAAAATTCTAAATCAAAATGATACGAATATTCCATATCATTCTGTATCTTTATCTGATTATTTTGATCCTGTTCATTGAGAGTCTATCATTACTTTTTCGTTACTTATTTATTTAGCTGCAAGCAATTTTTCATACTTGATTAATTATTGTAATACATTTACATAATTATATTTATTTTTATTTTATTAACCCAATAGGTATCTTTACATCCTAATACACATGATAACGTCTTTGGGTTTAGCGCACCATGCGTAGCGACCACTTCTATCTCTACTCTACGAAGAGAAGACAAATCACTTTCTTATCAAAAGTCATTCTTTTCTTGAATTTTGACATCGCGCCGTAGAAATCTTTCTACAATCTGTCATTTTGTCTTCCGTTTCTATAGTGGCCATGAGGTGATAACAAACACATCACTCAAGATGGATTCCGGATATTGATACAAAACAAATACTTAATAGAGAGTTGTACATCTATCTTCTATATATATATATATAAAAATGAATCCCTATTTCCCTTGGTCACGGCATCACGCGTGAACGGCTCGAACGATTTCACAAAAAAAAAAAATGTTGTGTTCGTTATTGTCAGGAGAAGGATCTTATGAAATTAAAAAATAAGGAAGTTGATCGGACGTTACAAAATGTAAGAAAACTTAACGCCAATATTAATTTTAAATAACTGTCAGTTGTTTGAAATAACTGTCAGCGATTGACAGAATGCGCGCTGCAAATATCGTTTAACACAGATGGATCGGTTGATAAATGGGTCGATAGTTTTAGTCAATAGTCAAACCTAAAACTAAACGACATATGACATTCATAGTTAAGACAGGACAACGACTGTCGGGTCACTTTGTTTTACATAAAATAAAAATTACCTATAATTTTTTCATAAATATCCAGAATTCTGGTAAGGTCTACATGGTACATCATGATTTCCTTATGGAGCTCATGATGTGATTTTACCGTCATTATTGACGGTAAAATCGGGCCATCACCCGATGCGCGCTAAATACTTTCAATGCAATTTATTTATTCAGTAACAATTTACATTGCGTTTGAATATAATTCAACATGAAACATTAACAACAGTATTACATGTACAAAATCCTATATATGAAAACATGCAATTAGATTAAAATTAGAAAATTATTGAATAAAATATAATATACCATGCAAACATAAATTATTAAACCATTATGTCAATAAAATAATTGCAATTGAAACGAAAAAGTATAATCAAAAAATAAAAATAAAAGTCATATGAACACGGTAC
The DNA here is from genome assembly GCA_916610205.1 of Griposia aprilina. Classification (NCBI taxonomy): domain Eukaryota; kingdom Metazoa; phylum Arthropoda; class Insecta; order Lepidoptera; family Noctuidae; genus Griposia; species Griposia aprilina. The sequence goes on along the minus strand of OU744304.1, from coordinate 16,025,077 downwards.
ACAATAAAACACCATAAAAAATTATTACATGTCAGTTTGAAGAGCAATTTTAGGACTATTACAACTCATCTAATGAGTAGAGACATCTTTCCAACAGGAATGCCTTGAGCCTTGCCTTAAATGAGCCTGTGTACAGTATGCTTTTTAACTCAAGCGATAATTTATTAAATATTTGAGCTGCCTGATACTGTGGACTATGCTTAACTACTCCAAAAGTCGGTATGATTTTGTTTCCAAAGTCTTTTCTACGCGAATTTTCCCTAACCAGCCTATTCTCGTCTGTTTCGTAGTCGTAAACATATTTTTTAAAAGTGTTTAACAATACTACTACGTAAAGGCTAGGTACTGTGAGAATACCAAGTTCTTTAAAATATGGCCGACATGTGTCTCGTTCAGAAATGCGGATAATGGTTTGGATCGCTCTTTTTTTGGAGAATGAATGCCCTATGCCAGTTGTAATTGTAGCTATTTCCCCAAAACTGAATGCTATACCTCAGTCTGGACTCAATCAGCGCATAGTATACCATTTTTAAATGTTTTATGGTAACTTCATCTCTAAGAGTTCTTAAGGCATAACAAGCAGATGATATAGATGAATCCAATGCTGCTAATTCTTTCTTCCAATTCAACAATTCATCAATATTAATTCCTAAAAACTTGACTTCTCTGACAAGGTCAATTTTAATTTTGTCTAGTTCAATGTCAATATTGTCTTTGTTTCGCGCAGTAGTTTTAAATAACATAATTTTGGTTTTGGTCGTGTTTATTATAAGCATATTCACATTAAACCAAGAATGAAAGGCCTCTAGAGCTGTGTTCACCTTAACAGTAAGGTCTTGGATATCGTTAGCTGCAACTATAGCATTTGTGTCATCCGCAAATACTACAAGTTGTATGTCCGGTAAAAGTTTATGTGCGAAATTGATTAGGTCATTAGTGAACAATATGTATAATAAGGGGCCCAAAACTGATCCTTGAGGCACACCGGCTGTAATACTTAACATAGATGACCTATAGTTGCTCTTATATCCGTTTGGTTTTGTAGAATCAAGTTCGACAAACATTTTTCTATTTTTAAGATAAGAAGTGAATAGTTGTAAGGCTTTACCTCTTACGCCATAGTGGTCCATTTTAGTGATGAGTAGTTTATGGTCAATAGTATCGAAAGCTGCACTTAAATCCAAATAAATACCAGCTACCCTCATTTTACAATTTATTCGACTAACTACACCATTTAGTAACATATAAATAGCATCTCCCGTACCAACATTCTTCTGGTATCCAAATTGTCTTAAATTAATTACTTTATTTAAATTAAGATGTCTACTTAAGCGGTCTTTTAAAACTTTTTCGATTTTTTTTGCCAAAGTGGGCAACAAAGAAATTGGCCTATAGTTTTCCGGATCAAGTTTTGTGCCCTTTTTATGAATTGGGACGATCTTAGCAATTTTTAGTTGTTCCGGGAAAATGCCTTCTCCAATGCACTTATTATAAAAAGTTGACAGCGGCTCAGATAAAATTGCTAAATTGTCTTTTATTACTGATATTGGAATTTCATCATAGCCACAAGATTTCTTATTCTGCATACTATTCACGATTTTTGAAATTTCATTCGGAGTAGTAAGCGAGAAGTCCATATCGTTTTCCACTCTTTGCGAGCTTTGTTGAAGAAAAACGACAGCATCCTAACTATCATTACCAGGCATTATATACTTATGATCGAATTATAATTTATATATATATATATATATAATATATAATATATATGTATATATATATATATAATAATAAATATATGAATATATTATCATTATGTACTTAGTAGGTACCAACGGTAAGTATAGAGCGCGCCACGAGCGGAGAGGCAAAGGAAAAGCTAACAACAGGCTAAAAGACAGGTGCTCGACTCAAGATGACCCCGGATTAGATTTTTAAAAAAAAGTTTTGTTTTACGTAAAACTCTCTATTAATAATTTTACGAGTGTTTTTCAAAAATACTACGCATTAGAAAATCAACACTACAGCTAGGGCTGTCACATGTCTAGACTTTAAACAAGTTATTATTAAACACGACTGGTACTCTCGCAACTTGACAGAGGAAGTGGAAATGAGATTAATTTTATGCTACCTGCCTTCCGAAAGTCACACATTATAGTGCAGGAGTTGAAGATCGTTTTCTTACGTCATCTTTATTTGAGTTTTGCGAAATGACTCCTTGATTATGTAAAGGGAATGGTTTGTCATGATTGTTTGTGCTTTTGTTTCTTATAAACTGCAAAAATATAAATAATGCACAAAAAGCGTAATTAGCCAAGTTTTCAGAGTATGAACCAGTATTCTCTCATGCTTAAATTAAAATTAAACTCGTTACGCAATACATATTATGCAAGTCATTTGCATTTATTATTTACTCTTAACTTTTGTTTTAAAAATAAAAGCAATCACTCACAAAATGAAATATTAAAAATAAAATCTATCCGCGAACATGATTCAAACATTCTAAATTCGAATGTCCGCTAAGAATGACAGCTGTCAAAGCGATGTCATAGCGGTGCAAGATGGCGTCCGGTTACCGTCGATCTGGCGCGCAAACCGTGACCGCTCCGGACACACACAAAATGACTATTAAATCATTTCCGATCTTTAAAATAGCAAATAGAATGTGTCATCATCTAGTTTCAGTATGAATTATGATTTAAAAAAAAAAACAGAATCAGTTTCAGTTTGAATGGTTCGTTACCAACATTAAAAGTAATTTATCATTTTGGCGTTAAATTTTAAATTGGTAAAGTCAAAGAAGATAATATGCTTTTGAAATATTAGTACCTATATGTCAAAACATAATAATGATGATGGCAGTTATCTTTGTTCACCCATAGATGTGGTGCAGTCGAAGAAAAACTTTTAAGTAGGTACAAGAACTGCAGATGCAAGAACATCCTTCGATATGCTAATAGCAAACGGCAACCAACTGCCATCACTAACCGAGGACGCGGTCATTTATTAAAACTCCAACTCGAAGCATTTACTTTTTATTTCAATTAAGCCATTTACAGGCACTTTTTAACTGTCAAGGAGTCGATCAATCAGAAAGATGAAGCTAGTTGCCCATTCCAAACCGTAGTAAGTTCCTATACAGCAGAACGGGCAAGAAACCGTGTGGACACTCTTTTAAATCAAACTATTGTTACAAATTATTGGCAACATTATCCATGTAGAAATTATACTTGTATGTGAGAACGAAGTAGAAAGACGTGTACGTTAAAAGTGCCTAAAGCAAAAAAAAAAAAAAAATTATATAATTGCAACGATTCACGATGTGGAAATGTTGTCGATTCTTGCTCGACTCAAACAAACTTTTTAAACAAAGGCCTTCAGTTAGTTACCAACCTCCATTATTCGGCTACAAAGCCTAATTGTTGCAAAAGCACCGAGTAATATAATACAGCGAAGTTTTAGAAACTCGCCAGACAAAATCAAAGGATTCCAACCATGACTGTAATGGATACTGGAGAGACGGTACCCGCGGATGAGGTATTGTGACGGCTCGACTATGATGGTGAAGTTTTGACAGTGTTACTCTTTGGTAGTTTTAATTCTTTGATGGTTTAGGTACTGTGCGAGGAACTAGATATACGAGGAACTTGAGGTTTCCCTGGAGTACGCCAGTATTGGGAAGTTGAATAGCCGTTGAGCTCCTTAAGTTCTAAGTAGAGCTACACGATTACTGATAAATGCGTATCAAAGTCAAAGTCAAATCTTTTATTTCTAATAGGCAAATAACAGGCACTTTTGAGCGTCAAAATTTACAAAAAAAATGGAATTAATTCTAGTTGCCCCTTCCTAAAGGTAGTTTCGTATGGAAAAGAGTGGGCAAAAAAATCCACCGTCACTCTTTTAAAAATGGTTTACAATATGATGTATACATTAATTATATAATTATATGTGAAGACGATGCACCTATTATAAAACCCTAATAGGTAAAAATAATTAAATATAACGTATTGACAGGTAAATTAATTATGAAATAAATACATGGTGTTCACATATTTACAAATATTGAAAGTAAATGATTTTTACAAAATTTCACAAGAATAATTTAGTGTGTGAGTTAAAGTAGTTACATAATGTAAAAATCAATGTCATAAAAATTATAAATTAAATTAGCAACCAGTTTGATTTTGTCTAGACTGTAGATTGTCCTATGGAGCAGGACCAGCATGTTTCCAAGCATTCTTATCTAGGATACGAGTATAATCCTCTAATTTGTAATATGCTTGTTTACAAAGTGTACTTTTAATATGAGTTTTAAATTTTCTTTCATAATTGCAATATATCACAAAGTATTTTGTTGTAACATTTAACACAGTACCCCATAAAAGATGTATGTACTTTAGATAACATTGCATTGATTGATTGGTCTGTAGTGGCATCTACAACGCCACATGAGAGCTACGCGTCACGCAAAAACCTGCATCGCGCAAGCAGAGTTTACCGCGCCACTAGAATATATACAACGTTCCGATTTCAATTGTCGAGCAGTTGCCCACCAGAAACGACACCCATCTGGTCGGAAGATCCTCCCTTTTCGATAGAATATAAGTGAGCTTAACACCCTGTTCCTCATACCTCTGGTCCTCTCAAATATGTGTGGTTCTTTTCTCAAAACACATCAGACAATAATCTGCATGATCTGACTAAGATCATGTCTGGACTTCAAAGAGACTGTGACCTCTGAGTTTGTGGTAATGTTTCTTCTCAGAGTGATCGGATAACAGACCTCATCTAGTTTTTGAAATATTATTGACGTGGTAAAAGTATTTGTATGGATAGGTCCATACACACTCTTTTACACGTCAATAATATTTTACAAAAATAAATATCGTTTATAAATTTTGAGCAGTTGAAGTAGCAGCTACCTTTTAAAATTTTGTCTTGGAAGGCAAACAATACTCGGTCTTCAGAATATTGAACGACGAGTAACATCCATAGATCCATAAAATTATAATTTTCATTAGTTATGTTGTCGCCGAAATTGAAATAATTCCACATCAAAGGCCAAAAAACAGAAGAAAACCTTATAAAAAAAAGACGTGTGGCACTCGGGGACTGCCGCGGTAAAGCTATTGCATAGCATTTTGTATAAGAATAAGAAATAAGAATTTAATTTTTTTAAATCTAAAATTAATTTAAAATGGGGCGCTTTACCCTAACCTTATCGGGGCCAAAAGATAGGCCCTTTACTGCCGATTCCAAAGACCCCAAACTCGATACCTCTACGACCTCCGGTTCAAAAGTTAAGACCCGGGGGGGTGAAGTAGCCCTGGATGGGTGGAGGGGTTGGTCAAAAGGGGTGACGCGGGGTGGTCCCGGGATCATATATAAGTGGGATTGATTTAAATATAAATAAATATAATACAACTTAATATTGGGGTCGAAAAAGAGGGGGTCAAAAAAGGGGGGTCAAAGGGGCTTGTCTGTATGTATGTACTATCTGAGAGCGGGGTTATAGGGGGGGGGGGGGAATTGGTCAGAATTTTGATATTCCCAGCCGTTTCCGAGATATTGGGATATTGAGTTTTAAGATAGTGGTGATTATAATAAATGTATGGTGTCCGACTGGTAAATGATAAATGGTACGAAAGTAAATGGAAATAAATATTAATTCAAGTTACACTTTTTGATAAATACCTATACACCTATATACTTTCTCATAAACAGCTGCTTATGTATTCGTCCGATTTCGGAGCAGCTCGTCTCGATTCGTGCGAGCTTCGTAGAGTCGTACAATACGTCTAGTTGCACGCACACAAACACCGTGTCGAAGACTGCCGAAAAGAAACGACGTTAGACAATGCACGGCCTTCAAGCCATGCCTCCGTGCCCGTCGGAGTGGGGAGCGTGAGGTTTTTTTTCGTTACGGAATTTCTGGCTCCGGTCCCCGCGCTCAAGGCCCGCGATAGAAGCTATGCAATAGCTTAATAAATATATGGAGGTTTTTCTTTATATATATTTTGATGTACCTACCTAGTTACGATGTATACGAAGCCTGAGTGCCAAAAATATATAATTGTAAAAGAAGTCGGCTTATTTAAAATAAAAAATAAAATGAACAAAAACACTAACAACCCCAATGTTGAATTCAACTACATAGTTGCCCATTTACTCTATCAATACCAAGAAAACGAAGAAATAAAACAACAAAAAAACTAGCATCCACTACTTAGAATGCTTTGATTATGGCAGCATGCGCGTAACTAAAAATTATTGCATTTACTAACAAACGCATTTAGCTGCAGATCGGCTTCCGTTTATAACTTGCTCGACTGCAAAAAGACGAGTGCTGTGTTGTGCACGCGGCTAATTTGTTGATTTAACGAGTAATTGCCCGACAATGTTAATTAGGGCTGGTAGAGTTTATTGGTGAATTTCTGTACTTAGACAGTTTATTGAAATTGATGTTGTTTTCTTCTAGTTTAGTGTTGATCTTGATACTGATTAAATGTGATATTTGTGTAATTCAAATATATAGGGTTATAGTTTATATGTCGGCAATCCATTAAGGGGATGTAAGTAGGAGATGTCATTTGCAATAAAATGACCCCTGATGACTCCTATGCAAATTTCAACCATTTTCGAGTAATTTTATATGTTTTTGAAGATATTTGATATCTTATTGTATCTCGTTGGGTAGCTGAGAAGTTGTCAGGTTTTTGGAATGTTCTGCCCCTCCTGTACGGATTGCCGACATATAACCAATAACCTGGTATAATTCTTCTTAGCGTGTCGTTGGCTATCTATTGTGTTAGTCTAGATATTAACAACGAGTATTGCATTGTCTCTATAGTTATTAATTCCTCCAACGTACAGGTTTACACAATGAGGTTATATAATTAAAACATCATTGGGTTTACAGAACTGAAAATGAACATTGCTCTCCAGAATAGTCTATGAATCTTAAAAATAATTAAGATACATTATTTAGTACTTGTTGTAGTTCCACGGTGTTATAGTTATGTGTGTGTTTGTAATTCTAAATAGCTTGAAATTAACTATATTGTGTATATATTTTAAATTATTTGGTTTTTTTTATTTTTTATATTTGTTTTTTTTGTTGATTATTTGACATGTGACTAATGGGGAAGGGAACTGTCAAAAAGGCGCTGTCGTAGCTAGTTGCCAACACAAGCTAGTAATATAAGGCGTGACGTGGTTTTATTTATTTTTTGCAAAAATGACGCGTTGTTATGTTCCTAAGTACCTACTCCGAAATTAGAGTCCACCTTTTCCCGAAAGATCGAAAAATTTGAAGATTGTGCCTGAAAGATATTCGTAGAGATTTAGTAAAGTTCGCGGATCGCAACCCGTGAAATACTTATTATTGAGTAGTTCCGGTTGCCACCAATGGCCTTCATCGTCAGATCCACTTCACGGAATGGTGCTTTTCGATAGCAAATGCACGAGTTACTATAAAAAATACCCAAATCGCTATAGGTGTGCCTATAAAATTTGAGGATTTCCCTCGATTTCCATGGGAACCGCTCATCAGATTCTAACTTGGTAACAATGGGACCACCTCGAGAGCATACCCTTTCGAACAAAAAAAGAATTTTGCAAATCCATCTATATAGTATGACGGAGTTATGCCCGAACATACATAAAAATATATATATATATATATAAACATCCGAATTGATAACCTCCTCCTTTTTGAAGTCGGTTAAAAATATAGAATTCACCGAAAATAACGAAATATTGAAATAAAACCAAACTCATGAATGAACACGAAATGGAACGAATGAACGAAATGTCAAATTTATTGTATGACGTAGGGACTTAGTTATGATCACGCCATCTACAATTAGCTTTGCCCCACCTTCCCTATTACTTACTCTTTGAACTAAAGTTCGTTTTTTGACAGGTGTAATGTCAAACTCCTATACTAAAAAAACAGATACAAAAAGACTTGAAATGTCAGCTTGATTTGAAAATAACATTTATAGCTTACCAAAAAAAATTTTGGCTAGCCTACTATCCACAATGCTTTAAGCCTTTTAGCAGAATTTTACATAAAATCAACATAACCTCTTCACCGTTTTTGTTAAATCAAAATATTTTTCCGGTGTTTGCCATCCCTGCCCTCTAGCGCTGAATGTTATGTGTTAATACCGATATTTTAGTAGTTAGACACAATAAGCCGTTGCCGCTGGGTCCATACGCCAACCGCTAACATATTCTTTATTGATTTTAATTAGCCAGCGTTTATTGTTCAACACTTCTCATTACCATCCATAGCCTATTAACTTTTTACAAGGGTAAGGGACTGTGTATACGGACTCGACTTATGTAGGAAACAGACGTACTCTGTGACTGCTTGCTACAGTTTTAGGGTTCCGTAGTCAACAAGGAACCCTTAGGGCTCAAAACACGAAGACGATTCGTTTATAATGACGAATCGTCTTTTTTCTACTAGAAAGCTATAATTTGGCATGGATAAGTATTCATAAGTATTAAACACCGCGACAAAGTGGTAAAATAAAATCATGTATTTTTTTTATAATGTACCTCCTGTACACGTAAAGTGGAGATGTTTTTATTTTCTCGTCTATCCCATGGTGTGGAGTATCGTTGGATAGGCCATTCAAAAATATTACGTGCCTGTGCAAACCATTTTTCGATTCAGGGATCCGTTTGCGTAAAATTTAACCTTTAAATTGTGTTAGAGCCTGGTGTCCTCCATCTGCCAAATAAATGGTTGCTTTTGGTGCGTGATAAATTCACGGCAGTAGTATAAATTAAAAGGAAAACTATTACAGCTAAGTAGACTGTACAAGTTTACGAGTAATAGTCGACCAACTTACATTTGCAGTTGGAAATATTGGGAGAACATGTTTTTCAACTACATACAATGTTAAGTTCGATAAATTCATCCCATTACGGAACCCTTCATTATGCGTAGTCCGACACGCACTTAGCAGGTGTTTTGGTATTGGATTTGAGGTCAATGTACCACCCTCTTTTGACCCGTCACAAAATAAGACTATTTACGAGTATATAGCTCAAGAACATGGACTAGGTAGGTAAGTTAAGTGAAGCGAACACATCTAGAAATGATACTTAGACCGGCTTAGACATATTCCCGCTTCTATCTCGCACTTGTAGTTAGACAGTCGTGCGACAATGACCGGAATAACGCTTAGCCGAAGTACGCGCTAAGTGACGTCAATGAATTAGTAGAAGATCTCGACCTCAGACTCACAGAATGGACAGACGATTTAGTGAAGGTTGCAGGGATGAAAACTGCTATGAAATAGTATGAATAGTTCAATGGGCAAGTTGGAGTCATATGTAATTTGTGTCCCATTATGATAATCAGAGATCGGATATTCGGATGTATATTTACCTAAAGTTAATTTGTTTGTGAAACTATGGCAGCGGCTTCTTATTTTTTGGGGGTACCAGGGTACCAGGAACACCGGGAATGCATAACTAGACGTGTGTATAGTATGAAACACCTCTAAAAAAACATTTATTAAAAAAAACTCAGTATTCATGGATTGCAAAATTATTCAGATACATATATATTTAAAATTAATGTTTAACCCCGAAGCAAATATGTGTATGTAGGATGTAAGAGGAGGGGTGGTGTGTGTCAGTTAAAGTTATGATTTTTTCGATACAAAAGCGCATTCCATATTAGCCAACGTCTCAACTTTAGGTAAACGTGCATCCGAATATCCGATCTCTATGATGATAGCATAAAGATTTGCAAGAAAAATCATAATGACTGACCTACCTTCTAATAAGTTATACTTGTCTTGAAATAACTTATTTATTTTAGCACTGAGTTTATACCCTTAGCAACCTTAGTTCAAAACTAATTGAGATAAAAATCTTTCCGTATAAATAAAGCAAGCGGTTCGGTTGACTTTTCTAATTAATCAACACCTTGCTGTGAGCGGAGTGCAAACAATTTAATTGTGTTTATTTCTTTTACATCGTCACTTTCATTAACACTTTTACTAAAAGAATCATCATACTCTTAATTTATTTGCGTTCGGGGCAGTTCCTACTTATTTTTCTTACTTCATCTTATCAGCCGTCATCTCAGTGTTGACTTCCTTGCTGACCATATCATCTTTCATACACTACTTCCATCTTATTTCATTCATCGGAAAACGTAGCATAGGTAGTAGGCCCTCAGGCTAGGTAGAGCGACGATCCTCGCATGGTAGCTGCTGAATGGATAAGAGTGTGACGGAGGAACATGTTCAATGACATTTCAACTAGCTTCATTTTTCTGACTGACAATTCACAATTCCCTTGACAATTCAAAAGTGCCTGTAATTGGTGTATTTGAAATAAATGCTTTGAGTTTGAGTTTGACGTTCAATTAAAGAAGCATATGTCCAGCAGTGGTTCCGTAGGTTAATTATGATGATCCATTGATCCTCATTCATCAAGTTTTTGCTAACAAACCCAGAGTAGGAGTTTTGGGAAGTGAAACTTCCACCAGGATAACATAAAATACATTAGTATAGTACGATGCGATGACAGCATCAGAGCTGCGTTTAATATCAATTAGTGCTGCAATAACGCGATGCACCGCGCGGCTAAAAATTAATTTATTACAACGACAATCTATGACAGTCGCACGCGCACTGTCTGGCTGACTGATCCGATAATTTGTATATCATTCTCAAGTCGATTTTATCTCTGAAAAGTATATTATGAAGCTAATGAATGGAATTTAAAATCAACATCTAGCAAACGCAAAATCTAAACTAAATAAAAATGCTCAGTGGATATTAGTAAGCAAATTGGCAAACATTGGATAATAGGAAGAACATAGTCTAATACGAACTTAGGAAGAAACTAAAATTAATCATTTTGATTGCAATTACATTTTACGAGGGTAATTTGTGTGGTCATCAAATTATTTCGTGTTGTTTGACGATGCTGGTGACTAAACCGATCACGCACGATCCTCATGATCAAAGGACCTAAATTATTTAAATTGCTATGAACTTCCCATAAATCCTACCCTAGTCTTAGATCTAGATCACACTGCAGTCTCATCATCTGATGATATCACGCCAATATTCGTCATCACCAAATGAGGAACCGTTATTAAGTATCGCGTAAATATAACTGGAGTACCAGGAGTACAGAACGCAAGAGGAAGCGTAAATAGGTGTGAGACTCAGACCATCCGGCCCGACGCGCTAATGGTTGGCGTATGCCACAAGTTAATGTGGACAGGGGTAATTGATTTATTGGTCTAACTTCTAAGTAGAAGATGGTGTCATTATGTGGATGTAGTGGTGACTAATGGTTAGCTACTCATCCTGGCTGTCTGTAAATTTCCACTGATTATGAGCCTCCTCCTTAAAATGCCCTAAGATTACTTCAACGAAGGATCTTAAACTGGCAAGTTAATTAGAAGAGCTAAAGCATGCTGCTATTGTAATCTGGTCTGATAAATGCATCGTATGTATGTTAGAAATACAAGCTTATTTAATTAAATAACTGTAATCTTTCTTATCAAGCAAGATATCTAGAAGAAAATTACGTTTGAGTCCCTTTTACTGCTAATCCGCTACTGCTCATGCATAAGACTCCATTGTTGCCCAAATTAATCGCTCAGTCCAGCTTGATGAGGCGACTAGACGCTGTTACAGACGATCACGTGCGATGCAAATGGAAACGGCCTTTACCGTTTTAATTTAAACTAATGTTTAGCTAGTTTAATTGAATTTACAGAGCGTGCTAGTGTTGGATGCGTTTATAACTGTGTTGTTTATGCAATTGTTTGAGTAAATGGGTAATCAATTGTTTTGAATTGCATCGAATGTAAGGAGTGGAATGTCTTCTACTCTATAGATGGAATATCAACAAAATTATCAGTGTTAGTGTTAGGTCCTTCCTTATCGCGGAATTTGATTGATTAATGTACTCATGACGACAGTGTGTCCTTTGCGCAAAATAAATAAAAGTAGCAACAGTACAATTGCTAACCGGCATCCATTGCTGTATTCGCTTACAAGATGTCAATAAAAGTAGTAGTAAATCGTCAATGTACACAAATGCGCTAACATGAACAATTACAAAAGCTATAAAAATAAAGTGATGTTTAGAAAACACACCGTCCGAAATTCATTCACCCACTTCGTTACTATATTTTTTTTATTTCCCCAAGGTTTTTCTCCAAAAAGAAGGTAAAATTGTCAATACTTTTTTACCAAAGTACCAGGCGAACACGAATCGGCGGGAGATCGATAGAACACCTGTGCGTTGCCATAGCTACGCGGAGGGCGCCACCCGATACCGGCGCGTAATTTGAAATCCGAAACTCGGCGATAATGTCTGGGTTGCGCGCGTGCCACTATTTCGGACCAAATTACGAGTAATTTCGGATGGGGATGGGTGTCTTTTCGTATAATTAAGGGTGTATCCTGTCTGTTTTGGAAGTCGGTGGTAAAAGTAGACGGAATGATATAAAACATGTTGCCGAACATTTTTCATTTGGGTACAAGAATATCTCATTAAATGACTGTAACAGTCTCGATTCTCTTGCATAGATACTTTGAAGATAAATTGTGCTAAAGCTGATTCAAAATTAAGAACAGAATAGAATAGAATAAAATACTCTTTATTATGTACACCATAAAAATAAGATAAGATAAGATGATAAGATTATGTACGGAGGTCGGACCGTCTTCGCTTTACATACATACTTTACATACCCTTTACATCCTGCATTACCGACGCTTTCAGGAGGGCCACTTCCAAAATTGGTAGCATTGATTATGCCTGATATTTTAATGATAATGAAGCTGATATCCCGTTTCTGAGCTCCCAGTATCAACAAGTTGCGATTAGGTTCTGAATTGAGGCCATTACAATAAAGTCTCCTTCATTACTGATATCCATAACAGAGACTTTAAACAATAACTATGAACAGTAACATCAGCCAAGCGGTCTGGTATCATATTCAGCTAACTGGACTAGCAGTCGTCGCACTAATAACCTAAACCATGCAAATTAAACTCGCGCATGCGTTCTACATTACCAGCTGCAGATGCACTTGCAGAAGGAACTCTTATTGCCTCATGAAGTCTTAGTACTTAACCCGACTTTCACACGTGTCACTGCACCCAGTCTTGGACAAAACCGAACTATAAGCGATGGGATACATTGCTCTAGACGAGTTTATGATGATAATAATGTGCTAAAGTTAATAATAATAGTGGAGTAGAGTTCCGTTTACTGCAAATAGGATAATACCTCTTTTCTATGGGTCCCGTGGAAAACGTCCACTAGAGTATGCTCCGAAAGAAAGCTAAGCAATCCCAAATCGATCTTTCGTTGTAGCCAGTGTAAGAGCACATCATTCATAGTATTTCAAACGCTTTCTATCTTACAAGGAGTGTTGTCATTGTGTATTCAGTAGGTGCTTGCATCCTTGACTACAACTTTGTAGTTCATGTTACATTAATTACAACTACTTTCTGTTATTTTTATTACATCTGCATTTTTCTGGCCTCAAATCTCTTGAGACCTACGGGAAGAGACTATTTATAAATTTAACTTTCAACTACACCCACATTTCGCCAGTTATGTTTAAGTCTAGGGGGCGAACCTATAGCCATCAACCAGGTACCAATGCAGACTACGGGCTGATTCTGAGAAATTCCAGATGGAAAAACCCAATAACACTTTGCCCGACCTGAGAATCGAACCCAGGACCTCATGCTCAGCAGTAGCACTTGCGCTAGACCAATTTGGAGGTCGAGTCTATTTATAATGTTTTTTTAAAACTGTCCCACATTAACAGTTGAAGTATTTAAAAGTAGATTGAAAGAACAAAGAAGATCGTTTCACTTTGTCATAATTGCATACCTATGTTTATTATTTAAATTATATTGTATTTTAATATATTTTAGTGATATTTATTTTAGAAGTATGTATGTATGTAAGTATATTCTAATATTGTATGTTTATATTTAAATTGGAAAATTATTTTCGTTTTTATGTATTTTGTTGTCCCTTCTACTCTTACACGTTCTCTACATCTCCTTTTATATACTCTCCTATCGCAGGTATGATGGAAGAGATTTCTTTAGAAATAAGCATCACCTTTGTACGTATTTTTCTGTTCCGTTCTTCCTGTCTGTTTTAACGTGTGTGCATAAATGGTTAAATAAATAAATAACATTCTGCATACCCAAGTGCGAACATGTCTGCCAATTACTACCCAGACAAGAGGCATGTTAATAAAAATTTGCCCACACATTTCGCAGCACGTTAATTGATTGCACCAATGTGCAATGTACATAGCTGGCATTAATTCTCGCCACTATGATATATGACACGTAAAAATAGACATCTGTTAATTTGTCGAATATGAGCTGTGACATGAATTATGGCTATCAGAGGTAGATGCGCAGTGTGTGGAGTATAACTGTAGCGGTATCTACAATCTACATCGTCGCACTGACGTCACGCAAAGTCCTGCATCGCGCAAGCAGAGTTTACCGCGCAGCTAGCACATATACAAAGTCCGGACATCAACCGTCGGGCAGTTGCCCATCAGACACGACACCCGTCTGGTCGGAGGATCGACCCTTTTCTATGGAGGTATGAGTGAACTTTACACCTTGTTCCTCATACTCGTACCTCTATATAACAATGAATCCTACACTCAGTACATTTTAGGAGTGCCATATTGTGAAAGGACAGCGGGCATCGAACTATGGGTTTCTGCCCGGAAGCGCAATAGCCATAAGATATATAATATGATATATGTCACGGTGTCACTATATTTCTTTAAGTATGTTTTTCTTTTTGTATATTGGCACCTTGTTTTTATATTCAAGTAATTTGCTATCATTTAAATTGTGCTTTTGTATGTACTGAATAAATTATTTATCGAACTTATCTTTATACCAATGGAAAGAGCTTTTCAAGAGAAACCTTACCTATTAACACGATTTTTGCCGATTCTTAGTCAGTTCGGAGTTAATGACCTAAATAGGTGAACTTGAGCACCGAAATTAAGGAATTTTCTTGGCGCCTAATAGCCATAAGAGATTTTCAAGGGGAACTTATAATGATTATGTGTGAACAGCCTCCAATATATGTCAACATACCTATTTACGGTGATAGCCCATCCATTTGCGAATCGTGGTTATGAAAATATTTGATGTTTTCACCATCCAGGACTTTTGGAAGGCGTACGAGGAGCCGAAGCCTACTCACAGAAGCCCGTTAGACACTCCAAATAGAATGAGGCAGTAACCGACGATTATATGGACACTATTCCGATGAGCACTTTGCAAGTGCACCCAAGGACAACCCCCGGTTGGTGTAGGACTTTTGCCGGTTACGGTTTATTATTTATTAATATTATGTCAGAGAATTTATCACAAGTCAAAGTTCAAATATTTGCTCCAAAGAATATAATATTAAAAGCAGAGAGGACACAGTTTTAATCTCCCAATGAAGTAAGACTGTTTGTTTGTCAAAGTTAAAGTCAAATCATTTATTTCAAATAGGCACATAAAAGGCACTTTTGAACATCAAAATTTACAAAAAAATAGAATTGATTCTACGAGTAGTTGCCCCTTCCAAAAGGTAGTTTCGTATGGAGAAGAATGGGCAAGAAACTCCACCGTTACACTTTTAAAAATGTTTTACAATATTATGTATACATTAATTATTTAAACTATATATAATTATATAAAATTAATTATTATATAATTATATGTGAAGACGACGCACCTATACTCGAAAGGTTTAGATAGTTAAATAAAGGTAAACAAATCGTAAAAAGGGTTTTTTATAGTTGACACTTTCTTGTTTAAAAATACGTTACAACAAAATTTAAGTTATTTGCAATTTATACGATAGTTTCCTCTTTTATTAATGTATGTTAAACTTTATCATTTATTCGTAAACTATACTCTTCGTAAATATAATTGCTTGAGCACAATTTTTTTGTTAGATTTATAGAATATTTCGGGTATAGGATAAAATTACTATACCACAAGTTTGTTTACGTATGTCTGTTTAATTAGTCCATTATCATTTCATTTGCATTTAATACGAATACAGATTTTGGTACCTTGGTTATGTTGGGTTATCAAAAAAAAAAAATAGCTGATCCACACATTTTGACTGCGTAGGTATTGCACTTTTCTATGAAACAGCAGTTTTTTTTTTTTGATAATCGACGAAAATTTTCTACCATAGGGGTCTAGAATCATGTGCTGAATACATGGTTACAGTTTGCACGTCGATGTCCCTGCCACCCTGTAAGGTTATATTCCACATCATCAAATTAAAAATAAAGCCAAAATAAATTGGATTAGGTTAAATTACAAACCTGTTAACGAATCGTACTACTATAGAGTAATAGGTACCTACTACATAAATAAAGATAATCTACCAGACTTATCTTGCCACATATTAGTGATACGCTACTTAACATAGTGATAAGAATTTATTGATTAATTTTTTTTTTATAACCAGACGGGTCAGTCGTCTGTGTAGTCAAAAACAAGTCTATTTTTCGAAGAAAAAAGCAATTCTAACAAAGAAAAATTAAAGCTAACATTTAATTTTTCTCCATGAATGTATAACTGTGGAATTGTTCGCTGACAAAAACATTTCTCAACGGAAAATCTAAAAAAGAAAACTGGGTTCTACTTCTATATTCGGGGAATCAACGGGGTAATTACATAACACACTAACAGTTAACAGTAGGACTGGGTTTCATTTTGACAGTCCACCAACATTCATTGCGTTATTTACGTTGTTGAGCAGAAAAACTTTTCGAACATATGAAGCAATGGATTAGCAATAGGCTTCAAAATGAATCAGATTGTCATAGATAGTGCGTTACGTAATTAGGGTGCTGATTTATCGGCACAGAATGATATGACTCATTCGCAATTCCATTTAGGCACTATGTAACTTGCGCATCATTTGAAATAGGTATGTATATTATTATTATTTTTTGTTTTTTTTTTGTTTTGCCAGGAGTGGGAAATCCTCATGGACGCCCAGACTGCCTCACTTGTGAGCCAGTCTGGGCAGTGCCGGACTCTTACCGGCTAAAACCCACTCCTGCCTTTGCCAGTGTCCCTCTGACATGATCAGAGACCTTGTTTGACAATAGTTATGATTATTATCGATGTTTTATTATTCTATTGTCTTGTTCTCTACTCTCGTTATAGGAAATGGAGAGTTCCCGGAAGCAGTTGCCTCACTTAGTCTCATTTTTTTTTTTTTTATATATCTAATACCTTCATGTAATTGTAGCGATTCTTATCAACTCTTATCAACATCTTACATACTATTATCTTATTTCTCTATATTATTTTTGTATTTTGCTTTTCTTTATCTTTATATGATTTTTGAGTCTACTTATGCTAATACCTATATATATATATATTTTTTTTTTTTTCTTTTCTTAATTTATACTATGTTTATAATATGGCTATTCTAATATATATGCAATATATCATATAGACATAATTTCTTATTCTACATTGTTAAATTGTTTCTTATCCTATATTTATTTACTACCAGTTTAATATAATATGTTTGTCCTTGCTTATTTTTTGTCAGTCTTAGCAGACTCGCAGCTGCTATTCTAAACACAATTGGTTCCAATTTGTCATGCCCCTCCTCCCGTTCTTTCGGGCGTTTCCTGCTCTCGACTATTGCTTTCACTGCCTCATGCTCATGATTCGCTTCCGGTTTCAGGTACTGCTCGTCAACCTGCGCTCTCCGGACTAGTGCCAAGCTTCGAGTGCAGCTTCTTAAGGTGTCGAGGCTTTTCTTCATTTCAACGAGCACATTTGACCACAACGGTAAGGTAATTTTTTCTCTAATTTTGAATAATTTTAATTTTGTGTCTGCATTTAATTGGGCCAATTTCTCATGAAATTGACTCCAATTCGATTTTACTGATTTGTGAATTTGATTTGTGATTGTCTATTGTTTTTGGTAACGTCTGTAGTTTTGAGAATCTGAAATTTATTTTTGTGAACAGTACCGTTGTGGTTCTTACTTGAGGAAAACATTGATCCCACATTAGCAGTACGCCACCGAGAGGCGAGCCAACGCGTCCCATTTGGCGCGTATCGGGCACACGTTGTCGAAGGCGTTGTGGTCAGTCTTCTCAATTTTGGCCGAAAAGCAGTTATGACACTTCGGTGCCTCCGCTGCCAGACGTGACGGGCACTCAGCACGCATGTGTGGGGTTCACCGCAGTGGATGCAGAGGTCGGCGGGCTGCGTGCACAGTTTCCGGCTGTGACCAAAGCACAGGCAGCGAGTGCACTGCACCAACGGTGACTGGTCCTGCACTCGCACTCGCTGCAGGTCTATGTGCACGCGACCCGCCATTGTCAGCCTCTGCCATACCGTAGGGGACACCTGCAGGATAACGTGGCACATGTGGGGGTTCCTCGTTCTACGACGGTACTTCACCCCCAACCTCATATTCTCCGCAGGTATGTCCCCCAACAGATGGGTGTTTTGCCGCTGCAGGGCCCGTGTAACCTCCACATCTGAGTGGCAGGAGAGCACGTCCTTGACGATGATGAGGGGGTCTTTATTTTTCATCTCCTCCACCACCAGATTACCGGCTTTCCGGATCCGTTCGGTCACCCTGGTCAGCTCTTCCCTGGTCTTGAAGCCGACCACCACCTTTTGGTCCCTCGCCTTACGCAGCCGTTCGACCCTAGTGCCCTCATTTCGAGCATCAACCGCCGTCCTGAGCTTCTCAATAACCTCTTCACTCGTGTCCTGATCATTCACAGATGATACAACCACCGAGTGAAGAGGCTCTTGGATGTTCTGCTTCGGGCCGGCGGCTATTTCCGCGAAAGTCGGACCCTGGTTAGCAACGTAGCGAGGGGCCAACTGGAGTTGCCCCGTCAGAGCCTGGGTGTGCTGATGGCAATCGTCTAATGCCTGCTTGTGCTCCTTGAGGCCCGCCACAAGGCTTTGCATCAGCTCCGTCGGTTCATCCATGGTCGGCTTAAGTGGTGCGGGCGCCGGTGTGACTGCAGGTATAACAGCAGACGCACTTGTATCTGTTGTTATAACTGCAGTCCCGACGGGAACTCTGGTACGCTCCGACTCCTTCACTAGCTCAAAGAGCCTGTTGATCGCATTTACCACCTCCGTTTTTATCTCGGTCTTTAGGTTGCGAGAGTTGCCCAAATGAAGCTTCGCCTTATTTAGGCAAGCTCTCGCCTCCGCTGTGAGATTGGGGTAGCGAGACTCAGGCTTCTTTGGCGGCTTTGCGGTGTCCGCGGGCACTCGGCGCGTCTCTAAAGTATGTATGTATATTGAAGTCCTGCATCTCGCAAGGCTTCGTTTTTTAAGCATAGAATAGAGTAACAAATAATAGAATCGGAAAGAAATATACAGGGTCAAATTAAATTAGCTAGCGAAACTCCGCAGACGTGATGGGTATAGATATCTAAACATGATGAAACAAAAAATAAATTAATTTGATGTTTTTGTGGGGCCATTGACCGCTGTTAGTGTATTCACTTGAAAATAAGTTTAAAAAATCTGTTTTTTTTTGTGTAAACTTTACAGACGTGATTTATATCGATATCTAAACACGATAAAACATATTTTCTCAACCTTCAAGTAAAAACACTACCAGCGGTCGTTGACCCCTAAAAAAACCATCAAATCTTTTTAATTTTAATTTTATCGTATTTAAACATCCACATTCATCACGTCTGCAGAGTTTCGCTAGCTAAATTAATTTGACCCCGTAGAATTGGCCTTTAGGTCAAGATGCAGGCAGGCACAATACACACTGGCCGAAAAATACCAAACTCATAAGAACAACGTATCTTTATCATTATGTAAATAATTTAATCTGTGTCCCACGCCTTCGCCGATTACGACATTTAAGCGAGTATCATTCAGTTATTTTTGTCATATACTTATCAGTATTGAAAACGGTTACCGACTTACTGGAGACCATGTTTTAAGTGTCATTCTTATTTTTTTACTGCCATGTAAATAAACACAGTAATTCAGGTGATTTACTTACTTTTTTATGTTTGATCGTATGCGTTTTCTGTGAGACGGAACTTAGTTTCTTAGAAGAAAGTAAGGTGAGTAGAACCGGTAGTAGGTAATCCTCGAGCTTGGGACGTAACCTTGATCATTATCATCCCAATATATTTGGGTCGTAGCATTATCATTTTCTTTTCTCCTTCTTTCTCTTCTTTAGGGTTATGGTTTCCGCACTTAGTCCTTCATGTGGACCATTGTACGTGGGCCATGGCGGCCGTCGGTGGTTATTCCAACCAGCCCACCTCCCTCCAGAAGTTTATGATATCTCCTGGTCTGCTGAGAATCATTTTCTTTTTCTTCTTCATCTCTATTTGCCGTTATCACAGCATTTTTACGGCCAGTTCTTAAAAGGGCGGGTTCCTTTCAAGAACTGGCCGTACGAATTTGATCACTATTGTAAATACTAATATTATAAACTCGAAAGTATCTCTGTCAGTATGTTACCTTCTCACGCCTAAACCACTGAACGGTTTTCGATAAAATTTCGCAAGGAGATAGATAGCATCCTAGGACAGGACATAGGCTACTTTTAGCATTAGCAGCTATTAACTTATTCTATCAAAGTGCAAGAGACTGCATTTGTTATTTTGTTGTATCTATGCATTTTTATATCTAGCGCTTATGTTTTACGATTCTCTACTTTTCTTCATCTGTGACAAATCATTAATGTACATTTCACAGCGGATAACTATATTGTTACCTAATGTAGCAGTTGATTGGCATATTACTGCACGCGTAGCATCATTACAAAGAAGATACTCGTAAAATGACAGATTGTTGACAGATTTCTAAAGAAAGGAGATTGTTCTGCATCCATACATCATTCGCCCCAGAACCAACAGCGAAGGAAAATTACTTTGCTTGTTCTAAATTACAAATATATGCCCATAAAGACAACGTTTAATGACGGACCACTTGCAGAAAGCATTTATTTAAAAAGAAAACAAACATTTGAGGTTATATTTAGTAAGAAACAATCCTTCCAATACTTAGAAATACATGCTAGTAAATGACTGCCACTAATGTTATTTCTATTGCCTGTGTGTGGCTAGCTAACCTAAGAAATCCAGTAAAACATTTAAGTACTTAACTATCTTGTTTGGTGTTAAATAAAGTAAAAGTAGCATTTTATTCATTTGGTAAATCTTCTAGTTTTTATGTTAAAATAGGTAGGTAGGTAATTAAGTAGGTACTTATTTATTTAACTTCAATGCAAGCGACTTGTCCATGTCATCATGTCCATGACATGTCCTAATGTTTTTTTAGATGTCATTTAATTAACCTTAGGCAGGAATTTATATTACCTAGATCGCATAGCATTTTGTAAACATTGTGAGTGCAATAACTGAACAGTTTACTTCAGTTGAGTTGATTGACATGACATGACAAGGATTAGGGATGCTCATACATGAGATGCGTATCGATATATTTCAATCAAAATCGATACCGTTCAGTACCCAGCGTGTTATTCTATTTGAAATATTAAAATTCATCTCACTTAGGGCATTTGCGCGCTACCTCGTATTCCGTTCTTATTCGTGATTCGTGTTAATACGATTCGAAATAGCCTTCATAATAAATGTATGGTTGTTTGTGCACTGCTTTGTTTTTATATTCGAGAATTTCTCACATCGAGTCAGTTTTTACGGATCGAAGTAGCCGTCATGCTTAATATAGGGCGTTTTTTGAGTGAGTGCGAAATTCTGCACACATTATGAACGCGATCTCTGCCTACGAAATGTTTTTAGGGTATACTCAAATCTCAGATCGGTGCTCGTGGACTCTCGTATACGATTCGTATTCGTGTTTTTAAAACGAATGATGAAAAACTACCAAAACGTATCACGAATAAGAATCGACTACGAGTGAGTGCACAGCGCCCATTCGTGAATTTCTGATCCGTTTTTAGGCTAACGTAAAATACACGAATATGAATCGAATAGGAGCTAGTGCACAAACACTTATGTGTAGTAATTGTACAGACAAAGATAATTAATTATTTAGGATGCATGGATTAGGGTACGAAAATCAGTATTGTTGTTGAATTCTTTTCGCACCTAAGGTGTATGGTACCAATAAAAACGTCGCACATGTCACTACAGCGAAAAAGGCTGAAAAGGAAAGTACGTAGATACGGATGCGTATGACATCCATGCGCAGGTGGTCTCGATGTCTGAAATGAAAGATTGGGCATCACTAATTGTCATGTCAAATCTAATTGTCAAAGATGGCAGCATTTTTGATGTGATATCGTTAATCGTTACAGCTCTTTTAATTATTCATTAAGGAACGCAGAAGGTCCGTTTCATACAGATATTCGCAATTAGTATAATAAAATATATTTATAATTATTATGTACGTCAGATGTATGTTGGTCCTGGGGCCATTTATGACGATGTCCTTTATCTAAGATCTGTCATTTTGTATATTCTTGCGTCGACAAAACCCGTTTCTATGGTGGTCATGCTATAGTCAAACTTAAGCCAATAACATGATCACGAAAAAAAACGACTCTTCTCATTTTGACAAATTTGACGAACATAAATCTATGGAGCAGTTGATTTTTTAACGCGATTTCATTTCATTGGTCCCATAGTAGGTTGTTTATAATTATGGGTACAGTTGGTCCCACGTCAGTGTTAACACTTTGACTTTGAACTGGCCTAGCCTAGCACGGAGTTTCAATAGAATATGAGGCCAGCTTACACTGGTTTAGTTACCACTGACGTTCGGTCTACCTTACAATGACCCGTTAAGAGGTTTTTATTTATTTCAACAACACCTTGTATAGTGGTTAATTTACACATAATGTTTATTTATGAACGACGATGGGTACAAATCTAATAATTAATGATTTTTTTCCGTAAGTCGTAGTTAAATAAGCCGGTTTTGTAATAAGTTATTTTTCTAAATATTCATTAAAATCTATTGTTATTTCGACCTTATCATTCACTGATTATTCTTATTACCTTCATTTATTTAGTACATTTGTTTCATTATGCACAGAAACGTTTGGCAAGTGGCCGTGCTCAAAATGTTTGAATATAAGTATTTGACGAAGGAACATTTGAGAGGATTTAATAAGTATAAGGTAAGCTTCCATTATTCTTATAAAATATTGTTTAGTTCATTCAAATAGACCCATGTAACGTAAAATTTCTGCTAATTCTGTTTGCCTGGTCAACGTCGGTCAGTGGTTGTCGCCAGCACGACTGCTATATGACCTGGGTTCAATTCCGGGGTCGAAAATGTTGTTGGGTAACATCATCTGGAAATTCTCAGTAGCAACCCGGAGTCTGGAATTATGTGCCCCCCTGACTCTCTGTTTTATTCTATTGCACTTGTAAGGTGTGCATGCTAAGGAGACCCGTCGTCGACAACGTGCCGCTCGTGTATTTGAATACGGTGCTCAACTACACCAGCGGCATGTTTTCGACGGCAGCCATCGACACTTGTCGACGGCAACAGTTGCCTCTGCTGTTGACACGTGCCGCTCGTGTATATGAGCACTAACATAACCTGCCAAAGTGTGTTGGTTTTTGTTCTTACTACGCTTTGGAATGGGCAACTAGCTTCATCTTTCTGACCGACCGACCCCTTGACTGTTCAAAAATTCCTGTAATTGGTTTATTTGGAATAAATGCTTTGAGTTGAGTTGAGTTCCGCTGCTTTATTCATAGATTGTAATGATTGTTTTCATTGTGTTATTATTATCAGTTAATTTTACTTGTTTATTGTTTATTTTCCAGTACAGTGCCATAGACACAAGTCCTCTCAGCAATTATGTGATGCATCCGACATGGAACACTATTGTCAAAGTAAGTGTAACACAACATTCTACAACGAGTTCAAATAACTTGAACTTTTCTTGGGATCACAAGTTCGTAAACCGAGCGACCGGCTTCGGTTCGATTCGTAAACCGGGAAAGTCTTTATTGAGTTTTCCTGAAGCAAAAGTCTCAGCGCATATAGTTTTGTCCTATAGCCTCTAATCTTGATTACATCTACGTGATCGTCGTTGATCAATAGCATGTCGATTGTGAAGGTATATTAGAACACGCCAAAATTCATAAAAAAAAAACAGGTTACGATCCTAACTTCCTATTCTAACTTATTGTAATATTATAAATGCGAAAGTAAGTTTGTTTGTTTGTTACCTTTTCATGCCTAAACCACTGAACCGATCATCCTGAAATTTTGCATATACGTTGTCAGGTGTACAGAAACGGACATAGTGTATCTTTCATCCCGAAAAAAGGTAATGTTCCCGAGGAAAGCAACAATAACGTTCTTTAGATGGCGCTACGTGTCTTTCGAATCATGATTGAATTATAACCCGGATTGACTTTCAAAGTCAAAATTAACGCGAGCGAAGCCGCGGGCAAAATCTAGTCATTTAATTTCATTTATTTTTCATTTATTCAATTCAATAAGAATGTGCATTGTGTCTGAATGTTTTTTAAAGATCCCTACGCAAAAATTAGAATAATCACAAGTTCAACACAGAATTAAATTAGTTCCACTCAATCTCCTTTTCTACCAACATTAATATTACCAAAATTCGTAAAGTTCAAAAATATAAAACAATTTACAAAATATAAACAAAAATACATGTCACTAATTTCTACATAATAATTTCAAATAGATTCCAATAATAATAATAAAAATCATAAAATTAATTTACAATGTCCACTAGCCAGGCATATATTAAAAAAAGAAACAAATAAAATAACAGCTTAGCTCCTTAACATTTCCATCCAGAATAACAATATTTTATCTAATATTCACTATATCAAACTAAACCAGATAGAAACAATAACAAACAACAACAACAACAATAACATTAAAAACCACACATGCATTTATGTACCAGTACTCAATGTCACAATTAAATTCGTTGATGTCAGCGTTTGTAAAATATTATATTCTACGTAATAACGGTCTAGCTAAAATACATCAGTGAGAAACTAGTTCTTTATAAATCGGAAAGAATGACTGTGGATAGCTATAAGAGTAGAAGTTTGAAGGAAACATTGATGAGATAAGTAAAATGTGATAAATAGAGATCTGATTATATGCAACAACAAAAATATCGATTTATGCATACGAATATGCATCATAAATGCTCTAAATATGTAACGAATTCGCCAAAAATTGCCAAAATATGCAACTTCTAATAAATACTACACACAGTATTCACCCGTTTCCAGCCTGGAAACGGGATGGGGGGATGAGTCTGGAAACGGGATAAATACTGCGATGGTTTCCAAAAGTACGTCATAATTTAATTTCTTTTTCACTCCTCTTCCTCAAAAAGTCCGTCATTGTAGCATACCAGAGCGGGGATAAAATAGCATATTTTCCTCTAGGGGAGAAAGTATATTTTTTTAATTTTCGTCTATTGCGAACGAGCCTACAAAAATAAAAAGTCTTTATTCATATGTAGAATAATCATCAATAAAGACTCGACTTATTACTGATTCATAAAAAAACGTGCCTTTAACATTTTATTTTTGAAAATGGAACTAAAAGCCCCGATCCCTTCGCTTCGGTAGAATGCGTGCATTGCGTTGCGGCTACAGAATAAATAAAAAAAAGGCATTGGCGCGAAATCTCTAGAATTTTTCTCTAATTACAAATTGAATTGGTGACCGTAATTTATTTTTCTTTTTCAGGTGATACCAAAATCAATAGCCCCTAATTCAATAACCTTTGCCGGTTTCCTATGTATGGTGGTAGTGGTGTTGACTCTCACTGCGTATGATTACGACTTCTATGCGGCAGGGGGCCGGCCAGGACACATGGGCTATGATTGTGACATACCCAACTGGGCTTTTACGTTTTGTGGAGTGTTGATCTTTCTGGCTTATAATTTAGGTAAGTGATGAGTAATGATGACTATACACTATACAAGCTGGATTTTACATTGGGTTAGATTTTTTTAGGCGTTTTGTGCCTTTTATAGTACCTACTCTAACCTCAGTTGGTCCAGAAAAGTATTTTAATCCTTATACGAAAATGCACCTATTTTACAAATCCATCCTGTACTTATAGTGGAAAAAACATTAACGGGAGATGTCGTGGGGTGGGACATCCGGTTGGCTTGGAACGAAGCTCTTTTCGCTTTTGCACACTTCTGTTACGTAACAAAAGTTTTTTTCGGTTAATCTCTCATTCGCCTAGTGTGCAGTGTATAGGTCATCACTCATTATAACGGCAACGCTCCGACACAGCAAATAAATTGTCGTATTTTGGATTTAATTATTTGGAGTACAATGAACTTCACTGTTTATAAAGGACACAAGTTTAGTCTAGGTAAATATGTCTTTTAAGAATTTAAATAGCATGACTGCATAGTTGAGGACTATGAAGCGAATTGACGAACAAATGCGCGCAAAATGTTCGTCTCTTTGGACATTATTTTGTTAAAACTTTCTGTATTTACTGTATCTGTTTAGCTGTAAGTTTTCCTAAAATTAAAAATTAAATAAATAAATATTTAGATAGATATGAATCATCATATCTGATCTGGGAAAACATGGTGAGAAGTATCAACTTCTCACCATGTTTCTTCTAAAATACAATACTCATTATAATCAGCCTATAACGTCCCCACTGCTGGGACACAGGCCTCCTCTCTTCGTGGGAGAAAAGTGGGCCCTCCACCACGCGGGGCCAGTACGGGTTGGTAGATGTCACGTGTCTTTGAATTTTTGTTTCTAGGACATGCCAGTTTCCTTGCAATGTTTTCCTCCACCATTTAGAGAGCAGTGGTGATTAAATAATTTACACAAGGTAAAACGCCTGTCTGTCTACCAACAATTCGTAAGTCGCGGCCGTTACCACTAGGCCACCATTGCTCTATTACTATTCTATTGACAATCAAATCGATCATGGCATAATTTGACAGCCAGTGTAGCAAAGAGTTGATCTTTTAAATTCACCTTTAAAAGCCGCGGCACGCGACGCGAATCGAATGCGGCACAAAGGTACCGCCTGTCGCGCGACGAGCGGTGCCTTTATGTTGCGTCGCGTGTCGCGCCTGTTTGAAGGAGCTTTTACCACGTAAAAGTCGTAGATCAGACGATCAACCCTGTAGTGGTTTTGCTACGGATATTTCTTATATCGATCTAATAGTGTGATAAACTAACAGTTTCGGAACTACTTATGTGTTCCTGAAGGTAGGCGACCGATACCAAAATAGAAGCAATCGAAGGGAGGTACACATTTTATCCCTACGGGGTACAAAACAATTGTACCAGTAACCCAACTCTGACTCGACGTTACACAAGTGACGATTGGTTACAAGGTCATGGACACATAATGATTTTTTGCTCATTTATTTATAGTAGTATCTTTTGTTCTTGTAGATTGACTCTTTTACTATTACAGTAGATGAGTAGAAAGAGGTACCTCTGCATACGTCAGGTTCCTTCAATGGTCTTCTATCCTAGTAATATTATGAATGTGAAAGTTTGTGAGGATGAATAGATGGATGGATGGATGTTTATTGGATGTTTATTTGGTGCTAGACCATAACCTGGAATAGGAAATAAGATACTTTTTATCCCAATATTCCCACGGGATCGAGATTTAGGCGGATGAAACCGCGGGCCGCAACTAGTATTAATATAACAATACTTAATTTTCAGACGGCCTGGATGGTAAGCAAGCTCGTCGCATAGGCGTCTCTGGACCCTTAGGCGAGTTGTTTGACCACGGACTGGACTCATACATCGTGTTCCTTATTCCTTACTCTCTTATATCCGTCTATGGAAGGGATCCTGTGTTCTCCGTGTCTTGTTTCAGGTAATGATTACATCCATCCATACATTCATACATACATGAACTCACGCCTTCTTCCCATGGGTGTAGGCAGAAACTACAGAACGCTACCTGCTATGATCCTTACATGCTTCTTTTGATTCGTTTATACGTTCATATATAATCTGGTCATACACGCACGCCAGTTGCGAGTAATAATTACATAAATTTTTGAAACTCTTTTTTTTTGTATTATTTTATTAATAAATCTCGTTTTCACTAACACTAGAAAACACTGGTGTACTTTCTGCTCTCACATGTTGATCCGAACGATGAAAATTTAATAGTGCGGTTTTATTTAGGCATTCATTTAACGGGCATTGGTATCTAAAAACTTAAAAGTAACACCCCTGTTTTTGCATCGTGGGTTAAAAATAACTTTATCTACCCTGGAGATTAAATAAAAAATAAATCATTTAAAAAAAACAATCATGATTAACCTTTTTCTTTCATTGAAAAATATATGAGAATAATCCTAAAAAGAAAAATAAGTTAAAATAATATAGACATAAAAACCTTCGAAATAATTATTTTATGATTATGGCGTAGGTACTCCAAAACTCCACAAGTAACCTGCATGATAATGAAAACCACATAGAAATCCACTAATTATTTTAAAGTTTTGTCCACTGAGGGACGAGGCAGGTTGCCCTGCGTCGTCCCTCAGTCCTTCATTTAAAACTTTTTAGAGATTTTAAGTTATTATAATATTGTATATCCTACTTGTACTATTATAAATGTGAAAGTTTGTGAGGATGGATGGATGGATATTTGTTACTCTTTCACGCAAAAACTACTGAACGGATTTGCTTGGAATTTGGAATACAGATAGTTTATAACCTGGATTATCATGTAGGATACGTTTTATCCCGGTAGCACGTTCCCGTGGAATTATTTCCGACCTCCAAGCGGATGAAGCTGCGGGTGAAAGATAATTATACATATAATCTACTGCCGATTTTGTTCTAGGATGGATAATCTGTCAAAAATTCAAAATTTATTCGCAGCTTAAGACTTATTCTAGAAATAAAAGTATGTCGGAATTCACCCTTAGATATACAAAATCGTAGATGTCTACGGTCGCGGTCGTTAATAATACCTACCTATTGCATTAAAAGATTTTCTTTTCCAGAGGATTCCTCATAACATTAAGTATTGTAATGAATTTCTACGTGAGTCACTGTGAGAAGTACAACACGGGGACTTTATACCTGCCGTGGAGCTACGATTTGAGTATGTGGGTAAGTTGATATTCACTCAAATCTAATAACAATTCAAATATTTTCAGGGTGGTCAACTTATGTCATTGAGTAGGTACCATTTAACTAACTTATATATAATTGGTAATGCATTTATTGGTTTCTTATTACTTGGTATCTTTTCCACAAGGAAAATGCTCGAGGGTTTTTGGAATGAATGCAGCCCTGCGGGGTAATTACGTAACACACTAACAGTAGAAATGGGTTTCTTTTTGACAGTTTAACAACATTCATTGCGTTATTTACGTTGTTGAGTGGACACATTTGTCGAACATAAGAAGCAATGGATTAGCAATAGGCTTCAAAATGATTCAGATTGTGATAGATAGTGTGTTACGTAATTACGAGTAGGGTGCTGGTTCATTTCGCGAGTTTCTTAGATGAGTCTCTTTGATCTAAGTATTGCTCAAATATGTTCCTAAATCCTGCGTGGCTTAGGAACTTATTTGAGAAATACTTAGACTTACAATAATACTTAGGGTGGCAGGGACATTGACATTCAGATTCAAGACCCACCTGCGTTGGAATTTTTTGTAGATTATTTAAAAAACAATTGCTGTTCCATACACTTTGAACTCGTAGGTATTGTGCTTTGGTATGAAACACCTGATACTTTTTTTGACCACCGACGAACACTTTCTACACTAGGGGGTTTACAATCATGTGCTAAATTCATGGTTACAGTTTGCGCGTCGATGTCCCTGCCACCCTGAATATGAGAACCAGAAAATAACTGCTAAGTATTCTGTGGAATTTTGGCTTGATTTATTACTCTCCGCCCACTCTATTGATGATATTGGCGTTTCCTAGCGCCTTCAAAAACAAAATATTTTATTTCACATAAACCAACATGGGCACTTATAAACGTCAGAAGCTATGTGCACGGTTGCAATTGGTTGTTTCCTATGGACAAAAGCCGGCAAGAAACTCCACGGTTACTCTTTTAAAAATAAGGGGCTTTTACAATGTTTCCAATTACAGTGTTGATAAATATGGGAGGACAGTGTAGGCCTGTCAACAAATAACATGTACTCAACAAAATATAGAAAGGTCCACAAATCTACTCTACAAGTTAGGTCTACAACGTTCTCACATTCACAAAATATAAAAGAATCTATATAAAAATAAAAGCCTATTTAGACTAAATGACATGATTGCCATTACTACTGTAACAAATCGGAATCAAAATCCTATCCACAAAAGCCATAAATAAGGAGTTGAAATAAGAATCCGAAGTATATAATGTCAAATAATGAGATTATGTCAAAGAAGTAAGTAAAAAGAAACAAAAAACTTCGTAATTTGGGAACACTTAATATACATTTACTTAGTGATGGCGTTAATGTGGTACCAGGGATGCCACATGTGCAGAACGAATTATTGCCAAACTTCCTTGTCTTGAACGTAGTCTTTAATGTTATAATATGCAGTTTTGATAAGTATACGTTTGATGTGGGTTTTGAACTTTCCATCGCTAAATTCTGTAACTGACTTTGGCAACTTATTATAAAAGCGGATACTGTTTATGAGAAATGACTTGCTTGTTTTAGTTAATCTAAATTTGGGTATTACAATTTAATTTTTGCTACGTGTATTTATATTATGGAAATCGCTTCTTATTTTGAAAAGTCCTAAGTTTCTGCGAACATACAAAATATTTTCTAAGATATAAAGAGAAGGCAGAGGCCTTAACCTTTGAGTCATCACGATGTATCCCTCATGTCGATACGAAAAAACGAGTAATACTCTTCTTCTTTCTCTTTCTAGGTGGCATCAGCCCTCTTCGTTGCAGCCGGAGCATACGGCCCAGCGTACTACAAGCACTACATTTTCGGTGACGTCACGTTCACCCAGATGTTAGAAATTGTCATCCATAGCATGGGCATGATCACTACCTACCCTGTCGCAGTTTATAATGTTTACTTGTGAGTACCAATTAATAACAGCTTCGTGTTTTATTTCCAAAAGGTCCTACTACCCTATTGATTTAAGTGTTGTGAGCGAATGAATTCTACTTTTTCTCAGATTTAATTTAATTCTATGTCGACTTGTTAAGGTAATTTAATTAAATGAGATAAAACAAGAAAGAAATATTATAGTAAAACAAAAAAAAACAAACAGTAAATGAGCTGACCACGGTTTCGTATGCCCAATGATCTGTGGGTGAAAATTACCGTTTGTGATAAATGATTTTATTTCTGTAAATAGGTTTGTATAAACCCTTTTACACGTCAATCATATTTTAATAAAAACTAGATGAGGTCGGCGTTTCCTATCTGACTACTCTGAGAAGAAAGGCCGAAACAAACTCAGAGGTCACAGTCTCTTTCAAAGTCCAGACATAATCTTGGTCAGATCATGTGAAGACCATGTAGATTTGTGTCTGAAATGGTCTTTTGAGGAAGAACCACACAGATTGAGTGGACCTGTCCAGTCAGTGCACACATTTGTCAGTAATCGTGCAGCTCAACTCAGAACTTAAGGAGCTCAGGTGGTGTCTTAACTTCGCCAGAGTGTGTGCACATTGCGGATAAAAGTTCTCTGGTTAACTTATAAGGCTCCTACAAACAGGCGCGACAAGCGACGCGACTCAAAGGTACCACCTGTCGCGCGACGAGCGGTGTCTTTGAGTCGCGTGTCGCGCCTGTTTAAAGAAGTCTTAAGCGTTTATTTTGTTACTTTAGGTACCCACCTAACATATTTATATTATTTCAGGTCCTACAAAGCCCGTACCGGTAAGAGATACCCTGTCCTAGAAGCAACTAAGCCAATATGGTCGATGTTTGTAATGACAGCGGCTGTCATAACCTGGGCTGTCAAGTCTCCTAATGTCATACTTGAGCAACATCCCAGAGCTTTCATCTTGATGTATGGGAGCCTATTTAGTAATATTTCGGTAAGTATCATCATTTGTCTAGCCTTTTTGATGCAGCTTAATACCAGTATTTTACATTGAGCGACCGCCAAACTTAAACCGTAAAGTAAGAGGAAACTAAATTATTTTAAGTTTATTATATTTTTAACCGACTTCCAAAAAGGAGGAGGTTATAATTATATATTCGGCTGTATTTATGTTTTTTTTTAAATGTATTTTCACCGATTTCTCCGTCAATTGTGAACCGATTTTGTTTTTTTTTTTGTTTGAATGAGTATGCTCTCGAGGTGGTCCCATTGTCACCAAGTCAGAATCTGATGAGGGGATTCCATGGAAAATACACAAGGAGAACACACCTATAGCGATTTTGGTACTTTTATAGTAACTCGTGCATTTACTCTCGGAAAGCACCATATGGTGAAGTGAAACTGATGATGAAGACCAGAGGTGGCCACCGGAACTACTCATTGTGGTTGCGATTCGATTACTTTAATATGGGTGCTAAGCAAGTTAAGCTCATCACAATACATATTGTGAAATGGAGCTAATGAAGGCTTCACCATCAGCTCCAGTTCTTCTCGTTTTTACCAGGAGAACTCCTTAACAAGTAACGCCCCATCGGGAATAATGAATAACTTTTATTTCGGAAGTCGGTGGCAAAAAACTAAAATACAGATCCAAAAACACCGACTTCCGAAATTAAAGTTATTTTTCACTTTGCAGTGTTTTTTTTAAAAGGTTGGTTGTTTTTTTTTTATAAAAAAGTTTTGTAGTAAGTAGATAAGTATGTATACTGGCAATGTGCTCTTTTATATTTTCTAACGAGCCGATATTATCGTGAACCTCCATGTCCACGTCCATAAAATGTATTGAAATGCGTGCAGGTTATCGTGGACGGAAATTTAAAAGTGGCTTTGTATACAGTATGGAAACCACACGAAATACTAGTTCACCAAAGTATAGCAGAATTAAATATTAAATTAAAAACTGCAAATAACAAAAAGTAAAATTTTAAAACTAATTATATATCAAAATAAATTCAGTAAAAGTAAACACTCTGTTTATTAGACAACGTATCTTCGTGCCTAGTCGTTAAGGTGCACCGATTTTACATTTTAACTTTTTAAACAATATAGTAGAATACGTAATAGCGTCGTGATAGTTTGCACTGCGTGGCAACGTCGCTTTTCAGTGTTCAAGGATTCAAGTTCATTGAATCATTAACCTGCACCCTAATTACGTAATACACCATCTATCACAATCTGAATCATTTTGAAGCCTATTGCTAATCCATTGCTTCATATGTTCGAAAAATTTGTCTGCTCAACAACGTAAATAACGCAATGAATGTTGTTGAACTGTCAGAATGACAACCATTCCTAGTGTAGTGTGTTACGTAATTACCCCGCTGATTATCCACTACTACAGAGTGTTCAAATTTGCTCATAATTAAAACTCTACTCTTTGACCTAATTATCGATTGATTTCGTTCATCTTTTGTATATCGTTAGTAAAGGCGATAACGAATATGTGGTTTCATGTACTACATATATATATGTGGTATCCATACTGTATGTATGTATGATGCCGTGGACGTCTGCAGTAATATCGACATGTTAGGGTTATGGCAAAAAATATACACACTCGCTTTTTAAATCAGAAAGCAAGCACAAAACCAGTGAATGCAGCACTTAGAAGTTTAAAAACTTCCGTAACGCAGCCTTTTTGCAGTGGGAGCAGCAGTGGTGACCGCGACTTACGAGTTGTAGGTCGTAAGTTCGAAGCCTGACAGGCGCTTTACTTTGCGTAAATTATTTCATCACCACTGCTCTCAAAACGGTGAAAGAAAACATCGTGAGGAAACCGGCATGTCCTAGAACCAAAAATTTGAAAACATGTGACATTTACCAACCCGCACTGGGAACGCGTGGTGGATTACGGCCCCACCCTCTCACAGAGAGGAGGCCTGTGTCCCAAAAGTGGGAATATTATAGACTGATTATGCTACATAGCTTAATATTAGTTCTCCAGACTGTACTTCGGCCATGGCGGCCAATCTCAATGGAAACTAGCCTTCGGCGCGGGAGATCTTATAGTGCACTAAGTGTGTGCGCAGACACAGTTGCACTCTCTCTTCCCTCACTCTCATAGTCCGATGGGACGACAATCCGACACGACCGGAGAGAGATCAGGCGCAGGACCAACGGCTTAACGTGCGTGCTGGGTTCGGTTCCCAGGTCGGGCAAAGTGTTATTGGGTTTTCCAATTGGGAATTTCGTAGTAACAGCCCTGAGTTTGGAAGTTGGGCGGTGTGATACCCCCGTACCTCGGATAGTTTAAGTAGTAATACATTGAAAGGACAATCAAATGTTGATAGTTGAGCAGAATTTGTAAAAATAACTCAACATATTTTTTTCTGGATTTGTAAACACTGCGTATGACATTTTTTGTACACTAAATACCAACTATGTATGTATATTTTCCTCCTGATCAGTAATCTTAGTAAAAGAAGACCAATTCTAACTACAAAATGGCAGGTTGACCTAAAGATAGACGAGTCAGCTACAGAAATTGGAGCCCGCAGTAAATGCCAATGTCAAAATTCATTCTGTTGGCTGCGTTACAAAAATGTGACATAAAGGCCCCTTCAAACAGGCGTCACACGCGACGCGACATAAAGGCAGCGCGTGTCGCGTGACGAGCGGTGCCTACGTGTCGCGCCTGTTTGTAGGAGCCTTAAAACATAGTAGTCTCATTTTCTAAAAGTCTAACTTTTAAATAACGTGATCTATTTACAACATATGACAATAATACAGAAAATAAATTATAAATCGGGGGTTTTATTGTCAGGAAATTTTCATCTGGATTCGTGCCCGGTTGATGGCAATAGGCTCGCCCCCTAATAACTGGGGAAATGTGGGTGTACTTTATGTACACCTCTTCCTAATAGGCGTGATTTTTGTGATGTTATGTAAGTTAACAATCGATAAAATCAAACCCTTACAAACTACAAGTCACAAACATTATAGTTACGATAGTCCATCGTAGACCAATAGTTTTGGCAAATTACTTATAACAAAAACAAGTCATGTTTGTTGAACTAGGGTTTAAACTAGTCGCGAAGTACGAACTACAATTTTTAGTGCAGTAAACAAGTTTTACCATTTCGAACTAGAAATTGCCCTAAACTATATCTTTAGTCTTGCAAACCTTATTATATATGACACTGTACACAGTACACAGACGCTGACACTGAAACTGACACACACACTGTATACAGGGCCAAATTAAATTAGCTAGCGAAACTCCGCTGATGTGTTGGGTATCGTAAAACTAAAAATAAATGGATTTGATGATTTTTTGTGTAGGGTCATCGAACGCAGTTAGATAGTGCAGTCACTTAAAATATCAGTTTTAACAAAGATATTTTTTTGTTTAAACTTCATAGACGTGATTGGTACCGATATTCTAAACACGATAAAACAAAATAAAACAGATTTCTTAACTCATACTACAAGTAACAAAACTGCCAGCGGTCGTCGACCCCCCAAAAAAATATCAAGTCATTTTTATTTTATCGTTTTTACTATATCGACATTCGACACCCATCGCGTCTGTAGAGTTTCGCTAGCTAATTTAAGTTGACCCTGTATAATCAGGAAACTTAAATAACAGAGTGCACAGCAGAGGACCAATTGCCGTATTTTTAAGAATTCGTATACTAAAGTTCTAATTTCCCTACATTTTTGACAAGTTTCTGACATTGATTCTCCCTGAGATGAGTTTGCGACTTGAATCTGAACGTTTTCTTAACTCCGACGGAAGAAGAGGGGAATTATAAGTATAACGTGTGTTTCTGTGTGTCTGTCTGCGGCATCGTAAGTCCCAAACGGCTGTACCGATTTTTTTTTTGTTTTTTGTTTTTTTTGAAAGGTAACTTGATCGAGAGAGTTCATAGATAAAAAAAAATAGAAAAACTGTTCAGCCGTTTTTAAAGATTTTTGTTTGTGTCGGGGGTATTTTTAATTCTTAAGTATGAGAATTTTACACACTTCAGATTGTATTTTGACAATAAACTTGCACTCAGAAAGTTTTTCTAATTCGTCTCTTGTCAGCGATTCGCGTAAAGACAACGGCTTTATTTGACTCTTCATTATCGTATAGCCTATTCCAGTGTAAAGTCCAGGTTGTTTCAAATTACAAAACATGTACAAAATTGGAATAAAATAGCGGAGTCTTTGGTTATAAGAATGCTCAGTCGCCACCTTCTAAAGATTTAAAGTCGGCTTGTAAAAAGATGAAACAGGATTATCATTTTTGGCTACGAATAGTTTTATCCAATGCGGCTTCAATTTTGATGCTAAGAGTTAATGTTTATACTAGTACAAGCTGTTCGTGCCCGGCGTCGCCCGGGGTGAATTTCATACAAGAATAGTATCCAAATTTCCGACTTTCCCGGTGGATTTTTCAAAATATTTATTTCATACAAACTTCGTCCTGACAATTACAAATACATCAAAACAATATTTAGACAAATAGGTGCAGCCGCTTTGAAGTGATGCGCAGACAAAGATTTTTGGCAATTGAATTTTATTTATATAGATTGTAAATACGGCAGTAACTCTGTTTGTCTGTTACCTTTCACGCCTAAACCAATTAACCGATCGTTGTGAGTATTGGCATAAATAGCCTGGAACCTGTAGAAGGACGTAGGCTACTTTTCATCCAGGATATTTGTATAAAAATTATGAAATACAAAATACACGAAGTTTCGAATAGCTAGTAGGAAAAATCTTTCATTTATTTTCTATCATCGATTATTATAGCATTCATTACAACCAAAATACTCATTTAAAAAAGCAGAAGAGCCTAAAATAATAATGTGCTAAATAATTTCTAATTTGTGTGAAAATTTTGTACAGCTGTGGTGGCCCAGTAGTAACGGACCCGACTTACGAGTTCTAGGTCGTGGGTTCGAACCCAGAGAGGCGCTTTACTCTGCAAATTATTTCATCACCACTGCTCTCATAACGGTGAAGGAAACATCGTGAGGAAACCATGTCCTAGCATCATAAAATCGAAGACATATGACATCTACCAAACCGAAATGGGCGCGCGTGGTGGATTACAGTCCACTCCCTCTTGAAGAGGCCTGAATCCTATCAGTGGGAACATTATAGGCTGATTAAGCTATCAAAATTTTGTAGGTAGTTGTATTGCCTTACTGCTTGCGATATCTGGATGTTATCCCAATATCGTTCCCTGAAGCACCCCAACCGATATCCGCTTAAATACCTGTCATCTTCGAGAAATTAATAACAGCATTATTTGGTACCGTTTTTTGAGATATTAACAGAATATGTTTTCCGCAGTGTCGTCTGATAATCGCCGAGATGAGCCACAGTAGATGTGAGCTACTCTCCTGGATGACTTGGCCACTTCTAGTAGGGATTGTGACATCCCTGTATCAGCCGCATTTGGAGTCTGTCATTCTGCACACGCTATTGATTCTGTTTGTACTTTCACAAGTGCACTATGGCATTTGTGTGGTAAGTTTGTTAAGGATTAGGTATGTATTTGGATGTCAGCGACTTTGATTGAGGAGTTCGTTGCGCCACTTCTTTGTCACATCTAAAGCACTAGGAAGTGGTGATGGGCGAGCGTTTTGTGAGACTGGTTTACGTAATTTAGACGTTCAAAAAATGTTTATTCTCAGCCTAATTTGATTAAATGGTTTTTGACTTTGTGATTTTTTTTGCAATTTGAAGACCTTACTGCATTACTTCGCTAAGCAACTGTTTTCTAAATCTTAATACGTATCAAAGTTTTAAAGCTAGTTTTGAAATATGACATAAAGTGATGAGGTTGATTGTTTACAATAAGGAATAGTTTATAACTTGTAACAAGATGAATAAAAGGATAAAATAAGTTGAAGGTGACTTTTGGTGTTAATATTATTATTTTTGTCTTAGGTCCGGCAGATCTGCAATCATCTCAATATAAGCTGCTTTACAGTGCCAAAAGAGAAGAGAAAATAAATATTAATGTATAATCTAAATACTAATAGCTTAAGTATAAAAATGTGAATTTTTAAATGTCAATCCTCAATAAAGTGGTTTTTGTTCCAAAAAATTATAAGATAAGAAAGATTATACCAACCTGCCTCCCGATCCATCCTGTTAAAGAGCACCAGGTACAGAGCAGAATATGACACCGCGACACAATCTAATTCACAAAATAATACGTAATACAATACTGAATAGCAAAAAAAATGAGCAATCCGACGTCGTTGTGCGAAAAGCTGCGCAACCTCCTCCGTATGTGAAAGAGAGACGACAATACACAGTCAATCGTGCGCGTAGCTCCGTCTTTAAATTATACGTTCTCATAGCCTTGTAGCGCGCTGGGAGTTTCGTTAAATGTCGGATAGCGCGCCACATGTTGCTGCATTTTCGCCGTTATAGTGCAATGTGGTAAGTTTACTTTCGATTGAGTCAAGTTTAGAGTTGGTACGTTTCAAATCCGATACGAAATTTAGTAATGGGGGGTGCGCGACATGGACACCGAAGTCAGGGTTTAGAATTTCAGTACAGCTTCGGATAGCCGCGAAGCGCTGCTTTGTTAGATCTCCAATTGTTTACAGATCCGATTTTTTTTTAATATCCCCCGCGACTATTATCGCTTATATGAAATATAGGAACCGGATTAAGAAACCAGATTCTTAGTCAGAAACTTTTACAAAAGAGCACTAGACGACGCAACAGTACCTATAGAATTACAAAGAGTAAAAAA
Organism: Griposia aprilina; assembly: GCA_916610205.1. Taxonomy (NCBI): domain Eukaryota; kingdom Metazoa; phylum Arthropoda; class Insecta; order Lepidoptera; family Noctuidae; genus Griposia; species Griposia aprilina. The sequence goes on along the minus strand of OU744304.1, from coordinate 15,986,210 downwards.
TTAAAAAAACTTGTGACTTGTGAACTTTCGAGTGTTTAAAGTGAGTGAAATAAATTAAAAATTAAAAATAACTGTGCAATGAACGAAGATATATAAAATTAATATTAGGTAAGTGTTGTGTTTGGTAAAGAGAAATTAACAGAATATAATAAAAATCTTGTGGTGGTGTGGCAAATTGGCATGATATTTTCTTAATAAAAATAAAACAAAAACGCATGCTGGATGATGTTTTGAGTAAAGGAGATAGATTTTGAACAAAACTGAATGTTTTTTACGAAGGAGACATGTTGCAAATCGAAGAGGTAAATATTTTATGGAAACTTTTAGCAATGTCTTACTTTTCCTATGCGCAATTACCCAATGTACTTATTTTTAACCCTTTATTTACGTTTAAACTTAATAATAACCAAGGTACTAATAATAAACACCATACTTAATGATAAACATGGTAAAATTTACTTTTAGCTGATTTAGAAGAACGACGGACGGCACGTTAGAATTTGAAAAATGTATGCTTCAGAGAATAATCAGTCTATAATCTCGCCGTGTGATATTTGACTCAATGATTATGATCACTGTGCTTTAATGATATTAAGAATTAACCCATGTAAAAAATAAGAAAGAAATATTTGTAAATTTAGGATGACACAAATGATTTTGGTATTGGAATTTGTAAGTAACTAAAATAAAAACAGATAAATATGTTGATGTCACATTGAAGTTATTAAAAAAAAATGTGCCGTCGCGTTGCCTCAGACAACACGAAACAGAAATGTGTCCAAAACTTGAATAAGTAATAGGTATTCCAGTTTAAGATTTAATTTAAATAGATTAGAGTTATTCAATAAAATAAATAAAATAGATATAAGCAAGAGTATTTAACGCAAGGGCAAAGGATTTGAATAATCTAGTAATCTAGTAGTTGAAGTTAAAGTCACCAATGGAATTTCATACGTCTCCCAATTGTTAGATTTAGAAAATATTGAGCAAAGAGAACTGGAGGACACGTTTGATTTTCTTATAAGAATTTAAGTACTTAATTGACTTAGGTATATCTTAGTTACTCATGTTTTTTTACTTTATCTGGCAAGGATACCTTGTTTGAATCTACATGGTCTTCACATGATCTGACCAAGATTATGTCTGGACTTTAAAAGAGACTGTGACCTCTGAGTTTGTTTCAGCCTTGCTTCTCAGAGTAGCCAGATAGGAAACGCCGATCTCATCTAGTTTAAAAAATATGATTGACGTGTAAAAGTGTTTGTCAAGTATAAACCTACTTACAGAAATAAAATCATTTATCATTTGCTCTTTTTGCATAGACTCCAAGGGCTACTATCATCGTTCCTAGTCCTATAAAGTCTTGTTTTTAGCAACATGGTTTTTATTTAATTTTTTGTACTAAGCTTTATTCGGGCCTTACTCAAAGTTCCACTTTCATTTTATCTCCCTTATAACAACACCCGTCCTTGATCCATGGTGATTCTGACTCTTACTGCGTGGAGAATATTACTATTATCAGCCCGTATTGACCCACTGCTGGGCCTCCCAACTCTCATTCCACTGCTCTCTATCTAGAGCTACTTAGGACCAGCCTTTATTGAGGAGTACATTATATTTTGAATTCATAATAAAACCTTATTAGGGATTCTCTCTTTTATTCACTCTCTGTTATGACTTTCTCAGGGAGATACGCAGTTATTAAAACTTTAGATTCTTCTTTATCCTTATCCGTATGGACATCATCCTCTTATCAGATGCAATGATCTCTGAAACGATGACATTTTTAAGCAAAAAGATTGTTATTGGGATTAAAATCGTAAAAACAAATGCCTAAGGCTAGTTATTTTTCTTGTTTGATTTTAACTACATAATCGGTACGGCATTCTTTTGAGATTTACGTTATATATTCATTTCAAGCTAGTTCCATTATGAGTTTTACGACGTCATCTAAATAATATTTTTGGCTCTTGATCTACTCATCAGGCATCGCTAATGAGACACAATTGATTATCTACTGTTAAGACCCTCTAGCGGGCCACCTCGGGTCTGACTAGTTAAAATTATTTAATTTGACTATATTCCGCCATCTAAAAACTGCTTTCACGTTCGTCGTCGATCTTCCAATAATGTATTCTACTTGATAAAAATATCTCCTAGCCTAAATCCAGCACTTACTCGTAATGAAGAGGAAAAAGATAAACTGCATTAAAGGAACCCGATAGAAACTATACTCCAGTTATTAACAACATTTAAAAAATAATGGTTATCACCCTTTCGGTATTTCGATATAAAATCCATTATTTCACAATACAAATAAATCAATTTATTCTATATACAATTTTCATTACAAAAATATCTCTAAAATGCAGTAATTTCAACAATAATACACAACAAATGTCGTTATTTTGCCGTTATTTTTATTATAATAAATGGAGTATAAATCAGTTGAAAACTAAGTCAAGTCAGATTAAGGAAATCAAATAAATGATTAGGATAACATAATCAGTAAGTAATTGAGAGTATCTAATTATTCCACTGATAAAACAATTACTTATTTTACTTACTTACCAAGAAAGGACAAGACTAAGAACTGTTACATAAAAGCCAAAAAAAAACTGTAGAAAAACAAGTCACTGAAAAAGATAAAGTAATAATTTCATTGACATGAAGAGATTAGCACCAGATTACCAGTAGACCAGTAAAATAAAAATCATTCTGTAACTAGGTACCCAGTCACTTCTCTAACATTTGGAAGCAGTAGAATAAACACTACGAATTAAGATACCAATAACTTGCACATAGAGAAAAGGCAGGAAAAAGCCAAAAAAAGGAGGAAGGGAGGTCAGTGAAATAGATAACGCTTGTAGGAGGCCTATATCCAGCAGGACGTCTTTCAGCTGGAATAAAGAATATGATGATAATGATGAAAACGATAAAGAAAATAATTTGGTTACTATAATGACAAAGACAATAAAGTACGATGCGCCCGTCGGATCTTTATTACTCACTCACTTCCTTTAAGTCGGTATGATTTATGTTCTGATTAATATTTCGGATTGGTGCTGTTAACAAATGTGTTAATTTTAATGCTATTTGTCTTGTTGAATTATTGTCGGTACGGTGATGAAATATTGGAAGGAAGGTTGGATATATGGAATTATATGGGCTATGAAGTGGATAGTAGTAGTACTACTATCCACTTCATAATAGGAAAGTACTTTCCTACGTACATAAGTAAGTACATACATAAACTCACGCCTTCTTCTCATGGCGGTAGGCAGAAACTACAGAGTGCCACCTGCTACGATCCTTTTGCCTCGTTTACATTCATACATCTGGTCATACACGTATGCCGGTTGCGAGTACTACGCACCTGACGTTTCCGAAGAACATCACCAATAAGGTTACTATATGTCCTCCTAGGGCGACCCCTCCCGTCGTTTCCACTCACATCTGCCTTGTAAATACCTTTTGTTAGTCGCCTTTCATTCATCCTCTCAACATTACCAAACCATCTAAGCGTACTCTTTCCAATTTTTATCACAGTAGTGCTTTCATGTGCAGTTGAAATTGTCCAAAAACAGAAAATAAGGCGAAATTCGTTAAAAAAAAACGTTAAAACCTTACATTTGTTTGACTTGGAGGAGGCCTGAAAATAATGCTAGTTTGTAACATAATATATTATGTTGGGTTGAATATTTAATTCCTTAAATATTCTTACGAAATCCAGGAATAAATAAGACAACTTAGGTCCCTGCAACCGCATAGCTATCGCATGGCTATTATGATAATGATGTATGATCCCAAGACTTCAACTTTTTCAGTCATCAACCTTGTCAAACTCAATCCAGTAGTTTTCAATACGATCTCAGACATAAATACTTGTGTTTTAAAAACAAACTCAAGCCTAATTCCAAAAATATTTTGCGTAACACACAGGCCCATATTGCTAACCTAAATCCTAATTTAAACTAGAAGATTCGCTAAATAAACATCTTTCTTTACATCTGACAATATCATGGCTTATTAGTTAGCGCCTTTTTAGTCTCTTTATCCGCCTTTCTAATCCAGATTAGTACCTGTGCTACCCGACGGAAGCCAAAGATTGATCTCTATCAATTGAATCGAGATAAATCCTTGATCACGATTATAGAATTGTAGAACGATCGTCGTTCTGGAATATGTCCAAGGAAATACTCCTGAACAGCATTCATGTGAATTACAATGAACATAGCAAAAAATATCTCTTAAAATTGTCACGGCATATGTTTATGAAATACCAACGCATGTATTTTGGAAACCAGTCGTAGTTAGTGTAAAAACAATCACAATTCATAAACATAATGTACGTTCGTTCAGTGTACGTTCAGGTCATTGGGAATTAGTTGACGAAGTAAAACTTGGGTGAGAATTCATTATTGTGTTTAAAACTGTTTGCTACTACAAGCCTTCCGTGTGGGGACTGGCGAATGAGGGATTATTTCAGGTAGAATGATAAGGAGATAACATTATGTGGACGCCAGATGTTTGCAATTTTTTTATGAAATACCAGACAAACATAAATCATAGGTGAAGTAGCAGATGCTGTAAGCTAAGTTGATGAGGATGGATAGGTAACACTAGATGTAGAATGAGCTGGTAACCATTTGGCAAATAAAAATCACTACTTCCAACATAATATAGTAATTAAGGTATAGTTATCGGAATGTATGTATGTTGATGCCACATGGGAAATCTACATGATTTTTCTATCTTCGGCTTTTCTTTATAATTTACCTATACTCATGAGAACGTTATTATTAAAGTTCGTCTTAGTTTTATTGGTTCATGTAAATCTAGACTTCCCAAACTTGGTCCTTCGATCCGGATTTCCCCAAAGGGTGAATAAACAGCTTCAACAGCGATTTTATAATCCCGTCTTTTTACCCAAGTGTGTAGCATAATAACCCTTCGATTCATTGATTTTTTATACAATTCATATTAAAATATTAAAACAAAGGGTTGGTAAGTGGCCCGGCGATGCGTGGCGGTGGTTGAGGTTCTGCGAATCCTATGGCTCTGGTTCGACCAAGTCGGGATTATTTAGCTTGGTCAAGCGTGGTTTAGGGATGGGGAGTACCGAACTGCCGATATCGATGTGTGAGGTCGATAATAGTGATTTGATGGTTATATGCGCTGACAATAATGTGACGTGTTATATATACATTTTAAAGATATATTCAAATTATTATTGCAATCTGTTACAAATTCTAACTAGACTGAGTTCTGGGACTTATTAAAATTGAGAGGCATTTCTGATTCTATCCTAAAAATCGAGAAAACATAAGACGGGCCTAGCTACTATTGCCGAAATATGTTAGCTTATAAATAATTTATTATTTATTTATATTAGCTGTAATTTTGGATACTGTCGTCAACCACTGCAGAATGAATAATAAATTCTAAAATTATTTCACAGCGTTTATTGCGGCATGTCTTTATAGTTCAATATTTTACTGCCTACCGGTCTCCAAAAATATCGCTTTAATTTTATTTTAATAATATACACGTATTCATCTAGTTAACTAGCGTAGAAATATCTTTATAGGCAGGACAATAAATCATGTTTTAATGACAGACGTTTTGTAAAATAAAAGAATAACCACGGTATTAGTAACGCTTATAGTTAGAAATACGTATTCATTTCTTTACACATTTTAACGATTACCGGACGACATCAAACTGATAACTTAAAGATTTTAAAATCAAGTACTCACATTTCCTATCTTTCAACAAACAAACAATTTTACGATGACATGAAAACATTTTTTTTTATCACTCCCAACATAATTTCGAAACACTGTTCATCGACAACTTTATCGATAGTGTCTCCGGTACATCACTAATGTCTCGTGCCGTAAAAAGAGGACAGTGCACACTTCATTAATAAAAGGTTAAATAATGTGGAGGACCGAGGACGTCGTTTTGGCGTGCACATCGCCTCGCCTGCTCGGTGGTGTTCAGTTACATTCGGGGAGGATCGCCACTCCAGCTTAAGAGGACAGCGAAGGAGCTAATGCACGACAACTGTGGAGACACTCGCTTGATAGTTATGAAGCCAAAGGGGAACTGTTCAGTGGCTAAGAGCGCTTTTCAATATAGGGAAATGATTTCAGCAATTTTATCTGTCAAGCTTTACTGTATACTCCAGTAGAGAAATATCCTCTTAGCAAGTTCACTTGATTTTGGGATGGAACTAACACTTATTAGTTAGCGCCTTTTTAGTCTCTTTATCCACATTAGTACCTGTGCTACCCAACGGAAGCCAAAGATTGATCTCTACCAATACTAAAAGATCTTTGTATATTCTTAAGTAGGCAATCAATCGAATTTGCATGTGTTTCTGAAGGTTTACGATGCATGTTCAAACAAAACTTATCCTAAAATATTGCTATGCTGTCTCCCAAAAACTACGCTAATAGAATCATCAAAACCCTAACACAATAAGAAGTAACCAACAAGCCACTGAAGCCACTATCCAAACATTAGAAATTAAACCGAATAGCGATTTAGCAAACGCTCGGCCGCGTTCGTTCCTTCGCTTTTTTTTTTAAATTTGGAATTCGTGCTCACAACACCCGCATTGTATGCGCGTACGGCCCTGGCACTTCCAAGAATGATTTCGTTGAGAGAACGAGACACAACTACAAAAACGACACCAGCAAGAAAGAGACAGGATATATTAATTTTATTTTTCTTTTGGTTAATCTCCAGGCCACATGTGGCGATTGTTCTTGGACCTTATGGTCATTCTTTCTGATGGCCCGTCTTTTTTTATTTTTTCGTACGTTAAAGGATATGGTTACTGAACTTTCTGGGGTGTTATTTTAATTAATATGTTGTACCTCACTTGTTTATGTCCAGGTTAGATGTGATTTGTCTCTGAATATTCTGATGGTGAAGATACGAGATGGTTTATGGGTGACTTTATAGTTTTTATTCCAACACCAAGTATGGGATGTGAAGCAATTAGCTGCGGATTGGAGATGTCACATTCATTGGAAATATTAAAATGATATTAGCACCTGAAGACGTATTTGGAATTTCATAGCTTTGGGTTTTGGATCGTAGGACCATTTTTGCCGTAAGCCAAAACAATAATATTAATCGAGCTGTTGAATTAAAAGTTGATGCTTCTCATCTTACCCCGTACGCGTTAACAATGAGAAATCAACCTGTTATTACAAGCTCTTGAAATTGTGAACATTCATAGAGTAACCGGTTACCAAAAATGATTTAAGAAGATTACTGATCAGTCTCAAACAAAATAATATGAAAAATGTATACATAATAATTGGTAAAAATTACCTACCTCTAAGCTCGTTGCATAATATACTTAATTCTTTAAATTCCTATACCTATATTTTTGATAATATTACTTCTTAAAATAATATTAGGGTTATTTGGGTTTATTCAAGTATAAACCCAAATATTTGAACTCTTCGTATGAACGCTCTGTTGTCACTAACTGGTGGTTACCGCATAACAGTTTAACTATGAATTATTATTCGTTCAAAGTGAGCGGATGTTGTTTCGGTCTTCGGCATTTAACTTAACAACACGACGGTTATTTTGTGATTAATCATTATTATTAAACGTTTTTATTAATTACTGAGTTCCGGTCTAGATTGGGTTGGTGTGAATTTTGAGATATAGGGGTCCTAGGATGTGCCTTGTGGCATTCGCCGCTATTTAAACCGAATTGAATCAATACTGTTTTCATTTTGAAAATCAGTGCAGCACCAGTGTGATCAAATATTGAGTTTTAAAACATTAATCCTCCCGGTATCTACAAAGGTTTTGAAGAGAGAGAGAGACAGTAAGCTTTAAATAATTTGGCTAATCGCCTTTAAAGAAGCTAATGGGGAATAAAAGACAATTAAGAATAACACGGATTTTATTAAAGTGAAACTTTTATTACATCGTCTCAAACTTTTTCGTTTGTGTGTTGCATGTCGCGTGACGGTCGGCCGCGGAGTAGGGATAAAGTGAAAGGAAGGAGGTTTTTAGTTAAATGTCTATAATGTGAAAAAAGTTTCACTTTTACCGTGGTTTCATAAAACCACACAATCCTTTTTTCATATTGTCTTTACCATTTCCAACATCCAAATCTGATTATGTACCTACTTATGAAATATCTAAAACGTGCAAAGTATTTAATGTCAAAGACAGCTTTTCTCTCTCGTTTTTAATACCAAGGAGCCTTTAAATTCAATCAAATATCAATCACCCGTATAACAACATCACATAAACTTTTCTTAGCAACACAACTAGCAATATTTATGATCCTCTCAAATCGCTATACAAAAACCATGTTTCTTTTTTTCTACCATCCATTTGTCCCATATATTCAACTATACAAATTATAAATTCATACAATGTACTAGGCTCCCAAAAATGTGTAAGAGGTCGAGTCTTCAAGGTGATAAAGATCTGGGTCCCTTTCAACATGGCTAGTTATCGTCGCATCTGATTCAAAGTATGGAGACTTTTTTGTAGACATGCCTTTTATATCTTGATCTATTTTATAAGCAAGTTCGGATAAGATTGGGATTAGTGTTGAATTAGCTAGGGGTATTCAAAGTATTTTAGTAATATCATTTTGTAGTTTGATGACAGTTTTATTGTCAGTTTCAAGACAGCCTTTGTAGTAGACCTTGAAATGCTCAATCGTTTGGAGTACACAACAAAGATTTAAATTGACTTGATTTAGTGCAATCACAAATCACAATACAGCTTCACGTGGGAGGTTGGAAAATTATGCAATAGCTATGATTCAGAATAATTCAAGAATGTGATTGTTCTAAACTTGTGCGGATATTATTCAGGACCAAAATTGCTTCATTATGCGTGGAGGTCTCAAACTCCCTTAGATACTTTAGTTCCCTCGATAATAGGAACCTAATAGTTGCCATTTTTGGTCCATGGTGGAGTAATCATCATCAACCTTCCACGTTTTTATTACCATCAATCAGGCAAATATATTTTCGTCTACCGTCCAAACCATTTTTTTTTCTACAACAAAACAATAGTCACGTACACTCATATATTACTGTAGGTATGTAACACTACCCAAAACATGTTCCAAAGGATCACATATCATAGAAAGCCGCCATAACTTTGTGAGTCAAACCCCACAAATCTTACTAGGTGTATTTACTTCGTTGCAAAACAGTGACATCATCCCGATTGGCGTTCTGCGACCACCAGGGAAGCATAACCCGTAAGCGTTAGGTGTCTTGCTTGATATGGACTCGGTAATGTAAACATTTCGTGCGATGCCTAGCAGGTTGTGACTCCCTAGTACTTTCTGTGAGAGGTTGTGCAATGAGTCGGCAGAAAATATATTTTTTAACAAGTAACGTATACAATCATTTTTCGGGGTAAGCAGACACCTCCGACTGACTTTCAAAACACGAAATATTTTTCGAATCATTACATTTACTGAAACGCTGTCGCTGAAGCTGGAATCCTCTGCAGGGGCAAGTTCTTTGAAGGTCTCCCGATCATTATTGGTAAGACATGAGTACTTACATGACACAAACAAAGTTATAATAAGACGTATCCTCGTTACGGCTTGTCCAAGAAATTCCAATCTTACGGCGAATGTTTTGACTGACTCAAATATATTCCGGACCTCGTACCATATAACTTTATTAAACTCAATAGCTTAGGATCACTAAAGATGTTTTAGAATAGCTTTCACGAGAATAAACGTGGTTCCTGCTATAAAGAAAATTACTTCACGCACGCGAAGCCCTACGCAAAAGCTGGAGTACCTAATAAGTAAACACATAAACACAGAACCAGTTGTCAACATAAACAAATAGATTCCATGCAGCCTTATTCCAACATACAGCAATAATTTTAACTGTTTTGCATAAAGGGGAGTACTCACCGAGAGCATTCGCATATAACTGATGATACAATGCAATTCGATGTTCAGGCATTAAGTGAGTGCCATACATAAAACATTATCAGCCTAAAATGTTCCCACTGCTTGGACACAGGCCTGTGCGCCAGCCATATTAGGCGCAAAATCGATGACCGTTGAGGTACACGTGTTCTTGAGTGAAGACCGCGAATCGGCAAACGTATTGTAGGACCCCTCAGGCTAAGGGAAGCAACGATCTTCGCAGGATAAGGTTGTCTGGTAGTAGCTAGATGAGAGCAGCCGAGGGTTGAGTTACATAGTCTGCGATTGGAAAGGCCTATGTCTAGCTGCCGACCGCTTTAAGCAATTGATGAATGCGCCAGCGCAACGTTCTTACTGAAGAGCATTTGTTTTTGTCAACGTTCGACATCGAGCAGATTTCTGTATTGCTGTGTATCGGACTGTAAGTATTCCTCGGCTTAACGTACCGTACTCACTACCTACCTACTGTAATGTTCGAAGCTAACAATATTGCACTGTAATCAAAATATGCTCGCGTTTACGTATTAGGTGTTGCAATTTTGAAACTCGAGTACGTAAACCAGTGAATACTCCCGGTGAGTACTCTCCTTAATTCAAATGTACTCTAAAGTTATAGTGAAGCAACTTGTTTAACTTACAAAATCTGAATTTCAATTGAAGGCAGACTTAGATTAAGATGCAGATAACGACATTGTAGCGAAGAATAAGTACTAAAACTGCTGTAGAATTTTGAGATAAAATGTATCTTTATTTTATACCTGTCATGAATTCTTAGTGCGCTAAAATCCGATGTCTGTAGTAAACAAACACAAAATGGGGGTCTCGCTTGGATTCGCTGTTATAAGATTATCTGCAATAACCTGTAGGACTGAGCCCTATGAAGTTCTGATCCAATTTGTGGGATCAGCGCGTATAAGTTCATATCCGGCTCGAAGGACCAATTCGTGCGATCTAATATTATACATTTATCACCGCCATCGGCGGGTCGTTGTTGATTGCTGTCTGTATATTCAACATTTGTGTGAAAGTTTAACTCATGTAATATTTTCCTCTCTTCAAGGCTATTCTTCCCATTGCATGTCTGCTGCAGCCAAATCTTTCTAAACGCATTTAGCAGATCATTCCCGAAAACATCACTGTTAGTTTTTTCTAAGACTACATATTCATTAGTGCCAAGAACCCTGGTAAATTATCTGTAGTGTCTATCTACTTCGATTAAAGCATTCGACAGAATTCAGGTTTTAATAGTTGAAATATGTCCGTCCCGAGAATTATTGGATCATTTTAGTTGAACTTAGCGAGCTAATTAATAGTAATATTTCACCTATTAGACTGTATTGGCCCACTGCATGGCAAAAGCCTCTCTCTCTCTCCCTTTTACAGACACTTCTGTGTTAATAAGGGTTCAAAATATAAGCTATAATGAAGTGTCACTTTATGAATGTCTACTATCCAAAATAACAAATCTAATGACAAATGCGTGGTCTAGTCCGCCAACCCATTATCCATTGCAGGCATTCCTCCATTTAGGGAGAGGCTAGTCTTCGATAGGCCGAGTTGAATGACATTTCTCTGCATTATTACAATACAAATCGATACAGACTGTAAATATCGATAAATCAATCAACTCCTTATAAGATTTAGTTCTATTGTTACGGTTTCAAGTGACAGAAATTATTATGGAACAGTACTGGCGCCGGCTATGCCTGTTTTGTACTTAGCTGGGTTGCAAATATGCTGATCTCCTTAAGTTTATGTTTGCCTAGTGATTTAGGATTCAGTTTTATGGAAAATTGCTGCGTGAGTAATGTTATTGAAGATTTGGCGACTGTGCTAGCGCTTTATTTATTAAGGGCGCAATCCGAATCTCTTTCAATAAATAGTATTTAAATGATTTCTAAGTATGAGCCAAAGCTCTTTCAGAAAATGGTTAGTGAAAAATTATCTACTTACGTATTAAAAGGAAAGATAAGCGGACGTGAATATTAAAATACTATAGAGACTGTTACCTTTGGGAGGGGGACTTTAGAAGGCTTACAGCCGATTCCCTATAAGTAAAAGAGATGGCCTTATTCTCATAGTATAACATCTACGTAGCTATTTTGAAAAATAACAGTATTTTCAACAAAAAAAGCGTTTGCAGTTTATTTTACATAGGTAAAGAAACAAAAAAAAACTCTACACACAAAATATCCGGATACATTTACATCCAGACAATACAAAGGAAGCATCCTCCATCCATACACTACAATTAAATAATAAAAAGAGCGACCCCCCACAAAAAGCGTCCTATTGTCCTAGTACCGGCACGGAAGGGGCGTGTCCAGGGGGCGGAGCGAAAGACCGAGACAGAAAGATGAGCCAGCTGTCAAAAGTTACGGGATACCAATGGATTCACCAAAGATAGAATAGGAGAGAGAGATTCTTGTTTGTTCGTTTCGTAAAGAGGATTTTTGTGTTCGTTGCCAATGTGTATTTTTGGTTTATTTTATCTTTAGTTATTCATTTGTTAGGTAGGTTATGTCAGTTATGTGCCTATAACATTATGAAATTATATGTAAAATTACGCATATTTTTTCCTCCGACGGGATAGGCTTGGTTTATATTATTAGAAGTGACTGCTTTGTATATTTTTCGGATCAATTTTTCGCATCCCTAATTAGTAAAAAGTTGAATATTAGGGAACCATAAGCTTTGTAGAGTTTCGTAGCACGCGTAGCACTTTGGCGTAGACAGGCGTAGCATCGCCGTAGTTGTCAAAAGATTATCTCTGAATTTCGGGGTGACCTGGGAGTTAGATTGTAGGTGGTTAGGTTAGGTGGGTGGAGTTAATAAATTGATTGATCAAATCGATTGGAATATTGTAACTACAATAATTTTATTATTTCTAACTTTTCACCCAATACAGGTCAATGCTTAGAGATGTACATAAATATGCCACGGCTTATTTTAATTTAGATTTTTTAATTGTTTTATTATTTGTTTTTATCTTTCTTATTACGGACGCTTTTAACCTGCACATCTTTCTACATCGTTCTCACATGTATAATTTCAACATGAATGATGTAACCAACTTTTCTTGTAACTATATGTTGATTTAAAAAAGTGTCCATGGAGTTTCTTGCCCGTTCTTCTCCATAGGTACCTACTACGCTTTGAAATTTGCAAGTAGCTTAATTTTTCTGACCGACCGACCCCTTGACAATTCAAAAGTCGCTGTAATTGGTTTATTTGAAATAAATACTTTGAGTTTGAGTTTGAAGATTCTTGATTTCCTTGCAAGGACTAGGGCACATCACTGGTGGATACCGGCCAGTCTAATAAAGAATACTTACTACACGGTTATGAACTCCGTACTCTACGTAGTGTAATTTATCAATGATAGCTGCTGCCCGCGACTTCGTCTACAATCCAGGATGAAAAGTGACCTATGTCCTTCTACAGAGCATTGTCTACCCATGCGCCAAATTTCATTGAAATTCGCAAACAAACTTACTTTCACATTTATTTAGTAGGTCTACCGGGTATTACCGGGTCGAATATAAAAGGCGTATTTTACATTAAAAGATAGGTATGTTAGGTATAGTAATGGTTCCTAGATTTGGATCTACTTATTACGCGTGCTATCAGCTCTCCAAGATGATCCTCTATTCCTTTCTAATCTTCTTAATTAGAAATGGTTATTATCTCATAAAACATGTCATTCAGTCAGCTTATAAAATACTAGCTTCTGCCCGCCGCTTCGCCCGCTTGGATACCGGAAATTATCCCACGGGAACGTGCTACTGGGACAAAAAGTAGCCTATATCCTTCCCTAGGACGTCATCTATCTCCTTGCCAAATTGTATCGAAATCCGTTCAGTGGTTTAGGCGTGAAAAAGACACAGGATATATACAGAGTTATTTTCGATTTTATAATACATATAAGTAGTAGTAGTATGTTCTTATCTCTGCCCCACCCTTGGTTGACTGGTAGAAAATGCATAAGGCATTAAGTGCGCCTTTGTATGTTATTGTATGCGAGGAGTCTAAATAAATAAATAAATGTTTGGAAGCTAGAACCTCTACAGTACCTAGGTTCAACCCCATGTAACACTAGCCCAGATACGTACCTGAGTAATTTCATTAGCATAACTTGCGTTTGACAAATTGGCCAAAAAACAATCTACATCAACGGTGTAGCTGATCTTATTGATAGACACTGTCTTCTTCTTCTGTTGACTCTTGCACACGCAAGAAGGCCTAGACAAAGTGATATTCTATCAGCGATAACTATGATGGAATAGTCAAAAATGTATTAGATTGACAGAAGCTACCGGAAAGCTTGTGCCACTCCTGTTGAATGTCGTTGCAGAAATACGAAACGCTTTGAAAGTGATCGCCACTTGTCTCGGCCCTAAAAAGATTACTACTGTAGTGGTCTTATTGAGGTATGAGGGTCTAAAGTTCACTCACACCTCCGTAGAAAAGGGAGGATCCTTCGACCAGACGGGTGTTGTGTCTGGTGGGCAACTGCCCGACGGTTGATGTCGGGACGTTGTATATAAGCTAGTCGCGCGCTAAACTCTGCTTGCGCGATGCAGGATCTGCGTGACGTTAGTGTGACGTGTAGCTCGCATGTAGCGGTGTAGATACCGCTACAGTCTTTTCAAGTAATGAGTATTATAGTAGTATATGGCCCATTACTTATGAGTAATACTCATAAGCAGATAAAGGGTGGCACAACTCAAAATAATCCAAAATCGAGTTATTGCGATTATCGGAATCTGTATGATGTTGCATATTATTTTACTAAGACATTAATTGAGCAAATTGATATCTTAGTAAAATAATATACGACATCATACAACAGTAATTTTAAATCGGTCAAATAGAAAATGAGGTTTTTTTTTTTTTGCTATTCCTGGAAAAAGAGGTACTTATTTTGAGTTATGCTACTGTTTATCTAAGTGTGCGGACTATTATGACTACTAATTATGATTACTCACTTTTTATTTTTCTAGTTTTCCGCGTTTTGTAGCTTCCCGCAGTCAGACCACGTTTAGGGTTTCGGATGTCTCGACCGTCTCAAAGTCTCGGGACACGAGATAACTCACGATTTAAGTCCCGAGACGTCCCAGGACTGCGAGACTTCTCAGAATAAAATTAGAATCGAGTTAATTTTGGGCCAGATGTATCAATAAAAAATGAATTCGATTGGGAATGTTTTTAATAATTCCACCGGACAAAGAGAACGTTCTCGATTTCAACATTTCGGTTGTATTGTATTTAAAGCTTTATAAATTAGTTCCAAACTTTCAGTACGTTTTCCGGTTACTTTAAACAACTGGAACTCTTTTTTTAATGTTGCTGTTGATTTTTTGCAAGAATTTCAGGTACTTTTTCTTCTATATTTTTTACTTTGATACGAATCTTCGGGTTCATGTTGTGCTGTAGAGCTACTGGCCCTTGGTTCGACGTCCATTATTTCCAAATCTGGCGTTTAGATACGAGGGATATTTTTAAAAAGTCTGCTTTACAGTTCTTCCGCAAAAGCAACAAGTGCAGTTTTATTCGAAATCGAAGTTAAAAAATCCGTAGTTTGGGACTGTATGCTGTGGTGGCCAGCGTCTCTAATCTCGACCTGAACGTCTTGGGACCGAAACAAATAAATTTACAAAAAGTCCCGGAACTTCGAGACACGAGACGTCCCGGGACCCAAACCCTAAACCACGTTAGAGGACTTACTGCGGTTTACGTTTGTCTAAAAACGTTGCTAAAAATTATGTAATGATTAGAGACTGTTTAACTATACAATTTTGACGTTTAAACGTTTCTTAACTTTAAGCAACGTTTATAAATAATGGGGACTATCTCCAAAAATAATTGATACTAACGATTACTACTTATCAGCTACGCCTATTTTTGTATAAGAGTCGACGTGGAAACATAAAACAGTTATAAAATATTATTTTAATTCCAATTTTTATTATGTCTATTACTGAACCAACAATACTATAAACTATCCGTTTAAGGAAGTCCGAGTTTTAATAAAACGTTAACTATTTTTTTTTTATGGAGTGTAAAGTAATTAAATAGCTATTTAATGGTAGGTATTTTCTATATATGCAATATATTTTCTGAGCATTAGGTGAGTTTAATAATAATTATTATTTCTGGCGCGTTTCATAGCTTTCTTGGTCTGAGTTCATAGGTAAAATACCCGCCCATATCATGATTTTTCATCATTATATGCATGGCCTTCCTGTAATGGTTTATAACGTTCTTGGCGTATAGTAGTCCTCCATCCTGCACGTCTAGTATATGAGCTCATACCAAAGCGAGATTCGTCAGAAAAACACACAAAACGCCACCCTTCTTCTGACGAATTTCTGTATGCACGAGCCCATTGTAAACGGACTCTGCGATTGCGGGGCTCAATAGGTGGTACACGTAGCGACCTTCAGGAACGGAGATTGACTTCATGCAAGCGATTTCTTATGGTTTGATTCTTCTTATTCTTATTAACATCCTTGAAGAGCTATGAAACCTTGTAACCCACATCATCGCAGTCATTGTACGATTTCGTCGAGCAGTAATTTGTACCTATGTAACGATCTTGTCTGCGTGTGGTGATGCGAGCTCCTCCTCCATTTCACTCTATCACGCTGCCAGTGATACGGTAACGTGTCCAAAGTTGACTTATAACACTCTGCATAGTGCCCAGAGCGATTGCCACAGCACGTTGCCGAGATCCAGCTTCCAACATTCCCACGGCTCTGATCATTTCTTCTCGGCTGAAATGACGTCTTCTCTCCATAATAACGTTCTTTTGTATTGATTCCACTCAGAGCTATGACATATTTTTTACTGATTTGGCCTCAAACCCGTTGCGGGATTATATAGGAGTACGACTTGACTGAAGGATATCATCTTTTGACCGAAATTCTTAAACTATTCCCATTTACTAAAAAGTATCCATAGCAGATACGAAAAATATAATAAAAAAACTGGATTTTTAGTTACTAGCAAAAACGTACTTGATTCCTAGACACTTTTGATGTGTGTAATGAGAAGATTAGAAAATAATGGAGGATCAGCTTGGAGAGCTGACAGAGCGCGTCATATTGTAAAACGAGTACTTACTTATCAAGAGTTCTAGAAATATTATCATCCTATGTTGGGGTCAGCTTCCAGTCTTACCGGATGCAGCTGAGTACCAGTATTTTACATGGAGCGACTGCCAATCTAACCGATAATACGATAACCCTTGGTAAGACTGGTTGGCTTCTGACATCCCGTAACGACTGTCAAAGATCCACGATTAACAGCCGGGACCAACAGCTTAACGTGCTTTCCGAGGCACGGAGGGGTCTTGGTATGTAAAGATGGTCTCCCATCCACGGACCAACCGCGGCAAGCGTAGCTTAACCTGATCGATCGATCCGTGCGGCTGTTATTACTTAGTCACAAGAGTTCTAACAATAATTATTATATTAATCTAAAATATGCCTTTCATTAATAATTCCGGAATTATATAAACTGAGTACAAACTGTTTATAATTTTACTTAGATTAAGGTAAATGTTCAATCAACACTCTTGATCAAGAGCTGTATCGCGATTGCTGATTATACATACACATACATACATAATATCACGCCTTATTCCGCGAAGGGTTAGGCAGAGGTGTGCCTATAGTACACCCACATTTCGCCAGTTATGTTTAAGTCTCATGTAATAGGGGGCGAGCCTATTGCCATCAAACGGGCACAAATCTAGACTCTGCTGTTGATAGTAATACTGAAGTTCCATTTATGTCACTGCTTTATTGACAGGAATTTAAAAATATATGTAGATTCCTACCTTCTGTTACGAAAGTAAGGCGCGGCTCCTCACATGAGGCAAACTCTGCCAGCGTATGCTACGCCGTGTCCTCCCGAAAGTTACGCAGTGATGACACCGAGCGTCTGGCTCCCTGTTTATGTGACAGAGGTACTTCCTAAAGCAACCATGCCCGAGAGCACCTGCGTCGCCTGAAATGACAGGGAGCCGTACCTACTCACAAGCCATTCGTCGAGTACTGGTCGGATCGCCTATTGATAGTGAGACCGGCGGTAGGGCGCAGTAGCCTGACCGCCACTCCATCACTAGGACCTCGCCCCACCGGTACAGTGACGTGAGGGCTCTCGCCTCTAGATCCCAAGGCGGAGATCCGGCCAGTGCACAAGCCACCTCGACTGCGATGCTGCCAGCCGTCAGGTCAGAGGCCCACACCGGGGACTCATACAGGGCCACGGATCGCATGACCCCTAGGTACAACCTCCTACCGGTGGTGCTTGCCCCCCCAGATTGCGCAGCAGTGTTGGGCGCGCATCAGCCGCGCCGGGCTCCAACCACCGAAAGTGGGTACTTCTTGGCAGACTCGACAGCAATGCAATGCCTGATCCCGGCGTCGGTGCCCGCCAGGGGCCGTGAAAGACCATAGCCCCCAACTTGTAGAGGACCACTTCCAGACCTAGGCACCATAACCGGCCCACTACTTGTGGGACCACAGTTGTCGCCAGCAACGCTGCCTCCCTGTGTGAGCTCCCTCGGGCCGTGACCAGCGTGTCGTGCGCGTAACATGTTAGGTCCACTCCCAGTTACAGCTCACCCCTCAGGTGGCACACCGTTCAGCTAAATAAGCCCCAACGATATAGCGGAGGTACGGGGCCACCCTATGGTAGCACAGTGCCTCCCGAATACAGCTCCAGGGCAGGGTATTGAATGCGTTGGAGATATCCAAGGATACCGCCAGCATCACCCCGCAAGGAAAACCGCATTATGGCGTCCACAGTGTTGCGCCCATGCCGAAAGCCGAACTGACTGTTGTCCATATCCGGCCCCTCTCAGTACAAGTGGCCGACGAGGCGGACTGCAATTATCCGCAAGAAAAGGTTACCCACCTCGTCCAGCAGCACAATGCGGACGGCGAGTCTGCTGGCCTACCTACTTCAACTTAATCATAATGCCTCAAGTAATTGTCACTTGATCCATATTTAGGCCACCTGCAATACGTAATACCACAACGTAAGGTATATTTGATACAAAAACAACAACAATGCAATCTAGAAAGTACGCCACTACAGTTCTTTCAACGAAACCCAAGTGATGCCGACTAAGCAAATAAAAAAACCTCTTCGCTGTCATGTGACCTTGGTACTTGACTTTGACATTCATATATCAGTAGCCAATCACTGGTCAATTTGATCGGAAAATTGACCACAATTGACCATATCTATCTTCCCATGCGTGTTTATTTTGACCAAATGTGACCGCAATTTAAACATGTAAAGATTGATTCACATGAGGTATCGATGTCAACCATCATTGACAAACAAGGCTAGACGATTTCGCACACTGATTATAATAAAAAGTGTGATTTGATTAATTATAATTTGGAAATCCTCGTTGGTTTAGTGGTCGCAAGCGCTACTTATGAGCATGAGGTCCTGGGTTCGATTCCCAAGTCGGGCAAAGTAGCAGTAGCAGTAGCAGCCCGGAGTCTGAATTTGTGCCTGGTTGATGGCAATAGGCTCGCCCCCTATTACATGGGATCAAAACAACAGGTGAAATCTGGGAGTACTATAGGTACACCTCTGCCCAACCCTTCGAGGAAACAAAGCGTGTCATGTTATGTATGTAATTTGAGAATCTAGATGAAAAAAATATCCGTGAGATTGACCTCGCTGATAATCTTGTAGACGTTATTTAAGGCAGAAATAGGCGACTTTTAATTAGGTAATAAAGCTAGACGCAGGTAGCTTTGACTTGCTAATGATTTGTCATATGTTAGAATGCTGAACCGTGAGAAAAGCCAGCTGCATTGATATTTTGAACTTGTTACAGCGAGCCAAATGAGTTCATCGGTAGAACACGGCAGATATAATTAATTTAAACAAACGTACCTACTCGCGGTTCAGCTACATGAAAGCTTTTTAATGCCAAGTATTGTTGTTAGTTAATTGCCAATATTGTGTTGGTAGTTGCCAATATTGTTTTTAGCAAAATCGTCTTTTAATTACGACTTTACTCCAGAAAGTTCGGCAAGGTTTCAGCTACAATCCAGGTGCACCATTTTTGCTCCATTAGCGGCATTCAGCATTGATTACCTACTTACTATAGCAGCAAGTTCATTTACCCCTGTATTATTAAAAACTGTATATACTTCACAGCAATTTGTAAGCTAAGTACGCAAATATTTGACCCAATATTTGAGCCATTACCAAAAAGTGCATTCACGCCTGTCGTCAGAAATCTGCGGCATATTGCTGACTTAGCAAAGTTTTGATAACTTATCAGACTTCTGCTGAAGACTGTAGCAGCATACTAACAGGTCTACGTCAGCGTCTACGACTAGGGTTGCCAACCCTACTATACCTAACTATATAATCTATATATGTAAAAATGAATCCCTATTTCCCTTGGTCATGCCATCACGCGTGAACGGCTGGACCGATAAGACTATTTTTTTTTTTGTTGTGTTCTTTATTATCAGGAGAAGGATCTTATGAAATAAAAAAATAAGGAAGTCGATCGGAACGTTACAAAATTTAAGAAAACTTAACGCCAATATTAATTTTACATAACTGTCAGTTGTTTGAAATAACTGTCAGCGATTGACAGAATGCGCGCTGCAAATATCGTTAAACACAGATGGATCGGTTGATAAATGAGTCGATAGTTTTAGTTTTAGTCAATAGTCAAAACTAAAACTAAACGACATGACATTCATAGTTAAGACAGGACAACGTCTGTCGGGTCGGTATATAAGAGGCCTAAATATTATATTATACATATATGTCGGAAATACATTGAATAAATCGTTTGACTTTGACTAATCGGAACGCCATACCAGGTGGCGCTAGACAGTCTTTAACGTTAGCACTTGACCAGAGTTTGTTGTTGGCGGTTAAGCAGTGAACACGTTTAGAAACTGTTGCGGCGTTCCGTATAGTTGTGTTGTGTACCTACAGTGTGTGTGATTCGCTAGTGTGATTAATTTGATCGTTAATTATAATTTGATTTCAACTGCAAACGGTTTTTCTATTGCGCAATAACTACTCGTAACACTACCCATAGTATGCCCACAGTAGTTAAAATATGGCTGATAATAACGAGAGAGATATTATTTCTAAAAAAAAATATAGTTGGCGAAACTACTATATTTTCGGTGAAAATTATAAATAACATTATTTTATAAAAATAAATGTATAACGAAACGCAGTAATCTGTTTTTGAGTATTCAGAAATAAATCAGTTTAATAAAATTCTGGCAATAGTTCGTTCTGCCCAAAAATGTGTTGCTAAATCTACTGCTGAACAATGGCAAGAAGTGTTGCTGAGTGATTCAGACTTAGTAAAATAAACAAAAATAATATAATTTCTTCTTTTTTTACCACCCACTTCAGCTTTTACTGAGCGCATATTTTTGGTACTGAATATAAAACTAAATAAAGCTTTTTTTAAACAGACCTTCTACTTATTTATTTTTCTTCTCCATCTACTATATGTTTACAGGCAATGGCTTCGAAAATACTATATCGCTCATTTGGAGAAACAATGACGTAACTGATGCTTTTCAAATATAACAGGAGAGTGATTTAAATTGGATATTTTTTTGTAATGGGGTTCTACATTTCAGAACGAGACGGTAAAGTCTAGCTCTGAAATGTTGATAAATCCCAATACATATTAAATATTCCACTCGTCTGCTCCTCTGAAAATTTGTTCGAGCACAAATGTCAACAATTCATATTTGGGAAAAATTACATTTACGTCATTGTTTCTCCAAATGAGCGATATATGATATAAAAAAGTTGGCAACCCTATTCTACGACTTAAGAATGCTTATTCGTTCCGAATGTATTGTAATCTCTGTGGCGCTAAGAAATGCCTGCTTAGAGGTCTCTACTAATTTAAACAAAGATTAGGCTTGGAAAAAACACTATGTAGATTTGTTAGTATTTAGTCTACCGGGGTCTGCAATTCATAATATTCTGACTTTTGATGCTTGCGCCATTGCTAATTTGAAAGCCGACGTAAATAAGTAAACGCGTTGAAAATTGGAGGCTTAGCCATTATCCCTGCAATATTAAGTATTACAAAAATAATAAAAAAATACCTTTTAAAAATGTGGCCTTTCAATTTAAATTGCTACCGATTTTTAAAAAAATGGTCTCAGCTGGACCTGCACCAACCACCACCACCAATGCGCCAATTGCATAACACACTATCTGAATCATTTTGAAGGATATCGCTAACCCATTGCTTCATATGTTCGAAAAATTTGTCTGCTCAACAACGTAAATAACGCAATGAATGTTGTTGAACTGTCAAAATGAAAGCCATTCCTACTGTAAGGCATGTATTACAGAACCTCACTTACGACTCAAACATTACCTACTTAAAACAATTTTCAACCAATCAAATGGCTTTAAACTAGTGATGTACCTACTAGTCGCCGACTAGTCGGCCTTATTTGTAGTCGGCGACTAGTCGGCCCATTTTTTACTCGTATTAATATGCTTAAAAAATTTAAAGAAGGTGATTGAAATGAAATTGTTACTGTTATTAATTTTTATTATAGAATGAGTTTTACAGTTTACTTTCAGTGCAATTTAGATTAGGATAGGAAGGAATAGGAACCCTTCGTTTGGTCCATTAGTTAATTGGATTTATATCCAGAAATTAAATAAAATAAAATTAACTAATACTTCTAACAAAAAAGAAGAAACTATAGCAAGCAATTGGCAATAAGTAGGTTTACAACTTAGAAATTGGAACTCTTCCTTTGACCTAATAATAATGAATTAGACTTAGATCTGGCCGCCGCGCCGGGTGCTGCGTGCGCATCTACGAGCCGAAAGCGTAGTCACGAACATTGCCGATTTCACCCGAACTCAACCGAAAGCAATGATTGCCTTTGCCGACTAGTCGGACATTTTGCAGCCGGCTAGTCGGCCAAAGTTATAGTCGGCCCATCTCTACTTTAAACTAGTTTTAAGTAATGCTTGAGTCTTGATGCGAGGTTCTGTAATACGGGCCTTAGGGCCGTATTACAGAACCTTGCTCAAGACTCAAGCATTAAGTATCGGGCACACTGGCACGACGCGAAAGCGTACGCGTAAGGCACCGCGTGCAGCGCTTCGGGCGGCGCCTTTGTGTCAGACTGTCGCGTCGCGCCAGTGTGCACGAGCCTTTACTTAAAACAATTTTTTAACCAATCAAATGGCTTTAAACTAGTTTTAAGTAATGCTTGAGTTTTGATGCGAGGTTCTGTAATACGGGCCTTAGTGCGTTATGCAAATGCCACGCCGCTTCCACAGTCCACTAACACAACGTACCTTTACTTCGAATGCAACACATAATACCAATAAGGAATGGCAATCAGTAGTCGAAACTTGACATTATTTAAATAAAAAATAACGAGGCGTATCCTTATTTCGTTCAATTGGCAACTTCACCTCCGAAATTACAATATGTAAATTAACTTTGTCAACTCCATTTTTTTTCCGAAAGCAATGTTGCCAATAATCATATTGTTTGTTATTAATGATCATTGGCAACACTGATTTAACAAGAGTAGAATGCAGGGAGTATAATTAAAAATTCTCGCTTATTAATTTTGAGAAATGGCTATGATATTATTGTTTTTAATTATGGAACTCCACTTAAATCTCAAAGTTGCAGTATCTTGGCATTGGATTGCAGGGAACTCTTCATAGATAACCAGCTTAATTACGTAACACACTAACAGTATGAATGGCTTTCATTTTGACAGTTCAACTACATTCATTGCGTTATTTACATTGTTTAGCAGATATCGAACTTAAATGAAGGAATGGATTAGCTATATCCTTCAAAATAAATCAAATTGTGATTGATAGTCTGTTACGCAATCAGAATGCAGGCCCATGGTTATGTCGGTTCTATCGATTGATAGTCTGTTACGCAATCAGAATGCAGGCCCATGGTTATGTCGGTTCTATCGATTGATAGTCTGTTACGCAATCAGAATGCAGGCCCATGGTTATGTCGGTTCTATCGACAATTTTTAGAATGCTGTTGAGTCTTTTCAGAAGTCCGGTACACTACACTTTGGGGTATTAAATAACGTAGGTAATTAGTTTTCAATTCATTCCAGTTGATATGCTTAGAATAAGTAATTGTACCTACTTATATTTTGTCATTCTACTTCCATGGTTCACAGATGTAAGTTTAGACAAGGAGGTTATCTATGGTGTGGGCCAAGTGTTTCCCAAGACATTTCCGTACCGCATCACAAAAAATACATAATAATAATAATTATTATAAAACTAATTCCCCCCGCGCCGCGTCTGTCTCTCTCTCTGAACGCGATAAAATCAAAAACTACCAAACGGATTTTCATAAGGTTTTCACCAATGAACGGAGCGATTCATGAGGAAGGTTTAGGTGTATAATTCATTAAGGTTTTGTGTAAATTAGCTGAAATATGACAATGATTGTTGAAGATGTCGGCAATAATCATGCCGACTGGGAGCTTTACTGGCGTGCTCCGCTTATATCAATAGAGTTTTATGAAAACCTCCTTAAGGGTGAAGCCGCGGGTAAAAGCTAATATTATTTAATTAACACAGGTGTGATTACTATGTACTTGGAATGAGCTGTCTGACCGACTTCTTGACAATTCAAAAGTGCCTGTAAATGTTTTATATGAAATAAATGGTAGAGTCATGATAGCGATTTCGTTCGAATAAGCTAGGTCAGACCTATCTATCCAATGTCTGAAAATATTTATAACAGTCATTAAAATGCATTTTGATAAAAATCTAAAGCATTTTACAAATGTCCAAACTGATTTATGTATTGTAATTATATTGTATTATTAAATATGATTAGGAATAATTTGCTTAATTATTACAAAAAAAAAAATACATATGTAAAATGATTTTAATAGCTAAAATGTAAATGTTATGTCAACAGATTAATTTTTAATTGCCTATTATCAAATTCAAATAATTAATAAATACGTACCTAGCTTATTAGCATTGTTTGACATAAATATTTAATTCTGATATCGGGAAAGCAGATACCTACTCAAATACCAAAGTCTTTTCGAGAATTTAATCAAGAAAGATCTTTATTCTCTCCTATCAATTAATTTTAACTATTACCTCAACTATGGATATCATCAAAATACCCAATTTGCATCTACTCATATTAGTTTTACCTTTCCTTGAAATAATTCGCGTTATTCGAACGCACAATCATTATTCCAAATTACTAAAAATCCCTTTCTCGATGTAGCCGATTATAATCGATTAATTTATGCCTAATATTCGAGTTGTCGATGTTATCGAGTGAAACTGGTTAGCGACCCGATCTTCAGGGCTCGGTAAGATGTCACGCATGTCATATAGTACTTATGTATGTTTGTTATATTTATGTTTACATGTTGCGAACAACAATAACGACTGTTTTGGTATAAAAATGTCGTTTTAAAAGATAGCAAACTGTGGGTTGTACATATTAATGGTTAAATAATGCGTGATGTGTTAAATTTTTTAATATTTTCTTTCGCGCAGTAGGTTTTAAAAAAATCTGTTTTAAGGCTCGTGCACACTAGCGCGACGTGACAGAGCGACACAAAGGCACCGCGTGTCGCTCGTCGAGCGGTACCTTTATGTCGTGCTGTCTCGTGTCACTCTCGATTTAATTATTCTAGATTCTCATTAGAGACAGAGACACACTTTTAATGGCGACTAGTTTTATAACACCTATCTACTATTTTCGTAACTTCGACTTTTATTTTTAACCCCTCTGACGCAAAAAGAGGGGTGTTATAAGTTTAACCGCTATGTGTGTGTGTGTCTGAGGCACCGTAACTCTTAAACTGGTGAACCGATTGGGATGCGGTTCTTTTTATTTGATAGCAGGTTTTCTAGCGGTGGCTCTTAGACATGTTTTGTCAAAATCGGTTCAGCCGTTTCACGGTCATCAGTTCTTTTTTGTGTCGGGGGTTTTTTAATTTTACCTACATATTATTTTTGAGGAATATCACTGATTTGATTACGGTAGCGCGGCAAAACATTGTGCTTATGGCTGCATGCAACAGTATGTCTACTGTTCAGGGGTCGTGCAGATATTTAAAGTTAAGTTTGGACTTGTTTTCACAAAAAAACTTCAACAAAAAGTTGAAACTTTGATCTTCAATATTTCCGTAACCAGAAGTTACCTAATATGGTCCGGAACAAAAATCTATCACATATAACGGTAAGAATGACTCTCGGCTTCATTATGCGTCTTTTTAGACCTGTTATTATATCCCCATTATATAATTTCCAATTTATCTCAACGCCGCACCTAAGCCTAACAAACAATTAATATAAACCTCCATTGTTTAATAAAAGATTTAATCAACCGATTCTCGATTAGAGCAAATCGATTCTAATCTCACTAAATCTCCCTAAACGGGACTTCATTCCGTGGTTGCGATACAAGCAATTGATTTTAATTCGATCGTAAACACCATCACATTATCGATTCGAGTGCTTCGTCTGACAGAGTCCGACCGTCAGTGTGTTCTTGCCCGTTTTATTCGATAAAATGAATATTCATAAAGATTTTTTATAGTTGTATCGATTTGAATATTCGAATAGACAATGTTTTGTTGGACGTTCCAACGATTGTTGCCGAATTACCGAATTACCGTTGTGTTCCTAATTTGAACTGCGTTCTTTTTTGAACATTGTGTAGGTACTTCACCTTTTTTTCACCGTTTATATGTATCCTAAATTAAAAAATACCGAGTTTCCTTTGCGATAACGTTGATACAATTATTTTAAACTAGTTTGGTACGATCCTTCGTATTTCAGTCATTCATTCACTTCAGAATTATTATTATAACACAATCTTATCACACTCCTAACATGAATATGTAGGTAAGTACAGCACAACCGTTTTCTTATTCCCCCGGCAATCATCGCATTCCCGAATACAAACGAATGCTAATTCCATGTGCATCAATTATTAGATATATCGTGTATAATAAGTCCTTTATTGTTGTTTTAGTCAAAACAAAACAACAATAAAGTACCTACTTAGTTCTGAATTCAAATTAATATACATTATAAATCTAATAATTGATGGTCATGGATATTAGCATTCATTTGTATTCGGAAATGCGATGATTCCCGAGGGACATTAATAAAATAGTTGTACTTACATCAAATTATCCCGAATTTATCAAAAATACTCCGTGAGCAAGTGTGATGAACTGATGATCATTACTTGTTATTTCCTTTACATTAGAGCCGTTGCCTTGCAGTTACGGGCCGATTTATTCATTATAATTTTTATTTTTTATAATTTATGGTTCCAGCTACCGGTCCTCTACCCCACTGTGCGTATAGCGCGAAGGAATTGTCTATGCTTCCAATTAAGCTCTTCTTGGGTCATAAAGTCAACAATAAAAACTATTCTAATCGCCAATAAAAATATTCCTTTTCTTATAATTTAAATCCTTATAATTGGTCAAAACAAAATCTTTTTTACTGCTTTGAAATCGATTCTCATTCCAATTTCAACTTAAATCCATTCAAATAAGGAACATCGAATATTTTCTTGTGTACTGAATTTTAGGATTTTAACAATGTTACAAAAACAGTTAGATCAGAAGATTTTCAACTTTATTATATTGTTGTCAAAAGGAAATCGGACGCAAAATATACGATGGTAGTTAATGGAAAGCTGTTTGACGTTTCCGTAGAAGCGTTTACCCCCTGTTGTGAAGACTTGAGGAGGCAAAGGCCACGAGAGTGGGCTTACCATGTTGCCCATAAAATTTAGGACATTACGTTTATTTCGGCTGTTAGAGAGTATTTAATAATCGATTAAATCAATTACATTAATATTAGAATGTAAATTATGGTGAGATCGGCTGTCAATTACGTTTTCATCGTGGATCAATCTTTTCTAAACGATGGAACGGTTTAATCCGGAGACACTTCAGACAATTTCTATTCTAATTTAATTTCTAGATAATCCAAATCATTTTTTTTATGTTTCCTAACTCAGTTAACAGTTTGCCTTGTAAATTTAGCCTTCGATAATTTAAAAGATGATCATATTATACGTAAGAAAGAAAGAAAGAAAGAAAAATAGGTTTATTTGTCACAGAAACACGTGCATACAAAAAAAAAAAATTTGCTCAGGTAACAATTTAATAAAAAGAAACAAACAAACTAGATCTTTAATCACGAGCACAAAACAGAAATAGTCGACAGCTGCACGTCATGACTGTGACAAGAAGGCTTCCACTCAGCATGATGCTGTGCTATACCCACAGCACGGCGCTGGTTTTCAGTGGTTACTCAAAAAGGACGTACACACGGCGAAATATCAAGCTATACATTTTCAGTTTTCGCTGACCTCGCATTGTATTGGCTTTTTGTACAGTCGCCAGCACATCAAGTTACCACAAACTGTCAGATTTTCTCATCCGATTTTGTACATAAGTAACTAACAACATTTTAAAGTTTCAAATCGTTTGGAGAAATTTGACAGTTTCGTGTAGCAAAAAAAATTTGACCTGCTGGCGACTGTACAATGAGATGTCAGCTTATACTGGAAACGTATAACTTGATATGTCGTCGTGCGTACACTACCTATTTATATTTTGTGGCTTGTGCAGCCAGCAAATATGGTTATAAATTAGCAGTTTTTACGTTGTAACTGTTATTCCGCGTTATTGCGTAAGCTAGCGCTACGGTTTCCTAGAAGACCAGTGGCCGCCACATAGCGTCCGTAATTTACGGGCGAATGATGACACTGATGATAATTTGGTGTGTTTTCATGAGAGCGTTTTCCTGACACCGTAAAGTCAAGCCCTTCCAAGAAACCGTAGTTTTAAACATAAAGTACGATTCAAACTTAATGGCGGCTCGGAACATGAGGCGAGTCTCTGCGCAGTAACCAATTCACGTGTCAGCGGGGGTGAGGGGTGAGGTACTGCGCAGCGAATAGCGCACTTCACAGCCGCCATTAAGTTTGAATCGTACTATACCTACACACTCACGAAACTAATTAACCACCGAAAAAAAAAAACAGAAGCAACTCGAATTCGAATTTCAAATCTCCCGTGGCAGGTATTCAGTCTGTATTTTATGATGACGTTGGCCACCCTGTCGTTTCGTTTCACGCAGTGAGGTTACGCTACTGTTCAACCCCCTGTTGATAGGAACACACTTAGCTCATAATATTTTATATTTACGCTAATGACCGCCCGCGACTCCGCCTGCGTTTAAACTGTTTACTTAATGTATTTATGTGTTTTTGATGAAAATGAGAGCTTTAGTCACAAATTGGTAGTGGTAATTATGTTAAAACGAGGTTGTTGGTTGTTGAAATTGTTGAGAGAAATGGTAATTTTACTTTCGAGTACCGATGCAATTTTTATTCTACTTAACATGTAAATTGGTCATGTTATTTTTTTTTTAATTTTAGGTACTACATTTAGTTTCAATTAAATTAGCTGTCAAGTTCTTCTAACTTAACAGGCAGCTGTGTTGTTGGGGAGTTTGTTGCGTCATTTCTTCTTCGCATAGCTAAAGCACTAGGAACTGTTGAAGGGTGGGCGTTTTGAGGACTGTTTCAAATGTAATTTTAACGTTCATAAACTGCTGACTCGTAGCTTAGTCTGAATAAGTGAATTTGATTGATTTAAGTTGAAAGCATTTTCACACTAAACCTTTAAATAATTACAAGAATTTTGGTTTCTCAACAAGTCAACCAGGTGGAATATCTACTTTAAAGTTAAACCACTTGTTTTCCACTTGACAGCAAAGGGACGGACAGACATCGTATATTTTATAATATTACACAAAAAAGGTTCCATTCCAAATCTAGTAGCGTGGAATAGAACGTAAATTTGAAAAAGGTTCTTATTTTTTTATTATTCTTCTCTTGTTTAGGGTTTGTTTACGGTTAGATTAAGCCAGTATCTTTAGAATTATGTTTCGTTTAAATATTAGAAAGTTATGTGAATAATACTTGTTGACCTTACCTATTAGAGAAGCAGCTACCATATATTTTAGTTACGAAAGAATACCAAATTCAAACTTTATTACGTTTGTTTTTATATTTTCTTTTCGTAAACATGTTTCAATCTCCTTTGTAATCAATTTACATTGAACTAGGAGTCATTCAAGCTTATTATTTAATTAGACGTAGGACTATGATCGTCAATAG
Organism: Griposia aprilina; assembly: GCA_916610205.1. NCBI lineage: Eukaryota > Metazoa > Arthropoda > Insecta > Lepidoptera > Noctuidae > Griposia > Griposia aprilina. Next base: position 15,956,001 of record OU744304.1, on the reverse strand, counting down.
ATATTAAAGTGCGACGAAACTTCTAGTGCAGTGCACACGGAAGCCATAGTTTGGCACAGCTAGCAATTTTATCTCCTACCTACTCCTAAACAAATCAAACAAAAAAACTCTTACAAGTAGGTACTCAAGTAGGTATCTATTCACATGACCAGAAGCCACAGATTATCAACGAATACAGATGAGGTTCTACAAAAAAGGCTCGTTCACAATTATGTCAAACTCAATTTGACAACTTGATGAACATGGCCGTTCAGCGTTTGACATAAAACTCCGTGGGTGGTCCGTCCGGCATGCGTGTAATTTTTTTTATTTTTGTTTCTAAGTATATTTTTATTTCGACCACCGTAGGGCGATGACTAAGTGGCTTTCGATAACTAGCCACCGGCGAAGCGTTATAATTGGTTATGACTTTTTAGCGTGTGGCCTTGGGATATAATGATGAGGACTACCTAACGTTTTTAGGTATATTATTATGACATCGATACGATAAGAATATCACATATGACTTAGGAGTCAGAAGTAAAGCATCTACAAATTATTTATCTCACGAGCCGATTTCATTAATTTTTGCTGAAGTAGGCAATTTTTTAATTTAATTTATCTAAAATGTATTTCCATCTCTAGGTTATCCAAGCTATGGATTATGAAAAACTAACCAAAATCACACAACCGACCAAAGACAAAGTGTACCGTTCAAAAACCAAACCATAAGCACAAAATGACAGCACAAAAACTACTCCCCGCCCAAAGAACTGTCAAAGTGACATTGTGTGTGACATTACCACGAGGGTAAATAATGGTGACCCTGATGCCGTGTAGCTACCTCGGAGGGGGTGCCTCCCCACGCTGCAGCTTGGACCACGCCGAGCCAAAGGTCAGATGCATTCTGATAAGCAAACGTACGAGCTGTGAGGATTTCCATTTTCGCATTGTAGATGGCGCCACTTTGACCTTAGGTCTTGATAATCGCCTGTGTCTATGGTTACAAACTTCCGAATAGAAAAAAAAATGCAAATTTTAACTTGGAAATCCTCACTTTAAATAAATGTTTAGTAGAAAATTGAGTGCTATATGATAAGTATTATGTTATTTATAAGTAGATGTGTTTAAACTCAATTTTATTATAGTTCGTACGTTTTGATAAAGAAATATTTATCACGAAAAGCACTTTGTATAATTTCGCACAAAAATGCACTGCACAGAATATTAGTTTGTATTTTTAGTTTTACTTTCTAATTTTAATTGCACGGAATGGCCTAATATGATGCTTGCATGATCGTTTTGGTTTATTTTAATGCTCTTCCTACTAAAATGTACAATTTATTAATACACTTTTGGCTGAAACTGAGCCGTGATAAGGGGGGGCGGCTGAGGGGGCGAACGCTCCGGTCGCCTTAGCCAGGGGGCGTCAAAACCATCATAACGACAGTCAAGTGCAGGGGCGTAGCTACCGGCGCCACGCCATATCTGCTGTATCAATGATACGGGGCCCTAACCCACAAGGGACCCGGACGCGACGTGTAGAAGCAAAAAAACGTAAAACATTTTCCAAAACCCCAAATTCTTTTTGAAAAGAGTTCTGTGTAATTAGCTAATGAAAATTAACAGAAACAAATTACGTTTAATCTACAGGCGTGGTCCAATTTATTCATTTAGTACAATCACACAAAAAAAAAACTAACCTTAGGGTGTCCAAAAATTTCGAGCTCGCTCCGCTCGCTCTTACATTCTCGTAGAAAAATCACAATGACAGCTTTACCTAGTATCCGCGTCAGAATGCTTTAATTTTGTACTTCATTTCGCCCACTCTTGCATTCTCTTAGTAAAATTACAATGAAAACTTAACCTATCCCGGTGCAAAATGCTATAATTTTCGGTCTCGCTTCGCTCGCACTTTAATTAAACCGATCCGAGTCAGAATGCTCCAAATTTCTAGGTCGCATCGCTCGATATTGCATTATCATAGTAAGATCACAATGACAGCATTGACAGCCTCAACACCCAAGTCAGTGTGCTACTTTATAAATTTTGTAAAACAACAATACCTTCTTTTGGAGATTCACTGCAGTCGGGTAAAGTCGGGTGATATCATTCATTTCATTAGTATTTTATACATAAAATTATTCGTTTATAATAAAATACTAGAAATAACTGATTCATCTTACGTTAATCTCTCCCAAAACTCTCATACGTTCTACGTACGTTTCTCGTTATTTAGAAGAGAAATTAAAGTTATACAAGGGTGGCGTGTTATAAAGAACGCTAAACAAAATAAAACAATCAGTAGTATTAATTAAAGGATCACATGGTGATATTGGGTTATTAACAGCTTACCTAGGATTAAACGTACAGTTGCCAGCACATCAAGTTACCACAAACTGACAGATTTTCTCATTCGATTTGAACTTAACTAACAATATTTTATGGTTTAAAATCGTTTGCAGAAATTTGACAGTTTCGTGTAGCTTGACCTGCTGGCGACTGTACATAATCACCGTGTAAAGTGCTTACGGCAAAGTTACAATAAAAAATATCAGTGTCTAAATATCTTGTGTTGGGGTGCTAGAATCAGCTATGCCCCGGCACAGCTTTATACTCGCACGGCTCTGGGCTGAAATGTGCCTTTGTTCATGCACTTTTTACTGTAATGTTCCCGAAAGACCCTAGGATGAGTAGGTACGGTACCTAGTTAATTATTAAATCGCTGAGGTAGAAAATTATTTAATAGAACGTCATATTGATCTATTTTTGATGAAACTAAAGTTATGGAAGAATCGAAACTAGTGTAGAAAAATCGGACTACTCTGTAAAAAGCTATGCGTGGCCATACATTAAAAAAAAAAAATATATATATACTGGTCGGCTTGAGAACCTCCTCCTTTTTTTTTCGTCGGTTAAAAAGAAATTAAGTTTTATTACAAATGAAAGACTTAGTGTTGGGTGCTGAAAAAACAATATTAAAGAAAAATTCGCAGATAAAGGTAAATCTTAAGATTTCGTCCAGACGTCATTTAACCTTTTCCAAAAACTATGTCACAACATGAGCATAAAATAATCGAAGTGACAAGACGAGCTTTATGGTACAAGCCGCCATGATTAATATACTCGAAGCGTTATCTGTCCAGCGTAACTAAAACCAAATTTTATTGGTCTCATTGTACAAAACTGTTTATGTTACCAAGTGGTATAGCATGGTGAGGCGTCAGATCTCATGTTACCCATTCATGGTGACCATTAAAAAGTCGTAACGTACCTTCGGGACAGAGGATCGTTAGCCACCTGATACCAGGCTCTCATAACTTCGAAGAGGTATTGGCTTACGTGATGGTTGATCGTTTAATTTTGGTATGCGACGAAGATTAGCGCGTAACAATGCCTTATTGCGATGATGATTAGGCTACGAGTGGAATGATTTCGCGGTAGTATAATTGTCTCTGTGGAGGGTTTAGCTAGGTAGGTATGTCAGGTAGGTACATACTACGTAACCACTAACGTTACGTAAGGCGAAATGGTGAAAAAAATTAACGGACCAAACAGTCTGATGATATTATAAGACTCGTTTGTAAAAATAACCATGCATAAAGACATCAATAACTCATCAACTGTGACCGGTCACAAAACAAAACCTACGTGCATTGAACTTACAATAAAAAACTCAAACAAATCACAAGAAAAATAATAGAGATATTAATTTAATTCAATGGTCAATTTTTTTAACCTATCGCACGCACAGCACATAAAATACTATAACAAAGAAACAAAATGGAAGGCAAAGGCAACGAAAACTAAAGCCACCCAGAGATAACACCAATAAAAACAAATTTGTCCAGCTTGATAGTCGAACACGGCGCGATTTATCGACCGAGATGTCTTTCTCGATACAACTTGTAAGTTCCCGCGCATTATATCGATTGGGCTTAACTCCATTTTGTTTAGTAATCGAAAACAGACTTACTTTGTGGACGTGTGAGAAATTCGTGGAATTTGGCGGATATGAAGAAGATGGTGGTTTTGATTTTGTTTCGTCTTTGATTTTTGGCAAAAGGAGTTTGTAAGGATCGTAGCAGGTGGCTTTCTATAGTTTCTGCCTACCCCCATGGGAAGAAGGCGTGAGTTTATGTATGTATGTACTATGTATGTTTTTTTGCTGATAAAATTCTTTAAAATAAGTTTTAAAAATATCATTGTTTCGATCGACCAAAAAGAAAAAAGTAAATTATAGTAGACGTACATCTATCTTAGGTTTAGAAATTGTGCAGGACATAGGTGCACAGCAGGATACAGTAATTGTAGAGTAAATAGCAACATACAAAAATCACAATAGCATAACAGCATTCATAACCAACGAAAGGTAAGATTAACATAATAATTACTTATATTGATTGACACAGCGGAATTATTCCAAAACATTGTTCTCTATTTAATTAATGACGTCTGTCAAAACATTCCCCAGTCTCAATTCGAACCACAAATAAATGACAATCCCGAACAATATACCAACCAACAAAAAAATATCACTATTAAAATTGACAGTTCACGCAACAAGTCGAAAAACTAACAGATCTTATTAATAATCGCCAATATCACATGTTATTATCAAAGATAAAACATAAAATTGGTTGGTCGATAAATTTTATAATTTATACGTTACGACGCGGGTGCGGGATGATTCGTCCGCGATCGTAAATATGCAGTGAGATAAAACAATAAACGAATTACGTTTAAATAAAGAAGCGTTTTGTTCTGACGCTTGTTTAGAATATAGCGTGTTCTCGTTTTAAAAACGTAGGTACCTACTAAATGTATGTTTTTTATTAATTATACCAAGGCGTGTATTTTGGGGCGAGTGTTTTGTTATTTTAATTCATTAATTTTGTTTCTTCATCATATCCTATTATGGTTTTATAAGTGAAAAAGCATTCGTAATTCCTTGTCCCAGTTGTTTACAAGGTATTAATTAATATAGGTAATGTTATCAACTAGGAGGTATTTTATAGAGTTCTTAGGTTAACGCATAAATAAGAATTAACATAAATAAAGTTAATGTTACCTATTATCTCAAACACGATCTTATCGCGCTTGCTGATTTGATTGATGACGCTAATTGTTTTTTGTTGCACCTGCACCTGAATTACTAATGCAAACAAAGGTAAGAATAATAACCCTCGAGTATTTATACAAAATCACGATGATAAAAATATGTAAATTACGTCTTTAGATCCTGTAAAATACCCACTAATTCAGCCTAAAAATACCTACATTTCAGAAAAATCTCGTAGTATCTTGAAATATGAGATCAGTATTAGGTACCTAATAACCAAGAAAAATGTATCTGCAAACAGCTTTAGTAAAAACTGAAAAGCCCATCCATATGAAAACATTAAGTTCCAAGAAACAACATTTTCCATACCAAAACCTTTAAATCAAACAAACATTCATAATAAAATAATTCAAAATGACACAGCCTGTATTCAGCCGTCCGTTCAGGCGCGTTGTCGCCGCGTAAAACGTATAAATTAGCCAGAGTTATCGGGAGATCGGGCGGCCTCACACCTCGAGAGGAATGCGCCCGCTGATTTACGCCCTTTCTCACACGATACCTCCTTGGCATCTCTGTGGTCCTGGTAGCGAGCTTGAGGGATCGCCCGGTCATTATGAAATGTTAGTGGTTTATTAATCAGAGTACTTAAAAGAAAACTTTGAAAAATATTTCAGGTGCTATGTTAAAGCAATATACGAACAATGTTATACTCTTTGTAGACGCAAGTAAAATCTAAAATTTTAAAAATCATGCTTGGGCGTTGTTAAAAAGCCAAAAGGTGTTTTGTGTGTCAGTCGACCTACTTCAGTCTTCAAGCTTCTAAAATCGAGGGGTCTGTAGTCTCTCTAAACGCCAAACGGCCAGCCAATAAACGCATTTTTATTCCTTTCTATGGCTGTGTTTACTGAGGAATCATGAACATCGCAATCTTCCACATTGTAGATATAGCCTGCCCAAAGCAGAAATAAGAATCTCAAAAGATTTAAGTACCTACCCACAAAATAAATACCACTTAAAAATTAACGTTACAGGGGTTTCCATCCGTTAATCACCCCAATTAAATGTTAAGATTTGTATTAAAACTACCAGGCACTCATAAGATTGTAAGAGAACGTGGAGGCACTTCAATTGTCACCAACAAAAAAGTTCGTATATTATTTAGACAATATGGCGCCCCAAGACTCGGGTAGGGTGACATCACCGATTATCTTCCGTGTTTATTAAGTCCCATATTAGTATGTAGCTAACTAGCTTAACAGGTTTCAAATAATATTCTTATTATTTGCATTCAATGAGATTAAACGGGTAAGTTTAGTTCGGGGATTCATGTGATTTTGATGACAAAAATAAATTGAAGGTTGAAACTGAAAATTAACTGCCTTTAGCATTTTTTTTTTTGTGTAAAATCTACAACTACATATTATTTAAAAAAAAGTCCCCCCACCGCGGCTGTCTATCTGTCTGAGCGCGATAAACTCAAAAACTATCGAACGGATTTTCATACGGTTTTCACCAACGGACGGAGTGATTCTTAAAGGTAATTCATTAAGGTTTTATGTAAATTGACTGAAATATGACGATGATTGTTGAAGATTTCGGAAAAAATATGCCGACTGGGAGCTTTAATGGCATGCGCCGCGTAAACCAATAGAGTTATAATATGAAAACAATGTTTTACGGAATTATTCCTCTTAAAAAGATCTATTAAACGTAATAGTACTTTTTCGTGGCATAATTTCCGGCCTCCACGCGGGTAAAGTTATAAATAACATAAATATAATATAATATTATAAAGAGGTAAAAATTGTTTGTTTGTAAGTTTGGTATCTTTGGTACCTAATCTCTGGAACTACCGGTCGGATTTGAAAAATTATTTTTGCATGTGGTAGGCCCAATTCTTGAGGAAGGCTATTTTACATCACGCTAGGATCCTTTGGAGCCGAACAAAATTCAGAAAGAACGCTAAGCGAAAACGAAGTAATAGCGCGGGCAGGCAATGCGATGCCACGGAGTGGGTCGGAGGAACAAGAAAATCCACGCTGACGAAGTCGCGCGCAGAAGCTAGTACTAAATAAAGCTGATGAGTTTGTTAGTTTTCATGTTTAAACGCCCTAATCTCTGGGACTACCAGTCGGATTTGAAAAAAATATTTTTGCATTTGATAGCTCAATTCTTGAGGAAGATTTTAAGCTATTTAATACCAGCCAAGCAATAAGATAAATAGTCAGAAAGAACGCTATGCAAAAACGAAGTAAAAACGCGGGCGGGTGGGCGATGCTATGAGACGCGGTGGGTTAAATTAAACGGCGGGTGAAACCGCGGGGCACAGCTAGTATTATACTTAAGGGGACTACATGACCTAAACGCAAATTTATAATGCCTAAAAATATATGATCCACTGCAGTAACCAAATTCAGAAAAATAATTAACTTGATATGATAGAAAAAATTCACGAAGATACCTCTAAAAATATATTTTAACGATTAAAAACCATACTAATATACATGCAAACATTCAGATTTTTTGTCAGATTATTCTACAAGTAACATACTAACGTAATAGTGTTCTAATTTTTTAGTCCAATGAATAGTTTTTTTTAAATCCATAATTGCTTCATATTTTGCAATAAGTTACCAGTGTTGTGTCATCACGCGTCTCTTTATTTTCTATGCAATCCGACAGTGACCGCGCTTTAGCTCTTATAAGCCTCTTAAGCCTATTTTTTTTATACAATACGCTGCTGTCTAAAATTTCTTAACTTAGTATATTAAACAAACACTAATATAAAAAATATGTAAAACAAAAAAATAAGTATTTCGAAAAAGAAATGTCTTTACCGATAATTGTTACTGTCACCCAAAATTCGGTTCAGTTTTTATGAATGTTGTTAAGCTAATCTTGATTCAAGAGGCGACATTTAAGAGTTTTATTATTTATAACCTAAAGTTTATCTCGAATCTCGGTTAGTTAAACTAACCGTTATGTTAACCATTTGATTGGTAGTTAGGACTGAGTTATGGATACTGGCTCTTAGTTATTAGATATTGAGATTGGGAGTAGGTAGAATCGGTAATTGGTAAAAAAAGGGAAAATAACCAAAAGATCTAGATTATAATTTCTAACGTGAGGATAATGTCGTGGACGGTGGGGATATTATTATTATTATTTATTATAACCAGAGATCGGATATTCGGATGCATATTCACACAAAGTTGAGATGTTGGCTAATATGGAATACGCTTTTATATTGGAAAAATCCCGCTAACGTCAAATTTCAGTGACCAAACCGGACCAAATCATAGCGATCGAAAGGTAGTGATTAAAGTTGTTGCTGCCGAGGTAATATTTACGTCCAATCAGGATATATTTTTTTGTTTTTTTATCTAACACGGTGTGTGTTTCCCTCCTCTTACACCCTACATACAGATTTTTGCATCAGGGGTTAGACATTGATTTTAAATAAATATGCATCTGATTTTTTTAACAAAACAAATATTTTAAGAAGGCGCTTCCATACTTTCATAGCTGAAAATTAACTTTAGGTAAATATCCATCCGAAAATCCGATCTCTGTTTTTAACTATACAGGTTGATCCAGAAAATCTCAATTCATAAATGCTGGTAATCTTTCTCCAATAGCAAAATAATATTATCAAATGTTAACAACAAATAATTTTAATAGACAAATTGAAATACTCTAGACTCGTAGGTATTTTTCATAAAATAATAATTAATTAAGCGTCTCATAAAAGCTACTATTGCTTGTATCGTAAACCTAAAAAAAAACTTAGTTTTATCTAAACGTTTGATAATAAACTGGCGATCAGATAACAGTTATTAATTCGATTTAAAAATAAACTGGTTAATGTACACGTGTAGTCGTAAGTAGGACTTTTTATAAAATGGCCTATTAGGCTTACCTAGTATTTTGAGCTACTTACCATTTTTTCGAGCCTTTTTTTGCTTACTGCAAAACAATTTTTATTTTCTTATAATTTCAAAACAGAATTCTCATTTTTAGGGTTCCGTACCCAGGGTGCCAACGGAACCCTATTACTAAGGATCCGCTGTCCGTCTGTCTGTCTGTCAACGGGCTGTATCTCATGAACCGTAATAGGTAGACATTTGAAATTATCATACTGTGTATTTCTATAACAACAAATAATAAAAATACAATAAAGTTAATAATTAAAGGAGGTCCCCCATACAAAAAACGTGTATTTTTTATATTATGTAGCGTAAAAAAAATTGCGGTGGTACGGAACTCTTCGAGTGCCAGTCGGACTCGCAGTTGGCCGGTTTTTAATAATTACAAATAACAACAGAACTTAACGTGCCGTTTTGCATTAAGGCTCCCTCAGACAGGCACGACGTGACAGCGCGACACAAAGGCGCCGCTCGTCGCACTACGAGCGGTGACTTTGTGTCGCGCGCGATTCGCGTCGCGTGTCGCACCTCCTTGTAGGAGCCTTTATACGCACCAAATTGTTAATTAAACTGAGATAATTATGCACCTATTGCTGGTTTTATGCATGTTTCTATTCGTATTTACCACTGATATCGAATATGAAATTACAATAGTATTTACAAATAAAATATACCTAACCTATTTATATAAAAATCAAATGACTAATTGCATTTCTCAAAATTAGTTTAAATAATTTTCTTGACTCTTCAGAGTCAAGGTCATTTAGTCAATACATTATTTAAGTGTGTTTTTTTTCCCGAGACCAATAAACATTATTTTAATTTTATTGTTTTTATAGCTCTATTGTGAGGCAGCTCAAAAGTCGACAGATGATAACAACTCAAAATGTCAATGTTAGATGTCAAAGATTTTGAAGATAATAAACAAGAAAACACATAAATGTTTGCTAGGTCAGGTTTTATTTACATTTTAATAGACTGCACTGCTCAATTAATACGTTATAATTAATTCTTGTTGTTATTTGCGTTTTAATAGATCAAGTATTAGGGTAGGTTTTGATAGAGTCAGATTTTTGGCGCCATTTCTTGCAAAAGAAATCAAAAATGACATTGTGCCGCCAAAACGCCGATTTTTTTGAACATTAAACCGTAACTGACCAAATATAAAAAAAATATTAAAAAAAGTCCATGAGTTTGATGAAAATTAAAAATGCTTAGTATTTTAGTTTTATTACGTAAAACAAAATAATAAATTCTTCCGTAGTCTGTACGTCATACAAATAAATCAAAAGTTTCTTAATGATCTAATGACCTAGTGTAGGCCAAATATTCAAGATCTCTACATAATTAAAGAGAAATACTTTTATCATGGCATGCCTATGGACTAGTTTGTTGTTTGAATTTCATTAAACGAGACTATCTCATTACCAGATCCTTATCTCTGGGCTAAATCCATGGCTCCTTCGAACAGGCGCGACACACGACGCGACACAAAGGCACGCGTGCGATACGCGTCGCGACGCGCCTGTTTATAGTAGCCTTTACGCCAAAAACTCTGCATTGCCATTCAAAGTGGTAATGCTGCCAGCCTCTGGCCACTTTTCTCATTGTTAGCTTGTAAAATGTACTTCACTGTACCTAATTAAAATATACGTATTTGAATAATTATAATATTGTTTTTTTTTTTATTATAAAAAAATATTACGCTTTTTGGCTCTAATGTATAATTAATATGTGAATACAAATAAGGGTGGGCTCTGATAGCTATATTGCAAGATATTAAGTTACCTTAGCTTAGGTAATAATTGCAACTCTAACATGTAAAATATGGAAGTTCTACCTTTCGGCTTTTTTTTGGTAAACCTGTTCTTTATGTTAATTTTGAAGGTGCATTACATTATTATTATTATTATTTCTGCACTAAATCACACATTAAATGTGGCCGTCTTAATTAGATCAACATCCCGGTGAGCACACATTCAACAATAGTCACCATTCTTCATTCCGTTTACACACAAGTCACAATGAATAGTTCCAAGAAGGGCACAAGATGTTTGTGAATAATGTCGCTAAATACAATCATGCTGTCGATTCTAGCTCTAAAGGCTCCTACATGCAGACGCGACACGAGACGCGAATCGCGCGTTACACAGGTGCCTTTTTGTCGCGTTGTCGCGTCGCGCATGTCTGCGGGAGCCTTAACGTAGTCAGTGATTTATTCTTAAATTCGCGGGCTACGTCAGAGTATGCAAATTAAGGCCGAAAATGTAAAAAAATATATCGAATTGATAGTATCTAGAATAGATTCTTATCATTATGATACAAAAGTTGTGATTTGGATCGAGTTTTTTTTTTAAAGATTTAATTTATGGTAATTTTATTAAACACAAAAATAGTAAATCAGATACGAAAATATCGAAAGTAAAACATGTCGTATTGAGTTTTACGATGTAATTAATAAAAAGAAAAGTGAAATCTCGTTAGCAACAAAGATGAGGACGAAATGAGACCATTCAAAACAAAAAATCTATGAAAGTATTTAATTAGTTACTTTCATAGATTTATTTTTTATTTTTATTTATTGTTTTTTGTAGAGCAAATTTATACCATCGTATGTATACTAACTTCCAAACGCACTGCAGTATACGTTCCGCACTTGATTAATACCCCAATATGTTGCAATCAGCACTAAAGGCTCCTACAGACAGCCGCGACGCGACTCTTGTAGAACAATATCCATGAAATTTTCATAGTAATTGTTCTACTAGTCACGTCGCGCCTGTTTGCGGGGGCCTTTATCCTCAATATTCATAATGCGTACAGGCATAGAAATTTACCGCAGTATGGAACTCCCTGCTAGCGTCTATGTTCTCCTCTGCCACTTCATACCCAAAACATAATCAGTGCATCATTAACTTTAAGAGTAACAGTGAATAGGCATTCTGACTGCGCTCGCATAGACCTCCTCTTCCATCACTTTCTTTTAGGCTAGGTTAAGGTCAAGAGCTGCCAGTCCTATGTAGTCCTAGTATTCACAATTATATTGTTTTAGTGAGAATGGTCGCTAACCAACTTTAAATCGTTACAGATCCGAAATGGTCATTTAAAATGAAAAATGATTAAAGAAACCTAGAGATGATTTTGAAATACCTATTCAATGACACCCCACGTGACATAGTTCGTCGACTTTCATTTTTTTCTTTTTCACAATATGGCGTCTGGTTGTCGCCATATTGAATTTTGATTACTGTCATGTCTTTCGTGACACTCACAAGTCAATTGAAGTAAGAATCATCAAAATCGGCCTACGCGTTTGTTCTACAGAGCGCCACAAAGAAAAAACATACATATATAGGCTGATAAACACACTATCCTCTGCGTCGCACAGTGGGGTAAAAATTATAGTTGAGGACTTCATAGACGTATGTACTATTTGTAGACCCTCCACAGTATTGCCTCTTGCACATTGCATGACACCTTTGCTTACACCTGGGTTACCACAATATTCTGGATCCTCATTTAATTCTGTATTGTTGCAGGCAAAAAGGCCAAGACCTGACACAGGCACCGATGTATCAGATCGGTAAGTAACCTTATGATAATAGTATTAGAGTATAAAGTTAAGTAAATAAATATAGTATCTACTAAAATAATAGGTAAAATTGAAAAACCCCTTACACAAAATAGAGCTGATGACCTTGAAACGGCTGAACCGATTTTGATGAAACATGTCTAAGGACCACCTCTACAAAATCTTCTATCAAATAAAAAAAACCGAATCCAAATCGGTTCATCCGTTTAAGAGCTACGGTGCCATAGACCGACACACACATAGCGGTCAAACTTATAACACCCCTCTTTTTGCGTCGGGAGTTAAAAATTATGGAGCTAAAGAAGTTTGTATAGGTATTAGACAAGGGCATGTGCTGTGGGATCTGGCAGCTTCCATTGCGAAAAGGGAAACTTATGCATTTTCGTTTAGTTTGCAAAGATATTAACATAACATCACGCCTTTATTTCCCAAAGGGTTAGGCAGAGGCGAACCTATAGTACACCCACATTTCCCCAGTTATGTTTTAAGTCCGATGTAATAGGGAGCGAGCCTATTACCATCAACCGGGCACAAATCCAGACTTCGAGCAGCTACTGAGAAATTCTTATGAAAATACCCAATGACCTTTTGCCCGACCTGGGAATCGAACCCAGGACCTCGTGCTAAGCAGTAGCGCTTGCAACCACTAGACCAATGAGGCATTCCAAAAATAAAGGCTCCTGCAATCAGGCGCAATGCGACAACACGACGCGACTCGTAGAACAATTCCTATGAAAAATTAATGGCAGTTGTTCAACAAAAGTCGCGTCGCGCATTTCTGAGGGAGCCTTAATACTCATTGGGAGATATAAAAATAATGGGTCACAAACTATTGCTTATCGGGGTCTTTTCAAATCATTATTAGTATTCTCGTTCGCCCCCTAAACCGAACACGTCATTGGTGATTGGTAGGTTAACAATAATCTCCGCCTCTGCTTACCCTTTTGATTTCAACACAGGGGTGATTTAATAATATGTTCAGTAATATCATAAATAGTCCAATTCCATTTTTAGTGAAGTCTCCTCCACTACCTACACCAACGTTTATCGCTAATCTATCGACGATTTCATCTTACTTACTGAATCCTCTCCAGCAGCATTTGCGTAACACACTACCACAATCTGAATCGTTTTGAAGCCTATTGCTAACCCATTGCTTCATATGTTCGAAAAATTTGTGTGCTCAACAACGTAAATAACGCAATGAATGTTGTTGAACTGTCAAAATGAAACCCGTTCCTACTGTTAGTGTGTTACGTAATTACCCCGCAGATTAGAATGTTTGATAGATTGGTGAATGATTCAATAGAATAGAATATTCTTTATTACGTTGGTACCTACACCATAGGAATCGAATGAAAATAACACTATATAAATAGCACAATACAGCATTATCAGCCTTTAATGTTCCCACTGCTGGGACACAGGCCTCCTCTCTTCGAGGGATACTGAACTGGGGACTGTATAGGTATTGGATTGATTTTAAGACTTTCTCGTTGACACTAATGTTCTCTTAAGGTACAAGTTAGTAAGATTCTATGTATTTCTACGAAATACCTTCCGTAGCTAGCGACACGTCGTTTTCATAGAAATATATAGAAACCAGAAGTGTCGCGGCGACACGTCGCCTGCTGCTGCCGCCTGCAGTCGGCTACGGACTTGTACTTTTATAATTGCCAAATTATCGTCATAACCACCTTAAATATCTCTGCTTGACATACCCTCACTCTTCATTTCCCCACTAAAATATTATCCCCATCTCCTTTTAATCAAACAAATACCATCATCTCAAAATCTCAACACACACTCAACATTTCCGCTCATCTGCGTCCAAATTAAAGTTTACTCCAAAATACGGCTCACACTCGTCTATGTTCTTCAAAACACAATGCCAAGGGCCCTTAATCCCTTTATAATCCCCATATTGTAAGTACACAATTGCCGTGAAAAGAGCTACTTAATAAAACTACGAACACGCCCCCAGTCCACATTATCACGCGATGATCAAAGGAGATGGGGCACACAATGAGGTTTTATGTTACGTGACGATTTGGGTACTTCAATAGATTTGGAGAGCAGTTTTTGCAATCTCTGTCTGTTCTTGTGATCTGATTTTTTTGGGAGGTGCAGGTTTTATGAGCGTGATTTTGGCTGTAGAGGGTAGCGTTATGTTGCCTTATGTTAGTAGAGATCGTCCAGTTTAAAACTGCACGCCCCTCCACTGGTTGCTGCGTCCACATTTCAAATGTTTCTATAGACATTTTACTGGAGGGGCGTGCAGTTTTAAATTAAACGATCTCTACCTTACATATCCACGGTGAAGTATCATCATCTAATAACTAACATTTTAACGATTTCCACTTTTTTGCATATTCGTAGGTAAAATATGAAAGACCTCGTAATTGCAAAGACATAAGGTCTGAAATCATTATCACCACCATAAGTGTTTCCTACAATTTTTGACAATATAAGTGACGTTTTCATTCAAATGTTAAAAAGCGAAACGAAACGAAGACGAAACGATACGAACGAAACGAAACTAAATGAAAACGAAACGAAACGAACGAAACGTAGTTAAATGAAAGGTTTTTTTCGCCTTCTGCAAAATTATGGTTTTGCAGTTATTAGATATTGATACTAACTACACCTTCGATATGTTTTTTGATATTTTTTCGAAAAAAAGCCGTGCTTGGATGGATTTTGTTTCACCTAGGTACAGTCCGCGAGGTCT
The DNA here is from genome assembly GCA_916610205.1 of Griposia aprilina. Classification (NCBI taxonomy): domain Eukaryota; kingdom Metazoa; phylum Arthropoda; class Insecta; order Lepidoptera; family Noctuidae; genus Griposia; species Griposia aprilina. Next base: position 15,940,711 of record OU744304.1, on the reverse strand, counting down.
AAGCTGAGCTTTGCATTTGTGTGAGTACACATGGAGATAGTGTAGGTGTGACGTCGGCCTAGAGCGCGACACGTCCTTTGCTTGGTTTAAACCGGTAGATACTGCTTTTTGGCAATCGGTCTGAGGCGCGGTGCGTCCCTCGCGCAATGCAACTCCGCCGCGCACCTCACACAAATGCAAACACTCACATAAATGCAAAGCTCAGCTTAGACCTCGCGGACTGTACTTGTTCTTGTTTCAAAAGAGCTTTTTCCTCACGAATACCATTCGTTACTACTGTACTACCGAAGAATTAGTTTTCATTGCTTCTGTGCCTGACTTTTCACTTACTGTTGTCCGGGTGGTCGCAGGCACTACTGCGGAGCATGAGGTCCTGGGTTCGATTCCCGAGTCGGATAATGTGTTATTGGGTTTTTCCGTCTGGAATTTCTCAGTAGCAGCCCGAATTCTGGATTTGTACCCGGTTGATGGCAATGCTCGCCGCATGTTAAATGGGACTTAAACATAACTGGCGAAATGTGGGCGTACTATAAGGTGTACTACTTGCCCAACCCTTTGGAGAATACTTATAGGCGTGATGTTATGTTATGTTAGGATTTTACATTTTGCTGTTCCCAAGAATGTACCCAAGAGCTTGTTTAACGGGAAAAATCTTCTACAGTTAATTAAAAACACAGCATTCGTCTTCAAAGTTGTTGACATGTTAGACATGACAGGCTTTCGGCTTTTACAAAAAAAGAACATGGCCAGCATTTACGCAAATTAATTCTGATAATAGAAGTAATCTATCTTATAAAACCAGCGCTTACTGTTTATTTACATTTACAGTTTTTTATTCCATTCACACTATTATATTTCATCATTCCCAAAACACGGAATACTGCATTTCGTAAATTCCTTTGCCTTGCGAAGAAAATAAAAAAAATAACCACGTTTGACATTCGACGGTCGCATTCCATTTTAGGCAGTGTATTAGTTAGGTTAATTAGTAGTTAACGTGACATTCCTTGACTTTTTAAACGTTGTCGAGCATTTTTCGAAGCTAAAATAATGAATGGGCGAAACTGAAGTATGTTTTGAGCGATATAAATCAATTTTTTGACGCGATTCCGTTCCGTTATACGGTGTATTTTTTACTTATGACAAGCAGGATCTGAAGTATCGTATGTCTTGACTGCCGAGTCTGTTGATGTTTTGTTGTTATTTTTTTATTTATATCCTCCCATGCACGTAGGTTAAAATATGAATGGAACTCATTCTATTTCTTCAAATGTTTTTAAAAGCAAGTGGGTTTTACGTTCCATATTTTTTTGTCTCTGGATTTCCTTTTTGTATTTGGAATTACATATTTTAGTTTAGAAGCTTGGTTATCTAAACCATTTTACTTATTTAACTATCTTTTAGCAAAGAAAAAAACTGATTTAGTTGATATCATTAGGTTTAATAATTATTGGAGTTCGATAGAATGGCCAACTTCAAATCCTCTACAGAATAAGTACCTACCTAGGTAGGTATAATTTTCTATCTTATAAGAACACTCACGATAATCCAATTGATCATAATTCTAATTTAAAAACATCTAAATTAAATCAAATAAACGTAGAAAAAAAAATCCTCTCGCACAAAAGCAAAAAGATTACTTTCATCACTTTTCAAACGAAAAACATCAATCGATCCATTTGAAACCTCATACTAACTAAATACAAGCACTTAATCTACTCTAGACCTGATTTCTAGTAGCATAATAAATTAGAAGTTTATTTTTAACCCTTACATTACTCATTCGAGACATCTGTTAACTTTTTTATGAACGAAAAATTTTGGCAGATGACAAAAAATGCAATTAATAGATTTTAACGCTAAGTTTGACACGTGGCGGCCAAATGGCGGGAAGGGCCACCGAGTTTGGGATCCTTATTCTTTTGGAGGATTGTTTTGTCAAGTATGAATAAGGCTAACTTGCACCGCCATCCAATCACTAAACACGTTTAGCGATAAACGAGTTTAAACATAATTCTGTTTCTATCAAATATTTGAAGATGACAGAGACAGAATGATGTTTAAAACTCGATTAGCGCTAAACGTGTTTAGTGAGTGGCGGTGTAAGTGGGTCTTAGTGGTATGTAGGTACTTACTTGTGCATAAAAGGAGTAAGTACTACACTTAGATTGATTGAGTTTCAGTGTATAAGTTGTTTGTGGAGATTGACTTTCGAGCTTCTGAGTAAATCATAGTACTCGTACTACTACTAATAATGTACTCATGCTTATTTTGTTTATTACATAAAGAGCCTCCAAAGCTACCATTGAAAGGAAACTATAAACTTAATTCCAATGAAAAGCCACGCCACCAGTAAAACTGCGCGTTTAAACACAGCAGCGTTCAAAACCCTGCTAACACACTTTACGGTCTACCACACTACTCTTATTTACACCAACTTGTCACAATCAACTCACACGCAGCTACGGAACCCTCTCACAGAACAAAGAGGTCCTTCACGTCGTGTGCCGTATATTGTCCCTGTCAAAGGGCACTGAGACTTTATTGTTTCGCTCTTAAAGCACAAGTTTATACTCTTTATACTATGGCATTAGTTCTTGTAGTAAATATACACGTGCCTCGGTAATGTGTCGAAGCGTTTGTACACAAGAGCCTTTTGTTGTGATTGGGAATTGGGATGTTGATTATAATGTGTAGCGATAGTGAAATGAGCACAAAGGTAAAATTGTGATTTTATATTTGTAGTGTTTTAGTGAATGAGGACGAATAAAGATTGAGAAATCATAGGAATCTGGGAAACAGCACTCTAATTACATAACACACTATCTATCACAATGTGAATCATCTTGAAGCCATTGCTTCTTATGTTCGAAAAATTTGTCTGCTCAGCAACATAAGTAACGCAATGAATGTTTTTGAACTGTCAAAATGAAACCCATTCCATTACCCCGCTGATTTATACCCAACTAATTGCAAAATGGTTGAAGAAGAATATGAAAGTTAGTGTAGATGTTAAGTTTCGAGAATCCTACCAGAGAAATCGGAATAGATCGCTTCCAAGGAATTTCTAAGATAGAGTGAAGTCAGGAGAAAGGCCAGAGAATCTGATATGGAAAGCTCCATTCGGGAAAAGCAGTATACACCTATGAAAGAAAGAGAAAGACACTTATTTATACCAAATCTCCATACTACATGGCAATGGTTTAAAACCACAAACACTTTATTTCTTTAGTGAAAGGGACATTGCCCGAAAAATGAACAGAATTTTATTTAACTTCCATACATGAAATGCCTTTCGTTCCTCTATCCCATAATTCAAATATACACTGATACTTTCTCTTCCACTCCCAAAATCAGCATGGAAACCATTAAGATAAATTATCAAAAAGAACATCTTAATCGTCGAGGCCGCATATTTCAAACGCCAATTCACCCGGAACATAAAACTAAAAATGTGACAACTAACTTCGCGCCATATGGAATGTCAAGCATGGGCGCCTATTAAACTGTTTGAAGTCTTTTGTTAGACGAAATTAACGAGATTTTACGATGACTACCGCGAGTAAAAAGTAAAAAGAATCCATTGAAAAAGAGCCGAAAACATTAAAAAAGCTTTCAATTAAAAAGATAGTGACAATGCCAGCATTAACTGTAGAATTTCGGCGTTTGATATATGATAGTGTTGTTCCAATGGCCGGAGTGAAGCAAAGTGACACTTGAAAAAGGCGCGAACTAATATAAACAAGGGCCATTTTTTCTAGACAACGGCACCGGTGTTCAGCCTCTTGATTTTCTAATTGTAATATTTACGTTTGCCGTTCATAAGGTTTAGTTTTATTTATGATATAGAATAAATCAGATTGATACTTAAGAGTCTTTGATGTAACCGAATATCGATGTTTGGCTTTTTAGGCCAGTTGAAACAATATTATTTATATTATAAGCCTGTGTTGTCCCACTGCAGGGCAAAAGCCCCGCTTCCCTCTTTTCACTTTTTCCGGTCTGCTGCGATTGCTTGTCAATCCTTAAAGAAGGAATCCAGCTCATCCCACCATCTCTTTCTGGGCCTGCCGCGTAGTCGTTTCCTGCTAATTGTGATCCAGTGAGTGGTGGTTTTTGCATATTGCTGCTCCGACATACGACAGATGTGGCCAACCCAGTTCCACTTTAGCCCAGCAGCTGTGCGGCCAGCATCAGCTATTTGCGTTTTAGAACGAAGTATAGAGTTCCTAATGCGGTCTGTGAGTTTGACAATAGTTTACTTCGTTCCACAGCCCGTTGGCAGACTCCAAGTGCGGACTTTTGACGCTTTGTTAGAGACCATGTTTGCGCTCCGTAGGTGAGGGTGGGAAGAATGCACATGTCTTTGAGCTTTCGTTTTAATGAAAGCCATAGTGGTCCTTCCATGAGATGTTCCATCGACCAATAGTTCTACCAGGCGTTTTCTGTACGTCGAGCGACTTCTTTGTCCTGTCTCGTCTGAAACGAAACTATTTGGCCGAGGTAAATACACTCTGGGAGCAGTGGTGGCCCAGTGGTATCGGCCCCGACTTACGATTTGTAAGTGGTCGTGGGTTCGAACTCAGACAGGTGCTTTACTTTGTGTAAATATTTTCATCACCACTGGTCTCAAAACGGTGAAGCAAAACATTGTGAGAAAACCGGCATGTCCTACAACCATGAATTCGAAGATATATGACATCTACCAACCCGCACTGGGCCCGCGTGGTGGATTACAGCCCATTCCCTCTCAAAGAGAGGAGGCCTGAGTTCCAGCAGTGGGAACATTATAGGCTGATTATGCTAAATACACTCATGACATACTAACCTCCGCACCCCCAATTTCTATGATGCGTTCGGTGCTGCTCGTCATCTTTCGTTAAATGATAAATGATTTTATTTCTGTAAGTAGATTTGTACAAACACTTTTACACGTCAATCATATTTTTTAAACTAGATGAGGTCGGCTTTTCTTATCTGACTACTCTGAGAAGAAAGGCCGAAACAAACTCTGAGGTCACGGTCTCTTTTAAAGTCCAGACATAATCTTGGTCAGATCATGTGAAGACCATGTAGATTGGTATCTGAAATGGTCTTTTGAGGAAAGAACCACACAGATTGAGTGGACCAGTCTAGTCAGTGCACACATTTGTCAGTAATCGTGCAGCTCAACTCAGGAAGTCAAGACTTAAGCTGAACGTTGGTTTGTTTTCGACATGTTCATTGGAAGTCCGGCTTGAAGACTGGCGTGGCTCATTTGTTCGAGCATTTGGCCTATCTCAGCTGCTGAGGAAGAAAAGAGGCCAATGTCGTCGGCAAAACGTAGATTGGTCAATCCTTCTATCCCTGACGACAATACCCTTCTCCCGCCATCGCCAGTGCGGATTAATTTTTTAGTAAACCTCTTCCAGCGTAGCTATGAACAGTTTGACCAATAGCGGGTCGCCTTTGAAAAACTAATTATTACAAATTGATTTCAGTCCAAATAAAAACAACAAAAGCTGCACTAACACAAAATAGATATTAAATAGAAAGCAAATTGCACAACCAAAGGGTCCTATATTGCGTATACAATTATAACCGTGCGCTAATTAAATCTATAACTGTTCCCGCACTTACATAAAAGTGTAATTACTGCTCGGTATCTATTAAAACGATATTTAATTGTATGCATATTACTATAAACACCGCTAAAAGTCTAGCATACGGCAAGCGTGGTAATCACACCAATTACAATGCTGTATTTTTTTTAATATGGCAAGGAAAGAGCACGAACTACACAGCACAGCCAGACAGATTCTTTTCTTTTGAATGTTGGCCGCCCCGTCGAGCTACACCAACTCTGCGAAAACTTTATTTTTAAGCATGAATAAGCTAAATGAATATCACAAAGTAATGAATCATAGACATAATTAGAATTTAATATGCAAATATTCATATAGAAATTAAACAGGTGTTATGCTAAAATGTGCTATTAACATAGATTTGACTATATTATTGGTGTTTATAAGTATTTTATTGCGCAAAATATTGTTATTTTGCGCTGGGTGTGGCTATAGTACTTTGATTCGCTGTTGTTTTATGGTTTATTAATCAATTGTCAGTGATTAATTGTTTTGTATGTCTGCCTGTTGTGTGTAAGTCGTAGAGGGATTGTCGAATCCGCTGTTTTACGAAACCGCTAGTTGTTGTACAAAACAGCTCAGTTATGTAAAACAGCTGGACAACGTTTATCTGGTTTGCCATTACGCTACCTTTAACAAAACTGCAACCCACATTTAGACGTAATTAATGCAGAATGGCTTAACTGCAGTCACAGTAAGCGTTTGGTGTGGCTTCTAATATCGAATTGGTCGCAGTAATTAAGCTGGGGCACCCTAACCAATTGGTTTATGTTAGAACTGTCACCAACCGCGCGCGAGCTAAGCGAGCGGTGCCGCGGCAGCGGCCGGCGAGCGCTATTTCGAAGTTGGTCGCAGTTACTTGGCCATTTAGTATTACATTTAGGACTGACTTTCATAAGACTGATAACTTTTTATTTATTGTCCATAAAATCACTATTTTAACTTGAGTTAAAATTTCACTCATATTGCTCGTTATATTTATTTCTGTTTCCGACGCCATTATTGTTGGCACACACAGAGCTACGAGCTACAAAATTTAGGACTAAATCTACAGTCTGACGTTTAATTTCACGCTGTTTTACTTAACCTCAATTGTTGCCCCGCTGTATTGATAAATGCAAAACGGATAATGCAATTCTGCGTGTTAAAGTTCAGTTATTATGGAAAATCGCTAAACGTTGTGCAGTTGTTTTACATAATGTAGCTGTTTTATAAAACAGCTGGTGCTTATGTAAAACAGCGGATTCGACAGTCCATCTGCGACATACATACTGTTGAGCTGACGATAATTTTCCACCTCAAAAGACAATCTATTTTTTTACTAAAGCATGGCTAAGACGAGAGCTCTGCATGTTTTTTTTTGTATTCACTTTCATAGAACAATAATTATATTTACCTAAACCTACAATAACACTCTAGTGGACATGTTCTTTTTATAAGTTAATATCTTTTCTTACAAAAAATGGACGAGTATGGGTTATATCAATTAGGTGGGTTATCATCTGCCCAAGCCTTTTCCCAACAAGTTTTGGGATCGGCTTCTAGTCTAACCGGATGCAGCTAAATACCAGTATTTTACATGGAGAGACTGCTTATCTGACCTCCACAACAAGGTTACTGGGTAACACGATACCCCTTGGTAAGATTGGTTGTCAGACTTTTTGGCTTCGGACGACCCGTAAAGACTGTCAAAAGGCTACTATACTCTATACCGGCGGCACAAACGGCGGGTTTTTGCCGCGCGGGTATGCTGCCGGCATTATCATGCAAGCCCGGTACCTCAAATACCCGCCGACCAGCCGCGGCAGGGCCGCTGGCATAGAGTGTAAGAGCCTTAAAGGTCCACGAATGACAGCCGAGACCAATAGCTTAACGTGCTTTCCGAGGCACGGAGGCGTCTTGGTATGTATAAATGGTCACCCATACACGGACCGACCGCGGCAACCGTAGCTTAACCTGATCGACCGTCCCGTGCGGCCGTTATTACTTTAGCCACGAACCCCTCAACATTAACATTCTCTGTAGGTAGGTAAAATTTCAAGTCGTGCCTTTTCTGATGACAAGTTCTTTTATTTTAATAGAGATTTATGATCCACATAAAAATTATTCAAATTAGCCTATAAAAATATTAATTATTCATTTTTATAATAAGTTGGTCATATACCCAATAAACTAGCCGTTACAACGGTCAGAAACAATATAATTTAATTAATTATTGAATACATTTTCGTTTTATTGAATTAGAGACGTCTTGTCCGATTTTTTTAAAGAAATACAAAGTCAATTGACGTCAGTCAGGGCTGTCACCTTGACAGCGCGGGAATGTATTAAATAATGGCGGACGGAAGGGCTGCGTTCACGAGCGTTGATAAGGGACTTAATCGAAACACGTGTAAACATTTTGTTTGATAAATCCACCGTCCCGAGAGATAGGGGCCCGAGTCTGTGGCATCTGTTATACGATTCTGGTGATTTGTTTTAATGATACTAATTTAGTATAAACAGAGTGTGATTTCGTTTGTTTAACACGCTCTTAATTGGGGCAATATGTTCTGTTTATTAATGCGTCGTGTCATGATTATTATGTACGTTTTCAAGCGGTGATAGTGGACTGAATATTTTATTAAAATTATTCAGTAATCTCATAGGCAGCATAAGCATAATCAGCCTATAATGTTCCCACTACTGGGTCACAGGCCTCCTCTCTTCGGGAGGGAGTGGGCTGTAATCTACCACGCGGGCACAGTGCGGGTTGGTAGAAAGTCACATATCTTCGAATTTTTGGTTCTGGGACATGCCGGTTTCCTCACGGTGTTTTCCTTCACCGTTTTGAGAGCAGTGGCCATGAAATTATTTACACGAATTAAAGCGCCTGGCTGCGTTCGAACCCACGACCTACAACTCGTCGGTCGGGGCCGTTACCATAGGGCGACCACTGCTTCGCTGCCCAATTTGATTTAATTGCTTCCCTTAGTGAATCTTATTAAGATGCGAAGATGCGGTCAAATTTCGAAACTGCATAACGGCTTGTGATTCCAGGATTTTTTATAAATTAAAGCTTTAAAAGTTTTGTAAACGAAAATGCAACCACTTCACTCTCATACCAAGAAGCATAAAACCACGAGAAAGCCGTAAAATAAAAGAATTTGATGTCCACTAAACTCACCACTGGACTTTGAGAAACGCGCCCTGTAAAAGTAGAGTCATCCAAAGACAATAATGTTCTTCGTATAAATTAATCTGTTCTTGGGAAACTAGTTAGGTAATTAAATAGTGTTCCCCAAATTCCACCAGTAATTCCTTATTTTGAACTCTAACCCTAGCACAGTATTCTTGGGCTTAAGGGGGATGCGGTAAGGTAGGCCGCGAAATTCAAAAATACTTACGTTTTTTGCAATTTGCAGGTCACTGTCAGGTTGTATGTAGGTTAAAATATGATTCGTGGCCGTAACAAATATGGCTTTACAGAATTATAGTCATTAGAATCAGCAATACAACTCCTTAAGTTAGAATTGGCCTCAGATGTCAAGATTTCATGAAATAGTCATTCAATAGGGTAATATGAAGTTAGACAGATGTATTGATGATGTTCATGATTATAATTCTATAAATAAATATTTGATACTGCCGCGAATCATATTTAGATCAACATACAACCTGATACTGACCTGCAAGTTGCAAAAAACGTAATAACATTTGAATTTCGCGGGCTACCTTGGCGCATCCCCCTTAACTTTGGATGCTAAGCTTCAGTGGGGGCCAAGTTCAGTTTAGATAAATTGTCAAAAAAGCTAAGCTCCGCAGCATACGCTTTTAGAAAAGTTCGTAATTTAACTGACATAGAGACAGCCCGCGTAGTGTACTTTAGCTATTTTAATAGAGTAATGACGTACGGTATTCTGTTGTGGGGAAATGCCGCCGACATTCAAAATATCTTTGTTTTTCAGAAAAGAAATGTTCGCTCAATTTAAATACTAAGTCCGAGAAACTCTCAGAGAGAAATTTAAGGAGATTAATATAATGACTGTGCCTTCTCAGTATATTTTTGAAAATCTTTTGTATGCTCATAAAAATATAAACTTGTTTAAAAGAATATTGATACCCATAATATACTAGAATATACTAGAAACAAACAGAAGTTTGTTGTACCTACAACGAGGCTCAAGAAAATAGGTGGCTCGTTCAGATGTCAATGTGTACGCTTTTATAATAAACCTTCCCAACCACGTTCAAGATCTAAACCTCAATAAATTCAAATCATTCATTAAACGTAAGTTGTGCCAGAAAGCCTTTTATACCGTTAAAGATTATATTGACAACAAAAAGGCTTGTGATCAATGATATTATATTAAAATTAATTATTATATTAATATAATATCATTGCTTGGGATTGAGTTGCTCCAATTTTTCATATTGAATGAATTAAGTAATCCTTCAAGAAAGTCAAGTAAAAGTAGGTACCTACATCAATCAAATTAGATGTATTGTTTGTTTAGAGTAATGTAATGTATTTGTGTGTGACGAAAAATCGATTCTCTTATCGATTCTATTATTTTTGCTAACTTTATTTTTATTTTTATATACATTTTGACATTTGATTATTATTATATACACGGTGACATGACTATTTACTTTGTAAAGTATAATATTATTATTATTATTTTAATTATTGTGAATTCGAGGACTATGTGGGTCATATTTTTTAATCTGTCTTTCTCAATACGTTTTTATAATAATCTGGCAAGTTGAGTACTTTATGCGGCCTACCCAAATGGATCCTTAAGTTCTGAGTTGAGCTGCACGATTACTAACAAATGTGTGCACTGACTGGACAATTCAACTCAATCTGTGTGACTCTTTCCTCAAAAGACCTTTTCAGAGACCAATGTCTTGATGGTCATGGTCTTCACATGATCCGACCAAGATTATGTCTGGACTTTAAAAGCAGGCAAGATGGCCGTAAACCAAAATATTACAGTCAAAATTAACAGGCACATTTCTTGAAGTTGATCAACTAGACAGAGGTCTCCTTTGATAATGTAATCTCTATTAGTAAATTATAGAGCCTGAAAATAACTGTTCAGCCAACGCCCAACGGTAATAGTAGGCTCTAAAATGTAGGTAGGTAGTTTTGTAACAAGGAATGAGCATAACCCATAGAGACAGGCCATAAATAGGTAGGCATTTATTACTGAAACAAGTGTGGCACATGTGGGTAGGTTATAAAATCCAATGAATGCCTATAAGTGTTTACGTGCGGAAACACTTTCAATAAGGACCGCAATTAAGTATTAATGGTACAATCGCAGCTTACCCATCAAATTAATCACTTCTTTATCGTCCTTAAATTAAGACATCACAACTCCTCAAGTGTTTACAATAGCCCAAGAGGAAGGAGTTTTTAATACTTTTTACGGTTTTTTACAGCAAATGTTGTGATAACCGGCGGCTGTTTTCTTAGACCCGTTTAAAAAGCTGTTATCTTATAAACAACCGAGTTTTTATCGTCAGCTTTTACTGCTTAATTGATAAACAAACTGAAGAAGAGGATTCTGAGATTTTGCATTTTTAGATTCGATTTTACTTAGTTGGTCCGTGGTCGACACTTATTTCGGTAAGCCTTTTTGTGAACCCATAACTTAAGTCCATAAATATTAGGCATCCTTAATAAACCTGGAGTTGCGTTGGGAACTATTTATGGTCCGTAGATATGTCCTTATTTACATACATACATAATTACCCTATAATCTTCCCACTGCTGGGACACAGGCCTCCTCTCTTTGAGAGGGAGTGGGCCGTAACCCACCATGCGGGCCCAGTGCGGGTTGGTAGATGTCACGTCTTCGAATTGTTGGTTCTAGGACATGCCGGTTTCCTCACAGTGTTTTCCTTCACCTTTTTGAGAGCAGTGGTGATGAAATAATTTACACAAAGTAAAGTGTCTGTCAGGGTTCGAACCTATAGGACATAAGTACAACTTCCAAGTCGCGGCCGATTCCACTGGGCCACCACTGCTCTCTGGTTTGGGAGGATCCTTATTTAATCCCTATTAAATACCTAACTGCAGTATGTAAGGATCGTAGCAGATGGCGTTCTGTAGTTTCTGTCTACCCGTATGGGCAGAAGGCGTTAGTTTACGTGTGTTAGGTACCTATGTAATTACCTAACTATGATGCAATAGACATGAGTTCAATAGGCGATAAAGTATGTCAATCTAGATTGCATCAGCCTTTTCCCCTGCATTTTATCATTATTCATAATCAAATTTCAGAGAAAACCGTTAATGGCTTCTTACTCAGTTTCATCGACAATTATAAGTACCTATATGACTGAATTTGCTCCTAAACAACTTTTTCTTTCTTCCAGACTATCAGGCGAAGCCAACACCTCCCCGTGCGAATCAGAATCAACTTCAAACTCCCCGCCGTCGCTCCTCCAGGATGCGACGTTGCCAGCTCTCCTAGTCTCCGGCGCATCCACGCTGTTCCAGAACACAACCACGACCACCAACACAGCGCTGAGTTTGTCAGCTGTTGATAGCTTATGCTTGCCTGGTACCTCAGAGGTGGAGAGCTGTAGTTTGGCGAACGGATGCTCGACGAGCTCGTCGCTTGGGTTGGCACTGCCGTTGTCGTCGGCTGGGGGACTCTGTTCAACCTCCTCGTCGGCTGCGGTCGCCTGGTTGATGAATGAGGATAGCACGGGTAGGTATCCTATCGGGACGATATTTTAGTTACTTGTTTTTGGTTGTATGGTCTCTTTTTCAAGTAAAAGGACGCACAGCATTTGAAACCATATGACATTGCTTTGATTCCCGCAGATTATTGGCCCGGAATCGTGAACACAATCTGAAAATCCACATGCAGCATACGGCGCCAAACCAATTTTACTATAAACAGGGTGTAAAAAGAGACATCACATAGCCGTCAACTACGCATTCTGTACATGAAACTAAGTAACATAGCTCCAAAATAATTTCTGGGAAACGAATTTTATTTTTGGTGTGAAGAATCACTACTTACGGTAGTGCGTTACGTAACGCACGCAAAATATTATACTTATGGGTGCATGCAGCGGTACAGGGGTCGTGGGGGTATTTAAAGTTATTTGATAACATTAAAAAGATGTTTTCGCAAAAAAACGTCAGTAAAAGTTGAAATTTTGACCTTCAATATCTCCGGAACCCAGGTATGGTCCAGTACAAAAAATAAATGATTACAATGTCGGGGAGTACAAGTGACTCTCGGCTTCGTTATGTGTCTTTTTACACCCGTTTATAGACCCAAATCTTACGCAGTTTTTATGTCAAACTTCGAAAGTGCGGTCTATCCATCTAAATACCTATTTGGATGGTTATACCGCTCTTTCGAACTTTACCAGTCGACAAATCTATCGGTGCCAGTCAACTAACCACCTTGGATAGGTATCCAAGGTGGTTAGTTGACTGGCACCGATAGATTCGAGACCACTACATAGACTAACTCTCTTTTGAGTTCAGCTGTACCAGGCTGACCAGTAGTTCAAGCTAGTTTTACTCTGTGTTAATCTAGCCTCACTTTCGTCAGGTGGTGTAAAGAGCGAGGTCCGTAGCCCGGGCCTGTGCGAGGCAGACGTGGCGCTGTACGGCGAAACGTTGCCGTACGAACAGTCTGCGCTGCCCTACCAGTATTATAATAGGTAAGATAGCAGTTTTACTACAATATTTATGGTAATTAGGCCAATTTCAGCCTGTAACCGCAACCCTGCCCTGCAAAGAAATGACCTTCTCCGAACATAGCAAGAACGAACATTGAAATCATACTTGATGCAGGTTTGTACCCTCATAATTATTTAGTCATCTGAACAGATTGGCCTTTGTTGTAAAACAAGGGTTTCACGATTATAAAGCGCTCTTAAACACGAGCAGAACGTTGTATAAATACCTACACGAGCGGCACGTTGCATTGCCGCCGACGAGTGTTGCGGCACATTGCTAACGGCAGAGGCAACTGCAGCCAGCAGTTGCCTCTGCCGTTAGCAATGTGCCGCTCGTGTATACGAGCACTAACTCCTATCTATAGTACCTATTAGTAGGTACGTGCCAGGTAGCCTAGAGAAACGGGACAGCAAAGTTCTGGGAGAACATCACGATCACTAACAGCGTATTTTTTGGCAGAGGCACACCTAATGTCTATATAATCGGTCACAATGACGTCACTATCTACGTCAAAGCTACCCCCAACATCTAATAATAGGTCATCGAACTCTGAAGGATTTTCTGAAGCCCTAAAAATGTCTGAAAATCATAAACTTCTCACGTAAGCGTACGTTGACGCTTCTCCCTGTGTAAATCTATAATCCTGTTTTAATCAACTCGGTATATATGTAAAATGTTGTAATTAAAGGTTAACGCTACTTTAATGGTTAACTTATCATGTAGGTATCTAAGAAGTGCTTAATTTCGTGAATAGCGATATCTCGCCAGGCGATTCTCGTCTACGATTCTTGCATGCACATTCTCACCTCTCGACGGTGGAGAAACTCTCCTCTTCAAGATCAACAAGGCTTTAGTCTTAAACATCTTGTATGAAAGGAACATAAAAGTCCGAAGATCGTTTGCATCGTAGAATATTTATGTCACTACAGGTTACGCCACCTGTTAAGGAGTAGTGGAGCTAATAATGCGCCCTTCATTAGTTCCATTATCTACCGACAGAGGCGCTGTGTAAACCGAGGAACTTTTTATTTGGCTGCTAGATGACACTACTTCTCTTTTGGCATATTTTGCACATAGATACTTTGATGTAACATTTACTGATGTCAGAAGAGGGAGAACCGTAATGTTTTTTTGCTGGTGTAACATTTAACATAGTAATTTCTTTGATACAGCATGCAGCAATATGGTAGCGGCAGCGCGGCTTCGTCGTACGTCAGCTCTTCGCTGTACAACCAGCCGTACGGCGCATACCCGCCACAGCATAACACTACCAGCAGGTAAACTCGTGGATAACAATACAGAACATTTCGTCCAAAATAGTTTTTATCCCTGCTAGAAATCTTTACACTTACTTAAACTATGAGAACCTATTTTCCCACCCAAACGAGTAACAATCACGCTGAAGATACGCTGAAGTCTGTCAGTTGATTAGGGAACGATTGGGCCACTTGCAAAAAGAGCACGCTACTGCAGCGATGCCTTTTATTGAAGAAACCAGAGAATGCCATCAACTTTTCTTTATAATCTTAAAATTACTCAGGTCTGTTGTTTCTCAACCTACCCACCTTTAACAACTACATTCATTTTATCACCCAACAGGTCGTCATGCAAAGCAACGCCGACGTACCTGTCTGCGTACGGTGTCAGCGGTGTTAGCGGAGTGCCCAGCACCGGCTTCGGGACGCAGCCCTCGCCTTACGCCTACTCTTCGTACAACGGAGGGCTGGCGCAGTCGTTTCCTACAGCACAACAGGTAAGACAGATAATTTTATGTCCCAAAATGGCTCCACAATTAATACTATTCTTTCATTTTAAAGCCAATCGAAATGGTCACGATTACACGAAAAATTAGAATACCTAACGGCCATAGAAATCTATAGTCCGAGTGCGATTTATTTTTTGTACTCTGTAACACTCGTCAATCATACATTTTAATTTTAGGACTACAGCAGCTATGCGGCAGGGTATGCGGACCACAACGTGGCTCAATACAGCGGATACTACGCTACACCTAGTTATTCTCCCTACGTCAGCTCGCCGAGCAGCAGCGGCAGTGCTGGACACACTTCATATCATTTAGGAGGTGCTTTATCAGGTAACTAAAGCAAAAGATGATTTTTTAATCATTTTAATGTATATTTTACTTTATGCAGTATGAACGCACCCATAACAAACAGTTATTTTACCTCTGTCACCAGCAACCCAATAGCAACCATTCTAAATGTAGATAGATAGATCATTGTGAATTTGACAGATTTGTCAATGGCATTAACCCTTATTACAAAAGCAATAAAGATCACTGTAATTTTGACATTGATGCAAACTCAGAGGTAAATTAACTGTGAACGGACTGCAATGAGAACAAGCTAATATCTTTATCATGTCTTTGTCATGTCAACGGTAAATAAAAACGTACTGAAATAAAATGTTGCCAAGTTGGAATATTACCTTTAACGATGAGAGTTTTATATAAATTAATGTTTACGGTTTTACTCATGTATTTAATTCGGTTTTCCCCAACCACGTATTTAATCATGTAGAATATGTTTCATTGTATAAATAAATAGTGATGATTTTATAGCAACCTATATTCCTGCATTTTATGTTGAAAACCTTAATTAAAAAATCTTTACTTAGTTTTGTCACTAACTGATAAAAACCTTTTTATAAATTGGTAGCTAAAAATTTACGCACATTAAACGTCCTCGTGATTTTTGTTCGGGGCAGTGGGAAATGTCAGATTGATATGGGACTTTTTAATAAAAGAGCTGGCAACAGTTTGACGACGTCAAATTCAGTTTGACGTTTCTAAAAGTGATACTTGTTGCCTCTGTTGTAATGTTTACAAAGTAGTGTTTTTAAAACAAATGCCTTAATTTACAACAAAATAGATTATACAATCTCATGTGTTCATATCAATCCGTCGATATACAAGACTGAAGTTCCATTCCGTAAGCAATTATTAAGATTTTGGTGCTCAAACAATGAATAAAGAAAACGAAAGTTTTCACGACAATAAGCGAAGGAAACTTGATGAAGGTGCCTCAGAATCTCACTATGATGATTCAGATTACTGGCCGGACACAGACAGCGACGATGGTAGGAGTTTCTAAACTTTTAAACTGAGAATTATTTCAATCGTAAGAAGTTTTAAATCTAGTTGGTAAAGTAGGCTCATTTCGTAATTCCTTTACCGTGACATTGAATATTATTAACACATTAGGCCAGAATATTCGTCATAATCTGTTTGTATGGGCTATTTCGGTATGTGTATATTTTATGTAGGTATGTATGAAATCTTATCTCAAACTTTGAATAGATTTTTTTATTTACAGAACTGATAAGAATAGATAAAAAAGTGTATGTAATGAATTAATTCAACAAAAACTGCTTTTATTTAAAGTGGATAATGCTTGCTCAAGACAATATTACTGTAGATCAATGTGTCAACATTTTATTCAAGTAGAAATCAGATGTCCCATTTTTACTAGTCTTAAGAGTTGAAATGACAATAAATTTCTATTCAAAGATGTAAAATGCATTAATGCATGCATTTATGTCACTTTTCTATAACAATTCTCAAGTAAAATCTCATTTACAAAAACATACACTAGTTCTAGCTATAACAAACTATGAAGACCCTAAACAAACTTTATTTCCTTCCAGAATCTCCATCATCAATGCTGCCATCAATTAATGACACAAGTCCGCTGTCTCCCATCAAAACAGAAGTACATGCAGCCAGTCGGAGATGTAGAGAGAACTCGGGGTAAGGATCCAATTACTTTTAGTACCATAACTGCATTATTAGTAAAGCACCTAATAAGTAAATAGGTAGGCTGGTGTCCACAACTCCACGTCAATGCACATACGGGTGGGAAAATCAATTATTTGATCCACCCTAGCTCCTCGAGGAAGGCCAGCAATGCTTTGGTGTTACTGACAATCTCACATAGGGTACCTGGGTTAGTAAAGCAACTAATATAAATACTGGATAGTGAATACTGTGATTAGACCCTGATACATTATTATTATTATGTACTTTCTTAGTTACGCTAATAAACATCCCTAGTGTAATAAATTCTTTTGCTCAATATATATATTATTATATATTGCAGGCGACGTGTCGCCGCGACACTACTGGTTTCTATGTATTTCTATGAAATACCTTCCGTAGCTAGCGACACGTCGTTTTCATAGAAATACAATAGAAACCAGTAGTGTCGCGGCGACACGTCGTCTGCTGCTGCCGCCTGCAGTCGGCTTCGGACTTGTACCTTTACCTTCATATAAATTAACACACACATACATAAACTCACGCCTCCTTCCCATGGGGGTAGGCAGTAACTACAGAACTCCACCTGCTACGATCCTTACATGCTCCTTTTGCCTCGTTTACGTTCACACATCTGGTCGTACACGCACGCCGGTTGTGAGTACTACGCACCTGACCTTTCTGAAGAACATCACCAATAACGTCACTATATGTCTTCCTGGGGCGTCCACTCTCCCGGCATTTCCACTCACATCTGCCTTGTAAATACCTTTTGTTAGTCGCCCTTTATTCATCCTCTCTCTTTATAAATGAAGAATGTAGGATTTAAACAATCTTTCTTACCAGTTTTATGATTAGAATGTTCCTCTTCCTCCTAATCTGTATGTATTGGCCCCATATTGGCACAAAATAACTATTGATCAAGTTGGTCACATTGCTTATTCAAATGCAGTAAAAGATAGCATAAAATCTGCAACTAAATATAATCCTTATTATTATCCCCAGTGAAAGCACAGCCTCCCGCTCTCGCGGCCGCGGTCGGCGCAACACATCTTCATCACCTGCCCAGCACGTGCCTGAACCGGCGACGGACAGGGTGTTCATATGGGACCTGGACGAGACCATCATTATCTTCCACTCGCTGCTCACGGGCACATACGCTACCAAGTACAATAAGGTAAAACAAGTTGTTTCAGGTTCCCATCATAGAGCAAAGTGATCCAGTTTGCTTGTCAAATGTCATGGTTAAGGTAGTATTTCTCTTCCAAGACTGAGGACTTGTCAATCACGAGAGGGACATGGAAAAATAATACTGAACCAAAGGACAGCCAACCTGTAACTTTTAATTCAAACCAACATAGCAAATTGCTTGATAACATCCTCCCTTCCGTCTTTAATATGTCTGGTTAATTTTTAGACTGCTTGATTTTGTAAACCAGTAGTGGCCAACTTTTCAACAATGCTGATGTGAAATCTTTCTTTTCCAGGATACACAGCAAATAGTTCAATTGGGTTTTAGGATGGAAGAGATGATATTCAGCCTAGCTGACACGCATTTCTTCTTCAATGATGTTGAGGTAAGACATTATTACAGAATTATAACCATTTGAATACTATCCTATCAGAATAACTAATTATAAAATTTGCTTTGAACTGAGACCATAGTAACCTACTGATTTTAGATATAGGTCTGCAATATGGCGAGCAATTAGTCGTATTCCTATTTAATATTTAGGTATTTATTTCTTTTACTTTTTGTTTACTTTTATCCAAACAGTCATTTTCGTCCTTTAAAAAACTCAAAACCACCTCCTCACTCATCAGGATTGTGACCAGGAGCACATAGATGCGGTGGCAGCAGATGACAACGGACAAGACCTCTCCGCGTACAACTTCGCAGCTGACGGGTTCCACGCGGGCGCGGCACCTAACACGGGGTTATGCGCGCCTGGTGTCAGAGGCGGCGTCGACTGGATGAGGAAACTGGCGTTTAGATACAGGAAGATCAAGGATACGTATAATAATTATAGGAATAGGTGAGTTTGGTGAAATAAATGTTTCTATCAAAATCTGATTCCGACCGACGATTATACCCCATTCGGACTATTTAAGCGCACCCAAGGAAAACCCCTGGTTGGTGTAGGACTATTGCAGGATATGGAAACAAACATGGACTATGGATTTGGGTATCTTAAGTGGACTGGTTATCTAGGACTATGGCCCCTGCCTGACCAATGTTTTATATAAAATACACAGATAAAATGGCAGGGGGTGACTTGCACACTCAATAATGGGCCCCCGAAAACGGTCGCTAGCACATAGTGTCGTAGCGACAAAGGGGCAACATGTCCTGAGGTGCTTATGAGGAGTGGAGAAGTATCCCACGGCTATCAGGACCATTATTATTATTATGATAATACACTAGCAACCCTGATCAAATAAAAAAAAAAGTTTTATTCTAATATTGGTCCTTGGGTCCTTAAATGTCAACAACTTGATCCCTGACATTATACATAGATTATAAAAAGTAAACAATCCATGAATTTAGGTGAGAAAGTAGCAAAATATCATTTAAAATCGACATTATCGAAAATATTTAATGTATTTATCCCGTTAAATGCTAAATCTGGTAATTTTGCCTACAGTGTCGGTGGACTACTCGGACCAGCTAAAAGAGAACAATGGTTACAATTGCGAGCTGAACTCGAACAAGCGACAGACAATTGGCTCACTCTGGCCTGCAAGTGTCTCAACATGATTAACTCGAGGTAAGTTAAAAAAATTACCCATACTAGTTTTTGCCCGCAGCTTCGCCCGCGTGGATGGGGGACAAAAAGTATCCCATGTGTTAATCCAGGTTATAAACTACCTGTGCTCCAAATTCCATCCAAATCCGTTCAGTAGTTTTCGCGTGAAATAGTAACCAACATCCATCCATCCATCCTCACAAATGTTCACATTTATAATATTAGTAAGATTACGTGACCACTAAGATCAGAGCATTAAAATAGCCTCTAAGGGCTGATTTTATCAGACATATTTTATCCGTGGAATAAAATTGACGTCTGACAGTTATACTCGTAGTATGGAAAAACTGTCAAAAATTCAGAATTTATTGTCAGGATAAGACTTATTGTAGGTATAAAAGTTTGGTGAAATTCGCCCTGTTTGGTTGGCGGCTCTTAAATGTATGTTTGACGCACCTGGAACAATCCGCTACTACCTTACTGAAAGGGCTAATATTTTGAGCAATGAAAGAGGCGTAACAATGTTCATACTTTTCAAAATCATGGGTTCTTTTGATCTATTCATATGGTTTATCTCAAAAATATATCAGTACATATGGTTTATCTCAAAAATTCGCCCTGTACAGTTCAATTCGAACCGATCCAAAGAAGAAGACCGTTCTCACCATTTCCTCCCTGTGAGAAGGTCAATATGCCAGTCCCAACTTCACATTATGGAAACCTTGCCAAATGGAATGATCATCACTATCATCGTCGTCATCATCGTCATCATCATCATCATCATCATCATCATCATCATCATCATCATCATCATCATCATCATCATCATCATCATCATCATCATCATCATCATCATCATCATCGTCATCGTCATCATCTGACTAGCCTTTTCCCCACAATGTGGTGGTCGGCTTTCAGTCTTACCGTCAAATGAGATATTTGCTTTAAATGTTGAATACCATTAAACTAAGTATGTAGGTACTTTTTACTTGATGTATGATTTACGAATATTATTGTGTTTGTCTTTCCAGAGAGAACTGCGTAAACGTGTTAGTGACGACGACGCAGCTGGTGCCCGCGCTCGCGAAGGTGTTACTCTTCGGGCTGGGCGGAGTCTTCCCCATCGAGAACATATACTCCGCCACCAAGACCGGTACGTTGCAGCTTTTATTAAACTCGCGCAGCACTTATAAATATTAAGAAAATGCATACATTAAATCTATTGAATACGTATGGAGTAGAAGTGGTTCACTACTGACGGCGAATTTCACTTAACTTTTATACCTAGAATAAGCCTTATTCTGAGAATAAATTTTAAACTTTTGAAAGTTTTTCCATACCAGAACTGTCAGACGTCAATTTTATTCCACGGATAAAAGATATCCCCCCCCCCTTTCCTTACTCATACTCCTTAGTTAGTAGCCTTCGTCAAGAATTGGGCTATCAAATGTGAAGAGAAACTTTGAAATCTGACTGATAAGTACTTCCCAGAGATTATCCACTACATACAAACAAAACAAAATTTTACCTCTTTATAATATTAGCATAGATTGAACAATAAAAAAACTTTTTTTTTTAATAACAAAAATGACGAATTGATAGTATTTAGACATTTCCGACATGTCAGTTTTGGTGTTTTCAAATACGACCCCAACTCTTCGGTAGTCCCGCTATCATTTTTACTCAAAGACAATCGCTATTCAAGTGCATGTCAATTTTCAATTAACTATGGAAACCTGATTTGACGTATATTTTCGTGTAATAGAAAAATATTTTGAACTGTATGATCATAAAAACTCAGCGACGTCACAAAAGCAATACATCAATAATATCCGAGTCATGCCATGTTTTATCATGGTTGAATCGAATGAAAAATCAAAATGTATTTATGAGGTTAGGATTTTGAATTTCAATAAAAACATGACAAAATATATTTACACAAGGAAAGTAATTCCGTATATATGTAAGTTTGACGTATGTGAACGCTTTTTACAGGATTTAACAACACAGTCACGCATTTCCACGGAGCTCCGCGCGCCTTGAAAACGATTTACGAAGTGTGTTAGAATCGATTTGAAAGTAGTTTTTATGAACGTACTAGAACGTTTCTTCTTGTACTTTTACAGAGAGGGAAGTGCTCGTATACGACCAATAACGAGTATCCATTTTTTTTTTTTTTAATTTGTCATTTCCCAGTGCTGTGCAAAGATCCGTACCTTAACATTAAATTTCCCTTCATTTTTCACAGGTAAAGAAACTTGCTTCGAGAAAATAAAGCAGCGCTTCGGCGAGCGATGCACATACGTGGTCATAGGTGATGGACAAGACGAAGAAGCGGCAGCCAAAGCAAAGAACTACCCTTTTTGGAGGATATCCAGCCATTCAGACATCGCAGCCCTGTACAACGCGTTAGACATGGGCTTCTTATGATCTACTGGTATCCTAGTACTTGATCTATGTAACAGAGAGAAAGAGGGTTTGTTTTATAGAGAGTTTTTCATAGCGTTTCTTATAGGAAAGACATGTTTCGCCGTTCAGACCATTGTGAGTCTCTTATGATCTGCTGGTATCCTGGTACTTGACAGAAATGTTTCATAGCGTTTCATAAATAAGAAAGACTATGAGGAAAAGATAGAAAGAAGAAATTAAAAAGCTGTTTTATTGGATGCCGTAGTGACGTAGTCAGAATCAGTCAGAAGTCAGAAATCTAATAAAATTGTATTTTTTTGTGAAAATATCGCTAAAGATTGAATCTAATCGCCAGAATACTTGAGTTCATGAGCTTCCTATAATTAAAGCCAAAAATTTTGATACTTTTATGAAACTTCTGTTTACATGGAAACTTGTTTTCGACAATGTTTTATGTCTCGACATAAAAATATGCCCTAAGGTGGTAAAAAGAGAAAGAATAGATTATATAGAACATATTCTTGTTCGAGTTATGGTTATAGATGACTTTAAAAGAGTCTTGTACGTAAAATACAGTAGTTAGAAGAATTAACACAGCTTATATAAAACAAACTATTTTTATTTATTATACTGGTTGATAATATTATTTTTTAGCTCAGCTATATTATTATATGCGGACTCGAGTTCAATGATACAATCTAAAATTTCCTTACGTATTTTCCTTAATACTCGCAATTTAAGCCTTTTCAGCCGTCTAATTGCGTCTATGTCAATCGCTGAGTCGAGAATCGATATGACTTCAGGCTGGCCTAAGTTCTGTGGGTTGGTTTCCACACTTAGTCTTGAAGACCATTGTGCGTGAGCCATGGCGGCCGTCGTTGGTTATTCCAGCCAGCGCACCTCCCTCCAGAAGTAGATTAGATCTCCTGAGGGCCTAGACAAATTGCATTCGCTTCGGAGCGATTCTGATTCTACAATCGCTATCGCTTTCGCTAATGTTTCCAACATACGAATCAAAAACTGCCACTTGGCTACGCATCTCTATGGAATTAATCGTTCGACCCTGTCGATTCGTTTCATAGAATCGAATGATGTTAACATTGTCTAGCTAATTTCTATTCATTGATCTATGATCACGTGACATTTAGATTGCTTATGGCAACCCCATACACTTTTTGGCTTTTCTACTAGCGTCATCGCTAATCGAATGTTACTTTGTCTAGACCCTCTGGTCTGTTTAGAACAACTGCAAAAATCTGGGTGACTCGTGGGTTTCTGTTCTAATCTGGGTGACGCCTGTATCGGGCCTAAAAAGGTATATTGATCTCGAGTCCAAGTTCTAAGGACTAATATATTGGCGCGATAGTTCAAAGGGATGTTTTATAAAAAGGATAGACAACAGGCAGTCTTCGATACAAAAAATACTTGAAGATGCTTGTTTGCTGCGTAACACGTTCCTATGTTCAAGATATTCCATCACGAACAATTCCTCAAATGTATCGCGGCAATATATTGGTCCCTGTTCTCTTCTCGGCTCCATAAAAGTACATTTTTCATACAAACATTAGTTTCGGAGCCTCAGTTATTTAAATATATTAATTATTTTAGTTTATAAAAGCTCAAAGTCAGCTCAAAATCTAATGAAACTAAAAGAAATAATATGTTTTTTTGTAAATATTTACTGAAAATAGTAGCGAGATAGTGATTTGTAAGTCCATTCCTACGATAAGTTTTATATAATATTTACTATGTACAGAATTTAAGTAATTCTTAGAACAATGTATAGCAAATATTTGTTCTTATTATTTTCTATCTGTTTTCAGGACAATCTTAAATTGTATGATAATTATTTTGGAATGATTTTAATTTCTTTGTGGAAATTATGTATTCTATATTTGAATAAAAGACGTCCTTCATTCACCAGTTTGTCTAACGAAAATTGTTCCTGTTACTCTAAGCACAACTATTTTTATATCTTCCAATATGGCAACATCATTCTTTGTATATCTCTCCGAAAACTATGTACTGTACGCGAAGACTTTTCATTTTACGAAACGTAGCAATATTTAAATGTTATTAAAAAATAGACGAAATTGTAAATAAAAATCTAAATTTTAGATTAGACATAGCTTATTATTCTAGTTCGACAGTTATTATTATTCGATTTGTAAATAAAATTATATTATTTGACAATTTATTGTGTTGTTTTACTTGGCCGGACTGTTATCCATAGCTACCCAAAGCATATTCAGTGCACATGAAGAAACCATAGCTTGATCCTTCGGTACATGCTCAGGCCTAATCGCATTACACGACTCAAAACTCTTAAAAAGTATGCCGAATCGAACCCGGCTTGTAACTTACTGACTTACAGATAAAGTAAAAAATAACTAATAACTGAAAAATAAAAGTTTTTACTGAATACAACACCATCTATCGTCAAGTAGCTGAACCAAAAATACGCTATCACTACACAAATAAAACTTTCAATGTTTTAGAGAATTATACGCACTGTATTAGTTACGGAATATAAAGAATCGAATAAAATACAGTAGAAGAGGTGAAAACTACATAAAATGTGCAATATTCTTCCATCTCATTCTCGCTGACGCATTTTTTCTCTATCTGTCTGTATCGTATCCAAAGAGTACGTAATGATCGTAACCTGTTGTGGCCATTGTACAGCGGGTCAGCGGCTTGCTCTTGGCCATAATGAGCGTTGCCAAATGCCACGTGACCTAAAGTGACGTCATGATGGGATCGCTATTGTATGATGTTTTAGTTCCCGATTATGAAGTTCTGGCACCGGTTTTTTTATAGTTGTAATTTTAAGGTAAAAATAGGTGTTTTTGTTGTTTGAATGATATCTTAATGTAACTATATTTTTTGCCAATAGTAGACACTATTGACTACGCCATTTTTCAATAGCAGTAGAGTTGATGATGGGAACCGCCGTAGAGAAGCCGGTAGGAATCGTGTAATGTGGTGCTTTCGCCACTGCTACAAATTTTTTTTTTTCCTATTTGGCAGCTCGTAGTTGTGACCACTAAGGTCCTGGCTACTTAACCGGGCAAACCTGTGGGTGCCTTAAGCTACTAACTTAAAGCCTCCAGCCAGGGGCGAACAATACTTAAATTTAGGTGACCGCACGCTAAGGGCACCCCCTGTGGGGTACGAACCTCGGCTTAGGGCGTCACTGAGGGGAGGGCAGCAAGATGGGACAGGCTGGATCTAAATTATATTATTATTATACTGGGGAATTTAAAACTACAGGCTCAGCTACGGCGCGGGCTGGCGCGTCGTCGAGCAAGGGTCGGGGGGGGGGGACAATTACGTCGGGGGCGTCGCGTAGGACCTCGGCGGCGAGGTCGGAACGATGGCGGTCTGTGTTTGTATACTGTACTGGTGGCCCTACTGCTCTCCTGGAGGAGGGTTATGGGGTCATCGGGGTCGGACAGGGCATGCCTTGGACGGCGGGTACGACTAATGCGGGAGGGGGCATATCTGGCAGCCTCGACAACCAGAGGGTTGCGATGTGAGGCCGCGGAGTCGAAGAAGCGCTTGGAAATGCGCTTCATGAACTGACGGATAGTGGGGATTTTAAGGTCGAGATGGAGGATCTCGTTCCGAACGAACCAAGGGGAGCCGGTTGCCCTACGGAGGAACCGGTTTTGGAGGGTCTGCATCCTATGGATGTGGTGGGGTTTCGAGTGTGCGAAAACCACACTCGCGTAGGTCATGATGGGACGAATGCACGCTGTGTAAATGCGCAATTTGCACTTGAGTGACAATTTGCTGCGTGCATTCAATAGGGAGTGGAGTCTACCGAGAGCGAAAGCGGCGCGCGAACGCGCCTGCTTTATGTGCTCACCGAAAGAGAGTCTGTGGTCTAGAGTGACACCCAAGTATTTGGCTCGCTTCTCCCAAGGGATAGGCTTGCCGAACATGGTGATCGGACGGGACTGCTACAAATACAAAAGAGTTCCTAATCAAGAAAAAACAACAATATTTTTGTATGGCAACTCTATCACCCAACTGTCATGACATTCTGTTGCTGTTGCTAAGCAACAGTCAACACGAGTTTTGTAAACAAAACAAAGCAAAAGAATAATCAGCAAAAAATTAAGTTTTTCAAACAAAATGAAGGCTGTCGATACGATATTATTCGATGTGTCCAAGAATGAACTGTTCAAGTTCAACGAGAACTATAAAATGATGCACAGGAAACTGAAGACCACGTGGAAAGTCATGATGTGAGTTTAAGTTCCTGCATTTTAGAGTAATGCTAAAGGTACAGTGGCCTGATTAACTATCCGTCATAGTCGTCAGTCCGGCCCACTATACAACGGTCAAGCATATCACAAACACGACGCTTGGATAGATCGGTGATTGCAGTTAGATGCTACTTAGCAGATAGGACAGCTCCCCATCCACTGAATGTACATAACTTCGATGTTGCTTGCAGGCTAGGAGCTTTTATTTTCTTATTAATTTACACGCTAAGCTAGCGGTATGTTATAGAGATACTTTTTAATTTTGACTAAGTACATAACTTTATTAATTGCTATCCACCAACAACAATACACAATATTCTATTCTATTCTGGTTAACGATCCATTATCCGTGTTCCGAACCAGAAAGTAAATAAACAGTGGGTAAGTTAGTAGCGCCGACAAAAAAGGCCTACCTACTCACTAAAAGTACTAAGCTTACAGAAACCGTGAGGAGATATCAGCAAACGTACTAGAAGACGTGAAGATCCTGGTAATAGCCGGTCCTCAGAATGCGTTCACTGACGATGAGCTGTCATCTCTCAAGCACATGGTGGAGAGAGGCGACTCCGTGTTGGTTGCCATGTCGGACGGCGGGGAAGAACGGACCAATACTAATATTAACTTCTTTTTGGAAGAGTTCGGGATTGTCGTTAATAATGGTGAGTAAAAATAGGATTGGTTGCACAGGTACGAAATAAGAAAAAATAAGAAATCTCCGGGTAAAATATTCAGCCGAATTTAACTAGCCAGCTGGGACTCGGGAGCTAACCCTTATATAAGTATTAGGAAAACAGCTTAATAGCTACTATATATCCTTCGCTGGTGAACTGGTGACCCTTATTCTTATCATGTGACATGGGAGGACCACATTGTTGCAATCGTGGGTCGAGCTTGGATTATTGGCGTGAAGACTGGCATAACCGAAGATCCTATGCTCAAATGGCTGAAGCCGGACTGTGGATGCTCATTTTAGCCCAACTGTACCAACCCCTGTTGTTTACTCAAAAATAAGTGATTCCTAAGTCTACTCCTCTTTTCCAGACTGCGTGGTGAGAGCAAAGTACCACAAATTCTACCATCCCAAGGAGTGTCACGTATCCAACGGCATACTGAATCGAGCCGTCACTAAGTACCTGATGAAGATGCCCAACTATAGCAGCGAGTCTGATGATTTTCTGTGAGGTTCTTTAACATTTCAATACATGAAATTTCACCTTCGACTACACTGACCAACAAATTAAATACTACTGGCCATTAAATACTACTGACCTTTGTGAACGAAAAGTGACTCGAGCAACCAATAGTTGAAAGAAAGAAAGAGTATTTATTGGGACTCGTGCAGGAGTATCACAAATTAAACTAAACACAAAGAAAAAAGAAAAGTAAAATGAAAATTACAACAAAAAGTTGCTAGGAGGGGTTCAGATCTATACTATAATTCTGATTATATTTTCTTAATTAAAAGAACCTTTCTCAGAAGATATGAACTTTCAAATACCTAGGAAACTAAAATAAAAAGCACCATATGTTACAGTGAAGAACCAGCAACGCCAAACTTCGTGTACCCGTACGGAGCTACAATGACAGTGAAGAAGCCGGCGGCAGCTATTCTATCCAGCAGTGACGTTTGCTATCCGGTCAAAAGACCTGTTGCAGCTTTGTACACGTCAGAGAAAAGTGGAGGTATGTCATCATCCTGATTTTTGCAGGAAATAGTCTGTCGTCTACCTACTGTACTCTTGCCTGGGTCATCATTCCCTAGTACCTATCTAGTGAAATGCCATTGAATCTTAATGTTTTGTTTACTAGAAGAGGCTGTCATCTCTCAGCCAAAAGAACATCTTCGAAAATAAAAAAGCGCTGTATCTACAGCAACCGATTGCTTAACCATGTTGCATTATTTTATTCGTGAATGTTTGGCACATGTGTTCGAGACTAATCTTTTCAAAACTGCTCTGGGCTCATACGAATCAAATACTTATACCTAAATCATTATTTGTTCCCCAGGTAAACTCTTCGTTATAGGATCAGGCCACTTCTTTGCAGACCAGTACCTTGAGAGCGAGTGCAACGACCTGATCAGAGAGATGATATTCAACTACCTCGGAGGCATGACAGACTTACACTTGAACCCAGTTGATGTTGAGGATCCTGATGTAAGAAATACCATCTACTTAAAAAAAAACTTAAATAATTTTATTCACTCACATACAACCCACAGCTCAGTTGGATCTGGAAGCATGAAATTTTGCTCAAGAGTTCCTTTTATAACGAAGGAAGTATTTTTTTTTATTAAGGCCCTATGGCGGTTGAATAGGGGTGGAAGTTTGTAATTTTTGCCGGTGAGAAATCGCATCGAGCGTACCACTTGTCATATTGATAAAATTAATATTCGATCTACAACAAACGTAAATGTTTACTGGAATAAATTCATATGTCTGAGTCCTGAGTCTGGAAAATCTAACACCAGTTAGCTGTTATGTCTTCAGGCTGCAGTTTATTCACATGTTCCTTTATACATCGCGACTCCTCCGTACATTGGAGAGCACGTAAAACGGGCGGCCCCAGTTTTAAACACGAATATCTATGGCGTGTTAGCGAGTAGCCCGAGTCTGTCTAGAGTCTTGCTAGACCCATCTATGAATATAAGCATTTATGGGCGCCGGCAAGTTTATTTTCAGGGGGATGCATCTTCAGCTCCACTAAGCGAGCTCGATAATTTTTGCACTTCACCTCGAATATGTCAGGTTATCGTTTATTCATACAAGGAGTTACTTTGTCGACTTCTGCAGAAAAGCTTTAGGATGCAAGAGCGAGCGAAGCGAGTTCGTTAATGTTTACACCTCATCTCGAATGCGATAGGTTTTATTTTGTTCATTCGGATGTATGGACAAAAAGAAATAAAAAGAGGACTAACTGTGTCGATTAATACAAATAAGCTTGAAAATTAAGATAGAGTAGGTAGGATGCAAGAGCGAGCGAAGCAAGCTCGATAAAGTTAGCAGCCCGCCTAGGGTCGATTAGAGTTTCGGAAATAGGAGTTCTGTACTTTGTCGACTACTTAATGCACAAAAGCTTTAGAATTGAGAGATTGCAGAATGATTTGCAGATGGACGAAACTCTTAAGATCTCGCCTCGAATATATTAAGTTCTCCATTGTTGTGTAAGGCATTTTCGGATATTACTGCGTTACTGAATATGTTTACATCTATAATTTATTTTGATGCCAGGGAGGAGCAAGTGCACCCTCTTGCACCCCGCTCCCGGCGCCCATGTAAGCATTGTTTACTGTTAGGTTCGAGGAGATCTGATGGTAGCCGCTCTGTATAAAATTAAGCCGCATCTAGTTTGACTGGATCCGACCTAGTTGAGGAAAGGCTCGGATGGTGCTGATAATGCGAAACTTTTCTGTTTTCAGATCAACGAGTACCGCACTTTAGGCGACATGATGTGGCTAAGCAGCATCCCTCTCCCGGAACCCGCCACCGCGCCCCCGCCGCGCCTCACCCCCCTGCATCCGCACGCGCTGTTCACGTGGCGCCTGTTCTCTTTGA
Source organism: Griposia aprilina (assembly GCA_916610205.1). NCBI lineage: Eukaryota > Metazoa > Arthropoda > Insecta > Lepidoptera > Noctuidae > Griposia > Griposia aprilina. The sequence goes on along the minus strand of OU744304.1, from coordinate 15,910,632 downwards.
ACCTGGCTCAGTGTTAGTAATATAAACAGCCAGGCTGTTTTAGTAAAACGGTGAACAAAACAAATATCGCAAGGAAATCAAAGACGCGTGATACACTTTTACGCCCGCATGGTAACACCCTCCCATAGAGAGTATGCTAGGATGGAGTGGGAACTAGGATACAGGCAACGTGTTTTTTTTTGGAGTTTTTTGCCTAGTGGTACGGGACTGGTTGACAGGCCTACGCTGTCCTCCCATATCTATCAAAACTGTAATTGTAAACATTGTAAAAGCCCCTAATTTTTAAAAGAGTAACCGTGGAGTTTCTTGCCGGCTCTTCTCCATAGGAAACAACCAATTGGAACCGTGCACATAGCTTCTGACGTTTCATAAGTGCCCATGTTGGTTTGTGTGAAATAAAACATTTTGAATTGTTTTGGACCTTTCGTGTGCGAGTCTGACTCGCACTTGGCCGGTTTTATTAGTGAATGGGTAATCGTACTGAAGATGAAACACAGTAGCTGGACTGCGGAGAAACCCTACTGTCATGGAACTCCTCAATGAGGAATAGTATATCTACCTATTGTGACTGGGTTATCGTATGGTATGCGAAAAAAAATTGCTATGTATGAATATAAAGTAGGTAGTACACGAGTTTATGTGAGGTAGGTAGGTACCACAATTAAATAATAAAATACTTTTTACCGACTTCAAATGACTTCCCAAATTAAAGATATTTGCACGTTGTAGGTGTTTTTCTTTTTGTGGAAGTCGGTTATATTGTTTTTTTGATAAGTTTTTTTAACGATGGACACATAAATACTGTATTTATTCTAAAGTAGGGGTGTAATTTTTATGGTTTTCGGGAGTAAAAAGCGGTGTAATAAATCAAAATAATGTGCTATATTTTCGTTATGGGTGTTATCTTCATAGTTTTCGAAGACGCCGGTGCCGAAAATCAGGAAATCAAAGTACAAAATGGCGGCCTTATCCACAGGTGAATCTCAGTGAATGGGTTGCTTTTTACAAGGGCAACTGTATGTAGGTCTGTAGGAGCTCTTTCGAGGGGCAACCAAGTTTTTAAGATATTTATTTATTTGGGATCTCCAACCAAGGATACACAATACAATAGAAATCACAATAATATTATAATGATAATTTCATAGTTTTTTTTTTGCCAACAGCGCTTTTAAAGCGTGATCCTTCTTTACCATGATAATGCTGCGGTCCCATGGGCCGTTAACTGACAGGAAGCGCCAGGCGTTGCTACGCCTGTCGAGGCCTGTCGCGGCCCGTGCCGAGCATTGCCATATAAACTAATTAAAAATAAACGCACCCGTACAGTTCGTACAGGCCACAAAAGGCGCCCCCGCGTCGATCCACGCCCGCCTTTGAACTTACCGACTCCTGACGGATCGGACGGGCGACGATAGGCCACCTCAGGCCTCATCGGATGCGACGGTGCCCACGGCCTGTCGGCCTGGCCTGGCGCGGCCGCGCCTGTTAGAAAGTGGGCCGTGGAACACGGCATAACACTTCAGCACACTCCGCCAGATGGGCAATCTTTTTATTAAGTACGGCAGGTGCACAGATAATGAAACTCCACCCAGGCGCATTGATTTTTATTTATTCTCGAAAACCAAGTTGACACCTCATCACATTCACATTATAAACCCTGAAGACGCAGTGACTGCATTCGAAAGGGCTGTGGTAGAGAACCCCAGGTATCGCTCCCACCAGACAAGTTCGTAAGATTCTTCCGTTTCAATGGGGGGTGGTACCAACACCTTCTCTAAGCGAGAAATTATTATCTTCCGACATGCACGCGAACGAAGTCGTGAGCACAGCTAGTTTATAAATTACACAAAGTGCAAAAAGTTAAGTGGAATTGCATAAAACTGGTGATTAAAGAAATTTCACAAAGTGAACAAAGCAAATACACCTAAAAAATTTTTTTCATGAAATCAACGGGTTTTAATTTTCCCATTTCAGTGCCAGAAGTACTAGGACTGTATGACGCACTAGGAGTTAAACATGAACCTCTTCGGTTGATCGCGCCACAGTTCGAGACGCCATTCCCGCCACTACAGCTAGCAGTAAGTACTGTGGGAGTGCTACGTGTATTTAATAATTAACGCAGTACTCCTTAGAACGTAAATATATTTTATCAAGGAATTATACACTGGCGGGCCCTAGCTCTGCCTGTCTACCTATTAAACAATCTACCATCACTTTTTCTATAAATCTTATTTTAAACTCGCTTGACTGTTCGAGGCAAACCAACGATAATATATATCCAGCCAGTCAACATAAGGTTGACACATGCAGACAACCTCTACATGAGCTACGCCCACCCTTAAATAAAAGGATCGACGCAGTCGTGTTTTCAAACAAGACTTTTATTTACTACCTCGAACAATCAGGCTCTTCCTGCCTATACCTATAAGAATAATTACCTAACGCCAGAAATATATTATACAATGTGAAGTCCAACTCTTACAAGAGAAGGCTTAAGGACAGGACGAACGATTTGCGAATCTGACTAAGATATGTGTCAGGTAAGAAAAACATTACTTTATGTTACCACATACATGAATAAATTAACATTCGCCATGCTTAAACCTCGTCGCGCCAAAACTGGCATGAAAAGGTTTTAATCTACATACATATACAATATCCCTGAATTTCCTATGATTTAATTTTTTAAACTTATATTTTAAAAAGGAAAAAATGTTTATAAAATAATTATTCATTTCTCTAGACTTTCTTTTAAATTTATTCAGTTTTGGAAAGAAGTCTTTTATTTTAGTTTTTCTAACATATGAGACCTTTTTCTTTACCCGAACTTTTCTTTTTGTATTGTTAACAATACGCTGATGATATGATGGGACATTACGAAATCTTCTTTTGCTGTGGTAAGAATGAATTATAAAATGACCACCTACAGATTTGACTATTTTACGAGTCAATGTATTTTTGACCAGATCAACCACTATTTTTATTTTATTATCATTATTTCCGACAATATGTGACACCGCGTCATCCTCGACTATCTCATTGTCACCATCTAACTCTGAACCAAACTTTAATTTACAAATTTGGTCTGGAGTCACAGATAACTGCATATTCTCATTTACTGTGGTTAACAACGACGTATTATCGATTTCCTTTATATTTGAAAGTAAAATAAAATTATCCTCGTTAGATTGATCAACACCGTCGTTATATTTGTGTGATTCTTCGACGTGATCAATATCTTCGTTTAATAAGGACACATTCTGCTGTTCTGAAACATGGCTATACAATTTAATATAAGGATTAGTCTGACCCGATTCATCAAATTCATCATCGTGTTCATTCTCGAACACTGCAACTGGTCGTTCCTCATCATTCGCAGGTCTGCACTCTTGGTAGCTGCGCTCGTCATCAACATCATGGTCATCACTGCCTGCTTGGCAGCTTTGCTCATCAAAAATTTGGTCATCCTGTTTTACGCTAGAAAATGTAATAGCATCATTATCTAAATTAAAACAACTTTCTTGCCCGTCTTCATTGGCCATATCATATGCAAATTCATCTTCTTGCACTCTATGCCCTATTTTAGAAATGCATCTGCATGGGAACTCAGCTTTAAGCTGGTCACAGATCGCTACAAAACTCATACCTTCCCGGTGTATAAATTTGTGAAAAGCTAGGGCAGCACCCTGAAAATATGCGCTCACTATTAGCGCCCAATCGCTTTCTCTCCATCCGTAACTGGTAGCAAAATCCTCGAAAGCGTCTAAAAAAATTTCAATACAATCGTGGCTTGAGCCCGTGAAAAAGTCTTGAGCCATCTCGCTTTTTTAAATCATAAAATTGATAAAACCACTTAGCTTTTAAATTCCAGTGACTTCACTTTTGTTTCACCTTTTCATATTATTATAAACTTCGCACAATATAACGCTTTGTGCACGCAACACGAGAAACGAACTTGTGCAATATTTTATTTGGCTCTGCACACGCCTTAAAAATAATGGGAGCTTGCGTACTTTTGCGCTTCGGCGCCTCCACCAATTGTGGGAGTGCTACGTGTATTTAATAATTAACGCAGTACTCCTTAGAACGTAAATATATTTTATCAAGGAATTATACACTGGCGGGCCCTAGCTCTGCCTGTCTACCTATTAAACAATCTACCATCACTTTTTCTATAAATCTTATTTTAAACTCGCTTGACTGTTCGAGGCAAACCAACGATAATATATATCCAGCCAGTCAACATAAGGTTGACACATGCAGACAACCTCTACAGTACCGACGTGGTAATTTCGGGCTTTCCCAGTTGTTTATTAATGCCAGGAGGTTTTCATCGAGGTTAAGGTTTTGGTAAAATCTTGCAAGCAAAAAAAAACGCGTCCTACGTGCGGTTAATGTACCGGTACGGTACGATATGGTAGTTTCTGGACGTGATCCTTATTATTTATTATGCTGGAATCACAACCCAACTTCCTACAAGATAAGCTTTATGTCTTTGTCCCAGGTTTTCGCTCCAACATTTAGAGAGCCACCTCCACCGCCTTTGGAGCTCTTCGACTTGGACGAAGCGTTCAGTTCTGAAAGGTCACAACTCGCCAGGCTTGCGAACAAATGTCTACAGCCACCTTCTTCTAAACTTGGACAAGGTGAGTCATGTAATTCAATCGATAAATTGCAATTAATCTTATGGCAAATTCGATCATAATGAACGAAAACAGGAGCCCTGTTTTATCGATCGTTACAGAATACATCTTAAAACCATTATCATCATAACATCACGCCTGTAATCCCCAAAGGGTTATAATAAATGATAAATGATTTTATTTTTGTAAGTAGGTTTGTATTGTACAAACACGTTTACACGTCAATCATATTTTTTAAACTAGATGAGGTCAGCGTTTCCTATCTGACTACTCTGAGAAGAAAGGCTGAAACAAACTCAGAGGTCACAGTCTCTTTTAAAGTCCAGACATAATCTTGGTCAGATCATGTGAAGACCATGTAGATTGGGATCTGAAATGGTCTTTTGAGGAAAGAACCACACAGATTGAGTGGACCTGTCCAGTCAGTGCACGCATTTGTCAGTAATCGTGCAGCTCAACTCAGGAAGTCAGGACTTAAGGAGCTCAACGATTCGACGAACAATACCAAAAGAAAGGACATTTGGGTAGGCCGCATAAATTACTCAAACTACCAGATCATGATTAAAATTAACTCAGAAAAAAAGCAATGACCCACAAGGGTAAGCAGAGGTGTACCTATAGTACACCCATATTTCGCCAGCATTGTTTAAGTCCACCCAATAACGGTCTACGTTTTGATGCCAATATTGAAAAAAAAAGTGTGATAAAAGGTAGGAAGCCTAAAATACCCTGTCTTCCAAAGTAGCATGATACCTAGATAAAATAGCCAACAAAGTCTTTAAAAGATGGTTTCACACCGGACGATCCGGTGCGCTTGGCTCGGGCGTGGCAGGACGAATGCGCGGTTGGTGCGGAGGCGCCGCGCGCGGTCGGAACGCACTGGATCGCCCGGTGTGGACCCAGCTAATGACCAAGAAAATGTATTGTTCATCTTATCCCACAATACATTTCGGAACTGGTCCTATCTGGACCGTGCTCCTTATAACTCCCTACTTCTTTCAGGTGACGGCCGCCAACTGGAGAACGAACTGGAATACTTCGTGCGCGAGTGTGGCCGAGTGGTCAGACTGTCTAAAGCCATACCCTCTGACGAAGGACACGCGGGGAAGCTTATACTGCACCAATTAGCTGTCCAGCTCGCTACTTATAAGAAAATAGCACCGAGAGACTAGCCAGCTAAGTAGGTTGGGGTCAACTTGGCGACCTCTATTGTAACGAGATGCGGCTCAATCTACTGGGTCAAATAAAATTAGCTAGCGAAACTCCGGAAACGTGATAGGTCTGGAATATCTAATGATGATAAAACAAATTCATTTCATCAATGGCCGCTATAATTAAGTTAATTGAAATTATGAGTTAAGTTACTTTTTAGGGTTTCGTACGTCCTAATGAAATAACGGAACCCTTATACAATCATTCGTGTGTCTGTGTGTCTGTTCGTCTGTCACAGCCAATTTGCACCGAATCTACTGGACTGATTTAATTGAAATTTGGTACAAATATGAATTTCTGTGACCCAAACACGGACGTGTAACGTAAATAATTTGAATATTTTGAATATGAGAGTTACTTTAGGGGTCAAACTAGACAATTAAAAACAAAAGTTTTGCAAACTGTACCGTGTGACATATCAAATGAAAGGCCTTATTGTGAGGGTATCAAATATATTTATTATATAATTTTAAAAAAACAGTTTTGAAGATATTTAAAAAAATATATGAAAAGTGAGTATCCCCCCCCCCTTATCTCCGAAACTACTGAACCTAAATTTTTGAAAAAAAGGTTCGGAAATTAGTTCTTTGCCTACATATTACAGGAAAACCTTAGGAAGTCTATGGTCTTAAAATAACATGGTAATTTTTTCAATACTGTACGTACAAACTTACAATTACAGTTGGAATGTATGGAAGAACATGTTTTGCAACTACAATGTCAAGTTTGTTCTTGGGATCTGGAGGCACGGTAGTACATCTTGGGCATCTTGGTCAATACGTATGGTTTGGCAGTTCCATTGAACTATTGCATGACACAATATTAAAAACTAGTGACTTAATTTACTACCATAAGCCCATATGAGGGTCTGTGCGATGCCCGCGAAACGGCCAAACCGTACATTTTGACCAAGATGTAAGGTTTGTTGAGTTAAGCCTTGTAGAGTTAGGGGCTTGGCTCTACATTAGTTCTAATAACTTTTTAACAGTGAAAGCGCTACGTAAGTCGTGGCAACTTATTTTACATGAAATGTTTTTGGCAGGTAACATATTCATCGTACGGAACCCTCTCCACGCGAGTTCAACTCGCACTTCTCCGGTTCTTTTTCGTTTTATCATCACAGATATCGACACCCATCACATCTGTGGAGTTTTGCTAGCTAATTTAATTTAATCCTATATCTACACACCGTGGGTCCAATTTAACCATCGGTTCCTATGCCTAATTGGAGCAGACAATGTATTGACATAGTTTCTCGAATGAAGCTTAATTTTCGAGATCTCTACGGTAACAAACCCTATGATCACGACGAGCGAGTAAATCATTTTGTTTGTGAAGTATTTTTTCTTATCCACTCACATCATAATTTAAACGTTGCCAATTCCACCTAAGGTTATTATTGTTTATAGCTAATTGATTTATTTTGTTGTCAAGTCACCTGTCCTTAACACCTCACTCCCCGCGCTTGAGCAGACGGAGCCCGCAGAGGCGGGCCGGCACCAGTCGGGGACTGCGTTGAAGAGTGCTTAAGTGCCCCCGTAGCCCCCGGTGCAAGTGTGCGAGGGAACACGGGGAGGTTTTAGTCAGTAGAAGTCTGACAGACCCTTTCCGCCCACCCCAGTGCGGAGATCATCGATGATGATTTCCACACCGTTAACAACAAAAAAAAGGCACCTGTGGCCATACTATGACGTGTTAATACCATTGCGAAAAAGGAATAGTGCTATCGGTCATATATAGCTCCGTCTCTCTTTCACGCTGGAACACTGATGATGGCTTTAACACGTCATAGTACGGCCGCTGTCCAACCGCCGAGGAGGAAGCGACTAACTATCAACTATTTTCTCACTCAAGCAACATACACAAGATTGTAGGTCCCGTGTAAATAAAAGAGATACATATATTAATAGTTGATCGCTGACTGTTCACACCGTCAGCGAGTACTCGCTTGTTGCAGCGACAAGAGCTATCAAAAAGAGTACTCGCTCAGCGAGACTCGCTTGGCGGGCAGCACATTCGCTGAGAGACTCACGCTTGGTACATACTTACGCATACCTGAGAGCAATCGCCGATCGCCTTCGCGCACTCGTTGCTCACCACTGGGCAACTGCACCCGTTGCCCCCCTGTTGGACTTCGACCAAACTGAGTCTAAAACACTAAATTAGACTTATTTTTACTTTGCATACAGCATACTGAGGAACTCGTGGCTAAGTAATATATAACAGCCGCACGGGTCAATCGATCAGGTTAAGCTACGCTTGTCAGGGTTGGTCTGTGGATGGGTGACGATCTTTACCCATCGACAATCCTCCGTGCCTCGGAAAGCACGCTAAGCCGTTGGTCCCAGCTGCCAATCATAGATCTTTGACAGTCGTTACTGTTAGCAGAGCGTTGTTGAAGAATAAAACGTTGTTTTAATCAAAACCTTAGATAAAACTTGGATTTTTGTTTTATTCATTGTTACAACATGAAAGGTGACAGAACATAAAAACAAATGTAGAAAAAATAAATTTACACAGAACAAAAGAGATCGTTATCAAAAAAATAGACTCTTTTTATTCTAACACTCCTCCTTAAATTCATTTCTCTACTATGAGGCCTTGTCAGTGCATAGGATCTTCATTTTCTTGCCGCATTGATTTTCAGCAAACGCCTTAAAATCTATAAATTTTTCGAAAACTTCATTTTTTTGTTTTAAAAATAAATAAAAGTTTTTTGCGTGAAATCGTCAATAAACGTGAAAAAATATTGGTACCCGCTAATAGAAGGTATACTCATAGGTCCACACACGTTTGAGTGCACTAAACCTAATGCTTCCGTAGCTTTAGTTACATCTGTTTTACGAAACGGCTGGTTCGTTTGTTTTTCCGTAATGCAAGGTATACACTCCAGTTTAGAAGAAATATCAGGGAAACTTACCCCTGTTGCCATCTTATCTCTGAGTAGTTTGAGGTTATGCATACCAAGATGTCCCATCCTCCGATGCCATAACATCTGCTGGTCATGCTCTGCTATTGCTAGTGCAGAACCCAGTGAACAGCACTTAATTTTATAAATGCCTCGTTCTGCCACACCTTTCACAACAGGCTTACCTAAGTGACCTAAGTATGTTTGTTGTTTGTTATGTAGTGTGTTTTGGGTGCAAAGCATTTATGCACATTCCTGATCAAAAGAGGACTAAGTAGGATGTAAAAATTAGAGAAATGAATTTAAGGAGGAGTGTTAGAATAAAAAGAGTCTATGTTTTTGATATCAATCTCTTTTGTTCTGTGTAAATTTATTTTTTCTACATTTGTTTTTATGTTCTATCACCTTTCATGTTGTCACAATGAATAAAACAAAAATCCAAGTTTTATCTAAGCTTTTATTTAAAATAACGTTTTATTCTTCAACAACGCTCTGCTAACAGTTACGGGTCGTCAGAACCCCGAATTTCTGACAACTAGTCTTAGTTACTCAGTAACTGGGATGTGGAGGTCAGATAGGCAGTCGCTTCAAATAAAATACTAGTATTCAGCTGCATCCGGTTAGACTAGAAGCTGACCTCAACATAAGTGGGAAAACTTTAGGCAGATTATAATACATCATATTACTAAGACTTATACTGTCGTAGTCGACCTCGAAAAGGGTCGTCGAGTTTACGAGAATAGGTGCCAAAGGTTTTATTAAAAAAAGTTTTTTCCTTCCTCAAAGAGAAACATTTGCACCCCCTTGAGCGAAATTCTAGATCCGCACCTGAAGACCACGCTCTGTATAAACCAATAGCATAAGCATAGTCAGCCTATAATGATCCCACTGCTGGGACACAGGCCTTCTCTCTGTGAGAGGGAGTGGGCTGTAATCCACCACGTGAACCCAAACGGGGGTTGGTAGATGTCACATGTCTTCGAATTTTTGGTTCCAGGACATGCCGGTTTTCTCACGATGTTTCCCTTCACCGTTTTGAGAGCAGTGGTGATGAAATTAAATACACAAAGTAAAGTGCCTGCCTGGGTTCGAGCTCGTAAGTCGGAGCCGATACTCCTGGGCCACCACTGCTCTCTCTGCTCTGTAAACTAATGTTTTTCTTAAACTCGAATTGCCATATTCACTGTCGGTTACTGTTACTATTAGAAAACAGCTTTGTATCTGCCTAACATACTATATAGTAATATGAGGAACAGTGTGTAAAGCTCATTCATACTCTATGGAAAAGGGAGGATCCTCCGACCAGACGGGTGTTGTGTCTGGCGGGCAACTGCCCGACTGTTGATGTCGGGACGTTGTATATATGCTAGTCGCGCGGTAAACTCTGCTTGCGCGATACAGGATTTGCGTGACGTCAGTGTTACGTGTAGCTCGCATGTGGCGGTGTAGATACCGCTACAACTAAACCACTGAAGATAGGAACGGGTAAATGGAAGATATGTTCTGAATTTGAATGCCAAGTTAGTCTAGTGGTCACCAGCCCAGCTGTTGAGCATGGTCCTGAGTTCGAACCGATGTTGGGTAAGCTTGTATAGTGGTTCCGGGAGGAAATTCTCAGTAATAGCCTGGAAACTGGAATGGAATTAATTGTCGTATTGTGAGTGCTCCTCTTTCCCTTTCGGAGAATATAGTTGTGTGTAATGAATTAATGATGAATCACAACTAGTGGTATTCGATGTTCACACCTTCGCCATTATTTTTTTGTTGTACTGTACAAAGTCATACAATTTGTAATCGGTATACGACGAGTAGAGTTACGTAATCAATTTATGACTTAGAATTTTAAGCGACCGAATTTGTCCTATTAAAACCTACTATAGTAATAAGTTTTATGTTAATATGTCATGTTAAATAATAAACATTTGATAAACTGTGACTGTTTTTCTCATCTAAACAATCCAAAACCTTCCCCAAGTGATCGACTAAGGAATTCAGTACCTAATATGAAATAACGATAACCCAACAACAAAGCCAGTATTTTTATAATCAATAAAAATAACAATAGAAATCTTTTAATCCAATTTCACAACACCAACCGGAAAATAATAAAAGTAACATAAAAAATCTCTGTAACTGTGATTTCTTTAGCTTCGGAGGCAAGCCTCAGTCATGAAGGTTCTGCTGGTAATATTTGCTATTTGTATAAGCTACACTCTAGGCGAGGGGACTACGCAAGTTATCGGGAAGGCCTATCCCAAGAAATATAGGTCTTACACCAGCGGCCAGATCTTAATAAACGCCGCGAAATATGAGAAATATGGTGCTTCACCAGTGGCTAAACCGTACACCGTGTTCCAATATCTGGGAAACAACCCAAAGATGGTCCAGTCTGGTGTCCCCGACAGCCCTTACTTCCCCGTGGACCAAGGTTATGACCAAAAGACCAGGATAAAGAAAGTATTGCCCTTGGATTTCCCTTGGTCAATTTTAAGAAATAAAAGATCTGCCGTTCTTAACGTATCTCCAGTTGAAAAAGATGATAAGAAGATAGAACCAAAAGCAGCAGAAGTAGAGAAAGTAAAAGAAACCACGCCGTTGCCCACAGCGGCTGCAGTTCAAACGACTGTAAAAGAAACAAGTTCACCTAAAGAAGCTCAAGAAGAATCTAAAAGCACTATAAAAATAAACACCACGAAAGCAAAGTCTACATCTGATAATAAAGAAATTGAACGATCGGGCTCAAAAATGGCCAAAACTAATAATCCGGTACGGAAAGGAAAAAGTCAGCCCAAATCCAAGGCAGCACCGAAAACGACCAGCGGACGGGTGAACCGCAACTCAAAGTCGAAACGAAAAGGCAAGGATGCTGCAGCCGGGAGAGCGAAACCGAAAGGCAAACAAAGTAAATCAGCTAAAAAGCCGAAAGGAAACCAAGTAGCGAGGAAAACGGATAAGAAACGCAAAGGAAATACGCAAAGAAGCAAGAAACAAAAAGCCAAGCCAAATAAGGGACACGCAGGGAAGATTGCAAAAGGTAAACCAGTTCAGCCAACCAATAAGAAAAATAACCCAAAATAATAAGTTATTACGAATAAAGTGTTGAATGAAATTTTCGTTTTTATTTTGACTTAATTCCCTTCCTTCCTTCTTAGACACGCGTCGGTTGATTGCCGCGAGAGAGGCCCTCATTGAAGATTATCCTTACGTGGTCTCCATACAGAAGGATGAACAGCACTGGTGCTCCGGGGCACTGCTAAACGAACGCGTTGTGATAACCACAGCCAATTGTCTTTGGAAGTGAGTAACTACACATATTAACTACTAGAATGGCCCAAACTACAAAGTCACCACTTCGCAGTACCCTAAAATGCCCGAACGCGCGTAACTCACCACTTCAAAACACGTCAAAATGGCAGCGGACCCCGCGTTGGCGCCTCTTAGTTAAATGTCTCGTGCCAGCAATCGTATTAGTTATCGCGTTATGAGATGAGATGAGATTTATGAGCTGAAAATCGCATGTTTTGGTAGCACTTAATAAATGATGGTGGTAAAGGAATGCGGTTGCTTATAACCTCTCTACCTAAGTCATCAACCTTTTGCCAACCGATCACGACAGAAAAATAAATCATACTCACATATAAAAGTTGAATAGGTCACACGCAGTTCATGAAATCGCCAGCAGCCTCTAGAGACGGCAGTAATAATAAAATTCGTGGGGACGCAAGTGCATTGAGCGCACAACTTCTGTCACGGACCGCCTTCAAAGCCTTCACGGTGACACGCTTGGTTTATATGGCTACCTCTAACAGCGGCTGCTGAGGGTTCTCCGTTCTCTATGACGTCGCATCAGACGCCCAAAGCAGTTCCAAAAAGGAATTGCTCTTCTAAATATTGGTTTGTGGTGATCATCTTCTAGAGCAAACCACATCTCTCGAATGGAGGTAAGGACGGGTTCTCGTCATTCGAACCGCGGCGGTCAGATGGCCAGCATTCAGGAGGTCATCAAGCACCCCAACTGGGGTCTCCGGAAAAACCCAGACAATGACGTGGCGCTCTTGCTACTTAACAGGTTTATCAAGTAAGTCCTTGGCCTTCTTCAAAGGCACAACTAGAATGTTTATTGGAACAAAGTTCCTTAACGCACGTTAAACTCTGCACACTTAGCGAATGAGAGCTAGAAAGTGTACGATTTTGACCGTCACGACACATGTTATGTAACAAAAATGTCGTGACGAGAAAGAAAGGAACTTCGTTCCAACCGGGTGTCACACCACGACACCTCTGGACTGTTTTTACACCGATTGCATAATGTTGGACAGTGCCACGTGGAAATTGCAGAGTCTCCTATTATAAGCAATTACTTGTTTATAAGGTGACTCCAAATGGTGTAAGCAACGCACTTATGTTAATTGAAATAAACACTGGTTTTTTTTAAGACAATGGCGTAATCAAAGTATCTACGTATAGGGGTGCCAACGGGACCGAATAACTAAGCCTACGCCGACTGCCTGTCCGTCTGCCCTTCCGTCCGTTTGTCTATCACAGGGCTGTTTGTTTTTAACCGTAATACATAGGTAGCCAAATTATTTTTTTAAAGACTTCGTGGCATATTCTGAAACCAACATAAAGTATAATGGTTCAGTGTTACGGAACCCTTACAGCGCGACTTTGACTTGTAACATTGGCATATTTGTAACATGACCGACACATGATGTTATAAAAAGCGGCTAAGTGCGAGTCGGACTCGCACACGATGGTTTCCATACCACCATTACAATATTTAACACCCTACATATTTTTCGTTTCTTGTATGGGGTGATACAAGACACAAAAAAATATGTATACTCGAAAGGTTTAGGTAGTTAAATAAAGGTAAACAAATCGTAAAAAGGGTATTTTATAGTTGAAACTTGTTTAATAATACGTTACAACAAAATTAAAGTTATTTGCGATTTGTACGGTAGTCTCGTTGGTCTGGTGGTCGCAAGCGCTACTGCTGAGCATGAGGTCCTGGGTTCGATTCCCGGCTCGGGCAAAGTGTTATCGGGTTTTTCCTGGAATTTCTCGGTAGCAGCCCGTAGTCTGGATTTGTGCCCGGTTGATGGCAATAGGCTCGCCCCCTATTACATGGGATTGTCACTTGTTTTGACGGACCAACTACTTTCGGACCACGCACCGCACCGCGGTTCATGAGCTTGTCCCGAGGCGAGGCGATTACGTTACGACTCCGATTAGTGTACGTTGCAGTAGGAAGTTTCATACAAAGAATACAGAATGGCTCGAGTTGATACGGTGACGATCCCTATCCGATTTGATATGTGTGCTATTTCCTTCAGTATTCGCCCATAATAATTCAATGGTCGAACTAATGTACCTGCGTATGTTTGAGAATAACAAAGAAAAAAATATATAATATTTAATTAAGATTTCTGATATACAGGTTTTCAGATGCAGTCCATAGTGTAGATCTTCCAAACAGAGCGATGTTGCCACCATTCGATGACGCTTGGATCACCAGCTGGGGATCCGAGAGGGTATGATGATCTTTTGGCGCGTGGCCGAAATCGGAACTAACCCCGCCAGCATGATTTTTCAATACAAGTCACAGAACAATTGCACATATTAATGCATACCAACAGCTCCTCCCTGTCAACGTCATTCGAGCACCAAAGGACCTTATTTTTTCCCCTTCGGCAACCGAGCCGATGTCGAGTATTCTGCCAGCGTCATGTTGCAGTGTATGTGATCCACTGAGGATCCACTCTTCAATCGAGCTTGACAAGTAACAAATGCACTTGACAAGTGCTTTGTTGATTATATGTGGGTATTTGTAAAGGAGCTCGTCTGGGGAAGTACCTACTTGGTAAATTTCAGATTTCTCTGGGATTGTCATCCGAGAGACAGAGACAAAGATGAAATGTGTACGCATGGACGATTGCAATATCAGAAGCATCGCAGCTATGTCCATTAAAAAGTGGACTTCGTTGGACGTCTCTTTCCAACAAAGTTCACTTTTTTTATTCAGAAATATTTCTTTGAAATAATAGAGAACATTCACGATGATGCTATTTTGAGACTCAGAGTCCCATCAAAAAGCAATGTAGGTAGTAGTTACAAAGAGACTGAAAATTGTGGTAAACACTTTTGTACGTGAGCACACTGCAACGACAGGAAGATAACCATAAATACATAAACTCACGCCTTCTTCCCATGGGAAGAAGGCGTGAGAAGGTAGGCAGAAACTACAGAACGCCACCTGCTACGATCCATATATACTCCTTTTAGGAAGAGATCAAAAGTGAAAAATAAATACAAATCTTTGTTTTAAAGTTCGATTTATTTAACAGCGCGATGGCGTCTACGACAACTATGATTCGACGTCGCTCCAAGTATACCACGCACGGCTCATAGACCGAGAGAAATGCAACAACGTCACAATGAGGTTCAGCGTTGTCGTCACAAAAAACTTTATCTGTCTCGCTCAGAGCGGCCGGCAAGCTCCTTGCACTGTTAGTATCCTGGTACTATCCTTTAAACAGGTGGTAAACTTTGCTGGCCTTCATATCCAGGTAGTTAAGAAAGGCGGATAACGAATTATCTTGCAATGATAGAGAAGTCTAGGGAACTATGCCAAATAGATGTAAGCTCTGATGGAAGACGCTGTTCTTAGAGGAATGGTCTAGAAGCAACTAGAAATAGCTGGATGAGCTGAACCGATCGATAGTATTGTCTAGGATAACGCCATGGTCAATGAGGATTTTAGTAGATAGACCCGCGCAAAGTGGCAGGACACTTCCTTACATTTTTTTGTATCCTGGTACTTTGTCTTTTAATGTGCGAAATGGAAACTGGACGTGGAAGCAGCAGCAAAACCTGAAGTTTCAGATTATGATAGGCTTGACTTTTAATCATTGATATGTTATGTCGTAATTTCAGCGGGATACCGGGGCCCCAGCAGTCAGTGACGGTATTTTGTGGGGCCTTGCATCCTGGGGGATTAGGAAACTGTAAGTAATCTTGTACACTTTACTTAACTCCTCTGAAATTTTGCTGTCATCCCCTATTTTCTAGTGACGCACTGAGTCGGTATTTGAATGCTTATTTTTATACTGGGATCACTTTTTTTATACTGCGTCTATTGCACAGAACATATATACCATAAGGGAAGAACGTCAACATCATACTATAAAAATGCTTACATAGAAGCACGCTAGCACTGCCGTTTATGCCATCAGTAACTTTTGATAACGCGGGAGATTTGAATGGTGTTTTCTTAGATAAATGATTAGTCTCGCTGCGCTCGACTAGATACCGCCAGAGTACTTATCAAATGCGGCAACAAATAGTACGCCGAAGTCGGCGTACCCGAGCCAGTCACACTGCAAGCTGTGTGTGACGTGTATGTGCCAAATGTTTTATTAAATTTTGGGCATAATCCGAAGTAAAATGGCAGTTTGCGTAGTGAAACTGTGTAAAAATAATACTACAAGAAATAAGAACGACACTGGGATCACATACCATCATTAAGTATCGTATAATTTCGAAATTTCAACATAAAATAACATGAACCCTAAACGCCATTCAGTGTTGCCGCGTATACAAGAATCAAGTTCCCCGTGGATGACATTTTTATAATGTGAATTTGTTGTTTTTGTATTTTATTATATAACCTATTTCGTTTATCTAACATAGTTATTATAACTTAACCTAGTTCTATAAATTATTTAATGTTTATTTTTGTAATGTATACACTTAAGGTGTAAAAACTACTGACACTATTTAAAGGGGTGATTCTATCCATAAAACTGAACAACTTTCCCCAAGGAACATGGACAAAATTTTTTTAAAAAAAACCGTCTTCCCATAAAAAATGCGCAATCAGTTGATTGACTTACTACGGGAAAACCAACTTTATTTTTCGTATTTCGACTCATGTTCCTGAAATTTAAACTTCGTGTCTGTACATCAAAAATATTTGCGAAAAAAATATTCGAGGGGATTAAGGATACGTGAGAGAACACATTAGAATGTTTTTTAATAATGAATTAATAATTATTTTTTTAATATGTTTTAATCTTCTAATCATTGATATACATACTTACCTTCCATTTTTCTAAAGAAGAAACCTACACCTAACGTATACACGAATATATTTATACATTCGATTTTAACTTATTGTTATTTTTTTAGTATTTTCTGAGCTACATTTATAACTTAAATAATAGACCACAGCATAAAATATTTTTCCCATTAACTCGGGTAACGGTTGAGCAGCTGGTAGCACAATCTTCACGCACACTAGTTGTCAATGTCAACTGACAAATGTCAAGTGGCAATGTCTTACACACACTACAATAATGAGTTGCCGCATTCACGGAGCTATTGTTTTTGGATAGCGCGGTATCTAGTCGAGCGCAGCGAGACTAAGTATTTATCTATGGGTGTTTTGAATCTCCTTTTTTATACCGGAATTTCAATTGGCGTAAAAGACAATCAATTAAATGGCTAGATGTGCCATTTAATAGGTTGTCTTTTACACTAAGAAATTCCGGTATCGATTAATTCATAGAATTTTCGTTTCCTGTTTCTGCACATTTATAAAAAATTCTATAATATCGTGCAAAAACATCAAACGAAAATTCTTCGTGTAGGGAATTTCTTAGTGATGCCAAATAATAGGTACAAGCTTTTTAAACATGTTTCAGGATATTTATTTTTCTTAATAAAGCTTTTTTTGAGGCTCCCTCAACAAATCCTCAATTTCTTTTAAGGTTATGCCGCATTTTGCGCACTTAACACTCCCTTTTCCCACAATAGTGAAAAAACAAACAAAATCCTCAGTATTGCATGAAAATAATGGAGTCTCTATCTCGTAATCTAAGGTTTCACAACACGAAAGCGTCAATTTCGCACAGGAGTCTGTATCTCGTAATATTCAAAAAAACAATAAACAAACCGCCAAAAACACAAAAACAGCCGCTGAAAACAGAGAAAAAATTTCACCTCCCAGTGACAACTAGTAAAAGTTGCCATCACGTAAAAATATAAGTCCGAGCATAATTTGGTTGTGATCATTAAAATTAAAATCCTTAATATTGTAGAAATCATGATATTCAAATTTTTATCACCACGTTTCCTATAATAAATTCAAATTACTTTTAAAAAACATTCGCTAAGTGTCCATCATGTATATATTTCAAATAACAAAAACTACCAGTAGGTAAGTAATTAAGTATTCAATCGGGTATGTAAATTTATGAATCCAACTATCTCATTCTTTCGTACAGCGCTATCCTTTTTTTACAAATCCTGCCATTGTTGGCATTGGCCGCTTAGAAAGCTGACCACCCGTGGTCTATTGACACGAAGCTTCGCCCTATGCCACGTTACACGCAGAGGTTTCCAACCACCATCGGCTATCGTAACGGAAGATTGGACTGTGTGGGATGGTACTTATATCAAAAAAGGAACCACTGTTAACCTCAGACCAAATAAAAAGTCAAGACATAGCGCTGTTAACAGTGACGTGAGGCCTGTTTCGTAAACATGTGTGCACTTGTGAGGTGTAGTTTGGTTGTAAATTGGGTTGTAAATAAGAGCGTGTGAGCGTGTATGCACAGTGGTATCGGCCTCGACTTACGACTTGTAGGTCGTGGGTTCGAACCCAGACAGGCGCTTTACTTTGTGTAAATCATTTCATCACCACTGTTCTCAAAACGGTGAAGGAAAACATCGTGAGGAAACCGGCATGTCCTAGAACCAAAAATTCGGAGACATGTGACATCTACCAACCCGCACTGAGCCCGCGTGGTGGATTACAGCCCATTCCCTATCAAAGAGAGGAGGCCTGTGTCCCAGTAGTGGGAACATTATAG
Organism: Griposia aprilina; assembly: GCA_916610205.1. Classification (NCBI taxonomy): domain Eukaryota; kingdom Metazoa; phylum Arthropoda; class Insecta; order Lepidoptera; family Noctuidae; genus Griposia; species Griposia aprilina. Next base: position 15,891,997 of record OU744304.1, on the reverse strand, counting down.
GCTGATTATGCTTATGCTCTACAACATAAGGTTGACATTTGCAGACAACCTTTACAGTACTTAACCATTTTTATCTAATAATATGTGAACCGCAATAAAAAGATATGTCAAAGTGATAATAAACGATAATCGCAACGTGTGGCAACAAAAATATTTAGATCATGCATGATGTTTTCAAACATAAATTAATATAATTGCACCATTTCAGATGCGGTACTGAACGATTCCCAGCGGTGTTCTCGTACTTAGCTTCCCACTCGAACATGGAATTCATAATGAATGCAACGCGCTTCCTAATGACCGACAAGAGACAGTATCCGTTCGCAGACCGATATCCTGGTAGCTTGATGAAACGGAAATAATAAACTCTTATTTACTTATGCTTTTCGTGTCATTTTACTCTATCCCTAGTTACTTAAAGCCCAGGTACTTACACATTTTCAACTTGTACAAGGTTGATATTTTGTTTGTCAGAGAAACCCAGACTTGGCAGATATGCGCCTTTACAGCTCAAGAAACATGCAACTAATCGAATTATATGATTTTTCTTTTGAATAATAGAAATCGGTCGGTAAGTCTTCATCAAATGAAACAAATAGTTCAGTATATGAGCATATTTAATATTTTCTTTTTCAAAATTGTAAAACTCACATTTTGAAATTGCAAAATTATAACTAAATTCTCATATCGTTAATAGTAACAATCGCCATTTTGTCGTTTTTTTTTTTTACCATTTTGTATTTCTCTCGAACTAATAGATAATAATAATTGTAAACCATTTATACATCTCTAATAATAATATATTTTAATGTCTAACAAATTCATTTTCTCAACGTATTACCACCATTTTCGTTTTTTATCGTTATCCCAACATCAACTTTCACGTATTCTAATCAACTTTTTATAATTCTAAACATACTTTTTACACTTTTTCCCATATACAATGACTACAGCTTTCCTTCGTCGCACCGAGTGTCCATTTTAGAAAAATATTGGAATGACTTTTTTAAAAACAGAAATAAACTAACCCTAAAATTAATCTTTACTTCAAAATATTATAATTATAATTATTAAAATTAATCTGCAATTCCACATACCATACATAATTCAATTACGAAAAATCAATTCGTTTCTTTGGCAATTTTTGTATTCAAAAGTGAATTTACAATTTTATTTAAAACTGGCGTTAAGCTTTTAACACTATTGAGAAAAACTGGCAAAGTTGAGAAAATATTATACATTATTTGCAGAATTCAAACAATTTCTATCATTGTAGAGAAACATAATTCTCCTATAGGACAGTGAGCGATGACGACAGAGAATTCTGCCTCGCTATTGGTCAAACAGACTGTCAAGGGACGTTCTACAATGGTCGAAACATTTGAAGTTATGAAACCAGTAGCAACATAATAAGCGTTTATGTGACTTTAATTATTCTATTGTAATTATTTTGTTTAATCTTATTAACGAAATTACATTATAGATTACAAAAATCGAACAAAACTGGCCAAAATGTTAAACTAAACTATAGTTAACAATAGAAATAACATTACGAGGTATTACCCAAATCCACTTTTTGCTCAACAAAATTATTCTAGGCCATAATTGAAAAATAGGTTTATAATGTGAACAGTTTTTGTTTTCTTATAGAAGTGGAATATTTTGTACACCGTAAGCAAGTAACTTATTTTTTATACCGGAATTTCAATTGGCGTAAAAGACAATCAATTAAATGGCTAGATGTGCCATTTAATAGGTTGTCTTTTACACTAAGAAATTCCGGTATCGATTAATTCATAGAATTTTCGTTTCCTGTTTCTGCACATTTATAAAAAATTCTATAATATCGTGCAAAAACATCAAACGAAAATTCTTCGTGTAGGGAATTTCTTAGTGATGCCAAATAATAGGTACAAGCTTTTTAAACATGTTTCAGGATATTTATTTTTCTTAATAAAGCTTTTTTTGAGGCTCCCTCAACAAATCCTCAATTTCTTTTAAGGTTATGCCGCATTTTGCGCACTTAACACTCCCTTTTCCCACAATAGTGAAAAAACAAACAAAATCCTCAGTATTGCATGAAAATAATGGAGTCTCTATCTCGTAATCTAAGGTTTCACAACACGAAAGCGTCAATTTCGCACAGGAGTCTGTATCTCGTAATATTCAAAAAAACAATAAACAAACCGCCAAAAACACAAAAACAGCCGCTGAAAACAGAGAAAAAATTTCACCTCCCAGTGACAACTAGTAAAAGTTGCCATCACGTAAAAATATAAGTCCGAGCATAATTTGGTTGTGATCATTAAAATTAAAATCCTTAATATTGTAGAAATCATGATATTCAAATTTTTATCACCACGTTTCCTATAATAAATTCAAATTACTTTTAAAAAACATTCGCTAAGTGTCCATCATGTATATATTTCAAATAACAAAAACTACCAGTAGGTAAGTAATTAAGTATTCAATCGGGTATGTAAATTTATGAATCCAACTATCTCATTCTTTCGTACAGCGCTATCCTTTTTTTACAAATCCTGCCATTGTTGGCATTGGCCGCTTAGAAAGCTGACCACCCGTGGTCTATTGACACGAAGCTTCGCCCTATGCCACGTTACACGCAGAGGTTTCCAACCACCATCGGCTATCGTAACGGAAGATTGGACTGTGTGGGATGGTACTTATATCAAAAAAGGAACCACTGTTAACCTCAGACCAAATAAAAAGTCAAGACATAGCGCTGTTAACAGTGACGTGAGGCCTGTTTCGTAAACATGTGTGCACTTGTGAGGTGTAGTTTGGTTGTAAATTGGGTTGTAAATAAGAGCGTGTGAGCGTGTATGCACAGTGGTATCGGCCTCGACTTACGACTTGTAGGTCGTGGGTTCGAACCCAGACAGGCGCTTTACTTTGTGTAAATCATTTCATCACCACTGTTCTCAAAACGGTGAAGGAAAACATCGTGAGGAAACCGGCATGTCCTAGAACCAAAAATTCGGAGACATGTGACATCTACCAACCCGCACTGAGCCCGCGTGGTGGATTACAGCCCATTCCCTATCAAAGAGAGGAGGCCTGTGTCCCAGTAGTGGGAACATTATAGGCTGATTATGCTTATGCTCTACAACATAAGGTTGACATTTGCAGACAACCTTTACAGTACTTAACCATTTTTATCTAATAATATGTGAACCGCAATAAAAAGATATGTCAAAGTGATAATAAACGATAATCGCAACGTGTGGCAACAAAAATATTTAGATCATGCATGATGTTTTCAAACATAAATTAATATAATTGCACCATTTCAGATGCGGTACTGAACGATTCCCAGCGGTGTTCTCGTACTTAGCTTCCCACTCGAACATGGAATTCATAATGAATGCAACGCGCTTCCTAATGACCGACAAGAGACAGTATCCGTTCGCAGACCGATATCCTGGTAGCTTGATGAAACGGAAATAATAAACTCTTATTTACTTATGCTTTTCGTGTCATTTTACTCTATCCCTAGTTACTTAAAGCCCAGGTACTTACACATTTTCAACTTGTACAAGGTTGATATTTTGTTTGTCAGAGAAACCCAGACTTGGCAGATATGCGCCTTTACAGCTCAAGAAACATGCAACTAATCGAATTATATGATTTTTCTTTTGAATAATAGAAATCGGTCGGTAAGTCTTCATCAAATGAAACAAATAGTTCAGTATATGAGCATATTTAATATTTTCTTTTTCAAAATTGTAAAACTCACATTTTGAAATTGCAAAATTATAACTAAATTCTCATATCGTTAATAGTAACAATCGCCATTTTGTCGTTTTTTTTTTTTACCATTTTGTATTTCTCTCGAACTAATAGATAATAATAATTGTAAACCATTTATACATCTCTAATAATAATATATTTTAATGTCTAACAAATTCATTTTCTCAACGTATTACCACCATTTTCGTTTTTTATCGTTATCCCAACATCAACTTTCACGTATTCTAATCAACTTTTTATAATTCTAAACATACTTTTTACACTTTTTCCCATATACAATGACTACAGCTTTCCTTCGTCGCACCGAGTGTCCATTTTAGAAAAATATTGGAATGACTTTTTTAAAAACAGAAATAAACTAACCCTAAAATTAATCTTTACTTCAAAATATTATAATTATAATTATTAAAATTAATCTGCAATTCCACATACCATACATAATTCAATTACGAAAAATCAATTCGTTTCTTTGGCAATTTTTGTATTCAAAAGTGAATTTACAATTTTATTTAAAACTGGCGTTAAGCTTTTAACACTATTGAGAAAAACTGGCAAAGTTGAGAAAATATTATACATTATTTGCAGAATTCAAACAATTTCTATCATTGTAGAGAAACATAATTCTCCTATAGGACAGTGAGCGATGACGACAGAGAATTCTGCCTCGCTATTGGTCAAACAGACTGTCAAGGGACGTTCTACAATGGTCGAAACATTTGAAGTTATGAAACCAGTAGCAACATAATAAGCGTTTATGTGACTTTAATTATTCTATTGTAATTATTTTGTTTAATCTTATTAACGAAATTACATTATAGATTACAAAAATCGAACAAAACTGGCCAAAATGTTAAACTAAACTATAGTTAACAATAGAAATAACATTACGAGGTATTACCCAAATCCACTTTTTGCTCAACAAAATTATTCTAGGCCATAATTGAAAAATAGGTTTATAATGTGAACAGTTTTTGTTTTCTTATAGAAGTGGAATATTTTGTACACCGTAAGCAAGTAACTTATTTAATACCTTACCTACAGTACTTGGCCATACATCTATGGTAACAAACAGATACAGTAAATCGTTCCATTGTACTGAGCAAAGCGAGTAATGAATAAAACTAAAAACTATTAAGAAAAACTTAGCAAAAAGATTTTGGATGGAGCCGATCACGATATATGTATAAAGAGCTATAGAATCTTTTTTTTTAAATAATGAAACGTTTAAAATTATAAATATATTAATCATTGTAAAGCTAGAGCGCTATTTTACAAAACAACAAATAAATTCGTGCCTCTTACTACTAAAATGCCACTTCAACCTAAATTATTAACTGTAGGTTGACTTCGAAGCTCCGACAAACGATGTTGAAAAAACCTTTACACGAAAAAGTTCTTCAACATTGTGTTAAGTACTTTCAAGTCTCATATTAATAAACTGCTCTCAATACCTACTCCAAATCATTAAAACGTAATCTTAAGATACGGTGAATCAACAAAGGATCTCGAATAGATGACAACATCCGATTTATTTTGTAAAAATCTCATAATGAAAACTTGATGGTGAAGTGATTTATAGTGTCAATCCCTAGCATCAGCATCCTAATTGCATAACACACTATCAATCACAATCTGAATCATTTTGAAGGATATTGCTAACCCATTGCTTCATATGCCCGAAAAATTTGTCTGCTCAACAACGTAAATAACGCAATGAATGTTGTTGAACTGTCAAAATTAAAGCCATTCCTACTGTTAGTGTGTTACGGAATTACCCCGCTGGTGGAAAAACAGCTCACTTCGCCTAAGTTTTCAGGGTGGAATTTTTTCACAATAGGTCAGCGGTTTATTCATGAAAGATGAACCTTGTAACCGAGTCAATCGAGACTTTTATCGATATATCGACTGCGTTTCGAAGCCATCCGATCAAGAAAAGTTGTATTTCGTACTCCAAATATGTTAATAGCCGCCTTTTTTCAAGCAATTTCGATGAGATAATCGATATACTAATCTATAAATCGCACCAGGCAAGAAATCGTTTTTTTTTTTATTAAACTAACGCTAGAGACTCCCTGATTTTTTTCTCTTATAATCTAAATATACACAAAAATAATTTTGTACTCTCCCAACGAGTTTCAAATGGCAACATTTAGATTTTTTTACAATAATAATTATGGCAGCTTTGTACGTTCGCCGAAATAGACTTCTAAGTTGGCAACACCGTCGACATTCATAAAATAGTTCTCAATTTTTAATTATTCGTTTTGTGAATGTCGATGGAGTCGTCTAAGAATGCGCACACGTTTACCGACTCACTCAGGAGTGTTAGTAGGCGCACCGAGAAACAGGTAAATATGTAAACAACCAGGTTGACGACCACTGTCCGCAAGTGTGGGCACATTCTTAGATGTGTGTATTATCAGTGGATAGACTCGTAATTCTACTTAATAATTTCGACAAATTTGGTATGTTGGCAACATTAAAAATAAGTATAACAAGCACCGTATTATGCGATCAATAATGTTGCCAATATACAAATGTTTTGTAACATAAACTATGTTTGTAATTGTGTATTCTACTTATTTCGGGTATATGTAAGCGATGTGTGAAATATGTATTGAAAATTTTTAATTAATCTATAGTGAGATGAAATGACCAAACTGGCCATAGCCAATTTTTTAAGCTTGGATTTGTTTAGTCAGTGACTGGCCAATTTTAAGATTTGACCATTTGTTCGAGTACCTGGCCACATCATCCCACTAACTGTAACTATTGACAAAAATTCCGGATATCTATTTTTAAATGTAACATGTAGAAACAATTAAAAATCGTCGTTAGTAAAATTGGCATAATTCAGTCACAAATTTTAAATTTGAGATTCGCAATTCGCAAACCATTTTCTACCGAGTCCGTTTCAAAAATTTCCGAATTTCATCTCTGTGCTTTTATAATAATTTAATTCATACAATAATTTGACATCAATTTGAATCCCGAAACAGTTTTAACACTCTGAAAGCCACTCAATTTAGTTCAAAATCACTGTTTTTTTCTCACGAGCACAGATTAAAAATATCCAAATTTAAACCCGAATACATCAGTTAAGGGTTTGGCCGTATCCTAGGGTTGGTTCAGGAGTAAAGCTTCGAGTTCATCGGCGGAGCGGAGCAGAAAGGCTGCAGACTCACGATAGCCGGTGATGAGCTGCCGAACGGCGCCTACTTCGGCTCCTGACAGCTTGTGTGAGAGGAGCTGCGGCTTGGCTTGGCTGGAGGCCGTGGAGGCTGCAAGCGGTGACGCTGTGGATGTCCCGTGGAGAGATGTTGGGGTTGAGCTCTTGAGTGATAAATCTGTTGGTGCTGGAATTGAATAACGTTGATAGATAATTTATGAGGTAATAGATAAGATCAGCGACAGACACTTGGGAACAGGCCATACTCCTTGGGCACGCCACAATTGCGGCGGTAAGTCCCCTCTTTGAGGAGTGGCTTGAGAGGCGCCACGGCGTCCTCACCTTCCGCCTGACGCAGGTCCTCACCGGAGATGGCTGTTTCGGGAGGTTCCTGTTTCGGATAAGGCGGGAGGAAACGCCCGGGTGTTGGCATTGTGTGGATCGACCGGAGGACACGGTGGAGCATACGGTGGAGGTCTGCCCAGCTTGGGTGGAGCACCGCCGTGTCCTCGTGGCGGCGATCGGCGGCGGCGATCTCTCGCGTCCGGCCCTGGTACAGGCCATGGTACGGAGCGAGAGGGAATGGGAAGCCGTCACCTCCTTCTGTGAAGCAGTAATGCTCGCGAAGGAGGAGGCGGAGCGCGTGAGGGTGCGGCAATCGTCGCCCTCACGACCCTAGTCGCCGCAGGAGGAGACACCCTGGGCGTCGGGAGTCGATAGCCGACTCCCGGCCACCGTAGGCGCGGGCCTGCGGACGGCGAGCAATGGGCAGCTCGCCGTCCGGCAAGGACCAGGCCCGGGTCGACGGCGCGTTGTGTTCCACGCGCGCCTCAAAGAGATGTCAGCATAATTGACGGGGTCCGACAGGGCCGATGCCTGCCGGGGTCGCGGATTGTTCGAAAGAGTTACCGTGGCCCTGGCGCACAGGCAACTGAAGGAACACGGGTGGGTTTTAGTCAGTAAGAGTCTGACACGCCCTACCGCTGCGCCCAGAGCGGGAGAGGTCATTTGATGATTTCCCACCCAAAAAAAAAAAAAAAAAAAAAAAAAAGGGCCATACTCCTAACGCAGGACAAAGCCGTCTGAAGAGTGCAGGTGGCGAAAATTGCCTATCGTTTTGACGCAAACCCCGAGGTCTTGAAGAAATGACTGAGAAAATACTTATCCCTCAATCAATACTATAACTTACGGTCAACTGTGCGTTTTGTAAAATTAAATGTTACTCACCGGAGAGGCTGGTGGGGAATGTGTGCGTGTGCGCAGCCATAGCCGAAAGCAGCGCGCTCTGATAGGCTGCCATCGCTGCGTTCACGCCTGCTCCTAGAGAAATACATTAGTGTAGATACGGTTGCACACATTACATTATAATAAACCATACCGCAGCTTGATACGTTAGGAGAAAAATGTAATAACAATAAAGAACATAATGAATTGTTTCAGAATGTTGATAAAAATGCTAATAAACATCGCATCGTTGTTCTTTGCATCGCGCAGTCGGGTAAAAAGGGAAAATGGTATAAAGTCATCTCATACAAGAAATCGATGCCGCTGTAAATAATTTGTCTCCTTTTTTGCAAGATATCCGAATTTTGCCAATATAAGGTTCTCATGGACAGACTTTTCTACTCACCGGTAGGAGGCAGCGCAGTAAGAGTAGACAGTAGGGCGCTGCTGGTCAGCGCTGATGATGCAGGGTTCGGGTTAGAACTGAAACATAAGAATGATCCATATCAGTAATGCTATCCTGGTATCATATCAATGTGATGGTGGTCATGTGTTCATGGTCTAGCTTACTTTTGTCGTCCGAAAGTTTGCGGAGTTCCAAACGTATTTGGGAATGATGGTCTGAATAGAGGCGCCGGCGATGACGCTGGGCTGCAAAATGAACAGAAATCTATTAGAACTAGGTCAAAGCCCAAGAAAACAACAGAATGGGTAAATAAAGCCCTTTTCGCAGTCGACCACAAATAGCAATGAGCACATTCAATAATAACATGAAGTGTCTACAATCACTCACCAGAAAAACTTAACACACCAGTCCTCTAAAAGTACCAGGGTATCATGACTTACCTAGCAGTCTTACTGCCAGCGTTTCCATTAGCGTTATCCAGCTTCAAGTTATTGTTGTTCAGCAGCGGATTGTCCATTGTGGGGCTCGCTGATGGCCTGGTAGTGTCCGCAGCTGCCTTGCTATGGCCAGCAGTGGCCAATGACGTGGTCGACGTGGTAGTGGCTGGTGTAGACGCTGGGCTGCTTATAGCACCACTGTACAGGCTCAGGAAAGAAGAAGCTACTGCTGAAGTGGCTGTGGTGTCAATGGCCTGTGGAAGATTGTATAAAGAAATTAACTGAAGGAAAATAACAATATAACTTTATGCAATGAACTCACCCTAGTTAGAAAAGAAGGAAGGATATACAATTTTAGAAGAACCCATGCACATTCTTGTAACTAACGCAACAGTTGAAAAGTTTGAAAGAAAAAGCTGTAATTTAAGTAAACAAAAGGAAAGTTCTCAGTTTTTTTTTTAATATTTGTTTAGGCATCTATTTGGGACCACTTCGATACTTTTCTTTAAAACAAAATCATTTACACGCCAACAACACTAGTAAATTTGGAGCACCGACGCTCTCATTTAAACTCGCTGGTTATTAAAAACCGGGGTTTCCAAAAATGATCTTTGGTGCTTCGAAGAGCACATCAGAACGCGATTTTTTTGCCTCATACCTCAATAACAGTTATGATAAGCCGCTGTATAATATTCTTCAGTTCTAGAACTCACCATAGGAGTGGGCACGGTCGGCATAGGCTGGCTCACGGGGTCAAGTCCGAGACGCATGCGCTTAGCGTTCAGGCTTTCGTTCTCGCACGCTTGGGCCAGAATATGCTCGGCCTGCACTGACGTCAGATGTGCTGGAGTGGGCCGCACCTGAACAAAGAGGTCATTATTAGTCGTCGATAAAATTGGGGGCAAAATAAGACTCCGGCAAAAACCTGGATGCTTGAGGCCAGGAAGAATTTTGTACTTTTTGGAATAGGTCAGATCCGGGAGTGAATTTTTACTTAATAAACTAATATTATAAAGGGTAAGGATTTGATTTGTTGTATGTTTATTTTTTATGCTTTCACGCTAAAACGGCTGAACGGATACGTATTAAATTTAGCACGTGGGGAGACCATGTCCTGGATTAGGACATACTTTATACCCCGATATTCCCATGGGATTGAGACTTATGCGGGCGAAACCGCTGGGCGAAGCTAGTGTTCAATATATACCTACAACTTACTGTTGGTATTTTTGCAATTTCTGTACAATTTGAGGAACTTCAATCGTTTTTAGGGGGACCTAAGGGTGAGCCAAATAAAAGAGAATTTAATCAAGTAATGATTAGTTAATTAACGACCAAAAAGAGAAAGTGAGAAAAGAGACCCACTGCATAAAATTATGACCCGGACACACAGCTGTTATCATCAAATCATTGCTTAGTCAAGTTTTACCATAACTTGCACTACGTGTAAAATACAAAGGTAATATGAACAAAAAGGAGATCGGACCCTCACCGAAGTGTCCCAGGCGTTGCCAGACCCCGGTGTACTCCCTCCATTGCCAGTCGTCGGAATTTCTCCTCGGACTTTCTTGTTCCGTCTGCAGCTCTTCAAATAAGTCCGAATCCTCTTTCGGGCGCGCTCGGCAAACTCTGGAAACTGCCGTGTGCACGAGTCGATGATAGCCTGGATTTTCTCTTTAGGCTGCTTGGATATGGGGACTATCCTATCCAAGTTCTCGTCTACGAAGAGGCGGACGAACATCTGTGAAGGAATTTTGAGATTTTTTGGAACGAAGTTGTTTAACGAGGCTTGCGATATGAGTAAACTGGCAGAATTCATCATCGTACCTAACCAAGAAAGCATTATTCCTGAAAAAGTTAGTTTCAAGTGTTTTTTTTTTTAATACAGAGCCATCTATGTATTAAAAAACAAAAACTTTTGACACTAGAAACTTGAAACATAGTAAATGGGTCTGTTTAATATGCGAAAGAACCTACGTTCCAATCCGGTGTCCCATAACACCTCCCGAAATTTTTATACATACCAGGGTAAAATATTACACACAGCCTAAATATTGTTGTTAGGGCTGTATGTTTCAAAACCTGTCAATGATAGCGATTAGATATTTTTGAAGCTTGGTTTCAAAGTCAACTTCAAAACGTTTATTGCGAACGTTGGTGTTATGTTATGTTAGTACTTATGACTTAGCAGCCTTTTACGAGCATTGCAATTATCACTCGCCTGCCCTTATCATCCTAAATTAGCATGCATTAAACACAAAGAGATTTAAGATACTATAGAGAGGCTATGCGAAGAAATGTCATAGAAAAACTGTGATCCCATGTCTCAGTGACGCCATCTAGCTTATTATACCAAAATTAGAGCGGCATGTAGGCGTACTACGCTAAACTGAGCGACTTTTGCCCACTAGAACAAATGTATCGGATTACGATTTTGTTCGCTATGTCCCGTCTTGTTGAGTAAATAATTTAATGTCTTTGATTAAACATTATCATTACTTAATGTTTTTTTTATAAATTAAGTACAATTAAATTGAGAAATTTTAGTTATGTCGAAATTAAATGTTTTAATTTCATTTCAATATTAATGTCATCCTTTTCAGGCAGTAAAAATTATAATTATAATTTTATATGAAGTTAAATAGGATAGACTAAATCTTATTGTTTGTATAGGACAGATCGCCACTTTTGCACATGAGAGAAAATCGCTATTTTAAGCTAGGCTCTTATAGTCATTTACTGAGTAGAAACAATTTTGGATTAGGTATAGTTTTAGCCTTTTTTGGAATATTGTTACTGTTTTTACAGTTTCAAATATGTTGGGCAACTTATTATATATTTGTATTGCCATATAATATGGACGAGGGTTGACGTTGTGAGTATCTTCTACTTTAGTGAACTTGTCGATATTTTTAAACACAAATACGCAAGTTCCAATCGTATCAAAACAGCTAACATATTCCGCTGAACCCCTTTGGCGACATTCGGATATCGAGCAAAACAGATACAAAATTGACATTTCCCGTCATTACCATCGGCCTAACTTTTGACTTTTGGGGTCAGCTTCCGGTCTAACTAGATAAGGCCGAAGTATTTCGCACTGAGCGCCGCCGTAATCCAATTACGAGCCGCTACCGATATCCCATAGTTAGTCCGTCGCTAATTCGCTTTGCGTTTGAATTATAAAATACTGAAAGAAAATGTTATTTTTATAATAAGTTCTATTTTTGTAAACTACCATATTAGTATTATAATTATTTGATTTAATAAAAAAACACAGCATAAGAAAAATAAACAGTTTGAAGAGGAGCGACCTGGCGGCTGAGAGTATTTCATGCTCACTCACATGTCTCGCTGGTGGTGAATGGTGGCTGAATGGTGCTGATCCATACGTCATGTTCGTGAACGGGCGCCGTCAGTAGGGACTGGTCAACTCTTGGCTGCCACGGCTTAAGTATTTTTTTTTTTTTTTTTATCTTTTTTATTGGGTAATTCCACTTTGCCCCACCAAGCCCGCCACCCTGGTGTGGCAAAGTGGACTGCCTAAAATTTTGCAGTGGAATATGCCCCACTATTCTGATTTGATGGGGCGGATAACACTAGCATAAACACTTTGTGGATTCTGCCCCACTAGGGTTGGCACCTCAGGATTTGTGGTTTAGGCGCATTTGGGCTAATTCTCATTTTGGCAACCGACTCGCTAATGGACTACTTCTCATTAGGGCTACTTCTCACTTGGGCTACTTCTCCCTTGGGCTACTTCTCACTTGGGCTACTTCTCACTTGGGCTACTTCTCACTTGGGCTACTTCTCACTTGGGCTACTTCTCACTTGGGTTACTTCTCATTAGGGCTACTACTCAAAATTTGGGAATGTTTATTGAAATAAGTACTGTATTGAAAACAAACATTGCATTCATTGACATCATTACAATAAAAACAAACGCTACACAATCGGGGATAGGATGCAAGAGCGAGCGAAGCGAGCTCGGGACTCGGGGCACCTCGACTCGGACAGGTTAGGTTAGAAGGGGATGGCGGGGTCTGAAAGACCCCGCCGTCCCCTTCGTGGTTATTTTTTTTTAAACCGCCCAGAAGTAGGAGCCCCGCGAAGCGGGGCTCCGTCGGCTACGCCTTATAAATAAAAAAGGAGAATAGGTTCATTTCTACGACACTCTATCCATCCTGGTGGAAAGTAGCAGCTTAATAATCAGTTGTTAGCTTTGTTTTAATTTAAACTGGTATCGAGTTTCTGTTTTGGCGAGGCCTCCTATTTCTGAATTTTTATTTTTGGACAAAAAATAAATCCTGGTTTATCCTGGGTTTTATCTGATTTGCATAATAAGGCGTAGCCGACGGAGCCCCGCTATGCGGGGCTCCTACATCTGGGCGGTTTAAAAAAAAATAACCACGAAGGGGACGGCAGGGTCTTTCAGACCCCGCCATCCCCTTCTAACCTAACCTGTCCGAGTCGGGGTGCCCCGAGTCCCGAGCTCGCTTCGCTCGCTCTTGCATCCTATCCCCGATTGTGTAGCGTTTGTTTTTATTGTAATGATGTCAATGAATGCAATGTTTGTTTTCAATACAGTACTTATTTCAATAAACATTCCCAAATTTTGAGTAGTAGCCCTAATGAGAAGTAACCCAAGTGAGAAGTAGCCCAAGTGAGAAGTAGCCCAAGTGAGAAGTAGCCCAAGTGAGAAGTAGCCCCAGTGAGAAGTAGCCCAAGGGAGAAGTAGCCCAAGTGAGAAGTAGCCCTAATGAGAAGTAGTCCATTAGCGAGTCGGTTGCCAAAATGAGAATTAGCCCAAATGCGCCTAAACCCTGGTGCCAACCCTAGTGGGGCAGAATCCACAAAGTGTTTATGCTAGTGTTATCCGCCCCATCAAATCAGAATAGTGGGGCATATTCCACTGCAAAATTTTAGGCAGTCCACTTTGCCACACCAGGGTGGCGGGCTTGGTGGGGCAAAGTGGAATTACTCTTTTTATTACGGATACTTTAAACGTGCACGTCTTTCTACATCGTTCTCACATTTTTAATTTGAACATGAATGATGTAAACAATTTGTTTTTTGTAACTATATTATGTTGATTTAAAAGAGTGTCCATGGAGTTTCTTGCCCGTTCTTCTCCATAGGTACCTACTACGCTTTGGAATGGGCAACTAGCTTCATTTTTCTGACTGACTGACCCTTTGACAATTCAAAAGTGCCTGTAATTGGTTTATATGAAATAAATGCTTTGAGTTTGAGTTTGAGTTTTGCGATTATTTAATTTTCTGCAATCTGAGACATATCATCGAAATGTTGCTTGTATGTAAGAAATAAAGAAATAAATAAAATACGTTTAGAATAGAATAGAAATACTCTTTATTACATACACCATAAAAGTTAGAGATATAAATGTCGAAATATGGTATGAGTTATTGACAGAAGGACTAAAGTGAAACAAAAAACGCCTCGTAGTATTATCGATAAACCAGCAAAGCTAGCGGTGTCTTCGACGAAAGAAAATACTTAAAATACAGTGTGGCGGGACGCGTCAACTATAACTATGAATTCAGTACATGATTCTAAAAGAAAGAAAAAAAAAATTGGGACACACAGGAAATACAGGGTAAAAAATAAAATAAAAAAGGAGCATTTAAAACTAACAAAATTAACAATAAAAACAACAATAAACAATTAAAAAAACCTGTGCGAGGCCAAAAAGACTCCTATCTCAGCATAAAGCTGCGATATTTAAAAAATAAGTACCGTAGCGCTGGTATTCTGATAGGGCCCGTTGTGATGCCACGGACACACTACGGACATCTTTATATCCCACTAGGGGATACTAGACCACCTAGCATAGAAACCATACGTCGGTTATCAAAAAAAAATCTGCTGTTTCATACTAAAATAGCCTACGCGGTCAAAATGAATGGAACAGCTAATTTTCGAAGTGAAAACTTCTTTAGCCGCGTTGAGCGAGTTTTGGTAGGGGCTTACCTTATCGGTTCGCAACACCGACATGCCAACGTCACCGACATGCTAATGTGACGTGTTGCGCCAGACTGGCGACACGCAGCGGCCTGTGTACATTTTGGGGTTTTCACTTCTGTCGGCAGTCCCTGCCTCAGTGACTGCCTCTTTTTTTTATATTCGACGAAAAACTTCAACGCAGAGGTGTCCAGAATCATGTATGTCCCTGCCACCCTGCTTACCTCAGGCGCACCCTGGGCACACAGCCACCTCCACCACCACCTTGTTGACTAATACTTTTACCACAACACAGGCTATTCTTTATATTGCGTAACGATACGAAATGAGAAGAGAGATTTATAAACATATTGCCTAACGCGACGAGCCCTTTTACAATGAGTTATTTTATTAATAAGTAAGATTAATCAGTAATACTCACGTTAAAAGCCTTCAGCCGCTCCGGATCATGGTGCTGCGGATCAACTCTATCATCAGAGTCATCGTCCGAAGCTCCGCCGTCGTCATCATCCTTGGTACGGTCTGATGATGAGGTCTCATCGTGTGTGGATGCTGGTTCCACTCCTGGTGTCACTGAGCCCACGTGGATCGGACTCTGTAGGGTACAATTATGGTTAGAATGGGGAACCATTTGTGGTCCTATGTTAGGAACCTCGAATTAAACCAAAATCGGAAAGGTTGTAAAAAATTATGTGGTAATCTGCTCTGTCGGCATCCTAGCATTTGTAACCAGTGCAACTTGATAAAGAATTGCTTTGGAATTTCAAGGATTTTTATTAAAAAAGAAAACAGTTTTTATAGTAACTTAAGATTTTGACCCAAAATTCCCGAAGACTCGAGTTGTAGATAAAGGTAAATTAATAAATAGTTTTAGGTAGATGAAACGCTGCTCAACCTTAAAACTCACCGAGTGGCCAGTGGCCAATGGCGTTGGTGGCTTCGGAGGCTTGGTGCCAAGACCCAAAGCGCTATGGTATGAGGCCCATAGATCCGCCATACTGTCGCCACCGGCCTCAGTAATGTCGCCGTTGCGGCCTGAAAGTACCAGGAGATTAGATTGTAACAGGAGGTTGGAAAACTAGAAAATATTGGAAATTGAAAACTTTGCATTCGTCCCATTCGTTTTGATAGAACGCGTTTCTTCCGGTCGGGAGATGACATCGACATTGTCACCTAAGAAGTAAATAGTCAACAATTTACAAACTCCGTTGAAAGACAAAATTAAAAAGTCTTTATTGTTTAGCTATTTACAAGCATTTATAATGTAATCAGGACAGCAATGCTGTTTGGCGGTGGTCATTACTAATATGTAAACTACCTATCTAATTTTCAGACACAATGAGCTAACCCTAGTGCATCTAATTCCAAGGTCATAAATACGCGGATTCGCTTCGTAGTCATTTGTAGCGACATTTTAGTGTTGCATGTACAGTCGCCAGCAGGTCAAGCAACACGAAACTGTAAAATTTCTTCAATCGATTTTAAACCTTAAAATGATGGTACTTAAGTTCAAAATCGAATGAACAAATCTGACAGTCTAAGGTAACTTGATGTGTTGGCGACTGTACTAAACTAGACAATAGTGATGGGACATGACAGTTTTACTCGAACTAAGCAATCATAATTAGGGGTTGACAGTGTAAAAAAATACATCAAAATATTTCTCTTATACCACTGAGGACTGGCGAGGATTATTCGATTTCTATTTCAAATTAATATCCGAAGTTTTGTTTAATGGACCAAATGCCCTAGGATTATCTTACTAAAGGTAGGATAGGTAGGTAGGTATTCCAATTGCAACGAACCTTTAATTCAAATTACTTTAGGCCAGCGGGTTAATTGCATAACACACTACAGTAGGAGTAGCTGTCATTTTGACAGTTCAACAACATTCATTGCGTTATTTACGTTGTTGAGCAGACAAATTTTTCGAATTTAAGAAGCAATGGATTAGCTATAGGCTTCAAAATGATTCAGATTGTGATAGATGGTGTGTTACGTAATTAGTGTACTGGCATAGTGGTTGCGATCACCGAAGGTTGGAGTGTTTTGACCTGAATTATAATCGACGTATGGCATTACACTTATGTAAGTTTATACCTACGGAGGATCAAGGGTGAAAGACAGTAGTTATTATATATGAGAGATAATTTCATCTTCTATGCACCAACTAACTTTAACGATAACCAATGCCTTGTCAGCCGTCAAATCTCCGGTTATCCGTAATACAGGTTGCACCATTTTAAAAATTGTTAAAACTACGTCACAAATAACGATAACATTAACCACTCAACTTCGGGCGATTAAGGGCTATAGTTACGGTTTGTGTCATTATTTCTTTGGAGTGGAGCATTGAATTCCTTTTCAATATTTTCCAATGCTCGTTTTTTTTGTTTCGTGCTAGTCCGGTCTGTTTTTATGCACATCAAAAATGTGTTTTTCGGCAAGGATTTGTAATCTAGTAACTTCTACCTTGCACTTCTCTCTCTGAAAATATAATATGTCAGTTATCTTATTAATAAACTAATCATATAAACATCAGAATAAGGATGGATTATAGTTTTACATAATTGGACGTTCACCCATGTGGTATTTTTCAGTAGTGGATATATAGATTTTATAAATCAAAGGTATTTAAGTAATAATAACATTAATTTTAATTTTCGTCTTCGGCCTCCGAGTTGACTCAGATACTAGACGATCTTAACACGGCAAGCTTAGAGGTCGGACTTCAGATGAATATGTCAATGAGCAAGTTGATGACGAACAGCGTGCATCGCAGGATCACTGTGGCGGGTCGGGTAGGTTGAATACGTTGATGAGTATCTCTATCTTGGACAAATAGTCCAGTACAGTTTCCAGGCAAGACAAAACAAAGAAGTTCCAAGACGCGCCGACAATGCCTGGAAGAGCTATTGGGCCATGAAAGATCTAATGAAGGACGATCTTCCGTTGTCCCCTAAGAGAAGACACATAGACGTGTGCATACTTCCCATCCTCACATATGGTGGTCAAACATGGTCTTTGACAAATCAGCAGAGGTCCACGCTCGAGGTTTGCCAAAGGGCTATGGATGGCTATGGTATTCTGAGTAACAAACTAACAGACCGGTTTAGCTATACGACTATCCGTTCCATCACAAAGATAATTGATGTCACTTGGAAAGCTGCCACACTAAAATGGAATTGGGCTGGACACATCTGCTGCATGTCAG
Organism: Griposia aprilina; assembly: GCA_916610205.1. NCBI lineage: Eukaryota > Metazoa > Arthropoda > Insecta > Lepidoptera > Noctuidae > Griposia > Griposia aprilina. The sequence goes on along the minus strand of OU744304.1, from coordinate 15,873,794 downwards.
ACAACCAATGAGCCAAATTTACGACCCAATGGGTCCCTCCTAATGGCAAGCGACATCGCGGCAGGCCCAGACGGATGTGGCGGGATGAGCTGGACTCCTTCAACAAAAACTGGTCCTTAGCAGGTTTAAACAGAGAGAAGTGGAAAGAGATTAGGGGGGCCTTTGCTCTGCTGTAGGACATCACAGGCTTTTAATTAATTTTAACATTAATTCGCATAATTCTGTTGTGTGTGTAAGAAGACCTTACGTTGTATTTTATTACGTAGGAGGAACGAGGAACCGAAGAAACAATATTTAAAAAAATATGAAAGCAATACCTAGTCACTTTGTATTGAAGTTGTGGAGCAAATTGCTATTATATATTAACTTGACTTTTATCTTTCTCTACTTATAATATTTTGCACCAGAATTTAAATACTACGCGTATAATTAATAACCCTGCCGAAAAAATAAGTTTCAATTTGGTTAATTTTGAAAGCGTGATGAGATGATAACAAGCTTGCAGTGTACCCTTGTCAAAAAAATTACCCATGTACATTTTGGGGAAATAAGACGTCTTGTCACTTGTCACCCATTTAACTTTAACTTTTACACTTTACATGATGGTGCAACAGTAGGTAGTTCAATTCTATGGTCATTGTTAATGTTACTGTTAAAATTAACTTTGACGGAAACTATAACGAAGCTCTTGGTGCAACCCACTCTAAATAACTTAAACGAAACTTAACCGGGCGTGATAAATAAGGAAATAAACCATGAATTTTGATAGTAAAATTAGATTTTAAAGTGGCATCACGATTCACGTATTTATTTCAAAAAAGGTAAATAAACTTCCGACATAATCCTGTGCAACACGAATCGGCTACCAGGCACTCAAAGCACAGTAGGAGCTAATTAATATTCCGTACAAGTATTTTTTGTACATCCCACAACAAAACCTTTGTGGAAATCATACTTTAATTCTTGTGTTGAATCATTTTATTAGCAAAAGAGTCTCTCACGCTATTTGGGGATAATCCCCATATTCCCCATAGATACCTACATACATACAACTTACTTAATGAAACAATGCCGTAAAAGTAGCGACTTTTTTAATCGACTTCAAAAAGGAGGAGGTTTTCAATTCGTCTGTATGTTTGTATGTTTTTTACGCGTTATCTCCGGCAATTGTGGATCGATTTGGAAAAATATTTTTTTAATAGTAACGGTACGCCTCAGGGATGGTCCCACATAATTTTTATTATTGCTTCGGTAGTTTTTCAGTTAGCTTCAATAATAAGTATTTTTTCCAGTTAAAGAAACAGAATCCACGCGTCATGTTCGTGAACGGGCGCCGTCAGTTGAGACTGGTCATTTCTTAACTGCCACGGCTTATATTTATTATTCTTACATTTTGATTTCTTTTTTAATATACATTTTTCTCACCTAAAGAAGCAACAAGAATAATGTACCAACGATTTTGTAATATCTTGATTTAAAAAGAGTGTCCTTGGAGTTTCTTGCCCGTTCTTCTCCATAGAGATCTACGTTTTGGAATGGGCAACTAGCTTCAACTTTCTGACTAACTGACCGACTCTTTGACAATTCAAAAGTCCCTGTAAATGGTTTAATTGAAATAAATGCTTTGAGTTTGAGTTTGAGAAAAAAAAAGAAAAAAGAAGTGTACCTATATTTATGATGGTATAATAACTTTTTGTCACTGTTATTTACATAGCAAGTAACACAACTAATAAGTGAACAATAATTAAAAAAAAAAAAAAAACAACCGACTTCCAAAAAAAAACACTACCAAATGAAAAATAAATAAGTCATTTCGGAAGTCGGTGGCAAAAAACGAAAATACAAATCCACCGACATACAAAGACATACAAAGACACCGACTTCTGAAATTACTTAGTTATTTTTCACTTTGTAGTGTTTTCTTCGGAAGTTGGTCGTTTTTTTGTGCCTACAAAATACCATCGTCATGAAGACGAAGGCTAGAATCAGAAGTAAGGTAGTTTCAGTTTACTGAGCCCAGTAACTTGATTGGCGAAAAATTATGAACACAAATAAAAAAAAATGGAATCTTGCGAGAACACAACAACAACAACATAATCAGCCTATAATGTTCCCACTGCTGGGACACAGGCCTCCTCTCTTTGAGAGGGAATGGGCTGTAATCTACCACGCGGGCCCAGTGCGGGTTGGGAGAACAGTCGCCATGAAACCTGCTATTCTGGAAGGTCTTGCCTTCTCCGTCTGTCACATTCTGTCTCTTCTGATATCGTCGCTCGCATGACTAAAAGTCCTATTTCATTTTTAGCTGATTTCAGTTAGGACAACTACATTTTTCTACTCGTGATTCTTTACATTTTCCACTAACCGTCAGAAGAACAGAAACGACGGTTAAAATTTAGCCAAATTTGAGGTTAAATATTAGCTAAAATTAGCTGAAAATGAGATAGGACTTTTAGTCATGCGAACGACGATATGAGGCCCTCAAGAGATCGTGTGTTCGAAACCCTATACACACCCCTGTTACAAACATAATTTGCTTAGTTTAACGAGTTACCCCTTTACCAGGAATACATACCATCTTCGGCACTAAATGGAACAAGTGAAATTCTAAATAAAAGCATGTTTATACTGTACATATTCGTAGTACTAGTAGATACACAGTACGCACTCATATTCTATTGAGTGACGAGACTGCCCATCCCTACAACGGCTACAACAGATAAATCATATGTTTTATGAACATTTTCCGTAAGTACCTCCGATCAGGGTTGTCTGTCTCCCTGGTCAACCGAACTGACTAGTGTAGACATGTTTTTGAATAATTTGAAAAGCTTTTATGCGACTGTCATCTACTCTTACGAATTTGAATGTAATTACCAAAGAGATTTAAACTTACTATAGAGAGGCTATGTGGGAAAAAAAAAACATAGATAAACTGTGATCCTATGTCTCAGTGGCGCCATCTAGCATAATATATTAAAATTGGAGCGGCATGCAGGCGTACCACAATAAACTAACGACTTTTGCCGACTAGGACAAATGTATCAGATTACGATTTTGTTCGCTGTGTCCCGTCCATTGTTAAGTAAATAATTAAATGTCTTTGGTAATTACTTCATTTGACTGTTTTTAGGTTGTTGACTAAATTATTTTCTTATTCAGATTCGTTTCGATTCAATTCAATTTCTATTCAGGTTTTGGTAACATTTTATATACGCCTAGCTGGTGCCCGCGGCTTCACCCGCGTGGATGTCGGAAATTGTCCCACGGGAACGTGCTTCAAAAAGTTGCCATGTCCTTCCCCAGGATGCCATCTATCTCCTTGCGAAATTTTATCGAAATCCGTTCAGTGGTTTAAACGTGAAAAGGTAACATACAGACAGAGTCACTTTCGAATTTATAATATTACTCGTAGTATGGATTCTAATCTGTCAAAATTAATGAAGGACGGGGGATGGTATCTAACTATTGACAAAATGGTCACTAAATTGTAGGTTTATCTTGCCTGGCCCTGCAGTCTCGACAAATTTAATGACAAAAATCGATCGATTTTTGTCGCTGTCTAATGTCGAGACTGCAGGGGCTGACCTGATGCTATCCAATGACTCTTTTATTACTTTTGGTCCTACTTCTAATCTGGTCCTGTGGTCCTCAAAAACTATGTGCCTGACAGCCCTACAACCTCATTTCGCAGCTCATTAAAACTATGTGAGCACACATTACTGTTTAGGATTTATTGTGTCCTAAATTTCATCCTAGACGGTTTCCTTTTCAGACGGGTAATTATACGTTTTAGTTGTTAATTGTCTTGTCTAGACCTGGCACGACTATTCTGTTAAAACTCACCAAAAATCACGTATTTGTGTGTACTCTCTAAACATCACTTCGAGATTCGAATGGTGTCTAAATATGAAATCGCGATGATTTAAAAACAAACGAGTGTGTGCGCCGTGCAGTCACTTGAGCGAAGTTCGAAGTAAAGTTTCTAGAATAGGACTAGGTACTAAAGCTCAGTGTCCAAATTAAATTTTCTCTGCCGTTTATACAAAGATAAATTGAGCCTATATTTAGATAAAAAGAAAGAAATAAAATACGTTTATTTGCGGTAAACATGACGCAGAGAAAAACACACAAATACAAAAAATAACGAGTTGGGGGAAAATATGCATCACATCCGCGCAAAACGGCAATCGCTCAGCATAATGCTACGACCCTATGCGACACAGAGCCCCAGCGCTGGTTTTCAGCGACAGCCGGCGTTAACGTGATGACGTCAACCGACGTGACGTTAGATAGGTTACTTCTAGGTAACCACACTCTGAAAATTGCTGATCACAACATCTTGTAAACCAAAGGGGAGCTTTCTACTGCCCATCATTTGATTTCCCTTAGTGGTCTTTTTAAGAATAGGGTAACTACAGAGCGTATAAAACATAGAATTGGTTTATTATGGTCAGAAGGGGAAAAAAACCGGTGACTATTGGTTTAGATAATAAAATCTATATTCACTTATTAGAACACATTTTCGAAATAGCAGGTTCCAGCCCAAGCTACCCGGAGATCATGAATCCAGAGAGATTAACCTCCTTACATTACGAGCAGTATCCAAGAGATCCACATTCTGTACCAACGAACTGCCTAACAACAGCCTTTTGCAGCGATGGTTGAGACCCTGTTGGCTAGAAGTCCATTGGATGTTCCAACTATTGGCACAATGATCGCTGAGTCCACATCCTACATGACGACAACTTCGTGTGCCAAGTCTTTACAAGACACCCAATTTTCAAAATTAATGACATTTGTATTAATAAGAAACGCTCTATGGGGCGGCCACCTGTCCATAATGAATTCAGTTATTCCTTTAATTTCATCATTTGCACTAATAAATGGTCGTTGAATTATGTTCAAGATGGGACCTTCCGTAAAAGAGCCAATAGAATCAATTTTTATTTTATGGCTTTTACACGCGCTTATTATATTTCTGTATTAATAAACAGTTCGGTCTGTTAACTTTTAAGGGGCTGGATACTTTTATGTCTAGTTTTAACTTCATATTAAGTTATTTCGTCCCAATGAAAAGCAAAAGAGATGCTATTCAAGTGTCTTTCCACTTTCCACAATATCCAATTTCATAGAATTTTAATGAGAATGAAAATACATCAACTTTCAGGCCCCTTGATTACCAGGTGCATAAAAACTAAAACCTTCCCACTATTTTTGACAGCGTGCTTGTCTTATTCAATAGCATACCAAGTAAGTTTGCCATTTAAATGTTTAAAACTAAACTTAATAATGTGCGATGTGGTGGTCGAACCACTTATAGAATATAAATTATGTATAAAAGGAGTAGCCTACACGCCTAGACATACTTGATTATCTGTCATCGTGATGAATGCACGGCATTCGACAGGTCACACCTAACGTGACAGCGTGACAGGTGCGAGCACCTACCCCATTCTCAAGGGAAATAACGATGTAGAAAAAAAATATCTAGACAAATACTAATCCAGGACACGTTGTTACTCATTTACGAACCGAACTATTCGAGCAATTACTTGATTCGTATATAACTTTAAGTAGGTAGTTGAATTATTTTATACCACAAACAACTCGTTTTATTCCCACATACATACATAAAACAAAAAGATAATTTCGCTATATTATTTAGTATTCGCACAATTAGTTACCAAGGCGGTAGAAATTAATGAGGGCCTACAGAACGCAAGCGACCGGTGCATCTGCCTCCAAATGTCAAGCCGAACAAGCCCCCTTGACTATAAATAATTTGAGAAGGTGCCTGCATCGTTTGCGCCCCTAGTAGTCTCGATATGGCTTCGTGTAATAAAAATAGCCTACGCGTTCCAGTCGACGTGAAAATTATGCAGTCAATAAAGTATTCGGATGACAAGAAAAGTGGGTTTGAATAGTAGTTCCAGCGGGTAAAGGTTTAATGTGAAATATTTATGAGTGGCACTTTATACTTAGCGGACATATTGGACGCTGCGGAATTAAACAGGCCATTCGGTACATATTGACTGGGTCTTACCGTCATCGCGTCCGTGCCATAAAAATGCTGGCAGAAAAGAAACACAAAAAGATAGACTAAGCTACATTGAAGAGGCCTTAAAACGTAGTCAAAAGCCCCAAATGGGTCTTTGGGTTGGCAAATCCAACTTTCTAAATCGTCAAGCGTGTTGGTGATGAAAATATGCCTTATAGCCATAATGAAGCAGTGATTGAGAATTTTGCAGTGGATGTTCACAGGCTGACATTAATCACGTAATCAATAATAATTTACATAGCCCCAAGTTATCTCTCTCGAGATATACTCAATACAACTAATATAGATGGCACCACGCAATTGATCTGTCACTATCACAATTAATCAGTGGTAGTATGTCAATCTAGGGATATATTACTAAATGCTGATACTCAAACGCATCTGGTTAACTAGAAGCTGAAGCTAAGCTTGATTATTATATCGTAAGCATATATTATAGGTATAACGATGCAAAATGAAACCCATGAAAATAAGAAAGTTAATAGTCCTATGGCACTGCGGTTAAAGAACTCTTCTTAAACAGAGAAGGAAAGAGATCAACACGCCTTCTTCCTTCATGTTGACGATTTTAGTCCAGGTTTCTTCACGATACTATCATTGAACCATACAAAAGAAACAATGCTCGCTACTTACTACCAAAGCACAAAAATGTACCCCACGGGGTAATTGCTGAACACACTAACAGTAGGAATGGCTTTCACTTTGACAGTTCAAAAACATTCATTGCGTTATTTACGTTGTTGAGCAGACAAATTTTTCGAACATATGAAGCAATGGATTAGCAATATCCTTCAAAATGATTCAGATTGTGGTTGATAGCGTATCACGTTATAAGGGTGCTGTTTAAAACTAAACTTGATGATGATCATCCGAACGAAATGAGTACCTATAGTTTCGACTTGATAATTATGCCAAGACAAAGCTGACCAAAAATATCTTGCAAAAAATGTACATTTTACAATCACATCAAACTAAAATAAAAGCTTTTATCTACGGATTTATCAGAACAGGAAAAGTAATAGACAATCATTCAATATTGATTTTCCTGCATTTCCACGTAATAGTAATGAGTGAATCGTCAACAATATCAGATTTATCGACTCGGAAGATTTCTTTTGTCATATTTAATTCATTTCCTGTAATTATTTTCTCTTGCTTTTTAATGCAATACCTACTGGTGCAAAATAAGACATCCCTTTGAGATTTAATTAGAGTCTCATTTGTAGCTAACTCGTGTATTTTATTTTATCATGCATTAGGAAAATGCTCCTGGGTTTATAGCCTGAAGGGAAACCAGAGGTAAATAGTATCCCATATTTCGCTAGTTTCAACTCCCATGTGATAGTTGGTATGCCCATGATTCCGGGCTATGTTATTGATAACTTCCAAAAAAAAAACACTACAAAGTGAAAAATAACTTTAAGTAATTTCAGAAGTCGGTGTCTTTGGTTTTGTATTTTCGTTTTTTGGAGTTATTTTTCACTTTGTTGTGGTGGTACCCCCCACACAAATTCGTATACCACTTGCAATGTAAATAACAGTGACAGAAAGTTATTATAACATCATCAATATAAACTAAGTGGAAAAAATACGTATTACTGAAGCTAACTGAAAAACTGCGTAAGCAAAGTTAATCAAATTTATACGGGACCACCCCTGAGGCGTACCCTAAAAAAAAAAAAAACAGCGTAAAATCGATCTACAATTACCGGAGATATCACGTAACAAACATTAAAAAAAAAACATCCAGACGAATTGAGAACCTCCTCCTTTTTGAAGCCGGTTAAAAACCTGATAAAACTTTGCCTAACCCGGTGATCGCTCTTAGGACCGCATGCTCAGCTCAGTAGACGCGATTGCGATCACCAATAGTTAAGTGGATAAGGTTTCGATCATAATTCCAGCAACTCTCGAGGCTGTGTCCTTATGCGAGTGGGTTATCACTGCTTAAGACCTGATAAGGCTATCTAAAAATGGGAAGCTGTCATGGTCCGTAAACCGTCACTCCATTCAATTGTGTGTATAAGCATTTACTTATTAGTAACTATGAGAATATAGTCTATGAAGATATTTTGGTTAATTTTCTTTACAGATTAATTTAGGATCATGATCTCCACATAAGAAGGTCACCACTGTAAGTTGACGTAAGAACATGATGTCTTTGATCCAATTTTTTTTTTTTTATACGCATTAAATGTACTAGAAACTATTTTTTAAGAAAATGTTGGTCCTTTCGGTACATTTATTCTTAATTAAACTTACTTTATATAACCCTGTAAATAAACAAAACAAATGCTTTACCTTGTGCCTGGCTGTGGTAATTCCATGCTAGTAACATCATTTTCAACTTCTCAGCATCTTTCGCGAGGGCCTGACCTGCACCAGATCACATAGCCAATGAATTCTCAAAATTTTGATCAATTTTCACACATTTTGGTTCAAAATAGCCAATTTTGGGAGCATTTTATGCAGATTATAGATAATTTTATGATTTTTGCATAAAATGCAGACAGTTTTTAAGTTGATGTGATGCAAGTGGCTGGTGCATTATTTGGATGATTTGAACTGGTTGGTTGTTAGTACTTACTAGAGAAATTATCATCGTCGTTCATGTCCGCAGGTTCTGGTGTTAAGTTGTCCTGAAACAAAAAAAATGGTCCTTGTTAGTAACTATTTTTTAATTGTGCTGAGTTATTTTGTGTTACAATTTGGATTGATTTATCAATTTAATTTATTTTTAGAAAAGTGAATTGATTAAATTATTGTAATGTCTTTCGATAATGAGTTGAGGATTAATAAGCAACTCTTCAAGAAGACACTATGTGCGGCAAAGTTAAAATTCATGTTATTAAGAGCAGTTCTCAAAAGTAGACATATCCCTTTTGTTGAAATTTTAAATCACAGTTTATCTGTTGATGGGTGGTAGGTATGAAAATGTTTTCATGTCTGACTCACAAACGGGGATGATTTCCCCCCATTTTCCGCGAACCGGGGAGCAGGCTCACGCATAGTCGCTACCAGGACATCATACGCGTTCGTAAGTTTAAATAATTAATAAATTAGCGAAACGGCCGGCGGCTGTGCAGTGCTGGGCGGGTCAACGCTCTGAACCGCGGACGCAAATCGATAGTGCTTCAAATGGACAAGCCACTAAATATAGCTGGATGTACCACCATATGTGTGCTAGGTCCCTGGTCAATGCGGGCAGGTTTTCGAAGCAGTTGTCCCGGTACGAAGTTGGCAACAGACGAGACAAATTATATACTTTGGAAAGCCGAGGTCTAAACAAACAGTTTGAGAGTTTTAATTAAATGATAAACAATATAATAGCTTACTTTAGTTTTGATTCTCGAATATGTTATCAAAGGCAGTACCAAAAAAAATGCTTTGCGCAAGTCCTGTCGTTGCAATTACTGAACCGTTTAATGCAAATACGATTTTCAAATTAAATAGACCTAATGTTTGTCTTTTCTATGCACATGATAATCAACATAATTATAATGTCCAGGTGCAAGACTTAATTATACGTTTCCTACATATTTAACACACCATAGTAAAAAAATATGTTCACAGGGGACATAAGTATTTACTAACATAGTTGTCCTATTAGTATTATCCAGAATCATTATTAAATTTATTAGAGAAATCGAATTTTCGATCTAAGTAAGGCTAAACTCGTTTACTATGGGGTATTAATGGATTAATCCTATATTAGTCTTTCCCTCCACGAAAACCAAGAATATTAATGTCACAAAGAAATTAAATTACCAGGCAAACAGTTTGAAGAAGTATTCTATAAATACTCAAAATAATTGCAACAGTTTGCTGTAAATGATGACAAAATCCCCAAGTACCGAAACCTTTGTAAATAGTCCTACCGTTCTAACGCACACACATAAGCGTCTAACTGCACGTTAAAATGTTGCTGAATGTTTAGAACGGGTTAAAATTTTAGTTTAGTTATAACGAAATTTTGAATATGCTAACATTTTGTTTGGAAATGGACCTAACGTTGTACAGTAAGCAACATGAATATGCATTATTAGTGGTTTGTATTGCATAGCATGAAAAATTGAAAACTGTCGAACAAAAATAAGTTAACTTGATGTTTTCATCTAAATAATTTTAGCATCTAATTTTTGGCTCCAATACGTAGGAACCCCTCAAATTCAATAGAACAGTACATAATATTATAAATAACTCAAACAAATCATGACTACCCGCGAACTCGAATAAAACTTCACAATAAATCCCTTTGAATGGCGCAGCAGCATTTTCCCGCTTTTGTAACAGCTGACGTCGGCGTAAACTTACGAAAACACACGAAGATTTTCATTCAACAAGTGGTAGCTATCCCATGCAAAGCGTCATCAATTCACAGCCACACTTGTACTAAGTTTCTGCGCGGAAAAGTTAACTTGAAAATATTTTGAATATGTTATAAAGTTTGCTTGGAAAGTGTACGTTGTCGGAATGTTTGTTTACCACTTTTATTGATGTGTCGTAGATTAGAGGGGTTAAGGATTTAACGATGTTTTAATTTGACAGTTGTTTCTTTGATTTGCATTTATAATGATTTGATTTGCGTATTAAACTCAAATGCCATTTGGTTTATGTTTATTATTCTGTCTTCGGAATTCGCACAATTGAACTGTTTATAACATGATTTATTCAAATCATAAATTGCTAACCCACTTTTAAGTACCTATTTTATTTGTATAACTGACTGACACCTGAATATAATTACCTATGTTTAATTGTATCTCGAGTCGAACTTAGTGTTTTAATCTTTGAAATTATTTATTCAATGACAAATATAGCGCGGTAGGCACAACTACAACTAGTACTTAAGTCGTCTAAGTACCAGGTGTACATAGGCAGTTTGGAGTTAGGTGGGGTGACAAGTTAGATATCGACCGTCTTCAGGGCGGTGGCCAAGGACCGCATCTGCTATGCGGACACTAAATATCCGTTGACCCTTCGCGTTATGTGTGCCTAGTATAGTTAGGTTGATACCATTGCAATTTAGTCTGTAATTAATTACACCTCAATGACAGATAAGGTGCAGTGGTGCGTGCATACATATCTAAGTACACTTACGTAGTTAGTGCAAGCATGTCATTAAGCTAAAGGTTAACTTATGTAGTTAGATCATTTAACGAGCATCCTAACTGATTCTTAATGGCGTCTTTGTTAGGCATCCAAGGAATACGTTTATTTACCTTTTGAGGCGGCATGTACCCGTGCCTTAATTTATTTAAGTGAGCATAAACTTTGACAGCGGTTAACTTGTAAACTTTTCTGGCGCATTATCAAAAGAAAAGTCGGTCAAAGAGTATTTAGGCAAGTGAAAATTCTTTCTTGAACACAATTTAGGCGTGATGCTTTTCCTTGGAGCTTTGATTTGAACAACATAGCTGGCCAAGTGGCCATAGATCCATAATATGTATATCTATGAAATAAACTGCGGAGGGGCAGCCGGTCATGTGCCGATAGATGAATAAATCGCGGAATAACCTAGTTTTCCATACAAAATAACTGCAAAATTTCGGGAATCCAGCAGCGGTTATATGCTGAGGGCCTGGTATGTACTGATACATGGGCTATGTACTGCGGTATGCCCCCCTCGGCCCCTGCCCCCGCTCGCACTCCGCGTGTTACCGTGTAGTGCTTGCCACCCCGCGAGTGATCGCGCTGCGACACTGCTGCGACACCATCGCGGCTATCGATAGTCGATAGAAACTATCCTAGAACATTGATTTGTAGAGAGGAACACTTATGATAACGGTATGGTTCGCGGAGTGGTAGGAGACGTTATAACTGCTTTAGACTATGCTAAGTTAATGATACTTATAATATATTTATATGTCAAACTTTGAACACTGTAAGCATTTTACTAGAAAGAAAAGTATTATTTCAGAATTAGTCTCAAGGCATAATAGACACGCAGCCAAGATAAAAAGACATAAAACCGTAACAGCTAACACCCTTCGGCGTATCGGAAGAGAATTGTTTCTTTAATGTTTACTTTTCTTTTACCGAAACCCCCAACAACTCCCAAAAGTTAATTCATTTCTACATCCAGTCATTATCTATCACCAAACATCAGGAACACTTAGAGCCCAATAGCAATCAATTCATCGATAACAAGTAATCATCGATAGCGCGTCAGAGTGCCAGCAATCAGGTGGCAGTCAGCGTATAATCATTAAATACCCACGCGAAGGGGGCCGATGACGCCCGCGGCGCCACCACGCACCCCTTCCCCCACCCGCCCAATTATGAAAATACGAACAAAATACAAATTTCGAGCTTTTCGAACGTCAAAGGCCGTTAAACACGATGCCGTGATTATCGATAATGAGCCGACCACATCCTTACCGTGGTCCACTACGATATTTTTGTTGAACGTGTATTGATTGTGATTTAGGTAAGTTATGGCTGATTTGACCTGTGGCTCCAACAAATTTGAGAAGAAGAAAGTTTTTAGATACGGCCGGACTTTGGTTTGCTTTAAGTGAAATTTTACTTGTGACAAAAGTTTGTGCAAACAAAATTCTTAGCCTCTGCGATGAGCAAGTTTGTCAATTCTGTAAATTACTGAAACTTAGGATTAACTTTTCATGCGCAAACACTCCTTTAAACAGCCGGTTTCATGAGCCAAAAACATTTCTGCAAGCGCAGCTAATAGCTACAACGGGGTCCTCTTTTTTATTCGCCATCCTTACAACTTTTTACCCGTTTCTGCTAGGAGCGCAGAGGCGAGTTGAAAGTCTTCGGTCTTTCAAAATAAACGGCTTCCTTTAGCATTCTGCTTGCTCGGTAGTTTCGCCCGCCGCTTGCGCCCTAGTATTTTTAAAGCGGACAGCGCCCCCTGCGGCACTCGCGGGCTCGCGCACCCCCTCTCACCCCCTGGACCCCCTTCGCCCACACACAGTAATACCATAACGGGTGCGAGCTATGACGAGATTATCTACGTACACGCGTATCCACTATACCAATACATACGTTGCCTATATACCAGAAATACATAAGCACATAAGCGATGACTGTTGTACATAACGGGCATTGATTTACCGGGCCGGACGCTACCTGTCATCGGACACAATGACGATTACATGGGGCGGTGGCAAAAATTCAGGCGAACAATGAACTGTACTGAATACCCAAAACAATAGAGGAACATATTATAGGTAATTGTACAGCAACTGTCACAGCCATTTGAGTTCCCATCATTTATAATTTATCACGAACACGTAGCACAAAGTATCCACCAATCGTCTCTGACCACTACAACTGTACTTTGTTGTACTACAACTGTATACATTGGTCGGTGTTGAAAACTTCTTACTTTTCCACTCCTGAAAAGTAAGCGTTCTTTGTTCCTAGCCCTCCCTCTTTCATATCCGCATGAGGTTCACTGCAAAAGACAATCATCCAAGTAGATCACAACAATAAAGAGATCGTAAACAATGCTATTGGAAAACGGTTTGGTAATTGAATATAATTTCTCGTCCAAAGCCTTAGGACCTCCTCAATATCCGTCCGTAAAGCTGTTCCATATTTTTATACTGCTGAATAAACGGTGGATATGGATGTGCCCATAATCACCACCAACGGCAAACAAATTTGGAATCGGAAAGTCCAATCTTTATAAGATTTTTCATAGCATCTTAAACAACACATTCATATTCACAAATTTCAATGATTTGATGATAAAACAAATAGATATAGTGACTTTATTTGCGCACTATTGTTAATAAGTGATTTAAAAAATGAACGTGAATCCAACCGGAGCAATATCATAAATTGGAAAAGATTGCCCAAGGCAGTATGATTCGTCGCCTGATACAACACTTGATAGATAGGGAGTGCATTAAAATAACCGAGCCAAGAGACACAACTCTGATTGCCATGTACGCGCGGCGCTCACTGAGCTATCAGCGCCACTACTGGTTTGCTGATTTGGTTATATTGTTACTAGGCATGAACGATCCTTGTACCTAAAGTTCGTGATACGAGAGAAAAATGAAGCATAACAGCAGAATGAAGCGATATGGAAAAGTATTTCAGTACCACTTTAAAAACTATGAAGATAATCACTTCAGATAGCTCAGCACGAAAATGCAGCATATAGTGATTTAATCTCCCTAGATGCTGATATACAGGCATGCTATAGCAGTACGTATAGGTAGCTACACAATGGCTTACAGCTTGTCCAGATGAAGGGATTTACGTCTGAATCTCACAGGAGATTTATGAGACCTATTCTCTTCATGATCTGTTTGATATCATGAGTGTATGGCAAAAAGTCTTGAGGACGTTACCAGAAGACTGTACTACCCTCTTGCGACAGGAGTGTTTGTGGATAAAATATTTTATTTTAATTAAAAACCTATGTGTAAAAATCAACCTTGCAGATTCTTTTCTGGCTAATATCAAAATGATACAAAAGTATAGTGTAATAGACCCAGTAGAAGCTTTTTTGCACGCCTCATAAGCGAACGCGTGAGGTAGTGCTCTACTCTCGCCTTACAAAGAACAAGTAATTCCTTGAGCTAAAAATGTCTCTATTTATTTCATATCGCACTTGTAGAATAATATTCACAGACAAACGTCAAGAAAAAGCACTAGTTTCAACACTCATGTTATTTTCAAAAGACATTTTGCTATTCACAATAATGAAAAATCTGTTTAAAACAAATATTCTGTGGACATCCGTGTGTCTATATGTATGGATCCTGGCGTGGTCACGATAACCCCCGAAAAACTTAACTAATCGAGTCCATTTTTTTTTTAAACGCGTCATTATTTTCGAAAACTAAGTCCTTTCGAAAATCACAGTCTAATTCAATGTAGTTTAATTTTAATTAGTAATATAAAAATACGACCGGACATTTAGTTCGTTGTTTATTTTTTATGGAATTGAATAAGATTAACAGGCGTGCACTTTTGGATTTTCCATTTTTTTTTTAATATATGTTCGTATGAAGTTTCTATCGTTTACTTTAGAGAAGGCCTACGCTGTATCCTAACTTGGCTTGACTCATTGCCGTGTCTTTATATTATAACACATAATTATGTCAACATAACCGACACAGCTGTCATTTTCGTATGACCTAAAGATGTAGGCCAAACAAAGACTTTTCCGTACGCCCTCCGTGCTAGTTAAAACTAGCACTTATATTCCACTAATTTCCTATTTAGCTTAGCAATAACAACTAACCAGTTGAAATATTTCCAAAAGATCAATCCAATAATAACGATTAGTAAACAAAACGACTCGTAAGAAATATAGGAACCGAGCGAAGCACCCAAGTCATCAATTTAGCGGCTCAATATGAGTACATAGTGCGTACATGTAACATAAGGGTACTTACGAACGGTATAAGAAAGATTGCGAAAAAATATTGTACAAAGATACGCAAGTTAAGCAATATTACATTCACGGTGAATATTTATTAAACTGTTGAATAGTTTTCTTTCTGTTTCAACAACGGTAAATGTAGTTTTTGACAGCCACGATATGTTCGATAGGTGTTTAGACATTCCTGTCGACTGTAAATCAATCCGCCTCAAAGGACCACAAACTAAGGGACTTGAAAGCGCATGTCTAGTATCAGATTTTTAAGATTGATAGGTGAAAAGTTGGAGAGGCCCGCCAAAGAGTTCTGACTTATGGATGGACAGATAGACAAACAGATTGACATGAAGGAAGCGAAATTGCATTTTTGCTGTTTGGCACTAGAAACACAAAAGACGTAAAATCCAACTCAAAATAAACCAAGTAAAACCAGAAGACCAATAGACCAATTAAAACATAAAGGCAGCTAAAATAATTAGCAATAAATAGAATAGAATGGAAATTGAAAAACACTTTAATTTTGGATAGATTCGTTCGTAACGATGATCGTGGTTAGCACTCTGAAATATACGGACTATATTCCTAGTTAATACACAAAAGTTCAGTGTAACTTTGTTATTTGTTCTACAACAGTGAAAACCCTTTGTTGCTGAGTTGAAACAAAAGAGATAGGTAGCAAACAATTATTTTTGTACGAGTGCAGCTCAAAAAAACATGTTGAAGCGATTTTGAAAGAAACTTTGGGAATATTTTTCATGCTACAGAGCATAGGGGTGCGTTTCGTCACTAAAGGTCTTTTGATGGGGTGTAGTGTAGCCGCGGGCCATACCAAATCTGGATGCAACCCCTCAATGTAGTTTGATAAACGTAGATTGAAGTGCATGGAACACATTTTCTCAGTTTTGTCAGTCATTAGGACGTACATGCAATTTCACAGTTAGACGCAGTAGATGTTTAGAACAAAATGCATAATGCGGCCAAAGTAAAAACTGCTTACGACAATAAAACTTCATAATCGAAACAAAGTTTTAAATTGAAAGTATGTTGAATTACAATTACAGGCAATAAATCATTTATCATCAAATTCCTCGATGACTAACACAACAAGCGACTGAGTAAGTAGGCAGTTACTGAGTACACATCAAAATACCATTGCCACACGCTAATGCGATTAAAACTAAAATGGGGGAAACTGTCACGTGAAAAATCCTCTAACAGATTGAATAAATAATTAACACATTCACTCAGAGTTTAGTGAGAAACTAGGTACAGAAACCGCGTAGTTACCGCGTGATAAGTACCAGAGTAGCAAAGGCGCTATGGAGGTAGACGCAGATACTCGCATTATGTGAGGGGGAAGCGGGCCGACCTCGAAAAACCGAATGGGGGTCGTGTCTCCTTCGAAAAGCATCGCGAATTTCACAAAGCGGCTTCCTAGTTACAGGGGTATCGCTGGGGAGACGCGGTTACAAGTCGACGCTTACCCGTGCTCTTTGAAGTGTGATAAACTGAGCGAGCAAAGGCACTAAATATGGATACCTACGTCGAAGTGCGTGCCGCCACCGCGTGCTGCTCCCCTGCTCCCCGAGATTTATAAACGCGGTTAAATTTACTGTTATATCTTGCTATAATGTAAATAGCTGTTTTGGTTACATCTTAACGTATGCAGGAGATTATATAGGAGACACTTAACCGAAACATAATTACCCTGACAAGTAAAAAATTATAAAGTATTCAGAAATCATCGATAAGGATAGCACCAGGCTACATCTGAACTCTAGCTCTAGTCTTAGCTGAAGATGGCACACTTCAACTCCCATCGCACCTTTCACGAACAAAAGGACCACCAAATTTCACCATAACTTACTTTCAGTAGTATGCTTTAATATAAACAACGCAGTCGACTGTCTTTTCAAAATGCCACCCATGAAATAAGATTTAATGTTAAGACTGAATCGTAAGATTTCAGCAGTACACCTCACAAGTCACAAGCATAGCGGTTTTATATTTTGCTCATAAAAAGAAAAAAGACATAAAATATCCTCCTGTCAATTTATTAACGGATTATCACAGAAAATGGCGGTGCCAGATAGACCGGCGCCAACATTCTCTGCAACTATTTTTACTTTATCGATTGAGGTCCGAACCGAGCGGACTATACTGCAGCCATATTCCAGTACTCATCTCAATTAGGGACGCTTAATTTAGTATTCAGGTGTATGACGACCAGTTTGTGATGACTTTAGATCAGAGAAAGATCAAAGACTCTATGTATAGTGTGCAAGATGATATGGCTAGAATGACGACACGGTTGGCGCAGTGGTTAAGCGATTGACTGCTGCGCTGCGTGTCGCGGGTTCGATTCCCGCACGGAACAAATATTTGGATGACCTACAAGTAATTGCTCCAGGTCTGGCTGTTTGTGTATGTGAGTTTGAATGTTTGTTAACGCACCCACAATACAGGAGAAATTCCTAGTGTGTGGAAAAGGTTAGTTTCTTAAATAAATAAAAAATGGAGGTGAAGACCGAGATGAAGGCAGATAGAAATGTGTGGAAGAGGAAGATATGTTGCGCTAAACCCAAATAAATTGGGATACAGTTCTCTTTTCAAACACCAAGATGCTTTTCTGTCAAACATTTATATGGGTTGGAAAGTAAAACCTTACGAACAGACAGACAAAGAGAGTTACTTTAGTCCAGCAAATATTTTTAACTAACCTTTAGATGGATGCGTGTTTGTTGCTATGAAAAGAGAAAAGAGTTCAAAGGTAAACAAATATATGATAGAGAAGGACCCTCTCCATCATTATTAGCACTCATCGTTGGTCCTCTTAACTGTGGGCGTCGGTGGGTAGTGTTGCATGAAGAAAACAGATTCGTATGCTCAATCAGCATCCTATTTACGTAACACAATCTGAATAATTTTGAAGGATATTGCTAATCCATTGCCTCATATGTCTGGAAATTATGTCTGCTCAACAACGTAAATAACGCAATGAATGATGCTGAACTGTCAAAATGAAAGCGGTTGCTACTGATAGTGTGTTACGAAATTACCCCGCAAGTTATAATTCCAATCCAACAGTTACAACACAGAAGATAGGTAGGCACATGTAGCTAAATAAGTACGTATCACAGAACGCGCAATGGTTCGGTGATGTCCGCACGCGCCGGCCGCCAACAGAGAAGTGACTCAAGAATCGATCTCTGTCGAGCGCCACCAGATGGCGCTGGCGTACCGGATACGACTCGATTGCGACATATAACTTTCATTGATCTAGAAAAGCAGCTAGGTATCCCATAATAAAGTGACCTTTACATAATCGATTAAAAACCTACACCTACTGTGTTATTTTTATCTAACTTTGAAACTTACTAAAACTTTCTGTGCCTTTTGTGATTTTTGGTCTAACATACTGTTGTACTAGTCAATATCTCGTCACCGCAGTATACAAATACGTCTAACCAACATGGTCTAGATGTTTGTGCATGTGAGATTTGTGACTAGCAATCAATCTTATCTAATCTTTTCCCAACTACGTTGGGGTCGGGTTCCAGTCTAACCAGCTGCAGCTGAACATCAATTTTTTAGATGGACCGAATATCTATCTGGCCTCTACAACCCAGTTACTGGGTAACACGATACCCGTAGGTAAGACTGGTGGTCGGAATTTCAGGGTTCTGACTACCCGTTACGACTGTCAAAGATCTACGAATGCCAGCTTTGTGCCTATAAAGGCTCGAATGATACAGGATAAATTCTACAGCAAGACACCGAACAGCCAAAAACGAAAAACATCATTATGATTCTCTCTTTGATTGCCCATTGATTTGAGTTTAATAATAATGGTCGTAGTAGACGAAAATACTTTAGATAATGATAATTACGAAGGTCAAGAGCGTATTTCAAATGACTCTTACAACAATTTGGACACTAAGTCATCCTTCGGTACGGATTACAGCCAATGCCAATGTGAATATCGTTCTATTTTTAGTAATAGTTCCACAATAACTACGTCTAAGTGTCCACCTAGTGATAAAGTTACTGTGTTTTAGAAGCTAGCATAGAGCATGTCAAGGAAATGTTCAATACGCCCCAAGAATACAAACGGTATATTAGCTTAAGATATTCTCATCTTAGACTAGGCTTTAGATTCAAGTTAACCACAAAGTAACCTTGCTGGTTACCTCCACTAAAGTGGTTAAGGTTTAACTTAATATGTTAAGGATAATATGTTTTAGGGTTGGTATTTAATATTTGGTCTTTTAATCCAAACGTAACAAAAATCTTAAAAAATCGCATAAAAACAGCCACTACCGGAAACATACATATCCTGACAGTATCAAAATCATCAAATAGCTTTACGTTTATGAGTGCATAAAAATTTCCTTTCGGACTTTCATATTAGGATTCAACTCACGCTCTCGCTAACAATAGATTGAGAGATGTATCCTCGGCTTTATGGTCCTGTATGCAATCACCGTTAGACGCAGCTTAACAACGAGTGACAAATTACCATCTAAGGACCATTCTACACACCTATAGAGACTGACCGAGACTTTCAGACATTGTGGCTACAAATAATAAAACAAACTTTTCTAACTCATATCACCCTGGTAAAATGTATTCAACCCACATATTCAGAGCATAGTTTTACTCGCTTTCTGCTAAATCAATAATGCTGTATGTAAAAGCAAAAGCAAAAAAAAGCACACAAAGATCCCCTAGTCAGCCATACATAGCGGATTAAGAAAAATTCTCGGCGGCACCTACAAAAAGAGGCGGCTTGCGGGCAAACCTCCGCAGCTCCGTAGTAATTCCAACCCCCACGGACCGTCTCGTAGCGTCTGGCTGCTCAAGTAATTACGCCCCCTTACACCCCATCCCTCCCTTCGGGGATAAGTAAAAACAATATTTTTACGCGCACAGTCCACGGTACCAAAAGTGACAGATATAAATTGAGGGTGAAAATGAAATTAGTGGCGGCTTCCTTGATGTCTGAGGCGACTTTTTATTGTTAGTGTGATCTGTTGGACTAAGCTGCTTATTTTGGTATTTCTTTGGGTTTATTTTGGAGTTGCTTTTCCATTGTTCTGAGATAAATGAAATAATACTCATCTACTTCTCAGAGTCCATACGTTCAAGGATTATAATTAGGTTTACCAGGGGTTTGGACATGACCTAGCAATGTGTCACTACATTGTGCAACTTGATTAACATTTATCAAATAATGTTTATGGGAAACTTGACTTGGTCCTTTCGTATAAGTTTACAAAACAAACCAGGAATTTAACTTTAAAAGTCAAAAAAGTTAGTGCACAAATGTATGATCATCCTAAATTATAAAAAATCAAGCTTCTACAGAAACATAATTTAAATACAAACTATCAAATTCATGAGGACTCAATTTCACATCGGTTTAGTCGAATAACAAATAAAAATGCTAACAAAACAATTACCTAAATACCGAAGAAAATATTTTGATTACTTTACATTTGCACACAGAAAACGCACAAGTAACTGAACTCAACAAAGAATATTCTTGACAAATATTACTTACAAATCATTATGACGCATAGGTTTCAAAACCAAACTAGGGTAGCACATTCGGTAAGAATACAGAGGGTAATTTTTATGAGTCGACAAAATTGTTCCAATTAGAGACAGTTGACCAAAAGGACCATTTTCTTTCTCGGTCAATGTTCATAGAAGAATGTTTTTATTCTATCCTTTGCTAAAATAGGTCTTTCACTGATTTGTCACTGTAGCACTACAATTATTATAATAATGTTCTGTTCTAGTTCCTGGCTTTGGATGGTTGAGTTATACAGCCTTGCTGTGCCTACACTTTTTCAAAATCTATAATTCGCTACATGCAATTACTAGTCGACGGCCTCCCATACTATTCGACCTGTTTTCCATCCACGTTCTGTAGAAGCAACATTATTATTGGTAACCCGATACCCCACTACTGTTAGATGCACTAACAATACGATAAAGTGACACATACGACGTCCAACACCGTGTTTACCTTAGTTATCAATTAAATTATGCGTCATATACCTAAGAAGTATATTACTATGTCCGGTTATTCTTGAATTCATGTGCAAAGTTTAGGCAGCAAGTCTTGCATGGATATCAGGTGGACATGCAAACAATGCGGCTAGCTATACGGAATGCAGCCGAACGCGGGAGCGCGCGTTGAATAATGTACGCGCCGTCTCAACGGACAGCGCCTCGGTCTTATGACGCCTTGGTACCGACGAGGTCTTAAAGGAGTTTAAATATTTAAGAAGGGCCATCTTTTAATTGGTTTTGTGGGATCCTGGGGTCCGTAAAATAAAGGATCTGTGAAATTTATAAGGGTAAGTCCTGCCACTATAAAATAAAGTAGGAATCGCCCTCCGTCTTTTTAATATGAAAGGTTGCAGGTGTTTTCTTCAAAGTAATATTTTAAGTTGGATGGGTTTTAACATTCTAACAATATTAGAATTTCATCCTCATATTTTTGGATCAAACGCATGCCTTCTAGTAGACGATGCCGAGCCACATCCTAAAACCTCTTGCAGAAATAACAACATATTTGAGTATGAGGACCACGACGATCCATAATATCACAATTTCAGTAATTCCAAACGTTTAATATGCAGTTTTCTTAATTGGACATAACAATACAATTGTGCGTAAGTTGTCAATGACTAGCTGGACATTACAATAACCAGTTTCTCTAAATTGTGTAAAACTACATAGTTTTCGTATCAAAGCGATTGTTTGTGCAGCGGTATCTACATCTTGACAGCTAATAGTCTTATCCTGGCTGGATCTTGGCTGATGGAGTAACAGGCTCTGAGGGCTTGCCAAGTCCCATTGATATACTCCCATTTTACAAAATGGTCTTTAAGGCTTAGTTCCTTGATTGTATTCACTTACACCCTTTGGATCCCGTTACACGTTCTGCGTTCATTGTCAAGGTTCCTCATGTAGTTAAAGGAATCAAAGTAAACAATTTTCGGTTTGATCAGAGCGATTAATGAGAATTTGCTAAAACTGTTCAGAACAGAATTTGTACTCATTCTGCTTTGGAGGCAGAATACAGAACGCTGGGTTGGTCGCTATGAACATTATCATCCATTGTTGCACTTATAGTTTTAAATCGACAAAGTAGAATGATCTATTAGATTTTCATGAATAAGAGGAAATCTCAATGAAAGCAGCTGTCTGCACATTCAATATTTTGCAATATTTTGGTACGCTGGGCTGGTGCTATTACAAAAATGATCGTGACAATAAAGTAAATGAAAATATATCCTAAATACATTAATATAATAAGAAAGTTTTTGTATTAATTTAATCATTAATTTGTAATTTGTTTTAATTTCATTACAGATGTATTCCTGAAATAAAAATGATTTGATTTGATATTTGATTTTAATAATGCTGAAATGAACCTTTTTGGAGCAGCCGTGAGGCACACACTATTATGGTTAACCCTTTTGTTTTTGTTTTTCTATTTTGTTTCACGAATATTTTTTATTAATACTGGCCACTAGCCCTACCCATGTGTTAAATTAATGTCGCCATTGTAGCGCCACGCTGTATATAATAACAATCCTAATTTATGGATCGGATGTAACGGTATCTAAGTATGCACCAGCCGTTTTTGAAGCCAAGGCCAGCAAAATGTAGTCTATTACGCGACACTAAGAACCTAAGATTGCTTGTCAGCTATGAGTATTCATTATGACATTGAAACATTTTGCTTCTTTTTACCAATTTTACCTTGAATGAGGACCTCTAATATAGTTTAGTGTCAAAAAAAAACTATACAGAAAATAATTTTCTAGTTAAAAACTTAAGGTATCAATGTTATTTCATATTTCATTTCCCAAATAGCTACAAAATACATATAAGACAAAACGAATTAGATAAATAATTATGATTATTATGTAAACAATCATAATTATGTCTAACACGGCCAGTATTAAAGATCTCCTCGGTTAAACAAATTGTTGTCAATTTTTGTTGTCAAATTGTTGCCAATACCACATCCAACTATAACCTCAAAACAGCTATATCCACTTCAATGATTGCTGTCAGTCAGATTTAGGACGATCCTCATGGCTGAGTGACTCATTAACTGACCATCATCATTATTGTTTGAACAATGTTCACATACATTAGTATCTATTTCTTGTCTTACAAAACTTTTTATACACAGTTTATGCAAGTGACCAATTGGCTCGTACCATAAATTTAATTTTCGATCAATATAAAGTTATATTAGTAACAGATGGTGAAGAATCACACGCAGATTCAAATTCCACTTCACCTGCAGCTGAAAAAAAAGTTAAAACACAACTACAGAGAAACACACAGGTATCGCAAAATCAATGATTCCTAAAAAAATAGCACTGTGATAACCAACTTGCATCTTTACAAGTACTTACATGAGCTAGGACCGATCTAGCTATACTCTATAGCAGTATAGCGGGGTGGGCAGATACGGGCAGCATGCAAGGCCGACCGGCGCCTCGATGATCAAGGAGACATCTTAGCGTGGATCTGTCTAATGCGTTTGATACTGTTGCGCGAGAGATTTTAGAAGCATTTTTTGGATTTTTCTTTTTGAGATTTAAGTATGACCGGTTTGTAATTCTTTTAATCATTAATTGTTGGTGTTACATTAGAATATTTTATTTAGTTATTTTATATACAACAATGACATTTTTAGTGTTACATGTAAAAGCAAAATGCAGTGACTGCTAATAAGAACGACGTAAAAAATAACAATTCAGAATATTCCTTTTGGAACTAGTTTTACGTTATTTTCATAAGAATTAATTATGATTTTGATGTAGTTTTTCATAATGAGAAAACGATTAGTTGTAAACTCTGATTTTTATTGAGAAAATCACAGCATCTTGAATTATCCAAACTAATATTATAAATGCGAAAGTGAATTTGTTTGTTACGCTTTCACGCTGAAATGGCTGAACGGATTTGGATGAGATTTGTCACATGGATAGCCCATTACCTGAGTTAGGACATATGATACTTTTTATCCCGATATTCCTACGGGATCGAGACTTATGCTGGTAAAACCGCGGGGCCACGCAGCTACTGGCAAAAAAAGTAAACTATTCCGCTTACTGCATAAGTATTTACTTTAGCAATCCAGCTATCTGTTCTGTTTCTATTACGTGAAAGCTTTACAACGTACAAGGAGTTACTTAACAAAAATACAAAATTGCTGGATAAAATCTCGCTTTTCGAATTCCATATTACTAATCTATTTCCAAGAAAAACCAACGCAATAGTTGAATGTTTTATTTCTATTAAATGTTAATATAATCTGTTAGTAGCTGGGTATGTCCATTCTAATGCCTTCAACGCCTGCCGCGTGTCACTTGAAACTCCGCCATTTTGCAAGGCGAACCGCCCGCGCCCGCGGCGGGAAAACTGACTTTGGCGCCAATTTCGATGCGGCCACGTCTGCTATTCGACCGCATCCGGATGATCAGCCACTCAACAGAAGCCCTCACAGGCCGGGAACACCGCAAATCGGTCGGTTAACATCGCGACGGGTGTCATTATAAATTCCTTTAATTATACCATTTTTACTGCGCTTTATAGTAGCCTGCAAACTCATGGCGGGAACTCGCCGTTTTATAAGTGCCATCGCTGTTCTCAGCCTTGGCATGTTTATCT
Source organism: Griposia aprilina (assembly GCA_916610205.1). Taxonomy (NCBI): domain Eukaryota; kingdom Metazoa; phylum Arthropoda; class Insecta; order Lepidoptera; family Noctuidae; genus Griposia; species Griposia aprilina. Next base: position 15,848,658 of record OU744304.1, on the reverse strand, counting down.
TGACCATTTCAAACAGACCTCGTGCCCTTTGCATACATTACGAGAGGAGGGGTCTTGTTGTAATGGATTTTGTAAGGGATCCTATTAAAATAATTAAAAAGTTACCTTTGGCAGGACATGTTGAAGAAGTGCACCAGCTTTCCTTTTGGCAGCCATCTTGTTTTTTTGGCGGGTCACGCACAGCACTTTTGTCTTTGGTTTCGTTTTAATATTTCTTCTTTTAATCAGTTCATGGACTCCATCTCAGTCTGACTAGAAACGAAATTTCGGAATGCTTCGAATGCGTTCGGCAAGTTTTCCACATGTTTCGACAAAAGTTGCAATTAGACGACAGGTAGCTATTTTGCTAAAGGAAAGTAGTACCTATTACCACTAAGATGAATGTATTTTTTTGTATAAAAAGGTCACCTGTCTACTTAACTGTTTGAAAGTATCAAAGGACCAATATTTCAAAGTTGCAATTACGGTCAACTAACGCGCCTAAAGAAGGACAATTATTGTTACTTCACATTGCAATCGATATAATTGCTGCAAGTTGCAATAAACAGTTGTTTTCAAATGAACTAATTATTGTTGAGGAATAGAACAGCTTATTATTTTTTTGTGAAATAAATATGCTTATTATAGTTTCGTAAATGAATATTAACTCAAACCTAGCGACTGACAAACTAATACAATAATTCAACTTAAGTTTTTTGTATTAATCGGTAACTATTGTTCAGAAATAAGCCTAAAACCGCTAGTTATTTTTTTTTATAAATAACCAATAATTTATATCATTGTAAACTAAATAATAAAACTAACACACACAAAGAAGAAATCACAATACACACTAATCAAAAACGGAACCCATAATACAAAATTACAAACCCGTTTACAGAAAAAGATGAAACGGAAACTAGAGGTAATAACACACAACTTGAGTAAGGTCAGTGCTGCATTTGAAACAAGCATTTTGGAGAAGAGGCTATTTGGCTGAGGGCGCATCCCTTCCCTATTTGCACAATACTTTAACAATGAACTCTCATTGTTTGATACTCCAAGCTGTCAGTATTTTATTCCGATAGTAATAGGGTGAATAGGGCGCTTTTGAAATGAAATGACCATTTGAAACGAAACCAGTTTCATTACATCCATATTTGTGGGCCAGGTCTAAATAGAAATGGATCAGGAAATAATAGATTCTTTAACGGTGCAGTAGACTATAATAAATACTGTGTACTAACCTACATAATTGCTAACGACCATATAAATGTGCAAACCCGAAATGGTTACCATGTGGCTTCCTAAAAATAAATTGTAAGTCTACGTACATACATACATACATAAACTCACGCCTTCTTCCCATGGGGGTAGGCAGAAACTACAGAACGTCACCTGCTACGATCCATACATACTCCTTTTGCCTCGTTTACGTTCATACATCTAGTCATACACGCACGCCGGTTGTGAGTACTACGCACCTGACCTTTCTGAAGAACATCACCAATAAGGTCACTATATGTCGTCCTAGGGCGTCCCCTCCCGGCGTTTCCACTCACATCTGCCTTGTGTTACCTTTTGTTAATCGCCCTTCATTCATCCTCTCAACATAACCAAACCATCTTAGCATACTCTTTACAATTTTTGTCACTACATCTTCCTTTAAACCGCACCGTTGCCTTATCACATCATTCTTCAGTCTATCATTCATAGTCATACCACACATGCTTCGCAAGGAACGCATTTCCACAGCATTTATTCTACTTTCATGCTTCTTTTGCCACACCCAACACTCACTTCCATACATAAGCGTAGGCACCAGCACACCATTGTGAACAGCCAGTCGTGCTTTTTTGGACATCAACTGGTTGGTTACAATTGCATGTGTAGCGCCATTCACTTTATTTCCCGCATTTACCCTTCTTTCCACATCTCCATCATAAGTCTACGTTGTCAACTTAATTTAGAGCAAAAACTTGCTTAGCATGCTTGATTACGCAGTACACATTATAAACTCAATTACAACAAATCCATTGCTTCACAATAAAGTATAAAAATCATTTTCAACTTCAGCTCCATAAATCCTAATGCCTACCTAAGTCTGGTTCAACCACACATTGAAAATCATTGTATTAAAAACAGCTATTACGTATTATATAGCGCTTGAGTTTGAAATCAAACCATAGAGAAAAATAATTCGGAACAATGCTAAGGTATCAGGTAACCGAGGTAACTGCACTATGGCACTACCCTATCCGACGGTGACATACCATACGCAAATTGGATAGCCCAACGCGCTTAGACTGGATTTTCTATTCAAATGTACGGCAAGGTCTACTTGTACCTAGATAGTGTCTATGGAGTTTCTACAGAGTTTACAACAAGAGACAGACAAGGTGGGGCAAAAGTAATGTCATAATGTGATGTGCCATACTTTTTGCTAATAACGTCAAATTGTCATTGTGATTTGATTTATGTATATGTTGTAGACATATAGAGTTTTAGTTGACAATGCAATGGAACGATACACACAGCTCATGCAAGGATGGAGGTTTTGAAATACTAATTTCAGAGCCGTGTCTGCCGTCTTGGCGATTTGAACTTGTCGGCCAGATCGCCAGATCTGACGGCGGCAGACTTTTTTCTTTGGGGCTTTTTGAAATTTCGCGTTTACCATAACAAACCACAAACCTTGCAAGTCTTGAAAGCCAACATTGAAGAAGAAATCACCAATTTGGAGGATTTTTTGCGAGCAACAATTCAAAATGCCGTAAAACGAGCACAAATGTGCATCAACTCAGGTGGTCCTTTGACTGATATAATTTTTTCGACTTAATGTCATAAATTTTACACCTTTATATAAAGTTTCCGTGAAAACAGAGCCCAATTTTTTTCTTTTTCATCCAATGGCAGCCGATTCACATTATGACATTACTTTTGCCATAGCTTGTATTATGAAAGAAAATGAACCAGAGAACGGTAAATGAAAATCTGTTAGAAATTTAAAAAAAATGAGTATTTAAAGCTAGGTAATGATTGATATAAACTAAAAGAGTATCTGTTTAAATATGAGTTTTCTCCATGGAAAGTATACCATTTTTTTGGAAAAGCACACTTCATTTTGAGTTGAGAATAAAAAAGTTCGAACCGAAACTAAGGACCAAAACTTTTTCAAGGTAAATCAACTCTTATTTTTTTTCAAGATCATAGTTTCGGAACCTAGCGATATTGCCCATGAGCCTGATGCATTTGCCAATCTGGCTGTTCAGCGGGTGTCAATGTGATACAAAACATGTGCACCATTTGTAGCTCATAATCAAATCAATGAGTATTATCGATTGTAATAGTAAATGGAACTATTACACGCTGGCTAATGACAGTATCAATGACAGCTGGAAAATTAAATTTCAATTCTTGGAAAGGAAATTGTTCTAATTGTTTTAAAGGAGAACTTATGGTAGGTAGATAATTATTATTTGTAACGGTCTGTCATGATGATCGCTCTACAAATCGTTATTATGGAGGAAAGTTCTACTATTAGAAAATCTATTGAAACTTATATGTAATGTTTTTATTGTGTCGTCACAGATTTTCCATGAAAATTATGATTTTCCAATGAAAGATCTAATAAAAAACCGTAGCTTTACAGCACTTTACAGTTTCAATACTACCCAGTTATTATCCAGAAAATGCTACAAAACAGTTGCATGTCGATGTAAACAGTTGTCTAAATTCTCACACTATTTATAGAAGTGCAACTCAAAGTTGTGAAGTACTTTTCAAACCGTCCCTTCTCTTAGCGCTTAGGTTTCTTTAATGCTTTCATATCATAGAAAACTGTCGTTTTCAAAGAAGATTTAAAATCATCTCAAGATCTGAGAAAAATATAAACTCTTTTACCTTTACAGAATGTTTTACTTTCAATTCTATTCTCCTAAGTTAGGTACTTATTTGTTTACAAATAGAATCTTTTATTTTTTTATCTTGGATCTTTTTTTACTTCTTGTATTTATTTTTTCATTAGAAATTTGAAAAGTCAGTGTAAAGCGAACCAAGATCTGCCCCACATTTTATTTGGCTTTGAATTAAAAACGGACAGTGATTGGACCCGACTGCTTCCTAACTTTAACGATCGCTGGATTTACTACAAAATAAAGTATTTGTGAGGAGAGAGATTTATCTCTTTTCATCTGCTCAACCTTTTGCTAATACAAATGGAAAAGTAGACGCAGCTTATTTAGACGCGAAAGGAGATAGACATGCTTAAGATGATAATAATGACAATGTTGATGAAACTGTTGCCTAAGTGGCCACTAAAGATAAATTCCACCAATTGGAAATAAGTTCTAATTCGAAGCATAACCCTTTGTTCGCAAAACCACATCCGATATGCAAAACAAAGTATCTCAATTAATTAACTAAACAATGTGAATGCACAAACAATTACAAACAAAATTCGCAGAAAAAAGTGGTATTAGGAGTACAGAGCTACCGGAGAGCTTTGAGCAGATTAAATCGCAAAGGGGTCTCATTCTCATGCAGCTCGCGATAACAACATAGGCCATTTTCCATCTGCAGACACCGGCTCTACGTGCCTTATGCAGCGATCCATATCTCAGAATGAAATTCTTCAACCTGACGTTTAATCCGCATCGAGTAATATTTCAATCGATTTAGTTTACCGATTAATCGTTTAGTCGTGACAATTACCGTGTTCAACGTTAGCAATATCGATATCCCATATTCTATCGATTTGGTTATGGATAGTTTTTACCAAATAAAATATTATCAAACTCGGGTTTTTTATATAAATTAAGCTTTATATTTCAAATCCTTTTAAAGCTTCGCTATTTCAATAAGTGAGCAGTTTTATTCGAAGCTTACACCCACGTCTTGAACGGTAATTATAATATTACTAAACTTAAACTGTTTGAACAAATAAGGTATAGTCAAAATATTAAGTGCCTACTTGACTCAATCTTATTTTATAGTTTTAGAGTGCTTTTATAATTAATAATGATGAAATTGACTTTGAAGTCATTTAACATTTCTCCCTTTATAGAATCTTATCTAATGACAATTATAATGTTTGATATCGGAATAGGCTAAGTTGACTATAACAAAGCAAGTTACCACTATTAACTTATTAATCTATTTCATTTAATCGGAATTATCATCATCGAAAGAAGGCGAATACCAATATTAACACCAGGTTCTCATATAGCGTAGGAGTTAACGCATAAAAATCGAAAAAGGCGACACTCGATACAAAAATTCACACCATTCCGCAACATTGGAACACCGTGTGACACACAACGGTAGGTGGAAAGCGCACGCCATACGCGTTTAACGCGCGGTCAGTGCACTGCCAGCTATTTTCTTTTTAGCGATAACGACAAGGCCACTTTAATAGCTTTGGGTACGGTAGTCCGTGACGTTTTTTTTTTAACTGCCTAGTTTGCGAATTAGGTTCCACATTCACAAAGGCATGTAACTTAGATTGAATAGAAAATACATTATGTTATGGTCGCAACTTTATCCTTGAAGGCTTAGGTAAGAAAAGGTAATAACTTTTGTTAACCATCCGTACACTTATACTTGTAAGGCTTTCATGTATTTTACAGCCTATCGGATTATATCAGGCGCAATACAATACACAAATGAATTAAAAATACAAGTCCACCACTTATGTAAATTCGAAGACCGAAGGACCAATTCAAATAACAGTAACATGTATTTAAAACAAAAAGGAGCTGCCAAGTATGTACCAAATCTATCGGCACTTGAAAGTTCTACGTATAATATCCCAGATCATAAGCGTGTCATTAAATTATCGTATGCATGTACTTTAAAAAACTTGCAAGAAATACAGGTGCGAGGGTGTCTTAAATGTCAAGTAGTTACAGGGATCGTTGACTTGATCGTCGTTTCTGCTCACCATAAGGTAACAGAGGTTTATTAATGAAATATTATTGTTATTTCCATAGCTAGAGGTTTCACAGCAAGGGAAAGTATTTTTCTTCTGTTTTTACATGCGTTTGCTTCAGATTCGACCTAGTTACATGCCTATCAATCTTCTTTTCCGTAGTGTCGATAATTCCTTTATTAATAAATTAGATAAGCTTCAACTAGAACAAACAACAATAGTGTCAACAGTGGCTTTGCCTAAGTTCTTGAAGTTTTGTCAATTCCAAATATATTTATTTGTGGTCTTTGGATACGCACAACCGTTACTACATTTTTTATCAATACTTTTATATTATGTTTCCATATCTTAATTTCTCGAGAGGTTACGCGTTGGTGTGAGAGGCGGCCGACCGGCCCTTACACGTTATCCCGGCTAGTCGAATGTGAGGGGCTCATTACCCGAGTAACGGTCCCCACGCTCATTGTCCTACCCATCGGTTTGTTCCTTTTTTCATAAATATACTAATTACATGCCTGTGGAGGTTTGCGGTATAAAGGGTACGCGGAAAGAGATGATGGCTGTGTTTACGGTAGTTTAGCCGGCGATGTAGGGCTTAATAGGTATTGTGCTTAGCAATGCGGTGCGGTGCTGTGGAATGCAAACCTGGTCCTTTGATACGAATACGACTGTTATGAATATTGCGATTGTTGTTACTTCATTCACGGGGTATACAATTCCTTGGATGGAAAAGCCCGGTTGTACAAGTAAAGGCTGTTTAGGTAACTTTAATCTTTTATCGATGAGTATCGGGGATTCTTCATGGATGGAAGTAGCTTGAGTATAAAAGTGGAATGTCTTCGGTGAGCGCCAAACTATTGCAATGTGACGTAACTATAAATCGACTGAAATATTCTATAATAACATTATGAAAGTGACTCTACCTCTATTGTAAAATAAGCAGTAAAAACGCAAAACCTGAAAAGTGGGCGTAGTTTCGCGAAAACTCCATTGTTTTTCCTAAGTGAAGTAAGAAAATATACGAAAAGGCAATAAAAAAGTTGCACAGTTACTAGAGCAACATAACACGGTGGGTAGTGTTATCAGCGAAGTAAGGACCGTGAACGATTTGATTAGTTCGACGCGCGCTTGCACTCCAAAATTACTTTCAAACTTCGCTGCGTTCTACACATTGAGAACTTCTGAACATTCTGTACAAGTTTGCCAGCCTGGTATCGTTAGGTAAAATTATATAAGATCAGATAACCCTAGGACGTAATAGAGAATACATAATGCGAGTTTGGTACAAAAACTAACTTCTCAAGTGTATTGGAGATGCAGCTGAACTTTTTTACACTGACTCCTTAGCTCTGAATGAAGTTGATAAGAAAAAATCCTGTTTTATATTTACAACAACATTAAACAGTAAAACTAAGTATTAAATAAAGATGATAAAAACTAACTGCGTCGGATAGAAAATAAAACCTCTAGTAGGAAATTACTAAGAACAATCTAAGAATCGGTACATAAGTGTCAGTTAGGCTAATAAATTCACTAAAACAATGCCTTGTCTTTTCAAACTGGCGTGACAAAGGAAACTTAGCGACACGAACCAACGATGGACTAATTGCATTTTTTGCTGTCACCATGTACTAATGCCAAGGCTTACTTACTCATCAAGTTTCTATGTCCATTCCAGACGGTCTATGCAAACCTGCATTCGTGCAAAAACTAGTATGTCAAGATGATAAAACTTCGCGCGCTGAACGTCTGATTGCAACTTTTTTATGGAAAAATTGTAACGCAAAGGAAGCACAATGGGTTACCAACCTATTTGTTGCACGGTAGTAATTTTTTTATTGTTCGAATCTGTGATATTTGAGAGTTGGAGTTCGTGTTTCGCGAGTAAGTTGTGTGCGGGCGCGGCGCGCGTGTTCGCCCCTCGGAGTTACAACGCACACTGGTCCGTCAGTACGTGGACGAGGTGCGTTCGCTCGGTGTCCGGCCGGCCCCCATCGCCCCCTGTCCCCCATACCGAAATGCATCAATGACACTCGAAACACACGCACATTCTGAACGCAGTGGGGACAATCGATAGGTAAAAAATGTTTTTCAAATTTATGTTAGGTGCCAAGGCATGGTAACTCAATGATGGACATATCATGCCGGTATCGCAAATTAACTCACAATATTCTGAAGTAATTTATCGAAAGGTTATTTTTTTTATATTCTTTGTCATAACGAACCATGATTGTGAAGGGTGGCAAAAAAAGTATACATACAAAAATCGAGTTAAAGATTTCCCAAAATTTTCATTAATTTTCACCTGTACTTCACCCAATCTTTCAGGCAAACTTTTGGTCCTTTCATACGGAAAGACGTGGACATGTAAACTGTGATAATTTTAGTAGAATATCAATTTGATAAAGCTTATAAACAAAAGCCTAAAGTAATATCTAACTAAAAAGTAGATCTCACGAACATAGAATCACTTATTAAGAACTTCATAGAAACAACATCCTCGACTGTAGGTAGCTACACGATCTTGTTTGATCCTAACCTCAAGCTTCACCTTAATTAGGGAAATCAATTTAACCAATGTTGCATGACTATAAACTGATAATGATGATGTAATTATACAATCAATTCGCACACATGCACAATGACACTCGCGTATATACTACAGAATCGATTATATATATACAATACATACATGCAAATAAAGGCTGCATGTGTGTATATTACGTATATATGGGAATGAGGCACCAGGCACTCATGAAACACGAAGCGATACGTGTACATGTTATAATATGCGGGCGTTTAAATGGCGGAAAAGGATTGCAGAATTTGCAGAGTACTGACCCAGTGTTCTGCTAATAAGTACTTTGCATTTATAGAGGAATTGGATCTACCGATTTTTTTGCTGTATTATTTTCTACCTCTTTGTTTTTCTAATACCTTTGTATTGTACATTTATTGAATTCAGTCAAGTATCTATCCGTCTCCCACACATTTCTTAAGAACTTTGATTTCAATGTCGTTCTTCAAAGTCTTCTCAATTAATGAAGGTCGAACGTTTAGTTATAATCTAGATATAACTCACATTATTCTATATTAAAAGAGATTGCAGATACTCATTACTATTTCTAAGAATTATATTTCAAGAAAAGTTCTAGATCTTAATACTCTTCAACATTTTGAGGTTATATCATTCATATAGCAATAACTAGGGTGGCAGTATGACCCAGGCAAGTCGGTGTGTAGGGCAAGATGCATCATGTATAGATGCGTATGTCGAGCACAGCTGTATACAGTCGCAGATGCCTCAGGGAATTTCGACAATTTGCGTAACAGCTAAATGCAGAGTTAGAATTGGTCCTTTTGGAATTATTTCGGAAACTAAATATTTTAGAGACTTTTGTATATGATAATGAAACAAAACTATATCTTAAATCTCTAAACACGTGAAAATGTTACGGATACTGCTTTGACTACACTTGGTGAACATATTGCTGTTGACGGTGTTGGTATGAGAAGTCTTGAAGATGATGGGTTTCGCCATTTTTAGTTAGTAATTGAGCTACGGACAGAACAATGTTCGCACCAAAACTAATACAGAGCTGGAAACAATAAAGAGGAGTGTATTAACAAGGATGTATGTCCGCAAAGCAAAGGATGTGCTGATAAAAGGTATCATAAAGACCGAAAGAAAATTTTGTCAGCAGTCCACGGGAAGAAGTAAAAAAAACATTCACAACCTACAATGGAACCGTCAAAATCCAAGTAAAATCGACACAAAGGAATCAAAGGGTCAGTTTAAATCTGTAATTCATGCACGGGTTTGGAAACTCGTAAAATTTCGTCCCACGCGCCCTCCGCAGCTTCGTAACAAACACTCTAAATAGGGGTCTTAGTATACATGTCTTCACCTTTTAGAGCTACTTCTATAATATTATCGTAGTAATATTAGGAACAGCGAAGTACTCTTTGTTTATTCACATAAACCAGTTTTTTTTTTGTGGTATATTCATAGTTATGATACCTTTTATACTGAATCTTATAATTTGGCCCTTATTCCTTTTCCGTCTGTTACGATTAAGTGGTCGATAACTGAGAAAAAAAATGGAGAGGCATGTTTTCTGCTATTGGCTAATGATGAATCACACATTTCTGTATCTTTCACGACCAAGTTGTGACTTGGACATGATTTCGCCTTTTTCTCATTTAATTACTTATATCTCTCCTGGCTGATTACTTGTGTCCTAGTTAGGATGCATTTCAAAATCGAAGGACCACTTTTGATTATTTCTATATTCCACTGACAAACATCAAGTAAGTTTATTATAAACGTGAGCAAACTTGTTGTTGAAGTGGTTATCAAGGATTAAAAACATGGCCAATGATAATGGTCCCTATATTCTTGCTAATATCCTCTACTATAAAAGTAACTTCCTATGTGTTCTTGTCTCCCCGTTGCACAAACATCTAATTCGTCAGTTAAGCGTTACCAAGACTGCATAGTTTAGTGTGCCGTGGCTAAATTTGGGAGACGGCGACTGTCTGCGACACTGGTCTCAGTCTCAAGCCTAAATTCAGGTCAGACATTTCACAGTTATTCATCTTGACTGTATGGGAGCCGAGATGTATAGTTGTTGATCTATCCTAAAGCAGGATGAAATGGGTGGGGAAATGAAATAATTGTAAACTTAAATACAATTAGAGAAATCAAGAATTTAGCAACAATGAAATTCAGTTGGGAGCCCTTTTTGCTTTTGGAACAGGTTAAGTGATTTTAATACGATCATTAATCTATTTTTGAATACGGTTCTGCCTTATCGCTTGCTTGCCTATACTTATGCAGACTATGTAAATACTATATTTTCCAAAATAATGGTACTTGAACGTCCAACTAAATAAAATTTAGTAAATATATACTGGCAAAAATGTTTGTCCGCCCATCACTTCAAAGCGGCTGCACCTATCTGGCGAATTATTTGTTTGTTGTATTTGTAATTACATATTATTATTGTTATTTAGTTATTTACCAAAAAACTAAGTTTATAAAAATCTTAACTTAAGAACTATGCCCCGCAAAACCGTTTTCACGGTTTGTCTGTGGGAACAGAACATATATTAAGGACTAAGCAATATCATAATGTTTGCAAGTGACCTAATTTGCAGTTTACCCACAACGCACACATAACTAACCGATCATAGTAATTAACTACTAAACAGGTACATATAAGGACTGCTAAGGTTCGCGCTGTTCAACCTATTATACACCCTTAAGTGAGGATTTTGAGGTCTATTTTGTAGTGGTCGTTTGTTATAATGTGCCACAGTAGCGATTAGGCATAGCGGGACGAAGACATGCGAATGTATGAAGGTCTCGAGTCATTTGCCGTGCCTAGTGTCCACGGCTTTATAACTACCCATAGAATGTTATCATCATCATCAGCTTTTCTCCAAATAGAGCTTAGACCTCCTTTTGCTTGTGCGAGCCTAGTAACCCTTATTTTGCTGGTATTACAAGATACAAGATCGATATTTTATTTGTACAAAACACTTCTAATGCGAGGTGTAGAAAAGAATTATGCTTTTTATACTGTACTGCCCATTTTCGAATCAAATCTAAGGGACCCGTTGTTTTCTTAAGTACGTCCGTGACAAGACATGTGTATGCCGCAGTTTTTGTCCAATTTCATCAAACATTTAAAAATGAAAGTGACATAATCTTTTGTCATGGCAGTTAACGGTGCAGTGGTGCAAAAGAAATACAGAAAACTATTTTTCATTGCAGCATGAGACAACAGGAATGGCAGTAAAATAGAAAGACAGAAAAAGATGGCAAACACCGATCAATACAAAACCTATGCAACAGATTAACCGTGGAGGATGAAGGGAATCAAACAAAGTGAAGAACACTAATCGAAAAGCGAACCAAAAGAGCAAAAGCTCCGATATTTTTATCCGCTAGTCCCCTTCCCGACTTCACACTATCATACATTGTAGCGAATTCTCCGATTTCTTCCTACCCTGTATTTTTACTTTCGTACTGACAGTTCAGTAACTTCCAAATGTGCAAGTAGGTACTTTTATTTTTGTTTCTTTTCCTTATTGTCAACACTGAAGATCTGTTTTGACAATAATGCCTGTTTTCACCAACATTAGGTGACACTTAAATGAAAGCCTGTATAAAAGCGCGCTATTTGAAAGTTGAAAATCCAATAGAGTGCTTTTATTTAGGCATTTATTTAGGCGTCGCCTAGTGTTAGTGAAAACAGGTATTAGTCATCGAGCAAAAAGTCTTAAATTATCTTCGTAAATGTACCTACCTACTTCAAAACATACATTCTACACTAGTTAATCGTTTCAATGGACGACTTGCAGTTCGCAGTAGAATTATAATTTTCAGAAGGCTGCTGCCACTTTCCTAGAGAAATCCGAAATTAGTAGTCTATGAAAAGTACTCCAAGGTCACAAGAGCTGTTCTTACAGCATTCACCCTTCAACCAGCAACTGGCCAAATCCTATCCATTAGGCTAAGCGGACCAAATGACAGCACTGCTAAGTTGAGGTGGGCGCCAAGATAAAAGACAAATATAAACCCAAAAGAAAACAGAGTACTGCAGATATTGCTCTAGGAATAGAAAGAGTGGAATGTCTTTCGTAAGGAATAACAACATTATTAAATAATATTTCAAAGCATGACTACTAGGAATTCTCTGAAATGTAAACATATTTTACAAAGACCCCTCCCTGGTTCAACATTATTATTGTTATTCTCGATTTTATATGGAAAGGTCAAGCTGTCAAGCTCCAGACAAAAAAATTGAACACCGCCCTACAAACAGGGGTACTAGGGTGACATAACCGCTGTGGCAGTTAATTAGTACCGGAGGGCGCGGCGCGACAGGCGCGGGCGCGGGCGCGGCGCGTTTAGAGGAAATTGTCGTTTTTATACGGCTTCCACCTCCCTTACTCCGCCACCCAGGCCCTCCGACATTCGAATAATGAAACAACATAGTTACCTTCATCTTATAAGCACATGTCGCCCCAGTAATAAAGAGAAATTAATATCTTGAGGCTAGGATCTCGCCTCCCCCACGTGACGGTCCGAGTGCTGGACAAAACAGGATGACAACACTAAGCAAATGAAGCTTGGATGTGATGATTTGAACAGCAAAGAAAAACGTACGAAACTGTCCCTGAAGGAATTAATTGTGTCAAATTCGGTTCATAACTGATTATTTAGGTATTATAATTCGGGTGTGTTTTCCTACCATACCTATTGAGAATCTTAATCACGTAAAGCCGTCCAAACAGTTTTCAAAAATAATCAATTAAATCGTTTTTGGGAACACCTAACATACAGGCTGTTGCTGAAACCGTTCCTCGCTTCTGAGAAACGTCTGAAGAATTACTGGATTGAATGTGTGAAACAGTTACATGGAGGATCGTTCCCTTTTTTTTTGTATTCAGTACCTACTGAAGTTAAAGTGGAAAGAGAACGAATTAGTACTATCCCGTGATACTAAACAAGGCAACAAATGTAACAAAAAGCTTACATTTCCTGCGCATTTTTTCTCGGCTAATTTCCGTTTATTACTAAGAGCCTTTAACGTTTTATTGACCGTTCGAAACGCCAGACTAATAAATGAACGAAGCCATCGTCTAAACATTGTATATAAGTACCGAGGCACCATAGCCACATCAGATATAGTCTCGTTCCGTCGGCATAATGCGACCGCCGCCGCCGGCCCCGCTCGTAACACTCCAGCACAGCTAAAACCGGGCGATTCGGTTTTATACACACCCCCTATAAAAGCAAAAGGACCGGGTATGGTCCCGGGATAAGTGGGGGGCCTGTATCTTTATATCTGCCCCCCTGCGGCCCCCACTAGGGCATTATGACCGGGGGGTTCTTTGGACAGCTAAAAGAAATATCCGGTTGCCTTACCCGGCCAGTGGCGAGCAGCCGGTAATTCTTCTTCCAGTATTACTTTGCTTATTTACGAAGTAGTTAATCGCACCTCCCGCGGGTCGCTGGAAGCCTGGTAACCTCAAGATATTCTGATCAAGTAAACAAAGAAAATTAAGTACCGGATATAAAAGGAAAACTTTATGTTTGTTTGTGCACACTCGATCGTGTAAAAGTATTGGTCCTAAGGTCCGGTCCTACATTTTAGAAATAACAACGATAAGGAAGGACCATTTTTTGCAGTGTTCTAAGCATCTTTAAGCAGAGCTGCTCTAATCCATAATATTTAAAATTAAAATTACCAATATTCATTAAGTGTAAAGCCAATCTTAGGCTCGGGGGATCGTAAACCGAAGATAGCTTTGCTTTCGCGCCCCCGGGCTGAAGGCATTTCCAAAATAATAAAAAACCCCTTTCCCTTTCAGCTGCCGTTTACGGCCGTCCGTAAAACTCCTTTAATATCTCATTATAAATTATGTAAAGTAACTAGCGTTTAGTACTAAAACCTCGACTCTTAACCTGGTTTGAGCCTACAGCAATGTTAAGATGAAGTTTTAAACTAAGTTTTAGAGTTATACAAACTATCACAGTATACTTTGTTGTTTTAAGTAGTCTAAAATTATTTAGAATTGATCACAAAAAGCAATAGAACTTGAATAGAAGGAATGATTAGTTGATCCGACTAGAGTTTCGGTGCGAGCGAGAACGGTTGCCGGTAAGAGCCAAAGTTCGAATCTTAGTTCATTTCGTCTCGAGTCGGAATCGGTTTCGACGCCCTTCTATACTAGCCATTTATTTTCGATTTCCTATGAATTATGATTTAAATTTTATCCAAAAACTTTTTTATTGAGTATTCATGGACATTATTTTGTATGAGGAACGAACATTCACATTAGATGCACATAGCAATCACCTGAAAATCATTATCTTTCCGTTATTATTACCCACATATCAAACATTTTTATTCTTTTCATAATCTTGGGCACTTGTATATTCAATTAAAACTGTCTTCAATTAATATTTTGTAACAAAAAATATGGAATGAAACTAGATTACAATTAAAGCAACATATCTTTTTATTCTGTACAATTAAGTTAATTAAGAGCCTTGCTGATTGAGATAAGGTTTTCTTATAATTAATTCATAAGCTTGAAACTAAATTAAAGATTCCGCTGACTAGAATAAATAGCATGTATCTGTTTTCATATCATTTTAAATATGCATTATCTTCAAACCATGGAACATGCAACAGTATCAAAACTCCGAATACTAAATTACTGAAAGAGCCCTTAAAACAAAACATTGCGTTTAACTCCGCACCTACAGCCTAAAATCACGGCCAGAAATAAACGTTACGCCTAGTACCCGCCGATCACGCAATTCTATCTTTGTTTATACTTCCTATAGCTCCTGCTACCCTGGTAATTTCGTGGTCCTTTGCGCCTGGTAATTTATATACAGCCTTTGCGCCTGGTAGGCTGCATGTTTTAATTACACCTCCTTTTTGTTCTACTAGACTGGTATAGTAAATTGAAAATAACTCCTGGTATGTAGAAATTAGAGAGAATTAACAGGTTCACAGTCTCTTAGTGTATAAAGTATCTCCCAAGTCCAGTAGATGTTTTGATAAATTGCTAAAATAGAAGTATATATCTTTCTCCATGTTCCATGGCTTTTTTTTGTAGCTTAGGATCTATCCTGCCGAGTCTATGTTTAAGATACTAAATTCCCTCCGAGTCGAGTTTAATATACGCCTCTTAAATCGTTTAGGCGGACAGCCCATATACGGGCTGTGGACTTGTGACGCTATCGGCCTGCAGCTCATATATCGGCTGTGTGGAAACATCTGGGTATTAAAAACCAAAATTCATCAAAATGCATACATATACATACTAATCCCATGCATTTACCATTGAGATCTGTACTTAAGAAAAAAAAAAACCGAAATGAACTTGCCATCGAGATTAGAATACTTTTTTTTTTTAAATAGAACACAAATAAAAAAGGCGCGTATACTGCAAATCCACAAAAATGTCGATTGACAATAGTGATTTGACTCCGGAGTACCTACATTAAATCCAAAGCCGTTGCTTTGCCAAAATCTACTCCCAGAAAAGTCCAAAATTATAAAATAAAAGGCGTCAAGGCTGTATCTGAATCAGTGCTTTTAGTCTACTTCCAGCCGAGAAGTCAAGTAGCCTATGGTACATCTATTCAAAGTTCAGGTCAACAATAAGCATTAAACATAATATTCAAATTAATACATACACCAAATTCCTGGCAAAAACGAAATCGGAAGTACACCGTGCTTAGAAATCAAAAGTTTTCACAGCTCAAAATATGGAAACGTTTCTAAATGAAGCCTCTGACCACAACTTTCTTGCCACAAAATTAAGTACCTACCTAATTATTGAATTTTTAGTAACCAAAATAGCTACATACTTACTAGCGACCCTACTCATGCATCGATCGCTTGTGTGCGATCTACTGAAGCGTTGGATAATGTTTCGACAAGCCAAAATGTCGAGATTTCTGCGCTCTACCCAAGTTAAAAAATATTGTAAAGCTTCGTTAGGTCCTGTGGTATTATTACAATTATATGTGTCAATCAAATTTAAGAAAGTGTATAACTTGTAATACATGAGAATTAATATAGCTATATATTATATTAAAGTACGTAACTTACTTTCCTACTTACTAACCTACCTGTCTATTTTTGTTACAGGTGGCCTTGAATTTGGAGTGAAAGGCTCTTGGCGTGGAAATGAATTATTAAACATTAAAATCGAAAATATCGAAAAGCATTCAGATTTGTTGCTAGTAAATTTGCCAGATACAAAGTCAAAGAAAGAACGGTCATTCGTAGTCCATGGAGAATACGTAAGAATTGTCGAAGAGTACCTAGTTATACGCCCCTCTAATTTAAACACTTACAGATTTTTCTTAGATTATAATAATGGTAATTGTGCACCAGGCAAGTCATTGGCTAAAATAAGATCAGCACCATGCCGAAAGAAATTGCGAAATACCTGAAATTGACAAATGCCGAGGTCTACACGGACCATTGTTTCAGGAGAACATCGGCTTCTCTATCAGCGGATTCAGGAGGAGACATGACCCAGATTAAAAGACACGGTGGATGGAAATCTGATGTAGTAGCGGAGGACTACATTGAAAATTCTATACAGAATAAGGATAAAATAAGCTACTAAAAACGCCGTCGATAACTGATCCTTGGACACCTTTGTCACCGCAACCATCCACATCAAAACACTATTCATCTAGCCCGCTGCCTCAAGCACCACCTTCACCAACTTTCACGATCGAAAATGATCCTCAGCAGACCCAAGCTTCTGAAACTTTACTCAACAGCAATACGCAAATAACCTCTACCTCTACTTCAATAAATGTACCGGATACAAACATAACTTTGTCTTTCCACAACTGGTCTAATGTCAGAAACATTAATAACCTTTATCTTTTAATTGTTTTAAATAGGTCTACTAACTGTAATTTTAATTTTAATAAATACTTCGATTCCAGTACCTTCTATCGCTTTTTATTGTCTCATAGATGGTGAGAAAAGTAGAGTATCCTCCTCGGGGATAAACGTGCCTTCGTCTTGGGCGAGCTTGAATCCCTCGCGGCTCTCACGATTCTTGTCTTTACTCCCTTGCGCGACATAAGACACTGCTTTATCCCCTTGGTGCATAATCTAATCTAAAAAGCACGTTGATGTCTTTTATTTGACACTCTTGAGAAAATTCGTTTCCGTTAATCCAAAAGCACGTGTAGTTTGCATTTTCTTTCAGTCGTCATTTTTTATTAAGTTGTTCTTTGGTTGATTCATACATACATTGTAAATAAATACAATAGGTGTGGGTTTTGAAAACGTAATATTATTAACCGATTACGACAATGGAAAAAGTCGACACGTGTATTGTGTAGGACGGCACCACTCTACAAATAAATGAAAGAAGGATTACAGGAGAAAATATTATTCCTCGCAAAACTTAACCACGTACAAATTTATAAAAAAAATCCGCTTTCCCAATCAACCCGCATCTGAAAAATTCGAAAACAAGGCTCCCAAGTACTCCCTACGTACAAGGAGACCAGAAAATTTTCAAAGATATCGCCAACTCGTAATCGGGGACGTGGGCCAACTTGAATTTTGGGGTTTTCCCGCTAAAGTTCGGCTCAAAGACGTCCTCAAAGCCCCGTTGTGGGTGGGCCGGGTACTAGGGTGGCATAGCAGGGTGGAGGTTTTGGGGTATCAAAGTTTACCCCCGTGGCGCGCGGAGGCTATACTTCGTGTGGAGGGAACTGCCTCTGCTACTTTGTTCGCCTTTTGCCTCGTGACAGTGGCACTTAAGGGGGCTCCACACGGTCGCAGCGCTATATTAAAGTAGTATAATCCTTAGTAAGTTGGTGGCGCGCTTACTGACTTGGCAAAGTTCGTTTGTAATCTCAGAGTCGAAATGTCAAACGTAGATAATATCAGGCCGCCGAATTAAATTGATCCTGTGTCGTGTTTGCCTGGTAACGACATGACACAATTGGCTACAGCATACCCAGGAGATGCTTTTCTTTTATTCGGTACCAAGTAAATAGTAACTCGTTTTTCTTAAACATTATTGAACCTAACGTTATTCTACCTATATATATTTTGAATTTTAATTTAACTTTTTCAAGAACTTACCTAGGTACTTCACTATCGACTCCCGTACCATAGAACCAGCTGATTCCACTTTCCGATTCAATCACTATACTAGCTACATAATAAGAAAACGTTCAAAAGTTTTAACGCATACTAAACTTAGCTTATGCTCACTTGTCTTCCAGAGTTAACAAATTTTCCCGCTTTAATCCACTTTCCTGAATGGAATTGCACCCTAATTCCGTAACGCTCTCACAATTGCAATGGCTTACATTTTAAAGGTACAACATTGTTCACATTGCTTTTGTCCCTTGGCAACTAAAGGAACGCGATTGTGAGTGCGTTACGCAATTAGGCTGCATTTAGTATAATGGTTTCTCAAATTACAAAACGTAGGTAGCACGTATTGAGGAGTGACACATTATACGTTGTGTCTCAATATTCCGATAATTATGGGCAGCGTGACTATGTCAAGACCATGTGTCACAAATTATGTCAAATACCGTGGCCTCTTTCATTTAACTTACTCGATAATGCTAGTGGCTAAACTTGAAAACTTTCTCCGTTGAAAAAACTAAAATCGCCCGCACCCGATAGCAAAGTCAACCCGACAAAAAATAAGACTGTATGTGCATAATACTTCCAAAATATTAACACATAATATTTCACATATCGATAAAAATTCAAACGAATAAATCGATACTAGAACAGCACTCTGGAGTAATCATTTTCTCAATCATCTTTTTCAAATCAATCCCTTTTTTTTTGTTTCAAAATTAATTTACAAAAACATAACGCTCATATAAAAGTTATTGTTGTTAGCATGTGACAATTCACAGCTAAGCAAAGGGCACCCCTATGATGTCAACAAATCATTAGTGTTGTAAAATAAACATGGATACATTATTAAGGTGTTGACAATTACGATGAAATCAAAACATAAAAAAGAATGGGTGTAAAGGGTGATATTTGTACCTTTGTTTATTTTGTTTTCGAAAAGATTTTATAGGTTATGTCCTGAGGACATTACCTATAAAACTTTAAGCTTTATACATTAGGACCTGAATGTATGACGCTTAAAATAAGTCACTCATTTTATAGCCACTAAATGAAAGCTTATGATAGATAAGTCCTAAATAGTGTTGTAATATAGTGGTTTTATTTTACTTTTTTATGTGCATCGTATTAAATAAATATGGCTCCTATACATTCCGTCACTGTCATAGTAGACTCTATGCAAAGAATTTAAAGTGGCATTAGTTCAACAGTTAACACAAAGACTGGCGAGCGAGAGAACTTTAATTCGATTCCGATGCGTATACACATTTACGTAAACCCACTCCTAGGACAAACGAGGTTAAAACTAAGCAACATTTAGGTACTAATAATATGTGTATATCAGGTGATCGAAATACAAATATTAATTGAATGAATGAGAAAATGCCGAGAATCCGAGAGCCTTGATAATAAACAAAACAATGACAACACAAGATAAGGAAACAAGACTAATTAGTTTAATTATGGAACCTCCACATTCATAGAGTTTCCGTCTTCTGCTTACATTTTTGACGCGGGAATCGAACCCGTAACCAAAGAAGACACTGCCACTGCACCCTCGCGGTTCAATGTCCAATGACTCGTCACAATTCACATCAATGAAGCGAGAACCCCCGTAGCGTGTTCGCTTGTCAAACTATTGAAGGAATTATTAAGCAATGACCGTACACCGCCTTGGTTTACTGTGCGCCTAGTACCTTTAGGTAAAAATATTCGTGTCTTTAAAGGTATGGAACCCGGTGACTTGAATAGAGAAAAACGGTGAAAAATCGGAATGAAAACGTTTTGGGAAATATCGAACTAATGTTTTAGTACAGTATGTATGGATTTTATGGTGGAATAGATGATGTTATAATGGATGATAGAGGCGAAAAACTTCACTTTGTTTACGTACAGTGATTTAAATTGAAGTTTATTTTAAAAGCTCAACAGGTTGGT
This sequence comes from Griposia aprilina, assembly GCA_916610205.1. Lineage (NCBI taxonomy): Eukaryota > Metazoa > Arthropoda > Insecta > Lepidoptera > Noctuidae > Griposia > Griposia aprilina. The sequence goes on along the minus strand of OU744304.1, from coordinate 15,828,135 downwards.
TTTGTTACAGGATGTAAATGTAAATAGAGATGTTATGTCTAAGTCATTCGTTGTCATAGTATTCTCAATGGAGAAATAGCGGTCGTTTCACGTCCAATTCTAATGTGGGTTTTGGAACCCGAAGTATGTATGAGGATACTTATGAACGAAATTAAACCTAACACCACAGTAGTTAGTAGTGAAAATTCACAAGACCGTCACCAGCATCCCTCACTAAGAGAAATCTGAAACTTTTATATAATATAATGACGAAACAACGCGGCCTAAACCTACAAAGGTCAACAAGGGCCCGAAAAGGGAATATGTAGGTCCCTAACTCGTGAGAAAGGCCTCAAAGGGTCTGACCGACCCTAAAAAAGTATATAACCCGAGCGGTAGGTACCAGGGTTCCATATAAGCGAGGCATCTTCCTTCTGTGCCTCCGAGCCAGGGAAATGTTAAGAAGGGTCCGGGAGGGACAGGAAGCCCCCTCCCCATCCGGTGGGGTAGGGGGTGCGTTGGGGAAAAAATTCTGTCGAGAGGACCGTGTACCCTTGGCTCGACCCGGCGCCGCCGTCTGCGCCCGTAATTAGTGATGCGGCGTGACTCGGGCTGGTGCTGTGTCGATAATAACGAGTCGATATTTTTTTGCGAAGTTTTCTTATTTTAGAGAGGTTTTAGTTTGCTGAATTAGGTATCTTTTTTATAAAGTGAGTTGAGAAGCTTTCTATGTTTTGGATCTAATAAAAAGTAGTTTGTCCTGACATGGTAACTTTGGAATTTTGGCACTTAATAGGTACCTTTAGACTAAAATGATAATTTTCATGAGTCGAGACAATAACCTTAATGATTGAAAAGCAATAGCGCATGCATAATAAGATGTGAAAGTGTGAAAGATCATAGAAATTGTATATTGTGCATCCTAACTAATATTATAAATGCGAAGGTAAGTTTCTTTGTTTGGTACGCTTTCACGCCAAACCGGCTGAACGAATTTGGATGAAATTTGGCACACATATAGAAGATGACCTGGGTAAGGACATAGGCTTTTCATCTTGGATCGCAGACGAAGTCGCGGGCAACAGCTACTTTCTCATTAACTGCAGTGAGTTCTGCAATTATTAATTGCAAATTCAAATATATTTCTTACTAGCTTCTGCCCGCTTCGCCCGCGTGAATTTCGAGATTTATCCTACGGGAACCTGCTACCGGGACAAAATAGCCTAAGTCCTTCCCCAAGATGTCATCTATCACCTTGCCAAATTTTATTAAAATCCGTTCAGTGGTTTAGAAGTGAAAAGGTAACATACAGACAGAGTTACTTTCGAATTTATAATATTAGTATGGATTATTAGGCGGTATCTATATTTGAATTTCCAAAAATAATTAATCTGCTATTCAAGATCTGAATCATTATTTTGTGCATTTCTTTCTCCTAGGATATCGCGTGGTTTTTATCGGCAAACGAAAACACTATCGACGCACCCACATCTCTAAAAGATTATGACAAGATACAGAGCACAGGGCTGCTAACGACGACCGGCGAGCTGTCAAAAGAACCTACATTAATGCTATTATAACTTTTTCCCGACACCCCTGTATATACGTAGAACGCATCCTGTACACACCTTGGCGCTTGTGCGAATACATCTCACAGATTTTACGTAGGCACTGCAGTTTTTGTGGATGTACTTGCATTTTGAAGATTAGTACACTCTCTTTGTTATTTATGACAGCCTAGTATTTTGCTAAGTGTTTTGAATTATTTGCTATTACTGTGACTAGTATAATTAATAAGATTATAGACAGAGAATCATTTTGACAAAAGTATAGAGAAAATTGTGTTAATCCTTTAGAATTAAAATATTTTGTTCAGTAGCGTGGACCCTAGCATTAATTTTTAGAAAGTGCACGTGTTACACTATAGCCACATTGATTACCAAGATAACTTTGATACATTTTGGCAGATCCTCAATATGCATTACGTTGGAAATAAAGACAGACTTTGAAACATACGATGCGTTGAATTTTTCGCCACCAAGTTAAAAGCTGTAGCGATTTCGAGTCAATCGCTATTCGCAAATTGAACTTCAGTCATTTTCTTAGTGTTCGAAATACTGCGAGAATTAATTTTTGGTCTTATAACTTTCCAAATTAAAATCTTACCTTCGTTGGTACATCAAGACGTGTAGTTATGTAGGCCTGTGACTTTTCTTACCTGAAAATCAAACACAAGTATGTAGTACATAATGATTAATGAAAATATCTCAATCAAAGAATCAAAGCTGAAATGTATACATAATCACCATTTACTAAGGAAAAGGATAAAACTACTGACCCTCTAAATCAAGCATCTAGGAATTTAATTACAAAGTCAAGATTTCGGGTCGAGTAGAGTTGCTAAGAATTTTACGTACGTTCCGTAGACAGGAGTTCTTTTACTAAAATAAAATTTACTTAATCGTACTTTCGATTTGAAAGAACTCCTATGAATTACAGCACCCCACAGTATCAAAGACATAGCAGATTAAAATATAGAAGGATAAGTTTTAATATGCTCCAGAAAAACTTAAGATATAAACAAACCGTCCGTTTCTATTATCAGTCGATTTTAGTTGAGTTTTGAGTACAACGGGGTAATTGCGTAAAACACTAACAGCAGGAATGGCTTTCATTTTGACAGTTCAACAACATTCATTGCGTTATTGACGTTGGTGAGCAAACAGATTTTTCGAACATATGAAGCAATGGATTAGGAATAGGCTTCAAAATGATTCAGATTGTGACTGATAGTGTTTTACGCACTTAGGGTGCAGAACCTTGCGTTTTTTGAAGAATTTCCTCTTTTTTAACGGATTGGATTTTAGTTTTGTTATGACGACAGTTCACTCTTTGGATAATATGCGGAACATATATTTAATTTCGTTCTTGTACCCAATTTTCACTTTACACAGCTCTAAGGGTAACATCATATTTTAGGTAATTTGTACCTTATATCTATATAGACATAAGCATAAATACGATAGGCCTAGGTTTATAAGCTGAAGAGCCATGATCGTAACTTCAGTAGAATCGGTGTTTAGGGTGACATAAGTATGTGGAGATACCTTATTGTGTAAATTTCCTTCACTACCATTGTTTATAACCATACCATTTTCGAGTAGTGGGGACCCTAGGAACTTTTCTTTTATTCTCTATGACTGTTCATTGTAGCAATCCATTTGCAGGTCTATGTTTCCATGAACTGTAGTGCTAATACGTTGATTATTACAACTTTAGTAAAAGGAAAAAGAAGAAACAATACCAAAATAAAATCAAAGTTATCAATCAAGTTCTGAAAAGGTCGCAATCAAATTGCAAAAAGACGTTACATAGAACGAATTGGTGAGATTGTGTCGTGATTGCGGTCCAGCAGCTGACAACCACTTACATAATACCCCATCGGTTAGGCAACAAACTTGTATGTTTACGCTCACAGGCCAGCTACCTCCAGGCCCCCGAGGGTCGCGGGGCGGGCCCGTATTGGACATTTTGTATAAGTGTAGGGCCGAATGCCTCGATCCCAAGGCAAATCCCTTTTGGTAGGTTCGGTGGGTACGGAGGACCCTTTTCGAAAAGGTCTGGCGACCGTGCCGGAGCCCCGAATTTGCGGATTTTTAAGGTAAAATTTATATAGGGGTGGCGGGCGTATGAAATGTGGAGGATGCCAGCATTATATTTTTAAGTTTAAACGTTGGTTGCCCGATTAAACTGTGATCTTCATACGTTTTAGGCGTAATGAAGTCTCCAGTAATTCGGCAGTAAACGAGGGCCAAGTCATTTTTGGGTGTTAATTAAATTAATAAATTCTTCTTTATCCGTTCAAAAGAATTTGACTGTCATGGAAGCATATTAATATTCACACAAGTAACGTAACGTGGGAGAGTTGGTATTGTTAAAATGATAACTCGCTTTTCCTCATATAGAATTTCCTAGAATTGGTTTAGTTTTTTTTTTTTTTCAAAATAAATGAGGAACGTGAAGTTCATAATGAGAAAACTATTTGTCGGACTATATCAAAAATACATAGGAATGCGTCGTATTTTATACGAGGCTATGGCTTTATAGGTCAGAGCAGTATGATATTTTTATTTTCTTCAGAGAAGACAGGATGGGCCCGCAAGTAACAAAAGCAAAAGGCAACAAAATACAAAAGAAAAATATTCATTGAAGAGTAAATATGAAGAAAAAATACCATTACCAGGATCATATAAGCCCTAATTGGTTTCAGCGTGCGAGAACACAATCCCTCACTAGCATTGCGTATCGCGAACGTTTATAAATAGTGTTGGCGGGTGTGGGGCAGGCATCACGCGAGCCTCCTACCTACCTATGTGGTCCTGGTACTTAGTCCCGGACCCTTCGGACCCTCGTCGACCCGGGCTAACTAGATAACGACGATATCGGGTGAAACGAAACTAAAGGAAAAGTATTTGTAGCTCTGCTAGTGTGGAAACTGTACGGAATTAGGATGGGGGAATTGGGTCGCGTTATCCAGTGGTAAATTAACATGTTTGCGCGCTGACTGGGCCCTTTCAAAGTTATAGTAAGCTTAAAAAGCATTTTAGTTCACAGATCTAGCGGTTTGTTTGATAATCAAGAATTTATGACAAATCGGAATGTTATACTATGTGAATTTTTGTTCAGTGATTAAAGCTCCATAAAAGTTAAAACTGATTCGACTATTCTTACGATTTCAAACCGGGTTCTTTGATTATTTTATTTTTTATTTGAAGGAAAGTCATCAAAATACTGAGTCAAAATTCAAATCATGAACAGATCGAAATTCAACTAGACTCTAAACGCCCACTACACCCTTTTACATTCGCAAACGGATGCCACTTCACCCACTTTCGACTCAACAGTTTTCCCGATCAAATTAAAAACGATTTCATTAGAGCCCTGCAAATAACTTAATAATAGCTTCGGTGAATAAAGAACAAGAATGATCTATGCATAATTTAATAAACAAAAAACAGAAGAAAAATAACACAAGTCATTTGATGTTACTAAACGTCCGACAAAGCTTTTTTCTTAATTAATTAAGTCGCAAATTGATTACTTTCGACGGGCAGGAAGGTATAAAAAGCAGGGTGTAGGTACCAGGAGCACAGCGGGTGGTGGGGGTGTACCGTACCCCGCCTTACGTTGCGAGTGGGAAATGTGAAAGCAGACACACGAACCCCGCTGCTGCCCGGTACTGAATGCAGAAAAATTCTTAGATGAATAAAATTATGATAAAATGTTGGTGTTTGTCAATATTTTCCTCAGAATTATACCGAAGGACCAAAATTGAAATATCACAAAATATTGGTCTTATTCATTCTTGTACCATATTAATAAATAATTATCTGAGTTACTCGTAAGAAAGACCCGGAAAAACCTAACTGACAAGTTGCCTACTACAAACAGTTAAGCTGAATGTTTTGGACATTCCGGTGTAGTATTTTTTTTTATCATGGTTTTAACAACCTCATGGCGGCAATGATTCCGGTGGGTAACATTAACTTGCAGGGAAATAACATAAATCATAACGAAGGTTTTTTTAGATAGGTTAGAAGGGCCTACAACGGATAGGTTTATCAAGCTCCATGTCAGACATGGGGCTTGATAGATCTTCCTCTAATTGGATGCTGTGTTTTTTTTTGTGCTCTTGTGTGTTAGTACTAACACAGTTTGTAAGTTTTTTTTGGCAATACTAACACGCTATGGGCCTTTGATGCCTGAAAAGTAACGATTTTTATTTTTTATTTTATATTTACTTTATTATTAGTGTGGGCAATGAGGGCTCCACGTTGTTTAAACTTGAATATTTATAAAATGATGATATTTTATGAAAAGCTCAATTTGCAATCATTTACGATTACAGTAAAACACCACGTCTTTCTAACATCTTCAAGCCTGCAAAGATCAAATAAAAATTAAACGAACACAACCAACAAAAACAAAAAACACATTAAGAACAAGCTTTTTCTGCAGCCAGTACATCAGTCGACCGTGCCCGTACTACTAGTTATTATTTACCGGCTTTATCATTTCGAAAATTTCATATTCCCCGCACTTGGACGCTTGAGGTTTAAAAGCGTGAGCGGCCCCCCTCTCGGGCGAGGGTAGTTCTACTTTTTGCCTACAAACAGCCCGCTTAGTACTTAGCACGACTAGGGGGACATAGGGTGTGCAGAGCTAAGAAATAATAACGGTGGAGCATGCAAGAGGGGCGACTGGACATAGTTTTTGTGACTGATGGAATCCTAATGACTCGCTTTGTTTATTTTACATTGCATTTTGGGGTGTCTGTGGGCAAATAATAATTTTGCTGATTTTTCCGTATGTTATTTACCGAGCATTGATAGTGATTGATAGTAACAACTTGTTTGGTAGGTAAAAAATAAACTTTATTGGAAACCTTCAAGTCTTCTATCTGGAAAATAAACAATCAATTATGAAAGCGTAAATAATATATTATTGTTTACAATGACAAAGAATTCTATAAGACGCGCTCAGAATAACTTTCATAAACATTTTTATGTATCTACTACCATATTTACTTTAATTATAAAGTATATTACTATTATCAGAAAATTGTAACTAATAATATACTCCACCATTAATGGATGACGTAATAATCATTACGCTACGAGAACGTACTCGTAACTGTACTACGCCGTAGCAGCACCCTCCTTTCAAATCCGTAGAGCTTGCTACGGCGCTGCGTAGCAATAATCAACTAATCATCTGACTCGTAGCTACACAAAAGAAAGTTAGAAACGCACAAACATACTTTACAGTCATACGATTCTTAATACAAGTCTCCCTGCCCACTAGGGTAAATGATGAAATAATAAGAAATAATTTGTTAAGATGTGTGATAGTATCATTGTTTTTTCTAGTTAATTATTTTGTTCGTTTTACGTCTGCTTTGCTAATAGTGAAAGGAAAAAGAAATATCTCGAAATTCATTTTAGTTGTACACGTTCAGCAAAACCACAGACGGCGCCACGGGGTGGCATATAGTCGGCACAAGTCTGCCAGCTAACCCATCAGGGTCCCGGTATTTTTAATGAAAGCTGCGGCGTCGGGCGGTCGTACTGTACCGTATTAATCTTGGCGGACGGTAACCTCCTACGCGCCCCGGCTTGCCTAGTAGGTGGTGCCCAAGGAACCCGGCGAGGGGGCGAAATTTTTCCCGATTTTTCTCTATTTTCCCTACTTTTTCGCTGCATGCATTATGCAGGGTGGTACCCGGTACGAAAATTTATCGATGCCAAAATAAAAGTAATGTGTTCCTACTCGCATGCGAGACTCTCTGAGAAATTCCTTCTGCAACCGGCATTGGGTTTAATTGGTGAAAGGAATTATGTGTGATTGGAAAAATGAAATACCTATTTTGAACTAGACGTATTAAAACTTAAACTTCCGTAAAAACGGACCTGTTGACGCATTTAATACGCTCATTCATAACTTTGTGTATAGAAAATATGCATGTGATTCAAATGTGTCATTTTTTTTTTAATAATCTTTATTATTTTAAAATTATGCTTACATCAATATTTTTGGCTATAATTTCTTTTTAAGCAAGAAATTCATTTTTATTCAAATATTTGAAAAGCGACGCCATTTGGTCAGAGCGAATGTGACGTAAAAGTCTATGACAACAATAAATGTCAATGTGAGACATAATGTTTATTCCATCAGTAACAATCACTATTTCACATAGGACATTTTAATAGTCATCAGGTTAGTAGATTATCTTTTCCTTTTTTTATGGTTGGGCTTTGCCAATGTGTTATTAAGGAGTGTTTGCGATTCAGTCCGTTAACAATGTCATAGAGTATGACGTCACACCAAACGCGCCAAAATGGAGGGCATTTAAGGTGCCCGTGTCGGTTACTTATTTTTTAAGTATTTTTAATTGCTCTTTTGGCGTTGAGTATTTTTTTACTATTAGATCGCGATCTAAACTATCGAATAAAAATATTACTAATACATGCATAGTCCCTATTGTAAATGAAGCCGTCGATTCTGTTAGTCCGCGACGAAACTAAATATATTTCTGTCAATAAGTATGTATGATGATATTCTTATCCCGCCGCTTATAAAGCCGGATATAAAATTGATGGGCTGTCAAATTAAGTTTTGGTTTTGATGACAACTGTTCATATTTCCAGTTTGCCTATTATTAAATGAAAGCATTATATTTTTGATTTTATGACGGTTGCTGAAACATGATACCAATGCCTTTTTACTATTATCACGACAACGCAACAATAAGATAAAGACGCATTTCGCTTCACAAGCAATCACAACACACACCTCCAGGCATCATCGGCAAACCGCACGACCTCAGAAATCACGCACCAATACAAAAAATCCTGACCGTTTATTTTTCATTTCGGCGGGAAACGGGGAAATTACAAGCGAGTAAAAAATACGTCTCGATCTTCGATGGCGTAAAAAAATCCACCAAAAAGGAAGCAAGCGACCATTAGGGTATTATCGGGCAAAAAGGGAGGGGAAAAAATCAGAAAAAAATTGCTAGAACCACCCTTTTCCTTTTCGTGAGCGTCGCCTGTACCCCCTTGGTCTACATTAGACACCCCGCGGCCAGGGGGCGCATGTATGGGGTGAATTACATAAACGCCAGGTGAATTTGGAAAATTAAAGTTCCTATTAGGTGGTAGCACTTTGGCGGACCAAGGCTTGGCTTAATTGTGGATGCGACACGACAGGCACTTTTGAATACAATTAAGATAGCCTCCAATTTATTGGCGTGCTAGTGGGCGCAGTTTTGTCACGGAGAATTGTGTAAAAAATACTACAAGTGGTCTTCTTTTTCATGAAACTTATTTTCCTTGTTGAGAAAAAACCTGACATTGTTTTTAATTCTGGAATTATTATTATTATCAGTTTATTTTTCAAAGAGGTACATTGCCTTAATGCTGACAGGATTTCCAATGATCCATGGTATTGACTTCACAAACATTCTGCGTTTCAAAGCTGAAACTGACCAAACATAACTGGTAATGTATAGGTAGATGGATACTATCAGTCACGTTATTCAAATACAACTTAATGAAATTCTGGACATTTCAGTTGCCAAGTTATAAAAACTACTCGTGTTTCAGGATTTCTTTTTCTGTAGAAAAACAAACTACACGAGCTGACTTTACATCTAGATCTCATTTACTAAAGAGATTCTTGAAACAAAAATTGCAGCAAATTCCCAGAGCTACCAGGCAAACATACCATTCGCAGAGTTAGCGCGCCATTTCAAAAGAAACCCGAAGGGACGCTAACGAGGAGGTCGAGACACGCGTCAATATCAAAATAATTCATATGTGACAATAATTAAGAGGTTTCGTCCCTCCCACTCCCTTCTGGAGCTAGGAGGCATGGGGTGAGGGGGATTCGGAACCCCGTATGACTCGATAGGTACCCGACCCTACCCGGCATCCGAAGTAGGTGGATTGGATACCGTATTTAAGATTATTTTTAGTAAAACCTCCCCGAGTCTAACGCTAAATGTAGCCATTGTTAGAGATAAGAATTAGGCTTTAGATAAAAAACGATTGAAAGATTTCTATACATTTTCAGGATTAGCTGAAAATAATGGTGAAAAGATAAGTTTGTGTAGGTACAAGAAACAATAGCGTTATCTTTTGATAACCCTTCATTTCGATAGTTTCTCTATCGTAAAATCCTAACCCTAAATACCCTAAATATCCTACTAATATTATAAATGTGAAAGTTTGTGAGGATGGATGTTTGTTACTCTTTCACGCAAAAACTACTGAACGGATTTGGATGGAATTTAGAACACAGATAGTTTATAACCTGTTTTAACAGGTAGGATACTTTTTATCCCAGTAGTACGTTACCGTGGGATAATTACCGACCTCCACGCGGGCGAAGCCGCGGGCAAAAGCTAGTAATATTATAAATGCGAAATTTTGATTATTTGTTACCATTTCACGCCTAAACCACTGAACCGATCATCATGAAATTTTGCATTTATGTTATCAGGGGTACAGAACAGGACATAGGGTACCTTTTACCCAGACAAAAAGTACTGTTCTCGAGGGAAAGAACAATAACTTTCGACGGTCACAATTGCTTTAGGACGCTATATAACGCTACGTGTATTTCGAATTATACTATTAAAATCTTTAGCAGCGTGTAAAGAGATTTTTTTTTAACACAAGTAATACATTTTGTGAGTCTTAACTGAACTCCAACACCGTTTGACCGAGCACCACGAAAGTTGGCATATAGGTAAGTAAGTATATAAATATGTATTTTTAATAGAGAAGGATTTACAGGATTTTTTCGACCTCCACGCGGGCGTAACCGCGACCAAAAGCTTCATAATACAAACATAATTAATTATACTGTAAAAGGTGCTATCTTAAGCCAATTTGAAATTCTCGAACATCGAAATACTGAGCACAATAAAACTTCGAAACCCGTACAAAAACACCAATGTCGCCAAGATTTCCAAAGACAACCTATTTTCACGACTCGTTTGACTGAAAATATGTATGAAAACTTATGAACTATGAAAAGAAAACTAAACATTATAATTTTATCAACACACATGATTGTAAGCTCTGTCTTATCCCAGCCCAGCAAAGCGTGATGCACAGTAATTTGACCATCGTAACTACCACCATTACCAAGTTCTCATAAAACATGAGGAGCACTAATTCGCAGAGTTAATAGCGGCGCACCTACGCGACGGGGTCCGAAATGATTATTTAATAGAAAGCCCCCCACGGTCCGAGGGGGGACCGAGACCCTAGAAAAAGTTTTGCTGCCACGTCTATCAAACTGAGGGAATGGATACAGGAAACTGTGGAGCTGACTAATTTAATGTTACTTAGAAAAATAATTGCTAGTAAAGAAAGATAATCTTTCATTTCTTTCTCAGCTTGCAGTTATTTAAGTATCCAATCGGTGTGAACGAGTGACCGCGTTTGTAGAGTAGATTCTACTGATTGCATTTCTTGGGAACAGAGAATCTGTCAGAAAATCTCTTTTAAATTTCAAAGAAAATTGCTTCAAGTTTGTAATAATTACTCTCTTGTAAAAATGATTTTAGAATTTGTCGAAGCTCTGAAATCTTTCAGTCAATGCATAGATTCTTGATTTTTGTCTTGCATGGATTCAGTTTCTTAGTTATTTTCTTTACTACAACCATACATACCTATCAGGTAGTATTATATTCGCACGAACTATGTGTTTCAGAATGGACCATGCCGTAAAAAGGTACAAGTCCACAGTACGGACGAAAATTTTAATATCACCACTCGTTGAGGCTATATTAATGCACCTTATTTAATTATCTTATAGATACAATTTCGTCAAAAAAGACCAAGCATTTTTGGAAACCTTATCAAGTCATCACAAAAATAAATACCGACCAACACCACTCCATGCCACCTCCGTCCGCATATTCTTTGAGCCCAAAACTAATAGGAGTCGTATGCGGTTTATTATAACAAGTTACAACAAACGATTATGTGAATTTGAGGTGCTCTCGGTATGGCCTATGTATGTATAATGATATGTAAATTGAAATATTGTAAACAATGGATGATAGTGTTACGAGTATAGAACCTCCGAGATGTGATGTTGCGGTTTGGTTATAAGTTTTCAGAGCATGATATTTCTGGTTGGTGGGAAAGGTAATTTGGGTGTTCTTTAGTTGCCTCAAGTACTGATTTGAAATTATTTCTGCCTGGATGGCTATGGGGTTATTTTAGCACCTATCATAAATTATCTTTCATAATTTCATGCAATTGCACAGATTCTACTACCTCCGTTTTATCAAAATATTCATACAATTTCAAAATCCATGGTTATCAAATACAAATCGACGATTATATTATTTTAAAATCAATTTTCGTAATAATAAATTTACTATCTACTCTAATACCTATACTAAAATTATTTCTTCATATAAATTACAAGGCAATCATAAAATACATGAATATAACGTATAGCACAAAAAGGGAGACGCTGCCGCTGTCAGTGCAGATAGATAGGTAGTAGGGTACATAGGGTTTTGCGTCGCAAGGGCTCCCGAGGGTGACGATGCCCTGGGCTCGGCACAGCCGGAGACCAGGATGTCATAAATTATAACTACATATTACTTAGGTTTATGACTATAAATATACCTTGATGTTATTAGGCAAAAACAAGTAAGTACGTTCGACTCAGTCTTTCGTGTACTTTGTAAGACAAACTTTGATTGTGTTTCTAGGATAGAAAAGTTCAAAAATAGCATTAGTTTATTGCCATTAGTAACAGAAAAAGGTTTGGAAGTAACCGACCTAGTTGCGCCAGAAATAACAAAATGTGAAGAACAAATTGAGTTACTTTCAGTAACTTTTTTGTTAGGCTTCATGTCTTGAAAACGACATGTTCTATAACTCTGGTTTTTACTATAAGTACATAGGTACTGTGTGTTTTAGTTAAGGGGGACGCGCTAAGGTAGCCCGCGAAATTCAAAGGAGAACGGGCATTCTAGCCTAGTAACCAATAACAACATGCGATATATCATTGGAAAGGTTTTTTTATGTACTTTAACTATTGTTATGGTGGGAAGTCTCAAATCGCTGTGTGGAAAAAGTTATTGCACAATAAAGTCATTCAAGAGCAAAAAATGTTTCTTTTTTTTTTCGGCATTTCGTAATATTAAAGTGGTATATAACAACAAGCAATATGTCATTTTATTTAGGTACTACAACTCAGTCTGTACTGACTAAAATATCAACCTGCGTCAATATGCGCGGGCGCATACAAAATGTATATTAAAATATCTGCAACTTGTCTATACCACTGGTTTCTTATGTTTACTTTATCGCCTTCAATGAGACAGCCAGTAAGCGAGTGGCAAGGGGTGTTTGCGGGGGTGAGGGGAAAGTGAGCCACGGCGCCCAACACAGATGGCCCGCGCGTTAGTCGTTATTTTGATTTGAGTGTAGCGAGTACGTTTTACTACTACCATTTTCATTCGTCATCATATCAATCGACTACGACCTTTGGCTTTGTTTATTGGACTCTGTGATTTGTTACATGTTATACCACTGGCTTTGTTTATCGGACCCTGTGATATGTTAAATGTTATACCACTGGCTTTGTTTATCGGACACTGTGATTTGTTAAATGTTATACCACTGGCTTTGTTTATCGGACTCAAAACTAAGCTATTAAATAAGGCCTATTTAGTCATGAGTGAATACCACAACAATTGTGTTATGTGCCAGCGTGGGCTGCACAACAGAAGGTATCAGCGTCACATTTTGGCTGAAAATATTCCACAAGATCGACCTGAGCTTGCAGATTATTTACGGGAACATGCACTATTGGAGGTTGTTTGTTTGTTTATTACAGTAGATATTTTATAATAGGGTTATATTGTGTTCGTTCATCTTCTATTCATACATAAATAGCGTTAAAGACAGATTAAACGCAAACATATTAATTATGGTCATTCAACGGTGCCTTTTTTATGTAATTAAGCCCTGAGAACCGATTACTACGTACAGAAATCGGGCCACCGGGCCGATACGTGTAGACCTACCTGGTAATAAAAAATGTTAGTTAAAAGTTGGATTAGTTAATATTTTTTTCTATTTATATCTAGAATAATTTATTTATATAAGTATATTCTATTTAAACCTACACCACAAAAATATATAACAAAAAAATATTGAAAAACTACAAAATATACAATGGGCGGCCTTATCGCTTTCTGCGAATTACGACTTGAATGGTATTTAAGCCGATTCATACACTCACTAAGAGGATTAACTAAGAATTTGATTGTTTTCTTTCCAGGTTATATTCAATAATACGCGTTTAGTGTGCCACCGGTGCTGGCAAAGGGCTCAAAATGCAATAAGAAGAACTGTTCAAAATGTCCACCCAGAACAAAATGAAGCTGCCACCATTTAATCTGCTATTTATAGAAGAGCACCAAACACGAGTGCACACTGCATTTTTAATAACTGTCGTAACCAAGCGAACTCACATATAACAGAAGCGTTAAAAGTATATTTACTATGTGAACATAATCTGTATGTACCGCATAATGCTCGTTCGTGTCGAGAACATCTCCTAGCCAATGCGTGGGATGAATTAGTGAATTTCTGTAATGTTACACAAAACTTTAACAGTGCTCAATTCGACGATATTTGCGATATATTAACCAAAGCAGTTCGACATGGTAAACAATTAGACTTTGAAACTGTAGGTGCTATCACTGATGATGAGATGCATTTTTGGACCGGGTTAAAAAATAGGCAATTTGATATAATCCTACAAGAAACTCCATCTTTGCTAGAAAGTCATAGAAAACCGCGGTTGGCATTGGGTATTTACCTTTATAAACTACGAACCGGAGAGTCAAACGAACGACTAGCCAGTCAATTCAATACGTCTCGACGAAGTATACAAAGAATATTAAAGATAGTAAGATATTGCTTACTAAGAGAATTTGTGCCACAACACTTGGGCTTTGACCACATTCAAAGAAATGATGTTTTAGAACGTAACCTAACAATACATAAAGGAATATTTGGAAATCAAGAAAATACTAAAGCTATGATCATTTGCGACGGAACGTATGCATACATTCAGAAAAGTTCCAATTTTCTGTTTCAGCGTTTAACGTATAGCTTACATAAGTTCCAAAACTTGTTAAAACCCTTTTTAATTGTTTGTTCAGACGGTTATATAATAGATATCTTAGGACCTTTTGCTGCCACAAAGTCCGATGCATCCATCATGTCCGACTTTGTTAATGATGAAAACGGCGTTTTCCATTGGTTTTTTGAACGAAATGATGTTTTAATCCTCGATAGAGGTTTTCGTGATTGTGTTCCGGGTTTAGAAGCATGCGGTTATAATGTTCATTTGCCACCAACAAAAGACAGAAATGACAGTCAACTATCTACCGAACAGGCCAACAAATCGAGACTCGTTACTTTGTGTCGGTGGGTAGTTGAGGTCATTAACGGTCGTTTTAAACGTGACTTCAAGTTGTTGCGTCAAGATTATTTTAATACAACACTACGGAATCTGTTTCCAGATTTTAAAATTGCAGGTGCACTTATTAACTCTTTTCGTGAACCTGTGACTGATAATGTAGACGCGGAAATGATATTAAATTCAATTAATGAAAGGATCAACATACCAAATCATTTATACAATTATGTAAATGACAACAATCTTAATAGACAAAGAATCGCATTCGTGGCGATAGATGTAAACCAACAATTAGATTACTTTCCTCGTTTAACAGAAAGTGATTTAAAGCTTTTCACTTTGGGATCATATCAGCTTAAACTAGCGAAATCATATTGTGCAGAGCATTTGCACAATGGCCTATATATAATTGAAGTGAAAAGAGATGATATAATTGGGGATTTGCAACGGTACAATATGCCTCAAAATGTTTGGTTGTTAAGAGGCCGTATACAGTCTCGCCATGTAAGGGCAAAAATATATCTTTGTTACCTTTTGGTTATTAGGGACGCAATTGGCATTAGTGCGATAGCACAATATTATTGCACTTGCTTGACAGGGCGCCGGACAATAGGGAGTTGTGCCCATATAACCTCTATTGTCTGGTATCTTGGTTTCGGAAGGCATGAGCCGTTTAATCCTCCAGCGGGAGATTTAATTGGTATCATAATTGATGAAGATTGAAAAGGAGTTTTTTTATCTAACTGTAAAACTTAACTAATGAAAATAATATGTATTTGATTTATTATTATATTGTATATTTATAAGGCATGTAAGGGTGCGCTGGAGTATTTAAAACTTTTGTTTTTGTTTTAAATCCTTTAACTTGTATCTATTGTCACTAATGACCGTCTCAAATGTTTCTTTAGCAGAGTATAATGTTGTAAAACGTTTAAAATTCATTGTTATTGATATTAAATCTCAAAAATGTTTTTTTCTCACTTGTTTGTTTTATTTTTTTAGAGCAATATTAGGGTCTCCAGTCCTTACTTATTTTCTCAGAAACAAAATGTGTGGATAAAGTAGTGTATGTGTGTATGTAGGTACTTCGAGTTTAAGCATACCAGCGCTTGTAGCATGAGCTAAAAGTGAGAGCGAGATATGTCACATCTAAACGTCAAATCCATACAATTTTTATCAATTGATAAAAATATACGTAGGCATATGTACATATCATTTTACTTGTGACATATCTCGATTGAGTTTTTTTTATGGATTTGACGTTTAGATTTGTCATATCTCGCTCTCACTCATCTTATGCTACTAGTGCTGCTAGCTTCAGCCTACAGCCAATTTACAGTGATGGTGCTAAAGGAATGACCCTTAGTGTGCGAGTACAACTCGCACTTTACAGGTTTATTTTTTTTTGGTACTTCTCTATGTTAGTTTTACAAAAAAAAAAACCTAATATTGATGATAAACATAAAAATAAACACATATTTTTGTGAATGAAGTCTGGCTTTATTTAGCAATAACTTTTTCCACACAGCGATTTGGGACTTCCCGCCATAACGATAGTTAAAGTACATAAAAAAACCTTTACAATGATATATCGCATGTTGTTATTGGTTCCTAGGCTGGCTTCCATACATTTTTGCCCGTCCTCCTTTACTAACGTTTTTTGTAATTTGCAGGTCAGTGTCCGATTATATAATATGTTGATTAAATTAAGAATCGCGACCGTAACAAATATGGCTTTACAGAATTATAATAATTAGAATCAGCAAATCAACTCCTCAAATGTCTTGATTTCATGAAATAGTCATTCAATAGGGTAATATGAACTTAGAGAGATGTATTGATGATTTTTATGATTATTATTCTATAAATAAATATTTGATACGGCCGCGAATCATATTTAGATCAACTGATACTGACCTGCAAATTGCAAAAAAACTTAAGAAAATTTGAATTTCGCGGGCTGCCTTGTCGCATCCCCCTTAAGCATTTTTTTTTAACCCATAATCTCTGAAGACGATGCGGTACTACGGTTGTCCTTTTTAAAGGACGTTACTTATTTTGAATGTCCTCTATAAAGTACATTTACTAAATTTTCTCTACGGTAAAAAATATAAACACTAACATAACTATAAATTCTTAAAAACTACCTTGTCCATTCCTTCGACCCTCGCGGACTCGTCCTTTGCCTATCCCGGGTAGCGGGTTTAGTAATGATTTACGCACCCCTAAAACATTTATTGGGACTTCCAGATAACTTATGCAGGCCTGGTTTTTTAGTTCACCCGTTTCCTAAATAAATAAATTGGATTGCGACTGCGATCTCTGCATTGATTTTGGGAATTACTTAAATTGACTGAAAAATTAATTAATTTTAAGTGTGTGTGTAAAGTAATGGCTTATTGACGTCTTATACGAGTATATAGTCCTGGTATATAGGCTAATAAAAAGCCACTCACTAGGAGCTCAGGAGATTTTGAAGTAAAACACATATAGAGTGTATTAAGTTTACATAGTAAGTAAAAAGACTGTTGCATTCAGTTTAATCATAAATTGTTATGATACATATGTACAAGATTATGTGCTTCAAGATAAAGCTGTTACAGCGTAGTGCTAAAGTTCTTCACATCTGAGAATTTTCTTAAATAAAAGGAAGTTTAAAAAAAAAGAAATTGGTTGCATGAATAGACTTTGATTTATCAGTACCATTTACACCGTAAATGTATTTGCAAAATTCCCCTCGATGCGTAAGTCCAATTTTTCCCCCTTTCATTTGTAAGTTCCGAAAAGAAGTTGTGAAATTTTGCCCCGACTGCACTTCTCCCCCTTTTCGACACTTTGAATAGATTATCTGTGTAATGTGGATATAGTTTTAGTCCGATAAAAGAAAATGACGGGGATTTCAAATTAGGTACCTAGTAGTTTAAGTAGTTTTTCCGACATTATACACTCGCGGACAAAAAATACGGGTCAGTACAAAAAACTAAAATTACTCTTAAAATAATAGAGCTAGCGGCATAAATGAAACTGTATGTTGTAGATAATTTACCAGTTAATAAAACAACACCAAATGTTGGAAACATTATTAGTTTAATTGTCAAAATCACATTAAAAAAAAACAATAATACTTACGTTGAAAAAATTATGGTTGGTACCTCATATACAACACAAAAACGTACTTTAAAACATAATTAATACTTTATATTGCATCCACGGGCTCTTCTCACAGCTGCCAGGCAATTGGGCATACTGTATATTAAGTTTCTTATGCTATGTTGCGGGATATTGGTCCATTCTTCCACTAACGCATGTTTCAGGTCTCGAAGTGTAGCTGGGGCGGTATTTCGATTTTTTACACACCTCCCAAGCTCATCCTAAGCGTGTTCAATTGGATTCAGGTCTGCGCTTCTCGCAGGCCAGTCCATGCGATTGATGCCAACGTCCTGAAAATACTCACGCATGAATATTGAATTTTCACCCATATTCATTAAACATGGGCCGACGCATTAGTTAGCGTACCATTTTCGATCATCACTAACTCCGTGCGACTCTCTGAAGAGATTCCAGCCCAAACCATATCAGGTCCACCGCCAAACGGCCATTTTTCCTCAAAACAAGCTGGAATAAAACGTTCCCCTGGCCGTCGGTAGACTCTTCGCCGCCCATAATGTGCATACAGCATAAATCTGGATTCGTCAGAAAACATTACTCTTGCCTATTCTTCATCTCCCCATTGTGCGTGTTCGCGGGCGTAACGTAATCTTACTACCCGATGTTCCGTTTGAAGTTTTGGACCATTTGCGGGTCTATGTGGGGTCAAATTAGCTTCAAGGAGCCGCCGCCGTACAGCCCGCTCGCTTACGTCGTCTCTACGGGTCTCCCGAAAATGATTTGTTACTTCAACTGCCGTGAGGTGCCGATTTCGGAGCATGGTCGTCACAATAAATCGATCCTCTCGAGCCGTAGTACATCTCGGTCTGCCGGTTTCTGGTCTTCTGATGTTCTGCCCGGTTTCTCGGAAACGTCGGACGACTCGCTGCACTATAGAAAGTGACACGCCTATTGTTCTTGCTATACTTCGCTGACTTCTGCCTTCTTCTAACAAACTGACGATACGTGTACATTCTTCTGGTGTTAGCGACATGATAGTAATTCAATAATGATGGTGAAAGACGACAATGACCGCCTTTTATCATTTTGATTTGACAGATTGAAAACAAAAGTGAGAAAACAAGCAAAAGTTAAACAAACGTGAATTAAATTTAATTCCAAATTGGAAGTTCTTTAAATTTTAGCTTTTTTTGATTACGTTGTAGATCATTTAAGGTTTTATTTCATACAATATTAAAATTGTCTGTAATATTAAGTTACTTTCAAGCATTATTAACTTGCAAGTTATAGGGATTTCGTCATAGACCCGTATTATTTAACCGCGAGTGTATAAAATCTCTGATCATAACTGCCATAATCACACTACCGAAGTTCCTTTTCAGAGAAAATACGCGCCGCTAAAACAGTTTGCGTTTCAATGAAAAATCAAGCAAAGAAGAGCGAGTGAGCGAGCATTTTTTCAGGAAAGCTAAAGCTAGAACTTAATAACAAGACAGTCTGCCAATCTGTAGCCGCTATGTAGGTTAATAAACAGAGTTAAAAATTATTTTCCTTCAGTTAATGTTTTTGCGGCATTGCGTGTAGACACCTCGTGCCTGCGAGTTACTAGGCGCTAAAACTAGGCGTGGAGGTGGGTGGAACTCCTACCCTTCGCCTTACTAGGTACATGTGTGAATTTACTACGGCGCCCTGCAGGCGGCAAGCAGCCTCGCGACTAATTCCGTTAAAATTCTCCGTTGGTGTTATGCTCGCCTGGTACCTACGGTAAGTAGGGTAAATGACAACGGGGTGGTTGCCAGTTGGCTGGCACCCGCCCCCGTGGCGCAAGGGCTTTAGCTCGCGTTTATTTGCGACTAGCTCTTCAACCCGACTTGGCACGGTGTGAGGGTAAATTCAACTTGGTTGATTTAAACGTGCTGCCAGAATAACAGTAAATCCAGCTTTTTACTTACCTACTGCAGCTGTATAAAAATAAAGGTAGGTAATGCAGTTTTTACTACCACGTTTTTTTCTATGTTAGGCTCATAAACGTTAACTATGGTTTGCCTGACTGACCTACTAACTAACACACGTCACAATATCTGCTTACCATAGCACGCGTACTAAACAAAGCATTTCTGATCAAAATCGCAAAACTAGGAACTAAGATCAAACAAATATAAACTATATTTACATATCAATAGATATTAAAATCTGTTGCACGCGCTCGGTTTTTACGACATTTTATTTTATTAAAAGCAACCCTACAGATGCCGTCGGGTGTCTAGCGGACCCTCATGATAATGAAACGCAGAATCGATCGCTGGGGGACCAAACTTAATTATGTCACTGCTCAAGGTCGCGATGCACACGCTTTCGCACATAAATTCAGTTTTGGATGAATTGCTTTTGAATAAGTTCGTAATTGGTATCCTGAGGAGTTTTGCAACCAATTAAAATGGCGTCAATACGATTATGTAACAGTTTAGAAATGTAATTGCGAATGTATTGTACAGCGAAATGTGAATAATAATTATTGCTGATAAGAAAATCGACGGATATTTGAATGACTTAATACCTAAATAACAGAACTATATTATAATAGAGGAACAAAGAATAATCTGCCAAAATAGCTTTTATTATTAGGATCGTCATTCATGCCGTTTTTATCCGACTGCGCGACATCAAAGACAGAGTTATGTTTTTTTTTGTTTATTCCTTCAATTCTTTTCCGTTTACACTATACACTGAAGCTCAATCTATCTGCTAATTTAAAAAAAAAAACTTATTTACTTAGTTATAGTTATTTGGTTATTTAAAACAGATATACTAGTTAGAGCTTACACAATTCTAAATTATCCACCTAATTCTATTATATAAAAGTTTGCCAAGTACGAAACAGCTGACATAAGCGAAGCCGCGAACAATAACTTGTATCAAAACGTAACAGGATTTAAGTAAATGCTTGTGCCACAGAAGCTAAAGTAAATTACAAATTTAGACGCAAACATTACCCCAGAACTTAAATGTATCATGGTTTTCTTGAACGGTGAAAAGTAAAATCTCGGCTGTATATTGATTTGATAATTGTTTACGAAAATTTTCGGTAGGTAGTGAAAGGAAAATTTTATTTTAAACTGGCCAGTTTAAAAAAAATCCGACAGACGTTGTCCTGCCCGAATAAAAATAAAAATAATATCTATTGTTTGAATCATGAGTTCACAAAAATCTCATAGACAAAACGAACATTTTAAAACGAAAAATATCCAAATCGGTCCAGCTGTTCTCAAGTGATGCTCTTAACAACAAACAGCATTTCATTTTTGTTTATTTAGTTAATTTGCTCTTTTTAAAGGACATGGAGGTTAAAACCTTTTTCGTTTTAATTGTATACTAATACACCGACTGAGGCCTATGTAAGAAGGTTATGATGATCATCTAAAATTCACCATTTCCGAAAACCATAAAAAAAATCTCCTCATTCCAAAAAAATATATACTATTCAAACGTAACCCTCAAAAAATTAACCAACACTATCAATTCCAACTTTCTACTTTGCCCCTAAAATCAAACATTCAAAACACGTTAAACATATCAAACATAGAGCTTGGCCACAATAACATGGGCATAGCTAAACAAACTTGTAATCTCTGACATCAAAGCAGTCACACGGCCGCAAGAGCCGCAAGTGGCGCTGGACGAATAAAATAGCCTGTTGTGTTATTAACAGCGCCCGCCGAGAAAAAAGGGGGTGGATGCGTGGCGCAGACCCTGGATGAGACATTGTTATTTGGTGTTGAGGATTTTTGTGGGTTATTTGGTGTTGAGGATTTTCGTGGGTTATTTGATGTTGAGGATTTTTGTGGGTTATTTGGTGTCGAGGATTTTTGTGGGTTATTTGGTGTTGAGGATTTTTGTGGGTTGTGGGTTATTAGAAGTAGTTTCCAGAGGGTGCTACTGAAGATTTGAATGATATAGAACCTTTTGTTATTAGTTGAATTTCCTTACGGGGTATTTTTATTAAATCCCATTAAGAGGCTTACGAGAGCTAAAGCGCGGTCACTGTCGGATTGCATAGAAAAGAAAGAGACGCGCGATGACACAACGCTGGTAATGTATTGCAAAATACGAAGCAATTATGGATTTACAAAAAATCTATTCATTGGACCAAAAAATTAAAACACTATTATGTTAGTATGTTACTTGTAGAATGACCTGACAAAAAATCTGAATGTTTGCATGTATATTAAGTATGGTTTTTAATCGTTAAAATATTTTTTTAGAGGAATCTTCGTGATATTTTTCTATCATATCAAATTAATTGTATTATGTTTTCAACACACTATCTAACTAGCATATATCCAAAAGAATATCATATATTTTTCTGATTTTGGTTACTGCAGTGGATCATATATTTTTAGGCATTATAAATTTGCGTTTAGGTCATGTAGTCCCCTTAATGAATACTTCTCTTGCGATGTTTTAAATATAACATCGCTCAAGTACTTACTGCGTTATATAGGCATGAACAATACAATAATTTAACAAGGTTATCTTCCCAATGCAATGTACCTATATATTTCTAGTAACAAAAGTGAAATCGGGAAATACAGTTTTCCAAAAACTTTCTTGTTTATTTATGAGTAGTGCAAAGCTTTTATATTTATTGAGAGTTGCTTATCTTGATTTGATCATATTTGTTTCAACAATTTTAAAAACACGTATCCTCACATCTTGAGTAGACACAAAGATATCTAAAAAGAAACCGCTAAAACACCCTAATACCTTAAGAAGGCTTCCATCTAAAACAGACCCGTTCCATTTAATCTATATCCCGGTCGCAAGTACCCGAGAAAAAAGGGGGGAGGGTCGAATATCCCACAAGGGTGGTTGGCAATGGACTGAAGGAGCCCCAATCAATCTTGCAAGTCGCAGTGCGATGCGGGGGCCGAGGGGGGGATAAGGCACTTTTGGGAGGTCGAAGGGACGATACCCTCTTATGGACGGCTCGGGCTCGACTGACCCTTCGGGAGGCCCCACACGAAAAAGGTCTAACATAAACTTTTTGTTAGTAGGATATTTTCTACGCTAGTTCCCATCATATTACAAGCTTTTGGCGTTTATTGCAATTAATGTCGGGTTTGTTGGTTTAAGTAGATATACTTTTTTTTTCATGGTCATTTGTGTAGCAATTGATGTTTAACTTTAATGAAAGCACGGTCACATCCCTCGTGTATGTGCCTACAAATAAAGACCGCAATAAAAATATGCCACAATACAATATCTCATCAGTAAACATGATGTATTTAAATGAACGCTTCTACTATTTTACTCAAAAAACAAAATTACTAAAACAACAAACCTACCACAACTAACACGAATATTTTCTTTCTAGGACACAAAAAAAAACAAATACTAATTTAAACAAGAATCTCCTAAGCGTGTAACATAATTTCCACATTGAAAAACCTATTACATAGCCACCGATAGTAGATATAACCGTCATCAGAAAACTTACTAGCCCACTTCTCCGCCGGGCATCGTTTTTGTGTCTTGTCTAATACCGTGACGCCCCCTCAGGCTGATGAAACCTCGTGCCTTCCACCCACCACCCCCACCCCCGCGCCCCAAGCGAGAAAAATGAGTTAGAAAAGATGCGGCGCCCGATTATAGCGTGACGCCCCGTGGTCCTTTGTGAGGGACATTCGTCTGAATCAATCGCGGGTCGTGTAGGACGCCGCCCGGGAGCTTAGAGGGTTACCTACGTCAGGTACGCGCTAACGCCTACAAATACTGAGTGCCTGGTACCTTTGAAATATGATTTTGATAAAGATTTTGTCTCCTATAAAAAAAATAAGCAGATTTATCATAATATTGTTATTATTCTGTATCCTAACAATAATAAAGTAACTACAAGTAGGCAACGTCGAATTCTCCAAAGGATCTCTGGATGTTGGACCCATGTCTCCTTGTAAGCCCACCAAAAGTCGGGACCCTCTTTGGGTTATATGAGAACATTACTTTTGTATGCCTGATTAACTCAACATCTACAAGAGAGAGCTGCTGCTTCAAACTTTTTGTCTAGTTAGATATCAAAATTCGTCATTTGTATACTTTTTTAACTAAGATATTTTTTAACTACGAAGAAAATAAATATTAGCACAAAATAAATACCCAAAAGGTAACTCTTAAGTCGAAACGAACTCAAAACGTTTTTACATATTCTTACTACATCAATTTCTTCTATAAAGTTTATAATAAACAACCTCCTATCAATAAGAAATTAAATATATTATATATAACAACAAAAAACGCCGATACCGAGCAACCTATTGAAGACCACGTTAACAGAAACTTTCAAATAAATAAAATAGGAACTCCAATAATTTTTACCTCAACGTCGGATAGCAGTCTTCAAAATCATAACAAGGGTTAAAAAGGATCCCATACAAAGGTTTGCGGATCCGACCGACCGCCGCTTTACCAGTTTGTTAGCAGAAGTTTAAAGCTAGGGTTAAACGCGGACCGGCCCGCAAAATCATATGTTTATTTAACATTTGTTTATACGAAATTATTTATCAGGTTCTGGTGTGGTTTCATACTTTGTTTTCGACGATGAGGAATTTAGAACAGTTTTGAGGAACCCTAATGTTTGATACTTTTGCGGAAAACGGTTTTAAATTACTTCTATTAGGCAAATAAACGATGGATTTCCTTATAAAGACGTTACATGCTACTTGATGCTATTTTTGTCACCTAACTTTTGAAAAGACACAGATGATAATATGTTAAAAAAATATATGCGTACAACATCTTCACTGACCTTATTCTCTGAATCCCTGCGGTCCTGATACGCCATACTCCTCATATGCTTCAGATACGCCGTCGTTATTGGCACGTTGTAGTCCATCTCTTCACCACCATAAAACGCTCCACCATCGGGTCTCCAAGGTTTTGGAATCCTCCCAGACCCAAAAGAATTAGAGGAATAGTCAATACTTGAAGTCAACAACTTCTTTCTGGGAGGAGATCTGGATTTTGGGGGGTCTTTCGACGTTAAATTAGCTACGTCAAGCGGATTGTACTTCTTCTCTTTTTTGGGTTCAGTCTTATCGTTAGATCCTCTGCTTTCTGCCTTGGAACTTTCACCTTCTGACTGCCGTGTATCATCATCTTTTTGTGATCTTGAAGGTACAGGACTATCAGGTATGACGTCTTCTACGTCTATTAGACTATTGTCATCTTTGTCTATTTCTGGGTCAGTTCTAACCGGTTCATCTTCTTGAAAGGCGGGTTCTACAGGCGAAGTTCTATTCAAAAGTGGTGTTGCTTCGAAACCGTTAAGTTTCTTCGAAGTGAGCTCAATATAGGTAGGTTCGGGGTCCTCAACATCAGGTTTGGGGCTTTCAACTTTCTTCACCGGCTGAAGTTCCGTATACTCGAATTTCGGTTCGTAGTAATTAGAATGTGCGGCGTCTATCTCAGATTCCCAGTTGCGCGTGTAATCAGGCGCGCAGTGGGGTAGGAAGGGGAGGTAAGTGGGGTGTCTGGTGGGTGAGGGTGATGGTGTGGGGAGGGGCGGGGGGGATGCACTGCGCGGGCGCCGCGCGCACTCGGCGCATCCGGTGAGGAAGCGCGTGACTGCCTCCCGCGGCAGGAACGCGTACGTCTCGGTAATCTGTTGGCGAAAACATCCGTGATTAAGGGAAAAGAGAGAATATATTCTTTTGTGATGTTTTGTGTTCGAGTGATAAAATTACGGGTAGATTCGTTGGTTGTTTGGTGGGAAACAAATGAACATTACTTTCTTGAAAGGTTAAGAAAGTTTGTTTTTGTGTGGTTAACTTCGGAAAGGTATAGAAAATAGATACCTATTGCCTATGTTCTTACCAACTTCTTAAAAAAGGAGGAGGTTCTCAATTAGTCTGTACTTTTTTTAAATAATTTTTCCATCGGTATTTTCGTCAATTCTGTACCGATTTTGAAAATATTTGTTTTCATTTGGTAGAGGAAGCTTGCGCGGTGGTCTCATATAAATTTTATTAACTTTGCGGGGGTAGTTTTTCAGTTAACTTCAATAATACGTATTTTTACCACTATTAAGTGTATGTTGATAATTTTATAATAACTTCCTGTCACTGCACATAGTAAGTAGTGGTATTCGAATTTGTGTGGGGTAGGTACCACAAAAAAAAAAAAAACACACATTTTAGAAAGAAAGAAAATACGTTTATTTGCCAAAAGAAAAAAAGAAAGAAGTCGGTTAAAAAATCATCGACTTATACCCTAGTCCCAACTCGCCCGCGCCTTGTAGCTATCCATATATACGGACCGGGCAAGTTGGGACTAGCGATCAGTATGGACGAAGACTACAAAGTGAAAAATAACTTTAGTTCCGGAAGTCAGTGGCAAAAAAACGAAAATACAAGACCAAAGACACCGACTTCCAAAATTAAAGTTATTTTTCAGTTTGTAGTGATTTTTTTTGGAAGCCGGTAATTATTTATTTTGTTAAACAGTTTTTATTTTAATAATAGAACAGATACAATCTTAGAGGCACAGATAGGTACTCAGGTCATGAAATTCGTATTCTATTCATGGATCAAAGCTCTCGTCAAACCCGGGACCCTTCGCGCGGTGAGCTAACCAGTCAACCACTGTGCTATTGGGATCTTAGGCAACTTGTCAAGATGTTGAAAATATATTCTATGTTCTATAAAATATACCAAGATTTACCTGAGATTGAAATTATGTAGGTCATTAATATTTTTCTCATTGCAATAGATTTGGTTATCATCAACGTAGAACCCGTAAAACATAGAGAAATAAGTCTTTGCCGTAAAATGACCAAATGGACACAGCATGACCATGATGCATTTGCATATCATATAAATTATAATAGTACAACTTACAAGGATTCATAAAAACCTAGTAATGCTGGAAACAACCTTATTGTACTGAATAATACATGACTTGATTTCATCATCGATAGGAATTTAAAAAATAAAAACTGTTGCACAGCGCCATCTAACTACGGCTACGACTAACAGCTCTAACAGAGGACATAGTGTACATGACATATTTGAAAGTTGGCAATAGTACCGTTCATCCAGTAGTTCAACAGTATGTCGCTAGGTGGCGCTGACGTAAAACATTAAACTAATGAAAATATTTTTCTTCAAGCTATCCACTATTCAAACATTACACTCATTTTTGAGCACTTATATTCTGCAAAATGAATGACAGACATTTTAAGGTAATGAGAACATTTAAAAATACACTCACGGTTCTATAAGTTCGTTTTTGCCCTGCATGTTTTCCAGGCCTTCCTTCAAGTTCCACATGCACGGTATAGATGATATCGAAGAAATTTTCTACCACGGCCACCTTTCTGTAAACTGGATCTTGGTTTGGCGCGTTCTGTAACAAGAGACATGAAAATCGTTAACATATATTTTTATCTCCGTCAGAACTATATATTCATTTATAACTGCGCCATCTAACGGGGAGCGCCTGAACTGCAGCTCATGTACTGTTTTACTATTCCCTGGAAGATGGCGTTACAAGAATGTTTTAAAAGGTTTGGTATTTGTATGTTGTGAAGGGAGTATAGATGGCGCTGCATAGTTCCCGCCAATTTGTGTTCTATTTCGCTATGTTTTTTTTTTCTTTTGTTTCTCACGGTTTGTCGATAAAGTTAAGTAAAGTCCTATTACCATAAGTAAATGATAATTTAATTTTTAGCTAAATTTAAAATGTCGGCCTCAGTGAAAATAAATAACTTTTCCAAAAATGCATCTCTCACTTACGCACGCTCATCGCGTATTGACAAAAAAACAGGGCTGTCCGTGTCCATCCAAAGTGATGTGAATCATGTAATCTGTTTCATAAATTACCCGCGGAGGGCAATTAGTCCCGCGATCGCAGGTCGGTCGTAATTAGCCCGTCCCTGGCGCCCGGGACCGCTGTAATTAGCCGGACGACGGGCCCCGGGACTGCCGTAATTACGGGATCCGTTGCGAAGCGCTCCACTATGTTTGCGTATTCCAACTTTGCTAAATAAATCGCGTGTTCAGTGTTGCATCCTCGTTTGTGAAGCACTGAGGCATATTTTAAATGTAAAAATATATTCCTTTCTGTAGGTAATCCGAGTTATGTAGTCTGTGCATTTTGTAGAAAATATAATATTTGAAGTTAGCTTAATTAACAGCATGCCGAAAATGCGAACTGAAAATAATAGGATACCTACGTATCTATTTGACCTACCTATCCTAATTGATTAACATGATCGATACCGAAATTATTGGGCGTAACACCTACGCAGTTTTCAAAGATAATGAGAATTCATAACGAAACCATAATAATTGTAACGCCATGACATCCGCAATTTTCAATATCCAAAACAAACATTTTTACGACTACCCAAAATATTCGCTCCCGTACCGATTATACTTAGGTACGGTACATATTTACCGAAAAAAACCGCTCCTAAAATTTATTGGTGGCAAAAAAAAACATAACGGGCGCGTTAGGACCGCTCGCGCGACGAAACAGCGGTATCATCACAGATCCTTATCCCGGCGGCGGTCTGGAAGTGGCCCCGGGCAGGACTAATGGGCACGGCAATTACACGGCGAGGCGCGCCAGCCGCGACAACTAGTGTGGGGACCAGTGGCGACCATGTTTTCGCGGATAATCGAGATATTTTTGGAAGAAAGAAAGAAATTTGTGAAATTTGGGACACGCACAGAAAATACAAAGATTAAATTTAATAAAAATAAATAAAAAGGAGCATTTAAAAGTAACAAAATTACCTAATAATAAAAACAACAATAAACAAGTAAAAAATGAAAGACCTATGCGAGGTCAATAATCTCCTATTTCAGCATAATGCTGCAATATTTAAAAAAAATAAGTACCGCAGCGCTGGTATTCTGATAGGGCCCGTTGTGATGCCACGGACACACTACGGACATCTTTATATCCCACTAGGGGATTAATAATAAATAAATTTTAAAAAAGTGGTTTCGGTATCGGATATTTTAATTCAAGTAAGTTTTTGAAGGTCGATATGAAGATGATTTTGATTAGATTCAGATTAACTAGATACCTATACCTAACTGTAACCAAAAGGTTTAACTAAAGTGTTTCGAAAAGGCAAGAGTAAATGGCTCAAGCTATTTAGAGAGCCGAGCTGTGCAAATGAAATTAGTGAGGGAGGAAACTTCTCGACACTATCGAGATGTTGTTAATTGTGGCAGTGTTGTTTTTTTTAAACTGTTCTTAGAGGTTTCAATATATTTGGAAGTGCAGTACCTACTTATAGAATGCCGGCCTTACCTGGCCGTGTATTGTACCTGTTTTGGCTCCTTTATTGTAGTCAAAGAGTATGAGAGGAAAACCACAGCAATTACATGTGACCCGTTTATACACTTCACAATGGGATCAAAAGTTAAATGTACCTACCTACACTTACCTTCTCTAGAGAACTAGGTACTTACCTACGAGGATCTTTTGCAAGTAAATATAGAAGCTACACAAACATTTTTTTCTTGTCAAAAATGTCTAAAACTAAACGCAAGTTATGTTAAGAAAGTGTTCACATCACTATTTCGCCGAGCGCGCCAATTAGCAGAGAGCCGCCCGCGCCATTCGCGCCGAGACAATTCTGCCGCCAAATAAAAATAAATTGTACGAAATATCGCCGAACGCGCCATCGAGTCATCGCGCCACCCGGCGCGGCGCGGGGCGAGTTTATAAAATGCTGAACTTGTACGAAATTGTATCAGTTAGCTACGGATAAAAATGTTTGTAAATGTACTAAAGTTTAGAAGACATTTTTGCCGTGTTTTTCAGGAGATAAATACTCACGTGGAGCATCTTTAGTGAAGTTTGAGAGGATGAATTATGCATTATTTATTTACATTTGTCGATTTTGGAAAGAAAACTAAACTTTTCACGCAAATCCCTGTGACTATGGTTTTAGGTTTAGCTATTTTAGTAACAGCAGGATGATGGTTTCTAGAAGTCGTGAATTAAAAGTCGTTCATTATTAGGATATTTATCGGCTAACGAGTATAATGTACCTACCCACGTATTTAGTGTTAAACATACCTGGAACTAGCTTTGTGGGATTAGTTCTGTATTTGATGCAAATGCAAGTTTTATCAAAGTTCTGGTGGTATTGCCACCCTCTACTCATGAGTTACCTAAATAATGAACAATAATGTGTAAGAATATTACCGATTCACCGCGTCCAGGAAGTCTTTTCAATTTAAAACGGATGAACTAACTAAATAAATAAACTAAACCTTGCTCTAAAGAATTCCTCCCGAATACAAGAAACAAATAAATTCTGCACACTGCGAGTACCGGGCGCGCAGCAACAGGTAGTGGTGTGAGCAATGCCTCATTGCGAACACGGTACACCTGCGCGTTCGATACCACTCAGAGACCGATCCAAGTTTTTTAATCAACGGAAAGTGCAGAAGGCCCATGTAATAAAAAAACCACAACGAAAATTTTCACATGCCTTCTATATTTTAGCAAGCGATGTACCAAACATTAATTGCCTACCGAGTTGCAATACCGTACCTACTCAGTTTGACGTACCCCGCTACGAAACGTTACGCCTCGCCTGGGAATGGGATACTACGCTATTTCACGTAAATATGTACCTAGTTGTAAGACTAGCAAGCATAATAACTGAAAGGTGTTAGATTCATTACCAATTAGAATAAACACGCAAGAATTAAGCCAAATATTTGTAACCAATCTTTTTTTGATCAAGCGACACTCCCGAGTGGCGTCACGAAGTCAGATCATTCACCCGTTTTCCGCATTTCCAGGCATGATCGGACTGGATCTTCTGTTTAACGTGTATACTTATTGATACCGCTCCGTACCACTAAACTTTTCTTGAAACTTGCGACTTATGAATAGACCTACGAGCAATATTGTATATGTAGTTACAATTTGTTGGTCAGAATTTATTTGTACACTGTGCATTAAGTGAGGAATATTTATAAGAAGAGGAAGAACCAATAAAATATGGAAAGATTGTGTGAAAGATGATAAAGGAAGAGAACACTGAAATGTCGCCTGATACTGCTGAAAGAGACGTACACTCGACAACATTTTAACCGACTTTAAAAAAGGAGGAGGTTCTCAATTCGCCTGTATTTTTTGTATATATGTTTGTCACGCGATGTTCCGGCAATTGTGGATCGATTTAGTTTTATTTTATTTTATGGATAGGGTATGCATATTTATTTATCCCTTAGTAAGTATTTATATTAAAGTAGGGAAGCCTTTCACTCTGATAAGGTATGTCCAGCACGTTGAAAAATTCTTAAAAAAAACAAAATCAAGATTAATTTCAAAATAAATATTTCCCAATATAGCTTCCACCTCCCTTATTCTCTCCTGGTACATTCGGAGAAAGCGACCGGAAAGAGTGAACCAGACAGTGGGGGAGTATCCGGCATTCCGGCTCTGATCTCCCGGTTACTGAATGTGAAATGCTGACGAGTTGACTTCTTTGTATTCGTTGAATCACATTGCTGAATTTTTTACAATATCGGTTAAGGGGACTACATGACCTAAACGCAAATTTATAATACCTAAAAATATATGATCCACTGCAGTAACCAAAATCAGAAAAATATATGATAATTTTCTGGATATATGCTAGTTAGATAGTGTGTTGAAAACATAATACAATTAACTTGATATGATAGAAAAAAATCACGAAGATACCTCTAAAAAAATATTTTAACGATTAAAAACCATACTAATATAATGCAAACATTCAGATTTTATGTCAGATTATTCTACAAGTAACATACTAACGTAATAGTGTTTTAATTTTTTAGTCCAATGAATAGATTTTTTGTAAATCCATAATTACTTCATATTTTGCAATAAATTACCAGCGTTGTGTCATCGCGCGTCTCTTTCTTTTCTATGCAATCCGACAGTGACCGCGCTTTAGCTCTTGTAAGCCTCTTAAGTAAGTAGTATCTCAATCGACTTTTATTTCGTTTGACAACTCTTTTGTTGGTAATGTTTGAAAGGGTTCCCGGAATCCCGGGAAACAAGAGGTCAAGTCCTTTTACCAGTGTTGAAACATAAAATAAAATACGATTGTTACAAAAGGCCCCGGCCGTGACGTGCACCAAACAATAAAGGCTCCTTCAAACATGCGCGACACGCGACGTGAATCGCACGCGACACAAAGGCACTGCTCGTCGCGCGACAGGCGGTGACTTTGTGTCATGTCGCGTGTCGCACCTGTTTGTAGGTGCCTTTAAGTTAAGCAGATTGACTGTACGACTAACTAAATAAGTAAACTAAAAACTAACTAAAAACTACCTTGTAGACTAGATTTGTGGACCTTTTTATATTTTGTTGAGTACATGTTACTTGTTGATAGGCCTACACTGTCCTCCCATACCTATCAACACTGTAATTGGAAACATTGTAAAAGTCCCTTATTTTTAAAAGAGTAACCGTGGAGTTTCTTGCCGGCTCTTCTCCATAGGAAACAACCAATTGGAACCGTGCACCTAGCTTCTGACGTTTCATAAGTGCCCTTGTAGGTTTATGTGAAATAAAATATTTTGATTTTGATTTTGAAACAATGTTTTATACATGGCGCGACGCGACAGCGTGACACAAAGGCACCGAGTGCCGCGCGACGGGCAGCGCCTTTGTGTCGGGCTATCGCGTCGCGCCTGTTTGCGGGAGCCTTAATTCGGGTGTTTGGTGGTGTGTGTTGATTCTGGGACATGTTGTATAGAGCTACAACTCTACTAGATTATTTTTGCGCGAAGCTGAAATCACAACCAACGCCGCCCGCCGTTTGGTTTTTAGGGTTCCGTAGTACCTCAAAAGACAAAAACGGAACCCTCATAGGATTACTTCGCTGTCCGCCTGTCTGTCTATCTGCCAGTCTGTCAAGACACTTTTTCTCAGGAACGCGTGGAGGTATCAAGTTGAAATTAATGTCAAATACGTAGGTCTAGGTACGGTCCCTTGGCGCTCAAAAAAAATCAAGATTCTGAGTCAACGAAATTAAAAAAAGCCCATTTACGCGATATAATTATTTTATCAAGGTACATCTCGCTGACCTAGAATCATGAAACTTGGCAAGAATCAAGGTCTTACAGCACAAGTAAAGGAAAAACGTAAATCGTTAATTTATAGTTTTATCACAAAAAAAAACTATTTTTTTGCGATAACAAACTTACATTTGCATTTGGAGAATTTGACTGTGGCGTATATCGATGTATTGGGGAACTTTTTTTCAATTACGTAGTTAAGTTTGTTTTTGGGATTTCATCCCAACTACGGAATTATTGCACAAATGTTTACGAACAGCGCCCCCCTGTCAGCATCAGTGGAGCGCCATAAGATCCTGGTACCCTACTTGCGTAATAAACTATCTATCACAATCTGAATCATTTTGAAGTCTATTGCTAATCCATTGCTTCATATGTTCGAAAAAATTGTCTGCTAAACAACGTAAATAACGCAATGAATGCTGTTGAACTGTCAAAACGAAACTCATTCCTACTGTTACTGTGTTTTACGTAATTACCCCGTAGCAGTTTTAAAGTTTCCGAATTAAATTAAGAACGAGCAAATAACAGCATAATTGAACCAAGTGACTATTGGTGACGCTTGGGGTATGGACGTAAATATTAAAGACTATAACAATTATTATGAAAAATAATAGAAAGAGACAGAGAGAGAGAGCGAGAGAGAAAGTCTATGGAGGGGATATACCGCTATTTCTACCAGTCAACTCCTAACGCAAGCCGCGTTTTAAGACTCCTTCTAACAGGCTCAACACGCAACGCGAATAGCGCGCGACATTTAGGCACCGCTTGACGCGCGATAGGCGGTGCCTTTGTACCGCGTCGCGTCGTGCCTGTTTGAAGGAGCCTTTAAGGAACTTCGTTCCAAAAACAAAACTATGAAGTTAAAAAAAGAACTCCCTCCACACCCTCCTAACCCTCCATTTCCAATTAAAAAAACTTGCCGACTACCAATGCTGATGTATTGATCAAAATTTACTTGGCCGGCCAGTTCACTTTAATACTCAATCTACAGAATTTCCTGGCTTAGACAGAACACAAAGTGTTTTCATAGCAAAATCCGGCTTGCAAGCGAGACTAAAGCCAGTAAGTAGTACATCTAAATCCTCACCTGCCAGTTGGTATTTAAAGGGGTTCGTAAACTACACAACGGAGTAGGAACAGAGTAGGTATACTAGTAACTTTGGTTTCAGGCTTGCACGCAACGATGCGTGCTTACAAACTCACGGCAGGGTGAGGGTTATACTCCAATGAACAATCTGTTGGGCATTCAAGGTGAATCCTCAGATGTAGCCCGCCAAATTCAAATTTTCTTGGTTTTTTGCAAATTGCAGCTCTTTTTTACGTCGTGTGTTGATCTATACCCGAAAGGTTTAGGTAATTAAATAAAGGTAAACAAAAAAAAACCACGTGACTCATAGATGTTAAACCTTTTATTTCAAATGTTAATTTCATTTTATTTTGAGTCCCATAATAAAAGGCTCTATTCTGAATCTGAATTTGAGGAACTATCTGTCACATTAATAATAAAGCGTTCAGTGGTATCATCAATTATTTTGTCTAATTTAAACATTTTCTGTTCTTCTTTTATTAAATGAACCTCGCAACTTTTCCAATTCTCAGCAGTCACATTAGCTAAAGCCTCTGGCAAAAGAATGTTTAGGTCAGACATTTTAAAAGTATTGTTTCTCTCGGCTACAAACCCTTTAACTTGAGCCCATATTAACTCAATTGAATTGCGTTAACAGTGGTATGGTGGCAGCCGCAATACAGTGATACTATAAAACATTTTTTCTAATTCATCCACAACTTATAAGGCATCTGTTTAACCGACTAAACGTAATACCTGCTACTTCAGTTGCCATACTACGTCACAGGTGTACTCTTCAATCTAGCAACGTTATCTAATTCGTTGTATGTTGTATGTTCTAAAAGGTTTAGGGAACCTGTCTTTTTGGGCTCTTTACAATAGACAGATTACAAAATATTATACTATTTTATAATCTAACAAAAAAATTGTGCTCAAGCAATTACATGTACGAAGAGTATAGTTTACGAATAAATGATAAAGTTTAACATACATTAATAAAAGAGGAAAATATCGTATAAATCGCAAATAACTTTAATTTTGTTGTGACGTATTTTTAAACAAGAAAGTGTCAACTATAAAAAACCCTTTTTACGATTTGTTTACCTTTATTTAATTACCTAAACCTTTCGGGTATAGAGAATTTTTCAGAATATTTCATATGAAAATTCTTAGTTGGAACAAATTTCAAAAGTTTGACGATTGATATGAAATTGATGATTATTATTCAGTAAATATATCATTTCTACAGTCGCGAATCACTTTTTGATCAACATACGATGTAAAACAGAGCGCTCTGCAATTTGCAAAAAAACAATGAACTTTTGAATTTGGTGCGCTACAGCTGAGAATTCAATCTAAGAGGGCAAGGTTGTTTGGTGTATAAAACTAGTCAATATCATAATCATTGGATTTGTTCATTTGTTACATGTTTTTTCTTGAAGATGAGTAGCTGCTAAAGGCAAGATTAAATTGCTTAACGGTTTTGGAAAAGGATGCCCAAAGCATCTTTGAGCTTCCATTGAAAATCAGACGTGGATAAGGAATTAGTGATGGACGCAGGTTTTGAATTTTCTTCAATGAGAATTTTGTCACTAAAGTCTTTAAGTTCTCATGTGAATAAGCTCTGTCTGAAATCTCATGTGGGAGGCACCGTCAGGTGCTCCTTCCTTGCAGATAACTCAAAACTATTAGTTTGAATGCATTCTGAAATCCCTTGGTTGTTATACCTACTCAAAGCCCATTCAATTTGCCCGTAGATAGATCTCTGTGACTGTTTTTATGCTTTGACTAACCACATCAGCTTACATTGATTTGACAGGTAGTTTAGTACTAAAATAAGAAACCATTTCAACTGATCTCACCACGCAATTTTAGCTATCGCCCAACGCTAAAATCCATCAGCAGGTGATTAAGAAGCGATCAGACTTGGTCGCGTGGTCGTGCCGCATCAGATGCGCGCAGCAATTGATCTATGATCGTTAGTCGCACTGTCGCCGGTCGCTTCGACCCGCTAGATTCCAGATATGGACGTAAGGTTGGCAGAAACTCGATGGACTTTATTTCAAACAGATTTTTTTTTTTTATGGATCAAGTGTTTATTTACTCTGAGCTCAACATTTTAAAAGCTAGAAAGATTGAGAGGAATTTGTGGAATGTTACATGAAAAAGATTGAATTTCAACTAAAAAACGCATATTCAAGGTTACTAGTAACTCGACGTATTTCTTGCAGGCCATCATAGTAGGGTTAAAATGCAACAAATTAAGCCACCAAATGTTCTACCGAAATTCCATAGTTTTTGAGTTAGTTATAAGTTTGCTTTTTTATGAAAAAATTGATTTAAAAATGATTTTCGGCGCGACTATACTGGAATTTAAGTTATTATCATAGCTAATGCCGTATCTTTGTTAATAATTAAAATTTCAAAAATGCCTAAAACTTTGGCAAAGGTCACTAATTAAACATTTTATTTTTGGTAATTTTATTTTTGTCGGACAAAAATTACGAAAAATACTGAATTGCGGTAGAACATTTTGTGGCTTAATTTGTTGCATTTTAACCCTACTTATGACGTCCTGCAAGGAATACATGGAGTTACAAATAACCATGCATGATAATCAAGTCTAAAGTGCTCAACAGTCAGATGCTCGATACTCTCTCTAGCAGGTTTAGTTGGTGGAAGTTCATAGAAACTTAAAGTCCATGTTCTTCTACAATCCTTACACCTCTTGCTCCGGGTTTATGGAACTGATACGAAAATTTGGAGCACGAGATCAGCAAGAAAATAATAAATGAGTACTTAATATTTTCCTTCTTAACGACTTCGCCAACCCTACCCGCTCCCTAAGATTCCCGTCGACACTTGATCCACGATCCACACGCCGCGCTACCGACGGCGACGCCAAAACACTGTATCTATAAGTAGGTACATAAAACATATACATCGGTATATATATACAGCCACCGATCGACGATCCGAACCGGGCCTGGGGGTCTACTCCCTAAGCATGAAATCCGTATTTTCCGTCGAAGTTACGGCGTTTCCTACTCCGTATCACTTACGGACATACGATTATTTCGAGGCCCGAATAACAAATGAATGACAACACCACTTGACAATTGTCCTTACTCCCGATGTGTTATTGCCCGTCCGAAAAAGTTAATTAACCGGGACTTAATCAAAATCAAAATATTTTATTGTAAGTATTCACATACACCTACATGGGCACTTACGAAACGTCAGAAGCTATGTGCACGGTTCCAATTGGTTGTTTCCTATGGAGAAGAGCCGGCAAGAAACTCCACGGTTACTCTTTTAAAAAGAAGTGGCTTTTACAATGTTTTAAAATAACAGTTTGCTTTAAAACTACTTTCGGATGGGCCCGTTTCTTCGTTGACGGACTTAGAGAGTAGGGCCCCTGCACCGCGCGTGGGGCGGTGAACGAGCGCCTTCGGTAAATAGCCCGCCGGCAAACGAATAGTAATTACGAAGCCGGGCTATGTCGGCGTAAAGTCGGGCAATGTCGGGCTATCGAGCGTGACGTGTGCTCTTCTGATGTGGGGGTTGTCATGATTTAGGCTGGCTTTTTATAAATGTTTTGGACCCAGTTTGCAATCATAATCTGAATAATTTTGAAGAATATTGCTAATCCATTGCTTCATTATTATGTCTCAAAAATTCGTCAGCTCTACAACGTACATCACGCAATGAATGTGGTTGAATTGTCAAAACGAAAGGCATTGTAAGTGTGTTAGGTATGGGCACGCCACAATTGCGGCGGTAAGTCCCCTCTTTGAGGAGTG
Source organism: Griposia aprilina (assembly GCA_916610205.1). NCBI lineage: Eukaryota > Metazoa > Arthropoda > Insecta > Lepidoptera > Noctuidae > Griposia > Griposia aprilina. Next base: position 15,790,045 of record OU744304.1, on the reverse strand, counting down.
GCTTGAGAGGCGCCACGGCGTCCTCACCTTCCGCCTGACGCAGGTCCTCACCGGACATGGCTGTTTCGGGAGGTTCCTGTTTCGGATAAGGCGGGAGGAAACGCCCGGGGGTTGGCATTGTGTGGATCGACCGGAGGACACGGTGGAGCATACGGTGGAGGTCTGCCCAGCTTGGGTGGAGCACCGCCGTGTCCTCGTGGCGGCGATCGGCGGCGGCGATCTCTCGCGTCCGGTCCTGGTACAGGCCATGGTACGGAGCGAGAGGGAATGGGAAGCCGTCACCTCCTTCTGTGAAGCAGTAATGCTCGCGAAGGAGGAGGCGGAGCGCGTGAGGGTGCGGCAATCGTTGCGCCCTCACGACCCTAGTCGCCGCAGGAGGAGACACCCTGGGCGTCGGGAGTCGATAGCCGACTCCCGGCCACCGTAGGCGCGGGCCTGCGGACGGCGAGCAATGGGCAGCTCGCCGTCCGGCAAGGACCAGGCCCGGGTCGACGGCGCGTTGTGTTCCACGCGCGCCTCAAAGAGATGTCAGCATAATTGAAGGGGTCCGACAGGGCCGATGCCTGCCGGGGTCGCGGATTGTTCGAAAGAGTTACCGTGGCCCTGGCGCACAGGCAACTGAAGGAACACGGGTGGGTTTTAGTCAGTAAGAGTCTGACACGCCCTACCGCTCCGCCCAGAGCGGGAGAGGTCATTTGATGATTACCCACCCAAAAAAAAAAAAAAAAAAAGAAGTGTGTTAGGTAATTACCCCGAGGAACTTATGCTAAGGAATACTAATGCCTTCTTCGTGTTAATGTTTTAGTCACACTATTCTAGACTGGTGACTTATTATTTCGTGCCACATGGCCAAATAAAGTAACGGAGCCCGAACATATTTCGTTGACGTTAGCCGGTGCAAGGAGGGTCCCAAAATTAAATAAAAGTCTTACCGATTGCCATCCACTCGATCATAGTAGACGTTTGGTGTTAGGGGATACGCGTATTATACTATCCATCTGTACTCTGTATAATTCAGAATGTAAACAAAGACTGGGAGACATACAGTTCAAATATTTTGGACGTTTACGGATATCAAATTTATACCGCATTTTTTCCTCTCTTGAGTCTTCTTCTGCGAGTCGCTGACACGATTTTTCTCAGATCTTGTTAGCTTATAACTTCGCCACTTCCACGGCGTCGTCGTTGGCAGCGCAGAGGGCACTTTGACTGCAAGTTTTGGGACAAAGACGGCAAGATACAAGGTGGAGCATAGTTTGCGACGTAGCTGTCTTTCCGTCGAGGTAGGCCCACTTTATCAAGTTGGAGTTACATCTTCCCACTTGTGTCCGGAGACGGTTTAGGGCCTTCCAAGTGGACCACGAAAGGTTACACCGTGCAGGGAGATGCTCCTATGGTGGTAGATAGTAAGTAGGAGGGGAAAAAGTATTCTGCCAGTCTGCAACATGGGTCGGCCGGAATTCCTGGTAGAGACGCTGTCGATTTTAAGAAGCTGTGCCTGATTTTGAGCCATGGCGCGCCAGATAGTGGGTGTCTAGTATCAGATTCCTGTTTGTGTTTCTCCGCTGCGCTTGCAACTTCTGCCGTTGTCTTGCATCTAAAATGGCGAGACACTTAAGATTCCTTCTGGCAGTTTACCTACAGATGTTCTATAACACATACAAATATTCGATTTGGGACGCACTAAGCAAGGCTACGCATATTTATGTTGTTACAGTTGTCATGTCATTTCGATTAAATAGGCTTTTATTTAAATTATTATATTTATCTTTTATATAGATTCTTCTATATTTTGTGAATGTGAGAACGTTGTAGGCCTAACTTGTAGACTGTATATTTGTAGACCTTAGTTGAGTACCTGTTACTTGGAGACAGGCCTACACTGTCCTCCCATACTTATTAAAGCTGTAATTTTAAAATATTGTTAAAGCCACTTATTTTTAAAAGAGTAACCGTGGAGTTTCTTGCCGGCTCTTTGTCAGAAACGACCAATTGGAACCATTCACCTAGGTTGTGACGTTTCATAAGTGCCCATGTAGGTTAATATGAAATCTATGTTGTTGTTGTTGTGTGTTATTGTTGTTTGTTGTTGTTGTTGTTGTCTATCTATCTATGTTGTTGTTTTTTTGTTATTGTGGTTCGTTGTTGTTGTTTATCTATGTTGTTGTTGTTATTGTTGTTTGTTGTTGTTGTTGTCTATATATCTATGTATGTTATTGTTGTTGTTTCTCCTATCTGTGTGTGTGTGTTGTTTATATTATGTTGTTTGTAAATCTATGTTTAATGTTTGTATGAAGTTTTTTAGTTAAATGTGTTGTTGTTGGCTTGCTGCGCGCTTTGGTGTATACTGTAAGAGCAGCAAGCAATTGTTATATAATAAATAAATAAAAATATGAAATAAAATATTTTGATTTTGATTTTATGCTAACATCGATGTTCAAATCAAACAACAAATTTAGTCTCTCTCAAACTGTTGCACCCCTCAGCATAAGTCAGTCCCGTCTAAACCGCAGTGTGTTCGTATGTTTTCGTAGTGAGGGTCCTATAAGACCTCTCAACTGTTAGCGACCCGCAGCTCTCGATGGTCGCCTGCCCGCGCTTGTTTGCTCTGGGACACTTTCATCTAGTTCGCAGACAGTAGGGAAACCACGATAATTTATTCGTTGGAATTGTTTAATAAAACTGTGTTTAATTTTGACCAGTGCTTTTTAAATTACTGTAGTAAGTAATTGAATTTCTTATAGAACACTTGTAATTGTAAATTTTAATCTAGGTTTTGACGGTTTTGAAGTAAGTAACCCTGATCACTGAGTCTATTGGTCAATGACTTCGAACTAAAAGTCTTGCAGATTCAAGTTAAATTTTAAATTAAAAAAAACCTCTAAAAACGTGTGAACAGATGTTCTTCCTTCTCGTATTTCTTTTTTTTTTAGCTTATCACATTCTTGATCAAGTCACCTTCCAAACAAAATCGATTCGGCCGTTTGGGAGCTACGATGCCGCAGACAGACACACAAATACACACGTTAAACTTATAACACCCTTCTTTTTCCGTCGGAGGTTAAAATTGTATGGAATGAGTAAGAACTGTCAAGTAACTTTGATCGAAACCTCAATCAAATGTACAAAAATAGAGTATTTAGAAACAGCTTTTCATGCTTAAATGGTGGCCCATTAAGCATAAACACCAAGTAAAAGATAGCACGGAAATATCCTTGTAAAGAGGCTAAACCATTTTTAAAGCTTCCCAAATTTTGAAACCCTAATAAGCTCAAAGCTCCAAGAGATTTGAGAAATAAATTATCAAAGGATTTCTTAATTATTCTCGAAACCCGAGGTAACACACTTTCAATCACTGAATCATTTTGAAGGATATTGCTAATCCATTGCTTCATATGTTCGAAAAAAATGTCTGCTCAACAACGTAAATAACGCAATGAATGTTGTTGAACTGTCAAAATGTAAGCCATTGCTACTGATAGTTTGTTATGCAATTACCCCACCGGTCGCTCTAAGCCGCCATGATCAATAGCTTGCTGTTTGGTCGTTGTTCTAATACAGAGCAATGTTTTGCAGCCTCTGACCACCGCTCAAATAGCTTTGTGACGATTCCGTTCAAGCCGGGTGGTATTCCGCGATTAGTTTGCATAAAGATCTAGAATCGTGTTGCCACAATGTAGTATAGCTTTTTGGATTTTAAGGGTATATTAGGCGTTGTGAGAGTTCATAAATTGTAAGGGCGAAGCGCCAGGTCGCCCGCGAAATAAAAAAAATCTTACGTATTTTTCAATTTGCAGGTTAGTGTCAGATTGTAATTTTGAACTAAATATGATTCGAGACCGTAACAAGTATGAATTTACAGAATTATAATCATTAAAATCGTCAATACAACCCTCTAAGTGCATATAATCCTATTGAATCACAATTTCATAAAACATCAGTCAATAGGATTATATGAACTTAGAGGTTTCTATTAGTGATTTTAATTATTATAGTTCTGTAAAAACATATTTGTTGGCTACAGCTGAGGATTCACCTTTATTAGAACTAAGTATGTAAGGAAATAAGCTCATAAAGAAATAAAGGCGCCCACAAACAGGCGCGACGCGACAGCACGACACAAAGGCGCCGCTCGTCCCGCGGCACGCGGTGCCTTTGTATCACGCTGTGGCGTCGCGCCAGTGTGTAAGAGCCTTAAGTCTCCAAATTTCAAATCAATATAGTTAAGTATTCTCAACCAACAGCAAGACTTTGAAAAACTACTGAAAACAAAACCAATTATTCGCTATTCTCAAGTTCTGATGCAAAGAATTATGTAACCTATAATGTTGTATACTTCGGCTAAACTGGAAACCGATCCCAATAGTTAGGAAAAGGCTAGGCAAATGATGATAATTAATGTTTTATACTATTTAGATGTAGGTATAACCTCAAACGAAATTAAAAATCACAATCCCCACACTAATTCCCGTTCCACCCCGCAATCACTATACTACAGGACCGGGCCGCTCAAAATAGTTACATCACTAACGCCCCATTAAAATCAGGACACCACTATTTGCGGCGGACCGGGCCAACCCCTTCCCTGCCGCCGCCGGTTTGTGTGTGCCGAAAATGTTCGGCGATCGGCCGCTTATCGGACAACGGACGAACGTAATAATGACACAAGCTTGCATGGTTGGATCAGCCGTAATTGATAACTGTTGGTACGGGGCTTGGCAAGTGGTTTGGGATGCGGTTCTTAGTGCGTGAATAGTGGTTGGTTAGATGGAGGAACAGTTCTTAATAATAAATTCAAGTAAATTTCAGGTAAATAACACCCATTGCCAAACATAAATTAACAGACATCAGTAAAAAATCAAGATTTTTTGAGTGATTTTGTTATTTATTTTGAAGTAGCTAAAGGATTATTTATTTCTTTTATTGGAGCTGAAAAAAGAGTCTATTACTTGTAAATGACACACGGAGTATCAGAGTCACCGAACCAGAAAAAAAATTGGTTGACTGTAAAGTCGGTTTACGGACGATAATTTTACGTGATAACGTCATGGCGGAACGTGACAATGAGTCATGCTATTTCGTGCGTGCAGCCGGCGTTCTTCGATTTATAAAACGTTAGCACGTCAAAAACTTCAAAACTGTCGAAATCAATGCAGTTGTGCCTAATACTGTCTGTGCGTGCGTGTATAAGGCAATTAATCTGAAGCTTCGCTCCCTGAACTTTAATATAGATTTATAACACCGAGACCCAATGAGGGGTAAACATTACTACTACAAATCCCTATTATCGGTCCGCCGCTCGCCGAACCGCCGCCGTATTTTACGGCCCTAAGATAAGTGATGGGGTGGCTGTATCCGGTCTATCCGTAACCGGGCCCACACATCTCCCGACGACAAACACGTCCGCTAGATTCTATGCTATTGTGCCCGACGGAGCCCGACATATCACACGCCCGGAACGTATGTCCGATCTGAAATATTAAAACTTGCTTCTGTCAAATTGTTCGTGGTAGCGTCTCGAGACGCCGCTGAGATGAAATCGTGCTGATTGAGCTTAAAACATGCAGCGAGTTTTGTAGGAAATGTGGTGAATTGTAGACAATGGAATTGAGGAATTGAAAGAAGAACAGTGGCGAACGTTCCATACAATTGGATTCCTACCGGCTTCCCTTTGAAAAATGGCAGAGTCAGTATTCTATAGACAAATAATATAATCACATTACAGATGTGTACTCCGGCTTACCTCTTACAAAAAATTACCCTTCGCTACTGAAGAAGAATATGGTGATTAAAATGAAATTTGTATCAGGGCAGAATTTCTGGGTTTTATTATCACTTTAAGGTATTCAAAACAATATTATTTTGATTAGCTCAAAGAAATTCTCATGAACGTGTTCGTTTAAGTAATAATATCTTTATGTACCAGGCTATCATAGGTCGCTCGAAACTTTTTATAACTACCTCAAAAATCTCACCGTCATCGTTATAAGCGCCTCCTCAGACTGCTATTTATAAAAAAAACAAAGTAAAGTCGAAGTCACATTCAAAATCTCAGGGTGCACCCAAACCGGGCAGAAAGCGCTCATAAGTAACCCTCATAAAGTATCGGGTCCCTTCCATTGTTAAGGGACGATTTTTACCTGTCAAGTGTCACTGTGACCCGGATTAGCAGTGGAGGGTTGAATGAGTGCGACCCGGCTTGAGAACTTGATGCCTAGATACGGTTAAATTATAAATCTTTTTGGGTTTCGTCCGAATTGGGAGGCGAAGAATAACAAATTGAATCTGAGAAGTGCGAAAGATATTAAATTTACCAAAATTTGTCAAAAGATAAACAATATTCGAGGGCACCATGCTGTCTTATCAGTGCTAATAACACAGACATAACTGTATGTGCTCTATTTTGTCTGTTCAAACACGCTCTATTCACCGACCTGACTGGTCAGTTTCAGGAGTTTTCATGCAGAATTATAAAATCTTTATGAAAACAGCCTACTAATTAAATACTCTACGCCCCGAAAACACTCCCATACATCATAATAATTATATGAAAACCACCATTTAGAATTTCCCACCTCTCTCCTAATAATAATACGCATGGGTACCAGGCTTGCATACAAAGGGAGGCGATTGCCCATACTTCTACAGGATATACATAGCTCTCAAAGCCATAATATAGAAGCTCCCGCATCATGCCGACCGCATGCCCGAGGCAAGTTCGCAGCCGTAAAAATATAACCGACGTATTGTGGCCTGTGGGATATATTGCGGTTACGTTTATGGTGTCCCGGTGTTACTGTGTTTCGTGCTTTGTATTTTTATGGGAACTTAGTGGGGCTACTCTCGGCTACTGCAAAAAGTCCAGAAAAATATAATCTTTTGTTCAAACATTATTCAACTTTAGACTTAGTCCACATATTTTGTTCTGACCACGTTATTCTACTAAATTACGCAACAGATTTCGATACGGTTTTCACCATCAATTAGTGAATTGATTTCGGAAGGTTCATGGATACTTAGTACATTAACATTAAACTTAATATTTTAATAAAGAAATCTCGATGTTTTGTGAAGTCGTAAAAGCCGTGAGAAGCAGGATGGGATCGCTAGTTTATGTACAAATGAATTATTATACTATGCATTTCTCATACTTCCCAAAAAAAAAAGTGCCTCGCATACTATGCACGTTTTAAATAACTGGTATTCGTGAAACTGTTGTTACATTTTATGAACTAGGTACGGAAAATATTTGATATTGCATAGTGAAACAATAGCTTCCGCTGAAAATCTGCCACCTGTTCGATATTAAAAATTAGTAGGAAATACTTTAAGTGGGTATGTATGTGTGTCAAACACGAAGAAAACACAGAAATTGAAGCAGACCAAAGAAAAGAAGTAGGTAGATCAAATATTAATATATAAGTACCTAATTCTTTTATTAATATTCAAACCCCGTCAAACAACATTAACTAACAAAAGGCTGTATTACAATTTCCCGAAATAAAAAAAGAAGCCCCTAAGGAGGAAAAACACTAAAGACGAAGACAGCCACAATTAACAAAGACAGGAAAACTGGTAAGCGGGAGCAAACGAGAACGTGACGTAATAAAAGAACATAAAAACTACCAGGGGACCAAGGATGGGAGGGGGTTGGACGCTCGGGGCGTAAACAGCCGCAGCCGGGACCATCCGGCGAATGTAGCATCCCTAGGGTTGGCGGCGCGCTATCGGGAATGGCGAATAGGCGAGAAGTTTAAACCAAATTAATGGCGACAGGAGATAATAGTCTGATTATGAGACTAACGGAAAGTCTGGTGGACCTCATAATAGTCAGTTAGAGGTCTACCTATAAGGATACTTACTTTAAATAATAAGCAAAGTGAGAAATTAACTGAATGCTTTTACAACTTACCTAACTTTCCATGCCCAATGCAATGTGATCGGAATCGAGCATTAAGCACTTCAAATCAATTTACCAACAACAACCGAATGACCGACTGCCTACTACTACACAACACCACGGCAAACACACAGTACAAAAGATAACAATACGTTATTTAAATTTCACCCATAAACAAAAACGTTTTTTTTTTCTATATCGATCTTTGCCACCCCTGACCGGGGGACTGACAATAGTCCACCGTCCCGATACTCTGACGTTTAACAGCGCGGCAAAACGTCAGATATACACACTCCAGTAGGTTTAACGGTTTATATTCTCTGTGCCGCTGGAACTAAAGCATTGATAATGGTTTTCAATCACTATAAGTCGCTTAATCAATATCTGGGATCCGTTTTGGTAAATGAAAGAATCAGACATTAGTGATTTATTTTACTCCCGTAGGTAAGTACATTAAAGTACCACAGACACTTGGAAAATTAATGAATTATTATTATTTATATCAATCGGATCCGGGCTCATGTGATCCCCGCACCCTAATTACGTAACACACTTTCAATCACAATCTGAATCATTTTGAAGTTAATTGCTAATCCATTACTTCATAATGTTCGAAAAATTTGTCTGCTCAACAAAGTAAATAACGCAATGAATGTTGTTGAACTGTCAAAATGAAAGCCATTCCTACTGTAAACTGTTAGTGTGTTACGCAATTACACCGCCGATTTAAATAAACACACACCCCTTTTTCAGCTGAAGCCTCGAAGGAAGGATTTTGTGCATGGACTGAACAGCAAATCAACGTGTTCCTGTTTGCTAATACACTTATACTGCCCTGGTATGTCTCTATCGATCTGTATTTGGTTTTAATTCATAACCATAAAAAACATAAATAAACGTGTTCCTGTTTGCTAATACACTTATACTGCCCTGGTATGTCTCTATCGATCTGTATTTGGTTTTAATTAATTAAATAAATTATTTACAAAACTATTCAAGGTATCAAAAAACCGCAAATACAGATCGATAGAGATTTTTTTCTGATTAATATACCATCAAAAGTTGAAAATCGGCCAGATATCGGATAACGGCATTTTAGATATACCACGGCATATAGGTATCAACAAATTGCCAATCAATCCATCTTCTATTCAGGTGATGTTAAACAGTGGCGCTTATGACACGAAAATTAGGATTCTTTCAAATAGCGTCCACGAGTGGCGACACTTCAATGTACGGTAGGCGACACATCAGTGATCACTGATCACAATTTGCCTTCGACAGCGCCTCATGTCGGTTGTGGCAGTAATGGCGATTTTCATAGTACATACAAGTGTATACTGATGTGGGATTCAATGTACAGTCGCCAGCAGGTCAAGCTACACGAAACTTTCAAATTTCTCCAAACGATTTTAAACCTTAAAATATTAATGGTTTAAGTTCAAAATCGAATTTGAAAATCTGTTAGTTTGTTTTAGCTTGATGTGCTGGCTACTGTACGTCCGGCACATTCCGTTTAGTAGGTCCTACACCATGTTGCTGATTGGACTTTTACCTTGGCATGAGCTAATCTTATGGTGCGTTCCCTCGGCCCGCTTTATCACAGGCCGCACCGCGCCAGGCCAGGCCGATAGGCTATGGGAATAGTCGCATCCGATGAGGCCTGCGGCGCGGCCCGTCGCCGCCCCCGTCCCGGGAGTCGGTAAGTTCAAAGACGCGGACCAGGGCAGCGCGCGACGTTGCGCGGCGCGGGGCGCCTGTCGTGGCCTGTACGACTTGTACAGGTGCGTTTCTATTACTTTGTTTATATGGGAATGCTCGGCACGGGCCGCGACGCCCGCGACATGCCTCGACAGGCGTAACAACAACGCCTGGCGCGGCCTGACAGTTAAAGGCTTCCGCAAACAGGCGCGACGCGACAGCACGACACAGAGGCGCCGCTCGTCGCGCGGCACGCAGTGCCTTTGTGTCACGCTGTCGCGTCGCGCCAGTGTGCACGAGCCTTAACGGGCCGTGGGAATGCTCGGCACAGGCCGCGACAGGCGTCGACAGGCGTAGCAACGCCTGGCATACGTATTCCGCCAGCTCTACGTATAAATTTACACATTTCTCAATAAAATAACACAAGATCGCAATGATGGTGGCGCGGCGTTAAACTGCGGGGCGCTAATGATAGTCTTTCAGGATCTTATTTAACAGCATTGTTCGCGACGATGCGTCACATACAGTGTTTTTGGATAGTTTTTTGTAATGTATGTTAAATTCATTAATAATAGTGCTATTTATACCATAGAAACAGTTATAATATTGTTTAGTGCATAAAACCGTAAGTACGACCCATTCAAACCTCAATTAAGTGGACTAAATAGTCGAAAACCGTAGTTTATTTAGTGTGTCCAGGTAACCTAGACCAAGACCTAGCCCTGGACCTAATTTTCATATATCTAGTCCTTTGAATAAGCACATTTAATTGGGTTTGAATGTCGTGCTGCGATAGTTTGTAAATAATTCATTATTTTGGTTAATGAAACATACTTTCAGGGCGCGTCACGCCCTGAAAACTATAGTTGTGATGTTTAAAATATTACATTGTTTCAGTTCTATAGACCGGCCTGAGGTATCTATAACTTAATTGAAAATCGGTTCAGCGGTTTCCGAGAAAAACAGCTGACAAACACCTCTGTATCGAAAATTGTAATATTTTCTCTGTTTCCCCTGAAATAACCTTTCAGTGGAAACAGATATAGTTGTTATAGATACCTCAGACGATAGGTATTTTTATAAGGATTTCATTGATAGGTATGTAACATGCCTTATGTATTTATAGTAATAATGTATATATAAGCTATAATGTTGCATATGTCAAATTAAAATTTCATGTAATAAAAACTTTGAATCAGGAAGTAATTAGCGGTCCCCGTTAAAGTAAAGTTTGATAGTACGTTAGTAAACATGTAAAACATAAAAATTTCGTAGTCATCGGCAGAGTATTTATATTGTCTTATATACTTCAAAATAGTTAAGAATAGTTTTTCAGAAAAGTTCCGAAAATCACTTCCTGAAAGTTCATGAAGACTTGTGTTATTATTCAGTGACCCAGGTAAATATAAAGAGTCAGAGAGCGTCAAAAACATGGTCAAAACGTACTCATTTAATCGGAAGTAGTCATAAACACTGGTACGCATAAGAAGCAGGAAGCCACCTGGAAGATGGGAAGCAGGAAACAGTCACGAAGATAAGCAGCTGGCAGCCGTCTGAAGATATCTGCAACCTATAGGTGCAGGACGTCAGCGCCGTCTGGACAGGGAGGCCTATCCTCACACACACACAGGGATACACCTGGATAGGCTTACACACTCCCTACACCCTTCGCGTCCGACGATCACAAGCATTAGTAGATTAATTGCCTATGCTAGTACAACTTTACAAGTATTCAGCTCCAACCAGGATCAAACTTTACTGTACTAGTTTGCTGTAATTTAGCATCATATAAATTCATCCATAGTGATCATAATGGGCTAGATAAGTGGGTGATGAAATTGGGTGTAACAAGTTGATTAAGAGTTTTAAACATGCCGTCTCTGTCATATTTAATTAAACATTTGACAGAAACAGAATGTTTTATACTTTTTTAGCGCTAAACGTGCTTCGTGATTGACGGTGCAAGTGGTCCTAACACTGTAAAAGTTCAACTATGTTCAGCAAGTCACAGAATAATTAATTGCATTATAGCAGTTCACATGTTCTTTCTTAAAATGCAAGCATTTTAAGGGTATGGTTTGTGGCATTCAATTCAGAATGTAGCTATATTATAGCTGACAGTACTATTGATTGCTAAATGTTGATTAACACTGACCTGTGCACCTACATTAACACTGACCTGTACACCTACATTAACACTGACCTGTACACCTACATTAACACTGACCTGTACACCTTCATTAACACTGACCTGTACACCTTCATTAACACTGACCTGTACACCTACATTAACACTGACCTGTACACCTTCATTAACACTGACCTGTACACCTTCATTAACACTGACCTGTAGGTACACCTACATTAACACTGGCTTGTACACCTACATTAACAGTGACCTGTACACCTACATTAACACTGACCTGTACACCTACATTAACACTGACCTGTACACCTACATTAACACTGACCTGTACACCTACATTAACACTGACCTGTAGGTACACCTACATTATCACTGACCTGTATACCTTCATTAACACTGACCTGTAGGTACACCTACATTAACACTGGCTTGTACACCTACATTAACAGTGACCTGTACACCTAAATTAACACTGACCTGTACACCTACATTAGCACTGACCTGTGTACCAACATTAACACTCGCAACATTACAATGTTATTTCCGTGGTTGTTAATAATATAGTCAATAAACAGCCGAAAGCGTAATTTTCAGCTTCTGCAGTTTGTGTGAACTCTAATAAATCTTCATAAATGCTAAAGTTACCGATGTGGACCCTATGAGACATCCAATAATGCAGTTTGGTGCTACTTGGGATCGACACGTATCGATACTGTCGATAAGGCACGTCCCGCGTTGCTCATAGACTATTGAATTAGTGATCCTGTAGCCAGCAACGTTTATCATCTACGGTTTCGGAAGAAAATACTGAGATATTATCATGGAAAGAAAGTTTTTTTTTAATGTAAGTTGTTAGGTATTTCACTTCACTGTGGTTTCTAGCTTTTCCTACTATAAGTACGTAGTATACATATATTTAGGTGGGAAAAGATACTTTCGTCCAATGTATCTACGTATATAAGTGTGATGTAAGCGCCATATATTCGCCTAATCTACCTAAATCCGCCCGAGGCATCCGTCACTTGGCTTTCTCCGCTATTTGAGTGGCTTATGGAGAAATATAAGACAAAACTGGACTAGACTTAAGAAACTTCGACACCAGAAAGTGGGGTTGAAAATTAAAGTACCTACTTACCAAAAAAGTGTGGCGATTAATGTGCAACAGTTTTAAAGATTCCATAATTTTAATTTCATAATTATAATAACCACGTTCAGGTACCTATGGAAAGTCAGTATTTATTTAGCTGTACGAAGAACCAACCAGTAACCCATGGTTATCAATTTATCATTATACATGACCTTAAACCGTAAGTAATAACTATTAAGTAAACATGATTAGGTACATAGTTGTTCTGCCAATAAATAGCTTATCTTAAAAAAGTTCCGTAAAAAACGAATAAATGGCCAAGTACAAATTAAGGCCCTCTGGCTCCCACAAACAGGCGAGGCGCGACGTCACTTCAGCGCGACGCGACTCTATCTATTTCTATGAAAATTTCATGGAAATTGTTCTACCAGAATCGCGTCGCACCGTCGCGTCGCGCCTGTCTGCAGGACCCTTTATTTCGATGATACGGCTCCGCGCGATAGGACATGCAATGTGCAACACCCACATTTCGGTACCCCATACTTTTTCAAAATGTACTAGGCGCCCAAATAGTTATGGAGAGTTATTTTCAAAATGCGCGTTTTGGCTCTGTAGAAAAAGTTACGCGCAACCAGTTATGGTCTTATTTTTGTACGGTACTTATGTTTATACAATAGGTAAATACGAGTAATTGGTTTGAATTTCTTATCGTGTTTTATTTAGGAGGCCATAATGTTCGCGTAGAATATTGTACTGATTACAAACAATCAGTCCATGAGCGAATCTAGGCCAATTTTGTTCCGTAAAAGTATAGGATAGTAGAACAAAAAACGCATGAGTTTTGATTTGACAGTTGATACTACTGGTACTGGACAGAAAGAACCCCATGGAAGGAACTTTTTTATGAACAGAAAACAATCGATATTGTTCTGTTTGGGAGGATGCTCTGCTTGGTAATCTGTAGAGTTATTGAAATAATAAATCGATTAAATAAAAAAGTATAAGCTTTTGGGCCGCAAAAAATTCATTGAATTCTCATCATTGGGAAAAGTTTCCAAAGGCTGGCAACATTGCAGCATTATCATGGTGCTGATTCTCCGTAAGAGCTCCCTCCCACACAAAACTGCGATGCGATGCGATACGACGCTGCATCGCAGGAACCGTCCTGGAGCTGCGTCCTGCGATCTCGCAGATTTTTGCAAAGCGATGCAAATTCGCAGTTTTGTGTGGGAGCCCTAAAATAGGGCCAACCCTCGATCAAGACAAACGCTTGGCGATGTCCTTGGTAAACGTTATCATCATCGTCATGTTTGTATCAATAGGACCACCTATTGTATCAAACTCAAACGGCTCAATAAATGAGCTAAAGTACCGCACTATCGCATCACCAAACCACTCGCTATTTCTAACTCGAAACACATTTTTTTTTTCTAACGCCAATATACAATACAGTTTCTAATCAAAAGTACTAGGCGCGCAGAACGCAGAAAGGGTTTCTGTATTAGGAAAAACTAAGGCGGTGTGTAGGTAATAAGACAACGTAAGCTAAGTGACGCGGCCGTGTACACATGTGCCTCGAGCATCAGTCACCTCGACTTGAGTACCCGCGTGGTATGCCCCCGGGCGGCGGCGAACAGGGTTGTTCAAAATAAGTTTTGAAAATTATTATTATTTTGCTTAGTTCGATTATATACGTGCTTACCTCAGCACCCTGTGAATCTGTTAAATACAAATTAATATAACGTAGTTGTACAGGTTTTACTGCATTTTCCTAAATATTTTTTTTATTTTAATATTTTTCCTAATTCGGAAAATTTTAATGGCATACTAAATATCACATGAGAAATGGGAATACTCTAGGAATGAATACTGTTTTTTCAGTTCAGTGGGAGTATTTCAGCACTTTGTAATGAATATAATCATCCTTTTAGCTTTGCAAACTATTATAATAGCCATTTATGTCATCAGCTGATATTTACAGTTGGTCATGAGTCTCTAAATGATTTCCACCGAAAACACTGTTATGGTAGGTATGCCATTCACCATGTTTAGCAGACAGGTTTAGTGATTGTAGTAATATATTATTATTAGCAAAAATAGCAACTACGATGCCACAATAGCGTACTTAAGTAACTGAATTCTCTTGAATGAAATCCTTCAGTCCCATTTAACTACACCAACAGCTGAGAAGTGGCTCAGATGAACCCTCTATTGCTAGGACTCATAACTTCATGCGATAATCTCCTAATTCCAGCACCACATACTTTTATACCCAATATTGATAGCCCCATTTCAAGATTCGCATTTAAATCATCTTCAACTTGAAAAGTACCGTCCTAAAAATATTAGGTACTACAAAAAATAAATTATTCCCACCAAGTGCCAACCCTGCCCGCGACGGGAGCAACAGCGCCATGAGGGGGGTGGCGACGCGACGGGGCGGGGGCGGAAGTGTCGTGCGTGCGATTTAATTCCATCGCCGCCGCGCGCCCGGGACACAGGCCCGAGCACACTTGAAGTTTAGGGATGAGATCGTAATTGTGTATTGGTGTTATCGATTGTCGATAGAATTGATTTTAGATGTTCAATTGGGATTTTTGTCGATGTTGTTGTTGATGTTAGTTTAACAGACAGCTAATGCAAGTTTATAATTATGAATTAATTAGATTTTGGGAAAATTAATCGTTCATTTGCGAGAAGCTCGACATAATTTAAAAAGAGCTGGATATGATGATTTAAAAGTTCAAAAGTAGTGGTAAGAGTGCGACGAACCATAAACTCACATTTTAGCTAGCTCCCTCTCTCTAGCTCCCTCATTTTTAGGCTTTAGCGTAGCGTCGTTTGTGTAGCAAAAAGAATACAATTTGCTGCGTTTACCTGTATACTTAACTCAAAATTGCAGACTTTTTAGTTATGTCACCCTTGTGGCCAATGAGCGTTATATTTGATATTTTTTTAAGTTTGATTGTTCCTACTGCAAATCAAATAATTATGGCACAAGTTTTCCAGCTGTACATAAATAAACGCTGTTTTTTTTATGTATTTTTTTGTGATGGCAAATTGATGATCGCATAACAGTGAGGCGTCATTTGTTACTTCTTCAAAATCAGTGCCAAAAAGCGTATCCTTATAAATTATTCAATCAATCAATAATTTATTTTGTTAAACATAGGTATGGTTACAGGTAGTATATTGTCTAAAATATGTGCACTATGTTTTGCCAATATATGGCGTACAAAATTAACGTAAACAAGCAATTATAATACTATGGTGGCATGCCAATAGATTATATTATTTAAAAAAAAACAATTTAAATATGTCAGTTAGGTAAACAGGTCATTACAATTTTAGATAAATAAACATACTTAATCTATAAATAAAATCATAAATGTTTAATTAGCAAGTCGGACCCGTCATACCTCTGTTTATTAGTAGTAAACTCAGTGATGGAGTAGTAACATCTATCTAAAAGGAATTTATACAAATTATATATTAAATTGCAATTCCCTATCCCGGATATCGAATAAACTTAGCCACAACACTACGCTCGTGAAAGGCGGTGGAAGCAGCGGGCTGGTCGTAAAATTGCGAGACCAGGTGATTCTGTCGGCGGCGTTACACCTACATAAGTACATACACCCGACACTATGTACTTAGCACAGGGCTGTCTAAACACTGTATTATTTAATGCAGTTATTTTTTATATTATGTTCGTAATCAGTGGGGTAATTACGTAACACACTGACAGTGGGAATGGGTTTCATTTTGACAGTTCAACAACATTCATTGCGTTATTTACGTTGTTGAGCCGACAATTTTTTCTAACATATGAAGCAATGGATTAGCAATAGGCTTCAAAATGATTCAGATTGTGATAGATAGTGTGTTACGTAATCAGGGTGCTGGTTTCGTATCAAATTCGGAGACCAAAGATAATAAACCAATAAAGACCAGTATACCAATAAAGTGCTTTAAGTATTAATATCTATACATGATTGAACCAGAGTCCATTATGGGGAGATCATATTAAGAGCCTAAGTGATAAGTCAACTCAATCTTGTTGAGAAAATTGTAACAAGTCCTCAGAAGAATTGAATATGTTTGATTGATTTTACTTCATAAAAATGCCTTCTCCGATTGAAGTATTGAATTGAATATTAGTAGTATGTAATCTTTAGAACAAAGAAGCAGAGACCTTGTTATTGAAAACCTACGTTTGATGATGTTGTGCTGTTTACTCAGGTTTACACTGGCGGTTCGTGAAATTGGGAGAACAGGTGACTATGCCAGTAGCGCCATGCTTATATGCATGAACTTAGTTACGCGCCGCTATGTACTAACTCAGGGTTGCCGCGGCCCTGAGGTTTGTTGACTCATTACGAAATGATTGTGGTTTTTTTTTAATAGGTTTTAGATAATTCTATGGATAGGTACTAAGTTAAATAATTAAGTTAGGATAAGACTTAACGCTAATATTAAACTAGGTTTTGTCCGGTTCAGCAATGAGCAATAGGTTACAGGTATTCTAAGATTATACTGGCGCAAAAAAAAAAACTGGCGAAAACCCCTGACCCGAATAACCCGCATAGTCAACGAAGTCCATGAAAGAATAGATATAATTTCGTGCAATTTGTGTGAATTCGCAAAAATCCTGTTAAATGTAGTAAGTTATGTAAATGTGTAAAAATGTGTGTTCTAGGTTTTTCATACCTAAGTACTATGTAATTATTAGTAGAAGAGAGAGCACCTTATTTTTAGTTCTTAATGTATTATGTCGATTAGATTGATAACAAACATAATCTTCTTAATCGTTTGTACTTAATGCTGCTTGCAGGTCATTTTATTTTTTGTGTTTCGGTGTAGACATTGTTACTTATAACATCGCAATGGATTAGTCTGTAAAGGTGGCATAATTGTGATTAAAAATAAATAAATAAATTATTAAGATAAGATAAGAGCAACTGATGTGTAAATGACGAAATGGATAAGCAATAATAACAAATCACCCTAAACGTGACGGCTAAAGCTAGGGAGATACGATCAAGAGGTCGAGAGTCCGAATTCCACCTGTTGCTATAATTCAATGAACCGATCTCTAGCACAACATACGCTCTTGATTGAGGAAGTCACCTTAAAGGTCTTTAAAACAGTATAAAAAAATATAACATTAAATAATTTCTTAGTTTTTTTTCTGTTTGAATTAAGCGACGAATTTTGCACATGTATTTGCATAAGTTATAAGTTTATAACATCGCCTTGGATGAGACTTAAAAGTTGTTAAAATTCTGAATTTAATTTTATAAATAAACTAGCTTCTGCCCGCGGCTTAGCCCGCGTGGATGTCGGAAATTATACCACGGGAATGTGCTACCGGGACAAAAATTTGCCTACATCTTTCCCCAGCGGGCTTAGCATGACGCTGTATATCTCTTCGAAGAATAGACACGGCTATTCCCATACAAAGTGACATTTCGTTTCTCCATTTTTGACATCGCACCGTAAAAATCCTTCTAAAATCTGTTATTTTGCCTTTCGTTTTTACCGATAGTTGTCTAGGTCCTTTATAATGTAGATTATTTCAGAAGACAGTTGTCTAAGGTAGTGAAGACAATTTGATTTTTTTATCGCCATGCTAAAGACGGTAGAAAACTTTTTTATGGAAAATGTGAAAAATTATGACTTACATGTTGAGTTTTAGAGGTTTAAGGGTTTTATAAAGGGGGGGTCTAAATTTTCATTATTTTTGCGATAGGACACACCATTTTCGACATACAAGCAAAATAAAAGATAAACGTGAATCAATTACTGTTTTTCGTAAAAAGTGCAGTTGACTCTTTCTAGTTTGCTGCCGTCGTACTGTCTTCACGAAACGTCATTTTTGTCTATTCTTCCGTCGACAAGACGGTGCTTGTACTAAGCCTGCAGGAAGCCATCTATCTCCTTGTCAAACTTTATCGAAATCCGTTCAGTGGTTTAGGCGTGAAAAGGTAACATAAAGACGAGAGTTACTTCCGAATTTATAATAATAGTATAGATAACAATAATAAATGTAATATTTGCAGTTATTTCAAAGCACTAGTCTGGTCAGATGTTCTCTTCCAGGGGTACATAGGCAATAGAATGATATTTTATAAAAAAAAAAAACTTGGAATAAATTATGTATGTTGGCACAGCCCTGCACAAGTGAGCACAGTAACCCATCCCGTACTTACGTGTGGTACGTGCGACGGCGCTACAAACTTGTGTTGTACCAGATATTTAATATTACATCAACTATACATAACGTCTGCCATATGTATATATACAGAATTCTGACAGACGCTCTATGTACACCGCGTAACGCTTACGATCCCTAATGAGGTTAACAGAATCTTCGCAGTTGCTACGAATCTTTTACTTTGGTTTTGATCTTGATATGTTCATCTTGTATTTTGCCTTTCATTAGGAGACTGAATTATTGAACGTTGTCTCTCAATCAGTACTCCATTTTAATTTTCTTATAGCTCAGTGACAGTTAACTATCCTTCGGATCGCTCACTCTTGCTGCTTGCTTTGAAATGGTATTAGGTACTACCACTAGGCCTGCGGGGTAATTGCGTAACACATTAACAGTAGGAATAGCTGTCATTTTGACATTCATTGCGTTATTTTCAAAATGATTCAGATTGTGATTTATAGTGTTACACAATCAGGGTGCTTCATTTAGGTATCTTTAAAGATAATAAAAATATTGAATGAACTGAAAGATTGGTAGATAGCCCTTATAAGTAGTATTTATAGACAACAGTCACAGTTCACTCTCAAAGTCTAAACTTTCGGGGAACCATCGTATTCTATACCCAAACGCTACCGAGAAAACCGAGATAATTAATGCCGATAGTCTGCTATTAACGGCTGCCAAAGACAAACTAAATGACGCAGCTTGTTCGAATTTTTGACAGGAGTCAACTGACAGTTGCCTGTTGACAGGAGCAGTGTTGCCATTTCAATTAAGAGGCGGGAAATTCAAAAAGTCACGGTCTTATTGACCCGCCCTCGTACCTACCTTACATTACAATCAATGTAGCTTTTGTGATGCGTTGACGTGTTATCGTCAATGTTTCTGAAAACGGTGATACTAACTATTCTATCAGTTCAACCAAGAATTCTGATGCTACGTGGTTTTCTACCAAGTAGCTGGAAATGCAGCATTGAACTTAAAACTGTGACCTATTGTAATGATTCGCAAATATTTGCCAGAATTGACCATCGATTTAAGGCGCGACGCCACAGCACGACACAAAGACGCCGCTCGTCGCGCGGCACGCGGTGCCTTTGTGTACGCTGTCACGCCGCGCAAGTATGCACGAGCCTTCAAACGTCTAGTTTTAAGTGAAGGGGGAAATGTCAGGTGAATGAATGAATGAAAATTTCATGAAATATCAATCAATATGATTATATGGAGTTATAGGGTTGTAATGATGATTTTAATGATTATAATTCTGTAAATATTAGGTCTTTACCTATGAAATTGCCGTTCTGCAGTACTGGCCATTTCAAATCAAAATAATTTTTGTTTGGCTAAGAATTCTAATTTCAAATTAATTTTATTTTAAAAACATGGATTTTTTTTTCTAAAAGTAGTCATTTCTTTATTGATTAGTGTTACATTTTCATCGCATTTCAATCTTTTTCGTCATCATGGATACGTTAAAAATTCGAGTAATTATGGAATATGAGTACCGTCGTGGCAGCAACGCGGCACAAGCGGCACGCAACATCAACGACGTTTACGGAGCTAACACTACAAACCAACGCACCACCTGTTATTGGTTTGCTCGCTTCCGATCTGGAAATTTCGACCTGAAAAATGAACCTCGCGGTCGTCCGAAGACTTTGGTCGACAATGACGAATTAAAGGCGATTGTGGAAGCTGATGATACACAATCTACGGCTGAATTAGCAGCAGCTTTCGACGTTAGCGTCAAAACAATATTGGTCCATTTGCGTCAAATTGGCAAGGTAAAAAAGCTTGACAAATGGGTGCCCCACGAACTCAATGATCGCCAGCGCGAAGTACGCGTCGAGACGTGCCTTGCACTGCTCAACAGACACACAAATGAAGGAATTTTGAACCGCATTGTTACCTGCGATGAAAAATGGATTCTGTTTGATAACCGTAAGCGCTCAGCAAGTTGGTTGGATCCTGGTTCAGCACCTAAACAATGCCCTAAACGAAAACTTACCCCTAGAAAAGTGATGGTCACTGTTTGGTGGTCTAGCGCCGGTGTGATTCATCACAGCTTCTTACCAAACGGGGTGAGCATTACTGCAGATGTGTACTGTGAAGAACTGAACACAATGATGGAGAAGCTGGCGCATCTCCAACCAGCATTGGTCAATCGCTCGTCTCCGCTGCTCCTGCACGACAACGCGCGACCTCATACTGCACAGCAGACGGTCTCCAAGTTGCAAGAACTGGGGTTGGAAGCTCTCCGTCATCCGCCCTACTCACCAGACCTTGCGCCTACAGACTACTACTTTTTCCAGAATTTGGATAACTTCTTGGCGGGAAAAAAATTTAATACCCGAGAGGCAGTACAAAATGCCTTTGAAGAATTTGTTGCCTCCCGTCCAGCTGATTTCTTTAAGAATATAAGAATATAATATTCTTTAAGAATAAGAATAAACTGCCACTGCGATGGCAAAGATGCATTGATTGCATGGGTGATTACTTCGATTAATACAAATAAAAAATTCATGAAAAAAATTCGTTTAAATTTTTTCATACAAAACGGCAATTTCATAGGTAAAGACCTATTACATACTTGTTACGGTCGCGAATCATATTTTGTTCTACATACTACCTGACACTGGCCTGCAAATTGCAAATAAACGTAAGAAAATTTTAATTTCGCGTGCAATATGGCGTTTCCCCCTTAATTAAGATCAGTACACCTTATTACAAATAGAATGAAATTACAAAAAAAAAATAACTAGGTAGGTACGTAGTTACTTTAGTTTCTTACTAAGGGCCCGTTGTTTGATACGTAGTTAAACATAACCATTAGTCAATTTAACAATTAGTCACTTGACAATAGTCAATAACTGTCCTGTCTGCGCATGATTATCTTTTATAGCCAATTGTCAACTTTTTTAACTGTAGCTAGCTTAACCATTTGTGATTAACAACATTCTTCTGTGATTTTGAACAAATTGTTAGTTTAACTAACGCGTTTTAACTATTAGTATTTTTGACTACTGATCAAACAACGGGCCCTAAGAGACTTGCCTATTTTACGGCGGATTTAATCCCAACATAGCTACTTGCTACTGTTTAACCTAACCCATTAATCACAATGGGCTGAACACACCACAATGATCTATGAAGATCTTCGTCTTCATACATTATAATACTCCTGTGGGTTTCCAGATGTCAGTCTTCGCATCTGAAAGGTCCCTGTCCACTTAAAGGACATATCTCATCGAAAACCGAGGCTTTGTTGATAGTGACAGCGAAAATCCCCTTGAAATCCACAATGGTGTTGTGTGCATAATATGTTCACAGTTCGCCGATATCAGGAATTCCGGATTTATTTGACTCTTGTTCCGACTTTTGGAGTTAGAGTTTGGTTCTATAAAAGTCTTGTGGCTGACATATTGAAGAGTCTTTATTTTATTATCTATATATATAAAAATGAATCCCTATTTCCCTTGGTCACGCCATCACGCGTGAACGGCTGGACCGATTTCACTTATTATTTTTTTGTTGTGTTCGTTATTGTCAGGAGAAGGATCTTATGAAATAAAAAAATAAGGAAGTTGATCGGAACGTTACAAAATTTAGGAAAACTTGACGCCAATATTAATTTTACATAACTGTCAATTGTTTGAAATAACTGTCAGCGATTGACAGAACGCGCGCTGAGATGGATCGGTTGATAAATGAGTCAATAGTTTTAGTTTTAGTCAATAGTCAAAACTAAAACTAAACGACATATGACATTCATAGTTAAGACAGAACAACGTCTGTCGGGTCAGATTGTTTTATTTATATAATATTCAATGTATTGCATGCTTTGCATGGGAAGATGATAGCGTGATTCGCATGTGATGATGCTTATTTTGTATTATTGCAAGAAAAACATTACTATTTATGAAGATGATTTTGTAGTTCAGCATAGACTAAACTGTGTCTAGGCATTTCCCTTTTCCTGTTCTTACGATTAATTCTTATGGTACATCAGTTACCTAGCTAGCATTAGCAGTCATTTTTACAAGTAGAATTTTGGCTCATTACCTCTGATTGATAAATTAAAGAATATGTAATAACTGGAATCCTACTAATCCTACTAATATTATAAATGTGAAAGTTTGTGAGGATGGATGTTTGGTAGTCTTTCACGCAAAAACTACTGTACGGATTTGGATGGAATTTGGAACACAGATAGTTTATAACCTGGATTAACATATAAGATACTTTTTATCCCGGTAGTACGTTTCCGTGGGATAATATCCGACATCCACGCGGGTGAAGCCGCGGGCAAAAGCTAAAGTATTTCGGGGAAAAAATAAACGAGACTGTAGAAAAACTACACGTGTACAGGAAATCAACCCCAGTAGCTTTTATAAACTGAAACTAAATTCCGATATCACCCGACTCCACCAACCGACTAAGTTTCTACGTGTAAAAGAATTTGATAGTACGAGTATTTTCAGCTGATACCGTATTTTTCATTCCGTATTTTTTTTCCCTTAGTTCTTGAATCTTTGGGTATTGAAATTAGTGTGAATGGATTATTACGCCATATTTTCAATAAAAGTTTGTTATTTTAACCACTTGAAATTGATTTCTGATCTTAATCATTTTTGTATTTAGCAACTGGCATCCATAAAATTAGAAACAAAAAGATGAATAGTGAAAAGTTATCGATATCGATAATCGGCTACATAAGCACATCACTATCACATGCCGAGGGCGATTTACGGGCGCGCGACAAGTCGCAAACTGGCGCAAACTCAGGTGACCGCACGACCGTACCTACCTACCGGCCAGTACCTACCGCACGGGACATTGTCCCACGCAATATTATAACAGAAGTAACACTGCTCACAACCTACGCAAATTGCTGAAGCGAAGAAGAAATGTCATTGTCAAACAGCAACTGAAAATCGCCGTAACATGTATTTGACAGTTCCAGTTCCACAAGCGGGCTATATAAAGTATACGGCTGAAATATCTTGGCGAGTCCGAACTTCGCGCAGAAGGCTGCGCCGTAACATTTTTTAGGAAACAAAGGGTGACATGAAGCGAGTGTGAGAGAGACAACATGCGCGAAAGTTCGTAGTGCCTGTGTTCAGACTCGGCAAGATATTTCGGCCGTACTGCACGTGCAGTATTAATATTAACTAAAAGTTTTTATAATGATTATTTGATTTGTAAAGTCGTAAGTTCGTTATTGGGTCAATTGCACAGTTCTATTTTCTATAAATACCTTACAATTTAACTTGACAACTGACAGTTTGACTGAAAGTGTTTAGCCCGTTGTAGTATTCTGTCTGTCAGCTTTTTAAGATTGACTTGTCTAGTGATGATTATTGGTTGAGAAGTACTATAAAGAATCTTGCTTTGTGAATCCAGCTATATCGAATTACCGATACTTACACTTGGAACAGAATAGAATACTCTTTCGGGTGTAAAAAGACACTTAACAAAAAGCCGAGAGTCACTTGTACTCCCCGTCATTGTAATTATTTTTCTGTACTGGACCATACCCGGGAACCTTATGGTTACGGAGATATTGAAGGTCAAAACTCCCAACTATACCGTTGCATGCATCCACAAGCACAATGATTTTTCATACCAAAAATAAAATTCGGTTCCCAGCAATTATTTTTGTGCTTTATTACTTAGTTTGATGTACAGAATGCGTAGTTGACGGCTATGTGATGGGTCTTTTTACAACCTGTATAAATTACAGAAAATAAAGAAATTTTATGTAGAGTTTTAGGGCAGAACTTCTGTGTCCCGTCTACTTGGTGGCTTTTAAACGCGGCCCGCATCAACTACCTAGTTGTACATGCTATGGAGTGGGACATACTATACATAACTATACCTATCTCTAACTCGCAATACATGTTCTCCTCACACATCACCTGTTCACTGCATTTCAGTTGTAGCGTGCATACATAATATTGGCATTAACGGGTTGAGCACATGTACATAATAGTGGCAGTATTTGTATTGAAGCCGCATCTTGGTTGACATTGTAATACATTTATTAATTACAGGCAGCGGGGTAATTGTGTAACACACTGACAGTAGGAATGGCTTTCATTTTGACAGTTCAACAACATTCATTGCATTATTTACGTAGTTCGGCGGACAATTTTTTCGGGCATATGAAGCAATGGATTAGCAATAGGCTTCAAAATGATTCAGATTGTGATTGATAGTGTGACGTAATTAGGGTGCAGAACAAAGAAACATGTTAGGTCTTTCTTCCATACATTGTTTGCAGAATGGATGACCGATGAGGCCGAAAAGTTTTCATTTGGCAATAGTTTAAGCACGGTAAGAGGGCGTACAACGGTTCACTAGCGCCACTCCTTTAAAAAAATATTATTTCGTGACTGAGAAGCAATTATGAATAACGGCTTGTAAGGACCCTCGGTAAGTGTGTCTAGATTTTCCTAATACCTTTTATAAACTTTCATATTGAAGCAACAAAATACGATGTAGAGCCACGGTTCCTAACCTGGGGGTAATTACCCCTGCGTGGGTAAAACTGATATGCTGCGAGGGTAACAAGCTGGTAGCATATAGCAAAGATTAGACCAATAAGACTGAATCAAGCTCGCCAGTGCATTTCATGCCCTAGCTGTGTAATGTGATTGTAAGAACTTATAGGTACTCAATATTTTTGTGCAATTTTTATGTCTAATAAAGTCAATTTGTGTTTATATGTACTATATTCATTGGTAACATGAGGGAGAGGCGGGGGGGCGGGCGGGGGGGGGGGGGCGGGGGGGGGGATCAGTTTCCGTAGGTAAGTCATAGGGGTGACAAGATCGAAAAGGTTAGGAACCACTAAACTAGAGGAATATGGCCGCTTTTCTTTTAAGGTTTAAAATCGTTTGAAAAAATTTGACAGCTTCGTGTTGACCTGTTGGCGACTGTACCTAGATGTCACTACAATGATTTTTTTAAACTTTGAATGCGAGATATTTTAATCGTCGTATGTGCTCGTTAAACAAATACTTCCACACAATAGGCATAACGGACAGTCCTCTATGCAGGGCCTGCATGGAGGCTGAGGAAACCGTTGCGCATGTGCTCTTTGAATGCACAGGCGTCACTCAGAACTCACAAACCCTCCTGCTCTCAGAAAACCAGGAGACATGATCAACTTCTGGAGGGAGGTGGGCTGGTTGGAATAACCACCGACGGCCGCCATGGTCCACGCACAATAGTCCACCTGAAGGACTAAGTGCGGAAATCATAACTCTAAAGAAGTAGAAGAAGAATCGTCGTATGTGAAAAAAGTGGCTGTGCAGAGTCACACGCATTTACACCTCGAGGTATATAAGTCTCAGAACCTCACATTTTACCTACAATTTGTTTTCTATGATACCCGGGCTGCAGGCAGGCCAGCAGCAGCGGTAAAAGTACGCAGACCCAGACGCAATACCTACCTATGCACAACATGTTGTATATTTGTATATGAAACGATAATATGTTCGGTAACTGAATGCCCGGCCCGCCATGCCAGTTGCAACGTCAAAACTTGGTTATAAAGGGCTATTCAAATACTCGAATATTCGGAATATTTGAGTATTCGCCTATTCTAATATTCGAATAAGACAGACACAAGTATTCGAATACTAATTTAACTTGTAATTTTTACTCATGACCGCACCTTATATAGCGTGAAAAGGAACGTTCACAAAATGGTGTGAAGTGTGCGACAGGTTGCGGGAGCGTACGAACAACACATAGACATCTAAAAGATTCTAGCTCAATAGAACAACATGCCTTCATTCATTCTGTCATTCATTAGGTACTTGTCTGTTATTTTTTTCCACGTAAGCCCACTTGCACCGCCAAACACCAAACACGCCTAGCGCTAAACGAGTTTTAAACATCATTCTTTCTCTGTCATCTTCAAACATTTCACACAAACAGAATTATATTTTAAACTCGTTTAGTGCTAAACGTGTTTAGTGATTGGCGGTGCAAGTGGGCCTTAGTGTATTGTTTAATGATGATGTTATAATAAGTTCCTGTCACTGTTATTTACATAGCAAATACTGGTATACGAATTTGTGTGGGGTAGGTACCACAACTGAAAAATGAAAAATAGAAAAAAACAACGGACTTCCAAAAAAGACACTACAAAGTGAAAATAACTTAATTTCGGAGCTCGGTGGCAAAAAAATTAAATACAAAGCTTCCGAAATTAATGATATTGTTCACTTTAAGGCTCCTGCAGACAGGCGCGACGCGACAGCGCGACACAAAGGCGCCGCTCGTCGCGCGACGAGCGATACCTTTGTGCCGCGCGCGATTCGCGTGGCGTGTCGCGCCTGTTTGTAGGAAGGAGACTTTATAATTAAAATTCTAAAAATTTTAGAATTCGTAATATTCGAATATGTAATTAAAATGAAGGAATATTGGAAGCCCCTGGTCCCAACAATTTTAGTAATTGGCAGTTCTGGGCCGCAACAAATAAGTGCAGGTATATTAACGTTGCTATTGGATTGGCCGACTGGCGTTAATAAAAAAATTACAACAAAGGTCATTTTATGGTTTTAGACGCCTAAATCCATAATGGGGTTGGCGTCCTCCTACCTATAATAATATGTGATGATTTGTGAAATTGTGACCCTCCCTTAGTTTTTAGGCCATTTTCTCATGATCCATCTCAAGCATGCGCTTTTATTTGAATCTCTCACACATCTTTCTTGTCATAAACGGGGAGTGATGACAAAATGCGTTTCGGTTTTGACAGGTTACTAAAATCGAGCTGCCGATGAACGCGTAGTTATTTTATACTCTCGAACTACCCTCATGCTTTACCACCATAAAACCACAGGGACCCTTCGCTTCTCATTAAATTAATGACCTAAAGATATTCTACTATATTAATTGATAATTACTGGCGGATACCAACCGTACATAGCCTGCAGGAGTTATATAACTCCCGATAAATTTCATCGGCGCGCCCGGCAGGCGTCGCGTTACAAGTAGCACTCGACGCTAATGACGCACTTGTTCCTGCCTCTGCCGCCCGCGTACTCGTGCTCGCCCCTTCTCGTCAGCCCGTTGCCCGCGCTTTCTCGCAATTGCCCGCGCCACCGGTGTTCGTGGGTGCAATTTCGCTAGAAGCGCGTGGCGTGTTTTGGGGCAAATTCAATTTACTACATTGCATAACCGGCGGGCGTCGCGCCTAATAACCCCGAGAGATTGGCAGAGGTGCCACCGAGTGCCACGGTACACCTACAAACATACACAATCAATATACATACCTATCTACAAAGTTGGCGAGTGATTCCCTGTGAGTGATAGAACCTAGGGAGTGAGAAATTGGCCGTTTGCCTTTTACAAATACGGCGCGGCAGAGGGCGGTCAGAAATATTCATACCTAAGGCCTTCTTCATGGACCTTCACTGGAAGCCTCCATCCTCAGCATTTGAAGTCTATTATAGGACACAGTCTTCAATCACCTCTTAATAAAAGAACGCGAAGTCCTGTTATGTAAACATAGGTTCTTATTCTATGCCACTAGCAGTAAATATCATCAAAATGAGTGTGATACAATTAGTAGGCACATGACACGTGCATGATTGTAATTTACTAAAAGACTCCACTAACGGCATTAGCACACAAGGAACCTTTAATTATTAATTAAATTCCCAGCAAGGAACTTAGCGCACCTTCGATGATAAGGACAATTTATTCATGACTTAGACAAGCCCAACAGCTCAAATGAGCTGCTTTGCATTTTATCGGTGTCTATTCAAACTCAAAAGTTATTGGTTCCAATTTTAAAATAAATGTTAAGGCCCGCTTGCACCACAAATCACTATGCATTGACCGCTAAACGCATTTAAAACATATTTTCTCTGTCATCTTCAAACGAATGACAGAAACAGAACGATGTTTTAAATACTTACGTTTAGTGCTAAACGCATTTCGTGATTTGTGAGGCAAGCGGGCCTAAAAGTACCAAAGTGCCAACGCAACGATTTTTCGAACTTCGAACCTGCAGGAACCATCCTGCCACAGCAGCTGAAGCATCGCGGTATGTAGTAGGTAGGTACCCTTTATTTAATGGTTATATCTGGGAATTCTATTCTAGTTACATGCCACGTAAAGCTATGGTAATGCAGCCGGGCTGTTCCACATTGGTTAGCGGATCGCATAACATTTATCATTATGTACGTTCTGGGCGCCACACCGTTTTCCTGTGTTTTCGTCTCGTATTCTAAATAATTATAAATTCAGAGAACATAAAGTGCCGAAATAATTGCTCTTCCTTGACGTTGGCGATGCATAAAGTTTACCCAACGAATAGGATGCGTTGCACAAATAAATTCATAAATCTATGGATGGGGAAGACGCCTGGCATAATACCTACCTATTTATAGCTATTGTGTGAAGGCGAATGTAACATAGGTTACACAGGGTCACAGTAAACAAAATATCTCGATGATTTTCTACGTTTAAGTAACTGATGCTGTATCTAGGACCAACACCTACATACACCTACAGATAAAAACGGGTTAGTCCCGCTATGGTATGGTCCCGGTATGGCACCCTCTTAAAATACCTATCAAAAAGTCCCGCTATGGTACCCATCTTTTAGATCTACGTTAGACAATAGAAGGTACAACTGAAAAGAAAAGTGTATCTATAAATAAATACTTTCCACGAAATATTTTCGTTCTCAGATAAACAAAAATTGTTCCCAGGTATTTGGTACAACTTGGGGCACCCCGACTCGGACAGGTTAGGTTAGAAGGGGACGGCGGGGTCTGAAAGACCCCGCCGTCCCCTTCGTGGTTATTTTTTTTTAAACCGCCCAGAAGTAGGAGTCCCGCGAAGCGGGACTCCGTCGGCTATTGTGGAACTGATTTTGCATTGTTTGGTGACTACATTTTGGTGACAGATCTACTATTTTGAGGACAAACCCTATTATTTAAGAAACACAAAACTAATTAAATTGGTGATAGCTTACTAGTTAAGAAAAGATATTTTTTATTAATACTATTTTTTTCTTAACGCATTGTATAACTTTTCTTTACAACAGTACCAAAAACTGAAGGGTACCATAGCGGGACTTTTTGATAGGTATTTTAAGAGGGTGCCATGCCGGGACCATACCATAGCGGGACTAACCGATAAAAACTATCAATAACAAGTGCAGAAGTGACCAAAATCGGACACGATAACTTTACTGCAAACCAATGCTTCAGACTGATGTCGCGCGCGACTGTCAGTTATGGATCGCTCAGATCGCGACTGATAGTTTGTTTGAACCTTTATATATGAAAACAAAAGTTACAATTTGTTCCTAATTCAAACAAGTTTATTCACAAAATAATTTCGCGCCTTTCATTGCGGTCACATCCAGCCGGTCCGCCTCTTCGCTCGACGCGGCGCCACAAGAACAATGCGTCTGAAGCGGAGTCGCGCGAGTCAAGAACACTTATCTCACCGGAATCCTCCGCTGCTGATAACAGTACCCGAACAAAGTCCACAACAGGAAAATAGAATTATTTATAACTAATTAAGATAACATATTGCAAGTACAAATATTGAATGTAACTTCTTATGTAAATATAATGAATCTTCCTGTTAGACACTGATTGTAAGAGTATAAAAGGCCTGCGTGCCATGGAATAGTGTTCATTACCTACCTGATATTAGCCATATAACAACTTGTATACTTATAAATCATTAAACTGCATTTATACACTCCTGGTTGATCAGTTTCATTAACTGGCGCCCAACGTGGGGCTGATCGTGACCTTGACCATATCAAAGTATACGCAGCAGCCTATCGAACCCTTCGATCAAGACTTCCCCTGATAAGCGGATCCTCAAGGCATCTACTGTACGAGCAACGGAGAATCACGCAGCAGTTTGGTCAGCCTATCGAAACCCTTCGATCAAGACTGCCCCTGACAAGCGGATCTTCAAGACATCTACTACGAGCAACAGAGAATCACGCAGCAGTTTGGAAGCTCATTGGAATAAAGCGGACGTACGACGAAGCTTCAAGCCGACTCGATCCCAAATATATCCCATGAAGCTAGGAGTAGTAACCCTCTTCACCATCATACAAATGTAAGTACACTTTGATTTTTACAAGTGAGAAAACTGGCATTAACACCTTCAGGCAAACCTTTAATCAAACAACAAAAAATGAACCCTCTTGTATTACCTACCTCACCCCAAGTAGAAACCCGACACATTCCTATCCCTATATTCTGTGGAATAGGTAGTGAACGAGATTTGAACGGATTTATTAGGGCATGTGAGAGATTTTTTCAAACTAATACTGGAGATGAAACAACTAAGGTTAATTTAGTTTTATCTAGATTATCAGGAGAAGCAGCAAATACCGTATACCGCGGAAAGCATGATTTTTCTTGGAAAGAAATAAAAAAATTATTATTACAACGATATGGTAGATGGCAAGTTAAAATTGAAGATATAATTGCGGAAATCCAAAATATTCAACCCTCTACTGATCGACTTGTACCACTAATACACGAACTAGACGAGATAGTTAACGAAGGAGACGCTCAAATTAAAGGAGCATCGGTTATTTTAGAACCTTTGGCTAGACAAACAATTTTAAAATTCTTACCACCTTTATATGAGGATTTGTGTAAAATGGATAAATACCTTGACGTTTGTGATAAAGCTAGAAGACTAGATAGAGAAGGATATCGAATTACAAGAAAACAAAAGGTCGTTCAAGAATCTCATAAACTTTCAACTTCAAATTGGCCTTCACAACGTAACCAAATAAACGAGGATTAATCGACGGATTAGGCTCAATAGTAAAAGCAATCACTGGAAACCTCGATAATAACGATTTAATTAATATCGATAAAAAAAATCAGTATTACTACCAACATATTAGATAATATGAACATGAAGTTAAAAAATATCTCTCAACATATTAATATTTTAATTAATAAATATTCCAGTAAAAATATAGAAGAAAAGCTAGCCTCAGAATTATTATTTGGATTAGAAAGCTTAAAAGATATGTGTATTCAACTAACAGAAGCATATGTCTTTGCACAACATGACATACTGCATCCTTCTATTGTAGATCAACTTCACTTATTAGAAAGTATTAAGAAGATTCCAAATTCAATTAATATCCTAAAAGATCCTTTAAAGTTAGAATCTATCCTAATACCCCATGTAGCCATTAGTGATAATATTATGATATTCCAACTGCCTATACCCATTATATCTAAGAATGAATATCAGTTAGTATATTTACTAGCACCTATTGAAAAGAAAACGGAACATTGTTATCTACCAAATATTATAACAAGCCAATATCTCACTCGTAACGATCAAGTGTATAAAGCTCTTAGCTGTTCCCAACAAATTTGTAAAGCAGAACCAGTATGTGAATGTTTAAAACAAACTGTGTTAAAACAAAGTAATCAATGTAATACTCTGCTCATCTACTGCCCTCTCAGATATTCTCTTAAAATATCCAGTACAATCCACTACCAATATTGGGATCTAGAAGAAAGTGTCATCGACCAATGTACATCAAGTGAGAAGATAATCAAAGGATCCTATTTAGAAGATAATACAGAGTGTATCCATCAAGAAAAAGCGACGGAACTTGAAATATATAAAACAAAGACTGACAATATAATTAACGAGTATCCTGTTAATATTCCAACAACAGATGAAGATATTGAACAGCAACTAAAAATGCTTAAAAAACATCAGCTCACTGATAACAAAGTGACTAACGTTTCAATTGGAATATATACCACTCTAGGCATCCTAAGTCTCTTACTCATCGCTTATCACGCTTTTCGAAGACTCACACGAAAACGCTCAACGCTGGGAGAGGAGAGTCAAGAACACTTATCTCACCGGAATCCTCCGCTGCTGATAACAGTACCCGAACAAAGTCCACAACAGGAAAATAGAATTATTTATAACTAATTAAGATAACATATTGCAAGTACAAATATTGAATGTAACTTCTTATGTAAATATAATGAATCTTCCTGTTAGACACTGATTGTAAGAGTATAAAAGGCCTGCGTGCCATGGAATAGTGTTCATTACCTACCTGATATTAGCCATATAACAACTTGTATACTTATAAATCATTAAACTGCATTTATACACTCCTGGTTGATCAGTTTCATTAACTCGCGCCAGCGGAACACCCGCCGACTTCATTTTTATTTATTTTAGCCAACGACGCTTTATTTAATTCGTGCTGTATTTATTGCGCTAGCTCTTGTTGCTACTTGTTGAGATGTTGGCCCGTGTCGCGTCTTTACGATCTAACTTGAAGTTGCGTTTCTTGCGTCATAAAAATGCAAAATTTTAACTGGCTGGATTCTCAAACCAAATAAAAAATCAAGACATAGCACTGTCAACAGTGACGTGAGGCCGGTTTCGTAAACATGTCTGCACTTATGAGGTATAGTTTGGTTGTAAATGTGTGCGTGCGAGCGTGTATATACAGAGCAAGGTGTAATTTTGCATGCTTCACTGTATTGTTCGCAGAGCTGTTTTGATTTTTTGTTTGGTCTGAGGCTGGATTATTCTTATCCACCGTATTTAATTTGTAATAAGATTAAGTTCTTATGGATTTATGTATGTACCGCTTTTACCCCGGGGCGGTACTCCTTTTTCCTAAAGTAACTTAGTAGAAAATAAAAGAAAATGTTGCGTCAACAAAACAGAGGACCCAGCAACTGAATACCTACTTGTATTTTGTACGCCAGCCAGGAAACAGCTGGTAGTAAAACACGAAGCCATACATTTTTCACATAAAAAAGTTAATCTAATCGAGAAAAACGTTTTCCTGTATAAAAAAAACTGACCACTCCAACCGGTGACGACATTTACCGGCGCGGCGCTACCAGGCTATCATAAATTACAAGCTAGCGGCATTGCACTAGCGGTCGGTAATTACGACGCTGCAAACTTATGCTGCAGTTGATATAGACAAAACTCAACCTTATTTGTTCTTCTCCAAGAGTGTTAACGTCAATAAACTGGCGTGTCAAAGACTACGGGCCAGTGTCGGCCGGCGCGCCGCATGCAGGCACGGCGACGCTGATGACGCGTAATTAGAACACGGAGGGTTTCTGAAACTATCGAATTTCGGAATCGAGTGCCGTCGTTACACATTGAATCGGATTTCGTTTGTCTTGGAAACGTATTTACGATGTTCCATTTTCTCGTTGATTTCTTTTCTTTAGATAGGTATTAGTTTTTTACAAATTGATTCGAACTGTTTATCATGAATCATGATGAAAGCTGGGCTTGTCTCGAATTTAATATGTGTGTGGTAAAGTTTCCGTACCAAAACATGTGCCTCGGTATAAAATAAATCTATACTCTTCAAAATGCCAAGTACCTACCTACTTATACCTAGAAGTAGTATCCTACTATCCCCCTTCTTGTTTAGTTCATGACCTCGCGTTAGCCGCACACTCTCGCCCACACACATTCATTATTCGGGCAGGCAGGCCTCATCGTCACGTAATTATCAGCCGCTTCTAATTATCGCGGGCGATCCTTGTCGTGCTTAGGGGTAGGGGCTAGGAGTATCTTGGGTAGCCTCGAGGCTGATCCGCCTTGCGATCCATGGACACATCTAGATTATTGATTGCCTTCTATATGGCCTATTTCGAATATTACTATTGTCTATAATCTATACAAGGGTCGCGTACAATTTCAAGTGCGGTTAGAATGTTGATCGCATTTTTTGGTTTGTCTGCACTAACTACTTTATTCTGCATTTCTGTAAATGAGAAGTGCACCGCACGCTTAATTATCTAACAATAGTAGGTTGCTAAAAATAAGTTCCTATGAGTAGTAATTTCGGAATGGAATGCGCCTTTCTCATAAAATTAAGGCCCTTCGTGTTTCACTTATAACAATGACTTCCACAATCACTTCTTCCACCCTTATCATTTACGAAAACATATTCATAAAATCGTCAGACCAATAACGGCGCACTTTAACAGCACCATAAGATAAAACCATGGCGTTGGCAGACCACGGTATCAGTCATAAAGCGGTAACAATTCACCATCGTAAACCAACCACATCACCATAGTACCAGACCCTCATAAATAACAGGCGTAAAGATGTTTGGACTTTTTGGTCGTCCGTAAACAAAGGTCACGTTTTTTATTTTTTTACTAGGACTGTAGGTTTTTTAGGGGGTTGGTTGACTTTAAATGGCGATTCCGATAAGGTAGTGTTTGTTTTTTTTTTACATTTTAGAATTATCTGCTTTTCACACGTCATTTTGAAAATCTGCGTTATTGACTCTTAATAAACTCCGTTGAGTACATAATTGACCTGTTTTGAGCAAAACAGAAAACAGGTCAATCAACTTTTATTAACTTTGTAATCGATTACTCCATTTTTTTATGAATTGATTGAATCCTTAATCAAATTAGAGACTTCAGTTACTTATTGGAAATTAGTTTAATTATTAAATTAATCGGATTATTTTAATAATCGATTTTATAAAACTTGCTCTTTGTATGCAATAAAGTACATAGTCGATTGTAGATGATACGAGCCTAATCAACACCCGTATCGAACGAATACTACCGGTAACGTCACACAATCGACGCCAAATTACTAGGGTCGCAAAGTTGATAACAAGCTAAACTGAACACTTATCGTTACGGCCCGTGCGAATGAATCAATCAATCAACGCGGTGGAGGGAAAGTGGCGCGGATAATGAGAGGGCGGGAGGCGCCGCGAGATGGCGTGCCCGAAGCGCCATTATGGCGTGAGGTTTATGGTATGGTGGATAGGCGAGGCGGGGAATGCAGATGTTGGTTGTAGGTATTTTGCTAAAGTTTTAGTAGTAAGGGGGCTCTCTAGGCTCCGGTCTTGTGCTAATTTGTGTAGTTTTAAGTGAAATTCTCTTGAGAATTCGAAGAGAAGAGAATATGTTTGAAGGTGTTAAAATAATATGATCCTACCTAATTCTATGATCATATTTCTTTTTTTGACAGGAAACTTGCCTGGTTCAACCGAAAGCGAAGTTTGAGCTAATAATTTTTTTTTTATTGAAAATCAATAAGTACTTACTTAATAATTCAGATTAAATAATAAGAAATGAAGAAAGCTTTAAGTTTGATTTAGCTGCACTACACAGCGACGAGGACACACAAATCTTATTGGTTTCTATTCCTCCAAATGCATTATTTTGTCGTCACAAATTATACTCGCCTCCCCATCCTTGCTTCGTTTACCACCATGTCCTCACCCAGTCAGTCCGACGGACGAAAAGGCGGAAATCCGCCGAGTGTCTCGACAATACAGCATTATAATTTCTTCGCCTGCCCACCTCCAGGCAGCAAATAGCGTGAAATTTTAAAACCATTACGCTTCATCTCTTCCTGTGTCGTGTCGCCATATTAATATAATTATATGTCAACGTAAAACCTTACTCTGATTAGTTTTTGAGATTTGAATTTGGTGTCTTTAGCTGAAATTGTAGACCTACAAATAAAGTAAAAATCTTGGAAGACAATTTTAACCTACTTCTTATTGTCGTATAGAAATCAAACTTTGTATGTATATGTAGATCGGATGACAAAACTATAATTTGGTATCTTGGAGCTGATCTGATGATGGAGCCAGGAGGTGGATAGTGGAACTCTTCAGTAGCTCTTATTAAACCGCTCAAGTCATAACTCTATTGAAACTCTAGACTAAAAAGTAAATAATAAAAATATGTACCTACCTAGTTTAAAAGAAAAACGCTTTTATCTTATCGTTATCTTATCACGCACTAAAAATTATAAAATAAATAAATTGACTTGTATTAAATACGTACTTCTTCTTTTATACATTTTCATTTCATTTTTATACTTTGATACGTTTTCCACGCTTTTTGATTTCATCATCGGATATTAAAGAAGAACTAATACAAGTCAATTTAATTATTTTATAATGTTTAGTGCGTGATAAAAGCGTTTTTTTTTTAGTTTTTTAATCTACTTTTTAATAAATGAGTTCAGTATTGAAATGTAAGTTCCACATCCAGAGTCGTAGAAATGTATTTAAAAAAAAAACGGTCCAGGGTAGACAACTACTTTAAGATAATTGCATAGATTTAGAGTATAAATGTTTTGGAGTGGTCCTAGACTCCTAGTATTCTGTCAAAATAGGAAATTTCAAAATGCCGCGACATTAATAACTCATCATTCATTTGATAAAGTGTCACCTCTGCAACCATGTTCACCGATATTAGGTATGCGGCTGTATGGTTAATTAATGAACTTGCGTGATTCAATTAAATCCAATCGGAGCAGGAAATCAGCAGAGCCCTATAGGTACCGTACTTATTATTACTTACATACATACTTACTCCTAACATTCTACTCGCCATTACCATCTTCAAAATATGCACGTTTCAGAATCGTTTCAAGTTTTTTTGCATTACCAATAGGTACCTATTTACAATACAACTAATTGTAGTGAAACAACTTAAACTTAACCGTGAAAAACAAGTTAATCCTTCCTTAAATATTTCGAGCTTAGAGCGCAGTAAAGGGAGGTTTCCCTTTACTGCGCTCTAAGCTCGAAATATTTAAGTACATTATAGATCCAAAAACAAAAGTACCTAAGTCATGTTGAGTGTCCGTTCAGCGAGGGATGAACAGGGGGAGCAAGTGCCCGGAAAAATACAGAGGGGAGGTATCACGGAGCGATGTCGGCGATTAAACTGTTTAGGAGTACCTACGTACCACTTGTTATGTCCCAGTTCTGTCACGTACTGTGCTACAATCGATAAAGTTTGACTCGTTTTTTTTTTGATTTACCACGCCAAGAGAATGTTAGAATTTACTCATAAGGAACATCACTATTTGTAATTAAAAAAATATATACCTATTATAGAATACTACGTTTGAATTTATAGGATTAAAAAATGTTTCGGATAATTATTTTTACTGCTTCATTTTTGCGCCGCGTATTAGCTACCAAAATTCCAACAAAAGCGTAGATAGGTACTTTGTTCGAATCAATCAACCCATCGCTGTCAAGTAATTATTATTCCGCTTACCAACTTCTGCCAGCTTCAATGCGCGGCTGATTTCCGTTTTTCCCGAGGCGTCCGCGCTTCATATATTGCAGAATCTCGCTCCGCGCATTTTTACGGAAAGCCGTGACTTTGTCACGCCTGGCGGGTGTCGTGCCGTGATCATCTGACAGATGTCTACTTAAGCACGTCTGTAAGAGACTGTGGATATTTCGAAAGCTTTTTTCTTAGTAAATTGTGGGGGAGATAAGAACAGCCTGTTCTGATGTGCCTCGGATGTTTATCAGCATAATCTTGTGGTGGAACAAGAAAGAGTAATGTACACTTACATAAAGAAGCGGTGTCTTACCTACTTGTTAATGATATCTGGAAGATGGAATAGTTTGACTTATTTAGGGGTAATCTCACAGACATTTCAAAGAAGGACTTCTTACTTATTTCTAAGGGTAACCTTATGGTATGAAGTATTCGCCCCGTTTCTCCTTGAAATACAGCTGCTTCGTTCAAATTCCTATCGTCAATCGTTTAAATTCACTGAACGCGTTTCGCGTCGCGCCAGCCGCAGCCGTCAGTCAACACACTCGACACCCAAACAACGTATGTAAGTACACAAATACATAGTAAACCTGAAACCAAGTACGATATTAATATATATTTCGACGCAACGTACATATAGTTACTAGGTATGTAGCAACGTGCCAAAGTTATATCGCGCGGATTCACACGAGGCGCGACGCGACGCCGACGTAGGTAGTCGGCACCTAATGGCCCGGGAGGTAACGACGAGCCGTCATTATAACTAAATTATGTAGGTGCCGCCTTGCTAATGCGACACAGCTCGGCGCGCCGGCCACCGCTCTTTGTTTCTGCGCCCCTGGTATTTCAGTAACATTCGGAATGGAGGTTACTTTGCCCCTGCACTATTTGTGTGGAATTTTGGTCGGTACTTTATCTGTCTGTGTACCTGCCCATTTAGTATCAACCACATAATTAAATTAAGATCACTTACTTTTTCCGGTGTCTATTAAATTACCTTTTCGATTTCAGTGAATAAAAATATAATTTGTCGTCACTATGTTGCGCAATAATTTAATTTCTTCAACATTTTCTTTCATGAAACAGCAAAATGAGGAGTAGCTAACTAGTTACACTATATTATGAAAACTATAACGACGCACTAATAATAATAATAATTTATGTAATGTACAAAACACAATTTATATTGTTTTATGCATAAATAAATTAAATAATAGATGAAATTGATGAATTAATGCAAGAGACACTTCGATGAAAACTAGCAATCATGGGAACCATAAAAACTAATTTAATTGTTGGCAACGCCATCTACATTTCATTTAAATTAATTCATAGCTAAATTCGCATTTAAGTCTTTTTAGTCTAGTAATTTACAACAAATACTAGGCCATCATGTCTGGTAGGCATTATTGCCGCGTCGCAGCATATATCCGCGGTTTTCCTCTACTGTGTGTGGAATTTTGGTTACAGTTCCAATTCCAATTCATTATTTGAATGCCTCCT
This sequence comes from Griposia aprilina, assembly GCA_916610205.1. NCBI lineage: Eukaryota > Metazoa > Arthropoda > Insecta > Lepidoptera > Noctuidae > Griposia > Griposia aprilina. The sequence goes on along the minus strand of OU744304.1, from coordinate 15,750,382 downwards.
TGTTGGCTGTTTACTACAACAACCACAAATGAAATTAATTAATTCAAGTTCACGTTACAAAATTCTGTTATATTAATAATAATATCAATTTTATTAGCAAATGTTACTTCATTTAAAACTTATTACTTAAACAAAAAAATGGGAATAGATTAAGTATATACACAGGAATAGACAGAAATAATTTTGTACTGACCTTACCCTACCCGACTTTTCGCAAAATAAACAGAATTAAAAGTACTTGGTACTTACAAACTTTTAACTCGCCCATAATAGCGCACGGCATATTGCTTGCATGCAGATACGCCTTTTTACACTGGAAATTTACAACAAGTACCAGGAGATCAAAGCTCGTAGGCGTTCGTTCTTTGTAGCAATATAATCGCCAATCATATCTACCGTACGGTAAGGTGCTATGGTGCTAAGGGTAATTAAGAGATTTATTGAGCTCGAATGAACGTTCTCAAACGCCCGTACATCCGATCGGAGCTCGGTACGGGAGTTTTTTGTCGCCTGTAGTATTCACTAGGTTTAAGTACCTACTAACTTCCTACAAGTCCAAGACTTATTGTAACTGTATTAGCCTCAGACACATTTTGTGACTTTGACCACTTTGGCCGAGTTTGGTTTGGCAACACTCTTGAAAATTACTTCTACGTGCTGAATTCCTGGTATCCAATCGGTAAACCCTGTCAAATTCACATAAAATAAAAAGTCATCATCATCTGTAATATTCTTGACAATATTACTGGAGTAGTTCCACGTCTGAACAACAGATGGCAATCGGCGCAACCGCAGTGACCGACAACCTTTTATCGTAAACTAACTTAGGTCATTGATGGATAGCCATGTCACTACAAGAGTGATTGCCATGAGGAGGACAAGGTAAGGATTCCAAGAAGTTTTATTCTTCCTCCCAGTATTTCGCTAAACAGTGACCTGCCACACTTTCCAGTTCTAAGATATGTAGGTACGGCATAATACTAGTCGACAAGTTAATTCGACAACCGGCAATCGTGACGTTATCCGCAAAAACTTCGAAATTATTTGATTCCAACCATTGTCAATAATGCAATGCTAACGGCAGGCTTCCTCCACTGCTGAACTGTCAGCAGTGGAAGTCTTTCGACTGAATTATGATGATGTTTTTCTTATTATCTTGGTGATATACATCCTATCATCCTATGTGATGTGACCTTCCCTCGCATCGTTGCCTTCGCATTGTTACCTTTCGCATCACAATTGCATTAACATTATCTACTTATAAGCTTAACCTCCCTTCTACAAAACGTAAGTCACCGTCACATAACCAATAATTTTTCGTCAGTAATTATTGGCCGCAGACAGTTTGATCAAACGTTGGCGCCGCGCCAGCAACGCGCCGCGTCGGCGTGTTGAGTGTGACACGGGATCACTTCGATGCGGGACGTCGCGGGGTATACCGCGCCTATGTGTGCTTGATACTTGGGGAATTGATTAAAGTTTTATAGAAGCAACAGCGTCTTGTGTATAATGTCGCCAGAAAACTTGCAATCACTGATCAATGTGACTACATAAGACTAATTTGGTAATAATATGAGTATTTTATTTATTTATTTAAGTATTTAAACTTTTCGCACATGCATACAAAGGCGGACTTAATGCCTTAGGCATTCTCTACCAGTCAACCAAAGGTGGCGAAGAGATAAGATGGCAGGTGCTCTGTATAACAGGCGTTACTAATAATAATAAAAATATTTAAAAGATAACATAAATATTTATAAATAAAATAGGTACACAAGTACCTAAATAGGATATAAACTTATAATACACATACATACATATTTACTATAATATATACCTACATTATACATATACTATATATATACACAAAAAGGGAAGGAGGTAATTGAGATGACTCTACGCTATTTATTTTGAAAATAACTCTGCAATTTCCGCTTAAATGCATACCGACTGGTGGCCGTCCTGATATCAAGAGACAACGCATTCCAGAGAAGAATGGACTGAATATGAAAGGAAGCATAAACAAAATCAGAAGTATGAGAAGGACAGAGTAGGAGCAGATTGTTGGAAGAACGCATATTCTTAGTGTGTGAAGAACATAGATATTGAAAGTGAGACATATGATAAGAAGGAGGGGTGGGAGAGTTGAGAAACGAGAAAAGCGTGGTCACAGCGCGCAAACCTCTCCTTTGGCGGATGGACATCCATTTGAGCTCAGTCCTGTAACTCGACACATAGTCATATTTCCTAAGGTTGAATATGAACCGGATTTTTATTAGACCGCTTTAAGTAGCAAAGTGGTCGGAAAGGGGGCGAGGAACGAAAGGAAAATATAGATAGACGCTCTGTTTAGGTATCGCATCTAAAATATTATATTTTGCTTGTCATCATCCCTACTTTCCCACTAATAGTATAGTTGGACCCGTATGCATAGCTACGGGTCTGATACTTCAGGAAGATACATGAATTAATGTAATTGTAGGTTTTATTTTGATTTGGTTTCTGTTTTTAATTTAATGTAAGTACTAACATAGTTACGTAAGTTGTATCACTAACAAAGATCTATGGAGCAAGTTTCCGAAATAAACGTTTTATTATTATTATTATTATTATATAAATCCGAATCAGACTTTCATAAATTTTGAACCCTCAACAATTTTGTCGTACCGTAGATAAAAGTATTATGATAACAATAAGAAATAAACATATTACTTATGGAGTTAAAGTTTTAAAACTACATATCTACCTACCTACTCAATTATAAGTCAAAATATTCAACTCCCAACTCCCAACTGCAGCAAAAATATCCGATTCGTTGCGCTTTACCTACGGCTCGGCGGGCGCGGCGGACGGTGCGGCTCGTTCCGTAACTAGCCCGATATATGAAGTACAACTTAAAGATTCGATATTTTGTATCAATCGTGCCGTTAAAGAGGTTTATTGATTTATGTAGAGAACGTATATAGAATAGAATGTAAGTACTAATTAATACCAAGTGTGGTCCATGACCTTCGTATACAAACTTCAAGCCCCTGTTTGACCCGGTCAGGGGACGAGTTTAGAATTTCGATATATCCCTTCTTAGTCCACCGCTAGAGAAGTGTTTTCATATCATCGTAAGCGTCTGTCAGTCTGTCAGTAAGTCAATCAGTCGGCTTAAACTGTTTTATATGCAGATGTAGATAGGGGATACTTAATGGTAAAGTAGTAAACTAAACTGGACACACTAAAAACTACTGACCAATTACCAAGCAAACTCGCGAGTACAGCTAGTATAAGCAATACTCGTATAACGAAGTCTTGTCACCAGACAGGAGCAATCATTTTAGCGGCAGTGATCAGTGGCACGCTCGCAAATGCGGCTCCATTTCGGCCCGGGGCGTTGCGGGCCTACCGCGACTAATTCGTTTTGATACTAGCCATTAAATATTTATTTCTCTTCTAGATATTATTTGGTTTGGATTACAGTAAATTTGTTACAGCAGAGTGCTTTATTGATCCTTAAGATTTTTTCACTGCTGTGACTAAGTAGGCACTGTTTTTTTACGAATTGGGTTTCTGGTTGTATTGTATGATTTTACAAAGAATTATGTACTGGCATGCATCCATGTATGGTAGTCCACAGACGATACAATGGAACGATTTATTTACGATTACAAAGCTGCGATGTATGCTATTATGACGCTTATATTATATCGTTAGCCTTTCCCACTATAAAATTCACTCATTAACTGCACGGCAACAGAAAATACGAGCAGTAAACTTCAAACTAGATTATTCTCTGCAAGTCGCACGTCTCACGCTGTGCACCTCTCAAAGTACTCTTCAACGTCAGGATCTTTATAAAAGTGGCGTCAGAACGTGACGCTGAATCACAATCGCTTCATTTTATACGTCATATAAATAATGTTCCTCACAGTAATAACGGCTGCTGTAATATACGCAGACGTATGTAGTGTTATTAAAGGTGAGACTGGTGAGAATGAGGCGGCGTCCTGATAAAGCTTGATAGAAGTGCCGTAATAAACGTAGTGGAATGGCGAGTCTGGAGATGGCAATGGTAGAATTTGGAAATCTTTTATCACACCTGAATGTAGGTATAGATGACTTATTAATAGTTATTACGACTTTACTGAGCACACACTAAATTGTTTTTGTTTGCAAGTTATGTAGAAAGTGTCGGACGATAAAACCCGAAGCCAGTGAAAACTGCCAGCACATAATCTAACTAAACCTTCAAAGAGGTGCTAAATTAAATCTTTTTAATTATACCTCCCGATTTGTCATCGTCGTAAACACGAGACGAGAGGCACGGGAGTATAAAACTCGCAGGTACAATAAAGGCGAAGCGTAGCCAGCCGTGCGGTAATCCACCGAAAGTACCATACCAGGCATCCATAACACGTATAGATACTCAAATATTGAACGAGGCAGGCGGGCGAGCATCACGAGCAGGGCTGCCAAGATTCCACGACATCGAAAGTTATCGATATTTCTGAGAGGATTCCCTCCTCCGGTCGAATTCATAAATGGAATATTTTAAGAAATTATGTATGGATTTGAACTGCATACAAACTTCAGCATTATGTGCTTGTTGAATTGGGGTGCATCAAATACTCATTTAGGTCTAAAACTTCTGGCAAGAATTTATTCATGAAATATCAATAAAATCACAACAAACAAAACTACATATTTTCTGTAAACCTGGTTCTCGCACTCGGAAAACTAACACAAAACAATTCTAGGTTTATAAGCAAACAATAAATAAAGCACGCAGTAGGAGTAATAAAATTGCCAATAAGAGTTTTCTTTCGCCCGGTATGTCGTCGTTGGCAGCCCTACTCGGCACGACACAGGATACGGGCCGCGTTATCGCGCCCCCGCGGCGGGCGCACGTCACCTTGTCACCGAGCCGGTTTAATGGGCTGCCGTGTACGCCGCCTGCTCCAGCTTGATGCTTTGATTTATGAGTCTCTAGTAGCTATGTATGTGTACCGTGATAAATGTGTTTATTAGTTTGTAATTATTTATTAGGGTCCGAAAGGAGGTCACGATATGCAGCTCCTAGTTATCATGCTTTTGTTAACGAAATTGCTAGTGTGATGATCAACTCCACATTCAAATAATCCTTTTTGAGGATTTGGTATCAGTTAGTTTTATTGCAAACGTTTAATACAAGCTTTATTATTGTTTAATAATCCGTATCTGCCTGTCTAACACAAAAGGATTCCTCAAAAAGCTCAAAAACATTCGGATAAAATGGAAGATCGTTTTAAAACAGTTAAAATATAATTCTTCAAAGCGTGAAATGCATGTTCTGTAGGAGCGGTGTACGTGGGTAGCATAGCAACGTACAGTTAAGCTTATGGCCGGCGGCGAGCGCACGCCGCGTCGTCGGCTGCCGCCATAGTGGGCCGCACCCACCGGCCACCGTGCCCACCGCAGCGACCCGACACGGCTTCCATACGGGGTGTGCGAGCGACATTCTTTGTTTTTTTTAGGCTACTTGTACCACGCAAGACGATAACTTATGCTTGCACTTCTTTTTTTACTCCTTGGAAATACAGACGACGATGCTCAGAGTACGAGTAATGTACCTAAAGTGGAAACTTAACTTGAGTCAAGAAAATAAAGTCACTTTGACGTGGAAATGATAATAGTAACTGAAAATTTCAGAGAATTCTACGAGTAACTGAAGAAGAAACTCTCTAGTTTGGGTAATAACGCAAGATAGAAGCACGTAAGTGACCTAGCCTAGAAGACACTTAAATATATTTGCACGTTAATGAAACTGGTGACTAGAGCAGACCTAAGACCACCCATTATATCGCTAATTAAGTCACGGCGCTGCATTATTACTCGCTAATGTATTCGAACATTAACTCCCCAAGGTGGCGAATATATTTCGCATTGCAGACGTATCTGCAATCAATGCCCTCTGAAATACGATCTTCATTTTGACAATTAGGGCAATTGTTTTGAATATGACTATCCATTTTGTTTTCAAGGGTATAATTTCTATAAATCTCTCGGTGGTAAGTTTTCACACTGTTATAGATACTACTTGTTTCTGTATGTTTCTTGCGCTATCAACGTTCCCCTCCGACATGACCATTTTGGTTACATCTAACGCCACCGCTACCTAAAAAGGTATTTGATCGTCATACCCAAACTTAGCACATTTTTTGCATTCTCGGTATCCGTGTTTGCTTGTATCCACAAAAACTTGTACCGAAAGAGGTATGGCGCTCGAATGGTTTAAATCTTGCATCTATATCAGTTGGCGGCAACATGTTCGTGTCGAAAAAAACGTCGGCGTTGTGGATTGCATAAAAAATGTCTGGCTGGCGGCGAGCGGCGGCGGGTCGCTAACGCCGCCTCTAATGACGGCGCGCCCGACTCGCTCGCTTTGTGAGTAGGGCTGCGAGATGCTTTTATTAAATGCATTATATTATTTTTGTTGATTTACTTTTTGTTTTATTTATTCAGCACTGGGGGTAAGTCCGTTTCTGGCGAGGCGAGACAAAAAGGACTTCTCGAGCCACTGAAAAGCATTTGTTTGAATGTTATGTTTTTTTAAGTCCACGATATGTTGATGAGCCACATTTCATTCGCTCTGTCATTTATTCATCGGCATTTTTATGGGTTGGACATGATTGGATACCGTACTTTCATTTTGAAGTGGGAGAAGCGTATACTTAATATAATATGGCATCCTAAAAGCAAACATGTATTATAATACCCGCCATTCACAAAAAAATAAGTTAAAACCGAATCGTGCAATGGACTCTACAATACAACATTTACGATTAAAATCGTCAATGCAAATAAAACTGAAATACTGTAAAGTTCACCATCGCACACAAACAAGCTCTCAACTAACGAAATTATATTTCAAAAGAAATTTCCACAAACGCTCATAAATAAGTAATAAACGTGCACAAATTAAAAACGAGTCGTCGTCAGCCCTGGAGGCGCGGCGTGGGTGCGAGTTGCCTCCTACATATTTAATTTGCCCGGACTGGTTTCTGTCCGAGCGCCGCCGCCGCCGCTACGCTTTGTGTTTCGTTATGGCTCTATCGCTCTGCACTGTAGGGCTGCCTGATGAGGAATCGCTACTTTATTGGCGAGTGGGCGCTCTGAATACGGAGTCGGGAATTTATGTTTTAGCGAATAGTTCCCGGCGTTTTGTCGACGCCATTAAAATACTCAAACGTTGCGCTGTTCTCGGTTTATTAAATAAAATATTGCTACTCGGGAAAGTCACGATCAAAAACTCATTTTCAAACACAAATAACTAAGCAAGGTTTTTTGGTTTTTCGGTCTTATCTTGAGATATTGTGAAGGGTGACAAATACGTAAGCCGAAAAACGTAATCCCGGTCACGAACTTCGGGGAACTTTACTGAAGAATATTTGTAGAAAACAAAACAATTGGAAAGTTTGTCGTCTGATGGAATATTTAAACTATTGAAGGGTCTAACGTCCTGTGACTTTTATGTATCTATTGGGACCTAAACTTTAAACTGAATATTGAAAGCGGTTGTACAAGACTACCCGAACCTGAGACTTGTTAAAGGTTGCCACTTTTTAGACCTGCCTTAAAATGTTATCTTGAAATTACTACGTTATTTGAATACAACTTATACAACACAAAACGACTACACATGCTAAGACGGACCGACCTAGACTCTCTTTTACAAAACATTATTTAACGCGTCTCATCACAGTTTTAACGTTAAGTATAAAAGTATAGAACACTTTATCCGCAGCGTAACGTGTAACTCGGTGTAACACAAACTGTCATAACAACAAACTTTGTAAGCGAGCCCTCTCTAGCATCTAAGAACAGCGTAAAACGCCTTCTTAAAGCGAACTAGCTCATATCTTAATTCATAATTCAATATTCACTCCGCTCCACTTTCTGTGGCAAAGTGCAAGCGCGCGGGAAAAAAGCCAGCAGGGCAAACGAGGGGGAACAAAATGGGGGGTGGGTGGTGTTGGCAGGGGGAGCCCGTAATCCCTTATCGCGGCCGCCGACCGCGCATCGACAATTATTATAAAGAGCCCGATGTAAACTAGTGTAAGTACGTACGGTGTGGGCCGTGAATAGGAGGGTCTGATTTATGAAGTGTGTTAGTCTTTTGTGGCAGTTGTTAAACATTTTTTGTTAGAATCTGCGCTTGGGAAAGGTCTTTGAGCAAACCTTTTTACGTAGGTACTCATATTTCCTACAAGTAGGATGTAGTTAATAATTACTTAATTATTTGGTGCCGAACTTTGTCTGTGTTATAACTATCTTCATTGTTTCTACAGCGCCTAAAAGTGTTACATTTCCTTGAAACGTATATCAGCATTAAGGCGGAACCTTCAGGGTAGTCCGCGAAATTCAAATTTTGTTACGTTTTTTGCAATTTGTAGGTCACTGTCAGGTTGTATTTTGATTAAAATATGATTCGCGACCGTAACAAATATGGCTTTATAGAATTATAATCATTAGAATCAGCAATACATCTACGTATATATAAGTTCATATTACCCTATTGAATGACTATTTCATGAAATCATGACATTTGAGGGCAACTCTAACTTAAGGAGTTGTATTGCTGATTGTAATGATTATAATTCTGTAAAGTCATATTTGATACGGTCGCGAATCCTATTTAGATAATCATACAACCTGATACTGACCTGCAAATTGCAAAAAACGTAAGAAAATTTGAATTTCGCGGGCTACCTTGGCGCGTGCCCCTTGAATGTAACGATTTAAATTCTAGCGCAGACAGAAAAAAATGCAGCGCCAGATTGTTCACACATAAAATAATATCAAGTATCATAACCGTTCGCACTTAGTACTCGACACCGCGGTCGTAAGCTACCGGCTACCGCACGGGCCGTCGCCCGTCGGCCACGGTCCCACAATACTATCGCGCTCTCTCTCACTCACACCTCTCGCTCCCACCCTAGGGAAGGAATCACGCCTTGCCGAAAACTTCGGGAAAATAATCGGATTTGTTTTAGCCGAGGCCGAGATCGCGTGTCTGGATTTGTAATGTTGGTGAACGGTTGCGAGCAGTATTGTGGTCGGACTGTTTGTGATGGAGGGCGAACTGGCGATGTCTTGTAGGTACTTATCTGTAATTTTCTGTGGCGCGGCTTTATGTGGGATAGATTTACAGTGTCTTGATGTCCTGTTCTTTTTTGATTAAACATAAACTTTTATGATTAAACAATGATTGTAGAAATGAATTATTTCGAAGACCATCTTGATTTAGCTGTTTTTTTTTATGAGAACCATGACTTGTGCAAAGTCTGGGCAAAATTTTTGGGAGACCTAATTTTGATACCATGGAAATTAAAAAAATCTACATGAGATTAAGAAGTTCAGTCAAAATCGCAGTCCCCCATCTAATTATCGTCTTCGGCTTCCAGAACCACTGAACACATAGACAAGTTCTTACCCATCCCTTACCACGCAGCTTACCCGAACACAGCGAATTTCACCGCCCCGCCCGTCGAACGCGCTATAAGAATTTAATAAACACTCCGTGGTCCGTAACTTTGAAATTCTTTGAACTTTCAAATCTATGAAATTACAAGCGTTGGTCAAATACACAGCAACTTAATGAAGGTTGGAGGTACTTGGGAGTATATTAGGGGCGAAGTTGTTACGTTTTGTGGGAAAAAATAGGAAATTCTTATTTTTCTGGGTATTTGTAAGGTTTTGGTCTCGAAATGCCGTTTGCTTGTTTGTATTATTGGATCGTACCGTGATTTCTTCTTGCAAGAATTTTGCTTTGGTGAAGTTTTTTTTATACGCAGCGTCTTTGTGTCTGTCTAGTGAAGCGTTTATAATTGTCGATACCTACATAGATGTAGGTAGGTATAGTACGATTCAAACTTAATGGCGGCTCGGAAAGTCGGAACATGAGGCGAGTCGCTGCGCAGTAACTAATTCACGTGTCAGCGGGGGTGAGGGGTGAGGTACTGCGCAGTGAATAGCGCACTTCACAGCCGTCATTAAATTGAATCGTACTGTACCTAACTACGTCCTGTAGCCTTACTATGACGTGCTAATACCATCATGGTTCCATTGCGAAAAAGGGATAGTGCTATCGGTCACATATAGCTTCGTGTCACTTTCACGCTGGAACAATGATGGCTTTAATACATCATAGTATGGCCCCTGGACTCTCAGGGTCGTCACTAGTCACCCTCGCTACCACTTTGCTGACTGGCTCATATTTTGACCACAGTATAAGCACAATATAAATATTAGTTAAGGCGACAATAAGTGCCAGCGACCTTGAGCGAGTGGGAGGAGCATACGAAACTTTTAAGCGAATAAAATTGCACAGAATGTTAGCGCCTACCCGGACATTGGTCAGCGATGCACTGCCGCCCGTCACCCGCAAGAGCCCCCGCTTCAACGCGCATCAAGTTTATTCGCAAAAACAACCCACCTTGATTTATCAAACACAATACAAATAAAAGCCGTATACAAAAATTTGGGTAATTAAATTGTCTTTTAGATGGTGCAGATTTCATTAAAATACGCCCGATAGTTTTTGCGTGATTATCGTCTTTGTGTTCGCGTTAGATATTACTTTACAAATTAATTACATTATGTTATAAAAATATACCTAATTTCAAATATTCACATATCAAATTACGAAGAAAATAGTCTAGTTTATCATATATTTTTTTCAAACAAATAAGACTATTCGTTTAGACGTGATGTTCAATTTGAAATCATTAAAAGTCGTATATCTGCGCCTTAATAGTTCTGCCTTTTTCCCACGGCTTCGCCCGCGTGGAGCTCGGAAATTATCACACGGGCACGGAAATTGAGCCAAGTACCCAGTGTCTACCTGAGTGCCACATTTAATCAAAATCAGTTCAGCCAATAAGTACGAGTGAAAAACAGACAGACCCAAAAGTCAGAGTTACTTTCGCAATTATAATACAGGGTGTAAAAAGACCCATCACATAGCCGTTTACTAGGTATGCATTCTGTACAGTCGCCAGCATATCAAGTACCACAAACTGTCAAATTTTCTCATTTGATTTTGAACTTAACCATTAACATTTTAAGGTTTAAAGTCGTCTGCAGAAATTTGACAGTTTCGTGTAGCTTGACCTGCTGGCGACTATACATCAAACTAAGTAACATTAGCGTAATACAAAAATAATTGCTGGGAAACGAATTTTATTTCTAGTGTGATAAATCGCTGTTTACGGTAGTGCGCAAGCGCAACGTACCGCACGCAAAACATTGTGCTTATGAGTGCATGCAACGGTGCATGGGTCGTTAGGGTATTTGTTTTAAGTTGTGTTTAAATATAACATTACAAACTTGTTTTGGTAAAAAAAAACAACAGTAAAAGTTGGAATTTTGACTTTACATATCTCCGTAACCAGAAGGTTCCCACAGGGGCGGATCCAGGATTCTGACAAGCATTCTGGCATTCTGACAAGGTTTGGAGCCAAGGTTAAAATCACAAATAAAACAAAAAAAAGTTTTTATTAGTTTGAATTTTTACAAAATAAAGTTAACGTGGCTTGTGCCGCTTTTGGCGAACCTATCTATAATTTTATCGACATCAATTGGAACAGCCCTGTGGATGTGTAGGAGTGCAAGTCCGCAAAGCCGCTCCACACCTGTCCGCGTACGCTGCCATATTTTTAAGCGGCGTAGAGTGGAGAATGACCTTTCGGCTGAATTGAAGCGAAAAGATGAGTCGAAAGTATAGAATTCCTAGGTCTTTTGGGGGGAGGGCTATGGCCCCCTATAGCCCCCCCCCCCTCCCCCTGTATTCGCCAATAGGTTCCTAGGTATTGCGTATGGCCCAGTACAAAAAAAATATTACAATGACGCGGACGGGGAGTAGAACTAACTCTTGGCTTCGTTAAGTGTCTTTTTACACCCGTTATTAGTATATATTTTCTACTTCATGCCGATACGACAGAATAAGTAGAACAGTAGATTTCTTCGAAAGTAGTTGCGTAAAATATACTGCAGGAAATCAATCTTCACCATATTTTGGCAAAGAAACAGTGCGAAGTAACAGAATAAAGTGCTTTTGATAATTGGTAGGAAGTTGGCAAAACTAAAACACTGCAGTGCGTAGATTTTTTCTACCACAGAAATAGTAGTATTTGTGGAATAGTAGGTAGTAACACCTTCTACTGTCATAGCTTCATTCTTGTATGTATTACTTGGAACTGAGTTCCGGTGCTGGACGCGTCGCGTCGGTGAAATTGCACTTAATTGCAGGCATATGAGATTTTCAATATTCATCTTTAATCGTGCATGCAATGACGCGTAGGGTAAACCCAATCATTAGGGTTCCGTAGTCAACAAGGAACCCTTATTATACACAGTTTCGCCAATATCCGTCGGTCCGTCCGTCCGCAGCTTAGCTCAGAGACTCTTAGTACTAGAACGCTATAATTTGTCATGAATATACATATTAATCACGCCGAAAAAGTGGTAAAATTAAATCATGAAAAAAAATTTTTTTTTAGTGTAAGTACCTCCTGTACACGTAAAGTGAGGATGTTGTTTTTTTCGTCTTTTCCATGGTGTGGAGTATCGTTGGATAGGCTATTCAAAAATATTACGGGTTTGTGAAACCCATTTTTCGATTCCAGGATCTGATTGCGTAAAATTAAGCTTTAAATTGGAAATTTTGTTACGAGTCAAGTGTACCCCCCCCCCCCCGCCCCCCGTGCCGGCTAAATTGATGCTTTTGGATGATATGTGGAAAAATTCACAATTAACGAAATTAAAAGGAAAACTATTAGTACGCTTTACAACTGTACGAATAATAGTCGACCTACTAACATTTGCAGTTGGAACGTACCTAAATGTTTTTAACTACAATGTTAAGTTTGTTCTTGGGATAAATTCATCCCATCGTGATCCCAACTACAGAACCCTTCATTGTGCGTGGTCCGACACGCACTTGGCCGTTTTTTTTTTAATACTTTGTGCGCAGTCATGGCAAAGAGGTCTTGCAGCAGTTTCCAAAGGCTGCCATTAAATATCTCATGAGCTATCTGCCAAAAGGACTTTGCAATATAAAAAAAACTTCTTTCTTATGTCTATGGATGTCATGCAGCGAGCCCCTAATTACGTAACACACTATCCATCACAATCTGAATAATTTTCCTAATCCATTGCTTCATATGTTCGAAATTCGAAATTTGTCTGTTCAACAACGTAAATAACGCAATGGATGTTGTCCAACTGTCAAAATGAAAGCCATTCCTACTGTTAGTGTGATACGTGAGTACCCCGCGGGTCTATCTGCAAAGAAACTGTCATAATATCATGGTAAACTCTCATCCTCGTCATATCACTCGTATGGTCACTCTTTATTTCCAATGTGTATTTACAAGTGATGACTTTTAATTGGCTGTCAGTCTCACATACTATTTTAATTCTGTTTGTTTTATCTGTAAGTCATCCATAGTCAATAAATAAATAAATATCATTTTCAACTTTATATCTTTTCTTTTTACACTTGTATTCACTGAATTGGAAAGCAAATAAATTGTAGTAGCAGCTGTCCCATGCAACATTAAAGTGTCAAATATTCCCGGCACTTCAAAAACTCAAATAAAGCCACATCTACACTCTCACAAGTCGGAAATAATGCCTCCCTCGCAAGGTACATTCAGCACGACACATACCGCATATTATCATAATAACACGCTCACGCGGCGTTGATCGCGCCGAATAATAATAAACTGTAATGGGGCGAGACGCGACTGCAATCTGTGTGTTACTACCCTTGCTTGGCCCGATTCGATTCCCAAAGGACGAGAATGAATGGTTGTAATCGGGTGTAGGTATAGAGAATTTGTTGTGTATTAGACGCCATTAGGATGTCTCTCTAAAACGGTCTTTGGAACGCCCGATGTCCAACGAACGGACTGTTAGAAAGATACAGGAGATGATTTTTTCTTTCGGAAAAAATGGACAAGGTTGCGGGTCTCACTGCCCAAGATGTTTCTTTTTTAAGTGCTTAGAGTAGAAGCAATTTTTTATTGATGACATAACAGTTATAACACTCCATTTCTGCCGTATTGGTAAAATATATTAGTTAAGTATGTATTTTCTTTTGGACAGTAGGTTTGTTGCTGGATCGATATTAACACTGTAGGTAGGTACGCAAATGGGAATCGTGTCATGGCCTACCTGATATTGTATTTAAAAGTAGCCACGAGTGTAGCGTGGGACTGCATTAAAACCACGGCAACATTTTTTTTTTTAAATGAGACAATGTCTACACCATAAAATGGAAAAAACTCGTCTGCTTGGAACTGTCCAAGTTTGCTCTCAATTCTTGGATAAAATGAATTGTTCGTAAACTTACGATTTCACATCACTATTTCATTTCATCTTCCCGCCTCGCCTTCGCGCCATTTGAACCATTCGCGCCATTTTGGGCTGTCAAATGACACGCGCTGTCAAACGCAACGTCGCCGTCGCGCGTCGAGTGATACGCGAATTTGGTTTGGAATAGCGCTGAATTAATTAACTTTGGAAATAATGTTTGAATTTTTGCATACGTTTTGTATTTATTTTTGTTTGGATATTAAATTATAGACGGGAGGAATTCTACTCCTATACTTACGTGGTCAAGCTAAATACATTACTGTTTTTGAAGACCTTGAAAATAATAGAAACTAAGACTAGCCTACATTTATACTTTTCTAGCTTCAACTGTTTCTTTGCACTCCCATTCCACATTTGTTTTTTTATTTACTCTATTTACTATTCTCAATTTCCCATAAGTACATAAAAAAATGCGAAACAAAATAGTAAATAATTGTTAGGTACTTTCACTTTTTATCAACAAACGCTCATTACCAGGTTGATGGCTGGCAGCCCAGCAGGGCAATGCTTCGCATGCCAAACCAACAGGCAATCAATAACGAATGTCGACGGGATTACGCGGGATTACCGGGCAGTATTGGTGGTACACAATCTGTATTTATTTAAATACTTTTCGTTCTAATTTGGAGTTCGATATTTGAGTTTATTTTGAATTTAGAATAAGTATGAATGATGAGCAGAAACTTTTTTGAGTTTCGAATTAGTTTGAGGAAGTACATTGGTTGATACTTACTGGAAATAGATTTATCGTAGAAAAATATAGAAAACGTGAAAAAATGTTTTTCTTCTATAATGTTTATTGTTACTTATTAATATTTATTTTTTCTTTATTCACAAATTTGACCGGCGTCGTTGAAGGTAATTAAACTCACAGTTATTATGACATTTATAAAATATTTATTTCTCAATAAATCACCATCTGTATACAATCTAATTGTGGCACATAGAACAACGGATAATATATAATATTCCAGAAACGTACACTACTAATATGTACTGACACTATTTTGAGGTATTTAATTTCATATTATCATGAAACGCATGCTGCAATTATTCTAAGGGCATACTCAACAGGGCAATACCGAAAAAAGCCGGGTAATGTTGGTTGTAATTTAATAACATTGCCATCATTGCCCGGTTAATTTCGGCAGTGGACGAAGAATCCCACTTTTTCTATATTAATCACATTTATATCGTATATATATATATATAACACAGATTATATCTACATTTAGAAAACCTATCACAATAAAAATAAATTCGTTATTGTTGGCAACTTTTTCAATTCGGGAGTTGCTATCGTTAACGCAAAAAAGGGAATTATTATAATATGGTAACATTTTTTTTTTGTAAAATAATATAACACAGCCGAAACATCGAGATCTACATTACACCGAAATATCAATGACTAGTTTTTGAAAAATACTACTTTTGATTTTTCTCCACATATAAAATCTTTTCAGATTTTTTCTACTACGAATACATCAATCACACCAATATTCCATCTAAAACACATAGACATATAAATAATGACAGTTAATATTTTACCCAAATCACCAGAATAGTATCCAAGTGATGTCATTGTGCGTCGTACGCTATACAGATATAAAATGAGCAAAATTCTCAAATTTATCTCAACAGAGAATTATGAGGTACTTATAGGTTGTGTGAGCAATAACAGGTTTTAAATGGCTCCTGGAATCTTAATCTTCGTTTTCGGAACCTAAAGAATATTCAATAGTCTTCAAATCCCTGTTCATTTCATCAGGAGAATCATTTTCCATGCCCAAAGTTTGAGATGCGAAAGAGCTCTGTGTCGCCATGCCAGCTAGAATCCCGTTGGATAAAGCCTGCACCGACAAGGCTTCCTGAGACGGGCCCGCATAGCTGTACTGCTGATAAACAGCTTGTATCCTCGCCGCGTTTACTAACGTCTGTATTTTCAACTGCGTGTCCAGCGCTAAACTGAGCGGCAGCTTCCGCAACTGGCTCGCAATTAACTTCCCAAACATCTCGAACTCGTTCTCATTACCATTCTCGGAATGTTGACTCAGATCTTGCGGTAAGTCCGTGTGATCGCCGCTGTCTGAATTACTTTTCTTTTGTTTTGTCGGCACCGGGTAGATAGTTGCGAGTGAGGTAGTCAACGGCGTAGCGATCCCTACGGGGGGATTGAGAAAAGGCGCAGACGTAACCGGCGGGAGAATTCCAAATGTCCCTTGACTCAAGCCGAACGGAGTGCCGGGGCGAGGGGACGGCGTGTTCAACACGTACGGTGTCGATGAACGCGTCGAACTGCGACGCTTTCGCGGACTTTTCTTTTCCGGCGATTTTCGCTCGCTGAGGTCTTGAACCACGTCGCTGTCGTCGCTCGCCGGGATCTCCAGCAAACTGTTGTCCACCTATCAACAAACGTACAGCCGCTTAATGTCAGAGCGCATGTATAAACATGAGTAAGCGTCGTAAACAACAAAAAAAATAGACTCACAGAGCTTGGTGTGACGATCGCCCGCAGAAACCTGTCTGCATGTTCGAACCACGTGACGCTCGGTCGGTACGCATGCGCGCCAGCCTTCCTCGCCGCGCGAATCTTCTTCAACTCGACGCTGTACGACGAACGTATATTTTTTATTTTATTTTTCAATTCTTTAACTGTGACGTCGACCAAATTCAGTGCATTTATTATTTCTATGTATCCTTGCTCCCTTATTTTCTTATTCTTGTAGTGTTCCGAGACGGGGTTCCAAAGGTATTCGCGCTTCTCGTATTCGATAATCATCTGGATGGTGAGATCCTCGCTCCACTTGGGGTTGGCCAGGATAGCGACCATTTTGTTTTTTAAAGCATGCTATTGAGCACAGTTAATATTTTCTATTTAGTTATTTGTTATTTAATTTCGCGAGTTTAGCTTTGTTAGTACCAGGAGCGCAGAAGGGTGCGGGCGGTTCGCATGCGCGCAGCATACTAAAAGCACGTCGATGGGCCGGCACCCCGCGCGGGGGGTCTATTTCGGGAGTAGCCGGCATCACGCAGTCGCGTGCTTTGGAGCGTGCTGTTTCCTCTTCTCACCGCTCGGAGGCTGGGCACCGAGTGAAACGGAAGATTTGCGGCCGCCGGACGGGCGACTATTCGTACTTACAACGGCGACCGCCCGCCAATTGTCATATTTCAATCGAAGCACTCAGGATCTTTGGCGATATTGAATTTTAGATTTCCTATCGCCGCGCCGTAAAGAATTGTAGTAGAAGAGGCGCAGTATTTATTAACATGCATCGTCACGTTTTAACTAAGTATTGGTTTTAAGCGAATTTTTGCTACTTTTAATAACTTTTAAATAAAAGTTTTAGTATCAAAATTGTTTAATTCCAATTAAAATTTTAACGAAGTATGAATTAAGTACCTAAGCATACGGCAAGGCAATTTAAGTGCCTATTAGAGTCATTAGAGACCACCCAGGGAATATTTTTATAGTCAAGCGTCGCGTCGTCGTCCTTGTTTATGATTAAGTAAATAAAAACTTTAAGTAGGTAAGTACTAGTAATTTTCAGGCAACCGTATATTTTTCATACGAAAATGTTTTATTTTGCAACTGCAAAAATGGCTAAAACAATGTCAGAATCAGTTGTCTCATGAAGTAAACATTCATTTTATATTTAAAATTCGAACATAAAATACGCAAACTATGTACAGTACTCAAACGTCCGTGATCCTCGCTCGGCCCGCCATCGCCAGCCATCGGACTTGTCGGGGAGGTGCGGTGCGGGCCATATTTGCTCGCGCCGTTCGACGCCGCCCTAACGTCTGCACATGTTTGCCGACCAGCCGATAACCTCGTTGTGACCCTGCGCATAATTGTGGGAGCAATTTGCAAAATTGAGTACATTTTTTCGAAATAGATAGGGCTTTTAATTGCGCTTTTTATGTTCGGTGTTACGGCTCGACGTGTCTGCTATTGAGTAGTTACGAAGAAAAAGTTCGTACTTTTAGATAGTTAATAAACTACAGACGGTTTCTTTCAGGTCACCTAACTATATAATGCTAACAAAAATATTAAATATCGTAAGAAGATTTTTGTTCATTGATTCGAAAGTAACTTCAGTAAAACTTCAAGGTTTTGCCTCAGTAAATAAAACATGTAAAGCGATAAGAGTTTTGGCACTTCGTGAAACATTAACGAATGATTTCCTGCGTAATTGTAATAATTGAGCAGTTACTATGAAGGGTCACGTAGTAGAAATAGAGATTAATAATGAAATAGCACCCAATTAAGATAAAGAGACCGGAGTCAAGGCAATTTGAATGCAGGTGCAAGCAACGTGAGAGAGATTAAAACACTAGTTTGAACAGTGTGACGTTTATGGTTCTGCTGCAGAGTTTGGGAGTAAACTGATTATTACAGAACTGCATTTTCGTAACTTATTTTCATTAGGTATCTCACTAGGCAAGAAACAAAAAAAGGCCGGTTCCACTTAAACTCCAAAATGCAGTAATTTCAACAATATAACACAATAACGCCATTATTTGTCTAATAGAATAATAAATGAAATATATCAATCATATTTAAAAGAATTGCAAACACAAACCTACATAATTATTCTACTATGGTTTTGCTATTAGGTCCTAATAGCACTGGTGGCACCAGAAAGGACATAGTGGATGGTGTGAACACCTTATTAAAGTTAAATATAGGAAAGCTGATGTTGTGTGCTTTTCCTTACTCTGATACTTTATCAGATGGCGAAAATAATTATATTTATAAGTTCAATAATACTATTCACAAGATGAAATGTTGTCATAGTCACAAATTATAGTATTATGAATAAGACACTAACAAGTTTGTTAGTGGTTTTAAGTTAACTTATAGAACTTTATCTCTGTCTTGGGAATACAGACATCTGATTGCTATGTGTATCCACATAGCAATCAGATGCATAGCATATACTCGTAATATTAATGAGATTATAAATAATACAACAACTTATAGTATTACTAAAGAGTCTGTGTTGCCTAGTTATACTAACAACACAGTGATTAATTGTGAATAATCATGTTGCAGTCAAAGTCAAATCATTTATTTCAAATAGGCACATAAAAAGAACTTTTGAACGTCAAAATTTAAAAAAAAAATTGAATTGATTTTAGTTGCCCCTTCCAAAAGGTAGTTTTGTATGGAGAAGAATGGGCAAGAAACTCCATCGTTACTCTTTTTAAAAAAGTACGAAGGAGAATCCACCTATAATACCAACACCCTTTGAGGCCACCACCAGTCAGATAGGATTCTCTTCCTGCTGGAACTCATACGGGGCATTCTAGACTCTACAGTTGTAGTTGTGCAGGTCACTCCGGATAATTATTTAAATTAGCCAGTAAGACAACAGAAGTTACCCCTTCAAATAACAAAAATGAAAAGAGAGAATAATGAAAAGGTATCTTCTGGCAATGTAACTCATAATATTATAATACCAAAGGCAGTGCAACATACTTTAAAATTATTTAATCAATGTATCCAAGGTTGCGCTTCCAAATTACTGGGAATAGAATTGTTTTTGGTTAATACTAAGTTGGATGTCATTTGTTTAACAGAGCATTTATTAAAAGATTATCAAGTAATGTCAATTAATTATGAAAATTATTGTGTACTTAGTCATTTCAGCCGAAAACGTATGATACATGGCGGGTCATTAATATTAGTTAAAAATTCAATTAAATCGAAAGAACGTAACCACATCATCGGACTGTATGTTGAACACACCATTGAATTGTCCTGTGTTGAGCTTGATAAGCGTGTTATAGTATGCGTATACAGACCTCCAAGTTACCAGAATCTATCTGTGTTTGATTTTGTAATGGAAGATGTGTTAAAGAAACATAGTACTAGTAGTAAGTCAATAATCATATGTGGAGATTTCAATATAAATTTATTAGAAAATAGCTCGAATACTGTCAGATTATTAAGTCTTTTTGGGTAATTTATGTAAGTAAGAAACAATCTACATCTTTTTAATAAAATAAGTGATAGATATATAATTTTAATACTAGAAATAAAGATAGAATAGATCAACCATTTTTCAGGTTATCTAAAGTACATAGGTAGGTACATCTTTTATGGGGTACTGTGTTAAATATTACAACAAAATACCTTGTGATATATTGCAATTAAATGAAAGAAAATTTAAAACTCATATTAAAATATACACTTTGTAAACAAGCATTTTACAAATTAGAGGATTATGTCCTAGATAAGAATGCTTGGAAGCATCGCCGGTCCTGCTCCATAAGAAAACTTAGAGTGTAGACAAAATCAAACTGGTTGCTAATTTAATTATATAATTTTTATGACATTGTTTTTTCATTTGTAATTACATTAACTCACACACAAAATTATTACACGTTATTTTTTTTTTAAAATCATCTACTTTTACAATATTTGTAAATATGTGAGCACCATGAATCTATCTCTTAATTAATTTGCCTGCCATTGCTTTATATTTAATTCTTTCTAACTATTGTGGTATAGTAATTTATTCTAGGTGCAATGTCTTCACATAATTATAATTATATAATTAATGTATACAAAATATTGTAAACCACTTTATAAGAGCAATGTTGAAGTTTCTTGCCCATTATGCTTCTCCATACGAAACTACCTTTTGGAAGGGGCAACTAGAATTAATTCATATTTTTTGTTGTTGTAAATTTTAACGTTCTAGTGCCTTCTATGCGCCTATCCTATTTGAAATAAATGCTTTGACTTTGACTTTAAAAATACATGAAATAATAGTGGTTTTCTGCGTACATTTAAAAAAAAAATTGCATCGAAACACGAATTTGGAGTATGGACAATCACTACTCAAAGCTATTCGTCCTAAAAAGTAATATAAATGTGAATGATTAATCTCAAGAATTTTAATACTGTGTTTAATTTAATTCAAAATATTAATAATGTTGAGCCTAAACTCTGTATTAATAAATAATTCGGCTCAATTAGCATTCCTGATCATCACTCCTAAGTTAAGGATGCTTCGGGGTGAAATCAAATTCCTTTACGAAAATCGTGTAATGTTTGGTCGCACAAAAGCGAGATATTTCACTTGTACTAATATTTGAATTGACAAGGGTACAGTAGTAAAAAACTTATAATAATTATTTCTAGCACTAATCATGTTCAAATGTCAAGTATTGAACATTTTGTGCCGATCATCGATGTACTATTTAATTTGTTTGACATTAAACAAACGTCTATCTTGCTATTAACTAATGTAAAGTTAAGAATTTGCAATGTCATGCACATTTCCCTCATACACTGATTCTAAGAGCAACATTACCAAAGTCACTCAAATCATCTAGTTACTCAACCATTCCACCAGCAGCATCCGTATTTTAATTAAGAAAACTATTATCACTTGCTATATATAAAACTAAAGTGGCAATATTCTTACGTCGACGCGTCTGACATTGCGCGTCAGTATATGGAAACGACACGGCCTCTGAAGCGACGATAAGATACCAAGCGAGACGGGATGGGAAAATCTCGGCGATGCGATGTGAGCCCGTGAAATATGTCCGGGAAATGTGTGGCGCACAACGCTTAAATATTGCTCCGGTTTTTCGCGTTATGAGATCAGAATGGAAAGGAGTGTTGTCATATTGCAGTGGTGGGCTTCCTGTTTTTGTGTTAGATGGTTTTAAATTAATTTTGGAGTGTCTCAAGTTGGGCTGGAAGCCTAGGAAACCTGAACATATTAAGGGAGGAGATTAGTTTAGAATGCGAATTGCCGTGAAAACAAATTTACTGAAACATTTAAAACAGTGAGTAAAAAAACACATGGCTGTTGGAATACCGAAACAATGGAAAAGTAAGAAGCTCTACACTCATTTATTGGAGGGCATAATAAGAATGCCAATAATGATGATATTGTCAATGCGTTTCACAAAAATATACATAAAAGCAGGGTATTTGAATGCCAGTTTACAGTTTCTATAACAATGGACGAAACGTGCCACTATCAGTAACTTAAACTGACGATTATCACCTCTACGTTCCAGAATAAAGGGCAGCTGACTATGATAAATTGAAGTGAGTATACCACACACATTCAGCACGCATAATACACAAAACATCATTATATATAGATGTCAAGCGGTCCCGCGTTGCGTCACTGCACGCGAGCACAACTATCTACGGTGCTATAGTTCCTCATACCCCAACCAACAAACTTGATGATGGAAAATATACCTTTGGTCTTGAAAATAAAGGCTATGGTGATGGTAAATCAGTGTGTGCGGTACTTGACTTGATAGGTGCCGGTGGCGGCGAGGCCAAGAGACAGATAAATATCGCTTTATACTCATCGCATCGCTTTGAACCCGTGCGGTCAGTAATTTTCTCGCTCTCACTGCTGTGGCGTTAGCAGTCTCGTGTATATTTATCACGGTGATATACTAACGCGTACCCGGCGACGGCTTTTACGATTATTGTTCTTGCTTTTGTTTGTAGGCTCGTATTAAGCATATGGAAAGTTTTTCAACGTTTGTTCAAGCGAGAAGTTACATGGTTTTATGTTGCAGTTAGTTTCTTTGTGAGAAACTTGTATAGCGATAGTTTCGTCCGCAAAGTTATTTTAATAGCTGTAACTCATTTATTAATCAGCACTATCAATAACCATAAGGAAATTGATATCAAAGATTGAAATAAACATTAACATGATGAGAAAACATCTATTTTATATGTATTGCTAGTTTCGATAGAATCATAGCCAGGCAAGGTAATATAACGTCAATATTGAAAGACTTATTTATCAGCGTCAGAGCAAACAGTGGATGAGTAGACATTACGGTAACAGGATCCGTCGGTTCAACGTCCATATCTTTATTGGTTACACGATACGTCAAAAGAGCTGCCATTATATCTAGACCTTTAGAATAGTTATTTGTATAACTAGAAGGTTCCACAGCGGCAGGTCTATATTTATTTAAAGGCGAAGTATTATATCATGAATTATCAAAATTCGTGGAAATAACAGCCAAATCGATATTAACGCACACAATAAGTTATACGATGGCTGTTACATATTGTATTAGACTATAATTTTAATTACCAAAGATTCAGTGGATTGTTAGGAAATAAAGTTATGTATAACAACTATTACCAGCTCAGATTTATCTGGAAAGTTACACGTAACCATAGGAGCGAATAGAGAGATGTGAGGTTAGCAAATAGCGAAATTTTTGCCACAAGTTGTACTATAGAAAGCTTTGCTGGCAAAGTTAATGACCCTAAGCAATAAAAGTATGGAGCTCAGAAATCACTGCCATTACCCACACCGGCAGCCGGTTAACCAACTCGAAAAACGTAAACCGAAACCCTAACTTCTATTTACGATATCTATAATTTCACAAAGTTACATAAAACCCTTCGGATAACACGCTACAAATGAACACTGTTGTAAATTGACAAGTCTACGTCGCATTACCACGGAGCAAAGCGCCATTTTGCAAAATGTATCCTCACGCGGTAACATAATGAGGGTGACAGCGGCGTGGGAGGAAACAGCCTGCGAGGCGCGAGCCCCCTGGCCCTTTGACGAGCTACCGACCGCCCGCGCCGCCGCGCCGGAATGGGCTTGGTCGTTAGTGGCACGGTGAAATATTTCTTCGTACTTTTTGTAGTGTGCAGGCTCAGACATGTTGACGAATAAGGCGTAATGTGCATAATTTGATGAATAATGTGCTACATGTGACTGAGACTTATAAATATGATTTTTTAAAGCAATCGGAATATTCGCATGTTATTTAGATGAGATAAAATATTGTTCTACAAATGTTTTACTTGATTTTTGCAATAGTTTATCGTTACGAAATGCAAAGCTACAACAACTAATCGTATTTTTTAACATCAACAACAACTCAACTACCCACACTGAACAGTTCAACAAATTTATAACCTCCATTTTTGAAATCGATAAAAATAATACTCGAGCACGATATATGAAGCAGTGAACAATTAATAATTATGATATTTTCCACATCACGGGATAATTTCACAATCAAAAATTCCGAACCAATTATAATAAAATACCAAGTATCAAAACCGTTCTTGTCGCGCTATAGCCCGTCAGCGCAGGCAGGCACAGTCGACAGCGAGGCGCGGCCCGGGGCGCGGAGCCGGCGCTACAGCTACCGCGACACGCTAGCGATAGCGATACACACGCAGCGATGTGGATACCATACTATGCTATACTTATTGTGTTGTCACTGTAGATCATTGACAGGCGTTGCGGGTAGTCATAAGCCCGAAAGTCTGACAACCAGTCTTACCAAGTGGTACCTGGGTAGTGGAGGTAGTTAAGCAGTCGTTCCATGTAAAATACTGAAAGTCGACCCTAACATAGTTGGAAAAGGGCTGCATATGACGCTGATGACGTTTTGTGTGACACGAAATTGATAGCTTTGTTGTAGAAGTGTTAACGTAACGCAATTACTGGTTGCAGTTGGTTTATTAGTGGTTGACTAACTACTGCCGGTCTAATTTAATAGGAGGTACAACGATTCATTTTTAACGCTAAGGTCCCGGAACTTAGGGAAGCTGCACCCTAATTGTGTAACACATTATCAACAACAATCTGAACCATTTTGAAGGATATTGCTAATCCAGTGCTTCATAAGTTCGAAAAAAATGTCTGCTCAACAACGTAAATAACGCAATGAATGTTGTTGAACTGTCAAAATGAAAGCCATTTCCACTGTTAGTGTGTTACACAATTACCCCGGTGGTGCTTGAACTTTAGTTGCTTTTGGTGTCGTACTCAATTTTGTGAAGGTGTCGACCGAGGCTCTAGTCTGCACTACACCCACAATGCCATGCTAGCTACACTGCTACACATAAACCTATTTATAGAACACTCCGACGACGTCAGTGTCTCGAAATCGCTGGGGTTTTTCGTGGACTTACTGCATTATCGCTACGGTGGTCCTAAATCATAGTTGTTATTTGCGGCGACCCTAAAAATTAAGGTGTCGGACGACAAACGGCGAATGTGATCCGCTTTTGAAGTCTCATGGTCATGAGATTAGTGTATACTGATAAGGATGCTACCAGTTCTCTCGACATCATTCCTAAATTGATCTGATCGGTCATTTAATAGTCTTACAGTAAGTTACTTCATTCAAGTATGATTGTCATGCACCATCCATCAATTTATAGTGATGCGGTTCATCACTATAAATATCATTATTTTTGTCCCAAATAAATAATGTAATTTTGGAAATTTTTGGTCCTGGGTTCCCAAGCAGATCGAACAGTTCCGAAGTTCTTGACTAGAAGTTAGTAGATTGATTGAGTGAATGCAAAACAAGCAATGACTAAATAAATAACCGTAGTGATCACCTTGACTGAAAACTGAAAATTTTTGATCAGAAGAAGTTATAAAATATGATACTGGTAGTTGTTAGATAACAAGTACGTAAGCTCGTCGTGTATTGGATTGAACTTTTCCGAACCAAAGAAAACCTCACAATAAAATATCTTGCCGAGTTGACAATCATTATTAGTGTAACTACAAACTGTTTCTGTAAAGCTTTCAGGTTAATAGTAACAAAACAGCAAAACACGGGTCTAACAAGACCTTCACAAGACTGAAATAATAATGTACAAAAAAAAAACGTGAAAAAGAAAAAATCGTCACTCGGGAGCAGGGGCTAACGAGCAGTAGGTACCAGGGAGGCATGACATTATAGAGGCACGCGCCATTAGACGAACGCCGGGCGGTGGCGGAACGGGCCCTATTTCCGGAACGAAGCGCGCCCGGAAGCCGCGCCGCGTCCGCCCCGCCTGTCGCTAAGTTACTTCGCCTGCTACTGAGTTATGGTCGCCTGGTGTCTGCACTAGATTTTGATACGGTCATGGTAGCCTAGTCTCCAAGTTTTTTCCGGTGCATTTATTTACTTGGGTAAAGAAACTTGTGTTTTCTTAGTTGGTACTTTTACTTACAATCGCAGAGTTGTAAAAACGAGTCTTACCTGAAAAAAAAAGATTAAAAATTTAACAAGGGTCCCATATATAGTAGGTACACAAAATACGCGCTTTGACGTGGAGTTGCGGACACCAGCCTGTATTACCACCTACCTAAATATCCAATGATTATCAAATCAATCCTTTACAACCTTTCTTAATCAATCAACATGATTTTTTGTTTTATCCTTTGGTTCACTTGTCCTTCAAAGGACCAATGATTCACAGTTAGTTTAGACTCTAGTCTAACCTAACTTTGAATATCGACGACTCAAAAAGAATCGACAAAATACGATAACAAAATTCACAACCCCATACCACTCCTGAAAAAGTACTTACTGGATCGTTTTCATATGCACAGGCTGTGTAATTTAGTATTAGGACTGCGAACAGCCAGAATGCGGGGCACTGCGGGACTAGGGAAACACGACGCGGTCAGGGATGACATTAATCAAAATTAAAAGTGGATTACAACTGGGATGGCGCGCGGAGCCGCGGTAACCCCGCTATCCCGCTGTTAAATGAGGGGCGAATTTTTGTGTTGTATTTAAAGTGAGACTGATTTTTTGAGGTAAATATTTAATGTGTTTGTCGATTTTAGGGTTCAGAAGATGAACACCTCATAATTATTTAGTTAGAAGTTTGAAAATGTAAACTAGTACATATATATTTAAGTATTCCTGTTTACCTTGTGAAAGAAGTACCCAAGTTAGTTCATGTTAATAATGCAACGTGTCGAAAAGTGAGAATCGAACTCACGAAATCGCGACGTCTGGCTCACCAATCAACTACTGGCTGGACATGTTACCGCTAAGAGTTCTTATGGGGACTATTAAAAGCTTAATGACCATTAAAAAAATTGACAGGTAGATATCCGACCCATCCCCAGATCAAAATTAAAATTCAATCACTTAAGAAGCTACCAAGCAACGCACACGTTTAAGCTCGAGCATTTTATTTTATATCGGTTCACCCACACGGCGATAAAACAGGCAGACACAAAGGATGGGCCTGCCCGCACTCCCGATCTCGACATATGGCGGGGCGGGCCAAATTGATAACTTGATAACACCCGGAATCCCGCAAACCCGCGACCCGGGAACCCGCAATCCCGGCCCGGGGCTTATCAGGGGAAGAAAAAGATATGCTTTTTAGTGCGGGCCTGGCCGTCTGTTTATATTTTTTATGTAAAATCGTAATTCATCCAGATGGAATCATAACATGCGGAACACGTATGCCTCGCTCTTGAGTAAGTGTTGAGCGTAGATAAATATTTTTTTGGGGAGATATTTTGCAGAGTTTGTGCGTAAAACCTTCAATTGTCATTAGTGGCCAATCCCTATATTACGTCACGTGAATTTCATGTTTTTTGTAAACCCCTCTGTCCTTGTCACAGGTGGTCATATCCGTACTAATACACTCGAGAGCAATGAATCCGGGTCACTTAAAGAATGTTAAAAATCTCGGAAACTAAAAATGATAGGTTAATGCAATAAATTGTATTTAATAGACAATGTAATACTCCTTAAATGAAAGTTAAAAAAGTATGAGTCACCATACATTTTATTAACACAAAATTACATAAAGAAAAAAACTGCTGATCTCTCCTTAAAACAAAAATAGGAAACATGAAATTTTTGAACTTTATTACGATTTTCTTGAATTTTAATACTTCGTATTGCCTCCTCGTGCTTCCATTACTGCGTTTACGCGGTTTGGCATGCTGTACACCAAGTTCCTTATACGATTTTGGGGAATATTCTCCCATTCCTCTGTGAGAGCAATTTTGAGCTCACGAAGCGTGATTGGGGGAGGGTTTCGTTGTTTTACGCATCTGCCTAGCTCGTCCCAAGCATGCTCGATCGGGTTGATATCCGGGCTGCGCGCTGGCCAGTCCATACGAGTAATGTTCATCTCTTGAAGGTAGTCATTCACAATCCTACCTGTATGAGGTCGGGCATTGTCATGCATAAATATAGCATCCTCACCTAAATTGACCATAAATGGACCAACGTGATCATTGAGGATTTCTTCCACATATCTTACGCTAGTTAAAGAGCCGTTTTCTATGATCACCAGCTCTGTGCGACTTTCAGAAGAAATTCCGGCCCACACAAGTACAGACCCACCACCGTAGGCTACTTTTTCTTCGATGCATGCTTGCTTGAATCTTTCCCCTGGTCTTCGATACACTCTGTGTCTTCCATCGTGCTTGTAGAGCATAAATTTTGATTCGTCGGAGAACATAACTTTTGACCAATCTTCAATACTCCAATTTACGTGGCTCTGGGCATATCTTAGTCTTGAAATACGATGCCCACGCTCCAGTTTAGGGCCGTTTGCAGGTCTAAGGGGTTTTAAGTTAGATTCAGCAAGCCGACGTCTTACTGTCCATGCACTTGGGTTACTTCCTCCGAGGCGTCGAAACTGATTTGTGAGTTCAGTTCCTGTGAGAAAGCGATTTCGAAGCATGGTGTTCACCAAGTATCGGTCTTCTCGTGCTGTGGTACACCTGGTTCTGCCCGTTCCTGGTCTGCGTAGGTTAGAACCAGTTTCTTCGTAACGTCGGAGAACTCTTTGTACTGTTGACAGCGACACACCGACAGTCCTGGCTGTATCGCGCTGACTCCGGCCGGTTTCCAGCATTGTAAGTATTCTGGTGCATTCTTCAGGCGTAAGCGACATAATTTCAGCTTGAATAATGAATATAGAGCACTATCAACATGGTTTATGTACCCACATAAATGACAGATTACAAACAAAAGCAAAACCAAATGCTGTAATTTCGTAGTTCCATCTTCGAAAGTGGCCCTTTTTCAAATTTGATTTTTTTATGATATAACTTTACAATAACTAAGAAGTTTTAATACCTTCATTTAAGGAGTATTACATTGTCTATTAAATACAATTTATTGCATTAACCTAGCATTTTTAGTTTCCGAGATTTTTAGGATTCTTTAAGTGACCCGGATTCATTGCTCTCGAGTGTATTATAATTCATCATAATTCATAGTAACTCTGTCGGTCTGTCTGTCAGTACTATGTTACCTTTTCACACCTAAACCACTGAACGGATTTCGATAAAATTTGGCAAGGAGATAGATAGCATACTAAGGAAGGACATAGGCTACTTTTTGGCTTAAAAAAAATAAAAAAAATATCAAAAATAATCAAAAAATCAAAAGAAATAAAGAATTACGAGTTACAGCGTTTTTGTAAAATCATCCCGCAAGGTGGTAAAATAGGGTGATTTTAAAACTAACATGTGATATTGATGTTTTTATGTACATAATTCTTTTCAAGAGATTTAAGTGATTGGAAAGATAGTCAATCAGAGGGGGTTGTTGGGGGTCCTTGGTTCTGTTACCTTTTCATGCCGTAACGGCTGAACAGAATTAGTTGAAAGGTATACGGATAGATTATGACCTGGGTTACGACATAGGATATTATGAATCCCGGTCGTACGTTCCTGTGGAATAATTTCCTACCTTAACGCGGGCGAATCCGCAGGCAAAAGTTTTACAATTTTGGCAATATTTTAAAGTTGTTCATTAGAGTTGACATGTGACGTCACGAAGTTTATGACTCGTCCCCCCCTTGTCACACGACGTCACACTTTGTTGATCCCCTCCCTCCCCCTTTACGTGTCACGTAATTAATGGATGGCCCCTTAAGAGCCTCTCGCGTACTCCCGATTGACGATAATAATCGCGCTCCCTGCGGGCTTAGCATGACGCTATCTATCTCTTCGAAGAATAGACACGGCTATTCCCATTCAAAGTGACATTTCGTTTCTCAATTTTTGACATCGCACCGTAAAAATCCTTCTAAAATCTGTTATTTTGTCTTCCGTTTCTGCCAATCGTTGTCTTGGAGACTATTTCAGAAGACAGTTGTCTAAGGTAGTGAAGACAATTTGATTTTTTAATCGCCATGCTAAAGACAGTAGAAAACTTTTTACTCGATGGCCACAAAGTATACTCGTAAAAATGGAATGAAAAAGGATTTTTTTCACTTTTTGTACGGAAAATGTGAAAAATTATTACCTGCATGTTGAGCTTTAGGGGTTGAAGGGTTTCATAAAGGGGGTCGAAATTTTCATTATTTTTGCGATAGGACACACCATTTTCGATATGTAAGCAAAATAAAAGATAAACGTGAATAAATTACTTAATTTCGTAAAAAGTGAAGTTGACTCCTTCTACTTTGCTGCCGTCGAACTGTCTTCACGAAACGTCATTTTTGTCTATTCTTCCGTCGACAAGACGGTGCTTGTGCTAAGCCTGCTGGGCAGTCATGTCATGACTTCATGAGATATTTTAGCTCGAGCCGAGCCGTTTATAGGACAGTTTTTGTTCTATAATTCATACTAACATTATACATTCGAAAGGAACTCTGTCTGTATGTTACCATTTCACGCCTAATCTACTAAACAGATTTCGATAAAATTTGGCAAGGAGATAGATGGCATCCTGGGGAAATACATAGGCTCCTTTTTGTCCCGGTAGCACGTTCCCGTGGGATAATTTCCGACATGTACGCAGGTGAAGCCGCGCACCCTGTAAATATGCACTACTGAATTTGGATCTCTCAATAATTATCGTTACAAGAAACAATCAAAGCGGATGTTGAATCAATTCCAAGTTTCTGACAAGGTTTTAATTTTTTTATAAGTAGGCAGGTAGGTACTTGGAAAACTTTAGGTTTGAAAAAACTCAGTGCAAAAAGTTCCTATATAATAAAGTTGCCAAATTCAACAGTTAGCTAAGTGGTTTCCGACAAATGTTTTCCAGCAACTTTTAGGTAATATCGTATATCCGTAATAATTCTTATTTGATTTTAGAGAATAAACATCAATTTCTTGGTTATTTGCTATCGATATCGATATTTTAAAGATTTTAAAATACATTGAGTAGTAACATCCATAACGATCTTTAAGATCCGGTGGCGTATTTATTATGTTCGCTAAAAATTATGAATTTTCAGATGTTTAGAATGGTTCTATAGATTCTAGATTAACCCACGAAATCTTTCTATATACTTATATAATATTATATATACTTAGCTAAAATATAATTCTGTTCGGGTTCTGCTTACCTCTATTTAATTACCAAAATACCCCTTAATCCTATTGATTTGTCGAACAAATTGTACCAGGAGTACAGATCAGGTGAGGACATAATTTTACAGTTGTAATATCTCATTACGCTAGCGGCGACCCGAGACCCTGGGGATCGGGAATGGAATTAAACGCCGCCGGGACCGCCCCGTCCCGAGAATAGGCGTCCCGGGATTGTTAGATACCGATTGTAGAAGTGCTAGATGTGACATTGTATTGACATTTTTGTTGCTATTTTATTTTCTCCATAAAATTATGTATGTTTTTTTATGCCGGTTAAGATAAAGCAATTAGGCAATGTCAGACGTACCGTTAATTGTCCTATAACGACATTAAGGTTCAACTAATAAAAAAGCTTTAAAGCGACAAAATGAGGCTAAGAAACTGTGACTGAAACTGCAGTTGTACCTACAGTTATTTCGACATTCACCGCAATGGATCCCGAGTTGAAATCGAGATCGTTTCATTGCATATTCGATGTCTCAACTTATGGTTTGGAGACAACAATGGGCCGTTTAAGGGTCTTTATGGAAAGGTTTAACACCGTAAGATCGATCAGATATTTGGGTTTTGTGTGGGTGCGGCAGCATCGAAAAGCCCAAAGAAAAGTCTGTTCCTGATTTCTGAATCTGGCATAAGAAACAACTTCAAAATTAAAATTTTCACTGGACAGATATTAATGGTCAGACAAAATTACTTAATGTATGTTATACTAGCTTCTGCCCGCAACTTTGTTCGCGTGAAATTTCTTGTTGCCACCCCGTCGCATCGCATTACCTGCCCGTGCAGCCGCGCTATCACTTCGTTTTCGCTTAGCGTTCTTTTTTAACCGACTTCACAAAAAGGAGGAGGTTTTCAATTTGTCTGTATTTAATTTAATTTTTTTTTATGTGTGTTAGCTCAGAACTTTTTTCTGGGTGAACCGATTTGGATGATTCTTTTTTTATTTGTTAGCTGGGCTTCACATGTGGTTCCATTTAAATTTGATCAAGGTCTGACCAGTAGTTTTTGATTTATCCTTAATACTGCATATTTTTTCCGCTTAGTTTATATGGATGATGTGTTAATAATTTCCTGTCACTCTTATTTACACACCAAGTAGTGGTATACGAATTTGTGTGGGGTAGGTAACACAACTAAAAATTGAAAAATAAAAACGTTTTTTACAAAAAAACAACCGACTTCCAAAAAAAACACTAAAAGACGTGAAAAATAACTTTAATTTCGGAAGTCGGTGGCCAAAAGCGAAAATACAAAACCAAAGACACCGACTCCCGAATTTAAAGTTATTTTTCACATCTTTTAGTGTTTTTTTGGTAGTCGGTTGTTTTTTTGTAAAAAAGTTTTTTTTTACTGACTTTTTTTCTTTTTGCTCGGCTCTTGGCGGTCATAGCGTGATGTTAAATAACCTACTATAGCCTTCCTCAAGAATTGAGCTATCAAATGAAAAAAAAAATGTTCAACAAATCCGCCCGGTAGTTCCAGAGGTTACCTCCTACATAAAAACTTACAAACAAACAAATTTTACCTCTTTAATTTAATTTAACTAAATTTTCTTTTTCTAAATTAAATTTAATTTTACCGACAAGAAGTAATAAAATAAAATAATTTGATCTTTTGTATCTTTTTCATTTGTCCGCCTTTTTCGTTATTAGTAGACCGAGTAAATTATGATCTAAGTTTCTAAGTTTAATGGGGTATAAATACAGAATTGGTGAAATAATGATGGAACTTTTCCATCAGACGAACATGAGAAAGAGGTCTTTCAAAAAAATAGGCCACTTCCAGTCATCTCTACATCTTGTACCGAGGGTCCAAGCGTAGCCCACTCGCGCAAGTTCGATCAGACACTATTTGGGGTGTGAATTTGCCTGCGGGCCCCTCCATCACGTCTCGGATCCGAGGGATCTCTAAAAGTTGCATGATTTAGTACTGTATTTCGTCTTCCAAAGGGAGGCTTAGTTCGAAGGGGACGTTCTAAGTTTGAATTTTTTAAACGTCATTCATGGGCTGAATGGTTTTTTTTTTTTTTTTTAAGTTAGTTTCGTAGTTATGAAATGTCAACTGTCTGCTGTTTTACTGTCTTGGATGACCAAATGGGAGTATGGCACTACTGAATGATATTCTTCTCATATATCGTTTCAAACATTAGAAGAAAAGCTCATACAATGGTAAAATTATTAGAAAGTCAGCAAGGTGGTTACTACTCCAAGGTGAATATGTGACCACAATATTGCTCATGTACGTATAAGTTATTTCAAAGCGGTACTAAGCTTACTACCTCTACGTTATAGGGTTTATCTGAAACCCAGCGCTGCAACGGCTAATTACTGTTTTAGTATAGTATGCTACGGTGTGAAGTAGCGTGTTTTATCTCTTTTTCTAAATACCTACAATGTTGTGTGCATGATGTTTTTCTCTGTATTGTAATTTGTTCAAGAACAAGTGACATTTTTTTTAATCTCAAATTTTAATGTGCAATATCACTTCGCCTTGCTTCTTATCTTAAAAATTCAATTCAATTTTCAAACACATTCCATAGTTCCAAGTTCGAATTCAAATATAGAACGTGTGCGGGCCGGTTGGCGGCACGTTCGCCATTTTACGTAGCGTTTTTACGATGTACCCGATAACGTTTACGAGGCGCGCTGAGTGGCGTCGCCGCGGCTCGCCCCGACTGATTGCATGCGAGGGCACCGCGTGTATAGGGCTTGTGCCAAGTTTCCTTTTTTGTCGATATTGAGTTTTAATTTTTGGGTGTGGTGTAAGTATGTAAATTTGTCTACATAAATTATAGTTTGGCAATTCTGCTGAAACAATGATTTTTCTTAGCAACTATGGTCAAGTATTTCACGAAGTGGGAGATAAAAAGAAATTAAAATTCTGTTTGCGTTACGTAGGTACGTTTTACATATTCATAGTTTGATTTTATACAAAAATGGAGTATTCACCCACACAAATAAATATCTGAAAAAAAGCAATAGAAAAATCTTATAAACATTTTATCGATATCGCCAATATCCGTCCTTCGCCACATCTCTACTCGGGTCGTGTATCCGTGACACATCGTGTAGTGTAGCCGACGACATCGCATGGCGTATTTTATGCGCCCCGCCGCGCGGCCACGACCGCTCCCGACAGCGCCCGACCGTCCTCGAAGGGTTACCACTCACTACCAGACATTTTAGAACACCTATACATTCTGTTTAAATTTTTTGCACGTTTTTTTGTTTTCTAAACAGAAAGTCATAGAATGATCGATCTTGTCTGATAGTGAAATATTTATGATATCGCGTTTAATTTATGTGTCCCGTCGCGCCTTAGCGCGCAATATACTCGTAACAGTGTTGTAAAGGGCTGACTCAAAGCGAAAATAATACCTTGGAAACAATTTTTGCAATTTTATAATTATGAGTGAAATGTGTTGTTTTCTGATACGATATTCTAGCTCTAACGAACATTAAAAACTAATTAATTGCATAAATAACGCAATTGCATTAAGAAATGCGTTAGATTAGCAATGACTTCGCACGAATTCAAGAAACCTAACTATCTAATTACTCTTGCGACATTTGAATCTATAGAACTTATTGAGCCACAAAATCATTTCGAATCGATACCGAACTTTATCCCAAAACAGTGTGCCAGTACGGGCTAAAAAACACATAAATATAAATAAAAAGAAACAGTGCTATTAAAACTGGCAACCCTACTTTAACCGCGCTGAGCCCGTGCGAGCCGGGCGGCAACCGGGCGGCGACCGACGACTAATGAGTAATGACCGAAAAGGGCCTTCCCTACGAATTATAATAAGAATGATGTTTTCGTTCGAAAAACTGTTAATTGGTGTTCAAATGTAAATGGCTTTTCGAAGT
Organism: Griposia aprilina; assembly: GCA_916610205.1. Taxonomy (NCBI): domain Eukaryota; kingdom Metazoa; phylum Arthropoda; class Insecta; order Lepidoptera; family Noctuidae; genus Griposia; species Griposia aprilina. The sequence goes on along the minus strand of OU744304.1, from coordinate 15,714,972 downwards.
GACGGACGAGGCGTCAAAGCGTGAATATAAAGATAAAAGAAAATACCATGCTTAACCTGGATTTTTTGGTTTCCTATCTTATGTGATCCTCAATAGTCAAGATTATGGTAAGGTTAGGTTAGATTATAGGTTTAACTGTTAATCGCATGACACAAAGTTCCTTCACCAAAGTTAAAGTACTATGTAGTATTCATTTCTTTAAAGTTAGGCTTATTTCTGAGGTTCTTGTTATTTTGAGTCGATCAATAGTGTGCAACAGAAGGAGATCTTCGAAATTCTGTTAAAGTTTCAGACGTTGGACAATGAAATATATCTCTGAAAGAGATATATCGATATCTTTTGAATGCACGAACGAAAGCATTGCTTTGTCTAATCAATACGGCCGAAAAGCTTAAGGCGGTACCCCGACCAAAACCTTGTCAAAGTGCGTTATTCAGAGGCTATTAACTCATTCACTATGGGTAATACCTAAACTACATCTAAAAGCACATTATTAATGTTCGATATCCTATCATCACATTGCACGTTCTTATTTGTTTTTGTGTTATAAATTCATCTGAAATCTCCTTGTAAAAAAGTGACTAAAATTATTGATTGCATGCATCTTTTGCTAAAGGTGACGTTTTATTCATTTGAGGATTGCACTAATGGATAGATAATTTAAAAATCTAAATAATACACGTTTTATTTTATTTTAAAACTTCACTTGTCTTTTTTTATTCAAATAATTTCATTATTTTTGTGAATTTTATGATAAATGAGCGTGCGGAGGGAGCGAGACAAAGCGAGACTCAGCGACGGGACAGAGAAGGACCGAACGCTCAAGGTCGTTTGGTCGGGGAAGTGCCTTAATGTACAAAATTACCAAAGGACCAGATTTTGTTTTAAACAAAGATTTGGTCCTTTCTGGACCCAAAGGGTGAAACTTAGCAACATACATTACCATGATTTCGGGGCGAGGTTAACAGTCGTGCTCTAATAGTATTCCAATTCCCAACAAAACAAAAACAGTTTGAAAAGAAAAAGTACACTCCAGAAATAAAAGCGCTATAGAGACTTTATACTCCAGCCTTCCGCTTGATTTAAGCGAACTATAACTCCTATGCCTTTGATCGTAGTATTAAAAACTAAGGTGCGCTCTGCACACATAATGTTCTGATTTACGGCATCATAACATAGTTTATGTTTATACCGTAGCCTCCAGTGCTTCCCATAGTTTATGGTGAGCCGGTTACAAAATAAATATAGTGTAGCTTTTCAATATAAAGCCTGCTAACGTAATGGGATTAATCTATGTGGTGTGTCGTGTGTATTCGAAAACTCCGGAGTCTTATGGAGTTTTGGTTGAAAAAACTCGTGTTTATTTTCTTCCGTTTAAGTGCGGGTCAAGGGTGTGTAGGAGCACCATGACTTTTTACAAGGGCCCACCCGGAAGTTCCCACGAGTACATTCGGGAGTTTTGAGGGCAAAACTAGGATGAAACCGGGGAAACTCGGACGGATGCGGGCTTATGCATGACGGTCTCTGTTTCGATTATTTTGAACTAGCTTTTGCCCGCGGCTTCGCTCGCGTGCATTTCGGAAATTATCCCACGAGAACGTACTAGTAGGAAAAAAGTATTCTTCGTGTTAATCCAGGTTATAAACTATCTGTGTTCCAAATTCCTTCCAAATCCGTTCAGTAGTTTTTGCGTGAAAGAGTAACAAACATCCATCCATCCATCCATCCTCACAAACTTTCACAATTATAATATTAGTAGCATTGAAATATCTTGAGAGGCTGTATTGCCTCCCAGCAACACTTTCAACTGGAAATAAAACACAGCAATATTGCATGGCGGAAAAATACGTAAGTTTCTGAGGACGAACTCCCCAAAGACTTCTAATCTCTAAATCTCTCTACTAATCTCTTAACGACATGCAGTAGGGTACCCAGGAAATCGTTATTATCTTTTCTGGTTTCAGTACAGCTGTCGAAAATAGCATGTCAAAGATTTATAGAAATCCCAGAAACAGTGAATCCGTCAGTAGCTCGTTCCGATCGGTCGCTATGCGAGCAAATAGCAACTCTCATACGGGACTCATATTCATTTCCGTGATGTTAGAGGAACATGCAATTGTTATTTTTTATTTATTTACATAACATACATAATCAGCCTATAATGTTCCCACTGCTGGGACTCAGGCCTCCTCTCTTTGAGAGGGAATGGGCTGTAATCTACCACGCGGGCCCAGTACGGATTGGTGGATGTCAGATATCTTCGATTTTTTTGTTCTAGGACGTGCCGGTTTCTTCACGATGTTTTCCTTCACCGTTTTGAGAGCAGTGGTGATGAAATTATTTACACAAAGTAAAGCTCCTGCCTGCTTATTTTATTTATGGTGGGTTTAATCATGAACTCGGAATTGTTATTGTCATGTGAAAACTCAAGTCTATTCTCCAAATGTTGCGTATAGAGAACCGATATACATTTGATTCGGATTCAGTTAATATGTCATACTATTGCAACTTCTGACAGAACCCAGGCTCCCAGGACTTTTTCTAGAATCAATGTTGAGTTTGAGGAATCTCAAGCCATATTTTGCGTGTAATGTATGTATTTTGGCACCTACAGCTGTATCCGTTCGTTTTGTCAAAGATTTGAGGTTTTTGTATGCATCCAGCATCCTAATTACGTAACACACTATCTATCACAACCTGAATCATTTTGAAGCCTATTGCTAATCCATTGCTTCATATGTTCGAAAAAATTGTCTTCTCAACAACGTAAATAACGCAATGAATGTTGTTAAACTGTCAAAATGAAACCCATTCCTACTTAGTGTGTTACGTAATTACCCCACTGGTCTTAGAAAGAGTACGGGAAGAGTCTTTACAGTAAACCTGCTGTAATTGATGTAAAGTAAAAGTTTAAAACTTCTTGCCTTGCCTAAATACTTCTTCTACCGGCGGCAGCTCTACACTAACGTTACCCAAAACACGTTATTGCATTTTTTTATTAAAATATCAATGTTAAGCAGCTGATACCTCCTTCTTATCTTCTTTTAATCCCGAATTATCGCACAAGCGTGTTAAAGATTAGCTAAAAGATTCAACTTTATTCAGCCGGATCGGAGTCGAAAACTTTTTAAACTACTTAAGATATACCGTTTCTCCCTTTTTCTCTGCCATTCGTCCTGTGGCTGGTAAAGGCATTATAATGTGTGAATTGTCTGAATATATTGAATTTATAATTTTTCGCACCTATTGTGGATATTTCGCCATTTCCTTCACTCGATCCTATTTCTCCTTGCCAAAGTTTAAGTTCCAAATTCGGTTAGAAACGTTTCGATTCGGTTGCTGAAATCCTGACTTCGCTACCACATTTACGTCAATCTCACTCAATATTCAAGTTATATCTCATTGTAATAAAATATACGACGTGAGAACCTATAACAGCGTAATAAAGGGAACTTTGGCGCAAAACGTTAACTTTTCAGTGAAGAGAGTAGGTGCCGACATAGCACTCGATAGCTAAAGTACTAGGTATACATGTGTTGGCAGGAGGTGTGCGCGCTCGTGGCGGGCGGTAGCGCCGTCGGCGTCGGTCGGATGTATAAAGTGGCGCGCCGGTGGCCACATGACATAGCTATAACTCCGCGGTAGCATGACAAACAGCCGCCCGGAATGGTGTGGAGTCGACAAGTTTTGTTACAGGGATATTTTTTTTTTTTGTGATAGGAGCTTTTTTTGACTTTTGAGACTTTGTGTCTATTAGCAAATGTAAAAAATCTCAGCGTCTGTAATTTTTCATTCTTATTAGTCATGCAAGTTAATTTCTTGTTGGGTTTATTTATCTATCCGTAATGGATCAATTTACTATACAATTTTTTGGCCTGTTTTCACCCAGTTTAATTCAATTTGTAAAGTTACACGAAGTAAGAAGTTTGGCATGCCGGCCGCATGATTGATGAATGATGATATACTACCGCGATAAGCAAGGAGGAACTGAGAAATAAAATAAATAGTTCTCAGCTCTTTGCAAGCTTCATAATGATGCAATATTTGATATTATACAGAATGATACGTTACAATTACAACCATGTACAAAATAAACATAACACAGAAAATCCAACATCCATCCTAATTTAAATATCCTACAACCCGAACCGGCTCACAAAAATAAAGTAAAATAAAACAACCAAAAAAATCTACACCTAATTCGACGCCACCGGCGTATAATGCGCGCCCGACAACGGAGGGCGCCCGTCGCTAAAGCGCGATACTACGGGCTCGCCTCGGGCGGCGCGAACCAATTACCCGCCGCCGCCGCGCGGGCATTTACCCCCTCCCCCCGACCACCTGCCTGGCCCCCAACCGAGCACAGAATTACTTATCTCCTCGCGCCGCTGCGATCCTGGTACTCTGCCGCCAGACGTACGCCCGCAATGCGAATGCACCGCAACTTTTTGTCGCGCGTCCATGCGTCATGCGTGTCCTTTTTGCATTTTCCGGAACAAAAAAAGGTAAAAATATGTCGTGGCGACTGTTGCGTGCGGGCCGCTGATAGAGAACTGAATTATCATGGAGTTGCCGTTTGAATAATTAAAAGGATATTTTCACGATATCTGTTTGTTTGATGTTTAATTTAAATAAACGCTGTATGAGACATTTAAATATGGGCTACACCTTTCATTTACACCCTGTATAATTAATTATCAAAAACCATTTTGTTGTTTTTACATAAAAATTTCGAAAGGTGGATATTGGATCCGCGTTTCAACTTCGATATCGATAAAAAATCGGATCTCATATGTCGCAACCCTATTTATGAGCGGACAATAGATAGGAGAGAATATAAATTATCACTAGTATAGTTAAAGTGTAAAAGTTTAAGTATAGTCGCGATAATGTCGAGGGGCGATAATGAAAACGTGTAAAACTGCTGTACCACGAGAATTATAATGAGCTTGCGCGTTGGTAAAGGATGTAGTTAGGACGTTACAAAATTTTAGAGAACCCCAAAATTAGGACAAATATGTTTCGAAAATAGGGGGCTCTTGGCTAAATAATCACAGCCGCACGGGCCGATCTTCAAGGTTAAGCGACGCTTGCCGAGGTCGGTATGTGGATGGGTGACCATCCATTACATACGAGACCCCTCCGTACCTTTGTGGATTCAGACGCCCGAAACACTTGCCAATCTTACCGAGAGGTATGGTGTTACCCAGTTACTGGGTTGTGGAGGTTAGATAGACAGGCGCTTTATGTAAAATACTGGTATTCAGCTGCATCCGATTAGTCAGGAAGACGACTCCAAAATAGTTAGAAAAAAAAAAATAACTCCTCTACTTGAGAATGTCCTTCTTTCTCCGTCAGTTAAAAAGGCTAGGCAGCTGATTATGTATTAGGTTTTAGAGCCGACGACTCAAGTATAAAACAGTAGGTACGGTTGGCATAGTGAGTGATTGGCATTAAGTACCTACCTACATACTTTTCGTGAGTACGATTCCCAAATCAAACAAATATTTGCACGGTTATGTACTTACTTTATTTATTACTGATAGTTTTCGGTTTGTTTCGGTTGTAGTTAGTTTTTGTAGTTCTAGTGGACTGCCTCGTTGGTCTAGTGGTCGCAAGCGCTACTGCTGAGCATGAGGTCCTGGGTTCGGTTCCCGGGTCGGGCAAAGTGTTACCGGGTTTTTCCATCTGGAATTTCTCGGTAGCAGCCCGGAGTCTGGATTTGTGCCCGGTTGATGGCAATAAGCTCGCCCCCTATTACATGGGACTTAAACATAACTGGCGAAATGTGGGTGTGCTATAGGTACACCTCTGCCTAACCCTTCGTGGAATACAGGCTTGATGTTATGTATGTGTATGTGATAGTTTTCCCGGCCTCGGATAAAGTTATTTGTACATTCGCCAGCAGGTCTAGTTACACGAAACTGTCAAATTTCTCCAAACGATTTTAAACCTTAAAATGTTAATGATTATGTTCAAAATCGAATGAGAAAATCTGACAGTTTGTGGTAACTTGATGTGCTACTGTACCAACATGTGAGATTTTTTTCATACTGATTGCTATTTTAAAATCTAATGTTCATGTGTTATTTCTAAGAACTTTATTAAGTATGATTAAGTATGTCTTGCAATATTATAATGTACCGACGAAATAGGAAAAAAGGTCTATTTTAGTGTGACAATGTAAAAAAAAATCCGCATTATTAAATAACTCTCTTCAGATTTTCAAAATCTTATTAGTGTGAAAAGTTTATAAAGTTAAGTACTAAAGTTACATGGTCGGAAAATGACCTGTGTTTAAAAGGAAACACAACTTAGTTACATAGAAGTCCGCGTTATGAGCTCAAAATTATTTCTCAGTTTCAAATCATTTTGCTTCACGATTGTTGGAGGGAGTGATATCCCAGCTATTTCTGCTTTCCTGGTAGAGGATGAGCAACTCGTATGTCATAAGTATGGATTATATTCTGCGAAAATGTACTTGATTCGTTTCAAAACCTTTGGGTAAGTTCACGAGGCAGTGTTTTACCACAATATTATATATATATATGGACAATATAATATAAATATATATATCCATATTAAATATAAATAGTATAAATTATACTGTGGTTTTACAAACTCTCGTTCCACTTTTAAAATCGGGTAGAAAGACAGGCTTCTCCAGCGCGTCACTTCAACCAGCAACACTTAGTGTTTTTTTTTTTTCACGATCTACAACAATAGTTTATTCCTATATCTGTACTATTATGTATTCTGTGCTATATCTCGTGTCGGTACGAGTTAAGAAGGGGTTTCGATAATACATAGATATTTTAATAATTGTACCACCTGTAGGATCACAAAATACAAAGTTTTAAACCGTAACGGAACTTATTCCTCGTACAGTCGCAAATCATACCTACATGAATTCAGGCAGCAGACAAAATATTTGGAACAGAAAAACGATTTTTGACATGGAACCTCTTTTTTTTGCGACAATATCCTTTGACTTTCTAGTGTTTCTCTCCGAAATTCAAATTCGGAATCGAAAAGATAGTTTTCCATGTAGGAATAGTGTTGGGCACAAGTAATCGATGTGGCACAGCATGTTCTCGATAAAAATTAAAATATAGCATTCATTATTATTATTACTGTATTTATGAATTAAATTAAAACAGTAATACAATTTCGATCGATCGAAGCGTCTACAGTAAGTAATCCTGCGTAGGCTGTAGCGATACTATTCAATTCAATTTCAGAGCTAACTGAATCATTGATAGAAATAGAGGGTTCCTTAATAATTCACTACCACTATTTGCGTATACCAAGCTTCGAAATTTTGAAGGAGATCTAGGGTAGACTTAATTTCAATATTTTTTGCGTAAGAAATAAACCAGAGCGGGGTAATTAATGGATGTCATTTTGACAGTTCAACAACATTCATTGCGTTATTTACGTTGTTGAGCAGACAATTTTTTCGAACTTATGGAGCAATGGATTAGCAATATCCTTCAAAATGATTCAGATTGTAATACTTAGATACTGTGTTTCGCAAATAGTTTGCTGTAGGTGCCTAACTAATTGAAATATGGTACTTAATAAATATAATAAAGTCGCAGACCGTGTTGGTACTTAACAGACAAACTTAGGTAAGGTAGGTACTGTGACAGGATCACAACAAGACAGATACGCTAGAAACCGGCCAAGTGCGAGTCGGACTCGCACATCAAGGGTTCCGTACCACCGTACAATATTTAACACAATATACATTTCTTTTAACTTTATTTTATTTTTATCCGACTACGGCAACGCCATAAGGAAGGGTTATGATTTTAGCAGTCTATCATGTATGTAAGTATGTTTGTATTTACGTGTGTTCTTATTATTTGTTGTCATAGCGGCAATAGCAATACACACTCTGTGAAAAATTCAAATGCCTACCTACCTACTTATTACGGTTCATGAGATACAGTCCGCTGACAGACAGACGGACGGCCGGAAAGCGGAGGCTTAGTAATGGCGTTGGCACAATAGACATACAAAAAACAGTATATCTATGGTTGGTACCCTTTGGTTATGAATCCTTTAAAAAGCTCCGCGCGAAAGCACCAGCCGGTCTTTTGGGTAAAAATCTCACTGTGAAAACTATAGATGAAGTGACCGGTCATTCCACCTGATCCTAGGAATTGACAGCTCACTTACCAGGATAGAATAAATCGGCAGGAGTGTAGAACTCCTTAGTCTACAAATATTTGTCGATATAGGGAGCGAACGAGTCTTGTCGCAAAACCATGCGTGATATCCACGAATTCGTTCGCATACAAACTTCATCCTATTTAACCAGCTTAGAGATAAGAGCTTAGGTGTTTCGAAAATTACACCATTAAGATCTGCCGTGATTCTGTTAAAATTTGAAGTGTGTGGTCAATCCTTAGCGTCTCGTGGAATGACAACTCACTTAAAGCACTTCAGCTAAGTTTTTATGAGAAATTATTACAAAATAGACCGGCTGGCTTGTATTCTGGAACGATCGGGCATGAATCGCTAAATTAAAATTATACCACTAACACACACACACACACACACACTTTCTTAACACAACACTCAACACACACACTTAACACTCTTTCTTTGTCATTCTTTGGTTCGAAATTCAAAGGCTGCGTTTCCACCAGAGATGTGCGAGGATGTGTAGCGAGGCATGTGTGTGAAACTATCCAATAACATCGCTTCATTTTCGTAGCTTGAGCTAAGCTAGCGCTGTTATTGTTTAGTTTCACACACATCCCTCGCTACGCATCCTCGCACATCTCTGATGGAAACGCAGCCTTTGTAGAAGAAGTAACAAGGAATAAATATGTCATCCAAATATGCCAGACATAGGACTATTACCAACTAGCTTCTACTCGCGGCTTCGCCTGGGTGGTTATCGGAAATCACCCCACAGGAACGTGTTACTGGGACAAAAAGTAGCCTATGTCCTTCCCCAGGATGCCATCTATCTCCTTGCCAAATTTTATCGAAATCCGTTCAGTGGTTTAGGCGTATAAAGGTAAAATAAAGACAGTGTTACTTTCGAATTTATAATACTAGCTGTTGCCCGCGACCACGACTGCGATCCAGGATGAAAAGTACCCTATATTCTTACCCAGGTCATGGTCTATCTGCGTGCCAAATTTCATAAAAATCCGTACGGTAGTCGTTGCGTGAAAGAGTAATAATCAATCCATCCAAACATCAATCCATCCATCCTCACAAACTTTCACATTTATAATATTAGTAGGATAGGATACAATTTTGTGTCGTGACGCCTTCTGAATCTGATGCAGTGTTAGCCAATCAAAGCTCGTTGTGATTTGACGTAGTCCTGAACAGATTAGTTTGATTGGTGTATCCCGCGTCACGACACAACACAACACAGTAATGTATCCGTGGCTTTAGTATGGATATAGCACCAATATCCCTTTACAACGTGTCTGACATTTCTCCGTCTGTTCCCTCACAAGCCTCAGGCCTCGGAACCAGGCTTTCTGCTTACCAGTAACAAACACTCAATACGTACCGCTAGGTACAGCACTATCTATCGTATCTATATATTTTCGGCGCGCCTTTGTGAAGTCGCACCCGCGCCGCCTCGCGCTTCCTCTAGGGTTGTTACATCCGACAAATTGATTTATCTCTAGTTAAGTAGAGGTAACAATATGTTTAGATTATGCAAGGTCTCGGGAAGCGTGATGGCATGTTGTTTAGTCAATATGATTGGGTTAGTGGATTTGTGAGGATCAATTAGTAAAATGAGACATAAAGTAAAGGTTGTGGCGAAAGAATGGTTTACGAAGGAATAATTCAACATAAAAACAAAATAATAAAATACAAGAAGTCAAAATTGAAAACTGTTTGAAAATTGCCTTCATGATGAAGAAAATCGCTTCACCCAATTGTGAGGAATTTGGAGTCGTCGAGGACCTACAACATTTATTGATGGAATGTGTCTAATATGAGTCCAGTGGAAATAATTTAGTAAGGTCCCTGAATTTGAACAGAACGGATGTAGGCATGTTCCATTCTATTCTATACCAAGTGGCGACGTTGCGAAGGTTTTGTTTAAATTCATGGCCCATATCTTGTGAAAGTACAATTGTTTAGGATACGATGGGACTGACATACGCTATGCGTAAAAGCCCCTAAAAAAAAAAGAAAAAAAAAAGTCAAAATTTATTTGTTAACCTCGCCAAATAATTAATTAGCTCAAATCAACACCTGGAACTACTACAAACTCTAAATATTTGAGAACAACGGCAGTCCAAATACAGAACGTTTTTTGGCTACTAGGGGACTAGGGGATGACTAGAGGGGCGTGTAGCTAAGTAATAACGGGCGCGCGGTTCGTTCGATCAGGTTAAGCTACGCTTATCGCGGTTGGTTCGTGGACGGGTGACCATCTTTACATACCAAGAATCCTCCGTCTGTCATTCGTGGATCTTTGACAGTCGTTACGGATCGTCAGAAGCCTGAAAGTCTGACAACCATTCTTACCAAGAGGTATCGTATTAAGCAATAACTGGGTTGTGGAAGTCAGATAGGCAGTCGCTCCATGTAAAATACTGGTATTCAGCTGCACCTGGCTAGGCAGATGACGGTGAAAATTACTGATATTCATGACGGCCGTTATAACATAACGGAACCGCTTTCTTAGAAAACCAATGCTTAAGCCAAAAATCAAACCATGGATTCCCCCTCCTTTCTACAGTTACAAACTTTCTACCAGCATGGTAGCATGGTCGCTATGGAAACGGAAGACCAAATGACAGATTGTAGAAAGATTTCTACGGCGCGATGTCAAAATTCAAGAAAAGAATGACTTTTTGGAAAGTGATTTGTCTTCTCTTCGTAGAGTAGAAGTGGTAATGCTACACATGCCCAGACAAAGATCAAAACCATCCCGAAACAGTTGAAAATCGAAACAAAAAAACGTTCGAATTTCGAAAATAGAGCTGCTTCATCTAGAAAGCCGAGATACAAAACCTAGGTACTATAGTAAGTCATCTATATCTACAGTGCGGGACAGCCCTGTGTATAATTTACGAGGCGAGTCGCGGCGGGCCGTCGACGGCGCGCTCCGGCCGGATTTATGGCGTAATTTTTACAATGGTCCGGGTCGGCCGGATTATACAGCTCTCGGTTCTTGACCAGGGTTTCAGTTTTGTGCAGTGGTGTCCGAAATATATTGAGATTGTGTGGGTAGTAGTTAGCGTTCTTACTTCTTAAGGCGAATATCGCCAACTGTCAGACATCAATTTTATTCCACGGATAAAAGATAATTCAGTCAATAATTAGACTGTATGTGCAACATAAGGTGGCGTTTTATCAGGTGTGGGATCAATGAGATTACTTTGGGGTGAAAAACTTTTACCATCTCCGAAGCATGTGGATTATAATAGGTTTAACGCGCGATAATCTACTTGCGGTGAATCTAGGCTAATTACTAAGAATAAGCCATGTTTAGAATTGACCAAAACTGTGTTTGCTTGTCTCTTCAAATTCTGTGGTTCAGAACTTCACCGGAGCAATTGATAAGGTGCCTTGCCGAGGGGTGCATTTTTAAAATAGGGTGATTTATTTGTAAAGTATTTTTTCATAATATCCAACTCGTGCTCTAAGTAAAGTTATTAGAAAGACTGTTCAATGTCAATACGGTCTAATGCGACCTGTTTTCAGTCAAGGGAGATATAGTGCGCCTTGGGTTCGTTTCGTAGGGTCATTTTTACCAGGGCACATCTCGTGCTGACCCTTGTTGGCCACGTGCCGGAGTGCGAGCCGGTCCGGTTCGTAATTGGTGGTGTTTTGTGGTGTTATGTTGATATTAGTTTGAAGGGGGCCGGCCGGGATGAATTACGAAAGAATAGGAGCGGTGTTTAACGGACATTGTGGTCAGATTCGAAGTGTTAATAAGAGAATCGATTTTTCTCGAGACAATATCGAATGCTTTTACGTTACACACAAATATATTACATTACTCGAAACAAACACATACAAACAAAACATTGTATATATTTACTAATTTGATAGATGTAGGTACCTACCTATGTTTACTTGACTTTCTTGAAGGATTACTTAAAGTCGTATGAACGTAAACGAGGCAATAGGAGTATGTAAGGATCGTAGCAGGTGGCGTTCTGTAGTTTCTGCCTACCCCCACGGGAAGAAGGCGTGAGTTTATGTATGTACTTATGTATGTGTACTTAAAGTCTGTGAAAATTAAAGGTGATAATAGATTTACATTGAAAATGTCTTGCCAAGGAGTATCGTGCCTGGGCCTGGGGGACTACTCTTAAATCCGTCGACGAAGATACGGGCCCGTCCGAAAGTAGATGATCGGTAAAACAAGTTTTATATACAATTTTTCGGACGGTCAACAACAAGTCATGCGTAGGGGACAACTGTCAAATCGTGTTGTCATTAATTTTTAGTTCGGAAACCGAACTAATCTAATGTTCGTAAGTGATACGGAGTAGAAAGCGCCCGTTACTTCGACCGAAAACGGACTATATGCTAAGGCAGTAGATCCCCTGTTTCCGAGTAAAGGCTCCCCCCTCCCGCAAACAGGCGCGACGTGACTCTAGTAAAACAATTTCTATGAAAACTTCATGGATATTGTTCTACAAGAGTCGCGTCGCGCTGTCTCGTCGCGCCTGTTTGCGGGAGCCTTTACTGGATTGTGGCGGTCAGATAAGCAGTCGCTCCCTGTAAAATACTGGTATTCAGTTGCTTCCGGTTAGACTTGAGCCGACTCTAACGGCAGCTCATGATGTGAGATTGAGATTGAAAATAAAAGTACATTTTTTAAATGAAATTATCATCAAAGTAAAGAAGCTTCCCAAAATCCCAACACGAACCAATAGGTACGTGGACAACAAACGATTTGACGCAATTACAGGGGGCCAAGTCTACTAATTTACAAACGTCACAATGGTCTCTGCATTGTTAGTATGGATACTTAATATTATAGACGTGAAAGTAACATTGTCTGTCTATTATCTTTTCACGCTTTATAGAATAGATTTCGATGAAACTGAAATTGACACACAGGTAGACCATGGCCTAGGTTAGGACATAGTATACTTTTAATCCCAGTAGTACGAGGTATAATTTTCGACCACCACGTGGGCGAAGCCGTGGGAAAAAGTTAGTATTTTTTTTTTTTTGCACTTGCTTATTTATCACTGCCCTGAATTTGAAATACATTGTGCAATTTTGGAAGAAACATTTTTGTAATAGATAATTAAGTACCATCTAGCAAGTTTAACTATAAAATACTCTATCATACATAGCCACCCAATATAACCACAACTACACACAAACAACTTCAAACATATAATTTTACGTCAGCTTAAAACTTTTACACATATTGCACACTTGCACAGTACACCACTTATAACGTAAATTGTAGCATCAGGCGCATCCGACACCACTCTGTACTATGATCACCTCAAAACTAGAGTTGGTCAGTTGTTACAGAAGTTTCTAGAAAACTAAACTAGTTTTCGCTGACATAATTTTCGCTTGTGAAGGCTACTGTTTCGTTTATTTTGCTCGGCTGTGTATATTCAGTCCCTAGGGAAGAAAATAGAGTACCTACATAAAGAGTAAGTATTAGGGGTACAGAGGTACTAACCACCTATTTCCCTGTTGAGTCGTGGACTGTGGTCGGTCGGCATTTGTTTCAAAATGCAGACTTGCTGCATCATCTGCAAGGAGGTTTCATTGCAAGTCTGAATTTGAATTTGGAAGCCGCAGCTTTACTTCCGAGTAAGAAATTTCTGTTATTGTGCTGGTAAAACTTTAACCGTCTTTTTAATAACCGGAGTAAAGTCACACCGGTATTAACTTCGGTTAAAACATTAACGGATATTCAGGAAAAAAAAATTTGGCTGTATAATATAGTATGAGAAATGATTTAATGGAAGCGAAAGCGCCAGTATAGCCCGCAAAAATTCAAAAATGTTCATCCGTTTTTTGCAATTTGCAAGTCAGCACCAGCAGGGTAATTGCGTAACACACAAACAGTAGGAATAGCTTTCAATTTGACAGTTCAACAACATTCATTGCGTTATTTACGTAGTTGAGCAAACAAATTTTTCGAACCTAAGTAGCAATGGATTAGCAATAAGCTTCAAAATGATTCTTAGAATAATAGAATAAGCTTCAAAATGATAATGTGTTACGTAGATGACGGTTTTAAGTTCACCAAAATATGATTTGCGACCGTAACAAATATGTTTATCTCTCTCTCTCTGCTGAAGCGCGTTCTTATGTATAAGATGCCAGCCATCACATAACACACAAACACTTCCAAAACATAAATTCGTCAGCAGGCCATCGACTCATCCGAGGCTCTAGTTTTTTTTTTTTTGGAATGCAAAGGTAAGCGATTCGCAGCATGTGCCTCAGCTAACCCCCGGCCGCGTCGGGTGTGATGATGCGGAATAATTTAATTGCTGCACACCACGACGACTCCGTCCGCCATTGCTTGACGTGTATTTTTTTTATTTGCTTTTTTTTTCGACGTGTTACGTGACTGTGTTATGTATGACTGATGAGGATTTTTTATAATGGAATATCGTGTAAAATTTATTGAATAATATTTAAAAAAAAACTAATTCTTGTTTTAATTTAATTTCAGATATTTATCACGACTTTTAGCAGACCGTAGTGCCCTACGGAAAACCTCAATAAATATCTGACGTTTTTGCAAACGTGAACACAAATCAAGCCAAAGCCGCCACAGAAGACTAGGCTTAATCTTATTAGCAAAAGGATTAGGAAAGCCATAAATTATAGGAATTTAAAAGGTCCCCATTTCAGCTCACTAATACGCGTTTAATTCCGCGCAGGTAAAAACGAGGTTGGTTCAGGGATGGTCCAGCATTCATTTTAATCAAGTATGTCAAGCCCCGATTGCCTGATGAATTATACCACCGCAGCTTTGTTTTTATTAATGCTGGCAATGCGGCACGGCCAGTTTTATATTTTTAGGCTAAAAGCTTTTTGGTTTTCGAATTTGGAACTGCATTTAAATTTCGAGTATTTTTTTAGGCGGTCAATGCGGTGCAAATTAATAAACTTAAAATTCAACTTAATAAAATGTCTTCCAAGTCCACCAGAAAGTGCCCACCAAAGGCTATCTGCAATGTTCTCAGAAAACAAAGAACCTAAGTGGTAAGTACCTACTTACGGTAGGTACTTACCTACTTACTTTGTTTTGGAGACAACAAAAGTTTGTAATCTGCAGAACTCAGTGAACATAAAATTTATGTTTTACAGAATGAATCTGAAATTATGCGCCATTTTTCTTTAATTGCGAACGAAGCATTAAGGCTCGTACACACTGGCGCGACGCGACAGCGCGACGTGTCGCGTAGCGATTCTGCGATATAATCGCGTCGCAACACCTTTCACACTGGCGCGACGCTACGCCGCGGCCGCTACGCGACGCGGCGCATAGCGGCTGGCTTGCGGCATCTTCAAAGAGGTACATCCTTTGACCGTGCCGCGCAAGAGAGTATAAATGGCGGTGCAAACCATGCTGAGCTCAGCAGTAGTAGACGATCTTCGTCAGAGGACGAAAGCAAAAGCATATCTGTACGTGTTTGCTGAGCGTGGGGTCTTAGCTTCGATTCCCCGGTCGGTCGACATAACCCTACCCAACCTAACCTACGTAGGTAGTAGGTACCTAAGCTTGACCACACAAGCACGAACGACGAAACTGGCGATTTCGGCCGTGCTAAGTGACTTAGGCACGGAGGGGTCTAGGTATGTTATGGATGGTCACCCATCCACAGACTGACCTCAGCAAACGTTGCTTAACCTTGAAGATCGACCTGTGCGGCTGTTAACATTTAGCCACGAGCCCCTTTACGGTTATTTAATTCACGGTTATGTATAGGTACCTAACCTTTATGTAAATAACGTAAAATTTCCAGCGGTCTTTTTTTTTATTTTAAATAAATTGCAACGTATGATATTGATTATAGTTAAATATCTAGGTAGGTACATACATTCTACATGCAGACACTCGAGAAACATTACCCTCCTTTTTGAAAGGACGGGTAAAGAGTTGGAAACAAGATTGAACAGTTGCCAACAAAATACGTACCTACCAGGCTTTAGAGGGCCACGTACCTACCTAGTGGTAGATTCAAGGTCCTAAAAGCAACTTAGGCTTTGTGAACGGTTGGTACCTACTAGTAAATTGAGACTACTCCCCTAAGCCGCAGAATATGAGATAGATTTCTCAGTTTACGGTACCGATTTCAGACTTTGATAATAAATTGTTCATAATCTAAAGTAAGTAGGTAGGTAAGTACTTACTTGTTGATTGCAATTCCGTCGCAACTTGCCTCCATAGCCTGTCTTTTTAACCGACTTCCAAAAAGGAGGAGGTTATAATGTTCAATTGTGGACCGATTTTGAAAATTCTTTTTTGTTTGAAAGGGTATGCTCTCGAGGTGGTCCCATTGTCATCAAGTCAGAATCTGATGAGGGGATCCCATGGAAATCGAGGGAAATCCTCAATTTTTATAGGCACACGTATAGCGATTTCGGTATTTTTTATAGTAACTCGTGCATTTGCTCTCGGAAAGCACCGTTCGGTGAAGTGGAACTGATGATGAAGACCAGTGGTGGCCACCGGAACTTCTCAATAATAAGTATTTTACGGGTTGCGATTCGATTTTGATATGGTTGCTAAGCAATTTATGCTCGTCACGATGCATATGGTGAAATGAAGCTGATGGTGGCTTCACCATCAGCTCCAGTGTTTTGGTTCTTAACAGGAGAACTCCTCAACAATTAACGTCCCTGGCGTCGGGAAAAAGAATATTTTGTGAAAGGTGATGAAAGGTGGTGATATTAGGCTATTGTAACTTAGATTTATTAATAACTGACCCACTAAAAAGTAAAAATAAAAACTTTTTCACAAAATACAGATACAAAGACACCGACTTCCGAAATTAAAGTTATTTTTCACTTTGTAGTCGGTTGTTTTTTTTGTAAAAATGTTTTTTTAGTCTGTCGTCTTTGTAGGTAGCACACGTCACATCGTACAGCACAGGCCTCGCCTGTACTAATCTAATTAACAATTCAATGTTCATTTTCTCTTCTGTTTATATTTTTGTTTGTCGATCGTAACGGCTCGCGCACAGACCACAGACCTTAGTTCAGCTCGAACGTCGGCTAGACTGAAGACTCGGCCGATCAACCGACGATCGAGTCCGAGCTTGTTTAGATTTCTCATCAAATTAAATCACAATATTGAAAATAAAAATACTATTTTTAAAATAGTTTCCATTTTTTAATACAGCAGGGATAAGTACCTATTTTTTTTGTTATCATTGCCACCTGCCAAAAGCACAATATTGTAAAACAATGGTAAAAAAAAAAAACAATCCTTTCTATGCAGTCGGGTAAAAAAGGCGCTGTATACGCGCGGACGCCGCGCGCATCTCTTTCAAAGAGAAGCCGCCGCCCGGCCTCTGGCGCGCGGCGCCGCGCCTATCCGCGTACCTCCCGTAACCAGCAAATAAATTTATTTTATTACGTTTATAAGCATTAATAATTGTTCGTAAAACACAGGCATAAAAAGTATTGCATCTTATAAAATAACACGTCTTAGAAATATGAACATTATGCAATCTGAATTATCTCAAGTAATTGCTTTCATCAGCGTCATTTATCTCGAATTATAGTGGAACTACTACTTCATTAGGATCATGTAGGGCTGTGCAGTTGCACTGAAAATAATAGATAAGTAAATCGATCGATTCAGTTAGATATTGTGGCGGGCAGTAAACTGTTTGAGCATCAACTATGTGGAAAAGGATTTTACAATCGAATTGAAACATAACATAACATCACGCCTGTATTCCCCGAAGGGTTAGGCAGAGGTGAACTTATAGTACACCACCACCTGTAGTATATTCGTAATGTGTGTTCTGTATTTATTTGTAATGTGGATGTGTTAGGTACTTACAAAACTATAATAAACATAGGATACCAAAATAGGTAACTAACATAGCAACGGGAAGAATATTATCAAACTATACTGCCATTGCAACCTTTAACTATTTCGGTACGGTGCACGGTGGCAGAATCTGTCAGTTCGAATTTACTGACTCAATGCGTTATTCAGTCGATCGACTTAAATTACTTAAATCAATTCTTACAAGTCACTTAGCACGTCCGAATTTGCCAGTTTCGTCGTTCGTGCTTGTGTGGTCAAGCTTAGGTACCTACTACCTACTTAGGTTAGGTTGGGTTGGGTTATGTCGACCGACCGGGGAATCGAACCTAGGACCCCACGCTCAGCAAACACGTACAGATCTGCTTTCGTCCTTTGACGAAGATCGTCTACTACTGAGCTCAGCTTGGATTGCACCGCCATTTATACTCTCTTGTGTCGCGCCGCGCGACGTAGCGCCGCGGGCGCGGCTTAGCGCCGCCGGCGCGGCGTTGCGTCGCGCTAGCTACGCGACGCGGCGCATAGCGGCTGGCTTGCGGCATCATCAAAAAGGTACATTCCTTTGAGCGTGCCGCGCGCCGACAAAACCATTACTAAGTCATTGCAATGTAAATCTTATACCACTGCAATAAGATACAAATTAGAATGTAGAATGATTGTTTGTTTAGAAGGTTTGAAGTTAATTTCATCAAACATCCTAATTTATACATTAAAACAATGAGATAAGAGTCACATTTCAATGACTTACTATTTTGCTTATGATTTTACTTTATTTTGGAATAAAACGTTAAATAAACCTTAGGTTACCTTAGGTCTGTCCGTGGATGGGTGACCATCCATAACATACCTAGACCCCTCCGTGCTTAAGTCACTTAGCACGGCCGAATTCGCCAGTTTAGTCGTTCGTGCTTGTGTGGTCAAGCTTAGGTACCTACTACCTACGTAGGTTAGGTTGGGTAGGGTTATGTCGATCGACCGGGGAATCGAAGCTAAGACCCCACGCTCAGCAAACACGTACAGATATGCTTTTGCTTTCGTCCTCTGACGAAGATCGTCTACTACCGCTGAGCTCAGCATGGTTTGCATCGCCATTTATACTCTCTTGCGCGGCACGGTCAAAGGATGTACCTCTTTGAAGATGCCGCAAGCCAGCCGCTATGCGCCGCGTCGCGTAGCGGCCGCGGCGTAGCGTCGCGCCAGTGTGAAAGGTGTGCCGCGATATCGCCGCGACACCATACAAAATGTACCTTTGGTGTCGCTCCACGACGCCGTCGCGGTGCGTCAGGTCGCCCCTGTGTGAACTGTCGCGCGCGTTTTCATAGAAATTGCTCTACGGATATAATATCGTAGAATCGCGATGCTACGTCGCGTCGCGCCGGTGTGTACGAGCCTTGATGCTTACTCGTGTATTTTCATTGAAAATTTATTTGTTTTTCATGTATCGCATGGCGACGATAAAAAAAAACCGTTCAACCGTGTGTATGAACGGTACAAAGAGAGCATGCTTTATTTTTGGAAAAGCCTGCAATTTTCAGCCTCCTAATTAGGTGCCCATTCTATTATTTTATAGATTATGTTATGAGAGGTTCCGTCATGGACTTTCCTTTATGAAACGATAAATTATAATCAATTCATAAAAAAACCGAACAAAAGTTCATCGCAATCGCGACAATTGATCGATTCATCTGATACAAATGATCAAGGCGACATAACGTGACAGGAGGTTCATGCGATCAAGTCGAACAAGCGGAAATGAATCGATCGCTGTTATCGCCCACATATCGGCCGGTGCCTTCTATGTGTGGTCGCAGCCGCAGCCATTGTTCTCCGCGTTTTTGCTAAAACGTGCGCCCGCAGCGCCTGGCGAATATAAATTGAATACGAACGTTTGTTTAAAATTTCACACCGCGTCCACATTGTTATGTGCGCATGGATATAGGCGAAATGTCCCACAACGTACGGTTTTGCATAGGGCCTGCCTTACTTATTGAAACTGCGCAAGTGCGCATAGATACACTATCCAGAGAGAGAGCTTTGGTTGGATACCGTACCTCCGTACATACAGAACCGGTACCCAAGCGTTAATATGACATATAAAATTAGTTTATTAAACATATTTAATATACATATTATCGAGCTACCAAATGCTGTCACACGTGGATAAGTTTCATACAGAATGCTCCAGCTAGAAAGCCGAACTACAGTAGGTAGCTAACTAACTTTTAGTTTTACTCTCAGTGCTACATAAGTCATTTTAATTGCGCTGCGCCGCGGGTAGTTTTAGATTTAGTTTAAAACTCATAATAACAAGATATCCGAACAAAATATTAATAATAAGCGGATCTGTGAGCCGCAGTGAGTTCAGGTGAGCCCAAGCTCGCGGGATAGCTGGACTCTTTAATAAACATGAGGCAGCAGGCTGGGCCGCTAATAATAAATGAGCGCGGCCCGCCCGGCACGTTTGAACACCCGGCGCGCAAGGGAAACTAGGAGTTGCGTATTACTGCGCTATAACTACGAGCTACGTCTTAAAACTAATGTTACTTGTTATGATTTGATGAAACCCTGGTAGATATAGTCAAGGTACACTTGTTTGAATCAGATGATCAGACCGAATGAATGACTAGTATGACTTTTTTTTAAAGTGTGACAAAAAATTATTGGTGATTTTTCAGACATACCCATACTGAAGTGACAGACAACCCAAACACATTAATACCGTCTCCGCTCCGATGTGGGTAAAAAATAGTAAGCTGGCTCCACTTTTACGTAATAATAAGGGTCGATAGACCGGCACACCTGATGGGAAATGGTCAATTACCGCACCACTGCGGACGTCACCTGCAATACCCCACCAAGGCTTTCTGATGTGTCGCTAACATTGTAGGCAAAGATAAAGTGTTAATGTGGTTGTCACCGGCAGCCTAAAACAACGTTGTTTGTCCGAAAAATAGGAGATGTTTCAAAATGGGCCAGGTCTATGTACACTACCTAAAAAAACACAGAAAAATCCGTAGAATTAGGGGAATATACAGATAATTCATTTATATGTATACTGTTGTGTCAATCACTTTTATCGACTTTCAACGTGGCTTTTCACTGAATTAGGTATTCTGTACTTAAAAACAATGACAGTAAACCATAGAACAACCATTGATCATAGAAAGAGAACTGTCAGCTGACACAACAGTGTCAATAAACATATCAAACGTCATTAATCCATCAAATTTACAGTTTACCGCCATGACGGGTTTTTACTGTGTGTTGCAATTCCAAGTGTAATTTCTTATGGTTTACTAGCAAACAAAGCCATTTTAAAGTAATTGGACAGTTGAGAACTGTTTTTAATATGTTTCCCTGTTTTTAAGTATAGTGTACCTACAAGGCCTGGCCCAGGCTCCATATATTTTGGAATATCTCCTTTGTATGCACCTTAATTTTAATTCTCCGACTTTCATGTCGGCAATTCGGCACGAGCTAAGCGGTACTACATCCATGTAAGAGAATAATTTACTAGACCACGCTGTGAAAAGTATTACATAAGTCAGCACATTGAGCTGTGCACGCCCGCACACTCTCAAAATTCAATACCAACTTACCTGGTAAAAGATACACCTATGGTTCGAAGCAGTTAGTCTTGCCGTTGGAGCGGACGCCTTCTCGAGTGGAGTTCCCTTATTGCAAAGTGTAGCATGGGAAGTGGGGACGCCCCAGAGCTAGATGGACCGACGACCTTAAAAAGGAGGCTACGGCGAACAGGCGCGACACAAAGGCACCGCCTGTCGCGCGACGAGCGGTACCTTTGTGTTGCATACGCGTCGCGCGTTACGCCTGTTTGAAGTAGCCTGGAGGCGGAGGACCGGTGTTTTGACAGAATTTCGGATACTTTTAAGTCTAGCAGTGAATTTGCGATAGGCTGAGTCAATTGACTTAGTTTGACGGAAATTGGAGAAGAAAGTATAAAATTCTTCATTTGAATTACAAGTCATTATGAAAAACTGCAAACTATTACCGCAGTCCCATTGTACATGCGTTTCGTTCATGATAAGCCACTGATTGGCTTCTTGATTAACAATCTCCGTGCAAATTATCGACTCACACACAAGTTTCAGTTTACGATCGATGTTGAGAATTTGAGATACATACAATTCAAAGAACATACCTCATTTCACAACATTTTCATCATGAAAGAAAAGAAAATTAAATAAACCCCCGACACAAATAAAACCGCTAAAAACTGCTGAACAGATTTTCTTCATTCTTTTTTTTTTGTTTTTTCTTCAATATCAATCAATCAATCTGTCTCGATCAAGTCGCCTTTCAAACAAAACAAAAATAAAAACAAAATCGGTTCAACCGTTTGGGAGCTACGATGCTGCAGACAGACACACAGATACACACGTTAAACATTATAACACCCATCTTTTTCCGTCGGGGCTTAAAAGCAAGAAAATACATTTATTTGCACAAAACGTGACGTAAAAGAAAAAAGATTAAAAACAAATTGGGTTGATGTCGGTTGGCTGATTGCGATGCTTTTTAATTTTTATGTATTGTTGGACCAGTAATCGCAAGGAATACTGGTGCGCGTGAGGTTCTGGGTGGCGATTCCCAGTTCAAAGTTCAAAGTGTTATTTGAGTATTCTATCAGGAATTTCTTAATGGCAGCCTGGAATCTAGATTTGTGCCCGGTTGAAGGCATTACGGCTCCCTCGAAACAGGCTCGACGCGAATCTAGTAGAACAATGCCTATGAAAACTTCATGGACATTGTTCTACAAAAGTCGCGTCGTGGCTGTCTGCGGGAGCCTTTAGGCTCGTTCTTATTACAATTGATGGGACCTGCACATAACTAGCGATACCCGTACCGGGGACTACATACGCACACAATTTATTTATTTACATACACACAAAACCTGGGGGCCAAGTCTACTAATTTAGAAACGTCACAATGGTCTCTGCATTGTGAGTTTTTGACAGATTTGCCATACAATATTTGTCAAAAACTAGCAATGCAGAGACCATTCTTACGTTTGTAAATTAGTAGACTTGGCCCCTTGAACAACTATCTATGGATTGAACCATTTTGTTTGTTCCGCGTGAGTAATACAACCCCATGACCCTTATCAAGTTATCACAAAGCGAACCGCTGAGCCGCTGAGCCACTGCACCAATCGTAGCTCCGGTACAAGGTTCCGTCATTTGTCCAACTGATTTGGAATTAGGAACAGCATAAAGGCTTCTTCAAACAGGCAGACACGCGACGCCAACCGCACGCAACACTAGGGCACCGCTCGTCTTGCGAAAGGCGGTGTCAGGCGGCCTTTGTGTCGCATCGCGTGTCGCGCCTGTTTCTAGGAGCCCTACTTGATACAAACACGCTCCTTCTGAGATAGTCGGGAGATATGCATTGAAGCCTTTTTTTTTTGGGTGGATCGCCGCCCTGGGCGAAGCGGGAGGGTGTCAGACTTTTACTGACTAAAACTAGGCCTGCCGCTTTAAGGGGCGTGTCGCCACGTCACATTATCCAAGAAAACCCGGATGATATATAATTATCTTACCGCTTCAGTGAGTTGTGCACTGAATTATAATAACACCTCTTACAAAGTTATGCGAACCTGGTACAGAGGTGGCACAGATCACCTGTTCTTTGATCTTGCTTGTTCTACTTTTCTTCAAGGTGATCCCTCATCTTCTGGGGCTTATCAATATGGTGATGATAGGTCAACGACTGGTCCTCAAGTTCATTCATCATGAGGTTGATCATTAATAGGACCTAAAGATGATCCAAACAAACTTATTTTTAAATGCAAAGCAATTTTATTTGCATTGCCGCATTTGCCGCAACTGTCAATTAAGTATCTTAGTATGTTATGGTTCCTTGGTATAGTAGAAACGAAAATCACCTGTTCTTGTTTATGAATTAAACAGCAACAACGTCTTTAATACAAAAGAAGGTGTCTCAGGTTTTTATAGTTAGGATCTTATTTTTGAAAATATTTATTTTTGTTTTTTTTTCAGTATTGTAAGTACAATAATTATAGGAAAAATAAACAGATGGTCAATAACAAATCTATGGTCTAATGTTTGGCATTAAGCTCCAATCAGACCCCTAGTTTAAACGCAGGTTCTCTCATGTTTTGTATTATGACCGCAACTTTATGAAAAGCGCGCAGCGGCACTCCCGCAAACAGACGCGACGCGAAACTGGTAGAACAATTTCTATGAAAACTTCATGGAAATTGTTCTACAAGAGTCGCGTCGCGATGTCGTGTCGCCCCTGTCTGTGGGAGCCTTTATAAACTAGGGTAATGTGCCGGTTGCGCGTATTAATTATACAAATTAATAAAATCATCATCATCCTCAGTAAGTCAATAATTAAATGAAGTAAATAAAATTAATAATATTAGAAACATTACAAACTTTGTTTGAAGAGGCGAGTTTAAGTAGGTACCCAACTACCGACATATTGATGTGAAATCGCGTCTCCGTTCGATCGCAGTGACGTAAAAGTTGATGAAGTATCTTAGTATGTTATGTTTCCTTGGTACATTAGAAACTAAAATCACCTGTTCTTGTTTATGAATCAAACAGCAAGGCAGTGTTTTATCGCCGGAGAGCGGTACTGTTTGGAACAAAAAGTTGCGCGCGACAAAATAAATATTTTTTAACTAAAAGCCGTCCAAAAACTAAGTTAATAACTTAAATACAATAGTGTTGGTATTAATGCAATTAAGAAGGTAGGTGTATCTCCAATTACTACATATAAAGTTATTTTTTTTATCTTTTCTAAAATAATTTTTAATACGTTTCAGTGATTTATATGTGTACATTTAAAGTTAATCGTAGTAAATTTGTACACGTGTATAAAATGTAAGAATTGTAGGACCCAACCAGACTTAAAAGTACATTGTTAGTTAACCCTTAAATAATGATGAGTCGCTCACCTTAACCGGCGGGGTCGGAATGTACAGCGGCGGGTCATTTTGGGAGCCACTGTAAGCGTCTTGACCCTGAACGCCTGCAGTACAACTTTCGGCGTCGACCACGCTGTATCTGCACACGATGCCGTCGGCCGGTTTTGCATCGTAACCAGGCGGCTTCCCAACATGGAAACCCTTCGCTTTTACCCAGAAACGGAATTTAGAACTGTCGGAACTATTGCATTCCTCCCCTCGCAACGTACGGAGGATCCGACCATACTTCTTCAAAGTAATCGTCTTAGTTTTAGCTGAATCCCCGTATGTCTGTATGACCCACGGCTGATATGTCGCAAATAAGTCTAATTTCGGATCCCCCGTATTCACTTTCGCTCTCTTGTTATTGTTTTGCTCGTTTTTCTTATCAGTTTTCGAGCTGCTCGCTGTTGATTTACGCTTTGATGGTTTTCGCGGAGTTTTCTCCGGAATAGCCTCTTGCGTTAACTTCTTACGAAGTCCCCGATCACTTATCATTGCTGCTGCCATGTTTAATAAGTTCTAATTAGAACTGCACTTTAAAGTTCATGCTCCTCATAGTAAATCAGAGTTTAATTATTGTTTGAACTGATCACAAAGTCACTGTACATCGTCTCTGTACTCTTTTCTGTTTTCCATTAGGTACGCAACTTGAAGCGTTTTGAGAACCAGTTCGGGAATTGTTTCCGTGGAAAGTTGTCGAACTGAAAACTCCCCGAGACTCGTGCGTATAACTTTGCAAACGCGAACTTTTGACTGCGAAGTTCGCAGCGACCTATAAGGACTTTGTATAGATAGAGGAAAACTTTTCCCGGCGGGCGGCGATCGGACCGCGGAAGGATGTCGCTCGGCCTGTTACTATTGCTGATTACAACGGTGTTCGTTTTCTTTGATTGGTCTTCAGGAAGATATCAAAGTGTAGCTCTTCTATTAGATGCAATTTTTTTATCCCCGAAATGGGTCAAATAAATTAAAACTCAATAGTCCGAAATTTCCAATCGGACTATGTTAGTAAACAGTTCTAAGTCCATCCAACAGGTGTCAGTCCAGAAGTTGCAAGGAAAAAACTAATGGCGAACTAAAAAAGTGGCGGATGCGTGCCGTCGGGCAGGAGTCCCGTGCGTAGTTCGCGGCGTACGAGGAGCCGAGCGACAGGGACCCACCGTGGCGGCCGCTCGCGGACAGCGCGCGCGGAGTACTGGCGCGGGCCGGGCGCCGGGAGCGGCACGTGCGGGCAGACGGGCCCGATGCTAATTGCCCGCAAAACAATCGCCGAGCGTGGCCCGCGGGGCGCCCGCGATAATGCTCGCACTTGCCCGTCCTTCGAGATAACGCGGCGCGGCTATTGTTCCATAGATAACTTCTACTCTTCAACTCGATAAAACGGCCCGTCGCGAGTCGCGTCGCGTCGCTGCCCGTCCTCTGTACTTACCTACTTACCTATTATCTATAGTGTGGAGCCGTTTGTAGGTACATGTTTATTGTTTGGCGCAATTCAATATGATTACTTATAACTACACGTTGTAGTAAATATTTATACAAATATGTGTTGCAGAGCGGTGTACATAGGCGCAAAGCTATCGACCTCGACACCGGATTAGTACGCTAGGTTAACTCTAAAAACTTCGTTTGCAAAACTGAGATAAGTTAATATAAAATTCATGAATTTTTTTGGCAATGTCTTCTTTTCCAACGTTTTTTTTTAAACATTTTATTCTTACAAGAATTCCCGACGGCGACATACAAGCAACAACTCCACTAAAGGCTCCCCCAAACGGGCGCGAAAGGATGCGACGCGCGACGCGGCGACGACGCGGACGGTGCGACGCGATTCTGTAGAACAATTTCCAAGAAGTTACATTTATAATTTTTAATTTATTTATTTTCCAACTTACGTCTATCATTACAGGGGTAACCTAATGCGATAGTGTACTTATCTAAAGTCTCATCCTAAGTAATTATTAACTTATTATTATAAAATTTTGTAACTTAATAAAAATAATGCATTCTTTGTGAATTTACTCAGAGAACAACAGACCCGTGTCACTAGCTATGAGGTTGAAAGTGCGGAGTGCGCGCGTCAGTGGCGCCTCACTTATAAGATTGGCCCGAGCCTCCGAGCGCGCGGCTCCGCCAGCAGCCGTGGCTGTCGTCGTCGCCACACGTACCTGTCCGGAACACACAAACCTATATGCCCTAAAATGTCCGCATTATGTACCTTCCCTCGAAGTACTTTGAATATGTACGAAATGAGTGCGAGATCCCTCCTGGCCGTCAGTTCGTTATATCCAATCATACCCAAAATAAGTAAAGTTGGGTACATAAGCGGGTAGAATGGGTATACACCATGCATGCGCAAATACAAGTACGTCAACAACTTGTTTTGTACTCTCTCCAGCATGAGCCTATATTTAGATTCATGTGGAGCTCAAATGACTGCGTTACATTCTAATTGACTTCTAACTAAAGCATTATATAAGGCGATAACCCCACGCACCATACGGAGCATTAAATCTAAATTACGATAGGCTTTTCTGTAGCAGCTTGTGACGTGATCACGACTACTAGAGTCGCGTCGCGCTGTCGAGTCGCGCCTGTCTGCGTGAGACTTAACCCAATGATACCGTTTAATAAAATACCTACTAATCCAACTTACTTTCTTAAGAGACAAAAGTTTCGATATTACATATATTTGTGTCTTTTAGTATTATAATTGGTATAAACAGTTTTAAATATAGTAAAATAAAAGATTTTACTTTGGAATTATAAATTCTACCTAAATTATGTTGCCTGACAAAACTTAACAGAATCGGAAAAAAAAAACGCAATGCATTACCATCTCCATTATTTGAAGTTGATTAAAATATTCTTGGATAAGGGGTTAATATTAACAGAATACCAAAGCAAAGAAAATTACACGTGCCAGGAGGACATGATGTAGGTTTTTTTTACCCGACGGCAAAGAAGGGTTGCTTATATATGTTGCGCGTATTCTAAAATACAATATTATGTAATATTTATTACTTAAGTCTTTGTCTTTAATTTTAACTCTAGCATCCAAATGGCAATATTTTCAACATTTTATAATAATTGATAACGATACCAAAACATGTCAATAAAAAATTGCATACCAAACTACAATTTAAAAAAAAAACTGTTCCGCAGGAGAACATGCGCTTTGCGCGTCGCTCGTGGACCGCCTGTCTCTTGCCTGCCTCAACTGACGCGCAACTCCCAAGCGCGGCCAAGCGCACGCGCATCGAGGCAACGATTTCCAGACTGGCATGTTGGTAAACATTTCATGCACACAATATTACTTAAATTAAACCTTACACTACCCTAACATACAGATCAAATTCGTTTAACCTGAAATTACACTTACGATGCTTTAAAATAGTTGGGTAGACCTGCTGCGCGCGCATTGCGCCCCAATCTGGTGCGCACGAGCCCGCACTCTTGCGCGAAATGTGCGCATGTTACTAGGCGAACATAAAATAAAAAGAGCTATGTCGCGGCAAGACCACCGGCTGCGCCCGCGCCAGGCGTGGCGCTCGGTTACAAGTTCGTAACCTTTCGTGTTCGAGCAACAGAAAATAATCTTTATGTCAATAGCAAACGTTATACTCTTGAATAAGCTATCATCATCGACAGTCTTAAGATTTTTTCCTCGTTGCCAAAAGTTGACATTTTGGTTGGGTTCAAGAAAGAATTCTTCGGTTCTATGCTGCCCTGTGAACTTGATGAACACGTTAGCCATGATTTTTGATCATTATTTTTTTTATTGATTTTGTTCGATTGTTACAGGCGGGGATTCATCAGATTTACGTGGTAAATAATTTGGTTTTAAAAATAGTAGCTAGCCGCTAGCCGTCTAGCTCATCATAAAAAGAAAATAAAATAAGATAAATTAAAATATTAAATTATATTTGTAGACTAAAAAGCAAAATATATTTTTTTCTAACGAATACTGATGATAACCTCGTGGTTTTTAACAAGAATCAAATTAAAACCATATTGATCATGCAGATTGAGTAAGAAGAATCGATGTTGCTTCATTGAACGAATTTGTACTAGGCTCGCATAACACGATGGATCTCTTTTTACAAGAAGTTATCCGAGATCATTGTAGTACAGCTATTCGCTAATAGATGGCGCAGAAAGTTGTTGTTTTCCAAGTGTAATGAAAAAGTTCCCAAAAACTAGAAGGAAAAGCTTGCCTATCCTGAAATCTTAAAAAAAATTGAAGCCCTTAGTTGACTCTTCTGATAGAATATATCAATAGAACAATTATGTAGACAGAGCAATATTTACCTCAGCTACGCGTCCGTCATACAGTCACACTGCATCTCACCGGGTCGTCTAATAATAGTTAATTGGGATAGGTTAAGTACTTACCACCTACTTACAGACCTACCCAAATACCCACCCTTTATTAGCTCAAAATGCTCTAAGTACTCAATATAACTTAGGCATTTCATAACAATTATATAGGAAGAAATAACAGGTATTTCAATGTAGATGCGAATCGAATGCGCGAGAATCGCCCGATCAGATGGACTTAGCGGGTTTTGATTCCAACTCCGTTGAATTGGTACTGGGAAAACATAAGTTAATGGGATGCTCAAACAAGTTGTTACGAGACAAAAATAGTGGACGGAGTTACGTGGTTTTGATTTTACTCCGCCAAGTGATTACTAAGAAAACATGATAAACAAGAAAGAAGGGTTACATTTTGTCACCGCCAAGTCCAGCCATAGGCTGGTGAGGAGGTGACTGAGGAGGGGCTGCGCTGCGCCTGAGTTTGTTGATGTGGAGGACTGGCTGGACCAACTGACTTACGCGGTTTTGATTTTACTTCATTGAATGAGTACTAAGACAACATGGTTAATCAGGAGGCTCCAACATTTAGTACTGTGTAAAATCAAACAGGATGAAGTTACGTGGTTTTGACTTTACTCCATTGAACGAGTACTAAGATAATATGACTGCGTAGTAGGCTCCAACAGTTTACAGTCACTTTAAATAGCTACAGCCTACAGCGTATAGCCTTTGTGTTCCTAGTACAATTGTTCCTAAAGAAACTCGAAAACGCGTATGCGCGTTTCCATGAAATGCAGAGCTTTCTTGCAGTACGTACTTCCTCAACATCTGCTGAATTTTGATAGGTCAATTTTACTCTGTCCCTTTTCAACAGTAAACAGAATGAAAGAGATGTTGAAAATAGCATGATAACTCCTCGCTTGGTATCGGCGTATCGGTGACATATTGCGACTTCACTCGTAGCCCGATTTACTAGGAGAACATGTAAATGCAGTTGTTGAATCCACCTCCTGAATAACTGCTGATACAATGCGATAAAATAATACTAGATGCACATAAAAATATGAAGGAAGCAATGCAGTCTACGCGGAAAGAAGTGAAGCTTAATGGAAATGCCTGAAAATAAATGACCTGAGGTGTTTCAAAACGAGGAAAATTATTAGGAACTTGTTTTTCAATGCAATGTGTGTGCGCCCAGTTCTCTATTTACCTTATTATTGTTCAATGTCACGCTAAACTGAAGGCAATGAACGATTAATGCTAAAGGCTCATGCCCCAGTCGAAAGATGGCGCTGCCTGCGCTCGCTTTATAAAATATCACGTTACCGTAGTTATTTTCTAACGTCTCTTATTTCATGCGATCCTAGTACAAAGGCGATGCAACAAATCCAAGAACAAAGTATTGGCATTCTGCTAAATAACGCGGCTTGCCAATGAACTGAGACCGAAGTAAACTAAACGCGTAAAGCGCGTTAAACAAGCCGCAGCGCCCAATAGCTTACAAACGCTCAAAATATAATTGAAAATATTGAATCTGTAACAAAAGAATAATCTTTTGTTTTTACAAATAATCTGTTACATAGGTACCTACATAAGTAGTCGTTAATAAAAAATAACAAAAAGTTAAACAATATTTATTCCGATTGGAATTTAGTTTTCAAACAAAAGCTTGTTACATCCTCTTTTTTTTTCTCTTTTGCTGTTAAAATGTAACACGCTTTTATTTGAAATTCCAATAATACCAATCGGAATAAAATTATTTCTAACTTTTTAGTTATTTTTTATTAACAACTACTTAGAAGATTCTTTTACTTATTTACTAGTTTTTGATGATAAATAACTAAGTTAGTAATTTCTACCAATTTATTTTTATTTTCTTGTGAAGACGAATCAAACGAGCCTAATCTTGACGGGGTTGCGTGGTTCTATTATACAGTTCCCATGGTCACCTTCCGGCTCCATCATCAGATCAGCTCTATCCTCTATGTCATAATAATATTGCATTATCATCCGATTTACTTATGCATGCAAAATTTCAGCTCAATCGGAGGCCGGGAAGTGAGTCAAAAACATGCAAGATTTGATTACAGATGGACAGACATCGGGACAGGGGAAACTAAATAAAAGCATGTAATACATACATATTTTAGTTCGTAAATGTGCACAACACTAATGATAAAAAAAAGGTTCGTTCGTTGCAAGTCACGTTGCAAGTCACTCAATAATTATAGCAGAAAAGTATCGATAGTAAGTCGAAAGAATGGTTTTGGATGGTACCGTCAAACGGGGTGAATCGAGGCGAAACTTTAAAAGGGATTTTAACATTTAAATAATATAGTTTGCTGCCAACAAGTGCACTTAATCTTTAATTATAATACAGTAAACACATGAGAGTCCTTTTTGGCAACAAACTATATTATTTCAATGCTAAAATCCCTTTTATAGTTTCGTCTCGATTGACCCCGTTTGACGGTACGGAAGGTGTATTTCTGTATTTTAGTTTTTTGCCACCGACTTCCGAAATTAAAGTTATTTTTCACTTCGTAGTGGGTTTTTTTTGTAAGTCGGTTGTTTTTTTGTAAAAATGTTTTTTATTTTTCACTTTTTAGTGGGTCAGTTATTAATTTTCTAAATCACAATAACCTAATGTCAACTGCTCATCACCTTTTACAAAATATTGTTTTTCCCGATGCAGGGACGTTAATTGTTGAGGAGTTCTCCTGGTAAAGTACTCGTATATACTTTGGTAATTACGTTAAAAAAAAAAAAAAATTGTCTGTCTCTGTTTGTTCCGGCTAATTTCCGTAACGGCTGGACTGATTTTGACGGGACTATCATAAGCTATCTGCCAGATAGCTGATGATATAAGGAGTAACGTATGCTACCAGAAAGATAATCAACGAACGAAGTCGCGGGCAGCAGCTAGTACATTATAATGTACTGTACATCTCTACTTATCGCTTCGGGGCTTAAGGCTAGTACACACTGGCGCGACGTGACAGCGTGATACAGAGGCACCGCTTGCCGCGCGACGAGCGGCGCCTTTGTGTCGAGCTGTCGCGTCGCGCCAGAGTGCACGAGCCTTTACAGAATTGGGGAATACCTACCGTGGTACCTACATAGGCACTCCATTCAGGCCGCCTTTAATCCGCCAATTCTGTTAAGTCTCATATAAAAGGGGCGACCCTCTTGTCTGTCATCAACCGGGCACAAACTCCGACTCCGGGTTGTTACTGAGAAATACTAGACGGGAAAACTCAAAAAAAAAAATATGTCCGACATGGAAACCGAACTCATTGACCCGTGCTCAGTAAGCTAAAATTTTGCTGGAAAAATCTTAGGTTGTGACAACATGTGTGGGGAGGCAGGCACTGTGACTGATATCACATCACTACCGGGATGGCAGGAGTTGACAGGACACAGATGTGGATCATACTGATACAATCGGCGCGTTGCTAACGCGGGCCTTTCGTAGTGCCGCACCGACACGCTTTGCCGACGATGCATAGGCATGTCCCGTGATGTCACTTGACGATGTAATTTTGTGTTGTTTTATTTTTATATAACCTAGGTTTAAAGAGTTCAGTTTTCGTATCTGCTTAAGCCCGTAATATTGATCTTTGGCTGGATAGTATGCAAGCCGCCCGAATACAAGTTGATAAAATAAGGGAACTATATTTTCTATCACCAAAATTTATATTTGTCATCAAGTTGTATCACCTAATAAATACATCTATCGCCACGAAATATTTTCGTTCTCAAGTTTTGTTACTTAAATAATAGCTCTGTGCTCAGAATGGTAGATCTGTCACCAAATAAATTGTTCCCAGGTATTTGGTACAACTTGGGGCACCCCGACTCGGACAGGTTAGGTTAGAAGGGGACGGCGGGGTCTGAAAGACCCCGCCGTCCCCTTCGTGGTTATTTTTTTTTAAACCGCCCAGAAGTAGGAGTCCCGCGAAGCGGGACTCCGTCGGCTACGCCTCATTATTGTTGAAATACTTATTTTGACACACCTATTATAATACATACAAAAACATTTATTTGGTACTAGACCTTATATCTCAGGATTTTAGGTGATTTATTGTGGAACTGATTTTGCATTGTTTGGTGACTACATTTTGGTGACAGATCTACTATTTTGAGGACAAACCCTATTATTTAAGAAACACAAAACTAATTAAATTGGTGATAGCTTAAATGATACCCATAAAATAAACGTATGCTTTTTAGATTACTTTAGCATCTTTGCTGGAATAGTGGGGTCACGCACGTCGTGTTCACAGGTTTACTTATCTTATCAAGTTGATCATACAAGACTAGTCGACCTGTATGATTTGTGTAAGTGTTAGGTAACTTTAGTTCAGAATATCGCACGTCGATAACCTGCAATTTATTACAAAAAAAAATTGTCCCGTCCCTACCGACACCTACTTAACTGGCCGAGCCAGGCAGTGCCGCGGTTTGATCGCTACTCCCTCCCC
This sequence comes from Griposia aprilina, assembly GCA_916610205.1. Lineage (NCBI taxonomy): Eukaryota > Metazoa > Arthropoda > Insecta > Lepidoptera > Noctuidae > Griposia > Griposia aprilina. Next base: position 15,681,212 of record OU744304.1, on the reverse strand, counting down.
CTCCCACCCGACAACCGCCTACCCCCTACGCCCGCGGCTTATCTGACGCGGAAGCCTGTCCACCAGATATATTTCATCTCGCCACTCGACAGTTTTTCTGTGCCTACTGTGTTCAGTACCTACTCCTGGCGCAGTCTGGATGCCTGGTATTTGATCATAATTTTGTTAAGTAAAAGTTGGAGTTATTCGTAATTATTTGCTTTTTTCGGCTTGCACGAGGACAATATTTTTGTGCATAAAATACTAATAATTTTAGATGGATTTCGCTTCAGAAGTATGGAATCTGGAGGATAGGCCACCAGCTATTGATCCTCTCTCAGATGGATACATTATGACCTCAAAGTAATTTAGTATATTAACAGTCTTTTTCGAAAATAGTCAGTGGTAATCAGTTACGAATTTACGCGATGCGATGCTTAGCAGTCAACAAAAAGCAGAAGTTGTAGCGAAAGGGCAGGAGGCAGGAGGCACGAGGCAGTTATTTTTAATCGTTACACCGTTGTGTTTTTATTAATAATTATAATATTGTAAAGACCAATTTATAATGTGTTCAATTTCAGCTATAAGGAATTAATCACGTCTTTTTGTCAGTGAGAAACACACAGACAGAAGTGTGCTTGTTATTAAAGGCATTGGATGCCTAGAAGCTGTTTGAATTTCAGGTTAAGCTAAGGTTTGACATTATTGGAACGTTGATTTTTCATAAAGTGATCTAATGACATATTTTCATATTTTTTTTCATTTAATTTATTCGTGAACAATTTACATTGTGTTGATTATACATGCAATTTACATATACCTATTAATTTACAATTAACATTTTACATGCAAATTGATATCAGACAAAATTTGATATAAAATAGATACCTGATAGAATAAAAAATAATAAAAATAATTTGATCTCTGATATCAATTTCAATGTTGATACTTCATTAGATCACTTTCTAACAGAAGTCGCCCACACCCAATCCAGTGCAAGAGGAATGGTAGACTTAGGAAGAAGTTAGTACCAACTACCGTCGATAGAATATTATTACACACAGTTATACATATGCATGAGACATTGCACTATGCTTTGTTTTGCACATATTAAAGCCGCGTATTTCGTTTAAAACTACGCCCAACAGACATAATACAGACAAACCTCGATAGAAATGATTCCGTCCGACATCCTGTGACCTAAATCCCGCCCCACAGCCTGCGGCTTACTATAAGCGTTTAATTAAAAAATTCACGCCTACAAACTCACCTAATTAGTGTCCGTGGCACTTAGCTTTGACTCTGTATATTTCATGATGTCTTAGTAGGTTGGGTAAGATGGCTTACGTAGGTAGACTGGGGTTTTAACTAGGCTGGGATCCAGACTATAAAATCTTTATGCAGGTGGTTATATTCCGCAAAGAATAGATAATTCCTTCTACTTTTGCTGTAAGAAGAGAAGAAGTGGAACAGCCATCAATTGTCATGCTTTTGTTGTTATCATTATGATCACCAATCCGTTTCCGTAGAAAATAATTTCTTTACAAAAAAGCAGGCGGCCCTGCGGCTGGCAGCTCAGCCCACATTGTGCAAGAGCTAGATGAAGTACTTAATTCTACTTTTGAGACAATCAAGCCTCTGGACGAGTAGTAAATACCTACCTGATAATAATGTTTCTTTTCTAAAACCTAGGCAGCCTAATGAAAAAACAAGAATTTGGAGTGAATTTTTCATTAGTGAAGTACCTACCTTCAGTTAAAAAGTGTTATGTACCCATTTCTGCACACTAATTGAAGCATATTGCTAATCCATTGCTTCATTGTTCGAAAAATTTGTCTGCTCAACAACGTAAATAACGCAATGGATGTTGTTGAACTGTCAAAATGAAAGCCATTCCTACTGTTGTTAGTGTGTCACTCATTTTACTTCGCTGGTATACAAAGATAAAATAATATGAATTAATAATATGATAATATTTATGATTATATTATATATTTTTTAATTTTTATAAGTACTTAAGTAATATAAAATATATAACTCACCACTTTTCCAACCATTATTATTTGAATAACATTATTAATGTCTTATTTATTGTCTATTTATAAATTAATGGATTAAATTATAATTGAAAAATCATTGACGAAAATTGAAGTTATAAAACAATACATCTTTATGGTGAGTTAAAATAATAATTTCATGTCAAATTATTCAAATGAACAAATCAAAGCACTCGATTTGTAAATGGCACTTCTAATTAGCATCCAAAGGTACATTTTCCAATCCATTTATTTACGTTTTAAAACAGCACCCTAATTGAGTAACACATTACCAATCCGAATCTGAATCATTTTGAAGGATACGTTCGAAAAAATTGCCAGCAACGTAAATAACGCAATTAAAGCCATTCCTACTGTTAGTGTGTTACACAATTACCCCGCTGACCATAGGTAACACTTTGACAACCTGAAACTAGCTAAACAACAAAATTTCTCTGTAACTAGTGGTAGTTGGGAGACGGGACCGATATCGAGAACCTATTGTTAGAAGTAATCGCAAATTGGATAGATACTTGTAGTTTGACATACATATTCCTTTTCAGTGCGCATTTCAATAAATTATGTAACGCTGTATGTATTTTCAAAGTCCCTTGTAGTTCTGGAAAAATGCTTGCCATTTGGGGTAGGTACTAATGTAGGAACTACAGCTAACCATCAAGTCAACAACAGTAACAGTCAAGTGTCACCCTTGAAACTGTAAAAAAAATGCTTGTAATGATAGTATTTTAGACTGGAGTAGCTAAATTGTGATAGTAAATGTTATAAAAACTTATTGTTTATTGTACCTATGCATATCTTTAAAATCGCAACCATAAATAAGTAAACTAATGACTAAGACAACAGATAGGATCGAACCCCGGACTATACGCGAAAGCAGCGCCTAAACTATCGTTGCCGGTTGCACTTTCGGATAACATACGAACGAGGTGTGTTTTTCCGCACCGAAGCGAGGGCAAGAAAGCGAGCGCTGTCGTGCCGCGAGTACCAGGGTGGCAGAACGCGGCAGGAGTAAATTAGGCGGCGGACACTCGGCTCGGCGCGCGAGTCGACGCGCGCACTCAGCGATATTGTTATCGGCCCGCCCGGTTGCGGTAGGGCTGGCAGGCAAGTTGTGATATAAGTAGTTTTATTATGTACTAGCTTCTTCTGCCCACGTGTGAAGAATTGTTGGCCAACCAACACGTATTTTAAAACAATGTTCTACAATGTAACAGTGAGGTTAGTAACTGTGTAACAAATACATCACTTTATTATTTAGAATGAAACGTTTAGGTCATGAACTCATGAGGCCCGGGAGCGGGGTGCAAAGAGGTGCACTTGTACATCCCTGGCTTCACAATAAAAATATCCGATAACGCCTAATATATTAATAAATTAACATATTCGAGGCAAAATCCTAAAATTTTCTAGTAATCTCTCAATTCTAAAGCTTTTGTGCATTAGTCGACATAGTACCGAACTCCTATAGCCGAAAATCTAATCGACCCTAGGCGGGGTGCTAACATTATCGAGCTTGCTTCGCTCGCTCTTGCATCCTGCTCTATCTTAATTCTTAACCTTCATTAGATAATATCGACACAGTTAGTCCTCTTTCTGTATGCATGAATAAACTTAAAACCCAGTCGAGGTCCAGTCGAGTCGGGGATCCCAATCGAGGTGATGTGCAAAAATAATCGAGCTCGCTTCGCTCGCTTTTGCATCCTACATTCTCCATAAGTTAAGCTTTTCTGCATAAGTCGACAAAATTACTCTTTGTATGAAGGGACAAAAGATAACCTAACATATCCGATGTGAAGTGCAAAAATGATCGAGTTCGCTTCATGTAGCAGAAGATGCACATCCCTGAAAATTACTCCGTCTGAAAATTACTACTTATCGTACTCCGCCTGTAATTCTGTATCATAGATGGGACTATTTTTAACAATGAACTAGTAACTAAAATAGTTCGTATTAAATTAAAATAATTTTAATTTAAAACGTGTGCGTAACAGCCCTTTGATACCGGCGTGGCGGGGCGGAGCGCGTCGCCCGCCAGCTCGGGGAACAAAGCAGCCGCGCGCCAGCGCCACTCACCGCGTGCGAACTGCGACTACGCCGACTTGATACTTTACATTTTATATTTGATATTAATTTTTAATAATGCAATTCGTTTGTACTTTCAGAGTTCATCTTGGACATTACTGACATCGGTGAAGAAAAAACATCGCGAGAACATAGACTTGAGGTCTAGGTTGACTTTAAGTCTAAAATCACCCGCCTTGAGCTTTTCTGAATAAGAAGAGGCCTTTGCCCTGCATTGAGACAATGATAGACTGGTATTATACTCTGTGCAAATCAATAAAATTGAAGTGTTTGTTTGTAATGTCAAAATAACAGCGTTTTACTAAATGCATATTTTATTGAAGTATATACAGTACCTATAACAAAATACCATATTTTTTCGGTCTATCTGTCTGTTTGTTCCGGCTTATCTCGAAACGACTGGACCGATTTTGTCGGACGGACTTTCACTGGCAGATAGCTGATGTTATAAGGAGTAACATAGGCTACTTTTTCTCCCGGTAGCACGTTCCCGTGGGATAATTTCCGAGATCCACGCAGGTGAAGCCGCAGGCAGCAGCTAGTAATAATTATAATGCAGGTCGGTGAGATGTTCGGACGGTATCATTGCTGCGATAACGACAGTGGAGATTGGCACAAACAAAGAGAGATTTATGCCCAGCAGTGGCTGAAGTCCAGCTGTAGGTGAGGTAGGTGTTGATGATGATTTAATAATACGGAGCTCAGCCAGCGATAAATTACATAAAACGTGATTTGTGACCACTGGGTTAAAAAGGCTGATTTGCGTTCCTCGCTCTTGAGTCGATGACTACGAAAATGATTGAGAAATTTTATCTTGCTGGCGTCTGTCCTGTCTCCATTTTCAGAAGAAAAAAACTGTCGAATTGAGAACCTCCTCCATTTTTTTGAAGACGGTTAAAAAGAAAGAAGTTTCGTCGTTTAGATTGTTACTGTGATTTCTCACCTTACCAGGTAAACAGCACCGTAATTGATACACACACTATCAATAACACTCTGAATCATTTTGAAGCCTATTGCTAATCCACTGCTTTATATGTTCGAAAAAATTGTCTGCTCAACGACTTAAATAACGCAATGAACGTTGTTGAACTGTCAAAATGAAATCCATTCCTACTGTTGTTAGTGTGTTACGCAATTACTTCGCTGGTATACAAACATAAAATAATATGAATTAATAATATGATAATATTTATGATTATATTTTTTTTTTCATTTTTATACTTAAGTAATATAATAGTTATTTATGATACTAGTGCGGTAAGTTGGTTTTTACAAACCTACTGTTAGTGTGTTACGTAATTACCCCGCTGGTTAGTTAGTTACCTAGCAACAGGATCTTATCGCCACGGATAGTATAATATGACTGTAGTCAATAATACAAACTATAGTACATACATACTTTGTATTTGGTATACAGTTTACATGCGATACGGAGCGCGGCCTGCTCGGGAACAAAGCAGCGAGCGCCTGTGCCACTCACCTCGTGCCTACGGCGACTACACCTACTTGATACTTTATAGTTATTATTTATTTCTCAGAGAACGAACTATCAAGTTAACGCTAGGAAAACTGCCTGATTGCCAGTGTCTATTTGATACTTCTGTTGGTCCTAAGATGTGACTAATCTTCAATGTCTCTTTCTCACACTTGCACTGAAGTAAGATTAAAATAAGACTGTTATAAGAGGTGGTGGTAGGCTCTCTGTATACGAAAGGTGCCAACGGTACCCGATTACTTCAACATACGGGCCGTCACGGAACTGGCGAGTCCAAACCGCACTTCCATATAAATCTACATCTATAATATTATAAATTAAAGTAGTTTTCTTGTCTGGCTGTCTGACCGCGTTGTTCTTCCGGACTACGCAACGGATATGATGCGGTTTTCACTATAATTTAGAGAAAATATTCCGGAAGGTTTATTTGTATGATAAACTTATATTAATCATACATATAATAAAGAAATCTCGATGTTCTGCCAAATTGTAAACCGTGCGAAGCAGGGCCGTGTCGCTAGTATTGTATAAATGCCAACTATCAAGATTATTCGATTGTCCTATCGGTACATTACCCAATGATTCACCGGAGGCGCGGCGCGGCGCGGGCGGCCCGCCACCGTGCGCCGCATTGACATGGTCCCGTATTATTGTAAGTATGTACCGCGCCACACAGCTACACACACACACACATATCGTTCATGCAAACACCGAAATGTGTGTGTGTGTGTGACTAACTCTGAATGCATACCAAAAACAGGACGCTCGCGCTTTTATAATGAATTGCATAATTATCTATGGCAAGCGGTATGTATGTATAGTCACCAAAAGAGATAATTAACCAGCATCCTAATTACGTAACACACCAACTATCACAATCTGAATCATTTTGAAGCCTATTGCTAATACATTGCTTCATATGTTCGAAAAACTTGTCTGCTCAACATCGTAAATAACGCAATGAATGTTGTTGAACTGTCAAAATGAAACTCATTCCTACTGTTAGTGTGTTACGTAATTACCCCGCTGGTTCATCGATATAGTTGAAGTTTAGTAAGAAACCCATGAACGTGCACGAATTAAATTTAATTTAATTAATAGAAACCTAACAGCGGTGTTATTACGTAACACACTAACAATAGGAATGGGTTTCATTTTGACAGTTCAACAACATTCATTGCGTTATTTACGTTGTTGAGGAAAGTTAATTTTCGAACATAAGAAGCAATGGATTAGCAATAGGCTTCAAAATGATTCAGATTGTGATAGATAGTGTGTTACGAAATTATGGTGCTGGTTTTCAGACTTTTCGGCTTCTGACTAAGTACGCGTAACGACTGTCAAAGATCTACGAATGAGAAGCAAGGACCAACAACTTAACGTGCTTTCCGACGCACGGAAGGGTCTCGATACATAATGGATGGTCAGCTCACCCATCCAAAAACAGACCGCAGCAAGCGAAGGTTAACCTTCGATCGACTCTGGCGGCTGTTATCATGTAGCCACGAGCCCCTCTGTACTGTTGCATCTCTTTGAGATATTAAAATGTCATTTACAGTATCGCAGTTGCATCTTTAAAATCGGAAGCGGGTTCACAAACTTCACTACTTTCATATCTCGTTTCAGTTCGAGCTATTCAACAGCTCATGTCGTGGCGTGATTAAAAGGTATGAATGACGCTCAAGTAGTACAGTCGCGAGCAGGTCAAGCTACACGAAACTGTCAAATTTCTCCAAACGATTTTAAACCTTAAAATTTTGTTGGTTAAGTTCAAAATCGAATGAGGAAATCTGACAGTTTGTGGTAAGTTGATGTGCTCGCGACTGTACCTATGGAAGTGAGGCAGACTGCCGAGCCAGGGGTGCGCTTGCGAGTCACAAAATGTTAGTTCCAAAAACCATAATTTCACTGATAGTGATAAGTCAGTGGGAAGACGTCAACACATTTTACGATACCCAGGCCTAAAGGTGTTAACTTTATTCAAGCTGAAACGAGAATAAGATTCGGTGACCGGGGGCATTAAATGACACATCCAGCTTTGGAAAAGTAAGTGTCACAGAGAAAAGAAACGTCGTTACGTGGCCGCTGAGTATTCCTATGTTTTGTTCCCTGCAGTGAGCGCTAAGCGTCTCCGTTTTAGCTTAGGCAAAAATGCTTTCGTATGTCTGGATGTCCGGATACTGTTCTCCTGGTCTACAGGACGCATTTCTCAACCGATTCTCGTGAAATTTTTGAGCAGGTTCGATAATTATATGGAGCTTTTTGTCGATTCAGATTTTCGAAAATTTAGAAACTGGCGAAAATATGGGGGTTGAAAACGTAAAAAAAACATATTATTACAGGCATTTCGCGCTCTTTGCGCGCGCTTTGAATATTTATTCAGTTTTAAGCTGTGTAGACTCGAGGTATACAGCCCACAGAGCCAGTAGTATGTAACATCACGCCTGTAATTACCCGAAGGGTAAGGCAGAGCTGTAGCTATAGTGCAGTAGTAGTATAGTAGGTACGAGTTCGTAGCCGACTGCATGCAGCAGCAGCAGACGACGTGTCGCTGCGACACTACTGGTTTCTATGCATTTCTATGAAATATTTACCTTCCGTAGCTAGCGACACGTCGTTTTCATAGAAATACATAGAAACCAGTAGTGTCGCAGCGACACGTCGTCAGCTGCTGCTGCTTGTAGTCGGCTACGAACTCGTAGGTAGCTTAAGTCGTTATTAAGTAAATATAGATACATAATTATTATCCGTGCTTGTAGAAGCTGTTTTATTTTAATGCAATTGTGCTTTTGTTTGCAGTTTTATTCGAATATGTTTTATTAATAAGTTTTTTTTTGTTTCTAAATGTAAGCACATCTTACACCGTCATTCAAAACTTATTTCGTTTTTATGTGTTTATTTCTATCATCAGCGTAACAAGAACATGAGAGCACCTGCTTATAACAGGTGGTCATAATAATTTGGTCGTCATTATTCCTATTCTCACTATCAACGTTACAGAGCGCCCTCTAGTTACTGAAGGCTGTCTTAAAAGCAACTCTAAGGTTTTATAAGAAAGGGATGATTGGTTGTAAACTTGCTTCACGTCTGGAAAAACCAAAAGCAAAAAGTTTATCTTATTTTTCGATAGATGACGCTAGTAAATACATAATCTTGAAAAAAATAATGGGTTTGTAAATTTTATACAGTTCAATCTATACAGTTGCAACTTGCAACGCCCATCTTCCTTATAAGTATAATTTTATTTATCATTTTGTTTCTGGCAATTTTTATTGTTGGCCTAACTTCGTATAGCTGCGGCCGCGCCATTACTTCGACCTAGCACTTCCAAACTTTTCATGTTCGCCTAGTACTTGCCGTTTTTGTGGCGAATGTGACGGGGCAAATGCGTATGCGTCCGGAATGCGGATCCGGAGAGACAGATCCGTCACAAATATTAATTTTGCACAAGCCAGGTAACTGGTTCATTTAATTTAATTCGGGTTTTAATCTGTAAAACAACAACAAATTGAAGAATGTGGATTCTTTGGCGGGAGTTTGAGCTGAAAGGGCTTCAAATTCCCGCCAAAGAAATCCCGAAGAAATAATTATATTAAAGGAAATGAAATAAACTAAAGACTTGGCTAAAAGGTCTTAGCAACTCTGGCCATAAAAAAATAGGTACTTATAAATAATAAATAATTGAAGAATGTTTGCTTCTTTACCTTGTTATATTTATATTTTATTAATAGCTACCTACAGTACGAACGAAACTATTTTGTTGAACTGTGAAAAGAAAAGGATAAGTATATAAATATTAATATTTAAATAATTATGTTTCAATAATAAATGAATAATAGAAACGAGTTTTTGGAAGGACATGGGGAGGTCTTTGCCCAGCAGCGGGACAGTTTTTTTTTTTGTCATTTAAAAGAGTGCAATTGTCTAGGTAGGTACTTTTTGTATCATAATAATTAATACTGTAGGTACCTACCTTCTGTTGGCATACGTTAAAGCACTTAGTAATAATTCTAATTATTAGCTTAGCAAAGTTATTGTTTGTCACCAGTCGTTTTTTTTTTTTTTTTCTTTTTGGGTGGGAAATCATCAAATCTCGCTCTCTGGGCGGAGAAGGAAGGGCGTGTCCGACTAAAACCCACCGGTAGCGGTAACCCTTTCGGACAAGCCCGCGCTGGTTTCGGTCCGTTGTTTTTTTTCCATTGCCTATTTTTTATAGTTGATGAAATGATGAATGTTCACCGCCTTTGCCATTATGTGAGCCTAGTATCTGTAAAGTCCACGGACGAACGTGACGGGGTGAATTGGGACGCAGGAGTGACGTAATAATTATTGTAGAAACGGCTACATATCAAACTATAATTTCCAGTATAAGCTGATCTTGCATTGTATAGGATTTCCGTACAATGAGAGGTCAGCTTATACTGGTAATAAATAGCTTGTTATGTAGCCGTGTGTACATGACAATATTTTTTTGTTCTCTACACTGCTATGGATGCTTGGTATACAAAGTTGCGTAAACGAAATGTGTCAGGGTGATTTGGTAACTCACTCTCTCTTGACACCTGATAAAAATGTCGAGATGGCGGCCAACGATTATTTCAGATTTCGGCCGCGCGCAGACTTATTTTGCGCGCACACTACTGAAAACGCAACTTCTCGCGTCTGTCTGTTTTTTTATTATCTCTGTGACCTATAATTAAAACGTAAGTTGAGAATCACTTTTCCGTTTTACTACTTATTTCAATTTTATTTGTGTGTTTCCCGGTGATTTTTAATAGGGATGGATCACTTTGGTAGTTAATAGCTAGCTAAACGATATTCATCCATTACTATTATTTTAGGCTACCACAAAAATTGAAAAAAATTACAATTTTTCAAATTGCTAAAAAAGAAAATCGACTTAGATCAAGGAGAATTTTTTGAGGAAGTAATAGGTATGTATTGTAATTCGTGAGTGAGGAACTAAGGATTACGAAGTTGTTTCGATGCATGTGCCAGTATTCCACTTCTATGAAACAGCTTCAAAGTCATGTGTCCCTGGTACTTCTTAAAATTGTAACGGGGTAACTTTGAACGTTTACCTCAACCTCATTGTCATTACAAAACTACAAGCAACTATGATTGCTTCCTTCTTTTTTTTTTAATTTTAGAGAAATACTATAATTATGTCAAATAGGAAGATAATAATCGATATATACTATTATAAATTCGAAAGTAATTCTATCTGTATGTTACTTTTTCAGGCCTCTACCACTGAATGGATTTCGATAAAGTTTCGCAACGAGAAAAATGGCATGCTGGGGAAGGACCATAGATTCCTTTCTTACATATATGGGAAGGACATCGAGTACTTTTTGTCCCGATAGCACGTTCCCGTGGGATAATTTCTGCTATTCACGCGGGCGAAGCCGCGGGCAGAAGCTAGTTCACTATTTTTTTTTACTGACTGATTAGATTGATACTTAAGTGAAATCTGATGATGATGAGGATGACCACCAAGACTGCGACTACTATTCAGACTAGTTAGTGGTCGCAAAGTCGCAACTCGCAAGACGCAGGCGAGCTGGAGCTCTTGCAAAACGCGGCTTCGACTGCCGTCGCATCGGGCAAAGTTCTATTCAGTTTTTCCATCAGGAAGTTCTCAATAGTACTAGCTTTGAGTCAGATTTGTGTCCAGTTAGTGGCAATAAGTACGGGTAATATTATTACTGAAACTGTTTGTAATAATACACACACCTCTCTGCTTACCTTCAGTAAACGTTGGCGTCAACACGCCTCCATGTGAGTGCCTGGTTTTAGCTCAGTTTGTGGACAACATTTGTGACGGGGTAAATGGAAACTGACGATCGGACAATCGCTCGCTAGTCGTATACGAAACTCCTTTACATTCATGTGTCCCTGGTACTTGTGAAAAAGATGTCGGGGCAATACGGAACGATCACGAGCAACTCCGCCAAGCGTTTCATTTCGAACCAATAGATGACGCGGCGTACCAACTAAGTATCTCTAAAAGGAGTTCTGTTTCTGATATCTCATCATAAAAACCAGTAAATTTCGATACAGCTAATTTCAACTCTTCAGTGTTTGCCAAAAGCAAAGTATTTGTCTGCACAACCTCGAAAAATGAAGCTACATCTTCAACGGACTTTGATCTAGTTCGGAGTTCAATGCTGAATCGGTCAAGGCATTCCAACTAGGGCTTGCAATCCGGATATCCGGATATCCGTATTATCCGGATATCCGCTGATTTTCAAATCCGGATTTTACTTGCATCATCATCCAGATTTTTCGGATATTACGGATAGTTGTATTTCTCTTTTAAATATTAAAGAAAAAGCTGTAATCTGTAAAGTACATAACTGTTATTACGTTATTTATTATTTTAATAAACAGTGTAAACTCTATATAACGACACTTGAGTGTCGTTATATAGAGAAAAATCCGGATGGTGTTGCAAGTCAAGGGACTGTGCATATTTTGACGTTATAGACAGTTGTCGTTAAATGGAGAGAAGAAAATCTGTATTAGAAAAATCCAAACCGTCTGCCAACATCACTTTTCTTCTCTACCGCCTCTATTGGGCGTATCAGTAAAACTTTTTCGTCAATACACAGTGTTTTTCTCTTACTTGCCATGTTTACAGTTTAAAAGTTTCCACGTATCCATGACTTCTACTAACAACAGTCTACACGTGCAAGCAATCCCAATTTGTAAACAAAATAACGGATTTCTTAGAAAGTTCGGTATGTATGATGCCGACAGTCGAGTTTATTACGGGCTAGGATAATAAAGCAAGACAATTTTTATGAAGAGCGAAGTACACACGACTGTCCTTTTGAAAATCATGCAAACGAATCTGTGAGAATGACGATTGTTGAAATTATTTCTAAATTTTTTGACACACAACAACCAGATCAAACATTCATAACTTCAGCGGACCATACACAAGATACAGAAGGTTGCTCTTCTTCAATTGTAAGCGTATCAATTAAAACACAATTACGAGAAGAAATCATCCGGTTTATGAGTCAGCCATCTTCTGCGCAGCGACCGACTTCTTCACAAATGATGTAGACACTACAATTCGAGTAGAGATATTTGATGAGAATGGTCAGAGAAGCAGGAATTTAGAAAGGGTTTACAATCTACTTTTATCAATACCACCGACCAGCGTTGAAGCAGAAAAAGTGTTCTCTGCTACAGGATATTTATGTAACAATTTAAGAACTTCCATGAAAGAAGATTCATTAGATATTTTAGGCTTTTTAAGATCATATTACCAGAATTTGGATAAAAATCATTCAAGAATTACGTAATATTATTATTAAGGGTTATTTGATTATTTTGAGATATTTTGTTCATTTTTATTTTATTACATTTGATTACTATTTTTATTTTATTTTATTTATTAAGGGATAATAAACAACTACAACATATACAATACACAAGGTTAACAAAACTTTAAGTAGTAATGTTGCAGTCCACTGCATTATCCGCAGATAAGACATATTTAAATATCAGTGGTGGCCACTAGACGAGCATTACCAAAATTAACAAATATTTTGAAATAAATAATAAATTACTATAAAGCTAGCTATAGCTACAAAACCAAATCAGATAAAAAACAATTCCATTTACTTAAATTATGCAATAAATAAAAAATAATATGATTACAATTAAGATAAAAATTTCATAATATTAGATTTAAAATTATTTTTCGAGCATGCAAATATATCAATATCAATGAAATTTGAATTATAGGATTCCAACATTCTATGAGTAGGGCAGCGTAAGCCAGAGTTCGTACGACAAGAATTTAGCGCGAACAGAGTACGTGCACGAACCTGACGCACATGAACTGTTCGGGGGGCCGAATAACACAGCTTACTCGTTAGATCAATGGCATCAAAATGACTGTGAACAATATCATGAAGCCCGTTAGCCTCCAGGTATTTGCGCCGGTTCACCAGATTGATAAGCTTGTACTTATCAAGAAGTTGGGAGTATGACAGATTAGTCTTAGTCCCATAACATCTGTAGTACATGTTGTTTAATAATTGAGCTGATTTGCGAGGGAAAGTGATATTTATATTTTATTATTATGCCAATAGGTTGATTTGATTGGGATTTTGGGATGTTGTGATTTGTGATAAATGTAATATCTCGTTTTTAGTTAATTGTTAAGTTCTGAGTTGAGCTCCACGATTAGTGACAAATGCGTGCACTGACTGGACAGGTCCACTCGAATCTGTGTGGTTTTTCCTCAAAAGACCATTTCAGACATAAATCTACATGGTCTTCACATGATCTGACCAAGATTATGTCTGGACTTTAAAAGAAACTGTGACCTCTGAGTTTGTGTCGGCCTTTCTTAGAGTAGTCAGATAGGAAACGCCGACCTCATCTAGTTTTAAAAATATGATTGACGTGTAAAAGTGTTAGTATAAACCTACTTACAGAAATAAAATCATTTATCATTTAGTATGAGAAGATTAGATACAAATTATTCGTGCGGTATCGGTGTTTTATTGTTTAATTTTAGAAAGTGAACTAGTTTTTTTTATGTGATTGTTAGGTACTTGAAATATTGGTATAGTTTATTATTTCTTTGTCATTTTGCTTGAGAGACTGATTAAAACGCGTTACAAAGGCATAATAGTTTTATTAAGAACAAAAACTTTAAAATATCCGTATTATCCGCATTATCCGGATATTCCGGGTAGTAAAATATGAATATCCGTATTATCATTATAAAATGAACGGATATTGCAAGCCCTAATTCCAACATATCCTTTTGAAGTTCAGCTCTCAGTGTGAGTCCTGCATCGGTAGCCGACTCACCGGCCATTAGTTTTTTACGACGAATTCGTCTTTCTATTGGAATGTCGTAGTCCTCCGATGTTTTCGCAGCAAGATCTATTGCCTCTTCTACAATATGACTCCGTTTTTCTTCAACATAAAGACGAAGTGCCTCTAGTTTTATAACTACTTGATCAACACTCAAGCAATCTGAGCACAATTAATTTCTCTTAGTATATTATTCCAAAAATAAAGATAACTAAGAAATGTTAAATCACATACAGCAGGCATAAGATTCTGTGCAGCACCTCTGGTGTCAAATTTTTTCTTGTTGATCACATAATTCCTCAATTGCAGCCACAATCCCTTCAAAAATTTTAGCTAATACGTTTACTGCAGCATAATGAGCACTCCAACGCGTCGTTGTTGAGAGATTTTTAACAAATGCTTTGCAATATTAAGAAGCACTTCCCAGCGGCTAGTGGAAGCAGAAAAAAATGAATAAATTGACTCTACTGTTCCGAAAAATGTTACACAAGATACATTCTGTGCAAATGAGTGTTGGCCACATAAATTAATTGAATGGTCTATATAGGTATACACTTGAGAGCAATAAAATCGCACACCTTGACTTTTTTTTGAATAAATCTGAATAAATATTTTAAAAAACACACACACTAATTGAAAGTCTACCTCATTACCTTTCTAATGATTTCAAATACAGTGTAAAAAATACCCATAAGAGGTTTTACGGCACAAAACCCAGCAAACGGGTAAAATTACCCAATTTCGCTTAAGAAATAATGAAAATCAAACTCAAAATTCTTGATCAAATTGTTTATTAATAAGGTCTATTCCCTCCCCTAGCCTTAATTACAGCTCTTCATCGGTTTTTCATGGACCGTATTAATTTTACCATGAAATCTTGTGGTATAGCGTTCCACTCCTCTTCAATGGCAAGTTGAAGCTCTCGGAGGCACGTAGGAGCACGGCTTCTTGCTCGAACTCTTCTTTTTAGCTCGTCCCAGACGTGCTCAATCAGATTGAGATCAGGACTACGAGCTGGCCACTCCATCGCGGGGATTCCAACGTCTTCCATGTAGTCGCAAACTGTTCTAGCTACATGCGGTCTGGCGTTGTCGTGCATTTGGAGAAAATCTTCTCCCATAAGCCACGCAAGCGGCCTCACATGTCCTTCGAGCACTTCTTCGACGTATCGTGCAGGCGTCAAACCTCTCGATCTCGGGCCGGTATTCGCCCCAGTGATGAATACAATGTCAGTTTTAGTGTCCAACATTATGCCAACCCATAACATACACGATCCACCGCCAAAAGCCACACGTTCGCTTATGCAGCATTGTGAAAATCACTCTTATGACCTTCTATAGACCCTAGAGCGTCCATCGTGACCATGTAATGTCATTCTGCACTCATCAGAGAACATAACAGACCGCCATTGGTCATACGTTCAATTTAAATGTTCCCTGGCAAATTGTAGTCGGGCTTGTCGGTGAGCTGTGGTCAATTTGGGACCATTTGCTGGGTGATGTGAAGTCAGTCCTGCTTCACCAAGTCTTCTTCTGACTGTCCACCGACTTATACTGACATTGCGAACTTCTCGAAGCTCTTGTCCCAGTTGAACCGCATTCAGTTGCCGACTTCTTAAAGACCTCGGCACAAGAAAGCGGTCATCACGCTCTGATGTTCTGCGTCGCCGGCCAGATCCTGGTCGCCGAATGTAGCCACCGGTCTCTTGAAACCTCTGGTACACACGACCAACAGAGTAGCGGCTCAAATTTAGCCGTCGTGAAACTTCACTTTGATTATGGCCTGCTTCGAGCAAGGCAATAACTTGAGCGGCTTTTGCGGGCGTGGTATCCATATTTTTCCGTATGCTTTCAGTAGAGATGTTACACGTTGACCTTCGGTATGCAACTGATAAAAATCCTTTTTTTTTTTTTTCTAATTGGCAACTCGTACTTGTGACCTCTGAGGTCCTGGCTACTTAACCGGTCTGTCCTGTGGTGCCTTAAGCTACTAACTTAAAGCCTCCAGCCAGGGGCGAATTAGGCAAAATTAAAGGATACAAGCTTAGCTTTAAAAAAAACACAAAATTAAAATCATTGACCTCCACGTAACTTACAGAAACCAGCCGTACACCAAATTAGTCAAATTCATTCGTTAGCATTCTCACTACTTGCACTCCTTACCCGCAGGTATAAAAGGGTCGGTTTTTTTTTTTGGATTTTTAATACCCCCCCCCCCCCCCCCCCCCCCGACCCTTGCTCGACGAAGCGCCAGCCCGCGCCGTAGCTGAGCCTGTAGCTTTAATTTCCCTGATTAATAATAATATTATAAATTCGATCCAGCCTGTCCCACCTTGCTGCCCGCCCCTCAGTGACGCCCTAAGCCGAGGCCCGTACCCCACAGGCGGTGCCCTTAGCGTGCGGTCACCTAGAAATTAAGAAATTC
The DNA here is from genome assembly GCA_916610205.1 of Griposia aprilina. Taxonomy (NCBI): domain Eukaryota; kingdom Metazoa; phylum Arthropoda; class Insecta; order Lepidoptera; family Noctuidae; genus Griposia; species Griposia aprilina. Next base: position 15,664,328 of record OU744304.1, on the reverse strand, counting down.
GCTCCTGGCTGGAGCCTTTAAGTTAGCTTGAGGCACTCACAGGAATGACCGGTTAAGTAGCCACGAAATCAGAGGTCACAACTACGAGCTGCCCATTAGGAAAAAGAAAGTGGGTCATTCGCTATCCAACCTTTGAAGTGAACACACATGAACAGCTACAGCCAAAAAATACCCCAGAAGATGGATACCACTGCAGATGAAGCCGCTCAAGTCATTGCACTACTGCAATCAGGGATGCGGCATTGTGATTTTGCTCGGGAACTGAACTTGAGTCGTTTTTCCGTTCGACGAGTGTTCCAACGCTTCCAAGAGACTGGTGGCTATATCCGAAGACGTGGCTCTGGAAGACAACGGTGCACATCCGAAAGAGACGACCGCTTCATTGTTTCGACGTCTTTACGTAGTCGGTTCTCCAATGCTGTGGAGCTGCAACAACAACTGCGATCAGCTCCCAGAACTTCAAGGCAAGGGTCGCTGACTGCTCCCCGGTACATAACAGAGATCTTAGAGGAGCAGGTTGTCCCTTATGCGGGTTTTGTTGGCAGTGGGTTCACGTTAATGCACGATAACGCCCGCTGTCACACCGCATTAATTGTAAGAGACTACCTGCAAGAAGTTGGGGTCCCTGTTATGTGCTGGCCGGCGCGAAGTCCAGACCTGAACCCTATTGAGCACTTTTATGATGAACTGAAACGGCGAGTACGGGCACGTGATCCTGCCCCCACCACTCTCCAAGACCTTCAAAATGCCGTCGTTGCAGAATGGGACAACATTCCTCAAGAGACTGTTGTCATATTAATTAGATCCATGAGAGAACGCATGGAAGCAGTCATCAAGAATATGGGGGTAACATACATACATACATAAACTCACGCCTTCTTCCCATGGGGGTAGGCAGAAACCACAGAGCGCCACCTGCTACGATCCATACATACTCCTTTTGCCTCGTTTACGTTCATACATCTGGTCATACACGCACGCCGGTTGTGAGTACTACGCACCCGACCTTTCTGAAGAACATCACCAATAAGGTCACTATATGTCTTCCTAGGGCGTCCCCTCCCGGCGTTTCCACTCACATCTGCCTTGTAAATACCTTTTGTTAATCGCCCTTCATTCATCCTCTCAACATGACCAAACCATCTTAGCATACTCTTTTCAATTTTTGTCACTACATCTTCCTTTAAACCGCACCGTTGCCGTTGCCTTATCACATCATTCTTCAGTCTACCATTCATAGTCACACCACACATGCTTCGCAAGGAACGCATTTCCACAGCATTTATTCTACTTTCATGCTTCTTTTGCCACACCCAACACTCACTTCCATACATAAGCGTAGGCACCAGCACACCATTGTGAACAGCCAGTCGTGCTTTTTTGGACATCAACTGGTTGGTTACAATTGCATGTGTAGCACCATTCACTTTATTTCCCGCATTTACCCTTCTTTCCACATCTCCATCAATCTTTCCATCCCTTGTAAATATACTCCCCAAATATACGAACTCACTTACTTGCTCCACACACTTATCATTTAATTTCACATCACATACCGATACATCCTCTTCTCTTTCAAACACCATGACCTTCGTCTTATTCACATTTATATTCATCCCTTTCATTTTAAATGATTCATCCATCACAGTCACCATGTCTTGCAACCCTTCCGCTGACGATGCAAGTAGAACTTGATCATCTGCGTAGAGAAGGCATTTGACAGGCAACTCATTCATCGTCAATCCATACTCACCCTCTTTCAAATCTGTCAGACAACTATCCATGTACAAGTTGAACAGCCATGGTGAAGCTACACAACCCTGTCTAACACCCCTCGAGATGCAGAACCAGTTCGTGTATGCCCCATTTATCCTAACACAAGCACTGGAATCCTTGTATAAAGATTTCAGTGCCCGTACTAAGCGCCAGTCCACACCGTACAAGGATATTGTCGACCACAGTTCTTCCCTCCACACACTGTCATAGGCCTTCTTCAAGTCCACGAAAGCACAGTAGACTTTCTTGTGCTTTGCCAGATGTTTTTCGGCTATGCACCTTAGGGAGAAGATCTGATCCATACATCCCATTCCCTCTCTAAATCCTGCCTGCACATCCCATATTTTCTCACCTGTCACTCTTATCACTCTATTTATTAAAATCTTCGCATATAGTTTGCCGACAACACTCAAAAGACTAATGCCGCGGTAGTTTCTACATTCCTGCTGAGAGCCTTTTCCCTTATATAGTGGTACGATAACAGCCTTACACCAATCATCCGGCACACGGCCATATCTCAAATACATATTAAAGATCCGGCACAATAGGCTTGCTACCACCCCATCACCTCCCTTCAGCAATTCAGCAGACACTCTGTCGTACCCTGCAGCTTTTCCAACTTTCATCCCTTTCAGCGCTCTTACGATCTCATCTATTTCTATTTCATTCTCTTCATCTATATCTGAGCATGGGTCTTCAGAACTGGCGTCTGCCCAGTTGCCCACTCCTTGCACACTATGCTGACAACTAAATAAACTTTCAAAATATCCCTTCCAGCGTTCCAAGACCTTACATTCTTCGCTTAATAAACATCCATCTTCTGCTCTTATAACATTCATACTCGATGTTCCTGTCTGTTTAAATTGTTTTTAGGGATCTTGTTGTAATGTTTGCTGAAAAAATAAAATTTAACTTTTTAATCATTTGCATTAACTTATTTCCTGGTAATTAAAAAACCAAATCTTTTGATTTATTCTGAAATTTAAATAAATTGCCTTTCGAATGATACCTTATAGTCATATGCCATTGATTAATAGGGTTAAAATGACTTTGAAAGGAATTCTTAAAGAGGTGCGATTTTTGTGACGCCGAGAGTAGTAACTATGGGACCCTTCATTGTTGCGCGTGGTCCGACACGCACACGGCCAGTTTTTTATTCGCTTTTCAGATTATTATTGTTCAATCAGTTAATTTTTTTGTTAAATGGTAGGTCCGCGTTGACTTGAGAACCCCCTTAAATAATAAGTGTTTCTTTGGAACCTTTGAACTATGAACAATTAGTTGACCTATGTAACACAAAAAATATTCTGTGACTATTCAGAATTTCTGAAGTATTCGCTAAGTCTGCTGAGCATGAGGTCTTGCGGGGTAATTACGTAACACACTAAAAGTAGGAATGGGTTTCATTTTGACATTTCAACAACATTCATTGCGTTATTTACGTTGTTGAGCAGACAATTTTTTCCAACATATGAAGCAATGAATTAGCAGTAGGCTTCAAAATGATTCAGATTGTGATACATAGTGTCTTACGTAATTAGGGTGCTGGGTTAGATTCCAGGTCGGGCAGTGTTATTGGGTTTTCCTATTAGGAATTTCTCAGTAGCACCCCGGAGTCCGGATTTGTACCCGGTCGATTGCAAATAGGCAAAACTATTACCTACTATGGGACTTAAACTGGCGAAATGTGTATTATTATAGGTACACTTCTGCCTATTCTAACCCTTCTGGGATTACAGAAGTGTTTTTGCTAGGTTTCTTCTGAAAATCGTATTTGATAGTCGTTCGAGAAATGATGTCTGGAGCTTAAAGTTAATTCGAGATTTCGATGCATCGAAGCAGTGCACTTTCGTACTCATAATTGATTTATTTCAACCAGTTTTCGGGCAAGTATTATTCAAACAGCTCCGAAGTCATGGGTCCCTGGTACTTGACAAAGTTGTGACGGGGTTAGTTGAACCAAGCGTCTTCGTTACAAAACGATAACGGTAGATGTCGCTACGAGTTTCTTGATCAAAAGAAGGAAAGCGTATTTATTTATATAAATCTGTTCCACCATAACTAGCTATGATTATATATATTTTTTAAGTCCTTTGTTTTTTTTTATCTTTTGTATCATATAAGATTGCAAGACGAATGAAACTAAACATTAGTTAGAACTGATACGCCGCTTCCTAAAACTTCTGCTACTGGCCACTAGATGTCGCTAAAACCAAATACACTTCGAATATGCTTGAGATAGCACTAAGCTGCATCTTCTGCATACCTACGCCTACGACGAGCAGGAGAATCGTAGGCAATCGATATTCTTATCCCATCTCGCATGCAAAAAAAATAACATTATATCCCGTGTCTGGGCCAAATCCTAGCATCTTCGTTCACGCATTTATACGTACACCTGTTTATTTTAGCAGTTCGGAGTCTGGAATTGTGTCCAGTTGATGGCAATTAGCATGGCAACACATAAGTATTAAATGGGACTTCAAACAAATGTGGTGTAGGTACAATAAGCACACCCCTGCCTAATACTTCCGGAAAAAAGGCGTGATGATACGTTACTTATTCTAAATGTGACCATTGTTTTTGATTTGATAATTTTGGACTCTATCACCAACGTCGATACTACGTTGAATACACTTTATTCTCGTCTAATCACCGCAACATCGGGCGGGAACTTGGATGAGTGACCGCCTTTTTTTGGGTGGGAAGTCATCAAACAACTTTTGTCACCCTAGGCGGAGCGGGAGGGCGTGTCAGATTTTTACTGACTAAAACCCACCCGTGTTCCTTCAGTTGCCTGTGCCAGGGCCACGGTAACCCATTCGGACAAAAACCCGCGACCGCCTGACGTTTGCATTTTGCTTCTAGCATCAATCGTACCGTACCGGTTTTGACGTAAGTACTTCACCTAACCATAATGGAAAACGTTTTTTGAGGTTTTTTAATATAGGTTTTGTTTTGAGTAATCTTTTCCCCAAAATATTTTCGCTATGGATTACGAGAAAATTTTCCACTTCCATTAACCCTTTATTGCATCTTGATGGAAATTTCCATCAAACGGTTCACAGGGAAAAAAAGCACACAAATCACTGAGCGGTGTTGATATTTTTGCGTCTGACAATTTCTTGAAATATTTTTGGTTGATACGGAACGTAACTACGTAAAAAAAAAACAAACGTCAATGTCAAAAATGACAATCACAGTTTGGTTACCTGGTGACTAATAATTTTGTTGTAACGGTGCAAAAGAATTACGTTATTTGCTTGCTTTGATCTACGGGAGTTGTTGAAAATATTCATAATGAGTGGAAATAAGGTAAATGTTTTAGAATCTGCTAATATTTGTAATGAAAACATGAAAAATATATCGATAATTATGTCGATTTGGTATGATGTAAATTTACATCATTATGCAGTATGCTCATACCTGAAGTATGGAGAAATGTTTGTTCATGAAATTTTACATTTGTATGATTTTTTTGTTGTTTTAGAATAATTTACAAGAGAGAGATATAGAACACTATCTATCACAACTGGAAGACGGTTGGCTGTCAGAAGACGGACTAGAAGCTGATGATTCTGATGATGATGACCCTCCAAATTCACACTATACTAGAGATGAACTTCTACATCTGTTAGGTGATGAGAATGATAATGAAGATGATCAGCAAGTTAATGAAGAAGACCCACCTCTGGTTGAAGAACCACTAGAAGGAGCAGAAATTCAAAATAGATCCCCTGGTGGTAATATTTTAAATTCACTCTTGGACAAGAGAAAACTTATTTGGAAAAAGAGGAATATGGACTTTGATGAAGACAAAATTAGATTCTTAGGCTGCTCAACTTTTGATTCTGAAATATCTCAGCTAGAAACTCCTTACCAATGTTTTAAATATTTTTTTAATGATGATTTTATACAGAAAATAGTAGCAGAAACTAATTTATATAGCATGCAAAAAGATCCTAATAACAGAATAATATACACAGCATCAGATATCAAAAAGTTTTTTGGGCTATTGCTGTTCATGTCAGTGCAAAAATTTCAAAATACCAGAGCATATTGGCACCCTGTTCATGGTTATGGCCCAGTTTCATCAACAATGCCAGTCAATAAATTTGAAAAAATCAAACTTGCATTGCATTTTCAAGACAATGAGCTTCATAAACCTGTGGGCCATGCAGATCATGACCGGTTATTTAAAATTCGTCCAGTTATTGAGCACCTCAAAACAAAGTTTTCTTCTCTACCTATGGAACAACGGCTATCAGTGGATGAGCAGATGTGTGCAACAAAGGTTGCACACTTTCTAAAACAGTACCTGCCAAATAAACCCCACAAATGGGGGTTCAAATTTTATGTACTTTGCGATTTATCTGGATATGCACATACATTTGAATTGTATGCAGGACAGCAAAATACAGGGAGACTTGAAGGAGAACCAGACATAGGAGTTACAGGGAATGTAGTAATTCGTTTGCTAAGAGGTGTACCAAGATATCAAAATTATATTGTGTACTTTGATAATTTTTACACATCGCTGCCTCTAATTTATTTTCTAGCCAAACAAGGAATTCACTCTGTTGGAACTGTCCAGCAGAATAGGATCCCTAACTCAAAATTGCCTGAAAAGAAAGAGTTTATGAAGAAGGCAGTATGCAGAGGCAGTTATGAAGAAAGAACATCTACTTATGATGGCATTGAGATGGCCTGTGTCACTTGGAAAGACAATAAGATTGTGACACTCTTATCAACCTATGTTGGGGCAACACCAGTGTCTAGTGTCACTAGATATGATAAATCGAAAAAGGAAAAGGTAGTAATTCCATGTCCACAAATTGTCCATGAATATAATAAGCATATGGGGGGGGTGGACTTAATGGACAGTTTTTTGGGGAGGTTCCACATTCCAGTAAGATCAAAAAAATGGTATTTGCGTATATTTTTCCATCTACTTGATCTAACAGTGATTAATTCTTGGATCTTGTACAAAAAAAATGCAGCAAATAGAAATATACCAAAAAAGGATATACTTTCAATGGGCAACTTTAGAAATGAATTGGCACAAGTTTTGTGCAGAATAGGAGCTGACACAGAGGTTAAAAGAGGTCGTCCCAGTACCAGTTCTCTAGAGAACGAAATACAGGCAAAAAGGAAGAGGGGACCAGCAGTTGTTGCTCCACCAAAGGACATAAGAAGAGATGGTGTTGATCACTGGCCACAAGTTGGAGGTTCACTACGTTGTAAGTACCCACAGTGTAAGGGGTATTCTACAATAAGATGCAGCAAATGTGGAATCAATCTGTGTCTTAATAAAAACAATAACTGCTTTGAAAATTATCACAAAAACTGATTTTTATTTGCATTATTTTATTTTGTACTAAGCTCATTGATACTAATTGCATAATGATGTAAATATCCATCATATGGTTTTTTTTCAAAAATAAATACATAAAAAATTCACTGTTTTTTTTTATTATTTTTAACACATCCTAGGGCTATAATTACATGCATATGATTTTTTCTACAAGAAAATATTAAATCATGCAATGAAGGGTTAATTTGTTAAATAAAATCATTGATGTATTTTCAATACCATGAATAGACACACAAATTGATATTTATTTTATTCGTTGACAAAATTCCGTAGATTCAACAAACACCACTTTAATGAAAAAGGCTGTAGGATCATTTTGTACATTTTACAAAAAAAAAAAAAAAAAACTAGTCCGATAGCTGTTTAATCTTTATAGGATTGGCGGTTACAGTATCAGCCGTCTATAAATTTTTGAATCTCGATTTGGCCACTTGCACTGGTTTTTGAAGGTCTATTGAACCCAGTCTTGTCTAACTTCATGTCATGTTATTCTTAAGATCAACTAAGGCCAGTAGAATATATGAGATTTGACAGTGTTAAATAGTAAATGTTTGTGGTGATCATGCATGATCACAGCCTTTCAAAAACCAGGTGATTGTAGAATATCGAATTCAACAATAATGATTTAACATAGGACAATTCAAAAGGGCTTGTAAATGGTTTAATTGAAATAGTTATGTAAGTACCTGAATTCTTTGTGTTCGAGTTCGAGTTCGACATCATGTGCTACACAAAGTTCGGGTCGGCATGAATCGGCACAGAAGAAAAAATCAAATAAAGATTTTGCCGGTCATAGCGACCCGAACAAATATGCAACACGCCTTACAGGTTGACAAGCGTTCCGTGTTTGAATTGGCTTGCGGGCTTGCTTGATTTTGTATTTCTTAGACTAGGATTTCGTATCTCACATAATTATGCGATCGGTGGTCAACGATGTATTATATTCATTCGTGACTTATTGCGCTAAGAAAAATCGGTCGAAAGCAGTCTTTCTAGATACCCTGGCCTATTCTATTGCCGTTTTTGGACAGTCAAGCGATATAAATAAGTCCTTTTTAACCGACTTTCAAAAAGGAGGAGGTTATGTGTTCGACTGTATGTTTTTTTTTTTAATGTATGTTCACCGATTTCTCCGTCAATTGTGGACCGATTTTTAAAATTCTTTTTTGTTTGATAGGGTATACTCTCGAGGTGGTCCCATTGTCACCAAGTCAGAATCTGATGAGGGAATCCCATGGAATTCGAGGGAAATCCTCAAATTTTATAGGCACACCTATAGAGATATTTTTTTATAGTAAGTCGTGCATTTGCTCTTGGAAAGCACCATTCGGTGAAGTGGAACTGATGATGAAGACCAGAGGTGGCCACCGGAACTTCTCAATAATAAGTATTTCACGGGTTGCGATTCAATTTATGCTTTTTTCATATTATGGTGAAATGGAGCTGATGGTGGCTTCACCATCCAGTGGTTTTGGTTCTTAACAGGAGAACTCCTCAACAGTTAACGTCCCTGCGTCGGGAAAAGGAATATTTTGTAAATGATGATATGCAGTTGACATTAGGCTATTGTAACTTAGATTTATTATTAACTGACTCACTAAAAAGTGAAAAATAAAAACTTTTTTACAAAAAAAAACAACCGACTTAAAAAAAAAACACTACAAAGTGAAAAATAACTTTAATTTCAGAAGTCTGTGGCAAAAAACAAAATACAGATACAGAGACACCGACTTCCGAAATTAAAGTTATTTTTCACTATGTAGTGTTTTTTTTTGAAGTCAGGTGTTTTTTTTTGTAAAAAAGTTTTTTACGTGATAAATAACACATTCTAGGCTTGGTTTGAGGCACAAAATAGTAGTTTAACACCATAATATAATGTATTGTGAAGTTACCAAAACCGCTACATCCTTTTCTCTTCCAAATACATACATACATAAAAACTCAACCAAACATACAATATTCAACATAAAAGACTGCTGAATATCTTACTTGAATTATGTGATATTACTGATTTTCGTACCTACTGTATTTCTTTATCAAATAAGGTATGTGAGGAAAAAAACACTGCAGCTGTTTTGGTAATGTAACCGCCCAATCTTTATAATGCTAAAACCAACACAATTCATTAATCACTAACTATTTACACATTAAATAATTACACTTAAAAGTTCATGTGATAAATTAAAGTAACTTTATTATCAATGAAAAAATATGCTATTTACAATTCGAAAGTGACGCTTAATGTTTAACAATAGACTTTATTGATAGAATTATCATTTTTAAGAAGGCATTAAATATAATATATTATGTAAGAGTCAAGTATTAAAAAATATTGAACAGAAAAACTTTACTTGACTTTTCAACATACTCTCCAGGAATACAAAATGCGGATTCATCTCAGCTTGATAATTTCATAATTGATAATTCCAGATGTCTACAGTAAATGATTTTTTATTGCACACAATTTGTCATAGACTTCATATCTCTGCTTTTTGTCACGACCATAATCACTTACTTATAAGTCTTGGTAGGTATATCCAGAAAATAAACTAAACACACTGGGGATTATTTATAAACGGTGATTAAAGTTAAGAGATGTTTAAACGTCAAAAACAGTTACTAATTAATCATTTACTTAACTTTTAGCAATGTTTATAAATGAAGGGGAATATTGTAAAGTGTGGGACTGAATGAATAGTAAGCAACCAGAAAGCCCCATTTACACAATGCAAGTTTCTTGCCTATGGCATATCATAAAATTGAAGCAACAAGTGACTTGTATTGTCTAAACACTGTTTACTAAGTAATACGGGCTTGTTTAGACAGTGTTGTTGCTACAACATAAGACATGCCACACGCAATTAAATCGTACTGTGTAAATCAAGCTTAATAAATACCCTGCCTTAATACATGTTTGCTGTGTGGATATATGTAATTACAATGGGTCATCTGGGACTCGACAATTTTATTTTAGAAAAAAAAATGCGTTATTCGAGTTGCTATCAACCAAAGCAGTGTTGTCTTTGAACAACCAAAAATGCTTTTATTGATAAAACTTATGTTTAAGTTTAATCAATTAAAAGTAATTAATAATTGATAGAGCGAAACTAAAAACAATTACAAATCGTTTATTTACTTTTGATGTTGACTTTACATCAAAATATTATAGCCTCAAATTGTACACATAGTGGTAGAAATAATTTGTATTAGAGAGCAAAGAACCCATTTTGGCCTATTATTTATGGCGAGGTGATCATTATTATAAAATTTTGGCATGCACTCTAAAATTAAATCTACAAAGGCATTATTGAATATTGACTTTTTAAAAAAACGAAGTCCAAATTGTCATTCAGCTGCAGTGACGTACCAGTACAGACTTATTTATAATGTATTGGCAAGCTAAGAGCTTGCGTGGTATTACTCAAGAATATAAATCAGTTTTACCGTGTTACTTAAGAAATATCAATTTTGTTGTTAATATTCATGAGTACTTTCACCCCCTACAGATTGTATAACGACGGCGAAGTGACAAGAAATTCTAACTGCCGAAGTTAACAATTTACACAAAGTGAAAAAGTAAAACTTTTTAATTTTTTGACAAGTTAAATTAATTTATTGATTTCGAACTTCTAAATGTCGAAGTCAACACGTGTCCCTTGTGGTTTAAGTAGAAGGTATTTTTCTACATTTTGATTTATGCTGTTGCAATACTTTTATGAGATTTTACTAGAACACGTGAATTTGACTTTTAAATTTGAAACCATAAAAAGTGAATTTCGCGAAAAATTACAAATAAGAGGTCTTGATCAAGTACTTCAGTATAGTATAAAGTACTCTGTGGTATTAACAGTTCGCCGTCGATATGTATAAATATCTAATGAAATGTAACTACTTCAAATACTGCTATAGTTAAGTGTAAAAGCTACTGATAGTAAAAACACTTGTAGTCAAGTAATTGGATAGTGATGAATATAAACAAATTGTTACCAAATGTCAAAATGGAGGACAATTATGTACCCAAGAGAATGGACTTTAAGTATGGGAGAAATATTCAAATTCGTGATATAAAAAGCTGTATAATACAATAGGGTTGTAAACCCAACCATTTATTTTTCAATATAATAATAGTAGTAATTTCATTCGCGCATCCTGAGTTGCTTCCATACTAAAAGTAATTCATAGTATTATTTTAACTTATTATTCAACTTAGTCATAAAAAAGATACCAGTATGACAATTTGGACTAGATTGAAATTAAAAACAGCTAAACATGAACTTACACCCCTATATTTTATACAAGGACTACAGTTCTCAGTACTGATTCCACGGCACATTATCTATAGAATGTTTCTTTAGTTTGTGTTTCTTTAAATATTTTGAGTCTATGAAAGCTTCTCCGCAAATTGAACACACATAAGGACGCTCCCCTGTATGTGTTCTGAGATGAACAACCAAATTCCCTTTGAGGGCAAAAAACTTCATACATACTGAGCATCCAAACTTCTTTTCCCGTGTGTGAGTTAGCTGATGAGTCCGTAAATGTGTTTTTGTTTTAAATCGTAAAGAACACAGTTGACACGGGAAAGGCCTCTCATTTGTATGTACTCGCTCATGCATCAAAAGCATGGCCTGACTCGAACACCCTTTGCCACAAATACTGCATTCAAACCTTTTTACGTTCTTCACTTTCATGTTCTTGTGAGTCAGTATGTGAGTTTGCATGTCTTTTTTTGATGGTAGTACTTCACCACACTCCGAGCATAACAATTCTGTTGGATCAACAATGTGTGTGCTCTCAATATGTTGCTCTAATGCAGACTCGACTGAAAACATCTTCTTGCATAGCGAGCAAGCATAACCAAGTAGTTTACCAAGATTTGTAGTCACTTCTTGCTTCACAGTCTTCATTAATTCTTCTTTGACCTTTATCACTTTAGATTTTGAACAGTCATCAGATTCTTTGTGATTGGTCAATGCAGCCTTATTCTCAAATGATTGGTCACACTGGTTGCACGAAAATGGGTCCATATGTGTTAACCGATGTGTTTGCATTGTGATTTTCTGGTGGAATCTCTTGAAACAGATGTCACATTCGAACTCTCTGATGCCACTGTGAATCATCATGTGACGTTTCAAGTTGTTCGGATTAGCAAATGTCTTGAAACAAATATTGCAGCGAGGTTTGATGTTGTTGTGACCATATTTTATGTGCTGTGTCAAAGCATTTCGTCTGGTAAGTTGGTTGCAGAATGGACAAGTGATTAGGAGACCTGTACTGCTATGAAGTAGCATGTGTCCAGTAAGAATTTCTGCAGACTCAAAGCCTTTACCGCACAAGTTACACAAATGTTCCCCAGCAGGATTGTGTTTGTACTGATGCTTCTCATAATCGGCCAAGTCTTCGAACTGCTCTCCACAATCACATAAGAATGTCCCATCTTCTTGTTGGAGTACCGTTGCTATTTGGCTATCATCCGCGTATTCAATTACCAATTCTGATCCATCGTATTTCAGGATTTGGAACTGGGAGGTGTCATCACCTTCACAGAAAATCACTTCTTGGGACAATGCGTCTCCATCTTCATCTTCGTTTGTGACTAGTTGCGAATCAGTCAAGTATTGGATCCTGTCGTTACTTTTCAACAGGATAGTGCCATCAGAGTCAGTTGCAGTCAATATTTTGATGAAGTTTTTAGAACTAGGCAGTTCATTGATAACACTAGAAGAAATTGTTTCAATGGTTTCATCGTCTTGTGACTCTTCCATTTCAGCAAAATGTTGTTCATGAGACATACTGTCCTGTGTTTCGTCTATGTTCATGGCTCCGTCTAAATCGTCAGTTTCCTGGCTCTCTTCCTCATTTTCTAGAATAGTAGCTGGTACGTTAACCGAGACTTTGTTGGACATAAGGAATGATTCAATTGAGTCTTCAAACTGACTCTGAGAGCTTTGAGTTGGTTCCTGTGTGTAAGTAGTTGTAGTCTCCTCATTTGGCAGAATATCTTCATATTGTTCTTGTTTAATGTTTCTCACTTCTGTTGTTTCTTCCTTATCCTTATCTTTGGGGTCATCAATAACGAGAACATAATAGTAATCATCATCGCTATCAGTTGGCTCTTGTTTTATGATAGCCTCAAGTTGCTTCATGGGATCGTTCCCAATATCATCGTCATCACCGCTGGCGTCATATTTAGAGAGATTATCACTTTTAGATATATCTAATACAGTGTTTAGCTGTAGACGTAGTTCATTGTCCATTTTGATGCACTGTTTTCGGAACTGGTACGCGGAGTTCATGGTAGCATAACAATCTGCGCACAGCTTCTGCGGTAGACCATCGTCTTCCTTGACCTGGAATTTCGAATAGATCATTACTTTAAGATGAGCACATGGAACTGCTATAGCAGAGATGATTATTTTTCACGGAAACGTTTATGATAAGATTAGTAGCAAAGAATGAATTATTCTATGCAAGAATCTATAAAACCTGGACATGTCTGTAAGACAGGGGTTTGGAAAGGGGGGGTTTGCCAAGCATTGGGACTCTTGGAATCGAATTGGAACCATGCAACTACCTTCTTCATAGATGCTCAAGTGATTTATTATGTCAAATTCATCTGAATTTGAAACCTATTGACCTATTTTATTTATAACTCTTTATTGAACTAAGTATACAATTGTTTTCAATAATGACATAATACCGTACGTAAAATACGCGCTTGGACTTGGAATTGCGGACACCAGCTCACTATACTATAATAATAATAGTCCTCTAGACCGTATTTCGGCCATGGCGGCTAATCTCAATGAAGATCAGCCTTCGGCGCGGGCGGGATATAGTGCACAAGTGTGTGCGCAGACACAGGTGCACTCGCTCTTCCCTCAGTCTCATAGTCCGAAGGGACGGCACGCAATCCGATACGACCGGAGAGACATCAGGCGCAGGACCAATTGCTTTACATGCTTTCAGAGACACGGGGGTATTACATCTTCAACTTCCAAACTCCAGGCAGCTACTAAGAAATTCCTAATGGAATAATAACACTTTGCCAGACCTAGGAATCGAACCCAGGACCTCAACAGTCGCGCTTGCGTATACTAGCGACATAATCATTTTAAGAATAGCTACCACAAAAATCTATACCTAGCACCATACATGTAAATTTCGTGTCAATTCAATAATGATAATCGCTTATTATATAATAGTCCTTCATGACAACCCTTATAACTGAGCTAACAGATCATGTGATTGTGATATATAGGATTCACGTCAATAATAAATAGTGCATCGAGTGGCACTTCGATTGGTTACAATCAAGTCCGTTATTCAAATTAGGCTGATAATCAGCACTTTAGAACGTCTAAATTTCATAAGACAATCCTCCAAAACGCCCGTCCATCACCACTTCCTATTGGTTTAGCTAGGATGAAGAAGTGGCGTAGTAAACTCAGCACATCTGTCTGCTAAGTTGAAGATCTTAATTTTATACAATAGCATCTCACTCACTGCCCCTCAGACTAGCCCACATCCTTTTGTTTTTTTCTGTCCTGTTGGAATCCTCATGGATGTCCTCCACCCTGGGGTGGGTGGAGGGGTCTGTCAGACTCTCACTGACTAAAACCACACGGTGTTCTGTCGCTACCTTGATACCTTTAGCTAACTGCTGGACTATTGCAAGTTATTTTATTAAAATGTTATTTATCTCACATACAACTTGCAATAGGCTCGCTCGGCAAAGGCGGCAGGATAGCCCGCAAAATTAAGATTTTCTGTTTTTTGTGATTTGCAGGTCAGCGTCAGGTTGTATGTTCAAAATATGATTCGCGACGGTAACAAATGTGTATTTACAAAATCATAATCATTAAAATTATCAATACAACTCCTTAAGTTAGAATTGACCTCTATGTCATGATTTTATAAAATTTTCATTTTATAGGGTAATTTGAATTAGTTGTATTGATGATTTTAAGGATTATAATTCTGTAAATACACATTTGTTACCTTCGCGAATCATATTTTGAACATACAACCTAACACTGACATGCAAATCGCAAAAAAAAACGTGATAAAATTTGAATTTTGCGGGCTACCTTAGCGCTTCCCCCTTACCTTAACCAGCGAAAATTTCGCCTGCCTCTGCCTTCACCTTTGGGGAACACAGGCGTAATTTTTACTATGTTATTTTATTTTTCCCAATCGAAAAACATAAATTCGCAGACACAATATTCTAAGTTACTTTGCCAATATTGATTATTTTTCCAATGTTTCTAGAAATTTGATTAAATACTCAACTAAATACAGCTGACTGATACGCTTAATGGATACTACAATGTCATTGCAGAAACAAAAAATGTTCAGAAGGTCCACTTCACACTTTCAAAATTCAAACTAGGCACAAATACAGTTTGGTAATTGTTACCTGCAGCAAGGCTGCAATTGCTTTGTTAGGGGCTGATTCAAGGAATACCCCATAACCGAATCATAAAAAAAGATGTAAATATAATACAGGAGAAAGGTAGCAAATGCATAGTATGGAACATTCTTTGGGTTTCATAGGACAAGTTGTTTAAATTGGCAGGTAGGATCTCCCCGTTTATGCAGCTGACTAAATTAACACCCATATAATTTGCAAGGGTAAAATATGTATGTAATGGTCAAGAATAGGATTTCATAAACCATGTTACTAACTGAGAGTACAATAAATAACATTTTAAGTGTTTCTCCTCAGTCATTTGTTAGAAGAAAAAAAGGGGTTAGAAAATAAAGCCTTGTTTTGTGGATAAAAAAAAAGGTTTACTGTATTAAGGTCATCAGTTCTTATTGGTGGATGTTTTAAGTTCACCTTCTGCTTATATATTTTAGTAGTTTATGCTTTAACTAAAGGGTATTCCCCACATACAGATTTTAACAAAACAAAAACAAAATAATCCAGCAGTCTGTTTTAAACAAAAAAATCTATAGGAACAATTCAATGGCCATTATTCAAACGTACCATCTAAAATTGCACATAGTCCATTTCTGACAAGATGCAGAAAAATTACCTAATATAGAAAATGGAAGAATGGTGTAAATTGAAAAGAGTATGCTTAGATGGTTTGGTCATATTGAAAGGATGAGTGAAAGGCGACTAACAAAAGGTATTTCTAAGGCAGATGTGAGTGGAACCGCCGGGCGGGGACGCCCTAGGAGGGCCATATAGTTCCTAGACCTATGTTCTTCAGAAAGATCAGGTACGTAGTACTAGCAACTGGTGTGCGTGTATGACCAGATGTATGAAAGTAAACGAAGCAAAAGGTGTATGTAAGGATCGTAGCAGGTGGCGTTCGGTAGTTTCTGCCTAGCCCCATGGGTAGATGTGAATTTATGTAGGTATGGTGGAATACAATAAATAAAATATGATTCATCACTATCAGCCTATAATACTGTTAGACAAAGGACTCTCCATTGCACACACAGTTTTAAATTTCATTTTTAAACTATCTTGCAACAATGTCAATTCATATTTTCTAACTGGAAAAACACATATCATGGAAGAAGTTAGGTGCTACTGAATAACAAAGTTTGTTAGAGCATTTGTTGAGCTGTAATAATTCATCTTATTGGAATGTGCCCACTCCCTGTCTCTCTGCCCTATGTTTCTTAGTGCTCTTCACCGTATCCAGCTTCTTAGCATGTCGATGGCAATCTAAATGAACTCGGCCCAGAATTCGGCGCCATCACCAGCATCCATGTGTCCCATCATTTGTATGGAACAGCACCACATACACTTCAAGGGGAGTTGTCTATGAATTGACAATCGACATGCTAAGAAGAAGACTGTATCAGGCGTCAGTGACCCAGACTAATTTTCTTTCTTTTCGTGAGCTCTCTGATTATACTTGGAATATGCAAGCGGGCCAAGAATAGAGTATCGCAACCCAATCCATAACACTTATGGACCGATAGGAGATTATAGATAATTCTAAACAATTTTACATGGTTTGTCTGTCAGTTATGGAGTTTTTTAATTCAGTTTTCTGTGTGTCACTGCACAACATAAAAAGTTGTGTAAGATACCATTAGGCTGTTTTGCTCATCATAATTAATGGAATTTGAAATTGATGTCTGCTGGTTGTTATGTCATTATTTTCTCCCAAATACCAAGCCTTCAAGAGAAAAACACAAGCTAAATGATTTAATTGACAAAAGTTAATCAATATAAATTTTGTTTGCAACATTGTTAACTTTGTTAAAGGATATCATTAACATTAATAGCTTCTGTCATATAATTTAAACAAAAGTTTTATTGTGTTAATATATTGATATTATGTATAGGTACCTGTTAGATGTTAGTACGCCGATAACAGCAAAACAGAGATCTCTGGACCAATTTTATTTACAACAGGTGTTGTGTTGTATATAAAATTGGTCCAGAGATCTCTATGTTTGTTTTAAATAGGTATTTTGTTTATGTCACAATTGTCTGCATTGTATAGTTTTGTTTTCTTTCTATGTTAATTTATGTAATTGGTATTGTACCAAGTTAATTAATTATAAATAAATAAAATAAAAATCTTTAAGAAGTCTGTACATTGTTCATTTGTATTTATTTAGACCACTAATTACATGCTGCGTAACCCTATTTCGTTTTCGACGACGCTTTTGCCGCCTTTACTACATTCTCTAGCGTTACTTTTTACGAAAATTATTATCCGAATTTTTCAAAGCAAAATCGACCGACTACCTATGTTTCGCAGGCACAATAAAGTCGAAAATCGCTTGCAATCAATGCATTTTCGCGGCGAATCTAAACGTAAAGTGAGGTTATGTTCCATGTCAATAACTAACAAAATTGACATACTTACATGACATTATAGCGATAATAACTTAGAATAAACATCATTTAACCCGAAGCAAAGTACTAGTATGGGAAATGTTACGTACCTCGATTGTAGTTATTTCATGAAACTTCTCAGTTACATTCTGTTCCGAATCTAGGAGTGACACTTCACAATTGGCAGACAAACAACAGCGGCAGAGATCGGACCACGTATCCATTTCAATAGACGCGCATTATTATCCAACCAGTAACACCTGGAAAAATTTATATAAACACTATAAAAATGCATTGTTTTGACAGTTAGTAATCAGAGACCACAATTTATTAAGGTATCCAAAGAGTAAAAATTATCTACGGACCATGCCCATAAAGACGATCTACTATTCGAAATTATAGACAAGAGACGAGCGTACAAAATGGAGGCAACTGCGCAACGGCAACGGATGCTACGTCACAATAGAGCAATAGAGATAATGATTTTAACTGTCATGGTGGCACTACTGACAGCTTATAACTCTGCGTTCCGGTCAACACTATTTTATTTTTTGTGATCTTTAGCAATAACATGCTTTACATTGATTTCGAATACATAAATGATGAAAAATATAATTTTGATTTATTTTAATGCACAAACTAACTATGGATTGATATTTTCCCATAGAATGGGTATGTTTTATTTACTGGCATGTTCAACGCCTAGTTGTGAAAAAACAGATAATTTCAATCAAATAAATGTGAGGCATTTTATAATTATTTTACTGCAAATTTCTATTGTTCTGTAAATAATTTGCTAAATAGTTTTATTTTAATAATGTAGAGCATAGACAATAATTATTAAAAATAATCTACACTGACCATTGAGATAGGTATGTCAATGACACTGACATACGAGTGACAGCCAGTTTTAGAACATTGGTATTTTTGACCCACAGATTATTTATGTAAAGTAAAGAAAACAGAATTTTTATCAGATTTCTTTAGAAATTGATAACAGGACAAAATATCTATTTATGAACAATTATTAGGCATTTTTGTTACTGTGCCGAGTTCACATTTTTTTTTCACTTCCGCCAGGAACAAATTGTACAGTCGCCAGCACATAAAGTTACCACAAACTGTCAGATTTTCTCATTCGATTTTGAACTTAACACTCAAGATTTTAAGGTTTAAATTAGTTTGGAGAAGTTTGACAGTTTCGTGTAGCTTGACCTGCTGGCGACTGTACAATGGCCTATAATGGGTAAGTATGGACCATCGTGTAACCTGGTGAGTAATAAAAATAAAACATAAAAAAAAATGATATGTAACCAAGATTAATTATTGTATTAGGAGGCATGCGCTAAGGTAGCCCGCGAAATTCAAATTTACTTGCGTTTTTTGCAATTTGCAGGTCAGTGTCAGTTTGTATTTTGATTAAAATATGATTCGCGACCGGATCAAATATGGCTTTACAGAATTATAATCATTAGAATCAGCAATACAACTCCTTAAGGCGGAACCTTCAGGGTAGCCCGCGAAATTCAAATTTTCTTACGTTTTTTGCAATTTGCAGGTCACTGTCAGGTTGTATTTTGATTAAAATATGATTCGCGACAGTAATAAATACGGCTTTACAGAATTAGAATCATTAGAATCAGCAATACATCTCTATAAGTTCATATTACCCTATTGAATGACTATTTCATGAAGACTTGACATTTGAGGGCAATTCTAACTTAAGGAGTTGTATTGCTGTTTCTAATGATTATAATTATGTACCTAAAACCATATTTGATACGGTCGTAGAAATATTTTGCTTACGAGTCCCGTATAAGTGCCGCTGCGCCCCGTGCGCGCCGACAATAAATGTTCCGGGGTGTTCCTGTCGACGTCACGCTTTGACCCGGGCGCGTGAGTGGATAAGTTAGAGTTGGCCTCAAATGTCAAGATTTTCATGAAATAGTCGTTCAATCGGGTAATATGAACCTAAAGAGATGATTAATGATTTTTGTGATTATAATTCTATAAATACATATTTGTTACGGCCGCGAATCATAATTATTTAGATCAACATACAACCTGATACTGACCTGCAAATTGCAAAAAACGTAAGAAAATTTGAATTTCGCGGGCTACTCTGGCGCTTCCCGAGTAAAACCCGGGCATGCGCCAAGATAGCCCGCGAAATTCAAATTTTCTTACGTTTTTTGCAATTTGCAGGTCAGTATCAGGTTGTATGGTGATCTAAATATTATTCGCGACCGTATCAACTGAGGCTTTACAGAATTATAATCATTAAAATCAGCAATACAACTGAATTGCTCTCAAATGACATGATTTCATAAAATAGTCATTCAATAGGGTAATATGAACTTATAGAGATGTATTGCTGATTCCAATGATTATAATTCTGTTAAGCCATATTTGCTACGGTCGCGAACAATATTTTAATCAAAATACAAACTGACAGTGACCTGCAAATTGCAAAAAACGTAACAATATTTGAATTTCGCGGGCTACCCTGAAGGTTCTGCCTTAAGGTATTACCTACTAGTGTTTCCAGTGGGCTAACGCCCCAAATTAATTATGTACTTTAATCCCGATCTTTGTCTGTGGAAAACGATCAACGGCCGAGTTTGCCAATGTGAGTCTTTCAGAGGGTGAATAAATTGAAGCAGCCATCAAAGACCACGGATCAAGATTCAGATTGAGCGGACGTAGCGGAACGGTACGTAGCGGTCACAACAAGGCAACGTTAGTTCCGATTTTGTCCACGCGCCAAAATGAACATGGTAGCGTTCTTCCTACATGAATAATTTCGAGTGTAAGTAAATAAAGTGGAAGGACTTTTATTTATGGGTATTTTATATATATATATATATAGTAGAATAAATAATAATACAGATAATTGTACTTAAAGTTTTCAATTTTTGAATTAATGGTAGGACATTTACTTTAAACATTTGGATGCTGCAGAAATCTGTAAACAATAGATTAAACTCTGTCTCTTAAACTAGGGTATCCTGTATCTTAAAAGAAAGTGTTTCGCTATGAGGTTCCAATTGACATATCGCACCATCGGTGGAACAAGGGCACAACTGCACGTTTTGTTATTTTCCACTAGAGACATTTTATGATTTTTGTAGAATAAAATAGAGTTTTTCTGCTTATATCGATTTTAAGTACTATATTTTTTTTGGGTGAAATAAGCCTTACACTTTTGCGAATTTACGTATTTACTTTACGGGAGCAAAATACTTATTATTTGTACTATAATTTAAAGAAATAATATTTTTGATGTGCAGTTTGGCCTTTTTTACACCAAAATTTAAATAATTTTGTAATTATGACCCTAGTAACACATTCTTTTTAGATGATTTATGTAATCAAAACAATCCTCTATTTTGCAAAAATCGTTTATTTTCTTAATCCTTACTTAAAAGAGCCTAAAGTACCTAATTTATACGTAACTAACAATATACTTTTTCTTGGAACGTATCATTAAAATAAACCATTATAAAATTGTTCATAGAATTTAGGAACAATGTTTGAAGCAATCAGTTGACGAATGTCTTCTTTTTTCCGATCGGGGATCGGCAACTTTTCAGTGTACAACACATGTAATGTAATGTCTTTCAGCTGTTTTCTATTAGCAGTCCGGCCTATTTTGACATTCGCTTCTGTCCAGATGACTGATTTGTAGCTGTTTCTGAATTGGTATATCTCTGAACTTTTTGTGAACTTTATGGCTTTCATTTCAGATAATTTGACATTATTTCTATCTATATCTTTGTTTAGATTCAAGTTGATTTCATCAGCTAACAGCTTTAAATCAAAGAATGAATCAAAGTTCATTTCTTTGACTATAAATTCGTTGCTGCGTTTTTTTGCATTTCTGATGAGACTTATATATTCGACTGGAGAGTATATAGGTCCTGCTTTCTTAGCCCGTTTAATGTTTTTCTCAATGACGGAATGAACTGAGTCAGCTTTATTCTGAGTATGTCCTCTAATGAGGAATTTGTGTGTGATTGATTTTATGGGCAATGTATTGACAGCATAATAATACATTCCGAAAACGAATCTGAAATTAAAGTTGGGTTTTAAGTAAAAAAAAAAATTTGGAATTTTGACGATCAAAGTAATAAACAAGCAAGAAGATAAACTCGTGGTGCAAGATACTTACTTATTCTTTTGCTGCCCGCAGCAATTATCAGAATAAAATATGATGTCTCTATCAGGTTGTATATAACTAAGTTCTTCCAAAAACTTGTAAACGCACGTTCCTATTTCATTCGCTCCACGTTTTGCAAGACCTTCATGCCAGAAAAAGCATAATGTTCTATCATCGTTGATATTTGAAACCTTAAACAAAAATAAATAATTAATTCAGCGCAAGAATGATATTTGTTATAATTATTAAGTTAATATTTTAAAAAAGCGACTCATACCGTGAAATTGTAGCAGTTAAGCTTTGACTTATAAAAGAAAGCTGACGATTGGCCAATGGGACATGGTAAGACTGCCTGTAGGTCGAATATGGCTACTATATTATTCGAATCTATCTGTTTGCTTTGTTCTATGTCCTTTTCAAGTTCCAATCGGGCCAGACTTTTTTCTTCAAGGTGTAATTTATGCTTATTCATCAATGGTTCTTTGTCGACAGCGTTTTTGTATGCTTCGCATTCATCGCATTGGTCTTTACGAGGTGCAAATAAGCCTAAATTAAAATCATTGGTGAAAATTCGATGGTAAGCATCATAATTGACGGCTGGTCTTCCAGCTTCTTGTCTGAGTCTTTGATAGCTGCGATGGAGCTCAGCTATAGTTAGACTTCCATCTATATACTCTCTGGTTGTATTAGCTCTTAAGTAATGACTCTCCGTTCGTGGGATCGAATTTATATGATCATGAACTGATTTTATATCT
The DNA here is from genome assembly GCA_916610205.1 of Griposia aprilina. NCBI lineage: Eukaryota > Metazoa > Arthropoda > Insecta > Lepidoptera > Noctuidae > Griposia > Griposia aprilina. Next base: position 15,641,451 of record OU744304.1, on the reverse strand, counting down.
TCATCAGTAAGTTTGCAATGTTTGCCATGTTTTCCTCGTTTATCGGTAGAACTCACACTTAAAACATGAATAGATATACTGTCAATTACATTTCGTAAAGTTTTTTCACTAATAGCCAAACTATTCAACAAAAATATCCTACAAACTCAAACTTCTTTTCCATCTATTATAAAGTAGAAACTCGAGTTTGGTTTTCTTGGTTCCTTACAGGTGTTATTAACAGTGACTGTGACTCTTCGGGTAGCAGGTTGAATTTGTTTGACACAGGACGCAAGAAAATCTCTTGGTCTTTGATGTGTTCCCAATTCCCAGTAGGATTTAAAAATGATATTCCTCTTTTCAGAAGAAACTTTAGTGGAACACGATAGTCGGCATTTATTAGTGCAAGGAGGAAGAATTGATTTTGCTGCTACAACTTTTCCTCTCTTTGTTATATACTCTAGGCCACTGTTCTTTAATCGCTTCGAAGTAACTTGTTTCCACTCATTCATATTTCTTTGACGTTTTTTAGACCGTTTTTTATTAGGTTCTAGCACAACATTATCCTCATTTGTGCGGAAAGTTGGTTCTGTTTCAATATTACCTTCATCATTTTCCAAGTCGACCGTATTATTAGCAGGCTGAGGAGAACTGGTGCTGGAACTGCAAGAGCTACTGCTGGAACTGCAAGAGCTACTGCTGGAACTGGTTGAGCTGCTGCTGTTCCTAGAAGAACTGGACAAGTTTCTAGGTTGGGAAGATCTAGTGTTGCGTTCAATCTCCCTCGGACGACTTGGAGGCTTATATTCTGAACCTTCCGACGGTGAAAAATCTCCATTATTTGAGGAATCGGAAGCCTTATTACCTTAAAAACAGAAATATGTATTTAATTACAATAGCACGTAAAAAAAAAGATTCAATTACCATCTTTGTAATTTATCAATTAATATAAATAATACACTACTAGTATTTTTATACGTCTATGACTACTAGATTAATAATTATTTTGCATTCATACCTGAGGTTGTATTTATAATGGGTGGGTTTACTGCGTCCGAAATGTTAATATCCACTAATGTAGGATTTTGAATTTTATAGACATTGATGTCTATGCATTTCTCAACCATAATATCATCTGTACCCGATGCAGTTATCATGGGTGTATTTACTACTTCTGAAGTCTCACTGTTCATTAGCATAGGATCCTGATTTTCAAAGTCATTACTATCTATCCATTTTTCAACCATTGTTCTCTTTGACGAATCTTAAAATAAATATTAATATTAATCTATTCTGATTATAAATTTTAAATAAAAACTAATATAAATAATCTAGGTCGGCAAAAAAAAAATAGAATTTTCATACCTGTTAATGAATTAATATTTGGGATAGTAATTGTCTTATTGTGATTAGTTTCTTTAACACAGGTGTTTTCTAAATACTCCTCAATCGGAACCTCATCAGTAGCCTCAGTCTGCCTATTGGCTTGATCATCAAGAACCATACTTAAAAATTTTTTCCCTCGTGATTCCATTTTGCTCTGAAAAAAATGTAATAATGTCATACATTACGTAAATATTGGAATCAAACTGATTAAGTTTGATTTCTCAATGAAAAGTTCAAAAGTAATAAAAAGAATATAATCATAATAACCTTGACTAAGTAATAATATCATACGCTAAAATTACAAAAAATATATAAAAGATAAGCAATTTGGAATGACAAAGTCATAAATGTTATTATATCTACTTATAAACTTCAACAATTGGAATGACAAAGTCATAAAGATAATATATCTACCTAAATACTACAACAATTGGAGTGACAAAGTCAGAATTGTATTAAAGACTACGAAATGTTTACATATTGTACATACAAAAGGCACAACTGCTTAAACGACTTTGTTCTTCCAAACATGTGCTCGTATAATAGGCATAAGTACCTACACCAAATGTGACTTTGTCTCTCCAGAACCTCAAACAAAAAAGGGCATATTTACCTTAACGGCTTTGACGCTCCAGCACACAACTACACAACACGCGGGCGACGACGCAACTGACCAATGAGATTTTGTCGCTCCATTATTTAAAAAAAACGCACCAATAAGACAAAGGCACAGTAGCGCTCTAGCGAAATGAGACTGAACTAAACGAGCGACTTTGTTCCACCAGATAAAGGGATGTTTTTAAAGCACATTGGCATACTTAACTCATTTTCAGATGTTTTGTTAGTTGTGCCCTTGTTCCACCGATGGTGCGATATGTTTATGTGGACTGTGTCGATTTACCTTCTGAAGGGAAAGAAAAAAAGTTTTAGTGTAGTTTTAAATTATGTAAGATTATGTGAGTGTGCGCGGGTGAGGGTGAATGAATGTGATTGTAGGTGTGTAGGTGTTTGTGCGTGAGTGTGTGGGGGAATTGTGTGTGCAAGTGTGCATGGATGCGAGGATAGAAATGTTCGTGCAAGCATGGAAATGGGTATGTGCTTATTGGGCGATGAAGGTAAGTAAAGTCACCGTTTCGGCATAGTCCTGTTTAAGTAGCCATTCTGTCACTTTTAATTTTAGGTTGTGTTTGTTGAGGTCTAATATAATCAGCTTTTTATGAATCTTTTTGTAAAAATGGTGTGGAAATGCGTTCCTTACGAAGCATGTGTGGTTTGACTATGAATGATAGGCTGAAGAATGATGTGATAAGGCAACGGTGCGGTTTAAAAGAAGATGTAGTGACAAAAATTGAAAAGAGTATGCTAAGATGGTTTGGTCATGTTGAGAGGATGAATGAAGGGCGACTAACAAAAGGTATTTACAAGGCACATACAAGGGCGGATCCAGCTTTGTTGCCAGGGGTGGTCACATAGTCATGGTCAAGTCACAAGAAGTTATAATTTATTTTTTATAGTCATAGATACAAGTAAAAAGTAGGTATTTTATTAATTTAGCTAAGTACTTACTGTACTTACATAAATTATGTATTTAAAAGTAGTAAATCGAATTGTTATTAGGTACCTACATTAAATAATACTTTAGGTATAGTGTTTAAACAAGCAAAACGGTTTTAGCTTCTTTAATATTTTATAGCTTTTAATAATCTATTCATATATAAATAAAGTAAAAAGTAGTAGGTAGGTAATTAAGATTATTAGTTACTTGTTGTAAACGCCGGTTAATAAAACTCAATGATTTTGTGTCGCACAATAGTTTTGCATTGAAGTTTGCGTTAAGTGCTTTTTAAAACTTCAACGAAGATTATTTTTTATAAATTGCACTGTGTCACGAAGATACACTTTGTTTTCTTATAGGTTGGGTTAGTTAGGTAAGTAAGCTTAGGCTATTCAAACTCCCTCGCCCAAAAAAATATATAGGTAGGTATAGGTAGGTACACCTAAGTCACACTCTTTCAGTAAGTAGGTACCTACTTATCTATCTAAGAACATTAACAACAATAACATTTGAGTTTGAACACACAAACACACTGGAATAATGAAGAAACTGATTACTTACTTACCATTTCTTATAATAAATTTGCAGCAACAATTTCTAAGAACACTATTACTTATACAGAGTGATTTTTTATCCAGTGCGGAAACTGTGGCCAAGAATTCAGCTTATAATTCTAGACCACCTAGCATAGAAATTTTTCGTTGCTTATCAAAAACAATTCGGCATTTTGCCGTGGGGAAATGCAGCCGACATTCTGGCTATATTTGTGCTGCAGGAACGAGACATTCGAGCAATTTATAACCTTAGTTGTAGGCATTCACAGAGGGATAAATTTAAGGAAATAAACATAATGACTGTCGCATCTCAATATGCATATTTGTATATATTGAAATATGCATATATTCATACTGATTTATGTAAAAAAGAATATTAATCTATATTCTAAACACAGCGACATTCGTTCATTCATTCATTACATTCATAACTAGAAACAAAGATTTACTTATTGTGCCCACGACTAGGCTCCAAAAAATTTGTAATTCATTTAAGTGCCAAAGTATACGTTTTTACAACAAACTCCTAAGTCTTTTTAAAGAACTGAGCCTCAATAAATTTTAATCATTTATTAAACAGAAACTCTGTCAAAAAGGTTTCTATAAAGTTAAAGATTACTTGGGTGACAAAAAGGCTTGGGATTACTTAAGCTACTTCAATGTACCCCCAAGCAACAATCCATTTTATACCGTGAATAAGTGTTTTAGATTTAATAATGTAATTTTTAGGGTTCTGTAGTTCTGAAAAGGAACCCTTGTCGTTTCGTCATGTCCGTCTGTCTGTCCCGAGGTTTTGCTAAGAGACCGTTAGTACTAGAAACCTGTAATTTTGTAGGAGTGTGTATATCAATAATGTGAAGTGGGGATGAATATTTTTTTCGTCGTCTACCCCAACGTGTGGGGTATCGTTGTAAAATGATTCTCTTGAATGAATGATGGTCTTCTAAAATGATTTAAGGGTTGCTAAAATTTTTTTTTTAGTTAGTTCCCCCCCTCTAGAAGCTAAACTGCTGGCTTGAAAAATCTGGAAAAAATTACGATGATACTGCATTTCATGAACTTTAAAGGAAAATTATAGCGATTAAGATAACTTTATTAGTTTAGCAGTAATAGTCGTTGAACTTGGGTGTTGGATAATTTTGTACCAAATACAAAATCCTTAGCATTAATCCTTTAAAGTGACTAAGATTACATAGTTGCTTGTTTATAACGGGTAAAGACTTGCATTTAAAAACAAAATATGAAATAAAAAAACAAAAAAACAAAAACATAATAAATTATAACAACTTTCACAATATTGCTAGATGGCGGTGTACCAACGGGTTACGTTTTCATTACTTAAATTCAGAATAAAGAACAACAGAATCGTACTATGTTGTGATAACGGGCTACTACGGAACCCTACACTGTGCGTGGCCCGACACGCACTTGGCCGGTTTTATTGATTTACATGACCTATCATATGATATTTTTGATGACATTTAAAGAGAAAACTGTCTATGAATGTGAGTAGCATGCCAGGCTAGATTGAATACATGATTATTATTTTAATATTGTGAATGTGAAGACTATGTGGGTCATTGTTGCTTTTTTTTTCTCTCCCTCTCAGCTAGTTTTAATCATACATGAATCGCATCATATATCATCTGGCAGTTTGCATAATTTTTGTGGTCTACCCAAATGTCTTTTCTTTGGTATTGTTCGTCGAATCGTTCTGAGTTGAGCTGCACGATTACTGGCAAATGCGTGCACTGACTGGACAGGTCCACTCAATCTGTGTGGTTTTTCCTCAAAAGACCATTTCAGATACAAATCGACATGGTTTTCACATGATCTGACCAAGGTTATGTCTGGACTTAAAAGAGACTGTGACCTCTGAGTTTGTTTCGGCCTTTCTTCTCAGAATACTCAGATAGGAACCGCCGACCTCATCTAGTTTCTAAAATATGACTGACGTGTAAAAGTGTTTGTACAAACCTATTTACAGAAATACATTCATTTATTATTTAACAAAATCAGCTGTTTTATAGAAAAGTGCAATACCTACGCGGTCAAAATGGGTGGAACAACATTTTTTTTTCCGAGCAAAAATTTCTACCCTAGGGGGTTTAGAAACATATGTTGAATTCATGGCCACAGTTCTCGCACTGGATAAAAATCCAGTATTGGAATTTTAATGCTTTTTAACTTACTTTTAACGTACTTTATTAACTATTATGAGAATAACAGTTGATTGAAGTAAGTTTAGTCGTTTCGATTGAAGTTAGATGTAGCTACAGCTAGACGTTAGTCGAAACAAAGCGCGCGCAAGTGTCAGTGCTACACGAAATGTGACATCAGATGAAAGGTGGCGGTGAAGCGGTAAAATTCAAACGATGCGTTCGTTCCCTAATAATGCGTTTGCCATTATACAAAATATTATATTAAATTAATTAAATATTGAAGGTACTTACATAAAAACAATATTGTGAAAAAAAAAAACATGTTTACCAATTTTAATTAGTGGTCCACCTAGGTCCTGGACCCGCCCAGGGGGGGTCATGACCCCCATGACCCCCCCCCCCCTGGATCCGCCCTTAGGCACATGTGAATGGAAACGCCGGGAGGGGACGCCCTAGGAAGACAATACATATAGTGACCTTATTGGAGATGTTCTTCAGAATGGTCACGTGCGTAGTACTCACAACCGGCGTGCGTATATGACCAGATGTATGAACGTAAACGAGGCAAAAGGAGTATGTAAGGATCGTAGCAGGTGGCGTTCTGTATTTTCTGCCTACCACCATGGGAAGAAGGCGTGAGTTTATGTATGTATGTATAAATGTATATTTGAGGAGAGGGGGGGGGGGGGGGGGGGTAAGTGGTGGAGTTTTTTCACTGGAGTATAGCTTTGATAGACATTATTTGATAGACATTATTTGTTAGACATTATTTGATAGATATTCTTCTTTCATAAATCATTCTTCTAACTCGTGCTTGTCATATCCAAGTGCAAGTACCTGTTGAGTCCGCCAGCACTCACAACTCCCAGAGACTTGAGATTATTTACCTCACGAAGGGACAAGCATGAGCAGTGCGACTGGCCATTATAAGTGTGAGCGTTAATGGTAAAATTTGTAGGTGGCTTAGTACCTGGAGTCCTGGATGTAGCCTGAAAGGGATATAGTAAGTTTTATCCAGGTTCAGAGTAAGGAGATTCAGCCGCAGCCATCTAATAACGGCTTCAAGTGACGAATGACGATTCGGCAGCAGCTCTAACATGTTCCCAATCGGCGCCATCCTACTAATATTACCTATAGATGTGAAAGTTTGTGATGATGGATGGATGCATAGATGTTTGTAACTCTTTCACGCAAAAACTACTGAATGGATTTGGATAGAATTTGAAACACGGATAGTTCATAAACTGGATTAAAACATCCATCCATCCATCCTCACCAACTTTCACATTTATAATATTAGTAAGATTAGTAGGATAGGATGAGTACCTACCTACTTTATTTTCCTAAGTGATAGTGAATAGGCTACTCTTTATGTGTAGTAACGATTCATGCTAAGGGCACATTCGTGTTAAGGATAATTTATTCAACGGGATTTCCTAGGTTTGCCTACTTTTCTGATTTGTTATATTTAACCGACTACAGCGAAGCCAAATGGATATTAGAAAGTAGGATATTCAGTTTAAATTGGCAAATAGTTTGATGGCCTGCCTGATGGTAATCATTGCCGCCTTAAGAGCCCACTAATACAGGGTTATCGGTTATATGTCGGCAATCCGTTAAGGGGATGTAGGAGAGTTCATTTGCAACCGAATGACCCCTGATGACCCTTATGCGACCATTCGACCATTTTCAAACAATTTGTTTATGTTTTATTTTTAAGATGTCTTGTATCTTATTGTATCTCGTTGGATAGCTGAGAAGTTGTACATGTTTTTGGAATGTTCTGCCGATAAAGTACTTCCGGTGTTTTTTTGCTAATATCGACTATTTTAGTCAAATAACCTGCTCAAAATGAAAGAAAATTGTAAAGATTTGTAAAACTATTAAAGATAATTGTCATTTTATGGTTGATTATTATTTATTGAAGTAGAAGCAGACAATAATAATAATAAAAAAAACATGCATTGTTTTTTTTTAAGAAATTTTTAAAGTTGCGTACAGCTAAAAAAGTATAAAATGTCAAATTACCCGAAAATGGTTGACATTTGCATAGGGGTCATCAGGGGTCATTTTATTGCAAATGACAACCTACATCCCCTTAATGGATTGCCGACATATAACCAAAAACCCTGCATTTAGGTCTCAGGACAGCTGTAGTGTTCGGAAGTTTGTTTAAATGTTGACTCGTTTTTCATAGTATTTTTCTTCTTAGTGTGTTGATTATAAATAACATTATATCGATTCGGTGTATATTACGCTATATCATGTAGTGATAATAATGGAGTGTTGCCTTGACTTGACGTTCAAAAGGAAGGTTATGAATTGAAATACGATATGTTTATTTTGATTAAATGATTTTGAATTTTGACAGAAAGAGGTCTTTATAGTCTTTAATTGTTGCAAAAATTGTCTGTGAACGCAGCCCATTATCCTCAGAACAAATGGCGCGTAAAGTGCGATCTAGAATTCCCGCCAAAACTTACAAAATGGCGCTTGAATACGCGTACCTCTCTCGATAGAGGCCACAATACGGGCTGAGATTGATTGATCAGCCGCCTGTTTGCGATTGATTCGATATACCCGCTATGTAATTGATTGGTTTGGATTTTTTTGTGCAGTGAATTGAAAGCAAACACAAGGTCACAGGAATTGGTTTGTAAAATTGAAAATTATATTTCTGAAACTTTTTTTCTTGTCGATAGTTTGTCGTGGCTCTATCTGGGTTTTGATAACACTGTTAATTCTTAAGAGGAAATGCGGCTTGTATTTTTTTCTCTAAAATTCATTTAATTACGCAAAAAAACAAAACTTAAAGACATGGTGGTGGTAAATATACATTGGTGCCGATTCTCTTGTACACCGAACTAAACTAACTAACCTATCACTAAAATTCCTTACTTTTGGCTATGAGAATCTTAGAGCTATTCTGCAATAAAATATCTCTAAATTTAAAAATCATTTTGACGCAACTACAATTTTATTTGACAATCGCGACTGCACATGGTACCTTCTTGTTTGCCCTACCATGTGATTTTTTTTAGAGCCGGAGGCGCTCATGTGTGGCAGCCTGGGCGGGTTTTTTTATGGAATTTTTCACTTTTTGTACGGAAAATATTAAAAAAAAATACCTACATGTGGGTTTAAGGGTTACATAAAGGGGGTCGAAAATTTCATTATTTTTGCGATAGGACACACCGTTTTCGAGATATAAGCAAAATAAAATAAAAAATACAGTACAGTTTTTGCCCCTGAAGTCGAGGTGTTGTGGTGAATCTTAGTTCATGACAACTAATTTTATTCCACACCTTTTTAATCGCGATTAAAAATAGCCAGATTTAGTTAAGACAACCAAAATTTTAGGTTAAAAACGTCAAATTCAGAATAGCAAAATTGCCATTTTCACTAAACTAATTAATCAGTACCATCTTAGTGCTGTCAAACTAAAATATAGTTAAGTTGTGTCACTCTATTCTATTTCAGAATTAGAAATCGTCTTTTGACAGGACTAAATAAAATTTTAGTGATTTTTAGTCTAGTTTAGAGAATTTTGTGACAAGAGAATCGGCACCATTGTATCGTAAAAAATATTTAGACTAGTATCATTAACCAGGGAACAAAACATAGGAATACCTATGTTAGTATGGAAAGAACGCGAAAGACCACGTAACCGCGTTTCTCTTTAACCGACTTCAAAAAACAGAAATTTGTAAAAAATAAAAACCCGTCTTCCAAAAAAAAAAACACAAAAAAGGGAAAAATAACTTTAATTTCGGAAGTCGGTGTCCTTGGTTTTTTATTTTCGTTTCTTACCACCCACTTCCAAAATTAAAGTTATTTTTCACTTTTTTTGTGTTTTTCTTGGAAGTGGATTGTTTTTTTAACCGACTTAAAAAAAAGGAGGAGGTTCTTAATTTGACTGTATTTTTTTTTCTATGTGTGTTAGCTCAGAACTTTTTTCTAGGTGACCAGATGTGGATGATTCTTGATTTTATTTGAAAGCTGGTGCTTCTCATGTGGTCTCATATAAATTTGATCAAGTTCTTACACACAGATACATACATAACATCACGCCTGTATTCCCCGAAGGGTTAGGCAGAGGTGTAACCTATAGCACACCCACATTTCGCCAGTTACATATGTTTAAGTCCCATGTCAAGTACTTACCAGGAGTTTTTGAGTTATCCTTATTGCTGCGTATTTTTTCCACTTAGTTTATAATAATGATGTTTTAATAATTTCCTACCACTGTTATTTACTTATCAAGTAGTGGTATATAACTTTAATTTTGGAAGTCGGTGGTAAGAAACGAAATACAAAACCAAGGACACCGACTTCCGAAAAGTTATTTTTCACTTTTTTTGTGTTTTTTTCGGAAGTCCGTTGTTTTTTTGTAAATAAGTTTTATCTTCACTCATAACAGGGGGGCGAGCATGAGCGTACCCAAGACGTTTGTGACAAGACATACGGTTACGGTATGGACGGTTTTATCGCCCTAACTGTGACTCGAGCCATGTCACAGTGGCCGTACTCGCCTCGCTGTACGACACTGTGACACTTTTTTTCCAGTCACCGAATCTTGTTGTCGTTTCAGCTTTGGGTTTCGTAAAATGTGTTGACAGTCCCACTGACTTATCAGTTTATCACTATCAGTGAAATGATGGTTTTTGGAGGAGTCTTCCCGGATCTAATGATATACAGTAAGATAATACCACTTTTCAAATCAGGGTATAGTAAAGACACCAATAATTATAGACCCGTATCCGTGTTGCCGGTTTTCAGCAAGGTGTTTGAAAAGGTAATGCTGAATCAAATGCTCAATCATTTTAACACCAATAAAATCTTACATGATCAACAGTATGGTTTCACCAAGGGACGTTGTACGACTGACGCCGGTGTCACCTTATTAAAACACATATTTACTGGTGGGAAGAAGCCCAAGACGCTGTAGGAATCTTTTGTGACCTCTCCAAGGCATTTGATTGCGTCGACCACGAAACCCTAATCTTGAAACTTGAGCATTACGGACTTGGAAAACTTGCTCTCAGTTTAGTAGAATCTTATTTAAATGATAGACAACAGCAAGTTCAAATATATGGTGTCAATTCACTCGGTTTAAAAGTAAAAATGGGTGTACCACAAGGCTCGATATTGGGTCCTTTCCTCTTTTTAGTATATATTAATGATCTACCCCATTTGTTAAAAACCCTACCACAAATGGTGTTATTTGCTGACGATACTTCTTTAATTTTTAAAATTAATAGACGTGCATCAAATCTTGACGACGTAAATAACGCCCTACTGCAGATCCAAAATTGGTTCACTGCTAATAATTTAGTATTAAATGGGAATAAAACTAAGTGGTGATATTAGATTTTCCTTACCAAATGTCAATAGTATTAAATCAAGAGAAACTAGAATTCGTCGATAAAACTGTTTTCCTGGGCATCACGCTTGACTCAAGGCTTCAATGGGGTCCTCATTTAACATCCCTTGCAGGACGGCTAAGTTCAGCAGCATATGCTGTGAGAAAAATCCGTCAATTTACTGATGTAGGTACCGCGAGGCTAGTCTATTTTAGTTACTTTCATAGTATTATGTCGTACGGTATTTTACTATGGGGACGGGCTGCAGACGTCGAGTCTATTTTTATTCTGCAGAAAAGAGCCATCCGAGCCATATATGGCCTCCGCAGGTGCGACTCTCTAAGGGAACGGTTTAAAGATATTAACATCATGACGGTACCTTGTCAATATATCTATGAAAACATCATGTACGTAAGGAAAAATCTACATATTTTTAGTAAAAGAGGTGAAAGACACAATTATATCACTAGAAATAGGGATCAATTAGTTCAACCAGGTTTCAGGCTGGCTAAAGTAGACTCATCTTTCATGGGGTACTGTTTAAAATGTTACAATAAAATACCTCCCCATATTCTTCAACTAAATGAAACTAAATTCAAATCTTGTATAAAACGCACACTATGCAGCCAAGCATATTATAAGTTGGGGGATTACATCGCTGATAAAAATGCTTGGCTCAACGCTGGTCCTGCTCCACAAGGGCGCATAAAATAATTGATTAGCATTTGAAACTACTGTTGGAGCTGCTGAAGATTTTAAAACTTATCTTTGCATTGTATAAATTCAATGTTTTAGTATTGTATAATTGCATAGCACATGTATGAGTACTATGGACCTACTATAAAGCTACCATTTAATAGGTTTTTCTTTCATTGACTTGAATGTGCCCTGGCGGCTGAGAGTTTGTCATGCTCACTCTAATGTCTCGCTGGTGGTGGCGTGTGTGTTGGATCATTAAGTTCCCTTCAAAATGGTTGAGCTGAATGGTGCTGATCCATGCGTCATGTTCGTGAACGGGCGCCGACAGTGGGGACTGGTCATTTCTTAGCTGCCACGGCTTATTTTAATTTAATTTAATATTTGAATGGCTTTTGTCTTTTTATTACGGACGCTCTTAACGTTCTGCATCGTTCTCACATGCATAATTTCAACATGAACGATGTAATCAATATTTTGTAACCATTTTTTGATTTAAAAGAGTGTCCATGGAGTTTCTTGCCCGTTCTTCTCCATAGGTACTGTTGTGTTGCTACGTGTATTCAATAATTAACGCAGCACTCCTTAGAACGTAAATATATTTTATCAAGGAATTATACACTGGCAGGCCCTAGCTCTGCCTCTCTACCTATTAAACAAACTACCATCACTTTTTCTATAAATCTTATTTTAAACTCGCTTGACTGTTCGAGGCAAACCAACAATAATATATGTCCAGCCAGTCAACATAAGGTTGACACATACAGACAACCTCTACATGAGCTACGCCCACCCTTAAATAAAAGGATCGACGCAGTCGTGTTTTCAAACAAGACTTTTATTTACCACCTCGAACAATCAGACACTTCCTGCCTATACCTATAAGAATAATTACCTAACGCCAGAAATATATTATACAATATGAAGTCCAACTCTTACAAGAGAAGGCTTAAGGACAGGACGAACGATTTGCGAATCTGACTAAGATATGTGTCAGGTAAGAAAAACATTACTTTATGTTACCACATACATGAATAAATTAACATTCGCCATGCTTAAACCTCGTCGCGCCAAAACTGGTAAAAAGATGCGACGTGGCTTCCTAAAAACAAATAAATTGAAGTGACAAATTCACAACAACTCTGAAGGAGTTTAATGAAAAGAATGAAACTTAACATCGTAAACTTCGACCCCATCGGACGGTATGAGTCGGAGGGAGAAAAGGCTAAGAAGTCGGAGCTCATCAACAAACCTTTTTCAAGCACATACTCCAGAGGAAAAATCTCAAAGGCCTATTCGATCTCACCATTTCAAACTTCATTAACCATCAGCCAGTGCTGATTAAACTGTGGGTTCTCAACAACATTAAGTTTAACCATTGATGTTGACTCAACATCCTTTGCAAGAGCTACGCTCCTTTAGCAAAGTTGGTTACAACTCAGAGAGTATTCAATCCAAAATCGACCTGATGGTGTCAACACAACACCCTTTGCAAGAGCTATGCCCCGTAAGCAAAGTTGGTTCGAGCTTAGACTGAGTATCACCCTCCCCTCTAAAAGAACCACAGTATCCAAAAAATAAAAAAAAATCTCTTCACTCGCATTACTATGATCTGGAGTATGGCTATGCTATCACAGCCTAGTGAAATCCAACTATTATTGAAGACGAAGATGCCTTCTCCCTCAGACTTCTTGGTGTGGTAAGGTGTGACACCTCACACGCACCCAGCTGCGTCCGAAGATTGCTCCCCATATATGAAAAACATAAATGAAAACGCATTAATACATTGCATCATATTATCAAAACTAAAATAATGAATTAATCTAAATGATGTTTACATCTAATTGACATCTATATGACAATAAATGACCATACAAAAAGACAATAAATTATTATAAACTGACATGAAAAGGTTTTAATCTACATATATATAAAATATCCCTGAATCTCCTATGATTTAATTTTTTAAACTTATATTTTAAAAAGGAAAAAATCTTTATAAAATAATTATTCATTTCTCTAGACTTTTTTTTAAATTTGTTTATTTTTGGAAATAAGTCTTTTATTCTAGTTTTTCTAACATATGAGACCTTTTTCTTTACTAGAACTTTTCTTATTGTATTGTTAACAATACGCTGATGATATGATGGGATATTACGAAATCTTCTTTTGCTGTGGTAAGAATGAATTATAAAATGACCACCTACAGATTTGACTATCTTACGAGTCAATGTATTTTTGACCAGATCAACCACTATTTTTATTTTATTATCATTATTTCCGACAATATGTGACACCGCGTCATCCTCGACTATCTCATTGTCACCATCTAACTCTGAACTAAACTTTAATTTACAAATTTGGTCTGGAGTCACAGATAACTGCATATTCTCATTTACTGTGGTTATCAACGACATATTATCGATTTCCTTTATATTTGAAAGTAAAATAAAATTATCCTCGTTAGATTGATCAACACCGTCGTTATATTTGTGTGATTCTTCGACGTGATCAATATCTTCGTTTAATAAGGACACACTCTGCTGTTCTGAAACATGGCTATACAATTTAATATAAGGATTAGTCTGACCCGATTCATCAAATTCGTCCTCGTGTTCATTCTCGAACACTTCGACTGGTCGTTCCTCATCATTCGCAGGTCTGCACTCTTGGCAGCTGCGCTCGTCATCAACATCATGGTCATCACTGCCTGCTTGGCAGCTTTGCTCATCAAAAATTTGGTCATCCTGTTTTACGCTAGAAAATGTAATAGCATCATTATCTAAATTAAAACAACTTTCTTGCCCGTCTTCATTGGTCATATCATGTGCAAATTCCTCTTCTTGCACTCTATGCCCTATTTTGGAAATGCATCTGCATGGGAACTCAGCTTTAAGCTGGTCACAGATCGCTACAAAACTCATACCTTCCCGGTATATAAATTTGTGAAAAGCTAGGGCAGCACCCTGAAAATATGCGCTCACTATTAGCGCCCAATCGCTTTCTCGCCATCCGTAGCTGGTAGCAAAATCCTCGAAAGCGTCTAAAAAAATCTCTATGCAATCGTGGCTTGAGCCCGTGAAAAAATCTTGAGCCATCTCGCTTTTTTTTTAAATAATAAAATTGATGAAACCACTTAGCTTTCAATCCGGCGACGAAATTCGTCTGCTTCGCATTCCTTTAATAATAATATCTTCGCACAATATACAGCTTTGTGCACGCAACACACAAATACAATCTTGTGCAGTATTTTATTTGGCTCTGCACACGCCTTAAAAACAATGGGAGCTTGCGTACTTTTGCGCTTCGGCGCCTCCACCAATTGTTGTGTTGCTACGTGTATTCAATAATTAACGCAGCACTCCTTAGAACGTAAATATATTTTATCAAGGAATTATACACTGGCAGGCCCTAGCTCTGCCTCTCTACCTATTAAACAAACTACCATCACTTTTTCTATAAATCTTATTTTAAACTCGCTTGACTGTTCGAGGCAAACCAACAATAATATATGTCCAGCCAGTCAACATAAGGTTGACACATACAGACAACCTCTACAGTACCTACTACGCTTTGGAATGGGTAACTAGCTTCATTTTTCTGACTGACCGACCCCTTGACAATTCAAAAGTGCCTGTAATTGGTTTATTTGAAATAAATGCTTTGAGTTTGAGTTGAGTTTGAGTTTGGAACTAATATTTTGTATGCAAATTATGTAGTTTTTTTAAACTTTCTGCGTCCACTAATTTTACTACTAATTACACCTGACATTTTCACAAAACAAGCGATAACATCTGCATGATACATTGGTAACTTGGTATGTACCTAATCGGTCAATTACCTAATACTTAACATATTGCTTTTTCTTTTTTTTGGGTGGGATATCTTCAAATGGCTTCTCCCGCTCTGGGCGGAGCAGGACGGCGTGTCAGACTCTTACTGACTAAAACCCACCCGTGTTCCTTCAGTTGCCTGTGCGCCAGGGCCACGGTAACTCTTTCGAACAATCGGCGACCCCGGCAGGCATCGGCCCTATCGGACCCCGTCAATGGTGCTGACATCTCTTTGAGGCACGCGTGAAACACAACGCGCCGTCGACCCAGACCTGGTCCATACCGGACGGCAAGCTACCCATTGCTCGCCTTTCGCAAGCCCGCGCCTACGGTGGCCGGCAATCGGCTATTGATTCCCGACACCCTAGGCGTCTCCTCCTGCAGCGACAAGGGGCGTGAGGGCTCAACGATTGCCTCTCCCTCACGCGCTCCGCCTCCTCCTTCGCGAGCATTACTGCTTCGCAAAAGGAGGTGACGGCTTCTTATGCTATCGCTCCGTACCATGGCCTGGACTAGGGCCGGACTCGAGAGATCACCGCCGCCGATCGCTCCCACGAGGACACGGCGGTGCTCCGCCCAAGCCGGGCAGACCTCCACCGCATGCTCCACCGTGTCCTCCGGGCGATCCACATAATGGTAACACCCGGGCGTTTCCTCCCGCCTTATCCGAAACAGGAATCCCCTGAAAAAGCCATGTCCGGTGAGGTCCAGCGTCAGGCGGAAGGTGAGGACGCCGTGGCACCTCTCAAGTCTTTCCTCAAAGTGGGGACTTACCGCCGCAATTGTGGCGTGCCCAGAATTGGGTTGCGACAGTAGCACTCTCCATACTGCCATGAGACCCCACCGGAGTTTTTTTTTCTTTTGTCTAATAACTACATAAATGGAAATGACTCACTTAATTTTAATATCAACTCATCAGCTGTTTTCTTGACAAGCACAAAGAATAATTTGAAACTTCTTAAGTACTTACGTGGTTTAGGTACCTACTTGCGTCTTATAAGTACGGTTGTCTGCCATATTTACAGTTTATTGCCATTTAAACAAAAACACATCAAAAGAGGATCCCAAACTTTTCGCGCCTAAAACGTTCCTTGCAATCGGTACGAAGGTTTTATTTACCCAAAACACGAAAGACGACGAATACGATTTACGAAGGTTTTTGGGGCTTCGTACCCAAAGGGTAAAACTGGACCCTATTACTAAGACTCCGCTGTCCGTCCGCCCGTCTGTCTGTCCGTCTTTTACCAGGCTGTATCTCATGAACCGTGATAGACAGTTGAAATTTTCACATATTTATTTCTGTTGCCGCTATAACAACAAATACTAAACAAAAGAATAAAATAAATATTTAAGGGGGCTCCCATAGAACAAACGTGTTTTTTTCCGTTTTTATAGATAATGGTACGGATCCCTTTGTGCGCGAGTCCGACTCACACTTGGCCGATTTTTTTATGCCGTTTTCTGTATTACTGTTAATACATTAATACAGAAAACGGCTGAATAAACCTTCGATACTTGGATGATGGATGGATTCTGAAGGGACTATTCAATCAAGCCCTGGGAAAGTGCCGCCTCATGCTTAAATCTTACCCCTACTATTTGTATCGCATAGCCTGCGAAATATTATGTCACATTGAAAAAGAAAAAGGTATATCGTTGGCAAAATTTTCAATTATGTATCACTTTTGAATACAAAATGTTTTAAAAAAACCGGCCAAGTGCGTGTCGGTCCACGCACAATAAAACGTTTCGTAGGTGGGATGAATTTATCCCAAAAACAAACTTAACATTGTAGTTCAAAAACATGTTCTCCCATTCATCGGTATACGTCAAGGTCAATTCTCTCACAGCAAATGTAAGATTATAATTACGAAAAAAAAATTTTTTGACGTAATAACTTCTTATAAATCGATGAACGCTCGCTGCACGCACGAAAAAGCATGACTCATTGTCACGTTCCGCCTGAGCCGAGCGTGCAAGCGATAGCGCGGAACAAGCGATAGAGAGGTACGATCGGCCTAAGCGTTCGGCTTGTGACGCATCTATCTCTCTTCCACTCCCTAAGACCTTAACACGTAAAATTATCGTCTGTATACCGACTTTATTTTTTTGTTATTATTATTGTTACGAGCGAATCACCAAAATTATTGAATAACTTTAATTGTCAATAGCCTTTTTGGCTTTGTATAATTATGTAAAACCATTAATGGTGCATGTTGTGTTAGCCTGTAAGTGATTGTTGCACTTATAAATATAAATTGAAATTATTGTAAATGTATTGTGTAAACAATTGTTGGCTAACCTAAAATAAATAAATAAATAAATTTTACAGACAACCATTTTTTTGTTCAAACTACAAACTAACGATTTCCGGAATTTTTCTTTTACTTGTGCTGTGAGACCTTGCTTCTTGCCAAATTTCACTAGTCTAGTTGGAAACTACGAAAAATTCATAGTAATTATCAAAGTATTTTTGTGGTGGGTTTTCAAATACAATATTATCAAGTCGACTCGACTAGATTCATCTGTCACTGGTCGTCTCAATGCTGGTAGTGGTCAAAGGGAAAAATATTTTAAGGAAAACGTTTGGTAGCACATTCGTTCCGGGCTAAAACCTTCTGTTATAATAACTTTTATACGATCAGATTTATTTATCTGAGATTTGGCATAAAATTCGCACGTCGGCGTAAAAGTGCTGTGCTTATGAGTGCGAGTTTTTGAATGAATTGATTTTCAAGATTAATTCATTTAATATAACCGTCATTGGTCAGTTTCAAAATAAAATTGTAGTAAAACTAAGTATAGCTACAATGACCTCTTGGTGGTCGAATGACGATGACAGGAGGGAAGCTGTAGGTAAACATTAATGGAATTGTTTTGTGAAATGTATTACAAAAAAAAAAATGTGCGAGTCGGACTCGCACACCACAACCGCCACCACTGTACTATAATATTTAACTCAACAGGTTAAAAAAAACGTATTTCTTTTAAGGAGACACCTTTTAATTTTATATTTGTTTTTATAGCGGCAATAGAAATACACACTCTGAAAATTTCAACTAGATACAGCCCGCTGACAGGCACGGACGGACGAACGGACGGTGTTATAGGGTCCTGTTGGCACCCTTTGGGTACGGAACCCTAAAAACAAGATGGTGGTGTTAGTTCCGATTGTGGCCGCCCGCCAAACGACCCTTGTACAGCTATAAAATTCGACGTGGTCTTTTGGATTTATTTGGTTGACGGACTAATTGATATGCAAATACGCAACTGCGGGACTACGAATACCAGGAGAACACGGTATGACAGGAGGACGAGACGTGGTGTGTGGCGAGACGTGATGCATTTGCGCAAATTAGGGTACGTTGTGGCCATCAAGAACGCGATAATTATGAATCCTCGCAAGTAAATATTTAAGATAGCATTACTTTATACTAGCTTCTGCCCGCTGCTTCGCCCGCATGGATGACGGAAATTATTCCACGGGAACGCGGTACCGGGACAAAAAGTACCCTATGTACTTTCCCAGGATGCCATCTATCTTCTTGCCAAATTTTATCGAAATCCGTTCAGTGGTTTAGGCGTGAAACGGTAACATACAAACAGAGTTACTTTCGAATTTATAATATTAAGCATGGATTCATGTAGATACCTACTCATTTACTTTTCTTTGTTAACCTATGTTGTCCCACTGCTGGGCGAAGGTCTCCCCTATACTTTTGCAATTTTCTTTCGTTCAGGTTCAAAATGTCCAATTCTCAAAATGTCCAAAGGTTTCAAAACGTCCAATTTTCAAAATGTCCAATTCACAAAACGTCCAATTCCCAAAATGTCCAATTCACAAAACGTCCAATTCCCAAAATGTCCAATTCTTAAAATGTCCAATTCTCAAAACGTCCAATTCCCAAAATGTCCAACTCCCAAAATGTCCAATATTTGAGAATGTGGTAAATTTTGTTCGAGGAAAATTGTATTTTATAAAGAAAAATTACACAACAGGACGGGTTACGATAGGTGGAAGGGTAGGACAGAACCCTATTACGATTGACAGCGTCGAAGACCGCCTCTGAATCCGTCATATCGATGAGTTATTAGGGTTCCGCACCGAAATGGTAAAACGGGACCCTATTGCTAAGACTCCCTGTATCTCATGAACCGTGATAGCTAGACGGTTGAAATTTGTTCACAGATGATGTATTTCTGTTGCCGCTGCAGCAACAAATACTAAAAAACAGAATAAAATAAACATTTAACGGGGCTCCCATACAACAAAGGTTTTTTTTTTTTTTTTGCCGTTTTTCTAGATAATGGTACGGAACCGTTCGTGCGCGAGTCCGACTCGCACTCGGCCGGTTTTTTAGGCTTGTGTGTAAGCGCCTACCAGATAAGTACCTATTTATTACTAATACTCACCAAATTGTGTCCACCAGAATGGATAGAGTGTCGTAGAAATGAACCTATTCTCCTTTTTTATTTATAAGGCGTAGCCGACGGAGCCCCGCTTGGCGGGGCTCCTACTTCTGGGCGGTTTAAAAAAAAATAACCACGAAGGGGACGGCGGGGTCTTTCAGACCCCGCCGTCCCCTTCTAACCTAACCTGTCCGAGTCGGGGTGCCTTCAGTATTTTGTATTTATTGTTTGACGTAAGTATTAAAAAAGCGCTTTGATGAGTTATTGAACAAAATTTACCACATTCTCAAATATTGGACATTTTGGGAATTGGACGTTTTGAGAATTGGACATTTTAAGAATTGGACATTTTGGGAATTGGACGTTTTGTGAATTGGACATTTTGGGAATTGGACGTTTTGTGAATTGGACATTTTGAAAATTGGACGTTTTGAAACCTTTGGACATTTTGAGAATTGGACATTTTGAACCTGAACCTTTTCTTTATGTTGAGCCTTCGCGAGTCAATCGGTCAGGAACGAGGCCAAATCATCACGCCAGCGTTTCTTAGGACTGCCTTGTTGACGTCTCTCGTCTTCAGGTACACACTGTGTAAGGATCCTGTCTCACGTCTTTTGATACGTCCTATAAGTGTAACCTGTCCGATGCCATTTTAGCCTTGCACTTATCGCTAACATCGGTGATACCTGTTCTGGAACGTACTATGGTATAGAGATGTTAGGAACAGGGTCTAAAGTCCACTCATACCTACATAGAAAAGCGAGGATCCTCCGACCAGACGGGTGTCGTGTCTGGTGGGCAATTACCCGACGTTTAATTTTGGGACATTGTATATATGCTAGTTGCGCGGTAAACTCTGCTTGCGCGATGCAGGATTTTGCGTGACGTCAGTGTGACGCGTAGCTCGCATATGGCGGTGTAGCTGTAGATGCCGCTACAATGGTGTTATGAATTTGGTCGGTTCAATCTTGAGTTTAGACTTCTGAGTTCCGGTCAAAGACGAAGTCTGGGAGCCAGAAGTTAGGATAGGCAGGATACACGGTTACATATGTTGACTAGCTGGCGCTTTAGTGAGATAGGAAGGTCGTCCTTCATTAGCGCCTTCATGAACCTGTAGCCTAGGACTGACTCATTGGTCTAGTGGTCGCAATCGCTACTGCTGAGCATGAGGTCCTGGGTCCGATTCTCGGGTAGATCAAAATGTTATTGGGTTTCCATCTGGAATTTCTCAGTAGTAGCCCGGAGTCTGGATTTGTGCCCGTTTGATGGCAATAGGCTCGCCCCCTATTATATGGGACTTAAACATAACTGGCGAAATATGGGTGTAGTATAGGTACACCCCTGCCCATCCCTTCCGGAAAACCAGGCGTAATGTTACGTGTTTATGTAGACCAGTAACACTTCAAGTCATTTTCGACTCGACGGTTGATGTCTCTGTCCTGTTTGCTGTCGAAGGGAACTACCCAGCATACTCGTTGACATAGTGTATTTCCTGTCCATCAACCTGGACCCTATATTTAGCAGCATTGGTCATGAATTTAGTCTTTGCCAACTTATCATCCTATTCATCGTCAGTCCAACCTCATACTTTGCAGTACTCAGTTCTTGTAGCATTTATTGCAGTTCATTTTCCGTAAAAGCAAAATGAACTATATCGTCTACAAAACGAAGGTTACATAAACCACGCCTTCTTCCCATGGGGGCAGGCAGACACTAGAGAACGCCACCTGCTACGATCCTTACATACTCCTTTTGCTCCGTTTACGTTGATGCATCTGGTCAAACACGCACGACGGTTGCGACTTTGCGAGTACTACGCACCTGATCTTTATGAAGAACATCACCAATAAGGTCACTATAATATACAGGGTGTAAAAAGACCCATCACATAGCTGTCAACTACGCATTCTTTACATCAAACTAAGTAACATTGCACAAAAATAATTGCTGGGAAATGACTTTTATTATTGTTGTGATAATTTGCTGTTTGCGGTAGTGCGCAATGTAACACACGCAAAACGTTGTGTTCATGGGTGTCGTGGGGGAATTTAAAGTTGTATTGTAGCATTAAAAACGTGTCCCTGGCTGGAGGCTTTGAGTTAGCTTCAGGCACCCACAGGACAGTCCGGTTAAGTAGCCACGACCTCTAAGGGTCACAACTACGAGCTGCCATTTATAAAAAAAAAAATTGTTTTCGTAAAAAAACGTCACTATAAGTTGGAATTTTGAACTTCAGTATCTCCGTAATCAGAAGGTTCCCAGGTATGGTCCAGTACAAAAAATTCAAACATCGAAGGGGAGTACAAGTGACTCTCGGCTTCGTTAAGTGTGTTTTTACACCCGTTATGAATATGTTTATGTCTACGGCGTCCCCTCCCGGCGTTTCCACTCACGTCTGCCCTGTGAATACCTTTTGATAGTCGCCTTTCATTCATCCTCTCAAGACCAAACCATCTAAGCATACTCTTTTGAATTTCTCACTGCATCTTCTTTTACACCGCTACATGCCTTATCAGATCATTCCTCAGCCTTTTTTTTTTTTTTTTTTGGGTGGGATATCTTCAAATGACCTCTCCCGCTCTGGGCGGAGCGGAAGGGCGTGTCAGACTCTTACTGACTAAAACTCACCCGTGTTCCTTCAGTTGCCTGTGCGCTAGGGCCACGGTAACTCTTTCGAACAATCCGCGACCCCGGCAGGCATCGGTCCTATCGGACCCCGTCAATGATGCTGACATCTCTTTGAGGCGCGCGTGGAACACGACGCGCCGTCAACCCGGGCCTGGTCCTTACCGGACGGCGAGCTGCCCATTGCTCGCCGTCCGCAAGCCCGCGCCTACGGTGGCCGGGAGTCGGCAATCGACTCCCGACGCCCAGTGTGTCTCCTCCTGCGGCGACTAGGGGCGTGAGGGCGCAACGATTGCCTCACCTCACGCGCTCCGCCTCCTCCTTCGCGAGCATTACTGCTTCGCAGAAGGAGGTGACGACTTCCCATTCCCTCTCGCTCCGTACCATGGCCTGGACTAGGGCCGGACGCGAGAGATCGCCGCCGCCGATCGCCGCCACGAGGACACGTCGGTGCTCCACCCAAGCCGGGCAGACGTCCACCGTATGCTCCACCGTGTCCTCCGGTCGATCCACACGATGCCAACACCCGGGCGTTTCTTCCCGTCTTATCTGAAACAGGAACCTCCCAAAACAGCCATGTCCGGTGAGGACCTGCGTCAGGCGGAAGTTGAGGACGCCGTGGCGCCTCTCAGGCCACTCTTCAATGAGGGGACTTACTGCCGCAATTGTGGCGTGCCCAATCATTCCTCAGCCTGTCATTCATACTTGCACCACGCATGAACGCGTTTCTACAGCATTTTTTCTACTTTCATGCCCCTTTGGCCACATCACTTCCATACATAAGCGTAGGCACACCATAATTTCTAGTAGTTCTATGTAAGTTTCCTCTTTATCTTGATTATTTTGCTTCGGAAGGCTGGCTGGCAATATTTCATTGCGTTTAATGCTGTCAAAAGCCTTTGTTTATCAACTTTTATATTTTTAATCATTTTCGTTAAAAAAAGTTAAATATGAAAAGCCTCTATAAGACTAGAATAAGATACATCGTATCTTATACCCATCAATTATCTACTCGTACAGTGCGGGCAGCAGTACTCTACCTGAAGGACAATAAGCATTCCCGCTTTGATGACAAAGGGAGAATGAATGAATGAATGAATGAATCTATGAATGATCATAGATACAACATAATTTTTCTGCCGCGGTTTTCCGGGCCTAGTGTCTGATAAGGCCACAAAACGGTTGACATGTTAAGCGGGCATTCCGAAACTTTGGACAGTGTGAACCCGCATTATTTTACGCTAACTTCAACCTCAATTATCTCGAAAGTTACATACATACACACGGCTACATATCAAACTATACATTTCCAGTATAAGCTGATCTCGTATTGTATAGGGTTTCCGTACAATGAGAGGTCAGTTTATACTGGAAATGTAAATGGCAAACCACTGACTACCTGCATTATTGTCTCTCCTTCTCCCTTGAATCCATCCAAAGGTTGTTTGTAAAAGATCGCTTTTAGCGATAATACCGCCCATTGTGTCACCCTATGTAAAATTTCTACATTTATATCTGTAATTTTTATGGTGTACATAATAAAGAGTATTCTATTCTATTCTAAAGACTACAAAACGCCACCTGCTACGATCCTATTAAGGTAGGTCCTCTATACTTAGTTACTTTTTTAGACATAACAATTTTATGACTTAACATTCGATATTTAAGAACGTCCTAATACGATAATTTAATTCAATAATGCTTTCGGCTAAATTGTGGGCACCGGTAATTCGTAGAAAACTCATTTTTACTAAACGGCCCCAGAAGGGACAATATACCGTACTCGGTAGGTAATACCCCGGTTTCGTAGTAATTTTGATATTAAGTTTTGTAAGTATAACCGGCAACCTAATCGCGTAACACACTATCAATCACAATCTGAATCATTTTGAAGGATATTGCTAATCCATTGCTTCACACATATGTTCGAAAAATTTGTCTGCTCAACAACGTAGATAACGCAATGAATGTTGTTGAACTGTCAAAATGAAAGCCAAAGCCTACTGTTAGTGTGTTATGCAATTACCCCGCTGATAATTGGAATTGTTACTCCTGTTTTTCGGAAAAAAATGTACTTTCAATGAGAATAAAACATTAATAATTATAATAATTTATTTTGTTTCGGTGCGGCCGGCGACCATCATTCACGTTGGGAGCAGGTAGCAGGCTAGGGCGCATTACAAAAAGACGATTAGTGATTATCTTAGCGTATCGATTAGGTTGTAACATAACATAACATCACGCCTGTTTTACTCCAAGGGCTAGGTAGAAGCGTACCTAGTACATACATATTTCGCCAGTACGTTAAAGTCCCATGTAAATGGGCAAGCCTATTACCACCAATCGAATACGTAGTATTTAGGAAATTAAAATGTGAATTATTTCGGCATCGATTATACATATAAATGCCATGCTGTTTGTGAGGCCAGCAGACGACAAAAAAAAGTCGAGAGGTGTCGCGGGACACCCGGTTGGAACGAAGTTCCTTTCACTGTACATTATGTATGCATGCAGGCACAATGAAATAAATTAACAACGTTTGAGAGTAACAAAATGAAAAAGAAACGAATATTGTATGTAGCAACAGTGTTATAACCGTCAAAAACGTTACACTTTTTTAACTTTTATTTTTATTTTATTCTTTCGCACAGTGTGCAATGTTCTACGTTGTGTTCGTTCCACAAAAATCGAAAATAATTTTGGATAGTTACATCTTTGAAATGGCCAGCGAGTGAAAAAGTGCTCGAATGAAACATATGGGGTTTTTTTTAACGGAAGTTTTTTTATGGCTTGCGTTTGGTTTTCCAAATGAACGCCATAAAAATCTGCGTTTTTAGGGTTCCGTAGTTCTGACAAGGAACCTGTAGCGGTATCAACATCGCCACATGCGAGCTACACGTCATACTGACGTCACGCAAATCCTCCATCGCGCAAGCAGAGTTTACCGCGCGACTAGCATATATATAACGTCCCGACATCAACCGTGGGGCAGTTGCCCACCAGACACAACACCCGTCTGGTCGAAGGATCCTCCATTTTCTATAGAGTATGAGTGAACTTTACACCCTGTTCCGCATACCTCTATACTGGTGACCCCGAACATGAACGTCAGCGCAGCCTTCGTGCACTACTTCAGCGTGACGTCATCATTACATCATCATCACTTCCGCAAGCTTTAGAGCGGCGAGTCACACAGCCAGCCAGCACCCACGGCTTCAACGGGTATCCTGACCACCAGCATGCAGCGACCGCGCATACCTGGTCATCACCCTCAGCCTCATCAGCAACCTTGGCACAGCACACTGCACTCTCGGCCGGTCCACAAGCAGAGCCTTCAAAAACCCTCTCCTGGTCGACGCCAGCAGTCAGCCTCAACCCGGCGCTGTACCACATCCGACGCACAGGAGCATAACGCAGCGCCACCCCGACTCACTGGGGTACCAGCGC
The DNA here is from genome assembly GCA_916610205.1 of Griposia aprilina. NCBI lineage: Eukaryota > Metazoa > Arthropoda > Insecta > Lepidoptera > Noctuidae > Griposia > Griposia aprilina. The sequence goes on along the minus strand of OU744304.1, from coordinate 15,615,441 downwards.
AGACAGTTCCGACTCACCGTGAACTATGCGGCACCCGGTTCCGACTCACTGGAACTTCAACTGGCCCTGGCAAGCATCGCAAGATACAAAACTCAGCCCACTATCGACCTCCGGTCTCCGGGGGGGAGTGATGTAGCGGTATCAACATCGCCACATGCGAGCTACACGTCACGCTTGCGCGATGCAGGATTTGCGTGACGTCAGGTCACGCAAATCCTGCATCGCGCAAGCAGAGTTTACCACGCGACTAGCATATATACAACGTCCCGACATCAACCGTGGGGCAGTTGCCCACCAGACACAACACCCGTCTGGTCGGAGGATCCTCCCTTTTCCATAGAGTATGAGTGAACTTTACAGCCTGTTCCTCATACCTCTATAAACCCTTATAGTTTCGTCATGTCCGTCTGTCCGTTCAAGGTTTTGCTGAGAGACCGTTAGTACTAGAAAGCTGTAATTTTGTAGGAGTGTGTATATCAATTACGCCGACAAAGTGTTTTTTTATTTTTATTGTAGCTCCCCTACACTTGAAGTGGGGATGAATATTTTTTTCATCGTCTACCCCAACGTGTGGGATATCATTGAATAGGTCTTCTAAAATGATTTAGGGGTTGCTAAAATAATTTTTCGATTGAATGCTCCATTTACGAAATATTAAACTATAAAGTGCAAATTTTTGTTCCAGTAGGGCGTCCCCCCCCCCTCTAAAAGCTAAACAGCTGGCTTGAAAATTCTGGAAAACTTCACGATAATAGTGCATTTCATGAACTTTAGGATAATTATAGCGGTTAAGATAACTTTATTAATTTAGCAGTAATCGTCGTTGAACTTGGGTGTTGGATAATTTTGTACCAAATCCTGAGCATTAATCCTTTAAAGTGACTAAGATTAAGTAGTTGCTTGTTTATAATGGGTAAAGACTTGCATTGAAAAACAAAATATGAAATAAAAGATCTAGAAAAAACATGATTAATTATCATAAGTTTCACAATACTGCCGCTAGATGGCGGTGTACCAGCGGGTTACGTTTTCATTATATTTTATATTATATTCAGAATAAAGAACAACAGAATCGTACTATATTGTGATAACGGGCTACTACGGAACCCTCCACTGTGCGTGGCCCGACACGCACTTGGCCGATTTTTATTATTCGGGCGTTGATAAAGTGCCGTTTTCTTGTGTGAATTTCATTCATATCACAAAAATATTTCTTATGATTTTAGTTAACTTTAAATGAAGACGATATTTTTGATTGGAAGACACAAACTTTTCTGAGTAAATAAAAAAAACTTCACACCACCTACTCGATAATGGTGCCGATTCTCTTGTACACCGAACTAAACTAACTAAACTATCACTAAAATTCCTTACTTTTGGCTATGAGAATCTTAGAGCTATTCTGCAATAAAATATCTCTAAATTTAAAAATCATTTTGACGCAACTAAAATTTAATTTGACAATCGCGACTCCATTTGGTACCTACTTGTTTACCCTACCACGTGATTTTTTTTTAGAGCCGGAGGCGCGCATGGGTGCCAGCCTCGGCGTGTTTTATATGGAATGTTTCACTTTTTGTACGGAAAATATAAAAAAAAAAAATACCTTCGTGTAGGGTTATATGGGTTTAAGGGTTTCATAAAGGGGGTCGAAATTTTCGTTATTTTTGCGATAGGACACACCATTTTCGAGATATAAGCAAAATTAAAAAAAAAATACAGTACTGTTTTTGCCCCTGAAGTCAAGGTGTTGTGGTGAATCTTAGTTCAAGACAACTAATTTTATTCCACACCTTTTTAATCGCGATTAAAAATAGCCAGATTTAATTAAGGCAACCAAAATTTTAGGTTAAAAACGTCAAATTCAGAATAGCAAAATTGCCATTTTCACTAAACTAATTATTCAGTACCATCTTAGTGCTGTCAAACTAATATGTAGTTAAGTTGTGTCACTTTAGTCTATTTCAGAATGAGAAATCGTCTTTTGACAGGACTAAACAAAATTTTAGTGATTTTTAGTCTAGTTTAGAGATTTTTGTGACAAGAGAATCGGCACCAATGTCAAATTATTGTCAAGCAAACCTAACCTGAAGTAAGTCATTATAACGCTAGTTTCTAGCCGGGCAATATTTTACTGAATTTCATTATAACTCGCTGTTCAATAATGTGATTTAAAGGACAATGTCCAGAATCGTCCTGCTTAATAAAAGCATCGGACATACACGATGATTAATTGTCTATTATATTTTTATAACACGGACTAGCTGTATGTCAAAATGAACATTAAAAGTATTTTACGCGACTAATACCTAGGGATCCGCGAAAAGTATCGATACATGAGTAGCATCGATACTTTCTCTTCGATACCTAGTATTTTTGTACTCGATACTTTAGTTCCGATAGTTTACTAGGTATCGATACTTTTTCACATACTCGATACTTTGGCTACTCCAATTAAACATTCGGTGGAGATGAAAGCAGTTTTTCCAAAATAAGCAGTTTTTCCAGAATTATATTGTTTGGCAACTAGGTATTTAATAATACCGGGCACTTCAGTCCCATCTGAAAGGCTTTTTTCGAAATATGGGGCGACGGTGACAGCGCGAGCGGCGTGGAACCGGCTCACTGGGTCACGTATAGACAAATTACTTTTTATGTCTGACTGCATCGAAGAAGTTTGGGGTTTAAAAAAATGACTAAATTTTAATACTTAACTTTAATTTTAATTTTACAAGTACCTACCGATATTTTTTTCTGCAGTGCTTCAGTCCGAAAGAAAGAGTAATTTCATTAAACTTATTATAAAAATAATTTTGTATTTTAAAAATAAATAAATAATTACTTAAGTATGTACTCGTACTTGTTTATTACTGTTTTTTTTGCGATAATATATAATTTCTAAGGTGATCAAAAAAGTACTCGATACTGAGTAGTATCGAGACTTTTAGTTCGATACTTTTATCGGTATCGATACTTTCTTCTGCGATACCGGTATCGAGTAGGTATCGATACTTTTGAATTTCTGCGGAACCCTACTAATACCATTAATCGCCGCCATCTTCGCCAAACGTCATCTTATGTCATGTCGTGTTGAAGAAGATTAGGGATGCCCAAACGATTGTAATCGATGTATTGTTTTTTTTTTAACTGTTGCATATAGTTATTTTTGACGTCACTAAATGGTCATTTGTCACTAAAGATGATTAATACCGATATTTATCAGTATTAACTAATATGAATATATTCGTCTAGTAATATTATAATATCTTAACTAATATTTGAGCATCAGTGATATTTAACTAAGACCTAATACGTATCATTGCCGTACTTGTTCGTTTGTTGCCATACATTCTTACACTTCACGAAAAGCTGAGTAAATCCGATCCAGATCCACAGAAAACATACTACTCCTAGCGATCCGATCCGTGCCGAGTGCAATGAATCCGAATGATATTATTCGTCCTGCTTTGATTGGTCACTTTATAGATTATGTGAATATGAAATATTAGCATATCAGAGTTCGTCAGATTACTAATACGTGAATCATTTAATATAATTTAATCGTTTAACCAATACCAATATATTAATACTATTGTTATTTATTACTTAGGCTTTAGAACAAAAACTGCATACCTAATTATCTAACTAGGTATTAAAAATTGCTAAATGCATTAGGATGGGAATGGGGGATGGGGAAGGTGTTTCAGTTTCTTAAAAATCACTCAGAGTTACGGAGTTATGAAAAACCATATAATATTCGTGGTTCAATTATAATCTGATACTTTTTTGGAAATTCACCTATTCTTTAGCTGCTCTGCTATAAATATAACATCATATAGGAATTTACTAATGATCGACAATACAACACATAATTTTCCGATGCTATTAGTTTCAGGGCGAACAATGTATGGGCCCAGAGCAATGTCCTTTGGAACTTTACCTAAAAAATCGTATGAAAAATCTTACAAAAGAAAAAAAAAACGAAAATCAAATAGATTTTTATTACATCGCAGAAAATATGACAAGTAGAGTATTCCCCTTGGGGATAAAGGTGCCTTTGTCTTGGGCGAACATAAATCCCTCACTCCACAACTTCGTTACGCTCGGGATTCAAAATAACGCCCGTGAAATTAGACACTGCTTTATACCCTTAGTGAGTAATCTACTATTCTAACAACATATTAATGATTGAAAGTAATCATTTTAACCTGGCCACCACGATGTCAATGAATCCTTTAATTTGCCCCAAAATGTAGGCTCAGTTGTATACGAAGTATAAGGTCGTGTTGTTGATTTAGGTGTAGTAGTTGTATGGTTTGGTCGATGTGGGTTTTCTTCATTTTCAGTCCTGTATTCATATGAGTCGTATACGGAAATTGTTATTTCATGATTAGGAGTTTTGGTGGGTTTTTTATGGTGACTTCTTGTATGTATTCTTCTTGTCACAGTGAACTTTTTCTTATTGTGAATAAACTTCGGTATTTTTCGGAAGATTCCTGCTACTAAAAGTTTAGGCATTCTATTTCCTGCTTGATTTTGGTCGCGGAAAACAATTTTGGGTTTATCTTCGGCTATTCGACTTCGGGTATTCTTTGGCTTCCATTTTGGCGGGTGAGTAAAATATGCTTTAAGATGATATATATTGTCTTTTCTTTTTGGAACTGTTTCGTACTTGTACTCGTAATTTGGTCCGAACCTAAAAGAGCTTTCTGCATGCTTTGATGCTTGTGAATATACAGGAAGATGTAGTATAAATAACCAGCAAACATCTGTAACAGAGGAGAAAGTACAGGTTAGTTTGTCGTTATAGATGTTCGTTACCTTTTATAATTCGGGGTAGGTTTATTTTTCGTCTGTCTGCTCTTATCCCGTCTAATTTGGGGTCGGTGCAATATGTCAATCTCTTCCGTTCTTCCCTATCACCCGTCACTTTATAATTCACTCTCTTTGCATTAATTTCATCCCTAACACAATCTATCGATTCCTTGGTCTCTATCTGCTTCTACATCCATTGACATTTTTTATATAGAAGTGTGTGGAGTAAGTTGTTAGACCTGCGGGGAAATTTCATAGCACACTGGCAATGGTAAAGCCTTTCAATTTGCCAGTTCAACATCTTATATAGCATATATGTATACAGATAGTTAGAACATGCTTTATTGTACGTAATAGGTCGGAGAAATAATTATTTCGTATTTTATAAGTATAAAGATGTAGCAAAGTCTCTTTGGCTATACTGTTTGTATTTGGCTGGTTTGGATACCATTAAATAGATGACATTTTAAAAAGAAAAATAAAGGGGCGTGAGGGCGCAATGATTCTCACGCGCTCCGCCTCCTCCTTCGCGAGCATTACTGCTTCGCTGAAGGAGATGACGGCTTCCCATGCCTCACGCTCCGTACCATGGCATGGACCTGGGCCGGACGCGAGAGATCGCCGCCGCTGATCGCCTCCGCGAGGATATGGCAGTGCTCCGCCCAAGCCAGGCAGACCTCCACCGTATGCTCCACCGTGTCCTCCAGGCGATCCACACAGTGGTAACGCCCGGGCGTTTCCTTCCACCGTAGCGAAACAGGAACCTCCCAAAACAACCGTGTCCGGTGAGAACCTGCGTCAGGTGGAAGGTGAGGACGCCGTGGCGCGTCTCAATCCACTCCTCAAAGAGGGGACTTATCGCCACAATTGTGGCGTGCCCAGCACTGGGTTGCGACAGTCGCACGCTCCATGCCGCCATGAGATCTCGCCGGAGCTCTGTCCACAGTGCCGCGATTTGTCGCGGCAGCGGAGTTACGCCTCCACGCGTCACTCCCATATGTGCGCGAAGACTTTTGCCTCCAGATCCCATGACGGCAATCCGGCAAGGAGGCTCGCCGTCTCACCGGAGACCGTGTGGTGTCCTCGGACCAGCCGGATGCCCTTTGGGACGCGTTCAACCGGCGGGCTGGTCGGTACCTCAATGAACGTGCCCACTCCGGTGCTCCATAAAGGGCATGGACCGCACCACCCACGCGCAGAGCCTTCGGCAGGAGGCGTTTGGACCTCCTTGTGTTTTTATCCCCTGCCACAGGTCACATGTAGCTCCATGGAGACTATTTGAATATACTTTACAACCTTAAAAACGCGATGAAAAATATCAACCACACAAACATTATTATCTGCTCTCCGACGTACAAAGCTGGTGCTCTAATTCACAATTATAAAGTCGATTTATTTAATAACCTACTATGTTTAGACATAAAAAACAATCAATACGCATATTTTTTCGATAGTAATCGCAACCTATCACTTGAAATGTTTTCCAATAGTACAGGAAAATTAAGCAGAAATGGATGGAGGAACATTTTTGAACAAATCATGTCTAACATAATGATAGACTACAAATTATTCTACTCTCAAGACGTTTTCACAAGCGACAATGTTGATCAAACGCCGCCTCTCTCAAATAGCGTGACTGAAGATAAATCAACAACAACACAAGACCAGTTATTTCTTTCATAAGCACATGAACATCATGCACCAAAACATCGCTGGACTTCTTAATAAAACTGATATGTTGACGCTGCATATCCAAGAGCTATACGCAAGTAACAAAAATTTAGATATAGATGTTTTATGCATTACTGAACATTTCGTAACCTCAGGACAGGAATCTCTAATCAACGTTCCAAATTATAAGCATGCAGCTTTTTATTCAAGAAGTAAGAAGCGAGGAGGGGCTGTATCCTTATTAAAAACAAATACGAATGTAAAGAGCTACCTAACACATCTATTACGGGTGTATTTGAGTATTGTGCAATAGAATTAAGACAGCAGGGATTAACAGTTGTTTGTATTTATAGACCACCGAACATGTCCTGTATTAATATGTTTTTTGATCATTTAGATACTTTGTTAAAGAAATTGTGTACCAAAGCAAATAAAAAAATAGTAGTATGCGGTGACTTCAACATCAACGCACTGAAAAAAAATAACTTTACATTAGACTTTGAAAATTTACTGTTGAATTATAATCTAAAGTTAGTGTTTAATCAAGCAACTAGACCAAAAAGTCAAACTTGTCTAGATAATTTTGCCCACAATTCCAAACAAAACTGTATGAGCGATATAGTCGACTTCGGTTTATCAGACCATACCGCTCAAATTTTAAAAATACCGGTAAGCAAAACATGTACAATAAATTCCTGGCGAATTCAAAAGCGTAACTTATCCAGAGAAAATTTAATTTTGTTTAAAAAGCACCTTACATGCCTATCTTTCTCAGAAGTACTTGACACAGATGACCCTAATGATGCATATAATAATTTTATTGATCTCTTTCGTCTATTATATAACCTAAGCTTCCCAATGCAAATAAAACATGTAACATCTGATAAAAAAATTAAATGGCTATCACGCGGAATTAGGACTTGTAGCAGAAAACAACGGAATATGCTATGGAAATACAGAAAATCACCTACAAGCGAGAACAAAAATAAATTTCAAAATTATGCACAGAAACTTAAAAAGATTGTAAAATTAACTCAAAGAGCCCAAAATAATTATTATTAGCTCAATAAACAAATCAAAATCATCATGGCAAATAATAAATAATAATAATAATGTAATTAATGAACCAATTTTGCAAATCAAGGAAACAAACAAACTAATAAAAGACCCTAGGCAGATTGCTGAATCATTTAATAACTTTTTTGTTGACCAAATACATGATGTATCCAGTAATTGTATGGGGAATGCAGCTGCAATTACCAAAACCCGTAATTCTTTGTTCATGCAGCCGGTTGTCCCCCAAGATATTACGGGTGTGATACAAAACTTAAAAAATAAAAAAAAGTTTTGGATTCGACGGCATTTCAACCATTGTAGTCAAATTTGTATCTGATATTATCGCAAAACCATTAAGCCATATAATAAATATGTGTATAAGCTCAGGTATATTCCCTGATAAATTAAAGACTGTGATCATAAAACCATTGCACAAAAAGAATGACATGGAAGACATGACAAACTATAGACCTGTAGCTCTTATTCGTTATTTCTTTCTTGTTCTTTTCTCTAAGATCTTCGAAAAAATCATATATGAATCTATTTACACTTTTATAGCTAAAAATGACATTTTATGTGAAGAACAAAAGGGCTTTCGAAAAAATAAAAATATCAACATGGCAATATTCGATCTCTTGAAAGTAATCATGAATAATGTCGATAAAAAAAACCCTATATGTGCAATATTCACAGACATGACAAAGGCAAAGTTTATTTAAGAGAGTGTCATGTTTTACATAGTCGATGTAAAACATGACACTCTCTTAAATAAACTTAGCGATTATGGCATAAGAGGAAACGTGCTAAACCTAATTAAGTCATATCTCACGGATAGAAAACAGTAACACATAACTATCGAGAATCTGTACTAAAACTAAGCGTGAACTGAAATACCTATCGAGTTGCAGAGTAACAGAGTTCGGAGTTCCACAGGGCAGTGTAGTCGGTCCATTACTGTTTTTACTGTATATTAATGACCTACCCCGTCAAATTCGACAGCAATGACATTATTTGCCGATGACAGCACTGCTATAGTCGAATGTATGAACGAAACGAACTACGAAGATGAAATAAACAGCACACTTAAAACAAAAATAGATTGGCTTAATAAAAATAATCTAGTCATAAATTTACAAAAAACTAAAGTCATGCATTTTCACCAGAGGTTACAGCCAAAAAAAGTAACTACTGAATATAATGGCCAAATCGTAGAGACAACTTCAGTGACTAAATTCTTAGGAGTGGAGATTGACGACAAATTGACATGGAAATCTCATGCTGAAAATGTGTGCCAAAAACTTAGTAAATCTTCATATGTACTCTATAACCTCTCAAATAAAGTAAACATAAATACATTAGTTATAGCCTATCATGGATTAGTTGCTTCATTATTAAGATACGGTGTCATATTTTGGGGCAACTGCAGTGAGAGGGAAAGAATATTTAGGGCCCAAAAAAGATGTCTTAGAGCAATGACAGGTCTTAAGTTTACAGAAAGTTGTCAACCTGTTTTTATATCCCTAAAAATTCTGACATTACCTTGTTTATATGTACTAGAAGTTGCCCTATTCGTTAAATTAAATAAGCACCTATTTACCTCAATGATTGACTTAAGACAACGCACAGCACCAATGAGGTCCCAGTATAAAAACCAATTGTGAACAGGTGGCCATAAAACAGCCTTATTAAAAAATAGCATCCTTTCCATGGGACCGCTTATATATAATAAATTACCTGAAAATTTAAAAGATCTGCCCATAAAAATGTTTAAAAAACAATTAACAAAACTATTGCTGGAGAAATGTTATTACACAATTAAAGACTTTTTAAATGACAAAACTATAGGAAAATGTTAGTGATAAATGTACGTTGTCTTTGAAATTTAGAATGTTTTATAAGATAATAATGACATTGTTATCTATTTATTAGGGATTTTATGAATGTTGTTATATTTTAATTTGACATACTTAACAGATTTTAACATTACCAGATTATCTAAATTCTATTTTCTAATATTAATTGTGATTGTTGTTAATGTTTTGGAATATTTTGACATTACGCATTACGACATATATTCCTCTTTGTATGATTTGCGAGAGATTTATATTTATTTCTTTAATTATTTTGATTTTTTAGTCTGAGCTGTGACTACTTACTAAATTCGACTATGGCTAATAATAATTGTAATAGTTGTACCTATCTATGTATATTACTAAATAAATTCAATCCTAATATTTTGCATGCCGTAAGGTAAAATGTATCGGGACACTTAATAATTATTCCAACTTATATATGTATACCTACATTATCAGCAAATAAATGATTTCTTTCTTTCTTTCCATCTGTTGTTAGCTAGTGACAAAAATTAAATGCTTTCTCAAAAGATTCTTCTACTATAGACAAGATCTTGTTTTGTTTATTAGCACTCAGAATGCACAATTTGTTTTGTTTGAGTTGTTGTGGAGGGTGAATATCAGTCTGGATTTTGGTTTTGGTTCCTATAGAACTTTTTATTTCTTTTATGTCTGGATTATTCATGTGTTTTTGTCCCCTGTTCATTTTTGGTAGTTTTTAATTGTTTTTCTGTGTTAGTATCACTTCATGTTTTAGAATATATCCGTAGTACCATATCCGTAGCTGTTGGTGAAGTTTTCTCACCACTTACGATATCCCAAAACTCATTTTTACACAGGGGCGGTTTTTTTTTAGGTGTGAACTCATCCAATAACTTCTCCCGCTCTGGGCGGAGCGTCGAGGGCGTGTGAGACTTTTACTGACTAAAACCCACCCGTGTTCCTTTGGTTACCGTGGCTCACACACCTGTGTGCCAGAGCCACGGTAACCCTTTCGAACAAACCCGCGACCCCGGCAGGCGTCGGCCCTAAGGGACCCCGTCAATGTGTGCTGACATCTCTTTGAGGCGCGCGTGGAACACAACGCGCCGTCGACCCTGGTCTGGTCCTTACCGGACAGTGAGCTACCCATTATTCGCTGTCCGCAAGCCCGCCCCTACGGTGGCCAGGAATCGGCTTGGGATTCCGGATGCCCAGGGCGTCTTCTGCGGCGACTAGGGCGTGATGGCGCAACGATTGCCTCTCCCTCACACGCTCTGCCTCCTCCTTCGCGATTACTGCTTCGCTAAAGGAGCTGATGGCTTCCCATGCCCTTTCGCTCCGTACCATGGCCTGGACCAGGGCCGTCACTCGTCGCTTGTGCTTACAAACACCACGTACCATAGTTTGACTTGGTCAAATGTTCTATATTACGGTAAGTAGTAGTTGATGCCATGTTTCATACTTTATGGTATGTAAAGATGGTCACCCATCCACGGACCAACCGCGGCACGCGTAGCTTAACCTGATCGATCAACTTGTACGGCTGTTATTACAAGTCACAAGCCCCTCACCTTATCATAGATCTAGTAGTTAGAGTAGTTCGTTTGTTGCGAAAATAATATAGAAGTAAATGAAAGGGAATGCCTACAAAGTTTCAATGAAAAAATAATTATGTATCTTACGTGATATCAGATTCATAGCTGCACGGACCTTTTCTTTTCAGAGTTATCATTTCGCACCGACCCACATGCGACAGACGGCTTGGCACTATGCAAACTGAGTTACAGCTCAAGAAATATAATAGACCCGTTGATTATAATTGGAAAATAGCAAATTATTAAAGATTTCATATCATTAATTAATCAATTTAAATTCAATGTCTCTTTTAATTGTTTGTCAAGCCATGATTAAGATAAAGTATTAGCCACGAATGACGGATAACAATGAGTGGAAATGATTAATTTTGATTTAATTTTAATTAAAACAATATTTGTTTAATTAGGTCTTCATGGATCGAAATTACGTAAGGAGGAGTACCTATTCCTGGTTAGTGAAGAGATGTGGAGCAACTTAATACCATTGATTTTATAATGGTGCCGATTCTCTTGTACACCGAACTAAACTATTACTTAAATTCCTTACTTTTGGCTATGAGAATCATAAGATATTCTGCAAAAAAAAAAACTAAATTTAAAAATAATTTTGACGCAACTAAAATTTAATTTGACAATCGCGACTTTACGTAGTAGGTACTTGTTTGGCTTACCCTGTGAATTATTTTAGAGCCGGAGCTGGAGGCACGCATGGGGGGCAGCCTCGACGTGTTTTGTTTTCTTTTTCACTTTTTGTATGGAAAGTATGAAAAATGATTACCTACATGTAGAGTATTAGGGGTTTGAGGGTTCCATATAGGGGGTCGAAATTTTCATTATTTTTGCGATAGGACACACCATTTTCGAGATATAAGCAAAATAAAATAAAAAAAGATACAGTACTGGTTTTTCCCCCGCAAGTCGAGGTGTTGTGGTGAATTTTAGTTCATGACAACTAATTTTATTCCACACCTTTTTAATCGCGATTAAAAATAGCCAGATTTAGTTAGATCAGAACGAACGTCAAATTCAGAATAGCAAAATTGCCATTTTCACTAACCTAATAACTCAGTGCCATCTTAGTGCTGTCAAACTAAAATATAGTTAAGTTGTGTCACTTTAGTCTATTTCAGAATGAGAGATCGTCGTTTGACAGGAATAAACGAAATTTTAGTGATTTTTAGTCTAGGTTAGAGAATTTTGTAACAAGAGAATCGGCACCATTTCTAGATGGAGCGTCGCCCTACAATCAAAACAAAGAAAACGAGGCAACAATTTCAAGCATGTGTGCGTGCAAGTTGATAACAATAGTCAGATAACTTTTATCCGAGGAATACAAATAGAAGTTAAATCTATGATTTAATACTATTAATCAGCGCCAGTTATTAATATTACTAAAATGTGAACATGAAGTCGGTACCAAGTAAATTATTTACCTAGCTATTATAATAACAATTTTTACTGGGCATCGACTTCAAAATCATATAAAGATACACTTAATACATTAATCATGAATTAAATTACCATTGAAATCGGTTTATTGGACCCAATACAAAAATAATCATTAAAATGGGCTCATAAACAAAAAAGTTATACGTGAACATTATATTATTATAAAGCAGTGAAGCGGTATAGGGTTGCAACAAATAAGCAAACAACAGCTTACGGAAAAGGAAGAAATATAATGTCCAATAGTTTTTAAAGTTCACAGAACACAGATAACACTATAGAAGGCGAAATGAAGAGCACAGAAAGAAAGCGAAGGCACAGTTAATAGTTTAGCACTATGTAGCACGTCTAGGTACGAGACTTCCAAAAAACACTGGATAAAGTTTAAATGTCGAATGTTTACCGGGTACGAGTGAGAGCGACATGCGCTTACGACCAGTAAAGATTCTCGACTAACACCTGCGAGCGCCGCGAGTTTGAAAGAGATAGATAGTGAAGGCGCGGGCGCTCGCTCAGGTAACCGGTCCGCATTCCACATAACTACATAAAAAATATCTAATAACAAAATTATCTGTTTGTACGGATGTCTTAATTTTTAACATAAGCTTTAAATAAAGCTATATAATATTAGGTTATAGTTAAGTTTTTAGTTGTATATATTAGGTTTAAGTGCGTATAGCTTATAGTTATATAATATATAAATTTACTGTAAATACTACTTTTTGTTTATTTATTTATATAATACTAACTTAATTTAATGAATGTACCTTATAATTGAAATAAATAATATATTGAGGAAGTAGCTACGCTACAGCAGTACTGACGAATTGAAAAACTCGACCTTTTTTAAATCGATTAATAAAAGTACACCAATTAAATAATATAAACGTAACCATAAACCAACTAATATACCCATAAAAAAAATCACGTTAAGTTGGGAGAATCAAAAAAAGAAACTGGCAACATTGATAAAATATGGCGTAATTAGGTAATCAAAAAAAAATATATATATATATGGTTTTTTGGTTACTTACCGATGATAGGTAATGTGTTTGGTATTTTTTACCATTCTTTTATAATTCCGGCACAGTTTAATAGCACATACCGTCATTTTATCGCTGTTATTTGTTTATTAGTTAGCGCGCGTAATACGTAGTGACACCAAAGCGACACGATCGGCACTAATCGGCGGGTAAGAACTTATAAGCCAACAGTTGGCTGATATTTTTTGACACGTTTGCGCGCATTTGATGCTCTATCTACACATTATACAGGGTGACTGGATCTGGACCCGCCATAGCAAATTCGCATATAGAGGAGGTCATTCACTAATTATTGAATCATACTTTCCCTAGCTAAAGTTTAATAGTTTGAGAGATATATCAATTTTTATACTTTATTGAGATTTTTCCAAAATTTGACCTTTAAACATTCATACTCTTTTTTTGCATTATTTTAGTAGTTTTTTTTTTATTTGTTGGTAATCATAAACATTGGTGATTGAATACCTCAGAACTTCCCTCAAACTAGGATTAAAAAAATAAGGTAGTACGCTTTTAAAAAAAAAATACAAAAGAAAAGCGCCCATTGCGCGCGTCATTTGGTGCTCAAAAAGGGAGCACCAAATGACTGTAATCATAGTCCGATGGGTCGGCAATCTGACACGACCGGAGAGAGATCAAGCGCACGACCAGCAGCTTAACGTGCTTTCCGAGGCACGGGTTATCACACCGCCAACTATCAAACTCCAGGCTGCTACTGAGAAAGCTTTTTTGAAGTGAAAACTTCTTTTAATACTGGTTACCTAGAAATAGGCGACAATAAGTGCCAGCGACCTTGAGCGAGTGGGAGGAGCATGCGAAACTTTTAAGCAAATAAAATTGCACAGAGCGTTAGCGTCTACCCGGACATTGGTCAGCGATGCACTGCCGCCCGTCGCCCGCAAGAGCCCCCGCTTCAACGCGCATCAAGTTTATTCGCAAAAACAACCCACCTTGATTTATCAAAGACAATACAAATAAAAGCCGTACACAAAAATTATAATTATAATAATATACAAAAATGGGTAATTAAATTGTCTTTTAGATGGTGCAGATTTCATGAAAAAACGCCCGATAGTTTTTGCATGATTATCGTTTTTGTGTTCGCGTTAGACATTAGGTACTTTACAAATTAATTACATTATGTTATAAAAATATAATTTCAAATATTCACATATCAAATTGCGAAAAAAATTGTCTAGTTTATCATATATTTTTTTCAAACAAATAGGAGTATTCGTTTAGACGTGATGGTCAATAAGGGTCCCACGAACATCGCTTGCAACTCACAATTCGAAACAAGTGCAAAATTCGTTGAATATCGCTATCTCTGTTTGACAAAAGAAGGCGTGCGGCGAGCGGGGGGCAGACGCGGTGCGCAGCCATGTGTGTGTGAGTGATAGCTCTTATTAGCTGTACATAATATTCATTCATAACGTCTCGAGTCGAAGATATTTATATTTATTAGTAAACCTAAGTTAACTAATAAAAATAAAAAAAGGAAACAATGAACATAGGTAGGTACCTAAGTACCTATTTTCATTGTTTCCTTTATTTTTGAATCGTTAGTGAATGTACAGACTATATAGTAATGCATTTTTTGGAAATTTCTTTACTATGCCGATATCTCAACATATTAGTATAAATTCTCGATATCTAGGCCTTGTAGAGAAAATCTAGCAGATCAGATACGTGATACCTAATCCTATACATTGTTATCGCGCGTGGCCTTTGTTTTTTTTTTTTTTGGTGATAAATCATCAAATGACCTCTCCCGCTCTGGGCGGAGGGGAAGGGCGTGTCAGAATCTTACTGACTAAAACCCACCCGTGTTCCTTCAGTTGCCTGTGCGCCAGGGCCACGGTAACTCTTTCGAACAATCCGCGACCCCGGCAGGCATCGGCCCTATCGGACCCCGTCAATGATGCTGACATATCTTTGAGGCGCGCGTGGAACACGACGCGCCGTCGACCCGGGCGTGGTCCTTACCGGACGGCGACCTGCCCATTGCTCGCCGTCCGCAAGCCCGCGCCTACGGTGGCCGGGAGTCGGCAATCGACTCCCGACGCCCAGGGTGTCTTCTCCTGCGGCAACTAGGGGCGTGAGGGCTCAACGATTGCCGCACCCTCACGCGCTTCGCCTCCTCCTTCGCGAGTATTATTGCTTCGCAGAAGGAGGTGACGGCTTCCCATTCCCTCTCGCTCCGTACCGTGGCCTGTGAGAGATCACCGCCGCCGATCGCCGCCACAAGGACACGGCGGTGCTCCGCCCAAGCCGGGCAGACCTCCAGCGTATGCTCCACCGTGTCCTCCGGTCGATCCACACAATGCTAACACCCGGGCGTTTCCTCCCGCCTTATCCGAAACAGGAACCTCCTGAAACAGCCATTTCCGGTGAGGACCTGCGTCAGGCGGAAGGTGAGGACGCCGTGGCGTCTCTCAAGCCACTCCTCAAAGAGGGGACTTACCGCCGTAATTGTGGCGTGGCGTGCGTGGCGTGCGCGGTGGCCTGGCGGGAAAATCGACTGACCAACGGCGCTAGAGTTGTCAGACGCACGTCGCGTAAATACTTACCTATAAAATTGTTGGGATATTTATTATTATTGTCTTTATTTATTCTAAGCCTGTGTATTATGTTTATTTAATTCCTTTAGGATGGTGTCAACATTAAAAAAGTAAGGCTTCTTCTGTGTTATTTCTGTATTCCTTATAAGAAACTTCAAATATTGTTATTACTTACTGAATAATGAATACAAGTCAAATAATAAAAGTGTTATGCAAAGTCGGTAGGTATTAGTAAAAGACAAATATTCCGATCATTTATATTTATCACGTAAATATACATAACTGGAATATTTGTCTGTTTTATTGTTCGTAAATTCATATCGCTCTGAGCTAAGAATAATAATAAAAAAACAAAGGTTTTTTTAAATAAACCTCCTTACTTCATAGATTTTTATATATTCATGTTTTCTTATAAATATGTATCGAAACGTGATAAACACTTATACTTATACTTACTGTGAGATACATCCCAACGTTCGGAGTCCATGTCGGCAAAGCAACCAAACCTCCAATTCGTAAATAAATTTCCAAGTCCGTAAACAAAACAATGGTCGTAAGAATATAGGTTACTCGATACCAATTATTCAAAAGCAAAGTCTAAATCTAAGTTTATAGCACTGGTCAATAGGGAGTGTCAGAAAAATATAACAATACAATTTGCAAACAACAATAATTATGCATGCACGCACAGCACAGCTGATAGCACAGAGTTTAGAATTATGTTCTGTGGCAGCGTAAGCCATTGTACGCCACAGTATACGTATACTATTATCAGAACATTTGAACTACCGTCATTTGCGTAAACGTATCGTTGTAATATAGACATTCTGTGGCTTATAATGGAGCATGATGGGCCAACGTGTAGATGGTAAATCGTGACACTGACAACAAACACCCCGCCCGCGCCTCGCGTGCCCGCGTTGCGCTAGAAGAGTGTAGCGATAAACACAGAAGCTACCGTGCGTGAGCAATACGATCACGCACACATTGATATTTCCTTGACGCGAGATGGCACTACTAGCTATCGCAAAACTATGATGAATTTGAATGTGTTCTGTAATACCTAAAATGATGAATGAAAATTTAATGTTTTACGATTTCTCTGTCGATAGTTTGTAACTTGATAATGTAAGCTATGTTTCTGCAGAAACAATATTACAAATATTGTTGGTTATAATACAGAAAAAACAATATGAAAACATGTCATTTACGCTGTAAAAATATGCGAAATGCAATTCACTCAAACTTCATGTTAGATAAGTTTAAAAAAATAAAAAAGATGTAGGAACCTAGATAAATACTGTCTAAATCCGAATATCAGCATAATATGGTGGAAATATGCTGAAATTGTAAATAATATGGGAATTACGTTTGTATGGACAATTCACTCGTCGTCACGCTCTAGGAAAGAACAAGATCAGCAGCTTGTCCACGAATTCCGTAGTGGTGTAAATTACAGATTAGTGAATTGTGGTCAACACAGTCAAACGCTTTTGAGAAGTCACAGAAAATACCAACCGCATCCTGGGACTTCTCACAGGATTCCAATATGTGACTGATGAGTTTTACTCCCGCGTCAGTCGTCGACCTACCTTTCGTGAAACCATATTGGCGACTATGTAAAATCCCATTTGAGCTAAAATGTGACAACATCTGGTCTAGCATGATTTTTTCATAGATTTTACTCAATGCTGGTAGCACAGATATAGGTCTATAATTAGAGGGATCACCCTTACTACTTGTTTTGAAAATTGGTACTACTTTACTATGTTTCGTTAAATCAGGAAACGTACAGCTGTCTAAACATTGATTTAAATACGCATGATAGGACAGGGGCAATTGTGTCAATGATATCTACAAGAACCTTAACGGACAGTTCTGTCACGGCACTCGTGTAGATCGCTCGCACGCGAGTATCGATTACGGTGTGTATAGAATTTTTTAAGTAATTATATTGTCGCGCTCATCGGTGATGCAGGATTATTCGTAAATACGGCCACAAATGATCGCGGACAAGACAAAACAAAGTTGGATCAGATTAATTCGGAAGAAGTGAGTCAGTCAGATGGATGGATGTCACAAATAAAAGATGAAGAAAATAACAGTGATTCGTTGGAGAATATTAATGAATCGAAATGCTGTGAAGTACAAATTATGGAGGAAGATGTAGTAGTAGATAAGCCGACAAAACGAGAAAGAGAAGAGGATGAACAAACCTGGACTAAAGTTGAAAGTAATAGAGGAAAGAAACAGAAACAAATCAAGAAAGAGGTTTTTATTTGGAGCAAAGAGAAATTACCTAAACAGTTTGCTATCGCGAAACTGTTTAACAGCGTGGGTTTGACTGACATAAACCATATTAAATATATTAACCCATATAAGTTAAAAATTGAGGTTTCTTCTGAGGAAGGAGCGGGCAAGTTGTTAGACTGTCAGGAATTCCAAACCAAAGAGTGGAAGGTGTATAGTGCAATGGACGTAAACATTTCCTACGGTATTATACGGGATGTGTACCTCGAGCTGTCTGACGAAGAGCCATTAAAAGTGATTAAGTGTCCTAATGATATTCAAATCATAGCTTTAAAAAGGTTACAAAGACGAGATGAGGAAGGTGGCTGGGTGCCTAGTGAGGTAGCCAAAGTGGGCTTCAGAGGTTCATACCTACCAGCATTTATATATGTGGACTGTCTACGTGCCAAAGTTGAACCTTATATTTTCCCGGTAACGCAGTGTTCAAACTGTTGGAAGTTTGGTCACATAAAAGCAAGATGCACGTCCAAAAAAACTATGTGCCCTAAGTGCACAAAAGAACAAAATAACTGTGAAGTTACAATGTTTAAATGCGTGAACTGTCGGGGTGACCATATGGCGTTGAGTAGAAGTTGTCCAGTATATGCTCGAGAGAAGCGCGTGAGGGAACTTATGGCAGAGTTCAACTGTATATATCACGTTGACTGCAATATCTATGTTCGACCTAAACCACCAATTTGTTTAGAAACAGTGAGAAATATCGAAAAGTCGAACATCAATACCAACAACAGCTTTAATGGTTTGCTTATGGAAGAATCGGGAAACAAATAAATATACTCCGAGTCAGTTCCCACCTTTGTTTACGCAGAATAGACCAAAATCACCGCAAGCAAGTAATAAAAATAAGCAATCACATTCGCAAAACATTGGTAAAACGGAGTGGTGGGGACAGCAGGAGTCACCGGACCGCATTCCAAAGCAATCAGCTGCTACTGATAACGATCTCGGTGACAGCGTAAACAATGAGCGACAGGTACATTTTGACGAGTTAATTACACGATTGAAAGACATTATTTGTATGCGAGGTTTTAGTATAAAAGATAAGTTTAATAATGTTATTAAGTGTTGTATTGAATGGTTAGTACTAGTTGTAGTAGATCATATGTCTGAGTGGCCTATTTTGAATAAGTGTTTAGAGTTTTTTATCGGACTTTAGTAAGTAATGGACCATAAAAATAAAATTGTTAAGTTAAAGTTGTTGCAGTGGAACGCACAAAGTTTAAGACCTAAAACGAAAGCCTTTGAGAACCTTTTATTGATAGATAAAATTCACATATGCATTATATCTGAGACCTGGCTTGAACCAGACAGCTATTTGAAAATTAGTAATTATGATATTTTTAGACAAGACCGGGACGATTCATACAGCGGGATAGCAATTGTAGTCCACAAATCTATCAAAGCACAGATCACTAATTTTAGCTTACGTAATCGAAACATTCAAGTTCTACATATTAAAATATTTAACTGTACACTGTGTTGCTATAGCACAGAGACTAATGCGTAAAGCTAGTGCAGAATCTTTTCATCAATTCTGTGACAGTATGAGTGAGATGGTGTCTAGTAGCGAGTTGTGGAATAAAATGCGATGGCTCAAAGGATATCCTACTAGTAGAATTTGTTTGGATGCAGAGAAGGCTGGTGAGTTCTTACGACAATTAACGCCAGATTACGTTCCGCCATTATGTCCTACTTTTAGTTCAACTAATATACGATTGGAGGCACAGATTTCGGAACAGGAACTATCAAATGTACTGAAGATGAAGGATACAGCTCCAGGGGATGACGATATTTCTTATTCAATGATTTATAATTTTCCCAGCAAACAGTTGATAGTTGATTTATTTAATAAATGTTTGGCTGAAGGTGAGGTCCCAAGTCAGTGGAGGAAGGTTAAAGTAGTGCCTGTACCGAAACCTGGGCGCGACCCAACCAACATAACATCTTTGAGACCTATATCACTCATATCTTGTTTTTGCAAAACCTTGCACAACATTATAACGCGAAGTCTGGAATAGTTTTTTGAAAATAAGGGTCGTTTTTCTAAGAATACAGTGGGATTTAGAAGAGCTCAGTCGTGCCTAGACAATCTTGTACGACTAGTATCACAAATTCAAATAGGTTTCACCAATAATCAAAAGACATTGGGATGTTTTGTTGACATAGACAATGCATATAATAATGTCAATATATTGAAAGTAGTGTCTAAGCTGGATGAGATGGGGGTGGGGGCTTCTATATGTAGATATATATGGGAATACTTAAGGGAGAGACATTTATCTGTGTCACAAGTAGGGAGTAATGTTTCGATTACAAGATGGAATGTAAGGGATTGGCCCAAGGAGACCCTATGTCTCCAATTTTATTTAATATACTTACCAGCGATATCTGCAAAGAGATTATGAGTGTGTATGTATCCCAATACGCCGATGATTTCGTCCTCTATATTACTGGACAAGACATAAGATTTATGACCACAACTCTTCAGGAAGCCATAGATAAGTCAACAAATTTGTTGGGAGTATTGGGCCTGGAACTGTCTCCCACGAAAAGTAAAATATGTTTATTTTCTAGGGGAAAGATATTGCAGCAAGCAAATGTCAATATCAACAATGTTTCTTTGGAAAATGTCCCTGTAGTTAAATATTTAGGACTCTGGCTAGATTCATCTTTTAGATGGCGTAAACAGATCAATGAAACCTGTGAAAGAAGTATGAAATTTTTAAATGTTTTTAAGGTGCTAGCAGGTTCATCATGGGGAGTTCATCCGTTGCATTTAAGACGACTATTTATTGCAATCATTCGCAGTCGGTTAGATTATGCAAGATTTTTGTTCGATAATAGCGCTAAGACCAATATTTCGAGACTGGACAAAATTCAAAATCAAGCTATGAGAGTAGTTGGCGGTTTTTTAAAAAGTTGCCCAATCCACGCGATGGAATCGGAGTTATGTCTGCCACCATTATTTGTTCGACGGAAATATTTAGCTGCAAAATTTTGCTTAAAAGCTAAGTCTATTGTTGACGGTGACACTATTTTAATTATATCAAAATTAACATCGGTATGCGAACAGGAATCATATTGGCGTAATAAGAAAAAACCGTTGCTAACTATCGTATACAGTGAGATGTCCAATCAAACTTTACATCGTTCTAAAGTTCTAGAGATGTTCTCACTGTCGACATGGATGGCAAATATTGATATTAAGTCACACATTAACCTGAGTATTAATGATATGACAGGACCAAAAAGATCTCATACTTCTGTAGCACTTTTAAACAAATCTGTAGAAACGATTGCACGAAATTATGACGGATTCTATCAGATTTACAGTGATGGGTCCAAGGACGATAATGGAACAGGAGCAGCCTTTTTTGATCCTCAATCTAACACGGGAGCTAGTTTCACACTGAACTGCAAAATATCCATAATGGCGGCGGAATTGTATCCTATTTTGGAATGTCTGTCGTACTTGATGTCATGCGATTGTGCTAAATTTGTGATACTTTGTGATTCAAAAAGCGCTTTGCAGCATATAGCTCGGTGCACCTCGGGCATACGAGGTCTGCCCGTAGCTTATTCCATACTAGAATTATATTTAAGACTGAGGGAAAGTGGCAAAACAGTTAAATTCCATTGGATTCCATCACATGTTGGTCTGATGGGAAATGAACAAGTAGATAAGTTGGCAAAAACAGGAACCTATGAAGGAATATCTGTCAATCATCTGCCCTTCTTCACAGATATATTAAGAGAAGTTAAAACAAATTGCAATAAGATGTGGAAAGAATATTTTGACAAAAGATCTGTGGAGAAGGGTATATGGTACAGAACAATTCAGTCTGAACCACCAAGGATTCCTTGGTTCTCTGAAGTACAGATGAATAGACAATTGTTAGTAACAAGCATGCGTCTGCGATCCGGGCACATTCCGTTGAATGCGTTCGGGCATCTTATGAAGGTTGTTAACACCCCAAACTGTTTGATTTGCAATATGAGGGAGGACATACCACGCTTTGGTGGAGTGTGCTCGGGTTGGGGCAGAACGGAGAACTTTGGTATCAGAAGCGGGACTTAGGTTAAGGGATGTTGGCATGTGTAATTTGATTTTGTCTAAACCTACATCCAAATTAGCTATTAAGTTATATTATTTGATTGTTAAATTAATTAAGTTAAGATCCTAGTTGTTACCTATTTTTCCATTTATCTTGTAAAACTACGAGGCTGGCATAATCGCTTCGCGATTAAAGCCTTTTCTTCAAATAAAGATATAAAAAAAAAAACCTTAACCAAAACTTGGAATGTCCTTACTGAAGTTTTCTTTGAGCAGTGATTCAGCTCATATAGAGGACGAGGGGAGAGATTTCGTAACCTCTATTGCGATGTTGGTAAAGAAATGTTCTAGTGTCTCAGCAAATTTTAACTTATCTGAAATGGTTTCATTATCAATTTTTAGAGACAATTCATTCTGATCTCGCTATTCTGTGTTTCCAGTTTTTTTGTTAATTACCTGCCACACAGGTATTATTTTATTATTAGGAATACTAATTTTGTTACTTATTAATTTAGATTTAGCTTGAGCGCAGACTCTTTTGAATATCTTTAAGAATAATTTGTTACATAATCATGAAGGGTTTGATCAGAATTCAATGATTTTTCGTGATACAAATTATATAAAATATCTCTACTTTTTCTAATGCCAGCAGTGGCCCATTCCTAAATTTTGGTTTACAATTGATTGTAACTTTTTTTACAGGACATGCTTTATTGAATTCTTAGCATACTGTAGAAAATAGTGTACAGTAGTTTATATTTGGGTCTTGTGAATCAAAACTAGCTGTTGAAAGATTGTTATGAACATTATTATTAAACATTTTCAATTTATTTTTAGTTAAAGGTCTTAATTCAACGGTTTTATCTAAGTATAGCTAGACCAGTATGGTCAGACCTGACGCCACTAATTAAGGATGAGTCTTTTATTCTACAATTAGTAAATACATTGTCTATGCATGAAGCTGAGGTTGCTGTTATTCTAGTCGCTTTATTAAATATACATTTTAAATTGAATGATTTAAACAATGAGATTAGCTTACATTTTCCTGTGAATTAATTAATAGATCTTTAAAAACTTTACTTAGTATTTCTTCCATAATGATCAAAAATGATGGCAAGTTTGAGGCTGGTCGTCTTCAACATAAGCGACCAACAGAGCAAGCAGTGATATCCTTTCTTTCCTTATGTCTAAAACAACTATTACTCAATATCAAAAACTCTATTATCAATACTACCCCCTATTGCGGACCTGTTGAATGCACTGGCAACTGAAAAAAAAAAAATATTAAACAGCATCCTATCCGGTTTTAACCAGGGTTCACAAAAACATAAGATATCCATATTATATTAATCTATTAACATTTCCACGTCTAGAATTTTGCCAGAGAAGCGATTTATATTTTGGTGATATAATAAATTATTATGCTTCTCTTTTGTCGACTCTAAAACTTTAAAGATTCAATTATAGTATTATTAGAAGTACTAGATAATACTGTTTCGTCACTTAACCCTTACATGCATATTGTTGCCATATGTAATCATACCGTTTTTCAATTTATAATAGAAAGAGTGAAAGTTATGTGATTCTGAACGAAACGTAACAACTGTCATGTAACCACAGATTATTGAATAAAATAAAAAAAAACTCGGTTTTGGCGCGAATTTTTTGACAGTTTGTATTTATTTCCAACAGAGTTGAAAAAGCTACAGGATTACAATTTGTGACTAATTGATTTTTTTATTTCGAATTACTGCTGGTGGTACTTTGAGTGAAAACATTGTTGTCGAGTTAGAAAAAAGGTTAGTTATCGATATATTATACAGTTTTTTATGTATTTATTCGGAATTATGCGATATCTTGCTAAATTGCTATGTTGCCAAAAGTCTACATTATGCGTTCACTGCTTATGATTTACTTGCTTTTGAGGATTTTGGTGATGGAGGGTTTTGGGTAATCTTGCAATATTTTTCAGCTTGCTTGACAAAATGCTAGACAAAGACATAGAGGAAATGTTATCAGCATTAGAAGACGGTTACATATCTGAAGACGATAATGATATGGGCGATGATAATGAAATTGATTATTATATGAGCCAAAGGGAATTATTGCACGAGCTGGAGAATGATGATGTCGACTACCATGAAGATGAAAATATCCCAGATGACCCTCCCCTAGTTGCCGAAGAGCATCATGAAGTCCCTTCCACAGAACCTATTCCAGGACCTTCGTCTAGTCAACCAGTTGCAGGTATGATCGGTGTGGCAGCTTGGAGATCACGAAGTAGGGATCTTATATGGAAAAAACGCCATCTGGATTGGAATGAGGATCGCATAAAATTTTTAGGAAACTCAGATCTTTGCTCAGAAGTTGCCCAACTAGAGACTCCATTTGAATTCTTTTCCCAAATTATAAATGAGGATATACTTACCAAAATAATAAATGAGACAAATTTGTATATTACCCAAAAGGCAATTAGCAACTGTCCCCCTGTAAATGCGTTAGAAATTCGCCAGTTTCTTGGAATTATCATATTCATGTCTGTATTCCACTATCCCAGCGTGAGATCTTACTGGTCAAAGTATGGTTTTTCTAACATCATGCAGACAATGACTGTGAATAGATTTGAGAAAATACGATCAGTAATTCACTTCAATGACAATGCAGAACATAAGCCTGTTGGTCATCCTCAACACGATCGTCTTTACAAAATACGACCTCTGGTAGAACATCTCAATACCAGATTTACAAGAATTGCCCCATATGATCAGAGGTTGTCACTTGATGAGCAAATGTGTGCTACGAAAGTAGCACATTTTATGAAGCAATATCTCCCCAATAAACCGCATAAGTGGGGCTTCAAGCTGTTCGTTCTATGCTCTCTGTCAGGATATGCATACAACTTTGTTTATTCTGGGAAGCACGACCTTGACAATCTGCCAGGCGAACCAGATCTTGGTGCTGTAGGAAACACGGTAATTCGATTGTGCCGCTACGTCCCACGAAGTGCAAACCACATTATTTATTTTGTCAATTTTTACACGTCAATTCCCTTACTGCATTACCTTGATAGTCAGGGCATTTATGCTCTGGGTACGATCCAAAGAAACCGTCTTGGTAAAAACTGTAAATTACCGACACAAAAAGATTACATGAAAGACTCTGTACCCCGAGGGTCCTATGAAGAGCAAGTCGCCGACTATGAAGGCGTGGACATTTCAGTGACCTGTTGGAAGGATAACAAGCTCGTTACTTTGGCTTCTACATATGTCGGCGCTGAACCAGTAGGTTCAGTAAACAGATATGACAAAAAAGAAAAGAAGACGATCAATATCTTATGCCCGAAAATAATCAAAGATTACAACGCGCATATGGGAGGTGTCGACCTAATGGATAGTTTTTTAGGAAGATATAGGATTAGGATAAAAAGTCGAAAATGGTATATTCGTTTATTTTACCACATGATTGATATGGCTATTATAAACTCATGGGTTTTATATAAAAAAGCCAATATCGAAAGGGGAAACTACAGAAGCCTTAGTTTGGGTGACTACAGATCCGAATTGGCAGAGGCTTAATGTAATTATAAAAAAAATGGCGAAAACAAAAGAGAACGACCCTCTTCCAGTAGTATTGATAAAGAACTGGAAGCAAAGAAACATCGCGGACCTATGAAAGCTGTCCCACCTAAAGATGTTAGGACTGATGGAATTGCTCATAATGAACGAAGATGTGCTTCTAAAAATAGATGCAAACTACCAGGATGCAAGGGTTTCTCACGCACAGAATGCACAAAATGTAAGGTTGCTCTTTGTCATACATATGATAGAAATTGCTTTGCTGCATTCCATTCATCATAAATAAGTATATACATAGTTATTATATAGTTATATGCATATTGTACCCAAATGGCAACATACTGTTTTTTTTTTTTAATAAACAAATGAGTTTGACTATGATTTTTTTTATTATTTTTCCCGATATCTGTATATAATAACGTACCTAATAATATTTTTTTAATTAAAAAACAAAAAAACATGCAGGTAAGGGTTAACCTAGTCTCAGTTAAATTATCAATAACTGCGTGTATATTGTAAGCTAATAAAGTAGCTAATACATGTTGACTTTTCTTGGAAAGAAACATATTTTCCCGAAACAATACAAAATCTCTAACAAAATTGTTAGTATCCAAATACAATAAACGGTCACTATGACGACATGTCAAAATATGCATTAAGTTGTTTAAATTACAAATGTAATAATTTTCTTCGTCATTCAAATTATCCGAATATGGCAACGCACATAATATTAATGTAACTAGTTTTAATTTAAGTAGGGTTTCAATACCATTAACTATGTCCCTTTTAGTTTAACTCAGACTGTTTCCAATTAAAAGAACTACAGTAGTTTGCTCATTCATTTGTGTTTGTTTTATTTTATGAACAAGCTCATTAAAATGCAGGTTATGGTAACAACAGTTTACTATGGTATGTTTAGAGCGGTTATTTAACAGTGATCCAAAACCTGCTCCTAATCTATCAGAATATATATACCAAAACATTACTTTGAGTGGGATTGACTGTTTTAAAACTATGAGTTAAAATAGGAGAAGCAGCAGGAACAACATGCTGTGACATGAGAGGTGGCGGAGTGGGAGCACAATTAGTACAGGTCAGATTGTTTGTCAGTGACTCGTACCTCTCTGCATTGTATTTCACCAGGTCCACTAACTGACAGGCTTCCTGCAAGCGCTCGTTTACCATTTGTTGACTAGCCTCATACTTACAAGATATTTCCCTAAGTGTATTTTCCCTGCTCATTAATTCCTTTTGAAGGTTTTGTATGTCAACATCATACATTTGCCAGCTAGTTTCCAACTTATTATTACATAAATTAAGTTGATTTTGTAAGCTGAGACATTCTTTCCTAAGATTAATGTTAAACTTATAAACACTTTGTTTCTTCAAGAGTTTCTTATACTTCTTAATATTTTTACTAATTTTAATATATTTCTTAATTTTATTATGACTAGTTAGATTTGGACAACTAGTTAAGGTATCGTCCCCAGTCAGGTCTATGGCAACGGTGGGCTTCTCATACTGCAGTCCGGATAGACTACCAACCAGCTCGTTGAAAAGGTTATCGGTGTTGGCAACCTGTTTGCTGGCTTTCAGAGAGTTGATGGTCAAAATGGTGTTGTGTGCCTGGTATAATTCTGCTTCAAGGCCTGCCGTACTTGTTCGTTTGTTGCCATTCATTCGTACAGTTCACGAACAGCAGAGTGAATCCGATCCAGATCCACAGAAAATATAATACTCCTAGCGATCCGATCCGTGCCGAGTGCAATGAATCCGAATGATATTATTCGTCCTGCTTTGATTGATCACTATATAGACTATGTGAATATGAAATATTAGAGTATCAGAGTTCGTCGGATTACTAATACGTGAATCATTTAATATATATAATAATTTAATCTCATAACCAATACCAATATATTATTACTATTGTTATTTATTACTTAGGCTTTAGAACAAAAACTGCATACCTAATTATCTAGCTAGGTATTAAAAATTGCTAAATGCATTAGCATATTGTGTTTCAGTTTCTTAAAAATCACTCGGAGTTACGGAGTTATGAAAAACCATAATATTCGTGGTTCAATTATAATCTGATCCTTTTTTGAAATTTACCTATTCATTAGCTAGTCTGCTATAAATTTAACATCATATAGGAATTTACTAATGATCGACAATACTACACATAATTTTCTAATGTTTCTCTTAGTTTCAGTCAAAGATCGTATGAAAAATCTTACAAAAGAAAAAAAAACGAAAATCAAATTGATTTTTATTACGTAGCAGAAAATATGAAAAGTAGAGTATTCTCCTCGGGGATAAAGGTGCCTTCGTCTGGTGTGAACTTAAATCTCTCACTCCACAACTTCGTTACGCTCGGGATTCAAAGTAACGCCCGTGAAATTAGACACTGCTTTATGCCCTTGGTGAGTAATCTACTATTATAACAACATATTAATGACTGAAAGAAATCATTTTAACCTGGCCACCACGATTTAAATGAATCCTTTATATTGCTCCAAAATGAACGCTCGGTTGTATACGAAGTATATGGTCGTGTTGTTGATTTAGGTGTAGTAGTTGTCGGTGTCATTTGAGTTGTCGGTGTCACAGTAGTTGTACGATTTGCCCGATGTGGTTCAGTAGTTGTATGACTTGGCCGATGTGGTTCAGTAGTTGTACGACTTGTTTGATGTGGTTCAGTAGTAGTATGTTTTGGTCGATGAAGGTTATCTTCTTCATCTCCTTTTTCGTTTTCATATGGTGCAGTTGTTGTCGTGGATTCTTTTGAGTCGTGGTTCGCAGGATTTTCTTCATGATTAGGAGTTCTGGTGGGTTCAGTAGTAGGCGGCGTAATAGTTGTACAAATGTGATTAGGTTTACAAGTGTGTTTCTTTTTAGTTACTGTAGGCCAACTTTTAGTAAAGCCGTAGTACCAATACGGATGTAGTTTTTTTACAGGAGGTCTTTGCAAGGACCCATTTTCCTTGTTAATATATCCTGCTGCTACATGTTGATGCATTCTATTTTCTACTAGATCTTGGTCGAGAAAAACAAATTTAGGTATATCGGCATTTCTCGGCTTCCATTTTGGCGGGTGAGTAAAATATGCTCTAAGATGATATATACGCTTGTCTTTTATTTTTGGAACTGTTCCGTACTTGTACTCGTAGTCTGGTCCGAACCTAAAAGTGCTTTCTGCATGCTTTGATGCTTCTGAATATACAGGAAGTTGTAGTGTAAGTAACCAGCAAATATCTGCAACAGAGGAGAAAATACAGGTTAGTTTGTCGTTATAGCATTACCTTTTATAATTCGGAGGTAAGTTATTGAAATAGGATTATTTTTCTTCTGTCTGCTCTCGTCCCGTCTAATTTGGGGTCGGTGCAATATGTCTATCTCTTCCGTTCTTCCCTATTACCCGTCACTTTATAATTCACTCTATTTGCATTCATTTCATCCCTAACACAATTTGTCGATTCCTTGGTCTCTATCTGCTCCTTCATCCACTGACATTTTTTAAATAGAAGTGTGTGGAGTAAGTTATTAGACCTGCGGGGAAATTTCGTAACACACTGGCAATGACCCAATGCCACGATGGTAAAGCCTTTCAATTTGCCAGTTCAACATCTTTTACAGCATATAAACACTGTTGTTGTGGAGGGTCTTTGTCTGGGTTTTGGTTTTTGTTCCTATAGAATTCTTTATTTCTTTTATGTCTGTATTATTCATTTATTATTTTCATTAATTTTTTAATTTTTATTTAATAGTTAAATTTTAATTGTTCATTTGTTCATTTTTGGTATTATTTAGTTGATTTTCTGTGTTAGTAGTTATATCAGTTCTTTCACGGTCTAGAATATCCGTTTGTGTCTGTTTTTTTTTAAAGTTCCTGTGGGTTTTTTTTCATGGCGTGCTTTGGCTTGATTTAATTGGCCTATTTGTAGCTACTTTTTTATACACGTTATTTTTCTTATCAAATTATCATTTTGACGCTTTAGTGTACTATTTCCAACCGATAATAGTTCTATTTCTTTATAAGCGCTCTCTAACTGTTTTGCAAGATTTTGTATCTCCTCTCTTAATAACTTGACTTGGTCGTCTTCATCATCAGACATGTCTGTGTGTGATAGTGTGGCCTTTCTTTTTACAGCTCTTGCAGTAAAACCTTTGCCTGGTTTTCTTGTTATGATATGCTTCTGAACTTTCAGGCTGTTCATTTCCGCTCCTTGCTTGGTATTCTTCCAGAATCTTTACTTTCAGATCTTTAGGATTAGACAGAGTGTGTCGAGATTCGATGGCTATTCTAAAGTTCTCAAAAGTTGCCGGCAAACTGTAGGAAAGTATTATGCTGAGCAATTCCGGAGGTACCTTTATATCCATATCTGCGAGTTCGTCCTCGATCTCCATGAAGTTATTTATGTGGTCATTCGCTTTAGAACCAACTGTTTTAACAAAGTACTCATAGCTTTCCTCGCAGACCCAGTGCGTTGGTAAGCAGCTTTCAATCTGTCCCATGCGGCTTTAGATGTCGCGCAGACTTTAATTTGATTTAATTCAGTCAATAAAATAAAATAAATGTGACAATAAAAGGAAGCTCTTAGTCCTTGCCTTCAAGTCCTCTTTGTTGAACGCTGATCCCACGGCCATATCTGTAGCTGTTGCTGACGTTTTCTCACCACTTACGATATCCCAAAAATCATTTTTAATCAGGACCGCTTGTGCTTGCAAACACCACGTATCAAAGTTTGACTTGGTCAAAGGGTTCTATATTACAATAACTCGTAGTTGATCCAATTTTTCATAATTTACGGCAAGTGCTTACAGATTTGGTATGTAAAGATTGTCACCTATCCATGGACCAACCGCAGCATGGTAGCTTAACTTGATCGATTGACTTGTACGGTTTTTATTACTTAGTCACAAGCCCCTCACCCTATCATAGATCTAGTAGTTAGAGTAGTTGGTTTGTTGCGAAAATAATATAGAAGTAAATGAAAGGGAATGCCTACAAAGTTTATGATGATAAAATATATGTATCTTACGTGATATCAGATTCATAGCTGCACGGAGCTTTTCTTTTCAGAGTTATCATTTCGCACCGACATACATGCGACAGACGGCCTGGCACTAGGCGAACTGAGTTACAGCTCAAGAAATATAATAGACCCGTTGATAATTGGAAAATAGCAAATTATTAAAGATTTCATATCATTAATTATTCAATTTAAATTCAATGTCTCTTTTAATTGTTTGTTAAGCTATGATTAAGATAAAGTATTAGCCACGAATGACGGATAACAATAAGTGGAAATGATTAATTTTAATTAAAACAATATTTGATAAATGAGAATGTATAATTAGGTACCTATGGATCGAAATTAGGTAAGGAGGAGTACCTAGTCCCGGTTAGTGGAGGTATATGGAGTAAATGATAAATGATTTTATTTCTGTAAGTAGGTTTGTACAAACACTTTTACACGTCAATCATATTTTTTAAATAAATTATTTGATTTCGGCGTTTCCTATATGACTACTCTGAGAAGAAAGGCCGAAACAAACTCAGAGGTTAGAGTAATTAGTTATTAATTAATAGTTAAAATTTGACAGCGAAGTAAATTACATTTTTTTTTTGAAATTTAGTCCGATGTCAGGATTTCCTCAATAGCAGCCCGGAGTTGGATAGTTGGCGGTGTGATAACCCATGACCACCACGTTAAGCCGCTGGTCCTGCACCTGATCTCGCTCCGGTCGTGCCTGATTGCCTTCCCATTGGACTACAAGAGTGTAGTACAGTTATTTGGTGCTCAAAAAGGGGGTTACCCGGAGAGATTTCCGGGAGTTTTGAAAATTGGTGATTTTATTGATTTCCACGTGTTCTTTTTGAATTTTCACTTTGCCACCTCGTATCATTTCCATGTCAAATGAGTCTAAACGGAGATATTATCGAAAAAAAAAAACGTTTTTGCGCACAATTTTTCCAATATGGCGGCGCGAGCGACAAAGTGAACATTGGAAAAGAGCACGTGGAAATCAATAAAATATTCAATTTTCAAAACTCCCGGAAATCTCTCCGGGTAACCCCCTTTTTGCACCAAATAACTGTAATACACTCTCATAGTCCAATGGGAAGGCAATCTTTCTAGAAAAACTTTCCAGGTAACCTCCTCTGTTTGAGCACCAAATTGAACTAGTGATGGATGAGAGGGTGCACCTGTGTCTGCCCACACACTTGTGCACTATAATGTCTACCGCGTACGACAAGGCTTGTCTCTGTTGAGGTTGGCTGTCATGTCCGAATTTCGGTGAGGAGGACTACCTATTGTTACTACAATTGCCAGGAGTTGCTCGATTATACTTGCCCGTGTAAGCGCACATTTAACAGTATGGCCACAGCCTTAACAAAACCAAAAATTACTGGATTATATTGTTGAATTATGGACACGGAATTATGAATAATTAATAAATGTAAAACTTTAATTTGTGTAATGATTAGCAGCTTATTAGCAGTAGCTACCTACCTGTTTTAGTCTTCATACTGGTTTGCGTCACTCTGCCGTCTCGACTCTCGATATGATATGGACGGATTCCTTTTCCCGTAAGATTTTATTTTATTAGTAGTAGGTACACACATAACTACTACTCGTATTCATTCATCTAGCTATACATATTATAAATTAAAGTCGCCTTTCGTGCCAGTCTGTGTGATCGCGATGTTCTTCTAAACTACGCAACATATTTAGATGCAGTTTCCACCGTCATTTAGAGAATTTACTCAGGAAGGTTTATGTATAAAGAACTCTAGTTATTTTATCAAGTCATAAAAACCGTGCGAAGCTGGCGGGTCACTAGTTAAGTTATTAAATTATATTATAACAATATTCATAAACATTTCTGCATCTAAAAAAAGTGGTGCAGTCACCTAGTCAAAAATTTTCATCTGTTTCGATTGAAAAGAACTTATTTCAAGCAGAAACTCATACTTAATCATTTGTTACAGTTATTTGCTGGGTCCTTATGCTCCATCAACCTGGACTGTTGCAGTACTCAAGTTATGCAGATAATACCTTCGCATCTACTACATCCAAGCATGACAATCCACAATATTGCGAAGGTCTGTGCAGCAGTGTAAATATAAACCTACGACAAAACAGCCCTACATTGTCAATGATTCTACAAAACGCATTGCCGTTAAAATTTAAGGTGTACCGGAAGAGGTCTAACCATGATCAATCAGATTACAAGTCTGTTCAGGATATGACGGATTTTCTCTGTGATTGCGGTGAAAAGACGGATACTTCACCTAAACACTGGACTAATTCTATTATATGGCCTAAATATCACCCAGCATTAGGACGAGGCGTAAATAAAGCAGCTAGATCGAACCCCAAAGGAAAATGCCCTGGATTAGCAAAGTGTACAGAGGTAAACTGGCCACAATAAATTGTACCACAAAAAAGTCAACATTAAACATTGTATATTATTTAGTTGCATTAAAAAGATTTATTTTTATTTATACCTACTCATTTATTTTTTAGATATTCATTGTCGAAATGGTAAAAAAAACCAAAGGGGTCGTTGGACATGCGGTTGGAACCAAGTTCCTTTCGGTTTTGCACACTTGGCGAATGAGAGCTACTTCACTTTTGTTAGAGCTAGCCGACGCTTTTGTTACATATCAAAAGTGTCGCGACAGTCAAAATGTTGCACTTTTTTCGGTCTAATTCTCATTCACCACGTATGAAGAGTATGACGTGCGATAAGGAACATCATTCCAATTCAAAGTGTAAGGTTCGTTAACAAAGTTTATATTGATGGGAAGAATAGGGCCTAGGTGAGACCCCTGTGGAATTCCAGATTTTGTTGTACTAGTATGAGAAAGTCAGACTCTCAGAGCGTCAATGACTATTATTCGCAGTTTTTTTTATAAGATATGAGGATACATTACACCTAACAGAGTAATGTGCCCATTGTTCTCGTTTGATGCCATTTACTTACTACCCTACCCATTGTCAAATGCTTTGCTAAACAGTGTTAGGTAGGTAGATACCTGTTTATTTTTACTTTAACACAAAACGGCCATCGGCCAATTACGTTAGTTAAAGATAAATATTCATAAACTCATCTTACAGAACTCCAGACATACTGACATGATAATCTGCAAATCGTCCGCAAACACATCACAGTCAGGTTTCAGTCAGGCCAAGACAGTATTGAGCGCGGAGAGAGTGCGATGGACAGGGGGACTGGGCTTGCGCGATGTCGTGGCCCACTGGCACGGCGAAAAATCAGTTTGTCCTTTGTAGCTATATTTTACCGGGGCATACAGTTAGGACAGCTCGTCGTGCAGCTCAGGACCATCGGCTTTTCATAAACTGTGTATAAGTATTATTTGATAACCATACCTGCAACACCAGGTTAAGATAATATCCAATAAAAGATTTAAAAAGAGGTTTTTGACAACGTCTTTCTTCTGTTACACACATCTGTATTATATATGTATGTACTTTTTGAAGTATTGTAGACCACGACACAGTGTGATTCTGATTATAGACCCCTTTTTAATATTTTTAGTGGGAAAGCCATAAAATAAATTATACAATAGATTGGCATTCTTCTTAGCGTATCGATGGAAAAATGTTCATACATGTTTGACCTAAAATTCAGCTGCGCGAACTCCGTTCACTGACGCAGTCATAAGATCATCAAGTGCACAGAAGGTGACAAGGGATGCGGCGCAGGATGGATGGCGGGTTATTGTCTGTAGAGATTGGCATTTATTGCGCGGCATTTAAACGAAGTCGAGGTGAGCAGAGATGATATCCACCTCTATTTTATAGGAAATATTATTTTATTGTTTTATTTTAATATAACCTATTTTTAGGGTTCCGTACCTTAAAAACGGAACCCTTAGAGGATCACTTCGTGGTCCGTCCCTCTGTCCGTTAGCCTGTATGTCAGTCTGTCAATACCCATTTTCTCAAAAACGCGTGAAGGTATCAAGTTGAAATTAATATCAAACACGTAGGTCTACGATCCCTTGGAGCTCTAAAAAAATCAAGCTTCTAAGTCAACGAAATAAAAAATACGGCCATTTATACGAGATAATTGGATACTCGCAAATAAATCAAAACCTATAAGGTACTTGATACTTCCCGTTGACCTAGAATCATGAAATTTGGCAAGAAGCAAGGTCTCACAGCACAGGTAAAGAAAAAAGTCCGAAAATAGTTAATGTAGATATATCACATAAAAAAATGCGGTTACAAACTTACGATTGGAATTGGAGAATTGAACGTGACGGATATATATGTTTGTTTTTGGGATAAATTCATCCCAAATACGGAACCTTGCATTGTGCGTGGACCGACACGCACTTGGCCGGTTTTTTCTATGATTTTCAATCTATAACTAATATACATAGCGCTATTTTGTTATAGAAATTTTGGCATTAGAAAGCTAGTAGGTACAATATCAAGTATAGCTAATATTCAAAAAGGAGTTTGGAACACAAATCATAGTTAATGCCATCAGCAATTTATTTAAAAAAATATATTAAAAAAGTTATATTTGCTGAATAAAAGCATCACAATTACACAGAAAATCCATCACTACATCCTGAACAGAATTAAAGTTGTTACCAGGCAGCTCATCAAGATTAAACCTTTTAAAGTCTTCCATCTTCAACGGAAGCATATTTTGCAGAAGCTTTGACAAGGCAGGGCTGCGTTTTCTTAGATTCACTTCTCGGCATAGATTTACGCAATTTTTAGAATTGAGTCGCTTCTCTGCCAGGAAGTCATTTGCGGAACTTGATGGCTGCAAAAGTGCAGAATGCAGGATGAGGACCCAGCAGATAACTGTAACAAACATTGACTTCATGTAAACCTCTTATTAAAGATTAAAACATATTATATGCTATGTACATATTTGAAAGCTGTAAATTTTATATCCTGATAGATTAATTATTCCTTCAATGAAAAGCCATTTATATCACAGAAGTTGCTTTCCAATGGTTAAAAGGATATTTTTAATAATAATAATAATAATGGCTTTATTTCGGACAAACATCCATATAGTGTTAGTAACATACAAAAAAATAACTTAGTGCCTAGTGTTAGTAAAGATCAGCCTCCGCACAAACTGCTGTACAATCGGAGAGCCGAAGCTCTCGGCTACAGTCTTCAGGATGCTGTTCCGACTGCCCCTCACTCTCCTCAGTAGCGACGCAGTTTTCTTGCGTATAATTGCATAGAAGCCGTCGGTGCGGGCTTGGGCAAACATTTCCGACGCGCTACAGTAACGAGGCAGCCTCAACAACATCCTGAACGCATTGTTATATTGGACGCGCAGGACATCCAGCGATCGTTTAGTATAATTGACCCATAGACTGACCGTGTACAAACTTTGGCAATAGGCCTTGAAAAGACTTTGACTTGGTCTGTACACCGCGCAAATCTACGGGACAACATATTACTCCGGACCGCTAGAGCCCTGCGCTCCCTCTCAATGTCTACATCGTCCTTGAGGTCAGCGGCAAGACAATGCCCTAGGTATTTAAATGTTGACACCCTATTAATTGGTGACCCGTTCAAAAGCAAAAATAAACTACTAAAATCTTTTTTTGCTTAATTTTCCTGTACTATTGGAAAACATTTCAAGTGATAGGTTGCGATTACTATCGAAAAAATATGCGTATTGATTGTTTTTTAACCGACTTCACAAAAAGGAGGAGGTTCTCAATTCGTCTGTATGTTTTTTTTTTATTTTTTTTTTATGTGTGTTAGCTCATAACTTTTTTCTGGGTGAACCGATTTGGATGATTATTTTTTTATTTGATAGGTGTTGCTTCACATGTGGTCCCATTTAAATTTGATCAAGGTCTGACCAGTAGTTTTTGAGTTATCCTTAATACTGCAGATTTTTTCCACTTAGTTTATATGGATGATGTGTTAATAATTTCCTGTCACTTGTATTTACACACCAAGTAGTGGTATACGAATTTGTGTGGGGTAGGTACCGCAACTAAAAAGTGAATAATAAAAACTTTTTTACAAAAAAACAACCGACTTCCAAAAAAAACACTAAAAGACGTGAAAAATAACTTTAATTTCGGAAGTCGGTGACCAAACACGAAAATACAAAACCAAAGGCACCGACTTCCGAAATTAAAGTTATTTTTCACGTCTTTTAGTGTTTTTTTTGGAAGTCGGTTGTTTTTTTGTAAAAAAGTTTTTATGTCTAAACATAGTAGGTTATTAAATAAATCGACTTTATAATTGTGAATTAGAGCACCAGCTTTGTACGTCGGAGAGCAGATAATAATGTTTGTGTGGTTGATATTTTTCATCGCGTTTTTAAGGTTGTAAAGTATATTCAAATAGTCTCCATGGAGCTACATGTGACCTGTGGCAGGGGATAAAAACACAAGGAGGTCCAAACGCCTCCTGCCGAAGGCTCTGCGCGTGGGTGGTGCGGTCCATGGCCCTTTATGGAGCACCGGTGTGGGCACGTTCATTGAGGTACCGACCAGCCCGCCGGTTGAACGCGTCCCAAAGGGCATCCGGCTGGTCCGAGGACACCACACGGTCTCCGGTGAGACGGCGAGCCTCCTTGCCGGATTGCCGTCATGGGTTCTGGAGGCAAAAGTCTTCGCGCACATATGGGAGTGACGCGTGGAGGCGTAACTCCGCTGCCGCGACAAATCGCGGCACTGTGGACAGAGCTCCGGCGGGATCTCATGGCGGCATAGAGCGTGCGACTGTCGCAACCCAGTGCTGGGCACGCCACAATTGTGGCGATAAGTCCCCTCTTTGAGGAGTGGATTGAGACGCGCCACGGCGTCCTCTCCTTCCACCTGACGCAGGTTCTCACCGGACACATGGGACGTGATGGCGTTAGCCAGCGCCACATGTCGTGCGGTGTTCCACAGGGCTCGGTCCTGGGCCCGCTGCTGTGGAACATCGGGTACGACTGGGTGCTGAGAGGCGAACTCCAACCGGGCGTCGACCTGACGTGCTACGCGGACGACACGCTGGTCACGGCCCGGGGGAGTTCGCACAGGGAGGCAGCGTTGCTGGCGACGGCTGCGGTTTCACAGACGGTGAGCCGCATACGGCGCCTCGGCCTGGAGGTGGCCCTCAACAAGTCGGAGGCCATGGTGTTTCATGGTCCCCGGCGGGCGCCACCGTCGGGATCCCACATTGTGGTGGGGGGGGTACGAATCGCTGTCGAGCCCACCATGAAGTACCTGGGCTTGGTGCTCGACAGTAGGTGGGATTTCGGCCCCCACTTCGGCTGGCGCCCAAGTTGTTGGGCGCGGCTGGGGCGCTGTCAACGCTGCTTCCCAATCTGTGGGGCCCGAGCGCCGCTTGTAGGCGGCTCTACATAGGGATCGTGCGATCGATGGCCCTTTACGGGGCCCCGATCTGGGCGGCTGACCTGACGGCCGGCAGCATTGCTGTTCTGCGAAAGCCGCAGAGAGCGATGGCCGTCAGAGTCATAAGGGGGTACCGCACGATCTCCTACGAGGCGGCTTGTGCACTGGCCGGATCCCCGCCCTGGGACCTGGAGGCGAAGGTGCTCGCGTCACTGTACCGGTGGCGCGAGGAATGGCGGGCGCGAGGCGAGCGACCGATGCAGCGACATATGGAGCAGCGTCGGTCGCAGCTCCGCGAGGTCCTGGTGGCGGAATGGCGGGACAGGCTCTCACGCCCTACCGCCGGCCTCGTCACTATCGAGGCGGTCCGGCCGGTGCTCGACCTCTGGCTCGGGAGGAGGCACGGCTCCCTGTCGTTTCGGGTGACGCAGGTGCTCTCGGGGCATGGTTGTTTCGGGAAGTACCTGTGTCGCATAAACAGAGAGCCGGACGCCCGGTGTCACCACTGCGTCGACTGTCGGGAGGACACGGCGCGGCATACGCTGGCAGAGTGTGCCGCTTGGGAGGAGCCGCGCCGTGCCCTCATCTCAGGAGTAGGCAGTGACCTGTCGCTGCCGGCCGTAGTGAACGCTATGGTCGGCGGCGACGAGTCCTGGGACGCGGTGGTATCCTTCTGCGAAACAGTTATCTCGCAGAAGGAGGCTGCGGAAAGGGAGCGAGAGATCTCATCCTATCACCCGGCCCGCAGCAGGCGCACCGGGCGTCGGCGGAGGGCGGACAACGCCCTCTTCCAGCCCCCCTAAATGGGTCCAGGGACGACGGACTTGGGGACGTCCGTCGCCCCCCATACATCAG
Source organism: Griposia aprilina (assembly GCA_916610205.1). NCBI lineage: Eukaryota > Metazoa > Arthropoda > Insecta > Lepidoptera > Noctuidae > Griposia > Griposia aprilina. Next base: position 15,576,246 of record OU744304.1, on the reverse strand, counting down.
GACCCGAGGCGGCGGCGCGTAGTGTTCCACGCACGCCCCTCTTAGACGTCGCGGGGGGAGTCAAACACCTCACTCCCCCCGCTCGACCGGACGGGGCCCGCATAGGCGGGCCAGCACCAGTCGGGGGTTGCGGAAGATTCGTATGTTCCCGCGACCCCCGACGCAGGTGTGAGATGGAACACCGGGGTGGTTTTTAGTCAGTAAGAGTCTGACAGACCCCTCCGCCCCCCCAGGGCGGGGGACATCCATGAGGATTTTCCACCCCGGATCAAAAAAAAAAAAAAAGGTTCTCACCGGACACGGTTGTTTTAGTATTTTGTTTTTTGCCACCGACTTCCGAAATTAAAGTTATTTTTGATAGTATTTTGTTTTTTGCCACCGACTTCTGAAATTAAAGTTATTTTTGATAGTATTTTGTTTTTTGCCACCGACTTCCGAAATTAAAGTTATTTTTGATAGTATTTTGTTTTTTGCCACCGACTTCTGAAATTAAAGTTATTTTTGATAGTATTTTGTTTTTTGCCACCGACTTCCGAAATTAAAGTTGTTTCACTTTGTGGTGTTTTTTGTGAAGTCGGTTTGTAAAAAAGTTTTTATTTTTCACTTTTTAGTGAGTCAGTTATTAATACATCGAAGTTACAATAGCCTAATGTCAACTGCACATCATCTTTTACAAAATATTCCTTTTCCCGACGTAGGGACGTTAACTGTTGAGGAGTTCTCCTGTTAAGAACCAAAACCACTGGATGAAGCCACCATCAGCTCCATTTCACCATATGCATTGTGACGAGCATAAATTGCTTAGCAACCATATTAAAATCGAATTGCAACCCGTGAAATACTTATTATTGAGAAGTTCCGGTGGTCACCTCTGGTCTTCATCATCAGTTCCACTTCACCGAATGGTGCTTTTCAAGAGCAAATGCACGAGTTACTATAAAAAATACCCAAATCACTATACGTGTGCCTATAAAATTTGAGGATTTCCCTTGATTTCCATGGGATCCCCTCATCAGATTCTGACTTGGTGACAATGGGACCACCTCAAGAGTATACCCTTTGAAACAAAAAAAGAATTTTCAAAATCGGTCCACAAATGACGGAGAAATCGGTGAACATACATAAAAAAAAAAAAACATACATACAGTCGAACATATAACCTCCTCCTTTTTGGAAGTCGGTTAAAAAATAATTCTATTCTGTCAAAGAGTATTTAGACTTCAAAGATTCACAATGAAATTGACATAATAGGTCTTTACCTATGAAATTGCCGTTTTGTATGAAAAAATTTAAACGAATTTTTTTCATGTTTTTTTTATTTGTATTAATCGAAGTAATCACCCATGCAATCAATGCATCTTTGCCATCGCAGTGGCAGTTTATTGATGCCCTTCTTAAAGAAATCAGCTGGACGGGAGGCAACAAATTCTTCAAAGGCATTTTGTACTGCCTCTCGGGTATTAATTTTTTTTCCCGCCAAGAAGTTATCCAAATTCTGGAAAAAGTAGTAGTCTGTAGGCGCAAGGTCTGGTGAGTAGGGCGGATGACGGAGAGCTTCCAACCCCAGTTCTTGCAACTTGGAGACCGTCTGCTGTGCAGTATGAGGTCGCGCGTTGTCGTGCAGGAGCAGCGGAGACGAGCGATTGACCAATGCTGGTTGGAGATTCGCCAGCTTCTCCATCATTGTGTTCAGTTCTTCACAGTACACATCTGCAGTAATGCTCACCCCGTTTGGTAAGAAGCTGTGATGAATCACACCGGCGCTAGACCACCAAACAGTGACCATCACTTTTCTAGGGGTAAGTTTTCGTTTAGGGCATTGTTTAGGTGCTGAACCAGGATCCAACCAACTTGCTGAGCGCTTACGGTTATCAAACAGAATCCATTTTTCATCGCAGGTAACAATGCGGTTCAAAATTCCTTCATTTGTGTGTCTGTTGAGCAGTGCAAGGCACGTCTCGACGCGTACTTCGCGCTGGCGATCATTGAGTTCGTGGGGCACCCATTTGTCAAGCTTTTTTACCTTGCCAATTTGACGCAAATGGACCAATATTGTTTTGACGCTAACGTCGAAAGCTGCTGCTAATTCAGCCGTAGATTGTGTATCATCAGCTTCCACAATCGCCTTTAATTCGTCATTGTCGACCAAAGTCTTCGGACGACCGCGAGGTTCATTTTTCAGGTCGAAATTTCCAGAACGGAAGCGAGCAAACCAATAACAGGTGGTGCGTTGGTTTGTAGTGTTAGCTCCGTAAACGTCGTTGATGTTGCGTGCCGCTTGTGCCGCGTTGCTGCCACGACGGTACTCATATTCCATAATTACTCGAATTTTTAACGTATCCATGATGACGAAAAAGATTGAAATGCGATGAAAATGTAACACTAATCAATAAAGAAATGACTACTTTTAGAAAAAAAAATCCATGTTTTTAAAATAAAATTAATTTGAAATTAGAATTCTTAGCCAAACAAAAATTATTTTGATTTGAAATGGCCAGTACTGCAGAACGGCAATTTCATAGGTAAAGACCTAATATTACTATTATAATTTGACAGATACTTGACATTTTAAATTTAATAACTATTATTTATGTGCCAATTTTATTAGCTTCATTTATTTAATTAATGTAACAATAATTTTGCATGCTAGTTCTAGCGAATTGTTTTAGAAACTGTTTAAAAAAACCCGACCATCTGTATGTACTAGAATTCTTGCAAATTTTCATTTCAAAAAGAAAATGGTTGTATGTACTTGGCAGATTGAGAAGTACATTTATGTTCTTTAACCCCGGGCCTTCCCTTCTAATCACTTACGCCCGGTTTCTGGAACAAAAAGTAATACAAATATTTCCTAAAAAGTTTTCAAGCGCTCGTAAACTGCTGCGATTGGTTGAATGAATTAATTAATTGAGAGTAATCATTATAGAGTTTAATTTTTATTCGCCGATAATTTTAATTCCGGGAACCAGGTGTCACTTTTGTATTTGAGTCATTGTTGACTTTCACTTCTTCTACCCAGTTAAAGCAATAGGAAGTGGTGCAGGGCGGGCGTTTTGGGAGACTGTTTTATGTAATTTTGACGTTCAAATGTGCTGATTCTCAGTCTAATTTGATTAATTGACTTTTCATTTTGTTTTATTCGGCACAACCTCTAATCATCAGAGGCTGTATTATTTTAACCTTTCTATACCCGTGGCAAATTCCGTGACACTTAAATCCGCGCACGGTCTCACAGACCGAAAGTTCGGACCCAATTTCAATATATTTTTTTGAAAATATATTGTGATGAAATTTTGTTTTCAGAAACATGGAAATATCATTCATTTACTGAGTAACAATCTTTCATTTCAGTCTCTGAAAAAGTAATAGTTTACAAAATATATGTTTTCTTCTAACAGACATACGCAAACTTACAAATTTAAAAGAGAACCTCATGAGCAGTGATCGGAGTAGGTAGATTGATTTTTAGTACTTGTATCATAAATGCACACAGAAAGAATAACATGGATAAGCCATTTTTCCGGAAAGTAATTCCGGTATTTCCGGATTTAGTATTTCCGGCGGGCGTACGCATTGTTCTGATAACCGGTTATTGTACCACCCATGATCCTTTGTTCTGATTGGTCGTTGGGTTTTGTCAAATCGTGACAAAAAAAAAAATAGGAAGAATAATAAAGAATAAAATTGCTCATTTTATTACAATTCCTACCTTTTTTTTGAGGATGGCAAATCATCAAATGACTCCTTCCACTCTGGCAGAATACAATTCCTACATAAGTTCCGGTTTTTTTTTAATAATCCACCAATTCCGGAGGAATGTCCATAGTAATATATACGTTTCGGATCAATGACCCCAGTTCAATCTACCTACTCCGATCACTGCTCATGAGGAACATTAAACATACAACATATTTAAGGCAGACGTGTCATCATTTCAGCTCTGTACAAAATACAGTAGAAAGTCACCGAAAATAAACCGTAGCTGTATCGTATACCCGCGTCGCCGTCGGTCCCACAGACCAATTGTCGTCAAATACGACCACACATGCCCACGAAAGCACTTTGTGCCCGGGCCCTGCAGTCTCGACAAATATAACGACAAAAATCAGTCCTTAAGTCTAATCGATGTCAAATTTATTTAATACATTTTCAACCTTATACTTTGAAAATAAAGTTGAAAATCTATTAAAGGAATTTGACAACGATACCACATAACGACCGATTTTTGTCGCTGTCTAATGTCGAGACTGCAGGTGCTGGAATAAACTTAGCAACGAGTCAGGCAGGTAACAGGAAATCCATAAAAAAAAAATACATTTATGAAAAAGAAAAAAAAATACGAAAGAGTATTTTGTCGGTCACAGACCAATGCCCGGGTATAGGAAGGTTAAAGGCTCGTGCACACTGGCGCGACGCGACAGCGTACACAAAGGCACCGCGTGCAGCGCGACGGGCGGCACCTTTTGTCGGGCTGTCGCGTCGCGCCAGTGTGCACGAGCCTTAATGGACAAAAGGAAAAATACTTACATACAGTATAATTCATAGTTTGATTAAGATTGTTCTACCTTTAACAAGACGAGTTTAGCGACTGATTAGCTCAAGACTGGTGCCTACCTACTACTCATTAATTATTTAATTATCACTGGATGTACTTTAATTTACGATTATAAGTTAATCATAAATTCGTGTATTTTAATCGTTGCATTGTAATCCGGGCATTATAGTAGTTACGGTTACGGTTTAAGAGGCTTACAAGAGCTAAAGCGCGGTCACTGTCGGATTGCATAGAAAAGAAAGAGACGCGCGATGACACAACGCTGGTAATTTATTGCAAAATACGAAGCAATCATGGATTTAAAAAAAAAAAAACATTGGACTAAAAAAATAAAACATTATTACGTTAGTATGTTACTTGTAGAATAATCTGACAAAAAATCTGAATGTTTGCATGTATATTAGTATGGTTTATAATCGTTAAAAAAAATTTTTAGAGGTATCTTCGTGATTTTTGTCTATCATATCAAGTTAATTGTATTATTTTTTCAACACACTATCTAACGGGAAATTATGAGTGCACCAACAAAAGTTTTCTTTAGCACCTGCAACCTAACGTCTTTTTTTATATGTAGGCAACGAGTTAATAGAACAGCTTCAATTATATTAATTCGTCATCTTTACTATTCCAACAGAATATCAAAAAACCAGCGTCAATTTACGAACGCAAATTAGTATGACTCAGACCTACCGATAAATATATTTACTTCTGAATTGATAACTCCGTGACTAATGTTGTAAGTGAGCTACTAAGCGAGCTCAGTACTTAGGGCACCCCGACTCGGACAGGTTAGGTTAGAAGGGAATGGCGGGGTCTTTCAGACCCTGCCATTCCCTTCGTGGTTATTTTTTTTTAAAGCACCCTTAAGTAGGAGCCCCGCTAAGCGGGGCTCCGTCGACTACGCTTGTCATTATTCATAATGCGCGGGCATTATGAATAATGCCCCTATTTATTACTTGGTCCATAACGTTGCTTAGGAATTATCACCAAGCTGCGTCATATTAACAGTAGCTCGTTTTATAATATATGGTCGCTTGAAAACCATTTATTAGACGCTAAAAGTTCGTCACTGAGCTATTAATTCATTAGACAACGAAATATATTTGAAGAATGACATTTTAAAGAAGCTGCCTTAATTAGCACCCCTATCTAACTAGGATATATTCAGAAGAATATCATATATTTTTCTGATTTTGGTTACTGCAGTGGGTCATATATTTTTAGGCATTATAAATTTGCGTTTAGGTCATGTAGTCTCCTTAAAGTTACGGTTTCCTAGAAGAGCGGTGGCTGCCACATAGCGTCTGCAATTTACCGGCAAATGACGTCACTGAAACGTTATTTATGAAAGAAAGTTGGTTTGTTTTCCTAGAGAGCGTTTTTTGACACAGTAAAGTCAAATCCCGCTGCCTCCATTTTCATGACATCCGTCACTGAGACCGGTATATGGCGGTCACCGCTCCTCTAGAAAACCGCAGCTTAAGGCAGTCCCCGAACAAAACCTTGCCATAGTGCGTTATTCAGAGGATATTAACTCATTCACTATGGGTAATAAACTACATCTAAAAGCACATTATTATTGTTCGATATCCTATCATCACATTGCACGTTCTATGTGTTATAAATACATTTAAAATCTCCTTGCAAAAAAGTGACTAAAATTATTGATTGCATGCATCTTTTGCTAAAGGTGACGTTCTATTAATTTCAGGATTACACTAATGGATAGATAATTTAAAAATCTATATAGATTTTTAAATTATCTATCCATTAGTGTTGTGTGTTGTGTGTTGTTGTGTAGTGGTGTTTTGAAATAAAATAAAACGTGAATTATATAATTCACGTTTTATTTTATTTCAAAACATCGAATGACTTTTTTGATTAAAATAATTTCAATTTTTTTGTGAATTTTATGATAAATGAGCGTGCGCAGGGAGCGTGACAGAGCGAGACTCAGCGATGGGATAGAGAAGGACCGAACGCTCAAGATCGTTTGGTCGGGGAAGCGCCTTAAAGCACTCCCATAGCTGTCCTTGGCTAAGCTACGCACGCGTACTTATTTTTAACCGACTTAAAAAAAAAACGAGGTGGTGCTCAATTCGACTGTTTTTTTATGTGCTCAGAACTTTTTTCTAGGTGAACCGATTTGGATGATTCTTTTGTAGCGGTATCAACATCGCCACATGCGTGATATACGTCATACTGACGTCGCGCAAATCCTGCATCTCGCAAGCAGAGTTTACCGCGCGACTAGCATATATACAACGTCCCGACATCAACCGTCGGGCAGTTGCCCACCAAACACGACACCCGTCTGGTCGGAGGATCCTCCCTTTTCCATAGAGTATGAGTGAAGTTCACACCCTGTTCCTCATACCTCTATACTTTTTTATTTGAAAGCTGGTGCTTTAGATATGGTCCCATAAATATGAAAAAAAAAAGTTATCAAGTTCTGACCAGCAGTTTTTGAATTATCCTGAATACTGCGTATTATTTCCACTTTATATTGATGATGTTTTAATAATTCCCTGTCACTGTTACTTACATATCAAGTACAACAACTAAAAACTGAAAAATAAAAACTTTTTTAAACTTGAAAGAGGTTATCATTGGCTTTGTTCTAGGGCAATAGTGTCACCCAGAAACGATACAGTGAATGAGATAAATAAGCTGATTTTAGAGAAAATTCCTGGTCAAGTCAAACACTCGGTGTGTAATATTGAGGATACAGTGCACTATCCTCAAGAATTTTTAAATTCTTTTAGCCCTTCCGGCTTATCTCCTCACGACCTTATGTTAAAAGTTGCCATTCTTATCATGCTATTAAGAAACTTGAGCCCCCCCAACACGAGTAATGGTACAAGGCTGCTTATAAAAGATGTTGCGGGAGAATATAATCGTGGTGACCATTCTCACAGGGTCAGCAGTGGGACAACTGCCTTATATTCCGCGGATACCCATGATTCCGACGGATTTACCCATACCGATTAAAAGGCTACAGTATCCCGTCAACGTCTCTTTTGCCTTAGTTCCAGGGTCAAACATTCTCTCTGGTGGGCATTGACCTGGGCAAGCAGTGTTTTTCCGATGGGCAGTTATATGTTGGCTTATCTCAGGTTGGAACTCCTGAAAGACAATATCTTTTGGTACCAAATAGTAACATTACATCTAATATAGTATACAGAGAAATTTGTAACAATAAAAATAAACATAATTTATACAATCATAATCATTTCATTCACTCATTTGAAACATGATAATATAGCCAAAATGGTTATGGTAGGTATATCTTTTTAATTGGTCGTGAATTCAAATTCGGTACAATGTCGCCCCCAAAATGATGGCCAGTATGTCGGCACCAAAACTGTAACAACATTTTCTTTGACTCATTATTTTGATTGTTTAGGCCTTAATTTCATGACTTTCAAATTTATTTAATTTATGTTTATTATTTTTTCAAACTTTACAATTTCATGACTCTTAAATCGAGCCACCGCGGTGGATCGATTTAGGAGTCCGGGAGTATTATTATTATTATTCGTAGTCCCACTTACAAATTGAGTGCTTTGATTTGATTATTTGAACACTGAAACCCGAAATTCAAATTTTAAATCATCTTAAAGAAGTTTTCCATTTAACAATTGAGGTTAATTTTATAACCTCAATCGTCGATATTTTTTCAATTACAATTTAATAACGCTATGCTAACAATATTTGTTGGAAAACATGGTGAGATATAAACTTGAAACGCTTATTTGTTTACTCCCTTTAAATTTGTTCATTGATTTTAATATAGTATTTATTATGTATTTAATATGGTTTATTTTTGTTATTTTACTTATTATATATCTGTTATTAATAATTATGTATTATTATTGTATTTATCCGTTAAATATTCTTGTACCGTGTAATAGCTTTTTTTAATTAAGTATTGCTTTAATTTATTTAAAAATTTACTGGTTTTGTTTTGTTGTTTTATGTCTTCTGGTAATTTATTATGGGTGGTAATTAAGGCAGCTTCTTTAAAATGTCATTCTGGTCTTCAAATATATTTAGTTGTCTAAATAATTAATAGGTAAGCGACAAACTTTTAGCGTCTAATAAATGGTTTTCAAGCGAATATATATTGTAAAACGAGCTACTGTTAATATGACGCAGCATGGTGATAATTCTTAAGCAACGTTATGGACCAAGTAATAAATAGGGGCATTATTCATAATGCCCGCGCATTATGAATAATGACAAGCGTAGTCGACGGAGCCCCGCTCTGCGGGGCTCCTACTTCTGGGTGGTTTAAAAAAAATAACCACGAAGGGGATGGCGGGGTCTTTTAGACCCCGCCATTCCCTTCTAACCTAACCTGTCCGAGTCGGGGTGCCCTAAGTCCCGAGCTCGCTTAGTAGCTCACTTACAACATGAGTCACTTGAGTTATCAATTCAGAAGTAAATATATTTATCGGTAGCTCGGAGTCATATTAATTTACGCTCGTAAATTGACGCTGGTTTTTTGATATTCTGTTGGAATAGTAAATATGATGAATTAATATAATTGAAGCTGTTCTATTAACTCGTCGCCTACATATAAAAAAAGACGCTAGGTTGCAGGTGCTAAAGAAAACTTTTGTTGCCGCACATATAATTTCCCATTTATTATATATTTTTATTGACATTGAATATGGACTAGATGAGTGTAACTTCAGGCGGGAGGGGGGCAAATTTAGTCTGTTTTTATGGCACAACGGATAATTAGTTTGTATGTCTCCCCGTGTTTTGTAAGAATCTGGATATTTGCGGACTAGTTTACATAATTCCAAAATATAAATACTGACTAAGGTGAGAATCTTGTGTTTCTGGAAGTAAGGCTTGCAACTATCTGTTGGTTCTATATTAACAATTATTCGTATTAGATTTTTTTGGAGGGTAGATAGAGAAGGAGCGTCTGTGCTATTTTCCCATAAGATGATGCCATAGTTAAACCAAGCGTGGGCATAAGCGTAGTATGTGACTAGTGCGGTTTGTAGGTTTGTAGTCTTTTTAATTTCCCGGAGAGCGTAGGAAAACTTTGAAATTTTTGATTTTAGTGTCTGTATATGTGGTTTCCAGTTTATGTGTGTGTCTATTGTTAAACCTAGGAGATTGAAATTGTTAACTGTTTCTAATTTTTGTTGATTAACGGTAAAATCTATATTTATTTGTTTTTTCTGCCGGGGGTGAAACGCTATTAATTTGGTTTTGGTAAAATTAATTTCGAGATTATGGTCTCTCATCCAGTTTATAGTTTTTTCAAGAATTGTCGTAAGTTTTTCATTTAAATTAGCATTTGTTTGGCATGTGGTCAGGATCGAGATATCATCCGCAAAAAGTACACATGGCCCGCCTATGGTTTTGGGGAGGTCGTTTATATATATGAGGAAAAGGAGGCAGCCTATAACACTTCCCTGAGGAATTGAAGCATGTATTGATTTAACATCCGATCTTATGAGCTGTGCTTCTTTTGTTTTTTGATTGTAATATTCAACCTCAACTAATTGCTCTCTATCTTTTACATATGATGCGAACCAGTCATGTGCTTTTCCACGTATTCCTATTCCATACAGCTTATTTAATAATATTTTAAATTGCACTTTGTCGTAGGCCTTCGTCATATCGAGTAATATCCCTATTGCGTATTGTTTATTATTTGTAATATTTAAAGCTTCTTGGATGTATTTATACACAGCTAGCGTTGTAGATCTGTTTTCGAAATCCACTTTGGCGGTCATCGAATATCTTATATTTTTCACAAAAGGAATATACACGATCACACATTGCTCTTTCGAAGACTTTGGATGCTGTAGGAAGAAGGGAAATCGGTCTATAGTTATTTGGGTCTGTTTTTGCGTTTTTTTTATGGATAGGTTTTATTAAAGCTTTTTTTAGTTGAATGGGGAAAGTGCCCTCTTCGAATGATTTATTAATTAATTTATAGAACGGTAAGGTAAATTCGTCAGCGCACTGTCTGAACAGAGTCGGTGGGAGTTCGTCTATGCCGTGGCTGTTTTTATTTTTAAGGTTCTTTAAGATTTGGTTTACTTCGTATCCGTCGACTGGGGTAAGAAACAAGGTGTTTTCAGTGGGGTTAATCACTGATGTTTCTCTCTGTACACTGCCAGGTGTTTGGGTGGTATTTTGTCCAATGGATGCGAAAAATGTATTGAAAACGTTAGCTATTTGTTTAGGTTCACTTACTTGGTTTGGAGTTTGTAATGTTATGTTTTGCTTTTCTTTTTTGGTTTTTTTGTTTGTCCGTTCTTTAACAATGTTCCACATGGTTTTAACTTTATTTGTTGATTTATTCATTTTATTTATGTAATGTAATTTTTTTGCCGCTGTTACAGATTTTTTTAGTATTTTTTCGTATTTTTTATAGTATTTCGTAAATATTGAATTATTCATTTTTGACGAAAGAATTTTTAGGAATCTTTTATTTTTACAAGATTGTTTAATACCAACGGTTAGCCAGAAATTATTTTGTTTTGTTTTTAGTTTAAATCTACGTTTAGGGATACATGCATCTAAGATCTCTATCAGACTATGTGGGTCATTGTTTTTTTTTTTCTCAGTTAATTTTAATCATGATCTGGCAGTTTGAGTAACTTATGCGGCCTACCCAAATCTTTGTTATTGTTCGTCGAATCGTTGAGCTTCTTAAGTCCTGACTTCCTGTGTTGAGTTGCACGATTAACTGACAAATGCATCACTGACTGGACAGGTCCACTCAATCTGTGTGGTTCTTTCCTCAAAAGACCATTTCAGATACCAATCTACATGGTCTTCACATGATCTGACCAAGATTATGTCTGGACTTTAAAAGAGACGGTGACCTCTGAGTTTGTTTCGGCCTTTCTTCATAGAGTAGTCAGATAGGAAACGCCGACCTCATCTAGTTTAAAAAATATGATTGACGTGTAAAAGTGTTTGTGCAAACCTACTTACAGAAATAAAATCATTTACCATTTAACATTTACTTACTTCTAGCATAGTCGTTTATAGGTTTTCTTCTTTAATGTTTATGTACATGTTAATCTAGCTTTCATAACAAATGGTAGTAGGTATACCGATTATCCGTAAGAAGTACAGACTCGCACCTCCCTTTAAGGGGATTGGAGGGCAAAAGTTACAAATTTCTTTTCTTTTTGTTTGTGTGCAAATACTATCCTGCATACAAAATTCCAGCCTTCTACGACTTCGTGTCCTAGAGGTTTTGATAAGCGTTGTGAGTGGGTCAGTCAGTGACGAAATCGACGTTTTTTATATATAATAGTTAGCTACGCATGAAACTTATATCCACTTGCACCGCCAATCACTAAACACGTTTAGTGCTAAACGTGTTTTAAACATTATTCTGTCTCTGTCATCTTCAAACATTTGACAGAAACAGAATAATGTTTTAAACTCGTTTAGGGCTAAGCGTGTTTAGTGATTGGCGGTGCAACTGGGCCCTAGTGTGTTTTATAAGTCTGTTAACTGCATTTTATCCTGAGGTTTTGAGTGCTCTAGCATTATCCAGGCCGAAGCTATGAGGTATGAAAATCCAACGAAACGCTTCGAGAAGAGGTAAGTAGTAGTGCTTTTTGTGTTTGGCTCGTCTTGGCGGGGGTACTACCGTCCCCTAGATCCCAAGAACAAACTTGACATTGTAGTTGTAAAACATGTTCTCCCTCCACACATTCCAATTGCAATTGTAAATTTGTATGCACAATATTGAAAGATTTACCATGTTATTTTAAGACCATAGACTTCTTATAGGTTCATCTGTAAGTAAAGAACTCATTTCAGTATCTTTTTCAAATTTTTTGGCTCTGTATTTTCGGAGATTATGGTCAATTTCATATAAGTATTTTCTTTAATAACTTCAAAATATACAAAACTATATTTGAGGCCCTCACAACAAGCCCTTTCATTTGATATGTCACATGGTCCAGTTTGCAAAACGTTTATTTTTAATTATCTATCCGCCTCCCCCCCCAAAGTGAGCCCCGTATTCAAAATTAATTTATTTACTTTACTCGCTGTGTTTGGGTCTCAGAAATTGATAATACACACATCAAAAGTGCCTAGGGATAAAGGTATTAACAAAAAAAAGCCCTATTGATATTAAATAAAAATGTCTATTTAGATTGATTAATAAAGGCTTATCGCGATTTTTGCCTATGTTGGATTTTTCACCTTAGTTAATCCTGGACATTAAAAAGTCATAAAAAGATAAAAATAAAACTTTTTGAAGGTTTTTATTGCATAAAATAAACAATTAGTAATCTGTATTTCCGCCATTAACGCGTATAACACAATCGCAGCGATTCGGCTACTCAATAAGAGTTCATCCAAATCACATTACGGAATAGCCGCCCACTCTGTTGTAACATAATCATAACATCACGCCTGTATTCCCCGAAGGGATAGGCAGAGGTGTACCTATAGCACACCCACGTTTCGCCAGTTATGTTTAAGTCCCATGTAATAGGGGGCGAGCCTATTGCCATCAACCGGGCACATCACGTCTGTTGTAACAGGCGAAAAAGATTTTCTGGTGTGTGTACGGCATCCATATTTGGTAGAGCTCTTCTTTCAGGCATCATATCCCATGAGTGCTCTATGGGATTCAAGTCTGGCGATTGAGTAGGCCATGGTAGGACGTTCATATAAGCTGCAACAAGTGTGTTTGCAACGACTCTGGCAGTGTTTGACATGCGTTATCATGCATAAGCAAAAACGAAGCACCAAATTTGGTCCACAAAGGAATGACAACATCTGATACAACTGGTTTAGCGTAAATCGGTGCACTTAGATTGCCTCTAATACAAATCAGTTCGGTTTAGTCATGTTCGTGAACGGGCGCCGTCAGTAGGGACTGGTCATCTCTTAGCTGCCACGGCTTATTTTAATTTAATTTAATATTTGAATTGTTTTCGTCTGTTTATTACGGACGCTTTTAACTTTCTGCATCGTTCTCACATGTACAATTTTAACATTATTGTTGTAACCAATATTTTGTAACCATATTTTGATTTAAAAGAGTGTTAGTGGAGTTTCTTGCCCATTCTTCTCCACAGGTACCTAATACGCTTTGGAATGGGCAACTAGCTTCATTTTTCTGACTGACCGACCCCTTGACAATTCAAAAGTGCCTATAATTGGTTTATTTGAAATAAATGCTTTGAGTTTGAGTTTGAGTTCTTCCACCGATCCATATACCCGCCCATATCATGATTGTTCCACCACTGTATGCACTGGACTTCCTGGAATGATTTTAAACGTTCTTGGCGTACAGGGGTCTACCACCATGTACGTCTAGTATCTGGCCTCATACCAAGGCGAGAATCGTCAGAAAAAAAAGGATTGTGTGGTTTTATGAAACCACGGTAAAAGTGAAACTTTTTTTCACTTTATAGACATTTAACTAAAAACCTCCTTCCTTTCACTTTATCCCTACTCCACGGCCGACCGTCACGCGACATGCAACACACAGACGAAAAAGTTTGAGACGATTTAATAAAAGTTTCACTTTAAAACACACAAAACGCCACTCTTCTTCTGCCCAATTTCTATATTCACGAGCTCATTGTAATCGGGCTCTGTGATTGCGGGGCTCAATAGGTGGTACACGTAGCGATCTTCGGGAATGGAGATTGGCTTCATGCAAGCAATTTCTTATAGTTTAATCGCTTATTAACATCCTTGAAGAGCTATGAAGACTCGTTACCAACATTATCGCGGTCATTGTATGATTTCGTCGAGCAGTAATTTGTATGTAACGATCTTGTCTGCGTGTGGTGATGCGAACTCGTCCTCCATGTGGCTCGGCAACGCTGCTAGTGATGCGGTAACGTGTCCAAAGTCGACTTATAACACTCTGCATAGTGCCCGGAGTGATTACCACAGCACGTTGCCAAGAACCAGCTTCCATCATTCCCACGGCTCTGATAATTTTTTCTCGGCTCAAATGACGTCGTCTCCTCATATTAAAATTGTTTTGTATTGATTCCACACAGAATAAGCCACAAATTTTACTGACTTGGCCTCAAACCCGTTGCAGCATTATATAATATGTTGGAGACGGTCATTATTATGGACACTAAACGAAGCTCAGCACGAGTTCCGGGAGGTGGCAGTTCCGTCGCGATGACGTGCATACTCCGCTAACTTCGTGCTATGCTATATATGGAGGAGAGCTGATGGGACGAGTGGACACACCATTCTGCCTTCGAGGAGATCAGTACCTCCACCCTAGGAAGTGTCACGCGTTCCGTACCTATAGTAGTGTCGTGTACCTACAGTGTGTGATTAATTTGATCGTACATTATAATTTGATTTGAACTGCTAATGGTTTTTCTATTGTGCATTAACCAACATTACCCATAGTACGCCCACAGTAGTTAAAATATGGTTGATAATAACGAGAGAGACGTACCTTCTCCGTCATATAGAAATACGACTTGACTGAAGATTTTCATCTTTTGGCCGAAATTCAAAAACTATTCCCTTTTCCCTGGCGAAATGTGAGTGTACTATAGGGGCACCTCTGCCTTACCCTTCGGGGAATATAGACTTTCAAATGCCGATATTTACTAAAAAGCATTCATAGGAGTTACAAAAAATATAATAAAAAACCAGATTTTTAGTAACCAGCAAAAACGTGTTTGATCCCTAGACACTTTGATGTGTGTATACCAAATTTCTACTTAATCAGTCTAGTAGATTCGGAGCAAATTGGCTGTGACAGACGGACAGACAGAGACAGACAGACACACGATTGATCCTGCTAGTGTTCCTTTTTTTCATTAGGACGTACGGAACCCTAAACAAATTAAAAATTAAAGGGTCCAGAAAAGTGATTTTTGTACTAAAGTATTAAAAAAACAAAATATAATATTAAATATTGTGCGGTGGTACGGTTCCTTTCGTGCTTTCGCCACTTTTTCAAACACCTACCTAATATTATGACAAACACACCTTGAAGATGCGTGTTCGCACTAATCTCGCGTCACCACAGCTAACGCTGTCGAAGTGCCCGAATTCCGGACGAAGCATATATAAAATTAATAAGAGGTAGCGATCGATACGACGAAGACCCTGCGCGTGAGCAGATACTTTGGTTTGTGTGATCTGTGTCCCCGAAGTGCCCTTAAGTTCTCAGTTGAGCTGCACGATTACTGATAAATGCGTGCACTGACTGGATAGGTCCACTGAAAAGACCATTTCAGACCCTAATCTACATGGTCTTCACATGATCTGACCAAGATTGTCTGAACTTTAAAAGAGACCATGACCTCTGAGTTTGTTTCGGCCTTTCGTCTCAAATTATTCAGATAGGAAACGTCGACCTCATGTGGTTTAAAAAATATGATTGACGTGTAAAAGTGTTTGTACAAACTTACTTATAGAAATAAAATCATTTATCATTTAACTATTAACACTACGTATCATAGTTTATTTTTTAACTTTGCGTTTTTGAGGCAAGGCAATTGGCCCTGAAGTATGCTGTAACGAACTATCCAAAATGTTCAGCACTAAAAGCCTACAGGCCGATATTATGAAATTAATTTTCATTACATCAATCATGTACATAATAGCGACCATACAAACCAAGCTCACTTCAGGTACTTCATTTGTTTAAAAACTTCAAGCAAGCGAACGAGATGGATGTATAAGTGTAGCACGAGAGCGACAGTGACGGAAAACAATAGAACATTGAAGGCATGCGAACAGTTTGTGGATAGCACAAAGGATTCGGGGTCACGAGGCTAATGGAGCAGAATTACCCGAAATCGGGGGAGAATTACCCAGCAACGCATTGCTTCAGCATTGTTCTAGAATTCGGGCCTAAATTCCTAAAATATGATCCAGACCTAACGGAGCACGTCGACGCGCATCGGAGTGCATTTTTAAAAGCAATAAAAGAAATTGAATTGTCTGCTCAATAGTTAACAGGTTCATATTTGCAGGTTCGATTTCACCTAGAAATCGGCCGTGTGTACTTGGGTATCGCTGATTCCTACGCCACGCATAGATAGACCACTGTCAATCTGTCATGCTGCACCGCCACCGGTCGGACAAAGGACGCTCGAGGATGCGCGCGGATGCGCGAGACTTCCACCATACTTTCTCCGCTTCGCTCTGGTTCCATCCGTTGCGATACGCTTCGTCAGTTTCGAATCTAACAGTCTAGAACTCTAAACCATCAAAAAGTACTTAGCAAACAGTACTTAGCAAACTTTTAAAGCGATTGTCTCGTGAAAACGATTGCATCTTTGAGATTAGGCGTAGTCAGTTAGGTTACTAATATTAGTGATAGTAATTACAGGAAACGTTGATCGTTTCAGATTTATACGAAAAATATACGTGAATATTGCAAAATAATTTTCCAACACTAGCAACACCGGCCTGAAAGACCGCCGGGAATCGGGAGTTTGCCCGAATGTGCTTCAGTCGGTCGCGGGAGCTCGGCCTTGTCACTCGGGTCCGAGCAATCGATAGCCACAATCGGAACAATCGAATTAAAATCGAATACCAAATTCACAATAACCTAACACAACATCAATAAAAGAACATTCAATTTTCAAATACTTGAATGGTGGCAGTTGAATCGTATCGTGTTTCGTGTTCCATTTATGAAATGAAAGTAGGTTGTGAGAGTGCACAGGATACGCTAGCGAAACAGGGATATTATTAAAAATAGGCTGTTTTCACACTGTTGTTGTGAGGGTGAAACCAGGTGAGTTCTCATTTATTATTTATAGAAGCGTTTTCTACTTGCTGGGAACAAATTTCCTTGGAAGTTATGCCCTTACAGCGTGAAGTCTATATTTTACAGCGAAAAATACTGTTTTCGTGTTTTATTTGTCACCATTTTAATTATTTTTTAAAGTTTAAAATATTACACAGTTAATATTTTTTATTAAAGACGGAGTCTGCTGCATCTCGTCAATAAAAGTTTGAACATCGGGTACCTATACTCAAATCAGTTTTCTTAAATGAGTAATTTTATTGGAATTAATGGATTATGTTAAACAAAACCATAGACATTTGTGTAGATTAAATAATAATAATTGAAATAATAACATGATTTGCATGCCCATGTGACAGTAGAACATAGAGAATTATTATTATGATAAAAACATCTATGTACACACGGCTACATATACAGCTATACATTTCCAGTATAAGCTGACCTCTCATTGTACGGAAATCTTATACAATGCGAGAAACATGGGTAATTAGTACACACGGCTACATATCAATGTAGCCGTGTGTACTAATTACCCAAACTAATAAATGATATGATTTGTTTGCAAACTAATAAATGATATGATTTGAGAAAAGTCATTTACTAGGTAGGTCTTTATGTTATAGCAAACATCGGATTCCGGGTGATTTTTCATCCGTCAAGACGTGCATATTATCTACCAGTTTTTCCGCATTATCCATGAATCACATGGTTATATTATTATCAAAAATTCTTAATTGAATTAGTCATAGGATAAAATGTTGAATAAAATGTTTGTGTTTATTCAGAAATTTTCTTTTTTTTAATAAGGAAACTGGTCAATGAGCTCAACTTTATAAAAAAAAAGATTTTACTTAGTGGCCACTAGGTATGTTTAGTATTACAAACTAGCTGACTTTCAATAATTCAAACAAAAATCCCATAGAAAAACGACGTCCTGTTTTTTTCCGAATTTGAACATTTTCCGGGGAACTTTTCATATTTATCTTTCTATAAAAACCTCATTCGGACTATTATGAACATTTAAAAATAAATAATAGCTAAATCGGTCATGCTGTTCTCAAGTGATGCGCTTACCAACGAACAGAATTTCATTTTTATTTTTATATATAAGTAGAAGGACCAAACTTAAAGAAATATTTACTTAATTTTTTTTTGATTTATGAAACTATTACATAACATGGGTTTTTAAAACACGAGTGTGAATTTATAAACCTGGCTTGCAGCTAGGTTTATAAAAGTATCACACGAGTGTGTTTTAAATACTTTGTTATGTGTTTCATATATTACTTTATCTAAACTAATGCAATTTCATTAAACCACAAAAATAATATAGTAAATATGGCGCACAAATCCAATATTCCGGTGCGGGGGGGGGGGGGGGGGGTACGCGGCACTGCAGCTCCCACCACAAATAAAACTAAAATCATTGAAAGTGTACTTTAATAATAGAAAAAAAGTTATTATAAACCATTATTTTTTACGAAAGGTGTTTTAGTAGAACTTTTTTTATTTCACATGGATAAAGTCTGCCATTAGGGTACAATTTTTTATTTTGAAACTTTCTTCGCAACAGACGTTGTCCTTTCATCAATTCATACAATAATATCATGGAAAAAACACTTTATCATGAAAAAAAACAAACTTTATCATGGAAAAAACACTTTCGATTTTTCTCTAATTTTCCGGTCAACTTTCCCATTTTTCTTTCCGTAAAAACCTAATTCGGACTATTAAAAATATTTTATAACAAAAAAATGCCAAATAGGTCCAGCCGTTTTCAAGTGATGCGTTTACGAACGAGCAGCATTTCATTTTTAAATATAAATAGAGAAGAACTTGCCTTGAATTTTTTTTAAATCCTCAAAATATCATAAATTTTTAGGCCCAGATGATTCCAACGTAATCTAGATGGCAGTTTCAATATTTATTGTCATTTATTTTAATTTATTCTTTGTAGTAAGTAGGTATTTTTCGAGAAGGATTTGTGTGAAAAGTGAACCACGATAATGTAAATTCTCCTGTATTTATGATATTTAAACTCGAGTCAGCAGTTTTTGTATTAAATATTAGGTCTTTACCTATGAAATTGCCGTTCTGCAGTACTGGCCATTTCAAATCAAAATAATTTTTGTTTGGCTAAGAATTCTAATTTCAAATTAATTTTATTTTAAAAACATGGATTTTTTTTTCTAAAAGTAGTCATTTCTTTATTGATTAGGGTTAAATTTTCATCGCATTTCAATCTTTTTCGTCATCATGGATACGTTAAAAATTCGAGTAATTATGGAATATGAGTACCGTCATGGCAGCAACGCGGCACAAGCGGCACGCAACATCAACGACGTTTACGGAGCTAACACTACAAACCAACGCACCACCTGTTATTGGTTTGCTCGCTTCCGTTCTGGAAATTTCGACCTGAAAAATGAACCTCGCGGTCGTCCGAAGACTTTGGTCGACAATGACGAATTAAAGGCGATTGTGGAAGCTGATGATACACATTCTACGGCTGAATTAGCAGCAGCTTTCGACGTTAGCGTCAAAACAATATTGGTCCATTTGCGTCAAATTGGCAAGGTAAAAAAGCTTGACAAATGGGTGCCCCACGAACTCAATGATCGCCAGCGCGAAGTACGCGTCGAGACGTGCCTTGCACTGCTCAACAGACACACAAATGAAGGAATTTTGAACCGCATTGTTACCTGCGATGAAAAATGGATTCTGTTTGATAACCGTAAGCGCTCAGCAAGTTGGTTGGATCCTGGTTCAGCACCTAAACAATGCCCTAAACGAAAACTTACCCCTAGAAAAGTGATGGTCACTGTTTGGTGGTCTAGCGCCGGTGTGATTCATCACAGCTTCTTACCAAACGGGGTGAGCATTACTGCAGATGTGTACTGTGAAGAACTGAACACAATGATGGAGAAGCTGGCGCATCTCCAACCAGCATTGGTCAATCGCTCGTCTCCGCTGCTCCTGCACGACAACGCGCGACCTCATACTGCACAGCAGACGGTCTCCAAGTTGCAAGAACTGGGGTTGGAAGCTCTCCGTCATCCGCCCTACTCACCAGACCTTGCGCCTACAGACTACTACTTTTTCCAGAATTTGGATAACTTCTTGGCGGGAAAAAAATTTAATACCCGAGAGGCAGTACAAAATGCCTTTGAAGAATTTGTTGCCTCCCGTCCAGCTGATTTCTTTAAGAAGGGCATCAATAAACTGCCACTGCGATGGCAAAGATGCATTGATTGCATGGGTGATTACTTCGATTAATACAAATAAAAAATTCATGAAAAAAATTCGTTTAAATTTTTTCATACAAAACGGCAATTTCATAGGTAAAGACCTATTAGCAGCTGATGTATCGTTTTTTTTTAAACAAATTAGACTGCCTTCCAATCTAGATAGAAAAGTGTGGGCTTTTTAAGTGGTCAGCAAATTCTACGCCGACTACAGAGAAGCCAAAAGGAAGGGTTATGTTTTTAGCAGTCTATGTTTGTATGTATGTTTGTATCTACGTATGTTCCACCGTAGCGCCTAAAACTACTTATGAGATCTAGTTTTAGGCACAACGCTTGAACTTAAAAAACAAAATTGGATTAGTGACATCTGAAATTGTTTTGTTATTATCGTCCGGGTGACATAGGCTACATTTTATACGAATAAAATCAATATGGCGGATGTAACATCCAAAAACGTGTCAGGCTCAGTTCATAATTATATCCTATTGAATGACAATTTCATAAAATTGAACCTGACACTGACCTGCAAATTGCAAAAACCTTAAGAAAATTTTAATTTCGCGGGCAACCTGGCGCTTCCCCCTTAAGGCGCAGATATACGACTTTTAATGATTTCAAATTGAACATCACGTCTAAACGAATAGTCTTATTTGTTTGAAAAAAAATATATGATAAACTAGACTATTTTCTCCGTAATTTGATATGTGAATATTTGAAATTATATTTTTATAAATTAGTGTAATTAGTTTGTAAAGTAATGAATGTCTAACGCGAACACAAAAACGATAATCACGCAAAAACTATCGGGCGTATTTTCATGAAATCTGCACCATCTAAAAGATAATTTAATTACCCAATGTTTTTTATACGGCTTTTATTTGTATTGTGTTTGATAAATGAAGGTGGGTTGTTTTTGCGAATAAACTTGATGCGCGTTGAAGCGGGGGCTCTTGCGGGCGACGGGCGGCAGTGCATCGCTGACCAATGTCCGGGTAGACGCTAACGCTCTGTGCAATTTTATTCGCTTAAAAGTTTCGCATGCTCCTCCCACTCCCTCAAGGTCGCTGGCACTTATAGTCGCCTTAAGCAGTACTTTAAAAAAATGGTTACGTATAATTAATTATACATACATAAACCCTAAAATAATTGCAATAAAAGGAAAGTTTAAAACTTAAGCCGAACTACGAAAAAAACGCTAACTAAAAGTGTATAAACAAGACATCGATTTAAGTAGTTTTTATCAGTTCTTGTATAGCTGGAGTCACACGTAATCTGTTCGATTTATGTCATAATTACATGACTTAGTAATGACGTGTGATTCCGGCTTTATGAAAACCGTAAAAAATCGATATCGAAGTCTTGTTTATACCTTTTTAGATGGCGTTTTTGTCGTAGTTCGGGGATTTAAGTTTGAAACATTGTTTTTGATCTCTCTTGTCCTTAGACTATACTTTACTAGTTTCAGCGCAAGTCAAGATACCTACGAGAGATGATAGGAGATAATATAATGTGAACATAGAATAAGTTTATTGGTTTTGTTTTAGTAATTAGTTTATGTGAATGAGATTTGACACAGGATGTCAAATCTTATCATACAGTTAATGTACCTCTGATTTTGAATCACAGTAATCTTTATTTTCGTTGCTATCTGGTTGCTGTGTGAAAGGATTGTACATTGTGCAGCAAGTTTTGATCTGTACAAGAATCTTTTGGCGCGTGTCCAAAATAGGAACTAACGCTGCCATCATGTTGATTCATTACAAATTGGCCCAAAAAATCACAAATGTTTACCAACAATGCTCTTCATTCAAGCGCCAAATGATCCTCAATCTTTCCCGATGCGCTGTCAGTGTAGAAAAAAATACAGGTATTGTCAATTTCCATGGTGATTCCAATTTTGAAACCGGCCCTGATAAGTTTGCTGCACCATAAAAAGGCTACATTTCAGGTCAGCCATTTTTTTTGTATATGGCACTCCAAGTACCTTGAAGTTAGAAGGTACTTCGTAAAAAGAAACACAAGTACCAGGGTGGCAGAAATTATGAGATCTCAAAGCTCAAAGCGTGCTCCGTGTGTACGGCGTGCGAGCGTAATTGCTTCCTGTGGGGAAACTCGGCGTGTGAAGAACGACCTCTCTCCACCCTGTTGCTACCAGGCTGCTATAAATTCGAGGGAGATGTAATTAAGCCAGCTGTACTCAAACGTCATCAGGCTGGGAGCGTTTTCCTTTGCGTTCCATTTTTGATTTGATTATGTCGTTAAATTCGGTCAAGTGATATTTGAATTCGTGAATGTGTTTATTTGAGAGATTTTATGTGACTGTTGGACTGTTGCCACTTTGTAGCACTTTAATAGGTTTTTCGCTTATCAAAGGAATTCACTGATAGAGGTCATTAATAATCTCGTCAAACTGATCATGCAAAGAAGTACGACCTTTAATGATTATAATGTCTTAGAAGCGTTTACGGGAGATTGGCCGGAGAAGGCAACACACAGGGAACAGTGGAAACTCTGGAGACCTTTATCCAGCAGCAGGAAAAAATAAGTTAAAAAGAAAAAAAAAACGCCACCGAACTTTCTAACTACTTCAGCAGTAACACCAAAAATCTTACCACATTTTCACGTGAACTACTATCAGATCCAGTTTGTTAGACACCTTACTTTGTAACCGAGCAGTAATGTAGAGTAACTTAGCAAGACTCCATATTCATAAAACTGGGATTACACTTGTAAATAAGCGCTTCACCCACGTTGTAGACGCGGCATTAGACGCACGCGAGCGAACATTGCCTTGATTATAAAAAAGTTTTTGTTTTAAAAACCTGGAGTTTTTAACTTTGTTTTTAATGTAACTGCAGCAATGTGTTTATTATTTATGTTTATAAGAAGACTAGCTTTTGCCCGCGACTTCACCCGCGTAGAGGTCAGTAATTATCCCACAGGAACGTACTACCGGAAATAAAAAGTACCCTACGTGTTAATCCAGGTTATAAACTACCTGTGTTCCAAATTCCATCCAAATCCGTTCAGTAGTTTTTGCGTGAAAAAGTAATAAATATCCATCCGTCCATCCATCCATTCTCACCAACTTTCACATTTATAATATTAGTAGGATAATTTTATTCATGAGGGGGCGTTAATGTCAAGAAGGGACTGCGATAAAAGATCCAAGGAATAAAAGTCCTGTTCCTATATTTTACTTTCCGTAAATCAGCCAGACATTGGGAAATACCAATAATTGACTATGTGCTTTTTAGGGTTCCTTACCCAAAGGGTGCCAGCGGGACCCTATTACTAAGGCTTCGTTCTCCGTCCGTCTGTCACAATGCTGTATCATTTGAACTGTAATAGGTAGACACTTCAAATTTTCACACAGAGTGCACTACTATGGCCGCTGTAACAAAAAATAGTAAAAGTAAAATAAACACACATACATAACATAACATCACGCCTGTATTCCCCGAAAGGTTAGGCAGAGGTGTACCTGTAGCACACCCTCATTTCGCCAGTTATGTTTAAGTCCCATGTAATAGGGGGCGAGCCTATTGCCATCAACCGGACACAACTCCAAGACTCCGGGCTGCTACTAAGAAATTCCAGATGGAAAAAGCCAATAACACTTTGCCCGACCCGGGAATCGAACCCGAGACCTCATGCTCAGCAGTAGCGCTTGCGACCACTACACCAACGAGGCAGTCTAAAAAAAAAAGAAAAGTAAAATAAAGTTATGAATTAAAGGGTGTCCTCATACAAGAAACGTAGTGTTAAATATTGTACGTTGGTACATTGGACGCTTTCTACTAAAGAATAAGTTCCTTCACATAATTATTATATAACTAGTACCTAAGATAGACACCTGCTTGAATAAAACTAATTATGAAGATCTAGGATGCGTTAAAGTTTCTGCCTTCAGGCCCTTTGAATATTCTGTAGAAGTTCCAGCGGCAGACGAGCGTACAAATAGAGCTACAAATAGACAGCCGACATTTTTAACCGACTTCACAAAAAGGAGGAGGTTCTCAATTCGTCTGTATGTTTTTTTTTTTTTTATGTGTGTTAGCTCATAACTTTTTTTTGGGCGAACCGATTTGGATGATTCTTTTTTTATTTGATAGGTGGTGCTTCACATGTGGTCCCATTTAAATTTGATCAAGGTCTCACCAGTAGTTTTTGAGTTATCCTTAATACTGTAGATTTTTTCCACTTAGTTTATATGGATGATGTGTTAATAATTTCCTGTCACCGTTATTTACACACCAAGTAGTGGTATACGAATTTGTGTGGGGTAGGTACCGCAACTAAAAAGTGAAAAATAAAAACTTTTTTACAAAAAAACAACCGACTTCCAAAAAAAACACTAAAAGACGTGAAAAATAACTTTAATTTCGGAAGTCGGTGGCCAAACACGAAAATACAAAACCAAAGGCACCGACTTCCGAAATTAAAGTTATTTTTCACGTCTTTTAGTGTTTTTTTTGGAAGTCGGTTGTTTTTTTGTAAAAAAGTTTTGTATGAGAAAGTTTCTCGCCTGAAGACAGGCGAGGATTTCTTTGCGAGCAACATAGGTGAGGATGTGAAGTTGCGCACACACTTGTGCACTATAACAGGCGCTGGACAGAGTCTATAACGCTAGCACTTGATCAGAGATAAAGCAGAGTTTGTTGTTGGCGGTTAAACCACTGCTTAACCGCCAACAACACGTTTAGAAACTGTCGCGCGTTCCGTATAGTTGTGTCGTGTACCTACAGTGTGTTATTCGCAAGTGTGATTAATTTGATCGTAAGTTATAATTTGATTTGAACTGCAAGCGGTATTTTCTATTGCGCAATAACCAACACTACCCATAGTACGTCCACAGTAGTTAAAATATGGCTGATGATAACGAGAGAGACATACCTTCTCCGTCATATCTTTATCTCAGTAAACGGACTTAGTAACATATTCATCTGTATTTAGCAGGTTTCAACTTTATTCATGTCATCACAATCAAATGACAATCATGTCATTTGGTCTAAATAGGCTTTTATTTTTATATAGATTCTTCTATATTTTGTGAATGTGAGAACGTTGCAGGCCTAACTTGTAGACTGTAGATTTGTGGACCTTTTTATATTTTGTTGAGTACCTGTTACTTGTTGACAGGCCTACACTGACCTCCCATATCTATCAATACTGTAATTGGAAACATTGTAAAAGCCCCTTATTTTTGAAAGAGTAACCGTGGAGTTTCTCGCCGGCTCTTCTCCATAGGAAACAACCAATTGGAACCGTGCACCTAGCTTCTGACGTTTCATAAGTGCCCTTGTACATAGGTTTATGTGAAATAAAATATTTTGATTTGATTTGATTTGATTATTTCTCACAAGTTTTTCCAACAATTGACGTTTGAATAACATCATTAAATTGTACATTTACACAATTCTGATTTCGCGAGACACATGCAAAAAATTCTATGACATGTTTACTTCAGCCGCGGTGCATGATCAACAACTTTGCACCGTTTGCAGTGCACCGCTATAACTTCACTCAATCAGGAATGTTTTATGACATTTAGACGACAGTTCATAAAAGCTATAAAAATAAACGAACTTAGTTTGTTTTGATGGAGAAAGATGTGTGGTAACAAACAATGTCATTATCTGCCTAGCCTTGTCCCCACTATGTCAGGGTCACCTTCCAGTCCAACCATATGCAGCTGACTACCAGCATTTTACATGAAGCGACTGCCTATCTGACCTCCACAACCCAGTTACTGGGTAACACGATGTCCTTTGGTAAGACTGGGTAACAAACAATGTCTTTGGTTAAAGTTTTATGTAATCACTAGCAGTTTTGGAGTAGTATAATTACCTAACATTTTCTTGCGCATTAAGGTGAATCCTCAGCCAAATTTTTATTTTTTTATTTTTTATATTTATTTTATTTTAGCCAAATTTTAATTTGGCGGGCTGAAGATCCACCTTGAGAGTGCCATAATATCCGATACGAAAATTTTAAGATTGAATGATGCCGAAATATGGACACATCTTTGCATAACCCTTTGGGGAATAAAGGCGTCATGTTATGTTATGATATGATAACGGGCACAAATCTCACATGCTCAAAATCCCTGCAATAACATAGGTACTAACTGTCGTAAAGATTCCGATGCGTTCCGTACCAATAGGGAGTATTACTGCAATGGTCTGCCGCCAGAGTGAAGCACTAGCGTTTGTGCTAGTGCTTCACTCTGGCGACCGACACAAAAACTGTTTACGGTTTGCCGTAAACAGTTTTTTAAATGTTCCTAGGCTGCCATTATATCACTGTACAGCTTACGTAGCATGACCACTTCTATCTCTACTCTACGACGAAAAGACAAGTCACTTTCTTAACAAAAAGTCATTCTTTTCTTGAATTTTGTCATCGCGCCGTAGAAATCTTTCTTCAATCTGTCACTTTGTCTTCCGTTTCTATAGTGGCCATGCTACGCATGCAGGTCTTTTAATACATGAATAATAATAAAACTATTATAAATTACCACGTTTTCACTAATTATTTGTTAGTAATAAATATGACATGATCCATCATGGCGGTTTGTTTACGGTTTGTGCTAGTGTCGCCCCCCTACGCTGAGTTTTGCGTAATGTTCTCTATTGTTGAACTGTTTTATAGGGTTCCGTAGCCAAATGGCAAAAAACGGAACCCTTATGGATTCGTCGTGTCAGTCTGTCTGTCTGTCCGTCTGTATGTCACAGCCACATTTTTCCGAAACTATAAGAACTACTGTTGAAAGTTGGTAAGTAGATGTATTCTGTGAACCGCATTAAGATTTTCACACAAAAATAGAATAAAACAAAAAAAATTGGGGTTCCCCATACTTAGAACTGAAACTCATTTTTTTTTTCATCAAATCCATATTTGATGAAAAAAAAAAATTGTTTCTGTTCTAAATATGGGGAACCCCAAATTTTTTTGTTGAAAAATGATATTAGAAACCTCAATATCATTTTTGAAGACCTATCCATAGATACCCCCTACGAATGGACGTAGGGGGTATCTATGGATAGGTCTTCAAAAATGATATTGAGGTTTCTTATATAATTTTTTTCTAAAGTGAATAGTTTGCGCAAGAGACACTTCCAAAGTGGTAAAATGTGTGTCCCCCTGTAACTTCTAAAATAAGAGAATGATAAAACTAAAAAAAATATATGATGTACATTACCATGTAAACTTCCACCGAAAATTGGTTTGAACGAGATCTAGTAGGTAGTTTTTTTTTAATAAGTCATAAATCGTAAACCGCATATTATGTTACTTGCTGCTACGGAACCCTTCATGGGCGAGTCCGACTTGCACTTGGCCGCTTTTTATTCCTTAGCCTATTCTGCCTCACTCCTGTGCAAAGGCCTGGATCCACTTCTTCCATCTTTTACAATTCTGCGCTTCCGCTTTCCCATTCTGAAGCAATCTATTTAATAATTCGAAGACATGACATCCGCCAACCTGCACTGGGCCCGCGTGGTGGATTGCAGTCCACTCCCTCTCCTGCGAGGAGAGCAGTGTCCCAGTAGTTTAAACATAATTGGATGAATATGCTACGCTTAATGCTTTTACCATCCTGTTCATCCCACCATCTCCTTCGTGGTCTACCACGACCCCCGTCTCACTATCTCATAATATTATGCTACCAGCTCTGTGCTACTTGGGCTCATGCATGCGGCAGACATGTCCAGGGGACCTATCTCTCTAGCAGTAAGAGATGAAGCTATACGTCCTGTATAGCTCCATCTCTTTCCCACACTGAAGTAAGATTAAAATAATACTGCTATAAGAGGTGGTGGTAGGACCCCAGCCCTGTCCTATTTAAGTTAGGCAACCTTTGGAGCCACATCAGCTAACTTTATATGTAACAAGCTGACCCGACAGACTTTGTCCTGTCTTAACTATAAATGTCATAATATGGCGTTTAGTTTTGGTTTGGACTATTGACTAAAACTAAAACTATCGACTCATTTATCAACCGATCCATTTGTGTTGAACGACATTTGCAGCACGTATTCTGTCAATCGCTGACAGTTATTTCAAACAACTGACAGTTATGTAAAATTAATATTGGCGTTAAATTTTCTTAAATTTTGTAACGTTCCGATTAACTTCCTTATTTTTTTTATTTCATAAGATCCTTCTCCTGACAATAACGAACACAACAAAGAAAAAATTTGTGAAATCGGTCCAGCCGTTCACACGTGACCAAGGGAAATAGGGATTAATTTTTATATATATAGATATATATATATATAGATATTATTTTGATAAAATATTACTTTTATGTAACGACGACAAATACTGTTATATCTACGAAATAAGTTTATTATAATAATAAAACATATGTGATGAATGTCTTACATTATGGCCGTAATGCGAGTAAATAGGCTTCTGTTAGGACAGGAGCCAGTACGTATAACATCTTTCTTCCGTTAAAAAAATTGTTACTATCCATGTGCTTTTTTTGTCCTGCTTGCAATAAATTATCAATAAGTACTATGTTTTTGTTCTAATTAAAAGCACAATCTACGTGAAATTGACACTAGATCTTGCTTACTTTTCTTATGATACCCTTGGGAATATACTAAGATGTAAGTCCTTATTAACTTGACCGCCAAACTACCCGTCTCGCGTCGCAATATAAATAGATTTCGTCTCGACATCCCAAGGGCGCCTAAATTAGAATACTACTAGTAGGGCCTTAAAAGCTTCCTCACAGTTTTAGCTCCCAGAAAATAGATGTACTCTTGAACATTTCCAAGCTAAAGGAACTTTAGTATACTCGGAATGGTTTTAATAAAGAAAGAAAAAGTGTTTATTATGCCTCGCACAAGAAGATCACAAACTGAAGTAAACAAAGTTATAATATTAAAAAAAACAAAATTGTTTATAAGAAAGTAAAAAACAGAAACTCCTGCACGAGGCCAAAAGGCCCCCATCCCAGCATGATGCTTCAATATTTAAAAATAAGTGTCGCAGCGCTGGTATTCTCATAGGGCCCGCTGTGATGTCACGAGCTGTTACAGGAAAAAAAAAACAATAAAATAGATATAAATAGTAAAATATTAGCAAATACAATGTTTTTTTTTTTAAATCCGCGCGTCAGCACCAGACGTAACCTTTAAGTGATATATAAACGAGTTTACTTGTTAGAAAAATCTGAAAAACCAAAATTCTAGGTATGTGACTTAACATAACAAGCCTTATGTGTTTAGGGTAGACGTGTTCTTGAGTGGAGACAGCGAGTCGCAAACGTTAAGACAGGGTGGCTACCTTTTTTTTTGGGTGGGAAATCATCAAATAACTTCTCCCGCTCTAGGCAAAGCGGGAGGGGGTGTCAGACTTTTACTGACTAAAACCCACTCGTGTTCCTTCAGTTGCCTGTGTGTCAGGGCCACGGTAACTCTTTCGGACAAACCCGCGACCCCGGCAGGCATGGGTCCTAACGGACCCCGTCAATGCTGACATCTCTTTGCAGCGCGCGTGGAACACGACGCGCCGTCGATCCGGGCCTGCGGGCTTAGCGTGACGCTGTCTATCCCTTCGAAGAAAAGACACGGCTATTCCTATACAAAGTGACATTTCATTTCTCCATTTTTGACATCGCACCGTAAACATCCTTCTAAAATCTGTCATTTTGTGAATTCGTTTCTGCCGATCGTTGTCTATAAGGTCCTTTTTAATGTAGACTATTTCAGAAGACAGTTGTCTAAGGTAGTGAAAACAATTTGATTGTTTAATCGCCATGTAAACCTTTTTACTCGACGGCCACAAAGTATAAAAATGGAATGGAAAAAAGGAAATTTTCACTTTTTGTATGGAAAATGTGTAAAATGATTACCTACATGTTGAGTTTTAAGGGTTTAACAGTTTCATAAAGGGGGTCGAAATTTTTTTTTTTTTTACAAAAGGACACACTATTTTCGAGTAATAAGCAAAATAAAAGATAAACGTGAATAAATTAATGAATTTCGTAAAAAGTGCAGTTGACTCTTTCTACTTTGCTGCCGTCGTACTGTTTTCACGAAACGTCATTTTTGTCTATTCTTCCGTCGACAAGACGGTGCTTATGCTAAGCCTGCTGGTCCTTACCGGACGGCGAGCTGCCCATTGCTCGCCATCCGCAAGCCCGCGCCTACGCGACGGTGGCCGGGAATCGGCTATCGGCTCCCGAAGGGTGGCTAGCTGGAGGGATGATTTTTGCAGGGTGATTGAGAGAAGCTAAGAGTGGCGTGCGATTGAAGAGGCATATATTCAGCAGAGGACTGCTAAGCTGCTGATGATGATAAAGAAAGAAATAAATAAAGAAAACGTTTTTATCGGGACTCGCACAGAAAAATATTTAAGTACACAAACGTAATATTATGTCACAAACAGAAAAAATAAAAAAAACAAAACAAGACATCTATATTATATATTTATATATACATATATATATAAAAATAAATCCCTATTTCCCTTGGTCACGCCATCACGCGTGAAAAGCTGGACCGATTTCACAATTATTTTTTTGTTGTATTCGTTATTGTCAGGAGAAGAATCTTATGAAATAAAAAATAAGGAAGTTGATCGAAACGTTACAAAATTTAAGAAAACTTAACGGCAATATTAATTTTACATACTTAACTGTCACTTGTTTGAAATAACTGTCAGCGATTGACAGAATGCGTGCTGCAAATATCGTTAAACACAGATGGATCGGTTGATAAATGAGTCGATAGTTTTAGTTTTAGTCAATAGTCAAAACTAAAACCAAACAACATATGACATTAATAGTTAAGTTAGGACAACGTCTGTCGGGTCAGCTAGTAATAAAATAAAAGTCCTGTACGAAGCAAAAAAGTCCCTATCTCAGCATGGTGCTCTGCCATTTAAAAATAAATTCTGATGTTATTGAATGTAAGTTTCAATCTCTCTGCCTAAGATAATAACGACGAACAAGCGTAAGCTATATTTTTATTACATTCGTTTCGGAACGTCGTCGTCGTAGTTCATAAAATGGACAATATTCCTCTTTCATGGTCCAATGGGCCTTTTGGTTGTAACTGTTTTATTAAATTTGACCACTTCTTGGAATTCCTGTTATCCCAGGATGTTTTGAAGGGATGTTTTCGTTTAGGTTGTTTGTAAGATTATGCCGTCTTCAAACAAAAACTTCTTCCGTTTAATGTTACTTCAGCCAAATATACTTATCTATACCTATACATATTTAATTACATTACATTCAAATTGCTTTTCGTGTCTGTTTAGTTAGGGCGAATTTCACCAACCAACTAAAATAAGAATGAATTTAAAAAAAAACTTGAGATATTTTTTTGAGTTTTTGACTGTTTTTCCATACTAGTACTGTCAGACATCAATTTTATTCCACGGATAAAAGATATCTGACTTTGACGCGGTTTTCACCAACATTTAAATAATTGATTCCGGAAGGTTTATATGTATTAAACATTAATATAAACTTACATAGGTATAACAAAAACATGTGCGGTCGGGGGACCCCGTCAGTAACGAAGTACCTTACGCGATACTCGCCCACACACTCACTCGTATACAATAGAAAGAGACAGAGAGAGAATGTCGTATGGAGGGGGCATAATGCTTTTTCAGCGTGACGATTTCTACCAGTCAACTCCTACTTCAAGCGCTTCAGGTTAATCCTCAGCTGTAGCCCGCCAAATTCAAATTTTCTTTCGCTTTTTGCAAGTTACAGCTCTGATTTACATCGTATGTTGATCAAAATGCGATTTGCGACTGTAGGAATGATATATTTACTGAATAATAATCATTAAATTCATATCAATCGTCAAACTTCGGAAACTAGTTCCACCTAAGAATTTTTCAGAATATTTCATATGAAATATCCTAAGTGGAGCAAATTTCCAAAGTTTGACGATTGATATGAAATTGATGATTATTATTCAGTAAATATATCATTCCTACAGTCGCGAATCGCATTTTGATCGACATACGACGTAAAACAGGCCGCAATTTGCAAAAAAAACAAAGAAAATTTGAATTTGGCGGGTTACAGCTGAGGATCCCTCTTAGGAAACTATTTTTTCCAAAAAATCTCGGTGTTTTGTCAGGTCGTAAAAAACCGTGTAAATCAGGGGTGATCGCTAGTATACATAGGTATACTTTACATATCCTTAAACCACGACGGGGAACGAAAACTTAGCAACAAGCGAGTCTTCAGTATATTTTCATAGTTCAATGAAACCTCTTCACAGATGGGTAAGCACGAATTTCAAACGACACATGAGAGTACTTTATAAGACAGTTTTATTTAAAAAAATATGTTTTGAAAGCTTGTTCGAGTTTCGGGTACTTGCACCGCCGTTCGCAAATAGATATTATTTAACATTTTATACTTATGTAAAATTCGAGTCAGACGGGGCTTGTTATTAGTATTAATGTACCAGGAACGGATAACGTGGGAGGTATTATTCCGCAGCCAAACATATTTCATATTCCAGTCAGATAATTCATTACAGTTACTTTTTTTATCTCTTTCATCATTATTGCCAGCCTTGTCCCACGCACTACTGAGAAGACGTACATATCACTTTTGTGTTATGCTTCCCTGGTGGTGCGAGTCTCTTTCAGGTTTTATCCGAGATTCTTTGTTTGTCGTTGTTGTTCTTCCAATACTCATTCAACCAATTTTAACCCCCGACGCTTAAAGAGGGGTGTTATAAATTTGACTGCTATGTGTGTGTGTGTGTGTCTGTCTGTGGCACCGTAGCTCTTAAACGGGTGAACCGATTTGGATGCGGTATTTTTTTATTTGAAAGCAGGTTTTCTAGGGGTGGTTCTTAGACTTATGTTTTATCAAAATCGGTACAGACTTTTTTGTGTCGGAACTTTTTTAATTTCACCTATTATTCGACAAATATTCACATAGAATATAGCATAACATCACGCCTATTTTCCCTGTAGAGTTAGGCAGAGGTGTACACTCACATTTTGCAGGGATTGGGGTGACCCTATTGCCGTCAACCGGGCACAAATACAGAATCCGTGCTGCTACTCCTCATGCTCAGTGGCGCTTGCGACCACGACGTTAATGATGGAGTGCCAGTGACATATATTCAGTTAGAGCAATAGAGGCATTGTTTAATCATAAATGTACCATGTATCCTAACTAGTCCTCATCCTAACTTCCTAACTAATAACCTAACTTCCTAATCTATAACTAATATTATAAATGCGAAAGTAAGTTTGTTTGTTACCTTTTCACGCCTAAACCACTGAAGCGATCATCCTGAAATTTTACATTTACTCAACTCAACTCAAAGCATTTATTTCAAATAAACCAATTACAGGCACCAAGCGGTCGGACAGTCAGAAAGATGAAGCTAGTTTCCCATTCCAAAGCAAAGTAGGTACGTATGGAGAAGAAGGAACGAATGGATACGTTGTCAGGTGTACAGAAATGTACATAGGGTACCTTTCATCCCAAAAATGTACTGTTTCCGCGGAAAACAACAATAACGTTCTTATGATAATAGATGGCGCCACGTGTCTTTCGAATCATGATTGAATTATATTATTATAGAAACTTTAGTAGTGTGTTAAGAGTTTTTTTTTGTTTAATTACCTAATACATTTTGTGAGTCAAGAGTGTCGATAGACCGGTTTTTTATCCTCCTAAATATAAATCCCCGAACAACCCGAATTAATTGTCAAATACTAAATTAACGCGAGCGAAGCCGCGGGCAAAAGCTAGTAATAACATATTGGCAGACAGCAGGCCTTTATCTATTGATGTAACCAATATTTTGTAACCATATTTTGATTTAAAAGAGTGTCCATGCAGTTTCTTGCCCGTTCTTCTCCATAGTTACCTACTACGCTTTGGAATGGGCAACTAGCTTAATCTTTCTGACTAACCGACCCCTTGACAATTCAAAAGTGCCTGGAATTGGTTTATTTGAAATAAATGCTTTGAGTCTGAGTTTGATTACAATACACATTCGTAAACATACATACTGTGAAGGAGAGACCCCCTGAAGGTAAGTACTTTATAGACAATAGACGTAATTCTCAATAAGGGATGGTGTGGGCAAGTCATCGACAATAAATTGGTCGTTTCAGCCTCTTGTTACCTCGTTAATTGTGCTAACAAACAGATTTGAGGGACACTAGAGGTTCGTACGCATTTGTGAGGATAAATAGATTAACAATCAGATTCGGTTGACATAGAAAGTCAGGGTAGGTTTTATTTTAATTATGGTGACGAAATGAAGATAGATTTCACGGAATTGAAAAATAATTTATGTTATTTTTGGTACGAAGTTTCTTATCGCACGGTACGGACTTGGCGGATGGGGCTAGGCGAATAAAAGTGTAAGAATTTTCCGTCACGGCCCTTTCTTTATATGTTTGTTTGGTTGAACGCGTTAATCTCAGGTACTCTAACTACTAAATCGTATCGTTGTCAAATTCCTTTAATAGATTTACAACTTTATTTCGAAAATATAAGGTTGAAAATCTATTAAAGAAATTTGACATCGATTAGACTTATTGACCGATTTTTTTCGTTATATTTGTCGAGACTGCAGGGCCAGGGCCGGCAGTTACGACATAGATAGCGACGCTGTCGCAAACTACCGATCGCTAAATATTAATGTGAAACCTCAGTTGTAGCCCGCAAAATTCAAATTTTCTTTAGTTTTTTGCATATTGCAGCTCGGTTTTACGTCGTATGTTGATCAAAATGCGATTCTCGACTGTGGGAATTATATATTTATCGAATAGTAATCATCAATTTCATACCAATCGTCAAATTCAAAGAAAATTTGAATTTGGCGGGCTACAACTGAGGTTTCACCTTAATATTTAGCGATCGGTAGTTTGCGACAGCGTCGCTATCTATGTCGAGACTGCCGGCCCTGGGCCTGATTGGAATTGTTTTTTTTTTTGTGTTGGATAGTCCATTTATCGAAGAAGACTTTAGACTATATATCATCACGCTACAACTAATAGGAGCGGATTATAAATGAAAAATGTTGCAAAAATGATTCCTTTTAAGAGCTTCCGTTGCGTGCACTGCGTAAACGGTTAAAGTTACGCAAAAATCATGAATGACCGATTTGTTCCCCTTTAAAAGTTCTAAAAAAAAGTCACTGACAGCATATGTCTATCTTTTAAGGTTGACTCAATAAAACCCTTTTTATGGTAATCAAATTTGTTCTATGGATGTTCTAAATATGCTACGAAAGAAACTTCGTTCCAACCGAGTGTTCCACGACACTCACGCATTTTTTGAATTAATTTTATTCTACTTTTTGTGATCACATTAAAAAGTGAAACTGATGCTGTTAAGCATGGTTTAATTCCCGGGTCAGGCCTAGGTAGAAAAGCCCAATAACACTTTATTAGGGTTATCAGGATTTTTTTCAGTAGACTGCTACTGAAAAAAATCCTGATAACCCGTGTCCCGTGTCTTGGGCGTGTGTTGTTAGAGGCATCAGTACAGAGTGTGGACTGCCACACTCTGTACAGATGCCTCTACTACATGAGATTTAAGAGGCTGACAACAGCTAAAGCGCGGTCACTGTCAGACTCCATAGAAAAGAAAGAGAAGCGCGATGACACGCTGGTATTTATTGCAAAATATGAAGCAATTATCTATTTACAAAAAATCTATTGATTGGACTAAAAAATAAACTATTACGTTAATATGTTGCTTGTAGAATAATCTGACAAAAATCAGATTGTTTGCTTGTATATTAGTAGGTATGGTTTTTAATCGGTAAAAGAATTTTTTAGAGGTATTATGTTTTCAACACACTATCTAACTAGCAAATATCCTGAAGAATATCATATATTTTTCTGATTTTATTTACTGCAGTGGATCATATATTTTTAGGCATTATAAAACTTGCGTTTAAGTCCTGTAGTCCCCTTAAACACAACTGGTGAAATTAGGTGAACTATTCACCTCTATTCTGATAGAGGTGAATAGTTAACAGTGAAGGGTTTGCCCTTGAGAAATAAAGGCGTTTTAAACGTGAAAAAATGAATCATTGAAGTCCAATTAATCAATATTCAAGGCTTATTGTTACTAACCTAAAACCTGTCACACGCTATACATGTTTTAATCAATCAAGGCGGTTCTATAAGGCGGTGTCTAGACAAGTTTATCAGATCCCGGGTGTAGGTACTTAATCCTGTGTAAAGGAGCTTAGTCAAGGAGCTGATGTGTTCTGACAGTGTAGATCGGGCCTATAGAATGAGATTAGATAATGAAACTTCGTCCTACGGGGTAATTGCGTAACACACTAAGTGTAGGAATGGCTTTCATTTTGACTGTTCAGCAACATTCATTGCGTTATTTACGTTGTTGAGCAGACGATTTTTTCGAACTTAAGAAGCAATGGATTAGCAATAGGCTTCAAAATGATTCCGATTGTGACTGATAGTGTGTTACGAAAATTAGGGTGCTGGCTGGAAAAACAGCGGAGCGTTGATAGGGTATCGATAATTCATATTTTGGAATAAGGTATGGAAGTAAACTTGACGGCTGTATATCCTGAAGGTAGGATGTGTATCATTTCGCAAGTTATGTTGTTCGCGATTTGCTTTACTGGAATTTCTTGAAAACCATTCAGTACTTAAATATATATAAAAAAAAATGTGTTGTTAATAAATACTAACTCTTAGTTGATACGTTTCTTACTAACCAATGGACCAATGTTGTCAAATTAAATAAATATATTATTAAAGTGAAACTTTTATTACATCGTCTCAAACTTTTTCGTCTGTGTGTTGCATGTCGCGTGACGGTCGGCCGCGGAGTAGGGAAAAAGTTTCACTTTTACCGTGGTTATAATAAACCACACAATCCTTTTTTATTATTTATTATTATATACATATATTCTATAACTTTTCGTTATAAATTAAAATCCACTTTTTTGTTTTTCGAACTGGATGTTTCGGAGTGATACTTAAGACATTTTACGTAGTTAAAACGTTCACTGTGGATTGTGTATTGGGATATAATATGTCAAACAAAACTACGTATAATGATTAGCTCAGAAGATTGTTTATTTACGTAGTACTTTATTTTCTTGTAGATTTTCCTCCTGTCTGGTAATAACAACTAAATACTGCAATCACCAATCTGTCGCACAAGTAGTGATTATCTTTATGCTGAAATAGCGGTGATTTATTTAAATGGACTAATAATTACATCTTTGATGCGAGTACATTAAATTTCGTTTATTTACTTCAATTTAATTAATACAAAACAAACTTATAACTTCGCGAGAGTCGCGGAGGATGCTCGTATAGTAAAATGTAGGTACGTCTTTTCCCTTTGGTGAGCGGAACGTAACCTTTTAGCACGCTTTTTTTTTCCTAATGGTCAGCTCGTAGTTGTGACCTCTGAGGTCGCGGCTACTTAACCGGTCATTCCTGTGGGTGCCTCAAGCTAACTTAAAGCCTCCAGCCAGGGACGAATTACTTAATTACTAAGTGACCGCACGCTAAGGGCACCCCCATTGGGCTACGAACCTCGGCTTAGGGCATCACTGAGGGGAGCAAGGTGGGACAGGCTGGATCGAACTTAGTACATTATTATTATACGGGGAAATTAAAGCTACAGGCTCAGCTTCGGCGCGGGCTAGCGCTTCGTCGAGCAAGGGTCGGGGGTTTTTGCTCGCGACAATGGCGGGCTTTTTATATCTACCAGAATGTAGTTACTTCTAGCGGCGCATTTCTTTCGGTGTTGTAGCCAGACGACGTGATGTCCAACATCCCCTAGCCAACCAACGGACCAATAGGCGTTTTTCTCTGCTGGCTAGCGATCCCCGCGAGTAGGTTAAACAATAGGAGCGAGCGAGATAGAGAGCCGTACTCTTCTAGGCGGTGGTAAGCCTTTTGGAAGAACTTCATTTAATTTATTTAGTTTGTTAGAGTTTACTCGCGTTATATATCTCATTTAGATTCATAATTACATCTCATTTCTAATCATAATTATATCTCATTTCTAATCATAATTACATCTCATTATAGTCTCAAAATGAATGCAAAAAACTAGAAATTTAACTTTACTAACGATTAAACTTTTAATGTTATTAAACCATATTTCATCCTATAAAACATGTCTGGAACATTTTAGATTTTAAGCACCATTCTGTTCTCAACAGCGTGAGCGAGTGAGAAAACAAGATACGCTTTGCAAGAGCTAGAACGAGACGGTGTATGAATAATTCATGTATTGTGATTCGGTGCAGAGTTGTCATAGCCATTATATTTATCAAATGTTTTATTCAATGTTTTGTTAAAAGTCAGTTTTGTTAGAAATTGACGTTATTTTTGTGATGTTAGTTTTGTTTATAGTCGTAATGACATACCTTTTCAAAGCATTATTAATTTGAAAATCAGTAATTAGTATTAGTATCTAATTTCGGATTCGAAGTCCCTGGCGAAATATGGGTGTACTATAGGTAGATACATCCTTCGGGGGAAACAGGCGTGATGTTATGTTATGTTATTAGTATCTACTAATAGAGCTTTTCTGTGAAGGAGCTCGTCCGGGGAAGTATGACCTACCACAATACTTATTTCTGCCGTCCAGCAGCGTTGGTGTGTATTAATTTAAAGGGTATATGGCGGCATCTACAATGCCACATGCGAACTACGCATCACACTCACGTCACGCCAAATCCTGCATTGCGCAAGCGAAGTTTACCACGCAACTAGCATTATAGAACATCCCGACGTCAGTCGTTGGGCAGTCGAAGGATCCTTCCTTATCTATAGATGATGAGTGGTCCCTGTTCCTCATACCTTTATAGGTACTTAAGACATTTCAACATTGTCTTTCGGTTGGTATCGCAATATAATGCTTCTGTTATTCTAGATGACTACAGGCGGCAGCGGTCCCTTAGGCCTGAATTCCTCCTAAACTGATGTTAGTCGCATACGGTCGGTCGCGTTCCAGTTCTAGCAATGTTGCGCGCCGCTGACGTTAGAAAACAATGTATATTCGTACGCGCGACCAATAGAAGCGCAGGAGGAATGCAGGCCTTACCGTTACCCCATGGCCATGAGCTACACGCTCAAGCGTCTTGCGACATCGACTGCGGAGAAAACAAATGAAAGAAGTTATTTAGAGCATGCCACTAGTCACTGCGCGACTTGCGGCGTGACGGCCACAAACAAGTGACGCACGCGCGTTTCCCTTGCCTAGAGGCCCTAATTACGTGATTTAATGGTGTTAGAGGCCCTAATTACGTGATTTTGTGGTGTTAGAGGCCCTAATTACGTGACCTTAGATAGGCTTCCTCCTTGTTATCATCCAAGAAAATAGTATTAGACAAAATATTTTCACCGATTTCATACATCCCTTTTAACTTAAAAGGAATGGCTTTCAGATAAATGTAGCACTCCATTCGATTAATTCTCCATGTATGTATAAGATCTGCTTTGCATAAGTAAAAGATTCAATTAATTCAAGTCATGCATGTTCTTTGGGTACATCAGTTTTACATATTGCTGGCCATTGAACTTGATTAGCTCATTCATTTACTTTACTTTGTTTCATTATGGGAGATTTTTCTTAAATACATATCATCAATCTTCATATGTTTTAGATTATTTTTAGTTATTTTGTTAGTACTTAGTTTATAGGAGTCTGTAAGGATTATAGCAGGTAGTGTTGTGAAATTTCTGCCTACCACCATAGGAAAATATCGTGAGCTTATGACATAAGCTCAGAGATAAAAACTACGCACCTAGGTACATACATAACGTAAGCCTTATGTTATGGTGTCAATTTCTTAGGTACCTGCTATAGGTTTTGTACCGAAGATTTTAATATATGCTAACCCATGACCAGCAAAGACCACAAACTTTTTTTGTTACATAATGAAAATGTTTGCATTAATTTGCTTACGTAACCTGCTCTAGTATTGTATATTTGTTTTAAAGCCAGTTAGGGCAGGGATAATGAAAACAAAGCCGTCTTGTTTACCTGGGCTTGCATTAGTAAATGTGGATAGAAACATACGGAGGAATTGTTGGGACGTAAGCGATAACTTTTTAACCGACTTCAAAAAGGAGGAGGTTCTCAAACCTCCTCCTTTTTGAAGTCGGTTGTTTTTTTTTTTGTATGTTACGTGTTATCTCCGGCAATTGTGGATCGATTTTTAAAATGATTTTTTTTTTATAAATAGGGTATGTCTCAGTAGTTAGTAGTAGTTTTTCAGCTAGCTTGAATAATACGTATTTTTTTCACACATATTAAAAGGTGTGTATATTGATTATGTTATAATAATTAACTTCCTGTCACTGTTATTTACACAGCAAGTGGGGGTATACGAATTAGTGTGGTATACAAATTTCGGAAGTTGGTGGCAAAAAAACGAAAATTCAAAAAAACCAAAGAACCGACTTCCGAAATTAAAGTTATTTTTCACTTTGTAGTGTTTTTTTATTTATTTTTTTGATAATTTTTTTTTCACTGTTTAGAGCATCCGACAAAAGTTTTTTTTATGTAAAAATCTAACTCAATCATGGTTGGCACACACTGAAACAACTCACAGCAACTCCCGGCAAAGTCATCATCATCATTCAGCCGAAATTCGTCCACTGCTGGACATACTTAGGCCTTCCCAAAGCGTCACCACGTCGACTAAAAGTAAAACATTGAAAAGTGGGTTTTATATAATTCACAACGTAAGGTTCAGTTGCAAAATCACTGTCAAATTAAAAGACTCGAAAAGTATCCTTCCCATGACCGCAGAAATAAATCTCCTAAATAAAGAAAGAAAAATTGTTTATTCTGCATAAACAAGACGCACATTACAAAAAACTAGATAAAATACATACACTGATACAAAGTGGCCAAAAGCCTCGTATTCAAAACGTTAAAAGTTTGACAATGTTGTCCATTGCTTGATATCAAGGCAGATCAAAACCAAAGACAATGATACAGATTGCGTATGGTAATAACCATAACCAATATTATTTTAAGACAGATCACCACAGTTCTTAAGATACAGCTTCGAATAACACATGTAAACATCATAAGAATTCCAAGAAATAAAAATCTTATAAAAATATACTAAGAACGATTTCTGCGTAATTCTGAAGTAACAGAAACGATACGAATGACGTTTAAGATTAAACGTTTACCGTTTACTTATCGTTTTTTTATTGAATTGATAGAATCTATCGTTATATTACAAAATGGATTTCTATAATAAATTGTTGAAGAAAACCATTACGATGTTTTACGAAAAATTCTCCATTTTTTCCGGAAAATACAGACGTATTTAATTTGATAGATTGTTTATAGATGTCGGCCGGCGTTTATTTATGTAATAGGTCTTAAAATAGAAGTTAAAAGCTTTCATTGTTGAGCTGTAATCGTGTTTTGTTTTTTCTTATAAATGTCTTGGATTTTGGGATATTTATGCTGAGTTATTGCCCGCGATTCCAATCCCAGCCTAGGACAAATAATAATATAACCGATTCACAGTCTCACAGAATACATAGTTATGGTCTGTGCTGATTGTTAAACTATTGTGCCTGTGTACCTGGTACTCCCACTCTTTTTATTCAAAGTTTAAACATTTTCGTGATGTGTTTACACATTAAGTACTTGTAGAAAACACCAGTCCAACTTATAGGAAGCTACACCACCTATCCTGCCCTCTGAGCCACTAAACATGCAGTCAAAGTGACCTCTGCGCTACCCCCGATAACGCTTTGAAAGTGGCGAAGGTTTGGGCCCACAACATTTGAATTGCCGAAAATGCTCGGAGGGGCGCCCTAAGAGGACATATAGTGACCTTATTAGTGATGTTCTTCAGAAAGGTCAGGTGCGTAGTGCTCGCAACCGGCGGGCGTGCATGACCAGATGTATGAACGTAAACGAGGCAAAAGGAATATGTAAGGGTCATAGCAGATGGCGTTCTGTAGTTTCTGCCTACCCCCATGGGAAGAAGGCGTAAGTTTATGTACACATATACATAAACTTACGCTTAACTTACTTATGTAACATTTGAATTACTGTCAGGCGAGCGACACGAAGAAGACGACTTACAAAAAATTGTCGATTTCATTTGGAAAAACCACTTGAAATATCGCCGAGTCTGATCCTTTTTGAGTCCGCGTTCATGCCGCAACTTCTCTTCCGTAGTTTCCACCAAGCAACGCAGGTAATACTGAACCTGAACAGTTGACATTACCTCTTTGAGTTCCGAGGTCGCGATATCGAGCGAGACACAACAGATAATTAATCATTGTATCTGATTACGCGGGATCCAAGAGATTGGGTTTAAAGATTTTAGATAACATACATTGTTCACTTAGCGAATAAATACTAAGGTCCGAGTAAGTGTAGTCCAGTAGCCAATAGTTTTTTTTTAATTTTAGTTAGGTACGGTGTCGCATTTTATGTGCATGACTAGCTTATGTCGTTAACTTAATAGTTTTATGTTGATAGTGACGTACTGTTTGAGTTGGCTATGAATATGTTAAAAGAGGATGTGCTCCTGATATCTGCTGGTAGATTATTATAAAGCTGTACACTATTTTTTTAAGTGGGATTTATTTATCTTTGTACTAATTGCGGTATTGGTAGTAATGTAGGCTCATTTAGAAATAGACCACCTCATCATTTGCCGTAGGTTCAAAGGGATGCCCGGTTTAATTATTTTGAGGACTTATTTAGAGCTGTGATAGTATAATTCGAATTAAAGATTTCGGGTCCATTTTCATTCAATAATTCTGTCAACGACATGGTTGGAAAAGACAGAAAAAAATTAACTTGGTAAACGGCTGTCAGGCTCTGTCTTCGAAGTATACAAAATACCGGTGTATAGGTATTCTCTGGGTATGCGAAATTGTCAAAGGCAAATCATTTATTTAAAATAGGCACATAAAAGTTACTTTTGAACGTCAAAATTTACAAGAAAATAGAGTTGAATTGCCCCTTCCCAAGGCTCGGAACCGGTTAAAAAAATACCGGTTAATACCGTTTTATTTCGGTTTTCCTCCGAACTTTTCTTAAGAACGCGAACATTTTAAGAACTTTATTTTAACCTATATTAACCGGTTTATTCGACGAGTGGCGTGTCGTTTAATCACGTTACAACTTGTGAGGATGCGCGCGGTACGTACGCTATTTCTTTTCATCCAATTCATAAGTCGACGTCTGCGCAGTGGATTTAATTACAACCAAATAATCGTTTTTAAAAAAGCAAATCATTTATGCATTAATTGTTTGAGTAGTGGTCATCGTGTTTCTGATTGTAGGTCTAATTCGAGCAAACATTTTGAGAGTTCCGTAAAGCTAAGTTTTATTCTCGTTTTGATTGTAATGTTGATTATAATATCGAGTCGTTAGTAGTCGATAAAATAACCGAATATTTACCAACTGTCGCGGCTAATCTTCTTATCTGTCGAATTTTATTAATTCGCCGTTGGCTGACGATACTTATTCTTCCCCTGGCCCAATTCACATCTGATCGGTGCTTCGCTTTTCCCGCATTTGCTTTTATCGCTTATGGTCCAAAGACAGTCCCCGCATCCTTCGTCTCATGCTTTAGAAACTGTTCTTGGCTACGTCATTGTAGGTGACGCTCCGGTCTGCGTTTATGGAAACGAGACCGTGTCTTATTGTTGTACAGCTGATACGTTGGACTCAGCTATTCGAAAATTCTGGGAACTTAGCCCAGATGACAAAAGATGTGAAGAATTTTATTCTCATACGACTTCTCGTGATAGCGATGGTCGTTATGTTGTAACTCTGCCCTTTAAGGGTGATGAACACTCGCTTGGCAATTCCTGACATGCAAGCGAACGATGATTTTATTGTTTGGAATGGAAAATGCAGGCGTCACCAAAATTAAGGGTGGCGTATGATAGTGTAATTCGCGAGTGTTCAGAGAAGGGTTAGGAACTTCGGAGTCGTATTTTATACCACATCACGGAGTCATCCGAGAGGACAAGATCACTACAAAATTACGCGTTGTTCTCTATGGTAGTTGTAAAACTACTAATGGTGTTTCACTTAACGATCTTTTATATAGCGGTCAAAACAAAGATCCCACGTCACGTAGGCATTGTCACTGATAGTGTCGTACTTTCAAGCATCTTTCAAGATATGATTTGTTAGACAAATCAGTTCAATCTTTTAGGAGGCGTTAGAGAATAGGTTACCTCCACATTCTACAGTCGCTTCGTAAATGGAATACGC
Source organism: Griposia aprilina (assembly GCA_916610205.1). Classification (NCBI taxonomy): domain Eukaryota; kingdom Metazoa; phylum Arthropoda; class Insecta; order Lepidoptera; family Noctuidae; genus Griposia; species Griposia aprilina. Next base: position 15,531,430 of record OU744304.1, on the reverse strand, counting down.
CAGTCGAACCAATCCTTGTCGGTCCAGTCGTGATTTTTTTAACTGAGAATTCACCTCCACTCCACTGGCCGCTAAGTGTCGTGGAGGAAGTTTTCCCTGATTCCACGGGAGTAACACGTATAGCTCGGGCGAAAACAGCAACTGGATCGTTACCTTATCAGTAGCTCGCGTATGCTTTACTTGGTTAGGTTAGGGTATTAGTTCGCGTCACTACATCGGTGGCGCGAGGAGGCGCGGACGGTGCAGTGAGAGAATTCGCTGCGCCGGTCTTAGCTCCGTCAGGTCTTGGTGACGAAATGGCGGGACAGGCTTCTGTGCCCTACCGCTGGTCTCGTCACCATCGGGGCGGTTTGGCCGGTGCTCGACAACTGGCTCGGGAGGAGGCACAGCTCCCTGTCATTTAGGGCGACGCATGTGCTCTTGGGGCACGCTGCTTCGGCAGGTACCTGCATCGCATAGTCAGGGAGCAAAAAAAATAAAAAAAAGGGAGCCGGACGCTCGGTGTCATCACTGCGTCCATTGCCGGGACGACACGGCGTGGCCATACGCTTGCAGAGTGTGCAGCTTGGGAGGAGCCACGCCGTGACCTCGTTTCGGAACTGGGAAGCATTCTATGGTCGGCGGCGCAGCATCGTGGGACGCGGTGATCTCCTTCTACGAAAATGTCATGTCACAAAAGGAGGCAGCGGAAAGGGAGAGGGAGATTTCGAGTGCTCTCCCGGCCCGCAGCAGGCGCACCGGGCGTCGGCAGAGGGCAGATAAAGCCCTCTTCCAGCTAAATGGATCCAGGGACGGCGGACTCGGGGACGTCCGCCGTCCCCTATCATATAAGACCTGAGGTGGCGGCGCGTAATGTTCCACGCGCGCTTCTCTTAGACGTCGCGGGGAGAGTCAAACACCTCACTCCCCGCGCTCGACCTGACGGGGCTCGCAAAGGGGGGCCGGCACCAGTCGGGGGCTGCGTTGAAGAGTGCTTAAAAGCCCCCGTAGCCCCCAGTGCAAGTGTGCGAGGGAACACGGGGTGTTTTTAGTCTGTAGAAGTCTGACAGACACCTCCACCCGCCCCAGGGAGGAGGACATCCATGAGGATTTCCACACCGTTCCATACCGTTTTGAACTAAAGAAGAAAAAATATAGCGTTTCATGTGTGTTCGAAACCGCACCGCTCGCGCATCTCGTGCGTTCAAACTCAAAGAAACAAGTAAAATTCATGAAAATAACATACGTACGTGTCGTCGCCCCAGGGCTTCATCGCATCAAATAGGGTACTGTGCACCCTTTACTTTGCACAAAGTGTCGTTTATCGCCTAATTTTCTCTCCAAACAGTATTGTACGTCATCCATTGTTTTTTGTAACACCAACCGCAAAATTAGCGTTAGAATTTGCTTATTCGCGCATATAATCTACTTAATTTCACCATAAAAATATTAGATATTTAACAATTTGATTTTTTTGCAGCGGAGCTGAATAATGCAATTAAATAACCAAAAATTTCTTACTGCCGAATAAAAACTGAACGGCGTCGTTTGTTTATCGTGCGTCCGTATTAACCGGTTTTTATTGCTCTAAACCGTTTAATCTCAAAAAACCTTTATGTTAAGACTCCTTCAAATACCGGTTAAAAATAACCGGTTTATTCGAACGAAAACAAAATGTAAAGGTTTTGCGTCAAGTACTTAGTAACGGTTTGAAAATTTAACCGGTATCCGAGCCTTGCTCCTTCCAAAAGGTAGTTTCGTTTGCAGAAGATTTCGTCTCGTCACATCATTTTGGTCAGCTGGGTCATAATATCATCTACCTAGTCTTTTCCGAAATATATAGGAGTCGCGTTCCAGTCTTAACGGATGCAGCACAATATGCGGTCATAATATGTAAGACTATACAATTAAGATATTGTTAAATCCAGCGGTCTTCCGCGGAGGTTTAACAAACACATTTGTAAAAACAAAAAACACATTGTATTTGTGTTTTTTGTTTTTTTTAAGTGCTAAGCCTGTCCCTACAGACTTAAATCATTAAAAGCAACCATTTGCTAAGTAAGGTCATTGACTCCCAAAGTCAATGGAGCCCTCTGTACTAGCTACCATTACATAAATAAGTCGATAAACAAATAGATTTACATATCATTGTAATTGGAGGTTTAACTTTGTTGTCCTTATAGAAACGTTTGACCTTATGCAAAGGTCAAACAAGGGTCAATGGTTTGGTCTTGTATTTTTTATTGGTTTATTATAATAACAAGTGTGTCCGATGGGATTTTCCATCGGCAAAAAAAAAATCATCCCCTATTTAATCACTTTAGGGGTTGAGTTTTTAACTATCCTTAGTGCTCAACTTCGTTATACCAGGAATTCCTAACCTAATTGCGTAACACACGATCATTCACAATCTGAATCATTTTGAAGGATATTCCTAATACATTGCTTTATAGGTTCGAAAAATTTGTCTGCTCAACAACGTGAATAACGCAATGAATGTTGTTGAACTGTCAAAATGAAACCTATTCCTACTGTTAGTGTGTTAAGCAGAATGTTATGCTTATAGCCCAAGCGGTATAAGCTGTGCCTTTTCTGTCAGTCAGTGAATGAATGAATGAATTTAAGAATTACATTAAGTACATACTAGCGTCGTATAATTTAAAAAAAAACCTGTCACATTGTATTCGTTCAGATTCATTGAAAAGAGATCAGTGGGCCTAAAATGGACGCTTTGGCAGAATCATATTACGAGTATGATCTGCGTACAATTAATATCCTGCAATTCATCTGTTTGACAGTTTTGTATGAAGTTTCGTTAAATGGTCCACATATTATGCATTGCTTTAATGAAGTCTAATGTCAAATAGTAGCTGTCAAACAGATGAATTGCGGGATTTACGAATTGTACGCAAATCATATTATGATTCTGCCAAAGCGTCCTTTTTAGGCTCCCAGATTACGAGTTTTATTTTTTTTATAAATGGGAAAGTCACGGAGTTCTCACAGTAGCGTTTTAGTGTATAATTATATTACGCCACAAGAAAATTAAGTAGTTCATTAGGTACAAAGTTCGCACTAAACAATTTTTCATCAGATTAATTTAATATTACCTATATTTTTTACAAAATAAATTGGTTTTGTATAAAATATCACACGCAATTCGTGTTTAGATTCTAGTGTAGATGCACGCACTGAATGTCGTGATTTCGACCTAAATACAGTAAGAAATTTTACCAATTTGGTTAGGCTTTGAAACCGATATACTTTCGTATTACTTTTCTTTTCAATTCTTTCGAAGGCTTGGCAACGGAAATACGTGAAAAGAAACATTAATTTTTGTGACGATAAATTGTTAATTATATTTTATTTTATCGTACTTTAAAATGGAACTCGTCACTACCCCGTCATCCAAAAATTTGCTGAAGCCCACGAACACAGAATTCAATGACATGTGAATGTAGCAGCAATTCAGCTGCTAGACAATGCATAGTGCGTTGGCTAAAGAGAACTAAACCATTTAAGTTAGTGTAGTGTATAAATATTGAATGAATAATAGTAAAAATGCTGTACCGTGTAACACATGATCAGTGTTTATATTAATATCAGACTCTAAGGCCCGTATTACAGAACGTCACTCAATACTGAAACATTACTTAAAACTAGATTCAAGCCATTTGAATGGTTGAAACTAGTTTTAAGTAATGTTTGTGTATTGAGTGACGTTCTGTAATACTGGACTAAGAAAGTGCTACGGAATTGTGTAAAAGTTCAATTTCAAGTTCAAGTTCAAATTTTTAGTTATAACGTAATCTATCACGTAAAGTTAAAGTTAAGTTGCTTATTAGTCCATTAGGCTAGATTGTAATAAATTACTAAGAACTTTCCTATTAGTAAAGGAAAAAAAAAACTGTATGATACTCATCGTAAAAACCAAACCAAAAACCCTTTGTGAAGAAAGCCGACAAAACGTCCATGAAGAATAATAATTAATTATCAATAAAGACTACGCGTAGCAGTTCATGCTACGACGTAGCCAGCGTAGCTGATCAGCTACGACGTAGCAAATAGGCTACGGCGCACTTTTACCTTCTTTGGACAGAGATTTTATCTTTATTTTATGTCAAAGCCTCTTCGAGTGATTACAATGTATGAGTTATACAAGGACCTTTAGGCGTTTGAATGACATTGACAGAGAGGCGCTGTTGGTAAACATTTGTAAATGGTATTAAAGAACAAGCTGGCGACTTAGTTCCGATTTTGGCCTCGCGCCAAGATCTTATACAGTCGTCAGCGTCCTGTAAATCGAATGAAAAAATCTGACAGTTTGTGATTACTTGAAGTTACAACAAACTGTAAAATTTTCTCATTCAATTTTGAAGTTAACAAAGAACATTTTAAGGTTTAAAATCGTTTAGAGAAATTGGACAGTTTTGTGTAGCTGGCGACTGTACCATTGTCTACACAATTTGTAAAACAATGGGCGAGCATCTATGGAAATACACCAGACCCCAAATGGGTAAACCTATAACACGATACCGTCTATTTGCGAACTAAAACGAACAAATATTCCCTATTATTATGTTTTAGACTCCATTTTACTTTAATATATTCAAAATCGCTGTGTGATCTATCGACTTGAGCGTCGGATTATGTAAAGTGGGTTCCGTAGCAAATATTTATGATTTGTGCGAGACCCATCTTAAAAGCGTAATATTATGCGGACAAAGCTCTTCTTACCCATTTATGTAGGGAAGGCAGATGGACCGATTCGGAAGTTGTGTGTGATTTATTTGGAAGCTGGACCCTTTAGGACGCGGTATTGTTTAGGGTTTTCAGGGTTCCGTAAAAATTTGCACTGACTATACAGGGTGCTAGGGACATCGACGCGCAACCTGTTACCATGGATACCAGTATAGGCGTGGGCAAAGTGTATCATTTTTGTGATTGGAACATTTGCATCTGAACCACTGAAATGATCCGAAACACTGATATGTTTAATTTGGATCATTTGGCTCAAAGGATATAAAATACAGAATGTTACGTATACATTTACGAACGATAACTTGTTATTGCAAGCATTTTATGCAAAAAAAAACTAACGTATAGTATTAAATTTTATGTGTAAGCGCCTTGGTGGTAATTTTTACGTACATGGTAAACGACAATGAAACACTGAGAGTATAAATTGTAATATGTCACCCGCCAACTCGCGACTCGCGAGTCAGTAGTTACTCAGTGTGGCAGTGTCTCTCTCGCTTCTCTCGCTCCCTGCTCAGTCGCATCGCAAGCGACGCGTCGCGTGGAAAGAGCACGGAGCAAAATAATGTTTCAGATCCAAATGATCAGTTTGAAACGTTGTTACTGAACCAATCTTTTGAATCACTTCAATGATCCGGATCAGTGAGTCGGTTCCGTAAAGAGTTACACACGCCTAATTCAGTACATGATTCTGAACCTCGCTGCATTGAAAATTTTCGTCGGTTATTTAAAAAAATAATTACATTGCCTTACATTTTAACCGCGTAGCAAGCACATACATTTTTTAAGTTAAAAATAGACGGAACACAGCGAACAAAATCGTAATCCGATACATTTGTCCTACTGGGCAAAAGTCGCTTTGTCTATAGTATGGTACGTCTCCATGCTGCTCTAATTTTGCTATATTATGCTAGATAGCGTCACTGAAACATGGGATCACAGTTTTTCTATGACATTTCTTCGCATAGCCTCTCTATTGTATCTTAAATCTGTTTGCCGCGTAGGTATTGAAACAGAAAAAAACAAAACAAACAAACAGTTTTCTATGAAACAGCTGATTTATTATTTAGATATCCGTCTAAAATCATGTTGTGCTGAATTCATGGTTTAAATTTGCGCGTAGGCACTGGTAGGCATCGGCCCTAGGGGACCGCCGATACTTTATTTAAGTACTCGAAGGAAGATCACCCGATCTGGTTCTGTAAATATCTCACCATGAAAACTTAGGTGAAGTTAGCTTGAGGCGAGTTTAGTTAGTTAATTAGGTAGACCTGATGCTAGGGATTGACACTGTGGCGGCATCTACAACGCCACATGCTAACTATACATCATCCTGACGTCACGCAAAATCCTGAATCGCGCAAGCTGAGTTTACCGCGCAACTAGCATATATACAACGTCACGACATCGTTCGTCGCAGTGGCCCACCAGACACAATACCCGTCTGGTCGGAGGAATCTCCCTTTTCCATAGAGTATGAGTGAACTTTACACCCTGTTCCTCAGGCCTTCTTATACATACTACTACAGCGTGACGTCATCATCAGTGACAGTGTTATCCTTCACCGATGTGTTTAAAATTCTAGTCAGTCCATTCGAATCTTTTCCTAAAACCCTCAGCGGACTAATCATGAACAAATCGCTAGTTTATTTCGAGCAGTCCACTATTTGGAAAAAGGTCTGTAATGGTCGATTTCCTCACAGATTAGGCCTTAATTATTTAAAAACAATGGAATGGAACACGCGATGGTCTCCACCTGAAACCTAATTGAACTGGACGGGTCATGGTAATTGTGTTACATTTTTATATTAGGCACAAAGGTTGGTGACAATGTTGAGGCCAAATATTGGCTGGTATTATGGTCGTCATTAAATTATCATTTCTAATTATCAGAACTGCCTCGTTGGTCTAATGGTCGCTAGCGCTACTACTGATCATGAGATCCTGGGTTCGATTCACAGGTCGGACAAAGTGTTATTAGGTTTTTCTATCTGGAATTTCTCGGTAGTTGCCCGGAGTCTGGATTTGTGCCCGGTTGATAGCATTAGGCTCGCCCCTATTAAATGTGGATGTACTATTAGGTACACCTCTGCCCAACCCTTCAGAGAAAACAGGCGTCATGTTATGTTATGTATCAGGCCTAACTTGTAGACTGTAAATTTGTAGACCTTTTTCTATTTTGTTGAGTACCTGTAACCTGTTGACAGGCCTACACTGTCCTCCCATACCTATTAACACTGTAATTTGAAGACATTGTAAAAGCCCCTTATTTTTAAAAGAGTAACCGTTCAGTTTCTTGCCTGCTCATCTCCATAAGAAACGACCAATTGGAACCGTGCTCCTAACTTCTGACGTTTCAATGGTGCCCATGTAGGTTTATGTGAAATAAAATATTTTGATTTTGTTTTTTTTATACTAGTTTTACTGGTCTGTCATAAAACGTTGAAGCTATAATCATATTTTGTTCGTGATCGGTAAAGTACCTATCACAAACTCCAATTTTTAGCAAGACATTTTGAAATACAATGTACAAAGACATAATAGTTTCAAAAACGTATGAGAACAAGACGAAAGATAGGCTCGAAGCCAACGAAACATTTGACAGAAACATAATATCTTAAAAGGCTACATACGACTATAAGTGACAAGTAAAATTTTTAAGTACGTTGGTAATAATATTTTGTATTTAGTTAGTAATAAAGAAGTGACTGACTTACTATATGTATATGGAAGTCAACTCCTGGTAACATTGTACCAACAGTTAATTATTGGTACTTTTCTCGCCGAACTGAAACCCTTCTTAACTTATAATTTTGTCTCCTAAGATACAGGGACTACCTAGTTTAGGAGACACGGCTACATGATCTGTGTAGATTTATGTAGATATACCATGTTATTTTGTACATCTGTTCTTGTGTATCATGAATCTTGTGTGTTTCATAATAAAGATTATTATTATAATTAAAATTCTATTAAAATTCTGCCCAATGTTTTCGATAAAACTGAAGTAAATGTCATTTTAGATGTTTCTAAATTAGAATGAAACAGTATAGAATACTCTTTATTATGTACACCATAAAAATTACCGATATTAATGTAGAAATGTTCCATAGGGTGACACAATAGGCGGTCTTATCGCTAAATGCGATCTGACTTTTACAGACAACATTTTAATGGATAAAAAAAGGGAAGGAGAGACAATTCTGTAGGTAGTCAGTGGTGTACCGTTTACATTTTCAATATACATAAAACATATACTTATCTACAACTAGTGGCTCTGTGAGCTATAGACCTCCCGAATCCTTACAGATTAAAACAAAAAGCGCGCACAAATAGCGTGAAATGGCTGAAATATGTCTTTTTACATTTCAACCCCCATATCTCCGCCATTTTGAAATACTTAGAAAAAATTTATCGACAAAAAAAAATCCGTATAGTTATCGAATCCGCTCACTAAATTTCACGAGAAATGCGACTTGTAGAGAAGATCAGAGATCCGGACATACGGACATACGAAAGAATTTTTGCCCAAGCTGAAACGGAGACGCTTCGCTCGCACTTCGCGCTTGCTCGGTCAATAAACCTGGCTTTCAATTACTAGTAAAAGAACAAAATTTTGATCCAAACATTTGTCCAAACATTCTCAAAGCCAACCTAACAGTCAGGTTTTTCCTCTGTCGACGAAACCAAATTATTAATTAGCGTGCTGTAATTCGACCCTGGCAGTTCGTAGCAAACAAAATGTAACTCTATAACTACAGTTTAAGGTTTATTTTCCTTTCAAAGGGATATTTTGTTAGTTATTTCACGTAGAAATGAAAACGCAGGTGGGAACAGAACTAATGAGAAGATTTAATATGATTAATTACGGTTTTTATAGGTATTTGAATGGTGGTGGAATATTTCGTGGTAAAGCTAGGTTGAGAGTAGCATGTTTTAGGCTACATTTTATATTTGGGTTAGGTTTCATGTTGGCTTTGATAAGGTTATTTTTGTTTATTGTACACGTGATCCAAATTATATGTATAAAAGTTTTACGTTAGGCCTGATTAATAATATATTCCTCACGTAACATATACGCATTATTATGACGCAAGTTATGCAATAATTTACTCAGAAGACCATTTCAGACTCTACTCTACGTGATCCTCACATGATCTGACCAAGATTGGACTTTAAAATTGTCTTTGACCCATTACTTACTTTGTTTTGATGTTACTTGTCAGGGGTAATTAGATAGGAAATTTCGACTATATCTAGCATATTTTTTAAATGACGTGTGAAAGTGATTCCGATATCATATTTAAAGAACAAACAATTTCAGTTAATTTCAATGTAAGCACTATAATCTAGTCTATTGTTTAGTTAATTGTAACATAATTTCTAACACAGACCACCTTTAGTAAGTTGAAACTATTACATGAATAATTTGAACGTAAACCGTCTACTCTTTATCTACAAATTCGTACAATACAACGCGTGAATAAATGCGATGAAGTGTAACGTAACTTTATCTGTTACGTTCTGCTTGGGTAAACACATAGGGTAGGGTTGGTGTTAGTATGAAAGTTAATTCCGATCCAACCATTCCCTTGCTGCCCTACCCCAGCGACGCCCTAAGCCGACGTCCGTACCCCACAGGGGGTGCCCTAGCGTGTAGTGGCCTAGTTTGTAAGTTTTTTAAGCCCTGTCTGGGGGCCTTAATTTATTAAGGCGACCACTGGCATGACCGGTTAAGCAGCCGACAACGTCCTAGGTAGACCTGCGGGAAGCCATTCCCAAAATTAAAAAAATATGTGTAAGTTGCCTTATATGAACTATCGGTACAATATCGACTTTATGACTAAAGGGGGATGTTCTAAGATAGCCCGCGAAATTCAAAAAAACTTACGTTTTTTGCAATTTGCAGGTCACTGTCAGGTTGTATGTTGATTAAAATATGATTCGCGACCGTAACAAATATGGCTTTATAGAATTATAATCATTAGAATCAGCAATACAACTCCTTAATTTAGAATTGGCCTTAAATGTCATGATTTCATGAAATAGTCATTCAATAATGTAATATGAACTTAGAGAGATGTATTGATGATTTTTATGATTATAATTCTATAAATAAATATTTGATACGGCCGCCAATCTTATTTAGATCAACATACAAACTGATAATGACCTGCAAATTGCAAGAAACGTAAGAAAATTTGAATTCTGCGGGCTACATTGGCGCATGCCCCTTAACAACTTCTGCAGGAGGCTGAGTCAATCGATTTTTGAAGTGAAAACTTCTTTAGGCGCGTTGAGCAATTCTTGGGTGAACAAAAATCATGGAACTCGCGTCATCGTCACCGCATATGTAGGTATACTGTGTATATATGTGAACTTTTTGAGTGAACAAAAAGCGTGAAACTCGCGTCATCGTCACCGCACGCTTCGACGATACAATTCACAAGTTACTACTTTTTACTTCTATCGGCAGTTCCCAAAGACTGCCCCGCATTTTTTTTTATTAATCCCAGGAACGCACAGATATTTACCCTTTTTTAAGGGGAAGAACTAAGGTAGCCCGTGATATTTAAATCTTGTTCTATGGAATTTGCAGGCCAGTGTCAGGATGTACGTTGATTAAAATAAGATTCGCGACCGTAATTATAGAATTATCATCATTAGAATCAGCAATACAACTCTTTAAGTTGGATTTGGTCTCAAATGTCATGATTTCATGAAATCATGACATTTGACATGAAATGAACTTAGCCTAGTAGTTGTTTGCTTCTTTCCTCCTGCGCATGGATCGCATAAGGCGAAATTATTTGGTGAGTTTTACTTAATTTTTCGAGGAGATCCTTTACCTACATCTTGTTAAGTCAGAAAAGGAATCCGAGACTACCTATAACACAATTATCTAGAAGATGTAGGCCTCCATTTAAACGCACAATAAAAAAATTATCACCTTATATAATTATAAATCCGAACATTCCATAATTAGTCCTAAGATCACAAATCAATATATCTGTTTAAATTAAAGATAAACATGTCTTCGTAAGAAAGCTATCTCTTTTAATAATTTGATATAATAATATATTTTGACCCGCAGGGCAGCATGTGGCAAGCTGTTAGGCAGTTGCGACTTGTTCCTCACCTCTGGCTTGCCTTTACTGGCTGGCTGGAGTGAACAATGACGAGAAACAGAGCTCCCACCTCTTTCTTGCCTTTATTGGCCGGCTTGAGTCGAGATTCGCAAGAGCAAATGTGCTCGGAGGAAGGAAGTATTCTACTAAGATGCTGTTATGGATCGTGACCGTACTTCCGGGATTGTCCTGATAGCCGTGAGATACCTGTCCACTCCTCATAAGCACCTCAGGACATGTTGCCCCCCTGTCGCTACGACACTATGTGCTGCACGACCATAAAGACCTATTTCCTCCGACTGCATGAGATCGTACGGCTTGTGGTGTACGTACGGGGTGTGGGATTGGAGACAGAAATAGGTCATCTTGTTTCCATCTTTTTTAAGAGGCTTACAAGAGCTAAAGTGCGGTCACTGACCGATTGCATAGAAAAGAAAGAGACGCGGAATGACACAACGCTGGTAATTTATTGCAAAATATGAAGCAATTATGGATTTACAAAAAATCTATTCATTGGACTAAAAAACTAAAACACTATTACGTTAGTATGTTACTTGTAGAATAATCTGACAAAAAATCTGAATGTTTGCATGTATATTAGTATGGTTTTTAATCGTTATAATATTTTTTTAGAGGTATCTTTGTGTTTTTTTTTTATCATATTAAGTTAATTGTATTATGTTTTCAACACACTTTCTAACTACCATATATCCAGAAGAATATCATATATTTTTCTGATTTTGGTTACTGCAGTGGATCATATATTTTTAGGCATTATAAATTTGCGTTTAGGTCATGTAGTCCCCTTATACAAATTTGATTCTGTCTGGAAGTATTTAAATTGAAATTATGCCCGTCTCCGTACTATTTTAACACATAATTGGAAACTGCATTATTTTTAAAAACAATACACATTTGTAATATTTGAATTTTTTTTTTCATTAATCGCTATTTTTTTTTGGGTTTTTGTCTGGTAGAATTTAAAGTAGTTTATAATTTTAAATGTATGTGTGTAAAACTATGGACTAGAATTATGTCTGAAATATTTTTTAATTTTGTTATTTTTTTATTCATAAAACTATGTGCTGTAAAGAAAACACCCATACGTGCTCAATATATTCATGAATTATGCCTTGTGAAGTGTAAAACTTCTCTAATGAAGAAAAGCTTCTTTGGTTTTGCTCCACCAGTAGGTATATAATAAAATACCCGATGAAATAAAATGTATGACAATTCAAAAGAAAAAAAAAAACTTAATGGGTTACTGCTTGAAATATATTATTATACTCTAGACGAGTTTCCTAATCACAAATCTCTATAGACTTTAAATTTTGACATGAAATTAAATTGAGTCTGAATTGTAATATAATTAAATTTGCATGCAATACTCAAATACATATTGTTATTTTATCATTGAAATTTAATAGTACTTACTCATTTAACCGTTTTTAATCAAATTAATCATTTGTATGCCAATATTGGCAAACAGCGCACTACTTTTTAAGGTCTTTGTATATACTCGTACTTAAATAAACTCACGCCTTCTTCCCATGGGGGTAGGCAGAAATTACAGAACGCCACCTGCTACTATCCTTACATACTCCTTTTGACTCGTTTACGTTCATACATCTTATTATGAGTTTGTAAAATATTATTAAGAATAAGACTTTATTCTACAAACGACAGATGGCGCTAGTGGTTGGACTGTTTTAGGTATTCATTTGTAGATTATCAGTTTTATAGTATATTTGTTTTGTATAATTAATAAATCATTATTGTTTAAATTAAGAAAGTTTATTTAGAGTTAATTATAAGCCCTAAGGTATTTTAGTTAATAAAGTGATTGTACTGTTTACTCTGCTCTGATTGGTCGTATAGCCGGCTGAGTGTTCACTTCCGTTTAAAGTGGGGAACATTCAGTTCGTAACTGATTTTCTTGGAGAAAGTCAGTCTATTTCGAGGCGTTGAACCGTAAGCATATCTGACTGATCCGTGTTACTTTTGATAAATTCATACCAATTAATATCTAGGTGATTGTTAATTACCTGATTGTGTTGTAAATAGTGAATAAAGATTAATAATACTGAACTTGAGGTGTATGATGTCATCACAATCTGGTCAAGATCTTTGTATGTTTTACAAATAAATTATTCTTATTCTTATAATATTCACGCCTGTTTTACCCGTAAGGTTAGGCAGAGGTGTACCTATAGCACACCCACATTTTGCCAGTTATGTATTAGTCCCATGTAACAGGGGGCGAGCCTATTGCCATCAACCGGGCACAATCCAGAGTCCGGACTGTTACTGAGAAATTCCAGATGGAAATAACCAATAACGTTGTGACCGACCAGGGAATCGAACCCAGGACCTCATGCTCAGCTTATGTGTAAACCGTACCGGTTCTGAAAATCTACGGATGCATAAAAGCGTTTTTGGATTCTGATTTTATTTCTAGCTTCATCCATTCTATGTAGAGATCTAAGAGTATGTTGAATGTGTATTACTGTTTTACTAAACTATGGATTTCAACGTCAGATCAAAAATTATTGAATATACGATAAAAACAGTGGAGAAAATATTCATCGCATATGCACACATTTTCATTGAGGTGTAATGACACGTCTTGAAGGCTGGACCCGAGACTTCTAATAATCGTTACCGGTGACATCTAAAACCCAATTCTCGTACTTAAATAAAAGTTTTTAAAGGCGAACGGCAGGCTTGTATGGGAATTTCGTACAGCTTATAAAATATCGTGTTTTGGGATACTTTTTGTTTTAATTGGTAGTTAATATGATAGACAAGCTCATTTTAAATTCTTAGATTTTTAGAAGTTGGGATGTAGAAGTTATAACCAGTTTTATTTTTTAAGGTTATGTTCTAGTGTACCAATGTAGATTGTTACATATAGGTACATAAACATTGTTTTGGTGATAAAGTAAATGTTCTAGATTGCTTGTCACTATCTTTGTAGTGTTTTACTTACCATTAAGTAGGTAGATTGAGATGAGGATCGTACCTACTCAGTGGGGTGCATTAGGAGATACCTATGTCTAGCAGCGGACTGCAACAGTTTGATAATGATGAAGTTCTGATGGGGTTTTGAGAGTATATAGGTCAATAAAACAATACTTTGTTTTTGTAAGTACATTTATTTTCTTGTACATATAAATTATAATTAATTTATTCTTCATATTACTTCATCTAAGTTAAGTGGGCAGGTCGAGTAATACCCTCATGGCGAGCATAGCTTAGGTACCCAGATAATTTGCTAAAATGCTTAGATGCAGTCACAAACCACAATCGAAAACAACAGCATATAACTGAACTAAGAACTGAATGACAGATTTTCTTTACCTGTCAATAAATAATTGCCATAAGAACAAGTAAAAATATGGATGACGAAAATCATTCTCATCAATAAATCGTTAACTATTATGATTTTATGCAACAATTATGCATTCTTAGGTATATTATTAAGTGTTTAATTATATTTTACGTTATTTATATTTCTAAATAATTTATTATCATTTCGATTTTTGTGTTATTTTACATATGGCAACTTCTAAAAACATAACTGCGTTTAGTTTACGATTTTATTACGTTTATTTATTAAAATGTTTTTATTGATATTATTAATTAATCCGAAGTTCTAAAAATAGTATACTTACATGAAAATAAATGGCTTAGTTGAACAAAACAACAAAAAAGTATGCTGTACTAAATCTGCCGTTCACCTTTAAATAAACCCTGATACAAACAAAAACCTCCAAAAAGATTTTTTAGGTAACTTCACTCTCGATTAAGTCACCTTTCAAACACAACAAAAAAGAAGAACAAATCAGTTCAGCCGTTTGGGAGCTACGATGCGGCAGACAGACACACAGATACACACGTTAAACTTATAGCACCCCTCTTTTTCCGTGGGGGGTTAAAAAACGGTCAAATAATCGGTCGGTCGGTCGGTTCTTTTATAAGGCGCACAGCAAAAGAGTGGAATTCACTACCTGCGCTTGTGTTTCCGACCGCATACAACCCAAATCTCTTCAAAGTGAGAGTGAACAGGCTTCTTCTGGGTAAGCTCACTCCATCGTCGACTTTGTCTCTGTCATCTCTGACCTAGACTAGAGGCAAGAGCAAAGCCATAACAAAAAAAAAACAAGTAGCAAATTGATCTCAGCGGCAATCAATGTCAAAAACTAGTCAAAAATTTAGCTAACTTAGGCCGAATTTCACCAAACTTTTATACCTAGAATAAGTCTTATGCTGAGAATAAATTTTGAATTTTTGACAGTTTTTTCCATACTAGAACTGCCAGACGTCAATTTTATTCCACGGATAAAAGATATCTGACTTTGGTAAAATCAGCCCTTTTTGACAGATTGAGACTAAGACTATAATGCAAACATTCTTAAAAGTACGGGAATTGCCCCGCTGCTGGTGTCAGCGTATACTTGAGTGTATTTTTTAAGGTGCGGTTAGCATTTAAAAGAGGCTACATCTGTACAGTCGCCAGCACATCAAGTTACCACAAACTGTCAGATTTTCTCATTCGATTTTGAACTTAACCATCAATATTTTAAGGTTTGAAATCGTTTGGAGAAATTTGAAAGTTTCGTGTAGCTTGACCTGCCGGCGACTTTTCATGTCCATAGTAACGTACATTGACGCAGCGTACGGCAAGACACTGTCTCCGGTGTCCTTATAGAAAGTGATCGTCGCTCGAACACGCGATTGACGTCAATCGACGGAGTAATAACCCCATGGCCACGATCTTCACAAATGAAAGAAGTTGTTTAGAGCATGTTACGAGTTACGGAGACGCGACTTGCTGAGCGACGGACGGAAACAAGTGACACACGCGTGTGTTGCTTAACGCATGTCGAGTCGCAGGTGACATCGCTCGAGTCGAGCCTGTGTACGGGGCATTATGACAGAGCCTGTATAGGGCCGATGACATTTAAAGGAGACTTCATTCTAAAACCCACAATAAACTATTGAGAAGCTTATTCCAAGCTGTAGAACTAGCTTCATAATATAAAGTCCATTTTATTCTAAGATCATTATTTTCACGCTCGTTTTCTCGAGTCCATTCGAGTATGGAAACTAGAATGAGACTAGATTTTTCAGCGTTTCCTTGTGAATAATGTGACAGGGGCCTTCTTACCTCGTACGGTTTTAGTATTTAAATAATAGCCAACGGCTTTCAAACATAACAACTAATATTAAGCTAATCGATGCGAGCGTGCGTTTTGCGTAGATGTGACGCATATTTATCCCCAATTTTTCTTTTTTGTGTTGTTTATTTTTTGCGTCATTTTTACTTATTGCATAGAAGTCTTTCTTTTCTTTAGATTTATTTGGTTATCAATTTATGAAAACAACAACAGCAGAGAAAACATTGCTTAGAACTGGGATTCTAAAGGGTCCAATCTTGACTGCTTGACTGTTTATAATACTTTTCGCAAAATTAATTGTTATTGTGCAATTGGCCTACAGCGTCGCGCGTCGTCGCGTATGTCTTAACGAAGTATCAAAATTATAAAATGGAGTATATGTAATAAGATACATCCCAGAAAAAGGTTATAAGCTCCTTGCCAACATACATATTTTCCTGCCATACTTCAAAGAACAAATTGCTACCTGATAATGGTTAACTTAAGAGGCTTACAAGAGCTAAAGCGTGGTCACTGTCGGATTGCATAGAAAAGAAAGAGACGCGCGATGACAAAACGCTGGTAATTTATTGCAAAATATGAAGCAATTATGGATTTACAAAAAATCTATTCATTGGACTAAAAAACTAAAACACTATTACGTTAGTATGTTACTTGTAGAATAATCTAACAAAAAAAACTGAATGTTTGCATGTATATTAGTATGGTTTTTAATCGTTAAAATATTTTTTTAGAGGTATCGTATGGTAGGTAATTGAATTGAGAATCTTCGTGATTTTTTTCTATCATATCAAGTTAATTGTATTATGTTTTCAATGCACTATCTAACTAGCATAAATCTAGAAGAATATCATATATTTTTCTGATTTCGGTTACTGCAGTGTATCATATATTTTTAGGCATTATAATAATAACGTTAATAATAATGTTTATTGGACAAAATCAGAACTTAGCCTACTACAGTTTCAATACTAAAAAGATAACATATAACAGGCTTCTAACCCAAATGAACTCCTGATTTCCAAACTGATTTCCTGATTTTTTTTGTTGATTATAAATTTGCGTTTAGGTCATGTAGTCCCCTTAATGATCACAGCCAACTTGGTCGCAGTTTAAAACTTGGTACATTTAGTGCCAAGATAAGTGCACCCAATTCGAACCACTAAGTACGGATGTAAGGGTGGGCTGGTGGGCTATTAACTTGCACGGCGGTGGATTAACACACTCGTGGCGGATATTTAAATTTAATTAGCGTTTTGTACGGTTATGAGGCTAAGGTGCGTTTTAGCCGAGTTAATTGCAATGGTGGTTTCAGTGCCAAGGAATATTGTAATTTGTACCACAAAAGGTATGTCCACAAGGAACTTTGCAAGTAGCTTTACAAGATTTTTTAAACGACTTCAAAAAAGGAGGAGGTTCTCAATTCGACTGTATTTTTTATGTGTGTTACTTCATAACTTTTTTCTACGTGAACCGATTTTGATTATTATTCCTTTATTTGAAAACTGGTGTTTCTCATGTGGTCCCATATACATTTTTGGTAGTAATTTCTTGTGAAGGCTATTTGAATGCAGCTTTGTGACGTATGAAAGAAAGAAAGAAAAATATTTGGGATACGCATAGGATACACAATATATAAACAATAAGTAGCAAAATAATGGAGAACAATCTGTATATCTCAGCACAATTATTATTATTATTATTCTTTATTTGTCGGACAACAATGATCCATCGTGATAGTAAACAATAATAAAACTTATTACTAGTGTTAGTATTACAATACAATAGAGAAGATATAATAGTTAAAATTGTGAAAAGGACACTCCCAAGTAATGTTTTGTGATTGTCCTTCTCACAAAACTTTTAATAATCGAAGAGTCGATACTCTCTGCTATAGTTTTTAGAATACTGTTGCCACTCGCCCGTAACCTTGACAACAGCGACGCAGTTTTCTTGCGAATGACGGCGTGGAAGCCGTCAGTTCTGTTTTGCACAAACATAGTAGATGCGCTGCACCGTCGTGGCAGTCCCAACAGCATCCTAAAAATATTATTATATTGAACGCGTAGGTCATTTAGCGTTCTTTTGGTATAGTTGACCCAAAGATTCCCCATGTAAAAGCACTGGCAATATGCCCTAAAAAGTGTTACTTTCACTAGTATACTACACCGAGCGCATCTTCGGGCCAACATGTTACCTCGGACCGCCAAAGCCCTACGCTCCCTTTCAATATCAACATTGTCCTTAAGGTCGTCAGCGAGAAAATGCCCTAGATATTTGACTTTTGTCACTCTTTTGATGTTCAAGCCATTTAGGGTAATGTCAGGTACAGTATCTGGGCATTCACCGCCGGCCCCAAAGACAATGTATTCACACTTTTTAATATTATAAATCAGTCCGTGCGAGTCAGCATACGCCTGACAGACCCTTAACATTTCATTCACGGCACCTGCCGTCGGCGCCAGCAACGCCATGTCATCAGCATAGCTGATACTATTTATTTTTACACCATGGACGCTACAACCGACCCGCATATTGCTGAGGTCCACAATTAGGCCATCTATATATGTGCAAAATAGCCTAGGAGATGTCAGACCACCCTATCTCACACCGCATCCTAACCTATATGTCTCAGAGAGTGCATTGGACCACTTCACAACATTTTCTTGGTTCCCATACCAATACTTTAGGATCCTGAGGACTCCTGCCGGTACACCCCTGTCCTCAAGCTCTCTCCAGAGTACATCATAATTTACCAGATCGAAGGCTCTGGAGAGATCCAGAAAACAGGCGTATACCGGCGTTTTACGATTAGTGTAATACTGGACCGTATGTTTGAGGCTTACTATGGCGCTTTCCGTAGACAGTCCAGGTTGAAACCCGAACTGCGATTTATGCACGGATAGACATTCCTTCAAGCTAGAGTCAATCATACCGTCCAGCACTTTAGCCATTGTGGTTGCGAGAGATATAGGTCGATAGTTAGACTTATCTGATATGTCGCCCGTCCTATTCTTAATTATAGGAACCACCAGTGTTTTCATTAGTTCTGCCGGCAAGTAAGAGTGACTTAGGCACATGGTATAAAACAACGACAAAACCCTTGGCAGATGAACCCCAGCAAATTTGAAATGCTCAATACTGAGCCCGTCGTGTCCGGGAGATTTGCCTCTGCTCATATTTTTAATTACAGCCGCAACTTGTCTGGTCGAAAAGAACATTAACGACTTCACTCCCTGACCTTCAGGCCCAGCATTAATCATATCAACTGAGGGACCCAAAGGAGATTGCACTGTAAAATGTTCCTTGAACATATTTGCCACCTCCTCCGGATCACTCCTCCCGCCGACATTCACAGAGAGGCCAGGCTTAATATCAAGCCTACTCGTGGACTTCCAAAACTTAGCGAAATTATTTGTTGCTCTTGCTTTTACTATCATATCCATCTTTATTTGCTCCTGGTTTTTTTGGCACCATTTTAACCGAGCCTTGAAGATTTTACGGGCCTCTCGCATTTGTTCAAAACTAACTCCAGAGGTTGGCCGATTGTTTAAAACCCACATTTCGAATTTAAGCCTGGCCTCCCTGTGTGCATCTCTTACATGGTAATTCCACCCGCACAATGTATTGTAGTTCCCACTTCTAACTGCGGTCCCTACCTTTTCATATGTTTGCTCAGCGGCATCACATAACGCATATGATATTTTATTGTATAATTCATCTAAAATAGCTTTATGCTGGCTCAAATTACAAAGACCATGGCTACACTCTTGAGACTTAGCAGGGAAATCAATTTCACGCAGCTTACTGTTACATAGCTCACGGTATCTGTCAATTTGCGAATTATTTCGCTCCCCCCAAATAACTTTATTGCAAAGCGTAGGGACCGTTACCCCCTTAGGTCTTACTATAATTAAGTCGCACTCAATGCAAAGTGGTAGATGATCTGACGTGTAAACATCCTCTTTTATAGTAACCCTGCTCACTGCAGCCCAGGCTGACAGAGAGACTACACAGTGATCAAGCCACCTCCTACATCCATGTGCCTCACTCATAAAAGTATAGCTACTAGAATTTATTCCCAGTTTTTCAATATCAGCACATATAAACGTTTGATCTGCGCAGAAACTAGTAAGTTCCCTAAAAAAATAACTCGCTTGGATGCGCATTAAAATCACCCAGTATAAACAAACTCTCAACCCCACCGCTCGCAACCACGGCACTGATCTCACCTAACACTTCCGTAAACATAGGCAAGTTATCGGGCGAGTTAGTAGTGGTGGTGTTAGTAGACAATACTGTGTTATTAAAAAAAAAAACCACAGCGCTGGTATTCTAATACGGCACACCTATGGACATAAAACCCACAGGGGAATAAAAAATAAAACATTTATAAATAATATATGTCTATGTCTTTAAGCTGGAGATCTGCCGTCTGACCTCCGCAATGAGAATTAATCGCTTCGAGAAAAAATACTGATTTATTTTCCACTCGTGGAAGATTGATCACAAAGTCTAAATTAATATTGACAGGAGCGATTAGGTTACGTAAACGTTTGTATCAAATACAATCTAAGTATTTCTCGAAAATAGGTAAGCGTTTTGTGACGTATAACCCGTACAAATAAACGTCCTAAAAACAGGCGCAGGGGAATTAAAAATTAAACATTTAAATATAATATGTCTATGTCTTTAGGCTGGACATCTGACCTCAGCAATGAGGATTAATCGCTTCGAGAAAAAGTACTGATTTATTTTTCACTCGTGGAAGAAGTCTAAATTAATATTGACAGGACCGATTAAGGTACGTAAAAGTTTGATTCAAAGACAATCTATTTATTTCTCGAAAATAGGTAAGCGTTTTTCTACGAATAACCTGTTGGGAATCGCCCCAATACGTTGCGCGCCCGTTGACCACTCGCTTCAACGGACTCTAGCGCGACGGACGAAACTTAATTGTTTGTCTGAGAACTATAAATATTTGTAAACATTAGACGGCAATAAACCATTGCCTATTACAGTCCACTCTTTAATTGCTTCCCGCGCTAACATAGCCCGTACAACTATAGGTTCTACAAACAGGCGCGACATTGCGATGTGATTATTATTCCTAGATCAATTTATGTGAAAGCGCGATTTTACATACATCCGTGATATGCCGTGATGCGACATGATATGTCGCGTTCGACCGTACAGACGCGTCGAACGCGACATCTGGAGAAACTTAATAAAGGGCTAACTCATCTAATAAGAGATTAATGATTCTTTTTTGAGCATTAGGTACCTGTTTTTAACGAATAGGGTTTTTTTTGGCTGGCTGTGGACTACTAAAGTTTCAGAAGATAAGAAAATACAAAATAGTTCCGAAACTACCCACAAATAAAACAAACTCATAAAATGAATGGGTTGAGTGAACAAAGAACATTCGTAGTTCCTTGTTCGTTCACATTCGATTATCACAGCCAATTGTGCTCCCAACCAAACTACTGTTTAATGGCTTAAGTGGAAGAACGATGTTGATTGTTTTGACAACGTGATTTACAATGACCGGGTGATAGATGGTAAACTATTTTGAGCTAGTTGTTTACTAATTCGTTTTGCTGGGATGCAACCATGTAAACATTTATGGAAAATGATGAGGGAAAAGACGATTTGTGTAGGACTTGGATTTGGTTTGTTGATAGTGATAAATTAAGCAGATAGATTTAGAGCCATTCCATAGCAAAAAAGATGGACTCGCTACACAAGAGTGCTGATTGTGATTCAAATTCAATGTGTTTTAGTACAAATTGCCAAACACATCCATTTATTTAGTAATGGTCAATATACAATTTTGATAGACCACGACATTATTAACGTCATCAAAACCGATCACTTTGTACCAGGCAAACAAAGGCGGTTAGGAGCTTCTTAGAGCCATATTCGCGGTGTCGTCGCGTCGATAAATCACGCTGTGCCACTGTGCCAACATCGCTCACTCATTATAAAAGCGATCAAGGTTGTAAGGTGAAAGTCCTGGGTTTTTATTAAAAAATGTATATAGATAGCTCCGTTTCGCAAGGATCGTGATGGATTAGTAACTATTGGATTAATAATTTTGAGCTCATTATTCATCTTCCAAGTTCGTAGACATGCAATGTCTGTTATTCATAGCCTTGCTTCTCTAGGGATTATGAGGTCCTGGTACTACGATTAGGATTTTCTTTCTTCAGTGGCAGTGTTTAGAATAAATATAATAATGATGAAATAAAAATGAGAAATGTTGGAATACTAAAAGGTCTTATTACCGTCATTGCAGAAATGTTATAATACTATTTTGAGGATAATGGGGCGTGACTAAAGAGCATCATTTATGTCAGTAGTTTCTATCGACGACCTCAACGTTTGAAGTAGTTTTTTTTTTTTGCTTTTATGAATGAATGTCATATATCTATAGTCTCCTTTTATCAGTGTTAGCTTCCAATGTAACCAACTATTTATAGACTGGCAAAGGAATAAAACTTATCTGCCCAACGATTAACGGCTTCAGATTCGGACTTGCTCAGTTGCACTATTGACGCGGTTAATGAAAATAAGGGTTAAGAATCCTACTTCCTACTTAAATAATCCATAATATAATATTATAAATTCGAAAGTAACTCTGTCTGTCTGTATGTTACCTTTTCACGCCTAAACCACTGAACGGATTTCAATAGAATTTGGCAAGGAGATAGATGGCATCCTGGGGAAGACATATGCTACTTTTTGACTCAAAAATAATTCTTAAAGGGGGTGATATAGAGGATGAATATTTGTATGGGAAACTTAGCATTTCTAAAGTTAGATATATGAAAATAAAAAAAAAGTGTTTCAGTGATTTTGTAAAATCATCCCTCAAGGGGGTAAAATAGGGGACGATTTTAAAATCCACATGATTATTGAAAATTTTAAGGAATTGGAAATATAATTAGAACCCGTACCTTGAGGTATTATTTATTTAAATATTTATTTCATTAAAATCGGTTCATCCGCTTAAAAGTTATTACAATTGTAAGTTATGAAATAACTTAGCTAATATGTAGGTAATTCGTGGTCAATGGCGGCGCTAGATTATTTCAAATTAATGATGATAATATTAAAATTAATTATTATTATTTTTAAGTTAGACGTCATCATAAATCTGAGACAATCATAAAAACTTGTTAAATAAAAAAAATATTTTTTGCATTTACTATCTGTCTGTTTGTTACCTTTTCTAACTTTAACTGCTGAATGTATGCACGGTAGCACGTTTCCGTGGGATAATTACCCACGCAGGCGAAGCCGCGGACAGAAGCTAGTCCTACTAATCCTACTAATATTATAAATGTGAAAGTTTGTGAGGATGGATGTTTGTTACTTTTTCACGCAAAAACTACTGAACGGATTTGGATGAAATTTGGATCACAGGTAGTTCATAACCTGAATTAACATGTAGGATACTTTTTATCCCGGTAGTACGTTCCCGTGGGATAATTTCCGACCTCCACGCGGGCGAAGCCGCGGGCAAAAGCTGGTTAATAATGGTAGTGTGTTCGACCTACATTACCACAAGTAAATTTCTTCAAAATTTCATTAAAACTAAATGTCGTATACTACAGATCGCGTTGAAACAATAGATGACCAACAAATATTACTCCCAACGCAACGTAATCGGAAAACAACGCGTCCTAAAGTTAGATCCTCTGCATTTACGACTTTATCTAGCGCCTCATTTATCTAGCACGTCTTCATTAAGACATAGTTCACATGTCCGTACTGGAAGTAGTGACGTTATTGCGATTTGAGAATGTAGAGTACTTCGAGTATTTCGATAGTATGTTGATGCGGGTTGAACTGTGAAATAAATGAGAGTCTATTGTCAACTTCGTGTGCGAGAACGCAAAGAATGTAACCCATTTTTTAAGTGATATTGCATTCTTTTCATGTTCTTCTACCACTAAACTCCATATCTATGGCTTCCCGAACTTATATTTTTCTTTAAATATATCTTAACGTCTTCTTTACCTGGGCCAACCAAAAGTCGCGTCTTATAAAACAAACTTTTTAATTGTTTACGCATCGCCATACTTTATGAACAAGTTATTATGGAAAGTCCTTGGTGTTCCGAAGTCTCAAACAATTTCGTTCGTATACTAGGGGCAGCAGAAGTTCAGGTCTATTGTGATCGAGCAGCAAGTTTGTGGCACCAAACTGCGGCGTCCGTGATGAGGGAAATTCATTTCGTAACTGTCTTTTGTCTAGTTCGTGTATTGTGAAGGACGCTTTGTACCTGCTCGATATCTTGTGGCGTTATGCTAGCCTGGTACTTCCTACCACTGTTCACTTTCCAACTGTTTTAAACCGAATGGATGCCTATTTCGGCTTCGTTGATTAATAGAAAGATAAATGATAAAACAAAAAGGACTGATTGATATTTCAGATAGTGATTCAATAGGGTTATATGAACTTAGAGGATTGTATTGATGGTTTTAATGGTTATAATTCTGTAAATACATACTGGTTACGGTCGCGAATCAGATTTTGTTCAACATACAATCTGATATTGACCTGCAAATTGCAACAAACGTAAGAACATTTTAATTTCGCGGGCTACTCTGGCGCTTCTCCCTTAAGGATTGGGAGGGAGACCACCTTTTCCTTGATGCTGCCTCTTTAACCAGGCAGACAGACCCATTTTATCATAGACAATGTTCACATCTTTGATGTATTGTTTGTGAGATTAATAAAAATCACATTGTCTTTGATCTTGTCGATAGTTGAAGACTCAAATGACAGATTGGCTACTTGCCAAGCTTATAAACGCAGAGCTCCAGCTCCAATCCTGATTCGGAACAACTGTTCCTATGTTCCAAATCTGGACGCGGGGCTCGTGTTTATTACCAGAACAGCATTTTAATAGGTTATTAGTTCACTTATGACCGTTTTAATGTGCATGGACTCAAGCAGCTATATTTCATGGTTCTCATCGATTCGTTGCGCCGCGCACAAATTCGTTTCAGCTCTTTCGATATCATAATGTCCTGTGAACAACCATTTTACTATTGCAGTATTTTCCATGGTCCCTAAATTAACTTTTTTGTTGCACCAGAACCCAGTGACAAAAAAGAAAGATAGGCTTGTAGCGGTATCAACATCGCCACATGCGAGCTACACGTCATACTGACGTCATGCAAATCCTGCATCGCGCAAGCAGAGTTTACCGCGCGACTAGCATATATACAACGTCCCGACATCAACCGTCGGGCAGTTGCCCACCAGACATAACACCCGTCTAGTCGGAGGATCCTCCCTTTTCTATAGAGTATGAGTGAACTTTACACCCTGTTCCACATACCTCTATAGGCTTTAAGCTCTGGTCATACTAAAGCGAATCCCGCGCGGGATGTGGGGCGTAATAAGCTTGCGCCAATTTTGTCAACTAACTTATATACAGCACCCTAATTGTGTAACATAGCATCAATAACAATATGAATCATTTTGAAGCCTATTGCTAATCCATTGCTTCAAATGTTCGAAAAATTTGTCTGCTTAACAACATATAACGCAATGAATGTTGTTGAATTGTCAAAATGAAAGCCATTCCTACTGTTAGTGTTGAAACTGGCACGAATAGTCACGTGACTTACTAATAACACCGGCACACAAAAAAAATAAAGTGGAATGTACTTTGGACCGGAACTACCTACCGACATGTATTTCGACCCGCTGAATCCGAATTTCAAGTCTGTTTGGTCCGGTCACCCTCCAGTTTTGAGTAAAATGCAAAAAACCTCAAAAAAAGGCCAAAAATTGCAATAAATCATGAAAAATTGAAGTTTTCGAAATAATATTTTTTTTGGATCCAGATTGAGTATGATTTTCATGTATTTTGTTCCGCTGAGTTTGAATCTGAAGTTTTCTTGCCCCGTTAAAGTTTTAAAATTGAAAAAAAACTCAAAAAACCAAAAACAACGGGAAAATTGCAATTACAAATATGAAAAAAAAAACTATAAAACATGATTAAATACTTTTCTTGTATTTTTTCACGCATAAAATCCAAGTTAAGAATTTGAAAACATAAAAAATGACGTATAACTAGTATTGCAATTTTTGGCGTTTTTTTGAGGTTTTTTGCATTTTACTCAAAACTGTAGGGTGACCGGGCCAAACAGACTTGAAAATCGGATTCAGCGGGTCGAAATACATGTCGGTAGGTAGGTCCGGTCCAAATTACATTACACTTCTTTTTTTTTTGTGTGCCGGTGTAATTAAAACAATCGATTCATGCAGTCGCATCCCGCTTCCCGCGTTGGTTTCTCCTTAGCTTGAACAGAGCATAAAAGTTACATTCTTCCACTGTAACATATAAAGATAAAAAGAAAATATACACACAAACGTGCACCAGCTGCTTCCGCAAGACTTTATGTTTAAGTTCAAGTTATTACTACGAAGTTGCAACTTTCTGCACTGTTTACGATTATATTATTTTTAAATCATGTGAAAACTGTGTACAATATGGTGCCTGGTACTTAAGTGGGTAAGTAATGTGGGAGTCCTACGTGTGCCTAACAATAATTGGAGGATCGTAGAGGTAAAGCAATTCACGCAGTACTCCTTAGAACGTAAATATATTTTATCAAGGAATTATACACCGGC
Organism: Griposia aprilina; assembly: GCA_916610205.1. Classification (NCBI taxonomy): domain Eukaryota; kingdom Metazoa; phylum Arthropoda; class Insecta; order Lepidoptera; family Noctuidae; genus Griposia; species Griposia aprilina. Next base: position 15,504,729 of record OU744304.1, on the reverse strand, counting down.
AGGCCCTAGCTCTGCCTGTCTACCAATTAAACAAACTACCATCACTTTTCCTATAAATCTTATTTTTAAACTTGCTTGACTGTTCGAGGCAAACAAACGATAATATATATCCAGCCAGTCAACATAAGGTTGACACATGCAGACAACCTCTACAGTAATAACAGCCGCACGACACGATCGATCAGGTTAAGCTACGCTTGCCGCGGTTGGTCCGTGGATGGGGGACCATCTTTACATACCAGGTCCCTTCCGTGCCTCGGAAAGCACGTTATGCCGTTGCTCTCGGCTGGTATTCGTGGATCTTTGACAATTGTTACGGGCCGTCAGAAGCCCGAATGTCTGACAGTCTTACCAAGGGGTATCGTATTCGCGGGGGTCGTGCGGTCCATGGCCCTTTACGGGGCACCGGTGTGGGCGTGTTCATTGAGGCTCCGACCAGCCCGCCGTTTGAACGCGTCCCAAAGGGTCATGGCCATCCGGCTGGTCCGGGGATACCGCACGGTCTCCTGCGAGGCGGCGAGCCTCCTTGCCGGATTGCCGCCATGGGATCTGGAGGCAAAAGTCCTCGCGCATATTTGGGAGTGGCGCGAGGAGGCGAAACGCCGGGGCGTTACTCCGCTGCCGCGAGAAATCGCGGCACAGCGGACAGAGCTCCGGCGGGATCTCATGGCGGCATGGAGAGTGCGACTGTCGCAACCCAGCGCTGGGCACGCCACAATTGCGGCGGTAAGTCCCTTCTTTGAGGAGTGGCTTGAGAGGCGTCACGGCGTCCTCACCTTCCGCCTGACGCAGGTCCTCACCGGACATGGCTGTTTCGGGAGGTTCCTGTTTCGGATAAGGCGGGAGGAAACGCCCGGGTGTTGGCATTGTGTGGATCGACCGGAGGACACGGTGGAGCATACGGTGGAGGTCTGCCCGGCTTGGGCGGAGCACCGCCGTGTCCTCGTGGCGGCGATCGGCGGCGGCGATCTCTCGCGTCCGGCCCTGGTTCAGGCCATAGTACGGAGCGAGAGAGAATGGGAAGCAGTCACCTCCTTCTGCGAAGCAGTAATGCTCGCGAAGGAGGAGGCGGAGCGCGTGAGGGAGAGGCAATCATTGCGCCCTCACGCCCCTAGTCGCCGCAGGAGGAGACATCCTGGGCGTCGGGAGTCCATAGCCGACTCCCGGCCACCGTAGGCGCGGGCCTGCGGACGGCGAGCAATGGGCAGCTCGCCGTCCGGTAAGGACCAGGCCCGGGTCGACGGCGCATTGTGTTCCACGCGCGCCTCAAAGAGTTGTCAGCATAATTGACGGGGTCCGATAGGGTCGATGCCTGCCGGGGTCGCGGATTGTTCGAAAGAGTTACCGTGGCCCTGGCGCACAGGCAACTGAAGGAACACGGGTGGGTTTTAGTCAGTAAGAGTCTGACACGCCCTTCCGCTCCGCCCAGAGCGGAAGAGGTCATTTGATGATTTCCCATCCAAAAAAAAAAAAAAAGGGGTATCGTATTACCCGGTAACTGGTTTGTGAAGGTCAGGTAAGCGGTCGCTCCATGTAAAATATTGGTATTCAGCTGCATCCGGTTAGTCTGGAAGCTGACCCTGACGTAGTATAAAGGCTAAGCAGAAGATGGTGTTGGTTTTAAGTTGGTACCGACTTTGAAAAAATATGAGAAGTTAACATTACTTCCTCTATTTGAACACAACTCGTACAGTCGCGGAAAATGTTTTAATATCTTTAGAAACAAGTTTTTCCAACTTATATTAAGTTCTGAGACGGTACGACAAAATTTCATGCTGTTTCACATTGCAGGCTGATTCCGTGACAAGTGTATTCTACGAAACTTTAATTTGAAACTAAAATGTATTCATTCTGTGCGTGTCGCAAAAGGCGTATTTTATAATTGGTTCATTATAACTGATCATCAATTCTTTGGCCACTTGTGATTTTTGGTAATCGGCGATATTGTATCCAACCAAGGGTTAAAAATATACCTGTTGTTGGTCTTTAGGTACTAGGACTACATGTTAAGTATAGGGTGGGCAACTTACAACCGAAATTACAGATCCACCAGAAGCGTCGCAGGGGCGTCACCCTTTCTGAGACAAAACAATGCACAAACGATTTTTTTTTCATAACTAGGTTGACGTTAATCGAACTTCAGTTCAATGTTCACGGGAATTGTATAAAAAAAACAACTACCTTTTACATTAAAGTCTTCATAAAGTTCTTAAAACGCGAACGGCAGCACCAAATTCCACTCCATTGCAGTTTTAGATTCTGTAATATTCATAAAAACACCGACATGACTTCGAAAGCACACTAAAAAGACTCTGAACCGATATTATTTCATATACTTGGCACGTTATTTGCGACACCTATAACAAGCTAAATTGAACTTTAGTGTTGAGATGATACGGTCGATAAGGAGTGTAGTTTTAAACTTTGTTTTATCAGGCAAGTTTGCCTCGAGCTAATAGTTTTCCAACTAGCATCCGTGTTCGGAGATGATATCTTATATCGAGATAGTGGAGAATTGAATTGACTTTACGCTTTGAAGGTAGTTGAAAGAAAGGAATATTGCGGAGAAGTTAACCATAGAGTTTAGAGTTTGAAGCAGCTTTGTGTCGAAGAGGAGTATTAGATAGGTGAGAACATTGTGCAGCAGAAATTGAATTTGGGCAAAATAGCGATAAGTGGATTTGTGTTTATATGTTGTTCTGTATGTGGACGAGTTATGATTTGTGTTCGCTCCGTCGTTCATGATCTGCGTCAGATTGTTTAGTGGTATCATGGCATAGGTAGCCATCTGTCCAAAATAACAGGATATGAGAAAAGTAAGGATGCTCAATACGTGTTGTCTGTTTGTGAGGAGGAATGACCTCAAGGTTTGTGTTGTAAACCTGTCAACCCGGCAAGATTGTGATAAATCGGCCTTCCAAACTTCAACTGTGCTTGAGGTTGCGTACGTTGTTTTGAAGATGACCTATTATAGGCCTATGACCCACCCCTAAGTACTTGGTACTCAGTCAACTTATATTTTATTTTCTCATCAAATCCATTAAAAAAACTCAATCTATAGCTATAAACTTTTTAGCTGAAAAAAAAAAAAAACTAGTGTAACTAAAAGCTGGCATGTACCAGGACATTAGAAGCGTAAAGCACTACGTTGTGTTGATTGTGAGGAATAGCCTCGTTGCTTGTATTGAATGCCTGTCAACCCGTCGAGTGCTTGATGAATAGCTCTAAACTTCCTCGGCAAGTAAGTTGTATGGCTTTCTAGGTGGCCGATGTACCTACATTATTTAGTAGTTTTGCCTATAGTTCCTATTAATACATTTCAAATGTTGATTTAGGGCAGTTTGATATTTTCTACTGGTTTGGTGTACAACCTAATTTTTATTTTTACCTCTTACTTTTGACGTGTTGCTATTTACATTCCCCACTATTCTTCTACACAGCTGAATAATACGTAAATACATGTGTCTGAATACAGCATAATTATAGGGAAATAATTTAATAAAATGTGAAAGCCACAACAGTTGCAAAGGCGATTTGATACACAAAAATATTGCAACAACCGACGAATAGGCCACCGAGTCGGAGTCGGAGTAGAATAATACCAGGATATCAGAAACGTTTAGGAAATTATCCAGTGGACTGTGAAGAATAGCAACACCGCTTGTTCTGAAATCCTGTCTTTCACCACGTGATGAATCGCCCGAAATATGAAATTTACACCAGAATGTTTTCAGTTCCATAAAATATTCGTTATATTTCTGAAACCTATGTGTCTTTTCTATGGTTAGTGATTAGAGGCTGGTCCTTTGTGGCAGAAGAATAACTTCCGCAAATTAGTTTGAAAGTTCAATATACAGTCTGTAGTGTTTGAAATCAATTTCATGCAAATTGTTTATCGAGACGGTGCTCAAAGCTGTTTTGTAAATATCTAGATAATCTGAGCAAAAGTTTCCTTCCTCTCCTCCTTTGTCATCGGTGACCAAGTATCACTCGAGATCAGATTGATACTTCATTCAAGTTTCGACTTAATAACTGTTGCTTCAGCCCCTAACTAGATTTCCTGCGGTTGGGATGTTGTTTTTCATTTTTCCGGATGAATATAGGCATAAAATATATCGAAAGGTAACTAATCTAAATTCCTGATATTTTAATGGTTACTTTGTAAAATGGATTCTTAGTAACAAAATCAATAAAGTAAACTACAATATAATTTGATACAACGGATCCATTATTGCTTCAACAACTTCAGATGTCTCGCTACTGACGTATCTCATCAACCTTTATTATTAAATCCAGTCAAAGTTATACTATACAGAGTGTTCTCAAACCGTTTGACAGCAAAACGCCCACAATTTTCATCAACTACATAATTTGATCGTTACAATCAAACTGCCTATATACGGTTGCTTATTATGTCTGATCTAGTAGTTTGCAAACACGTCATCAACCAGGCAGCTGATTGGCTGTCGTGTACTCATATCAGTCGTTATCGCTTTAGTGATGTGTCGTGTATTGACAGTTAGCGTTTGCTGTCACTTTAGGGCCAATTTGCAATTGTTGGCCGTTTGACTGTTGGTTGTATATTCAATTGCGGACTTAAATTAATTTGCTTTTTTTTTTGCTAGTTAGTTGTGATCATCGAATGCTCGCTGAAGGCTACAAAACACCAAGAACAAGGGGCGGAAATATTCGTTCAAGGCGGTGAAACGCGGTAACGCTATGACCTGTCAGTAAAGAGTTTCGTATTGAATTCGGTTTTTTTTCAGGGTAGACATTATAGCCAGCCAGCCTAAAATGAAAATGACCCACTGAGCAAAAGATTTTGACATTTTATATTGGCCCGGCTATCGTAATATCTTTATACAAAAACATCCTGTTTCTACCAACAATGTCCCGACTTAACCCCAACCTATTAACTAACCTCGTCCACAAAAATGTCTGGATTTGTAAGTTCCATCGTAGACTTCATCCATCGCTTTCCACCAGGCGAGATCGAGGTCAAGCTTGCAGGCCCATTTCGCAATAATAAAAAAAACCATAAAGAACAAAAGTGCAAGAAAAAATAACATAAAGTACACTCGGGTACATAAATTACTAACGCAAACCCGTTATACAAGGGACACAACTGGCGTACTTAACGATAGGTATTCTTAAGACTTTTTAATTAAATTTCTTTGTTCGTAATCCTCAGCTTTGTGCAAACTCTTAAATTAATTTTGTCCCCATTTGCTTTAGGTTGTGGTTTTGAGAACAGAGCGTTTTGATTGGTCGTTTTAATTTTATGTATGAGCTGTTATTGTTTTGTTAAGTAGGTTAAGAGTGTGTCTGTTTCTTTTAATAAACTTGTTTTACAGCTTGACCAGCTTTTGGTTACACCTACTTGTTACTCCCAACCTTGGTACTTTCAAAATAACTGCTCAAGTTTGTTACTTCTGTTTTTATCAAGTGGCTCATTTTTTTTTTTACAATATTTTTTTAATTAATGCGACAGCTCTCAGTTGCTAGTTGGTTTCTAAGTGAAACTCAAAAAAGTATCCATTAACAAAAAAACTTTATATACATTTAAAGTTAATTTTTTGTATGTATTTTTAAAAAAATGTAGGTACATGTACCTATGTACCTGCATTTTTAGAACGAACACTTACAAACTAAAAAAAATCATAATTTACCATTACTTATGTACCACAACGATTCAAATTGTTGCGACAGAATTGTCTGTCCTCATTCATGAATCTCTCGACTTCAGTTTTGTGTCACCTATTCTGAAATACTAAGTGCCTATTTCACTAGTGTAACTGAACGCGATCAGCACATCTAAACTGCGTTCAAGAGCTGTCAGTATTAATATTCCACATCATCATGACACATCACATCATGATGACACGGACAGATCTTGAACGCTAATCCCGTTCTGTTTCAATGGCGAAATCCGCCGTAAATCAAATTACCTACAATAAAAATAAAAGCTTGTAACAAATTAGTCGCCATTTTGTCTCCCTCCCACTAAACGTTGGAACAAATTAGAAGAAAAACGACCACTTGACTGGATCTACTTTATTCCCTTTGTTATCATTTAAACCCTTCGTTAATTTCTTCATCTCTTACTAATTGTATTTAGCTTTGACAATCGGATTACCAAGTTAAAAGTAACTGTTTCTTTTTTAAAGGGCAATATTTAACTCATCCTCTAAAAACTTCTTAACCTTTTACTGATGGACACTTTTTGAAATAATTGAGCCACTTTTAACTTTCTGGCTTTTTCTCACAGAAAGTCACACGCAGTAACTAAACTAGGGCACCCCGACCATATGGGTTCGATTGGGCTAGAACAGTGAAAAACCGCGCGCGAGCCGAGCGAGCGAAGCGAGCTGTGCCGCGGAAGCGGATCCAAGTTGGTCGCAGTTACTTGGCTATTTAGTATAGGATCCCAAACTAGGAATCATTTGAGGTTCACAAAAAGGGAATCATTATATTTATTAGACTGTTCAATAATATTTTTAGGAGCGCAAAATGGGAGTTCTAAGAGTTTTGATTCAATACATGCTTTTTTTGAATAACTTTTCTTTACTAATAATGATGTGTCATAAAAATATGGTTTTTACGATACGTCATTATTAGTAAAGAAACGTTTTGACGTCACGAATGACTGAAAATGATTAATTTATTATGTGTAGTTGTATTTAGAGGCATCTTTAAAAAAAACAAAAATATGGAAGAGAAATATTAAAAGAGAAACTCAGCAGATATAATGAAAAACTTCTATTATTAAGTTTTATATTACAATGAAAGTTAAAAAGAAACAAAATATTATAATAAACATCAATTTAAGAAAGGAATGAATATTTTTATTAACACGCTTTTATTATTTTAATACTTACATAGAAAAGAAATCGCGTCGGGCTGGTGACTATAAGTAGGTATTTTCTTTATCAAAGATGTCCGTGATAATTTTTAATAAACGTCTAAAGGCACTTTGCAGACGGGGGACGACGCGGCAGCGCGACGCGACTTTAGTAGAACAATATCTATGAAAACTTCAGATCGCGTCTCACGGTCGCGTCGCCATCGTGACAATCGCCCAATTTCCATAAAGTTTTCATAGAAATTAATTTAACAGAATTGCGTCGCACCGTTGCAACGCACCTGTCTGCGGGAGCCTTAACCTATTTTATTTTCGCGATCTTTTTCACTTAGGTACCTGTACAAAGCAGCGAAATTTATTCTTTAGTAGATTAACACACTACCTAACTTAGCCGTGTTATAATAGCCCTTTTATACGAGTGTCAAAGAATGAGAGTCGTGATTCATGTGTCGTCACAGGACGTCGAGGAAGGGTCATGCTTCCGTCCTCTGACATTGTTGTGGGCTGTTTGTGGATCTCAGGCAATTAAAAGATTATATCAGCTTCTTACACTTAGTTTATGTACACTTAGTTTATACAGTTACACAAATCACCATTAACAACTGTTGTCCTAATTAATCTTTTCCATTAGTAATAATAATAATAGAAATAAAATAATAAAACTTTGGATTAATATCTGTGCGCACGCGTCTCATGAACGTGTGACAGTTCCTAGGGCGGAAGGGTGACTGGCGCTCCTGTTATTTCTAGCGCCCTCGACCTCCGGTCCTTAGACTCCGTCATAGCGCACCGACTGCATAGAGTACTTCAGTCGGCAACACTGTATTTCATGCGACACGGCCATCCTGCGCGACACACGACCTCGTGTGTTCATCCTGAAACAATATTTCACAGAGCACAGTACATCACATTCACGCTCGGCAATCCTGACCACAAATAAGATATTTGGCTTCTTGATTTGACAAGAATGATCATTTTTCAGTTCAACATTTTCATAATATGAATCACCAAAGCATCACAGAATTCGATCACTTCATTCAACGATTTCACGTTGTTACTATCAAACATTTTAAACAAACCAGAGCGGGTCCAAACATAACAAGAACCAGTTCACTTCCAGACGGCTACACATAGCCCAGCAATAACCATTGCTTACGTGAACCTGCGCACAGGAACACCGAGTCGTCACATGACTCTACGGTTATAAACATAACCCGACCCCCAGCCAGAGCCACCAGCGTACCGCGTGTCCACGGTGTACCCACCCAGTGGGACATGCCGACTTCTAACGGACTACGGCTACTGCGTGACCTCTGCCGTGGCCAATTCGGTCGTGAACTCTGGACGGACCTCGGAGGTCCCGGACTCTCGCTCGGTATCCGCGTTATCTTCATTCATCTCTTCAATGACACTTTGGTTATCCGGCATTTTTCTGACTCTGTCATGAGCATACTTGTAAGTACGATTTGAATCTAATGCTATTAATTTATAACGGTCTCCTGGTAGAATTTCAATTATTTTAAAAGGACCTTTAAATTTTGAGTCTAGCTTAGTCTGATTACGTTCCTCATTTTCAATCAAAACGAAATCACCTATGGAAAATTTGTTAAGTTTTCATCCAACTGAGAATTATTTAAATCAGATAAGATTTTTAAAATTTCTGAATCACGTTGCTGTTCTGCGTAAAGCCAGTTATTTGAAAGCTCCGCTAAGTCTACACGTTTTTGCTCTACTTTAGTAATTTCTGATTGATGGGGGACCGAGTCAAGTGGATTTCTAAGTGGGTTTCGTGAAAAGAAATCGGCATGAGCCATATACTTACCACTGTTGTATTTTACTTCAAAGTCAAATGATTGAAGATAAGCCCACCATCTGTGAACCCTTGGCGTTAAATCAACCTTTTTAAGGGAACACTTAAGAGAATTACAGTCGGTTACGACCGTAAACTTCTTACCGTGTAAGTATTGACGGAAATGTTTAACTGCGTTAACGACAGCAAGCGTTTCTAACTCATATGAGTGGTATCGTGATTCAGCTGGCGATGTTCGCTCGCTATAGTATGCAATGACGCACCGTTTGCAATCTACAATATGAAAAAGAATCCCGCCATAGCCTTCAGCACTCGCATCGGTATGTAACTCGACTGGGTAATTAACTTCAGGTACACTGCATGTATTTACAACAATATCTTTCGATAAAACAAATGCCGTTGCACTCACGGTCACACAGAAACCGTTACTCAAAATCTCACGACCTATCATGATATCGCTCTGCATATTAACGTCTGGCAAAACATATAACAAAATTTCCAATACATAGTAATCTATTTCAATTTTACATAAAATCTGTAGGGTGCTGGCTGCTCTCACTGGCCCAATGCCTTTTAAATAAACAACTTCGTTTATTCGTTTTCCACTGAACTTTGTAGCAATGCTTTCTTTAATCAACGAACACTCAGCACCTGAATCATAGTGAAACATAAAACTCTCACCATTATGCTTCAGCATTCCCGTAGGCGGCTCGACCACACATACGTTGACTCGCCGCTCGTTCTGAGTCGCACCGCCGCCGCCGCGGGCACCTGCGCCGCCAGGGGTACCTGCGCCGCCGCTGCCGGCGCTGGGGCACCGGGTGGAAATGTGACCTGCCTCGCCACATTTGTAGCAGACTATGGTGCTGGATGGTGCATGTTTATCGTCCAACTTTGTTGATGGTGTGTTTGTTAATCTTAGGTTTATTCTTCTGTTTGCATCTCTTTTTGCACGGCATTCTGATTGTTTATGTCCGGATTTTCCGCAGAAAAAGCATTTGATCCAACTTGACTGGGTCCTCTGTTGTTTTTCAGGTACATTGGTTGAGTCTTGCTCTCTGTTCACTTTTCGTTTTAAATAGGATAACGCTTGCAACTCTTGTTGTAATTTCTGTCTTGATGTGATTTCAGTTGTAAAAGCAAGCCTTTGTACACGAGTATCAAACTGCGATACATGTGTGAGTACAGTCGACAGAGCCACTTGTTCTAAAGTCGCATTCTTCCAACTATTTAATAATGACGTCACCAAACGGCTCGAGTATGCGGCTAAGCTTTCGTTATCGCTCGGTTTATTATTGTTTAGATTTATGAGTGTGGCCGCTATAGTTTCGGTGCTCACGTATCGCGCTTTAAACAATTCTTTAAATTCGGTCCATGTTATTCCTGGGTAGGATATTTGTGATAGCCAGGTAGATGCGGATCCCTTTAAGGCCTTACTGATCACCATAACAAGCTGACTGCCTTCTATTGGGTTATCACCAACACATAATTCTGTAGTGGAGCACCAAGACAAAGCATCTGAATCTAGTTTTTCGGGGTTAAATTCAGGCAAGGCTAAGTTAGTACTCACATTTGGGCTCTTCAATGTTTTAATCAGACTTTCCATTTGCTTGTTTTGCATTTCTAATAATAATCTCCATTTCATATCTTCAGCAATGACACCACTGATATTTCTAATAGCCCGAGGTGATCCCACTTCTGATGTCGTCACAGGACGTCGAGGAAGGGTCATGCTTCCGTCCTCTGACATTGTTGTGGGCTGTTTGTGGATCTCAGGCAATTAAAAGATTATATCAGCTTCTTACACTTAGTTTATGTACACTTAGTTTATACAGTTACACAAATCACCATTAACAACTGTTGTCCTAATTAATCTTTTCCATTAGTAATAATAATAATAGAAATAAAATAATAAAACTTTGGATTAATATCTGTGCGCACGCGTCTCATGAACGTGTGACAGTTCCTAGGGCGGAAGGGTGACTGGCGCTCCTGTTATTTCTAGCGCCCTCGACCTCCGGTCCTTAGACTCCGTCATAGCGCACCGACTGCATAGAGTACTTCAGTCGGCAACACTGTATTTCATGCGACACATGAATATTCAGACAGTTGATATCAGTCATTTTACTGGGTGTACCCGTGTACCTAAATTGTACAATCGTCATCAAAAGTAAAGTACATAGCCTGTCAAAATCATGATCTAAAATCATGTCATGATTTTGACAGGCTATGTACTTTAAATGATGATGTACTTTAAACGATGATAATTCAGGATATGGTACGCCTGGCTGTTCATAATGGTGTGCTGGTGCCTACGCTTATGTATGGAAGTGAATTCTGGGTGTGGCAAAAGAAGCATGAAATACGAATGCTGTGGAAATGCGTTCCTTGCGAAAAGAAAGAAAAAACATTTATTTATTGTATTTATAAATACAATAAATAAATCATCTTGTGTGGTGTGACTATGAATGATAAGCTGAGGAATGATGTGATAAGGCAACGAATGATGCTCGCAAAAACTTGGGAGTTTTCAAAATAAGAAGCGATTTCCATAATAAAAATACACGTAGAAAAAATTCAATTGTGATACCCTTATATTAACTAAAACAAGCAAGTCATTTCTTATAAACAGTATACGCTTTTATAATAAGTTGCCAAAGTCAGTTACAGAACTTCGCGATTGAAAGTTCAAGACCCTCATCAAACGTATTCTTATCAAAATAGCATTTATAAGATTAAAGACTACGTTGAAGACAAGGAAGTTTGGCAATAATTCCTTTTGCTCATGTGAATTCCCTGGTGCCTCATTAACGCCATCACTATGTAAATGTGTATTAACTGCTCTCAAATTACAAAGATTCTTTTTTTTTAATACTTCTCTGACATAACCTTCTTCTTACTGCTTCCGCAACAGGCGCGACGTGACAGCACGACATTAAGGCGCCGCTCGTCACGCGGCACGCGGTGCCTTTGTGTCACGCTGTCGCGTCGCGCCAGTGTGAACGAGCCTTTATTATTTGACATTCTATACCTACAATTCTAATTTCAACTCTTTACTAATGGCTTTTGTAGACAGGATATTAATTCAGTTTTGTTACAGTTATAATGGCAATCATATCATTTGGTTTAAATAGGCTTTTATTTTATTTACTTTTTTAGATTCTTTTATATGTTGTGAATGTGAAAAAGTTGTAGGCCTAACTTGTAGACTAGATTTGTAGTTCATTTTATATTTTGTTAAGTACCTGATACTTGTTGACAGGCCTAAAACCATACCTATTAACACTGTGATTTGAAAACATAGTAAAAGCCAATTATTTTTAAAAGAGTTTTCGTGGAGTTTCTTGTCGGCTCTTCTCCATGGGAAACGACCAATTGGAACCGTGCACCTAGCTTCTGACGTTTCATAAGTGCCCATGGTTTATATGAAATAAAATATTTTGATTTTGAACGGTGCGGGTTAAAAGAAGATGTAATGACAAACATTTAAAAGAGTAAGCTTAGATGGTTTGGTCACGTTGAGCGGATGAATGAAAGGCGACTAACAAAAGGTATTTACAAGGCAGATGTGAGTGGATATTCTTTAGAAAGGTCAGGTGCGTAGTACTCGCAACCGGCGTGCGTGTATAACCAAATGTATGAACGTAAACGAGGCAAAAAGAGTATGTAAGAATCGTAACAGGTGGCGTTCTGTAGTGTCTGTTTGTCTCCATGGGAAGAAGGCGTGAGTTTATGTATGTATGTATGTATAAAATATAATAAAATCTACAGCTATCTAATAAAATTATATTTTAATCTTCAGCGTACTGACATGATCTTTCCATTGTTTCAGGAACATAAGTGTGGTGTGAATACAATGATCCGTTGTATGTGACGTAAGTCTAGTGCGTGTGCGCAGTGCGTCAGTGACGTGAGTGACAGTTAACACAAGATGGCGGACCCCGACGCGTTCGACGACGAGGTATGGTACCTTCTAGCTTTATTTTCCTAGGTATATAAAGTATAATATGTTTTATAAAATAAAATAATCGTTCGGATTTGTCCGGAGATCGTACCACAGCGATCTTACCAGTGACAAAAAGGTTTCTGAAGCACACGTACATTTTTGGGTGTGACTTCAAAATGTGGGTATTTTGTGCCATTGCTGGTACGCTGTGCCTCGTACGAGCCAAAGCTTTGGTACGGTCACCTTAATTGCGGAACACAGTTTCAATTACAATTCGAGAGTTTTGCAGGATATAAATTCCTCAACAACGTAAATAACGCAATGAACGTGCCTGTACTGTCAAAATGAAGGAAATTGCGATCAATTGTCATTTTATGTGTGTTACGTAATTACCACGCTGGTCGGTCTAGAAAAAAGGTTATCAAGTCCAGAGACTGTTTTGCGAGGAACGTCATACCTCATTCCCTCATACTTTTAAATACAATTTTGGTTCAAATCTTATCATACAAAGTGTACTGCGGTTTTATGACGAGCTCTATAATTAGGTACCACCGCTCCTGTTTGCGTTCTTATTCTACGAACATACCTACTTTAAGCTAGGAAACTACCTCATTTTCATACAGTGCAGTAATTAACCCTGATATTGTAGAAACACTGCAGTTTCCTTGTAATTTTAAGTTAGATTAACGCGTCAACTAGTTTGTGGTATGTATGTAATGCGGTTTTGAGTCCAAACCGTACCGTATTGCACCATCGCCATTTATTGGGAAGAATTCCAATTTTGAATTTATATAACGGTTTCTAAATTCAAAATTATTGTTTTAAGTTTTTAATGGAATTTAAATAAACCTTGGGTATGAAACATTCGCAACTATGCTTGCTCTAAAAATAACAGGGATTAACGTACTTTTTAAGAATAATTAAAAGCTTTCCATTTCACAGCCAATTTTCATTGTAGTTGTGTGCGCCATGTTTCTAAATATTTAAGACTCACTGAGATAAGCTTTGTCAAATATTTTTCTAACTACTTACACTCTCAACTCAACCTTTCCCGGAATAGGATGTTGGTATGTTTGATGCCACGTTTTAGGGCGAGCTTATTGCCACTAACCGGGTACAAATCCAGAAGCCGGCGTGCTACTAATTTCCTGATGGAACAGCAATAACATAAAAACGTAATTATAGTTAGTTGCCTGCATACTTTTAGTTTTGATTCCTGTACATAAAAGTTTTATAGTACAACATAACATAACGCCTTTTTTTGTTTTGATTGGAAATCCTCAAATGACCTCTCCCGCTCTGGGCGGTGCGGGAGGGCGCGTCAGACTCTTACTGGCTAAAACCCACCCGTTTTCCTTTAATTGCCTGTGCGCCAGGGCCACGGTAACCCTTTTGAACAATCCGCGACCCCAGCAGGCATCGGCCCTATCGGACCCCGTCAATTATGCTGACATCTCTTTGAGGCGCCCGTGGAACACAACGCGCCGTCGACCCGGGCCTGGTCCTTACCGGACGGCGAGCTGCCCATTGCTCGCCGTCCGCAAGCCCGGGTCTACTCCTGACGCCCAGGGTGTCTCCTCCTGTGGCGACTAGGGGCGTGAGGGTGCAACGATTGACTCTCCCTAACGCGCTCCGCCTGCTTCTTCGCGAATATTACTGCTTCGCAGAAGGTGGTGACTGCTTCCCATTCCCTCTATTTCCGTACCATGGCCTGAACCAGGACCGGACGCGAGAGATCGCCGCCGCCGATCACCGCCACGAGAATACGGCGGTGCTCCACCCAAGCGGGGCAGACCTCCAGCGTATGCTCCACCGTGTCCTCAGGTCGATCCACACAATGATAACACCCTGGCATTTCCTCCCGCCTTATCAGAAACAGGAACCTCCCGAAAACAGCCATGTCCGGTGAGGACCTGCGTCAGGCGGCAAGTGAGGACGCCGTGGCGCCTCTCAAGCCACTCCTCAAAAAGAGGACTTACCGTCGCAATTGTGGCGTGCGCTTTCATAGCAAGTCTAAGTCACATAACGCCTGTTTTGCCTGTGTGAATTTGAATACTGTGCTTTCAATAAAGTATAAATAAATATATATAATCAGCTCTTTTTGTGCTGCGATAAAATACAAATGAAAAAGTAAATGCCCAATCAATCCGTTTATGGAACACATTCAAACTTTAAAAAAAAAAACTTTTTTCATATAGCAGCCTCGTGTTCCAAGTTTGAAAATACGTCAATTAAAAGTATATTGGCAGCGGCCACTGGGTTCGCGTGTTTTTATTTTGCTATATTTTCGTTCTAACTGTGTTTTTACGACTTTTTTTGGTATATGGACGAAATATATTCGAAAAATGTAGCTTTATTTCCCAGTTGAAGTTTTATTCGAACTGAATTTTGAACAGAAAACAGGGAAAAGAAATCGGATGCTGCAGATTTTTCCGAATGTCATTTTAATTTACTTGTGAATTTGGCAACGCAGTTTTCGCCACTATGCTTCTTCGTAATCTAAAAATGAAATGAACAAATCTCTAAGTAAATCAAAAAGTTATTTTCATGACATGGTTTAAAACGGAAAATCTACCAGGAATTTACACGGAACCTAAAATGCAACACATAACATAATGCTTGCACACCCAAATTTCTGTGGTTGCAAATCGCAACCTCTGTTATTTCTTACCTATCACTTTCGAAATAAGAGATAGCAATACTGACCTAGAAAACCAACACACTGTGCTTTAAGAAAGCCAGATGGGTATTTGTATTCACCAGGCATGCATGAATGAATAGATGCATGAGTTCGGAATCCAAACAGGTGGATTGCGTAAAGGCGTTCTATCACGTACTGTCGATGTTTCAGCACCGCAATGATAGAATTAGGTAAATATTATATATTTATGTAAGAATCGAAGAGGTTTGCAATGATCTTGTGTTGTTTTCTATAGTTTATGATCCTTTGAAGACTTAAATGGATAGTTTCCTGGTTTTTAATAGTGAAAAGTAAAGTTATACACTCTACTTTATTACTTATTTTCATGTAGCTTTGGCAAAATAATTTAGTACCAAATATGCAAAAAATTTGTTAGTTCACAATGGTTTTTAAATTTAAATTTAAATGCTATTGCTCCATTCCTCGTTATTTTATTGACTTTGAGTAGGTAGAAAGAAACCTTAAAAGTACTAGTAGAAGATTATTGTTAAGACCTTTCAAAGGAGGCTTAAAAGTCTCAAAACTGATTAAATAAAATACAATATCAAATACGAGAACTAAATCTGGTAAACCTTTATAAAAGCCTGTAAAACGATTCTAGCCAATGAATTACAGTATCTACTACTTTGACCCGTTTTTCAACAAAAACCCTTCATTTAGTTCACGATATAAAACACCAGGCTGCTGGATAGCGATAGTTTTTTCCTAACCCTCAAATAACTATATTTTGATCGCTCCGGTTTGGGAAAAAACTGGTGGAAGCGCTGAAACCCCAATATTTTTAACCACCGACGCAAAAAGAGGGGTGTTATAAAATTGATCCCTATGTGTGTGTTTCTTAAACGTAGCTCTTAAACGGGTGAACCGATTTAGTTGCGGTTTTTTTTAAATTTGAAAACAGAGTGTCTAGCGTTAGTTCTTAGACATGTTTTATCAAAATCGGTTCAGCCGTTTCAGGGTTATCAGCTGTTTTTTGTGTCGGAAGTTTTTTAATTTTACTTATTATAAATATTGGGAACACAATCATAGGGGATTTGGACTTCTTACTAGAACTAGAATTATATGATAGGATAGGGCGATTGATTTTAGTTTTATTTCTTGAGTGTTCCTTTGGCCAGATGGGTATTGACGTCCAACGTAAGACCCGGATAAGACTGACATTGGACCAGGGTATCATAGCATAAAAGAGAGCTGATCTATACTTGTCAGTGTGTGTGCGGTTTATGTATTGGCTATCAATGACGATGAAGTTTATTAGTACTTCCTAACTAGTTTACTTATATGGGTCTAAAGATCTTCGCAAGGTAACTTGATTGAGCACTGTAAAGGTTCATTCACAAACATGTAAGCATCTATAGTTTGATGACGTTAAATTTAGTAGTTTTATGCGCTAAGCAATTTCAGTAAATTAAAAACGTTGTTAAATCGTGTATTTTTGCACAACTTTTTGTGGTTTTGTTACTGTTCAGTTCACGTTAACCAATCTAATACTTCTGGAAATGCCATTTAAACTTTTCTGGAAAACAAACATTTCATTCATTATATTTTAATTATACTTGTCAGTAGTACAGTCCAATATCACAATACCCGGTTATAACGAGTTCCATTGTTTAATTTTTTCTAAAAAGTTAAAGGAAATAAAGGACCAGGTTTATTATTTTTGAAATCGTTGAACGCAGTATCTTAGTCATTCTTCTCTTCTCGAATCGGCCCAAGCAATATTGAAAATACCTAATAATATTAAAAGGGTTGGGTTAAAACCCTCGAGCCGCGGGGTCCGAAGTCAAAGTCAAATCATTTATTTCAAATATGCACATAAAAGGCAATTTTGAACGTCAAAAAATGCCGACTGCTCATGGTCTATTCAATTAAATCTTCTAACGCCTGGTTGTCACTTCCCGTGACCCAAGGCCTGCTTTTTACCTTGACCAGAGGCTAAGCATTGCCATACAACGTGGCAATACCGCCAGTCTCTTGGGTAAGTTACCAGTCGACAGCGATGTGTAGGAATTTTTTGACGCCATATTTTAGTTTGTTAATAGTTTTAGTTAAATTAGGACATCATATTTTTATTTTATTAATTAATTAGTATAAGTTATTATTTATGTAAATTTAATTTGAATTCTTAGTAAAAAAACTTGCTCGAAAAAATAAATAGAAACGTCATGTTAAAAATAAAATGTAAGTAAAAAGTATTTTTAAAAACAAGCATTTATTGAACTAAAAAGAACTAAATAAAATTTACGTCAACATAAAACTTTAATATTTTCTTAGAAGCTTGCGGCTTATCTTAAAGTGTAAGAAGGACGTTCACGCCTCAAGCTTTTGAGAAAACATTAATGTTTTATGTTAACGTAAGTTTTATTTAGTTCAATAAAAGCTTGTTTTTATTAAAAATATTTTTTACTAACATTTTATTTTGTACTTTTTAACATTAGAATTTCTTTAAATATCCGTTACATTATCTATTCTTGAAAGGTACTTTTGAAGACAAATCCAAAGAACCCAAAGTCGCCATTACACAAGTCATGGTGTGAAGCCATCCGAATTGCACTATCCAAGTCATGCCATACTTGAGAACGGGCTATCATCATAATTTAATGAATACTTATACTACATTTCCTGCCTGTGCTGTTGACCACTGAGGAGTTCTCTCGTATGGAGCCAATCCTGGGTGCAGCAGCCAGATTATGGTAAACTTTAGAACGGGCTATCATCATAATTTAATGAATACTTATACTACATTTTCTGCCTGTGCTGTTGACCGTTTAGGAGTTCCCTCGACTGGAGCCAATCTTGGGTGCAGCAGCCAGGTCATGGTAGACTTTAGAAGGAACTACCATAATTAAATGCGTATATTAAATGTCGTGTCTGCGCCGTTGACCGTTAAGGAGATCCTTCGTCTGGAGCCAATCCTGGGTGTAGAATCACAGGCCATGCACCATAAAAATGCATTGTCATCGAAAATATTCGTGTATACCAAATTTCAGCTCAATCGGTTGAAGATAACTGATTTAAAATTCAGTTGCAAGATTCCACCAGGACAAACATACATACATTGCAAGTTAAATAAAAACTTGTAATATTTGCCAGCAAGTTACACGACATCTTAGTATTTACTGAAATGGCAGAGTATTAGTTTATCTGCAAGCATTCGTTAAATACCAGTCGACTGCAGAATTGCAGTTCGAAAAGCTGCTTATTTTAATCCAAAGCCAGCAGAAAATAATTTAATTAAAAAGAAAATCTTGGTCAAGAGCGAGCTGCATTTAAGCAAATAGGTTTCTCACAAGGATTGTTTTTGTTTATAGAACATAACAACGTAACATCGATCCTGTAATGTGCGTTTTGTTTGTGCAGAATAAACAATTTGTTTTTTCTTTCTGTAATTCCCGAAGGGTAAGGCAGAGGATTGTGCCCGGTTGATGCCAAAAGACTCGCCCCCTATTTCATGGGACTTATACATAACTGGTGACATGTGGGTGTACTATAGGTACACCTCTGCTATTTAGCTCGTAAATTCTTAGAATTTGAGGTTTTAATTATTTCTCTTAACATTTTAAGGTACTTATGGTCTGAAAGTTTACTGCTGTTCATTCACCTTTTTACAAGATCATCGCCCTTAATTAAAAAATACTTGATATTTATAAATGAGCTATAAAATAGAATGTGCCTTTGTTATTTTTGTGTCGATGAAACAAGAAGAAAATGAACTAAACAAAATTAGGTAATTTTAAGACGTGGCTTAGTAGGTGGGCGACCTACAGAAGATCACGAGTATGACCTGGATGAGACTCACAGACCAGGGAAGCATGGCCCAAAAGGAAGGAAGCTTATACTCAGCAAGCAGAGGGTGCCAATGATGGTCATGATGAAAACGTTAATAAATCAAAGAGTTTAGACCCACTTACACAAACAGTCAGTGAATGATACGATGATACGTTTAGCGCTAAACGAATTTGAAACACCGTTCTATTTCTGTCAATTGTTTGAAGTTCACCGGGACAGTAACAGAATGCCCTTTTAAATATGTTTAGCGATAAATGTAGTTAGTGATTTGTTGTGCAAGTGGGCCTTATAGGATGTAACAAGAGACGAATGTGTGGGAATGTTGTATTTGCTTCACAGGTTTTATAAGATTCAGGTAAATTGCATACAAATAGGGCTTATTCGAAAAATCGTTCAAAAGCCACGGCATGAAAAAAGATGCTTAAAGATTTAAAAACACATAGATACCTGCATAAAATCACGCCTATTTTGGATGAAAAGTTAAGCAGAGATACCTCTAAACATTTCACCAGTTATGTTTAAGTCCCATGTCATAGGGAGAGATTTAAAATTCATTTAACGAAAACTTAAAATCCAGCAAAAATAAAATTAACTAATGAAAACCAATCCAGCTTGCTAAGAAACTAACAGTTTCATACAAAAACAGTTTGCTAAAAAGGATTTCCAGCGTTCTTTTCGCGTTCGTCGACTAATGCTCTATTGTAGTGAGCTGGCAACTTCTCCACACGTAATGAGCCCGAAATGAATTCTTGGCATCCCTAGACGGTCGTTAGGGTTAGCGGGGATAACTTTTCGTTGGATTTTTTTAATTAAATAATTTACGTCTTCGAATGAGAAAGCCAGTTATCTATATGAAGGCATGTAAATAAAAGTGTTTTTATAAATATTCTACAGTATCAATCAATAGAAGAAGACAGTAATGATTCGTAGAAGGAGACGAAAGTTTATTAAACATGGATTTGTATCTATATGTCATCCGACCACCATCTGCCAACGTCATGTTTTTCCTTAACATTCTCATTATCTGTCAGCAGATATCAGCAGTTCAGTGGAAGTTGTTATGTGGCAAATGATGATAATAATCTTTTATCTGATTAAACCTACCGCATTAGCATGTTCTTTTAAATTGATAGTTGGTGCCAGCCCTGAACGCTTAAGATTGTTAGGGTTGCACTTGCAACACCGCGGAAATGGCATAATTGACACATTTTATTATTGTAAAATGAGGTTTTAATTACCTGTGGCTTATTAAAAAACTAAGTACCTGGCTTCTGCCCTGGGAATTTTAATTGCTAAGGGATTACTGTTAGAAAGATGTGCAGTAATGAAACGTGTTAAATGAAGATTTAGCAATATTAGTTTTTTCTGTGATGCTATGGAATGAAGCCAAAGTCAATGTCAAAGAATTTATTTCAAATAGGCATATAAAAGGTACTTTAGAACGTTAAAATGTACAAAAAAAAAAGAGTTTAGTTGCCGCTTCCAAACGGTAGTTTCGTAAGGAGAAGAATGGTAAAAAAACTCCACCGTTACTCTTTTAAAATGATTTACAATATTTTGTATATATGTATTAATTATATAATTATGTATATGTGAAGACGATGCACCTAGAATAAAGTTAATATACCACAATAGGCAAAAATAATTATATATAAAGCAATGACAGGTAAATCAATGTGATAGAGACATGGTGCTCACATATTTACAAATATTTAAAAGTAAAAACTTTTAGTAAAATTTTAACTAGTAGTAGTTTTTTTATGTTTTGCTACATACTGATGAAAGCTTGTATTATTCATATGGTGCTCTAGGCCATAATGTTCAAATAGTTTTCCCCTGCTTTTATGAGTACCTGGAGTCACCCAATCACTAAACAAAAACTTTGTGTAAATACTATTAGTCTTTAGTAGAAAAGTGTCATTAAATTGCGTGTTTAATAGTGAAAAGAACTCGGCGTAGAACTTGTTTAGGTCACCTATATTATTAAAACTCTGATGATATAATTTACTGGCCAAAGAATTATTTAATTTCTCTAAATTTTGTAATTGGACTTGTTGATGTAGCAGCAAAATGTTATTGTTTGTCCACTGTGATCAGATGGCAACTTATTTACAATTTTTTGTGTATGTAATCACAAGAAATATTATCTATACAAGTGGCAGAAGAAGCTGTCACTCGGGTTGGTTCAATAAAAACGTTTAACAAATCAAATGACCTAAAAAGATTTAATAATCTGACAGTAGTCGAGTTATTGATGTGAAAAATCTATAGCCGCGGGTAAAACCCATTGTGAGCGTGGCGACGCATGCCGTGGCGACGCGTCGCCAAAATAATTTCGATGTTTCACATCTGCCAGGCGTCCCGTGACGGTTCACAATTTTTTCTAATAAATTAATATTAAAATCTCCACTTAAGATTATTGACTTACTACTAGTACTATGTTTCTTTAACACATCTTCCATTACAGAATCAAATGCAGATAGATTTTGGTAACTTGGAGGTCTGTATACACATACTATAACACGCTTATCAAGCTTGATGATATCAAAAAGGACATAGAAGACAATATTTATAAACGTGTCTTGAAGTTTGGTCATGATAAATGTCTGCTTAACAATACATTTTTGACGAGACGTTTTATAAATAAAGGCGAGTGGTAAGTTTTGAGTGGATATAAATGTGGATGGCTATGGTTAGAGAAATACCAAAAAAACGATGGGCAGATGTTGTAAAAGGTAAGCTGTAAGTCGAGGCCGGATTTTTATTTTGTGTAGATATGAAAGAGAGTTTAGTTTGCTGAATCACATTAATTTTACCCGTAGAACAAACTCGGGTAAAAATTAAAAAAAACATTTGCTTTACTTACTTTATTTTTTCTTAAGACTTTTCTAAAGAAGGTATTATTATGTATAAATTCTCCTGTTTTTTTATTCGTACATAAGCTGGGTCTTCCTCTAAATGCGAATGAATGGTTTTAATTTTGAAAGAGCTTAGCTCTCGCTCGCTCAGAGGTTCTCGTTATTTTCCTATTAAGAGTTCCCGTTGTGGTGTAGATTTTCTTATATTGAAACATAAGGCTCGAAAGGGGTTGGCAATTTATGTTGAGCTTTTTTACGGTATTGGTTGGAAACAAGTTGGTGGCTCGTCGGATGGTAAATACTCACCGATCTACAATACTAAAGGTATCGCAGGTGTGTTGCCATTTTATTTTATGCTAGTTGCGCGGTAAACTTTGCTTGCGCGATGCAGGATTTTGCGTGACGTCAGTGTGACGCGTAGCACGCATGTGGCTATGTAGATATCGCTACATGTCTCATGTGAGTGTAATTGCACCAGCACCCTGATCACAGCAATATTGTTTGTGCTATTAGTTTGTAACTAGCAATCCGGCCCTGCTTCGCGCGGTTTTTACGACTCGACAAAACATCGTGATTTTTTATTTTAAGTATGTAATTTAACATCAATGTTTTACACATAAACCTTCAGGAATAAATTCTCTATATTATGGTTAAAATCGCATCGAAATCCGTTGCGGAGTTTTGAAGAACAACGAAAAGCGACTTTGATTTATAATTATGTATACACGGTGGCAGGGACATCAACGCGCAAACTGAAACCATGAATTCAGTATATAATTCTAAACCCCCTAGCATCGAAAGTTTTCGTTGGTTATTAAAAAAACAGCTGTATAATAAAAAAGTGCAATACCTACGCGGTAAAAATTTATGGCACAGCATATTTTTTTTTAATAGCCTACGAAAATTTCAACTCCGGGGCTTCAGAATCATGTTTTCAAATGTGGTGACTTTGTAGTTTCGGGCAGTTGAGTGGGTAACAGGTTGCGCGTCGATGTACCTGCACCCTATATAACGGTGTAAAAAGACACTTAACGAAGCAGAGAGTCACTTGTACTCCCCGTCATTGTAATCCTTTTCTTGTACTGGACCATACCCGGGAACCTTCTGGTTACGGAGATATTGAAGGTCAAAATTCCAACTTTTACTGACGTGTTTTTACGAAAACAAGTTTTTAATGTCAAACAATGTAATGGTTTAATGTGATGTGTAATACATCTTTAAATACCCTCAAGACCCATTTACCGTTGCATGCGCCCATAAGCACAATGTTTTGCGTGTGGTACGTTGCGCATTACTGTAAACTGCAAATTTTTACACCAAAAATAAAAGTGGTTTCCCAGCAATTATTTTTGTGCAATGTTACTTTATTTGATGTACAGAATGCGTAGTTGATGGCTATGTGATGGGTCTTTTTACATCCTGTATGTAATAGATTTAGATTGTTTAATTAAATCAATTATTAAGTCATACACACAAGAACAACAGCACTACCTATATCATATTTTATGCCATATACAGAGTTAAACCAAATGTTTTTAATAATTTTAATAGCCATACAATTAACGAGTGTTATAAAGAGCTTTCAAAAAGCTCTCGGCGACTAAATCTCTCTGCCAATGAGCTGCCAAGACCACGCCTGGCTTACAATGTATTTAATGAAATTTTGGCAAACGGG
Source organism: Griposia aprilina (assembly GCA_916610205.1). Taxonomy (NCBI): domain Eukaryota; kingdom Metazoa; phylum Arthropoda; class Insecta; order Lepidoptera; family Noctuidae; genus Griposia; species Griposia aprilina. Next base: position 15,481,088 of record OU744304.1, on the reverse strand, counting down.
GAAATTGAACGTCCGGAAATTATTAATGAGTACATTTATTTAGTAATACGATTTTTTGTTCCATATAATTTTAAAGTGAATAGAGTCGGGAAGGTTTTTCTTTGCTGTCGAACTTCGTAAGCAAATAATTTGCAACAGAATTTTTTATTGTAGCCATCCTGACAGGATTATGCTTTAGCTATCTCTAGAAAAGATAATACGTAGCAAGACCTAGTCTGCGGACAGCCTCATCGTCATCACTGGCAGCCATGTTCCACCCACTGCTAAGTATAAGCCTCATTCCTCCCTTTTGTACCATGCCATGCCGTAGCGACCCTAAAACGTCAAAATTAAATAAATGTATTAAAAAATTATGAACGTCATTTTTCATCTTTTTAACAGACTTCCAAAAAGGTGGAGGTTATATGTACGGCTGTATGTTTTTTTTTTATGTATGTTCACCGATGTCTCCGTCAATTGTGAACCGATTTGAATTTTTTTTTTCTTGTTTGAAAGGGTATGCTGTTGAGATTGTTCCATTGTCATCAAGTCAGAATCTGATGAGGGGATCCCATAGAAAACGAGAGAAATCCTCAAATTTTATAGGCAAACCTATAGCGATTTAGGTATTTTTTATAGTAACTCGTGCATTTGCTCTCAGAAAGCACCATTGGGTGAAGTGGAACTGATGATGAAGACCAGAGGTGGCCACCGGAACTACTCGTTGTGGTTGCGATTCGATTACTTTAATATGGTTGCTAAGCAAGTTAAGCTCATCACAATACATTATGGTGAAATGGAGCTAATGGTGGCTTCACCATCAGCTCCAGTTCTTCTCGTTTTTACCAGGAGAACTCCTCAACAATTAACGTCCCTGCATCGGGTAAAGCAATATTTTGTAAAAGGTTATGAGCAGCTGACCTACTAAAAAGTGAAAAATAAAAAACTTTTTTACAAAAAAAGACAACCGACTTCTAAAAAAAACACCACAAAGTGAAAAATAATTTTAATTTCCGAAATCGGTGGCAAAAAACTAAAATACAGGTCCAAAGACACCGACTTCCGAAATTAAAGTTATTTTTCACTTTGTGGTGTTTTTTTTTGAAATCGGTTGTCTTTTTTTGTAAAAATGTTTTTAATTCTACAGTACCATGTGCACACCTGTCTATTTAGTCATGTGTACTTTCAAAATAACCGTCTTTTTAATTTTCTCCTTTTATTTATTTAGAAGCCACTTCGATTCCATTAAGCTCTTCACCAACACTCCAGAAATCGTCCTGTTACCGAACACCAGCAGAATAAAAATACAAAAACAAGCACTATCAATAAATGGTTACCTACTTCTAATTGGTTTCAGTCCGACAGCTCCCAATTACAGAGCAGTAGAGTGTGCTTTATGGGGCCCTAGTAACAGCGAGTATTGTTTCAAGAGTTTTTAATCATTCTTTCTTCTCTTGGTATCGGCGCGACGCGCAGTTTCGGTTACGGTCTATCGCTCATGCGCACGGAAACCATTTATCCAAAAATGCACACCGGTAGGATTGCGCATTTATTCGGATAAAGAAAGAAATGCCTTTATTTGGCACAAGTACCGTAAAAGCAGGGAACATATTTGAACAAAATAAAAACTTACATAAAATTAAAGTATAGGATCATGTGTACCTCACGGCTGCGCTTAATAGGTTAATTTCAGCAATAATGCCAGACAGATGCTGTCTGACGTTGATTTATTTATTTTATTTTTATTATTTGTTGTCATAACGGCAATAGAAATACAGTGTGAAAATTTCAACTGTCTACGTACTCGTATTACGGCTCATGAGATACAGCCCGCTGACAGACACACGGACGGACGGACGGATGGATGGACAGACGGACGGACAGGGGAGGCTTAGTAATAGGGTCCTGTTGGCATCCTTTGGTTACGGAACGGAATGGTAAAATGTAGTGCAAAGTCAGTCGTTATTGGATTAAGAAAGAAAAACAGTTGTGCGATTAAAAAATATTAGCTAGAAAAGAGCTTTATAATTGGAAAGGCTGACGCTTGTGGAACAATGCATAGTAGACTGACAGCTAGCAATTACTGTGGAGCTCTAGAATATGCTAAACGTAACACTGACAGCGAAGAATAATTGTTTTAAAATTCAAAGGAAAAATGTTGGCACATTTCTTTGAATAACTTTTGTGTTTCCAAGGTTGGATAATACAGTGCAGATGTTTTGTTTCATCGATTTGGTAGTTAGCAAAAATATCTGGGCAAGTGTGAGCTAGATAAGCTCGCTGAAGGAAATAAATTAATTAACAGTAGCTTATCATTCTATTAAATAAACAAAAGTTTCTGCCACTTCTGTCTACGTCGGTGGCAATTTTTTGCGAAGGCCGAAATTCAGCATTGGACATCTTTTGGTTGAACTGATGAAAACTCTGCATAGAAGACCGAAACTGAAACGTGTCGAACAAACAACCCAGGTAATGGGATGTTGAGGTCAGATAGCTTCAAGTGAAATAATGGTATTCTACTGCATCCAGTTAGACAGGAAGCCAACCCCAACATAAAAAAGGCAGGTTGATTGAAGTCTAATTAAATACGGCTCAAAATATGCTTTGTAGTTGTCAGCTTGTCGCTGCTTTTCTGGCCACGCACTAGAGTCGCCACTTCAGACTAAAATAGGAAAGAAATAGTGTCAATGTTATTGTCTTCGTGAAATCCAGTTGTTTTTATTTGTTTGTGGGTTTCTGTATTGTGTTTATTAATTCATTAGTTATGGGTTTTGTAAAGAGGACGAGTATTTTGTTTGTGATCTAAGCGCCTGTTACGTCCATAGAATAGCGTAGAATTAAATATTTTAGAGAATTTAAAAATGTTTATTTCGTAAAAACAAGGGATTGGAAATAATATTTTATCCCTGAGAAACTTTGACGATGAGATCCTTCAATAGCTACAGTTCAAATAATAAGCATTTCATCAGTTTTATACGTTCATCAGTTTAGCTTTGCATAGTAATACCCTAAACTTTGAACTAGTTTCCACAATTCCACTATGTGTTGTCTTTACTCAAGTAGGTACGGCCCTAATTTGCAAATGACATAGTACTAAATAAATGGTACCGGGCTGTAGAGGTTCGTGCAAGTCAATTTCATAAACGAAAACAATAATCCTTTTCATAATAATAATATTCAAAGAAATATGTAAAAGATAAGTATCAATTAGCTTTCCTATCTTTTGAGACACGCGAGGATCATAAATAAAATAAACGAAGGGATTTCACCCTACGTCGGGGGAAATCGTTTTTCCAAGTACTAGGCTGACATGCGGTGGTAAGAGGTTTTCTGTAAATCCGTCGCGGGTGAGACACGTACGCGGATAAATCCTAAAACTTCGTTTATACGTGGAGAGTTTTTCCACTCGAATTGACGATTATCAAAGGAAATAAAAAGTTGACTCGCGTAAACAGTGCGTCCGATACTATACCACCCGCATATATTGATAGGCGGGTTTTAACAGGCGCGGCTTTTCACACCTATTGAGGTGTGAAAAGCCGCGCCAGTTAAAATTGTTAGCGTCCGTGTATACAAAAATGGTATTTTTCGAGTTGCTACTAACCACAGCTCTAAAAAAAATCCTAGCTAGTCTCGTTTGACACAACCGTTGAAAGTTTTGTTTCTCGACTCACTGTAAGACCTGAGTGCGATAAATTGCTATTCGACTCCCACTCCCGAGCCTCGCAGGGACATTCTCGTCTCCCGACGGTCGCGAATGTCTCTTCTTGTAGACGAGGCTTTATTCTGAGCCACCGCGGTTTAGTTTCGCTGCTTCGCTTCATGTTTCCTTAGTAGATGGGGAAGTTTTATGGTATGGTTTATCGTTTTTTATGTCATGATTAGGGTTGCCAACCCTGCTCTAAAATATAGTATCTAGCTATATTAGAGGTTAAATACAATATTAAATATATATATATATATATAGTAGGCGAAATTACTCGTATTATATTAGGTCTTTACCTATGAAATTGCCGTTCTGCAGTACTGGCCATTTCAAATCAAAATAATTTTTGTTTGGCTAAGAATTCTAATTTCAAATTAATTTTATTTTAAAAACATGGATTTTTTTTTCTAAAAGTAGTCATTTCTTTATTGATTAGTGTTACATTTTCATCGCATTTCAATCTTTTTCGTCATCATGGATACGTTAAAAATTCGAGTAATTATGGAATATGAGTACCGTCGTGGCAGCAACGCGGCACAAGCGGCACGCAACATCAACGACGTTTACGGAGCTAACACTACAAACCAACGCACCACCTGTTATTGGTTTGCTCGCTTCCGTTCTGGAAATTTCGACCTGAAAAATGAACCTCGCGGTCGTCCGACGACTTTGGTCGACAATGACGAATTAAAGGCGATTGTGGAAGCTGATGATACACAATCTACGGCTGAATTAGCAGCAGCTTTCGACGTTAGCGTCAAAACAATATTGGTCCATTTGCGTCAAATTGGCAAGGTAAAAAAGCTTGACAAATGGGTGCCCCACGAACTCAATGATCGCCAGCGCGAAGTACGCGTCGAGACGTGCCTTGCACTGCTCAACAGACACACAAATGAAGGAATTTTGAACCGCATTGTTACCTGCGATGAAAAATGGATTCTGTTTGATAACCGTAAGCGCTCAGCAAGTTGGTTGGATCCTGGTTCAGCACCTAAACAATGCCCTAAACGAAAACTTACCCCTAGAAAAGTGATGGTCACTGTTTGGTGGTCTAGCGCCGGTGTGATTCATCACAGCTTCTTACCAAACGGGGTGAGCATTACTGCAGATGTGTACTGTGAAGAACTGAACACAATGATGGAGAAGCTGGCGCATCTCCAACCAGCATTGGTCAATCGCTCGTCTCCGCTGCTCCTGCACGACAACGCGCGACCTCATACTGCACAGCAGACGGTCTCCAAGTTGCAAGAACTGGGGTTGGAAGCTCTCCGTCATCCGCCCTACTCACCAGACCTTGCGCCTACAGACTACTACTTTTTCCAGAATTTGGATAACTTCTTGGCGGGAAAAAAATTTAATACCCGAGAGGCAGTACAAAATGCCTTTGAAGAATTTGTTGCCTCCCGTCCAGCTGATTTCTTTAAGAAGGGCATCAATAAACTGCCACTGCGATGGCAAAGATGCATTGATTGCATGGGTGATTACTTCGATTAATACAAATAAAAAATTCATGAAAAAAATTCGTTTAAATTTTTTCATACAAAACGGCAATTTCATAGGTAAAGACCTATTATTTTCATTTCAATTCAAAATGGAAAGATAAGCGCAATATGGCCAGTATTAATCTCATAAAAGCTGAATTAATGGTATTTTGTAACCTTATTTTAGAGTGTAATAATGGCTTTGAGACATAAAAAAAAACTTATTAATAAAGTTTTCAAAGTAGCGAAAAATTTTTTTTGCAATATACACACAATTTTTTTTTCGCTTTCTACTGTTTTCTTACAGGCAATGGCTTCGAAAATACTAAATTTGATATAAAAAAGTTGGCAACCCTAGTTATGACATAATCTTTGTTATTTTATCATGGTTATAAAATAATGGAGAAATGGAAACTGTTATTGGTGGTTTTTCAGTGCCCTTATTTAGTGAGCGGGTTACTAGAGTCATTTATTTACTCCAATATTTACTAAACCTACGGTTTTATAGAAGAGTGGTTCCAGCTATAATGGCTGTCATGAAAATCATTCACTTTCACCAGTATTTGACATTAAAGTGTTAACCGTTCTGTATTTGAACAGCCGCTAATGTGTCACCGTTCACCACTTTCTTACGAAACCAAAGCTCTCTTCTTTTCGAACACACAACTTCACACAAGCTTCACAATCCAAGTCTTTACTTTTGCCCCTCCAGTTTAAAAGCCGTCTAACTAACTCAGTAATTATATTAAGGAACTTCCAACGATGTCATTTAGAACCAGAGCCAACTTCTACGTACGGTATTGAACTTAAAGGTTCATGGTATAGGAGTAAAATAACTTCGACCTCCTTGTAGTTGATTTTTAATAGGTAGTTACTTTTGTGCGGGAAAATATTCGCGTGGTCATTACCACTTCCCTAATATCTCTCCGTAGGAACCCGAACAATAAACTTTGTATGGTTTTTTGTTATTGGAACATGTTGAAGATCACGATATATATTGATTCAGATCGTTAAGGGGACTACATGACCTAAACGCAAATTTATAATGCCTAAAAATATATGATCCACTGCAGTAAACAAAATCAGAAAAATATATGATATTCTTCTGGAAATAATAATGCTAGTTAGATAGTGTGTTGAAAACATAATACAATTAACTTGATACGATAGAAAAAAATCACGAAGGGGCTTCTAAAAATTTTTATTGACGATTAAAAACCATACTAATATACATGCAAACATTCAGATTTTTTGTCAGATTATTCTACAAGTAACATACTAACGTAATAGTGTTTTAATTTTTTAGTCCAATGAATAGATTATTTTGTAAACCCATAATTGCTTCATATTTTGTAATAAATTACCAGGGTTGTGTCATCGTGCGTCTCTTTATTTTCTATGCAATCCGACAGTGACCGCGCTGTAGCTCTTGTAAGCCTCTTAACGGATTTTAATTCAGTTCATGAATGATGTAAACAATTTGTTTTTTGTAACTATATATTGATTTAAAAGAGTGTCCATGGAGTTTCTTGCCCGTTCTTCTCCATAGGTACCTACTACGCTTTGGAATGGGCAACTAGCTTCATTTTTCTGACTGACTGACCCTTTGACAATTCAAAAGTGCCTGTAATTGGTTTATTTGAAATTAATGCTTTGAGTTTGAGTTTGAGTTGAGTTTGAGTTTTTTAAATAAAAAATGTTAGAAAATGTAGATTTACACGTTTGACATAACCGTTAGAATGGAATGCTGCGTGGAATAAAATAAACGGCTTATTGTAAAAATTGTTGGGCTCATAACTTTAATATGGAAAGGGCCATAATTTAGGTTATAGGGAACATCTGTAACGTGCAACATTACACAAAACTGATTGAAGCTAAAATTTTGCTTGTCTTATCTCTTGTGGGTATGATATGAAGAAATTGGTGGTTTCGGTTGATAGGGTTAGTTTCCCATTACACGTTTTACACGCGTAAAATTATAAAAAGCATAATATGGCCATTATAATTTTCTAATAAATGAATGAAAGAACGCAACTGTTTCTTTTAATATAGGTATAATAATCATAATCGCCTTGAATTACTCAGAAACACCGCGTTATCTACTAATACGATAACCGTTAAATGTAATATTGCCATTAATTTGATCACCACCATGCATAACAAAGCTTTCACATTGCGTTCGGATGTTATTAATTTCCGCAAACCATGCTGCGAACTTTAGGGTTGGCAAAAGTTTGAGAATCATTCTCCTTTGATGCCATGCTTCCCTGGTCTTTGCGAGTCTTAACCGGGAATCGTTATTGTTGCTAAATGTCATTACAAATGTTATGGTATTTTTTTTTAAAGCAGCTTTTAGATTTGATAGCGTTTATTTGTTTAATTAATTTTGATGGACGATTATAATAATAACTTTTTGTTGCCTTTGCATATAATTTTACGAGTGTTTAATTATTTCTGCTTTGCCACCTACAAAGCAGAAAAAACTAAACAACATAAAACACAAAACGAGAACTATGAATTTTTACATTTTTTAAATATTATATAAGCTACCTACTTGAGCCGTGTCGCGGAAACCACGTTAAGCTGTTGGTCCCGGCTGTCATTCATAGATCTTTGACAGTCGTTACGGGTCGTCAGAAGCTGAACATCTGACAATCAGTCTTACCAAGGGGTATCGTGCTACCCAGTAACTGGGTTGTGGGGGTCAGATAGGCTGTCGCTCTGTGTAAAATTCTCGTTTTTAGCTTTATTCGGTTAGACTGGAATCCCAAAATACTTAGTTGCGAAAAGGAAATTGAAGCAACTTACTTAAGATAAAAAAAAAAAAAAGTTTAAAATTCAAAGTCAAATCAACAAGATATACGTCACGTACATAATAAAATAACTGTTGTGTAGCACTGCGTTGCACCAATCATCTTTTGATCATAACAAAATAGTTCTAAACGTCTCTGCCATCCCTAACTATGAGTAATAGCATGTTACAAGCAGGTATGTCTAGTATCCATTCATTACTACGTTCAATTAAATGTTATTTGCTGCATAATCGTTTAATCTCATGTAGGTAAATATTGTTGCTAGTTGGTCTAAGTAAGGTGTGTATGTGATTGATTTGATAAGCCCTACTTCTCTGTACACATGGTTGCCTAGTAGCAAGGTTTTTGTTTCCATCGCTAGTGCATTCGAAAATCGCGTAAAAAAAGTATGGAAAATGGGAACGAACGAAAAACTAAATCTCTGGTAGAACGATGTTTTTCTTTTACTGTTAGTTAGCGATGATATTCTAAATTAATCGGTAGAAGGACAGTACGCACAAATAAAATATTATTTACTTCCACGAAAAGTTTATTGTACCACTCGTTATTGATACTCTGTAACTACATAACTGAAAGGAAGTATACTTATAAGGAAAATGAAAAAAGAAAGGAAAAAAGATGTAAGGATATATTTTTATATCGAAATAATACCAATCTGTCACTCTGTAATGCCAAAGCCAGGCCGAAGCTACGAGGAAATATGTGAGAGAAATTTCGAGGCAAAAATATACGAAGAAAGACGAAAAAATATGTATTATGTTTATCCATGCATTAGTACAAACCCAAAAGTGTGTGTGTTTGTTTATCACTTTTTGACTCCTTAACTACTAAACGTGGAGAGTACTATACATAGGATATTTTTTGTCCAGGTCATGATGGTTTTTCACCTAATTTTCCTGTAATTTCGCTGGTACTTTACCTTTCTAAGCAGATTACAACAACACGGCTTGGCAGCAAAAATACTCTGTAACTCTGTATGCAATAGGGTTTCCTATAATATTCGCTGTCTTTATGACGAACAATGACTAAGAGCTCTGTTACGGTAAATACGATTTTAATCCGACAGACATACTTAATCCTTTGCTCCAACTTTCCGCCACCCACGCCTACTCTACATACTAAACCAAGTAATCTTTTATCCTCAAATAACAAAGGGCTTACATTAAACTTTGACAAGAATATAAATCCTATCATCCTTCTTATTTCTGTTTTCCTAGTATTCTGAAATCGTGTATTCCCATCGTGCCCGCAGCCACTCACTGATGGGGACAGCGGGAAAATGCGTCTGAAATCCTACGATCTAAGTAGACTTACATCGAAGGATTTCACACGCATATTCCTTTTAAGGTTAGGAAAAGGTACACAGACACACATTGTCTAAAAGGGGATGAAATATGGAGGATACGTACTAAGTGTGTTAATGGTATAACGGTGTAGTGACGAGTCTTGCAAATGTATGATATGATTAAGGTGGTTAAAGAGCTGTAGGACATCTCCGGGCAAGAAAATGGGCAACAGCCGCATTCGCTCCGCACTGATTGCTGTCTACCCATCGGTAGATTGGGAGATCGGCTATGGGTATCGCAATCACTACCCTTTTCAATAGGTATACAAAAAAAAGTTTTAATTAACTTATGTGCACTGCACGATTCATAAAAAGTTCAAACAGTACGGAGCATATTGAATTTCCTCCCAGCTAAGCTGTACCCCACAAAAAAGGCCACAAACTTACGATCCTGTTCACCCCATCTCAATACTAAGTCGATATCAATACACTGCATACCTAAATAACCTTAGACCGAGGCACGCTGGGGTCTCCTAATTTGCATACTGAGTAATTTCAAACGTACGTTCGGATTGTAGGCCGCCATATTGGTTTAGGGTCGCTATCCTTCAAATTTACATGGGATAGTGCGTTTTATAGCGGTTTTTAGGGCTTTAGATTATTCAGGCAGGAATTTTGAAGGATTTAAGATGTCTTTCCATTTAGTTTCTATAATTATCTTGTAAAAGTACACACATAAAATGGCTATCGATTGCTATGCCTTTCATTTTCAGCGTAGTTCATTGCGTTATTTACGTTGTTGAGCAGACGATTTTTTCAAACCGATGCGCGATGAGGGAATAAGATGTCAAAAACGATCGATTGCCATTTTATGTGTGTTACGTAATTACCACGCTGGATAGACAACCAAAAAACCGACTGAAATGAGCATTAATGCAAACAGATCAGGCTTGGTAATCGAAACCCACTGCCGCAGGGGCAATCCTGTAATAATAGTACTGCGGTTTCCCGGAACTCATAACCATTTGTAACTTCTGGCACTATACCCAGAAATTTGATAAGAATCTACTATATTTAGGCACCTAATCACACTTAATATAGTTAACTTTGCAGTACACATGACTTCATAATTAAACTTTGCATCCCAATATGTTGGGATCGATCTAAATTACGGTCGAAAATCAGTATTTTATCTTCCTATCTCGAATACAATTAATATTCCAACCAGGCCATAAAATAACCCATAGCGAAGTGAAACTCTATTAGTGTTAAGCATTAACTCCGTTCTAAATGTCCAATTTAAATCCGGATCCGGAATTCCGATCGAAATTAACTTTAGGGCAGTTTTACAGTTCATCTATGCCTTCCTTGTACATGACTTGGGTTGATAATCACCGGAACTCGTGACTCGTTTGGTGATTATGCGAATCACCTTTAATTATGTAGCTTATATAAGTACATGTTTCTAAGTAATAAGGATAACAAGCAGCTGGAAAACTCGGGAAGGAAAAGATTATGGTAATTTAATTTGTGGTTTAATTTATCTTATTTGCTTGCGATGTAGTTAATAAGTTCTTCGTTTTATTGAGCGTCTTTTATATTGAAAGTGAAGCTAAAAGAGTCGAATTGCATGCTGTCGTTATCATATCGCCCCCAAAATGTCTACATATTCCATGGACACGATAATTTAATTTCGGCAAAATAGGTCAGTTGACTGTGTTGATTCTGGAATCGCTCACATCAATCACTGTGACACATTATGGTTAATAGGTTAGAATCTTGTAAGAATACAATTTTTCCCATTTGAAAGATTTTTGATCATTTCATTGACATGTATTAGGAGCGTAAAGAGACAAGAAGGTGGTTTCACCAAAAGGTCGTGAAATGTTGGGTATAGGCACAACAGCCAATGAAATCGGATTTCGGTAACTGGAGGTTAGTCTATTCCTATTTATAGTATTCCTGAAACTTGAAGTATTTCCACCAAACATTTTGAACTAACTTTAAAAGCCTATAATTCGGAAACCAAAGTTTGAAAGAAGCTCAAATTCAACAAGCTTTTAACTATCACAACAAAATTTGAATATCTTTCTTTATCTTAAAACGAAGTTTGCAGTAGAATAATGCTTACCTATTTATCAACTTAGTAATGATTACTTAATTCAGGTGTTCTTCGCCAACTGTCTGTCGCCAAGTGTACTGAAAGCAGAGGATTATATTTCTTCAACTGGATAGAAAGACCAGATCCTAATCAATTTGGTTGTTAAAATAGAATTCTGCTAAGAATATTATGACCGCGGAAACACCAGGAGGGAACGCCCTAAAAGAACATAGTGACCTCATTGTTGATGTTCTTCAGAAAGGTCAGGTGCGTAGTACCCGCAACCGACGTGCGTGTATGACCGGATCCTTACATACTCCTTTTTTTCGTTTACGTTCATAACGTAAACGAAACAAAAGGAGTATGTAAGGACCGTATCAGGTGCGGTTCTGTAGTTTCTGCCTACCCCCACGGGAAGAAGGCGTGAGTTTATTTATGTATGTACTTTACGACCACGGTTATGACAGTTTAATCTTTTACCTTTTATTTTAGCAGTCATTAAACGATTTAGTAGTTGGCTCACGTATTGATTTGTTTAGAAGAAATTCAGGGTGTCAAAGACATCGCCGTACAACCTGTTACCATGGGATTCTGAACCCCCGCGCTGAAATTTTTCGTAGCTTATTGAAAAAAATATTAGCTGTTCAAAATTTTTTTAGCGCATATGTATTGCATATTCCTATGAAACTGCAGTTTTTTTTTTGATAACCGACGAAAATTTTCTGCAAAAAGTAAGAAAGAATATACGTTTATTTGCGGTTAACATGACACAGAGAAAAACACACAAATACAAAAAAGAACAAGTTGGGGGAAAACATGCGTCACACCAACGCAAAACGGCAATCGCTCAGCATAATGCTACGACCCTATGCGAGACAGAGCCCCAGCGCTGGTTTTCAGCGAAAGCCGGCGTCGCTGTCGACTAGCGTTACCGACTGTTAGCGTTTGTCTACAATCTCACCTGACGGGGATGCGGTTGACTGTCGTATGGTGCACAAACGTGCACCATACGACTTAAGCATAGGCCTTAAAGTAACCAATTCACTCATGATTCGAAGACTCCTTGGCTCAAACTATGGGGAAACAGACGAGCTTTGCAATATCATTTTACGATCATCTCAAATAAGAGAATCACAAAGGTAGGTACATAAGTACTTATTATTTCGGGAAGATCCTTTTACAGTCTCCCCCCCTTCCATGTGCTTCCAGTGCCCCCCTTCCATGTGCTGGTGACCACTGGAGTGGCTTGAGTGAGGTAAAAATCCCACACTCCCCGGTCTTATCCCCAAAGCCTGGGAGTCTTTTGATCGTTTCCCCCTCGAAAACAAAAGAAAAAAGGTACTTACCATGCCGAAAACCTTCAATTGACCTCCACGACTTTCATAAGCCGCTTCATTTGTTTTCTACAAGATAAACAAATAACTTTATTCTTTCGTATATAAGCGGTATATTTTCCGTTTCGACACGTCACCTTGGCGGGAAAGTTCATGATAAATACTCTCCCGAAGTTGTGACGTATGCTAGAATTTGTGACGTATGGTGTAACTTCGAATGTTGTACCGTATCGGTGTATTAATCGTAGAGTTTCTTGTGGTGGACGAGGGTGGCTTTTGGTATGTGTTAGCCCGCCCGATTTGGATAAAGAAAATAATAGACTAGGTCATCATGTTTGATACTTAGTGGACTGTAAGTTTTATACATGGGTGAACGATTTCCCAATGATCTGGTGAAGGCCGCAGGAATCCGCTGGATACAAGAAACATAGAACCGGTAGAAGTGGCTTGGGGGAGGCCTATGTCCAGCAGTAGACATAGGCCTTTCGGCTTAAATCTTTTGGCTCAAATGATGATGGTATAGACAGAGAAATGAGGAACAGGGTGTAAAGTTTACTCATACCTCCATAGAAAAGAGAGGATCCTCCGACTAGACGGGTGTCGTGTCTGGTGGGCAACTGCCCGACAATTGATGTCATAAGTATATATGCTAGTTGCGCGGTAACTCTGCTTGCGCGATGCAGGATTTAGCGTGACGTCAGTGTTGTGTAGTTCGTATGTGGCGTTGTAGATGCCGCTACAATGGTAATGACTAATGATGATAAACGATTATCCAATGAGTTTCGGATCAAGCAAGATAAAGCTGAGGGTTAAAACCTTCTTCTTTCTAGACCTCACTTGTTCCTACTGTTTGGATTATAACTATAAATAAGTAAATAAATAACTTTTTGATATTACAGTAGAGAAAAAAATATGCGCGAGGCTAAATAGAAGGGTAGGTACTAAGCCCGTAAATGTTTTTTGATTATAAATTCTTCTCTTAGATATTGAATTTTCCATCGTCAACAGCCCTTTTGATCGATTCTTCGCCAGAAAGTTTATTAAAGTCCTCAACAATCACAGTTTTCCTCCAAATGGGGAGGGAATAAAAGTTAAAAGAGTTTGCATGATAAAATAATTAGGTACCCAAAAACGACTTTCCGCATCATGGCCGTTGACTTTTCAATTATTATTTTTGTTTTGAGGAAAATTTAACAAAAAGAAACTGTTCCGTTGTAAATGTCAATTTGGAAAAGGTCATGAAAATGAAAGTATTAACAATGATAATTGTTAACAATTTCTGATGTTTTTAATTGATTGTTTTTCAAACAAAACTCAGATACTTAAGCAACTGTTATCGTGAAACTAGGGACCTGCCCCTGCTTTGGACCGTTATTACGACTTTATTATTTGTTAATTTAATGTAAATACACATAAACCCTCCAGAATAATTATCTAGATGATGGTGAAAACCGCATCGAAATCCGTAGCGTAGTTAAGAAGAATAATGGTCATACAGACAAACATGAAAGCGACTTCAATTTTAATATAAAAAAAACAAACAAACAAAAAAAAAACGATATCTCTAAACCTAGCGAGTATTATTTTATTATTTATATCCCATAGTTAATCTGTGAACAGCGTTGTGGGCTGCAATATTGTATATGTGTTTTGTGTATTTCATGTTTTATATTGTAGCTGTTTGTTGTTCATTTTCAATAAAATAAAATAATGTAGTTAAAGGTTGTGACTATTTAGTCGTACGATACGAACGTTTTATTTATGTTGTTAATTCCACAAGCTACACAGTGAAACTAAAATTATGCCACTGGCCGCATTATAAGGGCTTCCTCGGAAACAATTTGCTCTCGCTTTGATAAAATATTCTAGACTGAATCAATGAAAGCATTTGAAACAGTATGAATTAATCTTGATATTAGATCGAGATGGTTTGGCTTGTTAGTTATGTTATTATCATAACTTGTTCAGATTCGATTGACAATTTAATTGGATTGTGGGCATGTGATGCAGAGGAATGAGAACAATGATGTGAGGAAAGTTCTGAATATGAATTTTGATTGTTACAAAAAAAAAATACAAAAATGTTTATTTCTTGACCATAGTGGTTAACATTTTGTTGGTGAATGGCGCCTCCTTATAAGCAGATAATGCCTGTGTTAGAAGACGCCGCTCTTTCTTAGATAGGATAAAAGGTGATTTTATAAAAGATATAGTATTAGTGTGTTACAAAAGTAGGCGAAGACCAAAGAAACGACAGATGCAGGACTGTGTGAAAGATGATATGCCTAGATAAGGGGTAACTACGGTGGATGACGACTGATAGAGAAGTATCGAAGAAAAAGACAAGTTGCGCTAACTACGAATAAATTGGGATACATAAGGGCGGGAGCGTGATGATGATGTTGATATTAATGATGTTTTCGAGTCAGTAAGGTTCTTTGTACTCAGTGGGTTCCCAAAGCATCGACATATATACCGTCATCGCAAATTATAGGAGTAATAGTTTTCTAAGAATATATGAAAACTAATTAAAACGAAACAACACCCCTATTCAACTCAACTACCAGGGAAGCACGAGCTTAAAAGAGCAACTAACAATGAATATTTACGAACTAAACATTAACCTAATTCGTTGACCTGACAGGGTTCAAACGGAGTCCTTTATTAATATGTCCATTACAGAGCTGATTCGTGAATAATTGATGGCCACTGTTAATAAAGTAAACATGTTTGTGGTAATATTTTGACCTTTTGGCTCGCTGTAATATTAAATAAACACTGCGTTGTGCACAGCTACATGGTCACTGTAATCATGTTATTCTCGTGGAAACGTTTTTTATGTCCGATTTTTTTTTTCGTTCGTAATTATTAATTAACCAATCTGTTTGCGGTAATTTTGGGATCACCGCTAGTGATGAATTGGTCATGATGACTTCAGTGCCTCTTTCATGTGAACGTTACGTCGTGGGGATTGGATTTTTCTCAAGAGCCACCTTGTGCTAGGAGACCACCTTCTCTGAAGTCATAATTACAGTCTACAGTTTATCTTACTACTTCTATCTCTATTTCTCATCGTAGATAGGATTTATAGGTAGCGATTGAAATCTTACCACGTCTAATCAAACTACGAAATACCACCTATGTATGGCTTTCAGAAAGGCTTCGTAAGATCAACTGTCAGAATTCTCCGGCCACTAAACGATCTAATGACAGCCATAGTAATGAATAATATTAACAAAAATACCAGGAGATGAGAACCAATAGAAAGATCAGTGAAATACTATGCTGTTTATTTTAATTGACAAATATAATCGTTGGTACACAACGTTTGGACCACGGCCAATTGAGCAGCCGCGCGTAATACTAAATGTTAATGAGCTTAAACATTATCTGTATACTAAATGCATATTATTTTGTGGCTATGTGCCACCACCTAAGTCGCAGGATTAAAAGATTGGAGCCATTTTGTTTTTTTTTTAAATTGCATTTGTTGCACAATCTCTCAGTTAGCTGGACTGGTAAAAAAAGGTACCGTTGTATTTTTTTTTGTTTTTTTTTTATTACTGGCTGTCATGTCACATATTTGACAGTCGTTACGGGTAGTCAAAACCCCGAAAAGCTGACAACCAGTCTTGTTAAGGGGTATCGTGTTACCCAGTTACTAGGTTGTGGAGGTCAGATAGGCAGTCGTTCCATGTAAAACACTGGTATTCAGTTGACTCTGGTTAGACAGGAAGCCAACCCTAACATAGTTAGGTAAACGCTATAAATTGTATAATTTTTCAATGCTCTAAAGTCTAAAAGATTTTTCTGTATATGAATACAGAAGAAAATTTTCCTGTATAGGGTATTTCGTACAGATTTTCTGTTTTGGGACTAGGACTATGGAAAATGGGATAGGTAATATTTTTCACGCTTTGGACATCTTGCTTATTAGACAAGACTACTATGACTAAGTTCATGTTAGATAATATAAAGATGTTGCTGACAAGAAGGTTTATTAGGTTTCAATTGTTGAAACTATTTTTTGATAAAAAAAATTAAGTACATACCAATAAAATATAATTGGTGACTAGCTTTTGCCCGCGGCTTCGCTCGCGTGGAGGTCAGAATATATCCCACGAAAACGTACTACCAGGATAAAAAGTATCTTAGGTGTTAATACTGGTTATAAACTATTTGTGTGCTAAATTTCATCCAAATCCTATTAGAAGTATAATTAATACCAATGATTGAAATACTATTGTGAATTCATGCGACCCTAGTACTTTTGCGTTAGGTTTCTGATCTGAAATTGGGCACAACCAGTCATGAACAGAATACCGTCTTGTATGCATGCAATGTACTACCGGGCTAAAAAGTATCATCATCTATATAATTAATTTATAGTGGTCTAAAACCATCTTCGCATGATACCGGTTTGGGGCACATCGGTTGGATGGTTTCAAAATCTATAAGGGACATATGTAGTTGTGTTTTATTGTATACAGATTTCAAATTGCGTTTTAAAATACAAGTAGGTACCTACGGAACAGATAGTTGAGTACGCCTATCGTATTGATTTTATTATTACCTACTATTTTACGTACTGAAATAATTCCTATCATTTTCTTTTATACGTTTTTAATGACTGATGACAAATTGTACACGATAATGGCCTCTTTTAGCGACCTTCATTTTGACTGTTATCAAGTTTCAAGTTATGGCGAAGTTGGTTTGTTTGATAAGTGTGGGTGGAATTGGCAATATCCTCAAGGCAGATCGTTGTAGAGGGTGATTTGAGGATTATGTCCCGTGGACGTTCTCGGGACGGATGTAGTGACATAAAACTGAATTAAATAGACTGTTGTAGTGCAACTAGCACAAAGGCAAGGCTTATAAGTTCAGCAGTGGACTGCGGTTGTTTATGAGATTGATGATTTTTTTGTAGTCTAGAAGTATACAGGGCGGCAGGGGCATCGACACGCAAACTGTAACCATGAATTCAGAACATGATTCTTTCTAGACGAGAAAATTTTAGTCGGTTATCAAAAAAAAAAAAAACTGAGCCTTCGCGGGACGCCTGGCAGATGTGAAACATCGAAACTATTTTGTACAAGTAATATGCATAAAAGAACAGATTACGACAGGAACTAAGTATGGCATAATGAAAAATAAAATATTACGATTTTTTCCAGAAAATGATGACTGTTTATTTAATAATTACATTTATTATCATAAAATACAAAAAATAAAAATTAAAAGAATTATTAATCAAGAATCAAAATGGTCACCCATCCAAAGACTGACCTTGGCAAGCGAAGCTTAACATTGCAAATTCATTGTCATTTACCCTATGTTCAAGGTCTATTTTGTAAAGTTTACCGTGGGGACGCGTCGTCACGCTAGCAATCGGTTTACCCGTGGCTATAGATGTTTGACATAAAAAAAAAACTGCTATTTTAAAAGTGCAATACTTACGCGGTAAAAATTTCTACAATAGCTATTTTTTACAGTGAAATCTTCTTTAGCTGCGATAAGCAATTTTTAGTGGTCTAAAACCATCTTCGCATGAAACCCGTTTGGGGCACATCGGTTGGATGGTTTCAAAATCTATAAGGGACATAGGGGTAAAACTTATGGGTTCGCTTCACCAACTAGCTAACGTCACTGACATGCTAATGTGACGTGTTGCGCCAGAGTGGCGACGCGCAGGGGTCTGTGTTCATTTTGGGGTTTTCACTTTTGTCGGCAGTCCCCATGACTGCCTATTTTTTTTTTATAACCGACGATAACAACGGAGATGGTGTCAGAATCATGTACTGAAGCCATGGTAACAAGTTGCGTGTTGATGTGTCTGCCGCCTTACCTTCCTTACCTGTCTACCTATTCTGAAAAATCTCACCGTCAAAACATAGGTGAAGTAAGCTTGAGGTGAGCTGTACGAGTATGTATTGTCAATCCATAACATCAGGTGGAATGTCAGCTCAATTCAAGCTCACTAAGTTTTCACAGTGAGATTTTTAAAAAATATACCGCGACTGGACCAGAAATTAACGATGAACGGTAAATTTTGATATTAGTACTTATTTATATTCTTGTACTCTCAACTTTAAATGAGCATGAACTCACACATGAAATACTGAACATCATTTGCCTAAAAATGAACAAACTAAAATGTCAGTTTTGGCAAGCGAAGCCGCGGGCTCGTTATACCCTGATATTAATGAGAGCTATACACCTGGGAATCCTGGGAGCGAGCTCAAATAAACATCTGTGATATTAAATATTGATCCAGAGCCAGAATATGTGGAAATGGCTCCAATCCCACGAGGATTGCACATTGATGAATGAAGCTTCATCTTGCAGAAGTACTAGGGCGTCATCAATTAGAAGGAGGTGGAGTACCTATCGACTTAACTGACATTTTGATTGCCAGGGATGAGAGGGGAATGGAGCGAGTAATCAAAGGCATACAATAATTTAGAAATTATCGTACATTTTTATTTAGTGTCTATTTATTTATTTACAATTTATTATAACACATTCACATTACCCACCAATAAAAAGATATTAATTTTCCAAATCCTGTGTTTTTTTTTATTTAGATTAGTAGTACACTTACTTCCGTAATAATTATGGCAAGGATATAGATCCACCGTTAAAAGCCTTCATATCCATTCCTTTGGTTCTGTCACACGTTAGTACCAGACACTATAAAAAAGAAAACAAATGAAATACTGCAATGTATGACTATTTAATTAATATTCAGTACCTACCCGGCCGTACCTAAGACACATGGAATTTTAAAATGAGTCTGTAACCCTGGTACAAGTCACAAAAACAACTCTTTTTCAAGCCGATTATTTTCGACCCAGTAGGTACTAAAAAATAATACAATTATTTTAATTAAAAACTAATCCTATAGGTAATGATAATCGTACCGGTCATATTTCTTGGGCATACGAGCGTATATTTGCTGGGAAATCATCATGGATTGGTTGGAAGCCTTGGTGCTATCCGTCTTCTGTTCAACGGGGACTTCAGTTGCAGTGGTCGAAGTCTTGGCCCTAGCAATACTCTGTAAGTACGACTCATAAAGACTCATTCCTGGCAGCACGGAATTATCTTCCGAAGGTTCTATTGGCACGTTTATGGGGTCGTAAGGCAAAGTTAACATATATTTTCCGACGTCAGCGTAGTAAGGTCGGCTTTCAGATACTTCTTTCGTTACGTTTGGCGGTATTTTTGACGTTGTTGTGGTGGTTGGTGTGGATGGTTCCGTGGTCGAAGGCTTGATGACCTCATCCCAGATGACGGAGTCGAGCCATCTGACGAAGCTTGCAATCTTGGGGAAGGAGTGAGTCTTGGAGTAGAGGGCGCAAGCGTTGATAAAGGAAGATATGGCTACTAGGGTATTGTTCTGGATCACTGCGCCACCGTTGTCTTTCTGCAAAAGAAGTGTGTGTTAATAAATTGAAGTATATCTGTTGTATTATAAGCCAGAGTACACATATATTTTAGAACATTAGCTTTTGCCCGCGACTTCGTCTGCGGACCAGAAAGAAAAGTAGCCTATGGCTATAGACTACTTTAATTAATAGAAGTGTATGTTGATAAACTGAAGTATATCTGTTGTCATTTAAGCCATAAATATTTTAGATAACTGATTTTCAGCGCTATAATGGACATACAGACAGAGACGTAACGTTTAATAGAATATTAGCTTTTATCCGCGACTTCATCTGCGGACCAAAATGAAAAGTAGCCTATGGTAAAGACCATAGGCTACTTTACCATACGCGACTCCAGGCTTCCCATGCTACCTAGTCAAATTTCATAACGATAGTATATAACGATGTGTGAAGGTAACAGACAAACAAACAGAGTTACTTTTGCATTTATAATAAATAAATTATGGTATGGATATAAAGAAGATTTATTAAGACATTACGGTTGGAGAGTCGAAGGCAAAATGCAGATTGTATTTGTCTATATCTTTTCAACATTATAAAACATGAGGTTCCGCATTCGCCTCACAAAATTCACCCCACATTTGGTATTCCTTATTTGCCCCACAGTTTGTTTCATTTATACAATATGAATTTGATATTCGTTGTTCGCCTCACCTTTTGTTTCATTTATACCACACGAAAGCCTCATACAACTCAATATCGCCATTGTGACTACGTAAACAACTGCATGTTTTAGCCCCTTTTGTTTTTATTCTTCATCCCAATGACATTTATAAATGATCTCATAAAACAATGTAGCGGAACGATCCAGATGATATATATTTTTGTACTTCCGTGAGCGTATCGAGTGCGTTTAATTTTATTGTGGCTATTAACACCTTACATAATGATGTTTACATTACCTTTTATTGCTTGGCGATATTTGGAACGGAGGATACAGTAATCAACATAGTATTTTTGCATCTGTTTTTAATATGGCTTTTCTTATTTTTATTTTGTGTGGGAAATCATCAAATGACCTCTCCCGCTCTGGGCGGAGCGGAAGGGCGTGTCAGACTCTTACTGACTAAAACCCACCCGTGTTCCTTCAGTTGCCTGTGCGCCAGGGCCACGGTAACTCTTTCGTACAATCCGCGACCCCGGCAGGCATCGGCCCTATCGGACCCCGTCAATTATGCTGACATCACTTTGAGGCGCGCGTGGAACACAACGCGCCATCGACCCGGGCCTGGTCCTTACCGGACGGCGAGCTGCCCATTGCTCGCCGTCCGCAGGCCCGCGCCTACGGTGGCCGGGAGTCGGCTATCGACTCCCGACGCCCAGGGTGTCTCCTCCTGTGGCGACTAGGGGCGTGAGGGCGCAATGATTGCCTCTCCCTCACGCGCTCCGCCTCCTCCTTCGCAAGCATTACTGCTTCGCAGAAGGAGGTGACTGCTTCCCATTCCCTCTCGCTCCGTACCATGGCATGAACCAGGGCCGGACGCGAGAGATCGCCGCCGCCGATCGCCGCCACGAGGACACGGCGGTGCTCCGCCCAAGCCGGGCAGACCTCCACCGTATGCTCCACCGTGTCCGTTTTAAATATGGCTGAGTTCTTTTTGTTACGGATCAGCGTTTGAAAAATAAAACGCGTTAGTTATTGTTTTTTATTAAGTTTATTTTCGACTTTAGGTACTGTCAGATTTCTTCTATCATGTTTATGATCAAGGCAGGCCGATGAAGACACTCCTTCATGAGCTAAGTAGGTTCTTATTTTTGGTAATGTGTGAGTGAGAAATAGCTTGGCAAACATTGTTTAAAACCGTTTACCAGAAAATAAAAGGCATTTTTCCCATAAATTCAAAAATAGACATTGATTTATTAACTTCACGATTTACTAACATCTCAAGTTACTAACTTGACGATTTACTAACTTCACGATTTACTAACTTCACCATTGCCTTTAGTAGTTTTCTCAATTCTACTGATAAAATTATCGGCCCGTCAAGCGATTGATCAATAAAAAACCCATCATATTTCACCCTTAACCTCATGGGAACGATATTCAAGCATCGGAAAAAAAATAACGTGTTTTCCCTTGACAGAGGCCCTTGACGGGGGATTCCTTATGGCGGAATTTATCGGTCCTTACCCAGGACTGAGTAAAATAAATAGACTTTCGAATTCGTTTTATTAGGCAGGATTAAAAGGACCAATAATAGAAAACTGTGGAGGAGACACTTTCATCTTAATCCAATGGAAGAAGAAAATATAATACTGAATGAGTTTTTAAACGGAATTGAAAACTATTTAATGTTTTTTTTTATCGCTTCAACGGTATGCACAGCTGTTCAGTGATCCTGTTCAAAAACTTACCCTGTATAGTATGAAGGATTTTGATGTTTTCGTTGAATGAACAGTTAGTTACGTTACGTTTTGATCGTTTTAATCCTTAAAAGGGGTCATTTTACTCGTCATTATGAAGGTAATTAATTAATAAAAATCGTTTTATTTGCAGCTATACCAAATCTTTCAAAGACCAAATCACTTCTGCAACCTTGAAATGATGAAGAGTTTCCCAATGTCTACCAAAACTTCTAGTTGGTGAAGCCATTAATCTGATTAAGATTAACTTAAAGAAAACATTAATTTTCGATTAAGAATTTAACTCGAGTATCGATCTTCCTGTATTTCGTGACCCAGTTCCAACCATTCTAATAATTAATGTTTTATGTCGAAATTCTTTGTTTACTTAAGGTAAAGTTGAGATTGTTTAAATACCCGTGAAATTGTTTCCTAATGTCGCCTTCGTACTTCTTGTTGCTTTTGTAAGAGGGGATTAAAGGGTTTGTTTTGTGAGATTTGGCGTATCATTTAAATGATGAAATTAATCAGCGCATAATTATGACATTTCTAATTCATAATCGCCTATTAATTAACGTGTAATTAAAATGGCTAATTTTCTATGATTTATATCAAATGTCGAAAGGCTCCCAAAAACAGGCCCGACGCGGCTCTTGTAAAACAATATCCATGAAGTTTTCTTAGAAATGGTTCTACTAGAGTCGCGTCGCGTCTGTTTGTGGGAGCTTTAAAGCTATAGTTTCCTAGTAGAGCAGAGCCCGCTACATAACGGCCGCAGTGATGTGATGATGGCACCGGGGTTTCATGACGGCCAGTTCGACTTTACGGTGTCAAAAAACGCTCTCAAAGAAAACACACCAACTAACCAACTTACATAAATAACGTTTCAATGACCTCATTCGACATTAAATTGCGGACATTATGGGGCGGCCACCTCATTCTTAGGAAACCCTAGGTTAAGGAGATATGACAGTTGTTTTGCATGTGTGACAAAATTACTCTGCAGCTGACTCTCCCCTAAGAAGGTGAAAGATACTTAGATATATCAACATACCCTGCAGAAATGTCTGTTAGGATCCTGAACACCTCCTATGCAAACATAGTGTCCTGGTAGCATCTTCGTGTCGATCTCGCATATTGAAGAATCAATCATTGGGGCGTTCACTACTCGCATGTGCTGTGGAAACAAAATAAAAGAAAATTTTGCTTAAGCAATAAATTCTTGTTCTTGCAAAACATTTTATGGATTTCAATGAACCTATCCGTCGGGTTTCCTTCGTTGAAAGTGGTTTGTAATAACTGACCATTAAGGTCTATAACTGCCTAACTCATTTAGAAAGTCGAGTCATAAAACGCTCGTTCCAAACTTCAAAAGCAGAGCCACCACGACCACCAGGCTGGTATTAAATTATCCTTCTCCCTTTCATCTACAAAATAATACACTTTTCACTTCATAAAATATGAAAACCAAGCCACATTGCACGTTCTACAGAAATTCATATGCCTTAGAGTTTTCCTCACCATTGTTCAACGCACTCCAACCTTTTTTTAACATATTTTTTTATCTGACGTCATTTTATAAATGGTTGGTATTACAATCTTGGGGCTCGTATTTTAATGGTGAAATCTTTGTGGCTTTTCTGATATTGATTAAGGCCTTAAAGTATTACTTAGTTTGAATAATAGTGGCGAATACCAGTTAAGGACTACTTATTTCGTATGCTCTTCAACTAAGAATAAGCCAGGACATTTATTTGTTTGTCCTTTATCTATTGGCGACATCTCAAATTGGAAAAGTTAACGAACAACATATTATTGAAGTAGGAGCTGTTCAAACGCGCTAAAGTGGTTGTGTTGAGTTTTTTGACTGGATTGTCCACATTAACCCTGGCCCTGGACTGAAATAGCTGGAAGTCATCGGGGGATGCCTTGCCCAGCAGTGGGATGATACAGGCTTTTAGGCTCATTGTCTCCGGTGCTAGTCAAAAGTAACATGTTAGAATCTCCTATCACCAATGAGTGGACGGTGAGCAATGGGTAGCTCGCCGTCCGGTAAGGACCAGGCCCGGGTCGACGACGCGTTGTGTTCCACGCGCACCTCAAAGAAATGTCAGCACTAATAGACGGGGTCCGATAGGGCCGATGCCTGCCGGGGTCGTGGATTGTTTGAGAGTTACCGTGGCCCTGGCGCACAGGCAACTGAAGGAACATGGGTGGGTTTTAGTCAGTAAAATACTGACTCGCCCTCCCGCTTCGCCCAGAGCGGGAGAAGTTATTTGATGATTTCCCACCCAAAACAAAAAAAAACACCAATGGGTAGCCAAAATGTCACAGCACTATTATTTCAATGGTGGTTCATACACGAAGCTACTGATCACACCTAACGTTACCAAATAATTTACAACTTTCATTCCTAACCAGTACCGTCAGTTATCAATGGCGTCATGGATGACAAGCCCTGGAGTAACCAGGCAACATGACCACTAGTAACAATTTCGATGCTCACCCCATTAGGAGTCCATGCGACGATGGAGGCTAAAAATCCGAGCGTGATATCGTCGTCAGCACCCGGTAGTCTGACGCTCTGCACTCGAGAACTGAACTCCATCGGGGTTTCTAGTTTAACTGCTGTCACATGAAGATCGAAGTTGTTGATCATCATTTTTATCTGGAACCAATGAAACATGTGGATTTGCATTGAAAATAAGTCTAAGCGTAGGCTTTCCACTGAGCGTATATCCTGCGCAAGCGTTCATCGTATGGTTACGGCTACGCAAACAAGATGTTGCGTCGGCGTCTATCCGAAGTCTGCCAAAGCCAGACTCAAAGGTACAAAAATGTTCAAAAGAGACAGAAAAGAACACTCAATTAAGTTTAATTGTCAGAGAACAGCTGGTAGCACAATTAGTTTGAGTCGGGTAGTAAAAGTTTAATACGAGGAGTTAGTACGTAGTAAATAGTTTTATCAATTCCTCGAAAACGCTTAGCATATTATTAGAAATGGTTTACTACCATTTCAGTATATGATTAAGTCGACTTTGCGTACGTTGTTACTTCAGAAAGAGTGTGTGTGTGTGTGTGTGTGAATTAGTTATGACTACTGTGTACCGAAAGACCTGGATGTGACTAGCACGGACCAGGGAAGTATGGCCCAATAAGGAGGAAGCCTACCCAGCAGTGGTTGGAACAAGGTTGTCAATGATGATGATGACGACTTAGGTGTAATGTTGAGGTCAATAAGCGGTCGCTCCGTAAAAAGCATATTTAATTAGACTAGAATGGAAGCCTACCTCAAAAAAAAGTGTAGCATAATTATGATGTCTTAGTGCTGTAAGGTGTGAAGCAAGTAACGCCTTTCTTCAATATTTAATTTTATTGTTATAATGTCAACAACCTGTTAAAGTTATTCTGCAATCAAATGAATATGTCACAATAGACGGGTTCAACCAACTATCCAACATCACCTCACTTTCCAGCCATATCAGTGTCCGTAGTACGCAGACGCGACGGGCCATTCGTAAATAAAATATGAATAGTGCTCAAATTCAACCTGCTGACGCCATCTGTTCTCCTAGTACATGACGTTCATTTAATTTGGCCTGGTCCTATTTGTATTTAGATTTTACCTGTTTTGATGACTTATAATGATATCTAGAGATGAATTAACTCGTGGTTCATTAATTAGGTACTCTTTCTAAAGAATCGGATTCAGTCTGGTTTTTAAAACCTGTGACTATTATTTATTTCTTATTGTACTTTTTTATTTATGGAAAACGATAAAGTCATCACCACATTGACCTAAATTCATTAACACTGGAGTGTGAAAAGAATAATGTCTTGACTACGATCAAAGGATCCGTTTTTAAATAAACTTGCGGATCCCAGCATTGTAGGCACGGGGCAATAAGTAGATAATAATCAACACAAATCTAAATGAACCCCCTAACGTATGCTCTAACACAAAGAGTCCTATCTCGACGTTCTAAATGAATTTTTTTACCTCCCAATCCTCACAAAAGAGCATTTTAAGCCAAATTCACGCGCCCAAAGATGCTCATACGCCGAACGACTATAAACGAAGCAGTAATCGACTCATTACCAGCCCCTCTGATGTCGCAGTAAAGATTTTACGCTCGGAATAAAAACGTCTGATATCACCTCTCATTTGGTTACGTTATTACATTTCCATGATACCATTATTACCTTTTGGTTTTGGGAATAAATTGATGATGTTGTCACTGTGAATGCTTTTGTTTTTCTGATTGAGAGTTGCCAAAAGTATTTTTAAGCGATTTCGAATGTTCCGTTGTTCTTGTACAATAATATTTAAGGAAATCACGAGTAGCAGTAACAGCGAGAAAAGTAGTAGGACTAATTATATTCTATCTAAACAAATGAAATCTATATCCTCAGGAATATTGCCAAAGTGAACGTGTTTAATGCTTTTACGGCTAAACAACCGAGGCCAATAAATCGATGAATTTTGGTAGAGAACACCCATATGGATAAAAGGTTATTTTTATTCAGGATAATCAATATGCGGACGAAGCAATGCTTCTAAGTGTAAATATTATATGTGTAACGATAATGACATTCTTAATTTAAAAATATTATAAAACAAAAGGCAGTTCAAAAAGCATCAAGTACAATCATTACCAAAACTATCTGACGCTCACAAAGACAAGACTATGCCAATTTGATGTCAGCTCTAGCTCGAAAAAAAACGACGTGCAAGGGACATTCAACCTTCGGTACCTGTCCCACCATCTGTAGAGCTAGAACCTAAAACCGAGTTGACAAGCAACGAGCAGTGGGGCCCAGAGGTAACGGCTCCGACCTTACCAGATGTAGGTCGTGGGTTAGAACCGAACACTGCTAGTGACTCAAAGGCAGCACTACAAACAGTCACGAACCAAGGTTCCCTACACGCTTTAGCGGTGGAGGCGAGAGCGAACGTGAGCGCGGCCCTATCCCAGAGCAAAGATGTTTCCTTGTTGTGGGTAAAGGCTCACGCTGGGTTAGAGGGCAATGAACGCGCAGACCACCTTGCGAAAGAGGCTGCACTTAAATTAAAAAAGAAGCCGGATTATGACCGCTGCCCGGTTTTATTCGTTAAGCGGCAGATCCGTATGGGGTCGCTTGACGAATGAAACCGGAGTAACAAAAACGGCAACACAGCCGCCGTCACAAAAATGTTTTTCCCGGACGCCATTGATGCCTTCAGAATTATAAAATAGGTGAAGCCTGCCGGAGTGGTTACACAGATCTTGACTGGGCATGGAGGGTTCTCCGAATACCTGCATCGCTTTAAATGCAAGGGGAGCCCATCGTGCATCTGCGAGCCGGATGCGCTGGAAACCGTCCCTCACATTTTGACGGAATGTCCTGCGTTTGGAGGGGAAAGATTAGAGACGGAGTTCAGATTAGACGTGGAGATAAATAGAAATAATATTAGCAAATTAATGACAAATGAAAAATTACGAATAACCTTATTGGCATACTGTACTGCAATAGCCACAAGAGTAATAAAAAGAAATAAAGGAATATAAAGCTATGCTTTTAATATATAAATCTATATACAGACAAAGCATAGAACAAATAAAGTTAAATAATAGATAAATTTCAGACACTACATTGGCATGGATTACATTGGTTCTAGTAATACTTTATTAAATTTCATAAAAATCTAAATATTCATTGCAAATTAATATAATACATTTAAAAAACGGTCCCTGACCATGTCAGGGGGACACTTCGCTAGGCAGGAGTGGGTTTTAGCCAGTAAGAGTCCGGCACTGCCCAGACTGGCTCATAAATGGGACAGTCTGGGCGTCCATGAGGATATCCAACTCCTGTCGAAAAAAATAATAAAAAAATACCGAACACTGCTCTCAAAAAGGTAAAGGAAAACATAGTGAGGAAACCGGCATGTCTTTAACCCATACATTCGAAGACATGTGACATCTAGCAACCCGCACTGGGCCCTTTTAGTAGATTACAGTCCACTCCCTCTCGAAGAGAGGAAGCCTGTGTCCCAGCAGTGGGAACATTATAGGCTGATTAAGCCTAGCAACGAGTAGCAAGTGAGCGACGACGACGAGTGATTATTTGGCGGTATGTATA
This sequence comes from Griposia aprilina, assembly GCA_916610205.1. NCBI lineage: Eukaryota > Metazoa > Arthropoda > Insecta > Lepidoptera > Noctuidae > Griposia > Griposia aprilina. The sequence goes on along the minus strand of OU744304.1, from coordinate 15,452,469 downwards.
AGTATATGTAACAAGCGTGAGTCACTCACTCTTAGCGAGTGTGCAGCCCGCCAAGCGAGCGTCGCTGAGCGAGTACTCTCTTTGGTAGCTCTTGTCGCTTCGACAAACGAGAACTCGCCGTCGATGTGAACAGTCAGAGATCAACTATTATTATATGTACGAGTATTTATTTTACTTACACGGGCCCTACAATCTTTTGTACGTGTCATGAGCGAGAAAATTGTTGTCAGCTAGTCCCTTTCTCGTCGGTGGTGGGGCAGGTGTCTTAGGGTAATAAAGCAATAACGAGACCGTCAATACCTACCATGAGATTTTTTTAGAGATATCGAATGTCCCTTTGTTCTTGTAAATGAATATTAAGGGAAACAAGAGTAGCATTAATGGCGAAAAAAGTAGTAAGAATCATTATCTTACAAATTAAATTTACATCCACACCAATATTTTCAAAACTAAGGTAAAGTTATATTTGTTTTGTGCGTTTTTGGCTAACTACCGAACCAAATTGAGGAATTTTGGTTGAGATGTTGATGTTGACTTACAGAAGAATAAAAGGGTTATTTTTATTCCGGAAAATCAATATGCGGACGAAGCAATACTTCTAAGTATAGATAGTACATAACGATAATGACATTTTAATTTGAAACAGATAATAACATAAACAAAAGGCAATTTAAAGAACATCAATTATAATCATATTTCACTTAATTATAGGTATTTCCTCAGAAGTCATTTACAAAAGTATAGATAGATCTTACCAGGCAAACAGAGGGAACGAAGAGGATCAACACGGAAAATCGCGTAAAACTCAGTTAAGTGGAAAAAGATAATGAAATGACAGGCCTGCGATAAATTAGTGGTGCGACATTTTATCGGCCGGTAACGGACCTTTCATAATATAATTATTTTGTTGGAACTTCGTGGTTAAATGAGATTGTTAGAAATGTTAGTACAAGAAACTACAATACGGATAGCTTAAATAAAGTTGGCAGTTTGGATAAGTATTTCAGAATTTTGGATCATGGGTATAGTTAATTTTTATTTATTAGGTTCTATAAAATTAGTTTGGTATGTCAATAAGTAATTGAGAAAAAAAACTTTTATAAAAAATATTCTAATTTTTTTTGGCCTTTTAGCTTTTGGTATTAAATAACATTGAATAACGCTTTGTAATTTCTATTGAAGATCTTTATGTTTACCTACTCTGACTATAACTTAGACTCAATAACCCAACTTCCAAATAAACACAATTTCCTTAAAACTAAGCTTCCATATAACAGCAAAAAAAAATGGACAAACAGGTAAAAAGAACGTCCATACATCAACGAACTCAATCTAATTCTGTTATCAGCATAGCATAAAAGTAAACTTTACCTTATGGAGAGCCCCTGCTTTGTTGTTATAGGAACTGCCCACCCTCACTGTGAAATTGCTGAGATTCTTGTGCGTCACATACGATGTTATGATGGTCCTGAAAACAAAAGAACGTTCCTTTTCATAAATTATGGAGAACAATGGGGTAACGAAAGTGACACTATAGTATTTGGGTTAGGATAAAATGGGTTTTTTGATGGATTAAAAACTGGAGATGTTGAATTTGTCAAAATTAAGGGTATTATTAAAATACCAGCTGGATGGAAGTCATGATATGATACAACTTTTTTATAAACGATAATGGTATTATAGGGTTGTAAGACCCAGGAAATGTCAGCAGAAGTTTAGAATGCGACTTTTAAAATGATTAGATGGATGATATTTTGTAGCTTTTCCACACAATTCTGTCTAGTGCCGGTCAGTCCTTTCGGTAGAGAGACGGAGTTCTGGTTAGATTATATTTGTAATTCGTTTTCCGTTGGTAATAAATTAAATCGGTATATGCCTTGTTGCAGACTGAAAGGCTTATTTCTTCCTACATACACTCGAGAGCAATGAATCCGGGTCACTTAAAGAATGTTAAAAATCTCGGAAACTAAAAATGATAGGTTAATGCAATAAATTGTATTTAATAGACAATGTAATACTCCTTAAATGAAAGTAAAAAAAATATGAGTCACCATACATTTTATTAACACAAAATTACATAAAGAAAAAAACTGCTGATCTCTCCTTAAAACAAAAATAGGAAACATGAAATTTTTGAACTTTATTACGATTTTCTTGAATTTTAATACTTCGTATTGCCTCCTCGTGCTTCCATTACTGCGTTTACGCGGTTTGGCATGCTGTACACCAAGTTCCTTATACGATTTTGGGGAATATTCTCCCATTCCTCTGTGAGAGCAATTTTGAGCTCACGAAGCGTGATTGGGGGAGGGTTTCGTTGTTTTACGCATCTGCCTAGCTCGTCCCAAGCATGCTCGATCGGGTTGATATCCGGGCTGCGCGCTGGCCACTCCATACGAGTAATGTTCATCTCTTGAAGGTAGTCATTCACAATCCTACCTGTATGAGGTCGGGCATTGTCATGCATAAATATAGCATCCTCACCTAAATTGACCATAAATGGACCAACGTGATCATTGAGGATTTCTTCCACATATCTTACGCTAGTTAAAGAGCCGTTTTCTATGATCACCAGCTCTGTGCGACTTTCAGAAGAAATTCCGGCCCACACAAGTACAGACCCACCACCGTAGGCTACTTTTTCTTCGATGCATGCTTGCTTGAATCTTTCCCCTGGTCTTCGATACACTCTGTGTCTTCCATCGTGCTTGTAGAGCATAAATTTTGATTCGTCGGAGAACATAACTTTTGACCAATCTTCAATACTCCAATTTACGTGGCTCTGGGCATATCTTAGTCTTGAAATACGATGCCCACGCTCCAGTTTAGGGCCGTTTGCAGGTCTAAGGGGTTTTAAGTTAGATTCAGCAAGCCGACGTCTTACTGTCCATGCACTTGGGTTACTTCCTCCGAGGCGTCGAAACTGATTTGTGAGTTCAGTTCCTGTGAGAAAGCGATTTCGAAGCATGGTGTTCACCAAGTATCGGTCTTCTCGTGCTGTGGTACACCTGGTTCTGCCCGTTCCTGGTCTGCGTAGGTTAGAACCAGTTTCTTCGTAACGTCGGAGAACTCTTTGTACTGTTGACAGCGACACACCGACAGTCCTGGCTGTATCGCGCTGACTCCGGCCGGTTTCCAGCATTGTAAGTATTCTGGTGCATTCTTCAGGCGTAAGCGACATAATTTCAGCTTGAATAATGAATATAGAGCACTATCAACATGGTTTATGTACCCACATAAATGACAGATTACAAACAAAAGCAAAACCAAATGCTGTAATTTCGTAGTTCCATCTTCGAAAGTGGCCCTTTTTCAAATTTGTTTTTTTTATGATATAACTTTACAATAACTAAGAAGTTTTAATACTCGTACCTTCATTTAAGGAGTATTACATTGTCTATTAAATACAATTTATTGCATTAACCTAGCATTTTTAGTTTCCGAGATTTTTAGGATTCTTTAAGTGACCCGGATTCATTGCTCTCGAGTGTATTTCACAATAATACATTTTAATAATCTTATCAGATAATAACTAAAGGACGAACAAAATTATAACTCGGAAAATTTTCAAACAAACTACCATCACTATTATACCATTATGTTGTCAGCTTATTATGGACAACCATAATACCAGGGCACCATAAATAATAAAACAGCTATTAATACATCTACCATTATGGGTTGACCTTGAGCTTAACGTTGTAACGCTCCCTTTTTCAACTTTTATCCTACCTATTACTACTTGCCAGGTTTGGGTTGTGTCCAGAGGGTTTGCCTTTCAACGATTTGGGTATTGGCTAAGGGTTGGCATTAGAAGGGTATTTTTTAGCTGATGTTGTGCTAACATACATGTAGATGGTTTTATTTAGTGCTAACATTTATGTAGACGATTTATTTAGAAGCTATAAAGTACAACTTGTAAGAGATGTTTGTGAAATAGTGAATAGTGTTCAAAGGGCTGAATTGATTGTCGTTCTGAATTAGTTAGGTATAAATATTTGAACCAGGGGATCTATAAATAAATCAACAAGGACAGGGTTTTAGATAGAGGAGGCACATTATATCAACACAATCATCATGTTAATGAGTAAAAGCTTCAATGAAAGCACATTACAATATCAAAACTAATGTCACAGCGGTATCATTAACTGTCCCAATTAGGTATGATTCTATGTATTTAAAAATCTAGTTCATCATCTTCAAAAGAAAATCTCCAACTAAACACAAGTAAACATTTTGAGAATCTCTTTAATTTTCTTCTAACCTAGTACACATAGAACTACACATAGTACTCAGCGACCCTATATCGTGTACTTTCCGTATAAAAAGACCACTGCATATCTTTCCCACATTGTTGGACCTTCCGAGGATATTAGAGGCTCTTACATAAACCGACTTGGATATTAGCGGATCCGAACATAAACCCTGATGTTTAGTAACACAGTAAAATAGGATGATTTATCTATCGTCAGACATTTATTTTGGTCGGATGTCGGATTATTCGAAAGAAGGTTTCCTATTTCCTGGAGATGCTTGTTGACAAGCACTTATTCATTTGATTTGGTTTTGTTCTTTAGTTACAAAAACGGGGTCGTGATGTCACAGAGGATTGGGGAACCCAAGCATAAAATTGTGCCTTAAACATGGCAAGTTTAAATGTGCTTTTTTCAATTTTATAATTTAAATAGACAGTGATAGTTAATGTTGGACATCAGGGGGCCTAGACAAAATCCCTTTTCTGTAAGCGTTAACGCCAACGGAAAATCAAATTGTATGGAGTTGACATTTGCTTAACACGTAACATTACGTGTCCTTTCCACACGTAATGTCATTGCCATACATTTTGACGTTAGCGTCTGGCGTTAACGCTATCAGAAAAGTTTTTGTATGGGCCCCCAGGGAAGGTAAGAAAGAGGTACTAGAAAGTATTCTTGTTGATGTTTCGTTCTCGACGAAGAATCGACGTTGTCGAATCACGGGCATCACATATACATATTTTGAAGAAAAAGGAAAAAAATGAATGCGTCCTCACGCGTGCTGTCATCCGCGTCTGTAACTATCTTCATTCATTTCATAGCAATTTATTAGTTTTACAACATTGGTTTTAACATGCTCATCCATATATCTAGGTATATAGCATGTTTGGGTTGGGTGGGAGTCATCATCTTTGAACGAGACAGCGACGAGCATAATTATCACCGAACTTGACTAACAGCACCATAATTACGTAACATACTATCAATCACAATCTGAATAATTTTGAAGCCTATTGCTAATCCATTGCTTCATATGTTCGAAAAATTTGTCTGCTCAACAACTTTCTTTCAAGCAAATGTTATTACTCGACTGAAGATTTTATGAATGAAAAATTTACCTAAATATTTGACATTATTGCCTATAAATCATATGTTATCTGCTTGACCTGAATTTTAACTTATATTATTAATCTCTTTTACAACAATTGTTCAATTTATTTAAATTATTTGTAACTCTAATTCTAAATTAATGTTAATGTAATGATGACCCATAATTTTACAAACCATATTTGTACGCCGGAAACGGCAGAATATTATGATCGAAATACATAATGAACATAACAACTTTATACAATATTCTGACAAATAAATGCATTCATTCATTCATTCAACGTAAATAACGCAATGAATGTTGTTGAACTGTCAAAATAGACGCCATTCCTACTGTTAGGGTCAGTTCGTTTGACTATTCAATAGAATAGAGTGAAGTCGGCAACAGTCCGCGAGCAAGAGACAATGGTCAATGTTTAGTCATTCTTTGTTTAAAAGAAGTTTTGTTGAATGCTTCTCTGAATGAAAAGAGACCTTCGCATGAAATTAGCGCAGTTACAGACCGGTATTATTAGATAACATAACTGAAAGCTGATTTGCATGTAATTGAAACACGAGTCGAATAAATTCAAAAAGGTCTTCCGCGTGAAGCCTTTGAAATGGGCTTTTGATATCCTATCTACGTGAAATCTATACATATATCTTCTGTACATCTAATCTTATATGTATATATAAAATAATGCTTGTTTGTACGTATTTTATACGCTGCCATACCGTCAATCCGATGGCCTTAAAACTTTGTCAACTTATTTCTAAGACTTGTGCGAAGGGATTAAAAAGAGTGAAGTCACGGGCAGAAGCTAGGACATACATCTATATATGACGGAGAAGGCACGTCTCTCTCGTTATCATCAGCCATATTTTAACTACTGTGGGCGTACTATGGGTATTGTTGGTTATTGCGCAATAGAAAAACCGTTTGCAGTTCAAATCAAGTTATAATTTACGATCAAACTAATCGCACTAGCCATTCGCACACTGTAGGTATACAACACAACTATACGGAACGCGCTCCAGTTTCTAAACGTGTTCACTGCGTAACCGCCAACAACAAACTCCGATTTAACTCTGGTCAAGCGTTATGTTATAGATTCTGTCGAGTGCCACCTGGTGGCGCTGGCGTCCCGATTACTCAAAGTCAAACGATTAACGTATTTCCGACATATAAGATTCACAACAAGGCCGGTTTAAATAGTGGAGGCTAAGCGAGAGATGAATGAGCGGTGGTGTGATATATATATAATATGTAATATGTAATATAAATTTAAGTCACTTTTCGTGTCTGTCTGTGTGACCGCGTTGTTGTTCTTAACTACGCCACGGAATTTGATGCAGTTTTCACCACGATTTAGAGAATCTATTCCGAAAGGTTTATTTGTATAATATATTAATATTAAACTTGGATATAATAAAGAAACCACGATGTTTTTTCATTCCAAAAAACCGTGTGAAGCAGGGGAGGGTCGCTAAAATGCAATAAATGACAGGAAAAAGAATAACAACGAATATTGGCCTAGTATATAGTACGAGTAGTAGTAGCAGTGTATAGTATGCGTTGTTTGCGAAGCATGTGTGGTGTGACTATGAATGATAGGCTGAAGAATGAGGCAACGGTGCGGTTTAAAAGAAGATGTAGTGACAAACATTGAAAAGAGTAGGCTAAGATGGTTTGGTCATGTTGAGAGGATGAATGAAGGGCGACTAACAAGAGGTATTATATTTACAAGGCAGATGTGAGTTGGAACGCCGGGAGGGGACGGCCTAGGAAGACATATAGTGACCTTATTGGTGATTTTCTTCAGAAAGGTCGGGTGCGTAGTACTGACGACCGGCGTGCGTGTATGATCAGATGTATGAACGTAAACGAGGCAAAAGGAGTATGTAAGGATCGTAGCAGGTGGCAATCTTTGGTTTGTGCCTACCCCCATGTGAAGAAGGCGTGAGTTTATGTATGTATGTATGTATGTATGTATATAGTACGATTCAAACTTAATGGCGGCTCGGAACATGAGGCGAGTCGCTGCGCAGTAACCAATTCACGTGTCAGCGGGGGTGAGGGGTGAGGTACTGCGCAGTGAATAGCGCACTTCACAGCCGCCATTAAGTTTGAATCGTACTGTACCTCTGTACCTATGCAATAATGCAAGTCAATGCGCCTTTGCCCAATTGTGTTGGGGTCAGCTTCCTGTCTAACCGGATGCAGCTGAATACCAGTATTTTATATGGAACTACTGCCTACCTGACCACCACAACCCAGTTACTAGGTAATCTTCTTCTTCTTCTTTAGGGTTATGGTTTCCGCACTTAGTCCTTCATGTGGACCATTGTGCGTGGGCCATGGCGGCTGTCGGTGGTTATTTCAACCAGCCCACCTCCCTCCAGAAGTTGATGATATCTCCTGGTCTGCTGAGAGCATCTGTGTAGGATCTGGGTGCCCCGAGGGTTTGTGACCTAATTTGGATGACGCCTGTGCATTCAAAGAGCACATGCGCAACGGTTTTCTCAGTCTCCATGCAAGCCCTGCATAGAGGACTGTCCGTTATGCCTATTGTGTGGAAGTGTTTGTTTAGCGAGCAGTGACCCGTGGTGGTCCCCGTCACCAGGCGCAGACCGTTTCTGTCCAGACGTAATAAACGTTTGGTAAGCTTGCCATCTAAGGATGGCATGGCTTCCCTGGACTGCCTACAGCCGGGTGTCGAGGTCCACCAACTCTCCGCTTGTGTTTGGGTGGGTGTACTCCTGTAACCATTTGCGTAGCTGGTTAAAGGGGATGGGCACGATGGGTTCGGGTCCACAGACTGACGCGCTGGTATCGTATTACTAGGTAATACGATACCAGCGCGTCAGTCTGTGTATTACTAGGTAATACGATACCCCTTGGTTAGACTGGTTGTAAGGTTTTCGGGCTTCTGACGTCCCGTAACGACTGTCAAAGATCCACGAATGACAGCCGGGACCAACAGCTTAACGTGCTTTCCGAGGAATGGAGGGGACTTGGTATGTAAAGATAGTTACCCATCCACGGATCAACCGCGGCAAGCATAACTTAACCTGATCGATCGACCCGTGCGGCTGTTTTTACTTAGTCGCAAGCAATCTATGAAAGTATTATCATAACATATTTAAAAATAATGTAAAAAATAACAACTATTAACATTCACTGTGAATAAAAACATGAATTTAACAAAAGCCAAATAACAAAGACCTAAAATAATATTTTTAAATAAAAATGGCAAATAAAAGTTAATATTCAGGCTTTTCACATAATAGACGAGGTGGATTTGCAAACATTTGTTTATCATGAGGCAAATGCGAAAGGCTATAACAGCTAACGCAATGCGTAATTGGAATGAGTCAAACTATTTATCTCTTTCTCTCCTATTGAATTTTGGATGTAAGAGCGAGATGGGAACATAACCCTTGTAGTGTTGGGTTTATAAATGAGTATTTTCAATCGACTAAGGGGTTTGTAATCTTGTCTTAATTTAACGTAAACATTATCCCAATTTGTGCATAAACGCTGAAATTGGGTGAATTTCAATTTATTGAAAGTCCTTGTTGTTATTGTATGATCATTTGTTGGAACGCTGGGAGGAAGTGTGTCTTTGGATTTTATAGTATACTAGCTTCTGCCCCCGACTTCGACCTTCTTGCGAAATTTTTTGCTCCCCCAACCCACTGTGTCGCATCGCATCGCCGGCCCGCGCCCGCGCGTTTATTCCGTTTTCGCTCAGCGTTCTTTCATTTTTTCTTTGCTCGGCTCCTTACTATCATAGCGCGATGTTAAATTTATTAAATACCTCACGAATTTTGCTACCGAACGCAAAATAATATTTCAAATCAGACTGGTAGTTCGAGATATTAGCGAACAAACTCTTCAGATTTATTATATTAGTATAAGTCAGAACGTCGCAGGACTACATAAAATCAAGCAATACATATCCAGTATAAGCTGACTTCTCACTGTACGAAAATCCTATACATTGTGAGGTCAGCTTAAACTGGAAATGTTTACGTTGATATGTAGCCTTGAGATTGATGAGATTCTAGGTTAGATTTGTTTTCAAGCGACAGTAATATGTATAGGTTCATAGATATCTTTTTACAAGACAGAGAAAGTTGTAAACAACAAAATAAATAATGTCTACAAATACTTATATTATAAAGAACTAAAATTTGTTTGTTTGTAAATTTGTATGTACGGGGTAATATCTGATACAGCCGGTCGGATTTGAAAGAATCATTTTGCATTTGATAACTAATTCTTGAGGAAGGCTTATAGGCTTTTTGACACCACGCTAGAACCCATAGGTGCTGAGCAAAAAGAAAAAAAAAAGTCAGAAAGCGAAAACGAATAGTAATAGCGCGGGCAGGCGATGCGATGCGACGGAGTACAAGAAATTTCTTGCGGACGAAGTTGTGGGACGAAGCTAGTGTAATATAATTTATGTGTCTGGCAAAGTTTCTCCCCTCATATGGTTCTTATCAATGTGTATTATCAGTGAATTGTGGTAGTAGATGCGTCCGAAAATAGAATAATATAATATAATACTAGGAAAACTTAAATAGTATGACGTTATTCTTGCCCTGTTTTCCCACTTTTCGATTAAGCTAAAAAAAAACATTAATTAGCTACCCGTCAAACAAAAGGACTCAGAAACGGACTTCCCACAGTTCTACAACCTCTAGCTATACGGTAGGTACATATTTGATCTGTCAAACGGACTTGTTTGCACAGGTCCGGACCCTGCAGGCAGGTACAATTCAATTGACCTTAATAACAATGGTACACCCAATTACAGTCTACATTATACCGTCTGTAGCAATGTTCTGCAGCCGCCTGGAATCCTAGTACCTACAGTGGTTTTATAATAACATAACGTCACGCCTTGGCGCTCCTTGGCGCCTTGGTACCCCAAAGGGTTAGGTAGAAATGTACAAATAGTACGAGGGTGACACTGAAAGTTCTTAGAAAATCAAAAACTGAACAAACTAGCAAGTTATTAGTTTTATTATATCTTTTCAAAATAGTGTCCAAAATCGTAAACAAATGACAAATGAATACATACACAATAATATTATCAAAGAGTTCCATTATCAAAATTTGAACTTATATCTTTATTATATTGTTTACAAGTGGTCAGTTCTAAAAACTTTCAGTGTCCTCGTACACCCACATTTCGCCAGTTATGTTTAAGTCCTATGTCATAGGGGCGAGCCTATTGCCATCAACCTGGCACTAAATCCAGACTCCGGACTGCTACTGACAAATTCCAAATAGAAAAACCCAATATTTTTTATTGGTATTTTATTTATTAATAAAAAAAGAACACATTTACGGTTCACAAAACAATTTTCCAAGTAAAAATAGAACATTTCAGAAACAAGGGTATCGTTGGTGTCTGTACTAATGAAAAAATCATTCTATGACAAACACCAGCGCCTACCAAACTAGGTGACATTAAAAACCACTTTGTCCGACCTAGGAATCGAATCCAAGAAAAGAAAGAAAGACAATACGTTTATTTGCGGTAAACATGACGCGTGACGCAGAGAAAAAACACACAAATACAAAAAATAACGAGTTAGGGGAAAATATGCGTCACATCCACGCAAAACGGCAATCGCTCAGCATAATGCTACGACCCTATGCGAGACAGAGCCGAAGCGCTGGCCTCATGCTCAGCAGTAGCCTTTACGACCACGAGATTAACGAGGCGGTCTTATAATGGTCTAAGAACAAAAGGTACTTTAAAGACAGCAGTTGGTGCTTACTCATAAAATGTCTTCCTGTTGCAAGGAAAGTTCATACTTTGTTCAAAAATCGCAATTTAACACTAGGCCAGTTCCCATTTCCCAATGCATTATAAGTAGAAGTATCCTATTATTCAGTACATACTCTTTTTCACCGGTTATGCCATGTAACAGGGGATAGGCCTGCTATATGTTGAAGGTTATAAATAAACTAAACGTCAATGTCACTTTGCTGTTAGTGTCATCTGTCAAAGACACACCTGTCATACTTGTCAATTGCTCTTTTTCTTTTTGTATCCCTATAACTCATGGCTGTGTCTACTCTGCCGCAAGTAATTAAATCTGTTCTCATCTTAAACAATATTAGTATTTTCCTACCAATAACCCATCACACAACTTCATCCTCTGATATTACTTTTACTTTCCTCTTTGCCATTTAATTTACGAATTTCAATCCACTAAAAACTTCAGCGCCCTACTGACCTTTGCCCAAATAATTATAGCGGAGTGAACCAGATGCTTTCCAAACCAATATTTAATTAACATTTCCCATCCAATATGTCGATAGCTTTCATGAGAAACAGGCCAAATATTGAGCACTAGCTCCTGCCTGTGACTCCGTCCGCGTGGAAGCGACTAATGCCATAAAATATATTCTATGGCATTCTGCAATAGTGTGCATTTCTATCAGTGCAAGAACTTCTGAATTCGAATGAGTAGTTTCGGATATTACCTCGTACATCCAAACTACAAATTTTATCTCTTTATAATGTTAGTATAGACTTATAGAGGTATGAGGAACAGGGTGTAAAGCTCACTCATACTCTATGGAAAAGGGAGGATCGTGTCTGGTGGGCAACTGCCCGACGGTTGATGTCGGGACGTTGTATACTCGTATATGCTAGTCGCTCGGTAAACTCTGCTTGCGCGATGCAGGATTTGCGTGACGTCAGTTTGACGTGTAGCTCGCATGTGGCGATGTTGATACCGCTACAGACTAATAGCTATTGACTGCAGTTTCACTCGCAATTCAAGGGAAACAACTTCATTTACCCGCATAAAAACAACCCCATACTTTAATACAAAACATGATCTATCTTTGTGCAAAATTTAATTCCAATCCATTCAGTAGTTTAAGCGTAATAGAAGAAAAAACTCACGAACATCAATTCTTTCACATTGGAAATATTAGAAGGGTAATTATAAATAATACAATAGGTGTCAGTATTTAAACGCCGCTACATAATACAGATTAGGGGTAAGGTAATTAAGTGGAATCTGTATAGATTACGTTATTATAGTTTGAGGTGTATAACTGTTATAGACAATAGGCCTTATTATATTACAATTTTGAAGTAAATTACCTTATAACAAGACAATAAAGTTATCATAAGGTAACTTTATTGTCTTGTTATCAGGTCATTTATACGATGTTTTCTTCTGTGGTAAATAATTCTGATTTTGTACTAGTACACAAGATTTTCAATTTGGCAAAAATCCAACAAATATCAATCTCAACTGATCCCAAATTACCAAAAAAAAATCATTAATTTTCATATTGTCATCCCTGTCGATGGTTGTCCGATGGTACTCCTTCATACATATGTTTACCTAGTACCCTCTCTTTCGAAAATGTGTTGGTTATAACAGTAAAATTCCGTAAAATTAAGTGATAGATAAAGGTGAAATTTATCTTACGTCCTCCATAGTCTCCCGAGTCTTCCTGAATAATACTAAGTTCCTGTCTCGTAGCTTCCGGGCCGACAGAAAGAATAAAAAAGACAAAAACTATTAATTGGTACATGATACTTACGAATCGAAGCATTTGGACAGGGTCAGCAGCCAGTATGTGTTGAGAACAATGGCGCTGCAGATGTAGGTTTCGTTATTGTTCAAGGAAGCCGCGTACGGGTGTTCATACACCTGCGTCACGGTTGCGCCTATTCTCTCCAAACTCTCGTCCAAGTCATGGTCTCCTGGTAGGGAAAAGATTTGGTTAGTGAGTTTTCTTTGTAGTGATGAAGGAGTTGCTTAAAGTAACGAACACTTTAAGGCTTTTAGGAAAGCTTACGTCCAATGTTTGATTACTAAGCATTTTTATGAAATAATAATACCAGAAACCATTTTGGATTTTGGATCATGCTACTGGAATTGACGTTTGTATATTTTTGATCATGATCAGTGGAAAACTAGACGAAGCGTTTCTGAGGTGAAATTCATGTAATGTCCTAGAGATTAGCAGTTGAATTCAAAGTTATATGCATCACTTAACGTCGTCATTATTCTAAGTGTTACCATTGAAAAAGCAATTACAATGATAAAGACTCGATCTTATCTTCCAAAACTCAAGTAAACTACACTTAAAATTCTAACTCTTTATTGAGAGCAATTTATTAATATGGGCTCCTGGTAACTTCTGGAAACCCGACTCGAAACTATTTTGGGTGGAGGTTGGGCTGGTCTGTTAATCGGATGGCGATGATTTTAAATTGCAAAATTCAGAGTTAACTACCAAACTACTATAACCATTGCAATTTGACTCTTTAGTGTGGTTAATGACATTTTCTCAAACATGCTTGGAAATACGAAAATTATTTTGACAACCTTCTTGCTGTACTGGTCAATTATTATACATGCGAGCAGCGATTCATATCTGTCATGTTTAGCGGCCGAATGAATTACTATGAAAAGTAATAATAGGTCTTTACCTATGAAATTGCCGTTTTGTATGAAAAAAATTAAACGAATTTTTTTCATGATTTTTTTATTTGTATTAATCGAAGTAATCACCCATGCAATCAATGCATCTTTGCCATCGCAGTGGCAGTTTATTGATGCCCTTCTTAAAGAAATCAGCTGGACGGGAGGCAACAAATTCTTCAAAGGCATTTTGTACTGCCTCTCGGGTATTAAATTTTTTTCCCGCCAAGAAGTTATCCAAATTCTGGAAAAAGTAGTAGTCTGTAGGCGCAAGGTCTGGTGAGTAGGGCGGATGACGGAGAGCTTCCAACCCCAGTTCTTGCAACTTGGAGACCGTCTGCTGTGCAGTATGAGGTCGCGCGTTGTCGTGCAGGAGCAGCGGAGACGAGCGATTGACCAATGCTGGTTGGAGATGCGCCAGCTTCTCCATCATTGTGTTCAGTTCTTCACAGTACACATCTGCAGTAATGCTCACCCCGTTTGGTAAGAAGCTGTGATGAATCACACCGGCGCTAGACCACCAAACAGTGACCATCACTTTTCTAGGGGTAAGTTTTCGTTTAGGGCATTGTTTAGGTGCTGAACCAGGATCCAACCAACTTGCTGAGCGCTTACGGTTATCAAACAGAATCCATTTTTCATCGCAGGTAACAATGCGGTTCAAAATTCCTTCATTTGTGTGTCTGTTGAGCAGTGCAAGGCACGTCTCGACGCGTACTTCGCGCTGGCGATCATTGAGTTCGTGGGGCACCCATTTGTCAAGCTTTTTTACCTTGCCAATTTGACGCAAATGGACCAATATTGTTTTGACGCTAACGTCGAAAGCTGCTGCTAATTCAGCCGTAGATTGTGTATCATCAGTTTCCACAATCGCCTTTAATTCGTCATTGTCGACCAAAGTCTTCGGACGTCCGCGAGGTTCATTTTTCAGGTCGAAATTTCCAGAACGGAAGCGAGCAAACCAATAACAGGTGGTGCGTTGGTTTGTAGTGTTAGCTCCGTAAACGTCGTTGATGTTGCGTGCCGCTTGTGCCGCGTTGCTGCCACGACGGTACTCATATTCCATAATTACTCGAATTTTTAACGTATCCATGATGACGAAAAAGATTGAAATGCGATGAAAATGTAACACTAATCAATAAAGAAATGACTACTTTTAGAAAAAAAAAACCATGTTTTTAAAATAAAATTAATTTGAAATTAGAATTCTTAGCCAAACAAAAATTATTTTGATTTGAAATGGCCAGTACTGCAGAACGGCAATTTCATAGGTAAAGACCTAATATCTGTCATGTAATTTAAAAATGGAACGAACTTTTTACTTCACCCCGTGGTAACTAGCGTTGCCGGAGCGAAATATTCCGAAGTTTTCCCGTCGAATTATTCGCGAAACATTCGGAAGTATTGAGTAGTATTCGGAATTATTCCCCGAGAAGAATAACAAGGCAAATGTCTAGCTAAGTAGGTACATGTTAGACTAGTTAGAATGAACCGCTGAGTCACGAGGCGGTGTGCCACAGTTGCCATAATTTATAATCACGCTGACCGACATCGGGTAAGTAGGCTACTTATTGGAGCACCTGGTAGAGTTCGACTATTGACCGCTAGATGGCGACGCAATTACCATTGCAAATTATATATGTTCCGCGCTAGTGATGGTGTATTCATACTTACGAATCTTCCATCCTTTCTTCCTTCCTAACTTTGGTCACTGCAGCAGCAGAAAGGGCACGCAGGCGAGCACTACCGACGGAAGTTGTACAGTTACAGCTTTTACTTTTACCCGCTAGACGGCGTTACTGCCAGTGACTATACATTACTACACGTTCATTCATAAAAATGAGTATACTACGATTTGAAAACTTCCGAATATTTCTTTCATCTACTTAGACATGTACTTACGTAATAAGTTTATGTATGCGGTCTATAAGGTGTGAAAGTGATAGAGAGGTAAATACATAGTTAGATACTAACATAAGTTTATAAGATAGTAATTTATGTTATAATAGGGAGGTAAAGAAAAAAAAAAGGAAAGGATAATCTAATTATTAAGTACTTAGGTTATTTCAAATGTCTCTTGATTGATCAATTGCGGTTGAACACTACATAATGATTAAGTACTTAACTACTTATTGATTAATATTGGTTGAACACTATTCTACAAAGAAATATATTTTTTACGACTATTTGTTTTACCAAAACATTTAAATTAAGTACTTACGTATCTAGGCCCTGGATACGTACTTTAAACTAGGGATACGTACCTACTTTTATCTTACTTAACTAATTATTTATGTTTTTTCCATTAAATCGTAAAGGAAAAACAATTTTACGAAGTAAACTAAACTTGTAAATAACATCCGCACAAAATCGGCCCATTCTAAACTCAATCATAGTAAAAATAAAATAATAAGTAGTCACAAGTAGATAACTACTTACAGGTAAATATTCCCGCGTTGTAGGTACGTAGGAATCGAATAATACTTCGTCGAATTAATGAATGAACAACGGCTGCGAGCCTCGGTGGGTATGCTATTGTCCAGTGCAGGCGAGCGCTGCCGCTGGCGTCGCCGAACGATTAACGAGGGAAGTTCTCCATTTATAGTCTACTCTTGCCCGCTAGATGGCGTTAATTCAAGTAACGGCACGGCGAAATATCTGCTAAACGTAACGGCGAGTCTCCTCAAGCTACCTACGCACACGAGTACATTCGTAACTACTGGGAATAATTTAATTCTTATGTAATAAAACGTAGGTTACCTACTTCATCCTTACAATATTTATTTTACGCTGCATTTTTGCTGCGGTAGTATTCCTTCCAATCGAAGTATTCTTTTGAATGTTTCCGAATTATTCCGAATACTTCCGCAGTTTTGCAACGCTACTAGCGTTGCCGGAGCGAAATATTCCGAAGTATTCCCGTCGAATTATTCGCGAAACATTCGGAAGTATTGAGTAGTATTCGGAATTATTCCCCGAGAAGAAATATCTAGCTAAGTACATGTTTGGCCACGCATAGAGTAGGTAGTTGTGTAGGTAGTTAGTGGTAATGAACCTGCTGCGAGTCGCGGGGCGGGGTGGCACTGCCACGTGCAAGTGTTCGACTATTGATCGCTAGATGGCGACGCAATTACCATTGCAAATTACATATGTTCCGCGTTAGTGATTGTGTATTCATACCCAGGAATCTTCCTTCCTTCCTACGTTCCTAACCTTGGTCACTGCAGCAGCAGAAAGCGCACGCAGGCGAGCAATACTGATGGAAGTTGTACAGTTACAGCTTTTACGTTTACCCGTTAGAGGGCGTTAATGCCCGTGGCTATAAATATATTACTACGCGTTCATTAATAAAAATGAGTATAATACGATTTGAAAACTTCCGAATATTTCCTTTCATCTACTTAGATATGTACTTACGTAATAAGTTTTTATGCGGTTTAGGTGTGCAAGTGATGTTTTGCGAGAATACTATGTACATAAAGGTAAATAAGTAGGTAGGTACTAAGATGAGTTTATATTATATATTATTATTTACCGAGATAAATAGTAAAACGGTACCTATTACCTATATTATTTCAATTGTTTCTTTATGTATGTACTTTAGTAAGATTTCGGTTGAACACTACCTATTCTAAAAAGAAGGAGATAATCTTTTTGGTAAAACATCGTCGTAAAAAAGTACGTAGGTAACCCTAACTTCTTATTTTTTTTTTTAAACCTTTAGGTAGGTAAAGTGCTTAAAAACATTTTTACGCTTGTACATAACATCCGCACAAAATCGACACAGTTTAAACTCATCCACACTAAAATAAAATAATAAGTACCTAGTCATAAGTAGATAACTACTTACAGGGAATTATTCCCGCATAGTAGGTACGTAGGTACCGATTAATACTTCGTTGATTAATGAATGAAGCGCTGGCGTCGCCGTGCGACTAACGAGGGAAGTTCTCCATTTACAGTTTTACTCTTGCTCGCTAGATGGCGTTAATTCACGTAATGCACCGACGAAATATCTAATACACGCCGAGTCTCCTCAAGCTACCTACGCATACATGCGTAACTACTGGGAATAATTTAACTCTTAATAAGTATTATAACGTAGGTCATCTACTTCATCCTTACAATATTTATTTTACTCTGCATTCTTGCTACGGTAGTATTCCTTCCAATCGAAGTATTCTTTTGAATGTTTCCGAATTATTCCGAATACTTCCGAAGTTTTGCAACGCTAGTGGTAACCAAGGAGGTAACTTAGCAAAGATTTTATTTAAATCTCGAACTGGCTTAGCAAAGAGAGCTGTTTAAAATGAAGGAGAAACAAATAAACATATTGGCGCGTGAAAAGTTATCGTTGTTCGTCATTGATTCTGAAATTTATAATTAATTTACTTAGTTTGAATTTCCACGCATTATTTGAGAAAACTACTATAGAAACTTTCGCCGAAAACAGGCATTAATGGACTCAAGTATGTATCAATGCCTCTGTTGTCAGCCACTGCAGTAATGTACTATTTCTATAACACCTATTTAATTATAAAACAACCATGATATAAGTAGGTACATATTTAGTCACATCTGTTTTAACACCTCAAACAAAACTAGGCCTTATTACAATTTTATAAGATTTATAGTTGCGTGATTTTAGTTCCATAATATATAGTGATGAGATAATCGCACTCGGCAGGTAGCGGTCCAGAGATTTATGAAGAGGAACATTAGAAAAATAGTTCGTTTATAAAAGTAGTGTAGCTATCTATGTTTGGGTATGAATATCTACCTAAGGTTTTGCTGGTGTTATTCATCATAAATTTAAAATATACCAGTTTTGGACGAGAAAGATTCATAATTACCCTACGTCTCGGTTTAAAAAAGAGGAGATTAATATAACATACTTTTGTGGGTACAAAGAAATACATCAAAAAAAAGAAGAGAAGAAAAGAAAAAAAAGAAGAGAAGAAGAAGAGTATTCTATTCTATTCTATTCTATTCATTACTCGCCACATTCATTTCTGTAGATAAGTGGTGAAAACGTAGGTCAAAAGACAAACATTATTTTAGTGATTGAGTCCAAAAACCAGATGAGGCAATGCCACGTTAATAAATCCGTGACCAATAAATAAAACATTATTCAACTTTATTTAACGTTAAGAAAATAGTAAGAAGGTAAACATGACGCAGAGAAAAACACAAAAAAGAACAAGTTGGGGGAAAATATGCGTCACATCCACGCAAAACGGCAATCGCTCAGCATAATGCTACAACCCTATGTAAAAAGACCCGCACGTAACAACCATTTACATTGCACCCGCATTTAAAACAAAATGCAAACACAAAACAAATTGTGTTCGCTTTTCTCTCAACTAAACTAAATGAAAACGTTTTTATTATGTTATAACTTACGCCAGACAGATTTATGTTTATTATTGTTCGATAGTCGGGTAAACTTACACAATGAGTAAAACCGTACAAACTAATAACATTAATAATTTTGATTATGGTTTCCACAATCGTTCATCCAGACCTTGAAACTAACGACCTTCTACTGTCGCTGTCGCCTTAGTCCTTCAGGTTAAAACTTTGCTCTATACAAGGCCTCTTTTAATTAATTGGCGAAACTTTACAGATGTGGAATCTTGGCAACAAAACAAAAGAAAAAAGGTTTTATAAAATCTTCGTGATCAGCTGTTTCATCATGATCATCATTGGCAGCCTTGTTCCACCCACTGATGAATATAGGCCTCTTTCCTTTTGTGCCATGCTTCCCTGGTCTGGGCTAGACTCATCGGCTGTTAAGTTACGTGAAATTATTTTATTTTTATTTTGTTTCATAAGTGAAAACAAACAGTAGTATGTTAAAAATAAACTGTAATAACTTAACATTTAACTTAACAAAATGTGTTAAGTTCAATGTTAAGTTATTACAGTTATTATTACATTAATATACTACCCACTACATTTTCCACAGATTACAACTTAGATATTTACAAACTGATGGCAAAAGTAACTATAGTCAGGGCAAAATCTATTAAATGCACAAAAGAAACTAAAAATAACAAAACAAAACTCTTGTTTGTGTATTGTATCTTACGGATCCTATAATAATTATTATAATTTGATTCAGCATACGGAATCTACTGATGATCCCTCAGAATTTTAACTATATTATTTTTTAAAGTATTACGGTTAAGAAATAGTATGTCGGTATCACTAAATCGCTCATTATACGTGTCGACTTAGCGGTGTAGCGGTGAGCGCACACCAGAATTGTATTTACAGAAGCTAGTAGCGAACAGTCTCGTGCGCACCTTCCGCCCATGCACAGTTTGAGGAACCAGGTAACACAGACCGTTCACCAAATCAGGGAAATTATGAATTTAGGAAATCTTGTCATAAGATATCGATATCAATCATGTCTGTGAAGTTTCCCCCAATAAGAAAAGACCCTGTAAAGGAAATTAGAGGTGTATACCTATTAATATTTACCGGGCACAATCCCAAACTCCGAAACGCCTCTGAGAATAAGACGAACAGTAAATATCTGTCAATGTTTATACACCCTACTGTTTCTATAAGTATTACTAGCTTTTGAACGTGGAGGTCGGAAATTATCCTACGGGAAAGTTGTACCGGCATAAAAAGTTTCCTATATCTTAACCCAGACCACGGTCTATCCGTGTGCATCCAAATCCATTCAACTGTTTAGGCGTGAAAAGGTAACAGACAGAGTGACAGTTACTTTCGCAATTATAATATTAGTATGGACTATGGACTAGCGTCCCGCTCCTGCTTCAAACGGTTTTACGACTTGACAAAACTTGTGACTTGTGATATTTCATTATTATGTAAGTTTAATATTAAGTACATACATACGTAAACTCACGCTTTCTTCCCATGAGGGTAGGTAGAAACTATAGAACGACACCTGCTACGATCCTTACATACTCCTTTTGCCTCGTTTACGTTCATACATCTGGTCCTACACGCACGTTGTGAGTACATACTACGCACCTGACCTTAATAAGACCTGACCTTTAATATTAAGTTATTTATGTATTATATATTATATACATAAGAATAAATCTTAAAGAAATAAATTCTCTACATACCTAATGGTTAAATCTGCATCAAAATCTATTGTGTAGTTTAGAAGCACGACGCGGTCACAAAAGACATGAAAAGCGACTTTAGTATAAACAAATTGTAAAGAGAAAATATTTAATTTCTATGTATGTTCGTTTGTTAGGCTTTCACGCTAAAATGACTGAACGGATTTGTATGAAATTGGGCACATGCGTAGACCATGACCTGAATTAGGACATTTACACTGGATTAGGGTACTTTTTATCCCGATATTTTCACGGGATCGAGATTTATGCGGGTGAAAACGCGGGGCGCAGGTATAATAATTTCTAATAACAGGTTTAAAAATATCATTAATGATGCCAAGATTTACTTGTTCTTCACGTTATTATGATTTTTTTTTTTGCTAGACCACATCTGGGAACCTTTTGGTTACGGAGATATTGAAGGTCAAAGTTCCAACGTTATTTTACGAAAACAACTTTTAAATGTTAACTTAACATTCAATACTCTCACGACCCCTGTACCGTTGCATGCACCCATAAGCACAATGTTTTGTGTGCATTACATTGCGTTGCGTTTCCAAGCAATTGTTTTTGCACAAAGTTACTTAGTTTGATAGAATGCGTAGACGACGGCTTCGTGAAGCGTGTTTTTACAGCCTGTATGTATAAATGTAGAATGTTTAGTAGGGAAATCAACTAATACAGACCAATATCGAAGCCATATTTATCCGAGTTGAGCTACACATTTACTGACAAATGCGTGCACTGACTGGACAGGTCCACTCAATCTGTGTGGTTCTTTCCTCAAAATACCATTTCATACACTAATCTATAGGGTCTTCACATGATCTGACCAAGATTATGTCTGTACTTTAAAAGAGACTGTAACCTCTAAGTCTCTCAGAGTCGTCAGATAGGAAACGCCGACCTCAGCTAGTTTAAAAATATGATTGACGTGTAAAAGTGTTTGTACAAACTTACTTACAGAAATAAAAACATTTATCCACATTTACCTCCAACACAGCACGCTGCACCTAACCTCAACCTAACTTAAAATAATATAATACTTGCCGTACCACTATCGTCCTCCGCAAGCCTCACTTGTTAGTCTAAGGATTTGGCAGCGCAGAGAGTTGTGATAATCGATCAGTTTCAACTTCATCTAGTTAGAGAGTGGCTCCTCTATCTGTTAGCGCAGTCGGAGTTGGTCAAACAACTCCCAGATTTTGATAACACTAAAACTAAGACGAAACTTATATAGAGGGAAGGGATTTAGATTAGTCAAGACGAATTAAGGTGCCTAAAACAGCAACAGTTATGTTTACTTACATTAAATAAATAATAATAATAATAATTTCGGCCAATGGCCTGATGGCCGAAAGCCTCGATCAACATCTCTCGAGGCCCTCGCTAGGCGGTTGGGTCAAGGGCCTAATTCAGGAGGCAGTACCCCTCGATACGGCTCCCATCGTGAGGAGATTTCTGTCTGTGGAGCCTTAACCACCGGTAGCTTGGACCCTGCTCCCGATACCGGCGGACCACATTTTTTTATATTTTTAAATGTTTTTTCTGTTTTTATAAAAATGTATCTAAATAAGTATGTAAATAAATAAACGACATAATAACTTTATTGTTCCAAACACAGTGTTATAGATTATTTTTATCCGACTTCAAAAAGGAGGAGGTTATCAATTCGGATGTTTATATATATATATATATATTTTATGTATGTGCGGGCATAACTCCGTTATATATAAACGAATTGGCAAAATTATTTTTTTGTTTGAAAGGGTTTTTTTGGTTGTTTTATCCCGGTAGTACGTTCCCGTGGGATAATTTCCTACCTCCACGCGGGCGAAGCCGCGGGAAAAAGCTAGTAGGTAATAATAAGATATACATTAAGAAGTAGGAACAAGATGGTCATTAGAAAAAAATGACTGTAGGTGTGAGTGTGCTGTGTGTTGGGAATCAATTATGCTATTGGGCAGATCTTGAACTGCATCTTCAGTACATTCATACGGGTTTTGCGCAAGTATATTATTATTATTTTCTAGTTAATTAGATAGGCGTGAATTTAAAGTCTTTTCAAAGATTTTAGATAATGAAGTAAGAACCAATATGGGTCTGTAGTTAGCGACACTACTTCTGTCACCTCCCTTATTCCTCACATTGTTTCTTCGCAGTACATACATTGCATTTAATGTCTTCTAAAGACACATAGACAGACTAACAAAAAACGATTCTAGGGTATGAAACCAGAAACACTCGCTATCTCCTTCTCAAATCGAAGATCTTATTCACTTCATTACCTGTAAATTAAAACACCTATTCCCGAAAACCTGTCACATCAGAGCTGTCAGTCACATCTACTGTAGCTAAATCTACCCTAGTTACCTATGTAGGTACCAGGCGCACATACTCATATAGGAGTGGATTGGGCGCCTAAATAGATTACTCGTGTACCGGTGATTGCCTAAAGTCGGTTGTGTGAAGCAATGAGCGTTTAGATAATGGGATAACAGAGAATGATTGAACGAAATTTCGGCTTCCCCGAAAGAAAATTACAAAGTATGGAACAGAAAAGGTACATGGACAGTAACAATTGACTATTTTAAGACCCTAGAGGAAGCATAATATTGAAACTCAAAGAACAAAAGTAAAATAGTGTCTTTGACTCAAAGGCCCAATAAAAATATGACATGAAAATGACGTTCCCAAAATCATAGTCGAACAATGAAATAAACGTCAAAGGACACAACATACATAGTTCTGTAACTCCCATTTACTTTGTTCTAAAACATTTTACTTTGTGCCTCCGAAAACTACAAGCTCGCGCAAAAAACGTCACATTATAACTGTTTTACATTTTCATTCAGCTGAAAATTTACACCAAATTTCGAAAAAAACATTTAGCGGTCGTAGAACACAGAAGCACTAGTTTTCTTAACTCCACATTATACGCGGTCGGAACAGCTGTTCGGAGAACCGAAAACTCGCGACTACATTGTTTGATAAACGCTTCGGATTCTCCCTAAAGTGAACAAAACCGACCAAATAAGTGGCGAAATCGTCGGATGTTTTTTCGCCTCTGAAATAAAGTTTCGGACGAAAGTTTGACCGCAATTTGGAGTGAAGTGTCCCAAGGTTGCGAATTATGTTACTTATGAGTAATTTTTAGTTTTGGCGAAGAGTAATTTTGATATCCGAGGATTAGCGTGCTACCTACTAACTTTGACTTTAGATTAGGCTAACTAATAACTACCTATTTGTTACAATTTGACTGCCCCTTTGGTGGTCCTTGATTCGATTCCCAGGTCGGGTAAAGTGTTATTGGGTTTTTCCATTAGGAATTTCTTAGTAACAGCCCGGAGTTTGACAGTAGGCATTGTGATATCCCCGTGCCTCGGAGAGCACGTTAAGCCGTTGGTCCTGCGCCGGATCTCTCTCATGTCAGATTTCCGTCCTATAGGACTATGAGACTGGGGGAAGAGAGAGAGCCCCTGTGTCTGCGCACACTTGTGCACTATATGATCTATAGCGTCGAAGGCTAGTCTCCACTGTCTATATCTGTTACAATATACAACCGATGTTATATGCCATATGGAGTTTTTGACACAGACTCTCATACAGGTATGAATGACGCCGAACCAAACATTTCCTAAAACTTGAAAATGTCACATCAACAAATAGGAACTGTACCTACTACGCAATCGGTCATGTCTGAAGATTATATTTAAATACTAGCTTTTGCACGCGGCTTCGATCGCGTGGATGTCGGAAAATATCCCACGGGAACGTACTATCCGAGATTAAAATTATTTTATGCATTAATCCGGATTAAAAACAATCTATGTGCGAAGTTTCATTTAAATAATCCGTTCAGTCGTTTTTGCGCCAATCCGGAACATACAACCAGACAAACAGACAAACGGACAAAAATTCCTTAATTAATAATCAGTTAATAATCATTAATATCTCATAATAATCATTAATCATTAATAATCAGTTAATAATCAGACACCTCGTAGCAATTACATTTTTCAAAAATATTCAATGTACGATTTTGACTTCGTTAAAGAAAATACATAAACTAAACTAAAATATGCCAAAAAGTCTTAATTACCTATGCTTAAGGATCTATTTCCAAAAGAAAATACTTTAAGAAAAATCTAGCCTCTATTTAAGCTATCAATAAAGATCTATTCAAACTTGTAACAAAAAGAGAGTAATTTAAAAAGTTAACCCTTTAAGATGATCAGTGTCTTTAGTTCTATTCATCTATCAAAGAAGTTGTTTTAAATGTTTTAAACTAGAGCATTGTAAGTACTTGTTAGTCTTTAGAAAGTTTGGACTATTTTAAAAGACTAACTCTTTGAAGAATGAGTTTCATCAAATACAGCAAAAGGGATGCAAAAAACTTTTTTACAAAAAAACAACCGACTTCCAAAAAAAACACTAAAAGACGTGAAAAATAACTTTAATTTCGGAATTCGGTGTCTTTGTTTTTGTATTTTCGTTTTAGGCCACCGACTTCCGAAATTAAAGTAATTTTTCACGTCTTTTAGTGTTTTTATTTGGAAGTCGGTTGTTTTTTTGTAAAAAAGTATTTATTTTTCACTTTTTAGTTGCGGTACTTACCCCACACAAATTCGTATACCACTACTTGGTGTGTAAATAACAGTGACAGGAAATTATTAACACATCATCCATATAAACTAAGTGGAAAAAATATGCAGTATTAAGGATAACTCAAAAAGTACTGGTCACACCTTGATCAAATTTAAATGGGACCACATGTGAAGCACCACCTGCCAAATACAAAAAGAATCATCCAAATCGGTTCAACCAGAAAAAAGTTATGAGATAACAGACATAAAAAAAAAAAAACATACAGATGAATTGAGAACCTTCTCCTTTTTGTGAAGTCGGTTAAAAAACATGATGAATCTATTTTTGCAGATTGTGTACTTGTTTCATGTTTGTGTGTTACCAGCGGGGTAATTACGTAACACACTAACAGTAGGAATGGTTTTCATTTTGACAGTTCAACAACATTCATTGCGTTATTTACGTTGTTGAGCAGACAAATTTGTCGAACATATGAAAACAATAGACTTTAAAATGATTCAGTTTGTGAATGATAGTGTGTTATGCAATTTTGGTGCAGATATAAATAATCTATCAGATTAAATATTGACGGTGATGGCAGGTGGAGCAGAGCCCTAACGAAATTGTTGCCGAGAAACGGTAGAAGGGACATTGGTAGACCGATAGCCAAGTGGGTGGATGACCTACAGAGGATCGCAGGAAAGTCCTGGATGAGACTCGCACAGACCAGGGAAGTATGGCACAAAAGGGAGGAGGCCTATACGACGATCAGATTAAATAGAGCGCAAATCGTATAAACATATCTGCAAAATAAGTAATCGGAAATCAATCAAGGGCGGTGGAACAAGATATAAAATAAAATAGGCATAAGACGACACCTAAACGAGACGAGATCTAAAAAAGGTTCAATTTTTTTTTTTGAAGATATAATTTAGTCATCTAAAGATTTTGAAACACCAAAATTAAATAAATATTAAAATGAACGATCTCCAAAGTAAAAAATTCTGATTCTGAAGACTCTCGGACATAAAGACCAGATTCAAGACCTCAGAACCAGCAACAGTCCAAAAATGAAGAACTGCCTATTGCTAAAAGAAAATCAATCTGCCTGCCTTTTCACAACTATATTCTGGTAGGCTTCCAGTCTAACCGAAAGCAGCTGCATACGAATGTTTTACATGGAGTGACTGTCTATCTGACATCCACAGCCCAGTTACTAGGTAACACGACATCTCTTCAGAACAAGCACGACTTCAAAAATGAACAACTGCTTATTACTCAAACAAAAAGTCCAATATCAGCCTTTCACACGATTACACGTCAAACTTTAACAAAGAAACTAAACAAGAATGAGTTGACGTTAGAATCTAGTGTTTGGAGTTGTTTTCACAATATGTTATTGCCAACTCTTAGCGATATTGTGAAACTAAACACGCACATAAATGAGTGGTTATTATCGACTGTAGTACATTGATATTTCATTGTAAATTGACAATATTTATTTAGAGTACTTGTTTTTGGAATTTTGATGCGCTGTTCGATATTTAGATAAGCTAGTTTCTTCTTTGTTAGAAGGTACCTCCGAAAACACGACTCTCTCAGGGAACTGTTTAAAGATATTAACATCATGACGGTAACTTGACAATATATCTATGACAACATCCTATACGTAAAGCAAATTCTACATCTTTTCAGTAAAAGAGGTGAAAGTCACAATTATATCACTAGAAATAGGGACCAATTACTTCAACCAGGTTTCAGGCTGGCTAAAGTAGACTATCTTTCATGGGGTACTGTTTAAATGTTACAATAAAATACCTCCCTACATACTTCAACTGAATGAAACGAAATTTAAATGTTGTATAAAACGTACACTATGCAGCAAAGCATATTATTATAAGTTGGGGGATTACATTGCTGATAAAAATGCTTGGCTCAACGCTGCTCATGCTCCATAGGGGTGCATAAACTAATTGATCTAATTACATACTATAAAGCTACCATTTACTGGGTACGTCTTCCATTGACTTGAATGTGCCCTGACGGCTGAGAGTATGTCATGCTCACTCTAATGTCTCGCTGATGGTGGCGCATGTGTTGGATCATTTAGTTACATTCAAAATGGTTGAGCTGAATGGTGCTGATCCATGCGTCATGTTCGTAAACGGGCGCCGGCAGTAGGGACTGCTCATCTCTTAGCTGCCACGGCTTATTTTAATTTAATTTAATATTTGAATTGTTTTTATCTTTATATTACGGACGCTTTTAACGTTCTGCATCGTTCTCACTTGCATAAGTTCAACATGCATGATGTAACCAATATTTTGTAACCATATTTTGATTTAAAAGTGTGCCCGTGGCTTCCTGCCCGTTCTTCTCCATAGGCACCTACGTCACTTTGGAACGGGCAACCAGCTTCATCTTTGTGGCCGACCGACTCCTTGACAATTCAAAAGTGCATTTATTTGTTTATTAGAACATTATGCAGAAGTAAAAAAAAAATACTGTACAAAGCGGGAATATTGTACATTGCCTGAGGCATTTTCTACCAGTCTACCTTAGGGTGATGCAGAGACAAAACATGGTAGGTGCAATATAAGGGATAGATAACTCGTAAAATAATAATTACTTATACATAAATACCTACATAATAGGCTTATTTTTTTTTTGGCTGGGGAATCATTAAATGACTTCTCCCGCTCTGGGTGGAGCGGGAGGACGTGTCAGAGTTTTACTGACTAAAACCCACCCGTGTTCCTTCAGTTGCCTGTGCGCCAGGGCCATAGTAACTCTTTCTAACAATCCGCGACGCCGGGCAATTTGCGACCCCGGAATAATTGGCGTTTACTTGGTTTATTTGAAATAAATGCTTTGAATTTGAGTTTGATGTCCAACCCGCTCTTGGCCCGCGCGGTAGAAATTGCCTTCTTTCTCTCGCAGAACGAAAGCCTTGATCCCAGAGCAGTAGGAACATTACAGGCTGATTATGTAACGAGACGATGTGAACATAATAGGTAATTTGCCAGTAAAAATTCGGTTCAATTCAACAAAACCTTTGCTTACACTTGCAGCGTTTATCTTATCAGACTTTTTCATTTACCACACGCAAACAGAACACATTCATCGAATTATCACTTACTAGCTTTTGCCCGCGGCTTCGCCCGCGTAGTTGTCGGAAATTATCCCACGGGAACGTACTACCGGGATAAAAAGTATCCTACATGTTAATCCAGGTTATAAACTATGTGTTCCAAATTCCATGCAAATCCATTCAGTAGTTTTTGCGTGAAAGTGTAACAAACATCTATCCATCCACCCATCCATCCTCACAAACTTTCACAGTTATAATATTAGTAGGATTAGTATCAATCAGCAGTACTACGATTCTATTCTAATTTAAGCAAATTGACACTAATTTCCTGAGAAGAAAGACCTTCTCTTTGTAGGTTTATTTTTGCAATGTCAGACTCATTATCATCAAAAATGTCTTCCTATTTTAACCATGTTTACTGAATCCTACAATCATTACCTCTGTCTGTACTGTTTCTTATATATAGACTTTTCTGGTCCTAAGGCTCACAGGTGATTAATAGGAACTTTTACGTTTTTCGCAACCTGCATACAAATTTATTTCCTGCTTTATAACTTTTTTTTTTGTTTTTCTATTAACAAAACTCTACATACCCGATGACCTTTGTTCATCTTCTTCATCCAATTTTCCATTGACGCCAAAAGCACACAGGACGAACAGTAGCACCCACATATTCATAGCTACTGTTTCAATATTTAACGAATGGTGATAAAGTTTGTTTCGATTAGGTAATGTAGACTTACGAACGCATAGAACCGGTAGTAAAAGTAAAAAACTACGAATAGCTGTTATTTATTTTCCTTTCATCACTTGTATTTGATCATGATTTGACGGGAGTGTCGGTTTTTGTTGATCTATGGTTAGTGAGTAACTGTGTTTGCTGATGGAGCGTTCGGAGAGGGTCGAAGAGTTAAGAAGATTCGTGGTAGTATGTTACTAATAGACTCGCACCTTATTTTTTTTTTGGTGGTAAATCATCAAATGACCTCTCCCGCTCTGGGTGGAGCGGAAGGGCGTGTCATACTCTTACTGACTTAAACCCACCCGTGTTCCTTCCGTAGCCTGTGCGCCAGGGCCACGGTAACTCTTTCGAACAATCCACGACCCCGGCAGCCATCGGCCCTATCGGACCCCGTCAATTATGCTGACATCTCTTTGAGGCGCGCGTGGAACACAACGCGCCGTCGATCCGGGTCTGGTCCTTACCGGACGGCGAGCTGCCCGTTGCTCGCCGCCCGCAAGCCCGCGCCTACGGTAGCCGGGAGTCGGCAATCGACTCCCGACGCCCAGGGTGTCTCGCCCTGCGGCGACTAGGGGCGTACCTCGCACCTACTTTAAAGTTTATAACTTTATTATTTAGCATTTAATTGTAATATAATAGTTTATTAGCTATGATCCGCAGCCCTCTTCGCGTGTACTTTCTTCGAAAAAAAAATATTTTTATTTTTCCACAACCAAGCTACGAGCTCTGCGAATATATTCAATTCGGCCGTTTAGCCGTCATAACGTGCCATACAAACAGATATGCTCGCTTCCGCATTTATAAACGTATTATTTCCAAGAATACGTTATGGAATCTTATGCGAGGTGAAGTTTACGTGAATGAGCATTTGTATAACTTATGTCATGACTCATCTATACATACATACATTCATACTAAATATAAATGAATAAAATTCAAGTGTCTGTTTGTAATGTCAAAATAATAGCTTTTTACTAAATGCATATGAAGGTATATACGTTACTTAAAACAAATAAAAACTATTACTATTTCTTTTTGTCTGTGTGTTTTCTTCGGCTACTCTCCGAAAGGGGAGGCCGATTTTGATGAAATTCGGTTTGGGGATACTTTGAACCTTGAGTACGGACATAGGCTACTTTTTATTGACATAGCACGCGGATGAAGCCACGAGCGGAATCTAGCAATAAATAAAGAAATGCGTACCTCAGGACAGGACCACTTTCTGAATACGCTTTATGTATGATGATCAAATAGTTCACAATAATTTTGTAAAAATAGAAAATCTAACAGTCACTACTAAACTATTCATAGGCGTACCAGGGCGTCACAACTCGCAGGATGTTTTCATCTCGCAGCCAATGTTTGTGTCAACAGCGATAGTAGAACGGCAGTTTGGGGGAAATTGCTCTGTGAACGAGCTATAGTGTTTCCTTTACGATGCCACAAAGAAATCGGTGATACAACCAACTTTTTGTACGTATTGCTCTGTATTGCCTCTCCACGTCAATTTGCTTAAGGCTACGGTTGATGTTTTTCGATAAAAGGGAAGTCTCTATCGGTTTATTTTCTTAGGGAAGTGGTGAGTTTAGGTGACGGAAATTCTGATTTTATGGTTTCAATCTTTTATGGTCTCCTGGTATTATGAGAGAATAGTACCGGTTTGATAAGTGGCTATCTGTCTATTTTCCTTATCTTAAACCATGAAAATGGTCTCTGTAGCACTTAACTGGTATTACTGAAATAAATTCAGATGCAGTTTGGATGTAAGAGATTTTTGTTATTTTTTAAGGTTTGTTTTTTTCTAGTGGAACCTTGATATGATTTTTATAGCGTCGATTTTCGGGGTAACTTACGTGTTAAGCGAAGCAACATTTACTTCAAGTATGATTAATAAGATTAGCGTTTTACCCATTCGATATGCAGTGAACATTGTGAACAATGTTATCATACGCTATAAATATATATATCTAAGTAATTTGTAATACAATATCAGTCATGCTACACTCCATGAATAAATGATTCTATCACTTAGCTCTAGTACAGGATGTTACCACATAGGTTTAGATACGAACATGTTATTAATTCATATCCCTAAGGTTTTGAGCGCGGCAACAAAGTAATTAAATCTCTAGTTAATTTGCTAAGCTACAGGTACAGGATTAATTGCTCTGGTAGAACAAAATTGTGGTGGATATTTGTTACTTTTGGCATGGTTATATACACCTACATTTTTAAGTGAACACTTTAATTAATATTCCAGCTCAAACAATGCTTATCTATTGATTTGTGTTTGGTAATGTTATATTTAATTTAATTTATTTTATTTTATATTAAAAAAAAAATGTATTAATTTAATAACTTATTTTTAATAATTAATTTGTATCTTGGTTTAATTCCAATATGGGTGTATACCTGAAATAAAAATGATTTGATTTAATGAACTAGATTCGTAATCAAGGCCTTAATGCCGAAACCTTGAATTTTCTGTAATCTTACTGTTCCAAGTTTCCTAGTTTAAGTTAAATTAAGTTTTTGTTCAAAGAACATCAAACTATCATAATCTCTTCTAACTTATGAACTCCTAGTCTCTTGTATCGCAGTTACGTCTGTATTTTATATTATCTTCTGTAAAAGAAAAGTACTTATAACTTTAATAAAATTACGGAAATACCCATAATATTGTCAAACCAAAAACTTTTAAAACAAGATACAATCCCTCATTAGATCGGGTCTTTTGATACAAAATCTTTCACATTTACCTCTCGGCTCTAAGGGCCGGCCCAAGATAAACCGAAGGGATGTAATAGGTTGTCACCCGAGTAGGCACTTGTTAAGATAACGACCCATTAACGCCCAGAGTGCCTATTAAGCCCAGGGAGTCAGTTACGACCTATAGAGCCTGATTTCATTTTTCATGTTGTTTAGAGGTGACGATATGGTTACGGATAGGTAATTGGGCTGGATGTATCACCTTTATGTCTTCTTTTCTCGCGATTTCTTCAATTAATCTGTCTAGCTTTCCCGCAACTATGTTGGGGTCAGCTTCCAGTATTTACATGGAGCGACTTCGTATCTGACTTCCACAACCCAGTTGCTGGGTAACACGATACCTCTTGCTATGACTGGTGTCCATTCGAGATTGCTTATGCCGTGTTTTTTAAAAGATTAGCCAGTCAGCAGGGTTGGCTAATGTTCATGGTGCGCTAGATGAACACATAGGACCGTCACTCGTGGATACTCTTTCTATTGCACCTGATGATCTTATAAACCTTAACGGTGGAAAAAGAACCATCACATATCCGTCAACTACGCATTCTGTACATCAAACTAAGTAACGTTGCACAAAAATAATTGCTGGGTTTTTATTTTTATTTTTGATGTGAATTATCGCTGTTTACGACGTTTGCGCGCAACGCAAGCAAATCATTGTGCTAATGTGTGCATGCAACGGTACAGGGGTCGTGGGGTTATTCAAAGTTATGTTATAGCATTCTAAACATGATTTCGTAAAATAACGTGTGTTAAAGTTGGAATTTTGACCTTCAATATCTCTGTAACCAGAAGGTTCCCAGGTATGGCCCAGAACAATTTTTTTCATTAAAATGAAGGGGAGTACAAGTGATTCTAGGCTTCGTTAAGTGTCTTTTTACACCCTTTATATGATGGTACCCATTAAATTAGGATTATTTCTAGGACTAGGACCTTAGACTCGTCGTAAGTATGAATGAACCTCGCTTTTTGCATGGACATGAATAAATAATTCGTACTGTACTGTGTCTCTATCACGTCCCAGCACATCGTTACTACTTCCATGATACAACTTTAACCACGACAACTCTCTGTGACCACTGACTTATCAAAATTATAGGCAAACATGAGGAATGAGGAATTATAGGGATGGCATGAGTTTAGGGGAGGCAGCATGCCCTCAGGCTAGATGGGGCGATGATCTTCGCAGGGTGGCTGGTAGCAGCTGCTTGTGAGTAGCCTCTGTGGACTGGTCATTTCTTGGCTGCCACGGCTTATTTTAATTTAATTTAATATTTGAATTGCTTTTGTCTTTTTTATTACGGACGCTTTTAACGTTCTGCATCGTTCTCATATGCATAATTTCAACATGAACGATGTAATCAATATTTTGTAACCATTTTTTGATTTAAAAGAGTGTCCATGGAGTTTCTTGCCCGTTCTTCTCCATAGGTACCTACTACGCTTTGGAATGGGTAACTAGCTTCATCTTTCTGACTGACCGACCCCTTGACAATTCAAAAGTGCCTGTAATTGGTTTATTTGAAATAAATGCTTTGAGTTTGAGTTTGAGCCGGCGATGGACTAATATGTACAGCAGATTACTGCACGGCACGGCACTACTAGGCATGGGGTTGCGGATGGCGAGCAATAGGTAGCTCGTCGTCTGATAAGGACCAGGCCCGGGTCGACGGCGCGTAGTGTTCCAGACGCACCTCAAAGACATGTCAGCACTAATTGATGAGGTCCGATAGGGCTGATACCTGTCGGGGTCGCGGACTGTTCGAAAGAGTTACCGTGGCCCTGGCGCACAGGCAACTGAAGGAACACGGGTGGGCTTTAGTCAGTAAAAGTCTGACATACCCTCCCGCTCCGCACAGAGCGGGAGAAGTTATTTGATGATTTAAAACCCAAAAAAAAACCCTACTGCGGAGTGCTAGGTATAGGCTGATGATAATGATGATCTGACGTAGTTTCGACCTAAAGGCTTTCTGCTTGTGAACTAATACATATGACGGAGAAGGTAAGTCTCTCTCGTTATCATCAGCTATATTTTAACTACTGTGGGCGTACTATGGGTAGTGTTGGTTATTGCGCAATAGAAGAACCGGTTGCTGTTCAAATCAAATTATAATTTACGAACAAATTAATCACACACTGTAGGTACACGACGAAATTATACAGGACGCGCGACAGTTTTAAACGTGTTCACTGCTTGACCGCCACTGACAAACTCTGCTTTTACTTTGGTCGAGCGTTATGTTGTAGACTCTGTCGAGCGCCATCTGGTGGCGCTGGCATCCCGATTAGTCAAAGTCAAACGATAGATTTAACGTATTTCCGACAAATAAATAATTAGATACTAGAACGAAACGTATCGTGGTCGTCGTAACATATTTTTTTTTTTTTTCTTTAGATGTTCTCAGTGCCTTTAGTTCTATTGTAATTCATCTTAGACTTACGGCGAAGGAAAACATCGTGAAGCCTAAACCTAATGGTTTAGAACCGCTAATGAGGAGTGAGCAAGCATGATAATTAATTGTACTTCAGTGTCTGTATAAGAAGCAGCCTTGGGCCTTAAACGAGACTATACAGGGTTATTTTTCAAAGACCAGCCAAATTTAAGGGTGTGGTATAGACCATCAGACTGAACAATTTTCTCCTTGGGACCAATATCGTAATCGCGAAAAAAAAAACAGCGGTCCTATACATTTGGGTCGAGTAGGTATTGAAGTTTTGTATGGGATAGTTTATAAATTTTTCGCGATGATGATATTGGTCCCATGGAGAGAGTTGTTCAGTTTGATGGTCTGTACCACATCCTTAAATTTGGCTGGTCTTTGAAAACTAACCCTGTATTATACACGGGTATTTTTATAAATACATATTAAGTAGCTTTACCCACGTGATAATGGCGATTTATTCGATATTATTCTAGTTGAAAAGTGCATTACTTACTGGTGTTGGGTGTTCCTTGCCAAATTTCTTAGAAGCATCTTGTAGTCTGGATTTGTGCCCGGTTAATGGCAACAGGTTCGGTCCCTATCACGTACATGGGACTTTTAGCAGAACTGTTGAAATACGCAGTCCTCTACCTTTGCCAAAGCCTTCTAGAAAAACATGCGTGATTATATGCTAACGGTGCAACACAAAGCTTCAATAAGTGGAGCTTCAGTAAGAATGTGGCAAGTTTAAACAGCTATTTATATACCTGTTTAAACTTGCCACATTCTCAAACAAACCCGAACATGGATCTTTATCTCTACATATCTCTGAAACTCTCGCATGTAACTATGCTCCAACAATTTGCCAGATAATCGTCAGTCGACCGTCCTAAAAGGTGATTGGATCGATTCAGTTACATGACACCTGAGCTGTGCAAGGGAACGGGAATGGAGGCTTTTGTCTTCGTAATGGGGATCAAAAGGACCAGGAAGTAATGAGATAATGTTGATTTATGATTGATGTTTAAGGTTAATAAATGTCTCGACTGGTTAGTTCGTTGTTGGCTAGGTACAACGAAAATGATTTTTCTAATCTTAAATTATTATTATGCCAAAATACTGAGAAGGCCGTAGTTCTAACTATAAGTAACACCATTTAAGTATCATAAAACGTTTGTGAAATTCGTCTACGAAATCTTAGGCATTTCAACTAATACGTAATTTTGCTACCGGTTTTCACGTTTAGCCGTGCACCGCGTGAGCTAGGGGAAAAGACTTAATTTCCCAAAGGCTGAACGAAAATTCGTATGTGCTGTGAAAGTTCTAGTCAGGAAAGTTCAACGTACCTACCCTTCCTTTCTCCTTTAACAAATATATATTCGAGAATGAAGAACCAACAACTAATCCAGGTAGTCACTATTTACTAGATAATTTTGCAAATGGAACATAATTTACATAAAACTAGCGGATACCCGGCGTGTGCTACTATGCTAATAAAAATATGTAGTCTAAAACTATTTTCGCATTATAGCCTTTCTAATAAAACTGGTTTGGGGTATATCGGTTGGATGGATTCAAAGCCTATAACGGACATAGGTAGAAACATTTTTTGTGTTTTATTTTTATTGATTATCTGTAAGCATTTTTTGTTTCTAGCTTGCGCTGAGGCCTCCCTCCACTGCCATCTTTCGCGAGCCCTCGCGTCCTCCTTTCAGTTTGGATGGAACCTATCCAGTTCCTCCCACCATCTCCTTCGTGGCGACCTCGTCAGTTATTATATCAATAACTTATTCAATGCTGATGAAACAGGCCATAAGAAAGCGCTGAATTACGACAATATTACTCTGTATCCATCCACTTAATATTACCGTACAAATAGGATCATCTTTCATCCACCCTTTCCCAATAAATCATCCTATCTATTCATATCATTCTAGGTACATATTTCAGTCGTTTCAGGATCATCAGTCTCTTTGAACCTAGATTCACGTTACAGATTACTTGCCATTATCCCTAAATCTATAGCCTGGTAGTCCTGGAGCCCTGGTAGGACGTAGGAAGGAGAATAGTGTAAAACAGGTAAGAATAGAAGGTATACTCTGCACAGGGATATCTACTTCAACTTTTTTGGACGAAAGGCATATTATCTGTATCAAATAGTAGATTGTTATACAAGGGACTAAAATGACCCATTATATACGAGGTAGCTTTAAATAGAAACCGAGTTATATTGGTTTTTTAGCACTGAGTGTTACACTGAGTCTTTTCACCAGGATTGCGAGAAAATAAAATAATCCAATACAATATTAAATAGTTTAGTTTTTTTTTTATTCTGTAGCCGCAACGCAATATAATATAATATTCTACCGAAGAGATCGCCGCTTTTAGTTCCATTTTCAAAAATAAAATGTTCTTTTTTTATATGAAACAGTAATAAGTCGAGTCTTTATTCATGATTATTCTACTTTTGAATAAAGATTTTTTCGTTTTTGTAGGCTCGTTGGTATTGGTAACAGACAAAAATAATAAAAAAATAAACTTTTCCCCCTAGAGGAAAACATCCTATTTTATCCCCGCTCTGATACGCTACAATGAGGGATTTTTTGAGCAAGAGGAGTTGAAATATAATGTGACGTCACGTTTGATCAGAATATAGCTAACCATGTTAAATAGGCTACTGTCAATTGTGACGGACGTCATCGACAATATTTCGGGTACAGAGTCTGATACTACACTAAGATGTACTCAGAACCTGTACCAAAGACTGTAGGTAAGCTAGGCCGCATTCCAACCCAACCAGTTACCTTATGATCTATCAACTTGCAGGAGATAGCTGACCCGCACCACTTGCCTAGGTATATGTATCATTTTGATGATTCGCTAAGTCGTAAGCGACTGTTGGGAAGAAGCAGCCCATTACATCTTGCGTTCGCAATTTAGCTTCCAAACATGTAAAAAACCATGTGTTTTTGGAAAGATAACCTTTAAAGTCACAGATGAAGGTTAACATTGCGTTACATGAAAAAAAAACTTGAGAGGTGTCAAGGACACCCGGATGGAACGAAGTTCCATTTAAAAAAATAAAAAATAAAAAAATAACTGGCTTGCTTTCTATGAGAGAGAGAGAGAGAGAGAGACAGAGAAACACGCGCACGCCGCACGCCTTACAACTATAGCAAAAAGTGTCGTTACAACTTTTGGTCTTAATTTTTTCCGTCTAGCCCCCTTTCGCAACGCGCGATAAGGAACTTCGTTCCAAAAACATTTTGAAAGAAAGAAAGAAAGAAAAAGTATTTATTGAGACTCGCACAGGATTATTAGAAACTAAACACACTCATAAAAACAAAAAATATAAAGATAAAAAATAAAAACAAAAGTAAAATGAAAATAACAACAGAAAGTCCTGTACGAGGCCAAATGGCCCCTATCTCAGCATAATGCTGCGACATTAAAAAAAAAAAATAAGTGTCGCAGCGCTGGTATTCTGATAGGGCCCGCTGCTGTGGTGTCACGGACAGATACAGAAATAAATATAAATACAAAAAACAAAATAAAGATAAAATAAAAATAGCTATTTATGTGTAACATAATTATTATAAAATAAAATAAAAAATTCTAATAAAATGATTTATAATTTTAAAAAAAAATTTTTTTTTTTTCAGTTTCAATAGTATTGTAGTCATTCTAAAATCAATTTAATTTAAACTAGCTAAAGTACATATTCGTTTAAGTGAAAATTACATCAATTGGAAATCGAAAACAAGAACAGTATGACAGTTACAACTTTAGTGCAAGTTCTTATTATAAGTACCACGTCATTACCACGAGCCTTCTTAATCCACTGTCACATGACAACTAACCCTGTAAACGCTAAGGTACGTGAATAGGTATCCAGAGGTACGTGCGACCGCGTTGTACGTGTCGGTCCGCTGTCAAAAGCAATTGATCATTTTACATCGACGCTGAAAACCGTTATTACAGAAACGTGACCAAGCTAAATTTTATACCCGGGTTACGGGCCCGTGTGGCTTTATTGATTTGAAATTAAGGAAGTTTCTTGGATATTAAAAATGTATGAGATATTTGTTGCGTGATCGCGCCATTAGCGAAACATATTTGGCTTGTGTTACGAGAAAAAAAAATTAGGAATGTCGCTGCTGTCTGTGCACAGTGCAGTAAGATTCCTAATTTGTTTTCTCCCCGCCAAGCTTATACTGGTCAGAAGAAGTAGCAATGTAAATTCTATAAACACAAAGTGTGACCACAGGAACGGCTAGCTTCTGTCTATATAGAGATTTCGAGTTCGGTTTTTTCTTTTAGAGTCGGATGAAAAACACAAGGGGAAACATTTTGAAATAATAAACATCAGACCATGTTGCGTAGTTACAACCTAGACGTACACGTAGGCTCACAAAAAAACATAATCTGTATGCAAATACGAGAACCCAATACATAAGATGTTTTTATTAACCGAACACTTGGTAAAGGCTTTTAAGGAGGTTTGTGTTGCTCTAAAACTGATGTTAATATGAATAAAAAGTCTCTTGAATCTTAGTCCTTAGTTATTGTGTTTTTGTTTATTAGATTTTTTTAATAAACATGTAGATTCTCCGCTGGAAAATTCCGAATTCGTAAAATGAATGGAATCTGACGATTCAATGTTTTTAATGCACGTTTTTTTCTTTAGTTTGGCATTTAAGGGTTAGATGTTTAATAAAATAATGGTCTTATAGATTTTCTTCAGTTTTTTGTAAAGTACTTCTTCTTATTTGTTAATAAAAGGAATGTTTAAAAAAAACAACCGACTTCCAAAAAAGCACCACATAGTCAACAAAAAAAACTACTTTAATTTCGGAAGTCGGTGTCTTTGGTTTTGTATTTTCGATTTTTGTCACCGACTTCTGACTCACTTTGTAGTGTTTTTGGAAGTCGGTTGTTTTATTGTAAAAAAGTTTTTATTTTTCACTTTTTTTGTTGTTACCACGACAAAAATATACGCAAATCGCTATAGGCGTGCCTATAATATTTTAAGAGTTCCCTGGATTTCCCCAGGATCCCATCATTAGATCCTGACCTGATGACAATTTAACCACCTGAGCAGTGTATACCCTTTCAAACAAAAGAAGAATTTTCCAAATCGGTCCAGCCGTTTTCGAGTAATCGGGGAGAATTCTTACATCTTTTTTTAAAACGACGAATTGATAACCTCCTCCTTTTCTTGAATTCGGTTAAAAAGGAAGGCGATGATTTAATGCGTAACCGTTTAATTAAGGTATACATATTATAAATTAAAGTCGCTTTTCGTGTCTGTCTGTGTGACCGCATTGTTCTTCTAAACTGCGCAACGCATTTTGACGCAGCTTTCACCATCATTAAGAGAACTTATACCGGAAGGTTATTGTGTAGAATAAATTAATATTTAACTTACGTAGAATACAAACTAAAGAATGACGGGACACTTTGGCGATATTCAATAAAAAAACACTTCTACATCAAATGAAACTTTATATCATAAGCATTACTTATCATAATGTTCAGAAGGCTGTGAAATACCGCGATAAAGAGATATCAGACCTGCAAATACCATGTAAACGTATTAGTTTATGACACTAATAGTCCTCATAAAATGTTTTGTCATAGTAATAGATTAGAATAGAATACTCTTTAAGGCGATACCCCGACCAAAACCTTGCCATAGTGCGTTATTCAGAGGCTATTCAGTATGGGTAATAAACTACATTTAAAAGCATATAATTAATGGCCGATATCCTATCATCACATTGCACTTTCTTATTTGTTTTTGTGTTTCAAATACATTTAAAATCTCCTTGTAAATAAAATGACTAAAATTATTGATTGCATGCATCTTTTGATAAAGGTGACGTTCCATTAATGTGAGGATTACACTAATGGATGGATCATTTAAAAATCTAAATAATTCACGTTTTATTTTATTTCAAAACATCGCTTGTCTTTTTTTATTACAATCAATTTTTTTGTGAATTTTATGATAAATAAGCGTGCGCAGGGAGCGAGACAGAGCGAGACTCAGCGACGGCACGGAGAAGGACCGAACGTTCAAGGTCGTTTGGTCGGGGAAACGCCTTAAATTACAGATATAAATGTAGAATTTTTACATAGGGCGACACAATGGGCGGTCTTATCGCTAAAAGCGATCTTTTACAGACAACTTTAACAGTATTTGCCGGTGATAACCAATAAGTTGACATTCATTAGAATTCAATTCACTACAACGGCCCCGACTTACGAGTTGTAGGTTGTGGGTTCGAACCCAGGCAGGCGCTTTACTTTGTGTAAATAATTTCATCACTACTGCTCTCAAAACGGTGAAGGAAAACATCGTGAGGAAACCGGCATGTCCTAAATCCAAAAATTCTAAGACGTGTGACATCTACCAACCCGCACTGGGCCCGCGTGGTTGATTACAGCCCACTCCCTCTCAAAGAGAGGAGGCCTGTGTCCCAGCAGTGGGAACATTATAGGCTGGTTATGCTTATGCATTAGAAGTCATCATCAGGTCATCAGGCCAGGCTACATACAACAATGCCCATCATTCTTTCCATGATCTTTTGTCAAGTCATAAAAACCGTGGTAAGCTAGTAAGTAAACAATCTACTGTTCAGTGGTATTTCAATAAGGTATGATAATGTCCATAGTGAAGTAGACATAGCTGAAATCAATTTGGACTCCTAATCAATGCAGGTTGAATATTATTATTGCGCGTATTAATTAGAATATAATATCCGTTACACTAGGACATAGTTACACTATTGACTTAGTAAGTCTATTAGCCTAATATGCAATTAAATATTATGTATGAGGTTGGCTGTTGCCGATAATACTTAACTCGTCATAGTTCAGCTCTGATAAGCCTGATTTGCACGGTCCGATTGAATTGCCTGTTGCATACCATAATTTGAAGTAAAGTTGCACCGTCTAAGCAGTGTTAAAACGATAGAAGTCATTTCTTGCTTCAATTTTATTGTATGCCATAGACTTGCAACATGTAAATGTGGCTTTACTCAGCTAAGCAGGTCAGTTATGCATAATTAAGGGGGAAGCGCCAGGGTAGCCCGCGAATTTCATATAATCAATAGGGTTATATGAACTTACAGGGTTATATTGATGATTTAATGATATATTGATGATTATAATTCTGTAAATCCATACTTGTTACGATCGCGAATATATAATTCAGCATACAACCAGATACTGACCTGCAAATCGCAAAAAACGTCAGAAAAATTGCATTTCGTTTAAATTACACAACACAAGTTCACGCCTGTTTCTTCGAAGAGTTAATCAGAGATGTAATAGAAAAAGGAAAAATAATAAAAATAGAAGAACCAACTACCTACTTCAACTCACGAAAATGACCTAAAAATACAAGAAGCACAGTACAATTACTTTAATTTATCAGGTACCTACGAAGCTGCACTGAGCCCGCGTGGTGTATTACGGCCAGCTCCCTCCCACAGAGAGGAGGCCTGTGCCCCATCAGTGGGAACATTATAGGTTGATTATGCAGTACATTTGACTAGTATACACATAAATGCATATGTTACATGGTGCACCATTTTCCATTTCTACCAGTTTACCTAAAGCAGTTGTCGTTCCAAGGGCGGGTAGCGACTCGACGCGGGCGCAGGCTGCGCCGACGTCCCTTTGATCCTGAGCTTTTGCTCTACTATTAATTTGTTATATTTATCATTTTCTCTACCAAAAACACAATTGTAATTTCCCCATGTAATCTTAATTCTTAGGTAAATACGTGTTTCAACAGGCACGTTGTATAAATCTCACAAAGATTGCATCTGTTCTGTTTTTGTTAGTAATCAGTTTAGCCGGGATTTCTGATACGTGGATACGTGTCTGCGCATTTTGTTAGTTTCAAAGGTGTAGCGGCATCTACAAGGCCACATGTGACCTATGCGTCACACTGACGTCACACAAAATCCTGCATCGCGCAAGCAGAGTTAACCGCGCAACTGGCATATATACAGTGTCCCGACATTAAACGTCGGGCAGTTGCCCACCAGACACGACACCCGTCTGGTCGGAGTATCCCTCTTTTTCTATAGAATATGAGTGAGCTTTACACCCTATTCCTCATACTTCTATGAAGGTATTTACACTATTCTAATACCTCCGTGCTACCAGGGTTTCAGGACTACTAGGCAATAGATTTAGGAATTAACAAGTAATCTGTAACGTGAATCTAGGTTAGTTGATACCTACACTCATAGTTGAGGCAGATGTGCTATGTCTACCTACATCTATTGTATAGCATGATCAGCCTATAACGTTCTCACTGCTGGGACATAGGCCTCCTGGTGGAGTATAATCCACCACGCGGGCCCCATGCGGGTTAGTATAACATATCTATTGTATAAAACTGACAATCGTGAGACTTACACAATCACACATCACACATTTGTGTCTTAAAGCGAACCTACTGAACTTTTAATTAGCTAAACCAATATATATTTTGAAATTCATTAATCCTTTGATGGAGTCACGTGGGCTGAAATTTCTGTTGTAATAAGTTTGTATTGTATGTGAATCTAATTTATAGTTAGTAAGTACCGTACCTACCTAATTTGACACCCACACGCGCTTCACGGACGCACTTAATACCCATTAGGTGTTTAAATTATAAATGATTTTATTTCTGTAAGTAGGTTTGTACAAACACTTTTAATCATATTTTTTAATCTAGATGAGGTCGGCGTTTCCTATCTGACTACTCTGGGAAGAAAGGCCGATACAAACTCAGAGGTCACAGTCTCTTTTAAAGTTCAGACATAAACTTGGTCAGATCATGTGAAGACCATGTAGATTAGTGTCTGAAATGGTCTATTGAAGAAAGAAGAACACAGATTGAGTGGACCTGTGCAGTCAATGTTGGAACTTGGAACTTAAGGAGCTCAACGATTCGACAAACAGTACCAAAGAAAGGACATTTGGGTATGCCGCATAAATAACTCAAACTGAATTTCTCAATCTGCCAGATCATGATTAAAACTGAGAAAAAAAAAACAAAAAAGCATAGTCACATAGTCCTCACATTCACAATAATTAAAATAATATAATACTATACAAATTAGTCATTTCTTTGTATATATAATTCATCAATGTCAATGTGTGTATATAAAAATTCGGACATAATGTTTAGGGACCATGGTTTATATCACTAGTTCGCGTTAGTAGTTTATACCCGTCATTTCGTAAGTATCTCAAGAAAGCTAAGCTTGAAAGCTAAATAAAAATTACCCAGTTGCTTCTCGCCTGGTATAATTTATCCATATCCGGCCATCAGGAAGGATGAGCCGTATAACACTCGACTTGGAAATAATAGTGAGGAAAATCCAAGCATTTTACGTAAAGAAAAATTGGATAACATTTTTAAACTTATGGAAATAGCGGGTAATATGGCAGTTATTTGAAGTTTTGAGTATTATGGCGTCTTATCAGCACATTAACCTTTATGCGAACATTGCTGAACATGGAATTCTTATAAGTAGGTAACCACGACAATTTAACACACGAAACGAATAAGTGTTTTTTTATTTCTATTCCCTGTATAAGTGTCTGTGGTAATTTGAGTTAGGTTCGGTTCAGTCGCTCCACGTCAATCAATCAATGAACTCAGCCTATCGCAGTCCACTGCTGGACATAGGCCTCTCCCATGCGGTGTCACAACACCCTGTCCTCCGCCTTCCGCATCCAGTCTGTCCCAGCCACTTTTTTGAGGTCGTCGGTCCATCTAGCTGGGGGGCATCCCACACTACGCTTGCCGATACGCGGTCGCTACACATAAAAGACTGGAAGCCCACCCCAACATACTTGAAATAAGGGTAAGCAGATGATTTGAGTAAGTTGGAAATGCTCTTAAGATT
The DNA here is from genome assembly GCA_916610205.1 of Griposia aprilina. Taxonomy (NCBI): domain Eukaryota; kingdom Metazoa; phylum Arthropoda; class Insecta; order Lepidoptera; family Noctuidae; genus Griposia; species Griposia aprilina. Next base: position 15,408,008 of record OU744304.1, on the reverse strand, counting down.
GTCCGGTAGTTCCCTTATAGGTCCCTTTCTTGAAAGGCACAGAATAAATGTGTGCTCTCTGTTCTATGATCATTCTTATTCAACAGTCCCAGTGTTCTTAGCCAACAGTGGCTCCCAAATGGGCCATTGTGTAGACGAGTCATTACAGCAATTTTCTACAAACTGAATACTGGTACATGTGGCGCAGCTAACGATGTCTTATGACGTCATTACTATGACGCGGCGTTTTAATGGCGCGGACGTTTATGTTCAGGAGCTTCGCTTAAGATAAGCAGAGTTGAAGCTGTAGTCTAGATTTTAGATAGGTAGGTACTGTTAGTTCGCGCTACCAGTGTCGGGTCGTTTAAATAAAATATATATTCAGTACTAGCTGTTGCCCATGACTTCGTCTGCGATCCAGGATGAAAAGTAGCCTATGTCCTTGCTCGGCTCATGGTCTATCTGTATGCCAAAGGAGATCAACAAAAGCCCATACAACTTTGCTCAAACATGTACCTCGAGGTACACGTGCACCAAATCGTAGATAAAAAATAGAGGAATTCGAAAATAATAGTATTTTTATCTTTAAATAATTTAAAACTACATAATCAATTGTTTTATAAGCATGTTCAATTGCGTTACATTTGGTTGACACTCGGGTTGATATTATTTCGTAAGTGTCCTTCACATGTTATTCAGTTCGTTCGTGAAACAACAGTGGCTGAACCCGACCGCAAACAGCTGTCAACTTGACAGTTTTCTTTAAATAAGTAAGGTAGTTGTGCTTCTGCCGATGATAGAATGCCAAAATGGCGTGCTTTTTATAATGTTAAAAGTTATTTAATTCTCGTCCCCGGGTAACTACACTCGGCGTCACAAAAATCGCACCTCTTTAAGAATTCCCTTCAAAGTCATTTTAACCCTATTAATCAATGGTAGACATATGACTGTAAGGTATCATTGGAAAGGCAATTCATTTAAATTTCAGAATAAATCAATGGATTTGGTTTTTTGTTTACCAGGGAATAAAAAAAAGCAAGCAAATGCAAATGATTAAAAAGCTAAATTTTATTTTATCAGCAAAAATTACAAAGAAGTCCTTAAAAACAACTTAAAACCTAGTGTTACCCCCTCTAGCCCTGATGACTGCTTCCATGCGTCCTCTCATGGACCGAATTAATGTGACAACAGTCTCTTGAGGAATGTTGTCCCATTCTGCAACGACGGCATCTTGGAGGTCTTGGAGAGTGGTAGGGGCAGGATCACGTGCCCGTACTCGCCGTTTCAGTTCATCCCAAAGATGCTCAATAGGGTTCAGGTCTGGACTTCGCGCCGGCCAGCGCATAACAGGGATTCCAACTTCTTGCAGGTAGTCTCTTACAATTAAAGCGGTGTGACAGCGGGCGTTATCGTGCATTAGCGTGAACCCACTGCCAACAAAACCAGCATAAGGGACAACCTGCTCCTCTAAGATCTCTGTTATGTACCGAGCAGCAGTCAGCGACCCTTGCCCGCGAGCACTTCCAGCCCGAGAAACGCACACAAGGTTCGTTTTACCCTCGATTGACATGCCGCCCCAGAACATGCACGAGCCACCCCCGTATTGCACTGTCTCTTGAATACAGGCTTGCGCGAATCGTTCCCCTTGCCTCCTATACACTCTTCGACGCCTGTCGTTGCAGAAAAGACACACCCTCGTCTCATCCGAGAAGAGCACAGCCCTCCATTGGTCTATTGTCCAATCCACATGGTCACGGGCAAATTGCAACCGGTCTCTCCTATGCTGTGCAGTTAATTTTGGCCCTGTAGCAGCCCTATAAGCTGCAATTTTCTTCTCCCGCATTCTTCTTCTAATCGTGGAGACGCTTACAGAAGTTCTGCGAGCTGATCGCAGTTGTTGTTGCAGCTCAACAGCATTGGAGAACCGATTACGTAAAGACGTCGAAACAATGAAGCGATCGTCTCTTTCGGATGTGCACCGTTGTCTTCCAGATCCACGTCTTCGGATATAGCCACCAGTCTCTTGGAAGCGTTGGAACACTCGTCGAACGGCAAAACGACTCAAGTTCAGTTGCCGAGCAACATCACATTGCCGCATCCCTGATTGCAGTAGTGCAATGACTTGAGCGGCTTCATCTGCAGTGGTATCCATCTTCTGGGGTATTTTTCTTGCTGTAGCTGTTCACGTGTGTTCACTTTAAAGGTTGAATAGCGAATGACTCACATTTTTTTTTTTTTTTTTTTTTTTTTTTTTTCCTATTGGGCAGCTCGTAGTTGTGACCACTAAGGTCCTGGCTACTTAACCGGGCAAACCTGTGGGTGCCTTAAGCTACTAACTTAAAGCCTCCAGCCAGGGGCGAACAATACTTAAATTTAGGTGACCGCACGCTAAGGGCACCCCCTGTGGGGTACGAACCTCGGCTTAGGGCGTCACTGAGGGGAGGGCAGCAAGATGGGACAGGCTGGATCTAAATTATATTATTATTATACTGGGGAATTTAAAGCTACAGGCTCAGCTACGGCGCGGGCTGGCGCGTCGTCGAGCAAGGGTCGGGGGGGGGGACAATTACGTCGGGGGCGTCGCGTAGGACCTCGGCGGCGAGGTCGGAACGATGGCGGTCTGTGTTTGTGCACTGTACTGGTGGCCCTACTGCTCTCCTGGAGGAGGGTTATGGGGTCATCGGGGTCGGTCAGGGCATGCCTTGGACGGCGGGTACGACTAATGCGGGAGGGGGCATATCTGGCAGCCTCGACAACCAGAGGGTTGCGATGTGAGGCCGCGGAGTCGAAGAAGCGCTTGGAAATGCGCTTCATGAACTGACGGATAGTGGGGATTTTAAGGTCGAGATGGAGGATCTCGTTCCGAACGAACCAAGGGGAGCCGGTTGCCCTACGGAGGAACCGGTTTTGGAGGGTCTGCATCCTATGGATGTGGTGGGGTTTCGAGTGTGCGAAAACCACACTCGCGTAGGTCATGATGGGACGAATGCACGCTGTGTAAATGCGCAATTTGCACTTGAGTGACAATTTGCTGCGTGCATTCAATAGGGAGTGGAGTCTACCGAGAGCGAAAGCGGCGCGCGAACGCGCCTGCTTTATGTGCTCACCGAAGGAGAGTCTGTGGTCTAGAGTGACACCCAAGTATTTGGCTCGCTTCTCCCAAGGGATAGGCTTGCCGAACATGGTGATCGGACGGGGAGGGGTGGGGTTGAGTCTCGGTTTCGAAAATAGAACCGCTTGACTCTTATCGGGATTTACTTCGATTCTCCACTTCCTAAACCAGTCACCGAGCTGGTTGACTGTGGTTTGGAGAGTGCGAGATATCGCGTCGGGGCTTACGCCGGTGTAGTAAATGGCCGTATCGTCTGCGAACAGAGCCAACTGAGCCCTTTTACTCTTGGGGATATCGCTGGTGAAAAGCGTAAAAATGAGAGGGGCGAGCACGGAGCCCTGAGGGACTCCGGCGCGAATGGGACGGGGGGAGGATAGCGCTCCTTCGATGCGGAATCGGAAGGTGCGGTTCGACAAAAAGTCTCGCAGGATGAGCACGAGACGATCTGGCACTTTAAGTTGGTATAGCTTATATAATAAGCCATTGTGCCAGACTTTGTCGAACGCTTTCGCTATATCAAAGAAGACAGCACCCGTCAACGAACCACGTTGGAAGCCAACGCTTATGTGTTCGACGATACGGTGGACCTGTTGGACGCACGAGTGTTGGGTTCGGAAACCGAACTGCTCGTTGGGAATGAGACCTTTCGTCTCGGCATAGTCTCTGAGACGCTTATAAATAAGCCTCTCATAGATTTTGCCGATGACATTGAGGAGACTGATGGGGCGGTAGCTGGAGGGAGCGGATTTAGGCTTGCCCAGCTTGGGAATGCCGATGACAGTGGCCTGTTTCCACGCTTGGGGGAAGATGTTATTGCTCATGGCACCATTGAAGATGGTGGTCATTAGCATGATCAGGTGGGCAGGGACTCACATTTAACCCGGGTCGCCCGTTTTATACCCTTGTAGGGAGGTGCAATTAGTGGCCGTTGTAATGCGTATTTTGACAACATTTTTTTTAACGTTACGTGCTAATGAGATCTGTTTTGTTTAGGAATTCTAACTGTTGTTAATTTAAAGGTCGTTAAACATACTTTCAATTGATACCAATATTAATAAGGTTTAATGTATTCGTTACTGGCGGGACATGTTTTAAACTTATTTTCGAAGAGGTGCGATTTTTGTGACGCCGAGTGTATAACAAAATTATATAAATGCAATATTATTCAGTGTAATCTAGTATATATGTATTATGCCTCTAAGTGTAGTGTGTAGGTACTTCGTTTGGGCAGATTTTGGTGACATCCTTTCATCCAAAACCGTTCAGCAGTTTTAGCGTCAAAGCGTAACAAACAAACTCACTTTCGCATTTATAATATCGGTTAGGATTGAACGCATTATTATTTAAATGAAATCAAATGAATCTATTACGAGTTACATGCTCTACAGTACTTAACTAGTGCAATAGGTATTTCTGGTTGAGTGGTATTGCAATAGCTTCGAGAAATTTCGATTGGGTTAAAATATTGATTTCTAGTTCTAATTGGTTTTAGCCATACCGTTTGAAGTAAAATGAATTGCTGGTCAAATATTGTATTGTTGTACCAGCGCTGTGCTGTGGGTCCCCCATAGCACAACATAATGCTGAGTGGAAGCCTTCTTGTCACAGTCACGACGTGCAGCTGTCGAATATTTCTATTTTGTGCTCGTAACTATAGAACTATTTTTGTTTGTTTTTTTTTTTTGTCTGCACGTGTTTCTGTAAAAAATAAACCTATTTTTGTTTCAAACTCAAAGCGTTTATTTTATATAAACCAGAAACAGGCACTTTTGAAATATCAAAGGGTCGGTCAGTCAGAAAGATGAAGCTAGTTTCTTTTCTTTCTTTATATTGTTAGTCTTTCAGAAATTGAAATATGTTTAAATAGAACAGTGTCATAAAATTATCGTATCTCCGTTTTCGTGATATTCACAGACAGGAAGACGTTCTACAAATCTTCTTAGTAATGTACAATGGTTTACTAATCTTTTAAACTTAACTGGCGAAATTTGGATGTACTATAGGTGCCCTCTGCCTAACCTTCCAGAATTACAGGCGTGACATTATGTTAAACTTAATAAATACATCACCACATCTCTATTGCCTGCAGGGATAGGCAGATGTGTACAGCACACCCACGTAAGTCCCATACACTAAAGAGGTCAACCTATTGCCATTAATCGAGCACAAATCGAAACTCCAGGCTGCTATTGCGAATCACCTAACCTAACTTAGACCCACTTGCACCGCCAATCACTAAACAAGTTTAGCGCTAAACGAGTTTTAAACATCATTCTGTCTGTTGACAACATTTGACAGAAACAAAATTATGTTTTAAACACGTGTTTTAGGTCGTGGGTTCGAACCGAGGCAGTCACTTTACTTTGTGTAAATAATTTCATCACCACTGCTCTCAAAACGGTGAAGGAAAACATCGTGAGGAAACCGGCATGTCCTAAAACCAAAATTTCGAAGACATGTGACATCTACCAACCCGCACTGGGCCCGCGTGGTAGATTACAGCCCATTCGCTCTCACAGAGAGGAGGCCTGTGTCCCAGCAGTGGGAACATTATAAGCTGATTATGCATGATGCTTATGCTTGGCGCACGTATATATAATAAAGAGTATTCTATTATATTCTTGCGACCACAAGACCAACGACGAAAAGCTCTAATTTAAGTGAAAACGGAAGAGGCATAGAATCAAGTTGTAAGACACTCAATCTTCTCAGAATGATCCCACAGATTACGCGATTTAATCCGAAGACCTTTAAGAAGTTTAATTGAAAAGATTAAAGTACTATCTGGACGTATTTTTAGCGATACGAGAAAGCTTGCACGAGTTATCACGTATCTACACATTTTTTTGTGCAGTTCTCAAAATTCTGAGTGAAAATGTTTGACACTACAATTTAATGTGACATTTAGTATAGACAAGACCTAACTTGTTTTTTTTTTTTTTGCCGTTCGTTTTGCTGTTAAGACGTGAAAACGTAACAGACAAGTAGACAGTACTGATTTTGCATTCATAAAAATAAATATGGATTTCTTGAACTAATAAAAATCGTGTAACTTACATGGTTGAGGTCCTCCATCGCCCTGATTCGTAGATTCACCTTCGGTATAATAAAATAATGACAATAAGATAAACCAAAAAAGGTCATGCCAACTTATATACCGGGATTGTAATTGGAATGTTGAGACTTTCAGAAGGCAGAAGCTAACCTTAAAAATATCTTCTATTTTAAAGATTCAAATCGTAAGAATTGCTCTCACCATATCACATATCTTCTATTTTAAAGATTCAAATCGTAAGAATTGCTCTCACCATATCACATATCTTCTATTTTAAAGATTCAAATCGTAAGAATTGCTCTCACCATATCACATATCTTCTATTTTAAAGATTCAATTCGTCAGAATTGCTCTCACCGTACTACCTAAGTCACGCGAAATAAGTGTCCATAATTAGAGGAGTGAGCTCACACAATAATGCCGTTTCCATGACAATCGAGTCAAGCCACTGTGACATTGATTGTTATTACTTCGTGTTCCATTCACACAAATAATATGTATGTCGGAGAAACGTTAAATTAGTCATTTGAATTTGACTAATCGGGACGCTAGCGCCACCAGGTGGCGCTCGACAGAGTCTATAACATAACGCTTGACGAGAGTAAAAGGAGAATTTATTAAAAGTCAAAGTCAAATTATTTATTTAAAATAGGCACATAAAAGCCACTTTTGAACGTCAACATTTACAAAAAATAGAATTGATTCTAGTTTGCCCTTCCTAAAGTTAGTTTCGTATGGAGAAGAATGGGCAAGAAACTCCACCGTTACTTTTTTTAAATGTTTTACAATATTATGTATACATTAATTACATATTAATAATACATGTAGTTGGTGGTTAAGCAGTGAATACGTTTAGAAACTGTCGCGCGTTCTGTATGGTTGTGTCGTGTACCTACAGTGTGTGATTGGGTAGTGTGAATAATTTGATCGTAAATTATAATTGGATTTGAACTACAAACGCTTTTTCTATTGCGCAATAACCAACACTTCCCATAGTACGCCCACAGTAGTTAAAATATGGCCGATAATAACGAGAGTGACGTACCTTCTCCGTCATGCATGTTCGATGCAAGCATCGAACTTATATTATAACCTTCCGCAAAACTCACTGTGTCGACAGACAATTTATCTTGTCAGAAACCATTAAAAAGTTTAATTGAAAAGTTCAAAGTATTATTCACACTTACATTTCTATCTTTCTCTTAAATTGGAAGGAGCCCATCGCTAAGTTTTGCACCAGGAGAACATAAAACATAAGTTTGATCTTAACTCTCATGTTAAAAGGTCAAGTCATTAAGTACAGACGTATCAGGCTGACATGAAGTGAGTGGAATTACCCAGGTCACTAGTGTCTATGAAATTGGGCAAAGTGGTCAAATTATCACTACTTATTTATTTTACTTTAACATAAAACGGCAATCGGCCAATATTACATTCATAAACTCTTTCATTTAAAAAAATCAAGTTATTTTCATTAATAAACTACTTACTTTTTCTTGTAGTAGCTGAAAATGAATGGTTGAAGAAGCCTATTTTCACCATCAGACTGTTACATGCATGATGATGTTAATGTGTATGATTTGAAGCCTAAAAGGCAGCTCAAAATACCATTTCAGACACAAATCTACATGGTCTTCAATTGATCTGACCAATATTATGTCTGGACTTTAAAACAGACTGTGACCTATGAGTTTGTTTCGGCCTTTCTTCTCAGAGTAGTGAGATGAAGGAAACGCCGACCTCATCTAATTTTAGAAAATATAATTGACGTGTAAAAGTGTTTGTACAAACCAACATTTAGCTCCTTAAAATTCTTGATTAAAAATGCTTTGAAAAACCTGGAAAGAGCAGCAAAAACTTGCAAAAACAACAAACCATATATTTTACCTTAAACTACCCACTTCACAGGTGAGTTTCGACTTCACCTTACATCCAAGATAACCTTTAAAAAGTAACGTACCGTTAAAACAAATTGTCTATGGGCGAACCATATAAAACTAAATAAGTACCTCCCTACGAAATCGTTTTCGTTGGTGCAAAACTAACTTGCTATAATGGCCGACATTTTGGCGGGAAAATGGTACTGCGCCTCGTATCCTAGAGTGTAAGAATATTATTCTTTTATTTAATTAATAGGTGATCTCTACGTTTCAGAGATATGGTAATTTTGATGATTATGTAGTTCTCTTTCGTATATTTAGTGCTGCTAAAGAGCCTTCATTTTCATATGTATTGTCTTCTGGCTCCATAGTCTTTTATTGTGTGGAAATTAATAGTGTACTTATGCTATACCTACATTAATTTGACAAGTTATGAAAATAATGACATTTCCCTGGTCAAAGAAATCTTTTCATACTGACAAGGACATTGTTCCATGCGATGTTCACTATTTCGCGAAAAATAACCGAGAATCAGTTTTGCCAAGTTTTAGGTGCTGGGCCGGTCGCACATTGCTACAGATTGGTAGCATACCTTTTAAGAAGCGGATCTTTAAAATTTCACGCCAACATTACATTTACCCCGTGTCCTAACCGAAAACGAATATCGCGCTAATTCACGATCGATGCGATCGTTTATTTGAATTAAGACGGATAAACGCGACTTGATTAATCACGCTTACGTCATATTTATGAAAACAAGCCCGCCGTCGGCGTACTTGCACACCTTTACAATGTGTCACATTCTAAACTTAATCTACTAAGCTTTACAGGTTTAAATGTTTTTTTTACACCACTCTTCAACTGAATTTGAATCGTCCACAGCAGGCTACGAGTACATATAAATCGTTCTGTTATCCCACTGAACGTACCTGGACACTGTTAATCCATCATGTTCTAAAACGGACGGTACAAAACCCTTTTACAAGTTATCAACGAATAGCTATGACGTATCGAAGCTTATCAATGACGGCGGCCATTTTTTTTGGCAGTTATAATAATTCTTTGTTTGAAATTGCGTTATTTTTGTGATTGATGCCAGGTGGTTTAAAATGGTTTCCTATTTATTAAGTTTAGTGCGGTTTTCTGTTGGTTTTGACTTCAAACTTAAATAGGTACTACTTTAGTAGGTTATGTATATGATCTGTAAAAATAATTGTAAGAGGAAAAATACATAACAATAACATCCCCAATACTAATCTTATTGACCAGATAAACCTTTCATCGAGATATGAGACGAAAGAAAGAAAGAAAAATTTGGCACTATCTTTAAAAGAAACATTTTTAATACATAAATATTTTAACCTGATGACGAAATATCAATAGTAGATAATGTGTCCTATCGCTCGTGCTGGCTCGGGAGAAGATCAGCCATGTACAGAATGGATGCTTAGATCAGCTGGAAGAAAACCCACCATGCATTTATCATATACTGATCTTTACCACATACTCTTAATTAATTAATTAACCCGGGGACCAAGGGTATAGAGAGCCAATACTAGTATTATTGATAAGATTCACAATCCCATTTCCCTAATACCAACACCAAACATTCTAGAACCTTCTAAGCATATCCCCATTGTTTTCAGAAGTTGGTTGTCGGAGGTCCGAACCAGCGCAACTGGCGCGGTATCCTCATAGCCCTGCTCGTGATAGTGGCGGTGCTGGCCCTGATCGTGACGTCAGTCGTGTTGCTGACGCCGCCTGATGAGGGGCCCAGGGTCAAGGGAAGAAGGCTGAGGATACAGGATCTGTTGACGGAGGACCTGACACCTGTCAGGTGGAATGGGTCGTGGATTTCCGGTGAGTGGATTTTTGAAGTGTTTCTAAATGTTTAGTAGAGCTGTGCTCTGATTATTTTGGATGTCTAGAATTAAAATAATATGGTGATGTAATTTCCTACTGTGTATATCTACATATACAAGGTGTTATTTATTAGTTGACGATATTTCACCGACGAGTTAAGCTTCGATCGGGATAGATACCAATCCCACCAAATCTTTTAAACTGTACTTTAAATTTGTATGATCCGTTCCGGCAAACCGTGAAACCGGTTTTGTAGGGCGTAGTTTTAAGTACAAGAGTCTTCATAAAAAAATGAAGTGTCACCAAGTGATTTAAAAAGACCTTTTACTGAAGTATACATACCTTTATATTTATTACTATTAATTCTAGGTACGTTTTACTAATTGATATTCGCTTTGAACAAAGCTTTGTATTAGCTTTGTATTGTTGTTGTATCGATATAATGTGATCGGAGATGTTTCTTATCAAAGGAAACTTCACAATTTATTCTTAGGGTGCCAAACCACACGGATAGAGGAAAATCATAGTTTATTTACAAAATGGTGTACTTATACGTTGGCCAACGTCAAAGCATTCGAGCTTTACTTAGACCCCAAAAATCTATATCTATATTAATAATACAGCTGAAGAGTTTGATTTTTTTGTTTGTTTGAACGCGCTAATCTCTGGAACTATCAGTCGGATTTGAAAAAACATTTTTGCATTTGATAGCCCAATTCTTGAGGAAGGCTATGGGCTATTTAACACCACGCTTGGACCCTAAGGTGCTGAGCAAAAAGAAAAAGAGTCAGAAAGAACGCTAAGCGAAAACGAAGTAATATCGCAGGCAGGCCATGCGATGCGACGGAGTGGGTCCAGGGAACAAGAAATTTCACGCGGACGAACTCGCGGGCAGAAGCTATTACAAAATAAATATCAACTCTATATTAGTTCTTCGTCCACAAAGAAGTGCTTTATTATGTTTCTTTCGATATTTGTTTTATGAACAAACTTTTGCGATACAGATTTTCAAGAAACTAACAGCAAAAAATACTGGGTATCCTGTGAAAATAACAAAGAAAGATATAAAGATTTATCGTCTTTTTAGGCGAAACTGGCATACTAAATCTCCTATATTTTGTCCGCGAACCTTTATTATAATAATATTGATGTCCTATTTTTTTGGGATAAATAGGGTTAGTATACTGAAAGGCTGGAACAAATTTCATAAAAAGTTCTTTGTAAATGATTCTTTGTGACTGCCTCTTTGGTCTAGTGACAAAAGACAGATAGGCCCAACGGTAAAGACACATTGACATTTACATAAGGTAGTTGTTACTAGGTACCGTCAAACGGGGTGAATAGGGATGTAGGGGTGACTCGGAACGAAACTTTGAAAGAAGGCGTGAGTTTATTTATGTATGTGTATTAAACATGTCGTGCACGTTATTACAGATTAAAAGTTATCCAAGGCGTTGAACAGTGCAATTTTACTAGCTGCTTTAATGTTCCAGTAGACATGTTGCTGTACCAGTATCGAAGAGAGTGTATTAAAGTTATTGTTTTTTTTTATTTGTTTCATTTGATTTGATTTAATTTAAATTTAAACGTTGGAGTTTCTTGCCCATTCTTCTCCATACGAAACTACCTTTTGGAAGGGGCAACTAGAGTCAATTCTATTTTTTTGTAAATTTTGACGTTCAAAAGTGCCTTCTATGTGCCTATTTGAAATAAATGATTTGACTTTGACTTTTAATTTGACTTATTTTTCGATTTTTACATAACTTATTTTTTTTTTTGATTTTATTTTAATTGAACTTATTATTTTTAACATTATTATTATTACTATTAATTTGTTAATTTATGTCTGGCTATGGGTGTTATTTACCTGAAAATAAATGAATTTATTATTATATTATTTATATTATTATACACGATATTTTCGGCAATCTGAATTAATTAATAATAATTTACGGATATACTCTTAATTAACGCGATTCTTGGGTATAAAATGTCGACTTCATCATCATTATTGGCAGCCTAGTTCCACCTACTGCTGGGTATATGTAGGTTCCCTTTTCAGCCATTCTTTCCAGGCCTGGGCTAGTCCCATCTAGGTCTTCCCCGCGATCCTCTATCCGCTCGTTGTACCGATTCTTGGCAACCATTCCATTAGGGCTCTGCTTGCCATTCTTGGGTATAAAATCTATTATTAATACAGAAAAAAAAACACGAATAAAGTAAGTAAGTGAATATAAAATCAAGTTGTTAATTAATTTTATTCAGCATTCCGCTTCTCTCATGTGGTTTTCCGTTATTATAAAATTATTAATTTCATTTCGAAACCATAAATATTTACTTTAACCGTTCATTAATTATTTATTCGTTGCCCAAAAAGTCGGCTGACATTATATAAACTACATGTCGGAAATACGTTCAATAAATCGTTTGACTTTAACTAATCGGGACGCCAGCGCCACCAGGTGGCACTCGACAGAGTCTACAACATAACGCTCGACCAGAGTAAAAGCAGAGTTGATCGGTGGCGGTCAAGCAGTGAACACGTTTAAAACTGTCGCGCGTCCTGTATAGATTCGTCGTGTACCTACAGTGTGTGATTAATTTGTTCGTAAATTATAATTTGATTTGAACAGCAAACGCTTTTTCTATTGCGCAATAACCAACACTTCCCATAGTACGCCCACAGTAGTTAAAATATGCCTGATGATAACGAGAGAGACATACCTTCCCCGTCATACATATACACTTGATGACGTACCTACATCCTTACGGCCATAGGTGTATGAACCTTTTGTCATTATCATCAGTAAGCCGAATGACGTCCACTGCTGGGACTGCGAACAATCTTATTTACTTACTCTATTTTATTCTATTATAATTCGTTTATTAATATTAAATGGTAGCTAGTTTGACGTTAGTTAGGAAATGGAAATTCGTAAGATTGTTTTGTAACGATTAAAGTATCTCAATTGATTAACGTCTTAATTGTAAGATTGAAGATGTGGACGCCAATCGTGTTCCGATCGTCGCGTCGTGTCGTTCAAGCGTACATATTATTTAGCGTAAAACAGTGCTGAGTAACATTATTATTTACTTTAAATGATTGTATTGAACGATAAAACGAAGAAATATGAAACTGGCGTTTTATTACTAGTTTGTTACAAGTGGAATGTTATTAGATTTTCACCAGTCTCCTGTCCCTCGCACACTCTGCGCTCAACGTTCTCTTGTACGCCAAGCCTGACTGTGATGTTTTCGCGGATGAATGGAAGAAGATCTTGTCAGTAAGTCTGGAGTAGGTATTGTGAGATGAGCGTATGACTGTCGAGTGGTTGTATACTTTTTGTTATTGTACTCAACATAGATGTTTGTGTCTTTAACTAATGTAATTTTATTGGCCTTCGCCCTTTTATGTTAAAATAAATAAATAAACATAGGCTTCCCCGAGCACCGCCCCAAACTTGGTCGCTAGCCCGCATTCCATAGGTATCTGAATGCGGGTGAACAACCAAGTATAATTAATAAGTATAATAAGATACCGTCAAACGGGGTGAATAGGGATGTAGGGGTGAATCGGAACGAAACTTTAAAAGGGATTTTAACATTGAAATAACATAGTTTGTTGCCAAAAAGGACACTTATGTGTTTATTGTATTATAATTAATGATTAAGTCCGACCAACCCTGATTTTACTCTAGTCGAGCGTTATGTTGTAGACTCTGTCGAGCGCCACCTGGTGGCGCTGGCGGACGTTTCGATTAGTAAAAATCAAATGATTAATTGAACGTATTTCCGCCGAGTTGTGTAAATGAATAATGTCAACCCAGTGGCGGACTAACAGGGGGGCGGAAGGGGCGGCCCGCCCTGGGCCTCCGGTCTTGGGGGGCCCCAAATACCCCCGAGTTCCCCTGATCAAATCCTAAACAAGACTTTAAAAATGTGCTTAGTACCTACATAATTTCAGCAAGATCAAAACACTATAGCCATCTTAGACTTTTTACGCGGTACTAATATTCTTTTAACTTTGCTGAACGCGTCCAATACGCTGAGGGCATTCCCGTCTTTGTAGCGGGTACTTCCCCAGGAATCCCTGAATGAATGAAGTGCAAATAATTCACTCTTGTACGCCTACATTTGCATTCACTACATTCTATTTACGTCGAAAAATAAACATTGGCCTCATTTAAAATATATTAAATTTCATTACGTTGATATTTAATAGTTTATTAGTGTGTTCTGATATTTTCGCGAACTTTTTGGCATTTTTTCAAATTGTAAAGTAATAAACGCAATCTTATCCGTTCAAAGTAATAATTTCATTAATAAAAACTTTTATAGTGTTTTTGATTTTTTAACCGACTTCACAAAAAGCTTGTTAGCTCAGAACTTTTTTCTGGGTGAACCGATTTGGATGATTATTTTTTTATTTGATAGCTGGTGCTTCACATCTGGCCCCATTTAAATTTGATTAAGGTCTGACCAGTAGTTTTTATTTATCCTTAATACTGCATATTTTTTCCACTTAGTTTATATGGATGATGTGTTAATAATTTCCTGTCACTCTTATTTACACACCAAGTAGTGGTATACGAATTTGTTTGGGGTAGGTACCGCAACTAAAAAGTGAAAAATAAAAACTTTTTTACAAAAAAACAACAGACTTCCAAAAAAAACACTAAAAGTCGTGATAAATAACTTTAATTTCGGAAGTCGGTGTCTTTGGTTTTTAACCGACTTCCCAAAAAGGAGGAGGTTCTCAATTCGTCTGTATGTTTTTTTTTTTTTTTTTTTTTTTTTTTTTTTTTTTATGTGTGTTAGCTCATAACTTTTTTCTGGGTGAACCGATTTGGATGATTCTTTTTTTATTTGATAGGTGGTGCTTCACATGTGGTCCCATTTAAATTTGATCAAGGTCTGACCAGTAGTTTTTGAGTTATCTTTAATATTGCATATTTTTTCCACTTAGTTTATATGGATGATGTGTTAATAATTTCCTGTCACTGTTATTTACACACCAAGTAGTGGTATACGAGTTTGTGTGGGGTAGGTACCGCAACTAAAAAGTGAAAAATAAAAACTTTTTTACAAAAAAACAACCGACTTCCAAAAAAAAACACTAAAAGACGTGAAAAATAACTTTAATTTCGGAAGTCGGTGACCAAAAACGAAAATACACAACCTGACACCGACTTCCGAAATTAAAGTTATTTTTCACGTCTTTTAGTGTTTTTTTTTGGAAGTCGGTTGTTTTTGTATTTTCGTTTTTGGCCACCGACTTCCGAAATTAAAGTTATTTTTCACGTCTTTTAGTGTTTTTTTTGGAAGTCGGTTGTTTTTTTTGTAAAAAAGTTTTTATGTTTCGGTATAAAAGTAAATGAGTTCAGAGTTAGAGCATTTTCGAGTATTTGGAAAAAGTAAGTAATTCTTCGTATAATTTAGTCTAGAAATTATAATCCGTAGTTTCCATATGCACAGCCTACGAGTACATTGCTTCAGTTCTTGAATTTGGCGAGTGGTCCTTATTTTATTTGTAGTGCACGTTTATTAGGGACGTAGGTATGTACATGTTCTCATCGGGAGACTCGACATAGCAGTCTCTGTACATTTGTATATCTATAATAATAATAAGGGCGCATCTGTAAAATGCAAGAGCTGCATTTGGCGGTTGAAACAATTGTAAAAAAAAATTGAGGGAATGGGACTTCAGTGAATCGTTACCCTGTATCACTTTTAGGGGTTTAGCCCTTTTTTAGGGCGAATCTAATTATTTCATGTACAGCTTAGGGCTTTTTTTTATTGCGACAGGGATTTAGGGAATTTTAGGGCAAAAATTACTTGATGTTGTAACCCTATTTATTCTATGCTCTATGGCTCTACCTATTACGGGATTCCCCAAATTAGTTTCGTATTATAATCCGACCAATGTTAGTTTACCTTTTGGATAGTACTATTTACCTTTTTTGTAAAGGACATCATAAACTAGTAACAAGATTTATGGATTATTTTCGATTGCTATTTTTCTATCAGTCGCGAAACAATAGTAACTAATTGTATTATCCTAATTCATTGTTTTTTTATTTGAAAATGGAAGACACGGGTGATGATAGTGAGCAAGTGCCTTCTTCATCTAAAGATAAAGGAGAAAAGTCAGCTGCAAGTAAAGATACTAAGACATATGCGCAAAAGTTTAAAACTTTTTTCTTGTAATAATTATGCGCCCTAAATTAAGGAATTTTGAAAAAATAAATAGGGATTTTTAGGGATAATTTCTAAAGAATTTAGGGCTAAACCAAAATCTTAAGTGGAAACACTGCCCTGTATATCGCTTATACTTAAATACTTCTTGACCATTTGCATCTCTATTGCATCATGCGAGACGAGTTTTTCGAAACTTAAACTAATTAAAAATTATCTTCGATCTACAATGGGTCAAGAGCGACTGGTTAATCTAGCCGTGCTTTCAATACAAAGAAAAATTTCAAAAGGTATCGATTTTACTGAAGTTTAGAGTTTAGATTTTGCACATGAACGCTACAAAAAATACAAAAACTATAAATGATAAATGATTTTATTTCTGTAAGTAGGTTTATACAAACACTTTTTTACACATCAATCATATTTTAAAACTAGATGAGGTCGGCGGTATATATACATAACATACATAAACGCACGCCTTCTTCCCATGGGGGTAGGCAGAAACTACAGAACGCCACCTGCTACGATCCTTACATACTCCTTTTAAAGTATCTTTGATTTATTTTATCAATTTTTTTTTGTCGTTCGATTCGTATTTTATTTTCCTCACCCATATCCATTCCATATTGTAGGTATGTATGTTTATTTAGCATAAATAATTTAAGTCTATTTTTTTCACTTGTCAGATTTTAACGAAATAAACATAAACACTTATTTATAGGTACATAGAAATGTGAACTGAATAAAAAGCTTGTAAAACTACATTTTTTTTAAAGCTGGGGGGCCTCATTCAGCTTTGCCGCCCCGGGCCTCTGACGGGCTTAGTCCGCCACTGTGTCAACCCACTTTTTTCGCAAGGAAAAAATAATGTATGAACGGTTAAAGTAATACATATTTTTGCTTTAGAAATGAAATTAATCATTTTATAATAACGGAAAACAACATGCGAGAAGCGGAATGCCGAACAAAATTAATTAACAACTTGATTTTATATTCACTTACTTACCTAATTGATTGGTTTTTTATTGTGTATTAATAGTAGATTTTATACCCAAGAATGGCAAGCAGAGCCCTAATGGTATGGTTGCCAAGAAACGATAGAACGAGCGAGAACGAGCGGATAGAAGATCGCGGCGAAGACCCATATGAGAATCGTCCAGACCTGGAAAGAATGGCACAAAAGGGGGGATACCTACATATACCCAGCAGTAGGTGGAACAAGGCTGCCAAAGATGATGATGAAGAATACATTTTATACCCAAGAATCAGGATAATTAAGAGTATATCCGTAAATTTTCATTAATTCATTCAGATAGCGAAAAATGTCGTGTGCTTGCCCGACCAAAACACGCATGATAGTAGAGCAGTTTGTAAAATTGCATTGTTCAACGTTTTGGATAAATTTTAATCTATAATATTGTGCACGACATGTTTAATACACATATATACATAAACTAAAGCCTGCTTCCATGGGGGTAGGCAAAAACTACGCAACACAACCTCCTACGATCCTTATATACTCCTTTAGCTTGGTTTACGTTCATACATCTGGTCATACACGCACGCCGGCTGCGAGTGCTACGCACCTGACCTTTCTGAAGAACATCACCAATAAGGTCACTATAATTATGTCCTCCGAGGGCGTCCCCTTCCAGCGTTTCCACTCACATCTGCCTTGTAAATATCTTTTGTTAGTCGCCTTTCATTCATCCTCTCAACATGACGAAACCATCTAAGGATTCTCTTTACAATTTTGTCACTACATTTTCTTTTAAACAATGCAAAAATATTTGTATTACGTCATAACTTAAGTATAACTTCAGAACATCATATTTAAGGACTCTCTGAGAAAACCTTACACTGTTGTCTCAAAAACTGTCAAAGTTGCTTTTAATACTATAATATTTACGATGAAGATGACAACGAGATATTTCGTCAATTCCTTTACAGTGTAACTTTCATAATAGTTATTCATAACTTGATCATAAGTAATAACAGCCGCACGGGTTGATCGATCAGGTTAACTTACGCTTGCCGCGGTTGGATCGTGGATGGGTGACCATTTTAACATACCAAGATCCCTCCGTGCCTCGGAAAGCACTTTTAGCCGTTTATCCCGACTGTCATTCGTAGATCTTTGATAGTCGTTAGTAGTCACAAGCCTGAAAGTCTGTCAACCAGTCTTACCAAGGGGTATCGTATTACCCAGTAACTGGGTTATGGAGGTCAGATAGGCAGTCTCTTCATGTAATATATTGGTACTCAGTTGCATCCGGTAACACTGGTACCCGACCCCAACACAGTTACGGAAAGGCTAGCCAGATGAAGTTCATCATAGTATAAACTATGATGAACATCATTTGCCCTTTTCATGTAACTTTATAGTCAGATTTCTATCAATATTTTCATCAAAACTTGAAAGTGGTGTTCAGTGAATAAGTAGTCTAGATCAGAATAGAGTACTCTTTATTATATGTACACTGTATATTACAGGTATAAATGTAGAATTGTTACATAGGGTGACACAATGGGCGGTCTTATCGCTAAAAGTGATCTTTTAAAGACAACCTGTAAATGGTTTAAAGGAAGAAGAAGAGACAATACTGAAGGTATTTACATATACAATAAATATATACATACTTAAACCATATATTTATCTACATAAAATTAAACTGCTGTTATAATATTAATATTACTGCCTCGTTGGTCTAGTGGTCGCAAGCGCTACTGCTGAGCATGAGGTCCTGGGTTCGATTCCCGGGTCGGGCAAAGTTTTATCGGGTTTTTCCATCTGGAATTTCTCGGTAGCAGCCCGGAGTCTGGATTTGTGCCCGGTTGATGGCAATAGGCTCCCCCCTATTACATGGGACTTAAACATAACTGGCGAAATGTGGATGTGCTATAGGTACACCTCTGACTAACCCTTCGGGGAATACAGGCGTGATGTTATGTATGTATGTATATATAATATTAAAAATGAAACGGGACCAAGTAACTGTATATATTGATGATGTTTAAGGAAAGGAAGTGTTTTTTTTAATCATATTTTCAAAGGAAGACAAAGACTGAGTACGCCTTACCGACACGGGCATCAGAAATGGTAGGAGTAGAATCGGCTCACAGGCGACAACTTTTCATCCTGTTTTATTGTTTTGCGGCCTATTTACCAACACGACCATAGCAATAAATAATTAAAAAAACTAAGACCCAGGCATCAGAAATGGTAGGAGTAGAATCGGCTCACAGGCGACAACTTTTCATCCTGTTTTATTGTTTTGCGGCCTATTTACCAACACGACCATAGCATTAAATAATTAAAAAAGCTAAAAGCTCTACGGTTTTAAACCATGTCCCTAAAAATCAGCAAAAGAGGAAAGCCTCAACATAAGAAAAGATCTTTAGTTCGATTTTCTATTTAAACTCGACTAAAATCAACGTTTCATTTTGAAACCAATTTAGCATGACCGAAGTTTGTATTTAGTTTCAAGGAATATATAACGTTATTGTGGTACCTTTCTACGGAATCTATTGGAAATTATTCAACATTTTCCATGAATGAATACCAATTTATTAGCGTTTTACCTACTTTAGAATCAGATCTACGAAATAGAACAAAATAAATATTTTTTATTTATTTTAAACTATTTTTGAAGCTGAAAATGTGTTTTATGTTTTATTATGTTGTATTTTGTCTTTCATTGTGTACCAATATGACATTCCATAACCAATCATATTTTTGATTCAATGCTTGACACGAAAAAGTACTCACTTTTTCAAAGCAAGTTAACTCTGTGCCGCATAACTTCTTCTAAAAGACTTTAAGCCAACTCCCACATTGCAGTCTCAAGATCTTCCAAGTATCATAAGTAAGATCTCTGCGGCTCTGGCACAGAAACGTCATACGGACGTATATAGTGCACTACTCTAGTACTTGCTAGTACTACAACCCCCCTTTGAAAGTACTACACCCCGTGCCAGTACTACAGTCCTAGTACCTTCGGGGAACTTTTAAGTGGACTTTAGTGTTGAAATGCTGAGCGAAGGTGGAATAGTTATTTGTGCAACAAGAGAGCAAAGTTAGTTTTTGCTGCGAGTGTTGATTTTGAATCCCGAATAAGCGAAAAGCGAGTGATTCTAGGTTAGAATCCTGAGCGCAGCGAGGGATTCAAAGACACGAGATGCAAATAACTTTGGTCTCGTGTAACACACAACTTTTCTCCTCACCAGCGAGAACATCTTACCTTAAGGTAAAAAAATAGAACATTCTAAAAATTAAACCACATGTATATTAATATTTGTAAAACAAACAATATTAAAAACTTTATTACATTTAAATCCTTAACAGATGATTTGCAATTTTATGGTTACATGTGTATCCGAACGTTCAATTATCTGTTTCTTTTTTTTGGCCCTATTAGGCCAAAAAAAAAGAAGAAGAACTTCGATTTGACTTGTTCCTATTTCTCGTTTTTTTCGCATACTCGTATATCGAAGTGAAAGTGACAGCATAAAGTGAAGTTCAAATTATTCGAATTTTCTGAGTAGATCTAGCACCGTTCTCGCCATTTAATTTTTTTAATTAAAAAGTTACTTTGTCTCACGCTCGCAGCAAAATCGAATTTTGCTCACTGTGTTTAAATAGCAAAACTGCTTGTTTGAGGTGCTGAGGTGAAAAAATATTTTACGTTTTCTTTCTTATTTAAGCAGTTAAATCGTGTGGTACTTCTGGTGATATTTTGGAAATAACTCGAAGGTGAATTAGAGTAAGAATAATTTGTGTCATGTTATTAAAACAGGATAGGTACTTCATTTGCGTCGCTTATTATTTGGGAAAGCTATCATTAAATACTCTATTTAATATATAACTCAATATGCGAATCCTATGACTTGATTTAAAATAACAATAATGCAACATGTTTCATGGCCGCATATTTTGCATAATCATTATTTGTTTCTAATCTAACATAATAAATATTTAAATGACAAATCCTCCATTCAATTCAATCCAGATTATATTTTCCCATACATCGGTAAAATACAATCCTTCAAACATTGAATGTCAAATATTCTAAAATTCACTCCTATACCGGAAAATCCCATTTTATTAAATGGAGGAACATTCTATCGTTGACTGTTTTTGCTTCCTTTGACTTTTGTTTACTGCAGACGAAAAATATGTCACCCTATTTTTGACGCTGTGCTTCGAAATTTGAAAGGAAAAGGTTTTAGTTTAAATTGAAAATTCTTATGGAAGTTGGGAAGTTATTGGTATGTAAATAAGGGTTACTCTTCTACAGGTTCTGTCAAACCCCATGGAAAAATATGAGTTTTATTGTTTTTTGAATTGTTAAAGATTGAGCATGTAGGAAAAAACATTGTCGAATTTTTCGTATTTAGTTTTAGTCACTTTATCGAGCTTACCTTGTAATTTACATAACTGTATTTAATTAATAAAATTATTTAATTCAATCTGATCTAAATTTCGTGTCATGATAATCAAACCGTAATGCTGTTTTCCGATATTATATTTTATTTTCTTGTTTATATTTAAGTTTAGGCTGCAATATTCTTATTAAGCGTAATCTATATATATAAAATTAATCCCTATTTCCCTTGGTCACGCCATCACGCGTGAACGGCTGGACAGATTTCACAAATAAATTTTTTTGTTGTGTTCGGTTTTGTCAGGAGAAGGATCTTATGAAATAAAAAAATAAGGAAGGTGATCGGAACGTTACAAAATTTAAGAAACTTAACGCCAATATTAATTTTACATAACTGTCAGTTGTTTGAAATAACTGCCAGCGATTGACAGAATGCGCGCTGCAAATATCGTTTAACATAGATGGATCGGTTGATAAATGAATCGATAGTTTTAGCGACATTATGACATTCATAGTTAAGACAGGACAACGTCTGTCGGGTCAGCTTGTTTAAGATAAATTACGCCTGTTTTTTTTCTGATTTAAAAGCAACCCGTACGTATTTATAATTAATTCGTTAACCTTAATGACTTTACAGACAATAAAACCGGACCGGACCTAGGCCGGCTAAACAATGCTTAAATTACCTTATTTTTTGTGTAAATAGCAGAATTTATTGCTTTCAGGCCTGACTTATAACCTAAAAGTAATTTATACTTAGGGCTGAATTTACCAAAGTCAGATATATTTTATCCGTGGAATAAAATTGACGTGTGACAGTTCCAGTACGGAAAAACTGTCAAAGACTGTGATAAGACTTATTCTAGGTATAAAAGTTTGGTGAAATTCACCCTTAAACAAATTTTGAGAACCACTAAGGTCAGGCATGACTTCATACCCTTTTTATTTCTTTTGTGTGGGTAATCATCAAATAACTTCTCTGGCTCTGGGCGGAGCGGGAGGGCATGTCAGACTTTTACTGACTAAAACCCACCCGTGTTCCTTCAGTTGCCTGTGCGCCAGGGCCACGGTAACTCTTTCGAACAATCTGCGACCCTGGCAGGCATCGGCCTTAGCGGACCCCGTCAATTGGTACTAACATCTCTTTGAGGTACGCGTGGAACACAACGCGCCGTTGATCCGGGCCTGGTCCTTACCGGATGGTGAGCTACCCATTGCTTGCCGTCCGCAAGCCCGCGCCTATGGTGGCCGGGATTCGGCTATCGACTACCGACGCCCAGGGTGTATCCTCCTGCGGCGACTAGGGGTGTGAGGGCGCAACGATTTCCTCACCTTCACGCGCTCCGCCTCGTCCTTCGCGAACATTACTGCTTTGCAGAAGGAGGTGACCGCTTCCCATGTCCTCTCGCTCCGTACCATGGCCTGAACCAGGGCCGGACGCGAGAGATCGCCGCCGCCGATCGCCTCCGCGAGGACACGACGGTGCTCCGCCCAAGCCGGACAGACTTCCATCGTATGTTCCATCGTGTCCTCCGGGCGATCCACATTATGGTAACACCTGGGCGTTTCCTCCCGCTTTATCCGAAACAGGAACCAACCGAAACAGCCGTGTACGGTGAGGACATGCGTCAGGCGGAAGGTGAGGATGCCGTGGCGCCTCTCAATCGACTCCTCAAAGAGGGAACTTACCGCCGCAATTGTGGCTACCTTCGTGTATACCTGGGTTGCTAATTCATTAGTGTTTTTATATTTTAGCCTTACGTTGTAAAATAGTTCGTCCAAGAAAGCACTATCACCTATTTCTGGCACCAGGCAATAGGTACTGCTGTATACGTATTCTGTGTAAAACGGTATATCAGCTTGTTTTCCAGCGAATATTATCATCACTTCACTGGCGTTTGAACCGAACTTGACAACTAGAAAACTAGAAGGTACTAGCTAGGATTGACAGTATTGACAGCTTACTTCAAACTCAGTTCGCCTAAGTTTTCACGGTGAGTTTTTGAAAGTATTCCACTCAGAGCACTGATTTCAACAGCACTCGACCCGACCTCACCAGGGGTCTACTCTCTAAGCACGATTCCGTAGATTCAGCTGAACTAACGGGTGTTTGTTACTCCGTATCACCTACGGACATAAGATTACTTCGAGGACCGAACTGAGAATGAATGACACCACCATTTGACAGGTTGTCCTTACTACCGATGTTTTTGCCCGTCCAAAAAGGTTAATTAATCGGGAGTAGAGTACATTCTGAAGTATCGAACTACTTTCGGCCGGGCCCGTATCTTAGTTTGACAGACTTACGGAGTAGGCTCCCTGAGCACTTCCAATAACAAAATAGATCGACTGATCTGCATTATTTATTTACCTGCATTACTAATTTATTTTCCCAAGGGGCTTGTGGCGTAGTAATAACAGCCGCACGGCTAGATCGTTCAGGTTAAGCTACGCTTGCAGTGGTTGGTGCGTGAATGGGTGACCATCTTTAAATACCAAGACCCCTCCATGCCTCGGAAAGCACATTAAGCCGTTGGTCCTGGCTGTCATTCGTCGATCTTTGACTTACCAAAGGCTATCGTATTATCTAGTAACTGGGTCGTGGAGATCAGATAGGCAGTCGCTCCATGTAAAATACTGATATTGAGCTGCATCCGGTTAGACTAGAAGCCAACCCTAACATACAGTTGGGGAAAGCCTAGGCAGATTTATATCTAATTATTTTCCCGACTATACGTACAGTCGCCAGCACAGCAAGTTACCACAAACTGTCAGATTTTCTGATTTGATTTTGAACTTAACCTTCAACATTTTAGGGTTTAAAATCGTTTGAAGAAATTTGACAGTTTCATGTGACCTGCTGGCGACTGTACATAGATTCCAACGGTCAACCACTAGATAGATCGATTGCATTCTGTGAACTCAACCAAAATGAATTACAGCAACGCGTGAACTTGCGGTCAGTGCACACCAATGATTAGTTATCGCTTTATCCCGTTAATTTCGGTACTACTAACCACTGCTCGCATGACTAGGCGGACCGAATTCTAGCCACGAGATAAATAAATACAGAACTCAAAACTAGTAAGTTCTAATTGTACATACCAATAAAGAATAATAATATGTCAGTATGACAGTACATAAGTAAGCTTGACAATAAATTCAAAAGTGTCTGTAAATGGTTAAATTGTAATAAATGCTTTTTGAGTTTGAGTTTGAAGTACCTAGTTGTGTTTCTTCTTTTTATTTGAAAAAAAACACATTGTCAAAACTTTCCTTAAAATATTCCTCTCTTCTCATATGATATTCTATGCTAGGCAGGGTTCGTAGTGATCTCATAGTTTGCAACTTGCTAATTAATTAATGCAGTATCTCTTTTTTACAAACTCTTTGTAGCAAGTAACTAAAAAAAAATTAAAAAGAAACGTATACCTATGTCCCTTTTCACATGTTCCGGTTGCCGGATAGTCATATACAAAATAATAGCTGGATAGATACGCGCCTTCACGAAATTCCGACCATTCATTACAAACTTTAATCACCCGTCCGTGTAACGCCTCTACACACATGATTTATGAACATCGGTAATTCGGTAATGTATCTCCGGTAATTTTAGACCATTTATTTCGGAACACATTACGGCTCATACATAAATATTTAAAGAATTTATCTCGGGAAATTCTTCGTATTTCCGGTATTTGTTTTTCGGGAAAAATGCGAAGTGTTGTGTTGTTAATTGGGTGTAGATCTGGAATTTTAATGGAGTTTTATTTTAGTTTTTTGTTAACTTAGATATTTTATTATTCTATTGTTAGGGTTGATTTCGTGATAAGCTACGATTTCTAGAAAACAATTATATAAATAGTAGACTATTATATATGTCGGAGACGGTCATTAGTTTGGACACTAAACGAAGCGCAGCACGAGTTCCGGGAGGTGGCAGCACCGTCGCGATGACGTGCATTCACGGCTAACTTCGTGCTATGACAGAGCCTGGCTGATGGAGGAGCGCTGTTGGGACGAGTGGACACTTACCATTCTGCCTTCGAGGAGATCAGTACCTCCACCCTAGGAACTGTCACGCGTTCCGTATAGTTGTGTCGTGTACCTACAGTGTGTGATTCGCTAGTGTGATTAATTTCTTCCTAAATTATAATTTGATTTGAACTGCAAACGGTTTTTCTGTTGCGCAATAACCAACACTTCCCATAGTACGCCCACAGTAGTTAAAATATGGCTGGTAATAACGAGAGAAACGTATCTTGTCAGTCATATATTTTAATAATTAATGTAACAACAATTTTGCTATTTTAATTATTATTTTTGCTTGTCGTAAAGTAGGTAGTATATATTGCATAAAATCCAGAACCTACTGACTGGGAGAAGACACTGGCTCCTGTAACACAGTTTCTTTTACCTAGTGCAGGAGTCAGGGCTTCACTTTGTCTGTACAATTTTTTTATGCCATTAAAATAATATATTATTATTATTTATTAGACTACAATTTTTTTATGTTTTCTGAAATGTATTTTTTTATGATTTTCGCAACATCACTTTTAGGCCAGTCACCGTAGACAGAAAAATCGCTTTAGGTTGCATAAAATTGCACTGTACTGATTTTTTGGGATAGTGTTAGGATGAAAGACCTGTGCTAAATGCGTGGTGCTCAAAAGACCTCGACATTTTGGAACTTCTTTCAGTTTTTTCTTATAACTTCTAAAAGGTGGATCCTACGAAAAAAGTTAAAATTTTGCTACAATTTAAGCGCAGCTGTAGCTCTGTAGGTTCAATAGAACCCGAGTTACAACATTTCAAACATTGGCCATTTTTCAAAAAAAGTTCAGATTTGTAGTTTTAGCTGTCTTCCGAGCAGGACATCGGTTAAAATACTCATTCAACGAGGATAGTCATGACAGATGAACTAAAGTAGTTAGCTAAAACTATAATTTTGAACTTTTTGTGAAAGCGGTTTATGGCTGCGGTTGCGCTAAAATTGTCTCAAATTTTGTATACTTGAAAATGTCTAAGATAACTTTTTCCGTAGGATGCACATTTTTGAGAAAATTTCGAGGTTGCTAAAGCACCACACAGTTCTTTCGAAGTTTCCAAGCGCGCCCCTCTTAGACTTCGCGGCGGAGTCAAACTCCTCACTCGCCCCGCTTGACCAGACGGAGCTCGCAGAGGCGAGGTGGTACCAGTCGGGGGTTGCGTTGAAGAGTGCTTAAGTGCCCCCTTTACCCTGTGCGAGGGAACACGGGGTGGTTTTAGTAGGTTTGTAATGATTGGTCGACAAACGTTTGGTCGACGTAACGATTGGTCGACAAACGATTGACCGACAGTAACGATTGACCGACACAACCATTAATCGACATATACGATTGGTCGACTCAACTATTGATCGACAATAACAATTGGTCGACATTACGATTAGCCCAATTTGTTTTTATAAATTTTATTTTTGGACAAAAAAATAAATCCTGGTTTATCCTGGGTTTTATCTGATTTGCATAATAAGGCGTAGCCGACGGAGCCCCGCTTCGCGGGGCTCCTATTTCTGGGCGGTTTAAAAAAAAATAACCACGAAGGGGACGGCGGGGTCTTTCAGACCCCACCATCCCATTCTAACCTAACCTGTCCGAGTCGGGGTGCCCCAGGTCCCGAGCTCGCTTCGCTCGCTCTTGCATCCTATACCCGATTGTGTAGATGT
This sequence comes from Griposia aprilina, assembly GCA_916610205.1. NCBI lineage: Eukaryota > Metazoa > Arthropoda > Insecta > Lepidoptera > Noctuidae > Griposia > Griposia aprilina. Next base: position 15,380,833 of record OU744304.1, on the reverse strand, counting down.
CGACCAATTGTTATGGTCGATCACTAGTTGAGTCGACCAATCGTATATGTCGATCAATGGTTGTGTCGGTCAATCGGTTGTCGACCAATCGTTACGTCGACCAAACGTTTGTCGACCAATCGTTAGTATCCCGTTTTAGTCAGTAGAACATCCATGAGGATTTCCGCCCGGTTATCAAAACAAAAAAAAGTTTTTCAAATCTAGAGACTTGGTTTAACACTATTAGTAACTATCCTAGCAATATCCCAAAAAAAAAGAACAGTGAATCTTGTTGCGACCTACAATGTTTAAAATGACTGGCGTATTCTCATTTCGAAAAGTGTCAAAATGTGAAGAATCCGGCATGATGTTTCTTTAAAAACAAAAGAGATCTGTTTTGAATTGTGAGCGTTCACTTGAGTGAGGTTCGAAGTGAACTTTGCAGCATAGCACCACAATATATACATACATACATTAACTCCACCTGCTACGATCCTAACATACTATTTTTGCCTCGTTTACGTTCATACATCTGGCCATACACGCACGCCGGTTGCGAGTACTACCCACCTGAACTTTCTGAAGAACATCACCAATAAAGTCACTATGTCCTCCTCGGGCGTCCCCTCCCGGCGTTTCACCACAGTACAATTCTCATTATTTCCAGCATTACAATTCCACCTGCACGTGCCGCCATCAAGGTAAAGTTGGTAATTACCTTGCTTATTCATACTAATGTAATTGCAAAAAGTTTGTAATAGGTACAATACAAGCCAAGTTTAAGTACAAAGGAGTGTCGAGTCTTTCGTTGTTTCTTTGGTATCAGTTTGAAAATAGAGCATTTATGTTTTTAATTTATTATCTTAACAAGAGACCCGCCCCTGCTTCACACGGTTTTTACGACTTGACAAAACATCGAGGTCTCATTATTTATGTAAGTTTAATATAAATGTATTATACACATAAACCTTCCTGAATAAATTCACTCAATGCATAATGTAATAACTGCAGCGGGCCCTATCAGAATCCCAGCAATATTTTTAAATGTCGCAGCATCATGCTGAGATAGTGGCCTTTCGGCCTCGTACAGGACTTTGTTTTTAGGGTTCCGTACCCAAAGGGTAAAAAGGGGACCCTATTACTAAGACTTCGCTGTCTGTCCGTCCGTCTGTCTGTCACCAGGCTGTATCTCAGGAACCGCGATAGCTAGATAGTTGCAATTTTCACAAATTATGTATTTATGTGGCCGATATAGGAACAAATACTAAAAATAAAATAAATATTTAAGAGGGGCTCCTATACAACAAACGCGATTTTTTACCGTTTTTTTTTTAGATAATGGTACGGAACCCTTCGTGCGCGAGTCCGACTCGCACTTGGCCGCTTTTTATCTTATTTTACAAAAAAAAAGATTTTTTTTAAGAGTGTGTTTAGTTTAATTTGTGATAATCCTGTGCGAGTCCCAATAAATAAATGATGGTGAAAACTGCACAAATCCGTTGCGTAGTTCGGAAGAACAACGTGGTTACACAGACAGACATGCGTAGCGACTTAAATTTATAATATATGACGGAGAAGGTACGTTATCATCAGCCATGTTTTAACTACTGTGGGCGTACTATGGGAAGTGTTATTGCACAATAGAAAAACCGTTTGCATGTTCATATCAAATTATAGTTTACGAACAAATTAATCACACTAGCGAATCACACACTGTAGGTACACGACACAACTATACAGAACGCGCGACAGTTTCTAATCGTGTTCACTGCTTGACCGCCACCGACAAACTCTGCTTTTATCTCTGGTCGAGCGTTACGTTGTAGATTCTGTCAAGCGCCGCCTGGTGGCGCTGGCGTCCCGATTAGTCAAAATCAAACAATTGATTTAACGTATTTCCGACATGTATGTTCTATAGACGGTTGGACGTAAACCGTAGGGTTTTAGTGAGGTAAGGTTGGCAATATTAAGATAGACAGCGGTCACCTTATTTCGAGGCTATTTTAACAAATGACTGCTTCCTTGGTCTACTGGTCACAAACGCTACTGACAAGCATGAGGTCCGTTGTCCGAGTCTGGTCGAACAAAGTGTTATTGGGTTGTCCAAACTGGATTTTTTAGTAGCAGCCCGGAGTCTGGATTTGTACCCAGTTGATGGCAATAGGCTCGCCCCTATTACGTGTAGGGTTACCATATGGAAAATTAAAAAGTCCTGAGAAAAAGCCTGATGTCTATAGAAAAGTCCTGATATTTTGTCGCAAACGTAATTAACGACGACGCATTTTTTTGGACGTGTTTCTTTTGTTTTTAGTTTGTTTTTTTAAATACTATGTTGATGTTTATCACGTTGATTTGTGATTTTTGCTGTGATACTATCCCAAGGATATTATATTTTTTTTATGTTGATTGTAACTTATTTACCAATAAAAAACAAAATAACTGAAAAATCTAGATAGAGATAGATAGATACTTTATATTATTAAGAAATCGCAAAACCCTGAGATTCACGAGATTTCCCTCAATCCGGCCGCAATTCTGTCAGGAGCCTAAAAATCCTGAGATCTCAGGACTCCCCTAACCCCCCCCCAACCCCTAATTAACCCTAATTGCGTGGGACTTAAGCATAACTGGCGAAACGTGGGTGTTCTATGGGTACCCCTCTGCCTAACCCTCAGGGGAAACAGATGTTATGTTTATGTACCTGTTACAAAAAAAAAATGTTTTTGACGTGCTTTGTAAAAAAAAACTTAAAAATCGCAAACAATATGTTTACTGAATCGCCACCAAAATACGAATGCATAAAGAATTAGACACTATCGACACTAAACTTCAGCCAGAAATTCGTAACAAACCTCACTCACTTCTGCTTAGCATTTTTCCAATATGTAGGCGTCAGCTTCCAGTCTCACCGGATGTAGGTTCAAAACCAGTATTTTACATGCACCGACTGCCTATCGGACCTCCACAACCCATTTACTGGAAAAACGAAACGGAAATTCGTAACAAACCTAACCCAACAAAATTAATACTAACATCAATCCACTGAACTATTCCGTTCTTTCTGTCAACAAACAACTTTAAAATAAAACCGATAACCAATTGTTTACTTCAAGAATTTACCCTTAACACCCGACAACTATGGAAACAAAAGCGTGGCCGGATCCTCCGACCATCGTTGACTTAATTCTCAGTTACACGGGTGAAGTAATAAAGTTCCACGCTTGTTGACAAGCGAGAATGTCGTCTATGAAATACGCCAAGCAATTCTTGCTCTCATATGATTGTGTAGACTCAAGTGAGAAACAAAAACGTGCCGATTGTGCCACACGAGCACGACACTCTACAGGTGATTGTTTTAAATTTCGATTTGACAACTCTAAATTCGAATCACGGACGCTTCCAATTTTGAAAGACGAAACATTCTTGCCATTCAAAATGCAAAACAATATGTGGATACTGCACACGAGTCAACTATTTTTTTCCTTTCTCTCCTATTCGAGGCGAGAAAATCTCCTCGTATGAATAAAGCAAAGGCGTTGATCGATCTCCCGACCATCGTCAACTTATTCCCAGCGAATTCAAATTCCACAATACAATATTTATTCATAGAATCGTCGATCGGGACAAAGTTCTGTTCTTTTTTTAAAAGCTTTTCGACTTTTTTTGTTTTCTAACACTAATGGTTTCACGAAGTTTGTTACGTTGGAATAATTCAACGGTTTTTTTAGAGTTCTGTAATCAAACGGTGCGGCACGGGACGCTGTTACTAAGCCTACACCTGCTGTCTGTCTGTCTGTCTCGGGGATACTTTTTAACCTCCTAAGCATAGGTAGCCTGTTGAAAATTTCATAGAATGTAATGTAGCCTCTGGCATGACATGCAAATAAAACAAGAAAATAGTTAAAAACCTGTTTTGATCCAAAGTCGGTCCCCATATCTACACTAAACCTCGTTTTTTTTTTACATTCAACTTTTTTGTAAATGCGTGAATCCGATTCACACTTGACCGGGTTTCTACAAACGGTTTGAATTAATTTGAATTAAAGAATTCGTGCTTTAAGTGAATCGGTGAGCGTAAATACTTTTTTTTTAAAGTATTTTTCGAGCCTAAGTGATACCAAGAATTGAGGTCTTGTTTTAATTCCCATTAAAGAAAAAACGTGTTAAAATAAAGTACCTCTCTATGCATAAAATATTTTAGTATTCGTAAAAACAGTCAATGAACACCTATTACAATTAACGTTGTTTGCAAAATCGTTTTATTTATGATTATCTTCACGAAATTGTGATTTGTGGGGCACACTGTCGTCTCATGCATCCAAATTAGATTAATTGAATGAATTAATATTCCTTTGACGTGCATTAATTAATTGAGTATCTGTATACCTGATCATTTAATTAATGCTCTGATTTCGACTCGACCTCCATAATGTGCGCGGTGTAAGGTGCGCAGTACTCGCAACCGGCGTACGTCTATGACCAGAATTAAGAACGTAAAAGAAGCAAAAATATTATATTGTATGGATCGTAGCAGTTGAGGTTCTGTTGTGTCTGCCTACCCCCATGGAAAGAAGGCATGTGTTTAGGTATGTATGCGATTTTAGTTACTATTAACAAAATACCACAACAATGTCTACACTGAAAATGTGTTTTCTGCTAACATTATGAACGTGGTTCTGGAAAAAATCTAGCTCTAATTTGTATTCGTTTACGCTGGTAATAATATTCTAAAATTCGCCAATTATTATGCGCGAAATCATTATTCTCAGCTAAGCTACTTTTACATGCAAAAAATCACAAAAACCTTAATATTTCTTTACCGAATAAAAGCAAAGTAAGGTTTAACTAAGAATAAATAGAAAATAGTTTTTTTACATTTTAATAAAGTTTCTTTATCCTTTAATTTTGTGGTTGTATGAAAATGAAACCTTTAATCATACCCCGCTGGTACCAGGATCTCATAATGACGCTGTACATAATTTATAGCAACACTACAAGCTTTGCGGGTAAGTAACTGGTGGCACAAATTATATTTTTATTATGTGTATTTCCAAGAAAGTTACTTATATGATATTACACTAACTACACAGCATACGAACCTATGTGCATACGTAGATTAACAATGAGTATGTTTAATAGCTTCTTCTTTTCGTGTCGATGGAACTTTGCTTTTATATCGTTTACTAGCTGAAGATGAAGAAAAAATTGTGGGAAATGGGTCGCAGGGGGAAAGAAAAGACGCGTGCACTGTTCGACGGTCCGATTTATTGTAATAGAAAACATTTGAACGACAACGACCTACATCAACAAAATGATCGAATGAGTGAATCGATTGAGATAACCGAGTAATTGAATCGAGTAGTTATTTTAATCTGTTAACACTGGGATTTTTGTAATATTCCATGAAACAATGAACAAAGTTAATTTTTTAAGATTGTGTTCGAATAGCTAATCAATACAAAATGAGCGAGCAAAAAGATTGGATCAATAAAACCATGTACAGAGGTTTGCACGAAATCATAATATCGAGCAGTGAGTACCTATAACCAAAAGAAAGAGTAAAGTGAGTGTTACAGAGGTTAAGATTTAATGAATGAGTAAGCAATCAGTGGTCAAATTATGCTTGTTCTTTCCCTATGTCAGAAGACAAGTGACCCTATATAGTGCTAATAAATAAGTGATATTAAATTCAAATGTACTTACATAAATGCCTGCAAACATTTAATCACACCCTCCGGTACCAGGATCTCATAAGACTGCAGTGCATTATTTATAGGAGCAATAGCGGTGCGGGAACATCGCTCCGGAGTGATTTCAGAGTCGATTACTACCAACTTGGAATTTTATTGTAGAAGCTGTTCTATTCTATTCTATTTTATTTTATTAACACAGTTATAAAGTACTCTCTTGTGTCGTGTTGTATGAATACGAATACAATGAAACAACCAATTACAGTTAAATTGTTTTGAAACTCATTTCAAATGCATTAAGTTTACGCCATCTCACGTTAGACAGGTGAAAGCTAATGTATTGATGAAGAGCGAAGAATTGAATCCTGAAGATAGCACAGTATCCTTGGGCTTAACTTGGGATGCTAAGCGTTAGTGAGGCCCACATATAGATAAATTATCAAAAAACTAAGCTCCGCAGCATACGCTGTTAGATAAATTTGTAATTTAACCAACACAGAGACAGCCTGTTTAGTCTACTTTAACTATTTTCATAGTGTTATGTCGTACGGTATTCTGTTATGGGGAAATGCCGCCGACATTCAGACTATTTTTGTTTTGTAGAAAGGAGCTGTTCGATCAATTTATAAATTAAGTCCGAGACAATCTCTCAGAGAGAAATTTAAGGAGATTAATGTAAATGTAAATTAATGTATGTACGAGTATGTATGTAAATGACTGTGCCTTCTCAATATATTTATAAAAATCTTTTATATGCCCATAAAAATATAAAATTGTTTAAAAAATACAGTGATATCCATAATATAAATACTTAACTTAATTTACTTACTTTTTTGGAACAAACACAAATTGGTTGTACCTACAACAAGGCTCAAGAAAATAGGTGGCTCGTACAGGTGTCAATGTATACGCTTTTATAATAAACTTCCAAGCCACGTTCAAGATCCAAGCCTTAATAAATTCAAATCATTAATTAAACGTAAGTTGTGCCAGAAAGCCTTTTATACAGTTAAAGATTATATTGAGGACAAAAAGGCTTGGGATTGAGTTGCTCCAATTTTTGCATACTGCTTTTTTATTAAATTTTTTATTTTTATTTTACATAAACTTTGACATTTGATAATTATTATATATACAATGTCATGACAATTTACTTTGTGAAGTATAGTATTATTATTTAATTATTATGAATGTGAGGACTATGTGTGTCACTTTTATTTTTTCATTTTCTCAGATAGTTTTAATGATAATCTGGCAGCTTGAGTGCTTTATGCGGCCTACCCAAATGTCCTTTTTTTTGGTATTGTTCGTAGAGTGGTTGAGCTCCGTTGAGCTGCACGATTAGTGAAAAATGCGTGCACTGACTGGACAGGTCTAGTTATTCTGTGTGTTTTTTTCTCAAAAGACCATTTCAGACACAAATCTACGAGTGGCCTTAATAAATAACATGAATAGTGTACAGATTACAGAGAATTCTCCTCTTCACTTTCCGTTAAAAATCTTTCAATTTTAATATTTTAGTTAATCGCACAGCAAAATAATATGAGTGCAAATAATATTGTTTTACAAAAGCCTGATAATGCCGTCACGCGATGAAAAATAACGAAGCGGGAAAATATTGAAATTCACTTTAAATAAAAATGATAAATTGGTTTTTGTGACACGTCAGCAGGCCTAGCGGTTCTACAACACGATTAAGCTCTTAAGCTTTGTTTAAACAGCGACAATATATAACAAACACTCATATAATGTTCTGTGTAATGTCCTAATTTGTTTGGCGGATGTTGATACATACATAACACGTAGCTACTTATTTTTCTTCTAGATCATAGAATAGAATAGAATTTATACTCTTTATTATGTATACCATAAAAATTACAGATATAAAAGTAGAAATTTTACAGGTGACATAATGGGCGGTCTTATCGGTAAAAGGGATATTTTACAGACAACCTTTGGATGGATTAAAGGGAGAAGGAGAGACAATACTGCAGGTAGTTAGTGGTGTACCATTTTCATATACAATACAATAATACATACATACATAAAACATATACTTATCTACATATATAAGTATACAATAATAAACATGAAACAAGAGCCAGGAAACTAAATGTAATGATGATGTTTAACCCCAGAAAAGAAATATTTTTAACCGAATTTTAAAAGGTATTTTTTCTTATGTTCCCAACATGGGCGGTAGGCCCCCTTGTGGGCGTTTGAGACTTTCAGGGGGGCAGTACGAGTAGAAGACCCAGAGAAAATTATATGCCATCTTACGACTATGTATTATTACACATTTAAATGTAATCTTGACAATACATGTTACACATTCGCGACAAATGGTAAGTAAAAAAAAAACGGGGGCTCGAGAAATAAAATAATAAAATAAATAGATAAAATGTTTATTCCTCCCAGAGATGCACGAACATTACATTGAACAAGAAACAAATGAAAAATGGCTTAAACTAACTGATTCACAGTAAAAAAGACCCTGACCTCTAAACTACGTAAAAACCTGTATACCTATATGTAGTAATTTATACCTAGATAGGACACAACTCACAAACACACTCGTGGGTGGTTGGCAAAATAAAATTATGAACCCATGTTCTAGATAATCTGTTGTGAAACATAAAATATAGATACAAATTAAGTACAGATGACGGAAAGACGAAGCCTTTTTCCAGCAGTGCTGGCTGATCCAGGGGTACCGAACTTAATCCGACATTATGTAACGTCAGGGAAATTTATTGTTCAGCAAAATGACTGCCAATTTAAATTGCTCCCATATTCAAATTACCAGTGTCATTCTTTGACAGCTCTAAGAAAATCAACACAACAACAATAACAATCAATTTGCCCTGACAGAACTTAGGTCAGAAAATTACTTCTACTACTTTATAAGTAATTCAAACTCAAACTAACCAAACCAATCACAGGCACTTTGGAATTGTCAAGGGGTCAGTCAGTCAGAAAAATGAAGCTAGATGCCCATTCCAAAGCGTAGTAGGTACCTATGGAGAAGAACGGGCAAGAAACTCCATGGACACTCTTTTATATCAACAAATAGTTACAAAAGAAATTGGTTACATCATTCATGTTGAAATTATACATGTGAGGACGATGTAGAAAGACTTGCACGTTAAAAGCGTCCGTAGGTAACAAAAAAAGATGAAAAAATATAAAATAATAAGCCCTGGCAGCCAAGACATGACCAGTCCCTACTGACGGCGCCCGTTCACGAACATGACGTATGGATCAGCACCATTCAACTCATTCAGCTCAACAATTTTCCGAAGTACCTAAAAGTGTAGACCTTCTAAATGATTGATTTATCAATGACCAGCACATAATTATTGCTTTATTACGTCATCATCTGCCTAGCTTTTCTCAACTATGCCGGGGTCGACTTCCAGTCTAACCGGATGCAGCTGGATACCAGTATTTTACATGGAGCGAATGCCTATCTGACCTCCATAATCCAGTTACTGGGTAACACGATACCCCTTGGTAAGACTGGTAGCCAGACTTTCGGGCTTCTGACAACCCGAAACGACTGTCAAAGATCCACGAATGACAGCCGGGACCAAAGGCTTAATGTGCTTTCCGAGGGAAGGAGGGGTCTTGGTATATAAATATGGTCACCCATCCACGGACCAACTGCTTAAACTGATCGATCGACCCGCAATTATATTCCACAATATCCATGGTATACCTTAGAACCATTCTACGTATTAGTTTGATTTTCTCCATGTGCCAACAAAATATCATACCGTCTCTTTCTTGGAGTTAAGTACATACAAGGTACTAACACACAGGGCGTCCATTTAAAATGTAGCAACCTTAGAAAGAAAAAGAAAAGAAAGAAACTTGTTTACCCTTGACTTCTCACAAGTGACAGATCTGTCTCTGAACCTGAAATAGCTCTTTTGTTTCGAGGTCAAGGTTCCGTAGCGTTTGGGCCTTTTCACGTGGAACGAGATTCTCGTCTGCTGGTCAAGGCTTTGAGGCATTTATTAAAATGTTGGGTACAGTTCTCTTCGTAGTTTCGGATTCAATAGCGTTCTGAAATTCAAACTGTGTTTAGCTGTTGTGTGTCAGTTGTATATTGTTTGCACGTATCTGTTGATTACTTTGAAAATTATCTACTGGTTAATAAATTATCTTAAGTTTTTATAAAATCAATTAAATGATAAATGATTTTATTTCTGTAAGTAGGTTTGTACAAACACTTTTACACGTCAATCATATTTTTAAAACTAGATGAGGTCGGCGTTTCCTATCTGACTACTCTGAGAAGAAAGGCCGAAACAAACTCAGAGGTCACAGTCTCTTTTAAAGTCCAGACATAATCTTGGTCAGATCATGTGAAGACCATGTAGAATTGTCTGAAATGGTCTTTTGAGGAAAAACCACACAGAATGAGTGGACCTGTCCAGTCAGTGCACGCATTTGTCACTAATCGTGGAGCTCAACTCAGAACTTAAGGAGCTCAACCACTCGACAAACAATACCAAAGAAAGGACATTTGGGTAGGCCGCATAAAGCACTCAAACTGCCAGATTATCATTGAAACTACCTGAGAAAGTGACCTAATAAATAAAAATAAGTTACCTACATAGTCCTCACATTCACAATTAATAAATAATAATACTATACTTCACAAAGTAAATTGTCATGATATTGTATATATAATAATTATCAAAATGTCAAAATTTATGTAAAATTAAAAACCAAAAAAATAAAGCAAAAAAAAAAAAAAAACATTCAGTATGCAAAAATTTGAGCAACTCAATCTCAAGCCTTTTTGTCCTCAATATAATCCTTAACGGTATAAAAAGCTTTCTGGCACAACTTACGTTTAATTAATGATTTGAATTTATTAAGGCTTAGATCTTGAACGTGGCTTGGAAGTTTATTATAAAAGCGTATACATTGACACCTGAACGAGCCTGAACTGAATTATTTGTCGTTATTTCTGTAGCTGTTTTCTGTGTAACTACTGTCGTACTGGAGGTTAGCCTGTTTACAGACGACAAGAGAGGCCACTTATAGGAAAGTTACTCTCAGGGTGTGTTGAGTCTATTTTAATAATTCTAACGCACGTTTGTCAGTAAAAAGTATATATTCGGCGTAAAAACAAAAACTGGTAAAACAATAAACATTTTTACGAAGGATGCGTACTTGCAATGTTTCAAATAAAATTCGTAAGAAACTATATTTTACGAGAGTGTCATAGACGGACAAACAGACAGCAATGATTATGAAAAATTATTGAAGTATCTTGTTTAGCTACAGAACCCTAAAAATACATTATTTTCTCCCAACTGTATTACATAGAAAACCTGTAGAGGCTACCAGGAAACTAGGAATCTAGGATGCAAGTTGTATGCAATCACTCGCCTTAGCAATTTACGAGGAATTTTGCAGAAGGAATGACGGGAGACTGATTTATTCTAGTTTACATAACTTTGCATCTGTTTTCCTAATACATTAGTGGTGTTTTTCAATTTATACCGGACAGTTTTATTTTGGGCTGTGTGACCTCTCAGTTTGTTTCAGCATACGCCATTTGGTTTTAAATAAACTCCTTTTTACTAAACAAATATTAAAGTTGACTAAAAAAAATACGTGTAAAATGTCTTTGAAGATCTATTTACAGAAATAATTATTATCGTCATGATCGTCATCTGGAAACCAAAGACACATATTTTCTCTTGCATGAAAATGGTAGAATTATCCTCTAATAACTTTAAGGCCACTGAACTTCGGGACGTTCTTAAAAGTGTTTCAGTTTCAATACAGTGACAGAGGTAGTAGGAATCGTAAAACTGCCTTGTGTTTGTGTATTTGGCTGTAATTTTCTATCGCTGAAGAAGAACTAAATAATTAATGTTTAGCCAGACACATCAAATAGATAGTGGAGAATTTTTATTTCAATTTCTACAGTTATATGTTTAATTTTTATGGTGTACTAAAGAGTAAAGTGTATTAAAGAGCTATTCAATTACTGCTGTTTCAAAAATTTAGTCTAATTTATTACTGCGGTAACTTTAACAGTACATTATCACCCATTTCAAAGCTACATGAACACTATAATATTCCGAGCGAACAAAGACTTATAAAACAATTACATTCATACGTTCATTCCCATTCATTCGAATGAATGCATTCATACCGCACACCGCAGGGAAACAACTGCAACTTTATTTTCGAAGCCCGGCTTCAAAATTGAAAGCCTTACTTACAATGGCGGTGTCGGCCACACATAACTAGGATACCGGATGATATAAATTATTTTAGTCTATTTTAGTGCACTTATGTATGGAGATGTAAGAATTTAATTCGTATTTTTTATAATAATTTAACGCCATGTTGTCTGAACTGGAAATATGAAAAGGCAACATGATTATAGTTGAAGATGCCGTTCTTCCTACCTACCGTTATCTTAAATTTTGTGTTATAGTAATTTTAGTCTAGGTGCATCGTCTTCACATATTATAATTATATAATTAATGTATAGCTACATAATATTGTAAAACATTTTAAAAGAGTAACGGTGGAGTTCCTTTCCCATTCTTCTCCACACGAAACTATCTTTTGGAAGGGGCAACTTGAATCAATTCATATTTCTTGTAAATTTTGACGTTCAAAAGTGCCTTTTATGTGCCTATTTGAAATGATTTGACTTTTACTTCCAATACGAAAATGTTGCCTTTTCATTTATATTTAATCGAGCCCCACATAATTGTCATTCTGATATCCTAGAAGTATAAATCGAAACGCTAATATACTCAACTCAAACTCAAACTCAAACTCAAAATCAAAGCATTTATTTCAAATAAACCAATTACAGGCACTTTTGAATTGTCAAGGGGTCGGTCAGTCAGAAAGATGAAGCTAGTTACCCATTCCAAAGCGTAGTAGGTACCTATGGAGAAGAACGGGCAAGAAACTCCATTGACACTCTTTTAAATCAAAATATGGTTACAAAATATTGATTACATCGTTCATGTTGAAATTATGCATGTGAGAACGATGCAGAACGTTAAAAGCGTCCGTAATAAAAGACAAAAGCAATACCTATTTCAGTACTACCTACCTTTAGTAATATTTTTGAAAAACTTATTTTGAATCAAATGCAAGGATTTTTTAATAATCACAAATTACTGCATAACAAACAGTTCGGTTTTACGAGGGGTCGTTCGACTACTGATGCCGAGTTGAACTTTTAGGACATGTTTATGATGCATGGGAGGACAAATGCGATGTTTTGGGAATCTTTTGCGATTTGTCCAAGGCATTCGATTGTGTTCTTCATGAAACATTGATCAGGAAACTGCACCACTACGGAATCCGAAACGCCGCTCTGGATCTTCTTACTTCTTACTTAAGTGATAGGATTCAGAGAGTTGATGTTAATGGAAAAAGATCACCCGGATCGGTAGTAAGAATGGGGGTCCCCCAGGGCTCAATTCTTGGGCCATTTTTATTTCTTATTTATATAAATGACTTGCCTTACCTCATAAAGGCTAAACATGATATAGTGTTATTTGCAGACGACACTTCACTTTTATTTAAACTGAAACGTCAGCAGCTGATTACTGACAATGTAAATAGCGCCCTTGCAATAGTAGTTAAGTGGTTTAATGGTAATAACCTACTTCTTAACGAGAAAAAAACTAAATGTATTAAGTTTACGATACCTCATGTTAGACAAGTAGAAACTAGTGTTCTCATAAAGGGTGAAGTGCTGAAACCCGAAAATACCACAGTTTTCTTAGGCATAACTTTGGATACCAAGCTTCAATGGGGCCCCCACATAGATAAATTGTCAAAAAAGCTTAGCTCTGCAGCATACGCCGTTAGAAAAATTCGTGGTTTAACTGATTTAGAGACAGCCCGTTTAGTATACTTTAGTTATTTTCATAGTGTGATGTCGTACGGTATTCTGTTGTGGGGAAATGCCGCCGATATCCAGACAATTTTCGTTTTACAAAAAAGGGAAGTTCGTTCTATCTATAAATTAAGTCCCAGACACTCCCTCAGAGATAAATTTAAAGAGATTAATATAATTACTGTGCCTTCTCAGTATATTTATGAAAATCTTTTGTATGTAATAAATTTACACGGTGAATGTTGATTTTAATTTGCTAGCTATTTTAGACATGAATATTTACTGTAAAAAGTATTATATTATTTTCATTATTGAGAATATGAGGACTATGTGGGTCATTGTTTCAGTTATATTCTTGATCTGGCAGTTTAAGTAGTTTATGCGGCCTACCCAAATGTCCTTTCTTTGGTATTGTTCGTCGAATCGTTGAGCTCCTTAAGTTCTGAGTTGAGCTGCACGGTTACTGACAAATGCGTGCACTGACTGGACGGGTCCACTTAATCTGTGTGGTTCTTTCCTCAAAAGACCATTTCAGATACCAATCTACATGGTCTTCACATGATCTGACCAAGATTATGTCTGGACTTTAAAAGAGACTGTGACCTCTGAGTTTGTTTCGGCCTTTCTTCTCAGAGTAGTCAAATAGGAAACGCCGACCTCATCTAGTTTAAAAATATGATTGACGTGTAAAAGTGTTTGTACAAACCTACTTACAGAAATAAAATCATTTATCATTTAAAATCATTTATCATTTATCATTTAATTCAAATATTAAATTAAATTAAAATGAGCCATGGCAGCTAAGAAATGACCAGTCCCCACTGACGGCGCCCGTTCACGAACATGACGCATGGATCAGCACCATTCAGCTCAACCATTTTGAAGGGAACTTAATGATCCAACACACACGCCACCACCAGCGAGACATTATAGTAAGCATGACATACTCTCAGCCGCCAGGGCACATTCAAGTCAATGAAAGAAAAAACCTATTAAATGGTAGCTTTATAGTAGGTACATAGTACTCACACATGTCACTCAATACTCACACTCGATCATCTATTAGTGATGTGCCCTAGCCTAGGAACTGTGACCAAATGGATGTAGCTCTTGCCAGCTGCGGCATAACAGGCTCCCCAGCATTTGTTAGCACCTATAGGACAGTTCCTTACTAAATGACTGCGTACTCTAAGCTTGGATTTAAAACACCTGGGTAATTGCGTAACACACTAACAGTAGGAATAGCTTTCATTTAGACAGTTCAACAACATTCATTGCGTTATTTAAGTTGTTGAGCCCACAAATTTGTCGAACATATGAAGCAATGGATTAGCAATATCCTTCAAAATAATTCAGATTGTGATTGATAGTTTCGCAATTAGGGTGCAGGTTTCATACATAACTCGACCTATGAAATACAACTCAATAAGTGCACTTGTTTATTGAATAAGTAACGAACTCATAACCTCTACGTGACTTCAAGGTAGTTTGATTTAATACTACCTATAAAACTTCAGTATAAACTAACAACTGAAGCTCAATAAAAGCTAGCAAATTTCAGTCTAACGAAGAATTTATATGAAAAACACAGTAAACGAGTCAAACAAACTAAAGCCTAGTTTAAACTGAAGCACAAGTTTCTAAACATTTTTGTTTTATCACTGATAAATCAGTCAAGTCAGTCAGTCACAAAAAAGTCGAAATCAAATTCGAAATTCAATGCCTCAACATCTTTGTTGACGTATTGAATTTAGAATTTGTGCTGAGTACTTGTGCCAATACTATTGTGGCTTAGGTTGAACAATAATTGGAGGCTATACATTATATTTTTTTCCTGTTCTTCAGTTTCGCCTCATCCTGTAAATATCTGTACCGTGTGTGTTTATAGGCGTGCTACATACCTTTTCAGGTCGGCTTGATTCGGCGCAGCCGGGTAAAATCGAATATTATCATGTAGGTGTATTATTATCAGTGATCGGAATAGGTAGTGCATATTTACCTAAACTTCGATGAAGTAAGTAACATAGAGTGGATAATACCTCCTTTAAAATCCCAGAATCATAAACATGACGATTAAGTCCCGCGATTTATGAAATTGCAAATTATTTTTTGCACTTTGAATACATTCGTAACAAATTATTATTTCGAAGAATCTTATTACTTATTTAGGGTTCCGTACTAAAACTGTTAAATTAAAGTTTTACATTGTTGTTGTATTGTTATTGTGTGTATTTAGGTATTTGATTATATTGCTATAAAAAGAGTAATATTAAAAATAAAAAGCAAAACATCTAATCAAAATAATATATATTTACGTACAATTACAAAACTTTCTTGTTAACACTACACAAAGAACCGGAGTAATGTAGTTACCCTTCAAAAGTATACATAGAACAAAAAATAATTCTGTTTTTGGTGTCGCGCCGTCCATTGGGTAAAAATGCTCGTAACTCATAAGTTCATAACATTTAACATAACAAAATTAAGAAGTAGTCTTTTTTATTTATTGATTTTAGTTGATAAAAATAAAAAATAATCAGAAACATCATCATTCATCATCAATCAATCATATTACAGTAGGAAACAATAGTTGCTATCTCTTTCACACAGGTTTTACATTGAGTGAAAGAAATAACAAAAACAATAGGAACCGCCACCGTTGCCCAGGTAAGAATAACCAAATATCTGCAAAACAAAGTGTATGTAGGTATTTATTTGAAGCACAAGTTTTAATTTATTTACCCTGCCCCTTAACAAATAAGCACATACATCAGCCAACTTAATTTTATTTTACCTCCTTAGAACAAAACAACTGAATTCGACACAATTTTAGAACGGAACCCTAAAAACGTAATATGATTCTACAAATCAATAATTTGTAACTACATATCTATACATATAAAGTTCAATAAATAATTGGCGATTTTTAAATCCCGGGATTAAAACGCCATTAACATCACTCCGGTATTTTAGAGGAGGTTTTATCCACTCTGTTACTTACCTCAAAGTTTAGGTAAATATACTCTACCTATTCCGATCTCTGATTATTATAGTACAGCTGAGCTCAAATTTTGCCGCGCCGACGCCGACCCGAACATGATTCAGCGAGAGTAGATGCCGAACGGAGTATGCCGATGCGCACGAGCCGAATGAAAGCCGAATATCTCCGGACCATTGTCATAATGTTATAATTTTTGAGAAAATTAAAAAACTTTAATAACTTTAAAAACCAATTTATTTCAAAATGTTTTCTGACATGTTTTAATACTGCATTAAAATAAAATTATTAACAGTACGTACCTGTCACTTAATATGAACTAATATAATTAATTATTCATTAATTCACTTAATTTTAAAACGAGAAAAAAGATCAGAGTCCATAGGCAATGATCTTTTTTAAACAACAGCGGTGACCATGATCTTATTTTCCTACAGCCATACAAACAATTTTTCAGTCGCATGATTACACTGATCTCTTTTAGCGTTTTATTGTTTTTTAGTCTAAAAGCTTTATGAAGTTTCTACTAGATGGCGTTGTCAAATCAATATTAAAGAAATACTGACAATGACCCTTCTTTCACTGTAACTTTCATGTCTCGACCTAAAAACGTGTGAAACATCCCTTGAGGCCATATACGACGACAGAAACGACCACAAGTTGAAGTAAGTCATTAAATTAAATAGTCTCAGCGTTTAGCGTATTCATCCGGTCATGTCGAGCTGAAGCAGACCGTCCGCCTGTTCAGGTTGACTTCTCCGTTTGAGAAAGGAAGGCCTTTGACCTGGAAATTCTTTTAAAAATTCCCTCTTATTAAATAACCTCAAAGCAAACGAAATAAATTGCAATTACCTACACAGGTTTAACAAAGGAGTAAATGTTGTTCCTCAAGTCAGTCTTTATGGATTATGATAATAAAGGACTGTTTGCACTCGCTCGTACGAATTAGGTCAAGTGTAGGTCACGTTTGTTCACGTATGAGTGTGATTATAATATTAAGTGACAGTACACGGTTTCTTTTTTAATTTTTGGTACTAATTGACTGCATTACTAAGGAAAGTATTTTATTTCGTAAGGATTTTTCATTCGGGACAGACGACACAGTATTTAAAAAAAAATATGATGGTAAATCAAATCAAATCAAATCAAACATATTTATTTGCCAGTATGGCGTGCAAATACATTTCATGTCAATTACAAAGTCATTGATTATTATTTTAAGATTATTACAAATTTACAATAGGTATAGGTTCCATCGACTTAACCTCTAGATATTCCTTAATGGTTTAAATAATATTTTTTATGCAGTAAACATTTTCCTTAAATAATTTTAATTTTATTGATGGCAACCGTAGTCTGTCTTTATGGCGTGTCCGACTATTTAGCTTGTCACCAATACTTTCAAATTGTTTTTTTTTTTTTTTTTTACAAAAATACAAATTTCCAAAATATACAGACATGGTAATGGTAATATTTTTAATTTTTGAAACAGTGACTTACAGCTATCTAAAAAGTGGGCTTCACATATTGCTCGGACTCATTTGGTTTGTCCTTTGAAACCTCTGTCAACGTCCACTGAGTTGCCCCAAATTATAATACTGTAAATGGTAAGGCGTCCAGTTTCCAGCGCTATTCATACAAGGTGTAAGTGACATCGACGCGAAAACTGTTAGGTATTATGAATTCAGCACATAATTGTAGACCCCCAGAGTAAAAATGTCGTCGAGTATCACAAAACAAAAAACTGCTGTTCCTAACAAAATTGCTAAGTGGTAAAAATGTATGGAACCGCTGATTTTTATCTTAAAAAAACTTTCGTTTGTTTTTTTTTGTAAAAAAGTTTTTATTTTTCACTTTTTAATGAGTTAGGCTATTGTAATTTACAAAATATTCCTTTTCCCGACGCAGGGACGTTAACTGTTGAGGAGTTCTCCTGTTAAGAACCAAAACCGCTGGTTGGTGATGCTACCATCAGCCCCATTTCACCATATGCATTGTGACGAGCATACATTGCTTAGCAACCATATTAAAATCGAATCGCAACCCGTGAAATACTTATAATTGAGAAGTTCCGGTGGCCACCTCTGGTTTTCATCATCAGTTCCACTTCACCGAATGGTGCTTTCCAAGAGCAAATGCACGAGTTACTATAAAAAATACCGAAATCGCTATAGGTGTGCCTATAAAATTTGAGGATTTCCCTCGATTTCCATGGGGTTCCCTCATCAGATTCTGACTTGGTGACAATGGGACCTCCTCGAGAGTATACCCTTTCAAACAAAAAAAGAATTTTCAAAATGGGTCCACAATTGACGGAGAAATCGGTGAACATACATAAAAAAGAAAAAAACATACATACAGTCGCACATATAACCTCCTCCTTTTTGGAAGTCGGTGAAAAACGGACATACAATTTCAAAGATGGTGTGGCATCCTGTATAGCGCTAGCCATACAAGGTCACTCTTTCATACATTCATATCGTAAAAGGAACTCAGGATTTATTAAAGAAGAAAAGATTAGGACTAAACTTAGTTTAAATTAAATAATATAATATGAGCACTGTACAGTAGGGAAGTTTTATCGTACAAGACGATCTCTAGACAATCTTGGATTGGGCTGATATTTTTACTTCTATTTCCCTAGTCGGTATCAAGAAAAACTTGAATATGATTAATGATATTATCACACAAGTGAAGGCAATTGACCGCAGTCCACTAGTCACACGTCTGGCCTATTTTCTATGGCTCTTCAATATGTCTAATCTGGACTGATTTCGACAAATGGAATTTTTATTGATCACACAATGTAGGTATTGGTTTTCGAAAGTCTTAACTCTGGCTGGCAACAGAACGGAGTTTTTTTTTGTTACAAAGAGGGTTTTCTGAAATGACGTTCACTAGGGTGACTGAGACGTCAGGTCCTGTCAAAAGTGACAAAGCGCCTATATTTTCTTTAGTCGTGACTGAATGATGAACGTCATCATATTATATTTTATATTCATTGTAGAAATGCTAGACCTCTTGTCAAAGTGGCACCAACTAGTGGCGTGAGTTTTCATGAAGCACATCGATCTTGAAGCTCATAAAGTTTCGATGCTATCTCGTATGGTATAATTTTGTATGATTATCTCGATGATGTGTATTTGTCTATTTCTACTGTTTATTTATTTAAGTATTACCATAGAGATACATGCCAATTATCTATAACAATAATAAAACTTGTATTATATATGTTATCCTGTAATGCACGCTCAATTACAGGTAACCACAGCTTACACATTATCGAGTACACATGCTCTAAATGGGTACATAATTAAATTAAGAATACAATTCAAAGTATATATGCATGCTATTATAAAGGGTTACCTACACGCTTTTTTGTGAAGATTAAAATTGCATCAATACAATGCAATAAAACCAAGCATTGTTCCCATAGAACAGTGCTGATAGATAATGAAAATAGTATTAAAAAATATTTGTGGATGAGAGCCAATCGTGGCGTGGTATCATTTCAATATTATTATTATTATTTAAGCCTTTCATTTCGAAAAAAGTACTTAGATATAATTCATTTACATTATTATTATCTTAAAATATTAATATATTCAATAAAAAAAATAACATGCATTTCAACACAACTCCCAAGTCTTGTTAAAGAACTGAGCCTCAATAAATTTAAATCATTTATTAAACAGAAACTCTGTCAAAAAGGTTTCTATAAAGTTAAAGATTACTTGGATGACAAAAAGGCTGGGGATTAATTAAGCTACTTCAATGTACCCCCAAGCAACAATCCATTTTATACTGTGATTATGTGTTTTAGAATTAATAATGTCATTTTTGTTGAATTACATGACATAACATATTATGATTTTTTGATGACATTTAATGAGAAACCTGTCTGTGAATGTGAGTAGCATGCAGGCTAGATGAAATACATGATATTCATTTTAATATTGTGAATGTGAAGACTATGTGGGTCATTGTTGCTTGTTTTTTTCCTTTCAGGTAGTTTTAATCTTAGTCTGGCAGTTTGAGTAATTTTGTGGCCTACCCAAATGTCCTTTCTTTGGTATTGTTCGTTGAATCGTTGAGCTCCTTAAGTTCTGAGTTGAGCTGCACGATTACTGACAAATGCGTGCACTGACTGGACAGGTCCACTTAATCTGTGTGGTTTTTCCTCAAAAGACCATTTCAGACAAATCTACATGGTCTTCACATGATCTGACCAAGATTATATCTGGACTTTAAAAGAGACTGTGACCTCTGAGTTTGTTTCGGCCTTTCTTCTCAGAGTAGTCAGATAGGAAACACCGACCTCATCTAGTTTTAAAATATTATTGACGTGTAAAAGTGTTTGTACAAACCTATATACAGAAATAAAATCATTTATCATTTAACAATAATTATTTATACAAGAATATAATAATAAATTACAATTACTTGGTTGACTGGTAGAGAATGCCTAAGGCATTAAGTCCGCCTTTGTATAGTGTTGTGTGCGAGAAGTTTAAATAAATAAATAGATAAATTGATTTGACAGATTAAATAAAATAAAATAAATAAACCACAAAATGTTTTTTTCCAATTGTTAGTGGGTACCTATTTAAGGTCGAAGGTCTCCTCCATCTTTCGCCATTCCTCTCCGCATTGGGCTATTCTAGTCCATCATTTCAATATACAACACCTTAAAAAGACTATCTGTCCTCTCAGAAAGACAGCGGCGGTTATTGCCATAACTTGTTGACATGCCTACACTGTGCTCTCATATATTACGAGTAACACTGTAATTTGAAAACATTGTGACGCGAAATTACCACTTATTTTAAAAAGAGTAACCGTGGGTGGAGTTTCTTGCCAGCTCTTCTCCATAGGAAACGACCAATTGGAACCGTGCACCTAGCTTCTGACGTTACGTGCCCCTGTAGGTGTATGTATATGTGTATGAGTATTATTTTCTTCATACCGGTGGCGTTGATCTTGCTAAAAATCGTGTTGTCACAAATATTATGTATATAAGAAAAAATCTACATCTCTTTAATAAATTAAGTGATAGACATCATTTTAATACTACAAATAAAGATAAAATAGATCAACCATTTTTTAGATTATCTAAAGTACATACATCTTTTATGGGGTACTGTGTTAAATGTTACAACAAAATACCTTGTGATATATTGCAATTAAATGAAAGAAAATTTAAAACTCATATTAAAAGTACACTTTGTAAACAAGCATATTACAAATTAGAGGATTATATCCTAGATAAGAATGCTTGGAAACATGCTGGTCCTGCTCCATAGGACAATCTAGAGTCTAGACAAAATCAAACTGGTTGCTAATTTAATTGTATAATTTATATTTTTTATGACATTGTTTTTTACATTAAGTAACTAACTACTTTAACTCACACACTAAATTATTACTTGTGAAATTTTGGAAAAATCATTTACTTTTCTATATTTGTAAATATGTGAGCACCATGTATCTATCTCATAATTAATTTACCTGTCATGCGTTTTAGTTAATTATTTTTACCTATTGTGGTATAGTAATTTTATTCTAGGTGCATCGTATTGTAAGACATTTTTAAAAGAGTAACGGTGGAGTTTCTTGCCCATTCTTCTCCATACGAAACTACCTTTTGGAAGGGGCAACTAGAATCTATTCAATTTTTTGGAAAGTTTGACGTTTAAAAGTGCCTTTTATGTGCCTATTCGAAATAAACGATTTGACTTTGACTTTGAAATTACCTTAAAAAAATTGGCCAAGTGCGAGTCGGACTCGCACCCGAAGGGTTCCGTACCACCGTACAATATTTAAGACTACATTTTTTTTAAACACGTTTCTCGTATTATCGCCCTTTAATTTTTAACTTTATTTTATTTTTATTATTTGTAATTAAAGCGGCAATAAAAATACACACTCAGTGAAAATTACAACTGTCTACCTATTACGGTTCATGAGGTACAGCCCGCTAACAGACAGACGGACGGCTGGACGGACGGACAGCGGAGGCTTATTAATAGGGCCCCACTGGCACTCTTTGGGTACGGAACCCTAAAAATGAATTGTAACAAGAAAGCTAATAAACGTACTGTCTTGAAAAGCTGTCGTAACGCAGACCAAAATAAAATTAATGTTGAAAAGTGACGTTGAAATTAATGTTGAACAGTGACGGTGAAATTAGCGGCTTGGCTGACAGATGGGACTCATTTTTTATTTATTATTAAATTCTTTGTATATAAGATCCATTGTTGCTTATTTTTAAAGGCAGTATGACCGAATCTAGAAAGCAAAAGAAAAAAATATTCTTCCGCAAAGAAGTGGGCAATTTTGTCCAGCTTCGTGAGGCAATACCGGGTAATAATTATTTGAGCCTTTCAAATTACGATATTCTGCATACTCTGGAGTCCAGGCCCTGCAGTCTCGACAAATATAACGACAAAAATCGGTCGTTAAGTCTAAACGATGTCAAATTTCTTTAATAGATTTTATTCAACCTTATGCTTTCGAAATAAAGATGAAAATCTATTAAAGGAATTTGACAACGATACGACTTAGCGACCAACTTTTTGTCGCTGTCTAATGTCGAGACTGCAGGGGCAGGGCTTTTAGTCCCACTGATAAAGACTGTTTGCTACGTAATCCATTCTCGTATACCTATCTCGCGGACACAAGAAAAAAAATCAGCTTCAGTCACACAGATATGAACTTTATTTTTAACTCGAATTTATATTCAACTCAAACTTAATGGCGGCTCGGAACATGAGGCGAGTCGCTGTGCAGTAACCAATTCACGTGTCTGCGGGGGTGAGGGGTGAGGTACAGCGCAGCGAATAGCGCACTTCACAGCCGTCACGAAGTTTGAATCGTACTGTACCTGTACCTCATTAAAATTGGAACAGAGTATTACTGCTTGGCAACAGAAATGTATGTTGTTACTACTTCCCTTAATGAAACCTTTGCTGAGGGCAAAACTAAATACGAGTGAAAAATCTATTTTACTTTTCGAAAAAATGACTATTACGCTACTTTACATTATAACCAAAATAGTCTCTTATACAAAGGTATAAGAAATACGGCCGTAACGCACGGTACGATACGGTTTTATTCATAAAAAGTTATGGAACATTTAAAAACTTGATAAGGTCTGGTGGACAAAAAGTGTTGTTATTCATAAAGGCGTTTTAGCTTTTGTTTTTGCTTTTGCTTGGCGTTTTTACTGAGATTAGAGCCTGTTTGGCCTCGCACAGGTATTTCATTTTTTTACTTGTTTTTTGTTGTTAATTTTGTTAGTTTTAAATGCTCCTTTTTAATTATTATTTTTATTTTTACTTTCCTTCTTTTATTTTTTCCTCTTCCTTCTTTATTTCCTGTGCGTGTCCCAAATAAACTATTTTTCTTTCTTTGTTTTCTTTCTTTCTTTCTTTAGAGTAAATAACACTGGAGAGCCTAACGTAAGTGCAATATTAAAATAGTTAAATATTTTTTTTAATATAACTGCAATTAAATAAAAGTAACAAAATTTTTGATTTTCAAATTATAAAACCAAATATTTCCGTTTTAACAATGGAAATTTAAAATATAGAACATAAAAAAACATAACACACAACATAACTTTTTTTAACAACAAAAATGACTATTTATTCGTATTAGGAAATTATCAACATGGCAATTTCGGTTTCAAACAATATGACTTCAACCCTTCGGTAGTCTCGTTAGCATTTTTAATATAAAACATAATTGCATAACAAGTGCATGTACATTTTGCTGATTTCAAAAAGTTCCAAATATTTTATTCTTGCATTAGGAAAAGGCTACAATTTAAATGCTCACCAAGATATTTTTTAGACCCTAAGACTAAGTACCAAGTAAAATACGTTAACTTCAAATAAAATAAACCCACTCTATACCGAGGTGCCTAAAGAACAACGTTTTAAGTTCCAAAATAATTATACACTCATCAGAATAAATTTACGTGTTATATTTATATTCTTTTTGTCTACCAAAATGGATAAATGCTCACCAAATCTTGTTTAAGTTGCTCACCAAAAATAAGTTTGCTTTAAAATGCAAGGGCCTAACTCTTGCAAGAGCGAGCGAAGCGAGCTCGGGACTTGGGGCACCCCGACTCGCACAGTTTACGTTACGTTATGATTTAGGATGGGGGGGCCTTTCAGACCCCGCCATCCCCTTCGTGGTTATTTTTTTTAAACCACCCATAAGTAGGAGCCCCGACAAACGGGGCTCCGTTGACTACGCCTTATAAATAAAAAATTAAAATAGGTTCATTTCAACAATACTTTATGAAACACAATTTGACTACTACCAAAAAATTCGAAATACTCACATTTCGAATTTTTTGGTAGTAAAATAGGTACTTTTCTGGTAGGCGTTTAAAGACTTTCATAATGCAAAAGAAAAATATTTGGAACGTTATGAACATAAAAACGAGATGTAGCGAGACTCGGTGACGTCACAAAATAAAAGGAGCAAAATTACTCGATTCATGCCATGTTTTATGTTGAATCATGGTTGAACGGAATTAAATATCAAAAGTATTACACGGTTTGGATTTTGAATTTCAATAAAAACATGATTAAGTATTATAAAAAATATTTACATATAAAAGAATATTACGTCACTATGTAAGTTTGTCGTATTTGAACGCTTTTTACAGGATCTTACAGCACAGCCAGGCATTTTCACGAAGCCCCGCGCGACTTGAAAACGATCCATGCAGTGCGTTAGAATCGATTTGAAATTAGTTTTGAAGAACGTACTAGAACATCCGTTCTTGTACTTTTACAGATAGGGAAGTGTTCGTACGGCTTCTCCGGTGTTATATACTCATTCGCGACACACGTCTAAGGTAACAAGGGTAGGTTGTGACAAATGCTTCCTGACACATGTCATTTCTGTAGTGTATGTGTCAGCTTCTAAATTGGTATTGTCCTTTGCAACTTATAAAGGCAAGTTAGGTGTCGACAGGCGATCAAGTATCTTGAAACTCTAGTTACCTATAGGTACTTATGTCTTAGATATGGACTTTAGTAAATGGATACATCTTCGACGTCGTTCTCGGTTGATGGCAATAGGGCGAGCCTCTATTTCTATTAGATGGGACTTAAACATAACTGGCGCAATGTGGGTGTACTTTAGGTACACCTCTGCCTAGCCCTTCGGGAATCATAGGCGTGATTTTGTGCGTGTTGTTGATGTTCAGGTTCAGTTGAAATCCAGCGTCAGGCACTAGTTGTCTGACATTTTTGCTGAACGGAACCTATTTGGCGCAGCCGCGAGGCACATTTTCCTGCTAATTTCTCACAACGAAAAGAAAAATGAAACAATTTTTTTGTACATGTATTGTTGTGTTATGTGCTTTGTAGTCCGTGTTAAAAAAATGTATTATCTTTATTTCTTGTTTTAATAATAAATACTTAAACCAAAAGAAATGTCAGTTTCAGCAACTTTCGCAATTTCCTCTACAGTGAACTTGAAAGTAGAAAATAAAACAACCCTGTAATAAAAGAATAAACGAAGAAATTAAATGTTTATTTATTTGACGTTTACGTTTGAGGATATCCGTGACTAGGGGTTGTAAACATTTGGTAATAGCCGAGCATAAAATAAACTTAATGTTTAACATATTTCGTCTTTATTGTTTTTAAGCAGTAAATAATGGCAAGTAAACCTATTTAATTTACTGTTTAAACGTTGGTTTATACAGGGTGATTGAAAGCGAGTCTCCATATAAAATATTTCTATTTAAAGTGAAATTTTTAGGATTCAAACTTACAAAAAAAGCTACTTCTAAAAACACTGCGTAAAAACTTCGCAGGTTTTACGTTAATTTTAAGGCAAGAAGGAATTTTAAGTTTGTCGGGCAAACGTTGGCCGTTTTTATAGTAAAAATTTACGAGTCTGAGTGTTTTTCGAACTACCCTTTATAAACTGTCTAACCAAACATTCTAAAGAACTTTTAAAGAGTTTTTTAAAAGCTCCAATAAGTACTTGAATTCTTCTTGTGATTTCGAATTGATAAATGCGATTCATCTATTTCTTTACTTTGAATTTATGTAAAAGCTCAGTTGGTTTACACCAAACGCACACAGTCAATCTATACCTATTTAGTTAATATATAAGGTATTTTAATACCTTTTTATTAT
Organism: Griposia aprilina; assembly: GCA_916610205.1. Taxonomy (NCBI): domain Eukaryota; kingdom Metazoa; phylum Arthropoda; class Insecta; order Lepidoptera; family Noctuidae; genus Griposia; species Griposia aprilina. The sequence goes on along the minus strand of OU744304.1, from coordinate 15,354,094 downwards.
TATTTATGCATTCAGACTTAATATAGGTTCATGTTTGTCTTGTACCATTAAACCAGAAATGATTATATTGGTACTCACATCCACTATAAAATTACTACTAAGTAAATATAAGCAAATAATGATATATATGACGGAGAAGGTACGTCTCTCTCGTTATCATTAGCCATATTTTAACTACTGTGGGCGTACTATGGGAAGGGTTGGTTATTGCGCAATAGAAAAACAGTTTGCAGTTCAAATCAAATTATAATTTACGAACAAACTAATCACAATAGCGAATCACATACTGTCGGTAAACAAAACAACTATACAGAACGCGCGACAGTTTCCAAAAGTGTTCACTGCTTGATCGCCACCGACAAACTCTGCTTTAACTCTGGTCGAGCGTTATGTTGTGGACTCTGTCGAGCGCCGCCTGGTGGCGCTGACGTCCCAATTAGTCGAAAGTCAAACGATTGATTTAACGTATTTCGTTTATTATGTAGTATACAACAAAATCGCTTTTAGTGTCTGTCGTTTAGGTCTCAACTACACAATAGTTTTTGATGTGGTTTTCATTTTCATTTATGGGATTTCTGCTGGAAGGTTTATGTGTTTAAAATATTAATAATAAACTTAGATAAAGCACGGACATATCGATGTTTTTGACATATCGCTACACAAGTACACTAGGGGCGGGTCGCTAGTATTATTATTATAATAATAGTCCTCTAGACTGTATTTTGGCCATGGCGGCCAATCTCAATGGAGGCTAGTCGATCGCGGGAGATATTATAGTACACAAGTGTGTGCGCAGACACAGGTGCACTCTCTCTTCCCTCACTTCCTTAGACCAATGGGATGGCAATCTGACATGACCGGAGAGAGATCAGGCGCAGGACCAACGGCTTAACGTGCTTTCCGAGGCACAGGGGTATCACACCGCCAACTTCCGAATTGAGAATTTGAAGTTAAGGACATGTCAAACTCTACTTTTACTTTAGTATTACTTAAGGTGAAAAATCTTGCTTTGAAAAAAAAAAACATATTAAATTATGAATTTCGCGGGCTACTTTCAAGGAATCACCTTAAGCATTGCTAAAGAAGGGTTTGACAATTTCTCAACTTCAAATTCTCAATTCAGAAACCGGGTAATGGAACTCGAATAGGACTCGTGCTTAAATTTTAAGTCCTCGCCACCAAAGTTCAAACGCTATCATAAATAACCACCATATTTCCACTTCACTTAAAATTCTTTTGACAAGCCCCCGCATATGTTCGCTCATGCATATAATCCACAACACTTAACATTACACAGCCCGTTTAGTATACTTTAGTTATTTTCATAGTGTGATGTCGTACGGTATTCTGTTGTGGGGAAATGCCGCCGATATCCAGACAATTTTCGTTTTACAAAAAAGGGCAATTCGTTCTATCTATAAATTAAGTCCCAGACACTCCCTCAGAGATAAATTTAAAGAGATTAATATAATTACTGTGCCTTCTCAGTATATTTATGAAAATCTTTTGTATGCACATAAAAATATTAATCTGTTTAAAAAATACAGTGATATCCACAATATAAATACTAGAAACAAACACAAATTTATTGTTCCTACAACCAGGCTCAAGAAAATAGGTGGCTCGTTTAGATGCCAATGTATACGTTTTTATAATAAACTTCCTAGCCACATTCAAGATCTAAGCTTTAATAAATTCAAATCTTTTATAAAACGGAAACTATGCCAGAAAGCCTATTATACTGTGAAAGACTATATTGAAGACAAAAAGGCTTGGGATTGAGCTGCTCCAATAAATTTACACGGTGAATGTTGATTTTAATTTGCTAGCTATTTTAGACATGAATATTTACTGTAAAAAGTATTATATTATTTTCATTATTGAGAATATGAGGACTATGTGGGTCATTGTTTCAGTTATATTCTTGATCTGGCAGTTTAAGTAGTTTATGCGGCCTACCCAAATGTCCTTTCTTTGGTATTGTTCGTCGAATCGTTGAGCTCCTTAAGTTCTGAGTTGAGCTGCACGGTTACTGACAAATGCGTGCACTGACTGGACAGGTCCACTTAATCTGTGTGGTTCTTTCCTCAAAAGACCATTTCAGACACCAATCTACATGGTTCTCAAACATTATGTCCGATTTTTTTATATACACATTGACATTGTTGAATTTTATATACACAATGACATGAGTATTTACTTGTAAAGTAGTATGTTATTTTAATTATTGTGAATGTGAGGATTATGTGGGTCATTGCTTTTTTTTTTTCGCAGTTAATTTTTATCATGATCTGGCAGATTGAGTAATTTATGTGGCCTACCCAAATGTCCTTTCTTTGGTATTGTTCGTCGAATCGTTGAGCTCCTTAAGTTCTGACTTCCTGAGTTGAGCTGCACGATTACTGACAAATGCGTGCACTGACTGGACAGGTCCACTCAATCTGTGTGGTTCTTTCCTCAAAAGACCATTTCAGATACCAATCTACATGGTCTTCACATGATCTGACCAAGATTATGTCTGGACTTTAAAAGAGACTGTGACCTCTGAGTTTGTTTCGGCCTTTCTTCTCAGAGTAGTCAGATAGGAAACGCCGACCTCATCTAGTTTAAAAATATGATTGACGTGTAAAAGTGTTTGTACAAACCTACTTACAGAAATAAAATCATTTATCATTTATCATTTATCATTAAGTTCCTCTTTTGTGCCGTATACGGCTCGTACGTACAGCCGGACCGGTTCTACTGAAACAAGGTCGAGAGGAAAATTACGGAGTTTTAAACGAGTCTGAATTTGTTACGCCGTTCCTATTTAGAGTTTTGAGAGTTCGTATGTTATAATAGACTTTTATACATATTCGTAGATGCTGTTAACTTTATTCACTTAAAGTCAAAGGCTGGTTCTTACATTGCATACGGAACTTGTGTAAAATATGCTGTGAGAGCACAAAAATGGGACACGCGGCCTTGTCTAGCAAAACGCCGAAGCACTTTATGACTTGCCAATTTGAGTCTACTTTGCCATGAACCTAATGATAAAGATTCTTTCTGAAAAAGAATCGTTTCATAGAGAAAATAGTGGCTTCCTAGATGTAAAACTGAACTTCAATCTGAAAAGCCTTGGACATCTTAAAAGTCCTGTGCAAATCTTTCATTTAAACTTCGTGACGGCACTAAAAAAGTGAAATGTAATTTTTAATTCTCATTAACCTACGTAGTTTCGACTTGCTCTGTGTCTTTAATATCTTTAAGTAGCTTTGACAACAAAAAACAAACATAAACAGTGAGTAAACCATGTATTAATAAAAGGTGGTAGGACGTTGGTTGTGACCTAAAAACGTACGTCAAACAGTCGTTGATTAAATTGACCGACTGCCAACCGGAATTGAGACCTGATAGAGATGCAACTCCGCACTAAAACTTACACAGTATAGTTTTGCATGCGGTGCAACTAATATACTCTGCCTTTAGAAAAGTTAAATACTACAAAATTAAAATGATTGAAATATTTTTAAGCAAGAGTGATTTTTTCGCTGGATTTCACTTTTGTTATGGATTTATAATTAACGGCATTCAGAAAGGTATTATCATAATTAAGGGTGTGGTACAGACTATTAAACTGAGCAACTTTCTCCAGGTGACCAACGTCGTATTCACGAAAAAATTCCAATATAGTGTGTACGTCATTAATTACAAACATTTTGAATTTGTAGACTAAAAATACTTGTTCTAGGAATAGATTTTCCGTTATAATCCGATATCATTAAATCTTTTTACGAATGCTCAGAATAATGAAGGTCTCAGAAATGGATTAGAATAAAATACAGGGATATGATTCTAGACCTCCTAGCGTAGAAATACTTCGTAGGTTATCAAAAAAAAAAATGCTGTTTAATACATACATAAACTCACGCCTTCTTCCCATGGGGGTAGGCAGAAACTACAGAACGCCACCTGCTACGATCCTTACATACTCCTTTTGCCTCGTTTACGTTCATACATCTGGTCATACACGCACGCCGGTTGTGAATACTACGCGCCTGACCTTTCTGAAGAACATCACCAATAACGTCATTAGATGTCTTCCTAAGGCGTCCCCTCCTAGCGTTTCAAATCACATCTGCCTTGTAAATACCTTTTGTTAATCGCCCTTCATTCATCCTCTCAACATGACCAAGCCATCTTAGCCTACTCTTTTCAATTTTTGTGACTACATCTTCTTTTAAACCGCACCGTTGCCTTATCACATCATTCTTCAGTCTATCATTCATAGTCACACCATGAAGTTTAATAGAAAAGTGTAATACCTATGCGATCAAAATGTATTACAGACCATTTTTTTTTTTTTATTATTGCCGGAATTTCAACTCCGTGGCTTTCAGAATCATTTACTGATTTACAAGATGTGCGTCGATGTCTCTGCCACCCTGTTTAAATATTTCTTGCCATAATAATAATACATTATCTCTAGATAAAGTTCTTCACAAATTAATAGAGTTTATTTGAAAACGGGCTGGGTTCAATTTGTGTACCAAATAAAATTATACGTAGACAACTGACTGACTGATTCTTTAAATTCAACTTTTGTCTGCATACGATCTTTGAAAGACTAACTACTTATTGGGAAAAATTGAACTAATCCTCGAAAAAATATTGACTTTCCAAAGATGAACACTTAAAAAAAAAAATGGACCTTTAAAAACTGTTTTGGCTTCTAATGAGGCACAGTTTTTTTTTATAATGGAGCCTCTTTTTTGAATTTTTGGCCTAACTATTTTGGCTTCTAATGATGCACATATTTTTTATAATGGAGCCTCTTTTTAAATTTTTGGCCTAACTGTTTTGGCTTCTAATGATGCACATATTTTTTTATAATGGAGTTTCTTTTTAAATTTCTAGCCTAGGCTTCTAATGATGCACAGTTTTTTTTTATAATGGAGCCTCTTTTTTGAATTTTTGGCCTAACTGTTTTGGCTTCTAATGATGCACAGATTTTTTTATAATGGAGTTTCTTTTTAAATTTTTGGCCTAACTGTTTTGGCTTCTAAAGATGCACATATTTTATTATAATGGAGCCTTTTTTAAATTTTTGGCCTATCTGTTTTGGCTTCTATTGATCCACAGTTTATTTATAATGGAGCCTCTTTTTAATTTTCTGGCCTTTTCTCACGATTGGTCCCAGTAAATATAGCTAGAATACCCCGATCAAACTGGTTTGGTTAGGTTAGAACTGTGAACAACCACACGCGTCCACAAAACGATTTTTTTGAAAAAGAATTTATTATATTAGAGTGATCCATAAAAACGGGAATTAATTGAGGTTCAATTAAATACAAGCCCTACTGATTTACTAACATTATTAAAATCGAATGATCAAATACACGCTTTGCAAACCCGATTTCTTTACCTGCATTTTCTTTTCCAACAATACAATCAATCTCAATTCCTTCCTTCCTTTCTCCATTACTCCAGCTTCCAACAAGACCTACATTTTAATTACGGCCACATCTGGACTTACTGGCTCCTCGCGACAAAGTTCACAGTAGTACGGAGCCAATGGAACCAATATCGGCGCAGTGATTGTAATAAAACCGCAGCCGGTATTACTCCGGCTCGTCCCTACGAGGAGGTAGGAGGCTGAATGTGGTTTGTATTTGGGAGCTGGGAATTTATTAGTGTGCTTTCCGAAAATGTTACAGACCCAGAAAACAGTAGGATATTCCAAGACAGTTTTTCCAATATAGTCCCAGTATTTATAAAGCTGTAAAGCTGTTTAAACATTACTGGAAAATATGGGGACTTCAAAAGATTATAATTGAAACTTAGTTTTGGAGATAGGTGCCTATACTTTTAGGTAGAAGTTAATTATAATAAAATAGCATGTGCCGATAGTTGCCATGCTGTTAATGTTCTATCACGTCGCTGTAAAATATAAGACTGTTTAAGAGAATATCTTTTTGATATTTTAGAATCTTGGTATCAAGATTAAAGATGCCCCCAATTGATACAAAATTCTCTTTAAGCTGGCATGACGTATTTACCAAAGACCAAAACTTGTCAACAAGAAGCCAATGGAATGTCCCTTCCATAACCTCTACATCTACGTTTCCAATTGTACAATTGGAGAACAGACAAGGATAAAATTTATTACTGACATCGTGTGAGACTACGTGGTTTCACATACTTACACGGAAACGCATTCAAGTCGTACACCTACAAAGTATAGCTGTTTGATTCCAAGGTTCCGCCTTTAGTTGTAAAGATTTATAGTTTCCAATCGCAGGTGGGTAATGTACAGTGCTGACTGCTGCCTATTTGAATATCTGAATATTTGTACAGTGCAACTATTTTCTAAGGGTACCTCGGGAATAATCGCAATTCCGAATAAGTGAAAACAAAACAACAATAAAGTACTTTGTTCTGAATTCAAAATATTATACAAGATAAATCTAATAATTGATGGACATGGAAATTAGCATTAGTTTGTATTCGGAAATGCAATGATTCCCGAGGAATATTAAGGAAATAGTTGTTGTACTGTACATTTATCTTAGTTTCAGTGGTTTCTTTGATATTTTTTTTTTAAGAGAAATAAATAAATAACGGGTGTTAAATGACACTTAACAAAGCCAAGACTCACTTGTACTCCCCGTCATTGTTTTTTTTTTGTATCGAACCTTACCTGGGAACCTTCTGGTTACGGAGATATTGACGGTCAAAATACCAACTTTTACAGACGTTTTTATTTTACGAAAACAAGTTTTTAATGTTATAACACTACTTTAAATACCCCCACGACCCCAACATGAATGATGTAACCAATTTTTTTTTGTAACTATGTTTTGTTTTAAAAGAGTGTCCATGGAGTTTCTTGCCCGTTCTTCTCCATATGTGAAGCTACGCTTTCGAATGGGCAACTAGCTTCATTCTCCTGACTGACCCCTTGACAATTCAAAAGTGCCTGTAATTGGTTTATTTGAAATAAATGCTTTGAGTTTGAGTTCATGCACCCATAAGCACTAACACAAACAGCATAAAATAAAAGTCGTTCTCCAGGAATTATTTTTGTGCTATGTTACTTAGTTTGATGTACAGAATGCGTAATTGACGGCTATGTGATGGGTCTTTTATATCCTGTTTAAACTAAATTCGAACTGCATTTAAATTAAGATCGATTCTGGCAGCTCGAATGACTGTCCCGAGCTTTCATACTAAAGCACGCGACAGTTTATAGAACATCATGTGATTGAATTTAAAAAAATTTGGAAAATCCAAAAGTGCACGACTCATAATGCTCATTTAATTATGAAATATAAAAAAAAAAACTTAAGTCGTTCAAAATTAATTGCCGAAAAAACAGCTGTAGTAGGAAGAAGGTACTGCACAAGCGCCCCTGTTGGAATAAATGTACATAATATCTATAGATATACCACCATCCATATGTTAATTTTCTATGGATATATATAGATATACAGTCTTGTAGTTTTCGTTTTTTATTAATTGCAATTAAACGACACTGAATTAATTAATCATTCGCATTCAGTGACGTACAATCGTCGATTAGAATTAAAAAAAAAAAAAATTACTCAAATAATGGTTTTTTTCACAAGTTACAGTGTTTCCGGGTTTCACACATGACGGACAGGAATTTTTTTTGACCTATGTTTGGTGTTTTTTCCAATTCTATTGCAGTAAATCAATTTTTAAAAAGTATGAAATTAATCTCCATTAAATTATCTCGACAATAGTATGCAAAATATCTTGATTCCGTGAACTAACAAGGCTATAATAATAAAAATAGCCGCCAAAATGAGGCGAAAAAAATTTTTTCGATCGTAATGCACTCTCTGATGCTTCGCATCATGAGTCGTGCAATATAAATGACTAGGCAATATTTGTGTCAAATTAAAAACTCTGATATTTATCTTAGTCCGTAGAGATAATTAGATAAGGTAGACAAGCTTGTACTTTTATAAGATTCATAACATTTTTTCCAACCAATTTGTCACCATGCTTTATATTTCCACTGCAATTTTCTATTTATCCAAGGCTTTGTCAACAAATAAGTGGCGAGTCTCGTAGCAATATGGCTACGAGCTACGGCGTAGCACTGTCGTAGCAATGCGCTACGACATTTCTGATAAAAAGATTAATCTTTCTATTATTACTTTTTGGTGTGAAGGAAAACATTATTATGGGATTTCTCGGTAAAAAAGAAGTAGTTTACTTTCTCTTGTTATTGAATAACTAAAATAACATCATTTGTTGATGCAGTCAAAATACTAAGGTCCCGAAAAATGCCATCTGATAATTTGTTATGTTAGAATATTTTGGAAACTCTTCAACTTTTTACACCTTCTTCATAATCAATATTTTCCTTTATGATCTCATTCTTATTTCAATTTATATTGTTTACGTCTTAGTCTTAAGTAAGTGGACAAAATTGCAATATCGTTCGTCTTGCAAGTTTATTTTCCTTTTTATTATTAATCTTAAGTTTAAGAACTATTTTGCCATAATTTCTAAATTCTAGAGCATTTAGTTTTATTATTATTATTATGTGTTATCACCTATTTCTGAGATTGCTGGCCAACCTGTAATTGACGACTGTGTAAGTCCGAGGCTATTGTTACCTTTACCTTATAGTACTTAAGATATTATTATACACAGAAACTGTTGTGTACTTTTATAAATAAGTCGCTAAGTTGGTGTAAAAGTATTACTTTTTCGGTTTCACAGCATCAAACTAGCTAGGCTTTTTTTGTTTTATTGATTAAATTATTGTGAATGGGTAGATACAGCAGGCTCAAAAAAAAACTATAAACTACTTTATTTAAGGCAATAATTAAAACAAATTAATATGTGAGATTTCATGTTTGTATATCTATCAAAACATAACCTTAATAATCATACCGTTTATTGAACAGTTCAATGTATGTAAAATTGTAACCTTATTTATTTATTTATTATATTGCTTATTAATCAACAACCAATCAATCTAATAGATATTCCATATTTAAATAAAATGTTTTGTAAAAAAGAATACTTTCGTCAAGCAGTAAGCCATGAAACATTATTTATAGTCTTTCGCTTCGATTCCAACTAGATACTAGCGCCACCTAAGTGAGTTTGGAAGCATTAATTTAATTCTCAGTGTTCCGGCCATCCATCGAGTGCATATGTTCCGCTCATGGTTACTATCTATCTCTCTACTAGGGTTGTCCCGTTATATCCGTACGTCTTTTTAAAAGCTTTTATTTTAACTTGCAATGTATGTATGCATGTTTGTTCGGGTGGATTCTTGCTACTCAATTTTTAGGCAGATATCTTCAACTGATTGAGCTGATAATTGTGTATACACGGTTAGTTTGGATGACATTACACGATAAACTGTGTGACGTCATTCTAAATCCAATATGGCGGAACATCCAAGATGGCGGAATAGTTATTTTTAATGCATTTCTACAATATGTGTATCAAATGAAAGGGCTTGTTGAGAGTAACTCGAAAAATAATGTGACGTCATTTTAAATTCAATATGGCGGAACATCCAAGATGGCGGAATAGTTATTTTTAATTGGAACAAAATAACTGATTTATCATTAAAAAAATGTTCTGTTATACAAACATAGTCCAAACCTTTACAAAAAGTTTCAATATATGATTCAAGTTCAAGTTTTTTATTATTTATACCACAAACGTTTTGGTGAAATAATTTTAAACAGATCTAATCTGATAACAAGGGGTCTGAAATATTTTGGTGCATCAAGATAGCTTAAAACTTGTAGGAGAATGTTGTCATTGGAACCCACCATTCGAAATCTGAGTCGGTAAAATCCTTACACACAGCTAAACTTGGACCTAATATGTCACTCAGAGGCGCGTTAGATTTAATCAACGATATGAAATGAATCTCCCACAAGGTCCTGTAGATTTTCCTGCATTCCGTATCGTCTTTTTTTTTTTTTTGGGTGGGAAATCATCAAATGACCTCTCCCGCTCTGGGCGGAGCGGAAGAGCGTGTTAGACTCTTACTGACTAAAACCCACCCGTGTTCCTCCGTATCCAGTCTGATCGGCGAATATACCAATTCTGTAATTATAGCAAAATCCATTTGTACTTCACTTGAATTCTTGTTGATTTGGTTTTGTTTGTTGTTGTTCGAACTCTGGTTTTGTTTTGTAGTTGTTAAAGCAGAATTGTTTGCCTTTGTTAATGTAGTGGAAATATTCAGACAATGTCCAGTATTATGTATGTCTTGGTGCAGTAGGAGTAATTTGTCTTTTGGTGAGCCACCGGGTACTACTTCAGTGCTAATTTTTTAATTAATTAGTATTCTAATAAATATTTTGCATCACAGAAACGTCCAACTTGTCATCTGTGTTGCGGCCATCAAAGCACTTTTGTATCGAGGAAACAGGTGTACCACATTTGCTAGAAAAGTCTATTTGTCTCGGAACTGAACTACGTCTAATATTCTTATTTTTATATATTCTTTTGTTCAAGGAACATATCAGCGTAAGGTTATTAATTTTATCTTGTTGCTCTTTAATTGTATTTTGAAGAGACGTATTTTCTGATAAAAGGTTTTGAATTTCGGCATCTGCACTGACTACATTAGCCCATAATTCAATTATTGTATCCTTGAGTTCTCTCATTGCCTCCGTGTCGTTATTTATAGGCAACTCTGTCAAACTCGTTGTACTATTTCTCAATGATAACGGGCTATCATTTGCTTCTGGTAACGAATTATATGAAATGTTGATCAAATCTTGCTTGTTAGAAATTATACAATCTAGGAAAACATTTGTTGATGAAATCCTTTAAGAAGTTAGAATGAGCCCTGGTAAGACTGGTTGTCATACTTTCGGGCTTCTGAAGACCCGTAATGACTGTCAAATATCCATGAATGACAGCCGGGACCAACGTCTTAACGTGCTCTCCGAGGCACGGAAGGGTCTTGGTAAGTAAAGATGGTCACCCGTCCACGGACCAACTGTGGCAAGCGTAGCTTATCCTGATCGATCGACCCGTGCGGCTGTAATTACTCAGCCACAAGTCCCTAAGATTAGGTATTTGTAAATATACATAGAAAATTAACAATATCCATGACTGCTACGAGAATATAATACAGCTTACTTTTTGATGTATTTTAATAATTCAATGAGGATTATGTTTCTATATGAAGTAATCCAGCAAAACGAAAATACTAAGTTATGTCTCATACTGCATGTTTTTCATCCACTGTATAATACCTTATTTATTTAGGAGCCGCCAAACCATCATTATCGCATTATCAGACATAATTCCAATCCTTTGCGGTAACAACATAATTAAAACGTTTACTCACCGGGCATCAAACCCCGGAACCTCGCCGCGCTAACTAATTTCCAATGTTGCGGCTTCTACCGGATGCAACTCCGGTCAGAGTCACTATGTCTCTGGAAGTAGGGTTGGCAAGGACTTCACTTGTTTTAATGCTGCAGTTTCTTGAATTTGTAATGTACAGGCTCATGAATTTAAATAAGAAAATATATATGACGAAAATATGGCTGATGATAACGAGAGAGACGTACCTTACGTCTCCCTCATTATCATCCGCCATATTTTAACTACTGTGAACGTACAATGGGAAGTGTTAGTTATTGCGCAATAGAAAAACCGTTTGCAGTTCAAATCAAATTATAATTTACGATCAAATTAATCACGCTAGCGAATCACACACTGTTGGTACACGACACAACTATACGGAACGCGACACAGTTTTTAAACGTATTCATTGCTTAACCGCTAACTCTGGTCAAGCGTTATGTTATAGACTCTATCAAGCGCCACCTGGTGGCGCTGGCGTCCCGATTAGTCAAAGTCAAACGATTGATTAAATGTATTTCCGACATATATAAATAAATCATGGACACTGAAATAAGGAGTTTATATTCATGAGTCTTTAAATATACATGCATATGAAGGACGCTTCTGGTTAAATGATAATAGCCGCTTGGGTCGATTTAAGATTAAGCTACGCCTGCCGCGGTCGGTTCGTGGATGGGTGACCATCCATTCCATATCCAGACCCCTCCGTACTGCCAATCGTAGATCTTTGACAAGCGTTACAGGTAGTCAGAAACCCAAAAGTCTGACAACCAGTCTTACCAAGGGTGGGTCTTACTGTGTTACCTATGTCTTTAGCATTTCCTATATTAAGGTAAGGTGTTAAGGTTGTCTGTAAAATATCGCTTTTAGCGATAAGACCGCCCATTGTGTCACCCTATGTAAAATTTCTACATTTATATCTGTAATTTTTATGGTGTACATAATAAAGAGTATTCTATTCTATTATCTAGTAAAAGTAACACAGTTTAAGGCATGTAGGATATGCTTTTACACGGGGAATCTTTGGGTCAATTATATTAAAAGAACGTTGGATGACCTACGCGTACAATATAATTATATTTTTAGGATGCTGTTGGGACTGCCACGATGGTGCAGCGCTTCTACTATGTTTGCGCGAAACCAAACTGACGGCTTCTACGCCATCAGTTGCAAGAAAACTGCGTCGCTGTTGTCAAGGTTGCGGACGAGTGGCAGCAGCATTCGAAAATCTATGTCAGAGAGTAACCACTCTCTGTGAGTGGGACAATCACTAAAAATTAATTTGGAGATATCCTTGTTCAGAATACTTTTTGGAACGAAGTTCCTTATCGCGCGTTTTGAAAGGGGGCTAGACGGAAAAAATTCTTACGAAAAGTTGTCACGACACTTTTTGCTATAGTAAGCTATTGTAAGCTGTGCGGCGTCGCATGTTTCTCTGTCTGTCTCTCTCTCTCTTATAGAAAGCAAGCCAGATATTTTGAACAACAACAACAACAACAACCCCAACAACAACAACAACCCCAACAACAAACAACAACAACAACAACAAACAACATCAATAATTCCTTCACTAATTAATCGAAAGGAACTTCGTTCCATCCGGGTGTCTCTTGACACCTCTCAAGTTTTTATTCTGTCTTCTTCTCTATTGTATTTTAACTACTAACACTATTAATAAATTATAATATTGTTGACTAACACGCTGGATCATTGTTGTCCGAAAATAAAGAATATTATTGTTATTATTATACAGCAAGTTATACTAAAAGCACGTGAAACAAAAAAAAAACTAACAAACAATTCGGAACGCTGGAGTATATTGCGCATTTTAAAAATCTCTTTCAAGTGCATCCATTCTCTACTTCATCTTTTGACAACCCTATCCCAGACTAGAGTTGCCAGTTATTTGTATTATATACTTAGCTCGTAAATCCAACTTTATCGCTCAACTTCTTTTTTTTTTATCACCATCTGGGAAATAAGGGTATCCACAAATGAGTTTTAATGTATTTTTTTTCCAAACTACATACAAGTTTTGAAGAGATTTTATTACTTTTTGATGAGTTTTGATAGGTTTTGCTAAGTTGTAATCTAAGAGGCTGATGACCTTATCGCGAATTAGTTTTTTAGCTTTGAATCGATGTTATTTATGTTAAGGATCGTAACAAGTTCTGTTCAATCAATCAATCTGCCTTTTTCCAACTATTTTGGGGTTGGCTTCTAGTCTAACCGGATGTAGCTGAATACCAGTATTTTACATGGAGCAACTGCCTATCGGACCTCCACAACCCAGTTACTGGGTTACAAGATACCCCTTGGTAAGACTGGTTGTCAGACTTCTGGACTTCTACTACCCTTAACGTTCTGTTGAAATTACCTATTTTAGGGATCATTATTCTATATATTTACATACGCATACATACATAACATCACGCCTGTATTCCCCGAAGGGTTAGGCAGAGGTATACCTATAGCACATCCACATTTCGCCAGTTATGTATAAGTCCCATGTAACAGGGGGCAAGCCTATTGCCATCAACCGGGCACAAATCCAGACTCCAGACTGCTACCGAGAAATTCCAGATGGAAAAACCCGATAACACTTTGCCCGACCCGGGAATCGAACCCAGAACCTCATGCTCAGCAGTAGCGCTTGCGACCACCAGACCAACGAGGTAGTTCAATATATTTATCGTTATAAAATTACTTTCCTTGTCTAGCTAGGTCTTAAATGTTCAACTGCTGGGCCCAAGTCTCGTCTCCTAAAGAGAAGAAAACGCTAATTCATTATCACTCTTGTTCACTGCCTGTTCGCTATTTCAAACCAGTACAATACGAGTCTATCTTTGCATAGCTTAAAACTGAATAAATGTACACAGCGCACCTCAAAACAAAATCCTTAAAAGACAAAGTGTGCGCAACGAGCGCAAAATGGCTGAAATATGATTTTTTTTACGTTTTCAACCCCCATATCTCAGCAATTTTGAAAAATGCCGAAAAACAGAATTGACAAATAAAAACTATATAATTTATCGAACCTGTTCACAAAATTTCACGAGAATCAGTTGAGAAATGCGACCTGTAAAGGAGAACAGCCGGACATCCGCCGGTCGTCCGGACATACGAAAGCAATTTTTGTCCAAGCTGAAACAGATAATTACACGTGCAAACCAAAAACATAACCCAAAAAAAAGATTTAATAATACCATTATAAACCCTTTAAAAATGTTCGTTACCAACATTATAAAATTAGGTTTCCGACAGCGGGCAGAAAATAGCCTGTGTTTAACGGAACCCAGTTGAATAATTAAAAGTGGTTAGCGGGCGAGGGTTGGTTCATGCGTCGATTACTCGCAGAGTAAGGACGGGAGCACATTAGTGAAAAATGCGTGGGAATTTGAAACGCATTGCGTGGAATGTGAGCTTTGTTTAAGAAAGGGTTTGGCGATTAAGGGCTACGGCACTTCAAACACGGTCAGATCTCTGATCTTTAAATAACTTATGACCAGAGATTGGATCTACGGATACATATTCACCTAAAGTTTGGATGTTGGTTAATGTGAAAAGCGCTTTTGTATCGAAAAAATATTAACCTTAACTAACACACACCACCACTCCTCTTACACCCTACATACACATATTGGCATCGGGGGTTAAACATTAATTTTAAATAAATATGCATCTGAATAGTTAGGCAATCCATGAATCCAGGGGTTTTGTTTTTAAATAAATAATGTTTTAGAAGTCGATCTATATTATACACACGACTAGTTATGCATTTCCGGTGTTCCTGGCTTTCCGGTTTTTATTTACAAAAAAATAATTAAGAATCCCCTTCCATACTTTTACACCAAAAAAAATGTGCTGATGACTGTGCATGACATCGTTAAATGACTCAGATGTGTGTCTCACATTGTACAGTGCAAGCACAGCACAGTTTTCATATCAATATGTCAGCATTTTACCTGCGCCGGGCCGGCTAAAGTAGTACACGAATAGCATTCATACCGCGTGCACTCATCTATCATACAAGCATACTTTTATCAATAAATATCAATCAATCAGTAATCAGTGTATCAATCAACATCGACTCAAGGTGTAAGGTCCCAAACCATACACACATCTTGTTATTATTGAATAGTTTGAAGCGTCCATCGCAAATTGTTTTTACGTTATCATACCTACAATTTTGTATCCGGAACGCAACGTCGTCGTGTCGAGCTGATTACACTCATCATTCTGTAATTTCGAACCATCAATGGCTTATGAGGGCTTATGCGTAGCTGAAGCAAGAGCCAAGCAAGCCCCCAATTACATACCTAATTATGTGAGCCTAAATGATTTTTCTTGAACAACTTATATTAAACCCTTTATGAGTCCTTGAAAGCAGCTTTGCAATTCACTCCAAGGAGGTTCTTAACTTGTTCCCTACCGTTTTTCGAAAAAGCCTTCTCGGCAATTATTTCACGCTTGCAAGACTTCTGATGGGGCTAACAGCTATATTATACTACCTTATACATATAGATAGCGCCACTCCAAAGGATATATATACAATCAATTCAATTGATTGAGATGGATCAATCAGGAGGAATCTCTCCCCTTTCTTTATCCATTCCGTTTTGTTTCGGCCTTCATCCTTCTTGCGATGTCAGAAACAATAGGAGCCTCTTTTCTTATTGACAGCTTTCGGGAAGGTTTAATATGGCGTTTGTTTGGTGCTAAATGGTTTTGTGTGTTATTGTTTTTAGGGGGGAAAAGATGGTAGAATTTTGTTATTAATAATGGTAACATTGATGCATAATTTCGTAGATAGAACGTGTAGACGTTTGAGTGTGCCCATCAGTTGTCAGTTTTTAAGAATATGATTTTGAATATTACTTATTACGTCTCCTTGACAGCGTGTTGTATTTAAATGCGCACATAGCTGGCAACAGTTTTTTCTGCGAGCGTTCTACTTGGAAAATCAATTATCTTAGAGTGGTATATAATATGAAAAAAAGAAAGAAATAAACATTAGTTTATTATCACAGAAACAAGTGCAAATAAAAAAAATATTTGCTCGAATAAATGATGCTAAAATAAAACAGATCTCTCTCTCATTTTCTTGTGGTTAGGTACCAAGGTAAAGATAACGCAGGCAGGCTATAAGATCTTCCTTTAAAACTTCAAAGGTTATTTTTATCTGATAATGGAAATAAAATGAGATGTTATGCCTACTCCTAATTATTCATACCTGCCTACGATACTGCACACATATTTAAGTAATTTAAAGTTATGTTATTACACTCCCATCAGAGATATTGTTTAATTAAATCATCTTTAGGTCGCTTGTACCGAAACTCCTCATCTTTTAAATAGTCAAAAAACCTTCAAAGTAATTTAAGCCTACAACACAATTTGACCACGACTCAGAACTTGTGGCCACAACAGTTGACTTCGTATCAAAGGAGAAGCCAAACTAATCCCTTTTGACATCTCTACAAATATTTGACGTTCGAAGTCAATGGTAACTTCTTGACGCCTAAAGTCAATCCTAATTATTTTATTTACTCTCGTGACCCTCTAGTCTTAAAAATAACTCTGTTTTTGGAACCCTGAACAATGTTATTATAATAATAACTTTATTTCAGAACATCCATTACAGATCCTACTATAATATTATAAATGTAAAAGTTTGTGAGGATGGATGGATAGATGGATGTTTGTTACTCTTTCACGCAAAAATTACTAAACAGATTTAGATGGAATTTGGAACATAGATAGATTAAAGCCTAGATTAACACATGGAATGCTTTCTATCCCGGTAGTACGTTTCCATGGGATATTTTTCGACCTCTACGCGGGCGAAGCCGCGGGAAAAAGTATTCATCCATAATTGTATTAGGTCCTTACACATGAAATTGATGTTTTATATGGAAAAGCAATTCTATTTTCTTTTTTACATTTTTTTTATTTAGTCAATCAGAGTAACTACCGTTGTGATCTATGCACTTTTGCCATTTTATAGGGAGTTCATTGATTCCTTTGCTGAAAAAATTGCGGGAGCGAGAATCAACAAAATCTTTGAAGGTGTTTTGGACTGCCTCATCTGAATTGTTTTTTTTTCCAATTAAGAAATTATCGAAATTCCGAAAAAAGTGGTCATCGGTTGGAGCAAGGTACGGGGAGTATGGTGGGTGACGGAACATTCCAATCCTAGCTCCTCTAGTTTCGCCACCGTCTGTTGTGCAGTGTGTGGTCTAGCGTTGTCCTGAAGCAGCAGTGGGCTAGAGCGGTTGACCAATCTCGGCTGTTGAACGGCTAGCTTTTCCATTATGGTTTCCAATTGTTGGCAATACAGATCTGCCGTAATCGTCTGACCAGATCTTAGGAAGCTGTAGTGGATGACACCAACGCTCGTCCACCAGACACTAACCAGTACCTTTTTTTGAGTCAACTTTCGCTTGGGGCAGGATTTAGCCGGTTCTCCTGGATTTAACCACTGTGATGAGCGTTTCCGATTATCGTATAGGATCCATTTTTCATCACAAATAATGATACGATTCAAAATTCCCTCGTTATTGTGACGGTTGAGTAACGTGACGCAGCAGTCGACTCGTGTTTGTTGGTTTGCTTCACTTAGTTCATGCGGTACCCATTTTTCAAGCTTTTTCACTTTTTCAATTTGTTTCAAATGATTCAAAATGGTTTTATCACTCACACCGAAACCTGCAGCTAACTCTGACGTGGTTTGTGATGGATCCGCTTCCATAATCACTTTTAATTCCTCATTGACAACTAGGGTCTCCGGCCGTCCACGAGGTTTGTTCTGGAGGTCAAAATTTTCAGAACGAAAGCGTTGGTACCAAAAACGTACTGTGTTTTCTTTTACAATGGCTTCTCCGTACACATTATTAATCCTTCGAGCTGTTTATGCAGCGCTAGTGCCACGATGGAATTCGTATTCGAAAATAATGCGATATTTTATGTTTTCCATATTGAGTACAGAACGATGTCAAAGCAAAATTAAATGGCGCGAAAACAAAAGAATTATTACATTCGAAACACAAATAGACACGCTTTAAAATGAAATAAATTTGAATTTGGAATTCTTAACCAAACGCCGGCTTTTTGAGATCAAATGGCCAGTTCTATAAAACATAAATTTCATATGTAAGGACCCAATATTAAGTACTTAAGAACTAAGTTAGTAAAGCACAATAAAAACTAAATCAAATAGACACGTGCAGTGCGATCTAGTGTCTTAGAAATGGACCCTCTAACCGGTCCGTTATTACTTTCAGAATGCTTTATGATCAGCAAAACATGGCGCACACTATGCGACATGCGACGGCGATAGCTCGGCGACTCGGTGCACTGGCAGTCTGCAGCCGATGATTTTCATATATCTTGTTAAAATCATATATTTTTTCAAAAATGTATAAGAAACTGTAACATTCAGTAACCTTTTACTTACCTATAGTGATTTTACATAAACTCACGCCTTCTTCCCATGGCGGTAGGTAGAAACTACAGAACGCGACCTGCTACGATCCTTACGATAAAATAAACTTAAGTACCTTTTACTTACCTCCATATTTAGGCCTTTAACATATTTCCTCTAATATTTTCAAGTTATATTCCCTCCCTGCGTATTTTCCGATTCCTCTGCGGAGTCTCGCAACTCTTTCGACGCGCCGTCGTAACCTCTTTTGCTCCAATGAGCCGATGTGTTCGTCCGTGAAGTGGCTTTCGCTTGCTGGCTCTGAAAATACCGTTTTTTTACACAAATATATCTGTAGACAATTTTTTCCTGAAATATCCTTGACTATATGAGGTTTATTTTTAGAGCGGCTAATTTATAACAAAACTAGCTTTTGCGTGCGGCTTCGCCCGTGTAGATGTCGGAAATTATCCCATGCGAACGTGCTACCAGGACAAAAAGTAGCCTATGTCCTTTCACAGGATGCCATCTATCTCCTTGCCAAATTTTATCGAAATCCGTTCAGTGTTTAAGACGTGAAAAGGTAACAGACAGAAGGTGATAGAGTTACTTTCGAATTTATAACATTAGTATGGATAATATTTTGTTAATTTAAAAGATATCCAATAAACTTATAATAGGACCTATTTCGGCTGAAGAATGATTATTTGAATAATATCTCGGAATACGAAACTCAAACTCGATGCATTTACTTCAAGTAATCCATTTGCAGGCACTTATTAATTGTCAAGGAGTTGATCAGTCAAAAAGATGAAGCTAGCTGCCCATTCTAAAGCGTAGTAGATTCCTATGGAGTAGAACGGACAAGAAACTCCTTGGGTACTTTTATAAATCAAAAAAATGTTGGTTACATCATTCATGTTGAAATTATTCATAGATGTGCCTCATTACCTAATAACACCTTTGATTTTTGGGTTCTGTAGGTCCTAATAAAAAGACGAAACCCTTATAGGATCAGTCGTGTGTCTGTCTGTCTGTCCCTCTATCACAGCGAATTTGCTGCGAATCTACTGGACTGATTAATTTGAAATAAGGTACACCTATGAATTTCTGTGACCCAAACACGGACGTTTAACGTAAATAAATTAAATAATTTAAATATGGAGGTCACTTTTGGAGGGGGAAATAGAAATTATAAACAAAAGTTTTGCCAACGGCACCGTGTGGCATATCAAATGAAAGGGCTTCTTGTAAGCGTCTCAAATTTTCTTTTTTATAATTTTTAAATAAATAGTTTTGAAGTTATTTAAGAAAATATATGATCTCTTATCTCCGATACCAATCCGCCTAAAATTAAAATATACAGAAATTGGTTCTTTACTTACAGATTACAGGAAAATCTATGAGAAGTCTATGGTCTTAAAATAACATAGTAAATCTTTCAATATTGTGCGTACAAACTTACATTTGCAGTTGGAATGTAAGGAAGCACATGTTTTTCAACTACAATGTCGAGTTTGTTCTTGGGATCTGGGTGCACGGTAGTGCCCCCGCCAAGACGAGCCAAAAACAAAAAACATGGGTACTACTTACCTTTTCTCGAAGCATTTCGTTGTATTTTCATACCATCATAGCTTCGACCTGGATAATGCTAGAGAGCTCAAATTCTCAGGATAAAATATAGTTAGCAGACTTATAAAACACACTAAATTTAATGTGTCTAGTTTTGGATTTAATTAATACCTAAAAAACTTTTTTACAAAAAAAGACAACCGACTTCTAAAAGAAACACCACAAAGTGAAAAATAACTTTAATTTCGGAAGTCGTTGTCTTTAGATCTGTATTTTTTTTTGCCACTGACTTCCGAAATTAAAGTTATTTTTCACTTTGTGGTGTTTTTTTAGAAGTCTGTTGTCTTTTTTTGTAAAAAAGTTTTTTATTTTGCACATTTATTTGGTCACTTATTAATTTATCTAAGTTACAATAGCCTTATTGCAGCTGCTCATCACTTTTTACAAAATATTACTTTTCCCGATGCAGGGACGTTAATCGTTGAGGAGTTCTCCTGGTAAAAACGAGAATAACTGGAGCTGATAGTGAAGCCCCCATTAGCTCCATTGCACCATATGTATTGTGATGAGCTTAACTTGCTTAGCAACCATATTAAAGTAATCGAATCGCAACCACAATGAGCAGTTCCGGTGGCCACCTCTGGTCTTCATCATCAGTTCCACTTGACCAGATGGTGCTTTCCGAGAGCAAATGCACGAGTTACTATAAAAATACTCAAATCGCTATAGGTGTGCCTATAAAATTTGAGGATTTTCCTCGTTTTCCACGGGATCCCCTTGAGAGCACTTAAGAGCGTGACAATGGCACCCTTGAGAGCATACCCTTACAAACAAGAAAATAATTTTTTAAATCGGTTCACAATTGACGGAGAAATCAGTGAACATACATAAAAAAAAAACATACATACAGCCGAACATATAACCTCCTCCTTTATGGAAGTGGGTTAAAAATACGTCGATTTCGTCACTGACTGACTCACTCACTAGTTTGTCAAAACCTATAGGGCCCTTCCCGAAGTCCTAGAAAGCTGTATGCAGGCTAGGATTTTCATTCAAACAACAAAAAAAAAAAGAAATCTGTATCTTTCACCCTCCAACCCCCTTAAAGTCTGTATTTCTTACGGATAACCGGTATATCTACTTCCATTTGTTATGACTGCTAGATTAGCATATAGGTACATTCGTAAACAACAAGGAAGAAACTCTTTTTCGTTGGCTATAAAAAGTAACTGCTGGCGTGCAAGAAATACCTTTTTTACCCGACTAGAAGTAAGGGTTATTACTTTACATGTCTGTGTAATATCAATACAATATCAGCGCTAAAATAAAAAGAAATAAAGCACCTTACAAAAGGAAATGAAATCGCACCAATAAAATTTCATGTAAAGTAGGTTTCCAAGACTTACATAACGTTTTCAATGTTAAAAAGTTGTCAGATCTAATGTAGAACCAAGCCCCTATCTTCACAAGGCTTAACTCTACAAACCTTATATCTTGGTCAAAATGTATGATTTGGTCATTCCATCGTACCATTGCATGACACAACGTTAAATACCAGTGATTTAATTTCTTACCATAAGCCCATAGGAGTGTCTGTGTGACGGCCGCGAAACGGCCAAGCCGTACATTTTGACCAAGATGTAAGGTTTTTAAAGTTAAGCCTTGTGAGTTAGGGGCTTGGCTCTACATTAGATCTGATATCTTTTTATTATTGAAAGCCTTATATATAAGTCTTGGGAACCTACTTTACATGAAATGTTTTTAGTGGGTAACGTATTTATCGTACGGAACCCTCTCCATTCGAGTTCAACTCACACTTGTCCGGTTTTTCTGAAAGGATAACTCTAAATGGAGACGTTTTCAGTATTTGACTACGAAAATCCCTTACAGAAACGGTGCCTTATAAAAAAACAAGGCATCAATGAAACAAAAAAACTTTATGGCATCAAAAATAACTCCAACTTTGAAACAGGCATTAAAATAATATCCTCCAATGTTTTTATTTACATTTGAGCAAGGCTCCACAATCCGCTTCCGATTCCCTCCATAATTGAATTGAACCCGTTAATATTTCCACGTATTTGAATGTACTGCCTTCCAATTCAATGGGAATCAATTGGAATCAATCGAAAATACTCGTTTCTTAATGAAATTCATGTTCATGTATTGTATTGTGAGCTCTTTGGAGAACCGAGGCCGGGTGCCCCTGATAAAGGCATCTTAATTTATATTTCGGAATCCAATGAAACCTTTTTGTTCCTAGTCTAAAGAGGTTTTAGGAACATGAATTTGGTACTTCTAATATATGGAAATAAATAAACAATTATCTAAGAAGAATTAGGTTTTCCTTGTGATTTATAAACGAGGGTCTGCTCCTCTAACAAAGAGTTGTCTCTATACACGAGTGAACTATATTTTTTTCATGTGACCTATGTTGTCCCACTTCTGCACAAAAGTCTCCCCCATATTTTTCCACTTATCTTTGTGTTGTACCTTCTCCGTCCAATCGGTTAGGAACGAGTCCAAATCGTCAAGCCAGCGTTTCTTAGGTCTGCCTCGGTGACGACGCCCGTCTTCAGGCATCCACTGTATGACGCTTCTGACCCATCTGTCTGGATGCATCCTAAAGGTGTGACCCGCCCAGTACCACTTCAGCCTTGCAGACTTATCGCCAAAATTGGCAATACCTGTCTTGAAGCGTATTGTGGTGTTGCGAATTTCGTCGGTGAGTTAAATTTTTAAGATGCTACGCTCCATCGCTCTTTGGCAAACCTTGACTTTGGAGCCTGAGCCTCGGTCTAAGACCGAGTCTGAGCGCTATACTATAGGATAGGCAGGATACACATGTCGACGAGCTTGCGCTTCAGACAGACAGGAAAGTCACCCTTCATTACTGCCGTCATGGACCAGTAGCTCCTCCAGGCATTTTCTGTATACATAAATACCAAAAAACAATGTTATCATCATAAGGACAGCTTATATACAAAGGCAAGCTTAACCCAGAATCGGGTTATCTAATACCAAACCTTAGTGCGATAGAGCGATTTGTAAATGAAGACCATTCGTCCTGTATAGCTCCATCACTGAAACACGAAAGACTTTAATACTTCCTCATACAGCCTCTGGCCTTTTTGTTGCCGGAAAACAAGAACAAAATTATAATAACCACAAAATTTTGATAAACTAAAGTAGCTACCTACTATTGAACGTACATACGTCATATACATTTAGCCGGTCGTTCAAAACACGTTGTTAAACAACCGAGGCGCAAACTAATACAATATGCACTAACTTCAGGGAGAGTACAGCCTCAGGAAATGTTCGCGGTGTGTACTTTAGTACATTATGTATTATGGTTTATATGGTTTTATAACGACAAAGGATAAAGGGAGGATTAGTTATACCGCAACGCAGCTGTGTTTCAGTGTGTGTGCCCGCGGCAAACTTTTTCTTATGCTAGAGTTTCCTATAAGAGTTGTGGCCACCACATAGTGTCTACAATTTACCAGCCCTCGTCTTTGTCGTCTTTGCCGGACCGGTGCCGTTGCGTCCTTCGCCGCAGGAGGAGACGCCCAGGGCGTCGGGAATCAATAGCCGATACCCGGCCACCGTAGGCGTGGACTTGCGGACGGCGAGCAATGGGTAGCTCGCCGTCCGGTAAGGACCAGGTCCGGGTCGACGGCGTGTTGTGTTCCACGCGCACCTCAAAGAGATGTCAGCACCGTTGACGGGATCCGTTAGGGCCGATGCCTGCCGGGGTCGCGGATTGTTTGAAAAAGATACCGTGGCCCTGGCGCACAGGCAACTGAAGGAACACGGGTGGGTCAGTAAAAGTCTGACACGCCCTCCCGCTCCGCCCAGAACGGGAAAAGTTACTTGACGGTTTCCCACACAAAAAAAAAGGCTAGCTAATAGAAACATGTTCTCAACGAGTCCAGAAGTATTCACCTATAGTCTATGAACAAGCGTAACAACGTGTGCTTAAATCCTATATTTCTTATGTGTGCTGAATATGACTTGAAATGTGATTCTTTATGTATTTCTGTTAACATTTTATTTGCTTATATTAAATGAATATTATACTTTTATTAATCTGTTCTTCTTTCTACACATTTGAAATCAAACTCAAACTCGTTTGACCTAAAACCTATCGATATTCAAGTTTAATTATTTTAATCGGCACATTTATATATTCACTACGTGTTGTAGAGATTTGACGATAAAAAGCGACTTAAAATAGTTCGTGTCAGCATGACAGATATCGTCACAGGACAGATTAATAGCAGTAGGTTTAAGCTGCAGTTTCCTAAAAGAGCTGTAGCCGTCACTTATCGTCCGCAAATTACCAGCGAATGACGTTACTGAAACGTTATTTATGACAGTAGGTTGGTGTGTTTTCCTAGAGAGCGTATTTTGACAGCAATCTCTGCGGCCGTTACGTGACGGCCTCCACTCTTTTACGAAACAGTAGCTTTACTGGATTTATCTTACCGTTACTGTGGCTTCCATTAGACACTTTATTTTTTTGGGTGGGAATTTATCAAATATCTTCTTCCGCTCTTAACGGAGCAGGAGGGAGTGTCAGAATTTTACTGACTAAAACCCACCCGTGTTCCTTCAGTTGCTTGTGTGCCAGGGCCACGGTATTCCATTAGTCACCTAACGTTATACATAGAAGTAAGGAAACTTAGCCATAGTACATTATGTTTGAAATTAAAAAAAAAATACTTGAATTAAAACGGACGTGATAAATAGATAGATAACTAATAGATGGAACCGGTTTTCAGATTTAAGGATTTCTGACTTACAATGAATTAGGTAATCAACCTACCGACTATTTCTATTCGGTGCTCGTGATTATAGATCTATTTTTGTTTAATGGCTCTTTAATATTTTATTTATCTTTATTTCTTATCTAAAGCTCCATTTACACGGTGCAAGTTTAGTGCCTGTGGCATACTATACCATTAAATTGAAGCAACAATTGACGGGCACCGTGTAAACAAAACGTACAATTGTTGCACGATACGGGTAAGATGGTTGCCGTTCAAACCTAGTATAGGTGTACACAGCACGTGCAATAAAATCCACGTTCAATAAAATCGCAAGTGCAATAAAATCGCATTTAATTCTGGTATGAAAATTTTCTATCATTCATATGTTTGAGTGATAGAAAATTTTCATACCAGAATTGATTGCGATTTTTTTTGCATTCGCTCATGTCAGCGAACGAAACAAGTATTTAAAAGAATAACTCGAGAAGATGTTCAATAAAATTGAATGAAATATTTGGCAGCGCAAATACAGGCAATACTTGAATCAATTGTACAAGGCCGTACAACTGGTGTTTAAACGAGGCAAAACTTGCATGCAATAATGCCTTGCATGCTTTGATGTAGGTAAACAGAAGTCGCATGCAATTATTGAATGAAAAAATTGCATCTCCTTATTGTATGCTATTTTATGGAAATCGCTCTCGTGTAAACACCTGCATGCAATTCTTGAATGGCAATAAATGAACGTGCTTTATGTCATGCGATTATTGCTCTTGAACGTTCCGGAATCTTGCACCGTGTAAATGGGGCTTTAATCGTACAAATTCCTTCAATATTATAGCTCAAAATAGTGAATTCAGCTATAATGGAGAAAAACTACAAACTTATAAAAGTCAAATGACTAAGAACCCATATTTGTCGAGGCAATATTGAGAAAGCAAAGTTCTTGTTTGTGAAGGATTGACGCGAAAACTTATTCGTAAAATGTTTGTTTTCTACATCGTCACAATATTATTCAGAATAATATGTTGGTTTATTTTTCGGTTCCTAGATTGGATTAGACGCCATCAAATCTGTCTGATCCTTTATAAAAATAATAGCAAAGTCATACTTTAACTTTGATTCTTTGACTTTTTAACTATTTGGGACGGAACGATCGAGGGTTAAGCTACGGTCGTCCTGGTCAGTCCGTGGATGGGTGACCATCCATTACATATCGAGTCCCCTCTGTGCTTCGGAATGCATGTTAAACCGTTGGTCTCGGCTGTCATTTGTATACGTTTGACAGTCATTACGGGTAGTTAGAAGCCCGAAAATCTGACAACCAGTCTTCTTACTAAGGGGTATCGAATTATTTGATTTATATAAAGAGAAAAGATTTGATTTTTTGTATGTTTGTTTGTTACGGTTTCACGCCAAAACGACGGAACAGATTTGGATGAAATTTGGCAGAAAGGTATAACATGACCTGGGTTAGGACATAGAATACTTTTTATCCCGGTACTTACGTTCCCGTGGGATAATTTCCGACTTCCATGCGGGCGAAGCCGCGGGCATAAGTTATATAAATACAAGGTGAAGATGACAATACGACAATAAATTTAAACTGCGTATATCTAATGATGTTCCCAATCTGTATACAAAAATTAAATCAAATATATCCAGTAATAGTCACTACAGCGAGTCAATAATTGGCAAAACCCATAGTCGGCTCATTACCACTATTTAATTGTTAAAAAAAAATACTTTTATTATTTCGGTGTTAGGATTAATTTGATAGTTCCAAAATTCTCCGGGTATGCATTAGTATTGCCAGTGCTTTCATTTATTGCCGTATTGACGTCTCCACCCAACAACACACAATACAATACACACAACACAATTACACAATACAATACAATACACAACACAATTACACAATACAATACAATACAACACAATACAGCATTTATACAATTCTAAAGACACGTGAAATTGAAAATAATGCGCCATCATGAAAGCTGGCACCAGTTAACAACTAACAACGGCTCGACACACTGGCACTGATGCTTAATGTTCCATAAAATATGTTTTCAACACATTTGCTCAAAAAATGCATTTACGATGCCTGTGTACATGGTTCGAAAGTTAAAAATTACGCACCATACAACGGAGCGTGCGGTAAAATAGGTACTCTAAAATAAGTACCTGTTTTACCTCCGTTGTATAGCGCCTTGCGTACCCTTTACGGTTTATTTTTAATTTCCATAAAAAAATATAAGAGCTACACCAAGGAGTTTCACATTACGAGAATAAATAAGCTAAATAATCGAACCTCCTTGGAAGCGCTTTTGCTCAATACGTTTGTCTCACTTTAATACCAAAGAGAAAATGTGACGAAAGATGTAGTTCTAATTTTTACCATGCGCACGTGGCGCCATTTGCAATTCGCGCCATTTTCATATTAGAAACGTCAAAGATTGTTGCGACTTTCCGACTAATATTTATAAACAAAGTAATAATAAATGAGTTCAAGCAAGGAATCCGATATTAATATTGTACTGTTTGCTCGGAAATGTGTTGAAAAACGTTGTATGACACACGTGCGGAAATTGATATTTACAAACTCGTCGTTCGTCTACTCGTTTGTAAAAACCAACTTACCGCACTCATATCATAAATAACTATGAACTACTGTCATATCGTAAAATTCGATTTATAAGTTCAAAACGAGTTTATATTGACCTAATTTATAAACACAATACCGAAATTTAAAAATAAAATCATAGTATAACAATTTTTCTTTATCAAAATAATGTTATATATAAATTTATTTTACCAATACGATACAGGGCAAATCCAAGGAATTAATATCACCAAGGAGTTTCGATCAATTATTTTTTTCCAATGAAACGCTTAAGCGGGGCGCGCCATTTTTATAGCAATACAAAAAAGTTTTGATTTAAATTTTTTGTCTGTGGCAGCGCCCGCTTGAGCTCATGTGCGGTAATGTGCTGGGTTTTGGCGCCATTCATACGTATTCATAGTGTATGAAACTGCACATAACTAGGTAATAAAACACTCATGTGATACTATTATAAAACACGCCTACGGCTCGATTTTTAAACACACACTCGTGTTTTAATACCCCTCATTAAGCAACAGTTTAGAAGGATTGTAAGGGTTTCGGTTCGTGTTCTGTTATAAGAAGGTATTAGCTATAATTTGTTATCCACTTAAGCATTTTATACCATTAAATTTTTAACATAACCCCTTAACGATAGAATATTTTTGAAAAGGTGTGTACTTAATATTCATACTATTTACTGTTGTATCACTAATAATAAATCAGCATGTGTTGTCCTAGTGACCCAGTGGTGGCCCTGGTAGCCCAGTGGTGACGGCCATGACTTACGAGTTATAGGTCGTAGATTCAAACCCAGACAGGCACTTTACTTTGTGTAAAAAATTTCATCACCATTGCTCTCGAAACGGTGAAGGAAAACATTGTGAGGAAATCGGCATGTCCTAGAACCAAAAGTTCGAAGACATGTTACATGTACCAACCCGCACTGGGCCTGAATGGTGGATTACAGCCCACTCCCTCGCACCGAGAGGAGGCTTGTGTCCCAGCAGTGGGAACAATATAGGCTGATTATGTTAAAGAACAGTTTCATAAACTACTATTATGTGATACTGCGCCGTTAAGAACGCAGGTGGCAAGCTGTTTTTTGTATTCAGTTAAATCTCTTGTTTAATAGCAGATGCTCTTTTGTTTTGCAAAGTGATTTCACTAAAGACTTAACATCTTGTTCATTAAAAAAATCGTTCTTACTCAGATTTCGGCGGGCCGCGCGGCATCCTAAAAAATCTTGTAGGTCACTGTTGTACATTTTGTATGAACCATCGCATTCTAAATTCGGGCCGCATCACACTTTTTTGTATGAAACTGCGCTTAGCTTTAGCCCTAATAAATTGTGCCATGTCTTTGGTATTTTTGTCAATGACTGGAGAGGTAGACCAGGTAAATAAATATATACTAGAGAAACATTTGTTCTAGTCCTTACAATACAATAAAATACAATGTCTTATATCCCTGTGTTTGCTATAACTAAAATGAACGCATCCGTCGGGTGTGATAATATCTTGATTCTGCTTTCGTTATAATTAATTTTCTTTACCGAATGTCAAAAGTACTAATTGTATGTTAGTATTGAATCAAGAGAAACTAGAATTCCCGAAAAAAATGTTTTCCTTGGGTCGACTCAAGGCTTCAATGGGGTCCTCATTTAACATCCCTTGCAGGACGGCTAAGTTCAGCAGCATTATGCTGTGAGTAAAATCCGTCAATTTACTGATTTAGGTACCGCGAGGCTAGTCTATTTTCGTTATTTTCATAGTATTATGTCTTATGGTATTTAACTATGGGGACGGGCTGCTAACGTCAAGACTATTTTTATTCTGCATAAAAGGGCCATCAGAGTCATATATGGCATCCGCAGGCGCGACTCTCTAAGGAAAGAGACTTTAAAGAGATTAACATCATGACGGTACCTTGTCAATATATCTATGAAAACATCACGTACGTAAGGAAAAATCTACATCTTTTCAGTAAAAGAGGTGAAAGACACAATTATATCACTAGAAATAGAGACCAATTAGTTCAACCAGGTTTCAGGCTGGCTAAAGTAGACCCTTTGATGGGGTACTGACTGTTTAAAAGGTTACATTAAAATACCTCCCCAGATACTGAATGAAACGAAAATTAAATCTTGTATAAAACGCACACTATGCAGCCTAGCATATTATAAGTTACATCGTTGATAAAAATGCTTGGCTCAACGCTAGTCCTGCTCCACAAGAGCGCTTAAAGTAAATGATTAGCATTTGAAAATACTTTTGAAGCTGCTGAAGATTGTGAAATCTATCTTTGCATTGTTTATATTCAATCTTTGAGTATTGTTTAATTGCATAGCACATGTGTGAGTACTATGTACATACTATAAAGCTACCATTTACTGGGTACGCCTTCCATTGACTTGAATGTGCCCTGGCGGCTGAGAGTATGTCATGCTCACTCTAATGTCTCTCTGATGGTGGTGCATGTGTTGGATCATTTAGCTCCCTTCAAAATTGCTGAGCTGAATGGTGCTAATCCATGCGTCATGTTCGTGAACGCTGACTGGTCATTTCTTAGCAGCCACGCCTTATTTTAAATTAATTTAACATTTGAATTGTTTTTACCTTTCTTTACGGATGCTTTTAACGTTCATGTTCATCAATTTCAACATGAATGATGTAACCAATATTTTGTAACCATATTTTAATTTAAAAGAGTGTCCGTGGAATTTCTTGCCGGTTCTTCTCCATAGGTACCTACTACGCTTTGGAATGGGCAACTAGCTTCATCTTTCTGACCGACCGTCCCCTCGACAGTTCCAAAATGCCTATAATTGGTTTATTTGAAATAAATGCTTTGAGTTTAAACATTTACTACAATAGAAATATTTTATCTCGTTTTATTAAAGATTTTAAGCAATGTGGGTACTTCACTAGTAAAAAAATCCCTCAAACTAACTTTTTCATGAATCTTCGTAATTCTTCAGTCCTTCAGTCATAAACAACACCTACGGTTATAGAGTGGGTAGTCTTATTTTCTCACAGCACATACACAAAAGTATAAAGTTCATACTGCCAAGCAAAAAGGTCTTTGATCTCCGTAGTCAATTGGTCCGCAACATGTCCCTGCAAATAGCAGTAAATTCTGGCACCACTCCAGCGTAATGCTGAGCTAGGAAACAAGATTGGGTTGGTAACATTTTACAGGGGAATCAACGAGATATACGCATTTTCATTAGTGGTCGTGTTTGTCTGATCATGTAGTTTTGTAACATAGATTGTAATAGAAAGCTTGTAACAAAATTAAAAGAGGATGTAAGAGTGTTTTTATTGAGACAATAATATTTGCTCGTACAAAACATCGTACTTAACTTGATGCGCCCACGGCTTTGCGGGCATGAAATTATTTATAGGTCCCATGTTTTTGCATTGTCACCAAAGCGGATACTAATTCAGATTCCGGGCTGATACTGATAAATAATGGATAAACCGAATAGCACTGCCCGATTTGATGATCAAACTCAGTATCTCTGGCTATATTATTTATTCGGTCTATTCTAAACATGATCCACAAACACACATGCACTAGCAGTAACTGACCTACAAAACTAGGACCTCCTCTAACTGGATATTCACGTTCACAAAGCTTGCAACTCGAAGTTCAATTTAAATGGATCCCCCAGTTTTGAATGGCGACGAGTGTTTGAGCTGCAACTGGCATGTTTGAGTTGTCAGCTGCCCGCATGTGATAGATTCTGATATCGACTTTGATTGTTTGAAACTGTCGTGTGATATGGGAGTTTAAAAGTAGATTTCAATAGTGTGACTGAATATTGGTTTTTGATTTCTAAGGCCGACATCTGTAAATGTTACTTAGC
Source organism: Griposia aprilina (assembly GCA_916610205.1). Classification (NCBI taxonomy): domain Eukaryota; kingdom Metazoa; phylum Arthropoda; class Insecta; order Lepidoptera; family Noctuidae; genus Griposia; species Griposia aprilina. The sequence continues at coordinate 15,322,478 of OU744304.1, read as the reverse complement.
GAAAGTTTGACTAAGCGTTATTCCTGTCACTATCGTGCAACTACAATTGCTAGATAAAGACGGGAACATTTGTTTATTGTTTGTAGATCTCGAACTAACACAGTGTGTTAGCAAAATAGTTTGGTTTGCTATAAGCAGAATAATTTTGAGTTGCGTTAAAACAGCGGGGTAATTTCGTAACACACTAACAGAAGGAATGGGTTTCATTTTGTCAGTTCAACAACATTAATTGTGTTATTTACGTTGTTGAGCCGAATTTTTTTTCGAACATGTGAAGCAATGGATTAGCAATAGGCTTCAAAATGATTCAGATTGTGATAGATAGTGTGTTACGTAATTAGGGTTCTGGTTTCTCAGTATATTTTGACTATGATAATGTTTTGTTGTGTGAGTGTGATGCGCTATCATTGTTTTCATAGAGCGATTAAATTAAATTTTGTTGGCCCTAAACTTCGCCACTTCTAAGGCATCATCGATGGCCGCGCAAAGGTCACTATGACTGCATTTTTTAGGACACAAAAGGCAGGATAGGAGATGGGACATACTTTGCGCCACACCCTACTGCCGTAAAGTCGAAATATTCCCACTTTGCGAAGTAGTAGTTGCATCTCCCCACTTTGGTCCGGAGGCGGTTCAGAGAATTTCAATTAGGCCACTAAAGCTTGGATCCTGCGGGCCGATGCTCGCATGATGGTAGGTATTGAGCGGATGGTAATTTAATACACTAGTGTGCCATCGACATGACGAAGAAGAGCGATAGGCTATCCATTATACAGTCATGACTCAATTACGTTCAACATTCAAAATCAAAATCAAAATATTTTATTTCACATAAACCAACATGGGCACTTATGAAACGTCAGAAGCTATGTGCACGGTTCCAATTGGTTGTTTCCTATGGAGAAGAGCCGGCAAGAAACTCCACGGTTACTCTTTTAAAAAGGCTAATTATTTTGCAGACGACTAACAACTTAAAGGGCTACTAACTATTTGCTACTAGAAATCATAGGCGAGGTACTATAAATAATGAAATGGTGACTAATATTAACAGTAGGATAGGATGCAAGAGCGAGCGAAGCGAGCTCGGGACTTGGGGCACTCTGACTCGGACTGGTTAGGTTAGAAGGGGATGGCGGGGTCTGGAAGACCCCGCCGTCCCCTTCGTGGTTATTTTTTTTTAAACCGCCCAGAAGTAGGAGCCCCGCGCAGCGGGGCTCCGTCGGCTACGCCTTATTATGCAAATCAGATAAAACCCAGGATAAACCAGGATTTATTTTTTGTCCAAAAATAAAAATTCAGAAATAGGAGGCCTCGCCAAAACAGAAACTCGATGCCAGTTTAAATTAAAACAAAGCTAACAACTGATTATTAAGCTGCTACTTTCTACTTAAAATTATTCTTCACTGTAGCTGCCAACCTACTATTTTTGCTACCGGCTTTAATTATTTTTTAATCCCAATTTCAGATTAATATGTCGCCGCGGTAAATACATGCCTTTTAAAAATAGTCGTTTAAGTTGGCAAAAAGGTAAAAATGAACGAAACATGGATGGATGGATTATTATTTCTGTCCCTATCGTTTACAAACCCAAATCTCACTGACATACGCTGAAAATTTGACCATCCCTCATTGAAAGGTTTAAGGCTTTAAATCCTTCGAACAGGATCAAAGCAGAAGGTATTGCTTGACAGCAAAAAACGTATGATCATATTACTCTCCGGAAGAGTCCTTTCGCAAGAAGCTTTTATACTATTATTCTACTTGATGGACGCCCTAGGAGGACATATAGTAACCGTATTGGTGATGTTCTTCAGAAAGGTCAGGTGCGTAGTACTCGCAACCGGCGTGCGTGTATGACCAGATGTATGAACGTAAACGAGGCAAAAGGAGTATGTTAGGATCATAGCAGGTGGCGTTCTGTAGTTTCTGCCTACCCCCATGAGAAGAAGGCGTGAGTTTATGTATGTGTGTATACTTGATTGACAATAGTCCACCTAGATGAACTAGGCGGGTGGACCATAAGCAACACACGGTAAGACACATGCGATTTTTTTTTACAAAGTGAAGTTGGCCACACGTCAGTGCTACTTAACAAAAACAGTATAAGTTGGCTCTACTGAAACTCCGTACTACGCTAGGCCAGCTCAAGGTGACCACTTGTCGACTGTACCTACCTAATACGAACTCTAAACAATTGCGGCCCTATTACTAAACAAGGTTCTAGTTTTGACACGGTTTAAATCATCGAGCCAGTTTTTGGCCATCTTAGCCCGGTAAGTAAGTTGTCAGGATCTTTACTAAATAGACGCCCTGGGCGTCGGGAGTCAGTAGCCGATTCTTGGCCACCGTAGGTGTGGGCTTGCCGGTAAGGACCAGGTCCAGGTCGACGACGCGTTGTGATCCACGCGCGCCTCAAAGAGATGTCAGCACACACTGACGGGGTCCGCTTGGGGCGATGCCTGCCGGGGTCGCGGTTTTGTCCAAAAGGGTCACCGTGACCGTGGCGCACAGGCAACTGAAGGAAGACAGGTGGGTTTAGTCAGCAAAAGTCTGACACGCCCTCCCGCTCCGCCCAGAGCGAGAGAAGTTATTTGATGATTTCCAACCCGAAAAAAAAACGATGTCTATTAAATAAAGTCCAATATACAAAAACTGAGGGACAGTGGTGGCCCAGCTGTACTTTGTGTAAATTATTTCATCACCACTGCTGTCAAAACGGTGAAGGAAAACATCGTGAGGAATGTCCTAGAACCAAAAGTTCGAAGACACGTGACATCTACCAACCCACACTGGGCCCGCGTGATAGATTACGGCCCACTCCCTCTCACCGAGAGGAGGCCTGTGTCCCAGCAGTGGCAACATTATAGGCCGATTATGCTATACAAAAACTGCCCCGAAAGCTTACGCTCGGGCTAAGATGTCGTTTTGTAATCAGAAGGTAGGTTTTTCTCATCCATTAATTTTGCCCTCGTCTTTATCGTCTTTGCCGGACTATTGGCCAGCCTAGGAACGCAACGGCACCGGTTGCGTTCCTAAGCTGGCCAATAGAAACATGTTCTCAACATGTCCACAAGTATTCACCTACAGTCTGTGAGAAAAGGTAACAAGTGTCAACGTGTGCATCCTAACTATACAGGATGTGTAAAAAGACATATCGCTCATTTGGAGAAACAACGACGTAACTGGTGCTTTTCAAATATAACAGGAGAGTGATTTAAATTGGGTATTTTTTTGTAATGGGGTTCAACATTTCAGAACGAGACTGTAAAGTCTAGTCCTGAAATGTTGATAAATCCCAATACATATTAAATATTTCACTCGTCCGCTCCACTGAAAATTTGTTCGAGCACGAATATCAACAACTCATTTTTGGGAGAAATTACATTTACGTCATTGTTTCTCCAAATGAGCGATATAGCTGAAAACTACGAATTCTGTACATCAAACTAAGTAACATAGCACAAAAATAATTGCTAAGAAAAAAAAAATTTTTTGGTGTCAGAAATCCCTGTTTACGGTAGGTGCATGTAACGGTACAGGATTCGTAGGGGTATTTATAGTGGTGTTCTAACATAAAAAACTTGTTTGCGTAAAAAAAACGTCAGTAAAAGTTGGAATTTTGACCTTCAATAACTCCATAACCAGACGCTTCCCAGGTTTGGTCCAGTACAAAAAAAAATATAACAATGACGGGGAGTACAAGTGACTCTCGGCTTCGTTAAGTGTCTTTTTCACCCGTATTTTTTTACGAGTGCTGAATATGATTGGAAATGTGATTCTTTATGTATTTTTGTTAACATTTATGTGCTTATATTCAATGAATATTTTACTAATATGTTCTTTTTTCAATCGAAAGAATACTCAAATTCATTTGACCTAAAACCTATCGATATTCAAGTATTATTATTTCAATCGCCACATTTATATTCACTACGTGTTGTAGAGATTTGGCGATAAAAAGCGACTCAAAATCGTTCGTGTCAGCGTGACAGATATCGCCACAGTACAGATTCATAGCAGTAGGTTTAAGCTAGTTTCCTAGAAGAGCGGCAACCGCCATATTGCTTCCGCAAATTACCGGCGAATGACGTCAGTGAAAGGTTATTTATGAAAGTAAGTTCGTGTGTTTTCCTAGAGAGCGTTTTTCTGACACCGTAAAGTCATACTCCGGTGCCATCATTTTTCATGACAGCCGTCGCGTCACTGCGGCCGTTATGTGGCGGTCGCTGCTTGTCTAGGAAAGCGGAGCTTCAGTACTAAATAGGTATGGCGTGATTACCGCTATTTGTGTGTACCAATCTTGATTGGTTAAATATGAGCGTGTTAAAATTTATTAAAAAAATTAGCTTAGGTATATATTTATTGTACGTAAACTCACGCCCTTTGCTCACAAAGTTTTTAATGCAGATGTTTTCTGTATTTTCATTCTGCTTTACTGGAGAGCCACCACTTTAAGGAAAATGATTGCCATAATGAACATGCTTACTTTTATATTTATGTAGGAACAGAGCGTGTCAGGACAGTGAAAGGAGATCTGAAGATGGATGACAGATGTGAAGCATGAACGAGTGACAGAGATGAAGTACGAAATAGTCAAGGATTGATAGAGATAGTGAATGAATGTTTTAAATGTAGAATTAGTAAAATAAAAGAACAGTGATTAGGAAGAAATGGTGAAAGACGTAAGACGATTGTGAAGACGAAAATAAAATAAAAAGAAGGAATCAGCAGTTTTATTTAACTTGAATAGAGCTAATCCCACATTTATATTTGTACATTCTAACAATATAGGATTTCAGGTCAACATGAAACCCCCATTGCGTGATTATATGCCTATGTTCATGTTATGTATTCATTACGAGTATCTTTCAAAAACACGATACAAAATCAGAGTTTTAGATCGGCATGTAATTTTCATAAAAAAAAATTACCTAAAATACTCGTAATTTGAATGAGTACACCAAGTATGTATGAATCTATCTACTTAAATAAAAATAAAATGCTGTTCGTTGATAAGCGCATCACTTGAGAACGGCTGCGTCGAATAGACAATTTTTTGTATTAAAATGTGTTTTTTTTTTTTTTTTTTGTTGAATTTCGTCTTTATGGAAAGAAAAATTAAATAAGATTTCCGAATAAAATTCAAATTCGGTAAAAACTGAATGTCCTTATTGCTATGGGAATTTTGTACGAACTATTGAAATTTAGGCAGTACAACGTCTCAGCTAGTATGTTCGTAAAATTAAATGTTGCTATTAAAAGAAAACTCAAAAACCCGCTTAACACAAGCAGACGGCTCACCTGATGGCGGACAACGCGGCCTATAGACAACTATATAATGGAGGCAACAAAGGTTTTTTTTAATTACTATTCACACACATACATATTTTTAACCGACTTCAAAAAAAGGAGGAGGTTCTCAATTCATCAGTATGTTTTTTTTTTATGTGTGTTAGCTCAGCACTTTTTTCTGGGTGAAGCGATTTGGATGATTCTTTTTTATTTGATAGCTGGTGCTTCACATGTGGTCCCATTTAAATTTGATCAAGGTCTGACTAGTCGTTTTTGAGTTATCCTTAATACTGCATATTTTTTCCACTTAATTTATATTATGATGTGTTAATAATTTCCTGTCACTGTTATTTACATACCAAGTAGTGGTATACGAATTTGTGTGGGGGTAGGTACCACAACTAAAAAGTGAAAAATAAAAACTTTTTTACAAAAAACCAACCGACTTCAAAAAAAAACATTATAAAACGTGAAAAATAACTTTAATTTCGGAAGTCGGTGTCTTTGGTTTTGTATTTTCGTTTTTGGCCACCGACTTCCGAAATTAAAGTTATTTTTCACGTTTTTTAATGTTTTTTTTGGAAGTCGGTTGGTTTTTTGTAAAATAGTTTTTGACGTGATAACGTCTTATAAATCGATGAACGCCGCGCGCCGGCTCCACGCACAAAAAAACATGACTCATTGTCACGTTCCGCCTGAGCCGAGCGTGCAAGCGAGAGTGCGAAACAAGCGATAGAGAGGCACGATCGGCCTAAGCGTTCAACTTACCACTCGTTATGACGTTATCACGTAAAATTATCGTCCGTAAACCGACTTTACAGTCAACCATTTTTTTTGTTTTTGCAATTTTACTGCATAACTTTCTAGTTTGATGGCGAGAAGCACTTTTTAATTACCACAAACTTAAACAAAAAAATCTAGTACAAAACGAATCTTAAAACTACTTACTATGTTAATATAGTACTGTATTTATACTACAAGGTGTGAATTCATTTCTCGGTAAAGGTTGAGTCCTCGTTATCGAGGAAGAAACTCCTTAATTTTGATTTGAACATATCTTTAGTTAATTTAGGGTTTTGTCTTAACATACCTATTTTGTTAAATATAAATAATAACATAAGCTAGTGTATGATAAAATGCAAAGGATATTAAAAGTAGTCACATTCACGTCCAACCATTGAGAAGGGTCACAGTTATCAGTACCTATCACAGAAGTAATTTAATGTGTGGGCTTGCATTTATACCGATATTGATGTTAATTTGTTCTTTTTAGGGCTTATTTTTCCAACGCCAGATATCTTTATCTGAGGAATCATTTACAAATTCTGAACATTAATTTTACAAACATACATACCTACATAAACTCACGCCTTCTTCCTATGGGGGTAGGCAGAAAACAGAATGTCAACTGCTAAGATCCTCACATACTCCTTTTGCTTCATTTACGTTCATACTTCTGCCACCTATTTGCGTAACACACAATATTTGCGTATCAATCTCAATCTGAATCATTTTGAAGGATATAGCTAATCCATATCTTCATATGTTCGAAAAATTTGTCTGCTCAACATCGTAAATAACACAATGAATGTTGTTGAATTGTCAAAATGAAAACCATTGGCAATGCCGCCACAATAATGTACGCAATTACCCCGCACACGCACGTCAATTTTACTACACGGTTATAAAATATCTAACGTTGAAGAAATTTGCCCAGACATTATTTTGTTTTTGATCATGTCGTAGTAAAAATATTTGACAGTCCGCATGGTGGTGGAGGTCTTGATCGCCCAGAGTGGTTGCATTAGCTTATTACAAAATAGCAAACATAAAATATGCTGACACACAAATAAATACGAATCGAGAAAATAATAGTTACCCGGTAGCACAATCCGATGAAAGTGTCCATTGGAATTGGCAAACAAAAATGAGCAGAGATATTTTGTTCTCCGTCGAGGTCTTTCGTTATGTTGTCCGCTTTTTTTTCCATTTACATACAGGTAGGTACTTAAACTAACCTAGTGGCCTATACTATATATCGAGTACCAAACTGACAAAGCTTAAAAAAAAAAACATAAATATGTATAAACTTTTTACATTTGCCACATCTGGAAATACTGAACCATTTTGACAGCTCCACCAAAACCGCCTATAATCTAAAATTCGAAATTCTGAATTCACTTTCCAAATTCAAATGCCACGTAGCACCTAGTGACGTGCATTGAATAACAAAACCGTCTGAAGCACTTATCCCACCGCCAGCGATTAACGAGGAGTGAGTAGTGCAGTGTGCTGTACCAAGGTTGCTGATGAGGCTGAGGGTGATGACCAGGTATGCGCGGTCGCTGCATGCTGGTGGTCAGGATACCCGTTGAAGCCGTGGGTACTGGCTGGCTGTGTGACTCACCGCTTTAAAGCTTGCGGAAGTGATGATGATGTGGTGATGACGTCATGCTGAAGTAGTTGCACGAAGGCTGTGCTGACGTTCAAGTTCGGGGTCACCAGTATAGAACGATAAGGAACAGGGTGTAAAGCTCACTCATACTCTATGGAAAAGGGAGGATCCTCCGACCAGATGGGTGTTGTGTCTGGTGGGCAACTGCCCGACGGTTGATGTCGGGACGTTTGTATATATGCTAGTCGCGCGGTAAACTCTGCTTGCGCGATGCAGGATTTTCGTGACGTCAGTATGACGTGTAGCACGCATGTGGCGATTTTGATACCGCTACACTAGCAAGGAAAAACAGTTGGCGAGCAACGAGCAGCGAGTGCGCGACGGTGACAATCGATTACTCGCTCGTATACAATATGTACCAAAAATGAGTCTCTCAGCAAGTGTACCCCCGCCAAGCGAGCGTCGCTGAACGAGTTCTCTCGTCGATAGCTCTTGTTGCTGCGATAAACGAGTACTCGCCGGCGGTGTGCAAAATGAACTATTAGTATATGTATATATTTTACTTACATTGGACCTACAATATTTTAGTGCATTTTTCGAGCGAGAAAAGCGTTGATAGTTAGTTGCTTCCTCGTCGGCGGTGGGACAGGTGCCTAACCGTTATTGATTAAAACAAAATCGAATTTAATCAAATAATTGAATCGTAAATTGTTGGAATAATTACCATGATTGGTGCGATAGCAACGTGAAATTGGCATCGGTCCGCTTGTCACACCTTAACCAATTTAAATCGCTTGACTTGCGTGCTACGTGTAATAAATAAAATCTGTGACTTAACTAAGTACGTAATAATATTTGATTGGTGACATTATCGTTTGCTATTGGACGCCTGTTTGTGTTGATTCTATTTGTGGTCAGTTTACTGGGGACTGAATAGTTTACATAAGTTATTTTATGTGTAATTTATACATATAATTGAAGTTTCACAAATTTGTGATAGGTGAGGCAACTTGTTTTTTTACTTTTGCTGAAAAACAAAATGTGCTAGATTTGTTTTTACGCTTGCCAACTTATAAAACGTTTTATTTTAAATTTTATTCATGTAGTAACTTTCTTAAGTTTTAGTACTTTTGTAAAGGCCACATTTATTCAGAATTAAAACGAAATGTACAAAACTAATGACTTATAAATACCTAATTAATGAATAAACTAAAAATATAATATTCTAACTTAACTAAAACTATTAACTTTATACTAACTATTCTGTTATCCTTATTAGTTAGTTTAAAAATAAAAGTAATAAATGCAAAACTTTTTAGCTTCCTCACTTTTGTGTACTAGGAAACCAGGAATAGCGAAAAGTTATCAGATTCGAGTTTGTCCTCGCGACGCTATCCATACGGATATTACGTTCGCCACATCGCCGATAAGGATTTGTTACTTAGGGATGCTTGAAAACGGTGTGAGAAATGGATTCTGTATCTATCTCTGGTTTTCTTGAAGAAGGGAATGTTTTATAAAGGTTTGTGTCAAATCTTATCATTTAGAAGACGTTAAACTGAAGTAAAACTAACTTGTTAATAGCTCAAAATATATAACAACATAATATTGATTCAAAGTTATTTCGGGCCTGACCTTAGTCCTTTTTATTACCCGACTACAACTAACCCAAAAAAGGGATTTATTTTTAGCAATCTATGTATGTATATATGTATGTTTTTATTTACGTATGTTCCACCGTAGCTCCTACATGTATTACTACTGATTTTGATGTATGAGATGTCAATCGATTCATGCCTTGGAGTCATGGACAGATCATTTGAGGACCATGCAGATTGGTGTCATAAATGGTCTTTTGGGAAAAGAATCACACAGATTTGCATGGTGCACGCATTTGTCAATTATCGTGCAGCTCAACTCAGAACATAAGGAGCTCAACGATTCGATGAACAATACCAAAGAAAGAACATTTGGGTAGGCGGCATAAAGTACTTAAATTAACCATCATTAAAAGTAGCTGAGAGAAAAGATAAACAATAACCCAAATAGTCCTCACATTCACAATAATTAAATTGATTTTGAATTTGATCGCATAGATTACGTGTGACTCTCTCTTACAGAAAAAAAACAAACGATATCGATCACTTTTATACCATTTTAACCTACTTCAAAAAAGGAGGAGGTTCTCAATTCGACTGTATGTTTTTTGTTTTTTTTTATTTGTGTAGAACTTTTTTCTGGGTGAACCGATTCGGATGATTCTTTTTTAATTTGGTAGCTGTTGCTTCACATGTGGTCCCATTTAAATTTGATTAAGTTCTGACCAGTAGTTTGTGAGTTATCCTTAATACTGCATATTTTTTCCACTTAGTTTATATTGATGATGTTTTAATAATTTCCTGTCAGTGTTATTTAGATATCAAGTCGTGGTATATGAATTTGTGTGGGGTAAGTACCGCAACTAAAATATGAATAATAAAAACGTTTTTACTAAAAAACAACTGACTTCCAAAAAAAACACAAAAAATCGTGAAAAATAACTTTAATTTCGGAAGTCGGTGGCCAAAAACGTAAATACAAAACCAAAGTCACCGACTTCCGAAATTAATGAAGTAATTTTTCACGTTTTTTATGGAAGTCGGTTATGTTTTTGTAAAAAAGTTTTTACTAGTTGGCGTTTTTGTCGTATAGTTAAATTTAAGTTTTTTTTTTTTACATTCATAGTTTATTATTTAGTCACGTGTCGAGAAGGTTTAATTTGGAAGTAAACGAGTGAGAATAAAGAACAACAAACTTTATTACCTACGACACATATCGCTACCAACTCAACTTTGGCACTAACATTCAACTTTATCCAAAGTATTTACCAAACGACAAATTAGGAGAGCAGACGAACATCTTTTGTGACTTTCCTTACCTCGTTCACTCATTAGGGACAATAAAGAAATCACGTTTTCCCTTACTTGTCCCTTTTAGCCAAGACTTTGCCGTAATTAGGGGAAACGCTTCGGTGTAACAGGAGGCCGTGTGATACAATGGAGTATAATTATACAGACATTCGGTGGAGTGTCCGTGACGCTGTGAGATAACATGCAATTCGGGAAACTGAACAAACCGCGGACAATTATAAAGCTCGATTCACACGATTCAAGTTTCATCATGATCATCTGCCTAGCCCTTTCCCTGCCTTATCTAACCGGAAGCAGGTACCAGTATTTTACATGTGGCGACTGCCTATCTGACCTCCACAACCCAGTTACTGGGTAACACGATACCCCTTAGCAAGACTGGTTGTTAGTTTCTATGCAAGTTTCTTTTTTTCTATCAAATCGTAACTAGGTGTCCGTATTATGTTCGTTTATCACTTGAAATGTCAGAAAGGCTTTAATTTTTTGTTTTATAATTCTTGTTAGTTTAATATTTCTTTACTTATAATAAAAGTCTTTTAAGTAATAATTGAATGGTTATCCAATTTCTTTGGGTTGTTTATAATTAAAACATACAAAACAGTACATAAAATGTAGTTCTTATTGTTCTAACGCTATTTCGAACGATAAAATACGGCAGATCACACAATATTTGGCGTAGCAACGCGTAGCACAGTGTAGCGAGTAGTATCGTAGCAGCCGTAGCTAGGAGTGGCGTAACAGCTGTAGCGAGGCCTGTCGTAGTAGTCTTAGGCCCGTATTAATAAACGTTCCTCAATGACGTGCCCAAGTGCGCAATCATTTGATACGCCATTATTACGATATCAGCATCTCAAGATCATTGCTAATTAATAAACACATGAATACAGTATCTCAGTTACCAAGATCAGCTCCTCAATGCGCTGTACTTGATGGCTTGATTTCGTGAACGATTACGTCACATTGACCGAAGTTTAGAATGACATGCATCACATTTCATTATTTTATGTTGTAAGATTTATTGAAATACTTGTATTTAGTTAAAACTTTAATGGATAGCGCTGTATCACGTTATAAAGTTATTTTCTACCCAAGAAAGCCTTAAATTGTAAAAAAAAATGTGTTTTATATCCCAATAAATAAAATAAAAAATAATTAAATAAAAGTTTTTTTTTTTTTATATATATGTCGGAGAAACAGCATTCTCTTTGACATCGTTATTAGTGGTCACGAGTTTAGTGGGCGTCATAAGGGTGAAATGCGAGCACAAAACAAAGTATTCACTGTTTCATACAATTTAATGGCAGTTGTTTACAACGTTGATAATCACTGAAGGAATCAATATCTCACAATAACTAATTTGCTTAAATAAATTATATTCGAGCAGCAGGTTCGCGACACCAATCTAACTTTATCTCTAGCGATCCACCTCGATCGACCATCGTTCTTCTAATGAATCCTCACTCCAACCCACCAAAGTTAAGATGGCGCCTCGACCCCACTCTAGATTTATCCTCTGCTCTGATTGGACGCTATACAATGCAGTGACTTTTAATTAAATTAGTTAGATTTACACAATATTAAAATGTAATAAATCAAATCAAATTAAATTAGGATTTAACAAGTTATTTTTAATTAACAATCAACCTTATCAATTAATCGTATGCAACCAACAATCAACTCCCAGTTTACTTCCTCCGACACGGCCATCCTGACATTTCGCACGTCCTCGTGTGATAACCTGCAACCAAAAACTCAACCACAGTGCATGTTCGGCTCGGCCAATTCTGACCATTTACGGCTTTCTATTTTTTTATCACAAAACTTTATTCTCAATCAGCAACTCAACTCACCAACAACACAACTTTATTCTTTATTCTTTCTTTATTCAGTTTTAATGAAACAATTTCTCTAAATTAAATAAACAAACTTTGATTAATCATAGCAAACATCATCAACCAGAGCCATGTACCACCGTTATCCACATTAACAATCGCCTTTTTCACTAAGAGCCTTTAACACCTGGAAACCCACACACGAGTAGCCACTCTAACGCCACGGCTCTCCAGCCGACCAGCAATCGCATTGCTCTCACACATCCAGCACATGGATCAAAACACTTCACTACGGCCAATAGAAAACCCCTACTCGCATGCTTTCCATAACTTAGGCTTGCTGATTACCACTGTGGTCACTATCTACTTCGACTGGTACATGATCTACTGGCATCTTTCTGAACCTATCGTGAGTGTACTGGCAAGTACTGTTAGAATTTAAAGCTTTTTAACGTATAGCGATCACCATCCAAAACTTCCGCTACCTTAAATGGACCTCTAAACTTCCGATCTAACTTAGTCTGATTTCGCTAATCAATAGGCTACATAAAACTTCTTCCATGCTGAATACACGTGTAGTCAACGCAGCAACGTTATTAACTCGTTTACCACTCAATTTAGCTGCACAACTCTCCTTTACTAACGTGAATTCAGCACCAGAATAGTAAACAAAACAATGCATATCACCTTTATGTTCTAACGTGCCTGAGGATAGTTGTTCGACGCAAACATCCATTCGCCATTCGCTGCTTGCAGTATTCCACCATCCGCTTGGCTGCACTGTTCGTGCACCGGACCGCGATATGTCCTGGTTTCCCACACTTGAAGCACACGAAGGGCTTCGCTGATGGCTGCGGGGCTGCCGCGGGGCTGCGAGGCTGCGGGTCTGCTTGGCTCGATTCATAAAGGCTCCACCTCGGTACTTGGTATGCTATTTTTCGAAAGTGTTGTTGTTTTGCACACGCAGTAGATGTTCTTAATACGGGATCAGGATACGTCAAACTCAAACGCCGGGTATAGACACTGTTTTTTTAATATGGTACTGGCGCCATCGGCGGGTCTCTTAGCGAAGATATTTGTGCATACAGCTTATGCCCAACACAACAGATAGCCACGTTGATGATGCTCGTTTGAGCGCCTTACTGATGAGCACAACAAGTTGAGCACCTTGCAGTGAATTTTCAACAAAACAAATCAGCTCAGCACCATGATCGCGCATCCGTATTTTTCAAACATGGCACGCCAACGGTCACTTGCAGCGTTCTTATTTTGCACCTGAACCAACACGTATCACACTTCTAATCACGGAGAAGTTACGTCATCATGCGAGCATCATTACGGTCTCTAACAAATAGAATAAGGACAAAACTTTTGTAAGATCGTTCGGCCACTCCTGACAAATTGAAACAAACGTGTTTGTTTCAATTTGCACAATGACGCAATCTTTTGCACAATGACTTCATCTAAAATAGATTCTACACTTTATAATAGGATAGGCACACAGCATAGGATATGAATTCTCTATAAATTGAATGTTTTTGTGGACAGTCACAGTATCAAAACAGTCACTTCGGCATTCAAACCACACCACCACCATACCACCCCATACCACCGTCTAAATGGCCTTCTCGCCTTTTTGGGCAATTTTGTATCTACACAGTCTAATTGGCCACCTCGCCATTTTAGACAATTCCTATCTACACAGTCTAATTGGCCACCTCGCCATTTTAGACAATGCCTATCTACACTGTCTAATTGGCCACCTCGCCATTTTAGACAATTCCTATCAACACAGTCTAATTGGCCGCCTCGCCATTTTAGACAATGCCTATCTACACTGTCTAATTGGCCACCTCGCCATTTTAGACAACTTAAGAACTTGACAGCCACCACGCTGATTGGCCACCTCACCGATCAGACAGCTTAAGAACTTGACAGCCACCACGCTGATTGTCCACCTCACCGATCAGACAGTTTAAGAACTTAACAGCCACCACGCCTTTAAGACACCATACACAGAGCTTATTTAGCCACCACGCTTACATAAAACTGTAGTCATCACATACTTCACGCACACGCTCAGACATTTCACATACGCACATAGCTGAGCTTTCTAATTAATTTAGAAACAAGTAGACTTCTTTGTTTAAACTACCTCTTCGTGACATGAGTGAAGTGAATAAACGGCTTACATAGGCCGCGAGGCATTCGCCGTCTTGCGGTTTACCAGAAAACATTTTTAACACAGTCGCTGAACACGTTTCCAAAGAAACAAAGCGAGAAAGGAAAATATTTTTTCACCCAGCGCACCACAGAACGCATCAATACTCTCCCAACCAGCCCACGACCATCGACATCAAGGGATGAGTCAATTCAGCTGATTCTCTATTCAGAACACTCGAACGAGGGACCCTCAAACCCGGAACCACGCGCATCTCTCGCGCCCACCCCACAGACAACTAAACAGTCATCTTCAAAGAGGACCGAAACCAAGTTGCCGGAAAAAAAACATCTCGCTAAATATCCAGAATTGCACAAATTGTACATCTAACCCATAATAAACTATTTAATATTGTATTGGATTATTTCATTTTCTCGCACTTATAGTGAAAAGTGGAGTGCAACACACGGCTCCAAAAACCCACTGCAACTCGGTTTCCATTTACTCCGTCGTTAGAGCTCGGGAGTAATAAAAATAATCAGGTCATTTTAGCCCCTTGATCTACTATTAAGTTCTACCCACTTCATGCTAGGAAAAGCCACTTGGGAAAGCCACGTGGCGGCCGAACCTTACATAGTCTTACTAAGCAAAATCAGTTTACTTCCCTGTATATCAAAGTCCGACAAGCAGATAGCCGCTGTTGCTAGCCAGGCTCAGGCGTCAGTGTCTGAATTTTCAGGTTCGAAATTGGTCGTCTTCAGTAGCCAGCGGGTTGCGTAGTCTCCACGAGTAGTCGCAAGCTGTTTTGTTGCGCTTCAAATAAAGCACGCCACCCATCATTTCCATCACTTGATTTGTCCACGTTTTGTGCCTGCATCGATCCCACTTCTGATGTCGGAGAAACAGCATTCTCTTTGACATCGTTATTAGTGGTCACGAGTTTAGTGGGCGTCATAAGGGTGAAATGCGAGCACAAAACAAAGTATTCACTGTTTCATACAATTTAATGGCAGTTGTTTACAACGTTGATAATCACTGAAGGAATCAATATCTCACAATAACTAATTTGCTTAAATAAATTATATTCGAGCAGCAGGTTCGCGACACCAATCTAACTTTATCTCTAGCGATCCACCTCGATCGACCATCGTTCTTCTAATGAATCCTCACTCCAACCCACCAAAGTTAAGATGGCGCCTCGACCCCACTCTAGATTTATCCTCTGCTCTGATTGGACGCTATACAATGCAGTGACTTTTAATTAAATTAGTTAGATTTACACAATATTAAAATGTAATAAATCAAATCAAATTAAATTAGGATTTAACAAGTTATTTTTAATTAACAATCAACCTTATCAATTAATCGTATGCAACCAACAATCAACTCCCAGTTTACTTCCTCCGACATATATATTTGATGCTGTAGGTTGTGATAAATGTATTAGGTCACCATAAACAAGCTGAAATATGAATTTATTAGATTACATTTTCACATAAATATATTGGGTTTTAAAATTAGATTAATTGGATTTATATGGTACCTACTACTTTTAAAGTTTATTTATTTATTAAACTTTATACAACTAAAGAAGTACATTTGTGGACTTAATGGCTTTGTGTTATACCTATAAATAGTAATTAAATAAATTTTATTATACTTATGATAAATGTATTTAAAATATTTAAATAGGTAGATAGGTACCTACCTGAAATGATGCTGTAGCATAAAACCGGTCATAAAATATCGTCATAGTAGGTACTTTATTTCATCGTAATAATTAATTTCACCCAAAATATTTTTAAACTCCATGTTTCGCGCTACTAATCACGACCTTAAGTCACGGACTGCCTACACTCAGGTTTACGCATCTCGAGTACACACACCTATTGTATACTTAAGTGTAGAGTTCCGTTTATTAATCAGTCCATCACTCGGCTGATAACGTAAACCCAAGCCATAACTTAAGTACACAAATTATTATGTTTATTAATACGGTCGTGATCTCAAGGTTGTCATCAAGTGCGACCTCTTGGGCTGAGGAACGTTTATTAATACGGGCCTTAGCAACCCTGGCGTAGCAGTCATAGCTAGGCGTGGCGTAGCACCCGTAGCAAGGCCTGGTATCACAGAAGCGCGTAGCTAACATTATTGATAAATAGCACCAGCATATTTGACGAATTCATAATTCTAATGAATGATTACTGAAATTAGAATGTAATTACAAAATCCGGCAATCGGTGCCTATGACGTGGTCGATATAACCAGCCGTCCGGTAACCTACTAACCGCGGACAAATTATACACTGACACATTAATATTTAACATTTATTTGAATTATGTAGACCACAATCAGCCTATGTTCCCATGTGAGGTGGAATCTAATTAAGTATTGTCGCTTAAATAAAGCAGAAATTCGCTTTAAACAACTGCAAAAACATCTTTGTCATGTAAAATGTATGAGTAGGTATTTAATTTTGTGTTTAGTAACCTTTCATCGTCCTAAGTCGGGCAAGTCTAATAAATCTTGACTTAAACAGACTGTAGGAACTAAAGGTAACAATAATCCTAACGGGGCGAAATGCATTGTTCCCCGCGCATACAGTTTAGCAGCCAGTCGTCTTCCCCGCGCCGTAACAATAACTTGTGTTCTGTATAGATTCAGTAAGAAGCGTCACTCTGCTTATTGTTCAAGGTCATCATTCAATAGACGTTATACTTTATACTGTGATTTCAATTTACCACCTTCTCCAACCACGATATAATAAGGTCCCAACACAGACTCAATCACACTACACAGGCCTCTCCCAGGCTGCGCCACAACACCCAGCCTTGCGCCTTCCGCATCCTATCTCTCCCAGCCACCGTTTTAAGGTCGTCGGTCTGTCTAGCTGGGGAGCGTCCCACACTACGCTTGCCGATACGCGGTCTCCACTCCAGGATTTGTTTGCTCTACCGACCATCGATCCTTCAACAAACATGGCCAGCTGCCACTTCAGCTTGCTTACTCTGCAAACTATGTGGGTAACTCCGATAAATAGACTAAAACATTGTAATAACCATAGAGTAAGAACCAAAGTAATAACTATAGGGAACCCTTTATTGTGCCTGGCCTGACACGCATGTGGCTGGTGACAAGGCTCTATTCCTTAGCGATAGCTATCTGTATTTAACTACCATAGAATAGAATAGAATACTCTTTATTATGTACACCATAAAAATTACAGACCACCACGTTAAACACCACCACCACGTTAAATACCACCACGTTAATGCCACGATACCACGTTTAATATTGATCACGTTTGTGCAGTACTTTGGGGCAGCCATTAGAAGCAACAAGCGATACGGCTAATGTCTCTAGTACCATAAAGCCATACATTTACCAACTAGAACTATTACAAGAACATTTATATATAGAAAGTGTAACTAAATTAATGCACATTATGAAAGTAGCTTGTTCAGAATCGTTTACTGAATTGATTCCTGTCATTTTTAGGGTTCCGTACCCAAAGAGTAAAACGGGATCCTGTCACTAAGAATCCTCTGTCCGTCCGTCTGTCTGTCCGTCTGTCACCAGGCTGCATTTCATGAACCGTGATAGTTAGACAATTCAAATTTACGTTTCAACGTATTTCTGTTGCCGCTATAACAACAAATACAAAAAAACTGAATAAAATAAATATTTAAGGGGGCTCCCATACAACAAACGTGATTTTATATGCAGTTTTTATAGAACCCCCTTTTTGTTCGGAACCCTTCGTGCGCGAGTCCGACTATCACTTGGCCGGTTTTTAATATATAATTCTTTATCACAAACATTATGAAAGCTACGTAAATTATAGCCACACTTCCGCTGACACTTTGTGTACAAGTATCTATGTAGCCTTGCTACTAATTCGCTTATGAAAACATTAGATTAACATAACATAACATTAACTTAACATTACATTTTAGCCTCAAAAATTAAGATCCTTACCTAGTTTAAATTTTTCATGAAGTCTTACACACACGTTCGTTCGTGTCAGTAACGGCGCCGTCCATCCTCAAGGCACCCACCGTGTGGACACTGTTGCCCAGCGATCACTGTGCATGTGGCTGACGTGACCCGCCTAATCCCATTTCACCTTGGCAGCCTTTTTGCCTACGTGTAGGAGTGTAGGATCCCCATACAGATACGATAAATATCATAATCTTGTTCCCGCCCTTATCCCAATTTATTTGAGATCGAATGCGATAAATATATTGATGAATTATTGAAAGCAGTTTTACAATTCCCCCGTCGAGGATATTCAAATACAACATACACACTGTTCTACCCATACCCTACCTCCATTGTACCCCGAACCATTAAGTGCGACAAGCTATTAAGCTAATGTCTCCAGTACCATTATCCAACACATTTAGTTACCAGAACTGTTTGTATACATAATGTACATGTACATAACTACATTGTATGTATAGCGTTGATACTCGTACAAACAAAAGCCGGTATACAAATGATGGTTATGCTAACTGACACCCTATGTAAATTTTCCGTATTAGAGCCATTTCATACAACTGTCAAAGAATGTCAGTTATTATTTGAATATGCGTACAGTTTAAGTTGATAGCCAACTTGCTTAACAATTAATTTCCTTGAGTTAACATAGATGTGCACTCAATTTATGATCAGAATACACGGAGCGTCGTAATGAGTTTGTCTGAGTGTTGGTAGTTTGGGGGTTGTCATCATTATCTAAGCTGTGGTGTGTTTCGCTCAAAAGCTGCTCCTTGACTGGAGCATTCGCCTATAAACGATTTTTGGCCAAACGTTATATTACTGCCTCACCGCGTTTAGGCAAACGTAGTGTGGGACGCCCGCCGGCCAGGTGGAGTGATGACTTGCGAAAGGCAGCTGACAGAGCCTGGATGAGGAGAGCCGAAGATCGGGCTCAGTGGCGTCCACTAGAAGAGGCCTACGTCCAGCAGTGGACGTATATAGACTAGTGATGATGATGCTGTCTGCCTCACTAACTGACAAGCATATCCAAGATTCAATAAGATTTGCAGTCATGTTACAATTTCTATCACGGGTGCTCGCACTCACTACTGTCACATTACGGGCCGGCCCGGTGAATGTAATGTTACAAATTGTATCATTACAGGTTGCGCACTGTCATACTCGGTTCTCCTCACTCATTGATGTAACGCTCGAATCTGAATTGTTAAGCTGGAGACTGACTTGTAACATTTTGGTGTAATGTGTCGAGTTTTTGTAACTCAAACCAAAAACTGACTGCCTGACTGACTGAAATTAAATAGCTTTATTAGCCTTATTATTAGCGCTTGCCGCATCTGATACATTAAAAACTAACGTTGTAACGTTAGTTTTTAATGTATCAGATGCGGCAAGCGCTGTGGGCTCCACTCGACTGTCGATTTTTCGGAATCCCTTTGAGTGTTACATTACAAGTCAGTGCAGGTCTAGATCAGTGTACCGTCTGCCATTTTGAGCAAAAATGGAGCACACTTGAGCCAAGAGCTCGAATGATACATTACAAACACACACCGCAAGTCAGTTTGTGTCGCCGTATTGTAACAAGGTCGCCTCGAATGGTACATTACAAACAAACTGTCCAAGTCAGTGGGGGAGCGCCTTAAGGAGCTATAGTAAGCAGCTATTTAATTTTGTTATAGGTCGGTATGTTGTATACGTAGCTCGTGTTTAAGTAATAACAGCCACACGGGTCGATCAAAGGTTAAGCTACACTTGGCGAGGTCAGTCCATGGATGGATGAATATCAATTACATAAATGATAAATGAGAAATGATAAATGATTCTATTTCTGTAAGTATGTTTGTACAAACACTTTTACACGTCAATCATATTTTTAAACTAGATGAGGTCGGCGTTTCCTATCTGACTACTCTGAGAAGAAAGGCCGAAACAAACTCAGAGGTCACAGTCTCTTTTAAAGTCCAGACATAATCTTGGTCAAATCATGTGAAGACCATGTAGATTGGTATCTGAAATGGTCTTTTGAGGAAAGAACCACACAGATTGAGTAGACCTGTCCAGTCAGTGCACGCATTTGTCAGTAATCGTGCAGCTCAACTCAGGAAGTCAGGACTTAAGGAGCTCAACGATTCGACGAACAATACCAAAGAAAGGACATTTGGGTAGGCCACATAAATTACTCAATCTGCCAGATCATGATTAACATTAACTGCGAAAAAAAAAGCAATGACCCACATAATCCTCACATTCACAATAATTAAAATAACATAATACTTTACAAGTAAATACTCATGTCATAGTGTATATAAAATTCAACAATGTCAATGTGTATATAAAAAAAAATCGGACATAATGTTTGAGAACCATGTAGATTGGTGTCTGAAATGGTCTTTTGAGGAAAGAACCACACAGATTAAGTGGACCTGTCCAGTCAGTGCACGCATTTGTCAGTAACCGTGCAGCTCAACTCAGAACTTAAGGAGCTCAACGATTCGACGAACAATACCAAAGAAAGGACATTTGGGTAGGTCGCATAAACTACTTAAACTGCCAGATCAAGAATATAATTGAAACAATGACCCACATAGTCCTCATATTCCCAATAATGAAAATAATATAATACTTTTTACAGTAAATATTCATGTCTAAAATAGCTAGCAAACTAAAATCAACATTCACCGTGTAAATTTATTGGAGCAGCTCAATCCCAAGCCTTTTTGTCCTCAATATAGTCTTTTACAGTATAATAGGCTTTCTGGCATAGTTAGTTCCGGCATAGCATACCGAGACTCCTCCGTGCTTCGGAAAGTACTTTAAGCTGTTGGTCCCGACTGTCATTCAAAGATCTTTGGCAGTCGTTACAGGTAGTCAGAAGCCCGAAAGTCTGACAACCAATCTTATCAACGGATTACCCAGTAACTGAGTTGTGGAAGTCAGATAGGCAGTCGGTCAATGTAAAATACTGGTATTGAGCTGCATCTGGTTAGACAGGAAGCCGACCCCAAAATAGTTGCGAAAAAAGGCCAGGCAAATGAAGATTATATGTTTGTAAAAATTCAGTATTTTCAGGTTTAGTGAAACCTGAAAATAACCTTAACAATAAAATATTTGGGTAACAATTATAACGCAGATATTTCTATAATTTAATTAATCAATTATTTCTCTTTGTTTAAAGCATAGTTTTAAAACATCTTAATGTAAAATAAACATACTTTTAGCAATATTTAAGACGTCAGTTTATACTAGGACATAAAATAAACTTATCCTAGCCAATTCCTTTAATAACATTCGCTAAAGTACAAGCCAATTAATTACCTTAAAACATTTGTTAACAAAACAAATGTAAGCTTTCAGTCTCCCAAAACAATGTCGTACATAAATATTATGTGTGCCTACGAATTTTAGACGTACTTACTTTTACTTACTTACTTACTAGATTTTTAAATATATTTTTTCGGTACATTATTATAAACTTTGGTATCAAGTAAAGTCTACAAAGACTTATTGAAAAATCTGTAGACCTCTTTCTATTTTGTAGAGTACCTTTTCTTTCTTTGACTTTACTTTTTTTAGTACCTTGGTCCAATGATTAAATATTCAATTTTAAAAAGAAACCTGCAGAGCGTGATACCCAGATTGCCCTCTGTACGCAGTTTTTCCCTACAAGCAAAGTGTGTATGCCATTTTCTGGGCGACAATATTTTTTAAAGAAATAATGTCTATTTCTTGTCTGCAAATAAAACTCTCTTGTCAACTGTACCTACAAGTATGTTATCGACTCGTCAGTGGGGGCCTACTCTCCGAGTCCGTCAACTAAGATACGGGCTCGTCTGAAAGTAGTTCGATACGTAGAAGTGACCTATTTAACCTTTTCTGACGGGCAATAACATATCGGGAGTAAGGACAACTATCAAATCGTTTGTCATTAATTTTTAATTCGGGACCAGACTAATGTCTGAAAGTGATAGGTAGTAGGAAACATCCGTAACTTCGGCCAAAACTACGGACCTCGTGATAAGGAAGTAGGCCCCCTGTTCGTTTCAGAAACATACAGACTTTGGTATCAAGTAAATTGCTTGATAATCCTCTTACTTTGATTGGACTGAATATTTTATTGAACCAATTTGATTAACGAAGGAGTTAGATACACAAGTAGGAAGGGGTGAAATATATGTAACGTCAGGTTTATACTGGGAATAATGAGCGGTTAACGTTAGTGCTTTTTAGTTCAAGTTAATCCTGGTTAAATTTATGCACCGATTCGGATCAATGGTCGGGTTCGGGAATGTTTATTTGAATGTTGAAATAATAATAATAAACAAAACTATAAGTTACATTCGTACTTGCCCATTGGTATTTTGTAATATGGGTTGGCTAAAATATAAATAATCTATGAAAATTATTTTCAAATGTGCCTGTTTTCAAAAATGTTAGCTTTTTACAAAATTGACAAAGTGGTTGTCAAATTTGTAAACAGCAGACATAGTTTTTTAGATATCAATGACACTGAAACGTTGCGCTTGCGTTTTTATTTTATGTCAAATTCGAACTGAATTTATACACAAACAACTTGCGTAGATAATTATGTTAATTTTTTATCATTTCTTTTTTTTTCCTTTGTAAAGTATTACAGTTTATGATACTTTATTCACATTACAATCTAGCCTATTAATGTATAAGCAATTTAAATAAAACTTAAACTGCTAAGTAACTATAAAATTAAGAAATCGTCCAATGACGTCTTTCTTATTTACTTTAATTTCAGAGGAAAAACTTGATTCACGTGTTCTTTACAATAGTCAGCAGCAAAAATGATACTTATAAACATTTTTTTTCTGTTTGTTTCAGGCGATGAATTCATTTTTCGTGACACATTTGGCGGCATCAGCCTCATGTTTGCAGCCAATCAAACCTCCAAAACACTTATGCCGAACACTACTTTTGTAAGTACAATTCATTATCTTCTACTTAAGGCGAAAGCGTCAGGGTAAAGAAAGAAAAATAGTTTATTCTGCACAAACAAAACGCACATTACAAATAAATGACATTAATAAAAATACAGACATACAAAGTAGCCAAAAGCCTCGTACCCAAAAATAAAAGTTTTACAATTTTGTCCATTGCTTGAGGTTAGGGCCAGGGACCAAAGACAATACACATTGGGTAGCCCACGAAATTCAAATTTTCTTATGATTTTTGCAATTTGCAGGTCAGTATCAGGTTGTATGTTTGATTTGAGGCCGTAACAAATATTTAATTTTAGAATTATAATCTCAAACATCATCAGTACATCTCTCTAAGTTCATATTACCCTATTGAATGACTATTTCATGAAATAATGACATTAGAGGCCAATTCTAACTTAAGGATTTCTATTGCTGGTTCTAATGATTATAATTCTGTAAAACCTTATTTGTTACGATCGCGAATCATATTTTAATCGTCATAAAACCTGATACTGAATTTCGCAGGCTACCTTAGCGCTTCCCCTTAGTAAAAATCTTAAATTCACAGACAGACAACACGCAGCCTAAATCGCTTGGTCTAGAATTAAGAAACTTTTGCGCAAGATTTCCTTATGTACTCGTAATGAAGGCGTCCACTACGTATATAGGTATTGTTAGTATTTAACATCGAAATGTAACTCTTTGCTAATTGTTTATAGTTTAGCTTTATGGTATTAAAGATTTATTCACTTGTTTTCTGAAACTTCATCATCATCAGCCTATATTCATCCACTGCTGGATGTAGACCTCTCCTAGTGAACGCCACTGAGCCCGATCTTCGTCTCTCCTCATCCAGTCTCTGACAGCTGCCTTTCACAAGTCATCACACCACCTGGCCGGCGGACGTCCCACACTAAGTTTGCCTAACCGCGGTCTCCACTCTAGAACTCGTTTTCCCCAACGATTGTCGGTTCTGCGAGAGATATGACCAGCCCATTGCCACTTCAGCTTGCTTAGTCTTTGGTCTTTGTAACTTCATATATGCGTTTTATTGTAGGTTATAGGCTCAGCACGCTTCCATTTCAATTATTTTTATTTCCTAAAGGGTTTAAATAGGGGATTAAAGTTTGTTAGAAGAAGTTCTTCATTTAAACAGTATTTTACAGTTCAAGCAGTACGGTTATAGAATGCCTTGCCCTTGTCGATAAGGCGTGCTCAATCTTTGTTCACTTTTAAAATTCTGGTTAAAAACAACTTCTCTCTCCTTAAACATCATCATTACATATAGTTTCCTTGCTCTTGTTTTATGTATATACAATATTGTACATGTAAATGGTACACCACTGACTATCAGCAGTATAGTCTCTCCTTCTCCGTTTAGTCTATCCAAAGGTTATCGCTTAGAGCGATAAAGCCGCCCATTGTGTCACCCTATGTAAAATTTCTACATTTATATGTCTATGTGTATCTGTATTTTTTATGGTGTATACATAGTAAAGAGTATTTATTCTATTCCATTCAATACCGACTGGAAAAATCCCATTGGGCGCGAGGCTTTTTAAATATTAAAATTATCGTCGACAAGGTCAGTTCAATATTGGAGACAGACCTCTTCAATAGCACGCTATTTACTGTGATACTCGACTATTCTTATGTCACTGCTTGCACCATCACCTCTCCACCAAGCACAGAAGCTTCCTACCTTTGTATGTTTTCCTGGTAACAGACACGAAAATGTTTATCTCCACACCATTTCGTACAACAGTAGACTACAGAGTGTTTTAATATGTCATGCACCGATGTTAAGCACCTTGTAATTTGTATGTACGAGTATGTATGAGTGTAAAACTAAAAATCAACACAAGTAAGTAGGTCGTTTATATTTAGACAGTTGAACAGTCAAATAAATACTAGTGCTCCCAGCTTTACAGCATGCATAGCATGGCTACTATAGAAACGGAAGAAACGGAAGACAAAATGACAGATTGTAGAAATATCTCTACGGCGCGATGTCGAAATTCAAAAATCTTTTTTACAAAAAATCAACCGACTTCCAAAAAAAACACTAAAAGACGTGAAAAATAACTGTAATTTCGGAAGTCAGTGTCTTTGGTTTTGTATTTTCGTTTTAGGCCACCGACTTCCGAAATTAAAGTTTTATTTTGGAAGTCGGTTGATTTTTTGTAAAAAGGATTTTATTTTTCACTTTTTAGTTGCGGTACATACCCCATACAAATCGTATATCACTACTTGGTGTGTAAATAACAGTGACAGGAAATTATTAACACATCATCCATATAAACTAATGGAAAAATATGCAGTAATAAGGATAACTCAAAAATTACTGGTCAGACCTTGATCAAATTTAAATGGGACCACATGTATTCACCACCTATCAAATAAACAAAGAATCATCCAAATCGGTTCACCCAGAAAAAAGTTATGAGATAACACACATTAAAAAAAAAACATACAGACGAATTGAGAACCTCCTCCTTTTTGTGAAGTCGGTTAAAAAGAATAAAAGTGATTTGTCTTCTCTTCGTACAGATAGAAGTGCTCATGCTACGCATGCTGGTAGTTCCAATAATAAATTCCCGGTATAAACTGTTCGTCCGATAGAACGACAGCAAAATAAAAAGGAAACTTAATTTTCAACAGTTAAAAAAACAACCGACTTCAAAAAAAAACACTAAAAGACGTGAAAAATAACTTTAATTTCGGAAGTCGGTGCCTTTGGTTTTGTATTTTCGTGTTTGGTCACCGACTTCCGAAATTAAAGTTATTTTTCACGTCTTTTAGTGTTTTTTTTTGAAGTCGGTTGTTTTTTTGTAAAAAAGTTTTTATTATTCACTTTTTAGTTGCGGTACCTACCCCACACAAATTCGTATACCACTACTTGGTGTGTAAATACAAGTGACAGGAAATTATTAACACATCATCCATATAAACTAAGTGGAAAAAATCTGCAGTATTAAGGATAACTCAAAAACTACTGGTCAGACCTTGATCAAATTTAAATGGGACCACATGTGAAGCAACACCTATCAAATAAAAAAATAATCATCCAAATCGGTTCACCCAGAAAAAAGTTATGAGCTAACACACATAAAAAAAAAAAAAAAAAAAAAAAAAAAAAAAAAAACATACAGACGAATTGAGAACCTCCTCCTTTTTGTGAAGTCGGTTAAAAAGGAAATTAAACACAGCATGAAAAGCCAAGCCAGGCAAAAAAAAACAACAAGCAAGCAAGTCGAAACCAGCACTTCAGCTTAACGAGTCAATTATCGAACGAACAAAACACTCGATTTTAGTACAAAACGGTTTTCAATAGTCTGAAAGTGTACGAAAACGGCAAGGTCACTCAATATCGTAAGTGTCACGGATAGGGCCACGAAATAAATTGATGTCCGGCCAACAA
The DNA here is from genome assembly GCA_916610205.1 of Griposia aprilina. Lineage (NCBI taxonomy): Eukaryota > Metazoa > Arthropoda > Insecta > Lepidoptera > Noctuidae > Griposia > Griposia aprilina. The sequence goes on along the minus strand of OU744304.1, from coordinate 15,295,523 downwards.
GTGGCTCCAGGGGGGGTGAGGAGTGAAGAGGGTACGGGAGGGGGTTCCGATCCATTGCCTCCTTGTGTATTCGATGGAAAACTTATTTTTGCATAGTATGCGCGATTGAGTTAACATATTGCGGCATTGGCGGGTGCCTGTTTATTTTTAGAAGCTGTTTTTTTTTTTGGAATATCGGTGTGATTGATGTTTTAGTAAGAGTGTGCGACTCTGAGGTCAATGAAGACAATGAGATGGTGTACAGTGCTACTGGAATTTACACAATTGGAGTCTTTTAAGTTTCAGGACTGTTTTAACGCAACCATTAACTAGTATGTAGTTTAAAAATCTATGACATTCTCTTTTAAATATACAGCATGATTCATCACAACGCACTTTAAACTTTTTATTTGTTTTCTTTTTTTTATATTCCTTTTGAGGGCTCCGTAGTCAACAAGGAACTCTCATAGTTTCGCTATGTCCGTCTGTCCGTCCGTCAGCAGCTTAACTCAGAGACTCTTACTACTAGAAAGCTATAATTTGGCATGGATATACATATTAATCACGCCGACAAAGTGGTAAATGTTTTTTTTTTAGGTTATTAAGGGTTATTAAGTATTAGGGTAGTATTTTTAGGCCATTCAAAAATATTACGGGTCTGTGAAAACTATTTTTTGATTCAGGGATCCGTTTGCGTAGAATTAAGCTTTAAATTGCAAATTTTTGTTCGAGGCAAGTGTCCGCCCCCTGCCTGCTAAATGGTTGCTTTTGGATATGTCAAAAATTCACGGCGTAGTACACACATACACACACACATACATAACATCACGCTTGTATTCCCCGAAGGGTTAGGCAGAGGTGTACCTATGGCACACCCACATTTCGCCAGTTATGTTTAAGTCCCATGTAATAGGGGGCGAGCCTATAACACAAACACACACGCGTAGTACATATAACAAAGTCAAAAGGAAAACTATCACAGCTAAGAAGGCTTTACAAGTTTACGAGTAATAGTCGACCAACTTACGTTTGCAGTTGGAACGTATAGGCGAACATGTTTTTCAACTACAGTGTTAAGTTTGTTCTTGGGATAAATTCGTCCCAACTACGGAATCCTTTATTGTGCGTGGTCCGATACGCACTTGGCCTGTTTTTTTTTATTTGTTTATGTTGTGTTGTGTGCCTTGTAGTCTGTGCTAAATAAATGTATTTTCTTTCCTTCTTTTCATAGTTCACCATTACAGCAAAAAAATTAAGGTTGCGCCAGTATAGGCCACACCGACACAAAACTGGAGCTCAAATGCCTGCATATGTGCTGAAGAACTTTAAGGCCCGCTGCAGCACAAATCTCTAAACACGTTTAGCGCTAAAGGAATTGAAAACATCGTTCACTTTTGTCAATCGTTTGAAGATGACAAACAGGATTATGTTTTAAATTTGTTTTAGCGCTAAACGTATTTAATGATTTTGTGGTACAAGTGGGGCCTAAAAGGGTTCCTTTTTAAATGTTAAGTCAGTAGAAGACCAACATACGCCCCCCCTCCCTTCCAAACAGAGGGGTTCCATTACTGCCACACACAAAAAACATTCAAAGACGTCGCAAAAGGGTATCGCAATGTAAACAAGCGTTTCGTAATTGAAAACAATTACTGCCAGCCCTATCCTCCCAACTTAACGAAAACAAACACGTCCAAAAGGCTGAAAGCTAGGGTTGTTACCAGTCAACTGACAGACGTAAACAAACGGTGACGGTGGTCGTACTGGTCGCAATACAATTACACTGTAGAGCAAATGCCAGTGAAATATCTCGGCAGTGTAATGGGTGGTTCTGCAGAAGTGTAATTTTGTATGTTAATGAAACTTTCTGGTAATATTGTGGAAATCTTGTCGTGTTTCACGGGTAAACTACCTACCTAGCTTGTGAAACTGGGGTGTTTTTTTTAAAGATCTTTTTTGTGGTCTTTTACGGGTCACACCACTTTGAACAACTTTTGGTTACGTAATTCGCATCATCATCTAACTGTTGGATGGACACGATTTCAGAACCAATTTTATTTATTTACCTACCAAAAAAGAAAAAGATGTTGTAAGATGTTTATTTTACTTGTTTAGTTTTTGTCTAGACTTTATTATTCGTGATGTGGTCTATTTAAAATGACAATGCTGCCAGACCAAACTATGCTCTTAAGACAACTTTTCTTAACTGATAATCCGTCTTTTCGAATAATACGTAACTCACCAATATAAAATCAATATTTATTCAATTAAAACCAATCGAATACTAATGCATATTTATTTTCTTTTAGGCCAACTGAATATAATTCACCAAACGTTACATCTAAGAAACCCTAAGTCCTACTAACTACTAACTCAACCAGTCAATAACACTTGCCTTACTTATTCTTTAGTTTTCTATATCACAGACCGCTGAAGAAGTAAGTTATGGCACTAAGATTCGACGAGAAATTCATTGAAGCGAGTATTAAGAGGGCGCACATGAGTCCACTAGCGCCACTCCTTTAAAAAAATATTATCTCGTGACTGAGAAGGAATTTTTAATAACGGCTCAATAAGCACCTTCGGTAAGTGTGTCTAGAATTTTCTAATACCTTTTATAAATCTTCATATTGAGACACGAAGCAACAAAATACGATCTAGCGGCCGCTTTTCTTTAGACCGAATTTTGTTGCGTTGCCGTGTCTCAATATGAAAGCTTATAAAAGGTATTAGAAAATTCTAGACACACTTACCGAGGGTGCCTATTGAGTCGTTATTTAAAATTCCTTCTCAGTCACGAGTAGCGTTGAAAATTGCGAAAGATACATTTTGTTTTTTCGAAACTTTGTATCTTTCCTATAAAATACAAGTAATTGTCGGAAAAACAAATTTCACGTTCATTTGAAAAATACAATCATACTCATATAATACTTGTTAAATACTGTGTATTTTTCATATATAAAAAACAAAGGGAAAAATTCTTGCGGAAAGTTTCTGTATTTTATTGAAAAATACCGGAGCATTTGAAAGATACATGTATTTTACATGTTATTTTCTACGCTAGTCACAAGATAATATTATTTTAAAGGAGTGGCGCTAGTGGACCCGTGTGCGTCCTCTTAAGTTAGTGACGCGAACAATTTCGGGTTATTCTTGTTTGGCCAGATATATAGTCGGGAATATTCCAGGACGGAATGCTTGGTCTGTTCCCAATTTATTTTTGTTTTATCTTGATTGTTTACTTCCCTTATTTAATTAAGTATTCTGTCCATTCTCATTGTCACTGTCGCACGCGTTTGCAAAAAGGCATGGCGATGGTTTAAATGTTTTGTTGGATTTTGTGTACGAAATAATTAGTTAATGCGAACATGTCTCGAGTTCTCTCCGGCCTCACTCAGGCCCCAAGATACAGACGCTGCCTAGTTTGGGAACCACTGTTCAAATTACTATGTTAAATATTCTATTTACAGTAAGCATATTATCATTTTTTAAATTTATTTTGTACCAATAGACCAATAAATTATTCTTATTATGTCAGATAAAGGGGAAGTTGGTAGTATTTTTATCTAAGGAAAAATGAAAAGCTGAATCTAGAAAAGCATTCCATCAGGTCTATACTTAAAACATCACTAAATTGGGGATTCGCGGAAGCTTAGTCCAATTTCTTATGAATAAAACAATTTTAACTTTAATTTTATATATTACAAACAAAATGACAGCAAAGTATTGAGTAACAAAAAACTTTTCCCATCGCTTCATCATTGTTAATTCAGTTAAAATCGTATAATTCTCTTCTGACGTTCGTCCATTCTTTGGAAGTCCATTAAAAATTATAATAATCTCGTTTTCCTCAAGTTTTTGATAGGCACTCGATTTTTTTCGTAAAACAATGTTTTTGAGGAAATATCTGATGTAGCCAAGTATCCCTGCACCCAGTTTATTCCTTTTATAATGGTCTAAAAAAACGTTTAATCTTTTAAGCCCGCTTCAATCCCTTGTCAACGCTCCACCCCCATCAAAATTGACATTTGCTTAAAAACATCCTGTAAGTAAGTATAAGGAACCATGGGGTTTCTGACTAGTAGATACTTTTTTCGGAAATAACTTTGTTTTTCAAGTCGTCACAAACGCAAAATTAGCTTTTCCAGTTCTCAATCTCGGTTACCACGAAAATCCAAAATTCAATAATCAATAGAACCTACATATAAAAATAATTTCTCAAAACGGAGAGGGAAACACCGTGAGGAAACCGGTATGTCCTAGAACCAATAAATTCGAAGACATGTGACATCCAACCCACACTGGGCCCGAGTGGCGGATTACAGCCCACTCCCTCTCACAGACAGGAGGCCTGTGTCCCAGCAGTGGGTACAGTATAGGCTGATCCCCCCCCGACCCCCGCTCCCGCGGTCCCGGTGACTCCCGCTCCGGCTCGTTCTTGGTGCAAAGGTTAGCCATTGCCATCCAACGTGGCAATGCAGCAAACGTTTTGGGCACCTTTGCGCCGGGAACAGTTAGGGGTGGGTTATTTGACTAGGCATTTAATAAATAGGTGTGTACCTGTATTTTATTGTCTAATTATCCGTGTTTTCTCAATAATGTTAACTTTAATAAATAAACGTGTGATTATGCTATAATAAAAGCTTTATAGAAAAATCCTGGCTCACTCCCTCTCTCACTCACTGACTGACTCATCAACGCCCAGTCCAAACCCTTGAACCTAGAAAGCTGAAATTTTGCACAGAGGTTCCTTTTATTAACCTCCGACGCAAAAAGAGGGGTGTTATAAATTTGACAGCTATATGCTTGTGTGTGTGTGTGTGTCTGTCTGTGGCACCGTAGCTCTTAAACGGGTGAACCGTTTTGGATGCAGTTTTTTTTATATGAAAGCAGGCTTTCTGGCGGTGGTTCTTAGATATTTTTTTTTTAATCAAAATCGGTTGAGCCGTTTCAAAGCCATCAGCTCTTTTTTGTGTCGAGGGTTTTTTTTAATTTAACCTATTATGATACAGACAAGGAATAACGATTTTTCGTTATTCCCGCAAGACTAGGAATAGAGCGGATGAAGTTGCTGGCAAATTACTTGTCAATAATAAAGCTTGAAATCGCTTTTATTAGACGGTCGTTAAGGAAAACAGTTACTAATTTATAGCAGGTAACTGGATAGTGGTTATTACAAATGGTGTAAATCAAATTTTTAAGCATGACAGGCTCTATTGAAGTAGGTACCCACTTAATCCTAACTATCCTAGCTTCCTAACTAATATTATAAATGCGAAAGTAAGTTTGTTTGTTTGTTACCTTTTCACGCCTAAACCACTGAATCTATTATCATTAAATTTTTCATATACGTTATCAGGGGTACGGAAAAGGACATAGGGTACCTTTAATCCAGAAGAAAAGTACTGTTCCTGAGTAAGATAACAATAAGTTTCAACGGTCACAATTGCTTTACGACGCTAGATGGCGCTACGTGTCATTCGAATCATGATTGAATTATATTATTAGAAACTTTAGTAGTATATTAAGAGTATTAAAAAAAAAAAACGGGGCAGTCTTTGGGAAATGCCGATAGAAGTGAAAACTAAGTAACTTGTAAACCTGCTCATGGGAAGCGTGCGGTGACGATGACGCGAGTTTCACGCTTTTTGTTCACCCAAAAAGTACACAAATATATACACAGTATACATATAGCTCATGGAAAGCGTTCGGTGACGATGACGCGAGTTCCATGATTTTTGTTCACCCAAAAAGTGGTCAACGCGCCTAAAGAAGATTTCACTTCAAAAATAAGTAATACATTTTGTGAGTCTAGAGTGAACTTCAACACCGTTTGACAGAACACCATTAAAGTTAGCACATAGGTAAGTATACGAGTATATGTATTTTTAACGGAGAAGGATTTACAGGATTTTTTACCGGCCTCTACGTCGGCGAAGCCGCGGGCTAGTTAATAATAAAACCCACTTTGACCATAAAGAAAATACGCAAGACTTAACATTTATTTGATTCAAAATAGATTTTGAAATAGATACTGAATATAAATATTTAATATCCTAAACTACAACAGAATCATAGCATCTCTGCTTACCCCTCGAACTATAACAAGCCACTCCAACTTAAAGTTTTCACATTAAAAGTTATCTTGTTTGTTCCTAATTGAATATTTTCTGTTTGCTTAGGCCTTAAGCTGAGGACGGAGTTCGTTAACATTTTTAATTTCATTCCCTTCCTCGAGGTTGTCCAGGAATAGTTGACAAAGAATGGTAATGAGATGCGTAAGTAGAAAATTACTTTCACTTACTTCTTGTCGTTGCAATATTTTCCATATTTGATAGTTTGACACACTTGACGTGACGATGCTCGGCGCGGGTACGTGGGTATTTATTTTATTTTTAACCAACTTCAAAAAAAGGAGGAGGTTCGCAATTCTACTGTTTTTTTTTAATGTGTGTTGGCTCAGAACTTTTTTCTGGGTGAACCGATTTGGATGATTCTTTTTTTACTCGACAGCTGCTTCACATGTAGTCCCATTTAAATTTAATCAAGTTCTGACTAGTAGTTTTTGAGTTATCCTTAATACTGCATGTTTTTTCCACTTAGTTTATATTGATAATGTTTGAATATCCTGTCACTGTTATTTACATATCAAGTAGTAGTATACGAATTTGTGTGGGGTAGGTACCGCAACTAAAAAGTGAACAATAAACACTTTTTCACAAAACACAACTGACTTCCAAAAAAAACACAAAAAAACGTGAAAAAACGAAAATACAAAACCAAAGACACCGACTTCCGAAATTAAAGTTATTTTTCACGTTCTTTTTGTGTTTTTTTTTTGGAAGTCGGTTGTTTTTTTTGTAAAAAACTTCATTAATCTTCATTTTTGCCGTCTTCTTGATGCTAAGGGCGAATTACACCAAACTTTTATACCTAGAATAAGTCTTATCCTGAGAATAAAGTTTAAATTTTTGACAGATTTTCCATACTAGAACTGTCAGACGTCAATTTTATTCCACGGATAAAAGACTTTGGTAAAATCAGCCCTAAGAGAGTTTCTAAGTTGAAATGTCTCATGGGCTTGTATTTACACCTTACCTAAGAGAGTTCATAAAATCTTCCAAATGGGAAAATATCTATCAACTATAGGTACCTACTTTCGATTTTTCACCACGGAAAAATAGAACACAGTATATTTGCTGCGTTCTATATTTGCCGTAACATTGCCGAAAACAGCTTCAGCAGCAATATAAAACTTTTTTACAAAAAAAAGCAAACGACTTCCAAAAAAAAAAAACACAAATTTCGGAAGTCGGTGTCTTTGGTTTTGTATTTTTGATTTTTGCCACCGACTTCCGAAATTAAAGTTATTTTTCACTTTGTAGTGTTTTTTTTGGAAGCCTGATGTTTTTATTTTGTAAAAAAGATTTTCTTTTTCACTTTTTATTTATAGTACCTACCCCACACAAATTCGTATACCTCTACTTGATATGTAAATAACAGTGACAGGAAGTTATTAAAACATCATCAATATATACTAAGTGGAAAAAATACGCATTATTAATGATAACTGAAAAATTACTACTCAGATCTTGGTCTTTATATGGGACCACAAGAGAAGCACCAGCTTTGAAATAAAAAAAAGAATAATCAAAATCAGTTCACTTAGAAAAAAGTTCTGAGGTAACATACATTTAAAAAAAATACAGTCGAATTGAAAACCTACTCGTTTTTTTGAACTCGGTTAAAAAAATATTCTTATCTGTTACTAAATTAGGTTCTCCATATCCCTAGCTACCTCTAAGAAACCTCCGAAAGACCTGACTCTGCTACATTCAACATTCCTTTTAAAATGTGACACAATTAAATCACTAAATAACGTTAACCCACAACATTTTCCCAAATCATTCTAGAAGCAATAAAAAAAATTGAATTACAAGAGCAAAGTTCCAAAACCTAAAAGAAATAGACTATCCAATGGAGTCCTTGTAAAAAATACGAAAATCTATCTTCTCTGTCGTAGTAAATTTGTGTTGGCTAAATTCCTCCAGATGGTTGCTAATGAAGATTTCTGCTTCAATTCTGTCTGTACCATTGACAATAACAAATCGCACCTGGCTTATTAGGTGGGACTGTGACGTAATAGGACTTTTTCTTTTTTTATTACTTTTCATCTTATTAAGGTTTATAGCCAGTTTCTGTTCTGGTGGAATGAGAGTAGCCGGGGAACGATTTCAATGGTGTGCAAATGGATTCTTTGGTAAAAGAATTAGCGTTGCCATTCAACGTGGCAATGCTGCCAGTATTAAGGGCACCTTCTTTCGAATGACAGCGATGTGGAGGAGTATTTTGACGCCTAAGTGTCCTGTAGTTTTAAATATATATTATTATATTTGTAAAAAAAAGACATAATAGGATATATGTATATATCTTTTTTCCGGGCGGTTTGTGTTTATAATTATTTATTTTACAATATACTATACAAAAGTATAGTTCGTTATTTAGTCATTTAAAGTTAGTTAGTCATTTAATTTAGTACCTAGTGTAAACAGTTAATTGTGTTGTGTTGATGTGTATATTGTAAAAGAATTAATCATAAACATAAAAAGGTGTATACCTAGATATCCTATTATATCTTTTTTTTGTCTATTTATTAATAAGTAGTTACTTAGGCATATTCCCAGCAATGGTTTGCTGGCTAATGATTAGAATGATAGCCTGTTTAAACACCTTCTGATTCGATTACCTTATTTGGCATATATTGTCATACAAATTTGGTTGAATTCTTAGTTTATTACGTAGATATAGGGCAGGATACTGAGTAGGGCCCTTATAACTTAGCCTCTATAAAAAAATCTAAACATGGATGTACTCATCCATGTTTAGATTATGTTTAAGTTACTACTTATGGTGGAGGAACTTTAGCCCTCAAGGCTGTCGAAGAGCCATAGCAGGAAGCCACGATATTTTTTTCTGATGATAGATTACTGTATCAATCACAACATCAAAAATAAGTGGTCGTTTCGCGCTTGAACCGTATTTAACAAATAAGTCCCAAGAAACATACCAGGATGACATAACCATAAAGGAGTCTACTCAAAACCGTCATAAAACAAAACAGCCTTCAAGACAAATAAATACCATAACAATATTACCGAACACGACCACGAGAATCGATTCAATCCAATTTGATAACATCGATACCTGTTTTACGCTGCTCTTTATAGGCGTAGGCGTCGGTTCTCGTTTCCTGGTATCAAATATGGCGTATAATTCGATACTACTCCCTAATATGGGGATCGCGTGTCGAATGACATGCGAAGTACGGGTGAAAGTTGACACAGTGTAAGGAATACAGTAGGGTAATGCTTTGTTGCCGGACAGCGAATTTAAATTGTGATTATGAAAACTGTATTGGGATTTTTAAAGAGATTGTTTTATAATTCCGGTATTTTTTGTAAGGTTCGTTAAAAAAATTATGAGATTTTCTTCAATGACAAAGAAACATATTCTCATTTCATAGACCAGGTACTCGCACTACATTTTTAAACGACTTCGAAAAAAGGCGGTCAATATAACTTGTGTAATGGTCACTTTATAATAATATAATAATCAACATTTAATTCAGATTCACTTCCATAAACTCAAACTCAAACTCAAAGCATTTATTTCCAATAAACCAATTACAGGCACTTTTGAATTGTCAAGGGGTCGGTCAGTCAGAAAGATGAAGCTAGTTACCCATTCCAAAGCGTAGTAGGTACCTATGGAGAAGAACGGGCAAGAAACTCCATGGACACTCTTTTAAATCAAAAAATGGTTACAAAATATTGATTACATCGTTCATGTTGAAATTATGCATGTGAGAACGATGCAGAACGTTAAAAGCGTCCGTAATAAAAAGACAAAAGCAATTCAAACATTAAATTAAATTAAAATAAGCCGTGGCGGCCTAGAAATGACCAGTCCCCACTGACGGCGCCCGTTCACGAACATGACGCATAGATCAGCGTCACGGCGATCACCATTCAGCTCAACCATTTTGAAGGGAACTTAATGATCCAACACATATTTGTTAGTAACAATGTAAACTTATGCAACTAGTGTTAGTAACAATTATTCTAACCTGCGTGAGGCACGCCGATCCTGGGGAATGTCTACTTGACTGCGTCAGTCGTATCCACCGCCCCAAGATCGGAGAGTCCCACCTATTAGCCGAGGTTCTATGAATGGTGTTGGGGCTAGCGCGATCGCATCTCTTGCGCATGATGACCGACTTTATGACTTTCATATACTTACGTCAATTTATGCTTGATAACTCAGAAGCCTGTGTTAGAAATTATAAAATATCGGGCTAACATATAGTCGAGAGTTATCTAAACTTATATACATATATTATTAACAAATCTAAACAAATATTATAAAGAGATTTTTTTATTTTTTTTTGTGGTTCAGTTTGTTACGCTGTCACGCTAAAACGCCTGAACGAATTTGGATGAAATTTGGCACAAGGGTAAACCATGACCTGAAGAAGGATATAGGCGTGGGCAACAGCTAGTATAAAATATGTCTTAAAATACAGAATTATAATACGTATAGGCCGCACATTGTGTCACCGCATGTAAAATTTCTATATTTATATCTGTAAGTTATATGGTGTACATCATAGGTTATAAACATGGGCGATAACGCCCGCTCGTGGGCGTTTGAGACTTTCAGGGGGGCAGTAGAAGACCCAGAGAAAATTAGGGGGCGTTGAGATCCTATCTTACGACTATGTAATATTACACGTTTAAATATAATTGAGGCAATAGCTGCTTCAGATTCACGACAGATGATAAGTAAAAAAATTGGGGGCTCTAGAAATAAGAAAACCTTGAATTGGGCGGTGTGCAAAATAAGGTTGAGAACCTATGGTCTACATAATAGAGTATTCTATTCTATTCTCTAATATTCACTAAGACAACAATAAAAATACTACATCAATGTCGTAACCGTCTCAATGTATTTTCAATAATAAAACAAACAATAATACGAAAAAAGATAAGAAGGAAAAAAAGAAAGAAAAAAATAAAAGAAAAATAAAGAAAGAAGAAGAAATATATGTTGGCGAAACTTGAACCGTATTTACAAGTTCCGAGACTTCGTCATTACGAGGTGGGGCGAATCCCATTCGATTTCTAACAGTCGTTGTTGGGTCACTGGTCGTGAAAGACTGTAGTGGTGTGAAAAAAAGTATTAAAAGTATCCAAGATAAAGGTATTTTTTATAACATCAAATCACTTCAACTTTCCTACATTCTATCATATTGTCTGATTTCAATTTTTCACAAAGCACCGAACAGCCGGCCGCCGAAGCGTCTCCGAGCTCTGTGCAATTTTGAGTTACACCTTGGCCACGAGTTGCACGTTCAAACGACACGAGTCACCACGACGCGACTGGTGGAGCGGCTGATGGACAGGTGACGCAAGTCGCGTTGCAAGTCGCAAGTCACTTTGCAAGTCGCAAGTCGCGTTCAAGTGGCATCACCCGAGAACGGGGCCCTAGCAGCCTATCGTGTGATAACTCATATTTATATCGTATCATTTGTTCCAGAGGGTGCTGGAGCCAGCCTCGTTCTCCGTTTCCGCCGACCGTCGATTCCTTCTGCTCGCTCAAAATGTGCGCAAGATTCACACGCACTCCTACCTCGCACGGTACACCGTCTACGATATACTGACCACGTGAGTGCTATACCTTATTTATTTACATTAAGTTTAGGTTTATTAAATAGGATAAAATATATTTTTTTTCTTTTATATGTTTAGGTTGGTCCGAATCCTTCGCACTACTGACGTGAATATGAAATATTATTTATTTCAAGTACGATCAGCTCAATTGGTAGTATCAACACTCTCAACAGGAATCTGCGGCCGAATAAGCTTCTTAAGGCCTATACATATATAAGCGGTACCGGCGGTATAACACGCTAACAGTAGGAATGGCTTTCATTTTGACAATTCAACAACATTCATTGCGTTATTTACGTTGTTGAGCAGACAAATTTTTCGAACATATGAAGCAATGGATTAGCAATAGGCTTCAAAATGATTCAGATTGTGATAGATGGTGTGTTACGCAATAAGGGTGCTCGGTGTCGATCGATAAGGTTAAGCTACGCTTGCCGCGGTTGGTCCGTGGATGGGTGACCATCTTTACATACCAAGAACGCTCCGTGCCTCAGAAAGCACGTTAAGCCGCTGGTCCCGGCTGTGTTTCGTGGATCTTTGATAGTCTATACGGGACGTCAGAAGCCCGAAAGTTTGACAATCAGACTTACCAAGGGGTACCGACCTACCCAGTCACTGGGTTGTGGAGGTCAGACAGGCAGTCGCTCCATTTAAAACACTGGTATTCAGCTGCATCCGGTTAGACTGGAAGCCGACCCCAACATAGTTGGGAAAAAGCTAGGCAGATGATGATGGTTAGTCACTTCGGACCAGTATCGCTACCGAGCGCTACAGCGATATCGCTTATATGTGAATAGGCCTTTATATTTTTCCGCAAACCTAATGCAGACGTAAAATGTTGGCGTTATTGTGACAGCTGTCACATTAGGCTGATCAAACCTTCAAAACATTTTGAGACAAGTCCTTAAGATCCTTAATCAGCTTATAATGTGAATGTTCCCAAAACTTGGCACATAGACCTCCTCTGGGAGAGGGAACTGCCTTTAGAATAAGCTACTTAAATTGTATTTTTTTTGTCTTTACTTATTTTGCTTGTTCTGATACCAAATTTGAAACGAGGGCCTGTAATGTATGAGGAAAAATAAATAGAGAAATAATCAGCCACATTATTCATCTATTTAGTTAGAACATTCTTTTACCTAAATAATAGGTGCTCATAGTAACCAAAGAATGCCAATAAAAATTTTAACGTAATGTACTCCCAGCTGCGATAGAAAAGTTATTTCTCTAGCCAAGCTATTACTTATGCATGACTGGTCCTCGTTAAATCGTATAAAGTTAAATTATTTTGAGTACCGCAAGTAAAGACTTGGACACACTATGCGAGAAAATGACCAACTCTGTTCACGCGTTATTAAGTTTAACGAAAAATTCTCCAGCGAATGAGGATTTCTTTTTCACAAAGAAGAGTTTATTACTTATCAAGCGTTTATTTTATTTTATTTATTTTGTAAGGGTAAATAAACAGTAGGTTATTAAAGATAAACGGAAATAACCTAGTAATAAACTTGACAAATATACTATCCACTACATTTTTCACAGATTACAACTGATGACTTATGATCTACCCGTTTGTCACGAAACCTCCGAAGGGTCGATGTATCAACAAATTAAATTATTTGACGACGTAATCAACCTCAAGGGGATGTTGCTTAGTTATACATTTACTTTTGGAAACTTGTTAGCCTGACAAATCAGACGCTGTAAAGGTGGCTGGTTGTCGGCACGGTTGGCGCAGGGTTTAAGCGATTGACTGTTGAGCTGCGTGTCACGGGTTCGATTCCCGCACGGAACAAATATTTGTATGCTCTACAAGGGGTTGTTCCTGATCTGGCTGTTTGTGTATGTGAGTTTAAATGTTTGTAAACGCACCCACAATACAGGAGATTCCTAGTGTGGAGCAATGTTTATAAAAAATATAAAAAAAGGTTTAGTAAACTTCTGGGTCTCTAGCATCGACAGCTAACCAAGGCCATCTAGCGGACGCTGCCTAAAACTCCTCAATCCAAATCATGGTTCTTCTCAATTCAAAAATGGCTTTCAACATCGCTTACCCCACAGTGTGCCCCATCCCTTACCCAAACATTATTAAAGTATACACCACGTCTCAGTATTGTGGCATAATTAATTATAAAACAAAATTAACAAAGAGCTAACGAGCTCGCAAAGTTGAAGGGCGCGCTAAAACTCTGGTTAATTTGTTGTGTTATTAGTATTTTTGGAAGACTCATTTTTTATTCTGCGGGCAGTTATTAACGCGCGATCGCAGTTTTTAATTACTGTTTGCATAAGTGTGAAATTACAACATGGTAATTTTGACGTTATCACCTCTCTTGGGTGACTATAAAACCTACTCTCAACTGATGAACTCAAACTCAAACTCAAAGCATTTATTTCAAATAAAACAATTACAGGCACTTCTGAATTGTCAAGTGGTTGGTTAGTGAGAAAGATGAAGCTAGTTGCCCATTCCAAAGCGTAGTAGGTACCTACGGAGTAGAACGGGCAAGAAACTCCACGGACACGCTTTTAAATCAAAATATGGTTACAAACTATTAGTTACATCATTCATGTTGAAATTATGCATGTGAGAACGATGGAGAACGTTAAAAGCTTGCGTAATAAAAAACAAAAACAAATTAAATTAAAATAAGCCGTTGCAGCTAAGAGATGACCGGCGCCCGTTCACGAACATGACCTTCGATGAACCTTCGATGTACCTCCTGGATATGAGGTTCTTAACAGAACCGTACCGTACCTTAAACGTATTTTCTTTCTTTCTTAATTAAAATATTGATTGGTGCTACCATAAGCCTTAAATACCTACTGATAGTCTGACTTTTAATTAGCTGCAGTAAAATGACACTTCTTACTGTCATTTTACTAAAGAAACAATTGTTTAAACTTTAAACAATCAAGTGTTGACACATACGCTGTCATTTTACTGCAGCTAATGAAAAGTCCGACTATTGAGTTATTTGAGTTCACAATGACATTACACAAACTTCACAAGGTTTACTAACGAGCTAAACCCTTTGAGAAAATTACCAAAATCTCCACTCCAGTCGTTCCAAATCAATTTGAGATGAAGCGGTATTACCTAAAGACAGATGAAAGCCTTGATCATTTTCAATGTTTGAGACTATAATGAAAATCAGACTAGCCATAAAGAACAATGTCGTGTGTTCGAACCCATGTCCTAGAAACAAAAAAATCGAAGACATGTGACATATATTTTCCCGCAACTTGATCTTTTTTGAGTTTGTTTTTCTCTGCATCATGTTTACCGCAAATAAATGTATTTTCTTTCTTTTATTTTATTATCTACCAACCCGCACGGGGCCCGCGTGGTAGATTATAACCCACAGCCGATATGTCCCAGCAGTGGAAACATGACATGTGGCTGATTATGCTATAAAGAACAAAACCCAAATGAATTGGCATATCGGATTATTAGGTGAAGTAAGTTAGACATGTATACAACACAAGTTTCTAAAGTTCTGAACCTAAACGATACGGCAGGCTATTGTTAAGTTAGTCCGTAGGATAATCTTTGTTCTAATTCTAGATGATAATTAGGACTTCAGAAACTTAGTACTTACCCTATTTATTTATTTATTTAAACTTCTCGCACACAACAGTATACAAAGGCGGACTTAATGCCTTAGGCATTCTCTACCAGTCAACCAAGGGTGGTGAAGAGATAAGATGGCAGGTGCTCTGTATAACAGGCGTTAATAATAATAATAGTAAAAATTAAAACATAACATAATTAATTATTACCCTATGTAGGTGAAGAAAAAGTAGTTTTTTTAAGATAAATAACTTATGCTAAGTTATTAGAAGCATTGAAATATTCAGATTTTTTTATTGAATTTTTAGGGTTTAAACCTAAAAGGGGAAACGGGAACTTTATAAGGTCCTCCGTCTGGTCCGTCCGGCGTAGGTCTTGTTCGGCTGTCACAGAGGTTTTTCTCGAGATCTATGTACATAACTTAGGAATTTGAATTTTGGCATACTGATCTCAATGACGCGCACTCAGATCACCAGTCAAAGACTAAAAAAAGTATTTATTTTAGAAAAAGTATTAATTTTATATTTTTGTTCTATCCCAAATTAAAAACTTTTACGAAATGTAATTTGTTGGATGTAACTTGAAAGAGCTTCCTCTAAAGATTCTAAAAATATATATATATATCTTTGGTCCAGTAGTCTTGCAGACTGCTCTGTGTAGTTTGGGTTGTAACCCTAATTTTGCGAGCGCGACTCGCTGCTGGCTGGTTTTTTTTCTTTTTTCCACAGCTTTCAAGCAGATTCTTATTACCGCACTTTTATAGGCTTTTCATTTTGGTAGTAAAAGAGTGGAAATCTGTGTATTTCCGCACTTAGCGTAAACGATTTATCCTAACTGAAACACAAATGGATTTAAAAAGGTTTTGCGTCATGAAAAAAAAAAAGGCTTGTTTTAAATAATAGAATAATGTTAAACTTGACATATTCATTTGATGATGATTTTAGAGTTATTTCAGAAATTACATAAATTATGTTAGTAAACATGTAAATTGAACAAATACCTATAATTAACAATCCGGCAATCTTTGCCTGCAATGTCATTCAGTATAAACCATTTTTTGAAGTGAAAACTTCTTTAGCCGCGTTGAACGATTCTTGGTAGGGGCTTATCTCATGGGTTCGCGTCACCGACATGCTAATGTGACGTGTTGCGCCAGAGTGGCGACGCGCAGGGGTCTGTGTACATTTTGGGGTTTTCACTTTTGTCGGCAGTCCCATGACTGCCCATGTTTTTTAATTTAAACTATTTGCTAGTATCACACTGCTTATATTAACTCTGCTCTCGTCAGCAATATACTTTCTTATTATACTTACATTGAATAGTGATATCTCAGAACAAGGCATACCCACGCAATCCCAAATAGCGTTCAGAAATTTTCTCACACACCTTTAATTTTTAACGTACTTCCCTACTGTTTCCTCACTTATCTCCCTCAGCTATATGTAATAAACCTTCTTGGTATCCACGCCTACTGTTATAAAAACTCTAATATTTCAAAATTCATTATGAATTCAAGAGTTCGCGAGCTCTACCTTGAATTTTGTTTCGTACAAGTCTGTGAATTATGTAATGAAACATCTGTTCTTGAGTTCTGAAGAAAAGGGATGGGTAATTAATGAGAATGTAGAGTTTGAATTTTCGGTTTGAGATGTAGCTGTTAGTCAAAAGTAATGACGGACAGAACGTAGATTGTACTGTGGCTGTGACGCTCATAGATTTATAAGTCCTTATTAGGAATTAAGAATCCTAATTAGGTCAGACTGTAATATGAGTATTTTCAACCTAGTGCATTTTTGGTCCTTTTTCACCAGGAATGAGAACAGATTAGTATTTGTTATAAAAAATCGGAAGAATTGCTATGCTTACTAATAGTGCCTGCAGCCTCAAAAAATAAAAATAAAAACCCACCAGTAAGAGATTGTGCTCATGATTCCAATTTTATCAACAAAATTCTTGGATATTTATTGTCAAACGTATTATCGAGTCCGGAAATTGCATCGCCGGATTTAATCTTTAAAACAGTCCCTGATAAATAAAATATTTCGCCATTTCCATTGAATCATTCGTAGTTTTTATACAAACGAACCTCTAGCCCTTGCAATAATATTTAAAATCCGATGTATAAATCAAAAATATTCGAGCGACCAATAAATCTCTTCCACATTAATGAAACCCTGGTACCTGGTTACAAATAGCCACCATTATGGACGGCGTAACAATTATTGAAAAACGTGAAAAATTTACTCCCTGTCGAGACAAGCTTGATAACTGAGTTACAAATTCGTTTCAATATGCTATGTTGGATGCAAGATTTATTTCAAAAGAAAAGGTTTGTTCTTTTTGTGGATTTGCTTAATGGTGAAATTATTTCATTTATTGCGCTTTGTATGTTGTATTATAACAGCAATATTTTGATAACAGAATTGGCACAGGGGTAGGTTGAGATAAAGTCGAGTGGCTATTTAGTTCCTAGTCGGTACAAACTATTAAATAGCAGAAGAAGGTAGTATGGGCCAACAAGTGTTTCTTAGATTTTTCTAATACCTTTTATAAACTTTCATATTGAGACACGAAGCAACAAAATACGATCTAAATGAATGTGGCCGCTTTTGTTTAGATAGAATTTTGTTGCTTCGTGTCTCAATACGAAAGTTTATAAAAGGTACTAGAAATTTTTTGACACACTTACCGAGGTCGCTTATTGAGCCGTTTTTCAAAATTCCTTCTCAGTCACGAGATAATATTTTTTTAAAGGAGTGGCGCTAGTGGACCCGTGTATGCGCTCTTAAGTGGAATTGTAGTATCCTTAAATGTATAAGCAAAACTGTGACCACAGAACATTCTAGACCCTCTTGTTTCAATATTATCACAAACCCTTCTGCTTACTTCCGATGTCGTTAGGGTACTTACTTCTCGCTGAATCTGACATAAACGTCAATACATAGACAATAGCCATAAACTTTAAACACCACAAACCACAACATAGTACTCGATCCCAAATCGATCCCTACAAATCTCAACTCTAATTATTAATCCCGCAAGTACCAAATTCGTTGATAGTCGGTTAGTTTGTCACTAAAACTCGATGCCAACAAAGACTTATTGTTTGCCGAATAGATTGCTTGAATTTGATTTAAAGTTTGAATCGATTATCGAAGTTAACCGTCCTTTGTCTGTACACAAAATAGACACAGAAGGTCAGTTTCACATAGAGAAGAACGCCCGCACACTTAGACACGCTTCACGTACAGCAAATGCAAGCGCACTCGCAACGATTTATTTCGTTCTAATACATACCAACAATTAATACCACTGGTATTTGTTTCAACTCATATTTATTTTCAATTCCGAACGGATACTAACAACTTGAATTTGGTACAGTCAGCTCAGTCAATCCTAATCAAATTAAAATTTATTTTACAAATATATGAGTAATTTAAGTGAATCATCTTGCTATTTTTTTTTACCTGTAAAGTTTTATTATTGAACTAGACGTTTGCTAACAATTTTTAATTTTGTTGGATATAACAGTTTTTTTTTTCTATTAAAGGTCTTATAATTACATACAAAGCATTTTTACTGACTGTACCTCATATCTTTGAACTTGTTTTGGTATTAGTTTGAACAATGGTATCCGTTCGGAATAGAAAATAAATATGAGTTGAAACAAATACCAGTGGTATTACGAGTAGTTGTTGGTATTAGGACGAAATAAATCCTCACCACTGGCATTTGTTTGAGAAATTGAGATAATTTTTGATCGCCATACGTCAAATTAAACTAGCTAGCGAAACTCCGTAGACGTGATGGGTGTCCATACCAGAACAAAGCATACAAAAAAGATGGTGATATTGTTTAGGGGCCAACGATCGCTTGAACAGCAATTTTATCTCACCTAGCGACACGCGCTTTACTTGTAGTAACCAAGTGTATAAACACGCTGTGAATGTGTCCGTGAACTCGATTAAGGTAGCAAATAACACATATACGCACGCACACACCCTCACTTCCGACTTCGGCACTGTCACGGACGGTACCGAGAGCTCTTGCGCTTACACACACATTCACAGCGTGTTTGTGGTAACCACAAGGAAAGCGCGCTTCGCTTTATGAGATAAAAATACTACAGTAATTGAAGTATGAGTTGACAAAATGTTTTTTGTTTTATCCTGTCGGTGAAGTGCACAATATGTGGTGTATGCGTGTGTGCTCCTGTTTTCGTTCGTTGTATTGAGCCTTATCTATTCTGTGGTCTGAATTGGGTTGATTATTCCTCTTCTCCATTATGCCCCAACAAAAGAAACTTTTTTATGCTTTAAAAGTATTTCAAAGCCCGCGGTCTCGTGTTTTGCGAATTGCCTTTTTGTATCCGATTTGAGTCGATTGGTAAAAGGATGTTCTTTATCGATTTGCATCGTGTTGTGGGGAAGGTAATTACGTAAGTTCTGTTGAATAAATGTTTGGGTCGTAATCGTTTGTGTTTGATTATGTTGTTTTTGTAATAAAGTAATAAGGAGTACTTTGTAAAATGTAATGAAAATGTTGGTCAACAATTTTGTACTCTGAGCGTTTCGTGTATTTTTTGCTCTTATAAATTTACTCCAGACTACTGAAAAATAAATAGAGATAACTTTTATTCTCCTCAGCTGATAAAATGATATTTCACGTTCTTAATCTTCGTCGCTTTTCATGTCCGTTTTTCTACTAAACAACGCAACGGATTTTGATGCAGTTCTCACCATCATTTAGAGAATTTATTGCGAAAGATTGATTGTATGTAGTTACATTAATATTAAACTTACATAATAAAGAAATATCAATGTTTTGTCAAGTCGTAAAACCATGCGAAGCAGGGGCGGGACGGGTGTATGATATTTTTTTTCCATAGAAAATCACTACATCTCCACTTTGATAACATAACCGAAGACTCAAAATTGTTATGTAAATTCTGGTACATAATAAAGTACACTACTAACAAGTACCTATACAAACAACAGTACAACTCCCGTAATCGCAGGTACCAGGCAAGCATAAAACCTAATATGTTCATAAATCGGGCCTTTAACACTACGTTCGGCGTACTACTGTACTTCGCTTGAATATACAAGACACGTAAAGGATTCTCTACTCTATTTCATAGAGATAAGGCTGGTTATAAATTGTGATTATTTATTTACAGGGTTGTCTGGATACATACAAAACTTGTAGTTTGCAGGAAGGTGTATCGGAAGAGATTTTGTATGTTAACACACTTCATATTTTAAAGTCTGGTTTCATATTTTCACATTTTTCAATCTCATTCCTCATTTTTGTTGAGAAACGGTCATATTCGACTGGGTTTTTCGAAGGTCTGCCAACAGTTTAAAATACCTAGATAATAAACTAGACAGAAAGATTGGTGATAGGCAATAGTAGAAGGTTCAAAAATAAATACTTAATCGTTTTTATAAAAATAAAAAAAAACTGCGATCATCATTTTGTTAACTGTGCTAGGTACATCATTTCTTAGTAAACCTACAGCTAATTCTGCAAAAAGTCAAACCGAAATTAGTAATGGACAGGACTATTAACTTAAAAGGCACTGAAAAAGATCTCTATTCATCCATTTTAATTCACAAAGATTACCTAGCATTTCTTTAACATTTTCGTGAAATCAATGCCGTGTTAAAACATGGCTGAGTAATGTATATTTAAAAAGTGAAAGAGATTTAAAAGCGACGGCACAAAAGCCTTTGTTCGCCCTTCAGACACTTCCCTTGGGCCCTTTGTTGAACAAATAAAAAATATTCGACCATTGCGCGGGAAAACATGGCTTTGTGACTAATGTCTTGGATGCTAGTTGATACAAGCTTGTACATTGAAGCTCTTCACGAACTTGTGAGCCTGGTACTTTTCATGACATATTTAGGAGTATGTAGGTAGTAGGTATACAAATACAAATAGTTTATTTTCTTTTACAAGGTTTGTACTACATAGCTAGTGATAGAAGTGACCTTTTAAGCAAATACATGCCTGTATTAGAACACTCCACTCTTCCGCAGCTTAAATTTACGTAAAGTACATTCGCTTAAAAATGATGCCAGTATTTACTATTTATATAATAGTGAGAAATTAAAACAAAAGAAAACCAAAATTAAATAAAACTAACGCTGAAAAGGAAATACAGAACACTAATATTTTCTTATACAGCTATAATAATAATAAATAATAATAAAATTTATTCAAGTATAAAATAAAATTATGATTTACATTAATTACAATCGAGGAAAATGTTTAATTCTAAGTGTAATGTAGACCTGCCTGATCTAGGTTTATAAAACATGTGTTTCAGGCCATCAATTCACATCAAATATTTAAAAAGAAGACAACTATACATTTATTAGAAGCTTAATAAAGAAAAATATATAATTTCTTCTTATAAAAGAAGACATAATATTTTCAATGACTTAAAGAGTTAATAAAGAACTAAAAGAAACTAATTAATTATATTATTATAAAACTAGATTATGTAAATATATTATGTTTAAATAAATTAACGAATAATATTAAAGTAGATAAAGTGAAGAAAGACTATTATTAATAAAGTAAAAGAAGAGACGTATTAGGTAGATAGAAAATTTATTTTAAAATCTCTAGTAGTTTTTCCGTGTCTGCATAATTGAGTTTTGCCAAGTATTCCTGTACTAGTAAATTACACCTATTATAAATTAAACTATAAATCTTTAACACTCTGTTAAACTGGTTATACAAGTAGGGTCCTAAAAATCAATAAAATCGACTAGCAAAAGCATGTTTAGTCTGAGAGTTAGCACAAACCAAATCTTTTCTTCTCCTGTCTGAAGGTACTGGGTTAAAATAAAGTTCAGTGTGTTGGAATAAAACTACATTCAAAACAAATAACTGACGTACTGTTAGCACCTTACATGCCATATAAAGCTGGTGTGTAGGAAATCTAAATCTAGCTTATTCAAATAAGTGTGTTTTGTGTACGTTAAGTGAGTTGGGTATGTGTGATATGTGTGAGGGTGTGTGTGTGTGTGGGGTGTATGTACATGTGTAGTGTGTACGTGTAAGTGTTGCACTTGTGAGTAAGTGTACGCGTGAATGAGTGAATTATGATGTGTGCTGCAGGAGGGCCTCCGTGTCCTCATATTCGAGTGGTTTTATCCATTTAGTTATAAGTTTTTTACATTCATAATATTGTTTAGTGTAAACATATATCTCTTTATTTATTATATTGTAAAGTTGAGATGACCGTTATAGATCAGAGGTCAGAGGTATCCCTGAACTAGTAAAATTAAAAGCGATATTATGCACATGGAAAGTAGCTTTCTATAAATTATATTAACATTTAGATTTTAAAAAACCCCTCGTATTATTAATTCACTGAAAAAAACCGACAGATCCTAGCTGTTTCTTTGTAAAATATCATGGTCATGCTTATAATCAGTCCGTCATTCATGGAACTGTAGTTAAAATCTACGTATTTTACTGCACAAAATACGAGTAGCTTGCAAAAAGCCGAGACTAAGTCAAACAAAATTCAGCAACAATACTCAGATTTCCAATTGCATTCTTGAACCGAAGCAAATATTTTTACATCATTCAAATTCATATATTCCGACGGAAGTTCGCCGCCCAAGCTCAAGGAGTAATGGAGCGGGCGAAGATTTCTATCAACTTTTTCTTGGATGCTGTGCTGCTGACTTGCGTTTTGGAACCTCTTCGCGAACTTGTGAGCCTGGTACTTTCTGATAATTTTAAGTACATAGGGAAAGCGATGTTTGAACAGCACTTGAGCGAACGGCACCAATCCAAAATTTTGTCAGGTGCTATTCTTGGAATGGTTTTAATATTTATTTTATTTCACTACCAGCACAAACATTATTATTGTAATAAATTAGAAGGCCATACTGGCCAAGATATCGCAAATAAAAGCCTCAAAGATCAATCTACTACATAGTTAAACTCCGCAACAATGCTCGAAATAAAAATCAAAAACGTTTTCCCATCAGTCAAATTCATATATTTCCCTCAGACGGAATTCCGGACTGAGATCAAGAAGTAATGAAGCGGGTGAGGTTTTCTATCAAACTTGCCTAGCGGTGAAATCCCGCGTAACCAGATAGAACGGCGAATATTACCATTATACCCACTTTCTGTATAGTTAGGCAGGGTCAGGGAAAATTCATTATTTGGGGAAGGTCAAGGTTTTTAATAAAATGTACCTTACATAATAAAGTGACTGGTATTAACGTGGCTTAACTAGAGGTTTTAAAAAAAAAATGCCGTATGAGTCTGCTCTTGACCTGATAGGTCAGGGTAAAGTTTGCGTTTTAAAAATCATGTTTTAGGTACTTGGCTTGTTTGTCATAATGCGTAGACAAAGGATGAGCATTATTGTATATCGCTGTAACTCTTGTGGAGCAGTGGTGGCCCAGTGGTATCGGCCCCAACTTACGAGTTGTAGATCGTGGGTTCGAACCCAGGCAAGCGTTTACTTTGTGTAAATAATTTCATCAGCACTGCTCTCAAAACGGTGAAGGAAAACATCGTGAGGAAACCGGCATGTCCTAGAACCAAAAAATCGAAGACACGTGACATCTACCAACCCACACTGGGCCCGCGTGGTTGATTACAGCCCATTCCCTCTCAAAGAGAGGAGGCCTATGTCCCAGCAGTGGGAACATTATAGGCTGATTATGCTGTAACTCTTTAAGTATTAAGATAGATTAAATTGCCTATAAGATGAGCTACGAGTATATAGTATAATATTCAGTTGGCGGCACCGCAAATTCTTCTCGCTTAGAAATGACAATGATAATTGTGAAATATTTCTTATAGGTACTGAGAGAGGGCTACTCCAATCCTCGATGGTCATACTATAAATACCCCACAAAACCAGACTGACCATGCGACACGAATCGTCTTTTCAACACGAAATGACCTTGTACAGCTCGACCCAAAAAGACAAAAGAAAATCAACACCAACAGTACTAATTCTTCCTTCATTTGTCCTCAGAGAATCCTACCCTTTAACTCCGTTACCAGACGAGGTTGGAGGCGGTGTCATCACAGAAGGACCCTCACTCCTCCTAGCCACCTGGACGCCGAAGGGTCACGGTCTGATCACTGTCAAAGACTATGACATATACTACAGGCCAGCGCCTCGATCTTCTACGGGATATAAAGTGACAGAATCGGGGGTCCCTGGGACTATACACAATGGTGTTCCGGATTGGTTATATGAAGGTACGTGTTATATTTAAATTTTGTTTATTAATCTTCGTAATCAACTGTTGTGTATGTTTAGAGACTGCCCGAATAACATAAGAGCACGCCTGTAACCCCCTCAGAGTTAAGCAGAAGTGTACCTATAGTACACCCACATTGCGCCAGTCCGATGTAATAGGGGGCGAGTATATTGCCATGAACCGGGGACAAATCCAGACTCCGGGCTGCTACTGAGAAATTTCTGGTGGAAAAACCTAATAACACTTTGACCGACCAGGGAATCTAACTCAGGACGTCATGCATATCATGAATCATGAGCATGTGCTGTAACACATGTTTATGATTCATGATATTTTAATCGACTGACTATTTGGTTATGAATATTATAGCTTAAGGCTTTAACTACATAATTTAAGAAGGAATAAAAGAACAGTAATTTGAGACGTCTTAACATTTTCTCGGTCATGAAAAAGCCAGGACTCAACAACCAGTTAATTAAATCGTCGACTCGCTCCATCACTTCACAAAAACAGCAATTTCTTCTCACTATAGTCTCGACGAACAACAAGGCTACCCACAATTTTATCACTTCTACCATAAAAAAGTCCCAGAAATTTTTCAAATATTTTCTCATAGCAAACAGACACTTCAATTTCATGGTTCGCAAGGCGTATCCGTATAATGCTTACGTCATAACCGTTCGTTTTCACAAAGGAAAATCTGGAAGTCTTTTGGAACAGTGAAACCAGTGTTGCTAGTCAATTTTATTTTTCTGAGTCGTTTTTGTCATTGTGGAAAGGAAGTAGTAGGATAAGTTCGGGATGCTCTCGAAATATTTTACTGTTTAAAATTATTGTGCTATTTGATATTGATTGTTACTAAATTCTACTTTTGTGAAAAACTATACTAGATTTGAAATAAGATTAGAATTTTAAATAAAACTTTTTACATTCCGTCCGTACAACCGATTTTGACTTCTATTGCGTTGGTGGCATGACAAATGGTAGCTGAAGTAAACAGTTGGTATTGTAACCACGTTTTTGCTTATAATGCCATCCTTATGCCTACGGAATAGAAGTCAAAATCGGCTGAACGGACTGTAAAAAAGGTTTATTTAAATTTCTAATCTTATTTCAAATGGAGTATAGTTGTTTTCATGTTGTATTTTCATTCAAATTGGATATCTGAAAAGGTTATTTACCTATGTTTATTAGAAATCATAGTTGAATGGATGAATTCCCTTTCTATTCGTAAAAATGTAGTTTTTAAGAGGTCAGATAAATATTTGAGCTCAGTACCCCTTTACGAAGGGTCTACAAGTGAAATACATATGCCCGTTTTACTAAAACTAAACGACATCGAAATGAACACCTAAATATTATTGCATTGTTGAATTTTCAACTCTTTGCGCAGGGCCGTGCTTCGAAAATTCAACAGACGGATAAAAGAAGATCATTGCTATACCGACGCACCATTTGCACATTTATATGTAGTACAGTATTTCTATCTCACGAAGCGACGCGCCCTTTACTTGTGGTTACCAAGTGTACTAACACGCTGAGAATGTGTGTGTGTAAGCGAGCGCAGGAGCTCTCGGTACCGTCCGAGACCATAGCGATGGCGGAAGTGTGTGTATATGTGCGTGTCTGTGTACTTGTGTGTGTTATGTGAGCGACGCTACTCGTCTTCATGTACACATTCACAGCATGTTAGTACACTTTGTTACCACGAGTGAAGCGCGCGTCTCTTTGTGCGACAAAAATACTGTAACTTGCAACAACAACACTTGCAATTGCAATCCAAAAAAAAATGTAGGTAATTCCCAATCCAATGTTTCATATTTTATGTTTGAAAAATTCGTCTGTGACAGCTTAAATAAAGCAATGAAAATGGTTGAATTTTCAAAATGAAAGGCATTGCAAGTAAGTGAGTTACGCAATTAGGCTGCAGGTTTTGTACGAAAATCATGATACTTCAACAAAATATAATCAACCCAATTTGTGCAATCAGACTACTTACAATTTCCAATATCAAAGTAAAATTAAACCACTGCCTCTTGAGCTGTGCGTCCATAAAATTCGATATTTCGCTTTTTCAATATGGCGGTCTCTCATCCAGCTCAATATTGTAATTCTAATAAAGTTTCGATACGCTTGTCGTTTGGCCCTTGAGAAAATTATGTTCAATTTTGAGGGTATCTAGTTGAACGGACTCCGATAAATGTTATTTTTATTGATATGAAGGTAGCTCTATGTTGGTGATAACTTTTGTTCGGTCGGTCACAAAATTATGTATGTCATTTGTTGGTCCATTTTAGAATTCCGTCCTTAAAAGGTAAAATGGAACTTTGATTATTTTCAATGATTTTACTACCTATCCCTACGATTCATAACAAATTGCTCTATAGAGCAAGCTAATTCATTTAGTATACATGGAGCAACAATAAAAATTAAAAAAAATTGACTGTGCTAATTACTCGATTCCTTAAGAGGGCGCACACCAGTCCACTAGCGCCACTCCCTCCACACGAAGCAACAAAATACGATCTAGAGGAACGTGGCCGGTTTTCTTTACATCGAATTTTGTTGCTTCGTGTCTCAATATGAAAGTTTATAAAATTCTAGACACACTTACCGAGGGTGCTTATTGAGCCGTTATTCAAAATTCCTTCTCAGTCACGAAATAATATTATTTTAAAGGAGTGGCGCTAGTGGACCCGTGTGCGCCCTCTTAATATCACTCTTAAATATGTCATAAGAATAAAAATAAATTAAGCATACAACTTTTTCTTATTGTGTGAATATTCGTAGTTTAGTGGAAAGATGAGTATTTTTGTATTTGTCTACCAAAAAGCTTGTTAGTTGTAGGTATATCAGCTGCTTGTAGCAGGTGTATTTTGATGTGGTTGAATCATGCTTGTCTAATTAATTCTGCCAGCGTTGCTGTAATTTCTCAGTGTACTGATAGGATAATATCGGCTCTGTAGGGGTATATCTTAGTTAAATTTTCTTGCAAGAAGTAATGTAACAGGTCAGTTGAGGCCAGTGATCTGCCTCCCTACCTATCTTACCTTGAATTTCTCCTGTATTGTGGTTGCGTTTCTTAACAAAAATCTCATATACATAGTGTGTTTGAGAGTTTGGTGGTTCTGTACACAGACACACAACATACAACTGAAAGCTTATTCTTATAGATCATTAGTAGCAGCGGCCGACAACAGAGGCATTGATGAGGGTCGAGGCGAAGCCAAGGCACACATACTTGTGTCCATCAAAGCCTGGTTGCGGCCAAGGCTTGTATAGTACTTTTCTCAAATAATGCGCGGAAATTCAAACTAAGTAAATTAATTATAAATTTTAGAATCAATGACGAACAACGATAACTTTTCTCGCGCCAATATGTTCATTTGTTTCTTTTTCACTTTAACCAGCTCTATTTGCTAAGCCAGTTCGAGATTTAAATAAAATCTTTGATAGGTTACCTCCTTGTTGCCATGGGTCGAAGTAAAAAGTTCGTTTAATTTTTAAATTACTCGACAGATATGAGGTATTATAGTAATTAATTCGGTCGCTAAACACGACAGATATGGATTTTCATAGTAACATTGTCGGCCGATGCTCGCATGTATTTGACCAGTACAGTATTTTCGATTTATCTCGAAGAAGGTTGTTAAAATAATGCTCGAATTTCCAAGCATGTTTGAGAAAACGAATATTTGTTCGAAACCGCAATAAATAACAAATAGGTATCTATGAATGGATAGCCATAAGAGTAGATAGAGACCAAAATAAAGGATAGATGCATATGTGAAAAATTATATAGGTCGCAGATGAACACGGAGTTGACGAGGTGTATGAAAGACGAAGACTATATGCGTTATTGATAAGGACAGGAGGATATATGGATGTTCATTAAATTCTAAAATACACACAACCGTTATCTACGCATTCTGTATATCAAACTAAGTAACATTGTGCAAAAATAATTTCTGGGAAACAACTTTTATTTTTGGTGTGCAAAATCAATGCAATCAAGCAATTTATCGCACACAAAATTAAGTGCTAATGAAAAATTAGAGCATGCAGTGGTACAGGGGGGGCAAGCATGGGCGTACCGTACCCAAGACATTTGGGACAATACATACGGTTATGGTACGGACGGTTTTATCGCCCAAACTGTGATAAAATGTGTGACTCAGGCCATGTCACAGAGGCCGTGCTTACCCCGCAGGAGTTGTGGGATCCTACATTTAATACTTGTTTTCGTGAAAAAAGTTAGAACCTTTGTTCCTTGAATATCTTCGTAACCACAAAGTTAACAAGTATGGTCCAGTACAAAAAAAAAAAATATACCACAATGACGGAAATAAAGATTAACTCTTGGCTTCGTTAAGCATCTTTCACACCTGTTATTCAACCGTCAGTAGTCAAAGACTGGATAAAGTTATGAATTTTAAATTATGACTACATTTTCGCACTCTGGAAGCACAAGTTTTCGCATTATTTATCGATATTTCCCCACACTGCATGTCGACTCGCTCTTTAGAGAGTGCACGTAGGAGACCAACTTTGTAAGTTACGGATCTAGCAAGTTCTGTGCGTCTTTACTAACTTATAATTGAGGTAAGTTATTAATGATTGAACTTACTTGTACCACACAGTCAACTATAAAAGGTCAAATTAAATTAGCTAGCGAAACTCCGCAGACGTAATGGGTATCGATAACTAAAATCGATACCCATTAATCTTTCTTTCAAAAATACCTATAATTTACATTGCATACATTTTTGACAAGTTTTTGATATTGAATGTCGTTGAGACGAAATTGACTAGATTTTGCATTTTTTAATTACGGGAATCGGGTTTCTGATATGATAGCCCTCTTATATCCTACAACTGTGGAAAATAAGTACTTAATTAATTCATACAATAAGACTCCATTATTAGATAGACTATACAAAAGAGGAACACATTTCCTTTTGTGCTTCCATTACAATTCAGAATAATCGCATATTACAAATTGGAATATGATTAAATTATTTGAATCATGGATTACACGACTGACTTTGTAGTAGTAGTTGTATTATTGAAACTTCTGTATCTCGAATCGAATGGTTTTTGTGAACACTTGCGAAAATTGGGGACACATTTCTAAAAAGTTTTGTTTTTTAATAACTGCGCAGTATTGATTAAATGTGCTAATTTCTTCACTACTTCTGCACAGCTTGCAGCTCCGTGAAGTTCCTGGAAAATAAATAAAACACCCCATTCGTGTGACAAATGCGGAATAAGACATGGCGACAACAGGCAGCTACATCTTCGTCTCCTTATCAACTACAAGCAATTGCTATCAGTAATTCGTTTGACAAGCGTGGTGACGACAGCAAATCTTGACATTTGTAGCAATTAACAAAAAGCCCAATCTCAGATGTAGAAGTTATTCATAGTGACTTATGTATGCCTCAACATTTAATTCCAAATCCGAGCACACCTCCCCAACCTTTCATTCCGACCAGAAATAACTGCCGAAATTTCGCATAAAACACGTTTCACCCCTCCAAGCGCATCTCTAGTGGCAACCTGGCAGATGCCAAGGAATGTGGCGGACTGGCAACTGGCACAATCTGACAACTGGCACGCAAATGAGCCGAGTGCAAGCGCTCATTAAGATAAAGGTGGGCGCTCGTTTACAAGCTGGGTAACGGAATAAAATGATCATTCCCCTCCCTAGGGAGTGTAAAATTAGAATGTCTTGTGGGTTCTCGTTTTTAGGGTTCTGTAGAGTGGTCTGTTCTTTAAACTGCTTAACAGTATAGGGATACGGTATTGCAATTTTGTGCTTTTTATAAGTAAACTTTAAATTCGAAATAAATATTGACTTTCGTAGCTGAAACCTCGCTTCATTTGGGATTGGGGCATTTCCTCAACTTGTCAATATAAATCTATATTCTTCATTTAATTTGTACAATAGCTTTCTGACTTTGCTTTTATTAAAGAAACGGTCCGGTGTTTATTTTTTATTCACTATTTCTTATAATAACTGTGACTGTTCTTCTGCACATTTTTTGAAGCAACCGCCAATAAGTATTATTAGAACGTTCCTCACATCAATGAAATTTAACACTGAACAAACGACAATGCTCCTCTCCAACCGTCACCAATATCATAGCAAATACATGTCCAGGCACAATCTTAAATAATATTACGATACGGTAAAGAGTAAGAGAGTATGACTAAGAGTGTGTGTGAGTGTTATATGGCTTTTCGATCTTCAATAACTCATTAGTATCCCGGAGTTTGAAATTTGTATCCGATGGTGGCAATAGGCTCGCCCCTTATTACATGGGACTTCTTGGCGAAATGTGTGTGGCGGCATCTACAACGCCACATGCGAACTACGCAACATACTGACGTCCCGCAAAATCCTGCATCGCGCAAGCAGAGTTTACCGCGCAACTAACATATATACAACATCCCGACATCAATCAACGGGCAGTTGCCCACCAGATACGACACGCGTCTGGTCGGAGGATCCTCCCTTTTCTATGGAGGATGAGTGAGCTTTACACCCTGTTCCTTATAACTCTATATGTGGGTGTACTATGAGTACACCTCTACCTAATCCTTAGGGAAAACAAGGCGTGATGTTATTTTATGTGACAAAGAACACATTCACCAGCACTCTTCCCAAAGTGTTTTAGCGTAATAAAATCAATTATCCCGTTTACTATCCACCAACCACAATACCGTGTGAAAGATGTAGGGTCCTATTCTCGGCCGGTCGGGCACACGGCGACACTAATTGACCTAGGCATACGTAAACCTTGACATTCGGGTCAGATAGATAAAAGTTTTCCACTATATTTGAGTCTAGTCTTGTTTGTTTGTTCAAGATATTTTATATATTCAAGATGTTCAACAATACCTAATTTCTTGTCCACGTACCGAGGAAATGCCATTATTATTGGCAGCCTTGTTCCACCGACTGCTCAGTACATCGGCCTCCACCCTTTTATGCCATGCTTTCCTGGTATGTGCGAGTCTCAAGGAAATGTGTAAATAATTAAAATAACTCCGTTTTCAATTCTTGCCTAATTGTAATCAAACTCAAACTCAAAGCATTTATTTCAAATAAACCAATTACAGGCACTTTTGAATTGTCAAGGGTTCGGTCAGTCAGAAAAATGAAGCTAGATGCCCATTCCAAAGCCTAGTAGGTACATATGGAGAGAACGGGCAAGAAACTCCATGGACACTCTATAAAACCAACATAAAATTACAAAAAAAAAAAAATTTGGTTACATCATTCATGTTGAAATTATACATGTGAGAACGATGTAAAAAGACGTGCACGTTAAAAGCGTCCGTAATAAAAACGATAAAAACAAATAATTCAAATTAAAATAAGCCGTGGCAGCTAAGAGATGACCAGTTCCTATTGATGGCGCCCGTCCACGAACATAAAGTATAGATTAGCACCATACAGCTCAACCATTTTGAAGGGAACTTTATAATCCAACACACACGCCACCAACAGCGAGACATTTGAGTGAGCATGACATACTCTCAGCCGCCAGGGCACATTCATTGAATGAAAGACGATCCTAGTAAGTGGTAACTTTGTAGTAGATAGCACTTTCATGTGCTCACACATGTGCTATGCAATTATACATTACAAAGAGATTGAATTTATATAATGCAAAGATAGTTTTTACAATCTTCAGCAGCTCCAACAATATTTTCGAATGCTAATCAATTAATTGATGCGCCCCTGTGGAGCAGGACCAGCGTTGAGCCAAGCATCTTTGTCAGCGATGTAATCTCCCAACTTATAATATGCTTGGCCGCATAGTGTGCGTTTTATACAAGATTGAAATTTAATTTCATTCAGTTGGAGTATGTTGGGAGGTATTTTACATTTTAAACAGTACCCCATGAAGGATGAGTCTTCTTTAGCCAGTCTGAAACCTGGTTGAACTAATTGGTCCCTATTTCTAGTCATATAGTTGTGTCTTTCACCTCTTTTACTGAAAAGATTTTGTTTTTCCTTACGTACATGATGTTTTCATAATATATTGACAAGGTACCGTCATGATGTTAATGTTTTTAAACAGTTCCCTTAGAGAATCGCGCCTGCGGCTGCGGAGGTAATATATTGCTCTGATGGCTCTTTTCTGCAGAATAAAAATAGACTTGATATCTGCAGCCCGTCCCCGTAGTAAAATATGTATTGTTTTCGTGTTTGGTTTCAAGAACAACCAGAACCGTAATTAAAGTTGACTTGTTATAGTTCTGTGTATCGTCTGTCGATATAATTCACATCAGTCGTGGAAATCCGAGGACGTAGATAAGTAGCAATCGTGTAAATAAGTGACAATCGTGTTCATAGTGTTTCGTATTTCTTCAATGACTTTCAACATGATTGACATTAGCTTTTCGGTAGCTTCTATCAATGCCTACATTTGTAACCCCCGACGCAAAAAGAGGGGTGTTATAAGTTTGAACGCTATGTGTGTGTGTGTGACTGTCTGTGGCACCGTAGCTCTTAAACGGGAGAATCGATTTGGATGCGGTTCTTTTATTTCAAAGCAGGTTTTCTAGCGGTGGTTCTTAGACATGCTTTATCAAAATCTGTTCAGCTATTTCAAGGTCATCAGCTCTTATTTGTGTCGAGGTTTTTTTTTTTAATTTTACCTGTTATTAACTTTTCTATTATCGTTATCGCTGATAGAATCTCACTTTTGCTTGGCCCTGAGGAATAATTGTTACTTCTGTTAGGTAACCCTGTGATCTTGCAACCTAATTATCAGTAAAACTTTAAACGTTGAGGTCCTTAAGTTCTGAGTTGAGCTGCACGATTACTGACAAATACGTGTACTGACTGGACAGGTCCACTCAATCTGTGTGGTTCTTTCCTCAAAAGACCATTTCAAACACCATCTACATGGATTTCACATGATCTGACCAAGATTATGTCTGTTTCAACCTTTCTTCTCAGAGTAGTCAGATAGGAAACCCAGACCTCATTTAGTTTTTAAAATATGATTGACGTGTAAAAGTGTTTTTACAAACTTACTTACAAAAATAAAATCATTTGTCATTTACCATACCCGTCAACCAGCGTTAGAGTTACTTGTGCCAGACCCTGTTAAGATTGCAGGAGCGACTCTTTAACAAAACTGTATTTTATGCTTGAAGCATACGCACAATCAGCCTATAATGTTCCTACTGCTAGGACACAGGCCTCCTCTCTGTGAGAGGGAATGCCGAAATCCACCATACGGGCCCACCACGGGTTGGTACATCCTAACTGTTCTAAAAACCACCCTTTATACAAAGATTGAAATCGCTAGATTTGTGAGTAAGCTCACACATTATTATTATTAACGTTTCTATGACAATCAACTCAAGTTACTGCGTCATTTTGTGTCAGAGGTGTCAAAACGCAACAGAAACGCGACTATCTTCTGACGCAGTAGAGCAAATCTAACGATTTAAATCTTTGCCCTTATATAGCTTTCCTAGTTCACAAGACAGCAATGCAACAATATTTAAAAAAACCCTGACACAAACAAAAACCTCTAAAAACGGCTGAACAGATTTTGTTCTTCATTTTTTTTTTGTCTAAGATCACTCTCCATCAAATCAGCCTTCAACAAATAAAAAATAAACAAAATCGTTTTAGGCGTTTGGGAGCTACGTACCCGCAGACAGATATACGTTAAACTTATAACACCCCTCTTTTTCCGTCGGGGGTTAAAAATATTTCGGTCTAGGAACTAGGCATGGCAACCGTCCGGGAAATTAAACATGTAAGTATATAGAAAAGGAGGTCCCACCGTCAATGGAATGTCCTCACTAAAGTCCCTAAGGTTCTCGACTATTTCATAGTTATTTTTCGCAGACACACCCAAAAGGATTCTTTACCTTTTCTGTGAAAAGGCCTCAAAAAGCGTAAAGGTTCCGAATTCCTTTGGGAGTGAGTGTGTTAAGTTAGTTTTATGGTAGGTAAACTACACACATATTCCAGTAAGTACTAATGGGACACACACACATAAGTAAAACAAAATATTTTATGGATTAACAGAACAGCTATGCTTATAACACTCTTCGTGTACAATATAATAACGCCTTTAGAGCTATATTGAAGCTGCCCTGGCGGTGTAGTGCGACTGACATGTTTGTTGAGAACAGTTACAGATTTTTTCGGGCTCTTGAGCAGACTCAAGGCATCTTTCCTGACCCGTTTATGTGCATGTACTAATCAAATTGCATCTGAAATGTTTCGTTGTGTGTACCTGCTCAGACGTATGTAATTGTCTTTTAATTTTAATTTAATTGAATGTAATTTAATTTCAATTTTAATTATGTAATCTAATCTAATTTATTCTGATGTAATAAGCATTGCTATGGGTAAAAAATGATAATATTAATTAATTAATAATGCTTTTTCATGTTTTTATAAAAATATTTAAAAATGTATCTAAATAAGAATGTAAATAAATGAACGACATAATAATTAGTTTAACATAAAACCTAGAGAATTGTGAGCTGTTGTATAAAACATATTTAAAACATGATTTATGTAGGTATGTAATCAATTAAAAAAATTACATTTTCATGCGTATGAATATTTTTACAGCTATTATTTTTGAATGATTACAAATATTTGTGTCACGAAAGTAACAAATTGTTTCAGTCGGTAAAAAAATGTTCGTAATATTTGTTGAACCTACACACAATAATTAGTTACAGAGTTGATATTTAAAATAAATCGATCAGACGAGCGTATTTTTTAAATGAAAAAATTACATAACCTTTATATTTATTCTATGAAAAAAACGTAAATTGTAACACGTCTATGCTGCTTAAAAATATTTACGACTAAAAGAAAAGAAAGAAAGAAAGAAAAATGCGTTTATTGGCATTGCATCAACAAAATACACCTTAAAACTAAAAAAAACAGAAAAATAAAGAGTATAATGCCAAAAGGGCCTCAGCTCAGCATAATGTCAGATGACAACACAAGGTGTACCACCTGACGCTGATTTTCAGCTGCAACCCACGAGTAGAGTGCCATAAGCTAGAATAAAATAATAATAATAGGGAAGTGTGCGACTGCAAAATAACCATATTTTACGCAGAACAAGATTCTCCTCATTCAACATTAATCATTTCAGTTCTACAGAACCATTATCATTTCGTTCCCTGTAACAATTTGTTCAGCAGATGTCTTTGCGACTTATTTTATATGTGGAATGTCATTGAGATGTCTCGTGACCTTAGCAATGAAAACCTTAAACTTTTTAATAGAAATACTTTAAATGAGGTGAGACAGGATTTATATTGTGTCTTCATAGCATTGTAGCGGTATCTACAACGCCACAAGCGAGCTACGCGTCACGCTGATGTCACGCAAAAATTCTGCATCACGCAAGCAGAGTTTACCGCGCAACTAGCATATATGTATACAACGTCACGACATCAATCGTCGTCGAGCAATTGTCCACCAGACATGACATCCGTCTGGTCGGAGGATCCTCCCTTTTCTAAGGAGGTATGAGTGAATTTTACAACCTGTTCCTCATACGAGTACCTCT
Organism: Griposia aprilina; assembly: GCA_916610205.1. Classification (NCBI taxonomy): domain Eukaryota; kingdom Metazoa; phylum Arthropoda; class Insecta; order Lepidoptera; family Noctuidae; genus Griposia; species Griposia aprilina. Next base: position 15,259,411 of record OU744304.1, on the reverse strand, counting down.
ATAGCATGTACTATCAATGAGTCGATTCAATTTCGGTGATAAGTTGTGCAAAATGGCAAAGCTATAATACATTATTGTTTTAGGAAACATGCACTGTAGCCAATTAACTTTGTATGGATGCAATAGGTACTACTGCTTCAAAGAATAACTGTGCCAGGAAAATAACCATATTTCACACAAATCCAGACTCTCAAGAACATAAATCTTTTCAGTCCTACAGAACCATCATCATTTCGTTCCCTGTTACAATTTATTCAGCAGATGTCTTCACGACTTATCTTATCTGTGGAATGTCATCGAGACGTGTCGTGAGCGCGCACCGTAATGATGAAAACCTTAAACTTTTTAATAGAAATACTGAATTGAGTGCGGTACAGGGTAGAAGTGACTTTAGAGCACTATTCTGGAGTTGATGTAATTTTGACGCTAAATTCCTTGTTTTGAATTAAGATCTTGAGTCTGTGATGGGTATTTTTTTTATGTGCTTGTTATGAATATTTTGTGTGCCTACGTAACTTTTTCATATACAAACAAACAATAAACATAATTAATGTTTAACAAACATTTTTTTTTAATTCTTTATGGCAAAAAGTAGCTTTTTCAAAAAAAAAACAATGTGGCTTTGACAAAAACAAAAACAATTTGACTATAACAAAATCTTTCCGCATTTTGTTATTTGCGCAGCCAAGCTTTGCATTGTCCTCGTCAACCATTGTTTTTAGAACTACATTCGCGTGACTCGTCTACAGTTAGTTGATCGTGATATTTTGCGGAGTTTAGTGAGTTGTTAAAAAGTGTTGTGGTGGGCCTTGAAAGAGAAAGGTTTGCCCGAGCAGTATGAAGAGTTAATTCGTGTGTATGTACAGCCAATCTCGTATCTACGTTCGGTCGGCTGCAGGCAATACCAACGAGTTCAGTGTGGCTGTAGGCTTGTCCTTACCTCTTCCTGTTGATTATGGACGCTCTGACGTCGATGTTACGATATTATTACTCTTTACCCAGACACATAAACTAGTTCCCCAAATAACAGACGCATCACTTTTTGTAAATTTTTGTTTTTCATTCGGCACCTTACCCTCGAATCGTCAAAGTGAATAATGAACTCATAGAATTTCACTCGGGTACCGTGTTGAACCTTCATTCCTATGTAATTTTGTCGTGTGAATATGGAATGAAACAAAAATTTACATTCACTCGAGTGAAACGTCTGATACCGTCGTATGATGTTTTTTTTTTTTTTTAATTTTCGGATGATGCACTGGTGACGTCATCAAATCAACGCCGGCTGTCACTGAAAACCATAGCTGGGGCTCTGTCTCGCATAGGGTCGTAGCATTACGCTGAGCGATTGCCGTTTTGCGTGGATGTGACGCATATTTTCCCCCAACTCGTTCTTTTTTGTATTTGTGTGTTTTTTCTCTGCGTCATGTTTACCGGAAATAAACCTATTTTCATTTTTTTTTCTTTCATATCAGTTATGCGAGTCAAACCGCTGACAATAGCTACATTGACATAATTTTGCTCCACTATGTTATAATAGTACCCAACCCCTTGCTTCCATAGACACATTTTCCACTCTATTATACAAGGCATCTCTGTGATAAATAATATTTATAGTTCCCCTACAATCTATGTAGGGGAGCCTGCTTACTGGGGTAAAATAAACAAGGTTGCCACAGATAGTGTAATAATAGTTCGCTGTGGGGAATTATTGTGTAACAGTTTGTGTATTCAGAAACAATGATAGAATAACGTGATATTATGCGTTGTGTCTTTTCTGAAGACTCCTTTCTAATTAATTTATTTGTTTTTGCATAATGTACACTCGGTTACAGGCTAGGCTAAAACTTAAGGGTACATGACCCCGTTAGGGCGCGGCAAGTATTATTACATTTAACATAAATATCTAGGTTGAATACTTAAAAGTTAACATTATATTGCATACCTCCTAGATGTCAATATCACAACATTCATTATTACGACTAATACATAAACTCTTTGTAACATAATATATTTAATCATTAAAGTCATTAAAAATACATAGTAACATTAATCAAATTATTTTATACATAAATACTATAACTTTCATTGACTGCTTCATTGGTCTAGTGGTCTCAAGCGCTACTCCTAAACATAACGTCCTGGGTTCGATTCTCAAGTCAGGCAAAGAATTATTGGGATTTTCATGAAGGATTTCTCAGTAGCAGCCCGGAGTCTAAATTTGTGCCCGGTTGATGGCAATAGGCTCGCCCCCTATTACATGGGACTTAAACATAACTGGCGAAATGTATCTAAACGCCTGTTTTCCTCAGATAAACAGTCGTGATGTTATTGTGTTTCTGTATCTTTCTGTCACAGCAGCTGGCCCCCTATCAGAATACCAGCTCTGCGACACTTTTTTTTAAATGTCGCAGCACCATGCTGAGATAGGGGTCTTTTGGCCTCGTATAGTACTTTCTGTTGTTATTTTCATTTTACTTTTGTTTTTAAGAGTGTGTTTAGTTTAGTTTGTGATAATCCTATGCGAGTCCCAATAACTACGATTTCTTTATTTCTTTTGTATGTTTTGTTATAGTTTCTATGTGTATATCCAAAGCTGTTCGGCAGTTTTCGCATGATTCAGTAGCAAAAATCTTGGCAAGCTTTCACATTTATAAAATTTGCAAGTGTTTTAGTCACCCTACAACACTGGGTAGAAAGCTAGCTCGGTGGCGCAAAGTAAACACTATTAACTGATATACAACCCTATTTACTTGTTATGTACAACTCTTTTGACCTTTAGAATACTTTTGGAGCAGGCTGGAGGAACCAAGAGTGTTTTATTTCTTGGGACATTTTGCTAATGCAGGCCTGGCTTATCCAAAGAAAAACCTCCGTAAAAGCCGGGTGAATAGCCCAATGCTTCCAGGAAAGTTTTTAAGCCTAAATGAGGCACGTAGACGCAGATTCATTTATTTTCAACCAAACTAAACTGAGTACAGATACTCAGCTATAGTATACAGTTTCTATAGTAATTATACACAATTTCATTGTTCCATAACTGAAGTTTTATGTAGCTATAACAAGCTGTTCGTGCCCGGCGTGGCCCGGGGGGAAATTAAAAAAAAAATTGTATGCAAGCCGACATTCGCGAAGGATTTTTAAAAAAAAAACATTCAAACACAGCAAAAAAAAGAATAGCCAAATATGTGCAGCCACTTTAAAGTGAAGCGTGGAAAAAAAAATTGGCAACTGATTTTTATTCATATACGTCATCGTTTGACTTGACTAATCGGGACGCCGGTGCCACCAGGTGGCGCTGGACAGAGTCTATATCGCTCAGGCTTAACTAGAGAAAAGAGAGTTTGTTGTTGACGGTTATGCAGTGAAGACGTTTAGAAACTGTCGCGCGTTCCGTATAGTTGTGTCGTGTACCTACAGTGTGTGATTCGCTAGTGTGATTAATTTGATCGTACATTATAATTTGATTTGAACTGGAAACGGTTTTTTCTATTGCGCAATAACCAACACTACCCACAGTACGCCCACAGTAGTTAAAATATGGCCGATAATACCGAGAGAGACGTACCTTCTCCTTCATATAGATGTATGACGGAAAGTAAATACTAAGCAGGTTATGACTACATTTTCAAAAATGTCTTGAGGCCATTTATTTTTTATTCCATTTCAAATGTTTTTTTTATGTTTACAAGGCTGGCTTTTTTTTCTATAGCTCTATGGCGCAAAATATGTGAAGTAATCATAGGCCTATAATGTGATATTCTTAACTTAGGACGAAATTCACCAAACTTTTATACCTAGAACAAGTCTTATAGGTACTGAGAATAAATTTTATTATTTTTAAAATTTTAACTGTCAGATGTCAATTTTATTCCTCGGATAAAAGATATCTGACTTTGGTAAAATCAGCCCTAAGTTAAGCTTAGAACGGTAAGCTTCCCGCAACAAGGCAAGCGGTACGGTACTTACAACCCGTGCGAGTTAACCAAGCACCTGGTACTGTGACGTCACTCGTACAGTACTGGGATCCAACTCTCTTAGCGCAAAGTCTGTATTTTCGGCCGAAGTTACGGATATTTCCTACTTCGTATCACTTATGGACTGGGGACCGAACTAAACATTCGTGACAATATGATTTGACAATTGTCCTTACTGCCGATATGTTTTACCCCGTCCGAAAAAGTCAATGATTCGGGAATAGGGTTCACATCTATGTAAAGAATTACTTTCGGACCGGCCCATATCTTCGTTGACGGACTTTGAGAGTAGGCCCCCGGTCAGTATAGTATGGGGCCGCATTCCAGCAAGGTGCATAGTTAGTTCACACGAGTTGTTCTGTATTCCCAAGAATATTTTATTACGCAGGTCATTTTTGTAAAGCTAGCCTGCACCTGAGGCACAAAGAAAACACATACATGTAGGCTTATTTATGTGTTAAATAACTGAGCGGGCCTTCAGACAACTTTGAGAACACCTGGTGCTCGAACTGGGCACCTTATTTTACGAAATTTTACTGAAAAATGGTTTTTCGGGATGTTTTAAATGTGATATCCCAATGTGACTCGCCTAACAGTTTTTATGGCTTTGCGTACCCAAAGGATGCCAATAGGACCCAATTACTAATGCTTCGCTGTCTGTCACAGGGCTGTATCTTTTGAACCGTAATACTTATACACTTGAAATTTATACAGAGTGTGTAATACTATAGCTCCTACAACAACAAATAATAAAAATAAAATATAGGGGTTCCATACAAGAAAAAAGGTTTCAAGTTTAAAAAAAAAAAATGTATTGTTAAATATTATAGGTTGGTACGGAACCCTTCGTGTGCGAGTACGACTCGTACTTGGCCGATTTTTTTATTATTCTTAGGGCCCGTTGTTTGATATGTAGCGGTATCAACATCGCCACATGCGAGCTACACGTCTTACTGACGTCACGTAAATCCTGCATCGCGCAAGCAGAGTTTACCGCGCGACTAGCATATATACAACGTCCCGACATCAACCGTCGGGCAGTTGCCCACCAGACACAACACCCGTCTGGTCGGAGGTTCCTCCCTATTCTATGGAGGTATGAGTGAACTTTACACCCTGTTCCTCATACCTCTATAGATACATAGTTAAAAATGATCAATAGTCAATTTAACAATTAGTCACTTGACAAAAGTTAAAGTTTAACTACTCCGTCTACGCATAGTTGACTTTCATAGCCAATTGTCAATTTTTTAACTATAGGTAGCTTAACCAATTGTCAAACAACATACATATGTCATTTTTAACATATTGTTAGTTTAACTAACGCATTTTAAGTATTAGTATGTTTGACTACTGATCAAACAACGGGCCCTTAGTAGTACAAAAATGTGCCCCTAACATAATAAAACGAAATACACCCCAGCACCCTAATTACGTAACACACTATCTATCACAATCTGAATCATTTCGAAGCCTATTGCTAATCCATTGCTTCATATGTTCGAAAAATTTGTCTGCTCAACAACGTAAATAACGCAATGAATGTTGTTGAACTGTCAAAATGTAACAAATTCCTACTGTTAGTGTGTTACGTAATTACCTCGCAGCACCCTAATTACGTAACACACTATCTATCACAATCTGAATCATTTTGAAGGACATTGCTAATCCATTGCGTAATATGTTCGAATTAGAACGTCACATTTAGCAAAAGATGCTTGCAATCAATAATTTTAGTTACTTTTTACAAGGAGATTTTAAATGTATATATAACACATACAAACAAATAAGAACGCGCAATGTGATGATAGGATATCGAACAATAATAATGTACTTTTAGATGTAGTTTATTACCCATAGTGAATAAGTTAATAGCCTCTGAATAACGCACTAGGGCAAGGTTTTGGTCGGGGTACCGCCTTAAAGGATAACACCTACATAACGTACGTACACTAGATACCAAGATCGTTAAATTTTATGAGTTTCGCAGCAGGCTATAAACGACACGAAACTTCTTGATGACAAGGAAGCCTTTGCCTAAGCGGTTTGTCGGGAGCTAACATCTGATTGGTCTTTGCGCAGTTTAATATCATTTATCTCGCACACTCTGTGTGTTCAACGTTCTGTTTGCAGGCTTAGCACAAGCACCGTTGGGCACGCCACAATTGCGGCGGTAAGTCCCCTCTTTGAGGAGTGGCTTGAGAGGCGCCACGGCGTCCTCACCTTCCGCCTGACGCAGGTCCTCACCGGACATGGCTGTTTCGGGAGGTTCCTGTTTCGGATAAGGCGGGAGGAAACGCCCGGGTGTTGGCATTGTGTGGATCGACCGGAGGACACGGTGGAGCATACGGTGGAGGTCTGCCCAGCTTGGGTGGAGCACCGCCGTGTCCTCGTGGCGGCGATCGGCGGCGGCGATCTCTCGCGTCCGGCCCTGGTACAGGCCATGGTACGGAGCGAGAGGGAATGGGAAGCCGTCACCTCCTTCTGTGAAGCAGTAATGCTCGCGAAGGAGGAGGCGGAGCGCGTGAGGGTGCGGCAATCGTTGCGCCCTCACGCCCCTAGTCGCCGCAGGAGGAGACACCCTGGGCGTCGGGAGTCAATTGCCGACTCCCGGCCACCGTAGGCGCGGGCTTGCGGACGGCGAGCAATGGGCAGCTCGCCGTCCGGTAAGGACCAGGCCCGGGTCGACGGCGCGTCGTGTTCCACGCGCGCCTCAAAGAGATGTCAGCATCACTGAAGGGGCCCAATAGGGCCGATGCCTGCCGGGGTCGCGGATTGTTCGAAAGAGTTACCGTGGCCCTGGCGCACAGGCAACTGAAGGAACACGGGTGGGTTTTAGTCAGTAAGAGTCTGACACGCCCTTCCGCTCCGCCCAGAGCGGGAGAGGTCATTTGATGATTTCCCACCCAAAAAAAAAAAAAAAAAAAAAAAAGCACAAGCACCGTCTTGTCGACGGAAGAATAGACAAAAATGACGTTTCGTGAAGACAGTTCGACGACAGCAAAGCAGAAAGAGTCAACTGCACTTTTTACGAAATTCAGTAATTTATTCACGTTTATCTTTTATTAACCGACTTCACAAAAAGGAGGAGGTTCTCAATTCGTCTATGTTTTGTTTTTTTTTTTTTATGTGTATTAGCTCATAACTTTTTTCTGGGTGAACTGATTTGGATGATTCTTTTTTTATTTGATAGCTGGTGCTTCACATGTGGTCCCATTTAAAGTGGTATACGAATTTGTGTGGGGTAGGTACCGCAACTAAAAAGTGAAAAATATTTTTTTTTTACAAAAAAACAACCGACTTCCAAAAAAAAACACTAAAAGACGTGAAAAATAACTTTAATTTCGGAAGTCGGTGACCAAACACGAAAATACAAAACCAAAGGCACCGACTTCCGAAATTAAAGTTATTTTTCACGTCTTCTAGTGTTTTTTTTGGAAGTCGGTTGTTTTTTTGTAAAAAAGTTTTCTTTGCTTATATCTCGAAAATGGTGTGTCCTATCGCAAAAATAATAAAAATTTCGACCCCCCTTTATGAAACCTTTAAACCCCTAACACTCAACATGTAGGTAATAATTTTTCACATTTTCCATACAAAAAGTGAAAGTCAAAGTCAAAGTCAAATCATTTATTTCAAATAGGCACATAAAAGTCACTTTTGAAGGTCAACATTTACAAAAAAATAGAATTGATTCTAGTTGCCCCTTCCAAAAGGTAGTTTCGTATGGAGAAGAATGGGCAAAAAACTCCACCGTTACTCTTTTAAAAATGTTTTACAATGTTATGTATACATTAATTATATAAGTATATGTGAAGACGATGCACCTAGAATAAAAAACTTTTTGACAAAAAAAACAACCTACTTCCAAAAAATACACTACAAAGTGAAAAATAACTTTAATTTCGGAAGTCGGTGTCTTTAGATCTTTATTTTAGTTTTTTTCCACTGACTTCCGAAATTAAAGTTATTTTTCACTTTGTAGTGTATTTTTTGGAAGTCGGTTGTTTTTTTTGTCAAAAAGTTTTTATTTTTCACTTTTTAGTGGGTTAGACAATAATGTATCACAGTTACAATAGCCTAATGTCAACTGCTCATCACCTTTTACAAAATATTTCGTTTCCCGATGCAAGGAATTGAGGAGTTTATTGTTGAGGATTTCTCTTGGTAAAAACCAGAAGAACTGGAGCTGATGGTGATGCCAGGAATTCCCTCGACTGTCTATGGTCTCCATCATCAGACCTGTAATGGCACTTATAACCCATATGGGTGCAAAATTCTCATCAATATAAATGAATTAAGTCCAAACACAAGGTAGCTACTGTAAACCGTTGAGGAGTTCCCTTAACTGTCCTTCATCTTCATCATCAGGCCCCTAATGACAGTCATAACACATCTAGGTATAGTATTCTCATCAATAAAAATTAATCAAGCCCAAACACAAGGTAACTGCTGTAAATCGTAGAGGAATTCCTTCAACTGTCTATGGTCTCCATCATCAGACCTGTAATGGCACTTATAACCCATATGGGTGCAAAGCTCTCATCAATATAAATGAATTAAGTCGAATCACAAGGTAGCTACTGTAAACCGTTGAGGAGTTCCCTTAACTGTCCTTCGTATTAATTATCAGAGGTAATGGCAGTCACAACCCATCTAGGTGTAAAGTTCTCATCAATACAAATTAATCAAGCCCAAACACAAGGTAACTGCTGTAAATCGTTGAGGAATTCCTTCAACTGTCTATGGTCTCCATCATCAGACCTGTAATGGCACTTATAACCCATATGGGTGCAAAGTTCTCATCAATATAAATGAATTAAGTCGAATCACAAGGTAGCTAATGTAAACCGTTGAGGAGTTCTTTTAACTGTCTTTCGTCTTCATCATCAGACCCCTTATGGCAGTCACAACCCCTCAGGTGTAAAGTTCTCACAAATACAAATTAATCAAGCCCAAACACAAGGTACCTGCTGTAAATCATTGAGGAATTCCCTCGACTGTCTTTCGGCTCCATCATCAGATCGATTCCAGACCTTCATTAAAATGTAGTTCTTCAAAATACTTAATGAAAAAATTAACAAAAGCACTAGGCGCTCCTACGATTTTCGAAGGTTCCCCTCGATTTCTCCGGGATTCCATCATCAGATCCTGGTTTCCTTATCATGGGACCACCCTTGAGGTATGTCCTTTCTAACAAAAAAAGAATCATCCAAATCGGTTCACCCAGGAAAGAGTTATGAGCTAACACACACAAAAAAAACATACAGGCGAATTGAGAACCTCCTCCTTTTTTTGAAGTCGGTTAAAAATTACTATACCACAATAGGTAAAAATAATTAAATATAACGCATGACAGGTAGGAACTGCCTCGTTGGTCTAGTGGTCGCAAGCGCTACTGCTGCGCATGAGGTCCTGGGTTCGATTCCCGGGTCGGGCAAAGTGTTATCGGGTTTTTCCATCTGGAATTTCGCGGTAGCAGCCCGGAGTCTGGATTTGTGCCCGGTTGATGGCAATAGGCTCGCCCCCTATTACATGGGACTTAAACATAACTGGCGAAATGTGGGTGTGCTACACCTCTGCCTAACCCTTCGGGGAATACAGGCGTGATGTTATGTTATGTGTTATGCATGACAGGTAAATCAATTATGAGATAGATACATGGTGCTCACATATTTACAAATATTGAAAAGTAAATGATTTTTCCAAAATTTCACAAGTAATAATTTAGTGTGTGAGTTAAAGTAGTTACATAATGTAAAAAACAATGTCATAAAAATTATAAATTATACAATTAAATTAGCAACCAGTTTGATTTTGTCTAGACTCTAGATTGTCCTATAGAGCAGGACCATCATGTTTCCAAGCATTCTTATCTAGGATATAATCCTCTAATTTGTAATATGCTTGTTTACAAAGTGTAATTTTAATATGAGTGAAAAATTCCATTTTCCCATTCCATTTTTATACTTTGTGTTAATCAAATTGTCTTCACTACCTTAAACAACTGTCTTCTGAAATAGTCTATATTAAAAAGGACCTAGACAACGATCGGTAAAAACGAAAGACAAAATGACAGATTTTAGAAGGATTTTTACGGTGTGATGTCAAAAATGGAGAAACGTAATGTCACTTTGTATGGGAATAGCCTTGTCTATTCTTCGAAGAGATAGACAGCGTCATGCTAAGCCCGCGGGATGCTAAGCCAGGCTGTGATGTGTTCGCGGACGAATAGAAGACGATCTTGTCAGTATGTTTTGATATTTTTCGATGAGCATATATTATGAATTACGATTAGCTGTATTTTCTGTTATATTATTTTATTAGTCTTTAACGAATGTGATTGACGTTGGCCGTTTTATCTAAACTAATATTAAAAAGAGAAAAGATTAGATTTTTTGTTTGTTTGTTTGTTTGTTACGCTTTCACATGAAAATGGCTGAACGGATTTGGATGAAATTCGGCACGTGGGTAGTCCATGACTTGGATTAGGACATAGGATACATTTTATACCGATATTACCACGGAAACGTGACTAATGCGGGAAAAACCGCGGGGCGCGGCTAGTGATAAATAAATTATTGGTGCAAATCCTTTAATAAAAAAAAATATATATAATTATATCATACATATATGATAATTACAAGTAACTACGTGCGACACGAGGGCGTCGATCAGCTGCCTACTTAAAATTATGATTTTAAGAAAGCGTATTATTTTTTGTTGTATTGCTAATAGGTATCCAGGTACCCATCGCACAGACCAGGAACGCATGGCACAAAAGGGAGGAGTCCCATACTCAGCAGTGGGTGGATGGAACAAGGCTATGAATGATTATGATGGTGATGACCTACCCATCAAATCTGTAAAAAATCGTCAATTATTTTAAAAAAAAGACTACACTAAAATATCGCCACTCGTAGAGCCTGTTTTAATTTTACTACCTACTCGCTCTGCTAAATATAGTGTTAAGTCTCTTTTTCTCAATGTTTGTATACACCTACCAGCAGTGGTGGATTTACACATTTTCCAAGACAGTATAGTCAGTTATTAAGATTTAGTCCTAGATATTTTTACAATGACAAAAATTATTCTATTCAAAGACATTTTCATCTAAAAGCAAGAAAATGGGATTCAAGAGCGAGTGTGGCGAGCTCGAAATTTTTTACAGCCTGTCTCGTGATTCTCAGTTAGGTTTCTTTTGAAAATTCACACAGAAATAGGAATATATTTGCACACCAGCTTGTGTAGGTTAGGTTTTCTTTTGACTATTTATACATAAACAGTTACTTATCGACTTAGATATACAGAAAAGCCTCACAATGAAGAGACTGTTGACAAGAGCGAGCGAAACGAACTCGAAAATGTGGCACCCTGCATTAAAATTTTGTATTTATAAGGGGCAACTGCTTGTTACTGATATATTTTGACCTTGTTTGAGATTTGATTAAAAAGTAGGTACTTCTCAAGATTTAAGGGCCCCTGCTGCTGGAGGCTCGGAGCGGACCCCCCCCCCCCCTCCCCCTTAGTCCGCCAGTGTGTATGCTTCTAATACAATAATGTTCATTCGGTAAACGTAATTAAATAATCTATATTGCGCTTACAAAGAGTGTGGGCAGAAGCCGATTTCTGTTTCGGGGCCGCGAACTGGGTGTTAAACCATAGAATATAGAAGATTGCGGTACCGTTGAATGTACCTACAATGAAAGGGAAGAACGAAAAGTCATAGAAAAGATGTCTTGTAGACTTCTTTCTACAAGGTATCAGAAAACCGTCTTACAGAATTCTTTTTGATTCCAGTACGACGTCATAATATTAACTTATTAACTTTAACTTAATATTATAAATTCTCAAGTAAGTTCGTTTGTTTGTTTGTTACCTTTTCACACCTAAACCACTGAACCGATCATCCTGAAATTTTTCATATACGTTGTCAGGTATACAGAAACGGATATAAGGTACCTTTCATCCCGAAAAAAAGTACTGTTCCCGAGGAAAACAACAATAACGTTCTTATGATAATAGATGGCGCCACGTGTCTTTCGAATCATGATTGAATTATAACCCGAATTGATTGTCAAAGTCTAAATTAACGCGAGGGAAGCCGCGGACAAAAGCTAGTAAAAAATATCGATACCGAAATTTGCCGCCCATAAAATCTGTCGCCCTAGGCTCAAGCCTAGTCAGCCTGCTAGTAAATCCGCCACTGCCTACCAGGCTACCAAGTACGGTAGAGAGCAAAGTAAACAGTGTTTCTGACCTTTACAAGACCCGTGTACGATCGGCAAACTCATGGGAATATTTCATTAATTTAACTTTATGCACACATGTAGAATTTAAATGTGGAAGCTTTTTAGTAAAATGGCGACTAGGTAAGTCGATCGGTGAGGTACCATTTAGTGTCCCAGTCACGTTTTCGTTGGCTACCGGTTCTTTTTTTAATTCTGTACCTAGTCAACCTCACGTCCACGGTTGCAATTTGACTTTTGCAGAGCGCTTATTTCGTAGTAATAAGGTCGGTTTTCGTAGTTCAAGTGTTCGCTGACCGTTTCTATGTTTGCTAGCACGTTTTGCTGCCGCCCTGGTAGTTCTAGCTGTCATGTAAATGTGTATCGTTTAATTTAAAACTGACTGAAATATTTCCATAGAGATGACTGAGGTCTCTTGCCTCTACAGCGTGAATCCAACATCGTAATCGTGAAAACAAGTCCAAGTCCCATGGAGAAATTTGTGCCGTTTGATGGTCTTTATACCACACCCTTAAATATGACCAGACCTTTTGATACATGCTGTATAAGTTTACCTTTTTTGTTTTTTTTTTTAGTATCGGGGTAAACCTTGAAAACGCACCCGACCTCTGGGGAGGGAGGTCGGGGAGTGTCGAATTTTTTATCTCACTAAAACCACCCCGGTGATCACCATCAACACAGAGGGGATCCCGGTTCCTCTGAAAATACCAATTCCGGAACCCCTCATGTGTAAACGCCTGTAAGGTACATCCCTGGGGAGACTGTACAGGGGCCTCCCCTGAGCCTAGCTATGCACAGCAGCACGTGACCACTGTGCCACCGTCTTCCCTGTGGTCACTCGGTGGGCGGATAGAGTCCTCATTCTGTGCGCCCGCGACCCCAAAGGTGATAGGTGCACCTAACGCTACGAAAACTATGATGAGCTGTTAACTTATAGAAGATCGTTGATTGATGTATTTATGACTGCTGAATACACGAGCTGAATATAGACGAACAATCTAAGGAATCAAGGCAAAAATCTCGGTTTTATTTTATATTCTAGCATGTAGAGTTTTATTTACATGCTAATATTTATAACAAATTGACTTGACAATCAAATTATTACAGATCAACCATAACTTTATTCGCATTCAAACAAAATTCCAAATATTAATTAACTTTCTGCTGACGCTACGTTCGTTTTTAGCAAACACCGATCCATTCAAGTGGAACTTTTTATGCTGACGCTACAACATCTCTGTAGTCATCTCTCTCTAGTCATCTCTGTCTGTCTGTATGTTTTTTCCAACGCTACCTCTCGTTAGAACTATCTAACGAGAGGTAGCGTTGGAAAAAACATGGCCGACTGAAATTATACGCCTCTGCATTTACGCGAGCAGTATTAGGGCGTGAACAATGCAATCTTTTTTAGTAACTGTACACAGTATGTTTTAACTTTATAGCATTTTTAGTATAATGAAAGAACTGGCGTGTTCTTTTACATACTGAGTGTAAGAGAATGCTCTGGTATAATGAGGGCGAGTTCATAATGTACCCTGATGTGTGGGATACATTGTCCGTAATACTTTTGGACTTTGGTGTGTATTTTAAACAGTCTGACGTAGTACTTTCAGGATGACTCGAATGAATGTATTAATTTTGAGTATCAATCCCAAATTCAGTAAAATTCCGATGACATTACACAGCTTGAGTGAACTATAATTTATCAGTAGGTCGCTTGCAATTAGGGAAGAAAATTAAATGACGTATTGAATTTTCAATAGTTTTTGTTATTGGTTCTTTGAGCATATGACCAGATAAAGATAAACTATATACTACTAGCTATAAACTAAATAAAAATACCTCAAGTCTCTTCATTTTCGGCTTCAGCCAACAAGTAACGCAGGAACGAACTCAACGTCACTGATCGATAGCAGAGCACAGTCTATGTTTTTGGCTCCGTGTACACCACATGACATACTCTATATTATAATGAAACTTAGAAACACGAACAGCGTTGGCTATGATGGTATTGCCACAAAAATATTAAAAGCAGTTGCATTGATAATATCTACACACTTATGTTTCATTATCAATCTTTGTATAAGCGCAGGCACCTTTCCTGAATCTTTAAAAAAGTCTATAGTAAAACCGCTTTATAAGAAGGAAAATCACGAATTGATGTCAAACTACAGACCGATTGCGATTATACCAGTGTTATCCAAAGTCTTCGAAAAATATATATCGGGGGAAATCAACAATTATTTAGAAAAATATCACATTTTAGCTGACGAACAAAAGGGATTTCGCAAAAACAAAAGTATAAATCTGGCTATTTATGAATTTCTACATAATGTCATGTTAAACGTAGATAAGAGGACACCTGTGTGCGCCATTTTCTGCGACATGACACAGGCTTTTGATTGTGTGCATTACAATTCCCTAGCAGCGAAACTTGAAGCGTATGGTATTAGGGGTAACGTCTTAAAACTAATTGAATCTTATCTTCACAAACGTAAGCAGGTTACCGAAATAAGTCAAATTTGCAACAAACGTGAGATAACTGTAAGATCCGAGGAACGAGAAATAATATACGGAGTACCGCAAGGCAGTGTGGTGGGCCCTCCGATGTTCACTTTATATATAAATGACTTGCCTAAAGCTGTTGACCACCCAATGACACTTTTTGCTGACGATTGCACTGTGACTATAGCTTGTAATGACAAAAGTACGTATGAACATGACATTAATAATTCGCTTATATCTATCATAAATTGGCTTAATAATAATAATTTAATCATTAATTTAAAAAAGACTAATGTAATTCATTTCGGACAACGTACACATACAGCTAACAATAATAATGTCCAGTATAATAATATTAATATAAATGCAACTGACACAACAAAATTTCTGGGACTTATAATTGATGATAAGTTGTGTTGGAAGCCCCAAATAGAAGCTCTGAGTAAGAAAATAAGTAGTGCAGCCTACGCTTTGAAACAACTAGCAGCGGTTCTCAATAAAGATGCATTAATTACTGCGTACTATGGATTGGCTGAATCCATTCTTAGATACGGAGTTATTTTCTGGGGAAATAGTGCGGACAATGAAGTAGCGTTTCGGGCCCAGAAAAGATGCATCAGATCGATGTTTCGACTTCAAACAACAGACAGCTGCAAACCCTATTTTAAAGAGCATAGAATATTGACATTACCCTCATTATACATTTTGGAAACGGTAATGTTCACTGTAAGTCATCCTAACTTATTCCAACGTTTGTCTGATGCTGTGCCAAGGAACAGACGTGACAATACTCTACTCTGTGTTCGCGGCGGTAAAACTGCTCTTTTGCATAAGAGCATTTATTACATGGCTCCGACCATATTTAATAAATTGCCCAAGTCATGGAGATTATTGGATGTATCTGGCCTTAAATTGAAATTGAGAAAATTATTAATAGACAGATCTTATTATAGTATTTCGGAATTTATGAAAGAGGATAATTTTTCTTGATGATTATGTATTTTAATTTATTTTATTGTATAATGTATTGATAATTAAATTGAATTGACATTGAATTGAATTAATAATTAACTTGACATAATTGAATTAATAATTAACTTGACATTGAATTGAATTGATAATTGAACTGACATTGAATAGAATTGATAATTGAATTGTATTGATAATGTAGTACGATTGTTATAGTAATTTTATCATTTTGAATTTAATAAGTGTAGTCCCGGTTTAAAACCCAGCAACTGTACGCCACTCAACAATTTGTACGCCACGTCACGCGGCTGAACATGTTTGAACTTTCTTTTCTACTGTAATATCTTGCATGCAATGTATGTATACCATGTTTAAACAAATAAATATACTTACTTACTTACTTACTTACTTTCTATAAAAGTATTAAGCGAAATTGGTAACGCACAAACTTTTACGCAAGTTAAGTTTATACCAAAGCAACAATTTACATAAATAATTAACTTGGTGATTCTTCACGAATACCGCTACTTGGACCTGTAGAGGTTTCTAAGTTACTAAGGCAGAAACTTTGGATATTAAAACAATCGACTTCCAAAAAACACAAAAAAGTGAAAAACAACTTTTATTTCGGAACGGTGTCTTTGGTTTTTGTATTTTTGGTTTTTTGCCACCGATTTCCGAAATTAAAGTAATTTTTCACTTTTTGTGTTTTTTTGGAAATCGGTGGTTTTTTTTTTTGTAAAAAAGTTTTTATGATAATGATAAATGATAAATGATTTTATTTCTGTAAGTAGGTTTGTACAAACACTTTTACACGTCAATCATATTTTTAAACTAGATGAGGTCGGCGTTTCCTATCTGACTACTCTGAGAAGAAAGGCCGAAACAAACTCAGAGGTCACAGTCTCTTTTAAAGTCCAGACATAATCTTGGTCAGATCATGTGAAGACCATGTAGATTGGTATCTGAAATGGTCTTTTGAGGAAAGAACCACACAGATTGAGTGGACCTGTCCAGTCAGTGCACGCATTTGTCAGTAATCATGCAGCTCAACTCAGGAAGTCAGAACTTAAGGAGCTCAACGATTCGACGAACAATACCAAAGAAAGGACATTTGGGTAGGCCACATAAATTACTCAATCTGCCAGATCATGATCAAAATTAACTGCGAAGAAAAAAAAAAAGCAATGACCCACATAATCCTCACATTCACAATAATTAAAATAACATACTACTTTACAAGTAAATACTCATGTCATTGTGTATATAAAATTCAACAATGTCAATGTGTATATAAAAAAAATCGGACATAATGTTTGAGAACCATGTAGATTGGTGTCTGAAATGGTCTTTTGAGGAAAGAACCACACAGATTAAGTGGACCTGTCCAGTCAGTGCACGCATTTGTCAGTAACCGTGCAGCTCAACTCAGAACTTAAGGAGCTCAACGATTCGACGAACAATACCAAAGAAAGGACATTTGGGTAGGCCGCATAAACTACTTAAACTGCCAGATCAAGAATATAACTGAAACAATGACCCACATAGTCCTCATATTCTCAATAATGAAAAAAATATAATACTTTTTACAGTAAATATTCATGTCTAAAATAGCTAGCAAATTAAAATCAACATTCACCGTGTAAATTTATTTGAGCAGCTCAATCCCAAGCCTTTTTGTCCTCAATATAGTCTTAGATCTTAGGTCTTAGATCTTGAATGTCGCTAGGAAGTTTATTATAAAAACGTATACATTGGCATCTAAACGAGCCACCTATTTTCTTGAGCCTGGTTGTAGGAACAATAAATTTGTGTTTGTTTCTAGTATTTATATTGTGGATATCACTGTATTTTTTAAACAGATTAATATTTTTATGTGCATACAAAAGATTTTCATAAATATACTGAGAAGGCACAGTAATTATATTAATCTCTTTAAATTTATCTCTGAGGGAGTGTCTGGGACTTAATTTATAGATTGAACGAATTGCCCTTTTTTGTAAAACGAAAATTGTCTGGATATCGGCGGCATTTCCCCACAACAGAATACCGTACGACATCACACTATGAAAATAACTAAAGTATACTAAACGGGCTGTCTCTAAATCAGTTAAACCACGAATTTTTCTAACGGCGTATGCTGCAGAGCTAAGCTTTTTTGACAATTTATCTATGTGGGGGCCCCATTGAAGCTTGGTATCCAAAGTTATGCCTAAGAAAACTGTGGTATTTTCGGGTTTCAGCACTTCACCCTTTATGAGAACACTAGTTTCTACTTGTCTAACATGAGGTATCGTAAACTTAATACATTTAGTTTTTTTCTCGTTAAGAAGTAGGTTATTAACATTAAACCAGTTAACTACTATTGCAAGGGCGCTATTTACATTGTCAGTAATCAGCTGCTGACGTTTCAGTTTAAATAAAAGTGAAGTGTCGTCTGCAAATAACACTATATCATGTTTATCCTTTATGAGGTAAGTTTTACTTTTTATTTGTGGTACCTACTTATTCCACACAAAATCGTATACCACTACTTGATATGTAAATAGCAGTGATAGGAAGTTATTAAAACATCATCTTTAAATGCTTAGTGCAAAAAATACGCATTATTAATGATAACTCAAATACTAATAGTCAAATCTTGAACCACATGAGAAGCACCAGCATTCAAATAAAAAAAAAATAGTCAAAATCGGTTCACCTAGAAAAAAATTCTAAGCTAACACACATAAAAAAAAATACTGTCGCATTGAGAACCTCCTCCTTTTTTTGAATTCGGTTAAGAATAGGTTGGTCTATTAAAATCCAATGGGGTCTGCAAGTTATTCTGTAAAAATATCACCGTGAAACCATAAGTGACGCGAGCTGTCATTGCGTTTAGGATACTGCTGGGGCTGCCTCGTCTCTATAGTGCGTCAGGGATGTTCGCAGATGCGCATGTAGATTGCTTGTACGTAACAATGCGTAAAAGATGCGCTTCCCTGGTGCGCAGGGTGGGGCGGCTCCAACAGTGCCTTAAGGGGGATGCGCCAAGTTAGCCCGCGAAATTATAATTTTCTTACATTTTTTGCAATTTGCAGGTCAGTATCAGGTTGTATGGTGATCTAAATATGATTCGCGACCGTATCAAATATCGCTTTAAAGAATTATAATCATTAGGATCAGCAATACAACTCCTTAAGTTAGAATGCCCTCAAATGTCATGATTTCATAAAATAGTCATTCAATAGGGTAATATGAACTTATAGAGATGTATTGCTGATTCTAATGATTATAATTCTGTAAAGCCATATTTGTTACGGTCGCGAATCATATTTTAATCAAAATACAACCTGACAGTGACCTGCAAATTGCAAAAAACGTAAGAAAATTTGAATTTCGCGGGCTACCCTGAAGGTTCCGCCTTAAGCAGGGTTGCGAGTTGTCTGGACTGTGTATACGTGGGTCACTGTTGTGCCGTCTCTCATGGGATGTCGCACCAGTGACCAACCGTTATTTCTTGTATAGTTTTCTTTGTTTTTGTTTAGTGTCTGTGCTTACTAACGTAGTCGTGAGTTTTACTAACATTCTTGTTGAGTCTTGGTTACTTGAATAAAGAAAAAATATATTCTATTCTAATGGTGTCAATCCCTACCATCATGTGGACTGATAGGTCACTTCAAGTTCACTTCACCTAAGTATTCACGGTGAGTTTTTTTACAGAGCAGTGCTATTCTGTAAAGTTCACTTCAAACCTCGTTCAAGTGACCGACTCATTTGTTTTTAAAATACATGTGACGGATTCGTACCTCGTCACCGTTCGAATTTTGAAATGAAGTTTGGAGAATAAGGATGCTTCCTAAACATAACCGATCGTCGCGCTCTTTTATATGAATATGATGACATCGCGGTCAATAAAGTCGCGTCGGTACGTCAAAATTCATACAAATGATCGCGTCGATCGCGTACTCGCGTGACGATCGCTTTTGGTTAGGACGCGGGGTAACACTATTCGAAATAGATAGTAATATTGGATGTGGTATTTTTGATTTCACATAAATGTGGGTACATTTAAGTGAAATCCAAATTACCCACCCCTTATGATTATATATTTTCAACATATGTATTGCGGTCACTAAGATAATTAAGTCAAAGTTCATTATAGTTCTGCTGTCAAGTCCAATCGTAGGTGCCGTTCGTGGAAAAAAAAATATATTTGTTAACTGTTCCACAAATGGCACTTAACCATTTGAATAGGTGCCATCAAATCTGTGCTCTAAGTCAAATAATACCTTGTTTAATCTAACAGAAGTTTATCTTTCAAGTACCAGGTTCTCATAACATCTAGGCGTATTATATTGTAATAATGTAGGCTACGTAATTAATTTCAATGACTGCGAGAAGAGACTGCGACCCGTTGCACCACATCTGTGCGATATTATTAGATTCGGATATACAGGTTGTTTGCATTTAATGAAGTGATTATATATCTATGAAAATAACACGTACGAAAGAAAAAAAAAACATCTTTTTAGTAAAAGATGTGAAAGATATAATTATAAATGTAGTACTAGAAATCGGGACCTATTAGTTCAACCAGGTTTTAGGCTGGCTAAAGTAGACTTATCTTTCATGGGGTACTGTTTAAAATGTTACAATAAAATACCTCCATACATCAACTGAATTAGACAAAATTAAAATCTCGTATAAAACGCACACTATGCAGGCAGCTATGTTATAAGTTGGGCGATTGCATCTCTGATAAAAATGCCTGGCTCAATTCTGGTCCTGCTTCACAAAAGCAACTAATTGATTAAAACTGGAAAATACTGTTGGAGCTGCTGAAGATTGTAAGACTATCTTTGCATTGTATAAACTCAATCTCTTTTATATATTATTGCATAGGACATTTGTGAGTACTATGTACTATAGAGCTACCATTTACTGGGTAATATTTCTTTCATTGACTTGAATGTGCCCTGGCGTCTGATAGATGTCATGCTCACTCAAAAGTCTCACTGACTGACGGTGGCGAGTGTTTTGGATCATTTGGCTACCTTCAAAATGATTGAGCTGAATGGTGCTGATCCATGCGTCGTGTTCGTGAACGGGCACTGTCAGTTGGGACTGGTCATCTCTTAGCTGCCACGGTTTATTTCATTACTGAGTTGTTTTTTTTTGTTGTTTCTATTTGCTGTACTCTGAACGCTTTTAACGTGTACGTCTTATTTTACATCGTTCTCACATATAATTATAAGTTCATCATTAATGATGTAACTAATATTTTTGGAACAATATAATTTAAAAAAGTGTCCATGGATTTCCTTGCCCGTTCTTCTCCATAGGTACGTAACTACACTTTAGAATGGGCAACCCGCTTCATATTTCTGACTGACCGACTCCTTAACAATTCAAAAGTGCCTGTAAATCGTTTAATTGAAATAATTGCTTTGATTTTGTGTTTGAGTTTGATAATTGGATTGATTTGATTGATTTGGTTTTACCTACGTTTTTAATTGGTAAACCAAGAAATTTATCTTTTATTACTATTATTAATATTAAGCTTGTTTGAGATCGTTCAATGGTCATGATTGTTTAAAGTGCAAGTGACGCGTTTTTAGGACAATTGCAATTATGCTGGAACCATATGACTTGCTAGTGTCCTGAATAATGAACCGTAGTGACAGCACATTTAAGTGTAATTTCTTGCATTAAGAGCGCATTACAACCCACTCTTGGAATTTATATCGTAGATTCGGAAATCAAATACTAAGTAGGTATAGCTAGACCAGCAAAAACGATCTGGAGGTCATACAAATATTAATTTCACGCGTGAATCAAACCCCTGACACGTAGCTCTGGAGCTATCTACTACGTAAACCATTCTACTCTACTTCATACTAAAAATAAATCAACCTGTATACACATGACATGAGCCACATTGGCACGCTGTGGTACGCACTGACGTAGAAGCGATGCACTGCTGTGACATCATGGTTCGCTGACATATTCATTCCATTAGATTGTATCATTAAATAGATCTACGCGCAAATACTGGATTATGAAAGTATTTTTGTACCTAGTAAAAAGTTAGTTAGGAAATGAAAGCAACTGCAAGAAAAAATAACATGTAGTCGTCTTTTGTGACATCCTCGGTGCTATAGGATCCTGGTACCGGTGGTGTAAATGATCTAACTCGTGCTGCACGATACCAAAATGATGTCAACAATTTTAAGCAATGTTATTCTTGACTGTAATCCCTAGGTTGAGCAAATATTTTATTGGGTTCTTTATTTAGGAATTTCTTAGTAGCCACCCGGAGTCTGGATTTGTGCCCGGTTGATCGCAATAAGCTCGGCCCCCATATTGAATTTATACATAACTTATAAAATTAGGTTTTTAAACACTTCGGCCTGCACCCTTCGGAAACAGACGTGATGTTAACGTTGCTGTATTTGAATATCAACTTTTATTAACAATTCTGTGCAAACATAAAATGCAAGTGTTTTGAACAAAAATGGTTCTCAGTTGAAAATATTATTGCATTGAACATTGCTTCAACGTGTCGAATATTTAATTTGAAAGTCATCTCCAATAGTGTTCAGCTGCAAATAAATATTCAATGCTGAAATGGAAAGAGGGAAATGTCATGCTTGTTATTTCAGTTTCAGTTCAAAATACATTTTTACTGCAGTCTGTGTTTTGCAAGTTCGCTTTTAAAGTATCAGGTTCCGCGTACTTGTCAGAAGTATCCAGGGTCAAATCAAATGTCTAGGGATCAAGCACGTTATTGCTAGTTACAAAAAACGAGGTTTTTTTAATTATATTTTTGTAACTCCTATGGATACTTTTTAGTAAAATTCGTCATTTGAAAAGGGAATAGTTTTTGAATTTCGGTCAAGTCGTATATCCAGTTTAGGAGCAATCATGATATGGGCGGATATTTGGATCGGCGGGAGAACCGAACTGATTTGGATCAGAGACAATCAGAGGCAGATGTTCTCATTCCTTTGCGGACCCAATTTGGTGCTTCATTTGCGCTTATGCATGATAACGCACGTCCACACACTGCCAGAGTCGTTACAAACACACTTGCCGTAGCTAATATCATCGTCCTACCATGGCCTGCTCAATCGCCAGACTTGAATCGCATTGAGTACGCATGGGATATGCTTCAAAGAAGAGCTCTGCCAAATATGGATGCCGTACACACACCAGAAAATCTTTTTCGCCTGTTACATCGGAAGTGGACGGCCATTCCGCAACGTGATTTGGATGAACTGATATTGAGTATGCCGAATCGCTGCGATTGTGTTATATGCGTTAACGGCGAAAATACAGACTACAAATTATTTATTTTACGTAATAAAAACCTTTGAAAACTTTAATTTTTTATCTTTTATATCACATTTTAATGTCAGGATTAAGAAACAGGAGGAAGGAGTAGGAGGTCAGGAGGAAGGGGGATGCGCTCAGGTAGCCCTCGAAATTCAAAAATAATTACGTTTTTTGCAATTTGCAGGTCACTGTGAGGTTGTAGGTTGATTAAAATATGATTCGCGGCCGTAACAAATATGGCTTTACAGAATTATAATCCCGCAAATCATATTTAAACCACCATACAACCTGACACTGACCTGCAAATTGCAAAAACCGTAAGAAAATTAGAATTTCGCGGGCTACCTTGGCGCATCCCCCTTAACCTGTGATGTTATTTATGAACGGCCCCAAATACTGCTGAACCCTGTAACAAAACTTACTTTAATCAATGACCATATTTAAAATCTGTATATTTGTTACAGAAGAAATCCTGGGCTCTCGTACTGCACTATGGATGTCAGCTGACGGGCACATGGTGCTATACGCGACCTTCAACGACAGTCTGGTGCATGAACAGAAATACCCCTGGTATGGGGCTGCTCTGGATACTGATGATCCTGCCAAGGTAATTTGAATCCTATTTGTGGATTAATGAAGGCATTTTTTTTAATATTTGCTGGTTAGCGACTGCCACGGTTTCGATACTGGCGTACAAGAGTGTGTTGAATTTTGTCAGATTTAAGGGATTGAAGCTACTGTTAAAGCTATTCATATCTATAATTAAAAATACCGACCGACCTTCCGACCTTTAAGCCCACTTATTAAGACAGTTTGGATGACATGGTGGAATGTGGTTTTCTTGCCCGCTTACCGTCTCAGGTCCCGTATTCGTCTCGTTATCGGGCCGTACCGGACATATCTGCGGATGACGTCAAGACTGCGATTTGTATTATTAACTTGGTTAAACCATGGAACCAACCATCATAGTGGAACCTTTGGAATATGGCTAAAATTGGCTTAAAATTTATTTCCACAAAGTTACTATAAAAAACACTACAAAGTGAAAAATTACTTTAATTTCGGAATTCGGTGTACATGGATCTTTATTTTAGTTTTATACCACCGACTTCCGAAATGAAAGTTATTTTTCACATTGCAGTGTTTTTTTTTGGAAGTCGGTTTTTCTTTTTTTTTTTTCTATTTTTTAGTTATGGTACGTACCCCACACCATTTCGTATACACTTGCTATGAACACCCAAAAAAATACCCAAATTGCTAAACGCTAATAGCTGATAGGATGCTGGCGAAATCGATGCAACTCTTCAAATATTATATTTGAAGAGTTCCACCGATTTCTCCAGGATCCTATCATTAGATCTTGACCTGGTGACAAAGGAAGTAACAGCTTCCTGGGAAGTATATAACCCTTTCAAACAAAAGAAATATTTTCCAAATCGGTCCAACGTTTTCGATAAGTCGGGGAAAAAGACTTTTTTTTATAAAGATACCCGAGAACCTTCTTCTTTTTTTGAAGTCGGTTCAAAATAAATAGGCTATTTCAATTAGATTTCTATATTAATTATTTCCTTCTCTCCACCAAGACGTACCCGGAGATCAGAAGCGTGAGGTATCCAAAGCCAGGGACCAACAACCCGACGGTGACGCTGACGGTGGCCGACATTGCAGATCCCAAGCACATCCGCACACGACACCTCACACCACCTAAAGTTATACTTGAAGAAGGGTAAGTACACTAGCATAATACTTTTAGGCACAGCATGAAGTTTAGGGGCTCGTGGCTAGACTGGTCGATCGAAGATTCAGCTACGCTTGTTGCGGTCGGTTCATGGATAGGAGATCATCCATTACATACCGAGACCCCTCCATGCCTCGGAAAGCATGTTAAGCCGTTAGTCCCGACTAACATTCGTAGATCTTGGACAGTCGTTACGGGTAGTCTGAAGCCCAAATCAAAAAATCAGAATCATAATATTTTATTTCACATAAACCTACATGGGCACTTATGTAACGTCAGAAGCTAGGTGCACGGTTCCAATGATGGGTCGGTTGAAACTCCACGGTTACTACATAACATAACATCACGCCTGTATTCCCCGAAGGGTTAGGCAGAGGTGTACCTATAGTACTCCCATATTTCGCCAGTTATGTTTAAGTCCCATGTAATAGGGGGCGAGCCTATTGCCATCAACCGGGCACAAATCCAGACTCCGGGCTGCTACCGAGAAATTCCAGATGGAAAAACCCAATAACACTTTGCCCGACCCGGGAATGGAACCCAGGACCTCATGCTCAGCAGTAGTGCTTGTGACCACTAGACCAACGAGGCAGTCCACGGTTACTCTTTTAAAAATAAGTGGCTTTTACAATGTTTTCAAATTACAGTGTTAATAGGTATGGAAGGACAGACAAAAGACTGACAACCAGTCTAAGCACGGAGTATCGTGTTACCCAGTAACTGGGTTATGGAGGTCAGATAGGTAGTCGCTCTATGTATAATACTGGTATTAGCTGCGTGCGGTTAGACTGGGTGCCGACTACAGCATAGTTGATAAAAGGCTGGGAAGGACTTTGAACGACTTTGTATTTCATAGGGGGCGCAGTGCCCTTATTGTGCGACTGTATAGACTCCTGCTTACTTTCAGGGTCATAATGATGAACCCACGTTTCATCTCCAGTAACAATTTGATCGAAAATGCTTGATGAAACTTCACCACAGAGCTCAAAAAACTCACTGCAGCACTCGATTCGCACTTGTTTTAGAGGCGCTGCGCCGTGTGCATTCGCGGCACCCATCTTCCACTGACTTTTGAAAAATAATGTAGGTTGTGAAGAATAGTGTGCATGGTACCAACGGAGAGGTGGGTCATCTCTGCTATCATTTTCATCTTCATTCAGGCATCCTCCAGTATAAGCTTCTCAACATTTTTCACGTTTTCTTCCGTAGAGGCAGTAACTGGGCCGCCCAAGAGAGTGTCGTCTTCAATGCTATCTCTGCCCCTTTTAAATTCACTTGACCAGTTTTGAAACGTAGATAACGAGGGTGCAGAATCTTAATAAGCAGCCACCATCTCTTCCTGAATATTTTTTTGACTTTTTCCTTGTTTGGTAAGGAATTTAAAAACAGCGTGGTGCCCGATTTTCTTCTACATTGTCACGTTAGCCATTCTAGTTGTCGTTGACAGAGGATAACTAGCAAACTAATGATCACAACTATATGAATTTTTACGTTTATACCCTTAGATAATGTCATTAATTAATTAACTAGTCAAATTACCCACATCACTAGTTAATCACCCCCACCCCGAGAATACATTGAACGCCCCTCGTATAACAAAATCCCTAAATATATTACTATACTTAACTACTTGTGAGTACCCTACCCTTGTTCATAGTGTTCTAATATTAGGTCTTTACCTATGAAATTGCCGTTCTGCAGTACTGGCCATTTCAAATCAAAATAATTTTTGTTTGGCTAAGAATTCTAATTTCAAATTAATTTTATTTTAAAAACATGGATTTTTTTTTCTAAAAGTAGTCATTTCTTTATTGATTAGTGTTACATTTTCATCGCATTTCAATCTTTTTCGTCATCATGGATACGTTAAAAATTCGAGTAATTATGGAATATGAGTACCGTCGTGGCAGCAACGCGGCACAAGCGGCACGCAACATCAACGACGTTTACGGAGCTAACACTACAAACCAACGCACCACCTGTTATTGGTTTGCTCGCTTCCGTTCTGGAAATTTCGACCTGAAAAATGAACCTCGCGGTCGTCCGAAGACTTTGGTCGACAATGACGAATTAAAGGCGATTGTGGAAGCTGATGATACACAATCTACGGCTGAATTAGCAGCAGCTGTCGACGTTAGCGTCAAAACAATATTGGTCCATTTGCGTCAAATTGGCAAGGTAAAAAAGCTTGACAAATGGGTGCCCCACGAACTCAATGATCGCCAGCGCGAAGTACGCGTCGAGACGTGCCTTGCACTGCTCAACAGACACACAAATGAAGGAATTTTGAACTGCATTGTTACCTGCGATGAAAAATGGATTCTGTTTGATAACCGTAAGCGCTCAGCAAGTTGGTTGGATCCTGGTTCAGCACCTAAACAATGCCCTAAACGAAAACTTACCCCTAGAAAAGTGATGGTCACTGTTTGGTGGTCTAGCGCCGGTGTGATTCATCACAGCTTCTTACCAAACGGGGTGAGCATTACTGCAGATGTGTACTGTGAAGAACTGAACACAATGATGGAGAAGCTGGCGCATCTCCAACCAGCATTGGTCAATCGCTCGTCTCCGCTGCTCCTGCACGACAACGCGCGACCTCATACTGCACAGCAGACGGTCTCCAAGTTGCAAGAACTGGGGTTGGAAGCTCTCCGTCATCCGCCCTACTCACCAGACCTTGCGCCTACAGACTACTACTTTTTCCAGAATTTGGATAACTTCTTGGCGGGAAAAAAATTTAATACCCGAGAGGCAGTACAAAATGCCTTTGAAGAATTTGTTGCCTCCCGTCCAGCTGATTTCTTTAAGAAGGGCATCAATAAACTGCCACTGCGATGGCAAAGATGCATTGATTGCATGGGTGATTACTTCGATTAATACAAATAAAAAATTCATGAAAAAAATTCGTTTAAATTTTTTCATACAAAACGGCAATTTCATAGGTAAAGACCTATTATACAAAGTCCTTAGATCTCCATATAAAGCGCAGACTAAAGCGAACTCAACTACTTCAAAGCGCTGTAAGCCATAAACCGAGCTAGATAAATGAGCTGAACCCCATAAAATAAACAAAGTGGGCGGGCTTCGTATTAAAACTTCAATATTTCGAATCGACCTTTATTTAACATTGTGACTTTATGGTGAACGAGCTGGATCGTTTTATGTTTTATTGTTTATTGGTAGTTCGTGAATGTACGGTTTGATTTCTTTGTTTTTTTAGCTTAAGTGGTCATGATTTTTTGTGGAGGTTAATCAACAGTCAGTTATGAGTTGTGAAATTGCAACTCCTAGATATTGTTTGGACAAAGACTTATTGTTTTAAGAAAGGGTTTATCCGGAGGTTATCGACTAGCAAACAATTACAGACCGTTTCTGTTAAACTAAGCCATCTCAGGTTTCTAAAAGACTACTAGTTCAATTTAATCAACTGACATGGGATTTGATAACAGATTGATTTATCAGAGATTTACATAAAGCGTTACAGAAACCGAACAGCAGTTTCAGTCAGAATTGCCGCATGGAACATGATGCTCATTTTTTTTTTCGATTCCTCCTTTGTTTTCTAGCAGCCGGTAATAGAAACGGACGTCTGTAATCAAATTCAAATATTTTTATTTGTAGAACACAGGTAAACAAAAAAATACGTCAATTTTAATAAAAATTAACGCTATGGCTTGCCGTCAACGGCGCACGAATATTCTAATTACAAAACATTCAAAATTAATAAATAAAACTAAATTATAACACATTAATACTTAAAAATATCCAATAATACATTCAATTATCATAACAATATATTGAACCAAATTAAAAACATTAAAAATAAATAAATTTGATAAAACATTTAAATTATTAACCAACTAAAAAATACTTAATAAAAAAAACAAATGTCATAAAATTATATTTTTTTGTCTAAGTACCTACACGCTTTTATATGTAATAAATGAAGAACAGCCTTTTCGAAATGGTGTATGTCAAGATCTTTTATGTAATTGGATATCTATTTTGGCCGCCATTTCTATAAAACTTTTTGAATATAGCGCAGTTAGCGGCTACAAGAAAACAAACTCTTTAAAGTGTATTTTTTCTAAACATTACCTACTACAAGTATACCGTCTCTTGCAGTGACTACTACTTCACGAGCGCGCAGTGGGTGTCCCTCACAGAAGTATGCGTGGTCTGGTTGACCAGGATGCAGAACCTATCAGTTGTCTCCGTTTGCAAGAGTCCTATGTGGTACTGTCAGGAGGTAAGGAAGAACTTTAACAATTCACTGTCTTTTTTAGCCTTAGCTATGCTATGATTAATGACTGTGAATTTGGTTGTGAAAGCATATTCAGTTGTGTCATCCTGTTGCACCTTTTAACCATGGTTACGTTTCCGTGGTCTATCCTACAGCAACTGTGCAATTATCCAGGATTAAAAATACATACCCGCCTATCTGAGATTAACTCCTGCTGAGTTCTGGCAGCCTGGTACTTTGAATGGAACATTTTGCTCACCCATATTATTTAAAACTTGAATGCTGAAAAAACCTGACTTATCAAGTAAGATAATTATATTTATTTATTTATTTAAACATGGAAGACTTACAGCTTAAAACTTAATAAAAAGGAAACCATATTCAGCAGGAAGCCAATTATAAGTTTTCGCGTGTAGAATTAGACTGGAAACTATGTGAGCATACAACAGCAATACGTAATACATTGTGGTGTTTAACAGGTTACATATTTTTCTATAACTATTTGGTTTATAAGGAGAACAAATTAAATTAAATTAAGAAGGTAAATCGAAATTATTTGAAAAGATTAAGGGTTAAATAAATAAATGGAGTGTGCTTTATTGTACACCATAATAATTATAACACAGTGAAGTGACTACGACCCGGTTCTACCTAATTCATTTTGCAAGCTAGGTATGTTTATTAGCTAATTAGCCCAACAAAGTGTAACGAAGCGATCATTAATCAGCATTTTAAAAATGAATAATGCTATGGTATCGTTTTGTGCCGTCGATGTTTTAACCCTTAAGAGAAAACGGTAGATAGGTAAGTAATAGATAAGGTGGCAGGGACATCAAGGCGCAAACTGTTACTAGGAATTCAGCACATGATTCGAGGACCCTCTAGCGCATAATTTTTTCGCCGGTTGTCAAAAAATAAACCTGCTGTTTCATAGAAAAGTGCCATATACCTACGCGGTCAAAATGCACACACACACACACACAGCACACAACAGCAACAGCTTTTTTTTTAATAACCGACGAAAATTTACAAACTCGTAGGATTCAGAACCATGTACTGAATGTAGGTTGTGCGTTGATGACCCTGCATCCGTGTATACTTAATTAGCTTCAATACAAAGTAAAGTTAAATATCTACCAGTAACATCGTGAGGAAACCCGCGGGGTAATTACGTAACACATTAACAGTAGGAATGGGTTTCATTTTGACAGTTCAACTGTTTAAACTTTATTGTTCGTCGAGTGGTTGAGCTCCTTAAGTTCTGAGTTGAGCTCCACGATTAGTGGCAAATGCGTGCACTGACTGGACAGGTCCACTCATTCTGTGTGGTTTTTCGTCAAAAGACCGTTTCAGACACAAATCTACATGGTCTTCACATGATCTGACCAAGATTATGTCTGGACTTTAAAAGAGACTGTGACCTCTGAGTTTCTTTCGGCCTTTCTTCTCAGAGTAGTCAGATAGGAAACGCCGACCTCATCTAGTTTTAAAAATATGATTGACGTGTAAAGGTGTTTGTATAAACCTACTTACAGAAATAAATCATTTATCATTTATTTTATCATTTATCAACAACATTCATTGCTTTATTTACGTTGTTGAGCAGACAATTTTTTCGAAATTAAGAAGCAATGGATTAGCAGTAGGCTTCAAAATGATTCAGATTGTGATAGATAGTGTGTTACATATTTAGGGTGCTGGACTTACTTGTATAGTTAACAAAAGTCTGCAATCCCCAACCCGTCTTGAGCAAGCGTGGTGATCAATGCTCATACCGTCTCTGCATGAGGAGAGGCCTTTGCCTAGCAGTGGCCTAATAATAGGCCGGTATTATAACAGTGGCCCAATAATAGGCCGGTATTATAACATTATAAAGTCTTTAAATAAACAGTATCGCTGCCTGACGATGCTATCAGCAGCTATCTTTTACGATGGACTTTCAAGAAAATATTCACAAAAAGATTCAAACTGAATGATATTGCTGAAGTTTTTACAATTGAAAAAGATACTGTTTTCTATTGTAACTTCATACTCGTAGTATTTGTGAACTTTTTATCTCGCTTTTTAAACGAATAGTGTACTAAAATTTTGTTTTTGCCGTAGCTTTTCAATTTTAAAGCTTAACAAAATTTTATGTTAGGTTAGAGACTGCGGTCATAAGTAGGTATACATGTTTTTGTTTTAGCTTCTGTTCCAAAGTTCAGCGTTGATTTTACATTCTTAATCCCGTTTCAGAATTTTTGAGTGAGACTAACTTGCTTGGCAAAAAAGTATGCTAAAGATTTAAAATTCACATGAATTAATATTTCTTTTACATAATACTTACTCGATGTGTTAGTCCGTCTTACCTAAGAAATGGTCTGCACTATTCTGTGAATGTGAGTACCATACAGGCTAGATTGAATACATGACTATAGAACTGTCTGGCGGTTGTGAGTATTTTTTAGATGCCTACGCAAATGTCAGGCAGATCTGGTAGAGTCGTGTCACGGGTGGTTGAGCTCCCTAAAATAGGGTTGAGCTATACGATGACTGATGTATGCATGCCGTCTGTTGAGACAGGTCAACACAAACCTGCAATGTTCCCTTCCAAACATGGCCCTGTATTCTTAGACTCACAAAAAATCTTAATAATATAATGTTTGGACTTTAAAAGAGACCATGGCCTCTGAGTTTGTTTCGGCATTTCTTCTCAGGGATAAGTCAGCTTGGAAACGCCGGTGCCGTTCTAGTTTTAAAATATTGACGTGTAAAAGTCTCTTAAAAGATCTACTTACATAAATAAACATTTCATTTCACTAAGGTACATTAGTATTGACACCTAATGTCAGCACCAGCTCCATTCAATATGTCAATATACCAAAAGGCCGAGTCTGTATGCGGCATCATACCTCCCAAACAGCTGAACCGATTTTGATTATTCCTATTAATAAAATCTTTACACTTTTGAATTTAACATTAAACTTCTTCCACAGGTGTACAGAATATCCTCAGGGTTGGACGGCTGGGTAGAATCAGCCCCTTCCCCCCTCTGGTCTGCCGGTGGCGGTGCCCTGGTCACCTTGGCCCCAGTCAGGGACGGCCCAGCTGGGTTGTTCCGTCATATAGTGAGGACGGAACATAATTCGCATGGGCCCAGGGCGTTGCCGCTGACGCATGGGAGCTTTGATGTGGTCGAGTTGTTAGCTTGGGATCATGCGAATCAGCATATGTGAGTATTTTGTGTCTTCTTCATAATTATGTTCTAAAGGTTTGCCTGCTCGACAAAGTTAATAGCGCGATGAATGTTGTTGAACTGTCGATATGAAAGCCATTGCTCTGAGTTGGTTCCTCTTCCTAACAAACAATTGGAGCATGCAAACTCACTCATACAAATACACACACACACACGCAAATACAATTACACACACACACATACACTAAAAAACATACTTTCGCGCAAAAGAAGAACCGAAATTATTGTTTATTTCTTTATTTATTTTATAATTTTTGTTCTTAGTACACATGTTTAGAATTAGAAGTACCTATATAATGAAGTCTCTTTTATTTCCTTTTTTTTTGTTTTTTGTCTTGTCATAAAACAAAAAACTTGTGTCTTTTATTACGGGAGGACACTGGGTCCTGCAACACAGTTTTAGCTAGCGCAGGAGTCAGAGAATTCTATCATTTGTTGTAAAATATGTTTTATATTAATAAATATTTTTTAGTATTTTAATTGGACTTGCAAAAATTTACCTACATACTAATAAATACCTACTTATCTATCTGTTGCCCGCGACTTTGCCTTGTCACCTTAAACCCTAGGTAAACCCGTTTCGGGGTAGAAATTTGAACAAAGCTTGCTCACTGCTCCAAATGCAAAACCAACAGCTGTTGCAAGGATTCATTTCTTCGAAATCGTTAAAAGCTAACTCATTTAATGAATGAACCACTGGATGCGAGAAGCACATGACCGGTTGATATGGCGAAACTTGAGGGAGGCCTACGTCTTTCGGCTGAAATGATAATGAACTTTATATTTGAAACGATTGGTCCTTAGGGCCGGTATTGACTGATAAATCTTCTTTCAGCTACTACTTGGGCATCCCGGAGGGTAAACCAGGACAGCAGCACCTATACAGAGTATCGTCCGAGGCGCCGAGGCCGGGCTCCCCGCAGAAATTACCGTACTGTGTCACGTGTAACTCACAGGTTAGTGGAATTTACATACCTACCAAGATGTTTCAAGTACCTACATAGTTGTAGTTCAACCAGGAGAGCAGAATTTGTATAGAGTATTTTCTCCAAGTTCCAGTTCTTTCCAAGACCGAGCCCAGGGCTGCCTTTTTTTTTTTTTTTTGTTGGGAAATCATCAAATTACCTCTCCCGCTCTGGGCGGAGCGGAAGGGTGTGTCAGACTCTTACTGACTAAAACCCACCCGTGTTCCTTCAGTTGCCTGTGCGCCAGGGCCACGGTAACTCTTTCGAACAATCCGCGACCGCGGCAGGCATCGGCCCTATCGGACCCCGTCAATTATGCTGACATCTCTTTGAGGCGCGCGTGGAACACAACGCGCCGTCGACCTAAGCCTGGTCCTTACCGGACGGCGAGCTGCCCACCGCTCGCCGTCCGCAGGCCCGCGCCTACGGTGGCCGCGAGTCGGCTATCGACTCCCGACGCCCAGGGTATCTCCTCCTGCGGCGACTAGGGGCGTGAGGGCGCAATGATTGCCTCTCCCTCACGCGCTCCGCCTCCTTCTTCGCGAGCATTACTGCTTCGCAGAAGGAGGTGACGGCTTCCCATTCCCTCTCGCTTCGTACCATGGCCTGTACCAGGGCCGGACGCGAGAGATCGCCGCCGCCGATCGCCGCCACGAGGACACGACGGTGCTCCACCCAAGCTGGGCAGACTTCCACCGTATGCTCCACCGTGTCCTCCGGTCGATCCACACAATGACAACACCCGGGCGTTTCCTCCCGCCTTATCCGAAACAGGAACCTCCCGATACAGCCATGTCCGGTGAGGACCTGCGTCAGGCGGAAGGTGAGGACGCCGTGGCGCCTCTCAAGCCGCTCCTCAAAGAGGGGACTTACCGCCGCAATTGTGGCGTGCCCAGCGCTGGGTTGCGACAGTCGCACTCTCCATGCCGACATGAGATCCCTCCGGAGCTCTATCCGCTGTGCCGCGATTTCTCACGGCAGTGGAGTAACGCCCCGGCGTTTCGCCTCCTCGCGCCACTCCCAAATGTGCGCGAGGACTTTTGCCTCCAGATCCCATGGCGGCAATCCGGCAAGGAGGTTCGCCGCTTCGCAGGAGACCGTGCGGTATCCCCGGACCAGCCGGATGGCCATGACCCTTTGGGACGCGTTCAACCGGTGTGCTGGTCGGAGCCTCAATGAACGCGCCCACGGGCCAGGGCTGCCTGCTAAACGCAATACAGATCGTGCAATAAATTGCAAATATAAAAATAATAATAACAATTGAATTGCATTGTATTTGCTTTAAATAATAAAGCGCTATTGAGTGAAGATAGCATCTCACTACTTGGGACGCAGCAACTATAAAGAGGTCATTCGTTGGAGGTGCAAACTTTCAGTGTCAAGAGGATGCGGAAAAAATCTGCAGTTTATCAAGAATTATGTCGTATACAGCTTTTAAACACGCCATATTTTATATATTTTATGTCCAAATGATCGCTATTTAATCGCTTAAACGTTTAATATCTATTTCGATGCGGAGTGGCTCAACGCCAGAATATTGTAAGTACGTCTTTACCCACATCTGTGCAACATCGGTGCCACACGGGGTCAGGATATGATATTCCCATGCATTTATGCGTGTAATATATAATTGCCTATTGGAAATTTACCTTAGGGATACCACATATATGCAATAAAAGAAAACAACATTATACTTGTTATCGCCTTTGCTGACAATACACAAAAAAAAAATGAAATCAGTCCAGTAATTAGGTCAAAAAATAGAGTTTTAATTTTGAGAAAATTTTAACACTGTAGGATTGGATCACTAGGCCAATTCAATGATCTTGAATTCTTGAACATTGTTAAGCGACGTTGCCACGCAGTCCAAACTATCACGACGCTGTTACGTATTTAACTTATTTGCCTAAAATGTAAAATCGGTACACCTTAACAAAGGAACTACCTATAAGGTACATTGTCTAAACAGAGTGTGTTTACTTTTACTAAATTTATTTTGATATTTATTTTATTTGAAAATTTTACTTTTTTAATTTACGGTTTTTAATTTAATTTTTAATTATGCTATACTTCTGTGAACTAATATTACTTGTGCTTTCATTTATTGTATATATGGGATTTCTATTCTATATAATTGATTTATTGATTTGATTGATTGATTGTTTTTGTGTTTTTGTTTTTTTGCTTTGTCTGGTGTCTTGGCTGTATAAAGATGTACCTAGGTATGAATAGAAGAAGCAAAAATACTTAATTTTACACCTCAACAAGATGCTCTTTTGTTTCAGTCTATATTATAATTAGATGTTTTTTTATCTAAACGAATTGATTATAACAAGGCCTGGCGTAGTCACTGCACACTAGCCATTCGAATACTAGTTTCGCCGGCCTATTGAAGCTAGTAAACAACCCAGGATAGTAACATCAGTCATGGGGGTGGTACTAGTTCAAAAAACTGAAGCCCTCAGTCTTTGCATGGCTTACAACTGAATAAATGTTCACCGCGCATCTTAAATCAAAATATTTAAAACAAAAATGGCGCGAAATGGCTGAAATATGTTTTTTTTTACGTTTTCAACCCCCATATCTCCGCCATTTCGAATAATTTTGAAAAACTGTTTCTGCATAACAAATCCATACAATTATCGAACCTGCTAACAAAATTACACGAGAATCGGTTGAGAAATGCGACCTGTAGGGGAAAACAGCCATCCGCCGGACATCCGGACATACGAAAGCATTTTTGTCCAAGCTGAAACAGAGAGCAGAGACAATTAAAATATCCTAGCTTGAAACGCTAACTTACTAGCTTCCTAACTAACTAGAAATAACGCTAGTCCTGTATACACGAAGCCAGAGTTACTAGCTTGCTAACTTACTAACACTAGCTTCCTATCCTGGCTTGATAAACTAACCTCGTTTATCTCGAGCATTAAAGCTAATATCGTCAACAAACTAAATTACCAGCTTCCGGAAATAAAAAGATTCCCTCTTCGCACAAACATATTCTACATTTGAAAAATACGTGATGAAATATGTAATACTCACATAGACTTGTGGATTGTTTTCTCCATTTTCTGGTCAATAGTACTAGGATTGTAGCAACTTGACGGAACGTAATATGAACACAAATATCATGAGCAAACATTTAGTATTCGAGGAAGCGGTCTATATTGAAACAATATTTGCTACACTGGTTTCAAATATTGAGAGAACTGTAGATTTAAAGTTGTTGTTGTAGTGGGGCTCCATTTTGTGAAGAAGCTCTTCCGAGGAAATTCTACCAGCTTAGGTACAGTCAGGCAAAGTGAGTACCAACTTAGATTGTCCGTAGGTTTATTCAAATTACAACTATCATTTTTTTATAGTTGTATAGAGGTATGAGGAACAGGGTGCAAAGTTCACTCATACCTCCATAGAAAAGGGAGGATTCTCCGACCAGACCGGTGTCGTGTCTGGTGGGCAACTGCCCGACGATTGATGTCGGGACGTTGTATATGTACATGCTAGTTGCACGGTAAACTCTGCTTGCGCGATGCAGGATTTTGCGTGACGTCAGTATGACGCGTAACTCGCATATGGTGTTGTAGATGCCGCTACAGTTGTTTAAAATGGCTATAAACTCGGAAAATTGACTAAGGGTGTCAATTTGCTTAAAAAATAATTTCCCTGGCTATATTCATGCCGCTAATCACCGTTGCTTTGTTCCAATTTGAAGAGTGTGTCATGGTGTCAGCAAAGAAACGATGATGGCGCCAGTGTTATAAAGACATATGAGATATTTCAGCTTCTGAAAGACATATCACCTGATCAATGAATAGAAGAAAAATAAAAACAACGGATTAATAGCGAAACTTTAATAAAAAAACAAAACTTGAGAGGTGTCAAGGGACACCCGGATGGAACGAAGTTCCATAAAAAAACAACTGGCTTGCTTTCTATGAGAGAGAGAGAGAGAGAGAGAGACAGAGAAACATGCGCACGCCGCACGGCTTACAACTATAAAAAAAGTGTCGTTACAAAAAAAGTTTCGTTACAAAAAGTGTCGTTACAAAAAAAGTTTCGTTACAAAAAGTGTCGTTACAACTTTTGGTCTTAATTTTTTCCGTCTAGCCCCCTTTCGCAACGCGCGATAAGGAACTTCGTTCCAATAGTGTTAATGCACACATACATTATTTAATTACGTTGTTTACCATGACGCCATTTTCTTCAGCTCATTCTCACGAACTTTTCTTAATTAATATCAACATTATTTTCACCAGCCATCCCCTTCAATAAACCTGGAGTACTACGGTAACCTGGCGTCTTCTGGGGATAGCACGTGGGGTGACAGTGACTGGGATGAGGAGCTGCCTGCCACCTCGCCCTCACCCAGTAAGAAGAAAAAGAAGAAGTACCCTGGTAAGAGAACAT
Organism: Griposia aprilina; assembly: GCA_916610205.1. Taxonomy (NCBI): domain Eukaryota; kingdom Metazoa; phylum Arthropoda; class Insecta; order Lepidoptera; family Noctuidae; genus Griposia; species Griposia aprilina. The sequence continues at coordinate 15,221,806 of OU744304.1, read as the reverse complement.
TTATAGTAATAAGTCGGGTTTTTTTTTTTTCGTATTGTATAGTTGTATTAAAATCTCTTTGGATGTACTGTTTTTATCTGGCTGGTTTTGATACCACTAAATAGATGACATTTAAAAATGGAAAATTAAAAATAAGCACGGTTTCCCGCCCTTTTCCAATTGTTTTTCTGTCTGCCAAAATGAGTGAATCTAACTTGAATCTAACGAAGATATTCGATCGAAATAAGCCGCGAAAAATTTAAGTGACATTTATGGAATTAACGCAGTGTCAGTAAGAGTAGCACAAAGTTAGTTCAAGCGTTTGCAGTCCGGGAATTTGATGTCAAAGATGCAGCTCGCTCTGGTGGCCCTGTTACGGATAAAGTCAATGCCATTTTTTAAAAACTGGAGTAAGATTGGCGTACTAGTAGTTATGACATAGCTAAAGAGGTAGGGGTTGACCACAAAACAGTTTTAACCCATTTGAAAAAGTCTGGGTATACAAAAAACCTCGATATTTGGGTGCCACACGAGCTCTTAGTCTTGAATTTGTATATAAAATACGAAAGCACTTTTTCCCCGAACTAATATAATACTAGAAACAAAACGTTTTACAATTCGAAAATAAATTGTTTATTGCTTGACCGAGCATCGTAATTGGCACTAGAGCGGCAAAGCTTTTACTGCAATGGGCCGGCTCGTGAAAAAATTATCCTGAAAGTAGTCCTCCAGATCACTCAGTCTTCTCTTTTTTAATCTGTATTATAGGTCACAATATTTGTAAGTAATTGCAATCAGTGTGTACAGTGTAGGCAACAGTGTTTTCCAAACACCCTGTTGCCAAATACAACTCCTAGGATAGGTACTTAAAATGCATTTTGAGTATCTCAGAAAACAGTGTGTTTGATAATGTAGATTGTTTAAATTTAGGACATATAATCAGCCTATAATGTTCCCACTGCTGGGACACAGGCCTCCTCTCTTTGAGAGGGAATGGGCTGTAATCAACCACGCGGGCCCAGTGTGGGTTGGTAGATGTCACATGTCTTCGAATTTTTGGTCCTAGACCGCCGGTTTTCTCACAATGTTTTACTTCACCGTGTTGAGAGCAGTGGTGACTAAATATGTAAACTACACAAAGTAAAACGCCTGACTGGGTTCGAACCTACGACCTCCAAGTCGTACGTTGCGGCCGTTACAACTGGGCCACCACTGCTGTCCAAATTTAGGACACTTGGTCACAAACGTGTTCCTTAACTTGTGTAACAACCAAAAATTGACTTGTCGTATAATACAGTGAATTTGTATAATAACCAGAAGTTGGTTTGTCGTCGTCATACTTACCCCAGTTGTGCCTAGATTTAACTGGTGTCAATACGTTAGCAATCTTTTATCAAAAGGTGCTTTTGCGACGTCTAGAACCAAAACGCGATATCGACGCCTTCCAAAACTCTATTTACTTTCTCTCCCCTCCCCCCAGATGGCGTGCCTCAGAACCTGCCGTGCCTCTACCACGAGGCTCACTTCAGTCCATCATCAGCCTACTTCGTGCTGGAGTGCCTCGGACCTGGCGTGCCTACCTTCAGTCTGCATAGGACTGCACTGCCGGATCCCAGGCTGGTGGCGCATTTGGAGAATAATACTATTGTTAAGGTGAGGATTTGGATTTTTGTTTCATAGTTTTTAGGGTTCCGTACCCAAAGGTACCAACGGGACCCTATTACTAAGCCTGCGCTGTCTGTCAATGGGCTGTATCTCATGAGCCCTAATAGGTAGACAATTGAAGTTTTCTCAGAGTGTGTTTTTGTATTGCCGCTATAACAACAAATAATAAAAACAAAATAGTAAAGGGGTCCCCATACAAAATTGGTGTTTTTTTTAACGTGTAGTGTTAAATATTGTACAGAGGTACGGAAACCTTTGTGTGCGTATCCGACTCGAACTTTGCCGGATTTTTTGTAGATAAGAAGAAACAGTGTAGTGTGTTTGTTCTTATCTGTAATGGATAAAAACCAGTCAACTCCGACATAGGTACGGTCAGCGAAAAAAGTCGATTACCTCTGCTCCTTTTACAACACAAAATTATTCGATCCTATGTATTTCAATATTTCATTTAATAGCTAATAGTTAATATTCTTTTAATTTTACTTCTGTTCTCATCATCATCTGCCTGCCTTTTCTCAACTATGTTGAGGTCGGCTTCCAGTCTGACCGGATGTAGCTGAGTACCATTTTATTTGGTGCGACTGCAGCCTATCTGACCTCCACAACCCAGTTATTGCGTAATACGATACCCCGTATTAAGACTGGTTGTCAGATTTTCGGGTTTCTGACAGTCCATAACGACTGTCAAAGATCCACGAATGACAGCCGAGACCAACGGCTTAACGTGCTTTCCGAGGCACGAAGGGGTCTCGGTATGTAAAGATGGAAAAATGTATGGACGGAGAATTTTACTTCTGTTCTGATTTTAATTAAATATTTAGTTCAACTAAATATTTAATTAAAATTACTCAGCTGTAGTCACCGACTGTACCTACTTCTAATTTCTATACAAATCCCGTTAATTATAAGCAGTTCCTTGAATTCCTTCGGTTTTCTTGGAAGCAAGAATGAATTGCTTATATGGCTAGCCCGGAACTATATCTATATTTACTAGCTAATTATAAAATTATCATAATCATAGAAATATATATACCTACTATTTACAAGTGTATAATATAAAGGAAGAGCTCATAGAGCATCAAAAAATTCATCCGCATCGCTGTCAATGGGATAAGTGCCCCATCAGCATTGCCACGTTGGATGGCAATGCTGATGCTTTGGGCTAAAAATATGGCAGAAAAAAATGCTTATATTGATTTTCTGAGTGCTTTTTCCTTGTATTGAACGCAAGAATATAATAAGACTCATGCCTTGATTAAAATAAACTTAACACCCTCTTTTTCGATAGCACGCAGAAATATTATGACAGAGGTAAACTTTCCGCTAGACGCTTTTATTTTCAGTGTTTAAAGACCATTACGTTTATAGCCTACTTCTTAAACATTCACGAACATAAAACTGCGTCACGCACTTCATTTAACATGTTTGCTCGAAATTTTATACTCCAGCCTTTAAAAAGTCGGATACCGTACTCAAAAAAGCAGACACATAAAATTTTAACAATACGCAAACAGTCCCGAATTTATACATACATAAACTCACGCCTTCTTCTCATGGGGGTAGGCAGAAACTAAGGAACGCCACCTGCTACGATCCTTACATACCGTCAAACGGGGACAATCGGGACGAACATTTAAAAGAGATTTTATAAACATTGAAATAATATAGTTTGTTGCCAACAAGCGCACTTAATCGTTAATTATAATACAGTAAACACATTATTCTTTTAGGCAACAAACTATATTATTTCAATGTTAAAATTCCTTTTCAAGTTTCGTCTGGATTCACCCTCGCATCCATATTCACCCCGTCTGACGGTACTCCTTTTGCTTTGTTTACGTTCATACATCTGGTAATCCACGCACGCCGGTTGCGAGTACCACGCACCTGACCTTTCTGAAGTACATCACAAATAAGGTCACAATACGTATGTCCTTCTAGGGCGTCCCCTCCCGGCGTTTCCATTCTCATTTGCCTTACAAATTTTCCCGAACTTATTTCTGTAGAAAATGTATTTGGAAATACGAGCATAAAATTGAAATGGTAGAAACCGACCAAGGAGAAAATCCAGCTTAGCTATTATCCCGGATAATCTTTGCTTTTATCACGGATCGCTGCTAAAAGAACTTTTAGCTTCAAAACCTGAAATTCATTCTTTGTCTTTTTAAATTTCGGAACAGGACAATACTAAAGCATGTCGATTGTTTTAAATATTGTAAGCTTGAATGGTCGATAGGTTATCACTAACATCTTTGGATTCAGAAGCTGTGAATCATAAGACTTTAGGCATTTACATACTAGTCATATTATTTGAGAGATGAGATAAAATGCGTTAGTGCCTACCTGAACAAGGCAGGCCAGGGTGGGGAAAGAAACTTAGTGTTACATTGATATTTTTTGACAAAGGGCGCTGTTGGTAAATGTTTGTGTAATAGTTTTGTACAAAAACAATATGGCGGCGTTAGTTACGATTTTGGCCTCGCGTCAAAAGATCCTTGTGTTTCTAACCTAACAAAGTACAGTCGCCAACAGGTCAAGCTAACGAAACTGTCAAATTTCTCCAAACGATTTTAAACCTTAAAATATTGAAGGTTCAGTTCAAAATCGAATGAAAAAATCTGACGGTTTCTGGTAACTTGATGTGCTGGCGACTGTACAGTCCGTTCTCAGTTATTTTACCTCTAAGTTTACATCACTGTCAAAATCACAGTGATCTTTATTGCCGTTGCAATAAGGTTGCTGTTGGGTTGCTGCCTTTGAATTTCACAATGATCTTTATAATAGTTACAATAAGGTTCCTATTGGGTTGCTGCTGTCAGAGGTAAAATTACTGTGAATGGACTGTAGGTATGTTTTTGACATGTTTGAACGCCAATTCCCGTATTAAACGTTGAAAAATCTAATCGCTAACTCATCCCAGTGACAATCAATGTCAAACACTTGTCAAAAATACAGGGAAATTACAGGCATTTTTGACAGATTGAGCCTGAGATTAGAAAGCGAATGTTCTTAAGAATACGAGAGTAAATTGCCCGTCTGGTTGTCTGCAAACAACAAAGTATGATTTTTGAACTTCTGGCAGATCTTAGGCAGTCTCGCTATCAACCTTCCGACTGTCGTTTGGTTTTAGCACCACATTAGCTTTTGTCGCACAACTACTGTTTTTAGGGTTCCGTACCTAAAGGGACCTGTTACGGTTCCCTGCCCTGAGACGGACGGACAGCGGTAATAACCCTATTACTAAGCTAAGCTCTGCTGTCCGTCCGTCTGTCACAGAGCAGTATCTTTTGAACCGGTATAAGTAGACACTTGAAATTTTCACAGATTGTGTACTACTATGGGTGATATAACAACAAATAACAATATTGAAATAAAGTTTAAAATTAAAGGGGGTCCATACAAGAAACTTGTTTTTTCGTTTTAATAAAGTATTCATTTTTATATTAGGTTAGGTCCTTATATATGAAATTGATGTTTTATATGGAAAAAGCAAAACAATTTTTTTTTTACATTTTTTTTATTTAATCAATCAAAGTAGGTACCGTTGTGATCTATGCACTTTTGCCATTTTATAGGGAGTTCATTGATTCCTTTGCTGAAACAATTGCGGGAGCGAGACTCAACAAAATCTTTGATGGTGTTTGGGACTGCTTCATCTGAATTGATTTTTTTTCCAATTAAGAAATTATCCAAATTCCGAAAAAAGTGGTAATCGGTTGGAGAAAAGTCCAGGGAGTATGGTAGGTGACGGAGACATTCCAATCCTAGCTCCTCTAGTTTCGCCACCGTCTGTTGTGCAGTGTGTGGTCTAGCGTTGTCCTGAAGAAGCAGTGGGCTAGAGCGGTTGACCAATCTCGGCTGTTTAACGGCTAGCTTTTCCACCAGGGTTTCCAATTGTCGGCAATACAAATCTGCCGTAATCGTCTGACCAGATCTTAGGAAGCTGTAGTGGATGACACCAACGCTGGTCCACCAGACACTAACCAGTACCTTTTTTTGAGTCAACTTTCGCTTGGGGCAGGATTTAGCCAGTTCTCCTGGATTTAACCACTGTGATGAGCGTTTCCGATTATCGCATAAGATCCATTTTTCATCACAAGTTATGATACGATTCAAAATCCCCTCGTTATTGTAACGGTTGAATAACGTGACGCAGCAGTCGACTCGTGTGTGTTGGTTTTCTTCACTTAGTTCGTGCGGTACCCATTTTTCAAGCTTTTTCACTTTTCAAATTTGTTTCAAATGATTCAAAATGGTTTTATCACTCACACCAAAGCCTGCATCTAACTCTGACGTGGTTTGAGATGGATCCGCTTCCACGATCACTTTTAATTCCTCATTGACAACTAGGGTCTCCGGCCGTCCACGAGGTTTGTTCTAGAGGTCAAAATTTCCAGAACGAAAACGTTGGAACCAAAAACGTACTGTTTTTTTTACAATAGCTTCTCCGTACACATTATTAATCCTTCGAGCTGTTTCTGCAGCGCAAGTGCCACGATGGAATTCGTATTCGTATATTGAGCACAGAACGATGTCAAAGCAAAATTAAATGGCGCGAAAACAAATGAATTATTACATTCGAACACACAAATAGACACGCTTTAAATTGAAATAAATTTTAATTTCGAATTCTTAACCAAACGCCGGCTTTTTGAGATCAAAGTGGCCAGTTCTATAAAACATCAATTTCATATGTAAGGACCTAATATGTAGTGTTATATATTCTACGGTGGTACCGAACCTTTCGTATGCGAGTCCGACTCGCACTTGGGCGCTTTTTTGTTCAAAACATTTTGCGTTACATAACAAAGAACTGGTTTAGATCAAAACCATTCCATTGCTAGCTTAGAATTATGTTGATTCCCTCGTCCCGCCTTGCCTTGTTTATTAACGCATTTTATCTCGTCTCTCATATATTATGACCAGTGTGATGCCTGGCTTCAAATTCTTGTAAAGAGAGATTTCAACAAAACATTCTACAGTATTTTGAAACTTGGTCCAGACAAAGCAAAGTAGGTACAGTTTTACATAGAGCTCAAAGCTGTACATACTTACTTTGCTTTTCTATAATAAGTACAAGTGGTTATAAACCATATTTTCAAGTTTATATGATGACTTAGTATGCGTGGCATGGCCACTATAGAAACGGAAGACAAAATGACAGATTGTAGAAAGATTTCTACGGCGCGATGTCAAAATTCAAGAGAAGAATGACTTTTTGTTAAGAAAGTGATTTGTCTTCTCTTCGTAGAGTAGAGATACAAAATGATAATGCTATGCATTCTCTAAAATGACCTACGCGCCAAGAACTCAAACTCAAAGCATTTATTTCAAATAAACCAATTACAGACACTTTTGATTTGTGAAGGGGTCAGTCAGAAAGATGAAGCTAGTTACCCATTCCAAAGCGTAGTAGGTACCTATGGAGAAGAACGGGCAAGAAACTCCATGGACACTCTTTTAAATAAAAATATGGTTACAAAATATTCGTTACATCATTCATGTTGAAATTATGCATGTGAGAACGATGCAGAAAGTTAAAAGCGTCCGTAATAAAAAGACAAAAACAATTCAATTATTAAATTAAATGAAAATAAGCCGTAGCAGCTAAGAAATGACCAGGCCCCACTGACGGCGCCCGTTCACGAACATGACACTCTCGTAAAGAGATACTTCAACAAAACACTAATATTTTGAAACTGAATCTGTCCATTGGTCCAGACAAAGCAAAGTAGGTACAGTTTTACATAGAGCTCAAAACTGTGCACACATTGCTTTTCTATAATAAGTATAATTAAATGGTCTGTGGTTATAAACCATATTTTCAAGTTTATATGATGACTCAGCATGCGAAGCATGGCCACTATAGAAACGGAAGTCAGAATGACAGATTGTAGAAAGATTTCTACGGCGCGATGTCAAAATTTAAGAAAATAATGACTTTTTGTTAAGAGGCTTACAAGAGCGCGGCCACTGTCGGATTGCATAGAAAAGAAAGAGACGCGCGATGACACAACGCTGGTAATTTATTGCAAAATATGAAGCAATTATGGATGTACAAAAAATCTATTCATTGGACGAAAAAAATAAAACACTATTACATTAGTATGTTACTTGTAGAATAATTTGACAAAAAATCTGAATATTTGCATGTATTATGGTTTAGTATTAGTATGGTTCTTAATCGCTTAAAAAAAAATTTTTAGAGGTATCTTCGTGATTTTTTTCTATCATATCAAGTTAATTCTATTATGTTTTCAACACACTATCTAACTAGCATATATGCAGAAGAATATCATATATTTTTCTGATTTTGGTTACTGCAGTGGATCATATATTTTTAGGCATTATTAATTTGCGTTTAGGTCATGTAGTCCCCTTAAGAAAGTGATTTGTCTTCTCTTTGTAAAGTAGAGATACAAAATGGTCATGCTATGCATTCCCTAAAATCACCAACGTGCCGAGAGCATACGTAGTCATTCTATCTCTGTAAGGCCCACGGCAAGGTTTCTTTACGGTACGGCGTAAAACAGTGCCGTAGAAAAAACGTGTCCATCAACAAGCTTCCAAAGTGACCCATACAACACTTACGACCGTGCCTACACACGGCGAATAAACCGTAGTTATTCACGGCAAGAAAAACTTGTGTGAACAAAGGGCCTTATTCTGTAATGATACGAATATACGAATAGTCTTTTCCCGTTTATTTAATTTATCAATGCTAAGCTCAGAGGATAAACAGTATCCCTCGAAAACTCGAAAATCATAATCCAAAAATGATCCAGGATACAGCTGAGATTTCAAGCCCGTTAATATAACGCTAAGCTATATAATTCCGCCTTTCTTAGAGTGGGGTATTAACCTTACAATTTGCGAAATGATAAATAGTATCTAAGTCACATACGATCCGTACAAGAAACTAGGGTTTTATGAAAGGTCTTTGTAATTGAGGAAATATAGGGGAGAAGATAGAATAGAATAGAATACTCTTTATTAAGAGAATATAATAATAATATACAGGGTTATTGGTAAAACACCAGCAACCTCTTAAGGGGTCATTGTACTCATCATTATAAACAACTTTTACCATGGACCAAACCTGAAATCGGGAAAAAATATCAGCTGTTCCCTACGTTTTGACGTGTTATGCGAACATAAATGTAGGGAAAATCTGTTTTTTTTTCGCGATTTCTGGTTTGGTCCATAGTAAAATTTGTTTATAATGATGAGTACAATGACCCCTTAAGAGGTTGCTGGTGTTTTACTAATAACCCTATATAATATATATGATAACAATATTTATCAAGAGAGCATACACAAAAAATTCTTCTCATTTCCATTCTTATTTCTTTGTTATATTTTTATTTCATTTTTATCAGTGAATAATATACATAATTTGTTTATCTCGTTGCATTTTATGTTTGACTTGCTCTTATTTAATTTTATTTTAGTTTTTTTAAACATTTTTTATATTCCTAATTTTGAAAACTAGTATTAAATGTAAGCCCTGTTTTCAAACTTTTATTATAAAATATCTTGACTTTATTAACCGTTTTGTAAATCATGTCCTATCTACACACACTTCTCTACACTACGACACTTCTCTATTTAAGATTGTACATTTTATCAAGTGTTCGTAATATGATGTTGAGATAAATAAAGATTTATAATTATGAATAATGATAAGGATGTTATACAATGCGTGTTTTTGTTTGTGGTGAAGTTTCTGGGTTAATAACGTAATGTATATGTCATGTCATCAACTAGCTTCTGCCCGCGTTTTCGCCCGCGTGGTGGTTGGAAATTATCCCACGGGAACGTACTACCGGGATAAAAAGTATCCTACATGTTAATCCAGGTTATAAAATATTTGTGTTCCAAATTACATCCAAATCCGTTCAGTAGTTTTTGCGTGAAAGAGTAACAAACATCCATCCATCCATCCTCAAAAACTTTCACATTTATAATATTAGTAGAATAGGATATTCCATGACATGTTGTATAAATGTGACTATATGGTGGTTCTTACTTTGGGCAATGTGCCCACTTGTATCACAAATCACAAATTGCATTTAACGCTAAACGAATTTAAAACATCGTTCTATTTGTGTCCATCATTTGAAAATTACAGAAACAAAATTATATTTTAAGTAAGTTTAATGTTAATTGAATTTCGTGATTGTGGTGCAAGTGGGCCTTATTGCATTTTTTTTTATCAGCCTTCATTGTCACACTGCGGGGCAACGTTCTCCCTCCTAGATTTCCATTGTTCTTTGGGTGTTGCCTTCTCCGACAACTCTGCCGTAAAGGCATCTGAAGTGGGATTGGGCGGGCCATATTATGTATACAGGATGCATCGGGCCAAGTGGCCCAAATTCATCACGCAGTGGGTGCCACAAAAGGGGCGTCGTCGCCAATTGAGACCAATCAAACGCAGGCGGGACGACCTAGATGTGTTAATTGCACAAGTACAAAAAAAAAATCGGGGCAGTCTTTGAGGACTGCCGGTAGAAGTGAGAACTAAGTAACTTGTAAACCCGCTCATGGGAAGCGTGCGGTGACGATGACGCCAGTTTCACGCTTTTTATTCACCCAAAAAGTACACATATATACACAGTATACATACAGCTCATGGAAAGCGTTCGGTGACGATGACGCGGGTTCCATGATTTCTGTTCACCCAAAAAGTGCTCAACGCGCCTAAAGAAACTAAAAAACTAAAGTCAAAATTTTATATTAAAATTGCCTGCCAGTACCTATGCATAACATTTAACTACTGCTTATTGACACAACATTACAGCTGCCTGATTATTTATTTAGGGCCATATTAACCGTGCTATGCTAGGTCATCCTTTGTTCTTGCTTGCTTTCATTAATTAGTCACAAACTAACGTGTTAACTTTATTTATTTGTAATAGGAGAGACTAACAGCCATAGCACTGCCGACGCCTCGAACATTCTCGGTGCAACTATCCAGCGGCCATGCAGCCAGGGTCCGTCTGCTGCTACCACCCGGACTGAGAGAAGACGAGGTTACTAAGTACCCTCTGGTGTTAAAAGTGTGAGTACAAATGTATAAAACCTTCTTTAAAATGTTTTGAAATGTTTTCACATAACATCAAGCCTGAAATTCTTGAAGGGTTATGCAGAAGTGTACCTATAATATACCCATACTGCAGCAGCTATGTTTAAATCCCACGTAATAGGGGTCGAGCCTATTGCCATCAACCGGGCATAAATCCACACTCCGGGCTGCTACTGAGAAATTCCTGATGGAAAAACCCAGTAACACTGTGCCCGACCTGGGAACCGAACCCAGGACCTCATGCTCAGCAGTAGCGCTTACTACCACAACACCAACGAGGCAATCATGTTTTCTTTTCTGTCTTGATTACAACAAACATACATACATATATTGGCGAAAGGCTTTCATAGAGTCAGGTTACAATTAACAAAATTATCAATGCTATTAAAATATACTTGAGGCTTCCAAAATATTGTTACGACTTTCACGAGCTATTGTGAGTTCGCATAGGGCTTCAATAAAACTAATAAGTTACCGGTCTGAGTAATCAGGCGTTAAACATTAAGGCCCACTTGCACCGCCAATCACTAAACACGTTTAGCGCTTAACGAGCTTTAAACATAATTCTGTTTCTGTCAAATGTTTGAAGATGCCAGATACAGAATGATGTTTTAAACTCGTCTAGTGCTAAACGTTTTTACTGATTGGCGGTGTAAGTGGGTCTAAGTTATCTGAAATATTCTGAGATAACTTGAAAACCTTATGGCGAAAACATTTAAGAAAACATAGGCGTCTTTTAAAATGATTTCGCCAAAAGGTTGCCAACTGTAATATTTCGAAAACGTAAAAGAGCTGTTACAAATATTCTCCGATCCCAATACTATAAATAACTCTAACAGTCATCAAAATTCTCAACCAAATTCGAAGATCAGAAAACCACTGAACACCTAAATTATTCGTTTCTTTCACAGAATGAAACTGTAAATGTAAAATATAACCATACTTACTTTTTATAAGACTGTTAGTCTATGCCTGGCCGATAGCCGCACCATTACAGTCATTGTTACTGAAGTAATAAGACCCGTAATGGCCTGAGATCTCACAAATCATTGGGACAATAGACTATGAAAATATATCTGATGCTTAACATTCCTTGTAAGTAATAAGAGACATTTATGTACTGATTTATTACAGTCATTACTGTTCTCAAATAATAAGAATTTTGAAGCAATCTCTATAGTAATTTTCAAATAAAAAATTCCGTTTGTTAAATCTGGATTACATCTCATAATTTTGGGTCTCAAAGACTTTTTGTGGCCGAAAGAATTAAAAGGAATAAAACTTTTTGAAATAAAATATGGATTTCAAATCAATCTTCAGGTAAACTCACCTTTTTTCAGTCTAGTTTGAAAAAGTAAGCCAATCTTTAAACAAAAGACGACCGAATCTGCAAACAATAGACGATTCTCTAAGTTAGAATGCTGGCTAAGGCCTGGATGGAAAACCGCAGAGTTTATATTTGCAAGCATCTTGCAAGTGACCGTTGCGACCTCCGGAGTTTTGTCTTAGCCATTTGTGGTTATACAGAGCCTCCGTTGAGGTTGGCTTTACAAAAATAAAACTAGATATTGCGCTGGTTTTCTACAAAAACCACAGAATTATGGAAAATACGACTCATTTGCCTCTGGTGTAGGAACAGCAGCTGCTTCAATATTCTCAAAACTTATACCCGCCTGGTACTTTTATCTGCTTCGATAGCATCTTCATTTGTTTTTCCATCAGTCACAGGGCACAAAGCAGCTGGACCGCTGGACTGGACTGGGGGGTTCCTTAACTGGTGCGGTGACCATCCTCTTTTCCATGTTCTATATCTAAACTAATATTATAAAGATAAAAGATTTGATTTTTAGGACATAGAATATTTTTTATCCCCATATTCTCACGGGATCGAGACTTACACGGGTGAAAAAGCGGGGCGCAGCTAGTAACTTATACTCGCCTGGTACTTCTACCTACTTCGATATCATTTGTTTTTCCAACAGACACGGGGCACCAGGGACGCAGTTGGTCACAGAGCGTTGGGCCCTAGACTGGGGCTCGCTAGCTGCTGGTGCGGGGGCTATCCTCGCCTCAGTGGACGCGAGGGGGGCGGGTGGCAGGGGGCTCGGTGCTCACCACTCGTTACATCGGCGGCTCGGTACTGTTGAGTTGCAGGACCAGTTGGAAGTTGCTGAGTAAGTTATAGCTAATGAAAAATGATAACAGATATTTAGGGAAAATAAAGACTAAGGACGTAAAATCGCGCTTTAATTAAAGGAGAAATATTTGTTGGAGAGGCATGGATGACTGAGAATCTTCAACTATAGGTGCTGCGACTAACTTGTCAACTTTGTGTTTGGGATTCCAATAACAGTAATCGAATGTCGAGTTTTAAAGAAATGATTCATCGTTAAGAGTAACCTTAACTGATATTATTTGAGAATGAACCAGTCACGGTACTACTCATTTTCACCCATTCACTTCCCAAGATCGAGACAGAAGAAGTGAGGAGAGTTGGTCAAAAAACACTACGGCATGTTTCAGAAATTGGATGTTGGAATGCCCAGAGGCTACCACTGATATGCTCATTAAAAGGAAGCCCCCTGGTTTTTCCATGATTCTCACTAGCGTTACAGTTCCTTTAAAAACGTATCTAACCTTGATTTCCTCCACCAGGTATCTCCGCGACTCCCTCCACTTCATAGACGCGCGTCGTGTGGCCGTATGGGGGCGCGCACACGGCGGCTTCCTAGCGGCCCTCGCGTTAGCTAGCACGCTGAACGTGTTCCATTGCGGGATAGCGTTGACGCCTATCGTGCGCTGGCGGTACTACGGTCAGTAATGAACTGGGAAACATCAACGTTATCGAAGAAGTCAATATTACCTACAATTCTGTATGATGAATGCTCGTCCAGCTTACCTAATTCGGTCCTTAAGCAGCGTTGCTGTGTCGTGGTTTGAATGGGATGGCAACCCATTTACGTTGCCTCTGTAATTGCAGATTACCATATACAGCGGTGACCATTTCCCATCAGGTGAACCACTTATTTGATGGCCACCTAATAACTTAAAAATCCTCTTAATGCTTTGTATTTGATAAGCGCAATTAGAAAACGTAAAGACCCAACAACAACAATGCCATACGCCTTATTCAAACGCCAAGATTGTTTTGGGACAATGTTAACACTAGAACCAACGAACAAATGAACGAACGAACGAAACGAACGTGTTTAACATCGCGTTAATACTATTTAACGCGATGTTAAACACGTTCGATTTATAAAACACTTAGTTTCTCCCATTTAAGAAACAACCACAAAATCCCTTCATTAGAAGCCAGACAACAATGGAACTTAAATAGTAATCGAAGGACAATTATTGTAATTGTTATAAATACAGTAATTCAGTCTCATTCTAATAGTCCCTAATGTTATTTTAATGGAGGGTACATGACAGGCGCTGATTGCATAATCTATTTGAATTTGTAGGCTTTTGTTTTAAAGGGAATGATGTCGTTTGATAATCTTGGATGATTAAAATACATACATTGCTACAAAGATATTTTGGCCTTCGGATGACGTTGACAGGGGGGCGCTGTCGGTAAACATTAGTGCAATTGTTTAGTGAAATGTATTTAAAAAACAAAATGGCGGCTTTAGTACTGATTATGGCCACACGCCAAAATAACCTGCGGTGTAATTGCGTAACACACTAACAGTAGGAACGGCTTTCATTTTGACAGTTCAACAACATTCATTGCGTTATAATTACGTTGTGGAGCAGACAAATTTTTCGAACATGTGAAGCAATGGATTAGCAATACCCTTCAAAATGATTCAGATTGTGATTGATAGTGTGTTACACAATTACGGTACTTGTAGCGCTATAAGGATAGGAAGGATACGTGTGATTGCTTTGGCATTATTTAAAAACAGTGTTAGGTATGTTTATTCCTTTGCAGGTTTAACTTTACTCTTGGTTGTAATAAAAGTACTATTCCCGTGGGACACTTGTCTGTTAAAACTGTTATAAAGTCTTTTTCTCGCCTTTTCTTAAGGCCTAACTTTTATTTTCTTCACAGCTTCACAACAATGCCTGAATTAATAATTTTATTATTCCCTGAACCTTTCAAACTTAATGTAGCTGAAGTAGCTTTTTGTACTAAGTTTCTGTTGTCTGCACCTAAATCGGTCGATGGGTCTTAATTTTTGAGTTTTCTATAATACAACCACGTAAGTAGTACTATTTCTAGTAGTAGTTAAGCTTAAGCTGAAGTACTACCACTGTAGGTAATTTTTGGTACCTAAAGTTTGGTGAACCAGATCTGTTGGAATACATCAACGCCACATGCAAACGGCGTTGCTGTTTCTGCTGGAAGCCTGTGTGTAAGCAAATGACAGAACTTGGGGTGACCACTAACCATCAGGAGGTGGGCCGGCTACTTGTTTTCCACCGAACATTTATATATTTATTTTTAGGCCTGTTCTGTCCTACTAACCAAAAGTATTAAAAGAAACCTTCGATCCCACAGCCTCCGCCTACGCGGAACGCTACATGGGCTTTCCGAATGCGACCGGCAACTACCGAGGGTACGCCGACGCTGACGTCACCAAGCAAGCAGCAGCCTTGCACGATAAGATGCTGCTATTGGTGCACGGGACTGCAGACAATAATGTGCATGTGCAGCAGAGCATGGCGCTCGCGAGGGCGCTGGCTGACCAGGGCAGCATGTTCCGACAGCAGGTGAGTTAGAAGAGTTCAAAAATATTTCTTTAATTTTTTACTTTGACATCATCATCGTCATTTTTCTGCCCATCCCAATTTATATGGTGTCGGGGCAACATTCTTGATTGATTGTTTTTTTACTTTAATAATGAGGAGATATTTTACGGTGACACTCGTGGGAAAAGTACTAGGATAACACATTTGAAAGACGAATATAAATGGCTGCCAGGTAGAACACGTACATCAAGTTGACATTCGCAAAGTTATTTTTGTACCTGGTGAATATGGTTACAATATGTGTATTAATAGCATAGCATATCCGTACTATATTGAAATATGGTAGCAAGTGAAACTAATGGATTTTACCTATCCCAATAAAGATCAGTAACAAGTGCTTAATAGTTCGAAAAGAGAAACAAAGCTTATCTAATAATAAGTTCGGCGAAGATCCTAATAATGTTAGTGTTACTGACAGTCTTCTACTTTCAAGTTGTTATCTTGGTGTTGAATTCTTGCCTGCTAGTTTCATTATACCTACCGCAAATTTTCTGTTACAATTGTGATTAAAATAAAACTTTTTTACAAAAATAACAACCTACTTCCAATAAAACCACTACAAGTGAAAAAACACTTTAATTTTGGAAGTCGGTGCCAAAATCGAAAATGCAAAACTAATCACTGACGTTTTTATTTTTCGCTCTTTAGTTATGGTACCTACCCCACACAATTTCCTACTTGATATGTAAATAAAAGTGACAGGAAGTTATTAAAAATCATCAATATATACTAAGTGGAAAAAATACGCATTTTTAATACCTTACCTAACTAATTACCTTATTACGGGTTATCCTTAAGGATAACTCAAAGACTCCACGTCAGATCTTGATCAAATTTATATTAAAGCAAATAAAAAAATAATCATCAAAATCGGTTTACCTAGAAACATGTTCACATAAAAAAAAATACACTTGAATTGAGAACCGTCTCCTTTTTTTGAAGTCGGTTAGTAAAATACCATTAAACCCCCCACCTCGCATAGGACTCACGTGGTGGATTACGGCAATTCCCTTTCTCAAGGTGGCCTATGTCTCAGCAGTAGGGATATTATAGGCTGACTACTGGCTGGCTGACCGTGTGGTGGCGATATTTTTTTCTGTCTTCATAATCTATACTATGCGAAATCCTCCTTACTCCACCAGATCTACCCCGACGAGGGGCACAGCCTGGACGGAGTCAAGCGGCACCTGTACCGCACGATGTCGGCCTTCCTGGACGACTGTTTCCGCAAGCAGGTGCCGCCCGAGACCAAGGCGGGGCTAAGGAACGGGGGGAACCTAGACTGAGACACGTGGAAAGACGAGGAGTTGTGCTCTTGGTGAGATTTGTGTAGTTGTGACGTTACCGGCTTTTGGATAAGCTGATCTGTTCTCTAACAATGTCACTGAAAACAATCCTAAAACAATCCCTAGCATCAGGTTGAATGACAACTCATATCACCTCAGTTTTTACGGTGAGATTATATCAGAATAGACAGCCTGTTATTGGTTTTGGATCAGTGAACTTTTTGATGAACGCTGAGCATTCACAGTGATATTTATGATTGGCTGATCACAAAGACATTAGTACTTTGAATCTCTGTGTCTATTCTCATTATCTATTCTATCTTAAAATTTAACATAGGCATAATTTTATTATTCCATGTTTCTTAACCGCGCGTTTTATATTGCTTGGCGAAGAGCTTTTAAAATTTCAATAAAGTCGTTGTTTGGAAAGAGTCTTTAATTAGAGTATTTATGTAATTGAAAAAGGACGTAAGTAGATTTTTTCCAATGTTTGTGCTTAAAAAACCGCACCAGGAAAATCATACCTCATAATTCTTGAAAGGCGCACAAACAAGATCACCGAAAATAAACCGTTTGAATAAGTGATGCCGAGTGTGTTATTCTGATGCTGCATTGAGCGCAACGGATTTGTCCTGAAGTAAAGATCATTTAATACACACAAAAACTACTAAACGACAGTGACGATTAAAAAAAATCACAAACAAAACCTACCCAGAAATCTTGTGCTTCAAAGCTTAAAGCTTAACCGGACAATACGACAGCAATACTGCGACAAGTGGGATGGTACCAGGAATACATAAGTTACGAAAGGCCGGTAGTAGCCCCGCATCAATGCCTTGCGGTCCGGACACAATGGCAAGATATGCGTACTGCCCTCATATTGTATGTTGCAACTGCGGCTTGTAGTAATCCGGCCGGAGAATAATCCAGGCCTAAATGTGTGTCAGATGGTTCTGGAATGTACCTAAATGATGATAGAATATCTATGCTGTCGTAACAAAGATTGCATCATAATTTTTGCGGTTCCCAAATTTATCACATCTGTATTTTTTTTGCGAGTGATAATGCAGAATTTGTTTTAAAATTATGTGCGTACCAACACATTTCTAGCTACAACTTTTTCAGTTTTTTTTATTTTTTATTTTATTTTTAGATTTCTCCATTTCTGGCGGTTTATTGAGAGGTATGAATCGCATACCTGCTCTACGTTTTCAGTTTCCCTAACTAAATTCACATATTCCTATTTCTTAAATAATGTAAGTAGACTTTAAATAAGCTTTTGATTTACTTGACATGTATGTTATAATGTATGTATTTCCTCACAGCTCACCAATACGAGCAGAGGACAACTCTGAGCCAGATGACTCCGACGAGAGGTAGATATGAGAACAAACTGTTATATTTTATCTTATATTGCTGCCTCATTGTTTTATTGACTGGTTCCCCGTGGCATCTTAGGGCCAGTCTAATTTTGTTAACGTGTATACCCTGAATAATAGTTCAGGGAAAAGTTTTTTCGTATTTTATACGTATAAACATGTAGTGAAATCTCTTTGGATACTGTTTGTATCTGGCTGGTTTTGATACCATAAAACAGATGACATTTAAAAAAAAATTAAAGTAAAAAATATTTCCCGCTATTTTTCAATTGCTTTTCTGTCCGCCAAAATGAGTGAATCTAACGAAGAAATTCGATACATTTTGAAGTTTTACTACAAAAAAGGGAAAAATGCAACACACGCCGCGAAAAAAATATCTGAAGTTTATGGACTTAATTCAGTATCAATAAGAGTAGCACAAAGTCGGTTCAAGCGTTTTCAGTCCGTGAATTTCGATATCAAAGATGCAGCTCGCTCTAGTCGCCCTGTTACGGATAAAGTCGAAGTCACTTTTGAAAAAGTTGAGTTGGATTTTAGTTATATTTTACTGGATTAGTAGTTACGACATAGCAGAAGAGTTAGGGGTTGACTACAAAACAGTTTTGACCCATTTGAAAAAGTCTGGGTATACAAAAAAATCTCGATATTTGGATGCCACACGAGCTCTTAGTCTTGAATTTGTATATAAATAAAATATGAAAGAACTTTTTCCCCGACCTTAGTTTTTCTAAAGTCGGCTTGTTCTTGTAAAAGTAGTATAATCGGCAATCCCGCAATTTAGGCACTAAATCTAGCCCTAATGATTATAAAATTCAACATGATAAGGATTATATTTTTTGACAAACAATAAGATAAGTTAGTATCGCAACAAAAAATATATTTATTCAGTTCTTTTTTTTTCAGGTAATAATAAATCAAATGAGGACTAGCACCCGAAGAGAGAGTGTAGTGATAATCAAATAACCCGTAGTACAATTAACTCCATATCCAACGCGTTCGACAACTGCCACCGTCTTACACATACAGATTTTAATATCATCACAGTACCTATGAGCGGAGCCAGGACCCCTTCTCATCTCTAAGAGTAGAAAGAAAAAGGATTACAACCATGCCTCCATTGAACTAAAAAATATGTTTTGAGTAGGGCCCGATTTACACGGTGTGATTCAATTGCCTGTGGCATACCTTCAAATTGAAGCAACAAATGACTTGCATCGTCCAAACACTGTTCAGACGGAGCAATTTTCATCGTGGTTTCAAGAAACTTTCATCGTGTTAATGGGGCTTAATTGTCGATTTTTTCTTAGAGTATTGGTGTCGACTATATCGTCTCATTCACGATAGAGAAATAGAGCAGGAGAATTCCGAGATTTAAAATATAGATAATAAGTGACCTGTAGGTGCTCTAAGGGAGCCACACACGGGAGAACAATAGTCTCTCGTGGATGAGAAGTTTTGGTCCATTTATCGTACGAAAAGCAAAATAGTTCCTTATGAAATAGGACTAACTAGAAGTTCTGATGCATAAAAGGAATCCTGACTACGTTCATGACGTCATAAATAAGTTTTGGATCATTAATAAAGATTCGGCCATATTATTCTAACAGCGTATTATTATTCGTATGGAAATGTTGGTATAAATGGAAGCTCCGGTTGGTTTGAAACGTATTCAGTCATGTTTGATGAATTGGAAAGATAATTAAGTTTGATGCTGGTTAAATAGTAAATTTGTGAAACGCACTTTTAATTAAACAATATTAAATATTTTTTAGTTTAATAATACGCCGTTGCGATAGTATGGCCGAACCATAACAGACAATCATGTGAAGTTTCTTATTATATTAAACAAACCATAATATAGCACTAATTTTTAACCTCAAATGAAAAATAACGCCAACTATATTTAAGTATAAATAAACGATATTTACAGCAGTAATTTTACACACACACATATCGGTAAATTCCAAGATTTCTTATTATTGCTATTCAAAACTCAAAAAGAATCATTCGTAACTATCTATTCTAAAAGTTTACTATATGCTGCCTTATTTTCTGCACAAACACAAAAATCTTCCATTGTACCCTCTGCATGCATTACGCGTCTTCTAAACATTTAGCTTATAAAACGCAATATTTCATCTAGTGACTAATAAAGGAATTGATAAATAGTTCTTTAGTCAATCAGTTTGTGATCTAGTAGTTAAATTGTTATAACTAGTGGTACTTTTTCATGTATTCATTGTCATGTACGCTCGAGGAAAAGTTCCTTGAATAATGTAAAGTTTTCGTTGATCAAAAATATTTGATAAAACGGTCATTGTTTTTTATAAGGCCATGGCCGGGTTTGTGCAATTGTAGTAAAATGACAGATTATTACTCGTTTTGTGAGTATTTTCCTGTGAAATTTACTCATTGTAGGAAAGTCCTAGGAAATAGTTTAAAACAATAAACAGTACCGCTGGCTATTTTCATAGACTAACAAGTAACTTTGGTGTGGCTAACACATTGTTATTTCAAAATGAATAGTTTTGCAACTACAGTTACCAGGTTGTTAAAAGTTTCAACTTTGGTTTGCCGCCATTAGAACAGTTTTCAACTTATCTAGTACATGGATGGATGGAAAGTTGTTGAAGTAAAATCAGTCAAAAAGCTTAACGTTAGGTAAAGTTGTTTTTTTTTTTCTAAACACGTGATATTTGGAGAAATAAAATAAATAAAGATTTGAGTGATCTAAAAACAGATGTTATTTATGTATTTGGATCTTCAAATATCAAGTAATATGAGTCCATTTTCCTTCTATTGCTGCTCTAATCAGGCCAAGGCCTGAAAGATACTCGAGTCCGCATGAATCATACTTAAAGCCATTGCAATATTTTGCAATGTGTATAATTTACTTCGAATAATAATTTAATCATTAATTTTAATCGCATACGATGATGATGGTAAAGTGTAATTTCTAAATGACAAATAATTGTACAGATATTAATATTATATTTCCCATTTAGATAATATAATATGCTTCTTGTATATTTTACTAAATGTGCGGATAAATCATAACGGAGGAATATTCATCGTGAATGATAAAAAATCGTGATGATGAAATTAAGTGGTATTTCCATATATTTGGTAGAATGTATTTATTTAATCAAAAATATCCAAACATTTGATCTTTAAGTATAAAATTGCTCACTCTCATCAAGTTTTGCATGTTTCTAGTCACTTCATTTATAGTATTAATAGTATTTAATATTAAATTTTATTAAAGACCAATAGTATGTTAAAAATATTTTATTAAAGAAAATAAAAGTTTTAAAAACTAATTAGTGAAGAATTTGAAAAACTAGTAAGATTTAGCGCATTAGTTACCTTAGTGAAGTTTGAAATTAAAAAAGTTTTATTGAAATGTAACTAATATAGCAATAATTTAATAGATAAAATACCTCCTTTATAAGTAAGCACACTTCCGATAAAGCACTTGTATAAAAGGAATTTTGAAGCGTTAAAAATTATGAAGAAAACTATAGAAACGAACAATTAGAGGTGTTGCACATACGACTGGGTTCGCATCCAGATTGACATTTCTATGCACGTATACCAATCGTTCAATACTTTAATAGGAGTGTCTGCACTAAACAAGGCAACGAGTTCTTATATAGTCCCGACGTTTAGACATTTTAACTAAAGTAACGAGCGAATGCTATTCTTGCACAAAATCCATGTGCAAATCGGGCCGTCTTTGCAAGTGCCCTAAATCTACACCATAAAATAATATTTTTCTAATGGCGTACTATCGCAAAAATAATACGAAAAAAATAATACGCCGCTAGATAAATTGTTCTTCATGTGGGTTGAATGTTCCAAATAATAATGTTGAGTGAAGCAATGCTCGAAAAAGATTGTTCAAAAGAATAAAGGAAAAGACCTAAGTGCCAAAAGCGTCGTTTTATCTCGTACGTTTCCGTGTAAGTAATTATTGTAAGTACATTAGACTCATACGGAAAATTCGATTACATTCTCATATACCTATATATATGTTTGTCATTAGATTATTATTCCAGCCGAATAGGCGTTTGTCGGTAAAAATCGGTTGATCAGACGTTTCGTTAAATCTTTTTTTCATTTGATGTGATTTTAC
Organism: Griposia aprilina; assembly: GCA_916610205.1. NCBI lineage: Eukaryota > Metazoa > Arthropoda > Insecta > Lepidoptera > Noctuidae > Griposia > Griposia aprilina. Next base: position 15,199,516 of record OU744304.1, on the reverse strand, counting down.
GTCTTTTCCTTTGTAATAAATTACGGTTATTTTTTTATCATTGTAATTTTTGTTACAAAACGAATTTTATTACGTAGATATTTTATAAGCAAATTTTCTTTCTTGTCAATATTTGTATATTTAAGTTTAATGTATAAATCCTATCGAGCGAATGTATAATAAGTTAAATAATACGAATTCATTTGTTTGAATGTGTACAAGGATGTCTTCACATCTGGCGTTGCTTAACGTCGCGTAGACGCTACGCTAGCGTCGTGTAGACGTGATTAGATCAAAACATGCGTCGCGTTGACGCGGCATTAGGACGTTTGTCCACCGTAGCGCTAGCGGTCGCGCGGACCTGCTAGAAACTACGGCGGCCGGGATGACGGCGCTCGAGTGACTGACGTGCGCTGGACACGTTGCTATAGTGATAGTATGTATCGCTACTTCGGCGCCGTCATCTCGTTCTCATTGACATCTCGGTGGCGGCTGTTGTGGACAAACGCCCTTAGCGTCATATCGAACAAACACGCTAGATGTAAAGAGCTGCCTTAGTCGAGTGTAAAATGTTAAAGGTTGGCATACACTAGCACGTTCGAGTAACACAAATAAAACGCACAGATTGTGATTTTTGCCTTATCGGTGTTCTCGCTGTTAACGTTTTTGTTTTTAAGCAACCATTTTATTTGTATTGCTGAATGTAATTAAAAATAGGTAATTAGTTCTGAAAGAATAACCAGCACCTTACAAAGTTAAACTAATGTTAACCACGAATCAAACGCGAATATATTAACAAATTTAAAACCTTCGTGCTTAAAACAATGATATTTATTACTGAAACACAGCCGAAAACTGCTCTTAGATACCATAAAATTTCCCGTATTTTAGGGTATTTGAATTTTATTTAAATGTTTTTTTTTTTATAAATTGTTTTAATATATTATATTCAGCAATACAAATGAATAAAAGGCAATGGTGCAATCGCTTTGTGATTACAATATAATAACTTTAAACATAGTTTTAAGCTGTTTAATTCGGGGCGTTGTTAAATGTAGTTATTTTTCAACCATTATCGTAACATTTAATTAGGAAGTAATTGAAATACAACGCTATATTTTATTGAAATATCTCTGATTCTACTCTTATAGGAGCAGTGCGGTGCAATGTTGAAGAAACCAAAGGGCGTCGTACACTATGTACATTTACTGGTTGAGAAAATTTAATCTTAACCCAGACCGCACGAGCGATTTTTATGGCGCACTGGATTTTGAACTCTCGGTTTTTGAGCCGAGCATTGAGAATCCATTACAGCGCATCCCAGCACGTCAAAAAAACTCACTGTTGGATTTTCAACTCTCGGCGCTCAGCAGAGCGTTGAAAATCAAGTGCGCGAAAAAAAAATCGCCCGTCTGTACGAAAGTATTGCGAGATGAAATGTGACCAATCTAGGTACAAACAGCATCAAAAAGATGTTAACATCGACATGAGTTCATTTGATTCTCTACAAACTGTGTCCTATAATATTGTATGAATATGAAGTACCCAAAATGCAATGTGTTTTGTAGCTACACATTGACACTATATTATGGAACAATCATGGTGGACAATCAAATTAATTCTTGTCGGTGTCAATATCTTTTTGAGGCTGACTGTACACGCTTCATTTGCGTCACGTTGGTTGCTTGCATAGTGGGTTAAAAATCTTTTTGTAATCAGTTAAGAAAAACCCCTACCTTTCAATTGTTGACAGTCTCCCAAAGACGAATCGTAAGCATTGCCTGTACATATAGAGTTTGCTAGGTTTCTGAGATTCATAAGGCTATAAAGGTAAAGTTCACTCAACTCTATGGAAAAGGAAGTATCTTCCGACTACACGGGTATCGTGTCTGGTGGGCAACTGCCCGACGTTTGTTTTCGGGACGTTGTATATATGCCAGTTGCGCGGTAAACTCAGCTTGCGCGATGCAGGATTTTGCGTGACGTCAATGTGACGCGTAGCTCACATGTGGCGTTGTAGATGCCGCTACAAGGCTTTATATAGAAAGTTGTTTGAAAATAATGAGGGCAAGCATAGTACGTGTTGATATCGTGAATTTTAGGCTTAAATATCTACAAAACACGTCCTATTCACCTACTGTATCGTTCAGAAAAGCTAGTCAAATTCCAGAAACGATTAAAAAAAAACGAGTGTTGTCGTCACTAAGTTGGGACGAAGTTCCTTCCGGTTTTGCACATCTGGCGAATGAAGAGCAAGACCGAAAGTGTAACAATTTGACCGGCACGACACTTTTGTTACGTGCGATATGGAACTCCGTTCCAAAAATCTTTAGCATTGCATCATACTGCACTGTTCTACATACAATTCAAATCTAGATTTAAATAATAATTCTCTAATTCATTTCGCTTACATACTGATTTTAAATCGATGCCAAAATGATTTCTAGTAATTAGCAGTATTGAATTTGTGTTATGCTCGACTGTTATTTGATCAGATCAAAGTATTATTAGCTAATTAATATATTGTAAAGTTAATTATTGTGGGTTGTGTCCGTCAGTGAGATAACTAAGTATGCATTAAAGTACTTGCTTTTTTAAATAAGTTCTGCGTGTGCATAAGTTGATATCTGCAAATAACTGTTTCGTGAAAACAGGCGCAGCAAACAGCACGATTGGGATATTTACCAAATAAAACCCTAAAAAGGTCAATTGACGCAAAGATATTGCTTGTGCATCGTGCTTTATCAAAAAAAATGTCATCAATCACTCTCTGTGTTGTAACATAACGTATTACCGAGATAGCTGCTTCAATAAATAATAAGTAAAAATAACTTGTGTGTTCCGTAATAACATAAAGCAATGGATATAGAAAATCGAAACAAAGGACTGTTTTTATTTAATGTGTCAGACGACAAACGATACATCCCATAACCCAGTGCTCATACGCTAGTCGCTACGCCAAATGCGTAGCATAAGCTCTACGCAAGTGCTACGCCGCTACGAATATGCAGCTGCGTAGTACTTGAGACAACCGGTGCAATGTGCGCTTGCCTTAAGTGTGCAAAGTTTAAAATTATTACTAACAACTGTTTATGATATTAGATTGTCAAAAACTTGTTAGATTGTGAAAAACGAGCAAATTTTCATCTACCGAGTTCCGTACGACAAGGCCAATTCTTTAACTAAATAAATAAATATATATAAATCAGCAATAAAGAAATTTCAACCCAATAATTTCAAAATCAGATAAAAATGTAATTTCCTTTTTCACTGATTTGTTATCTGTTGCGGAAATATTGCCCTTTTGTCGAACTAATGAACAAAATGCCAATCCTACAGGTAAAAATTGAATAAAAACGATAAAAGTAACATCTTTCAATATAAATTCTTTAGACGGCAACTCGGCAACGAGTCGGATTCAACCCGTTGAAATAAAGAATGTGAAAAAAATGCTAAATATTTGAAATGAGAACCGGTTCCTTCCAGTTGATTTTTATCATTTTTCGTTTTCCAATGTTAATTAAAGGCATTTTGTACTGTACTGGACCTTGGTAAATGCCAAAGAAGTATATTTTTAAAGATTAAAGCCTGATTTACACGGTGCAATTTAATTGCATGTGGCATACCATAAGCTGAAGCAACAATGTTGCACCGTTCAAACAGCGTTTAGCATAGGTTCTCAACGTGGGCGATAATGCCCCTTCGTGGGCGTTTGAGACTTTCAGGGGGCAATAGAAGACCCAGAGAATATTAGGGGGCGTTGAGATGAGAATGAGACATAATACTTGCTACACGTGCTACGTTGCCTACGACGTCACGCTACGACAGCGCTACGGCGGGGATCCTATGTTGCTGGGACTCTGCTAGCAACGCTAGAATACATTTAAGTAACATTCGCGTTAACGTGATAATAATAATTCATATTTCTGCAACTTATTGAACATTTTATAATAGTCGTTTTAACTAACACTAGGCACTAATCGACACAAGCTTAAATTACCTAAATTGCACGTTGGATTTACATCTCTCTACACTGAGCCAAGCTTTGAAAAACTAACAGCGCGTAGCTGAACAAAAGTTTAGGCATTACATTTAGGTGTTGGCTAGTCTTAGTGAGAACGGGCATTAGCGTAATTGTATCAACGTCATTATATTTGTAAAGTATCGACATACAGAATAAATACGTAAGCTTAACTCCCATATAAATTAGTAAACTACCGATTATAATTTACTGCTTCAAATTGAAAAAGTACCGTTCGAGTTTATCGAAGCTGCCTGGTGAAAATTACTTTACAATAACGTTATGTAGATGCAAAATGTGCGTGTAAAGCCGCCCACAAAAAGGCGTGACGCGAAGGTGCGTCGCGATGCTGGTAGAATAGATTCCATAAAGTTTTCATAGAAATTGGTCTAATAGAGTCGCGTTGCACCCGTCCGCGGGATCCTTAAGGAATAAAATGAACTGATGTCGTCTCTCCAACAAAGTGTCATTGAAATAATTGTAAACTTGAAAAGGGCTCATTGTACTCATAATTACTAACAACTGCCTATTACTATGGAACCAAATATGGAATCACGAAAAAAAACTGCTGTTCCCTACATTTTGTCGAGTTATGCAAACACAAAACGAATGATTTTTTTTCGCGATATCAATTTGGATATCATACATAGTCCGGCCCGCTTGCATTTAATGCTAAACGAATTGAAAACACCGTTCTGTTTCTACCAATCCTTTGAAGATTACGGTGACAGAATGATGTTTTAAATACGTTTAGTGTTTAAATGTATTTAGTGCTTGGTGGAGACCACGGGCCTTAAAGTTTTTCATGATGAGTACAGTCACGAGCATAAGTATCTACCTTACAGCTCCGTAAAATTCAAAAGCCTTTTTCCCGAGGAATAATAATTGCATTGCTTTGAGAAAAGACTAAAAAAAATATGATTTTGATAATACTATAATAATGATAATGTTTATTTTTTCTACACTAATAACATTCATAAACATTACGTTGACAGGTATTTTCTCAGTATTTTGTAATTTGTGGAAGATCTGGAGTCTCCTGCTCTGGGCGGAGCAGGAGGGCGTGTCAAACTTTTCCTGATTAAAACCCACCCGTGTTCCTTCAGTTGCCTGTGCGGCAGGGCCACGGTAACTCTTTCGAACAATCCGCGACCCCGACAGGCATCGGCCCTATCGGCCCCGTCAATGATGCTGACATATCTTTGAAGCGCGCCGTCGACTCGGACCTGGTCCTTACCGGAATGCGAGCTCCCTATTGCTCGCCGTCCGCAGGCCCGCGCCTACGGTGGCCGGGAATCAGCCATTGATTCCCGTCGCCCTGGAGCCTAAACTCTCTAGGCCTGTAATTTAGAACTCCAGGATCCCCATTATAATCGTTGTTGAATCTTGTGACTGCACGATGACCCCTTTTCAGATTTCCTCTTATATCATTTACACTTTGTATGAACTAGTTATTTCGCTGACTGATATTAACCACACATCTATCTACTTCTAAGTATGTTATTGCTGCAAATTTTATTTACTTACTGTTATCAAACTATTGGATGAACTCACTCACTTCATCGAGACTTATATATTGTACTATGAAATCAATAAATAGATATCATAAATGCTTTGTGGTTTTATTTATGTTATACAGAGTTTTCCCTGAATAATATGACTTCACCATCAAAAATTATAATAATAGTCCTCCAGATCGTATTTCGGCCATGGCAGCCAATCTCAATGGAGACTAGCCTTCGGCGCGGGAGATATTATAGTACACAAGTGTGTGCGTAGACACAGGTGCACTGACACAGAGCATCATTTTAATACTGTGCACTGACCAACGCCTTAACGTGCTTTCCGAAACAAGGGTATAATAATAATAATAATAAAAACGTCGTGAAAGCCGAGAAAGATAAACAAATCAAGTATCTAGACTTGGCTCGCGAGGTTGTCGACATGTGGGATGTGGACTCAGCGATCATTGTGCCGATAGTCGTGACAGCCAATGGCTTAATAGCCAAGAGCCTCGACCAACACCTGAGGAGGCTCTCGTTGAAAGCGGTAATTCTGGACACGGCTCGCATTGTTAGGAGGTTCCTCTCTCTGGAGCCCTGACCGCCGGTAGCTTGGACCCTGTTCCCGATACCGGTGGGCTACTATTTTTTAGATTTCTAAATGTTTTTATATTTTTTATATTCTAATATTTAAAAATGTAATTTATATGAAATAAAGGAAATAATAATAATAATATAATGAAACTAGCAACACCACCGTGTCAACAAAACGTCTCATTTTCAATATTTTTATTTAAAACAATGAATGTGATTCTGACCCATTTTTACCATAGATTTTCTTTATAAATCAAAACCTTATCATCAACATCATCGATACACCAAAGAAGAGACCATATTACTCAAAAATTTAATAAAATAAATCAAAAACTACCGATTTGGAGGTGACATGACAGTTGTCACCTGCAAACAACAATGAAAAAATATTAAGAAAATGAAATGATGTTGACAAGACCTGCTAAAAGACGAGCACGCCCACCACCTCCGGACTCTTCGCTCAGCTCCACCTCGCCGCCGCCGGTATCCAGCCCAATTGTGAGCGCTGTGACGACACCAGCCGCGGTAGTTGCGTCGAGCTCGAGCGACGAGTATTTCTCCCCGCCCACGACGCCACCACCTGCTCGTCGACGTGGAGGACACCGGCCGCCGGACGGCTTAGGACCTCGAGGCCCACCGGCCTCTGATAGGGTCCCAGCTCCCGGTGGAAGTGTGCAGCGCATGAGATGGACACGATCCATCAATGAAAATGTCATGCGCTCATACTATGGGGCTACAGAGGGGGGAAACAATCTGACCGCGTACCGTGTTCGGATGCTCTCTCTTTTTCAGGTGCTTGAGCCAGCTGTCAACGTTTCAGCACAACGACTGTCGGATCAGGTGCGGGTCATCCAACGTAATCATATGTTGGATGACACTGTACTTGATCGCCTGCGAAATGAAATGCAGAGTAGTCATGTCATCGCCCCCCCCGTCGCAGACTGTTATAGTACTACCACAGTGTAACACAACTCAAGCAGACGAGGAGAGTGATGATAGGGCTACAAACGTAAGTACCCAGTGCAATGAGGAACTGAGGAGTGCTTTGGAAGATGCGATTCGAGAATATCGCTTCATATCGCCCGAACTTAGACCACGCTTACCCCGTTTACCCATGCATAATAAAAATAGGGCGCTGGTGGCGGCCCTGGATACGCAGTTTACTCATTCGATTCTGTACTGCGCGGCTGTAGCGGCATGTCGTGTAGCTCACGTCAAATTTGCTAATGATTCTAGAGCTACACGACCGAAACCAGTCATACCAGCTTGGCAGTGCAGAATTGAGCGTCGTATTGGTGGGGCCAGAGCGCTCATCGGCAAACTAATCTGGCAATACTCGCCCTAGAGTGATGCGCTTTGTGAGACGTGCATTCGCAGGGACTGATATCAGTCCTCAGGACTATATGTCCTGTGTCACAGAGCGCATCGACTTCCTGAAGCAGAAAGTGTATGCATGGGCGAACCGTATCCGTAGGTATAAGCGGCGAGTGGAGCGATACACTCAGAATCGCACCTTCCAGCACCATGAAAGGTGGGTTTATAGGGATTGGGAGCGACCAGATCAAGGTGTGACTGACACGTACCTACCAGATGATGATGCCATGTGTTCTTTCTGGCGCAATATCTGGTCGGTGCCTGTCAGTCACTTCGAAGGTGATTGGACTCGGGAAGTCGAGCGAGCCTGCGAACCATTACCAAAAATGGGGGCTATTACCATCTGCCCCCAAGACGTGACTCGTGCAGTCCGTCCGTTGCCTAACTGGAAGTCTCCAGGGCCCGACGGGCTGCTCAACTTTTGGATAAAATGGTTTTTAAGGTCACACGCTCGCTTGGCGGCTCAGTTCCAGGTTGCTTTAGAGTCTGGTTTGCTACCCCAGTTCCTAACGATAGGAGTTACCCACCTGCTCCATAAATCAGGTAGCACCGCGGAACCCAAAAATTATAGACTGATCACGTGTTTACCAACGGTCTATAAAGTTCTTACATCCATTTTGAGAGCTAAAATTAACATACATATAGACACCAACTCCATCATGTCTGCCTCTCAAAATGGATGTAAAAACGGATCCCGCGGTACTAAGGAGCTACTCCTCATTGATATGACCATTAGGCAACAGGTTCGTCATTCCCGAAAGGATCTGTCGACATGTTGGATAGATTACAAGAAGGCCTATGACTCAGTGCCACATACATGGCTCATGAGGGTGCTGGAGTTGTATAAAATAGATGCAACTCTGCGCACCTTCCTGATGTCGTGTATGGGGCAATGGAGGACGGTCCTTCGCTATCCAGCATGTCGAAATACCCAGAGGAATAGCGAGCCGATAAGGATCAAGCGAGGCATATTTCAGGGTGATAGTTTGAGTTCGCTTTGGTTTTGCTTAGCCTTGAATACTCTAAGCACACTGCTGGAGGAATCAGGTCTAGGCTATCGGTTGAGGAGAGGTGGTCGGGTTATATCTCACCTCCTCTACATGGATGACCTCAAACTTTTTGCCCCAAACAAATTGCAACTGATGGAGCTACTGAAAGTAACTGAAACTTTCAGTAGTGCCATCAGGATGGAATTTGGTGTGGACAAATGTGCGGTCATGCATGTAAAGCGAGGGGAGATTGTGGAATCCGTGGGAACCCAACTCTCGGATTCCATGAACCTTAGAGCCCTCTCCGCATCCGAAACCTATAAGTTTTTGGGTATGTCGGAAGCGTTAGGCATCAATGATACTGACATGAAGCAATCGTTGAAGGAGCGCTTCTTTGGCCGCCTGAAGAAAGTATTTAATAGTCTTCTATCAGGTGGAAAAAAGGTGCGCGCCTTCAACGGTTGGGTCATGCCGGTTCTGATGTACACTTTCGGCATACTCAAATGGACTCAGACCAAACTCGACACCCTGGATAGGAGGGTCCAGACGCTGTTGACTGCAAATCGAATGCATCAACCACAGTCATCGGTAATGAAGCTGTATATTCCGCGAAAGTGTGGAGGTCGAGGCTTTTTAAATGCTAAGACCCTCCACAATCGCGAGATATGCAGGCTCAGGGAATATTTCCTAGAAACCGACGTGGGGGATGCATCGAGACGTGGTCGCGGTGGACAAGGGCCTCACCCCGCTCTCCTTGGCTAAAGAGAACTGGCGCAAACCAGTAGTGCTTGACACTAATGATCGCATGGAGGTATGGCAGAGTAAGGAGCTTCACGGACGCTTTTTCCGGGCCCTACATGGACCCGATGTAGATCTACAAGCGTCCGTAGCCTGGCTACGTTTCGGAGACCTCTTTGGGGAAACCGAAGGTTTTGTCTGTGCAATTATGGACGAAGTTATGATGACGAACAATTACCGGAGATTTATTGTGAAAGACAGTACGGTTGACATCTGTCGGGCATGCCACCGTCCGGGGGAATCAATTAGACATATTATCTCTGGGTGTTTTCGTCTAGCTAACGAAGAATACTTGCATATACACAACCTTGTAGCCAGGATTATCCATCAGCAACTTGCTTTGAAATACAGCTTTGTGGAATCGGAAGTGCCGTACTACAGGTATGTGCCCGACCCAGTTCTCGAAAATGGAAATATCATATTGTACTGGGATCGATCCATCATCACTGACAGGACTATTGTTGCCAATAAGCCTGATATAGTGGTGGTGGATCGAAGAGAGCGGCGCGCAATGATCGTTGACATAACGATCCCGCATGACCTGAACCTCGTGAAAGCCGAGAAAGATAAACAAATCAAGTATCTTGACTTGGCTCATGAGGTTGTCGACATGTGGGACGTGAACTCAGCGATCATTGTGCCGATAGTCGTGACTGCCAATGGCTTAATAGCGAAGAGCCTCGACCAACACCTGAGGAGGCTCTCGTTGGGCAGCTGGATCAAGGGCTTGATTCAGAAGGCGGTACTTCTGGACACGGCTCGCATTGTTAGGAGGTTCCTCTCTCTAGAGCCCTGACCACCGGTAGCTTGGACCCTGTTCCCGATATCGGTGGGCTACTATTTTTTATGTTTTTAAATGTTTTTATATTCTTTATATTCTAATATTTAAAAATATAATTTATATGTATATAAAGAAATAAAGGAAATAATAATATGTAAATAACGGAATAAAGGAAATAATAATAATAAAGGTTTATTGCAGAAACTTGTACAACTTTTACAGTAAATCTTACATAGGGATCTCCTTTTAAGTAAAAGATATACCTGTACTAGGAGATCCCGCTCTCCAATGATAGAAATTATGGAATGGTAAAAGTGGTGTACAAAAAATGACGAGTAAAAACTAAAACTAAACAAGACAGGACTTGAACTATAACTTAATAAAAGAAAAATAAATAAGTTTATCACCGTCAACTTCCAAACTCCGGGATGTTACTGAGAAATTCCTAATGGAAAAACCCAATAACACTTTGCCCGACCTGGGAATCGAACCCAGGACCCCAAGCTCAGCAATAGCGCTTGACACCACGAGAATAACGAAAAGTATACCTACCCATCACCCAAGGTTATTTTGAACTATTTTACCATTACTGGGATCGGTACCCTGGTCTGGCAGTGTTAATGAGTTTTAACGGAGCGTGGATTAGTGTAGCAGCTAGTGTTCATAGGCTCGTGCTATAATTACAAACAATTTTAAAATGTCGGTGACACTGCCCACCCCTTCAAGGAATTTAGGGCATGACATTTTTTTATGTAATGGCATCTTACCACAATGGTTAAGATGATTGGTGATCTGCCTACCCACCTGCTACTATCTGCTAAATAAATTATAAGTTATCCAAACATTTATTAAAAATGTTATTATATATTATATCTTATTTTTTATATCTGTAATTTTTATGGTGTACATAATAAAGAGTGTTCTATTCTATTCTATTATTACCCAAGCCGTATAGCCCACCAGACACAACACCTGTCTGGTCGGAGGATCCTCCCTTTTCCATAGAGTATGAGTGAGCTTTACACCCTGTTCCTCATACCTCTATAAGCTTTATATAAAACTTATTTACCACTACATTATCGCAATATAAGCTAGCTACGCTCTCGCTGTCAGTCGCACGACAATTTCCGGAGTCTCTCTACACTTTAAGTCATTTCCACGCTCAGTACTTACCTAGGTACTTACTACTGCTTATAAATGTATGTACCTTAAGCGATAAAACGATCTAAGTAGTCGTGCGAATTAATTTTGAATTTAATAATTATATAAATTTAAATTAATATTAATGATTCTTTAGATGGTAAATAAATAAATAAAAGAGGAATTTTATTCACAATAATTAAATTACAATAGTATTTACAATTAAAATATAATAACCTACCCTAACTAAAACTATTAACAAATAAAAAAAGCGGCCAAGTGCGAGGCCGTCTCGCCCATGAAGGGTTCCGTAGCAGTTTACGATTTATGACGTATTAAAAAAAAACTACTTTCTAGATCTCGTTCAAACTAATTGTTCGATCCTTGCTCATAAAAACATAGGGTAGATTAATTTTGCTAGTCCATTGGTCTGGTTTCCTACCCTAACTTGAAAATTGTTGGATGGAGCGATGACGTGATGTCTACACTGCCCCTCGCATACCCGCCAGTGCATTGTGACGGAAGCTTCGACCCTGTTCGCGCTGAATTGCTGCCTGGTGTAGTCCATTTACACGTTATAAACCTAAAACTAAATACTTTCCTAGAAACCTACATAAATTGCCGTGCAATTAATAATCATCATCAAGACATTTTTCTCACGCGAGTGCTGAATTGCTGTGCTGTGAAATCCTGAAAGCGTGATCCGGGACAAGTGGCTTGGATAATCCAGGTTAGTGGTCAGGCTTTTTTATCTACCCTGTATATTTGAGCAAGATCATAATTTCTTTAGGGGGTTTTTAGGTACAGCATTTTCCACCAATTATTAACGGTCCTTCGAATTAAATGAAATTACCAAGTGCCATATTCAGACTCCACACTAATTTTCGGTGGAAGTTTATATGGTAATGTATATCATATTTTTTTTTAGTTTTATCATTCTCTTATTTTAGAAGTTACAGGAGGGGAGGAAACACACACATTTTACCTTACCACTTTGGAAGTGTCTCTCATGCAAACTATTCAGTTTAGAAAAAAATGATTTTAGAAACCTCAATATCGTTTTTGAAGACCTATCTATAGATACGCCACACGTATGGGTTTGATGAAAAAAAAAAAAACGAGTTTCAGTTCTAAGCATGGGGTAACTCCCAAAATTTATTGTTTTTTTTTTATAGTTTTGAAAATCTTAATGCGGTTTACAGAAAACATCTACTTACCAAGTTTCAACAGTATAGTTCTTATAGTTTCGGAAAAAAGTAGCTGTGACATACGGACGGACAGACAGACAGACAGACATGACGAATCCATAAGGGTTCCGTTTTTTGCCATTTGGCTACGGAACCCAAAATTGGCGTCGAAAAATTCCTCCGCATCGCTGTCCACTGGTAATGTACCCAAGAGAGTAGCGGCATTGCCACGTTGTATGGCAATTAAGTTTATTGACACACAATACCTTTGTATACAATACCAATACATTTCCCACATGTACATTGGATTTTGTGAATAGGCTGCACAAATAGTGAAAAACCCTGCCTCCTAAAGCAAGGGAACCCTGTAACCTAGGAGTCAGTGTTTTACTGTAACTTCATGTACAAAATAAATCTTTATCTATGTGTGTTAATAAACCCATAATGACCTGCGGGGTAGTTACGTAACACACTAACAGAAGGAAAAGGTCTCATTTTGACAGTTCAACAACATTCATTGCATTATTTACGTTGTTGAGCAGACAAATTTTTCGATCATATGAAGCAATGGATTAGCAATAGGCTTCAAAATGATTCAGATTCTGAAAGATACTGTGTTACGTAATTAAGGTGCCGATTTAACTATGAATATGAATGTGTGAGTATGTATGTAAAGGGAGGTATGGCTGTGTGAGTAGGATGGGGTGTGATGTGGTGTATGTGAGGGAGGGGGTGTTTTGTAGGGGTGTGTGTAGTCGTGTAAGATGTGTTCGTGTGATGTTACATGAGTTTCTGTATCCATTTTTGTGGAATAATAATGATGATTACGCGCCTACATTATTTTACAAATAAGGTTTTCTGTACGGGAATAGTCTTGATTATTCAGCCAGTTTTGTAATTTGGTTTTGACTTCGTGTTTGTTTAAATTACTTATGTGGATATGTTTGTTGGCCCTTCTGTAAATGAGTGAGCTTATTACATAATGCTGGCGGCTAGCGAGAGTTGTTTTGTTAGAAAAAGATGGGCATGCAGGTTTGGCTTTATAGTGGTTGGATCTAATGGAGGAACCTGACTATGCTTCCTCAAGGTGGCATTGAGCACAAAAAGCATAACTATTACTACAGGTATTGAGCATTACCAGACGTAGGACATAACTGTTTATTTTGTTCTACTGGAAAAATTACCTTTATAATTCTGCACGATAACAGGCTCAAGTACCTAGTACTAATCAATTAGATAACTGAATCAGATCCGGCCTACCCGCCAGCTTAGTGCTTCGTGGGTCCCATGTACGTCTTAGTAGGTACCATTAAAATTTATAAATTGGTTGGGTCACCAAGTCACATTGAGTAGAGACGGCGAAAATCTCCATACTTAGTTACAGAAACACTGCTAATAAAAACGTTAATTATAAGGCTCATAAAACGGTAATTCTGTAATCCTGTTGATCCAGTATGAACATCACATCATCATCAGCTCATTATATCAGTACACTGCCTCATCAACCCACCGAGTCTTTCGTGCAGGCACGCTTCACTCTTCAACTGTTTCCCACCACTCGTGGTGAACATGTGCGTGAGATAGTGTTAACATATCTATCAGTTAAATAAACTACAACCATAAAATAAGGAGGTGTGGTGTAATAACGTGTAGGTACTGTATATTATTATTATTTTTTGTACCTACCCGAGGTGTTCTCGTATAGCTATTGTCGACCCCAGAGATCGACTAGCAGTGACTTGAAAGGGTATACCAGGGTAAGATTTAAATACTAAAATTTCACTCTTTTACACCCTACCCATACCCTACCCCCCCGTAGGGTATGGGTAGGGTGTAAAAGAGTGTTTTTTTTGTATTTAAATCAGGCAAACGACAGCCTACCCATGTGCCTCCTGTATTTCTCAATGGAATAGCCCTAAAGCAGGTTCAAGCTTTTATATATCTTGGTAAAATTGTGACAGGTGACCTCAGGGACGATGATGATATCGAACGGGAGCGCAGGGCTCTGGCGGTGAGAGCTAATATGCTCACACGCAGGTTCGCACGATGCACGAGAGAAGTGAAGGTTACGCTATTCAAAGCTTATTGCCAGTCCTTCTACTCAAGCGGCCTGTGGGTGAGATATACGCAGCGAGTCTACAGAGCCCTGCGCACTCAGTACAATAATGCGTTCACGATGTTGTTGGGTCTGCCGTGGCGGTGCAGCGCCTCTGGAATGTTTGCTGAAGCGCGCACTGGATGGTTTCCAGGCCATCATGTGCAAAAAAGCAGCTTCCCTGCTGGCCCGGACACGGGATAGCAACAACGGCATTCTGAACGCAATACGGAAACGGAATATGAGGTTATGAGTGAGAAAAATAGGAATGGATGGACTTACTGGAACCTCCTGAACGAAACAAGTTGACTCACGGATAGCCTTTGCAGACGTCCCACATGTTCACTGAATTTCTTCCTTTCACTGTTTTTAAATGTCACACTTGTGTCGGCCAACACTTATAAAATAAAGAGTTTTTGAGTTTCTATTAGCGGTATAGTTGCGGAGCGGGTTTATTGCGGCGCGGCGCGATGCGGTACGACGCGTACGTCTGACTCGAAGCTCATTGCAGGAGTGTTGTTTCGAACCACAGCGGATTCATACTGCGGTGGAAGCGCGTCGGATTCGCGCGTAAGATGAGCATCCCTCTCGTTCTGTTGTATGAAAACTGCGGTCGACAATATTACAGTAATTCATCAAAATAAAAACTTGCGCGAGCAAATTATCTTTGGTTTAGTGGAAAAGGGAAAGGTAGGCCTTTGCCCTGTAGTGAGACAACACAGCATACGCATAATCAGCTTTAAATAATGGGCCCACTGCTGGGACACAGGCCTCCTCTCTTCGTGAGGGAGTTGGCTGTAATCCACCACGCGGGGCCAGTGCGGGTTGGTAGATGTCATATGTCTTCGAATTTTTGTTTCTAAAGCCTCCTTTACACGTCGACAGACGCGTCCGCAGATGTCATCTGCGGATGCGTCCGCCGATGTGTAGACGGGGGAATTTGCTCGTCTGTGGTAGGTATTTAAGGTGATACGTAAAAAATAAATGTTAGCTCGAGGGGCGTGGCTTAACCGAAGACGCGGGAGCGCCCCCGCTTGAATACATCGCAAACTCACCGCGAGCGTGTCTGTATTTTGAAGTTTTAGAATAGAGCAGGCGAGGGAAATTGGGAGTCGCCAGAAATAAAATACATTTGTTTTTTATTTCTCTGGATTAAACTATAATATTAATTATATTATTATTTAGTATTTGCTTTATTTAAGAATGACAAAAAATATTTACTGTGTGTAAATGAACAGGTAACATTAAATGATCATATTGACCTAAGAAAAGAAACCACGTCAGTAAAAAAAATCTGTCCATCCAAAATACACGCTTAGTTTAAAATAAATGTAAGGAAAACTGAAAAAGGAAATCGCTTTCCGAGTGTTTCTTTTATTCTTTGGGAAAATTTTACAGTATGAGCTGTAGATAACATCTTACCATTTAATGTTACATATTCACGCCTGCCTCCTATGAGGGTAGGCAATGACGACTGATTTCCATCGGCTACGATCTTGACATACCCATTTCGCTTGAAATTCATCACATTTATCAATTGAGTCATACGAACGTTTGTTTCCTATATGCCTTTGGCAAAGTCCTTCTTTAGTTTTATTCATATTATTTATTTATTAAGTGATAAGTACTAATGTACCGATTTTATTGACATAAACATTACTGATATTTATTTTAAAACAGCTTTGTAATTATCTACTAGTGTAGTGAACAATTTCTTACTATGATTTTATTTCATTCATAAACTTAAACTTTAAATGTGTTTAAAAAGTTGTTCCAAAACTCAAACTCAAAGCATTTATTTCAATTAAACCATTTACAGGCACTTTTGAATTGTCAAAGAGTCGGTCAGTTAGTCAGAAAGTTGAAGCTAGTTGCCCATTCCAAAACGTAGATCTCTATGGAGAAGAACGGGCAAGAAACTCCAAGGACACTCTTTTTAAATCAAGATATTACAATATCGTTGGTACATTAATTCTTGTTGCTTCTATATGTGAGAACAATGTAAAAATATTATTAAAAAAATATGTATATTAAAAAATAAATCAAAATATAAGAATAATAAAAATAAGCCGTGGCAGTTAAGAGATGACCGCGTCTCAACTGACGGCGCTCGTTCACGAACATGACGCGTGGATCAGCACCATCCAGCTCAACCATTTTGTAGGGAACCGAATGATCCAACACACGCGCCACCAACAGTGAGACATTTAAGTGAGCATGACATAGTCTCAACTGCCATGCTTTCAAGTCAACATACATAATAATGATATAATAAACGAATCCATGGTACTCACATTTACAAAATTGAAAAACTGCTTCTAAATTATACAAAACTATACTTTGCTATGTATTTGAGCGATGAATAAAATTTTACTACCAAAAAGAAAAGACAATCATTAAAATATCTATTGGAGTATTCAATATTAAAACATATTTTATTAAAAAAAAACAAACATTAAATTTGCAATGTCAGAAAACATAAAAGGGAAAATAAAAAAGAAGTATCTCTTCCAAACAATAAAATTTTAACTAGTGCGTCCAAGTGGCTGTGGAGCAGGACCAGCATTAAGCCAAGCATTTTTATCTACGATATAATCATTGAACTTATAATATGCTTGTCTACACAGTGTGCGTTTAATGCATGTTTTAAATTTCTTCTCATTTAGTTGAAGAATATCGAGTGGTATTTTATTATAACACTTTACACAGTACCCCATAAAAGAAGTATGTACTTTAGACAACCTGAAACGTGGTTGATCTAATTTGTTCCTATTTCTAGTGTTGATATTATGCCTGTCACTAATCTTACTAAAAAGATGTAGATTTTTTCGAACATACATAATGTTTTCATATATATATTGACAAGGTACCGTCATGATGTTAATTTTTTTAAACAGTTGCCTTAGAGATTCGCGTTTGCGGAGGTTGTAGATGGCTCTGATAACCCTCTTTTGCAGAATAAAGATAGAATCAATATCTGCAGCCCGTCCCCACAGCAGAATACCGTAAGACATGATGCTATGAAAGTAACTAAACTAAACTAGTCTCGCGGTATCCACGTCTGTTAATTGACGGATTTTCCAAACAGCGTAAGCGGCTGAGCTTAGCCGCCCTGCAATTGATGATACGTGAGGACCCCACTGTAGCCTTGAATCAAGCGTGATCCCCAGGAAAACCGTTTTTTCGACGAATTCTAGTATGTCCTTATTCAATACAACGTGACATTTACTACTTCTAACATTCGGTAACGCGAATCTTATGCATTTAATTTTCTTCTCATTTAATACCAAATTATTTACAGTAAACCAATTATGAACCTTACGCATAGCGTTATTTACGTCGTCAAGCTCTTGTGCATGTCTGTTTATTTTAAAAATCAGTGATGTATCATCAGCAAATAACACCATTTGTGGTCGGTTTTTCAGTAAATGAGGTAAATCATTTATATATACTAAAAAGAGCAAACTACACCATATTTTTAATTAAAGATTATTTAACTAATTCAATTTTGTGATGGATATTTTCTTACGAATAAAAGTCAGAGTATGTCAAAATGTATTAGATATATTTAAAAATTACTAAAAACTAATAAAATTTCACTGTTTTCTTGGAATACATGTCTCTCGCCTTCATTTAATAGAGACATTTCCGCATGTTTTATTTTCTTTGTTTGTATTCTTGTCTCTATTTTTATTAATTACATTTTCTGGATCACGAATCGTCTGATTCCTTGTGTACCGAGGATCTACCAGTTCAGATAAGATACAGTCAAAATAAAAAGACAATAACTTCGGCTCCATTTTCTCTTTCCAAAATTCTTCATCCTTGTAAATGATTTGTGTTTTTATTTTATCTTCACCATAACAAATTGCCACCAAGCATTTGTCTTTTTTACATAATAATATGTGCATTTGACCTTGGGCTTGTAAATAACAGTCAGATTTTTTATTTACTTGAACCTGTTTTCTTATCACAACGCCAAAAATGCATGTTTCCTTCTTGAATAGCAGCTTCGACTCCAACAGACATTACACTTTCAGCTCACTTTTATTAAAAATGTTGCTTGAATACACTTGATTGGATAGGTAAGTACTCTTCGTTTTTGTTTTCGGCATTTGAATTATTAATTTCCAATTTGAAATAAATTGGCTCAAACGTTTTTTTGTTATTCCATGGACTGACATACAACTACCAAAGTGTTCGTTTTCCACAGGAGGGTTTCTGTTTTGTTGGAGCCTTTAAAAAGGTAACTCACATCATTATTGTCAATCTCTATTTCATATGGTAGAGGCTCATTATCTTCGCTAAGCTCCAGTGAATGCTCCAAATCATCATCCTACTGTCTCGTCCTTGAAATATTTATTTTTCTAAAAATAAATATAAGTATTATTACTAAAACCACAAGACATATTTAATTGCAAAAAATGAGTTTCATGTTAGTTCAAACAATAGGACGGCAAGTAGTTTTAATATTTTGTTCAAAATAAGCTTTTATTCTTTTAGTTTTAAATGTAAAATTAAAAGGTAAACAAATGTTTTTAGTATTAAAAAACTTTAGGTATATTTGTACCTACTTCTATATATTTTTATTTTTATATTCTTACATACTACTGTATGTAAGAATATAAAAATATGTATCTGACTTTCACATACGAAGAATAATTTCTATGATTTTGCAGTTGGCTACATTTCTTTTGTCACCGCTCTCAAAAAGTATAAATTAGGGAAAATAAATGTTTGGCTAGTAGTTAGTTTAAGAGTGCGTCCTTGAATGCTTACTCTGGTTTATTTGGTGAGAAAGTCGTTGCGAAATGTTGGTCATCTAAAGGCAACTTCGATTGTCTCTGTTCTGTCAATCCAACAGCACAGTCCGGAGCTAACTTGGGCGGAGTGATGCGATGGCATCACTCCGCGCTAGTGATGACTAGTAGATGCACACTGTTCTGTCCTGTAAAATTCAAATGAGTGGATATTGTATTTCTTTACAATAGGAAATAAATAATTTGTTTACCCATTTTTTTCCAACATGTTAGTAGTTAGACATTGTCGATCGTCCAAATTTAAAAATGATAATGGCGACTCTAATCTTTTGTTTTCCGAATCACATGTATGGTCCGAGGTCTGCTCCGGCGCTGTGATTTTGTCGCTTTTATTATATTTTGAGGATCGGTTTGCTCTGTAAAATAAAACTATAGTAAGATATCTAAATATTAAATTATAAGAAATAAAACAATATCATAATGTATAATATCAACCTTACTCAGACGTGATAAGGTCTAAAATATTTGAAAATATAAATTACAAAATCTATTCTCTACCCCAATTAATTTTATCAGGAAGATGTCTTATAGTTATAACTATGTATAGTACAAACATACATAATTCCTCACGCCTGTCTCCCAAAGGCGTAGACAAAGACTACTGATCACCATTGGTCACGATCCTGACATACCTCTTGCACTTCTTCCACAATCATCAATCAAGTCATGCAAGTATAATACGCTTATTCAATATGAAAACTAATTATTATAAAGACATGCAAACTTACTTTTTATTTTCCGTCATTTTTCGAGCATATTCCCTCAGGCGTTTCAACTGTCGGGATTTGTTTACCTTTCGTAGTATTTTATATTTATTCCCTATATCGGCAATGTAATATTATATAAACCCTGTTCACTTGATAAATATAGATAAAGAAGGTCATGAAACACACTAAACAAAAACTATTGGGATAAAAAAATGGAATCACGGTTGCGGGAGGAACCGACACAGGTCTGTTACTGACAAAGGCCGCAGCCGAACTGGGCGGGCTTAAGAAAGTGACAGACTCATTTACTTTCACATGCGCAAAAAGAGAGCGCAACAATGTGCTGTAACCAGAATAAAACAACGTAAGCGCCAAATCAAATAAAAAATTATTAAAAATAAATTAAGCTATGTATCAAAAATATGTTCAGCCAGAGTTTTCAATGACCTAATACGCATATTTTGAATGTAATTTTGCAATGAAATTACTTAGGATTTTAGAATTACAGGAAAAGATATAACAAAGGAGAGGTCTTTTCGGAATTAAATTCTATCGAGGAAATTTAACCCAATTGCGTTTTTCTTCAGTCAGAGTATTAATCAAATAGTCAATAAACATATATCCAAAAATTAAATCCATACATGCTGTAATAGTGAAATAAATGGTTACGAAAAATAACCCAATTTATTTTGGTATCGCCTTAACATCGGCAGATGCGTCTGCCACCAATCCGTTTGTTATCGGTTTTTGTGGCACTTATCAAAGGGCTTCAGCGAGAGCGCCCGGCGTCTGTCCACACGTCTGACGACGCATCAGTATGTCAGGGTATATAATGTTCTGTGATCAGTATTATCGGAGTTGCGAATGAGACTGCACGCGTGCTTTTGCAGTATTTTTTTCTCGTTTGTTAATCTCTCAAGCAGAAAACTGCCTGTGGAATCCGAAAAATAAGTAAGTACTACAAAAATAAAAATGTTGTAAGTATATACATATACAATTAATTAAAATAATTTAATTATTTCAATTAATTCATTCTGTTGAGGCTATGAGCTAGGTAAATTGGATACTGTCATGCACATTGGACCTCTAACAGAGTCGTACTGAGTAGGTACCTAATTTTTATTTCTGTTGGAATTAAGACAACCTAAATACCTACATGATATTATGGTGATGATTATATATTGTTTCAGACTAATGATTGGTGGAAACGTATTGCTGACACGATGGGTGTTCCGGTACATGAATAAAAAAAAGGACAATACTATATAAAATAAAAATACAATGTTAAATAAATACTTAAATAGCTGCGGCAGCAACGGTCTCAACATCCATTTTTTTTTATGTAGCATACGCGCGTGTTGCGTCTGTCGAGAATTTTCACTGACTGAACGACCTACAAACGTTTTGGTCGGCTCGTGGTGATTCATCTGTTGATGCATCTATCGACGTCCGCGGAAGCGTCTGTCGACGTGTAGAGGAGGCATAAGGCAGGCCGGTTTCCTCACGATGTTTTCCTTCACCGTTTTGAGAGCAGTAGTCATGAAATTCTTTACGCAACATTAATGTTAAGTAGATACCTTTTCACAAAAATTCGATCATTAATGGGTAAAAATTGTAACTTTAATAGTATAAATTGTTTACCTACTTACAACAGAACAGGAACCAAAGCCCTTACAATCCCTCTAAACCAAGAGCGGATCCAGGATTTATTTCTGAGAGGGGCACATGGGCCAGACAGTTAAGAAGTGTCTCCGACATCTAGTATTGCACTATGCTGCTGTGGTTCATGCTTTTTCAATGAAATATAAAAATAAATAACTACAAAAAAAAAACGTAATTGGTCGTGGTACCCCCGTCAGGAACGAAGTTCCTTAAGCGGTACTCGCACGCACATACATTCGTAATAAAATCATCATCTCCATCTAGGATTTTCATTTTGACCTCACTATCGGCTTTATTACCCTCGAAAATCATAAAAGCTACCTCCCTCGAGAAAGCCGCATGGAGGACGCGGCATAACGCTTTTTCGTTACGTGGTAATTTCTACCAGTTTACTCCTACCGCAAGCCGCGTTACAGAACTTCGTTCCAAAATGCAGTTTTAGCACCCCACTTCGGATTTTACATAGATACAGAAATAAGAGTTACTTTGTCGACGTAGGTAGTAAAGTTTAAGGTTTAAAAGAACCTGGGTTGCAAGAGCGAGCGAAGCAAGCTCAATACATTTTTGCACCCCATCTCGAACTGGTTTGGTTACCCCACCTCGAATTGGTTAGTTTTTCTTCCGACATTGCTAAATTATTTTCATAACTTGAGTAAAGCTGTAGAAACTTCGGACTCGCGAGGCCCCTCAGACTACTTTATCTTTTTAACCGACTTCCAAAAAGGAGGAGGTTATATGTTCGACTGTATGTATGTTTTTATTTTTTTATGTATGTTCACCGATTTCTCCGTCAATTCTGGACCGATTTCGAAAATTCCTTTTTTGTTTGAAAGGGTCTCGAGGTGGTCCCATTTTCACCAAGTCAGAATCTGATGAGGGGATCGCATGGAAATCGAGGGAAATCCTCAAATTTTATAGAGACACGTATAGCGATTTGGGTATTTTTTATAGTAACTCGTGCATTTGCTCTTGGAAAGCACCATTCGGTGAAGTGGAACTGATGATGAAGACCAGAGGTGGCTACCGGAACTTCTCAATAATAAGTATTTCACGGGTTGCGATTTTATTTTAATATGGTTGCTAAGGAATTTCTGCTCGTCACAATGCATATGGTGAAATGGAGCTGATGGTGGCTTCACCATCCAGTGGTTTTGGTTCTTTACAGGAGAACTCCTCAACAGTTAACGTCCCTGCGTCGGGAAAAGGAATATTTTGTAAAAGATGATGTGCATTTGACATTAAGCTATTGTAACTTAGATTTATTAATAACTGACTTACTAAAAAGTGAAGTTGTGAAGTTTAGCATTATATGTTATCCTGAAATCCTCTCGCCGACTCTAGGCCAGTGCATTGAATCGGCATAGCAGACCTCTGTGTCAGAGTACAAACTGAGTGCACCACTTTGAACCTTAATAGTTACGCCACTAATGCTAAAGATATAGTACGATTCGATTTTATTTTACTTAAACTGTTTGGATGGTGCCGTGCCCCTGTGCCCCCCTGGATCCGCCCTTGTTCGAAATTCTAGACCAAACAAAACCTAAAAACTACGTAAGTATCTAAAAACATTAGCTACCTACCTAAATAGAAAAACCACCACTACGAACAGCTTCTAGACTGAAAAACTAGACACTGACAAATCACATGCCTGTCCAATGGAAGTACCAAATGAGTTCTACTAAGTCCGGAGACCTAGTTAGGTTTTAATTTACTATGTTCTGAAAGCGATTTATCATTTTCACGGAGAAAATAAGATGAATCGCTTTATTTTATCACGATTAGGTAGGATTGCTGGAAGTTTGTTTGTTGAAATTGTATATGGCGCGGAGTTTAAGTAATTACCTACTTTTATCAGGTAGCTATAATTATCTTTTATGTAGAATAGGTTTGTAAGTTTATGCTAAAAGGGAACATTAACTTACAAGCATTCATGAGTTTTCCTGCCGCTTTTCTCCAAAGGAAACTAATTATATATTAAAAGTATGTACCTACCTAATTGGAATCGTGCACCAAAATTGTGAATTTTCATACCTATTCAAGAAAAATCTTTTTTAGAGTTATATTTTTACCCAAAACTTGACTGCAAAGATCATGCTCGAGCATTTCGAGCTCAATAGACAAAGACCAACTGTTTATCTACAGCTGTGAACTGATTTTCCACTGCAATACACAATAATTAAAAATATTCTAAACATAGTCTACAAATTTACCCTTACCCTTTAACAGATTGACATTGACCTTCCCGACGACTCACGAAGGTCATGGTGTCAAGTTCATAATGGTTAGGTAGGTGTCCGCAACAGATTCAGAATAACCAGATGGGATATGTGTGGTGTAATGTGTGTGTGTGTGTGTGTGTGCTGTGATGTGCGGTGTGTGTGTGTGGTGTGTGGGCTATGTGGTGTGATGTGTGTGTGTGATGTGAGGGTGGGTGGTGTTAGTGAGGGTGTGATGTGTGGGCTATGTGGTGTGACGTTGTGTGTGGTGCGATAGGTATTATTTTTGACTTTTTAAATGTTCGCTTTTCTTTTTTGCGTAGGGGGTTTTTTAAATTTTTATTTTTATTTTTTTAAACTTAGTTTAGTTTAGTTTTGTATATGAGTTAACAGTTGTGAGCGTTTTTCAGGGTATATTTAAACACTACATCAAATAGCTTGAATTGGCGTTTACGCAATCCCTTACTATGTGTTATGTCATAAACGAACATGACATATCTGTTATTATTTTATGAAGAGTGTACTAGTGTGCTGGATATCCTGGTTGCAGCCTCAGCTCATCGTGTTGCTACCATTGCATTGTATGTAGAATTAAATACTGATCAAAACAAATCGAAACACGACATATCTGCTATATTTTTTTCAAGAATCTAGGTATTCGTACTAGTGTGCTGGATATCTTGGCTACAGCATCAGCTCATTGTGTTGCCACCATTGCATTGTATGTAGAATTAAATACTGATCAAAACAAGTCCAAACACGACATATCTGCGATTATTTTTTCAAGAGTGTACTGGTGTGCTGGATATCCTGACTGCAGCATCGGACCAAGAATTCCATAATCTTTCATATATATATAGCGTACATAGGTGTTTCAAATTTTTGGTCACACATATGTTTGAAAGTAAAGTAAATACCCATTATGCGTCTAAGATCCTTATCGCAGGTAACAAAAGAGCTGATAACCTTGAAACCGCTGAACCGATTTTGATAAAACATGTTTATGAACCATCGCTAGAAAACCTGCTTTCAAATAAAAAAAACCGCATTCAAATCGGTTCACCCGTTTAAGACCTACGGTGCCACAGACAGACAGACAGACACACACATACACACATAGCGGTCAAACCTATAACACCCCTCGTTTTGCGTCGGGGGTTAAAAAGAAGGCGTTTGTTGTTTTGCAACGCCTGCCTGTATTTTACCAAAGAGGGTAGGCAAAGGTGTTCAGTTCACGTAAATTTCGAAAGTGATGTTTATGTTCTATTTAATGGGAGGCCAGCCTTTTACCACTAACAGGATCCAAAGCCAGAGCTGCTGAGAAATTCCTGATGATAAATCCGAATAATACTTTCGGGATCAAATAAAATAATAGATAATTTATTTATTTATTTGTAAGGACCTCGTCATTCCTAGTAATCGTGCTTATGTCACTAGAAAAACGAGGCCGTTAAATACCTAAACCGAAAATAAAATGTTATTTTATGACGTCTTCTTTCATTTTAATATCCACACAAAATAACACATCAACGAAAATTGTTCATTTCAGCATTTATTACATAAAAAAAGTAATGGGTATTATACAATACCTACATGTGTTATAAGAAGTAACAATATACACGTGTCTCGTTTAGAGAAATATGAAAAAAAAAAAGCTATAATTTTGTGTTACTGTACTACACCAAAGAGCGTGCCTGCCCTTGTCTATCTGTATTCGTGGCCATGAGCTACAAGCTCAAGCGACACGCGTCTTGCGACAGCGATTGCGAGAAAACAAATAAAAGAAGCTATAAATAGCTTTAAAGAAAATGCAACGAATCACCGCGACACGACTTGTGGAATGAAACAATTGAGGGACGGAAATAGAAAACGCGCTCGGGTATCGCTTGACGCAAGTCGCCTCGCTCGAGGCCGTGAACGGGACCTTAGTTTTCGCCTTTTCAGGTCAATTCACACTCATCGGTTGCAATATTTTGGATATAAGCTAACAAAAGAATGTCCTAAAACTCCTTGATTGGTTACAGTGAATGACCGCTCGTCCCTTGTTTTTAAAATAGGCAGGCAGTGGTTTCAGTACCTAAGTCCAAGATACCTAAAATAAAAATTGGTCGATAGGTGTTTACTTAGTATTCAGGACAGACGAGCTGTTTTACTCAAGCATGATTTTATATATTACTAGCTGTACCCTGCCACGCTTCGCTGAGGCACAGTCGCGGATATGTGACTGATGAAAAAAATAGATAAAAACAATCCTTGAAGCGGATTATATATCGTGCTAAAATTTCAGCTCGATCGGTGCAGAACTTTTTGAGTTTTTGAAGCGTACACCAACCAACATAACATTTATATATATATATATATATATATTACTATATATAAGACTAGCTTTTGCCGCTGGGCTTCGCCCGTGTTGATATCGGAAATTATCCCACGGGAACGTACTACCGGGATAAAAAGTATCCTACATGTTAATCCAGGTTATAAACTACCTGTGTTCCAAATTCCATGCAAATCCGTTTAGTAGTTTTTGCGTGAAAGAGTAACAAACATCTATCCATCCATCCTCTTGTAGCGGTATCTATACCGCCACATGCGAGCTACACGTCACACTGACGTCACGCAAATCCTGTATCGCCCAAGCAGAGTTTACCGCGCGACTAGCATATATATACAACGTCCCGACATCAACCGTCGGGCAGTTGCCCACCAGACACGACACCCTTCTGGTCGGAGGATCCTCCCTTTTCCATAGAGTATGAGTGAACTTTACATCCTGTTCCTCATACCTCTATACTCTCAAACTTTCACATTTATACTATTAAGTAGGATGTAGGTACCTAATAGCTGTAGGAATCGTAATACGGTAATACCTACTTCTGAAACTTCTACGAATAACATAAAACATAAACCCCGATGGTTTTATCAATCACAAAATTAACGAAGCATCAAACTTAAGTAAGTAGGTACCTACCTACATAATATCTACGTAAAATAATCACAATTTAATGTAATAACATTAGCGGAGGCTTTCAAGAAGCTTTTAACTCATTTCCTTCCATTTGTAGTGTAAATAAACATTACTTAGAACAAAGATAATAAACAGACCCAATGAGTACCTACTGTAGCCCGCTATTAATATTATAAACTAGATTTTCCTCATGGCTTGGCTCGCAAAGGGAACGGTTTTACCAACTCAGAAACCTTCGCAATCGTACGTACTCGTACACACAACTTACTTAACATAGTTTCATCACAATCAGATGAATAGCACGCTTAAGGGACAAACAAAGAAATATTATTTTTGATGTGTAAACATCTTAGCGCTCGGTCTACGGTAGGGGCTAGCTGGGACTTCGAGCGTCAGACGCGTAAGCGTAAGACTTCGAGCGTCAGATGACGTCAGCGTAAGACCCGTGTCTGAGTGAGCGCGTGAACCAAACTGATGCGAGCTCACATGTTTACACATCAATTTTCGTGAGTGCCAAACCAACTCACACCGATTTTTATTTACCTATAACCTCTAAATTCGTGTAAACTCATTAACATCCGTTCCGTATGGTAAGCAGCTCTTACGTTACGGGCCTCAAGATCTACGCGCCTACGAAAAACTTCGAGCGATTATCAAAGAGGGGAAACAAAATAACACATATTTAAAAGTTGTGTATGTGCCCGCACCCGATCGAATAGAAAAGTTTCCTAACACAATCCGTTTTTATAGGAAATCCATACTTAATCCATTGTTTCATTTGTATGTTTGAAAAATTCTTCTGATGACAACATACCTAAAATATTTTTTTTCAAATAGTAACCCGACTGCAAGTAAAAAGTTTAAAACAAGCTCAAGTCCTGTGGCTCAACATCCCGCCGCGGCGTGATTCTGAACATCCCGACCTGTGATCCCGACAGTGTGACCCGCCCCTAACCGCTTCGTCTCCTTAGTTCAAGGTCACTCCGCCGGAACACTGTCGTCATCGGTCTTATTCGCGCGCGCGTCATGTTTACTTTATTTTCACCGATTTAGGCTCGCGTTGAGATAAGTGGAGTTTGCTTGTCTGGTGTTTTTGTAAAGGGTATGAAGAGGTCAGGAGAGAAATATTTTATGTATGAATTGCTCAGAACTACTTTTCATTATTAAGATGGATTCATTGATAAAATAATAAATAAAGATATCTATCACTATCACTGCTTACTAAAAATCAAAGTCCCCCTGTCGCTTCTGTCTGTCTGAACGCGATAAACTCAAAAATTACCGAACGAATTTTCATACGGTTTTCATCAATGGACGGAGTGATTCATGAGGAAGGTATTGTGTAAATTGACTGAAATATGGCGATGATTGTTGAAGATGTCGGAAAAAAATCATGCTGACTGAAAGCTTTACTGGCGTGCGCCGCGTAAACGACTAGTTATAATATTGTGAAAACAATGTATTATGGAATTATACCTGGGTAATTCTCAAACTCAAAAACAAAGCATTTTTTTTTCAAATAACCCAATTACAGGCACTTTTGAATTGTCAAGGGGTCGGTCAGTCAGAAAGATGAAGCTAGTTGCCCATTCCAAATCGTAGTAGGTACCTATGGAGAAGAACGGGCAAGAGACACCATGGACACTCTTTTTAAATGGTTACAAAATATTGGTTACATCGTTCATGTTGAAATTATGCATGTGAGAACGACGCAGAACGATAAAAGCGTCCGTAATAAAAGACAAAAACAATTCAAATTTTAAATTAAATTAAAATAAGCCGTGGCAGCTAAGAAATGACCAGTCCCTACTAACGGCGCCCGTTCACGAACATGACGCATGGATCAGCACCATTCACCTCAACTATTTTGAAGGGAACTTAATGATCCAACACACACGCCACCATCAGCGAGACATTAGAGTGAGCATGACATCTAATCCCGGTAGTACGTTCCCGTGGGATATTTTCCGACATCCACGCGAGCGAAGCCGCGGGCAAAAGCTAATAATCGGTATATTGTCTATGGCGCCCATTACACTATCATATATTTATCATTTCTATACGATTTCATATCTGTCAAATTCTATGATCATAGTTTAATGATAGGAGTGATATGAATCATTATGTACCCACGGATACATATCAAGCTGTACATTTCCAGTATAAGCTGATCTCGCATTGTATAGAATTTTCGTACAATAAAAGGTCAGCTTATACTCGAAATGTATAGCTTGATATGTAGCCTGTGTACTATGTAGTTATTATACCGTCATAGGTTCTTCATATAAAAATGACTCGTACATCTCTAATCATATTTATATGATAGTGTAATTGGGGCCGGCCTTATATAAGTCTCTTCTTGTGTTTGTCCATGTGACCGATTAGATCTTCTAAACTGCACAACGGATTTTAATACGATTTTTACAATCATTTAGAGAGTTTATTCCGCAAGGTTAACGAGTATGTTAACTTACATAATATTATAATAATAAAAACATCTCGATATTTGGTCAAATCGTAAAAATTGTGCGAAGCAAGGGCGTATCGCTAGTTCAAATAAAACACATGCAACATATTCATAATTTTATTAGTCCGACATTAAAATATCTATACAATAAACATTATCAATTTGTTCGCATTCCATTATGTCCAGCCCATTCATATACGCAATATGAAAAATACTTGTAAAATAATATTAAAATCTATCATGATAACAGTATAAAAATATTGTCTAGTTCTATTTTCGTTGAGATCCTGGTCCCGCCAATGATTACTTCATTGATGATCTGCAAAAAGAGGAATGATGTTGTAATATTATTTTATGGAAAAGCAAACCAGACATTTTTTTCATATATTTTTTAAGGTTTTTATTTTTATGCGAAGGGTTGGAGTGTGCTGAAGGAAGAAGTGGTCCGTAATCTCCACCACGCGGACCCAGTGCGGGTTGGTAGATGTCACATGTCTTCGAATTTTTGGTTCTAGGACATGCCGGTTTCCTCACGATGTTTTCCTTCACCGTTTTGAAAGCAGTGGTGATGAAATTAAGTACAGTAAAGCGCCTGTCTGGGTTCGAATCCTCGACATGCAAGACGTAAAGCGGGGCCGTTACCACTGGGCCAACAATGTTCTTCACACGCAACTGATCTTGCTTGATAAATTCTTCAATTTTTTTTTCATTATTGCGGTAACGTAAACTGCTGGGTTGTGCATTGTCTTTCAGTAGACCCAGCGGTGTCCCTTGTTTCGCAGACAGAAATTTCATAGAATTTCGTTTCGCAGCAAATTTTTCATATAATATTTGGTCCTTGTATTTTTATTTCGAAATTGTGTCAACGACCATTTACTTGAATGAAACATAATTTCACAGAAACTCAATTCAATGCGACAAATTCGTGCACTGACTGGACAGGTCCACTCAATCTGTGTGGTTATTTTTCAAAAGACCATTTCAGACACTAATCTACATGACTTTCACATGATCTGACCAAGATTATGTCTGGACTTTAAAAGAGACTGTGACCTCTGAGTTTGTATCGGCCTTTCAAATCAAATCACTTTTATTTGTTAACACAGGTAAAGGAATACAGATGTTATATTTGATGAAAGAGCGTCTCAGAGTAGTCAGATAGGAAACGCCGACTTAATCTAGTTAAAAAAATATGAGTGACGTGTAAAATTGTTTGTACAAACCTACTTACAGAAATAAAAACAATTATCATTTAATGAATTTTATAATCTCATTTTTTTATATAACAAACTTATCAAGCAGTTGAATTATTTTTTAACGAATATTGCTTGTTCGGTGTATTTTTCCATGGTATTTTATTTTATCGAAAATCACGTTACGTGCGTTATCTATAAAACCACGGCTTATTATTTTCCAGGCGACTAACAACTTAAGAGTCCCTATCAATTTCGCGGTCTAAAAACAGAAAATTCAAGTTTTTTGAGTGCAAATTTCTCAATAACCTTAAGATATCTGTTTTTTTTGTTACTGCATTGTTATATATCACCTATTTATCTAGTATGTGGACGAATTTAAATTTTGATAGCTACTCAATATAAATTACTAAAAATAAAAATCTAACACACGTTTTTACGTAAGCACGAAACACCAAATTTTTCAATTGCTTTTTTAGCTTACTGGTAGCAAATCAAAATCTGAGAAAAATCCTTAATACTGGACATATAGTATATTAGTAAGTGTACGATTATTTTTTTTAAAGTTTAATGAATTAGTACACTAAAAAAAATGTGAACGGCGCTGCAAAAACGCAATAAAATCATGTGCAAAATCGTCGTCTACGCGTAAGAATTTATTGAAAATAAAAAAAAGTCTTAAATATTTAAAAATTTAAGGTGTTTATCTACCAAACTCAATTTTTATATTTTATTTTTGACTACTTGTATATTTGTAATTAAATATCTAAATAATGCCTTATAAACCGATGCGCTTGCTCGAGGCATTCAGACGCGCCCAAGGGCTTCTTGACGACGGACCTGTGTCGCCCGTGACGTTCTCCGCTCCCGACGTAACTCGCGAATCGCACGTGTTTTAAAATAGGTCGAACCAGTTTTGAGACTCTTGAGTCTATTTTTTTATTTATGCATTGTGTGACACCTATTAATTATTGTGCAAATACACTGTACATTTGTAATAAATTAGTAGTTTTTAATAAATAATAAAAAATAATTAATAATTTTTATATTCTATAGGGACGAAAAGGAGAACAAGTCACCAGTCAGTTCGGGAACATGGTCACTTTTAATAGCAAATGGGTACTGTAATGTGTCTTAGCTATATGGGTGCAGTAAAAGGACATGATGTTTTTTATAGGATACCCGGTACCCACATTATAATTTATCTCTTTCTGTACCTATGTAAATATAAATTTCTTCTATGTAAATTTTATATGACATTTTTACTACCTAACCGAAATTGTTGTCTTCAGAAAAGCACGTTCTATGAATATCTAAAACATCTCGTACTAAACTCTAGTATAAAATCCTTATGTAGATACGTGTAATAATAAAAAAAACTAAAAAGAATCTTGTATTTATTTTCACGCTGTTGCTACACCTACATACAAATAATACAGGAATACAATGACACGTGTAATTAGTTTCAGACGTACCTTATATATATACGTTGGTCACACTTTATAATTATTATAGTTTGCTAGTTCTATAGTGAATGCCGTACTAGGTAACGATATTTTTATGGGGTACCTAAACATAACACGTCATAATCACAATAAAATCCATCTAATCTTGTAGCGCGCCGAAATTGATAGGGACTCTTAAAGGGCGACTAACTATTGATTATTCTATGAAATGATAATATGAGTTTTTTTTTATGTGAAACGAATTTCTATAAAACAACGTACAACTATAGAGGTATGAGGAACAGGGTGTAAAGCTCACTCATACCTCCATAGAAAAGGGAGGATCCTCCGACCAGACGGGTGTCGTGTCTGGTGGGCAATTGCCCGACGGTTGATGTCGGGACGTTGTATATATGCTAGTCGCGCGGTAAACTCTGCTTGCGCGATGCAGGATTTGCGTGACGTCAGTATGACGTGTAGCTCGCATACGGCGATGTTGATACCGCTACACAACCAGACCCCGCTGGTTCTGGTTGTACGTTGTTTTGTTCTAGACGCATGAAACTTTGCACGACAACGAAACTGAGCACTAAGGCTTAGCGCGCACTACGAATTTTAATGCTGCGGATAATAATCGCAAATCTGTGAACAATACCAATATACTAGAGTCCGCTCACTGCGGTAAAAAATAACTTGAGAATTCGCTTGAAAAAATATTTTCGTTTGTGATTTTATTTCGCGCGTAACCTCTTGAACGATTTAAAAAATTCACCCCCTGGTGGAATTAAATACGTAGAAAAATTTTTGTATGGAAGTTCATCATTTTTGCCGATGGGACTGAAAACCCATCAGGCGGACGGCTTGTGACACAATAAATTTCATTAATTTACAAGTTGCTGGGGCCTTTTACCTCCTCCTACTGTATATTTCCTCTATACCACTATCATTCCTATATCCATATAAATAGAGCATATAAATCTACTCACGGTATCAGATGCTAGCTCCCAATGCTGGTAGAAGTGGTACTCTTGCTCATCAGTTTGGCGACCATCTCTTGAACACGTTTCATTTCTTCCAGTTGTGTTGTTAGTTGGTACAGGCGGTTCTCTCGCTCTAACACTGTCTTTTCTAGCTGTTTTATTGTCTGTAGGGAGCGAAAACTTACATTTAATGAATGTGTAATAAAATGAGCGTTTAGAAAGGGACATACATAACTAAACCATAAGAAAGTCAGTTGTGTCAATGTATGATTATTTGACCCCAAAATAAATGAACTAAACATCCGACAAATCCCTACTGTTTTAGCATTAGGAAATGTAGGCATTAGCTAAACGATAAAAACTAATGCAACGATGTAAGTATTAGCCGATCAATAATGCGCTAAGGTAGCCCGCAAAATTCAAATTTACTTAACTTTTTTTTTGTATTTGGAGGTCAGTGTTAGGTTGTATGTTGATAACAATAATGATTCGCGACCATAACAAATATGGCTATACAGAATTATAATCATTAGAATCAGCAATAAAACAACATATGTTAGAATAGGCCTCAAATGTCATGGTTTCATGAAATAGTCATTCAATAGGATAATAATGAACTTAGAGAGTTGTATTGATGATTTTTATGAATATAATTCTATAAATAAACGAGCTGACCCGACAGACGTTGTCCTGTCTTAACTATGAATGTCATATGTCGTTTAGTTTTAGTTTTGACTATTGACTAAAACTAAAACTATCGACTCATTTATCAACCGATCCATCTGTGTTAAACGATATTTGCAGCGCGCATTCTGTCAATCGCTGACAGTTATTTCAAACAACTGACAGTTATGTAAAATTAATATTAGCGTTAACTTTTCTTAAATTTTGTGTTGTTCCTTATTTTTTTATTTCATAACATCCTTCTCCTGACAATAACGAACACAACAAAAAAAAAAGTGAAATCGGTCCAGCCGTTCACGCGTGATGGCGTGACCAAGGGAAATAGGGATTCATTTTTATATAATTATATAGTAAATAATAGGTCTTTACCTATGAAATTGCCGTTTTGTATGAAAAAATTTAAACGAATTTTTTTCATGAATTTTTTATTTGTATTAATCGAAGTAATCACCCATGCAATCAATGCATCTTTGCCATCGCAGTGGCAGTTTATTGATGCCCTTCTTAAAGAAATCAGCTGGACGGGAGGCAACAAATTCTTCAAAGGCATTTTGTACTGCCTCTCGGGTATTAAATTTTTTTCCCGCCAAGAAGTTATCCAAATTCTGGAAAAAGTAGTAGTCTGTAGGCGCAAGGTCTGGTGAGTAGGGCGGATGACGGAGAGCTTCCAACCCCAGTTCTTGCAACTTGGAGACCGTCTGCTGTGCAGTATGAGGTCGCGCGTTGTCGTGCAGGAGCAGCGGAGACGAGCGATTGACCAATGCTGGTTGGAGATGCGCCAGCTTCTCCATCATTGTGTTCAGTTCTTCACAGTACACATCTGCAGTAATGCTCACCCCGTTTGGTAAGAAGCTGTGATGAATCACACCGGCGCTAGACCACCAAACAGTGACCATCACTTTTCTAGGGGTAAGTTTTCGTTTAGGGCATTGTTTAGGTGCTGAACCAGGATCCAACCAACTTGCTGAGCGCTTACGGTTATCAAACAGAATCCATTTTTCATCGCAGGTAACAATGCGGTTCAAAATTCCTTCATTTGTGTGTCTGTTGAGCAGTGCAAGGCACGTCTCGACGCGTACTTCGCGCTGGCGATCATTGAGTTCGTGGGGCACCCATTTGTCAAGCTTTTTTACCTTGCCAATTTGACGCAAATGGACCAATATTGTTTTGACGCTAACGTCGAAAGCTGCTGCTAATTCAGCCGTAGATTGTGTATCATCAGCTTCCACAATCGCCTTTAATTCGTCATTGTCGACCAAAGTCTTCGGACGACCGCGAGGTTCATTTTTCAGGTCGAAATTTCCCGAACGGAAGCGAGCAAACCAATAACAGGTGGTGCGTTGGTTTGTAGTGTTAGCTCCGTAAACGTCGTTGATGTTGCGTGCCGCTTGTGCCGCGTTGCTGCCACGACGGTACTCATATTCCATAATTACTCGAATTTTTAACGTATCCATGATGACGAAAAAGATTGAAATGCGATGAAAATGTAACACTAATCAATAAAGAAATGACTACTTTTAGAAAAAAAAATCCATGTTTTTAAAATAAAATTAATTTGAAATTAGAATTCTTAGCCAAACAAAAATTATTTTGATTTGAAATGGCCAGTACTGCAGAACGGCAATTTCATAGGTAAAGACCTAATATTTGATCCGGCCGCGTATCATATATAGATCAATCTGATACTGACCTACAAATTGAAAAAAAACGTAACAAAATTTCAATTTCGCGGGCTACCTGACTAATTTCCGCTATCCGAAAACCTATTCAATTTAATCTGTTGTCTTATCTTATGTTTCAATGGTTATTGTCTGTTTTCGACCACTATTCCGTTCATTAACCCATCAGACACTTGATCAGACAGGCAATTCCCGTAATTTAAAGAATGTTACCCGAATTTTCTTTGTCTTTGATTGATTTCGTTTGTATGAATGGTGAAGGGAACTGTCAAAATGGCGCTGTCGTAGCAAGTTCCCAAAAAAAACTAATAATGTAAGGCGTGAGGTGGTTTTTATTTAGTTTTGCGAAAATGACTCGTCTATGTGTTCCTCAATGCTCGGAAACTGGAGTCTACCATTTTCCGAAAGACATAAACTTAGAAGATTGAGGCTTAAAGCTATTCGCAGATATTTTTTTGAACTAAACAGAATTAGGAATTAGGTTATATCGGAAACATTTTGAAGAAATAAGCAATATTTAAAGTTTTTAATTCGGACTCTTTTCATGTCGAATAAATATTGATTTAAAATATTGAAATTATCGAAAATAACGAAATAGTGGAATAAAACCAAACACATGAATTTTTTTTTTTTTTTTTTTTTTTCCCTTGTCCTAGTGTTCATCAAAATGATGGACCCTAATTTTATTACAATCTAGCCTTGTATATAGACTAATAAGTAATTTAAATATAACTTAAAATGCTAAATTGTCTTTACATACTAAGAATGTGTCCATTGGCACTTTTCTTATTGTCTCTATTAAGGCGAATACACTTTTTCTTGTGTTTATTTAGTAACATTTGTGCTACATTACACTATTCACTATTCACTAACACTAGCACTAAACACTAACTCGAACGGTTTTGTTCTTTTAAGTCTTCTCACTATGTCCGTGTGGTCGAGAAGCTGGATCGCCTCGATGTTCACATGCTGATGAAGTCTCTTGTCGTGAGCTTCTGCAGATTTTTGAATCACTTTATCGATGAACTCAACGTTTAGGTCCCGATGGAGGTCATAATTTCGTACGTACCAGGGTGCATTAACAATTTCCCGTAGTACTTTGTTCTGGAATCGTTGAATGATTAATGCATTTGTCTGTTTGGTGCAGCCCCACAGCTGAATACCATAAGTCCAAACTGGCATCAGGACTTGTCTGTATAGTAACAGTTTGTTCTGCACGGACAGCTCGGAGTTTCTTCCAAGCAGCCAATACATTCTTTTGAACCGTAGGTCGAGTTCATCTTTTTTCTTCTTGACGTGAGCTTTCCAGCGTAGCTTTGCATCAAGGGTCATACCGAGATACTTAGCTGTATTCTCATAAGGGACTTGGTTGTTATTAATAAAAACTGGATGATACTGTTGTTTTTTGTTGGTAAAGTCTATATGTACGGATTTGGATTCATTTAATTTAATCCTCCATTTTTTAGTCCAGTCATAAACTTGATTAACAGCCATTTGAACCTTCTCTACTGCTTCTTCGTGGGTATTTCCAACGGCCAGTATGGCTGTATCATCAGCAAAGGTCCCAATGGTATTGTTTTCAGATTCGGGAATATCGCAAGTGTATAGTAGGTACAGGACCGGACCTAGCACACTTCCTTGCGGTACACCAGCTTTTATGGGTTTAAGTTCTGAATACGTATCTTCTTGTCTTATTCTAAAGACTCTGTTTAGAACGTAGGATTCTAATATATCCGCAAACGCTTTCGGTAGCAGACTTTTTAGTTTATAAATAAGGCCTTCATGCCAAACTTTGTCAAATGCTTGGGCTACGTCTAGAAAAACAGTAGAACAAACTTTCTTGTTTTCCAACGCGTTTTCTATTACGTTTGTAATTCTGTGCACTTGGTCTATCGTTGAGTGTTTTTCTCGAAAACCAAACTGGTGCTCAGGTATAATGTTCCTGTTATCTATGATGGGTTTAAGGCGTTTGAGTAGCAGCTTTTCAAACAGTTTTGACATTATTGGTAGCAGGGAAATGGGTCTGTATGATGTTGTTTCGTGAGCCGGTTTCCCAGGCTTTGCGATCATAATTACTTCAGCAACTTTCCATAAGTCCGGTACATATTTAAGCCTTAGTGCGGCATTAATAAGGGTTGTTAACTTAACCAGACCCTTTCTTGGTAAGTTATGAAAGATTTCCCCAGTTATTAGATCGTATCCTGGTGATTTCCTTGGGTTAATTTTGTACTTTATTTCTCGTGCAACTTCTCTCGGTGTAACTAGTTTTATGGCATCTATATGGTCTGGGATCACTGTATTAACCAGAGTGTGGTCTTCAATAGTTTCCCCCTCATTTGGTTGAAATATGTTTTCTAGGTACTCTGCAAACCTCATAGCTTTTTGCTCATTTGTGCGTGCCCATTGCCCGTTTTCACCCTTGATGGGGGGGATTTGGGCTATCGGTCTCTTTAGATTCTTAGTAGCCTTCCAAAGGGAGTAGTTTGTCCTTTGGTCATTACTTAGTTTCTGAAGGTAGGTTCTGGTTGATTCATCTTTGTAGTTCTGGATTAGTCTTCTTACTTTTTTTGTAAGTTTGTTTAACTTTTGTTTGTCCTCAGGACACCTAGATTGATGCCACGTTTTTCTCTGCCTTCTTTTTTCCATAATGAGCTGCTTGATTCTGAGAGGGTACATGTTTCCCTTCGTTCTTTTGTTAAAGGCAGGTGTATTTTCCCACGCTGCTTGTTGGATGTGCATAATAAACTTTTCAACTTCGATGTTAAGTTGTTCGTGGGTTTTTAATGGAACTTTAAGGTCTATTTGATCATTCAATCTGTTTTTAAAGCCCTCCCAGTCCGTAAATTTACTAACTAGATTGATACAGTTTTCTTTATACAAAGAACTCTCGCCAATTTCTAAATAAATTGCTGAGTGATCTGAGTTTAAGTCATAACTTTGTTCCGTTCTGGTATAACTAGTTGATAGATCCCTGGTTATGAAAAAATCGATTAAATCTGGAATTTTATTTGGATCTGTTGGCCAATAAGTGGGCCTTCCAGTAGATATAACTTCGCATTTTAGTTCTTTTATGGCACTCAGTAGTTCTTTGCCTTTAGTAGTTGTTAGTCGGGAACCCCAATAGGTATTTTTAGCATTGAAGTCACCTCCTAAGATAAATCTATTACCAAGGCGGGCTAGGAAGCTCATATACTGATCTTTTCTTATCATGTATCGTGGTGGACAGTAGATGGCACATACTGTTAAGGGATATTTTTTTGTTTGTAGACAAATTGCCACGGCCTGGATATCTTTCTCTTCGTATTTAAGCACTTCATAGTGCTGCATATTATCTTTAACAATAACTGCACTTCCGCCTCTTGCAGTATTGTCTGGGTGTAGTGCATGATATACGTTGTATCCTTTGAATTTAATATGACATTGCTTTGTGAAGTGCGTTTCTGATACAAGGCAAACATCAATTTTTTCAATTTCTAATACTACTTGCAACTCATTCTGATGTTTTTGTAACCCATTTGAGTTCCACGCCATAAGTTTAAGTGTAGTATTCATTTTTTGGTTTTAGGAGTAGCAGTTATGTTGCCATTTTCAATTTTTTTTAATCTCTCGTCGAATGATGACATTAGCTTTAATATTTCATCCAGCTTTTTATCGCTGTTCATATCAGCCAAAGGCGCTTTCGCTGTGCCTCTTGTAGTTACTTGTGCGTATGAGATGTTTTTACTTATTGTATTCATCGCACTTTGAATTGGTTTGGACTTGCCAGGGTCTTCACCTCTTCCGGCAGGTACACTTTGTTGAGCATTGACATTACTTCCTTTAGTTTTTTTCAGTCTTAGCTGTTGTATTTCTTTTGCTACAATACATCCCCTGTAGTTAGCCGGATGCGGGGCTCCGCAGTGGACGCATTTTGGCTTCTCTTCTTTTGATTTTCTGCAATCCTTGGTGAGATGTTTACCCGTGCATTTTACGCACCTCGGTTCTTTGGAGCAGTACTTTTGCGTATGGCCGTATGCCTGGCACCTTTTGCATTGAGGTACCAGTTTTGTGGATTTTATAGGATGTATCTCCACGTTAAAAAAACACATGAATGAACACGAAATGTAATGAATGAACGAAATGTGAAATTTATTGGTAGGCCGTAGGAACCTAGGTATGGACACGCCATCTACAATTATTAGCTTTGACCGACCTTCCCCAGTGCGACTAGATTTTGAACGTTTCTTAAGAGGGCGCACAACGGTGCACTAGCGCCACTCCTTTAAAAAAATATTATCTCGCGACTTAGAAGGAATTATGAATAACGGCTTGTGAGGACCCTCGGTTAGTGTGTCTAGTATTTTCTAATACCTTTTATTAACTTTCATATTGAGACCGAAGCAACACAATACGATCTAGAGGAATGTGGCCGCTTTTGTTTAGATCGAATTGTGTTGCTTCGTGTCTCAATATAAAGTTAATAAAAGGTATTAGAAAATACTAGACACACTTACCGAGGGTCCTTTCAAGCCGTTATTCTTAATTCCTTCTCAGTCACTAATTTTTTTTTAATCCTTTATTAAAAGGAAACCAGGGTCTTAATAATTAATTACAATCTAGCCTATGAGACTAATAAGCAATTTTAATCTAACTTAATTTTTTACGTGATAATTATTTTAAAACTTAGAATAGTGTTGATTGTACTTTACAAGTCCGTTCCACTTTCTTAGAGTCTGATATAATAAAATAAAATAAAATTGTGTTTTATTGCAGGCAAAATACCCATATACAAAAAAATAAAATAATATTTAGTAAAGTAAAAAGAAGAAACAAAACATGGAGGTATGTAAAGGTACCTATAGTCGTCAAAACATAAGATTTTTGTCATTTTTTGTTCTCGATTAGGTGAACAGAAATCCAGTGCACAAATATGGGGCTTGTAAGGTTGCACGAGACAACCCTCAAAATGCTGTTACTGGAGCGTCTCAAACATTGCCAAAAAGACGCGACCCTCGACCTCATGATAGCGTTAAAGTCCGGGACCCTCGCTTCGGCAAACATGCTGGACGCACTGCAGTATCTTGGCAGTTTCATAAGGGTACGGTAAGCATCATTGTACTGAACCCTTAATGAACTGTACATCTTTTTTGTGAAATTGCACCAAAGTTGGCAGGTGTATATTGACAAGCAATAGGCTCTGAACAGAGTGTTCTTTAAGTCCCTGGTGCACTTCACAAATTTGCGCGCGAGCATGTTACTCCTCACTGAGAGGGCCCTACGCTCTCTCTCTATGTCACAGTCATCCTGAACTAATGATATAAACACTTTGTTCATGTGTTACTATGTGTGTCATTGTCACTATTATTTCTACAATTTTTTACACTACACTAACTCAAAAGGTTTTGTTCGTTTTAGTCTTCGCACTATATTTGTTTGGTCTAACAGCTGAATTGCTTCGATGTTCACATGTCGGTGGAGTCGGTGTTCATGGGCCTCAGCAAATCTTTGTATTATGTTGGTGACTGGTTCCATTTTTAGGTCACGATGGAGGTCGTCATTTCTTATATACCAGGGCGCATTAACAATACTCCTGGGTACCTTATTCTGGAATGTTTGTATAGTTTTGATGTTGGTCACTAGATAACACTTTTTTAAAGGAGTGGCGCTAGAGGACCGTTTGCGCCCCCTTAATACGGAAATTGGCGTTCTGGTTTACAGATACCGGGACTACCAGCTTCTGACTAATTAGTGAAAACGTTACCGTATCTCTCTGGTCGATATCCCTCCGTAGCGAGGCGTCGTTGCTGGCTGCCTCCTCTAGCTTCTTGTCTCGTTGCTTCACTCGTTCTTCAAACTTTATTAGTACACCCGCCAACTCACTGTTTTTACTTGTCTGTAAAGATAAGGTATTTTTTTTTTATTAAAACTTTATGCACAAGTAAAAAAATACTGTACAAAGGCGGACTTAATGCCTGAGCCATTTTCTACCAGTCA
Organism: Griposia aprilina; assembly: GCA_916610205.1. NCBI lineage: Eukaryota > Metazoa > Arthropoda > Insecta > Lepidoptera > Noctuidae > Griposia > Griposia aprilina. Next base: position 15,158,262 of record OU744304.1, on the reverse strand, counting down.
ACCTTAGGGTGATGCAGAGACTAAACATGGCAGGTGCAATATTCGGGATAGATAGCTTGGAAATAACTATAAAATACGAGAATAAATATTAATACATAAATAGTACATACATACTAACAAAATAAACCTTAAGGTATGTGGTTACCAGCAAAAAAAAAAGACTCGTGGGAACTATTTGTGGGCTTTGTCTACCAAATGAAAGAATAATCATGGAAATTGGTCTAGAATTGACAGAGATATGGAAGAAAACATGACGACACTCCACACATTGAAAAAAAAAATTCTAATTATCAAATTTTGTGAAGTCGGTTTGTTAGCCATGGAATACAGTACCTAATTTTTGAAAGTCGGTTAAAAACGCATTGTTTTCCTTGTAGTACAGTCGCCAGCACATCAAGTTACCACAAACTGTCCGATTTTCTCTTTCTATTTTGAACTTAACTATCAATATTTTAAGGTTTAAAATCGTTTGTAGAAATTTGACAGTTTCATGTAGCTTGACCTGCTGGCGACAGACGGCTACATATCAAGTTTTACATTTCCAGTATAAGCTGATCTCGCATTGTATAAGATTTCCGTACAATGAGAGGTCAGCTTATAAGCATTTTTAAGAATATAATAATCTTACCTGTTGTTCCAGTTTCTTCTGTATCGCTCTATTGTCAGCTTCGGCCGCTTTAAGACGTTCCTCAAACTCTCTGTCGCGAACTCTCATTTCACTTTCAAGACTCTGAAATGGTAAAAAGTTGTATCAGCAAAAATATAGTTCATTGACAACAATGACATGAAATGAATTTGATAACATTATTTCGTGTATAAAATTTTCTATTCTATTTTGTTACAACGCGAATTCGCGTCAACAATATTATTTTTAATGCAAACTTATTTTTGTAGTGAAAACTTCTTTAGGCACGTTGAGGACTTTTTGGGTGAACAAAAATCATGGAACTCGCGTCATCGTCACCGAACGCTTTCCATGAGCTATATGTATACTGTGTATATATGTGTACTTTTTGGGTGAACAAAAAGCGTGAAACTCGCGTCATCGTTACCGCACGCTTCGACGATACAATTCACAAGTTACTTAGTTTTCACTTCTATCGGCAGTCCCCAAAGACTACCCCGCATTTTTTGTTTAAAAAAATGTTCTCGTAAAATATGAATGATGCATAAATCATTAATACATACAGCCATTTGTGCGCGCATTTCTTTGAGTAGATTTTCCCTCTGATTATCTTTGTCTAGCTTCTCAGCGGCTAACTTCGCTCGGAAACCTCGCAGCGTTATTTCTGCATCCTCTAGTTGTTTGTGGAGGTCTTCTATAGTTTTCTTGTGCCTAGAAATAAGAAAATAAATATTTTATTAACTTTATAATATATAAAATATAGAAGGTCTCTGGATCTCTGGAGGATCTCTGGAGTCCTAACCACCGGTAGCTTGGACCCTGCTCCCGATACCGGCGGACCACATTTTTTTATATTTCTAAATGTTTTATAAAAATACTTAAAAATGTACTTAATAAAAATGAAAATAAATAAACGAAATATAAAATATACATAATATTAACTAAAATAAAAAAATTAATCGCAAAAAGAATATTGCATCGACCGGGAATCGAACCCGGGCCGCCCGCGTGGCAGGCGAGCATTCTACCACTGAACCATCGATGCTTATACATTTAAGTTTCAATTTACCGTTCACATTCGACATACGAATGGTATTGATAGTAAAAGTAGATAAACAAGTAGAATTGCGGTCATTCTCCTATGACGTCATATCGTAAATCAAGCGATTGTAGGCATTCGTAATGTTAACATAATTACAATTATGTACGCTCGGATGTGCTAATGCTGATAACAGAAGTCTCAGTTTATGATTTATACCGTTCGATATTAGTGTTTTGTATTTACGTTTTAATAACAATTCGAGGATGAGCAGATTTTGTAGTTATTTTACGAAATGTTAATTTGAATAAATTTACACAGTGAATGTTGAATTTTAATTGTTTTTTTTACTAAGTATTTTAGACATGAATATTTACTGCAAAAAGTATTACATAATTTTAATTATTGTGAATGCGAGGACTATGTGGGTCATCGTTTCAGTTTCAATCATGATCTGGCAGTTTATGTAGTTTATGCGGCCTACTCAAATGTCCTTTCTTTGTTATTAATGTCGAATCGTTGAGCTACTTAAGTTCTGAGTTGAGCTGTATGGCTAATGACAAATGCGTGCACTAACTGTACAGGTTCACTCAATCTGTGTGGTTCTTTCGTCATAAGACCATTTTAGACGCTAATCTACACGGTCTGACCAAGATTATGTCTGGACTTTAAAAGGAGACTGTGACCTCTGCATGCGTAGCATGGCCACTATAGAAACGGAAGACAAATTGACAGATTGTAGAAAGATTTCTACGGCGCGAAGTCAAAATTCAAGAAGTGATGTCAAAATTCAAGAAGTAAGAAAGTGATTTGTCTTTTGTCTTCTTCGTAAAGTAGGTCATGCTAAGCATGCCGAGTTATTTTTGGCCTTTCTTCTCAGAGTAGTCAGATAGGAAACGCCGACTTTATCTAGTTCATTTTACCTATTGTGGTATAGTAATTTTATTCTAGGTGCATCATCTTCACATATAATTAATGTATACATAATATTATAAAACATTTTAAAAGAGTAACGAAGGAGTTTCTTGACCGTTCTTCTCCATACGAAACTACCTTTTGGAAGGGGAACTAGAATCAATTCAATTTCTTTGTAAATTTTGACGTTCAAAAGTTTAATTTATGTGCCTATTTGAAATAAATGATTTGACTTTTTTTTTGTCTAAAATAATGATTGACGTGTAAACAGCTTTGTACAAAACTATTTACAGAAATAAAATCATTTATCATTTAGATTTCCACACAGACGTTCGTATAAAACTCAAAATAAACCAAAACATTTAAGATTTTTTTTGCAAACTAACTACATTATTGTACACCGGGATAAGAATATTTAAGTATGTAATTTTATTCTAGGTGCACAATCACATAAATAATGTAATTAATGTATACAAATTAAGTGTGGAGAGTGTTGCCCATTATTTTCCATACGTAACTACCTTTTGGACGGGGCAACTAGAATCAATTCTATTTTCTTGTAAATTTGACGTTCAAAAATGCCTTATTGAATTAAATTGCATGTTTACCTTTCATTTTGCATCTGTGTGGTGTATAGAACATCTTGTTGCGACGAATTTGTAGCTTGTAGCATCGCAAGTGCATGTTGTAGTGACGCCATGTGCTCGCTGGCTCCCTGAAAATTTTATACGCATTGTATATGTTAGTATTATAACATAATTACTTATTTTTCTTCATAATAGATTTCTAATTAAGTTAACCTACGTACGTATGGGGCCATTCAAGTATTACGTAAGCAGAATTTTAGTAATTTTAATCCACCCCTTTTATGCTTACGTAAACGTTGGTATATATTTTAAATCTGTTCAGGTTTCTTCATTGTTATTCGTTAGTCTAGAAATAAGGAATTTATAGATTATAAAGGAATTTAATGCCCATTTAATATTTATTCAAGCAAATTATTAACATCGTATTTAAATGTTATATTCTTAACATATAAACGATATAATTTTTTTTTTCTAAATATTGCTGGCGTAATCACCACCCATTCCCCCGTCCCCAATGTATCAAAAATAACCAAAGGAATGATCCCCCCCCCCCCCCCCCCCGTTTGGTGCTTACGTAATATTGGAATGGTCCCTATTCATTTTAATCCTATGACTTTTATAATTTTGTCCTATTCATTTGTTTTTTATATTTACAGTTTAAACTATGCCACTAAAAGACATCAATGATACAACTTAGTAAAGTAAAGCACACGCTCAACACAGCAGTTTCACAGTTCTGTTTACCTTAGCAGTCTTAGTCTATAATTTAGCTTCAGTAATTAGTCCATATACAGTGTCTTCAAGAATATACCGTTTTACTCAAGTTCTTCACGTGTTATTTATTCAGCGTCCATCCACCCTGCACCTACATTATCCAATACAATTAACTGATAGAAGATTTAAAAGATACTTTGCTAGCACGATATTCATCAGTAATCGTGTATTTTATTAATCAATACATACCATCACACCTGAATACCTTGAAGAAGAAGGCAGAGATGTATTGTATACTGATATTCTTGTGAGGTTTGTTGCTTAACATTTTTATTTTTCATTTTTTTTTCTATTTATTTAAGGAATTTTTATACATAGAGTACATGTCAATTCCATCGTAACCTAACTTAAACTAAGATACATCTACTTACTAATTATGGCTTACGACTAAACAACATAAACAGCGCTTTAGCGGCTTCAGACAAAGGAGAGGACAACATCTCGTGACAACATCCCATCTCGTCCACCTCGTCAACATTTCGTGAAGTATTATTAATGTATACAAAAGAAAAATTAAGTATATGGTTTACTGAAACCATGAATTCAGCACTTGAGTCTAGATCTCCTAGGGTAGAAAATCAATGGTGGGGTCCGATAGGGCCGATGCCTGCCGGGGTCGCGGATTGTACGAAAGAGTTACCGTGGCCCTGGCGCACAGGCAACTGAAGGTACACGGGTGGGTTTTAGTCAGTAAGAGTCTGACACGCCCTTCCGCTCCGCCCAGAGCGGGAGAGGTCATTTGATGATTTGTCACCCAAAGAGAAGGGGGGTTCAGAATCATGTACTGATTCAATGGTAACAGGTTGCGCGTCGTCGTCCCTGTCACCTTGTTTACTGCTTACCTGTAAAGCTACTGAGTGTGAGTGTAGCCTCTGTTCTAAGCACGTCATCTTGTAACCATACAACTCCATCACGCTTGAGGTGGCGATGTCCGATATCTGAAATAAAATCCTGTGTTATTCCGTTGAATCAATAACTCATTTAGATAGAATACTGTGTAGCCACCTGTAGTGCGTTAATTGTAGTTATACAAATGTAAAATTGGTTGTTTATATTAGCTACTAGCTAGCTAGAACTAGCTTCTGCCCGCGGCATCGCCCGCGTGGATGTCGGAAATTATCCCACGGGAACGTGCTACCGGGACCACAAGTAGCCTATGTCCTTCCCCAGGATGCCATCTATCTCCTTGCCAAATATCAAAATCCGTTCAGTGGTTTAGGGGTTAACAAGTTACATACAGACAGTTACTTTCGAATTTATAATATTAGTATGGACTAGCTGTTGCCCGCTACTTCGTCTGCGATCCAGGATGAAAAGTATTAGTATTTCCTTACCCTTACCCAAGTTCATGATCTAGCTGTGTGCCTAATTTCATCTGACTCCGTTCAGCCGTTTTAGCGTGAAAGCGTAACAAACAAACAAACTATTAAACAAACAAACAATCACATTCGCGTTTATAATATTAGTTAGGATTAGGATTCATCGGTCCATGAAAAGAAGTCGACCAATTTATTCAAGAAGAAATTATAGAAGGTGATCGTGATTATCTTTATTTCTTCAGTTCGTAAGCATTTGCTACAAAGGCGCGTTGCCCACGGGTGATCAAGCGGACTGATCACTTGTTTGCGCTCGATTAGAAAGCTATAAGTCCGCACGGACGTAAACATATCGCGGCGATATTTTATCGCACACTGGATCTTTAACGCTCTGCTTGGCGTCGAGTGTTGAAAATACACTAGTGTGTTTTTTCGACGCGCTGGGATGCACTCTGTTGGATTCTCGATGCTCGGTTCACCACCAAGAGTTGAAAATCCAGTACGCGATAAAACTTTATCAATTCCTCCGCGATATTTTTAGGCGAACGTGGTATAATACGGCTCACATGCATGTCACATGCATTCCCCGAAGAGGAAGACAGCGATGTATGGACATCCACATTTCGCTAGGTATTTTTTGTCTTTGCTATATATTACCTTCCCGTCCCTCAGCTTGTCGCTGAGCGTGGCTACCAGCGCGTCCACAGCGTGCTCCTGCGCGGGCGCCAGGCGGGCGGCGCAGCACGCGCCCTGCGCCGCTATATATTACCTTCCCGTCCCTCAGCTTGTCGCTGAGCGTGGCTACCAGCGCGTCCACAGCGTGCTCCTGCGCGGGCGCCAGGCGGGCGGCGCAGCACGCGCCCTGCGCCGCTATATATTACCTTCCCGTCCCTCAGCTTGTCGCTGAGCGTGGCTACCAGCGCGTCCACAGCGTGCTCCTGCGCGGGCGCCAGGCGGGCGGCGCAGCACGCGCCCTGCGCCGCTATATATTACCTTCCCGTCCCTCAGCTTGTCGCTGAGCGTGGCTACCAGCGCGTCCACAGCGTGCTCCTGCGCGGGCGCCAGGCGGGCGGCGCAGCACGCGCCCTGCGCCGCTATATATTACCTTCCCGTCCCTCAGCTTGTCGCTGAGCGTGGCTACCAGCGCGTCCACAGCGTGCTCCTGCGCGGGCGCCAGGCGGGCGGCGCAGCACGCGCCCTGCGCCGCTATATATTACCTTCCCGTCCCTCAGCTTGTCGCTGAGCGTGGCTACCAGCGCGTCCACAGCGTGCTCCTGCGCGGGCGCCAGGCGGGCGGCGCAGCACGCGCCCTGCGCCGCTATATATTACCTTCCCGTCCCTCAGCTTGTCGCTGAGCGTGGCTACCAGCGCGTCCACAGCGTGCTCCTGCGCGGGCGCCAGGCGGGCGGCGCAGCACGCGCCCTGCGCCGCTATATATTACCTTCCCGTCCCTCAGCTTGTCGCTGAGCGTGGCTACCAGCGCGTCCACAGCGTGCTCCTGCGCGGGCGCCAGGCGGGCGGCGCAGCACGCGCCCTGCGCCGCTATATATTACCTTCCCGTCCCTCAGCTTGTCGCTGAGCGTGGCTACCAGCGCGTCCACAGCGTGCTCCTGCGCGGGCGCCAGGCGGGCGGCGCAGCACGCGCCCTGCGCCGCTATATATTACCTTCCCGTCCCTCAGCTTGTCGCTGAGCGTGGCTACCAGCGCGTCCACAGCGTGCTCCTGCGCGGGCGCCAGGCGGGCGGCGCAGCACGCGCCCTGCGCCGCTATATATTACCTTCCCGTCCCTCAGCTTGTCGCTGAGCGTGGCTACCAGCGCGTCCACAGCGTGCTCCTGCGCGGGCGCCAGGCGGGCGGCGCAGCACGCGCCCTGCGCCGCTATATATTACCTTCCCGTCCCTCAGCTTGTCGCTGAGCGTGGCTACCAGCGCGTCCACAGCGTGCTCCTGCGCGGGCGCCAGGCGGGCGGCGCAGCACGCGCCCTGCGCCGCTATATATTACCTTCCCGTCCCTCAGCTTGTCGCTGAGCGTGGCTACCAGCGCGTCCACAGCGTGCTCCTGCGCGGGCGCCAGGCGGGCGGCGCAGCACGCGCCCTGCGCCGCTATATATTACCTTCCCGTCCCTCAGCTTGTCGCTGAGCGTGGCTACCAGCGCGTCCACAGCGTGCTCCTGCGCGGGCGCCAGGCGGGCGGCGCAGCACGCGCCCTGCGCCGCTATATATTACCTTCCCGTCCCTCAGCTTGTCGCTGAGCGTGGCTACCAGCGCGTCCACAGCGTGCTCCTGCGCGGGCGCCAGGCGGGCGGCGCAGCACGCGCCCTGCGCCGCTATATATTACCTTCCCGTCCCTCAGCTTGTCGCTGAGCGTGGCTACCAGCGCGTCCACAGCGTGCTCCTGCGCGGGCGCCAGGCGGGCGGCGCAGCACGCGCCCTGCGCCGCTATATATTACCTTCCCGTCCCTCAGCTTGTCGCTGAGCGTGGCTACCAGCGCGTCCACAGCGTGCTCCTGCGCGGGCGCCAGGCGGGCGGCGCAGCACGCGCCCTGCGCCGCTATATATTACCTTCCCGTCCCTCAGCTTGTCGCTGAGCGTGGCTACCAGCGCGTCCACAGCGTGCTCCTGCGCGGGCGCCAGGCGGGCGGCGCAGCACGCGCCCTGCGCCGCTATATATTACCTTCCCGTCCCTCAGCTTGTCGCTGAGCGTGGCTACCAGCGCGTCCACAGCGTGCTCCTGCGCGGGCGCCAGGCGGGCGGCGCAGCACGCGCCCTGCGCCGCTATATATTACCTTCCCGTCCCTCAGCTTGTCGCTGAGCGTGGCTACCAGCGCGTCCACAGCGTGCTCCTGCGCGGGCGCCAGGCGGGCGGCGCAGCACGCGCCCTGCGCCGCTATATATTACCTTCCCGTCCCTCAGCTTGTCGCTGAGCGTGGCTACCAGCGCGTCCACAGCGTGCTCCTGCGCGGGCGCCAGGCGGGCGGCGCAGCACGCGCCCTCGGCGCACGCGCCCTGCGCCGACGTCCGCGCCGACAGCGACACGTCGGAGGTCGACTCTGATATGGACAAAGACTCGCCGAATACCTGAAATTAATTATAGTAGTAAAAATCATGCATTAAAATTATAGTGAAGGAAATTTTAGGAAAATGCTACAGCCAATGCTATGCATGCTGATGTATAATGCAGTATGTATACTAATGTCATGTTAATGCTAATGCTATGCTAGAGAAAACATAGATAATGGAAAGTTTGGTGGCTATTCTTAACAGAATACCTACAATAATCACCACTGGGAGTCAAAAGTCAGCCAGTTTTCAGGCGTCATGCATTATACTCTATACATTAAATTACCCTACATTGAACTCTGGTCTGCTACCTACATTATTAACAACTAGCTGCGCTCCGCGGTTTCACCCGCATAAGTGTCGATCCCGTGGGAATATCGGAATAAAAAGTATCCTAGGTCCTAATCCAGGTCATGGCCTATCCATGTGCCAAATTTCATTCAAATCGCGTTTGAGCGTGTAAGCATTAAAACGTAACAAACAAAGACAAAAAATTAAGTCTTTTTCTTTCAAATATTAGTTTAGACTAGCTTCTGCTTGCTACTTCGTCAACATGAAATTTAAGCCCCGACACACCAAGCCGCATCGCAACGCATCGCATCGCCCGCCCGCACATTGTTCATTTACGCTTAACGTTCTGCCTGACTTTTTGATGTGTAAACATCTTAGCGCTCGTTCTACGGTAGGGGCTAGCTGGGACTTCGAGTGACAGACGCGTAAGCGTAAGACTTCGAGCGTCAGATGACGTCAGCGTAAGACCCGTGTCTATGTGAGCGTGTGAACCAAACTGATGCGAGCTCACATGTTTACACATCAATTTTCGTGAGTGCCGAACCAACTCACACTGATTTTTTTCTTTTTGTTCGGCTCCTTTGAGTAGTAGTATGATGTTAAAGAGCCTACCCTAACCTTCTTCAAGAATTTGGCTATCAAATGCAAAAAGAATTTTCTGCTGACTGATCCGGTCCAGGGATTAGCACGTTCAAACATTAACTCTTCAGCTTATCATATTAGTATAGATTTGTCATGTAACATGGTTTGAACCCCTGTTTCAAAGGCGCATAGAAGAAACATGCCATGAAACATATTGTTTACCTGATTCATCTGGTCAGAAGGGAAGTAATGATGTTTGACTAGCTGCAGGATTTGTCGCCGCCGCGGTCCGTTACTGCTTGTTAGACCAACGCAGAGAAGCTTTCTGACCTATAAATACGATAAAATGTAAAAAACAAAAAACAATATTTATTTGTGAAATTTAGAGCCCGGACGGATTTCGTTTTCGTCCTTCGGCAATTTTCGACAGAAATAGAAATTTTCGGCCATCTTCGTTTTTGGTCGGATTAAAATATACCACATTTTAGTAGTATAATAAACTTTTAACTTTCACGCACTGGCCCCATCAAAGTCAAAATCAAATCAATTATTTCAAATAGGCACATAAAAGGCACTAATGAACGTCAAAATTTACAAAAAAAAAAATTTGATTCTAGTTGCCTCTTCTACAGAGTGGTGACGACATAACGACATTTAATGAAAATACGACCCCCACTAGTTAATCAAAACACTTTAAAATTATGAAATTCGGTATTAACCTAAACTTAAAAAAAAAAAACTAATTGCGTAAATAATCTAAATTAAACGCAACAGCCTTTATAATATTGTTTACTAACCTCATCTGGCCTCTAGGCACTACACTTACGTGTAGTGTAAATAAATAGTGTTTGTAGTAGGCACCATTTATTTGGCGGTCCCTTGTGTGCGTAAAGTTTCATTCATCTATGTAAAAATAATCTAACAAAAATGGCGCGCTGAATAAACTCCAGCAAAAACCCTAGATGTATTTCTCTCCTTTTCTTGCACAATAAATCTTCTGAATGTGGAAGTGATTACGAACTATTTTTGCCTACACTTACTTTGTTTAGACAAAAATGTCGAATTGACAACGTAGCTATCTTCTCAGTTTACTAAACGAAGAGTGCGCATCAACAAACTTTGTTTGCATAAGTTAATAGGAATTTTGTCGTTATGGTTATTAGGTCTAAATTCAATCAGCAATACAATACAATTATTGTATTATTTTTGAGTAGCGAGCCGCACATTGTAATTGGTTGTGTTTTACGCATGTAGGTAAATGAAATTGTTTTGATGTCGATGACCTAATGAACTTGCGTGGCGAAATCGCGATGTATTCACATCATGTGTTAAAATGGTTAAAGTAAAAAAGATATCCTGCGGCCATACCGTTGATTATAATTTGATTATTTTTGTATACGTACCACTAACGCGATACCCAGTATGTGGTTCCAATTAATGCCGTATTATCCCCACCAGTCTGTATAAGGTAGTTGCGTATGGAGAAGAACATTCTTCTCCATACGAAACTACCCCATAGAAGCTCCACCGTTACTCTTTTTAAATGTTTTACAATATTTTGTACACATTAGTTATATAATTATATGTGAAGACGATGCACCTAGAATAAACTTACTATACCACAATAGGTAAAAAGAACTTCCTCTCACAGAGGAGACACCCGAGTCCAAACCAACAACAACAATCCAACAATGTGAACATCATAGGCTGATTATGATATGCATTATACTGACCTGATGATGTGCTAACATGCGTGCCAGGGCAGCCTCCCAGGGTCTGTCGAGAGGTGCTAACGTTAGTGCAGTGCGGCATCCTACTACCACGGCTTGTTGAGACGCATCAGCGCCTACTACGCCGTTCTGTAACATACAATCATTATAGTGAGAGAAGTTAAAAACACGTTAATTATTCCAATACAGGCAGGGACCTCGACGAGCGAACTGAAACCATGAAATCAGTACATGATTCTTAACCCCCTTTTTTTTTTGGCTAGCAAATCATCAAATAACTTCGGAACGGGAGGGCGTGTCAAACTTTTACTAACTAAAACCCACCCGTGTTCCTTCAGTTGCCTGTGCGCCAGGGCCATGGTAACTCTTTCAAACAATCCGCGACCCCGGCAGGCACCGGCCCTATCGGATCCCGTCAATTATGTGCTGACATCTCGTTGAGGCGCGCGTGGAACATAACATACAATTCTAGACACCCTAGCGAAGAAATACATTGCCGGTTATAAAAAAAAACTGCTGTTTCATAGAAACTGAGTGACTGTTGGAGTATTTAAAAGTAGAGTAAAAGAACACTATCTTTCCACTCTGTCATAGTTGCTTATGTATTTATTATTTAAATTACATTATATTTTTATATATTTTAGTGATATTTATTAGAAGTATATTAGTATGTTAGCATATTCTCTTATTGTATGTTTATATTTAAATAAGAAAATTATTTTAGATTTTATGTATTTTGTTTGCCCTTCTACTCTTACACACGTTGTCTTCATCTCTTTAATATACTCTCCTATCGCAGGTATGCTGGAAGAGATTTCTTTAGAAATAAGCATAACCTTTGTACCTATTTTCCTGTTCCTTTCTTCTTGTCTGTTTATATATGTGTGTACATAAATGAATAAATAAATAGAAAATCTACGCGGTCAAAATGTAAGGCAGAGCTATTTTTTTTTTCCCACCCCCATTCCCCCCGAAATATATTTCGTTGGTTTATTACCTACGAAATATTTTTACGCATGGGGTTCAGAATCGTGTACTGAATTCTTGGTACCAGGTTGTGCGTCGATGTCCCTGCCACCGTGTATACTGCATATCAAAAAGTTTGATTTTTAGGGGCTATACTGTAGTGTTTCACGAACAATTTCATAAGGCTCCATTAGGTGGCCCTTCAGTGCTCGTCTGCACGGGCGTATACTTCTGGAACTGCGGGGTAATTACAACCACTCTTTATTAAATACCATATACTGACACTTCCGTCACTATATATCTTGGAAATAGCTGTATTTGTTAAAAACAATTCTCACTGGTTTCCTCTTTTGTCAGACAATGTCATTAGAAATAGACGTACTAAATATAAGAATTTCTTACAGCCTCACTCTGCGAAAACCGCACTCCTTCACAAAAGCGTGTTTTGTATGGCACCTTTAATATATAATAAAATTCCAGAGGTTATTAAAAATATAAACCAGCCAAATTTATTCAAAAGAGAACTTAAGAAGTTACTCACGGAAAATGTTACTACTATGTTAAAGATTTTTTAAATGATAGTTTCTAATCTATTTGTGTTATATTTTAATTTTGTTATGCTTTTTTTATTTCTTAATTGTGTTATATATACACTCGAGAGCAATGAATCCGGGTCACTTAAAGAATCCTAAAAATCTCGGAAACTAAAAATGCTAGGTTAATGCAATAAATTGTATTTAATAGACAATGTAATACTCCTTAAATGAAGGTATTAAAACTTCTTAGTTATTGTAAAGTTATATCATAAAAAAATCAAATTTGAAAAAGGGCCACTTTCGAAGATGGAACTACGAAATTACAGCATTTGGTTTTGCTTTTGTTTGTAATCTGTCATTTATGTGGGTACATAAACCATGTTGATAGTGCTCTATATTCATTATTCAAGCTGAAATTATGTCGCTTACGCCTGAAGAATGCACCAGAATACTTACAATGCTGGAAACCGGCCGGAGTCAGCGCGATACAGCCAGGACTGTCGGTGTGTCGCTGTCAACAGTACAAAGAGTTCTCCGACGTTACGAAGAAACTGGTTCTAACCTACGCAGACCAGGAACGGGCAGAACCAGGTGTACCACAGCACGAGAAGACCGATACTTGGTGAACACCATGCTTCGAAATCGCTTTCTCACAGGAACTGAACTCACAAATCAGTTTCGACGCCTCGGAGGAAGTAACGCAAGTGCATGGACAGTAAGACGTCGGCTTGCTGAATCTAACTTAAAACCCCTTAGACCTGCAAACGGCCCTAAACTGGAGCGTGGGCATCGTATTTCAAGACTAAGATATGCCCTGAGCCACGTAAATTGGAGTATTGAAGATTGGTCAAAAGTTATGTTCTCCGACGAATCAAAATTTATGCTCTACAAGCACGATGGAAGACACAGAGTGTATCGAAGACCAGGGGAAAGATTCAAGCAAGCATGCATCGAAGAAAAAGTAGCCTACGGTGGTGGGTCTGTACTTGTGTGGGCCGGAATTTCTTCTGAAAGTCGCACAGAGCTGGTGATCATAGAAAACGGCTCTTTAACTAGCGTAAGATATGTGGAAGAAATCCTCAATGATCACGTTGGTCCATTTATGGTCAATTTAGGTGAGGATGCTATATTTATGCATGACAATGCCCGACCTCATACAGGTAGGATTGTGAATGACTACCTTCAAGAGATGAACATTACTCGTATGGAGTGGCCAGCGCGCAGCCCGGATATCAACCCGATCGAGCATGCTTGGGACGAGCTAGGCAGATGCGTAAAAGAACGAAACCCTCCCCCAATCACGCTTCGTGAGCTCAAAATTGCTCTCACAGAGGAATGGGAGAATATTCCCCAAAATCGTATAAGGAACTTGGTGTACAGCATGCCAAACCGCGTAAACGCAGTAATGGAAGCACGAGGAGGCAATACGAAGTATTAAAATTCAAGAAAATCGTAATAAAGTTCAAAAATTTCATGTTTCCTATTTTTGTTTTAAGGAGAGATCAGCAGTTTTTTTCTTTATGTAATTTTGTGTTAATAAAATGTATGGTGACTCATATTTTTTTTACTTTCATTTAAGGAGTATTACATTGTCTATTAAATACAATTTATTGCATTAAGCTATCATTTTTAGTTTCCGAGATTTTTAACATTCTTTAAGTGACCCGGATTCATTGCTCTCGAGTGTATTTCAAGTGTCTATAATTCATTTTGTACGCCAATGGTGGCAAAACATGTTGAAACTCTCAGATTTTCACTATTACATCCACATTTTCATGTAAATGTATAATGTTACACATGTTTAAAAACAAATAAATATATCAAAAATATCAAAAACTACGTAACACACTACTGTGGTGGACAACACTAAACTTAGGCTATTATTGATGGTTTTTCGCATATAAAACAACAACATGAAGTAGAGCTGTCCATATAAATTCAATTAGCTAATACCACACTGGACAAATGGACTGGAAGACGAAGCATCGGTGGTCCGGTGGCGAGATGGGCGGACGACATTGTTACCATCGCGGGTAGCACGTGCGGGGTAATTACGTAACACACTAACAGTAGGAATGGCTGTCATTTTGACAGTTCAACAACATTCATTGCGTTATTTACGTTGTTGAGCAGACAATTTTTTCGAACATATGAAGTAATGGATTAGCAATAGGTTTCAATGATTCAGATTATGATTGACAGTGTGTTACCCAGTTAGGGTGCTGTAGTAAATAGGGCGATTTTTAACACATTCCGAGTGGGAAGTTCGCTTTTCATTTATTTATTTAAACTTTTCACACACAAAAAGGTACAAAGACGGATTTAATGCTTTAAGGTTTGTCTCCCAGTCAACCAAGGCTGGTGTAGAGATAAGGCGGCAGGTGGCTCTGGTTGAGAGGAACAATGATAAAAAAACTATTAATAATAATCATGATGAATTATAAATAAAATAGTTACACACATACATACATAACATCACGCCTTGTTCCCCCGATGGGTTGGGCAGAGGTGTACCTATAGTACACCCACATTTCGCCAGTTTATGTTAAAATAAAATACAGTAAAAAATTGTGTGTATGTTAATATTTTCTTTATGTCCCTCGGGAATCATTGCATTTCCGAATACAAACGAATGCTAATTTCCATGAATGAATGAATGAATGATATATTTATTTGCAAGAATATAGGTAGTTATCAAGTTCTTATGATCTATGGGTTTCACTATATTCGGCATTTCAGCCGTGCAAATATTGAGGTTTACATATTGGTTATAAAGCATGCAGTAAGTACACATTAAGTAATTAGTAATAACATAAAAATACTAATAATAGTTTCTTAATTAAAAAAATAGATTACAGTGCCATTAATAAAATAAAATTAGACACAATTCTATTCATTTAAAATAATAATTCATATTAAAATAGCGATCAAAAATAATAATGTCCATCAATTATTAGATTTATCGTGTATAATAATTTGAATTCAGAACTAAGTACTTTATTGTATGTTACGTCAAAACAAAACAACAATAAAGTACTTAGTTCTGAACATTAAAGTTCGCAAGAAGTTCAGGAAGTTGGCTGCTAAAAGAAGTATTATTTCTTTTATTTTCCGGTCTAGAGAAACGAGATAAGAACACGAAATCACAGAACATCTTATAATCTTGTATGAGCTTAATTCCATTCCACTTCTATAAAAATACAGCTGAAATTACCTGTGATGTGTACTCCAGTACGCTATACAGCGTATCTTCGAACGCGTCCGGTGTGACTTCTTGCAACACTCTCTCTTGTGTCTCTACTGACTCGCAGAGAGCGCCGACTACTTGCAGCTGTAAACAAATAATTTTTCATAATTTTAGTCTCGATAATTAAGAATTGTGAGTATGATTACATAAAAGGGACGACTATACCATTTTCGTTGTAGAGGTCACTGACTGCGTTTTGCCTAGTATCTCGTCATAGTAACCCTAACAATAAACTAAATATTTTAAATGTTAAAAAAAAAACTAATAATTATAAATATAATTTGTACAAATTATATTTATAAATATTAAAATATAAAAAATACATATATAATAAAATAAACAACTAAATATCGTTTTTCATTAGTAAAAAAAAAGGATGAGGATCATGATGGACTTTGATTCAGTAAGTCAACGGGCTTAATTTCGTTTTTTTTTTAAATAATAAGGTGTCAATTTAAGGTGTCAATTTAGGTTGTCAATGACCTACATTGCCATGTGAAAATGCAAATGGTATAACAGGCTTTTAACTGTGTTTTATGCAATCTATAGCAATATTATAAAGAGGTAAAATTTGGCAGTTTGGAAGTTTGTTTGTTTGGAACTACCGGTCGGATTTGTTATTTTTTTGCTTTTTATAACCCATTTCTTGAGGAAGGTATAGGCTATTTAACACCACGCTAAGACCTTTAGAAGGCGAGCAAAAAGAAAAAAAAAGTCAGAAAGAACGCTAAGCAAAAACGAAGTAGCGCGCACAGCTATAGGATATAATAATACAATTCTATCTTGTCAAGAGCGCGGTCTAGTTCTAACGGCATCCTGAGTATGTTAATGGAAAATTACGACGCACTTTGGTTGTCGCAAGCTGTGGAGGTGTTGGTCAGAAGACCCCACAGCTAACCTTTCCAATTTTCTTTTTGTTTCTGTGTTTTGTTTACTAACAATACTTTTTAAGAACAATGTTACTAACAATTGGGCTTAGTTGCCATAAATAAACAAATATTTAATTTAATTTATAATGATTTTATGTTAAAACAATAAATTCCACGCGGACCCGGCGCGGGCAGAAGGTAGTTTTACAATCAATTAGAAAGAAAAGAAAAAATTAATAAAGTTTATTTGGACACATTTCGTGAAAAACAAAATACAAATAACAAAATAAAAAATTGAAAGTAATGTTTGTGTTTGTCTTTGTGTGTTTTTTGTTTAAATGCCTATGCCTATGGTTTATTACCAATTTCAATAAAAAATTGTTGTTTCCTTACCCACTGCAAGCCCGCCTTGCCTGGCTCCAATGACGGTGGAACGAGTAATCCCGGCAAACCGTCGCTTATCACTGATATCAACTCTTGTGGTAGACGACCCTCGTCTGTAATACATAGCATTTTTTTATAATTTTGTAATTTCGAGCGCCAATGCCCGTTGATTACGGTAAGGCCATGGTCTACTAAATGACATGTTTAGCTCTACTTAGCTAGCAATATTGCAAACCAATTTCATAATATAACAAACAATTGCTGGAGAGTTTCTTGCACCACTTCTTCCCAGCCCACTAGGTTTAATTTTTGACATTAAACAATAATAAAAACAAAGTTAATAAATTTTATTTCAGAAAAAAAACACATTTACGGTTCACAAAAGCAATTTTAAAAGTATAATTAGAAAATTTCAGAAAGACTTGTATTGTTGGTGTACTGTACTGTACTGTACTACTGAAAAAAATCATTGTAGCACAAACACCAGAAAGTGAAGAACGCAAGTGCTGAATCTCGGCCTATTTTGAATAAAATATGTTTGAAATGCTAACTTCTTTCGCCCCGTTGTGATTTGAAACTCGATGAAACGAAAAAACAACAATAAAAAGAGACAAACACATACATCAATAGGATTCAACGTGCGAGAATGAGATAGAATACTTTTGAAGGTTTCGCGTCTATCGCGTGTGAACTGCACACACGTTTTTTTTATGTAGATTTTGAATAACTCAAACCGTCTTACAGCCCGATTCAAACTTTATGGCGGCTCGGAACACGAGGAGAGTTGCTGCGCAGTAACAAATTCACGTGTTAGCGGAGGTGAGGGTTGAGGTACTGCGCAGCGAGTAGCGCACTTCAGAGCAGCCATAAAGTTTGAATCTGGCGGTACTTTTTTTTTTTGTTAATGTATAGTGCAGACTACACACTCGAATTGCCTGATAAATTGTGCCATGTTAAAAGCAGTCGGCGATAAATTCGGCTTTAACACACAATGAGTGTTTTCATAAAAAATCACGCCACCAGTGGGCGCCACTTTGACAAGAGGTCTACCATTTCGACAATGAACATAAAATATATGATGACGTTCATCATTCAGTCACGACTAAAGAAAATATTGACGTTATGACAGGTGCCCGGACCTGACATCTCGGTGCTGCCACCTAGTGAACGTCATTTCAGAAAACCCTCATTGCGATGGCTCTTGTGATACAAGCACTCTTAATAAAAAAGCTAGTACCTAGTACAAGCCAAGGTCAATACAGATGTTTATGACTTTGAAATGTATATAAAGAAATTATTATTAATAATTCAGTTGCCAATTTAAATCATGTAGTCTGTACTAGAGAACATGCCATCAACTTCGTCACTATCTTTGAGAGATTGAATAAATATATTTACCTCTATATTGTGAAACGATAGCAGCAAATAGTTCTAACGACTCCGGCAAACATATGCTACTGGCTTTCATGCACAGACAGACTAAAGCGCCGTGGTGACATCTCAGGGAGTATAGATCTGGAAAAACACAATAAACAGTGATAAATTATTCACACAAGCATCTTTGGAATGCGAAAAAGCCCATTCTCTGTTCAATAATCTTATCTACAAGATTGAAAGCATAGGGTTTATGTCCATTACGGTGGAGGTCTGCCCGGCTTGGGCGGCGCACCGCCGTGTCCTCGTGGCGGCGATCGGCGGCGGCAATCTCTCGCGACCGGCCCTGGTCCAGGCCATGGTACGGAGCGAGAGGGAATGGGGAGCCGTCACCTCCTTCTGCGAAGCAGTAATGCACGCGAATGAGGAGGCGGAGCGCGTGAGGGAGAGGCAATCGTTGCGCCCTCACGCCCCTAGTCGCCGCAGGGTGAGAAACCCTGGGCGTCGGGAGTCGATTGCCGACTCCCGGCCACCGTAGGCGCGGGCTTGCGGACGGCGAGCGATGGGCAGTTCGCCGTCCGGTAAGGACCAGGCCCGGGTCGACGGCGCGTCGTGTTCCACGCGCGCCTCAAAGAGATGTCAGCATCATTGACGGGGTCCGATAGGGCCAATGCCTGCCGGGGTTGTGGATTGTTCGAAAGAGTTACCGTGGCCCTGGCGCACAGGCAAATGAAGGAACACGGGTGGGTTTTAGTCAGTAAGAGTCTGACACGCCCTTCCGCTCCGCCCAGAGCGGGAGAGGTCATTTGATGATTTTCCACCCAAAAAAAAAAAAAAAAAAAGGGTTTATGTCCATGACTAATAATTTGACCGTCATAATGTGCTGAGTTGACTCCGCGATTACTAGTCGAAAGTGGGGCACCGTTTACCAAACTACCATAACGCAATTTGTTAAACTAATCGTCGATCTCACTTCACCCAAGTGTAGATTATTGCACGCCTCATAAGTGGAGCGCGTGCGGTAGTGTTCTACTCTAACCTTAAAAAGAAGAAGTAAATCCTTGAGATAAAAATGTCTCTATTTACTTCATATCGCACTTGTAGAACACAACACCACATACAAACCTCAGGAAAAAACACTAGTTTCAACACTCATGTTATTTTCAAGACATTTTGCTATTTAAAATAATGAAAAAACTGTTTAAAATAAATATTCTGTGGACAGCCGTGTCTGTATGTATGGATCCTGGCGTGGTCACGATAACTCCCTAAAAAGTTAACTAATCCAGTCCAATTTTTTTTTAAATGCCTCCGTATTATTGAAAACTAAGTCCTTTCGAAAATCATGGTCTAATTCAATGTAGTTTAATTGTAATTAGTAATATAAAAATACGACTGGACATTTTGTTCGTTGTATATTTTTTATAGAATTGAATGAGATTATGAGGCGTGCACTTTTCGATTTTCCAATTTTTTTATGCTGGGACCAAAAATATGAAAATTGATAAACAAATACATGAAATACTTACCCAAGCTGACCAAAACTGTGAGGAACTTGAGCACATTACGAAGACAATTGGTTGCGTTCTCCGGTTCACCCATATCGTCGGGCGCCGCCTGACAAACCTCCTTTACATCCTGAAAATAGCATCCAGTATAATAAAAATATTTTGAAGTCCTTTTCGTGTCGATGGTACTCTTCCTCGTTGTTTTTTTTTTTTTTTTATATATACAGTGCCAAATTAAATTAGGTAGCGAAACTCCGTAGACGTGATAGGTATCGAGAACTAAACACGATAAAATTAAAATAAAAAGATTTGATGTTTCTTTTTTAATAATAATAATAATAATAAAATAATAATAAACCCGCAGGGCAGCATGTGGCGAGCTGTTGGGCAGTAGCGACCCCACGGACCCTATCTCCCGGGAGAAGTCTTGTTCCTCACCTCTGGCTTGCCTTTATTGGCCGGCTGGAGTGAACAATGAAGAGGGACAGTGCTCCCACCTCTTTCTTGCCTTTATTGGTCGGCTAGAGTGGAGATTCGCAAGGGCTCGGAGGAAGGAAGTATTCCAGTAAGATGCTGGTAGGGATCTTGACCGTACTTCCGGGATTGTCCTGATAGCCGTGGGATACCTCTCCACTCCTCATAAGCACCTCAGGACATGTTGCCCCTTTGTCACTTCGACACTATGTGCTAGCGACCATTTTCGGGGGCCCATTATTGAGTGTGCAAGTCACCCCCTGCCATTTTATCTGTGTATTTTATATAAAACATTGGTCAGGCAGGGGCCATAGTCTTTCCATAGTTCTAGTTAACCAGTCCAAATAAGCTACCCAAATCCATAGTCCTATATATTTGTTTCCATATCTTACAATAGTCCTACACCAACCGGGGGTTGTCCTTGGGTGCACTTATACAGTCCGAACAGGGATAATCGTCGGTTGGTGCTTCATTTCATTAAAAACGTCTAACGGGCCTCTGCGAGTTGGCTTCGGCCCCTCGTATGCCTTCCAAAGGTCCGGGATCCCAGGGTCCCGAGAAATGTGAAGAGGTAAATAAATAATAATAATAATAAAGGTTTATTGCAGAAACTTGTACAACTTTTACAGTAAATCTTACATAGGGATCTCCTTTTAAGTAAAAGATATACCTGTGGTAGAGGATCCCGCTCTCCAATGATAGAAATTATGGAATGGTAAAAGTGGTGTACAAAAAATTACAAGTAAAAACTAAAACTAAACAAGACAGGGCTTGAACTATAACTAAATAAAAGAAAAATAAACTTACGAGATATATCCTAAAATTTTGTGTGTGTGTGTGTGTGTAAGTGTGAGTGTGTGAGGATGTGTGTGTGTGTATTTTTCAATTCATATTGATGATGCTTGCAACAATAATTCAATATCATCATAAGACTTCATTTTTAGCCATTGAATAATTGCCTTTTTGCAGTCTTTAGTAGTCATATGATAGATGTTAATTATTTTATTTATTTTATTATATAGGGCAGCGGAATTTGTGTTGAATTGTCTTTTGGCATATGCAGTTTTAACGAATTTGACTGGTGCTACACTGTATTTTCGCCTTCTTTCCTGATGGTGAGGGTCATAGGGCAGGATTTTGTGTAATTTTAATACGGCATGTAGTATGTATAATTTTCTGACTGTGAGAATACCGCTAAAGGAGTATAACTCATTGGTTGGGAATCTGTATGGTTTGGTATACATGACCTTGATAAGAGATCTCTGTGCTCGCTCTAGTTCAAGAAACTTCGTTTTTGTCGCACCGCCCCACACGGGTATGCAGTTTTTTAGGGGTCAACGACCTTTGGTTGTGTTGTTACATGAAGGACAAGTTGAAAAAAATATGTTGTATCGTGTTTAGATATCGATATGACATCTGTTAAGTTTACAAAAAAAAAAAAACGAATTTTCAAACTGTTATTTCAAGTGAATACATTAAATGCGGTCTATTACCCCACAAAAAAAACAACAAATGAATTTATTTTTTGTTTTATCATGTTTAAATAGCGATACCCATAACGTCTGCGGAGTTTCGCTAGCTAATTTAATTTGAACCTGTATAGTTTCAGCCCAGTAGGTGGCTACATTGATTGCGGCATCAGCAGCATTCTTTAGGTCATCCAAGGTGCAGGTGAACGGGCACTTAGGACCCTCCAGCAAGTGGGCATTGTCTGATAAGAAGCACCACACTTGCACTGGGTGTTGAATGGGTCAGTAATCCCCCACTTCGAAGAATTGTATCTGCAATGGTCTACCTGGGCACGCAATCGATTGAGAGATGTTTAAGACCCTCTTGTAGTGCGGTGTGCCTTGTAGTGCGTCTCGGCGGGCACTGGCCGGCCGGTGCAAGCGCTTGAATTGTTAGTTTTTGTATCCTAACTTCATAACTAATATTATAAATGCGAAAGTAAGTTTGTTTGTTACTGTTAGAATAATAGTGGCAACATAAAACATTTATTAGTTATCCTGTTAAAAGGGTAACAACACTGTCTCTTATATATATCTTAGTGTGTCTATGGTTGACCTAACTGTCTGTAATGTGTGGTCTGTTGGATACATTAAAACGGCAATTATTCTAAAATACAGTTTCTTTATTTAATAACTAGTTACCTTTTCATGCCTAAACCACTGAACCGATCATCCTGAAATTTTGCATATACGTTGTCAGGTGTACAGAAACGAACATAGGGTACCTTTCATCCCGGAAAAAAGTACTGTTCCTGAGGAAATCATCTATCTCCTTGCCAAATTTTATCGAAATCCGTTCAGTTGTTTAGATGTAAAAGAGTCACTTTCGGATTTATAACATTAGTATGGATGTAGCATAATATCACTGCCTGACTTAAGAATCTAACCCAGGATCTCACATTTGGCATCCAGGCGGGGGGTAGTATTTAGTGATAGAACTTTTAAATATTTATCCCGATAATATTAGGTTTTGACTGCCTCGTTGGTCTAGTGGTCGCAAGCGCTACTGCTGAGCATGAGGTCCTGGGTTCGATTCCCGGGTCGGGCTAAGTGTTATCGGGTTTTTCCATCTGGAATTTCTCGGTAGCAGCCCGGAGTGTGGATTTGTGCCCGGTTGATGGCAATAGGCTCGCCCCCTATTACATGGGACTTAAACATAACTGGCGAAATGTGGGTGTAGTATAGGTACACCTCTGCCTAACCCTTCGGGGAATATAGGCGTGATGTTATGTTATGTGTAATATTAGGTTTGATGAACCTTTTTCGGGCTTAATGTATGTAGGCCTTTACTCTTGAAAGCTGATGTGAATGCTGTTCAATACAATGTGAACATATATTTTGATATTCTAAAACATTATAAATTGATGCAATTAATTGCAGTAATTGATAATGATTTAGAATCAAATCAAATTAAATATTTTTGTATTTTCTTCTTTTTTTTATGTATCCAACACTGTTGCCTTAAAAATGTTTTTTAAGTGTGGCAACACTCACTTTTTCTTCTTCCTTGTATAAACTGCTTTGAGTGTAACTTGCCAGTGTCTTTTCAATTAATTAACTTTCTCTCTGTGTATTATTTCATACAAATGCCTTTAATGTAAAATGTAGGTATTTTGGTTCCTACCTTTAGTGCATCGGTGAGCGCATTAACGAAATGCGGATAGGTAAGCACGTAGTTTCGCAAGTTGCTGTCTGAGCACAGATCGTTCACAAATGTGTACGCGTGGAGTAGCTGGGTCGCGTCTCCTTCACTGAAACACAGTTATTTATCACTTGATTAGATGCCTGGTGATGTAGGTTGATTATTGTAATATTACTGTTAAACAATGCAACTACGCTCAAACAATAATTATGCGTGCGTTAGGTAGGAGTTGGATCACGGTGCAATGCGCACTTGAGCATCATTCAAGACAATAAAGCTTTTTTTTTTTGTGAAAATTGGATTGCGAAATACTTGTTGTGTCCTTATGGTGAATCCTCAGCTGTAGCCCGCAAATTCAAATATACTTTGGTTTTTTTTGCAAATTGCAGCTCTGTTTTACGTCGTATGTTGATAAAAATGTGATTCGCGACTGTAGGAATGATATATTTATTGAATAATAAACATCAATTTTATGAAATTCATATGAAGAGATTCATATGAGTGATATGTCACTCGTCAAACTTTAAAAGTTTGTTCCACCTAAGAATTTTCATATGAAATATCCTGAAAACTTCTGAATTTCTGAAATTTGTTCCACCTAAGAATTTTCAAATGAAATATTCTGAAAACTTCTGAATTTCTGAAATTTGTTTCATCTAAGAATTTTCATATGAAATATCCTGAAAACTTCTGAATTTCTGAAATTTGTTCCACCTAAGAATTTTCAAATGAAATATTCTGAAAACTTCTGAATTTCTGAAATTTGTTTCATCTAAGAATTTTCATATGAAATATCCTGAAAACTTCTGAATTTCTGAAATTTGTTCCACCTAAGAATTTTCAAATGAAATATTCTGAAAACTTCTGAATTTCTGAAATTTGTTTCATCTAAGAATTTTCATATGAAATATCCTGAAAACTTCTGAATTTCTGAAATTTGTTCCACCTAAGAATTTTCAAATGAAATATTCTGAAAACTTCTGAATTTCTGAAATTTGTTCCACCTAAGAATTTTCATATGAAATATGCTGAAAACTTCTGAATTTCTGAAATTTGTTTCATCTAAGAATTTTCATATGAAATATCCTGAAAACTTCTGAATTTCTGAAATTTGTTCCATCTAAGAATTTTCATATGAAATATACTGAAAACTTCTGAATTTCTGAAATTTGTTCCACCTAAGAATTTTCATATGAAATATTCTGAAAACTTCTGAATTTCTGAAATTTGTTCCACGTAAGAATTTTCATTTGAAATATTCTGAAAGATTCTTAGGTGGCATAAATTTCCAAAGTTTGACAATTGATAAAACAGAGCTGCAATTTACAAATGTCCCAAAGAAAATTTAAATTTTGCAGGTTACAACTAAGGATCCGCTTATGAAATTGTGTGCATTGTACAAGACCACCTAAAGATTACTGTGCACCAAAACTAATTCATTAAAATCATTTTTTTTCCCAAGAAGTGGTGTTTATGTGGGTTAATTTGGGACAGTATTTTACTACAGATTATCGTGCTCATTGCCTTTAGAATTACCGGCGTTATGATTATGTAATGATGATATACCTGACTGCTTTACTGAAAGTGCGCATAGTGCAACACAGATAACTATGCACGTCAGGTTGTCTGGTTGCTGCCGCGCCTCTCGTCGCTCCAGAGAGACATAAAAGCAATCTGCACACTTCCACACCGCCATAGCCTCCATCCTGCAATGTTCAATTATTGATTAGTTTGCTTGCATAGGATATATATAATTCTCCAGACCGTATTATATATGGAGACATTATAGTGCACAAGTGCAAGACACAGGTGCACTCTCTCTTCCCTCACTTCCTTAGACCAATGGGATGGCAATCTGACATGACCGGAGAGAGATCAGGCGCAGGACCAACGGCTTAACGTGCTTTCCGAGGCACGGGGGTATCACACCGCCAACTTACAAACTCCGGGCAGTTACTAACAAATTCCTAGTGGAAAAACCCAATAACACTTTGCCCGACCTGGGAATCGAACCCAGGACCACACGCTCAGCAGTCGCGCTTACAACCATGAGACCAACGGCAATAGGCTAGGATGCATAGGTTAGGTAGGATCTGGATCCCTCAGGCTAGGTGGAGTGAGCACTGTGACGGTGGCACAGTGATTGCGAGGCTCAGGAGAGGCCCCTTTACAGTCTCCCCAGTTATGTGCCTTACAGGCGTTGCACAGGAGGGGTTCCGGAATTGGTATTTTAAGAGGAATCGCGACCCCCTCTATGTGCTTAATGTAATAACCGGGGTGGTTTTAGTGAGGCAAAAATCCCACAGTCCCCGACCTCCTTCCCCGGAGGTCGGGTGCCTTTTGTAGGAACCCCTCGAAAACAAAAAAAAAAGTTAGGAGTTGGTTTGAGTTAGTTGGCTGGTAGCAGTTAAATACGAGTGGCCGAGGGATGACTTGAAAGGCGTGACATTGGAGAGGTATATATAACGCAGAAAACTAGTACAGGCTGATGGTAAGATTTTTTTTTGTGTCAATAGATAGCCTTTTAATCATTCTTCTATTAATTCAACCTTTGGATGAAAATGTCTTTACAATAATTTTTTTCAGCCATGCGTTAATGTGCAGTTTGGGAGTTTATTAGTGACTTTTCTAAAAGACCAGGCACACTATACTACTGAAAACTATTTTTCGTCAGCATGACAATGATCCAATATCTTACCTTCAAACTAACAAGATGCACAACAAAATCCTTAGTATCGACAGTCCTCATCAGTGCATATATAGCTGGCAGGTTCCCATAGCAGACATTGACCAATACAGTCAGGGACTTGTGACCTATGGTGCGTTGCTGGGGCTCTGCCATTGGTTGAGTGATCCATTCTGTCAGTTGCTTCATCAGGTTGGATAGGTAGGACTCTTGCCAACTGATTTTTATGCCGTAGGATATTTCCTGCAATGAATAAAGATATACCGGATGAAATTGAATTCATGGGCATGAGGGGTAATTACGTAACACACTAACAGTAGGAATGGGTTCAATTTTGACATTCATTGTGTTATTTACGTTGTTGAGCAGACAATTTTTTCGAACATTATGAAGGAATGGATTACCAATAGGCTTCATAATGATTCAGATTGTGACAGATAGTGTTACGCACTCAGGCTGCTGTTAAGTAGTCATTGTATAGAGGTATGAGGAACAGGGTGTAAAGTTCACTCATACCTCCATAGAAAAGGGGGATCCTCCAACCAGACGGTTGTTGTGTCTGGCGGGCAACTGCCCGACGGTTGATGTCGGGACATTGTATATATGCTAGTCGCGCGGTAAACTCTGCTTGCGCGATGCAGGATTTGCATGACGTCATTATGACGTGTAGCTCGCATGTGGCGATGTAAATACTGCTACAATTGTACTCATCATTATGAAGAACTTCACTACCAAGTAACAGGAGCTCAAAAATGAAATGGACTTACTTGCATTACAGAGAGCAGTTTAATTTTCTTGTCATTAGATATTGAGTCAGATAATAATCTTGCCAGGATTGGCATGAACCTGAAAAAGTTAACATTTTATAAATTAATCACTTGAAATCCATAAACTATTAAGAGAAGTTAGCAGTATAATTATACATAGAAGTAACTAATATTTAACTATTTTTTTATTAATTGAGATCTCAATTTCGTTTTCTTCCAATTTTATTTGATTTTTATTTACTAGTTTTACTTTTTTTGGTAGTTAAATTTGTGTGTTGTTTCAAATTTTTGTTACTTTCTTATTGTAATTATGTGTTTTTATTGAAATTTAACTGTGCAATATTGTTATGCCTCCTGTAATGTTTTATGTTGTGCATCTTTACTATGAGAGCTATGTTAATCCTGGTAATTTGATCTATTACAAATTACTGTACAGGCTTAGCGACCATTGGTTGGAAAGTTATCTGGTTGAGCTGGAAGCCAAATAAATTTGAATAAAGAATGTTACTAACTTGTAAGTATGAGTTAAAGCATGCCTAGCACTGGGCTCAATAGCGGCCCTTGCCAGCACAGCCACGCCGGCCCAGTGTGGGCCACGTCCATCACACAGCACGCGCCACAGAGAGCTGAAGAACGCGCACACTTCTGAACGACCAGGCGAGAATATTGAGAGGTCGCATGATGAGGCTATTAGCTGAAATAAAAAAAAAAAGAAGCTAAGCCCGAGCTGTTGGTATGAATGAAGTTATGGGTAAGTTACGAAAGACTACTCCCGAATCCTTGGCTTAATTAGATTTACTGCAATTTCAGGCGCCATTCGTGGGGTTTAGAGTGGTAGTTTTATGTGTAGTGCATCTTGAACGTAAACAAAGAATAAAACTTACCCCAAGATATCGTGTCATCAAATTCACAGCTGACTCGCTATGTGTTGCCTCAAATTCGCGGGCAGCAGTCACAAATGCTTTCAAGTTGCAGAACTTTCCACCTTCAGATGGATTACTGAAATTTTCGAACCCGTCGACTTCCATGTCCATACCATACGGGTTAGAGGAATTATTTAAAATAAAAATCGTTTTGATGTGGATTACAAAAGATAATTTGTGCGATGAACAACAATTTACGCTCAAATATATGAAATTATTACTGATAAAACTAAAGTAAAAAAAACTTATATTTTCTCCGCAAAATTCAATTTCAACTGTTTTCTGTGTCAATCTCTGAGAACGACAGACATTTTGCTTGTTTATAAAATGGTGCTTTGTGATTGGTTGGTGCGGGAAACCATAAACTTATGAAAATTTAAGTTAGATATTCTCGACAATTTAGTGGTGGTCGCGTGCGTGCTACACCAATGTACAGTCGCCAGCACATCAAGTTACTACAAACTGTCAGATTTTCTCATAAAATTTTGAACTTAATAATCAATAGTTTAAGGTTTAAAATCGTTTGAAGAAATTTGACAGTTTCCTGTAGCTTCACCTGCTAGCGACTGTACTCAAACACACAAACATTTTGTTGGAGTTATTCGAGAATACCATCCTTTCTTAGAGGCTGTCTGATTTGATGCATGAACCAAAACAACGGACCAATATTAAAAACAGTAACCCTGACGTTTAAGACTTACGACGTTGTTGTTGTTTTTAAAAACAAATTTTATTTATCAAAGAAGTAAAACAATTTTCTCCACATTTACTGTAATACATTTATTCTAAACTAACATGGGAGTAGAAGTAGAAACTATTTCATCTGGGGATGGTACGTAATTTACCAAGAACTCGTACCTAGACAATACACCCATCGTATAACCTCAAAAGATAAAATTATTTATATTTAGGTACTACATTCCCGAAGGCTGGTCAAACTGTAGTGGTTCACTATACAGGAACGCTAGAAGATGGGAAGAAGTTCGATTCTTCGCGGGACAGAGGACAACCTTTTAAGTTTACGCTGGGCAGAGGCGACGTAATACAAGGATGGGACCAAGGTATTTGTAGGGTAAGCACGCACCTATGTAGTAATAAATTAATTACTGTCCTTGGTATCATTCACTGTGGTTCTATTCGGAGAATTTCATGCTTGTCAGGCATCTAACAGCTAACCTAAACAATCAATATTCTTCTGTACTAGTCTTCCCTTCTTCAATATTCGAAATTGCTCTCATGTCTATGTCTACTCATTTTGCTTGTTACCTAATTATAAAGGTTATTTCCACTTTCAGATGTCTGTTGGTGAGCGTGCAAGATTAATCTGCTCTCCAGACTTTGCATACGGATCTAGAGGCCATCCTGGAGTCATACCACCAAACTCAACTTTAATATTTGATGTTGAACTAATACGTGTTGAATAATGATTACAACCAACATCTATGTTTCATAATATTGTTGACAAAAATCTCATTAAATGTTTATAATAATTGTTTATAACAGTATTGGGTTTGTGACTTACTTGTGATGTTTATATTAGATCTTATAATGTACAAATACTCTGCTTTTAAGGATGTTTTAAGCGTAGTTTGCTAGAGTATTTAAGAATATGCAAATCGGCGATTGAACAGAAGCTTATGTAGGACTAGAATTGAAAATGTTATGGAAGGGTACTGATAGTGCTTCAAGAACTGACTGAACAGATTAAATATCTCCAAGCTATTTAAAACAAACGCATCAGCTAATTATCTGCTGGTGTGTTTTACCACATAATAATAATATAAAAACATTTAATCTGGCTTTCAACTCTGGGGTTCAAGTAAAGCTGTAGTGAGATGAGGTGGTCCTGGTCATTCATAACTTAGCTATTGTATGCCTATTAGTTTTATATCATTGTATTTTATTCAGCTAAGATGTCTGAGAGCATAATTTGAATAGATTTCCATGGCCTCTGTGAATAAAATCAATCATGGCTTCAATGTGGTTATGATTTGTAATGTATCATTCTCCCAAAGAGGTTTTTAATGTAATAAAACTACTGGCCTATTATTGTACGCCATTCTACAGGGAAAAGGTATTTTCTCATATAGAGAAGAAACAAGCATTGACCAAGGTTGTTCACTTACAAAGAGTTTTTAAATACTTAACAAATAATACTATGTATTTCTTGTTCTATGCCTAATGATATTGTCTGTATTCTGTGCTTACCCGTATAAATTATTATATTTAATCATTGATTTTTCAAATTAACTTAATGCTTGGTAAGTGGCCTATTTTTCAGTATGAATACCTCATATTGTGAATAGTTCTATTGTATTTAAAAACCAAATGTGATTACAGTGTTAGCTTATGCAAGGCTAAAGCGGATTACAACAAAAATCCTCCTCCATCACTTTCCTAATTTTTTATGAACCAATGCAAACTACATGCATACTTTTTTGTATCAAAATGCGTTGCAAAGCAGCCCTTTGCAAATGTAATATTTAAGAGAGAACACATCTCGGCATACCTCTTATCACCTTTAGGCATTGATGTTTTCAATGCATTTTGTGATAAGGGCACTTCTACACATGTTACACTTGTTGAGCCCACATATACATTTGTTTTAGTGTCTTTATATAATATTTGTAAAGGCCTTATTTTTCACTAAATATCTTTTTTTTAAAGCTATAGTTGAATGTCAATGTACTTTGAATAAAATGCATTTATATGTAAGCACAAAAAATCGAAATAATTTGCCATCTCTTGTATTGCTAGAATATTCTCTCCTCTACTTTGCTGTAATTGTTATCATGTTAATTTATTAATATTGTATGTAATAAAAGATTTTATGTAACTGGAAAAATATATTTAGTTTCCAATCTCCCACCACCAACAGAATTACCTAGTAGCGTTATACAGAAGACAAAAATACTTTAACATTGCATTCTTTATTAGTGACCAATGAACATTGCACATTATTTTTATCACAGAGTTATAAGCTACAAGCTTTTGCCTGCGGCTTCGCCCGCGTGGATATTGGAAATTATCCCACGGGAACATACTACGGGGATAAAAAGTATCCTACATGTTAATCCATATTATAAACCATCTGTGTTCCAAATTCCATCCAAATCCATTCAGTAGTTTTTGCGTGAAAGAGTAACAAACATCCATCCATCCATCCATCCATCCATCCATCCATCAATCCATCTTCACAACCTTTCACATTTATAATATTAGTAGTAAGTAGGATTAAAAGATAACTATGAGGCAGTACTTAGGTTTATATAGTACATACTAATTCCATGGTTACATTTTATTAATATAGTCAGTAGCTTCATAAAAAGTAGTACTTACAAAAAATATAAGTGACTTTTCTACTATACTGGTGTCTTTGGTTAAACATTTCCTAGCAAACACATTTAATATCCCATACCAAAATAATTACTAGGTATAACAAGTAAAATTAATGCTTATCAGTTAGCAATACACCTTGACCCTATTTCTTTAAACCTACCTAAATTTTCAACAAAAACAAATGAATTGTCTATGATGCCTCTGGAAAATAATTCATCAATGGAACAACACAATTTTTGGTAAATGGTGTGCGACATAATGCACAACTTTCCAGTGCCCCATAGGAGCAGTTCATACAAAATATATGACCACAGGGTAAGACACAAGGCTGAAGAATCTCTTCTAAACAGGCCACACAAGATTTGCTACTATCTACCTCATTAGGGATCTCTTTCATTTGATCCATATGGGTTTTTGCTCTGTATAAACTTTGCCCACAAGATACAAATGCATGTAACAGAGTAACTATACCAAGGAGTCTTAAATGTGCATAGTAAGCTGCAGCAGCTGGTCTAACATGCACATAGTCTATTCCAGTTATCGTTTTACCTAACTGCAGTGGGCCTCCATTGATATAAGCTAGTCCTCTGTGAATACTTTGAATCTGAGGCAAAATACTGCTCAAAGTTTTTAGTCCAATTAAAAATATATTTTGTGCTTCTACAGTTATGGATGGATTTTGTTCAACACGCTTTTCTATGCATTGGAGCAGATTCCTAGTGATATTTTCTCCAAAAGTTGATAGAATGATGCTGAATAATCGGCTGTAGTATGATGGTAACTTATTATAACTTTCGTCGACTTGCACGATACCGGAGTATTCTTCTCCTAGAGTTTGAAGGTCCTTTAGTGTTGTGAGAGATCTGTATATCATAGAAGATAAAGGTATTGCCTTGGAGGCGTGTCTTGCTGACATCAACTTGGATAAAGATTCAGCCAGCTGTTTCTCGTAAAGATCATCTTTCTGCCATGCTCGAAGAACTTCGGCGGGCTGAGCGGTTGGTAAGGCCATGGTTTCAATTAGAAAACACTCGCGATACAGTAAAATATAAATATTTCGGACTGGCTACAAACAATCGTGTCGTGAACTTCCGTCCGTGCGATGATAATTTTTGACATGGTATCAGGTATGACTAAGATGTAAACATGTCACTCAGAAGTCAGCTGTCAGACTGTCACTTAGCAGTTCGATTTTGTCAATCGTAACTTTTTTTATAGTCTTGGCCTGTGGCATTTGGAGCCGTTAAGAGAAAATAATATTTACATTTGTACGAATCTTTTCTCTCGTTAAACGAATCTTCGTACGAATCTTTTTTCTGTCGAAATCTTTTTCAGTATTTCAAGCAATCTATTTAGTTTATGGTTGGAGAAGTACAGCAAATCGCGTTAGCCCTACTGAAAAAACCAAGGCGACAAAATAAAACTTCAGATTTATTATTACAAATTGTGTACTTCTTTAACATTATTACAGATTTACACAAATACAGTAATCCTTAATCAGTAAAGCATCCACGAATCACCACAAAGTCCACAATAAAGTTCAAATGCATTTTATTTGGAAAAATACTGTCCTTACAAGTAGAATCACCATTTACAAGAAAAAATTGTTGACAGCGTGGGTCCTTCTACCCCGGCCTGAGTGGGAACTCCACGAGGCTCGTGGTTGTGATTGTCAGAAGAACTTGTTGTATGTATGTTTGTGCGTCTGTCAGGTGCGCCTACGTTTAGCGGGTGTCGTTGCTGGAGGAGTCGATGTGTTTGCTCTTCGGCGACCGCGACGGGAACCGCCGTCTTCATCTATCAAAGGAGAGTCCCATGCTGTGAAGAAGATAAGTTTATTTAGTGTTGAAATGAAAACTGGTTGCATCTTACAATTCAAACATTTCAAATAAGGACCATACACATACGGTGCTTAAAAATTCATGATTTAATAAGAAGTTATAAAAACATTGAAATAGATGAGTACTGAAGTTCTGCTAACAAGTCTAGCTGGTTTGGTTTGCTTACATAAAACTAATTTAATTTTTAGTGTTTCCCCTGTATAACGTGTACAATAACAAGCCCTGTATAAAGAGTACAATAACTTGCCCCATCTACTTAAAAGTGGATAAAAACTCGCCTTGTATAAAATGTTCTAAAAATGAACCCTGTATTAATTTAAAAGTGTTTTTAAGTTCTTCCTTACCTGCCACTGAGCTGACTTTTGATTTCGACACTTTATCTCTCTGTGAAGTAGACTTTCTACTGCTGGAGCTGTCTCGAGGGCCAGACGCGTTGGAGTCGCGAGAGTCTCTTCTACGATCTAAAAATCATAAATAAAATCACTAAAATATATCTATATTTATTTAATATCAGCTGTTTGTATCACCACTGCAGGGCCTATATAAAATATATTTTAAGTTATAATTTCTGCATTCATTGTTAGTTAAGCTGTGGCGGTATCTACAACGCCACATTCGAACTACGCAGCATACTGACGTCACGCAAAATCCTGCATCACGCAAGCAGAGTTTACCGCGCGACTAGCTTAAACAGGGTGGATTTTTGAGATGGGGCAGCAAGGGCAGCTAGCTACCTTAACCGTTGTAGCTAGAGGAAAACGGTCTTAGGAGACTTTTCTTAACATTTTGAGAAATTTTCATTTGTATTCACAGATTTTGAAAAAAAATGTACAGTCAGCAGGAAAATGGGCAATTTTCACAAAAACTTTTTTGCCAATCATTATTGTTTCATATAAGGATCAAAAACCTCTATTAGACCAACTTAGGTTTGAGTACTAGGAAAGGCAGAAATCGCAAAAATCTTTTCCTATACATTTCGTAGGAAATGAGACAACTGCAACCGGGCAGTTGCCCGTCAGTCACAACACCTGTCTGGTCGGAAGATCTTCTCTTTTCTATGGGGGATGAGTGAACTGTACACCTCATACCTCTATAAACATACAAACCTTAATTTATAATTAAAAAACCCTGTATATTATGTATTTGTAATTAAGACACCTTGTATATTTATATCAAATTATTTCCTTACCATAATCTTTTTCAGACTTGATGCTGGGTGTGTCGGTGGAAGCATGGGAACTGCCACTCTCCTTGCGGGTCTTAGTGGCCAGTGCGGTCACACTATCCTTACGGCTGCCTGGTCAAGTAAGTAAAATGTTAAATGTGTATAAATATATTTAAATAGAAATTTAATGTGAATGATAATAAAAAAGAGACAATATTTATTATCCAATAAAGTAAGAATAGGACTGACCTTTTAGGTTGTTAAAGTATCTTCACTTGAGACAGCATATTCATTAAAGATCTTACAGTTACAGGGATTCAACATTTTGATATCTCAGTATAGTGATTGTGAGAGGTCAATCCTAGTCTCATCTTCATTTCAAAGTAATTTTCTGTAGAACATAACAAAATAATTATTCAATGAAACCTTAATTTTTTCAATAATAATGAATGAAAAATGCAGTACAAATTAGTATTAGTTAAACATTTGTCCTTCAACATACCACATAACTAGCTACAACCACCACAAACCACAACAATAAAAAAAAATACAATTCGTAAATATAGACAAGTTCTACCTTTGGGTGTACTATCTTTAGATGCAGTGCCCCTAGAACTGCTTCTAGGTGTCGAAGGCTTAGGTGATGGACTCCCCCCATCTAGATGTTAACATTTTAATGCATTATGAGCGTAAACATGACGGCCCTGCAGGCCATGCCACTGAAAATAGCAAGACTTGGCAGAAAAGTTTTTAAATTTAGAACACCATTACACACCACCACCTTACCTTCACTATCGTCCGCTACTATAGCCTCCTTAAACTTCTGTTTCATGAGCGAACCGAACTCGTTTTCAGGCAAACTGAACGGCATTTCATGATTCGGAAACGGTACTTGCTCCGTTTCTTCCAACATATTTAAATCGTACAAACTTCCTACGTGCTTCCGTATATCTTGGGTGGAAATCTCTTTAGTGATGGAGTTGGTAAGCTTCTCCCAAATGCATGCCATGTGAAAATGTTTGTTTATACCAACCGGCTTGTGGTTAGCCATGGCGTAAAACAATTGAATCTCCATATCGACGTCCCATGTTAATGGGTCGCCGGTTTTCACTTCCGGTTCTTCCTCGCTAGAAACCATTATATTTAGACACAATAATCACGTTTATAGATTTCCCTATTAGCTTTAAAAGTAATGGCACTGTTTACAAATTTACAATTTTACAGCTTGACACCCACATTAAATTCACTTCAATAATTATCTGTGAATTCACTACAACCAGTCAACCACAGACTGTGAAAAGTTTCGAAATAATCGCCGAAACGTGTGATTTTGGTAAAGCAAGTGTGTGACCGATTACACAGTCGCTAAGATGCACCTTCTGTTGCCCTTAGATCTTCCAGAAAGCGAATAATTCCCTATTCACTGATCCTAAAAGCAACATGTTTACTAAAAACCTAAATGTCTTATACATATATAAAAATAACTGGACTTGGAGAAGGCCTATGACAGTGTGTGGAGGGAAGAACTGTGGTCGACACTATCCTTGTACGGTGTGGACTGGCGCTTAGTACGGGCACTGAAATCTTTATACAAGGATTCCAGTGCTTGTGTTAGGATAAATGGGGCATACACGAAGTGGTTCTGCATCTTGAGGGGTGATATACAGGGTTGTGTAGCGTCACCATGGCTGTTCAACTTGTACATGGATAGTTGTGTGATAGATTTGAAAGAGGGTGAGTATGGATTGACGGTGAATGAGTTGCCTGTCAAATGCCTTCTCTACGCAGATGATCAAGTTCTACTTGCATCGTCAGCGGAAGGGTTGCAAGACATGGTGACTGTGATGGATGAATCATTTAAAATGAAAGGGATGAATATAAATGTGAATAAGACGAAGGTCATGGTGTTTGAAAGAGAAGAGGATGTATCGGTATGTGATGTGAAATTAAATGATAAGTGTGTGGAGCAAGTAAGTGAGTTCGTATATTTGGGGAGTCTATTTAGAAGGGATGGAAAGATTGATGGAGATGTGGAATAAAGTGAATGGTGCTACACATGCAATTGTAACCAACCAGTTGATGTCCAAAAAAGCACGACTGGCTGTTCACAATGGTTTGCTGGTGCCTACGCTTATGTATGGATGTGAGTGTTGGGTGTGGCCAAAGAAGCATGAAAGTAGAATAAATGCTGTGGAAATGCGTTCCTTGCGAAGCATGTGTGGTGTGACTATGAATGATGTGATAAGGCAACGGTGCGGTTTAAAGGTAGATGTAGTGACAAAAATTGAAAAGAGTATGCTAAGATGGTTTGGTCATGTTGAGAGGATGAATGAAGGGCGATTGACAAAAGGTATTTACAAGGCAGATGTGAGTGGAAACGCCGGGAGGGGACGCCCTAGGAAAACATATAGTGACCTTATTGGTGATGTTCTTCAGAAAGGTCAGGTGCGTAGTACTCCCAACCGGCGTGCGTGTATGACCAGATGTATGAACGTAAACGAGGCAAAAGGAGTATGTATGGATCGTAGCAGGTGGCGTTCTGTAGTTTCTGCCTACCCCCATGGGAAGAAGGCGTGAGTTTATGTATGTGTATGTAAAAATAAACACTTATTTTTTTGGGATATGTACAAAAGGGGTGAAAACGGGACCCCATTACTACGTCTACGCTGTCTTTTTATCTGTTAGTCGTTCTTATTCTATCAAAACCGACAGCTCACGAACGCCATAGGTACGCCAGAATCAGGTGGGCCGAAGATTCGGCCACTTTGTATCTGAAACCGAAACTCCGGCCGAAACCAGATTTTTCAGCTGAAACTGGGCGAAACCGAAGCTGAAACCGAATCTTCGGTCGGACCCTGGTTTTGTTGGATTTACGTAAAAAAGATTTCATTTTCTCTTTTTTCACCCGTCACGGATCGGACAGGGTTTTGGTTACATGTTGTTGAAGTAGGAAAGGTAGGTAGGTAGGTGGTAGATATGGTAATAATAATTTGCTTTTAATTAAATTCAGCATTTTGTCGTTTGCACGTCCTACTTGGTGGTCTAAACGCGACGGTCGAGCGTTTAATTCACGTTTCTATAAAACTAAACTGTGCATTCTATTGTCTATGTTATATCTTGGATGTGTCAAATTTGACAACGAACGATTAAACTTAGCGTTGTGGTTCTTTCGATGTGTTGAAAATTAATGATAAATCACATTTTAATGACAATTAACTCTGTTTTATTACAGCTGAGCTTTTAATATTAGCCATGGCTAATCACTATGAGGTGCCCAATTGGTAAGGGATATCACTTTTCTTGTGTTATCGGCACACGTTATAGACCTAGTTCGCCGGTCATAAATTTAAATTTTCTTTTAGGGCTGGAAAACCACCTACTGGGCTTCACTTGGACGTCTTAAAGGGCGACAAATTGATACAGAAACTAATGATTGATGAGAAGAAGTGTTATTTGTTTGGTCGAAACCCGCAGATGAATGATTTTTGTATCGACCATGCAAGCTGTTCCCGAGTGCATGCTGCATTTGTTTACCATAAACACTTGAACAGGGTATTCTTGGTTGACTTAGGCAGCAGTGAGTATGAGTCATAAGGTCCATTTACCACTCTGTTTTAACGAAACTGAAAAACTTATGTGTGGTTATAATTTCATATTTTCTAGCCCATGGAACTTTTATCGGTCAAATGCGTTTGGAGTCCAACAAGCCGACGCAGCTGCCTATAGATTCCAATTTCCACTTTGGCGCCTCTACAAGAAATTACATTATAAGGTAATATGGAAATATGAAACTGGTATGATATATCAGTAAGTAACCAAGGTTACCTAAGTATTACTAAGAAACAGAAAACAATTTTAGGTACAGGTAGTTTAAAATGTCAAAACTTGCCTACAACATATCTATTGCTGGTCCATGTTAGTGCAGGATTGAGTTGAGTGGAAAAAGGAAAGAGAGGCCTTTGCCCTTCATTAAGACAACAAATGCTGATTTATCACTATTATTATCTTTTTCTGTTCAAGACCAGCACCCTAATTGCATAACACACTATGTATCACAATCTGAATCATTTTGAAGCCTAAATGCCATAAACCATTGCTCTAAATGTTCGAAAAATGTGTCTGCTCAACAATGTAAATAACGCGATGAATGTTGTTGAACCGTCAAAATTAAAGCCATTCCTACTGTTAGTGTACTACGCAATTACTCTGCAGTTATAGGAATACAGTTTAACTCTTCTCATCAGTTTACAATCAACACACTGCAATCAATCTCAAGCTTTCTAAAAGGACTCTAATGACCTACAATACTGATTAAATTGTCAAACATGCCAGGGTTTAACCACCAAGATAACCTTATAAATTATTTTTTACATAATATTTTTAGAGAGCGTCCTACAGGCAATTCTAGAGGCATCATGGAGGACTTGCCTAACACAGAACAAGAGGGTGCCTTACTGGGTCTTCCTGAAACACAAACTGAATTAGATGTAAGTATAAAGCCTCAAATATACTAGAGGATAAATGGAGCGACATGTTGTGGATCATGGCGCTCAACAACTACGTTAATATGCCGGGAGAATCTCTCGGAACATTTTGCAGGCCACACTAGTCAGTATTTATAGAAATATCACCAGCTCCAACATGTTCTCCATCATGAAAATGCATCTCAAGATGTTGCACAGCATGTTGTGGGACGCGGGTAACATTGCAGCAACACGTGCATTGATCGTGGCACGTTATGTTGGGGGACATTTTGTTCCCTAGTGTATTCGCAGCCTATAAGTTTAATTACAAATTCTCTAAAAATCCTCAGTTGTACCCAAATATCAATATCATCATTTGTCAATCACATTTTATATCTTTGAGGCGAATCAACCTTGAATCTGCCAAATTGTCCTGCCATACTTTTGTTAAATAAATTAAAGTTTACTTCAATGACTTCTGGTATTCAGTTAGAACAATAATATTTTGAAAATTTCCAGAATCTAACAGAATTCAACACAGCTCACAACAGAAGAATTTCCATGTTGGGTATATCAACTGATGATGGCAGTGACGTCATGAAGGTATACTCTTTTACCAAAAAGTTTTTATCACCGATTGACACTAAAACCTACTTACATACAATCCGCTTTTTTAGCCTCCAACTGGCACAAAACGGTCGGCATCAATGACAGGAGGTATTGCGAAGAAAATGAAGCGTAATGTGTCGTTCAATGAAGAAGTAGACATTATCAACCCGGAGGATATAGACCCAACTATTGGCAGGTTCAGGAACCTGGTGAAGTCTACTATAGTGCCAAATCCTAACATTCAGCCAAAGAAACTGAAGTTGCAGAGTGCTGATGATAGTAAGTAGTATTCTCGTGATTACTAGGCAGTTTTTTTTTTGGAATTGTATGACCAATTAGCTGATACCTAACCTGGCCTGTGGTCTGTTTCAAAAGTAGTTGATAAAAATGTAATGTCTGCGCCGGGACGGGTCGCCCCAGGAAGGCATATAGTGACCTTATTGGGGATGTTCTTCAGAAAGGTCAGATGCGTAGTACTCGAAAACGGCGTGCGGGTATGACCAGATGTATGAACATAAACGAGGCAAAAGGAGTATGTTAGGATCGTAGTAGGTGGCGTTCTGTAGTTTCTGCCTATCCCCTTGGAAGAAGGCGTAAGTTTATGTATGCATGTGTAAAAATGTAAACTAAGGGATCAGAAAACGTAACTGGATGTCAATTTATAGTGCCACTTACAAATGGAGTGCTTTGATTTGATAATATGAATACTTAAACCTGAAATTCTAATTTTAAATATGTTGTTCGTTTGACAATTGATAATTTTTCAATTACAATTTAATAATCTTATTCAAAAAGTAATTGTTGGAAAAAAATTATAACATATAAGTTGAAACCTACTAAATGCAGATGAATGTGTTACTAATTCCCTTTAGTGAGGGATTGTGAAGAATTAAACCTGAACAGGAATTGTTTACACTTTCATCTGATACTTTTTGAACAGACTTGAGTAACAAATGGTCACTGCCGCCTAACGTGTTTTCTTTCTTTCTTTCTTTTCTTTCTTTCTTTGGACATCTGCAATATCAGTGGCATTGCAGAGATGCGTTACCATCCCAGTTAAAAAGCTGAAATGTTTCACTGCTTTTAGTCTTTGTTAAATTCACTGCAAAAATGCATTTAAATTTCCATGTTACTAAGCATAAGCATGTTATGTTGTGATTTGCATGCCAAAAATATTAATTTTTTTACCAACTTTTGTATTACCGCATTTAAAGCTAAGAAGCGACTTTGTATTTCAATCAGTTGGTTTAGTTGCTTTTACAGAACGTTATATTTTCATCACTAGGTTTAATTAATTTAGGTCTCATGTGGAACTGTTGATCCACACAACTGTCTTCAATTATGTGTACAATTTAATCAATTTTTACTTTTGCAGGTAATCACCACCATTCACTAAGGCTGCAGGAGATATCAAGAGGCAGCAACTTGTACTCAGACTTGCCGGCGCCTAGCTCACATCTTAGTCTAATTGGTGCCAGGTTTGTGACTAAAATTTTGCCCTAGCATCATTGAGCCCCCCTAAATCCCACTGAAATGATCCAAATACTACTGAAATAATCCGAAATCCTAACGAAATGATCCTTAATCCATCTGAAACAGATCCTTAATCCTTCGGAAATGGGTCCTCAATCTTTCGAAATGGGTCCTTAATCCTTCTGAAATGGGTCCTTAATCCTTCTGAAATGGGTCCTTAATCCTTATAATATGGGTCCTTAATCCTTCCGAAATGGGTCCTTAATCCTTCCGAAATGGGTCCTTAATCATTCTGAAATGGGCCCTTAAATCCTTCCGAAATGGGTCCTTAATCGTTCTGAAATGGGCCCTTAAATCCATCCGAAATGGTAATCTTACCTAGTCCTAATAGGCTGGTATCCTATTCTATTATTTGGGATTTGATCACAATAACATAACATCACGCCTTGTTTCCCCGAAGGGTTGGGCAGAAGTGTACCTATAGTACACCCACATTTCGCCAGTTATGTTTTAAGACCCATGTAATAGAGGCGAGCCTATTGTCATCAACCGGGCACAAATCCAGGCTCCAGGCTACTGAGCACAATGGCTACTGAGAAATTCCACATAGAAAAATCCAATAACACTTTGCCCGACCTGGGAATCGAACCCAGGACCTCATGCTCAGCAATCGACCACTAGACCAACGAGGCAGTCCCGACTTGATCCTAACTGGCAAAATGTGGATGTAATACACACCTGCCGAACCTCCCGAGATACAGCTGTGATATTAATTTATTGGTTATGATTTCAGACTGGGTCTATCGCTACCGAATCCTGCACCTGATGTGGAACTGGAAGGTCCAGAGCCGCACCTCAATATACATCCTCCGCTACCACATACAGGTAGACCAACCAATGCAGTTATTATTCTTATTACTTCAGCCCAAATTATTTAACAGAGCCAAAGCCAGAACTCTTACGGGGAGTTCATTAGACGAAGTGATTCTGAAGACTCAACCAGCATCGCTAATGAGACACAATTAACTATCTATTGTTATGTCCCTCTAGTGGGCCACCTCGGGCCTGACTAGTTGAATCTTTTCGTGTTAAAAATACTCAAATCTGAAAGTGATACAGGTCCGCCTTCTAGTTACTACCGAACCTACTGAGCACGACAGTGATATCGCGTACCGATTCGGTATCGCTACCGAGCGCGACAGCGATATCGCTTATATCTGAATAAGCCTTTAGTCTTCATATAAATAAGTATCTAAAAGTTTATGGACTATAAGTCACAATAGGCCTAGTACAGACAGCACAATAAATCAATATACAATTCAATTTTTTTAGCTCCAGAAGAGGCGGGACCATCGAGCGAGCCAAGAAAGAAGAAGTACGCCAAAGAAGCCTGGCCTGGCCGGAAACCAGGCCTCATACCCGGAGTATGAGATTTATACTAAGCGTCTTATTATACTGGCGGCGAGACAAGCAAAAATGATCGTTATGTGGCGCTAAGAAAGTCTAATATTTAAAGTATTGTGGCTTGGAGATAGGTCACACTGGGCTCTAATTGCGTAACACGGTTAATATAATAAAATGATATTCATTTAGTTAAAAAACCGTAAACGAAGCAATAGGAGTATGTAAGGGTCGTAGCAGCTGGCGTTCAGTAGTTTCTGCCAACCCCCAGGGGAAAAAGACGTGAGTATGTATGTGTAATTGTGTATGTATATAATAAGTAAGCCGGTTATAAATAACACTTTACACGTCAAATATATAACTTGACATTACAAAGAAATACATTGCGTCATATGTTTCAAAATTCGTCTGCTCGCTAGCAAAAATAACGCAATGAATATTGTTGAATTGTCAAAATTTAAGGCATTGTCAAGCCTAGTGTGTTGCGCAATTTGGTTTTATATTTTATTATTAATCGATAAATACACCGCCAGTGTAATTTGACCCTTATTTGACATAATAGTGACGCGAATGCGGCTAGTGATGTGCATACGATGTACAAAATATACAAGTACAGTTAGTGCCATTTACATGTTGATTTTATTTTAATAGGTAAAAGTCGATGGTGTAAGAGGCCAGTGTTTAATGTGGTGGACAGCTTCTATCGAAATGATGATAATAATTAAAATGCATGTAAAGAAATATACATAGACAAATTGTAAATTAATGTTTTGGTATACTTACTTAGGTAAATATTGTTGAGTGAAATGAAGTGTCAATTAAAATTTTACTAGGTGGAGGTATTGAGTCCCTTTTTGTCGCTATAAAAAAAAGGATATATGACAAGTTTTTAGCACTTTTTAAAAATATAAATGATTTGTGGCGGTAAGACCGTTAAATTAGAAAAATAATTATTTAATTATTGTGACATTTAAAAACTTACTGCGAATGGGCGACAAAAGCTGTAAATTCTGCTCAAATCAATAATAAAACGTACCGAACGTAACGTACTTGCTAA
The DNA here is from genome assembly GCA_916610205.1 of Griposia aprilina. Classification (NCBI taxonomy): domain Eukaryota; kingdom Metazoa; phylum Arthropoda; class Insecta; order Lepidoptera; family Noctuidae; genus Griposia; species Griposia aprilina. Next base: position 15,115,112 of record OU744304.1, on the reverse strand, counting down.
TAACTGAACAATACAACAAGTTTCTACTTTTCACAAGGTTGCTTAAGGAATTTAAGTTATTGTAGTATATCTTAACTCATAGATCGACTCTAATGCAAGGCACGGCAAGCGATTTTTAAGCGACCGACGAATAGAAAAATAACTTAATAGTATGGCAATAAAATTTAAATTTCAATGACACGGCATAGCTTTGCCAGCTTTGTTTTTGTACCTACGATGATTTATCATTGAAATTTATACTTTATTGTCATACTATTAACTTATATTTCTATTCGTCGCATAAAATCCCTTGCTGTGCCGTGCTGCCAGTGGGCGCAGGCCCTACTTCCATGATCGCTTTATTACATTCACGTAGCAATAGGAAGGCCTATCTTAATTGGACTACACGGCAATATTATAACTAAAACGCTAGATAGAATTATCAAAATTTTATTTCCTAAAAAATTTTTTTTTTGTATGTATTTTATTATTATTTAGTGTAGTAGGCAAAAACAGTGACAACATATTTTTGGCGCTGACTGTACTTACAAAAAGTTGCTCATACACGGCAATCACTTTTTTCACACATTAATAAAGTACATTTTAATCTAATGTAATGAATATAGTAATAAGTTACTTTTAAGAAAATTGTGAATGAATTATAAGAGAAAGTAATATGTCAGTTTTTATTTTATTGTCCTCTGGCTTATATACCCATCTATGTACAGTCAGCAAAAGAGATAATTATCCAGGGTCGCCGGATATACACTCGGCGTCACAAAAATCGCACCTCTTCGAAAATAAGTTTAAAACATGTCCCGCCAGTAACGAATACATTAAACCTTATTAATATTGGTATCAATTGAAAGTATGTTTAACGACCTTTAAATTAACAACAGATAGAATTCCTAAACACAACAGATCTCATTAGCACGTAACGTTAAAAAAAAAAAAAAAAAAAATGTCAAAATACGCATTACAACGGCCACTAATTGCACCTCCCTACAAGGGTATAAAACGGGCGACCCGGGTTAAATGTGAGTCCCCCCCGACCCTTGCTCGACGACGCGCCACACACTGGTCCCGAATGATAAAAAAGGGGACATTAAGAAATTTTTGACAAAAGGTCAACCGATTCAGCTTATTTTTTTTTTGTAGACAGCTGATGCAATTACAAATCACTTTTGTACATTGAGTTTTTGCCAAAAAAGCCGTATTTTCAGAGAAAAAAAATATTCAAATATTTTTTGTATGAAAGAAATCCTAATTTTGTCTTTATCTTCCAAGATTCAAACGTATTCAAAATAAAACTTAGCGCAGCTTGTAGAGGGGCTAATTGCTCACTACTTTGTCATAGACACTCTTCTGCGATTTTGTGCTCCTTTTGAGTTACAGGCACTTTAAATATTTTTTGTATGAAAAAATCCTAATTTTGTCTTTATCTTCCAAGATTCAAACGTATTCAAAATAAAACTTAGCGCAGCTTGTAGAGGGGCTAATTGCTCACTACTTTGTCATAGACACTCTTCTGCGATTTTGTGCTCCTTTTGAGTTACAGGCACTTTAAATATTTTTTGTATGAAAAAATCCTAATTTTGTCTTTATCTTCCAAGATTCAAACGTATTCAAAATAAAACTTAGCGCAGCTTGTAGAGGGGCTAATTGCTCACTACTTTGTCATAGACACTCTTCTGCGATTTTGTGCTCCTTTTGAGTTACAGGCACTTTAAATATTTTTTGTATGAAAAAATCCTAATTTTGTCTTTATCTTCCAAGATTCAAACGTATTCAAAATAAAACTTAGCGCAGCTTGTAGAGGGGTTAATTGTTCATCACTTCGCATCTTAGTCTATCTTTAACAAGATTATTTCTAATCCGCCTGAATTAATTTTTTAACTCTGAAAATACGGCTTATTTAACAAAAAATACATCTTTAAAAGTTACTTGTAATTGTATCAGCTGTCTACAAAAAACTAGTAAAGCTCATCCGACAACGAAAAATTTAAAGTGCCTGTAACTGAAAAGGAGCACAAAATCGCAATAGAGTGTCTATGGCAAAGTGATGAACAATTAACCCCTCTACAAGCTGCGCTAAGTTTTATTTTGAATACGTTTGAATCTTGGAAGATAAAGACAAAATTAGGATTTTTTCATACAAAAAATATTTAAAGTGCCTGTAACTCAAAAGGAGCACAAAATCGCAGAAGAGTGTCTATCACAAAGTAGTGAGCAATTAGCCCCTCTACAAGCTGCGCTAAGTTTTATTTTGAATACGTTTGAATCTTGGAAGATAAAGACAAAATTAGGATTTCTTTCATACAAAAAATATTTCAATATTTTTTTTCTCTGAAAATACGGCTTTTTTGGCAAAAACTCAATCTATAAAAGTGATTTGTAATTGCATCAGCTGTCTACAAAAAAAAAATCAGCCGAATCCGTTGACCTTCTGTCAAAAATTTCTTAATGTCCACTTTTTTATCATTCGGGACCAGTGTGCGCCAGCCCGCGCCGTAGCTGAGCCTGTAGCTTTAAATTCCCCAGTATAATAATAATATAATTTAGATCCAGCCTGTCCCATCTTGCTGCCCTCCCCTCAGTGACGCCCTAAGCCGAGGTTCGTACCCCACAGGGGGTGCCCTTAGCGTGCGGTCACCTAAATTTAAGTATTGTTCGCCCCTGGCTGGAGGCTTTAAGTTAGTAGCTTAAGGCACCCACAGGTTTGCCCGGTTAAGTAGCCAGGACCTTAGTGGTCAAAACTACGAGCTGCCCAATAGGAAAAAAAAAAAAAAAAAAAATGTGAGTCATTCGCTATTCAACCTTTAAAGTGAACACACGTGAACAGCTACAGCAAGAAAAATACCCCAGAAGATGGATACCACTGCAGATGAAGCCGCTCAAGTCATTGCACTACTGCAATCAGGGATGCGGCAATGTGATGTTGCTCGGCAACTGAACTTGAGTCGTTTTGCCGTTCGACGAGTGTTCCAACGCTTCCAAGAGACTGGTGGCTATATCCGAAGACGTGGATCTGGAAGACAACGGTGCACATCCGAAAGAGACGATCGCTTCATTGTTTCGACGTCTTTACGTAATCGGTTCTCCAATGCTGTTGAGCTGCAACAACAACTGCGATCAGCTCGCAGAACTTCTGTAAGCGTCTCCACGATTAGAAGAAGAATGCGGGAGAAGAAAATTGCAGCTCATAGGGCTGCTACAGGGCCAAAATTAACTGCACAGCATAGGAGAGACCGGTTGCAATTTGCCCGTGACCATGTGGATTGGACAATAGACCAATGGAGGGCTGTGCTCTTCTCGGATGAGACGAGGGTGTGTCTTTTCTGCAACGACAGGCGTCGAAGAGTGTATAGGAGGCAAGGGGAACGATTCGCGCAAGCCTGTATTCAAGAGACAGTGGAATACGGGGGTGGCTCGTGCGTGTTCTGGGGCGGCATGTCAATCGAGGGTAAAACGAACCTTGTGTGCGTTTCTCGGGCTGGAAGTGCTCGCGGGCAAGGGTCGCTGACTGCTGCTCGGTACATAACAGAGATCTTAGAGGAGCAGGTTGTCCCTTATGCTGGTTTTGTTGGCAGTGGGTTCACGTTAATGCACGATAACGCCCGCTGTCACACCGCTTTAATTGTAAGAGACTACCTGCAAGAAGTTGGAATCCCTGTTATGCGCTGGCCGGCGCGAAGTCCAGACCTGAACCCTATTGAGCATCTTTGGGATGAACTGAAACGGCGAGTACGGGCACGTGATCCTGCCCCTACCACTCTCCAAGACCTCCAAGATGCCGTCGTTGCAGAATGGGACAACATTCCTCAAGAGACTGTTGTCACATTAATTCGGTCCATGAGAGGACGCATGGAAGCAGTCATCAGGGCTAGAGGGGGTAACACTAGGTTTTAAGTTGTTTTTAAGGACTTCTTTGTAATTTTTGCTGATAAAATAAAATTTAGCTTTTTAATCATTTGCATTTGCTTGCTTTTTTTTATTCCCTGGTAAACAAAAAACCAAATCCATTGATTTATTCTGAAATTTAAATGAATTGCCTTTCCAATGATACCTTACAGTCATATGTCTACCATTGATTAATAGGGTTAAAATGACTTTGAAGGGAATTCTTAAAGAGGTGCGATTTTTGTGACGCCGAGTGTAGTTGAAGTTTCTTACTAAACTTCAATTATATCCGGCGACATCCAGCTATAAATTTCCAGTATAAGCTGACTTCTCATTGTACGAAAAGCCAATATAATGCGAGGTTAGCTAAAACTGGAAAGTCATAGCTTGATATGTCGTCGTGTGTACCAAGCGTGAGTCTCTCAGCGAGTGTGCTGCCTGACAAGCGAACGTCGCCGAGCGAGCACTCTCTTTGATAGCTCATGTCGCTGCGACAAACGAGTACTCGCCGGCGGTGTGAACAGTCGGCTATTAATATTTAATACGTATCTCTTTTATACTTACACGGGACCTGCAAACTTTTGTACGTTTCTTGAGCGAGAAAATCATTCACTGCTTCTTCGTCGGCGGGGGGACAGGATGGTGCCATACAGTGACAGAGATGACGGCGCTCTACTAAGCTGAACTTTCTCTAAGGTGAAATCAGTTCACCAATCAAACTGAACGCGACCAGCACATCTAAACCGCGTTCAGGAGCTGTCACTGTCATTATTTTTACGCAATATTGACATTGACAGGTCTTGAACGCAGTTTAGATGTGCTGATGGCGTTCAGTTTCCTTGGTGAAATTCGCCGTAAAACGCGATATTCTTCTTAGCGTGTCGATGTCGAAATAACACGAAAAATTATGTAGGTACAGTTTTTTATTTCTTGTTTGGCCCAAAATTCAGCCATTTGGTCCTCACGTGTGCAGGTGACAGGGCATGCGGCGCAAGATGGAGGTGACCTATTGCCTGTGGAGAGACGCCGCATACACCGGAGGTTTGAGCCGTCCATGAACCCCCCCCCCCCCCACTTATAGAGGTTGTCCTTGCTGCGACCTACTTGGGTACGAAGCCTATTTAAGGTTTTCCGAGTAGGCTACGGCAACTTGTGCCCAGATAGGAAGCTCTCTGATAGTTCAATAAAGAAATCAGGAGGTTTAAACAGTTCTTGAAGTTGCAAAGATCGCATCTTCCTGTGGAGGGGTTGCCATCGGCTGGACTCACGCACCCAAGATTTTTTTTTTGCGGCTTTTAAGCCTCTGTGGCACTGGATTAAAGTTGTGCGTTGGGTGGCGTAGGTCATCCTGTAGCTTTGCGCTCTCGATGCGGCTGGCCATAGTCCTGCGAATTTCTGGAGGCGCGATGCCAGTCAGTGGATACAGCATTCGGAACGGGGTCAGTTTTAAGCAAACAGTAATAATCGTATGTCTCATTTAGAGATGTATCCACTAACTTAACATGGGCAGATCGGCTCCATATTGGACAGGCATAATATTCAACTGCTGAGAATCAAGGTGCTATTCCAGTTGTTCGCAGGACTTGAGCTGATGCCCCCATCTGATGGATGTTAGGCGACGGAGTAAGTTGTTTCTGGTATACACTTTCTGTTTGACATTTTCGCAGTTTCTTCGGAAGATGAGGGACCTATCTAAAGTGATGCCGAAATGCTTTGGGTGTGTACTGTGGATGATTGGAACCCCTTGCCATGAGATATTCAGTGTTCGATCCACTTGTCTGTTACGAAGGTGGAAGGCGCATGACTGCGTTTTTGAGGGATTTGGTTTCAGGGCGTTGTCAGCATAATATGGCTCGAGATCTGAGAGGCTTCATTCAATCTCCTCAAAGTCAGTAGCTTAGCAAGTTAATGCCAGGTCGTCTGCGTACAGAAAGCGGGTTCTATCTGGGCTCACCGGTTGATCGTTAGTGTAGATGTTAAACAGCAGAGGGGCCAGTACACCAGGCCTGAAGCAAACCGTTCTTTTGAGTTCGCCATCTGTTTTTATCATCAAGAAGTCTGTTTTTATCACTTGAAAAATCAATGGTTACTGATAAGTTCTCGTAGCTTTCGAGTAAACTTTGGATCCTCTGTACATCACCATATTAAAGGCCGTGTATTGTACTGCAAATAGTGTACCTATATTGTGTCATATTGAAATTAATTTCGTAAACGAAGTTGTTTTTTGTACACTTAACACAATGTTGTCTCTTTAACCCATAGCGCAGAGTCATAGGTTGACTGGTAGAGAATGCCTTGTGTAATCAAGGCCCCCCTATGCAGCACTACTGTATGAAAAAGTGGGGCATAACGGGGACGCTAAGGAAAAATTTCAATAAATCAATATTTTATGTAGTTAGGTACATATTACAATATATCGCCGCTGATCATCATCATCTGCGCAGTGTTTTCCTAACTATTTATGTTGAAGTCGGCTTCAGTCTATCTGCCGCTGATACAAAACATACTTAGTGTTATACCTCTGCTGGCTTAAAATCAACAGAAAACAATAATTTTAACAATCTTAAACATTCCTGAAAGAGGTTATAATAATATTATGTTCTTTCAATGTTTATTTTTAATCATAACATGGATGGGTGCAATCTCGTGTCCGGTCACTGCCACACTGATGGTTGATACAAAATGAATCTTTGTTAGTGAAAACAGGATATTGTTGCATGTCTGGTTACTTTTATATGTGGGCCCCGTTGCGCCCCCTGTTCCCGTTACGCCCCACCTACCCTGCATTAAGTTTAAATAAATTTAAGACTCATTCTGTAGCGGTATCTACACCGCCACATGCGAGCTACACGTCATACTGACGTCACGCAAATCCTGCATCGCGCAAGCAGAGTTTACCGCGCGACTTGCATATATACAACGTCCCGACATCAACCGTCGGGCAGTTGCCCACCAGACACAACACCCGTCTGGTCGGAGGATCCTCCCTTTCCATAGAGTATGAGTGAACTTTACACCCTGTTCCTCATACCTCTATACTGGTGACCCCGAATATGAACGTCTGCGCAGCCTTCGTGCAGCTACACCAGCGTGACGTTATCCTCACTTCCATCAAGCTTTCGAGCGGTGAGTCACACAGCCAGCCAGCACCCACGGCTTCAACGGGTATCCTGACCACCAGCATGCAGCGACCGCGCATACCTGGTCACCACCCTCAGCCTCATCAAGCAACCTTGGCACAGCACACTGCACTTTCGGCCGGTTAACAAGAAGAGCTCTTAATCCCTCTCCTGGTCGACGCCAGCAGTCAGCCTCAACCCGGCGCTGTACCACATCCGACACCCTGGAGCATAACGCAGCGCCACCCCGACTCACTGGGGAAACCTTCGCAGACAGTTCCGACTCACCGCGAACTATGTGACACTCGGTTCCGACTCACTGGAACCTCAACTGGCCCTGGCAAGCATCACAAGATACAAGACTCAGCCCACTATCGACCTCCTGTCTCCGGGGGGGACTGATGTAGCGGTATCTACACCGCCACATGCGAGCTACACGTCATACCGACGTCACGCAAATCCTACATCGCGCAAGCAGAGTTTACCGCGCGACGAGCATATATACAACGTCCCGACATCAACCGTCGGACAGTTGCCCACCAGACACAACACCCGTCTGGTCGGAGGATCCTCCCTTTTCCATAGAGTACGAGTGAACTTTACACCCTGTTCCTCATACCTCTATAATTCTATGAGTAAATACAAATAAGATCAGCACAGCTTCGTATCCACTCTTTTCACATGAGTTTAGTTCTGAATATTTACCCTCGAAAAAATATATAAGGATTCCAGCTTACCTTTTCAATGTTTTGAGTGTTGTGTGTTGTGCTGTGTTGTGTGTTGTGCTTGTGTGTTGTTGTGTTGTGCTTGTGTATTGTTGTGTGTCGTGTTGTGTGTGTTGTGTTGTTGTTGTTGTTTCCTTGTTGTTGTTTCTTTGTTGTTGATGTTGTTTCATGTTGACTCATTAATTTCACCACGGTTGAGAGGCTCTCGCGGCGGCTGTAAAGAGTCATTTTCATGCAATGTCTGTAGGTACAGTCACCAAAAGAGATAAGTAACTAATATCGTCGATATAGCTGAAGTTTAGTATGAAATCGATGAATATTTACGAATAAAATTTGATTTAATCAATAGAAAACAAACAGGTCATTTATGAAATTAAATTTCATTCGAAAACATTCAACGGTTTCTTCCAAAATTTCAACTATATCCGACGACCCTGGTTACTTATCACATTTGGTGACCATACCTACTGTAGCGTACCAACATAATAAACTAACGTAGCGGCGCACGCCCGCAGTGTGGTCAGTTGCTTGCTGGCGCTCGAACGATGTGGACGTGCGATCTCTGCTGTTGTATAGTGAATTGTTGTTTAATTTACCTACCCGAATACTTCCTATAACGTGGTGAATACCACACCTACAATACACCCCAGATCTTTTGACATCACGTCAGTCGCTCATTACCTTGCGTCGGTTTAAGTAAATCATAGGGAATAACATAAAGTAACATTACGCTTGCATTCCCCGAAGGGTTAGGCAGAGGTGTACCTATAGTACTTACACCCACATTTCGCCAGATATGTTCAAGTCCCATGTAAAAGGGAGCGAGCCTATTGCCATCAACCGGGCAAAAATCCAGACTCCTGTCTGTTACTGAGAAGTTCCAGATGGAAGACTCATTAACACTTTGCCCGACCCGGCAATCGAACCCAGGACCTCATGATCAGCAGTAGCGCCTGCGACCACTAGACCAATGAGGCAGTTTTTCGATGTAACTATGTTGTGGAATGTTAATGTATTTTATTACTATAAAATACATTAACCCATGTTGTTCCAAGCCGCCATTAAGTTTGAATCGTACTCGATTCAAATTTAATGGCGGCTCGGAACATGATGCGAGTCGCTGCGCAGTAACCAATTCACGTGTCAGGGGGGTTGAGGGGAGTGGTACTGCGCAGCGAATAGCGCACTTCACAGCCGCTATTAAGTTTGAATCATACTATAGGTACCAGTTTTGTACAAAAATACCGTTGATTTGGCTGTCGTATTTGTGGGTGACGAGTGTGAGCGAAAAATTCACAGATCACGCTTTCATCTAAAAGTCATTTATTGAAACTAGGCTGAGAATCAGCGGGATAATTGCGTAGCACACAGTAGGAATGGCTTTCATTTTGACTCATCAACAACAGTCATTGCAACAGTGGCGGACTAAGCCCGTGAGAGGCCCGGGGCGGCAAAGCTGAATGAAAAAAAATGTAGCTTTAAAAAAATAATAGTTTTACAAGCTTTTTATTCAGTTCACATTTGTAAGTATGTATAAATAAGTGTTTATGTTTATTTCGTTAAGATCGCGTTTACAATTTGAAAAAAGGCTTATCCGTTCGCGAAAATATCAGAACACACTAATAAACTATTAAATATCAACGTAATGAAATTTAATATATTTTAAATGAGGCCAATGTTTATTTTTCGACGTAAATAGAATGTACTGAATGCAAATGTAGGCGTACAAGAGTGAATTATTTGCACTTCATTCATTCAGGGATTCCTGGGGAAGTACCCGCTGCAAAGACGAGAATTTCCCCAGCGTATTGGATGCGTTCAGCAAAGTTAAAAGAATATTAGTACCGCGTAAAAAGTCTAAGATGGCTATAGTGTTTTGATCTTGATGAAATTATTTAGGTACTAAGCACATTTTTAAAGTCTTGTTTAGGATTTGATCAGGGGAACTCGGAGGTATTTGGCCGGCCCCCCAAGACCGGAGGCCCGGGGCGGGCCGCCCCTTCCGCCCCCCTGTTAGTCCGCCACTGCATTGCAATAATAACGTTCTTGAGCAGACAAATTTTTCGAACTTATGAACTAATGGATTCAGATTGTGATTATAGTGTGTTAGGTACGCAATTAAGGTGCAGGACTTTTTGAACGTCAAAATTACATAAGATAGTCCCCCAAAACGCCCGCCCTTCACCTCTTCTTAGTGCTTTAGCTGGGAAGAAGCCGCGCAACAAACTTCTCAGCATCACAGTGGTCCGTAAAGTTAGAAGAACTTGATTACTTTGATAAGTTAGCGTTTCATACGGATTCAAACCATAATTGGTTCTAAATTAAGGGTTAGTTTTTCAACTTAGCATGTGACTGTGCCTTTTCTTGCCACCTGTAGATATACGTACGTACCTACTTACGTACGAACGTCATGTAAGTTAAAAAGTAGTATATAAGCAGGCATCTACCTACTTACGGGTGGGTATTTTTGTGATAAATGTCCTGTTTTAATTCATATTGTTTCATCTTTTAATTTCTGCTACCACGCTGCCAGATTTTTGCGTAGGTAGGTAAGTAGGTATACGGTATATTCAAATACTTCTTTCCAATTGATGATTTTTGAATGATTAGGTACCTGCATCTATTGAAAAAGTAATAAAAATTTTGAAGTTGTAGCGCAAACTGTACCTTAAGTGTAGGTTAAAAAGTGATTTTTCCAAAACTCGTATTTGTTTATATGTTCAGAAACAAAATAGTGAACGTAGATTACCTACTTACAGACTATAGTTCAATATTCTCGTCTTCATCAAATAAGTTAACCGCAGACTCTTGTGGGTAGTTGGACAATATTTAATCAGGAATCGGGAATAGACTTTTGAGATTGATGAAGTTTTGATCAGGGCACTATCTAGGTAGGTACTTGTAAATATTAACTAAGTGGATTTTATATGAGTAGAACCACAGAAATATAAAACTTATATCTATGGAGTAGTACCATAGAAATATAAAAAACAGAGTAGAACTGTTGCTTGTGAAAGCACTGGAAGTTAAGCTCTGTTATCAACTCTGACTATCGAAATCCACTAGTGGATAAGTATAGGCCTCTCCCAGACTGCGCCATAATACCCTGTCCTCCACATTCCGCATCCAGCATGTCCTAGCCACCTACGCTAAGGTAGCCTGCGAAGTTCAAATTTTCTTAAGTTTTTTGCATTTGTCCGGTCAGTGTCAGGTTGTATGTTGATAAAAATGTTATTAGCGGCCGTAACAAATATGGCTTTACAGGATTATAATAATAAGAACCAGCAATACAGTCAGCCTATCTAGGTGGGGGGCGTCCCACACTTCGCTTGCCGATACTTACGCGGTCTCCACTCCCGCAACCTCCTAATTGTGTAACTCACTATCAGTCACAATATGAATAATTTTGAAGTCTATTGCTAATCCATCGCTTCATATGTTCGAAAAATTTGTCTGCACAACAACGTAAATAACGCAATGAATGTTATCGAACTGTCAAAATGAAACCCATTCCTACTGTTAGTGCGTTACGCAATTACCCCACTCTCGTTTGCTCCACCGGCCATCGGTCCTTCGACAAACATAGCCAGCCCAGTGCCACTTCAGCTTGCTTACTCTGCAAGTTATGTCGGTTACTCCGGCTCTATTACTTTGTAGGTAATGAGGACATTCATTGGTATGTTGCATTTGTGAAAATTCGATAATGTAACTCGAGAAGCACAATCTGAAAAGCACAATAAGTATAAACATTCATCCGGATAGGACAGAATCGAATAGAATACTTACTCTTTATTATGTTCAATATAAAAAAGAAGAAAAGAAAAAGAAAAGAACAAGAAAGAAAAATAGAAGAAGTTCGTAGTGCCCAGAAAATACAACTATCCTTTAGCATTTCGGTTTAAATTTTTACGGCAAGCACAATTATTAATACCCACCTATCATCCATAGAGATAGAAATCATCATTTTCCTGCCCATAAATCCCAATTTATTTGGAATCGGGGGCAACATGTTTTTTTTTCCATACTTCTCTATAAGTCGTCATCTCGTTAGTCACTTCCTTTCTAGCCATATCGTCTTTCACACAGTCTATCCGTCGTTTCTGTGATCTTCTTCTATTCTTATAGGCCTCCACGATCATACTTAAAACTTTCCTCACGACATTTTCCTCAATCCTCCGCTTCACATGTACCAGAGATGTTATGGATATGATATTTCGGATCTGGATGCGGATATGGATATAGGAATATTATTATATCGGTTTCGGATACGGTTACGGATATGTAGTTGTTTCGGATTATCCGTTAGTTTCGGTTACGGATATTAGATTGAAGTAAAATATAAACACAAATAGTATGTAATAATTTGGTTTTATTAATAGGTTTTATCTAGTCTAGTCATTTGGTATTATAATCAGTCATATGTAAATATTTAGAGATGTTATAATAATAAGTTAGACTCCGCCCTTAAGTATACGAAACTATCCGAAACTTGTGAAACGGATACGGTTACGGATATATTTTTATTTCGGATATCCGATAGTTTCGGTTACGGATACGGAGCTCCATAACATCCCTGACATGCACATACCATGACAACCGATTTACACACAACTTTTCAGTTACCGGTGCCATAGATAGGTCTAAAGTCTTAAAACGAAATACATAATATTATGTGCGAAACGAGTGTTTGAAATTTTCACATTGTTCGAATTTACTTTACGTTTACCGACTCCGCGCGTTGGTGAAAACTTATAATTTATTTTAAAATAAAACGGCCAAGGACAATAAGACACAAACATAAGTTGAGTACGATAACAAAGAGTAGGTATACAACTACTCGACAGTCATACAGTCATCTCACAATACTTCAGACATACTGACAAGATCTGCTTCCATTCATCCGCGAACACATCACAGTCAGGCTTGGCGTCCAAGAGAGCGTTGAGCGCAGACGCGGCTCGAGCGACGGTTCGACTCCCAAGCACAGCGAATAAAACTTAATAAGTGAAGAGTGATTTGTCATTCCTCCTGATGCCAGTATTGACAGATCACTTACACTTCATTTAAGTTCTCACGGTGAGATTTTTACAGAATTGATCGACAGTACCTACTCGCGCAGTGGCACCGTTTGCCAGAAGTCCTGGAGGGTTTGAATCCAGCTCTTGTCAATTGGTTTTCAGTTTATAAATCTCGTAGGTATCTACTAAAATTAGACATACCTTTTTTTTTTTAACTAAGCACATTCATGTTTTCAACGAATTCTGCAAACGTACCGACCTAGGTACCTGCACTACCTACCTATTTTAGTAGGTATAGAAGATAATCTTACAAAATTAAAATGGATTCACCCATTGACCGGCACAGAGCGAAACCACAGTATAATAAAGTAAGCAGTATTACGTCTCGACAGTGTCCTTGAAATAATTACTTACGTCCGCTCGGTAGATTAACACGCACTAGGGTTGCCCAATGACTGTGTCTCTTGAGTTGTAACTTATCTTGTAAGTCCGGCAAATTTAATGACGGGAGCGCATTCTTTTTTAGAACCTTGCGCTTTGTTGTAGGTAGTGTGTAGCACATCAGCCGAAGCCATTCGGATAGTCTGAAATAAAAACTATATACTATCCATTTATTCGGGTCCAAAAAAAAAAAATCTTTTGCAAAATTACATAAAAGTCCGCGACCACATAGATCCACAAATGGATAATTGTCAAAAAAAAAAACAATTAAAATATGACAGAGTTGTATAAAACAAATAATGTTTTATTGTTTCGGGTAGTTTAACTAGGTTAAATTAAATCCGTATCGAAATAAATTTGCTCACGTCAGGGAAATTTTAAGTAGATAAAAATTGGATTTCGAGTTTCATTAGAAATTCACACAGGCTTAGCCGCGAGCAGAAGCTAATGTACGTATATTTTATTCCTTGACTCGGGCATCGATCGCATGGAAAAAGAAAGATACTTACCTAGTAAGTTCCTGTTAAGAAAGTTATGCTCGCTACGCTTCAATAAATATACAAATTACCTGCTTATAACACAGAAATAAATAAAAACTAAAAATAATGTTATTTTTATAAGCTTACCTTGCCGACTGAGTTGGTAATTTAAAAATATTATTTGATTTCGATATTGATGAATTCAAACATTCATAAACACTGAAATAATACAGTCGTTAACTTCGTGCCATATTTCACATAAATCAATGTGCGTCTCGCACCGTCCGCGCACATGTTGTTTTTATTTATTCATGTGGTCCGCAACCGTACGAACTGCGGCGCAAGCGCTTCTGTTGAATACTGGTGTACACTGAGATTTCGAAGCGCGACGTTTTGACCGTTTGAATAAAGACATAATACTGCTTACTTTATTAATGTACTGTGACGAAACGTTCCTTTCTATAGGATACATTCAAGCTTCACTTTATTACTTCAGCTTCAATACAATCTCGATTCGGAAGCGTCCGACTGAAAATTAAAGTAGGTACCTACCTACCTAGGGCTGGTATTGATATTGCTTCCGCTTCGGAAATGGGTAGGTACGTGTACTGTGAAGAGTGAGGGTAAAAGATTGAATGGATTCCGGTTCTGTGATGTTCGATAATTGTATGAAAATACTAGTAAAAAGTTTTTATTTTTCACTTTATAGTTGTGGTACCTACCCCACACAAATTCGTATACCACTACTTGATATGTAAATAACAGTGACAGGAAGTTTTTATAACATCATCAATATACATTAAGTGGAATAAAATACGTATTATTGAAGCTAACTGAAAAACTACCCCAGTAAAGTTCATAAAAAAATATATGGGACTACCCCTGAGGCAAAGGTAGTAGATACCTTATCAATTAAAAAAAGAATTTTCGAAATTGATCCACAAATGCCGGTGATTTCTCGTAATATACATACAACAACAAAAAAACAGACGAATTGGGAACCTCTTCCTTCTTGAAATCGGTTAAAAATAGAAATAGTTTATTGTCTTTAAAATACAGGAGGTAATCAGCGGATAACTCACCCTCTGAAATCACCTGTCTAGTCTCCACTCTATAGAATTTGTCCCCCGAGCCAAAATACAGATTATCTGTCTAGTTTGGGGCTCACTGATAAATAATATAGGTACCTTCTATGTGAACTAGCTGTACCTATAAATACATTACTGCAGCGGCTGACAACAGAAGCATTGATGGACGAACGGGAAAATGTGGGCCGAGGCGAAACCGAGGCACACATACGTGAGTTCATCAATGCCTGGTTGTGGCCAAGGGTTGTATTATTATTATTATTATTGTGTGTTTTTGTACCTTGCAGGGCAAAATGTATTGTCTTTGGTCCCTGGCCATGGACAAACTTTTAAACCTTTTAATTTTTAGGTACGAGGCTTTTGGCTACATTCTATGTTTGAATTTTTATGTAATGTGCGTTTTGTTTCTGCAGAATAAACTATTTTTCTTTCTTTCTTTCTTTTCTTTCTATTATAGTACTTTTCTCAAATAATGCGCGGAAATTCAAACTAAGTAAATTAATTATAAATTTCAGAACCAATGACGAGCAACGATAACTTTTCTCGCGCCATTATGTTCATTCAACTCTATTTGCTAAGCCAGTTCGAGATTTAAATAAAATCTTTGATAGTTGATAAGTTACCTCCTTGGTTGCATGGGTCGAAGTAAAAAGAAAAGTTCGTTCAATTTTTAGGGTTCCGTATCCAAAGGGTGAAACGGGACCCTATTACTAAGACTCCGCGTCCGTCCGTCCGTCTGTCTGCCCGTCTGTCACCAGGCTGTATCTCATGAACCGTGATAGCTAGACCGTTGACATTTTCACAGATGATGTATTTCTGTTGCCGCTATAACAACAAATACAAAAAAACCAGAATAAAATAAATATTTAAGGGGCTCCCATACAACAAACGTGATTTTTTTGCCGGTTTTATAGATAATGGTACGGAACCCTTCGTGCGCGAGTCCGACTCGCACTTGGCCGGTTTAAAAGTACACGACAGATATGAGTTTTCATAGTAATTTATTCGGCCGCTAAACACGACAGATATGGATTTTCCTAGTAACATTGCCGGCCGCTGCTCGCATGTATTTGACCAGTACAGCATTTTCGATTTATCTCGAAGAAGTTTGTTAAAATAATGCTCGAATTTCCAAGCATGTTTGAGAAAATACTTTAAGCTACCATTCATGTCATATCAATTTGTGATAATCTGTAAACCAGCGCTGCAGCGGGGTAATTGCATTTTGGTAATTGAATTTATTAAGCCTATGAAGCAATGGATTAGAAATATCCTTCATAACTCTCGGATTGTGATTGAAAACAGAGTACGCAAGTTGTGTTGTTCAGGAACGACTATCTCATGAATGTTACTTGCGTTGTACAGTCGACCGCACGTCGTTGAAACACTGACCTTGAGCGGCGGGGTAGTTGCGTAACACACTAATATTATCAATGGAATTCATTTTGACAGTTCAACAACATTCATTGCGTTATTTTCGTCTGGAGCAGACAAACTTTTCGAAAATGTGTAGCAATGGATTAGCAATAGGCTTCAAAATTATTCAGATTGTGATAGACGGTGTGTTAAGCCATTAGGGTGCTGGTATAGCGTAGTAGGTACAGTCGCCAGCAGGTCAAGCTACCCGAAACTGTCAAATTTCTCCAAACGATTTTAAACTTTAAAGTGTTGGTGGTTATGTTCAAAATCGAATGAGAAAATCTGACAGTTTGTGGTATCCTGATGTGCTGGCGACTGTACTTAGGTGCGGAGTTTCTATTGAAAAAGAGGCCAGCTTACCTATACTTACTGGTTTTGTTACGACTAACTTAAATAAAATGCATATAAGAAAACCGGCCAAGTGCGAATCGGACTCGCACACGAAGGGTTGTGTACCACAAGGCAAAAACGCCGAAAAAAACACGTTTCTTTTATGGAGACCCTCTTTAATTTTTTACGTTATTTTATTTCTATTATTTATTATTTATTATAGCGGCAATAGAAAAACAATCTGAAAAATTCAACTGTCCACTAAATACGGCGCCTGAGATACAGCCCGCTGACAGACAGACAGACAGATGGACGGACGAACGGACCTGCAGCGGAGGATGAGTAATAGGTATCCATTGGATTGGCACTCTATGGGTACGGAACCCTAAAAACTATAAATTTACAGAACGTCCGCTAACTGTGTAAACCTTAAAAATAAGTAGGAGTGGACTAAGATATTGTTATAGGTTCCTGAAGAGTTGATTGACTATCGCTAGGCAGTCGCTCCATGTAAAATATTCAGTTTCGTCCAGTAATACTGGAAGCTGACCTCAAAATTGTTGGGGAAAGGGAAGGCAGATTGATTGAGCTGAGTTGATCGAAACATACCTCCGATATCCTACTTCGATTGTTTCATGTTTTACGATTACTACAACATCCCGTCTCGGATATCCGATGCGACCCCGAATTCGACCGAGACGGATTCTGTCGGATGCAAGAATAATGCTTGCGTCCGGCTCAGACACCTGCTCCACTGCCGGCGATAGATTAGTAGTGAGTCGAGCTAGCAACTAAAAACGAGTTAGCGAGCAACGACCAGCGAGTGCGCGACGGTGATGAGCGATTACTTGCTGCGGGCTTAGCATGACGCTGTCTATCTCTTCGAAGAAAAGACACGGCTATTCCCATACAAAGTGACATTTCGTTTCTCCATTTTTGACATCGCACCGTAAAAATCCTTCTAAAATCTGTAATTTTGTTTTTCGTTTCTGCCGATCGTTGTCTAGGTCCTTTTTAATGTAGACTATTTCAGAAGACAGTTGTCTAAGGTATTGAAAACAATTTGTTTTTTTAATCGCCATGCTAAACACAGTAGAAAACTTTTTACTCGACGGCCACAAAGTATAAAAATGGAATGGAAAAAAGGAATTTTTCACTTTTTGTATGGAAAATGTGAAAAATGATTACCTGCATGTTGAGTTTTAGGGGTTTAACGGTTTCATAAAGGGGGTCGAAATTTTCATTATTTTTGCGATAGGACACACTATTTTCGAGATATATGCAAAATAAAAGATAAACGTGAATAAATTACTGAATTTCGTAAAAAGTGCAGTTGACTCTTTCTACTTTGCTGCCATCGTACTGTCTTCACGAAACGTAATTTTTGTCTATTCTTCCGTCGACAAGACGGTGCTTGTGCTAAGCCTGATAGTATGCGTATGTTACAAGACTTACAAGCACGAGTCTCTCAGCGACTGTTCTGCTCACCAATCGAGCGTTGCAGAGCGAGTACTGTCTTTGATAGGTATATAGGTAACTATGCTTATTTGTATCTCTTTAACTTACACTGGACCTACAATTTTTTTGTTCGGTTCTTGAGCGAGAAAATTGTTAATATATAATACTCGCTTCCTCGCCAGCGGTGGGACAGGTTCCTCAGACAGGATCCGTAGTGACGGTGATGGTCATACGATCCGCCAATTTAATGAAACAAATGAATAGAGAATCATATTACTCGTGCTTTCCTGGACTTTCTATTGTTTGTTGGGTCAGGATAGAATCACCAAACACAAGGCAGGGTTACCGCGAAGATGCAGATGCAATAACTATTTTAAGCAAGTGATTTTGTAACGATTATCAAAACAAAAAACAAAAAAAAACACATAAACCTATATAGGTACTTATGAAAAGTCAGATGGTAGGTGCACGGTTCCAATTGGTGGTTTCCTATGTAGAAGAGCCGGCAAGAAATTCAACAGTTACTTTTTTTTTTTTATATAATGTTTTTTATTAAATAATGTTTTCAAATTAGGTACAGTGTTAATAGGTATGGGAGGACAGTGTAAATAGAAAAAGGTCTACAGATATACAGTCTACAAATTAGGCCTACAACGTTCTCACATTCACAAAAAACTTTTTCACAAAAAAACAACCGACTTCCAAAAAAAACACTAAAAGATGTGAAAAATAACTTTAATTTTGGAAGTCGGTGTCTTTGGTTTTGTATTTTTGTTTTTGGCCACCGACTTCCGAAATTAAAGTTATTTTTGACGTCTTTTAGTGCTTTTTTTGGAAGTCGGTTGTTTTTTTGTAAAATAGTTTTAATTTTTCACTTTCTAATTGCGGTACTTACCCCACACAAATTCGTATACCACTACATGGTGTGTAAATAACATTGACAGGAAATTATTAACACATCATCCATAAAAACTAAGTGGAAAAAATATGCAGTAATAAGGATAACTCAAAAACTACTGGTCAGACCTTGATCAAATTTAATTGGGACCACATGTGAAGCACCACCTATCAAATAAAAAGAAACTCATCGAAATCGGTTCACACAGAAAAAAGTTCTGAGCTAACACAAATGAAAAAAAGAAAAAAAACATACAGACGAATTGAGAACCTCCTCCTTTTTGTGAAGTCGGTTAGAAATATAGAAAAATCTATATACCTACAGGGTGTTTGGCAGAACTTTGAACATACGAAAATGGTGGATAGCTGGTGGTGGTGGATGGTGGGCTTACTCAGCCCTAATTTATTTAGCCCTGGCGAACTGGACATTAAAAAAAATATATGCATTCTTCTAGTATCACCACTTTCTAAACTTTAATGTGTAATTTTTATAAAAAAATGGGTAAATAAGGTTTTTTTTAAAATCTTTAATTTTGGCAGATTCTTATAAAATGATTGCTTTATTCAGATGTTAGCTAGAATAAAAGTTATGAGTCCTCAAACTTACAGAAAGATGAAAAAAATACTTAAATCATAATTTCAATTTTTAATTTAAATCAAATAAATTAGGGTTGAGTAAGTAGCAGATGACCCTACCTATCTATCATTTTCGTATGTTCAACGTTCTGCCAAACACCTTGTATAAAAACAAATAAAATAATATAAATAAAAGCCTTAAAAAAGCAATAACTGATCCGATTCCGAAAATTCATGTACTAATGGGAAGCCTACTATTGGTGAGTGTCATACAATAAATATTTTATGTTAAAACACGAAATTTCACGCTTACGAAATCACGGGCTGAAGCTAATGACTGATAAATAAGATTGATCACCCTAGTTCCATTGACAGCGCAAACAATAATATCTAGTCAACATTTTATTGTTAGTTTAGTTACTTACTTATCAGTCATCTCATCACATCCAAACCCTACTAGGTACTATTATAAATGTGAAATTTTGTGTATATCGATGTTTGAATGTTTGATCACAAAAAAGGCTGAATGGATTTGGATGAAATTTGGCACACAGATAGTGTTTATTATAACCTAGATTTAACACATAGGATACTTTTATTCAGCACACATAAAAGAAAAAGAAAAAAAAAAAAACAGATGAATTGAGAACCTCCTCCTTTTTGTGAAGTCGGTTAAAAATTAAGAAAGATCCAGAGTCAAAAATATATCGACTTGATGAGCCTAGCATGTACCAAGGAAGCATGGCACGAAAGGAGGCCTAATATACTCAGTGGCAGGCGGGACAAGGCTGCCAATAATGACCACTTTCAAACATAAACAAAAGGATATAATAAGTTTGTTTATTATCTAAGCTTTAATTTCTTCTACAATTGTAGTCTAACTCAAGGTTTTGGATCATTGTTATCTTTATCTGTCTCAAAAGTTTGAATTTTTTTGGACAAAATCTTCAAAGACTTTTTACTTAGTACCTACTTAGTGGATACTTTGTTTAAATGAAGGTTACGTATTGTGTCTGAACTTTTGATTGAGTAGATAACTTACGTAAGCCTTAGGCTCAAAAGCTTAAGGGGGAAGCGCCAGGTTGCCCGTGAAATTCAATTATTGTTACGGTTTTTGCAATTTGCAGGTCAGTTTCAGGTTATATGTTGAACAAAATATGATTCGCGACCGTAACAAGTATGTATTTGCAGAAAAATAATCATAAAAATCATCAATACAACCCTCTATGTTCATATAATCCTATTGAATGACATCAATATATATCATATTTTGTTCAACATAAAGACCTGCAAATTGATAAAAAACGTAAGAAAATTTGAATTTCGCGGGCAATTTGGCGCTTCCCCCTTAAGGTGTCAACTAAAAAACAAAAGTCATTTATTAAAGTGTACTTCGAAAATCGAGCACTTTTCCCCTTGAGCCCTGAGATTATAGCGAAATCCAATGTCATAAAATCTTTCTGCCTGCTGTTATCCTATGTTGCTTTGGGGTCGTCATAAAATAATGTCCTCTTTCATTCTCACCTGTCAATCGTCGCGTTTCAAATCTAAATATATTTTATTTCACATAAACCTATACACTTATGAAACGTCAGTAGCTAGGTGCGGGTTTTATTATTTCATTCATATCATCCCTAAATAATAGGCACAATTACTATTCAGACAATCAGTCTGCCCAGCATTTTCCTAACTATGTTGGGGTCAGCTTCTAGTCTAACCGGATGCAGCTGGATACCAGTAAGTATTTTGCATGGAGCGACTGCCTATCTGACGTCCACAACCCAGTTATTGGATAACACGATACCCCTTGGCAAGACATAGTTGCCAGACTTTCGGACTTATGACAACCTGTAAACAACCAACTGCTTAATGTGCTGTCCGAGGAGGGGTATCGGTATGTTATGAATGGTCACCCATCTACAGACCGACCTCGGCAAGCATTGCTTAACCTTGAAAATCGACCCGTGCGGGTGTTACTATTTAGCCACGAGCTCCCGTACAATCACTATTTAGACTTCAATAGAAAATCTTCATAATGCGGACATAAGGTTAATCATGAACTCGCTCCACAAACAAATAAAATGACCTATAAACAATACAGCATCAATATTGGCATTCGATTGCAAATCCCTACAAATAACAAACATTGTAAGTATTGAAATAACTCACAGATTTAAAAATGGAAATGAAAAAATTGGTACAACCGAAGCTGTAACCCTAACTAATAATTTAAAAACATTGATATTTAGTCTTCTGACCACGTATAAGGACGCGCGGCGGCTATCAATGCCCTTAGCATCAAAATCATAAGGATTCGCTTTCCTTCTTAATTTTCCCGGCTCCACAAGTCAAGTCCACACAATTTTCTCCCCAGTCGGTCCCGGACCGTCGCGCTGAACGGTCGCGTTTCGTGTTCCCGTGTTTACCAAAAACAGTATTGAGTATTAAACATAAATATTGTGTGATATAATTGTGTTTATTGTGAATTTCTATTGCTGTTAATTGGATTTTCTTATCGGTAAGTTGCATTTTAGTTTTTTTTTTTATATTATCGTGTTTTTGTGGGGGTACCTGTTGATTTTCGGATGGCAACATCAACATGACAGAAAGTGGGGATTGAAAACAATACATTAAGATAAAACCATACTTATAACACAAAGATTCGTTGACATTGTTTTTCTATGTTTTTTCGGTGATTTATTACGAGGCAATTTTTATTTATTTTAGCGATGCAAGCATATCAGCGGATCATATTGATCCATTTATTTTTATGTTATTCGTTTTAGGGGTCTGTAGCGATTCTGAAGAACATTAAATCGTTACTTATAAAATAATACTTACGGCTTATTAATTGGCCAAAAATTTCATGACAGTGGGTACATATATTTTGACTTGTACGTCCTGTGTTTTTGCTTCTTTCCAACTGAATAACTTGTGCGATAATTTATAGTAGTTAGGTTGGTTGGACTTCTTTATGAAAAAATCTGTCATTGGAGGACAGAAATCGACAAAGTTATTGTATGAATTTATGTCTTTTCTTAAGGAGCATATATCTTAAGTTCTCACTCGTTTGTTACTCTACGGGTCACAGAAATGAGTACTAATACCCCACTGCATCAACTAGTACGGAGAGTATTGTGATTGTTATTGGCGGCCTTATATATTGTAATGTCAACAGTATACTGAAGGTAGTAAATTGTCTACAAATAAATAAATAAATAAATAAAAATAAATGTTTAAGAAAGACCCCTTTATCAGGTTTATTTCTTAACGCAGAATAGAAGAACATTATATCAAATTAGTCATCAATATTGTTGATTGATAATTGTTGGAAGCTTGTAAAATTTATACGAATATGACCTGATATCTTCCTGATATTAAAGGCTGATTTTACAATTAAACTCAAACTCCAAGCATTTATTTCCATTCAACAATTGACAGGCACTTCTGAATTGCCAAAGGAGTCGGGCATTTAGAAAGATGAAGCTAGTTGCCCTTCCCAAAGCAAAGGTGCCTATGGGAAGAAACTCCATGGGCATTCTTTATCACCTCATCAACGGCATTTCAGCCCGAAATCACGCACTGCTGGGTAAGGGATCACGCACTCCTTTCTCCTAAACTTCATGACTCCGTGCATCCTTTGTCCATGCAACTTCGGCGTTCTTTTAGATATCACTGGTTTCTTTACAAGTGACATCACCTTAGCCACCATTTGGCCATATCGTACTCCCATCGGCTGGTCGGTCGGTTGTAAAGCCGTTGGTCCTGCGACTGATCTCTCTCCGGTCATGTCGGATTGCTGTCCCGTCGGACTTAAAGAGTAAAGGAACAGAGAGTGCACCTGTGTTTGCGCACACACTTATGGCATCATAATATCTTCTGCGTACCTGGCTAATCTCCGTTGAGATTGGCCACTGTGACCGAAATTGGTCGGAAGGATTTTATTTATTATTTTACTTCATCGCCCACGCCCTAGTCTAGTCATGGTCGTTTATTGCATAAAAAACTTTTTTACAAAAAAAAAAAAAAAACAACTGACTTAAAAAAAAAAACACTAAGTACAAAGTGAAAAATAACTTTAATATCGGAAGTCGGTGTCTTTATATCTGTATTTTGTTTTTTGCCACCGACTTCCGATATTAAAGTTATTTTTCACTTTGTAGTGTTTTTTTTAAGTCGGTTGTTTATTTTTTTTTTAAAGTTTTTATTTTTCACTTTTTAGTGAGTCAGTTATTAATAAATCTTAGTTACAATAGCCTAATGTCAACTGCTCATCACCTTTTACAAAATATTCCTTTTCCCGACGCAGGGACGTTAATTGTTGAGAAGTTCTCCTGTTAAGAACCAAAACCACTGGAACTGATGGTGAAGCCCATAAGCAGCACCATAAGCTCCATTTCACCATATGCATTGTAACGAGCATAAATTGCTTAGCAACCATATTAAAATCGAATCGCAACCCACGAAGAACTTATTATTGAGAAGTTTCTGTGGCCACCTCTGGTCATCATCATTAGTTCCACTTCACCGAATGGTGCTTTTCAAGAGCAAATGCACGAGTTACTATAAAAAATACCCAAATCGCTATACGTGTGCCTTTAAAATTTGAGGATTTCCCTCGATATCCATGGGATCCCCTCATCAGATTCTGACTTGGCGACAATGGGACCACCTCGAGAGCATACCCTTTTAAACAAAAAAATAATTTTCAAAATCGGTCCATAATTGACGGAGAAATCGGTGAACATACATAAAAAAAAAAAAAAAAACACAGTCTAACATATAACCACCTCTTTTTTGGAAGTCGGATAAAAAACCGGCATTCGTTCGTCTGAAAAACATACATAAGGTAAAGCGTATCTAAGTAGTTAGTAATTAATCAATGGGAGCCTTTTATGTTCAACACAAGCCATAAAAGTGAGGGAAAATGGATTAGTGTGTTGTTACACGAGTGCCAACTTAACGGTGTTATAGTAGCATTTCAGGGAGGCATAATACAGTCCTTATCGCGTGGAAAAAGGAATGCCTTTTCGACAGAAATTCTGACCGAATCGTAATGTACTTACATTTATTTTCCGGGAGTGAAACGTTAAAAAATGTAAATACTCAAATAGTTCTAATGTCTTTTCTCAAAGCTTAATAACGACAAGCTATTTTTAAATAAATATCTGTCAAACTACATGGCAGCTGCGACAGTATAAAGAACAATATAAAGTTAATAATCATGAAGTAAATAAACAATAATTACAGTAGTTTAACTAGTATAATAACACTTGGGCTTGTGAAATCGCGGGGGACAATGCAAATGCAATGGAGATAAAATACAAAAGTTTGGTGTCCGTGTGGACTGTGGAACCATGCATATTTAAATTACCCGCGTTTAAATATGAGACATGGCTCCACAATCCACACGGAAACCTAACTTCTATCAATATTTAGTAGAGAATTAGATTTTGTGGGCCCGAACCTGGAATATGCAGTATAATTCAGGTATAAGATGGCTCCTCAATTCGGACCTTAGAACTCGAAAACTAGCCGATAGATTTTTTTGAAAGTTTGGTATTATTTAGTTGTGTTTTTAAGTAATCTGTACAAAAAATGTACCTAATTAAAGGTACCTATAACAGTAGCACTTCACTTGATTTAAAAAAAAAAAACACCACCACATGCGAGCTACGCGTCACACTGACGTCACTCAAAATCCTGCATCGCGCAAGCAGAGTTTACCGCGCAATAGCATATATACAACGTTCCGACATCAAACGTCGGGCAGTTGCCCACCATACACGAAACCTGTCTGGTCGGAGGATCCTCATACCTCTTTAAAGATACCGAGATAAGGAAAAAGCTTATTCTCACTTGTGCAAGTGCCGCAGGTGTTCCAAAAGATATGGATACATAAGGTTAATAGCGCTGAACACTTTCCACACCGTTGCATTTTGTTACGTTAGCGTTTTTCACTTATCCGTTTTATCGTAGCAGGGTGGTAAAACGAGTCAGTTTTTTTCAAGTTGACTTTATAAGGCATGACAATCCATACTCATATTTAAATGTGAAAGTAACTCTGTCTGACGTTTTCACAGCTAAACCGATGAAAGACCGACAGGTAGCTTGGGATATGCAGAAGTACAAAAATTCTTTTCTACCTGGATATTTGTATTTAAAAAGAATGAAATAAAATATACACGCTGACGGTGTCGCGTCGGGACGATTGTCTACTCCTATATGTCTTTTTCAAAACTAAATCAACTACATACAGAATGGCGAATAGGTTATCACATAAAATTATTCCACGTATTATATATACTACATGGTATAATTAAACGATATACAAAATTTGAATGAAATCCATTCACAAAAAAAACAGCTGTTCCATTCATTTTGTTACACGTAGCTCGACTTTAAATATGAAAGTATTTACAGAGAAGTAGGTGCGGAACCTTGCTACAGTTTGTGGACGTCCTTGACTGAAAATGTTATAAATTCTCAGCGTCAATATAATTTATTGAAAGATAGATTAATCCCTGTGTAAATAACTAATCTTTGGAAGTTGTGAAACAAGATGAATGATAATTCAAAGTCAATTAATGAACAAAGCTATTTGTAGCCGGTGTAAAGGGTAGGAGGTTCACACAATGAATGACTTTTCCGCCATCCCCGGTTTTTGTTTTTTATAAAATTAACAGCCCTCGCCCTCGAAAGCTGCAATCGACATGTGTCCGCTTTTTTCAAATTTTATAAAGGTTAAATGAAAAGTGAAACTCAATTTCGAAAAGAAAATTACTTATCGGAATTGTAAAAAGTAAACCAAATTTCAAATGCCTTTGAAATTGTTTTACACATTATTTTTTGCCGTGTGACGTCGGTTTTCAGTTTTTAAATAACTTATAGTTTATGCATTATCAGCCTAAATATTCGCACTGTTGGTATACAGGCCGCCTCTCTGTGAGAAGGAGTGTGCCGTAATCAACCACGCGGGCCCAGTGCGGGTTGGTGGATGTCAAATACCTTCAATTTTTTGGTTCTAAGACAGCCGGTTTCTTCAAAATGTTTTCCTTCACCGTAATTACTTACTTACTGGTTTGTTTCAAAACTGGAGTTTTTCACATCAAGCGGAAGTTCCCCTAGCAGGCTCAAAATATTTGCTCAAGTTTGACGAGCCAAATATTGACACACTACGTTTTCACAAGTCTTGTCGATGTATGACAGGTTATAGATGTGAAGTACTTGGATGTGTGTTGGTATTGGCATAGACTATTTCTAGTACTTTGTGAATTTGGTGTATAGAACATGAGCCACTTGCTGAAATGCTCCAAGTGTCCGTAAACCTGCACCTTTCAGGATCTAATGAACGCCACTGACGCTGCTATTAACTTGGTCACCTACTAGGCCCAAGTAATTTTAAAAGTAACATCGACTTGGAAGAAAATAAGAAGGCTTTGTCTATGCTTACCTGTGTGTCAAGATGCCAGGAACATGTCGCTGCCTGAATTCGATAGTGGCACAAGACAAAATCCAACAATTTGAGAAAACACACAATAAATATTCGAAGACTAGTGCGCGCGCACAAATTAGCTCTTACTGATTGTACTTTATGGAATATATTATATTCCATCATCTAGCCTTCGAATATTTATTGTGCGTTTTCTCAAATTGTTGAATTTTGTCTTGTGCCACTATCGAATTCAGTCAGCGATGTGACCACACACCAGAAAGTAACTCGTACCTGTGAACATAGTGCTCCTGAGAAGCTAACTCCTCTGGATTCGGTTGGTATTCAAAAATAAACCTAACGGCCTTTGTCAAAATAGTCATTAAGCTTAACACATTGTGATCACTATTATTCTACTTCGCTGGCCCTTCTAATTTGGTCCTTCGAGCCGAATTATTACGTCCTTCGAGACAAATTATTAGGTCCTGAACTTGCTACAGAACATTAATGTCTCACTTCATTACTTTATTGATGAAAGTATTGGCGTTATTTATTATTCAAAACTAAAGTGAAAAGTTTATATATTCTGTAACTGGAAAACATATATTTAGATACCTAATTAGGCAGAGCTCACAGCTTTTAGAGCTTTTGAAGAGTTTTCAACAAGAGTTTGGTAATATGTATTCGTAATATAAAAAGTTGCGTGATAAATTATGTTTTCAAACTGAAATTAAGTTTCCCAAAATATATTTTGCCACAACAACAAATCCCCTTTTATATTGTACCTAGACCTTATGCGTGCTCACTGCGTTTCTCAAATTTAAGCGAAGTCCAGGCTTTTTCATCCTGTTTAGATTTTTTCTGCATTATTATTCAGCCAGTGTCCAGATTCAATCCACCACTGCTCTCAAAACGGTGAAGGAAAACCTCGTGAGGAAACCGGCATGTCCTAGAACAAAAAACCAGAAGACGTGTGACATCTACCAACCCGCACTGGGCCCGCGTGGTAGATTATAGCCCACTCCCTCTCGAAGAGAGAAGGCCTGTGTCCCAGCAGTGGGAACATTATATGCTGATTATTCAGTGTACCTGCCTACAAGTTAAGAGCTTAAAATACTTAATTGATCTGAAGAAGAATAATGCGTTAGGCAAAAAAAAAAACCTAGCTATATGTAAACCTCCTTAGCAAATAGTACATTTTGTTAGGTAATTGATAACTCCATCCGCTAATTACGACTGTTGAAGGCTATTCATTAATGGTAATTACAATCCAGTTCATAAATCCGTAGTAATAGAGCTCATTTTAAAATGGCTTGTCCAAGCAAATACGATGGGCAAACTTACCCCATTTCATGGCACAAATAGGTAAATAGGGCCCTTTCTGGGAAAAGGATCTTTTAACAAAATTGAAAATTTTGGAGGCGGTCCTTCTGGGAAGTTGCCGTTTTCCGTAGGTAGTCCTTTTTAGACCTGAAGAAACGTTTCATTGGAATGGTCCTTTGCCAAACTTATTTTATAAATTACAAATAAGGGTTTCTTGAATTTGGGAGATTTTAATTGTCGGAACCCAGAGATCATGAGTTACAACTGTTTTCTTTCGTTCATATTTAAACGAAAGATGTAAAAAAAAATAGTTGCAAAGGTTGTCTGTAAGAGATCGCTTTTAATAATAATAATAATAATTATTTTATTGTCAGGCAACTGAGGCCCATAGATAAAATACACAAATTGTCATTACATTTTGTTTCCTTACGCTTGTTTCATGTTTATTATTGTATATTATATTATGTAGATAGGTATATGTTTTATGTATGTATGTATTTGTTGTATATGTAAATGGTACACCACTGACTACCTGCATTATTGTCTCTCCTTCTACCTTGAATCCATCCAAAGGTTGTCTGTAAAAGATCGCTTTTAGCGATAAGACCGCCCATTGTGTCACCCTATGTAAAATTTCTACTTTTATATCTGTAATTTTTATGGTGTACATAATAAAGAGTATTCTATTCTATTCTATTCTATTCTATTACAAAATAACAAACTAATACATAATAAAACTAAAACTAAAACTTGTGTTAATAAATATTAAAAATTATATTGTTTAAAACTATGTTAGTAGCACTTCACATCCAACATTTAGCGATAAGAACGTCCATTGTGTCACCCTATGTAAAATTTCTACATTTATATCTGTAATTTTTATGGTGTACATAATAAAGAGTATTCTATTCTAACCAGTTTTAGTTTAAATTAACAAAATCCACTAACACTGATATTGTACCTACGAATATACTATGATTTACATTACCGTTAACTTATACCTAATGCCAATAGAATACATAGTTAAGCGAGCGAAGCCACGGGCACAGCAACTTTTATATATAGCTGACTCGATGGACATAGTCCTGTCCAAATTTCAATAGTTCATACAAAAATCCCATAGAAAAAGGACGTCAAGTATTTCTCGAATTTTAACTTTTTCCGGGAAATTATTGTAATATTTCTTTTCATAAAAACCTAATTCAGACTGTTACGAATATTTTAAAACAAGTAATAGCCAAATCGGACCAGCTGTTCTTGAGTGATTTGCTTATCAACGAAAAGCATTTTATTTGTATATTTATATACTAGCTAATGCCCATGCGGTAATGTAATTTTTTATTCAGACCACCCCTTTTAATAGAGCAAACAAAACAACAAACAAAAAAAACAAATCGGTTAAGCCGAATAGCAATTGATTTTTATATATATTAAGATACTTCTCCTACTTCTTCTTTATCATCTCCTTCTTCTACTGAAGAATGAGATGATATAGAAGTAACATTCTATGAATAACTTTTCGCGAACACGGATGCTATTACTCGAATTGGAGATCACTGCAGTTATGTCCAAAGGATATACGGCTGGCAATTGGATAATTGACTGTTACCCATTGAGTTCTCGCGATCAAATGCTGTACAATGTATTTCTATAGATACCACACTATACTTACTTTCACGAATAACTGAATGATTGCGAATTAAACAATTATAACATTCACAGTGATGATGGTTGAAATAAATCCCAAGATTTAGCACCAAGGAAGTTCGCCATTACATTTCGTCATTACATAGCGAACAATTGTAGCATCAACAACCATTTTTCTCATCGTCGGTCTCCGATAGCAAGTCTTATTTCGATATTTCCGGCAATGGATATTTCGTGGAAGCGGAAGACCAATAATTGGAATATTTTGTGCGGAAATCGCAATCAATTGTGCCCGGTTAATGCCAATAGGCTCGCCCCTTATTAAATGGGACTTAAGGATAACTGGCGAATTGGGGTTATTCAACTAATCCCATTTGAAATTCTCCATCAATAGGGATTTGTGAACTTTTCTTCCACAAATCCCCATTGACGTCTCATAGAGCTCATAGAGGGGATTTGTGGAAAAGAACGTTCACAAATCCCCATCAATTTAAAAATAAATTACAAAGAACATCCATACTATCCATCCTAATATTATAAATTCGAAAGTAACACTGTCTGTCTGTATGTTACCTTTTCACGCCTAAACCACTGAACGGATTTAGATAAAATTTGGCAAGGACAGATGGCATTCTGGGGAAGGACATGTGCTGCTTTTTGTCTCAAAAGTAATCCTAAAAAGGGTTTAACAGGATGAAAGTTTGTATGGGAAACTTAGCATTCCTTAAGTTAGAGATATGAAAATTAAATTTATGCTTTGGTAAGAAAAAAAAATCGCTTGTTGAAGCGCCTTTGTAAATTCATCCCCCAAGGGGGAAATTAGATGAATATAGTCAGAACCCGTTTAATGAGGTATTCAAATTATTTTAATATTTATTTCATTTAAATCCCCCCCCCCCCCCCCGTTTAAAAGTTATTGCAATTTGAAGCTATAAAATAAAATATAAAAAATATAATAAATGGCGGTCTAGCGCCGCTAATTATTTAGATGTTTATTAAAATTGTTTCAAATTAATTTTATAATGAATTGGATGAGTACTATTTTTTCTTTTAGGTAGGATAAGGCAATTTAAAATCAAAATAGTTTATTTTCGTTAATAAGGTACAGAAAGTTCTTCAAGTTAATTACAGCGATCTCTTATTTTCGGCCTTTAATTTTGTTGTGCAAATTTGTCATACTTATAAAAGTAAGACTAGACAATCTGGTAGAAATACCAATTTTATTATTAGTGAGCTTAGATCTTGTACCTTTCTAGACATTTGTGGTCGACGTTAGATATTTGTAACTGAACTACAAGTGCCTCGTAACTTTATATAACTGGATACAGTTAGTATTTAACTTACCGACCGTTAGCGGTTGAAATTGCAACTCGTGTATTATACCACAAAATGTGCGACAACGTGTACGTATATATAATCTGGGTTATGTAGTGCAGTTGGCAGCAGATTAAAAAGTCCTTTGCTACCTCATTTAGTCTTTTTCGTTCAACATCTAAAATAATTGACAGCCTCTTTAGTCTAGTGGACGCAGGCACTACTGCTAAGCATGATAAATGATTTAATTTCTGTAAGTAGGTTTGTACAAACACTTTTACACGTCAATCATATTATATAAACTGGATGAGGTCGGTGTTTCCTATCTGACTACTCTGAGAAGAAAGGCCGAAACAAACTCAGAGAACACAGTCTCTTTTAAAGTCCAGACATAATCTTGGTCAGATCATGTGAAGACCATTTAGATTTGTGTCTGAAATGGTCTTTTTTGGAAAAACCACACAAATTGAGTGGACCTGTCCAGTCAGTGCACGCATTTGTCAGTAATAGTGCAGCTCAACTCAGAACTTAAGGAGCTCAACGATGAGGTCCTGGGTTCGATTCCCAGTTCTGGCAAAGTATTATTGGGTTTTTCATCAGGAATTTCTCAGTAGCAGCCGGAGTCTGGATTTGTGCCCGATAGATGGCAATAGGCTCGCCTATATTACATGGGACTTAAACATAACTGGCGAAATGTGGGTGTTACTATAGGTATACCTCTGCCTAATACTTTTGGGGTTACAGGCGTGATTTTATGTTACATAATTATTTAGAAGGAAAAAAAAAAAAAAAAAAATATAGAGAAAAAAAAAAAAAATTTAAAGTTAGGTTAGGTTATTTACTTACTTATTGCAATCTTAAACAATTTTTCCAAGCAGCACGTCCTTTTGTTTTTTGATCGAAGAACTAAGCATTCCACACACACAGCGCGCTCACACAGTATTAAAGCCCGGTGGCAGCGCATGAGTCGTTGCTCGGAATGTTACCGCTTTATAAATATTGTGTTTATATACATTTAGAACTAGGTATAGTGCATTTATTTTATATCTTATTTTTTTGTTTATTTTTAATTTTCGTATGCTGCACTGGTTTGGACGTCATCACGTCAACGCCGGCTATCGCTGAAAACCAGCGCTGGGGCTCTGTCTCGCATAGGGTCGTAGCATTACGCTGAGCGATTGCCGTTTTGCGTGGATGTGACGCATATTTTCCCCCAACTCGTTCTTTTTTTTATTTTGTGTGTTTTTTCTTTGCGTCATGTTTACCGCAAATAAACGTATTTTCTTTCTTCCTTCTTTTTTCTATTTTGATTAAAGTAACGTAGGCAAAACCATACGTCTGTATCAGTTTTATTATTAGCTCCAATGTCCGTATTAATCTATGGCTTAACGGCAGGCCCGCCCATCTGAAAGCTCCTTTTTCTTTCTTTCTTTTCTTCTTTCTAGAAAGAAAGGGATCTTTTACCTGCATGCATGATTGTCAGCAAACAAATTAGTTTAATGTAAAGTTTGTCAATAAATTATTGTTAAACCATTTATAAATTCAATTAATTTTATAAATAGAATAGAAAGAAACTCAAGGAATGATCCACCATAGTCAATGGTCTCTAGAGGTCGTGTATTTTAATATTTAATCCGTTAATAAGACTAAGAGAGGCCTTTAAGGTGAAACGTACCGAAGTGTTACAGAACAGACGTTTTGACACCCTTGGAAATTAATTAATTCGGCGTAGAGAGGTCCATCTCTTTAGAATATCGATGATTTTATATTATTGTACCTATATTCTTTTTGGTTCCATTAAATGAAAAAGAATTGTTGGTCTATTCCAGAAAAACTAATTAGTTTAGATAATTTTATATTCTTAATTTTAATTAACATTAAACCTATAAGGAATATAACATTGTAATAGTATTATTATTTACTTTAAGAAAAATATTTATGTAATTTATATGTATTTAAATACATATAAATTACATTTTAAAATCTATCTCCTGGTAATAAAGCTTAAGAATTTGTTTGTTTGTTTCCACACGCTAATCTCTGAAACTACCAGTCGGTTTTGAAAAAATATTTTCGCATTTGATAGCCCAAATCTTGAGAAAGGTTATAACTAGGCTATCGAAAATTATGCTACAACCAAAAGGAGCTGAAAAAAAAAACAGAAAATGAAGTACCTAATAGCGCGGGCGGGCGATAGGATACGAAATAGATGGTCGGGTGCCCTAATTTCACGCGGAGGAAGTCGCAGGCAGAAGCTAGTACATCTAGAGCTCTAAAAGGAGTATTTTTTCTCGTTTTTGCAACATTTTTCATTTATGTTCCGCTCTTATTGGTTGTAGCGTGATGTTATATAGCCTAAAGCCTTTCTCGATAAATGGACTATCCAACACAAAATGTTTTCTTCAATTCTAACCAACAGTTCCTGAGATTAGCGCGTTCAACCAAACAAACAAATAAAGAAAGGATCGTGACGGAAACTCGTGACGGAAAATTCTTATACATTTTTCGACTAACCCCCATCCGCCAAGTCCAAACCGTGCGATAAGGAAATTCGTTCCACAAATATCGATACTTTCCGGCCTCCCTAATTTTATTACCTTAAAATCTTTAAAATTCACCATTAATAGTGATTCAACAAGTAATTGATTGACTGATTAAATCCCAATCATGGCGGCTAGAGGCCCTTTGTGCCCGCTGACGTCATATTACTAATTAGGTTACTAATTAGCCGTTTTATATTGTTGGCAACATCATTTATAATCTCTGACAGGCTTTGTTCAATAAAAGGGTTAGGTAATTTTCGGGACTTAGTAGGTAATTAGTGGGTTTGGTAAAACGAGTGTTATTTTAAATGTGCTCTTGTATTTTTGCAGCTTAACCTTCGTTAAGGAGATAATACGAGTAAAAGCAGTTTGGTTTGCAATTTAGATACCATCAGGCCTACGTTAATTGGCCATTTTATACAACTGTCAAAGAATGAGAGCTGTCAATTGAATATACGGACAATTTAAGTTGGTAATCAAATTTGATATCAATTAATTTCCCTGAGTTTACTTAATAGTATTCCTGTTAATCTCTTCAATCGAGCTATTCAGGATATCAATAGTGCAGCCTTCTATTGCATTAAATAAAATATTCGGATCGTAGCACGTGGCGTTCTGCGACCCGACAATCTTACTGTATACCCAAATGGGGCAAAGACGTGTGTTTAGGCATGTATTAGCTGTTGTCCGCGACTTCGTCTGCGGTCCAGGATGTAAAGTAGCCTATGTCCTTATCCAGGTCATGGTCTATCTGTGTGCCAAATTTAATCCACATCTGTACAGCCGTTTCAGCGTGAAAGCGTAACAAACAAACAAACTTACTTTCACAGTCATAATATTAGTTAGGATTTTCTGATCATTACGGGGCATTTTCGTCTTCTTTACGACAAAACTTCGTTTCCTACGCTCGCGTATGAATCGCTCGTCAATCGCCATGCATTTTGAAAAATAAGCATTTTCAACTGACTTGGTGCTAAAGTTGAGTGGCGTAGAGTTACTAGCAAGTTACCATTCTAAGTTACATATGTGCACAGTGGAAAGAGTACCTAGGCTTCTACCACTTGGAGTCGATAGCCGATTCCCGGCCACCGTAGGCGCGGGATGGCGGACGGCGAGCAATATATAGCTCGCCGTCTGGTAAGGACCAAGCTCGGGTCGACGGCGCGTCGTGTTCCACGCGCGCCTCAAAGTGATGTCGGGCCCATTGACAGAGTCCGATGTCTGCCGGGATCGCGGATTGATCGAAAGAGTTACCGTGGCCCTGGCGCACAGGCAACTGAAGGAACACGGGTGGGTTTTAGTCAGTAAGAGTCTGACATGCCTTCCATGCTTCTCCCGCCCAGAGCGGGATGATTTCCAAACCCAAAAAAAAAGGCTTCGGTCCAATTTAGTTATAAGTGGTAAGTTATAACTAAATTGGATGCTTTTACGTCAACATTAAGTACGCTTTAGTTGAGTTGTTTTTTTAACCAACTTCTTAAAAAGGAGGAGGTTCTCAATTCGTTTGTATTTTTTTTGTACATAATATGTTATATGGTATCTCCGGCAATTGTAGATCGATTTCGAAAATTATCTTTTGATGAATAGGGTATGCCTTCCATATGAATTTTATTAACTTTGCTTAGGTTGTTTTTCAGTCAGCTTCAATAATAGCTATTTTTTCCACTTAGTGTATATTTATGATGTTATAATAACTTTCTCTTACTGTGATTTTCATAGCAAGTAGTGGTATACGAATTTGTATGGGGTAGGTACCATAACTAAAAAGTGAAAAATAAAAAGACTATTACAAAAAAACATTACAAAGTAAAAAAACACTTTTATTTCGGAAGACCGTGTCTTTAGTTTTGGATTTTCGTTTTTTGCCACTGACTTCCAAAATTAAAGTTATTTTTCACTTGTTTTTTTTAGAAGTCAGTTGTTTTTTCAGCACATGATTTTAGACTATCTATCCTGTCTTGTTTAGTTTTATTTTTTACTTGTAATTTTTTGTACACCACTTTTACTATTCCATAATTTTATCATTGGAGAGTGGGATCTCCTAGCACAGGTATATCTTTTACTTAAAAGGAGGTCCCCATGTAAGATTTACTGTAAAAGTTGTACAAGTTTCTGCAATAAACCTTTATTATTATTATTATCTGCCCTAGCGTAGAAATTTTTCGTCGGTCATCAAATACAAAATCATCGGTTTCATACAAAAGTGTCATTTGGTCTAAATAGGCTTTTATTTTTATATAGATTCTTCTATATTTTGTGAATGTGAGAACGTTGTAGACCTAACTTGTAGATTGTAGATTTGTGGACCTTTTCATGTTTTGTTGAGTACCTGTTACTTGTTGACAGACCTACACTGTCCTCCCATATCTATCAACACTGTAGTTGGAAACATAGTAAAAGCCCCTTATTTTTAAAAGAGCAACCGCGGAGTTTCTTTCCGGCTCTTCTCCATAGGAAACAACCAATTGGAACCATGCACCTAGCTTCTGACGTTTCATAAGTGCCCATGTTGGTTTATGTGAAATAAAATATTTTGATTTTGATTTTGCAATATCTTTGCGGTCAAAATGAACAGCATTTTTTTTTTTATATAACCGACGAAAAATTCTTACGTGGGGTTCCAGAATTGTGTAAGTACTGAATCCATAGTAACAGGTTGCGCGTCGCTGCCACCCTATATATTAAAAATAAATAGAACATAAGGGGTTATACAAATGTACGACCAACAGCGTTCTCCACAGACACAAAGGTTTTCTCTATATTCTTTATGATAATCGGATGTTGAAAGAAAAAGTGGTGCTTTTCTTCCAAAAATAATACCAAAATAGGCCATTGCCTTTTCCTCTTACTTTTTATAGCTTAATTAATCTAATAATGAGACAATACAATATGGCAGTTATACATAGCTCGGTACGGTTATAAAGTTGCCAGTTATAAACACTACGCCAATTGAGCAATACTACGCCTTTTAAGCAACGCTACGCCTTTTGAGTAATACTACGTCTTGTCTTCCTGTCTCGTGGCACGTGGGAGTAACAAAGGATTATACTAGCTGACTTAGCACTTAGTGAGACAAGACAACGTTCATGAATTTTGCCATATTTCTCTTGATTATACCTAATGACTCGCAGTTTAACACGCACTGTGCTGTGACAAGACAGTTGTCATGATTTTCGTCACATTTCTGTTACCGTTGTTAGTGTTTTTTTCCCTGAAACGGCTTCATTGATCGCTAAAATGTTTGTGGTATAAAGGATAAACGCTCCCGCAGACGAAGCGACGCATCTCCGGTAGAACAATTTAGATAAAGTTTTCATAGAAATTGTTCCAGCAGACTCGCGTCGCGCCTGTTTGCGGGAGCGTTTAGAATGCTGAAAAATATTATTATACTAAAACATAAATAATGGATTCCTGTCATAGTCTTATGTTCGCCTTTTAGTTTAAAGACAGGGAGTGTCAGTGATTAATAACAATTCTTTGATCCGATAAATTGACGGAACTGGTAGATAGTTTTTTCATAAATGAATAACCTAGAAGGTTGTCGGCTGCTTAACCGAACTTGCCTCAATAAATGAAGACCTCCAGCAAGGGCTTAAAAACTAAGCGGCTACACGCTAAGGGCACCCTCTGTGGGGTGCGGACCTCCGCTTAGGGCATCGCTGGCAGCACGGGACCGGCTGGATTGGATTAAACTGGTAGATAGACTGGGACCAATTTATGTTAGGCGGTAACCTCTACCTCAAACAACTGCAATACTTCTTACATTACATCCACTACACTTGTTCTGCGCATGTGGCCAGTTGACTCAAAGTAAAAATGTCTTCAGTACCATACCTGTAATTTTACAAACACCTTACAAAGAAAAACTTTCGCACAACTTAAAGTGGTGCTGATTGAGGGTTTTCGCACTCGCGTTCATTCGAACTTGCGTTAATTCGCAGTTACGTTCATTCGCATTTGCGTTCATTCGCACTTGCGTTCATTCGAACTTGCGTATTTCGCAATCCAAACTTGTTGCACTAGGATGATTCGAGTATCACACTATTCGTCTGTCTCATTTTTATAGTTCACTCGACAGTCCATAACTAAAATTTGTAATTAGTACTAAAATTTGCTGTTTACTTTTCACGTTTTCACCGCTAAATCTGTTCGATTGTTCGTTAATAGCCTTTCATAAACGTACAGTAATAGGATCACAATGTCTATATTTACCGATTTTATTGCAATTGACGTAAAGTTTGACGTAAGTAGTTAGTGTTGCTACTTAAATAGTTGCATGGGTCGTGTGGGTTTACAAAGTATTTCGCCTAATCAATGTTTACAGAAGAAAACATGGCGGAAAGTGTGATTTAGTGGAATGGTTCACGATATACAGGATATATTACCTATCTATACAGCATGGCAGGTGTCGTATACAATGTGGGTAGGTCAGTGTTTTGTCATTTAATAATAGTTAGGTTGTGGGTACTTAATAAAAATCAGTATACTAATATACATGCAAACATTCAGATTTTTTGACAGATTATTCTACAAGTAAAATGCTAACGTAATAGTGTTTTAATTTTTTAATCCAATGAATAGATTTTTTGTAAATCCATAATTGCTTCATATTTTGCAATAAATTACCAGCGTTGTGTCATCACGCGTCTCTTTCTTTTCTATGCAATCTGACAGTGACCGCGCTTTAGTTCTTGTAAGCCTCTTAATAATAGTTAGGTTGTGGGTACTTAATAAAAATCAGTCTTGGTCAACCCGTCTTTCATTTGCAACATGGTGGCAGCGGTGGGATACTGACTCGTCTGGGATATCGAAGCGCAACCTGTTAAGGGGACTACATGACCTAAACGCAAATTTATAAAGCCTAAAAATATATGATCCACTGCAGTAACCAAAATCGGAAAAAATAAATGATATTCTGCAGGATACATGCTAGTTAGATAGTGTGTTGAAAACATAATACAATTAACTTGATATGATAGATAAAAATCACGAAGATACCTCTAAAAAAACTTTTTTACGATTGAAAGCCATACATGCAAACATTCAGTTTTTTTGGCAGATTATTCTACAAGCAACATACTAACGTAATAGTGTTTTAATTTTTTAGTCCAATGAATGGATTTTTTGTAAATCCATAAGCATAATCAGCCTATAGTGTTCCCACTGCTGGGACACAAGCCTCCCACGCGGGCCCAGTGCGGGTTGGTAAATCCATAATTGCTTCATATTTTGTAATAAATTACCAGCGTTGTGTCATCGCGCGTCTCTTTCTTTTCTATGCAATCCGACAGTGACCGCGCTTTAGCTCTTGTAAGCCCCTTAAGTACCATGGATTCAGTACCATGGATTCAGTATATGATTCTGAACACCACTGCGTTGAAAATTATCTTCAGTTATAAAATAAATAAAAATGCTGTTCCATACATTTTGAATACATAGGTATTGCACTTTTCTATGAATCAGCCGATTTTTGTTTTTGATAACCTACGAAAAATTTCAAAGCGGGTTCTCAAGCAGAGATGTTATGGATATGATAATAGGTCTTTACCTATGAAATTGCCGTTTTGTATGAAAAAATTTAAACGAATTTTTTTCATGAATTTTTTATTTGTATTAATCGAAGTAATCACCCATGCAATCAATGCATCTTTGCCATCGCAGTGGCAGTTTATTGATGCCCTTCTTAAAGAAATCAGCTGGACGGGAGGCAACAAATTCTTCAAAGGCATTTTGTACTGCCTCTCGGGTATTAAATTTTTTTCCCGCCAAGAAGTTATCCAAATTCTGGAAAAAGTAGTAGTCTGTAGGCGCAAGGTCTGGTGAGTAGGGCGGATGACGGAGAGCTTCCAACCCCAGTTCTTGCAACTTGGAGACCGTCTGCTGTGCAGTATGAGGTCGCGCGTTGTCGTGCAGGAGCAGCGGAGACGAGCGATTGACCAATGCTGGTTGGAGATGCGCCAGCTTCTCCATCATTGTGTTCAGTTCTTCACAGTACACATCTGCAGTAATGCTCACCCCGTTTGGTAAGAAGCTGTGATGAATCACACCGGCGCTAGACCACCAAACAGTGACCATCACTTTTCTAGGGGTAAGTTTTCGTTTAGGGCATTGTTTAGGTGCTGAACCAGGATCCAACCAACTTGCTGAGCGCTTACGGTTATCAAACAGAATCCATTTTTCATCGCAGGTAACAATGCGGTTCAAAATTCCTTCATTTGTGTGTCTGTTGAGCAGTGCAAGGCACGTCTCGACGCGTACTTCGCGCTGGCGATCATTGAGTTCGTGGGGCACCCATTTGTCAAGCTTTTTTACCTTGCCAATTTGACGCAAATGGACCAATATTGTTTTGACGCTAACGTCGAAAGCTGCTGCTAATTCAGCCGTAGATTGTGTATCATCAGCTTCCACAATCGCCTTTAATTCGTCATTGTCGACCAAAGTCTTCGGACGACCGCGAGGTTCATTTTTCAGGTCGAAATTTCCAGAACGGAAGCGAGCAAACCAATAACAGGTGGTGCGTTGGTTTGTAGTGTTAGCTCCGTAAACGTCGTTGATGTTGCGTGCCGCTTGTGCCGCGTTGCTGCCACGACGGTACTCATATTCCATAATTACTCGAATTTTTAACGTATCCATGATGACGAAAAAGATTGAAATGCGATGAAAATGTAACACTAATCAATAAAGAAATGACTACTTTTAGAAAAAAAAATCCATGTTTTTAAAATAAAATTAATTTGAAATTAGAATTCTTAGCCAAACAAAAATTATTTTGATTTGAAATGGCCAGTACTGCAGAACGGCAATTTCATAGGTAAAGACCTAATATTTCGGATCTGGATATGGATATGGATATAGGAATAAAATTATATCGGTATCGGATACGGTTACGGATATGTAATTATTTCGGATTATCCGTTAGTTTCGGATCAATTCAAATCAAATCAAAATATTTTATTTCAAATAAACCAACATGGGCACTTATGAAACGTCAGAAGATTGAAGTAAAATAGTATGTAATAATTTGGTTTTATTTATAGCTTTTAACTAGTCTAGGTTATCATTTGGTATTATAATCAGTCATAGGTAAGTAATTATTTAGAGATGTTATAATGATTAGTTAGACTCCGCCTTATATGAAACTAGCCGAAACTTCTGAAACGGATACGGATACGGATATATTTTTAATTCGGATATCCGATAGTTTCGGTTACAGTTACGGAGCTCAATAACATCCCTGGTCAAAGGTACCAAGGTCCAGAATCATGAACTGAAACCATGGTAACATGTGGCGCGTCTATGTCTCTGCAAACCTGTAAAAATTGTTTAGTAACATTAGGAAGTAGTAGACTTCATTGAAAATCCCTTTTGAATTTTGCTAGGCGTATACATATAGTGCTCGTGACTGTACCTATTGTAGACGTCCAGAGAAGGCTGTAGGCTGAAGGCTGTCTAATTAAGTACAAAAAAAATATATACAAAAGTTTTATTGGCTAAAAGAAGAGGTGATGACAGACAGTAATTTTACATTAACACAGATAAGATTGTACATCACAATTTTTTGGTTTGACCGTTGATCCCCACACTAAGCAGGGCTTGTATCTTGGGGGTCAGAGTGCGAGTGAACTAAAGAAATATAACGATTTTGAGGCTAGTTGAACAAAAAGCATGAAGTAGTGAGTGTGTGTTTGTGTGTGTGTCTGTGAGGATGAAAGTGTGAGAGGGATGTTGTTTGCTGGCACTTTGGTTTGTCGACAAATGTTAGAGAAATGATTCTGTTTAGGTGTATGTTAGTTCCAGAAGCCATTTTTTTTGTACACTTTTTAGTCGAACGGTTAACAATTTTTTGATGTTGAAACATTTGCACACCTTGTTAAATGTGTGTAGGTGAGAGTAAGCTGGGCTCCGTCTAGCCAAAAGGGACTTCGCAGGCGGAGTTGGGATTCCGAACATCCTCTTTGATAGAAGTTCACTATAATCAGCTGTTTTGGTGAAGGTCTTGTGAGTACGGACGATTGCAGGTACAATGAAAAGTTGCCAGAGTTGATGGGCCGTTAGATTATTTTGCCAACCAATACATAAAGAAAATAGCTGTTACTTATTCGACTTATTAGGTGCTAGCTGAAAAGGGTTTCCTAAAACCGTGTGCTGCCAGCTCTCACAAATTAAATGGCAAATTTACTAAGCTTAGATACCTACTGCATTTATCTGCTTATCTCTTCTGTTTATTATTCATAATAATAGCTTGTCATTGATATGGAGCTGAGGGCAAGATAGCCCGTCATGTTTGAATGATCGGCTCTTCATTCTACTTTTATGAATATTTTTATGTTTTATTATCTGATAGCTGTTGCCCGCGCCTTCGTTGCGATCCAGGATAAAAAGTAGCCTATGTCCTTACCCAGGTCATGGTATATCGATGTACCAAATTTCATCTAAATCCGTTCAGCAGTTTTGGCGTGAAAGCGTAACAAACAAACTTACTTTTTTTTACTTTTTTTGTTTGTTTGTAAGTTGGTATGTACCGGCTAATCTCTGGAACTACCTACTGGTCGGATTTGAAAAAACATTTTGCATTTGATAGCCCATTTCTTGAGGAAGACAATAGGCTATTTAACATCACGCTATGACGTTTAGGAGACCAGCAAAAAGAAAAAAAAGTCAGAAAGAATGCTAAGTGAAAACGAAGTAATAGCGAGGGCAGGCGATGCGATGCGACGCGGTGGGTCGGGGGAACAAGAAATTTCTCGCGGACGAAGTCGCGGGCAGAAGCTACTTTCCTATAAGTAGATAACTGCTAATGATTCAGTTTGATAGACTGATGTAGGTATTATTTAGATATGGAATGCCATTTGAAAATAAATTAGCGATAGATTGCCATTAAAAAAAAAGGCATGTCCTTATGACCACACGATAGACGTGAAAACTTACGACTGGAACCGAGTATAAGCAATTCAGCATCACCAACTGACTGGAGCCGAGTGTACCCGAATCAGCGTCGCCGACCCGAGCGCAAAAATCACATAAAGAAGTTTTCACTTCAAAAAAAGTCAGTATGACAACAATAGAGCTTTATAAAGTGCGACACGACTCTAGTAGAACAATTTCTATGGAAATTGTTCTACCGAAATCGTGTCGCACCGTCGCGTCACTTCTGTCTGCAGGACCTTTAAAGGTACATCTACATTGCGAGCATTCTTTAATGATTTAGCGAGTATAGGTGTTCGAAAAAAAGCGTTCAAAAGATTGTGAAAATTCCAAAGAAAAAAATAACTTTTCAATCAATCGTTTGCATCCTCGAGCCTGCGGACTGAAGGTATAAACTGATAATGTATGGAAACCATAAACTCAAACTTAAACTCAAAGCATTTATCTTTTTTTTTTTTTTTTTTGCATTTATCTAAGTTCCTTGCAGAGCAATGTGTATTGTGTTTGGTCCCTGACCCTAATCTCAAGCAATGGACAAAATTGTAAAACTTTTAAATTTTGGGTACGAGGCTTTTGGCTACTTTGTATGTCTGTATTTTTATTAATGTCATTTATTTGTAATGTGCGTTTTGTTTGTGCAGAATAAACTATTTTTCTTTCTTCTTTCTTTCTTTTCTTATATTTCAAATAAACCAATTACAGGCACTATTGAAATGTCAAGGGGTCGGTCGGTCAGAAAGATGAAGATAGTTGCCCATTTCAAAGCCTAGTAGGTACCAATGGAGAAGAACGGGCAAGAAACTCCACGGACACTCTTTTCAAT
This sequence comes from Griposia aprilina, assembly GCA_916610205.1. Classification (NCBI taxonomy): domain Eukaryota; kingdom Metazoa; phylum Arthropoda; class Insecta; order Lepidoptera; family Noctuidae; genus Griposia; species Griposia aprilina. The sequence continues at coordinate 15,071,676 of OU744304.1, read as the reverse complement.
CAAATAATTGTAAAAAAATCGTTACATCAACCATGTTGAAATTCTACATGTGAGAACGCTGTAGAAAAAGACGTGCACGTTAAAAGCGTCCGTAATAAAAAAAAAAAACGGAAATTAAAATAAGCCGCAGCTGGTAAGTGATGACCAGTCCCTATGACGGCGCCCGATCACGGACATGATGTATGGATCAGCACCATTCAGCTCAACCATTTTGAATTTCGCCCGTTCAAACCCGGGATCTAGATGGCCCTTTATTGGGTCCATCTGGGGTTGAACGGTCCAGGACAATCAACATCAGTACCTATATTGTGCACTTTTATAATTTATAATGTGATCGATATTGTCGTGGGCGTCCGCGTCCATAAAATATTTGGAAATACGTCCACGTTATAACGTTATTGTGAACGGTCTTCATATATTTCCATACAGTTTTCAAGATTCAATTAATGATTATTGGAATTCTGATTCGATTTTAAAATAGATTCAATGTTAAAATCCCTTTTAAAGTTTCGTTACGATTCACCCCTGCGTTCCAATTCACCCCGTTTTACCAGTATTATAAAAGCGCGCTATCCCTGGACAGTCTATCAAAAATCCTGAAATTGAAATCTTTAATGTTGTTTCCAGGATAAGATGATCACATCACAAGGTCACTTTACGATAAAATACATCAAAGGATTTGTGATTAAAAATCCCTTTTACAACGAAAGTAATTAAGGCGAGGAAAAACGGAGCGTCGGCGTTTTGCAGTCAACGCCCGATTAGCTTCAGAGCAAAAGTAAATTATCTGCCTACATTTTTGCCGTGTTCTAAGTAGGTTTCTACAGTCACTAAAGGAGTTAATATAATAATAATAAAACATTTATTTCAGGTAAAATGGTCCATAGAAATATACCTTACAAACTAACATATTTAAAGTACTAGCTGCCCGGCGCGAATTCGTTCGCGTGGTGTCCTACCCCTACCCTACCCTACCTACCTACCTGCCCTACCCTACCTAACTACCTGCCCTACCCTACCTACCTACCTACCTCTACTGTCTCATTCACTCACTTTAAAAAAAAAATCTTTTGTACAAACCTTGTCCTGACCATAAAGAACACAAAAAAAAATTATCAAATTTAGTGCAGTCGTTCGAAAGCTATGCGCGTACGTACATTTCGGCGACTAATTTTTATTTATATAGAAAAAACAAAACTTGTGTTAAAAAAAATTGCTTAAAACTATATTAGTAGCAGTAGCAGTAGTTAAGTAACCAGGGTCGTCGGATATAGTTGAAGTTTAATAAGAAACCAATGGATGTTTTCGAATAAAATTTAATTTTATTACTTAAGAGGGCGCACACGGGTCCACTAGCGCCACTTCTTTAAAAAACTATTATCTCGTGACTGAGAAGGAATTTTGAAAAACGGCTCAATAAGCGACCTCGGTAAGTGTGTCAAGATTTTTCTAATACCTTTTATAAACTTTCATATTGAGACATTCATTTAGATCGTATTTTGTAGCTTCGTGTCTCAATATGAAAGTTTATAAAAGGTATTAGAAAAATCTTGACACACTTACCGAGGTCGCTTATTGAGCCGTTTTTCAAAATTCCTTCTCATTCACGAGATAATATTTTTTTAAAGGAGTGGCGCTAGTGGACTCGTGTAAGCGCTCTTAATAGAAAACAAACAGTAAATTTATCAAATTAAATTTCATTCGAAAACATGGGTCATGGGTGGGTTAGTTCCGTGGGTCATTGATGGACAAAGAAAACTACATAAATTTGGCTTCAATCATTCTGCAATCTGCCTGCCTTCTCCCAACTATGTTGTGGTAGGCTTCCAGTCTAACCAGATGCAGCTGAATACCAGTATTTTACATGGAGCGACTGCCTATCTGACCTCCACAACCCAGTTACTGGGTAATACGATACCACTTGGAAATACTAGTTCTAAGACTGACTTGTGACTATCCGTAACGACTGTCAAAGATCTACGACAGCCGGAACCAACGGCTTAACGTGCTTTTCAAGGCACGGATGGGTCTCAATATGTAATGGATGGTCATCCATCCACGGGACTGACCGCGGCAAGCATAGCTTAACTTTCGATCGAGCCTTGTGGCTGTTATTACTTAGTCTCGAGCACAATAAATTTCGCTTCCATACAGTATCCTTGTTCTACGGTTGTTACCCCCTTTGTCTCCCCCTTACATTCCGGGTGGAAGCCACAGGTAGCAGTGACGTCACTGTCAAACATACGAAGTTATCACGTACATGCTACACGCATCGTAAACGATCCCCTTTGTGTGAGAACTCGAAGTTTAAGTTGATGTTGTCACCTGTTGGTTGGTTTATGTTATACAATACCGATGTGTTATACAATATCAAGGCGATAAGTCTGCGAGGCTGAAATGGGATTGGGCGGGTCACACTTACAGGATGCACAAGGATTGGTGGGCCAGCATCGTCACACAGTAAGTGCCTGAAGACTAGCGTTGTCACTGAAGCAGCACTGAAGTATTTTTTTGTGCTGGAAATCATCAAATGACCTTTCCCGCTCTGGGCGGAGCGGAAGGGCGTGTGAAGGCCTCTTACTGACTAAAACCCACCCGTGTTCCTTCAGTTGCCTGTGCGCCAGGGCCACGGTAACTCATTCAAACAATCAGCGACCCCGGCAGGCATCGGCCCTATCGGACCCCGTCAATTATACTGGAAACGCTGACGTGTCGATTCGGACTCCTTCCTGACCGATTAGCCCGAGAAGACAGCACAAAGAAAATTGGGAAATTATAAGGACACCTTTGCCCAGCAGTAGGAGAACATAGGTTAATAAAAATAAAAACAACCGACTTCCAAAAAAAACACTACAAAGTAAAAAATAAGTTTAATTTCGGAAGTCGGTGTCTTTGGTTATGTATTTTCGTTTTTTGCCACCGACTTCGGAGCTTAAAGTTATTTTTCACATTGTAGTGTTTTTTTTGGAAGACAGTTGTTTTTATTTTTGTAAAAAAGTTTTTATTTCTCACTTTTTAGTTGTGGTACCTACCTCACACGAGTTCGTATACCACTACTTGATATGTAAATAACAGTGACAGGAAGTTATTAAAACATCATCAATTTATACTAAGTGGAAAAAATACGCATTATTAAGGATAATTCAAAAACTACTGGTCAGATATTGATCAAATTTATGTGGGACCACATCAAAAGCACCAGCTTTCAAATACAAAAATAATTATCAAAATGGATTCACCTAGAAAAAGTTCTGAGGTAAATACAGTTTTAAATAAAAACAGTCTAATTGACAACCTTTTTTTGAAGTCGGTTAATAATAAAAAAAAGTCATGCGTAGTCATACATAAAAAAAATAAAAAATACGGGTTGACTTGAGAACCTCGTCCTTTTTTTTTGTCGGTTAAAAATAAACGCTTCGGTTCCTTAAAAGGACACATCGCGAGTTTAAGTCCCACGTAATGGCAATCCAATGGCCCATGTAATGGGGGGCGTCTTGTTGCCTGCATGTTACAGGAACTGATGGACGCCACTAATGGCGCCAAATTCGAAGCTAAATTCTGGGCCGTTTCAATCTAGATTGCCATGGACACGCTGAGAAGAAGTTGGGGGCGAGTGTCTTGCCATTAATGGTCACAGATAAGGAACCCAATAACACTCCGTCTGATCGGGGGATCGAACTCAGAAGCCCACACTTATCAGCCGTGTTTTCGACCACTAGAGCACTCGATCATCGAGGTCCAGTCTTGGCCATCTTGTTGAAGTATCTTCTTTTATACGTAAGAGTCTTTTAACTAAAATATTCTTCTCTCTTATCGTAAATCCGGAACCAACTTTGAGGAAAACTGTTCCGTGCTATTGTGACTCACAGAGGCCATTTTCCTGTGTATTTTTTAAGTTTACCGTAGATATACACCTTTTTTTTTTTTTTTTTTTTTTTTTCGCTGAGAAATGCTTTATGCATTCCCGCTCGTGGGGGGACGAGACGGGATATGTGGGACTCCTGTCGGAATGACAGTATACCCACTAAAACTCAGCGGTGTTCCCACATCGCCGTGATGGGAAGGCCATGGGAATCCGGCTCAGCCTTTGCATCCACAACCCTCCCGGCGCGTGCCCGCCTAGCTGGCGGGCCCCGCATTCCCCCCAGCTTGGGGGGCTACGGGAATGGCCGAGAACACCTGGCCATTCCCGTCCGACACTGGTGGAGGCCTGTGCAATACAGGCAAGGGCGCCCCCGCACCCGCTGCCTGCTGGCCTCCACCTGGGAGGAGTCGGAGATGACTATCAAACTGACGTCTTCTTCGACCCCTCCTCCGCCTTCGGAGCGACGCCGCGTGAGGATCGTCCTCCCGCGCGCGCTCAGCCGCCTCCTTCTGGGACATGACGTGTTCGCAGAAGGAGGCGACTGCCGCCCAGGACCTCTCATCCTGCAGCATGGCATTAACCAAGCCGGGAAGTGAGAGGTCCGGTCCGATCACCGCGATGAGACTGCGGCGCGTCTCGGACCACGACGGGCACACCTCGAGGGTGTGCTGCGCCGTGTCCTCCACCGCGCCACAGTCGTGGCATGACGGCGTCTCCTCCCGTCCTATCCGGTGCAGGTACGATCCGAAGCAACCGTGTCCGGACAGCACCTGCACCAGACGGAACGAGAGGAACCCATGTGACCGCTCGAGCCAGTCTCGCAACACTGGCCCAATCGCGTCTAGGGTTCGGCGGCCAAAGGCTGCGGTGGCGAGCTCCCCCATCCAATGGAGGACGATGGCATCCCTCGCCTCCCGCCGGACGGCCTCCCGCTCTTCCGGGGCTGGGCGTTCTCCTCCCGCTCTCCGCCCCGCCGTCCATTCATATACTCTGGCGAGCACCCACGCCTCGAGTTCCCAAGGAGGGGTGCCGGCCAGAGCACATGCTGCCGCGAAGCCCACTGTGCGGTAGGCCCGAGCCGCCCGCTGGGCTATGGCCCTTTGGGGCGCCCGCAAGGCGGCGGCGTTCTCCCTCCTTTGGAGGGAGTCTTCCCAGATAGGAGCCCCGTAAAGGGCCATACTCCTCAAGATACCGGCGTAAAGTTGCCGGCATCGCGCGCTGGGCCTCCCCAAGTTGGGAAGCAGCCAGGAGAGGGCGCCTGCGGTCTTCAGCAGACGCGACGACAACCCGCTAAAGTGCGGGCCGAAGCGCCACCTGCTGTCGAGTACAAGGCCCAGATATTTCATCTGGGCCTTCACCTCAATTCTGACGCCCTCCACGAAGATGTGGGCATCAGGTGGGGGGCGCCGCCGAGGCCCGTGGAAGAACACGGCCTCGGTCTTGTGCAGCGCCACCGTTAAACCTAGGCGGTGGATCCTCCCCGCGACCAAGGATCCACCCGCCGAGGCCAGATTGGCCGCCTCCCTAAAACTCTCCCCCCGGGCGGTGAGGAGAGTGTCATCCGCATAGCAGATGACACTCGTGCCCCGAAGGAGAGTTCCCCGCAAGAGCCAATCATAGGCGATGTTCCAGAGGACAGGTCCTATGACTGACCCCTGCGGAACGCCGGCTTCGACGGCGTACCGCCGGACTTGGCCAGCCCTATTAACGAGGACGATCGCCCGATCCTCTAGGTAGCTGGCCAGCAGACGACGCATGTATAGGGGCACTCCGTGGAATCGGAGTGCCTCTAGGATGGTGGAGTGGGGAACGGAGTTGAAGGCATTGGCTATATCGAATGACACAGCCAACAATCCGTCCCTCGCCTCCATCGCCCCCTTCACCTGGCCCTTGAGGCGGGCCAGCGCGTCCACCGTGGAGCGCTCAGCCCGAAAACCGAACTGAGCGTCCGACAAGTCCGGCCCGATACTCCGCAGGTGGCTGTTTAGGCGGCCAGCGATTATCCCCTCGAACATTTTGCCGACCTCATCGAGCAGAACGATGGGCCGGAATGCCGAGGGGGAGTCCGCCGGGCGGCCCTCCTTGCGAAGGAGGCACAACTGCCCCTCCTTCCACGGTTTCGGGAACCTCCCACACGCAAGACATGCGCTGAAGAGGTCCCGAAACCTCTCCTCCATTTGAGTGGCAGCGATCGCCACCACTCTTGCCGGAACACCGTCGGGGCCCGGAGCCGTCTTCTTGGCGCGGATGTGGACAATCGCCGCGCCGAGTTCCGACTCCGTGACAGGGGGGGCCTCCTCTTCTTCCTCAGCTGGCGGAGCTATCCCTAGCGGTGCGCCCATCACTGGTGGGGTGAAGTTGTCCCTGCACGGGAACAGGGACTGAACCACCCCATCCAGGAATGAGGGCTCCAGGGTCTCGGCCACTGGGGGACCAAAGGGGCGCAATTTGTTGCGCGCCGCCTTATAAGGTCTCCCGTAGGGGTCTCTGTCGAGACCCTCCAGCATCTCCGCTCTCGCCGAGTCTCTGGCGGCGGCGATGGCCCTATCGAGGACCATTTTTGCCTCCACATACACCTCATAGAGGTGGTCCTCGTTGGCGTGAGCTCGTCGACGCCGCCGCCGGCTTCGCGTGTAGGCCCTTCTTGCCTCCACACACGCTGCTCGTAGCCCCGCCAGCTCCACCGACCACCAGTACACGGCGCGCCTGGGTAGTGGTCGGCGAGACCGAGGCATGCTAGAGTTGCATACCTCGGTCAGAGACCCCCTCAGGCGCCGCGCCACGGTATCCACATCCAGGCCAGCGGAAGACGGCGAAAACCAGTCCTGGATGAACGCCGCCTCCCCCGCTGCCTCCCTGTCCAGGCGGGTGAGAGCCCACCGCGGCAACGGCGATCGCCCCGACAGGGGCCGCGTCTCTCCGGGGCCACCGGTGGAGATGTCGAACCGTACGTAGCGATGGTCCGACATAGTCTCCACCAGGTCCACCCGCCAGTTCAACACGCGCGCGGCCAACGCAGGGGTGGCGAAAGTGACGTCCACTATTGAGCCACCCTGCCGCCGCACGCATGTCTGGACGTTTCCTCTATTCAAGAGGGAGAGTCCAGAGGAGGCTGCCCACATCTCCACTGCCCGCCCGCGAGCGTCGGTGGCCGGGCTACCCCAGTTCACCGACTTGGCATTCAGGTCTCCCAGTACGGAGACCTGACGCGGCGCCGCCCTGCCGACCACGGCGGCCAGGACTCCGAGATAGTTCTCGAAGTCCTGAAGAGGGCGGTTTGGGGAGAAATAGACGCCCACAAGGGCTAATTCTCCCCACGCGGCAGCCACGTATCCCGGTCCCTTCTCTAATAGTGAGAGGGGAGGGGAGTCTGTGGAAGACCGCGCCGCTAGTGCCACCAAGCCGTCCTCGTCACCCAGCCAGCTGCCGGGGATTGAGTAGGGCTCAGCGACCACCGCTACGTTCACCAACCACTCGGCCATGACCTGCACCACCAGGTCCTGGGCTGCCCTGCAGTGGTTGGCGTTCGCCTGGAGGATGTGGTAGTTGGAAACCATTATTCCAACATCCCACATCCCTCCTCCTCTACCGCCGCTGACCGTAGATATACACCTCTGTCAACTCCTTCGGAGTACACAGGCAATGTTATGTGGAGATACACACATAATATGACATCAAGCTTGTAATCTCTGAAGGTTTAAGCAGAGGTGTTCTTATAGTACACCCACATTTCGCTAGTTACGATAAAGTCCCATGTTACAGGGGGCAAGCCTATTGCCATCAATCGGGCACAAATCTAGACTTCGGGCTGCTAATGAGAAATTCCTGATAGAAAAACCCAATAAAACTTTGCCCGAACTGGCAAAACCTAAGTCTTTCAGCGTATTCTGGCGATGTACTGTGGAGATACCTCATGTTTTATTTCAATAAAACATCTATATGTCGTCAACCACGTGCAGTGTTGCAGAAGTTGGACATATTGCGTTACCAACTAGTAGCGTCCCACTACGTTCTGTGATTTATAGAACTAATATCAAGCCCATACATTTATAGTGGCTGTTAGAATACATATGTGGGTATCGATGGAATTGGATGTCATTTCGCTCATCATGAATTTCTCAGTAGCAGCTCGGAGTCTGAATTTCTGCCCGGTTGATGTCAATAGGCTCGCCCGGCTCGCCCCCTATTGTTTGGGACTTAAATATAACTAGCGAAATGTGGGTGTACTACAAATGCAAGTTGTGAGAATGGATAACAGACCGATTTGTTACGGCCGCGAATCATATTTTAATCAACATACAACCTGATACTGACTTGCAAATTGCAAAAAACTTAAGAAAATTTGAATTTCGCGGGCTACCTTGGCGCATCCCCCTTAACGAAAGAAATGTTCAGCTCTGCGCCTGATGAGTGACCTTCCATTTGTAAAATACGTCATACTAATTTCAATTCTACGGAGGGGCTCGTGGCTAAGAGCCGCACGGGTCAATCGAAGGTTAAGCTACGCTTGCCGCGGTCGGTTCGTGGATGGTTGACTGACCATTTCATATCCAGAGCTCTCCTGCCGCGGAAAGCCCGCTAAGCTGTTCAAAAGTGCCTTTTTATGTGCCTATTTGAAATAAACGATTTGACTTTTGACTTTGACTTTGCTGCAAGGGGTATCGTGTCACCCAGTAACTGGGTTTTGGAGGTCAGATAGGCAGTCGCACCATATAAAATACTGGTATTCAGCTGCATCCGGTTAAAATGAAAACCGATCCCAACATAAAAAAAATAAGGAACTTCGTTCCAAAAAAAATTTTGTTTATTGCAGAAACTTGTACAACTTTTACAGTATATCTTACGTATGGACCTCCTTTTAAGTAAAAGATATACCTGTGCTAGGAGATCCCGCTCTCTAATGATAAAATAGTAAAAGTAGTGTACAAAAATAAAATGGAAATTAAACAAAACAAGACTTTAACTATAACTAAATTAAAAAAAAAACAGATATATCCTAAAATTGTGTGTGAGTGAGTGTGTGTGTGTGTGTGTGTGTGTATGGGTGCATGCGTGTGTGTATCTTTTCAACTCATATTGACGATGCTTGCAACAATAATTCAATGTCATCATAGGACTGCAGTTCTAGCCATTGAACAATTCTGCGTAAACTGCGAACTAATTGCGTCACACACTATTAATCACAATCTGAATAATTTTGAAACCTACCACTAATCCATTGCTTCACATCTTCGAAAAATGTGTCTGCCCAACAACGTAAATAACGCAATGAATGTTCTTGAACTGTCAAAATGAAAGCCACATACCTACTGTTAGTGTGTTACGTATTTACCCTGCTGTTTCACAATAATTACTCGTGGGTGGTGAAACAGACCCTTAATTAAGGAAACAGATGTAAACGTAATATTTTTTGCACAAGGGTTCTCGCATCCAGTTATCGTAGGCGTTTAAGATGTATACTGAGTTATATCAGTGGGATAGGCAGACGCCCACTCACATCCTACAGGTTGGTGTTACTACTGGGTGTCTGTAAAGTAGGTATAGGATGTGATTTTTCAATAAAATGCGAACAGATTTGAATTTCTTCGTAATTTTATTTTATTCTAGAGACTTGAACGATTTTATTTGATCAGAATATCTACCAAATGACCGCCACAGGCATTTTTGCAAATGCCAATACTTTTGCCGAAGTTTTTCATTACATTTTCACACATTCGCGGCGTAGTTCACCAATAATTAGGCAAATATTGTGTTTCAAGTCGTCAATGTTTTGTGGATCGTTGGCGTAGACCTTACCTTTGACGTAGGCCTAAAGAATCAAATCCAGTGTCGTCAGATCGCAAAATCTCGCTGATATCGCCTCTTCAAATTGTATGTACTTCTTGGACACCCATAATTATTACCAGGCTAGCATAGTAATCAATTTATGACGATGTTATAACATAGGTACATGAATGTATTTCATAATATTATAATATTAGGTCTTTACCTATGAAATTGCCGTTCTGCAGTACTGGCCATTTCAAATCAAAATAATTTTTGTTTGGCTAAGAATTCTAATTTCAAATTAATTTTATTTTAAAAACATGGATTTTTTTTTCTAAAAGTAGTCATTTCTTGATTAGTGTTACATTTTCATCGCATTTCAATCTTTTTCGTCATCATGGATACGTTAAAAATTCGAGTAATTATGGAATATGAGTACCGTCGTGGCAGCAACGCGGCACAAGCGGCACGCAACATCAACGACGTTTACGGAGCTAACACTACAAACCAACGCACCACCTGTTATTGGTTTGCTCGCTTCCGTTCTGGAAATTTCGACCTGAAAAATGAACCTCGCGGTCGTCCGAAGACTTTGGTCGACAATGACGAATTAAAGGCGATTGTGGAAGCTGATGATACACAATCTACGGCTGAATTAGCAGCAGCTTTCGACGTTAGCGTCAAAACAATATTGGTCCATTTGCGTCAAATTGGCAAGGTAAAAAAGCTTGACAAATGGGTGCCCCACGAACTCAATGATCGCCAGCGCGAAGTACGCGTCGAGACGTGCCTTGCACTGCTCAACAGACACACAAATGAAGGAATTTTGAACCGCATTGTTACCTGCGATGAAAAATGGATTCTGTTTGATAACCGTAAGCGCTCAGCAAGTTAGTTGGATCCTTTTTTTTTTTTTTTTTTTTTTTTTTTTTTTTTTTTTTTTTGATCCGGGGTGGAAAATCCTCATGGATGTCCCCCGCCCTGGGGGGGCGGAGGGGTCTGTCAGACTCTTACTGACTAAAAACCACCCCGGTGTTCCATCTCACACCTGCGTCGGGGGTCGCGGGAACATACGAATCTTCCGCAACCCCCGACTGGTGCCGGCCCGCCTCTGCGGGCCCCGTCCGGTCGAGCGGGGGGAGTGAGGTGTTTGACTCCCCCCGCGACGTCTAAGAGGGGCGCGCGTGGAACACTACGCGCCGCCGCCTCGGGTCCTGATGTATGGGGGGCGACGGACGTCCCCAAGTCCGTCGTCCCTGGACCCATTTAGGGGGGCTGGAAGAGGGCGTTGTCCGCCCTCCGCCGACGCCCGGTGCGCCTGCTGCGGGCCGGGTGAGAGGATGAGATCTCTCGCTCCCTTTCCGCAGCCTCCTTCTGCGAGATAACTGTTTCGCAGAAGGATACCACCGCGTCCCAGGACTCGTCGCCGCCGACCATAGCATTCACTACGGCCGGCAGCGACAGGTCACTGCCTACTCCTGAGATGAGGGCACGGCGCGGCTCCTCCCAAGCGGCACACTCTGCCAGCGTATGCCGCGCCGTGTCCTCCCGACAGAAGTTGGTTGGATCCTGGTTCAGCACCTAAACAATGCCCTAAACGAAAACTTACCCCTAGAAAAGTGATGGTCACTGTTTGGTGGTCTAGCGCCGGTGTGATTCATCACAGCTTCTTACCAAACGGGGTGAGCATTACTGCAGATGTGTACTGTGAAGAACTGAACACAATGATGGAGAAGCTGGCGCATCTCCAACCAGCATTGGTCAATCGCTCGTCTCCGCTGTCCTGCACGACAACGCGCGACCTCATACTGCACAGCAGACGGTCTCCAAGTTGCAAGAACTGGGGTTGGAAGCTCTCCGTCATCCGCCCTACTCACCAGACCTTGCGCCTACAGACTACTACTTTTTCCAGAATTTGGATAACTTCTTGGCGGGAAAAAAATTTAATACCCGAGAGGCAGTACAAAATGCCTTTGAAGAATTTGTTGCCTCCCGTCCATCTGATTTCTTTAAGAAGGGCATCAATAAACTGCCACTGCGATGGCAAAGATGCATTGATTGCATGGGTGATTACTTCGATTAATACAAATAAAAAATTCATGAAAAAAATTCGTTTAAATTTTTTCATACTAAACGGCAATTTCATAGGTAAAGACCTATTATTAGATAATTACGATGACGATGAGTGAGCGATCTCAGTGACATAGCCTCTTCAAATCCTGTACGTACTTTTGGGACACCAGGCCAGTAATCAATTTATGACGATGTTATAACATAGGTACATGAATGCATTTCATAATTATAATAATATAATATCGGGTGCAGCCTAGCTATAGCTTTTTTAGGCCAGTTTAACAAACTCAGTATAACGAAGTATCGAAGCATAATGAATTGGATATTATTAATATGCAAAATATCAAAGTTTAAAAAAGACTTAAAAGTCATAGTATTTAAGGCATAATATTTTGTTATTTTTTCTGTTGTCTTTGTTTTTTTTTATTTTTTTATTTGTTTTAAAACTACTTCATTGGTATTATTGTGTGTAATTTTTTTTTAATAATTTTTCAAATCTGTCTGGCCGTTCCAGAGATAATTTGCGTTCAAATGAAAAAACTCTTCAGTTTTATTATATTAGTATAGATATTAAATGGAATTACAATATTTTGTTCTCAGACTAAAACTGCATGAATAAATCATTTTCATTTAAGAGCACATGCATTATTTTAATTCCTCTTGAAATGCTAATGTTACGAAAATAACGTCGGTGATGCAAAATACGTATGAAATTAATATGAGGTTGGGGTTAAAAAGATAAATAAAATAAAAAAAACGAAATTGTGTGGTCTTGCATTTTGTTTGAATTTTTTCATAACTGCTCTTTTCGATTTCCAAGGATGTACTCAGCGTGTATCAGAAAGGTGTGGCCATATTTAATGGTTTGGTACAGACTGTAGCGGTATCTACATCGCCACATGCGAGCTACACGTCAAACCTGACGTCACGCATAATCCTGCATCGCGCAAGCAGAGTTTACCGCGCAACTATAGCATATATAAAACGTTCCGACATCAAACGTCGGGCAGTTGCCCACCAGACACGACACCCGTATGGTCGGAGGAGCCTCCCTTTTCTATGGAGGTATGAGTGAACTTTACACCCTATTCCTCATACCTCTATTATGGTGACCCCGACGTGATACCTCTTATAAGACCATCAACTGAACAACTTTCTCTATGGGACAAACATTGTAATCGCGAAGAAATCCCTCTTCTTTCTTTCTTTCAGCCGTTCGATCGGTCGAGGAGGTGTTGAAGTACTTATTTTATGGGGCAGTTGACAATTTTCCCGCGGTCCCATCCTTAAGAAGTCACGACAAATTTCCCAACACCTTATTTAATGTTATAACACGTTTCATGGTAGTTAATCTCAGTGAACTGTATTCTACTGACAAGTAGGTTCGTTTTAATGAATACTGATTACAATATTGATCGGCATATAATTAAAATCGGGAGGTTTGAAACGGAATTATTCATAGCAGCGCTTTGACGTCTAGGGTAATCTGTTAATATGTATGGATAACAGGTTTATTTTACATATTTTTGTATGTATTTGTATTTATTATACATTTACCTACAAAAATAAAAAAGTATTAAAAATCTTCAATCTTAGTTTTACTGTGAAAACATATAGAGATAAGACATATTTAACTAAAATTATACTATGCCATTTGACGTGGTAACGTTGCCAAACTTTTGGGCACTCTTTCCACTGACAGCGATGCGGAAGAATTTTTTAATGCCCAATGAGCTTTACTCATTTTTTTTCCTTTATGTACTTGTACATTTGTACATCCATACTTAATATTGTAAATTCGAAAGTTACTCTGACTGTGTTACCTTTCACGCCTAAACCACTGGACGGATTTCGATAAAAATTGCCAAAGACATAGATGGAATCCTAGGGAAGGACATAGGTTACTTTTTGTCCCGGTGGAACATCCCCGTGGAATAATTGCCGACATCCATGCGGGCGAAGCCGCGGGCAGAAGCTAGTAATTTATATGTTTTATTCTTAGATTGTAAATTATACAGAAATTATAAAATAAATAAAGTATGTTGGTCAAAAAAATGCCATTATTAGGACCTTTTTAAATACCTAACTATTTTTTCGAGTAAACCAACCAGTTTTATGGATTCGTTCGACCACAAATACAAAGATGAATGCACGTCCGAGGAAGTAATAAGTACCATCATGCCATGATTCATCAATTCATGATCATACCGTACGACATTTCAGTATTGTTTCTGGTATTGCTGATGTCTAGGGGTTACCATCCGTTTTATTTTTTATCGTTTGGAAATGCTCATAGATGTCAGCGACCCTGGCGTGGGTGGAGGGGTCTGTCAGACTCTTACTGACTAAAACCACACGGTGTTGTGCTGTTACCTGCCTGCCTTGTGCTATGTTGCTTGCGCATTTCGTCACGCTCCCCTGGCCAGGTGTTGGCCCGCATGAATTCAAGCGGACCCCGCCACCCTCAGCGGCCGCGTACGCCTGCAATTCCTTTAGAGAGAGGCAGGCAACAAACTCAAGGGGGTTACCCCCCTACCCCTTCTTACTATCCAAATCTATGTGTACCTGCTTGTTTACCACCAAATAACGTTAGTACTTAGTTCCAACATTTCGGTTTCCTCTATTTAACTTTAACCTAGAGCTCGATAGTCAACCGACAGTATGGTAATACCCTTTACAACATTTAAATCTTGTTTATATATACGAACATTCAAACATTTAAGTTATAATTATAAAATAAACTCCCAAAACTGCAAAGCGCAGTTAATCAAAATACCACAAAATCTGAATACGAACTCGTAGCACATAACAATGTGAAATTAATACGCACCGTGCGGTACCGCTTGCATGACTCGTAGCATCGCATACCGCGTAACAGCGTAGTATCGTCGGTGACTACCGCAAATGCTCGGCGTAGCTACGTAGCGGTATGGAACAAATGGCATTACCTTTAAACAAGGACAAGCCTGGTACAGACGAGAATACAAGTGCCCCACTACATTAGGACGGTTCAATGGTTTTCATGTTAAAATGTAGACTCGCGATTTACGGAATTGGCTATGATGCGAGATCATTCTTGTGTCGCTACAGTATCTAGAATTCTAGGCAGACAGTAATTTATGCGTTTCATGACAGTCCATGAACTAACCTAGGCTAAAAAAAAGGTTTGCATGAAAATCAAGATTAAATAAATATTTCTTATCTAATTTAAAAATCTTAAGGCCCTTTGCACACACACTTTTTTCTTGCCGTAAAAAAACTACGGTTGAATGTTAATGTTTGTCAACGAGCTTCCATAGTGATCTGTACAACACTGGTGACCGTGCCTACAAACGGCGAATAAGTGTATCAAGGGCCTAAGGCTAGGCTAGGGAAAATGCTAGGTCGGGTCCAGAGGGACAGCGGACCTGGGGACGTCCGCCACCCCTCATATAACAGGACCCGAGGAGGCGGCGCGTAGTGTTCCACGCGCACCCTATTGTAAGTCGCAGGGGGAGTTTTATACCTGACTCCCCCCGCGGACTTGAGAAGGCCCGCAGAGGCGGGCCGGCACTAGCCAGGGATCGTGGAAGGCGCACAAGTTCCTATGATCCCCGGTGCAAGTGTGGGAAGGGAACACCGGGGTGGTTTTAGTCAGTAAGAGTCTGACAGACCCCTCCGCCCCCCCCAGGACGGAGGACATCCATGAGGATTTTCAACCCCGGAACAGAAAAAATAAGGGAAATGCTAGGTAGATGATGATGTTGACCTAATTTAATATTATCTGGATATTAACCATTCAGGTGAGGCAAGAAAGGACGGAAGGAGTGGTTATAAGTTTGTATGGAGTTTCCAACATCTCATGGTAATTACTTTAATACAACCAGGGTCCTCATTCACTCAAGGAATCGTTAAGTGGATGACCACTTAACGATTCCGTACTTCGAAACCACGTCAATTCCTTATCTAACCACGACATCTGCTAATAACGTATTCTCTATGATACAATAAACCAAACCGTTTCTACAAGACACGATATTGGCGTGATAAGTTTACGCGGGGAATAATAATTACAATACAGAATTGGGGCCCAGTGTTGCCACACAAAGTGTCAAGTTGCTTCCACGCGTCTCACTGTGAACCCACACTTACACGAGCCGGACTACCGCCTCCACAATTTCTGGCCGAATCAATGATTTGTTACACGTCTTTGTCTGAAATTATATTTTCATTTGAATAAATACTGTAAAAATGGCGGCAGTGGGGATGTTCTCGAGGTTATGTCGAGCGTTTCAACTGACAGATTCGATTTATTGTGACCCAAAAACTTGTACACGTAAATCAAGGTGAAAGGAATTTATTGGAGAAAAATTAACGTTGTTTTCTGGGAATGGATTTTGTTACTACTTTATTGGTTTAGTAAGTTCTAGTGGTGTAAATTAATAATGGATGTTATTTCTTTGGTTTCAATCTCAAAGGTCAGCCAAATATTACTAATAGAGCGTTGAAGTGAAAACTTCTTTAACCCCGTTGTGATTTGAAAAAGCGACATCGAAAAGAGACAAACACACATCCATACATCATACATCTATAGGATTTATCGTGCTAGAGAATGAGATAGAATACTTTTGAAGGTTTTTCTATGAGGATATCTGGGAAAGTGTATTTATTTTATTTTGTCTTTGTTCTTATTCTGCAGCCATGTGTTGTTAATGTAACATCGATTGTATAAGGCCACCAGTAGGGGCGGAGTTTGGGATCTCTTTGCTATCTAGCAAAACTGTTAGGAAGTAATTAAATGGTGCTTATTTATACGTCATCTTCGTGAACAGGCGCCGTCAGTAGGGACTGGTCATCTCTTTGCTAACACGGCTTATTTTAATTTATGAATTGTTTTTTTTTTGTTTTTATCTTTTTTATTACGGACACTTTTAACGTGCACGTCTTTCTACATCGTTCTCACATGTATAAGTTCAATATGAATGATGTAACCAATTTATTTGTAACTATAATTAAAAGTGATTGATTGAGTGGTTGATTTAAAAGTGTCCGTGGAGTTTCTTGCCCGTTCTACTCCATAGGTATCTACTACGCTTTGGAATGGGCAACTAGCTTCATCTTTCTGACTGACCGACTCCTTGACCGTTCAAAAGTGTCGGTAATTGGTTTATTTGAAATAAATGGTTTCAGTTTGATTTATATGACAATAGAACATTCATACTTCCATACTCATATTGTAAATTCTAAATTAACTCTGTCTTTATGTTACCTTTTCACGCCTAAAGCACGAACGGTTTTCGATAAAATTTGGCAAGGAGATAGATGGCAACCTAGGAAAGGATATATGCTACTTTTTGTCTCAAAAATAATCCTAAAAGAGGGTGATATAGGGGATGAAAGTTTGTATGGGAAGCTTAGCATTTCGTAAGTTAGGGATATGAAAATTTAAATTTAATCTGCTTTTGAAAATTATACCCCAAGGGGATATAATAGGGGTGATGAATTTAAAATTCACATGATTATTGAATTTTTTGTGTACCTCCTTTTAAGAGATTTAAAGAATTGGAAATATGGTCAGAACCCATATCTTGAGGTATTAATTATTTTTGTATTATTTCAATTTAAATCGGTCCCTCCTCTTAAAAAGTATTACAATTTATAGTTATGAAATAACTTCGCTAATATGTAGGTAATACGTAGTCAATGGCGGCGCTAGAGTGTTGCAAATGAATGATAATAATATTAAAATTAATTATTATTGCTTTTAAGTTAAAAATCTACAATCATACACACCAGTTTAATAAAATAAAATAAAAAAATATTTGCATTTATTATCTGTCTGTCTGCTACATTTTCACGCTTTAAAGGCTGAATGGATTTGGATGATCGGATACTATTCATCCCGGTAGCACGTTCCCGTGGGATAATTTCCGAAATCCAAACGGGTGATGCCGCGGGCAGAAGCTATTATATGACGGAGAAGGTATGTCTATTTCGTTATTATCACTCATATCTTAACTACTGTGGGCGTACTATGGATAGTATTGGTTATCGCGCAATAGAAAAACCGCTTGCAGTTCAAATCAAATTAATCACACTGTAGGTACACGACACAACTATACGGAACGCGCGACGCGTTCTAAAACGTTCACTGCTTAACCGCCAACAACAAACTCTGCTTTAATTCTGGTCAAGCGTTATGTTGTAGACTCTGTCGAGCGCCGCCAGGTGGCGCTGGCGTCCCGAGTAGTCAAAGTCAAACGATTGATTTAACGTATTTCCGACATATACTCGTATATATACAGTCCTCTTCACTGTATCCGGCAACAGCGATCCAGACAAATTTTCTTTCTTTTCATGAGCTCTCTGATGATCATCAAAACCAAATTTGGTCTTAAAAACCCGGGCACACCTTGTACAGAAGAGCTGATCAACATCGTTGTATGTGTAGGTATGCGAAGGCTTTGGGCGACTTGCGTATTTGGCGATTCTTGTTTAGGTCTTGAAGACAATTTTTATTTGGCAGTTACAACATAGACATATTACAATAGTTACATAAAAGGAAAATATCTTACACCAATGGGAGAGTAAGATATATTTCATTATCACAAGGAAATCCTTTAATTGAAGGGTAACGTCGGACTCCTACTAACTAAAACCACGCAGTCGTCTTCAATACATTTGAAAGGAACTTCCTATTTTAAGTCCTCTCTACAAAATAACTGAAAAACGTTTTTACTTATTTCTCACAACAGAAAAAAGCAAGAATAATGATAATTACAGACTGAGAGCAAGATAAAATACTGCTACAGAAATACTGTTGAATACGCTGAATTATTCTTCAAGGTGTCCTCTTCAATAGAATAAAACAAGTGTTCCGGATCATGTATTTCTTTCCAACTAAACATCATTATTTTTCTATTTTTGTATTCACATTGAATAGCAAAAAATATATCGGATTCCAAGGAGATACGGCACTGATATTATAATTGACGTAGAAATACAGAATATGCATTTACGTTTCACGGAAAAGTAGATGCTGAATTTTCATTTGTTTTAAATATGTTAAAGGCTTTATTCAGTTATTTTGTATCACATAACATTCCTAGAAGGAAACTTATAAATAGCAGATGTCAAAGTCAAATCATTTATTTCAATTATGCACATAAATGGCACTTTTGAACGTCAAAATTTACAAGGAAAAAGAATTGATTCTAGTTGCCTCTTTCAAAAGGTAGTTTCGTATGGAGAAGAATGGGCAAGAAACTCCACCGTTACTCTTTTAAAATGTTTTACAATATTATGTATACATTAATTATATAATTATATGTGAAGACGATGCACCTAGTATAAAATTACTATACCACAACAGGTATAGTTATTTTTCATCTGAGTTTCTACCTACATAAGTAGGATGTAGGCCCAAAAAGGTCACCCATCTTTGCATTAATAATAAATAAAATAATAAAATCCATTTATTTCAGGTTCTCCCATATTACAATCACAAGTTACAAAACACGAGATAAATACAAATCACAATATAAAAATAAAAATAAATACAATGTCAAATGAAAATAAAAATTTAAAAATAAAAATTTAAATATTAATTGGAAATTAATAATATAAAATACAAATAACAATAAAAGTTTAAGGCAATATTTTTAGATAAAAATAATAACATACATTAATTTAACAGCAAATCTCACATCAGTCGTTAACATGCCCTGGCTATATTCCTACTGCAACATTAACCACGACAACTGCTGGTTATACACATAACTTTATCTGCGAGTTTATTCAGAAACCCTCTGATTCAAGACACTACATCAAAATGAATAACACGGAAAAAAAAAACATTTCACCAACAACTCACGACCCGGTCAAGTGCCCTAGGCTCTGACACTGCAGGTGCTCTTTGCCCTTAAAGTACCATTGAACACCCACAAATGCTCATTAAAGGCTCTTCGCAGGGTTAAGAGCGGTTTGCGCCATAGTTGCTCGATTCAAGAGCGCGGGATCATTCAGGAATGCTCTTACAGCTTCCCTAATAAGGATAGCAATTCTTAGTTGTTATCTTTTGCTTGGATTTACCTTTTATCTTTCGATAAGTCGAGTGGTACTTGGGTAGTCAAAATAATGAAGAGAAAAACAAAACAATATTGTTGTACCTAACTCAAATAATCTTTCTGTTAACCTAAATAAAGAACTTTGATATCTAATTGTTAGTATGTTACCAATTTATTACAATAGTGCCTATGTTGTTAGTTACAATAGTATTTACAATTAAAATATAATAACTTATCCTAACTAAAACTATTACCAAATTAAAAGATGGCGTCGAAAAATTGCGCCGCATCGCTGTCGACTGGTAATGTACGCAAGAGACTGGCGGCATTTCCACGTTGAATGGCAATGCTTAGCCTCTGGCCAAGGTAAAATCCAGCCCTTGGGTTCGGGAAGTGTGAAACAGGCGTTTGGAGATTTCCTTATACAAAAAAAATATAACCTAAATTAAATCGGATACATTTTCTACAAAGCTTGTTTATAATGTATAGAAGTAATAATTGTTCCAAAGTTTAACGATTGATATGAAATTGATGATTATTATTCAGTAAATATATCATTCCTACAGTCGCAAATCGCATTTTGGTCAACATAAGACGTAAAACAGAGCTGAAATTCGCAAAAAACCAACGATAGTTTGAATTTGGCGGGCTACAGCTGAGGATTCACCTAAAGGACACTCAATGCCGAAAAGCATTACATATTACTATACAATCCAACAAAACTGACCTATTCGTATTGTACACATAGAACATAACTACACAGCGAAATTATTTAGCAACGGTTCGCCGGGTCGATATGGCAGGACGAGGTCAACTAGGGTCCGTAAAGGGTTAATTCAATAGGGCCCCAACATAACTACGAGTTGCTACAGACAATCAAATTGACTACATAATCAAATTATGTAGTTGCTTGAGCTACATTTTGAAATTGATGTTTTATTGGACATCTATTAAAGCAGCAGGTCTTTTCTGTAAAGATCTTAGCGTTAAAGCTTTGGTGAAATGAGCTGTCATTTGACTTGATGCTAGGGAAGTAGGGATTAATAATATTGACAGTTCACCTCAAGCTTACATGACCTCACTTTAACTTTTGACGTTCAAAAGTGCCTGTGTTATGTGGCTATTTGAAATAAATGATTTGACTTTGACTCTGCCAATAACCAAAGATCGGCAGATAACAAAAGGATGGTTGTGCCAATTCCGGAAAATTCGGAATATTTGTAATTAAATTTACCTTGGTGTAGTGAAATTTCTAATGAACTCAATATTTTCTGGTTTCCCGGGAACTATTCATAAGTATTTGTATTTGCAATGATTTAGTTTTTCTATTTATTTCACGTCACAGTAACTTACTTATTAAAATTATCTTTATAAGAAGCAAAGGATCAATGGTTGTATTTTTTGAGATTGTAAAAAATAATTAAACTAATCTTTAAAATACTAAAAATCAAACTACGCAAAACTATTTTGTTTAAAAAAAAATATTAACCTATCTTTATTTGCACTTACTTACTTATTTTGAATTTGGAATAAAACGACGCGCCAAACAATATTCATTAGTAAGGTTAGAAATACGACGCCATTTTTAAATCTCATTCAAGTGTTTTGAATTGGAATGCATGGCAGTATTTCGTTAAACCACTGCGCGTGTCACTACGAGCTATTGAAAACGATGAAATGAATAGAGCGCCAGGAATCGTCGCAAAAATATTGTAAAACCATGTTAGTGCCATGTCCCTTAAAAAAAAACCTTCCGCCGCAAGCCGGCAACGATGTAGAATTTTTTTACTATTCATTTTTCAAGGAAATGTGTCAGATAGTGTGTAGTCGGGAAAAAAAGGAAAAAATACGTAGAAATATATGCTTAACAATTTTCTTTTTAACGAATTAATCTTGAATTGTGGGTTTCATTGATGTTTTTAGTTAGTTACGTATTAGGTCTAGCATCAACTGCCGAACCTATTGGATAATAATTGGTTATACAGTAACCATGCTACAAAAAATCTTTACAAGACAGACGTGAATGGAAACGCCGGAGACTTTATTGGTGATGTAGTAGGCCCTAGTAGGACCTTATTGGTGATGTTCTTCAGAAAGGTCCGGTGCGTGTTACTTGCAACCGGCGCGCGTGTGTGACCAGATGTATGAGCGTAAACGAAGCAAAAGGAGTGTGTAAGGATCGTAGCAGGTGTCGATCTGTAGTTTCTGTCTATCCCTATGGCAAAAATATTTGAGTTTACGTATGTATGTGTAACCATGCTGTGCTTGGCAGACAGGTTTTGGTCACTAACCATCCGTCCGTTTGCTGGTCTATGGTCATAGGCCTCTCTCGAGTTGCGCAACAACAACAGCCTATCCATTCTGTAATAAAAACATCACCGTGGAAACGTAGGTGAAGTTAGCTGTCAATAGTGTCATACCCTAGCATCAGATGGAATGACAGCTCACTTCGAACTCACCTCACGTTTGTTTTTTTTTTTCTATGTGAAATCATCTAATAACCGCCCCCGCTCTGGGCAAAGCCGGAGTGTGTTACACTTATACTGACTAAAACCCACCCGTGTTCTTTAAGTTGCCTGTGTGCCAGGGCCACGGTAACCCTTTCAGACAAAACCCGCGCCCCGGCAGCCATTGGCCCTATCGGACCCTGTCAATTAGTGCTGACATCTCTTTGAGGCGCGTGTGGAACACAACGTGCGGTTGACCCGGGCCTGGTCCTTACCGGACGGTGAGCTACCCATTGCTCACTTCACCTAAGTCTTCACTGTGAGAATTTTAAAGTACAGACTGGCTAGTTCGTCGGTCTCATGAAAGTGTCGTCTGAGAATTCGGGGGTACAGCAGTACCCCCGAATTCTCAGACGGCATTTACCTTTAAGACATTCGTAAAACTGTGTCAAGCAGTATTGGCCCAGTGGTAACGACCGCGACTTACGAGTTTGTAGGTCGTAGGTTCGAACCCAGACAGGCACTTTACTTTGTGTAAATAATTTCATCACCACTGCTCTCAAAACGGTGAAAGAAAACATCGTAAGGAAACCGGCATTTCCTCGAACCAAAAATTCGAAGACATGTAACATCTACCAATCCGCACTGTGCCCGCGTCGTGGATTACGGCCCACTCCCTCTCACCGAGAGGAGGCCTGTGTCCCGGCAGTGGGAACATTATAGGCTGATTATGATGATGATGAAAAGTGTAGTCTGTTGCTCCAATTCACATTAAAGTGACAGAGACAGCATGAGACTTAACGTTTCTTTATAAATATGGCCGTTAACCTTTTTAATCGCTGTTTAACCCGTATGTGTGGGAGTTGGCCTTTTTACTTGGAATTTACACAGAACATTAAACCCATATAATTTCGTAGTGTCTAATTTGGTTGGATCACTGTTTTGTATCACGCGTTTTAATCGATCTTTGTTTCCGGATTCCGAATATTTATTTGCACTTGCATGAGCGTTGGGCTTAAAATATTACGAGGAAGCGTTTTTTTTTCTTCAATTTTTGTTACAAATATAACGTATGGAGTCTTAAGATGATGTGGGTGTCTGGTGTATGTACACGGTTACATATCAAGCTATATATTTCCAGTAAAAGCAGACCTCTCATTGTACGTAAATCCTGTACAATGCGAGATCAGCTTATACTGGAAATGTATAGCTTGATATGTAGCCGTGTGTACCTAGTGATTTTAGATAAATAAATTGTTTGTTTGCACACAAAAAACATAGCACAACATTAGGCACAAAAGCACGATTAAATAATTAATTAAATTAACCATTTTTATGAAACCGGGCGCGTGCTCGCGAATCCTCGCGGATTTTGCGGCAGCAGCATCTTAATTGCGTAACAAACTATCAATCGCAATCTGAATCATTTTGAAGGTTATTGCTAAACCATTGCTTCAGATGTTCGAAAAATATCTACTCAACAACGTAAATAACGCAATGAATAATAATAATAATAATAATAATAATAATCGTTTATTTATAGAGGGACACATTTACAAAAAATACCTTAACAATTAAAATAGAACACAGTTGCTAATTTGCCTGAACTAGGTTGAACCTGTGCTTCAGGCTAGAAAGTGCATAAATACTTAAAGTAATAAATTAACAATAAGCGTAAAGTTACAACTAAAATAAAACTTAGCTAAATAAATGTAAAATAGCATATTAGCAGTACTATTTGCAGACAACAAGGAGATCTTCTGTCTGTGCATAATTGATGGTTAGTAAATACTTAAGTATAATGTTTTTACAGCTATAGTAATTTAATTTATAGATACTTAGTTTTTTATTTAATCTATTGTACAGAAATGGGCCCAAAAATGTGAAAAATCTTTCTACAAAGACATGTTTTGAGGTTGCATTAGATATGCATACTATATCATTCCGTCTCTTGTTAGTATTGTCAGCATTGTAGGTAAGCATGGTGTGCTGTTTTAATACTAATTGCATTATGAAAAGCTGGCGAACCGTCAGCACGTTGCAGGATTTATATAGCAGATCTGTGGGAAAGAAGAAGGGATGGAAGTTTGCTACCTTTAAAATAGCTCTCTGAGCTCTTTCAAGAGGAAGCAAATTAGTTTTTGGTGCGCCACCCCAAGAAGTGATACAGTATTGAATTATAGATTGACATAGGGCCAAATAAACTTGTGTGATTAATTTTGAATCTGCTAATGTTCGCAATTTCTTAAAAACATATATTAGTTTGCGCACTCTTTTAACTAGGCTTTCAATATGTTTTCTAAAAGAAAGTGTATCGTCCATTATAACCCCCAGGTATTTTATGTTGCTCGTTTTGAGGATAAAAGGACAATTACACGTGTTGACTGTACGGTTTCCACAGTGATGGGCATATAGATGAGGGTTAGTAATGTTATGTTGAGGCTTGCGCATGGAGAAGTGTATATATTTTGTCTTGTCGGCATTTAATGTTAGTAAACTGCTTTGAAGCCAATTAGTCACAGTATTAAAACCTAGTTGAGCGATTTCAAACAGTTCGCTACTGGATGTAGCGGTAAATATTAACGCCGTATCGTCGGCGTATGATATAATTTTGCCGTCTTTAATATTTAAATTACACAAATCATTAATATAAATCAGGAATAGGGTGGGGCCTAGAATACTTCCCTGAGGAACACCAAAACCAGTATTTTTCTGCTCATCACTTGTAATATTATCTATTCTAACACATTGACACCGGCCGTTTAAATAGTCAGTAAAAAGTTTCAGCGGCGTTCCCCTTATTCCTATGGTCTCTAATTTGTTCAGAAGAACAGAAACAGACACCGTGTCGAAGGCCTTGGCTAAATCGAGAAAGACTCCCAGGGTCTGGTTTCCTTTGCCGAGTTCTTCTGAAATATAATCAGTCAGAATGTTGTTGAACTGTCAAAATGAAAGCCATTCCTACTGTTAGTGTGTTACGCATTTACCCCGCTGCTCGGACTGTCGAAGGCAGACTAAGTATTCTCGTACTTTCTGTCGCAGCAAATCGGATTGTAATGGATTCAAGCGCATTCCACAGCAACTGATTGACTTAAAAAAAAAAAACGGAACATGCAAATCATAGGTAGGTAGGGTTCAAAGTGCCGGGGGTAAGTTGTTTCGGCACAAATAGCTTCGTAAAGAAAAGAGATAGCAGTACCTAAATGTTACGAGTAAATGTGTCGCTTAACGTTGTACCATCGCGATGTTTCGACAGCCATTTTAGTGACGCTTTAAAGACGTGTGTACTTTGGTTTTTGTTTTATTAACCGACTTCACAAAAAGGAGGAGGTTCTCAATTCAACTGTATGTTTTTTTTTTTTATGTATGTTAGCTCAGAACTTTTTTCTGGGTGAACCATTTGGATGATTCTTTTTTTATTTGATAGGTGGTGCTTCACATGTGGTCCCATTTAAATTTGAGCAAGGTCTGACCAGCAGTTTTTGAGTTATCCTTTATACTGCATATTTTTTCCACTTAGTTTATATGGATGATGTGTTAATAATTTCCTGTCACTGTTATTTACACACCAAGTAGTGGTATAAGAATTTGTGTGGGGTAGGTACCGCAACTAAAAAGTGAAAAATAAAAACTTTTTTACCAAAAAACAGCCGGCTTCCAAAAAAAACACTAAAAGACGTGAAAAATAACTTTAATTTCGGAGGTCAGGAAGACAGGCGCGACGCGACAGCTCGACACAAAGGCACCGCCCGTCGCGCGGCACGCGGTGCCATTGTGTCACACGTTCGCGTCGCGCCAGTGTGCACGAGCCTTAAAACGGGTACAGAATTCCACGTGTCACATTATCTAATCATGTTTCGAATAAAGATAATGAACCAATATAGGTACACACGGCATACATTTCAAGTATAATCTGATCTCGCATTGTATAGGATGTCCGTACAATGAGAGGTCAGCTTATACTGGAAATGTATAGCTTGATATGTAGTCGTGTGTACTTATTGATGGCCGAACGTGATAATGTGGGCCGAGGCGAAGCCGAGCCACAGATTTGGTTAGTCCACCAATGACTGGTTTCGGCCTGTACATGTAAAAGAGTATTCTATTTCTATTCTATTCTCAAATAATGCGCGGAAGTTCACACTAAGTACCTAAATTAATTATAAATTCAAGAATCAATGACGAACAACGAGAACTTTTCTCGCGCCAATGTGTTAATTTGTTTCTTTTTCACTTTAAACAGCTCTATTTGATAAGCTTGTTCGAGATTTAAATAAAATCGTTGACAAATTACCCCCTCGGTTGCCATGGGTCGAAGAAAAAAGATTGTTCCATTTTTAAATTACACGACAGATATGAGTTTTCATAGTAATTTATTCGGTCGCGAAACACGGTAGATATGGATTTTCACATTAAAATTGCGGGCCGCTAAACACGACAGATAAAAAATTTCATAGTAACATTGTCGGCCGCTGCTCGCATGTATTTGAACAGTACAGCATTCTCGATTTATTTCGAAGAAGGATGTCAGAAAAAGGTCGAATTTCCAAGCATGTTTGAGAAAATATATTTATTTTTGAAAATTCTGGCACGGTGATTGAATTGGGTCATGTTCGCATGTCCATACTAATATTCTAAAGAGGTATTTGTCAGTTTGTATCCATCCATCCATACTATATAATCCTAACTTCCCAATACTAATCGTAACTAATATTATAAATGCGAAAGTAAGTTTGTGTGTTTGTTTGTGGCTCTTTCACGCTAAATTGGATTCGGAAAGTGTTTGGATGAAATTTGGCACACAGATAGACCATGACCTGAGTAAGGCTACTTTTCATCCTTCTTTTTATTTTTTGTTTGGGAAATTGTCAAATAACTTCTCCCGCTCTGGGCACTTTTACTGCCTAAAACCCACCCGTGTTCCTTCAGTTGCCTGTGCGCCAGGGCCACGGTAACTCTTTCAAACAATCCGCGACCCCGGCAGGCATCGGCCCTATCGGACCCCATCAATTAGTGCTGACAAATATTTTGAGGCGCGCGTGGAACACAACGCGCCGTCGACCCGGGCCTGATCCTTACCGGACGGCGAGCTTCCCATTGCTCGCCGTCCGCAAGCCTGCGCCTACGGTGGCTGGGAATCGGCTATTGATTCCCAACGCCCAGGCGTAGTAAGTTGTGTAAGACATGGCACACACTATGCGACATGCGACTGTGCCAGCTCGGCGACTACACGCAACGATAAGCTGCGGCCGACAATTTTCATATATTTTGTACACTTGGCGTCGAGTTGTAGAGTCGCAACGACAGGATAGGCGAGCCGCACGCACTCGATACTCGCGTGTCTCTCGAACAGTCAAAGAAAATAATCGCTTCCTGCACGATGACTGTCGTAACGACTAGTCGCAGACGCTAAAACAGCTCTGCGACTAGAGGGAGCGACAAGACGCAAAGTTTGAGCTGGCACTTAGACAAGTTGTAGAATACCAAAGTGAATATAATGCCACCTCAAGGACGCCTCTCGTGTTTACAACGTTGTTAATTACTTGAACAATGTTTTAAGACGTGCGCCATATTGCGAACGGCTTAGCAATGATAGTTGTAGGCTTGTAAGTAGCTATCTACCTATTTTGTATATGTAGTTAGTGTAAAGTCTTATAAAGTAGCTTAGTAGTAAATAAGTATTTCTTTTTGCACACCAAGGAAAATTCTTTATTCTTTTCTACATTTCATAAAACACTTTTTTTGCTGATGGTGAAGCCACCATCAGCACCATTTCACCATATTCATTGTGACGAGCATAAATTGCTTAGCAACCATATTAAAGTAATCGAATCGGAACCCGTGAAATACTTATAATTGAGTAGTTCCGGAGGACACCTCTGGTCTTCATCATCAGTTCCACTTCACCGAATGGTGCTTTCCGAGAGCAAATTCAAGAGTTACTATAACAAATACCCAAATCGCTATAGGCGTGCCTGTAAAATTTGAGGATTTCCCTCGATTTCCATGGGATCCCTTCATCAGATTCTGAATTGGTGACAATGGAACCACCTCGAGAGTATACCCTTTCAAACAAAAAAAGAATTTTGTAATACCGTCTATATACGAAGGAGTTATGCCAGAACATACATAATATATATATATATATATATATATATATATAAACATCCGAATTGATAACCTCCTCCTTTTTGAATTCGGTTAAAAATGACCCAGTCTGTAGCTCGCTGACATGTTTAGGTAGTAAAATAAGGGCTTTTGACAGATGGTTTATTTTCAGGATAGATAACATCGTGAAAATAATATTAAAATTTTGTTCCTACATTTTGTAATTCTGTTTTGGTTTTAGACTCTG
Source organism: Griposia aprilina (assembly GCA_916610205.1). Taxonomy (NCBI): domain Eukaryota; kingdom Metazoa; phylum Arthropoda; class Insecta; order Lepidoptera; family Noctuidae; genus Griposia; species Griposia aprilina. Next base: position 15,043,125 of record OU744304.1, on the reverse strand, counting down.
TAAGAGTAGAAAAGCCAAAAAGTAGCAGTGGTTTTCTTTTGCTCATTCAATCCAGCGCATGCATGTCATATCTGCGCTGACTTCATTATCGTCTTTAATTCAAAGGCGAAAAGCCATCTCTAGCCTTCCTTTTTTAAATACAAGCTTCCACGTTTTTTCTTTTTTTGAATAAATTCTAGAATTAACACTTAAAAAAAACTGAAAAAACAACGCAGTTATGGATTTCTTTTCCTTAAATGTAAACAACTCAATTTATTATGTTTTTTATGTTGCAAACAAGTACTAAGTTGTGTTCGAGTTCTTGTTTGACACTTTAAGAGTTACGAACAAAGCTTTTATTTTGTATCAAAGTGATTTTGTAAGTTTGCGCTATATAACAGAGTCATAACTTTCGCGGATCATCGTTTAAAGAAAGGGTAATAATTTTTACAAGTGTTATTTAAACATTAGGGAGGTTATTACGATCAGTTTAAAAAAATAACGGGCCGTAAATTAATTTTTCGGCGGTTGGTAAATTATTGTGACATTAAAACATGAACTGCAATAAAAATACAAAAAAAACGGTTATTTCATCTTACAAAGTCAGTACAAAAAATACTCAAGCAGTGTAATAAATGAATGGGCAGTTAGGTAAATAGTTCAGCAGTTCATAGGTTAGGTTGGAACTGTGACCAACAACGCGCGAGCCGAATAGATCGTAGTTACAAACCCAGAGCACCCCGACCCCGACCAAATGGGTAAGGTCGGTTAGAACTGTGACCAACCGCGCGCGAGCCGAGCGAGCGAAGCGAGTGGTGCCGCGGAAGCGGTCGGCGAGCGCTACTGCCAAGTTAGATTTCTTACCAACTAATTCCGATTTATTAACTGCCCGATCAGTCATTTTACTTCTGAGCTATGTATTTAATTACCCGTTTAAGTATTTGTTAGGATTTTTAGGATTTTTATTTACTTTACTGCTCAGTTTTTACTGCCGAGTTTGTTACTAAACATGCACTGTAATTTATAATTTACCAAAACTACAATAAACAACTGCCGCTTTAAATCAGCGCCTTAAAGAATTACATTCTCCAGTTTTCTGAAACCTTAGTTGTCCCTGTTCAAATTCTGTTGTGAAAATAATATTGAGTAGGAAATTAATATTATTGATAACTATCAATTCATCATTCATTTGTCAATTGTTGATCGCTGTTTTGGTAAACTGCTGACATGCCGTCCGCGTCGCCGTCGTGCGTTTGAAATATAAAATGGGCATCGAATAACTTATTTTTTTCGGTTTTTAGGATCGGGGTAATTCAACATATCATTTATAAGACCATCGACGCAGGTCATGAAAATAAAATAAAAAGGATACTTTATGCATGTGAACTGGTTTCTCGTCGATTAAAATCAAATTGTGGAGGCCCCTTCCTTGTGGAGGCCCGGGGCTAGAGCCCCTGTTTCCCTGCCCTAAATCCGACCCTGACTATACTATAAAATTAATAACTAAGTAGGGAAAACAAAAGTAACAAGTTTAAAGTAACATGAGTAAATAAGAGTTTAATAAAAACATCAACAATCAAATATAATAATGCTCGAGACCTACCGAGTTATGTGCTAAAAATAATGGGGATAAAAACTGCCCCACTTCAGATGTCGCTGCTTTCCAACGTCCAAGAATTTGACAGGCAGCTGTCACTTCTATATTTTTTTCGTAAACAAGCGCCTTCTTTTATGCACAATTAATTAATATTCCCCGTTGCGCAGTTGTTGACTGCAAAAACCCGACGACCCATGTATTTGCCAAAGATATTAAACGACGAAAACTGTGGGAGAAAACTATGTGATAAAAAAAACGTAAATTTCTAAGGCAGAAATACGTATACAGATGATGCTCTAAGGGAACTAAGTCCGTTTTTATTACCTACAGACACTTGTGGTGTAATTTTACGTAAATTATAGTAAAGGTGCGCCTGTGTTTATATTATCAAATTAGATCAGTGCTAGAATTAACATCTCTGATTTTTTTCAGTCTGGAAGATCACCTTCGAGTTGGTTTTCAATTCCAATCAGGTTATTCCTGTCGTAGGCCTCCAGTCTTCAACCAAAAAATTAACTTCAAGTTAACAAACACAAGATAATTGTCAAAAGTTTATAATTTATTGTCTTTTCCACTAAAGCTACTTTTTTCCTAGACGCTTCCTATTTCCTTAACTCGTCTTCTAATAGTGCTACACTCCAATTCTCATACATATTTATCTGGTTTTCGGTGAATTTGTGATTGACACAAAAGTAAACATAAACAAAACAATGGCGATTTTAAGACTTCGGACAGTGCTGCCACCTATGATCAGCTTTCAGTTTTTAACCCCATTGCGATCACTAATCTAGTAGCTGGACATTGGGATTATGGCCAAAACCACTCGCAGTCGAGATTTTACGAAAATCTTAAGTGAATGAATATCATGTGATTTTATACCGCGAAAATGTGAACTGTGTGGGTCACCTTAACCAGGGCAGGTTAAGGTGACACACACCGGTTCTGCAAATGATTGCGTTAGTTCCTACTACAATTACCAAATTAACCAAGAAATGACCAGTAATAATATAAGTACTACAGTATTTAATATTCCCCTGAAAGCGTCCTTAAATACATAAGGTTGGCTTTCACGCGTTGGCAATAATCAATAGTTTTATCAACAAGTAGATAAGTTCGCTCGGCGATACGGACGAAATTAAGGCGTCCGCGTTATACCAACTAAATAAATGATGTGCTTGTATGAAATGAGGTTGACGTGTATTAAGAACTTCGTTTTAGTTTGCTGGCTAAAATGTTAGGTTTGACGGACCTAACTATTAGTGTATTACTTTTTGCAACCATTAAATTAATGGGCTCGTGGCTAAGTAATAATAGCCTTACGGTTTGATCATCTAGATCATCATCATCTAGATCTCGATCGCGACCAGAGGGCCTAGACAAAGTAACATTCGATTAGCGATGACGCTAGTAGAAAAGTTAAAATGTATGGGGTTGACATAAGCTATCGAAATGTCACGTGATCATAGGTCAACGAATAAAAATTAGCTAGACAATGTTAACAATATTCGATTATGAAATGAATCGACAGCGTCGAAAGATTAGGTACTTCCACAGAGATGCATAGCCAAGGGACACTTTTTGACGAGCGTTATCACTAGTTTTTGGAATCATTAGCTAAAGCGATAGCGATTGTAGAAATAGAACCGCTCCGAAGCGAATGCCATTTGTCTAGGCCCTCAGAGTTCGTTGTAGAAAAGTGATAAAAAGATTCGTTATAAACAAAAAATGTATGGACGGCCCATCGGATGGTCCTCCATAAGCAACGCTTTCTGAGATCGGCCTGTGGATGGGTGACCATCCATTACATACCGAGATACCTGGGTGTCTCGAAAAGCACGTTAAGCCGTTGGTTGGTCCCAGCTGTCGTTCGTAGATCTTTGACAGTCGTTTCGGGTAGTCACAAGTCCGAATGTCTGACAAGCTGTTTTACTAAGAGGTATCGTATTCCCCAAAAATTGGATAGGCAGTCGCTCCATTTAAAATACTGGTATTCAGCTACATCCGGTTAGATTGGAAGCTGACCTCAACATAGTTGGGAAAAGGCAGATGATGAATCAATTAATTCATCATTTGATTCAATTAGTTAATGGTATTGCATTATCCGCTTTAATGTTAATCAGATACAACTACGTAACAGACTTATTCATTAAACCCGAGTGATTGCATTCATAAAACCTATTATTTTGTGATAGAGCTTTAAACCTATGGTAGTTTTTTTAGGTTTACGTATGGTTTACGTGCGTGCCTCAGATTCTTATTTCAACTCCTTATTTATGGTTTTTGTGGATTGGATTTTGATTCCAATTACTTACAGTAGAAATAGCAATCATGTCATTTAGAGTAAATAGGCTTTTATTTTTATATAAATTCTTCTATATTTTATGAATGTGAGACCGTTGTAGACCTAACTTGTAGACTCTAGATTTGTGAACCTTTTTATATTTTGTTGAGTACCTGTTACTTGTTGACAGGCCTACACTATCCTCCTATCTCTATCAACACTGTAATTGTAAGCATTGTAAAAGCCCCTTATTTTTAAAAGAGTAACCGTGGAGTTTCTTGCCGGCTCTTCTCCATAGGAAACAACCAATTGGAACCGTGCACATAGCTTCTGACGTTTCATAAGTGCCCATGTAGGTTTATGTGAAATAAAATATTTTGATTTGATTTGATTTGCGTCGGAAAGCACGTTAAGCCGTTGGTCCTGCGCTTGACTTCTCTCCGGTCGTGTCGGATTGCCGTTCCATCGGACTATGAGAGTGAGAGAGTGCACCTGTGTCTGCGCATACACTCGTGCACTGTAATACGTATCTCTCGCGAAGGCTAGACTCCCTGTTACCTAACACAGCATTTAAAAAAAAAAAAAACGGTGGCAAATCAGCAAATGACCTCTCCCGCTCTGGGCGGAGCGGAAGGGCGTGTCAGACTCTTACTGACAAAAATCCACCCGTTTTCCTTCAATTGCCTGTGTGCCAGGGTCACGGTAACTCTTTCGAACAATCCGCGACCCTGGCAGGCATCGGCCCTATCGGACCCCGTCAATTATGCTGACATCTCTTTGAGGCGCGCGTGGAACACAACGCGCCGTCGACCCGGGCCTGTTCCTTACCTGACACAGCTAAGGCACATTCCTCACCAAGCAAGGAAGATCCACTGCGGTATACATATACTTCTTTATAAACTTGTAAGTATTCAAAAAGTATCCTATATTTTACGCCAGATAATAATTATTCTGTTGAGCTGTTTGTGACCGTTTATGCGCGATTAAGTAACAAATATCTTAACAAACTTTCACTTTTAATTAGAAATTCATTAGCCCTAGCCGGGCATTGTTGTTGTCGGCATTCCTCCCAACGAGAAATAGCTGATTAATTATTACATTTAACACAAATACCAAATTAAAATTCAGCCGTAAAGTTTAAAAAGGAATTTCTGACATTTAAAATGTTAATCACGAACAAATTAGTTGGTAAGTACAGTTTAGTAGGTACATTAAAATTATAACAAATCGAAAACAATCAATGCATACCAATATACCTTCCCTTAGTTAGGTTAAAGTGGTTCGAATAACTTCACAAATGTTTCAGTTATTATAAGTCCATGCATTAAACATTTAATATTGTAACGCAATAAATAGCTACTGTTTTCTTAAAAAAACTTGAGAGGTGTCAAGGGACACCCGGATGGAACGAAGTCCTAAAAAAAAAAAGAAAAAATGTTGTTGTTTGTTGTTGTTGTTGGGGTTGTTGGGGTTGTTGTTGTTGTTGTTGGGATTGTTGTTGTTGTTGTTGTTCAATGCGAAATAGAAATGAAAATATCTGGCTTGCTTTCTATAAGAGAGAGAGAGACAGACAGAGAAACATGCGACGCCGCACAGCTTACAATAGCTTACTATAGCAAAAAGTGTCGTGACAACTTTTCGTAAGAATTTTTTCCGTCTAGCCCCCTTTCACAACGCGCGATAAGGAACTTCGTTCCAATAATGTAAGTGTGTCAATTATGTACTTTACCGCCCGTATTTGGTCTCCTAAGGTATGAGTTCGTAGCCGACTGCATGCAGCACAGTCGGCTATGAACGCTACGTACATTTCTATGAAATACCTTTCGTAGCTAGCTACACGTCGTTTTCATAGAAATGCATAGAAACCAGTAGTGTCGCAGCGACACGTCGTCGGCTGCTGCGGCATGCAGTCGGCTACGAACTCGTACGTCTATACATTCCTTGCATAAGTAGAAGTGTGTCGGAGGGCAGACGCACAGACCTTATAGGTATAATTTAGTGAACTAAGCTTTTTACTATTGTTATTGCTAGTCTTGTTGTGCGGTTACGCTTTGGGTGATAATCAGGTTGAAACCTATTCTGTGAATCTAGTGTTATCCTGTGATTGTAACTTGTTGACGTTGCCTTGTGAATAAATAAATAAACACAGATAAAAAGTCAATTGTGTAATTTGTTAACTTTCGGCGCCTAATCCCTATTTCCCTTGGTCACGCCATCATGCGTGAACGGCTGGACCGATTTGACTAATTTATTTTTTCTTGTGTTCGTTATTGTCAGGAGAAGGATCTTATGAAATAAAAAAATAAGGAAGTTGATCGGAACGTTACAAAATTTAAGAAAACTTAACACGCCAATATAAATTTTACATAACTGTCAGTTGTTTGAAATAACTGTCAGCGATTGACAGAATGCGCGCTTCAAATATCGTTTAACACAGATGGATCGGTTGATAAATGAGTCGATAGTTTTCGTTTTAGTCAATAGTCAAAACTAAAACTAAACGAAATATGATATTCATAGTTAAGACAGGACAACGTCTGTCGGGTCAGCTTGTTGACTATAGATATAGATTTTCCAGTTTTTGAACTTCATTTGAAAACGCTTAAGGCGTCGAGACACAAGTTTGCTCGTTGATGCTTCATACAAGTTTTAAGTTGTTGGCTAGTGACAAGAAAACGGCCCAGCAACTGGAGATGGTCATGCTGGGCGGTCATTGCCGCCTATCAATTATGCAAACACCAGAGGCATCGTGGGCGCGTGGGTATCACAGAGAAAAAGGCGAAATGTCTCATGCACCTAAATAAATTCTAGAATATTACCTGATAATGTTTCGAAAATTTTACTATGTGGTGTTCTTTTTGTCTTAAATTAATTGACCCAGCGAGCACGAAGCGTCTCCGCTTCAGCTTGAGCAAAAATGCTTTCGTATGTCCGAATGTCCGGCGGATGGCTGTTCTCCTCTACAAGTCGTATTTCTCAACCGATTCTGGTGAAATTTTGTGAGTATGTTCAATAATATAGATTTTTTTGTCGATTCAGTTTTTCAAAATGGCGGATTTATGGGGGTTGAAAACGTAAAAAAAAAACATATTTTAGTCATTTCGAAAAATGTCACAAAACTTTTTTGTTACCCTTATTAAGTCGCATAAACTTCAAGGTGTCGGGGGTGCGAGGGGGTGGAAAATAATGAAAAAAAAACGCAAATTTCTTGTAGTACATCAAGTCACAAGGGAATTTCATCAGCTTTTGGAATATGACTATGATTTTAAGCTATGCAAAGACAGACTCGCGAAGTCTACCGGTAGTTATTAAGATGGTCGAGAACTACTGGTAGTTATTAAGATTCATGCCTCCATGTGATGACAATGAAACTATTTTGTATTGATTTATTTTCTTATTACACATAACATAACATCACGCCTGTATACCCCGAAGGGTTAGGCAGAGGTGTACCTATAGCACACCCACACTTCGCCAGTTATGTTTAAGTTCCATGTAATAGGGGGCGAGCCTATTGCCATCAACCGGGCACAAATCCAGACTCCGGGCTGCTACCGAGAAATTCCTGATGGAGAAACTCGATAACACTTTGCCCGACCCGGGAATCGAACCCAGGACCTCATGCTCAGCAGTAGCGCTTGTGACCACTAGACAAACGAGGCAGTCACTCGATTCGAGTCGATTTTCTTATTAGTACCTATTTTATTTTAAAATTTATTTATTAATAATCCCTTAGTGGGATATAAAGATGTCCGTAGTGTGTCCGTGGCATCACAATGGGCTCTATCAGAATACCAGCGCTGCGGTACTTATTTTTTAAATATCGCAGCTTTATGCTGAGATAGGAGCCTTTTTAGCCTCGTACAGGTTTTTTTTAAATTGTTTATTGTTGTTTTTATTGTTAATTTTGTTAGTTTTAAATGCTCCTTTTTTATTTATTTTTTACTTTTTGTATTTCCTGTGCGTGTCCTAAATAAAATATTTTTCTTTCTATCTTTGATGATAATTGACACTTAGTGGCAAGAAGTTATCTTAATCAATCACATAAGCATAATATGAGCCGGTTCGAGGAAAACAGTGGACAGTTCCTCATCCTCTATTGAAAAGGGAAGATTCTCCGACCTGAGGGGTGTTGTGTCTGGTGAGCTACTCCCCGATTTTTGGTGTCGGGTGGTTGTATATAATATATAAGTACATTATGTTAGTCGCGCCGATAACTCTGCTTGCGCGATGTAGGATTTTCGTGACGTCAGATGTGATTCGTATTGCGAATGTGGTATTGTAGATGCCACATGCCTGTATCTAATCAGATTCTTTATTGTTATCTTTTATATTAGTAAAATAGTTTGTTAGTTATTGTAGTATAAGAAGTATATGCAGAGTATAGGTATATTTTTAACCGACTTCAAAAAAGAGGAGGTTCGCAATTCGTCTGTAATTTTTTTTATCATGTTAATATTTATTAACATTTTAAATAACATTTTACCCTTTGGTGTTCTTTCACTCTTAAAATGCTTAGGCCCACTTGCACCGCCCATTATTAAACACGTTTAGCGATAAACGAGTTTAAAACATAATTCTGTTTCGGTCAAATATTTGAAGATGACAGAAACAGAATGATGTTTAAAACTCGTTTAGCACTAAACATGTTTAGTGTTTGGCGGTGCAAGTGGGTCTTAGTTATTAAGATTCTTCGCTTCTTTTGATAATCGATTACATAGCTGCAAGAACTTGTCTCAATCAATCACATTAGCTGTAACTTAAGAACGACAAGGTTTCTAATGAAGTAAAAAGACAGGGACACTTTGCTAGACAATCGCTTCTAGAACCATTACCGTAATTAATTTATCTACTAAGTACTAACCCCGGTATTACCTTGTTAGTTACCGTTCAGTAGAACATTAGAAAAATAAAGCACTGACGTTGATTAGGACTTGTATTTCTCGTTTAATGATGTAGGAATGAGTATAATGCTTATCGGACTAATAGGAACATTAAATATGCTTGTTCATCACCCTTTCTGGCTTTTTTAAATGTTTGTTTTCTTATACATTTTTTGAACATAAATGAAAATGATAAATCAACTAAAATGTGGAGGAATTTTTTGACGCAATCTTTTAATTTGTTATTAGTTTTAGTTAGGTTAGAAAATTATATTTTAATTGTAAATATTATTGTAATTTAAATAAAAAAATACTTAGAAGTTAGTTTAAATATAAAAGTATATCTATATATTTTTTTCTATTAATATGAAATATAGTTATGTTAGTCAGTCAGATAAATGCTTAACTAAAATAGAGTATGATTTTAGTTTAAGTTTAACACAGTAGGTATATTGTATAGATTTGAAATAGTTCTACCCATAACCAAAGTTATTTGGGGTCAGCATGTCTTCATCTCCACAGATATCATTCGCTTTTTAGCCATATAATCTGTGGCTCAATACAATTATCGTGTCTTTGGTCTACCCCTGCTGTTACTTATATGTACAGAACCTACCTACAAAATTATGTATCAATACGTTCGCCAATAATATCAATACATATCGGCTTAAAACATAATTCATGTTTTTTATAGAGTGAGAAGATAGTCGTTAATAGTTCACTCATTGCTTAAACCACAGTCGACTAGACTTATCAACCACTAAGCTAAAGAACAACAACGAGTTCAACTAGCAGTTTGTTAGTCTGTGGCTCAAACTAGAATGTCGATAGCTGAAACCACAGAATATATACTTTGATATTCTGTGGTTTATACAACCGTGTTAGGCAGAGGGTCAAACTTAGGGTGCAATTTTTTACTCGACCACGGCGAAGCAAAAGGTGGGTTATGATTTTGACCGATATGTATGTATGTACGTATGTTCATCTGTTTCGACATAACTTCCAAACTTTTTATCATAATTTGTCAAATGATATATCATTCGAGGCGTCTTGATCGTCCGCTGGTTATAGACTATGTAACGTCACATTCAATTGGATATGGCGCCCTCTAGAGGACAGAAAGTCATGGCAAACTAAACAATAATTTTCAATTTCATATCAATCGTCACACGAATAGCATTTAGATCAACATACGACGTAAAACAGAGCTTCAATTTGCAAAAAAACCAAAGAAAATTTGAATTTTGCGGGCTACAGCTAAGGATTCTCTTTAAATACATCATTATCCTCCCTGCTCTTTCCACAATTTTTGTCATTAACAACAGCTGTCAGTGTCAATATTCCACAACAATGGTGACACTGACAGCTCTTGAACTCGGTTTAGATGTGCTGATCACGTTTAGTTTCATTAGTGAAATCGGCCTTAACACTATGGGCCCAGAGTATGCTATAAATAACCTACATAAGATTCTATTGATAAGTATAATTAATTGAAACTCGACCCTTTTTCGTCCCTTCACAAACATGGCTTAGTGATTGGCCAATATATAAGATACGTATATACCTATATGACAGTAAGTATATCTATTTCCTTTAGACTTTCATACATAATATGACAGTATATAAATCTATTTGGGGTTCTAAGAACCCGACGTAATAACTTGCTTATTGGATATAACCATTAGGTAATGAATAGGTATTTCATATTTTTAGTAAGTATGTAATAATATAACGAATATTACTATCTTGTCCGATGGCAGGAGAAAAATTTCCTATCTTATTATTAGAATGAGTATCTTGAAGTATAAAGCAGATAAGCTCTAGAAAAAGTGTGTGAAACGTATGGACTGTTTGCCAATATTTGCAAGACATTATTTATTAATAGATAAGCCGTGTGTCTGATGGGGTTTGCCATCTGCGAAAATTACGAACTTCCATACAAACTTGCAACCCCTATTTAACCCCTCCAGCCGGTCTATTTAACCTCTCCGGCTGGTCTATTTAACCCCTCCAGCGGGTCTATTTACCCCCCCCCAGCCGGTCTACTTAACCTCTCCGGCTGGTCTATTTAACCCCTCCAGATGGTCTATTTAAGAGTCCCTATCAATTTCGCGGTCTAAAAACAGAAAATTCAAGTTTTTCCAGTGCAAATTTCTCAACAACCTTAAGATACCTGATTTTTTATTTAATACACTGTTATTCATCACCTATTTATCTAGTATGTGTACGAATTTAAATTTTGATAGCTACTCAATATAAATTACTAAAAATAAAAATCTAACACACGTTTTTACGTAAGCACGAAACACCGGATTTTTCAATTGCTTTTTTAGCTTACTGGTCGCAAATAACAACCTGAGAAAAATCCTTAATACTGGAAATATAGTATATTAGTAAGTGGACGATTTATTTTTTTAAAGTTTAATGATTAAGTACTCTAAAAAAAATGTGAACCGCGCTGCAAAAACGCAATAAAATCATGTGCAAAATCGTCGTCTACGCGTAAGAATTTATTGAAAATAAGAAAAAGTCTTAAATATTTTGAAATTTAAGGCGGTTATCTACCAAATTCAATTTTTATTTTTATATTTTATATTTGTTATAAAATATCTTAATAATGCCTTATAAACCGATGCGCTTGCTCGAGGCATTCAGTCGCGCCCAAGGGCTTCTCGACGACGGACCTGTGTCGCCCGTGACCTTCACCGCTCCCGACGTAACTCGCGAATCGCACGTGATTTTATACTAGGTCTAACCAGTTTTGAGACTTTTGAGTATATTTTTTTATATATGCATTGTGTGACACCTATTAATTATTGTGTAAACACACTGTACATTTGTAATAAATTAATAGTTTTTAATAAATAATAAAAAATAATTAATAATTTTTATATTCTATAGGGACGAAAAGGAGAACAAGTTACCAGTCAGTTCAGGAACATGGTCACTTTTACTAACAAATGGGTACTGTAATGTGTCTTAGCTATATGGGTGTAGTAAAATGACATGATGTTTTTTATAGGATACCCGGTACCCACATTATAATTTATCTCTTTCTGTACCTAGTTCTATGTAAATATAAATTTCTTCTATGTGAATTTTATATGAAATGTTATTACCCGAAATTGTTGTCTCCAGAAAAGCACGTTCTATGAATATCTGAAACACCTCGTACTAAACTCAAGTATAAAATCTATATGTAGATACGTGTAATAATAAAAAAAAACTACAAAGAATCTTGTATTTATTTTCACGCTGTTGCTACACCTACATACAAATAATACAGGAATACAATGACTCGTGTAATTAGTTTCAGACGTACCGTATACGTTGGTCACACTTTATAATTATTATAGTTTGCTTTTACTATAGTGAATGCCGTACTAGGTAACGATATTTTTATGGGGTACCTAAACATAACATGTCATAATCCCAATAAAATCCATCAAGTAATATGGAACCTAGTACTTATGTATAAACTATGGAGTGCTGGTAATAGAGGTTACGAATCAAGATTATTTTGTTCCCGCTTCACCGTACGACAACGCACACTGCGATTGTTAGCAATAGTTCGAACGCACACAGACACGCTGCGCTCCGATAGTTACCTAAACTAGTAGCGCGCCGAAATTGATAGGGACTCTTAATCTCTCCTGCTGGTCTATTTAACCCCTCCAGCCGGTCTATTTAACCCCTCCAGCCAGTCTGTTTAACCCCTCCAGCCGGTCTGTTTAACCTCTCCGGCTGGTCTATTTAACCCCTCCAGCCGGTCTATTTAACCCCTCCAGCCGATCTATTCTATAAAATTCACCATTGAAACTTAGGTGAAGTGACCTGTAATTCCATCTAATGCTAGGGATTGACACTCTATTGACTGCTCACTTCAAACCCTTTTCACCTAAGTTTTCACGGTGAGTATTTTACAGAATAACACTGCAGGGAATGAATTTTCAAAAATCTTTCCTTAGTTCTTACTTTCGCTATAAATACGAAAATGTGTGTTTTAGGATGTACGTTGACTGACAGTGAATGAATGAACGTAAAACTTATATGTATTAATAGATTCAGGCAGTTTCTATTAAAATTAAATATAATAAATAAAGTTTTCTATTAAAATAATTTATTTAGGTTCATAAAGGTTTTGTAGTACATGAGAGTATGAATTATTAATTACATGGTGTAGGCACAACGAATTGTTGGGTGAATCGCTGCTTACCAAGCTAGACCACTGTATCTGTATTTAGGAGAGACAGTTTCGACTCCCAATTTTTGTATCACAATAATCATGTCATTTTAATAGGTCTTTACCTATGAAATTGCCGTTTTGTATGAAAAAATTTAAACGAATTTTTTTCATGAATTTTTTATTTGTATTAATCGAAGTAATCACCCATGCAATCAATGCATCTTTGCCATCGCAGTGGCAGTTTATTGATGCCCTTCTTAAAGAAATCAGCTGGACGGGAGGCAACAAATTCTTCAAAGGCATTTTGTACTGCCTCTCGGGTATTAAATTTTTTTCCCGCCAAGAAGTTATCCAAATTCTGGAAAAAGTAGTAGTCTGTAGGCGCAAGGTCTGGTGAGTAGGGCGGATGACGGAGAGCTTCCAACCCCAGTTCTTGCAACTTGGAGACCGTCTGCTGTGCAGTATGAGGTCGCGCGTTGTCGTGCAGGAGCAGCGGAGACGAGCGATTGACCAATGCTGGTTGGAGATGCGCCAGCTTCTCCATCATTGTGTTCAGTTCTTCACAGTACACATCTGCAGTAATGCTCACCCCGTTTGGTAAGAAGCTGTGATGAATCACACCGGCGCTAGACCACCAAACAGTGACCATCACTTTTCTAGGGGTAAGTTTTCGTTTAGGGCATTGTTTAGGTGCTGAACCAGGATCCAACCAACTTGCTGAGCGCTTACGGTTATCAAACAGAATCCATTTTTCATCGCAGGTAACAATGCGGTTCAAAATTCCTTCATTTGTGTGTCTGTTGAGCAGTGCAAGGCACGTCTCGACGCGTACTTCGCGCTGGCGATCATTGAGTTCGTGGGGCACCCATTTGTCAAGCTTTTTTACCTTGCCAATTTGACGCAAATGGACCAATATTGTTTTGACGCTAACGTCGAAAGCTGCTGCTAATTCAGCCGTAGATTGTGTATCATCAGCTTCCACAATCGCCTTTACTTCGTCATTGTCGACCAAAGTCTTCGGACGACCGCGAGGTTCATTTTTCAGGTCGAAATTTCCAGAACGGAAGCGAGCAAACCAATAACAGGTGGTGCGTTGGTTTGTAGTGTTAGCTCCGTAAACGTCGTTGATGTTGCGTGCCGCTTGTGCCGCGTTGCTGCCACGACGGTACTCATATTCCATAATTACTCGAATTTTTAACGTATCCATGATGACGAAAAAGATTGAAATGCGATGAAAATGTAACACTAATCAATAAAGAAATGACTACTTTTAGAAAAAAAAATCCATGTTTTTAAAATAAAATTAATTTGAAATTAGAATTCTTAGCCAAACAAAAAATATTTTGATTTGAAATGGCCAGTACTGCAGAACGGCAATTTCATAGGTAAAGACCTAATATTATGTTGGAGACGGTCATTAGTATGGACACTAAACGAAGCGCAGCACGAGTTCCGGGAGGTGGCAGCATCGTCGCGATGACGTGCATTCTCGGCTAACTTCGTGCTATGACAGAGCCTGCCTGATGGAGGAGCGCTGATGGGACGAGTGGACACTTACCATTCTGCCTTCGAGGAGATCCGTACCTCCACCCTAGGAACTGTCACGCGTTCCGTATAGTTGTGTCGTGTACCTACACTACTGTGCGTTAAAAGCGTCCGTAGTAAAAAGACAAAAGCAATTCAAATATTAAATTAAATTAAAATAAGCCGTGGCAGCTAAGAAATGACCAGTCCCTACTGACAGCGCCCGTTCACGAACATGACGATATGGATCAGCACCATTCAGCTCAACCATTTTGAAGGGAACTTAATGATCCAACACACACGCCACCACCAGCGAGACATTAGAGTGAGCATGACATACTCTCAGCCGCCAGGGCACATGCAAATCAATGAAAGAAAAACCTATTACATGGTAGCTTTATAGTAGGTATGTAGCGGTATCAACATCGCCACGTGCGTGCTACACGTCATACTGACGTCACACAAATCCTGCATCGCGCAAGCAGAGTTTACCGCGCGACTAGCATATATACAACTTCCCGACATCAACCGTCGGGCAGTTGCCCACCAGACACAACACCCGTCTGGTCGGAGGATTCTCCCTTTTCTATAGAGTATGAGTGAACTTTACACCCCGTTCCTCATACCTCCATACTAGTGACCCCGGACTTGAACGTCAGCGCAGCCTTCGTGCAACTACTTCAGCGTGACGTCATCATCACATCAGCATCACTTCCGCAAGCTTTAGAGCGGCGAGTCACACAGCCAGCCAGCACCCACGGCTTCAACGGGTATCCTGACCACCAGCATGCAGCGACCGCGCATACCCGGTCATCACCCTCAGCCTCATCAGCAACCTTGGCACAGCACACTGCACTCTCGACCGGTCCACAAGCAGAGCCTTCAAACCCTCTCCTGGTCGACGCCAGCAGTCAGCCTCAACCCGGCGCTGTACCACAACCGACGCACTGGAGCATAACGCAGCGCCACCCCGACTCACTGGGGAAAAACGTTCGCAGACAGTTCCGACTCACCGCGAACTATGCGACAACTGGTTCCGACTCACTGGAATCTCAACTGGCCCTGGCAAGCATCGCAAGATTCAAGACTCAGCCCACTATCGACCTCCGGTCTCCGGGGGGGAGTGATGTAGCGGTATCAACATCGCTACATGCGTGCTACACGTCATACTGATGTCACGCAAATCCTGCATCGCGCAAGCAGAGTTTACCGCGCGACTAGCATATATACAACTTACCGACATCAACCGTCGGGCAGTTGCCCACCAGACACAACACCCGTCTGGTCGGAGGATTCTCCCTTTTCTATAGAGTATGAGTGAACTTTACACCCCGCTCCTCATACCTCTATAGGTACATAGTACTCACACATGTGCTATGCAATTATACAATACTAAAACATTGAATTTATACAATGCAAAGATAGTTTTTACAATCTTTAGCAGCTCCAACTGTTGTTTCAAATGCTAATCAATTAGTTTATGCGCCCTTGTGGAGCAGGACCAGAGAGAGCAGGACAAAGATAAAGAAACAATCTTGATTTTTTTTGTAGGTATTTACTAAAATCAAAATGCCTACATACCACTTGTTAGCGTTCTATATATCCGTTTATACTTTACATTGTACCTATTTTCGTATTAACTAACGGATAAAGCAACCGTACATCCCCTGAGAGCCATAGCAACGATCAAGGTAGACTGTTGGAGAACTGGCATAGTTCCTGTTTGCGCACACGACGGACCCTCGGCTACCCTTGGGAGGCGTGGAACGCTATTACGGTAGCAGGTACAATATATAATTCTGGGAAGATTGGTAGCGTTTTGTGTTGTAATTGGAAATGTATGTTTTCTGTGATGTACTGTGACTTCTTGTTTGTGGTGATTGTTATTATCGTATAGCAGAAACAAATAAATATACAGGGTCAAATTAAATTAGCTAACGAAACTCCGCAGACGTGATGGGTATTGATATTAAAACATGCTAAAACGAAAAATAATTTGAACTGATGTTTATTTTTTGGGATCAACAACTGAAGATATTGCTGTTTGAACTCAGTTTGTTTTGTGTAAACTGCACATACGTGATGGGTTTCAATATCTGAACATGACTAAACAAAAAAAAAAAAAGATTTTCTAAACTCATACTTGAAGTAACCACAACAGCTGTGTTCGCAAAACAAACAAAATCCTCTTTTTACCCGACTTCAAAAAGGAGGAGGTTATCAATTCGGATGTTTATATATATATATATATATATTATGTATGTTCGGGCATAACTCCGTCATATATAGACGGATTTGCAAAATTGATTTTTTGTTCGAAAGGGTATGCTCTCGAGGTGGTCCCATTGTCACCAAGTCAGAATCTGATGAGAGGATCCCATGGAAATCGAGGAAAATCCTCCAGTTTTATTGGCACGCCTATAGCGATTTGGGTAATTTTTATAGTAACTCGTGTATCTGCTCTCGGAAAGTATCATTCGGTGAAGGGGAAATGATGATGAAGGCAACCGGAACTACACAATAATAAGTATTTCGCGGGTGCGATTCGATTACTTTAATATGTTTGCTAAGCAATTTATGCTCGTCAAAAAAAACACACTACAAAGTGAAAAATAACTTTCAATTTCGTAAGTTTTCGTTTTTTTTCCCAATTATCATGGTTATACCGAAAATGAAAATATAAGTGAAAATATAAACACCCTTTTTCATTCATTAAGGGGTTCGCCCTTGGCCTCGATTTCAGTTAATGTAATATGGAATACGATGGATGAGCCCTCTTGTCCCGTACCAATCTCCCCAGCTTACAACCATCATGGTAGTAAGCTGGGGACTTGCAAGCACACAAAGACAATTTAAATAAATAGAGGGTGTGTGCTTATGACCACACAATAGGACTGAAAACATACAGCAAATGTGGATGATTATAGCTGATCACGATTGGAGCCGAGTATATGCGATTCAGCGCTGAGCACACGCGATTCAGCGTCATCGACCGACTGGAGCCGAGTATATCCGATTCAGCGTCACCGAACCGAGTGAGACGTTTTCACTTCAAAATGCCCTACAGGTTCAAATTAAATTAGCTAGCGAAACTCCACAGATGTGGTGGGTATCGATACCTATACTCCATTTGAAATAATATTAGAAATTTAAATATATCTTTTTTACAGTCCTTTCAAACTTCTTGCAAAATATTTAGGGCAAGAATTTTCAATTTCAATACTTAGGTACCTACGTGGTTTAAATTACTAGAAATAGTAAATAATATAATGCATATAAAATTCATTCATTCCGGCACCAAGCCCATTATAAAAATAATAAATAAATCAATAGCATATTTAAAAAAAAGGACTCCCGCAGCTTTATTTCACGTAGTTCTAATGTCAAGTTCCATAGAATATGGATCAAAAGCCGACAACAGAGAGCCAATAAGCCTAAATTGAGAAGTAAATCATGCTCGTACCTATGCCAGAAAAAGCGCCGAATAGGGCTAATGACGAGGGTTTCGTGACGGTGCAAAGGAGAAAGATCCGATCGCGAGCGAAAAAAACCCGCTGCGGCAAATCTCCTACGGAGCCTGCAGTCAACTTGCGCGCTGCAAAGCCGAACACACCGGTGTTCGGTCACCAAAAGAGATAAGTAACAAGCGACGTCGATATAGTTGAAGTTTAGTAAGAAGCCAATGAATGGTTTCGAATAAAATTTAATTTAATTAACAGAAAAAAGCAGGTAATTTATCAAATTAAATTTCATTTCAATCAAAAACATCCATCGGTTTCTTACTAAACTTCAACTAAATCCGACGGTCCTAGTTACTTGTCACATTTGGTGACCATACATCTCCCGCCAACACTACACTACTAAGGCTTAAAACATCGTTGAGTACGTACGCCAGAAGACAAGGTAGGTACACACTGAGGGTGCAGTTACTGGGTCTCCACCACAATGTCAAATTCAAGGCGGTACGGAATTGTTATCTACCCGTTGTCGTCATGGAAGAACACTTTTGGCCGCAGGACGTGGTGTTCCGTCGCTTCCGCGACAAGTTCCACAGGACAGCACAAGGACATGCTTGTGAAGTGCTACTAACATAGTTTTAAGCTATGTTTATTAACACAAGTTTTATTTTATACTTTATATAGGTACTTGTCGGAGACGGTCATTAGCGAAGCATAAACGAAGCGCAGCACGAGTGTCGGAAGATAGCAGCACCGTCGCGATGACGTACATACTCTGCTAACTTCGTGCTATGACAGAGCTTGGCTGATGGGACGAGTGGACACTTACCATTCTGCCTTCGAGGAGATCAGTGCCTCCACCCTGGAAGCTGTCACGCGTTCCGTGTAGTTGTGTCGTGTGCCTACAGTGTGTGAGTCGGTAGTGTGATTAATTTGTTCGTAAATTATAATTTGATTATGGCTGATAATAACGAGAGACACGTACCTTCTCCGTCATACTTATGTTAGTTTGTAATGTATACCTATGTCTATCGGCCATTATACCCTGAAATAAATATTTTATTATTATTTATTCACATAAAAGTTTGGCAGCTGACGACAGCTCGGGGCTCGCGGGAAACGAAAACGATGTGAATGATGTCAATTTGTGGAATAAACCAATTCTTATTATTTACCGACCGGAGTAGACTTGAGACTATTGTGATTTTTCAATTTCTTTGTCGTTTCCAATTACTTAGTCAGTGGCTGTAATTAAAAGATTTGTGTAACCATAGTTAGTAGCTGACAGAGGCAAAATAGTTTTAATTATACATCCTCCATACGCTGTTTGTATTTGTATTGCAAATATTATCTTAAAATACAGCTCCATATACAGGTCTCCCAAAGTGATAATGCGCATAGAAATCTTCGTCACTGTTCGGCAACGGTCGTATTCCCCGAGCGTCGGAAGACGATATGTATATAGAGTGGTTAAGTGCATTTTCTTCATGCATAATTTAGTAGAATTATGTGTTTTGTGCTAAAAGAGATACGATAATACGACAATTAGCGAAGATCTGCATGCGAACTATTAATTTGGGAATACTGTACATAAATTTACTGTATATGTAAATGATAACACCACAGACTACCGATACAATTGTCTATCCATTCCGTTTTGAATCCGAAATCCAAAGGTTATCTTTAAAAGATCGCTTTTAGCGATATAACCGCCCATTGTGTCACCTTATGTAACATTTCTACATTTATATCAGTAATTTATATGGTGTACACATAATAAAGAGCTTTCTATTCTATTCTTAAAAATACAGCATTTTTTTTTTTTTTTAAGTAGTTTGAATTTTCGTTCGAGGCATTCTCTGACTATTCAATTTTATGCTAGAAATATACGTACAGAAACTTCTTCAATATTAATTTAACCCAAAATTAGCCTCTTTCCAAACATGCTTGTGATCTAAAAGGGTGAAAATAAGCCGGCCTTTATAATAGGCCAGGGAAATAGTATTTTCGTATTTTATAGGTATAAAGTTGTAGTAAAATCTCTTTGGCATTACTGTTTTTATCTGGCTGGTTTTGATATCATGAAATATATAACATAGAAAATAAAACGTTTATATGGACTGTAGCGGTATCAACATCACCACATGCGAGCTACACGTTATACTGACGTCACGCAAATCCTGCATCGCGCAAGCAGAGTTTACCGCGCGACTAGCATATATACAACGTCCCGACATCAACCGTCGGGCAGTTGCCCACCAGACACAACACCCGTCTGGTCGGAGGATCCTCCCTTTTCTATGGAGGTATGAGTGAGCTTTACAGCCTATTCCTCATACCTCTATAGGACTTAACGCAGTGTTAGTAAGAGTAGCATATCGTTGGTCCAAGCTTTTTCAGTCCGGGAATTTTGATGTCAAAGATGCAACGCGGTCTGGTCGCCCTGTTACGGATAAAGTCGATGCCATTTTTGAAAAAGTGGAGCAAGATCTACATATTAGTAGTTACGACATAGATGAAGTGTTAGAGGTTGATCACAAAACAGTTTTGACCCATTTTAAAAAGTCTGGGTATTCACATCCCAGTTCCTCGAGGAAGGCTAGCAACGCCATGGTGTTGCTGACAATCTCACGTAAGGTACTTGGGTTACCGAAGTACTTGGCCCTGTACGTGGCGACCACCGGGCAGTTTAGAAGCTCATGAGCTTCTGTTTCCATTTAAAAAAGTCTGGGTATCTAAAAACAGTAGATATTTGGGTTCCACATGAGCTCTTAGTCTTGACTTTGTATATAAAATACGAAAGAACTTTTTTCCCGACTTAATATTAACGTCAACTAGAATACTTGATCGCCAGGGATAGCCGTAGGCACTATTAGAGTGAGGCGGAATACATTAATGGACTTCACCCTGCTTTAGACTAATTTTAGACTAGGAGATTAATACTGGCTTTTATCGAAGGAAAAACGTTCAAATGTTTCTTTCAACATTTGAACGTCTTCCCTTCGATAAAACCCTTGCTTGCTACGCTCATAACAAGGTTTTAAATGAATGTTATAATAGAGTTTATGAGTAGTCTTCATTATTAAGAGGCCTATAAGAACTAAAGCGCGGTCACTGTCGGATTGCATAGAAAAGAAAGAGACACGCGATGACACAGCGCTGGTAATTGATTGCAAAATATGAAGCAATTATGGGTTTACAAAAACTCTATTCATTGGACAAAAAAATTTAAACACTATCACGTTAGTATGTTACTTGTAGAATAATCTGACAAAAAATCTGAATGTTTGCATGTATATTAGTATGGTTTTTAATGGCAAAAATATTTTTTAGACGTATCTTCGTGATTTTTTTCTATCATATCAATTTAATTGTATTATGTTTTCAACACACTATCTAACTAGCATATATCCAGAAGAATATCATATATTTTTCTGATTTTAGTTAATGCCGTGGATCATATATTTTTAGGCATTATAAATTTGCGTTTAGGTCATGTAGTCCCCTTAAAATCGTTAATTTTCGTAGGAATGGAACATCTCTTCTCGTAAGTGTCAAAAAGGTGACTTACACCCGTTTTCACTAACACTTGGCGACATCTAAATTGAATGCTTTATAAAAGCGCGCTGTTGTAATTTCAACGCACGGCTCGACGCTGTAAGTTGAAAATCCAACACCGCTTTTATTTGGCATCTGGCTGTGTGTCTATTTTTAACCAACTTAAAAAAAAGGAGGAGGTTCTCAATTCGACAGTATTTTTTTTATGTGTGTTATCTCAGAACTTTCTTTTAAGTGAACCGATTTGGATGATTCTTTTTTATTTGAAAGCTGGTGCTTCACATGTGCTCCCATATAAATTTGATTAAGTTCTGACCAGCAGTTTTTGAGTTATCCTTAATACTGCGTATTTTTTCAACTTAGTTTATATTGATGTGTTCATAATTTCCTGTCTCTGTTATCTACGAGTACATATCAAGTAGTTGGTATACGAACTTATGAAGGGTAGGTACTACTACTAAAAAGTGAAAAAAAAAAACAAAAAAAAAAACAACCGACTTCCAAAAACACTAACACTAAAAACACACACACGGTTGATTTTTTTGTAGGCAAAGGCCTACAAAAAAATCCTTTTTACAAAGGCTTACAAAAGTGTAAGCCTTTGTAAAAAGACCGACTGCCAAGAGCGCACGCAATAGATAGAAATATGGCTTTCTTAAGAAAGAAAAACCGATTGTTTAAGTAATAAAATACACGTCCTACAGCACTTGTTCTTTATATAGAAGTGTCTTAAAATGTCGATTAAATAGGGTGGACTAGAAACGACCATTTGATAATATAAGTCCTGCAGAAAAGTCATCGAACACGACACTTGGGTGTAACATAAAACGTTAACAGGTACAGTTAAGGGCAAAAATATGTAAAACTTCGCTCAATTCCTTCTATAATAAGTATCGATTTAAATTATGAGGTCTTGTGCATAGCATCTTTGCACACATAATTTGGTAAAGTGTATTTCTATCACTTTATAGCAACTGTTGCCTTACTATGACGTGCTAATACCATCATGGTTCCATTGCGAAAAAGGGATAGTGCTATCGGTCATATATAGCTCCGTCTCTCTTTCACGCTGGAACAATAAAGGCTTTAACACGTCATAGTACGACCACTGAACGGAGAAACTCTTTTTGAATTTTGCAAAATCAAATATCAATCTGCCTAGCCTTTTCCTATGTTGGGGTCGGCTTCCAGTCTAACCTGATGCAGCTGAATACCAGTATTTTACATGGAGCGACTGCCTATCTGACCTCCACAACCCAGTCATTGGGTACCCCTTAGAAAGACTGGTTGTCAGATTTTTGAGCTTCCGTCTACCCGTAACGAATTTAGCAAAGTGACCAGATGTTTTTGCCCTGGACTGTATCAAAGTCATAAAAAGTTTACAGCCTAATGGCTGTGATGAGATACAAGTAGGGGGTGAAGGGAGGGGGTGGAGTTTGACGTAAGAGGTAGAAAGTATCGAGGTTGAATGAGATCGTTTAAAACTGTTGTTCCTTCTTTTTCGTTGCACTTTATTCAAATTTAATATTTTGGTTTAAAAAAAAATCGGGGCTGTCTTTGGGAACTGCCGATAGAAGTGAAAACTAAGTAACTTGGAAACTCTCTCATGGGCTGCGTGCGGGGACGATGACGCAAGTTTCACGCTTTTTGTTCACCCAAAAAGTACACATATATACACAGTATACATATAGCTCATGGAAAGCGTTCGGTGACGATGACGCGAGTTCCATGATTTTAGTTGTCCCAAAAAGTGCTCAATGCGCCTAAAGAAGTTTTCACTTTCATAAACAGAGTCTGGGGTTAACTTTTTTCTTAGCATGTTGATGCCAATTTAGATGGAGTAAACCCAGAATTTGGCTATGAGTTTGGCACCTTCAGTAGCGCCCATCAGTTCCTGTAACGTGCAGATAACAAGACACGCTGGATACGATATTAAGTGTCTCATTGTTTGTGGAACAGCACCACATATTAAAACACTCCAGGGCAGAGTCCTGAGCAGGTATTCCTTGTTTCAGACAACCTGGGTCCGGAGTCTAATGATAAATGATTTTATTTCTGTGAGAAGGTTTCTACAAACACTTTTACACGCCAATAATATTTTAAAAACTAGATGAGTTCGGCGTTTCCTATCTGACTACTCTGAGAAGAAAGGCCGAAACAAACTCACAGGTCACAGACTCTTTTTAAGACCAGATATCTTGGTCAGATTATGTGAAGACCATGTAGAAATGGTCTTTTTAGGAAAAACCACACAGATTAAGTGGACCTGTCCAGTCAGTGCACGCATTTGTCAGTAATCGTGCAGCTCAACTCAGAACTTAAGGAGCTCAAGAGTCTGTTTAAAGACTTCCAGGTATGCCAAGGCACCTCATATCCAGGCGGGAGATTGTCGGCAGGGGAACGAATGGGCTGGGTAGGGAAGCACTATCTCGTCGCGCTTTAGGCTGTCCTTAAACCGTTCACCGTTGGGGTTATCGATATCCACGAATGCTTCAGTCTCCTCTACGCATAATACCGTTTCTGTGTACTTGGCAATATAAAAAACCGGCCAAGTGCATGTCGGAGCACGCACGATGAAGGGTTTCGTAGTTGGGATGAATTTATCCCAAGAACAAATTTAACATTGTAGTTGAAAAACATGTTCTCCCTTATGTTCCAACTGCAAATAATTTAAGTTGGTCGATTAAATTGTAAAGCCTACTTAATTGTCATAGTTTTCCTTTTAACTTCGTTATATATACTACTATCGTGAATTTATCACATATGCAGGACGGGGGGGGGGGGGGGAGACACTGTTGACTGTGGGAAATCATCAAATGACGCGCTCTGGGCGGAGCGGAAGGGCGTGTCAGACTCTTACTGACTAAAATCCACCCGTGTTCCTTCAGTTGCCTGTGCGCCAGGGCCACGGTAGCTCTTTCGAACAATCCGCGACACCGGCAGGCATCGGCCCTATCGGACCCCGTCAATTATGCTGACATCTCTTTGAGGCGCGCGTGGAACACAACGCGCCGTCGACCCGGGTCTGGTCCTTATCGGACGACGAGCTACCCATTGCTCGCCGTCCGCAGGCCTGCGCCTACGGTGGCCGGGAGTCGGCTATCGACTCCCGATGCCCAGGGTGTCTCCTCCTGCGGCGACTAGGGGCATGAGGGCGCAATGATTGCCACACCCTCACGCGCTCCGCCTCCTTCTTCACGAGCATTACTGCTTCGCAGAAGGAGGTGACGGCTTCCCATTCCCTCTCGCTCCGTACCATGGCCTGAACGAGGGCTGGACGCGAGAGATCGCCGCCGTCGATCGCCGCCACGAAGACACGGCGGTGCTCCGCCCAAGCCGGGACGGTTATGTAATACATTTAATAATTTGATAATTTGTGTGCCGGTGTGTACATGTGTTTGAGTGTAAGTGAGTGAGTGAACACAAGCATGTGTAAGTGTATGAGTGGTGAATAATGTAAAACTATGTGTCGGCGTGACTAATATGTATATCCATGCCAAATTACAGCTTTCTAGTACTATCCGGCCGGACATGGTGAAACTATAAGGGTTACTTGTTGACTACGGAATCCAAAACAAATGCTCTTTTGATATCGGAAGTTTCTTTGAAACTTTAATTTCATTTATTTCCCTTCCTTTACTTTGCCCCGTTCGAATCAAACTTCTCAAGGGCTAACAGTGACATGGAACTCACTATCTTCTATACATATTATAAACTGGCTGCTGCTCGCGGCTTCGCCCGCGTGGACGTCAGAAATTATCCTACAGGAACCTGCTACCGGGGTAAAAAAGTAGCCTATGTTACTCCTTAGCGATCTGCCAGTGAAAGTCCCGTTAAAAGAGGCCCAGCCGTTTCAAAGATTAACCGGAACAAACAGACAGAGTGACACACAAAAATCGTAAAAAAAATATATTTTGTTATATGTACCGTGTATACATCCATATGCATTTAGTAAAAAGCGGTTATTTTAATATTACAAACAGGCACTCCAATTTTATTTATGTGTATAGAGTAAAGTCGCTTTTCGTGTCTGTCTGCGTGACCGCGTTGTTTTTAGAAACTGCGTGCGCGTGACTCCGTGTGGTCTTGTCTGCCCTACCCGTAGAGTGTAATATAAGCACGCGTTGGCGCGGAGGGGCAAGGCGGCCCGCGAGCTGAGCAGCAGGTGGAAATCCATCTGCGACGTGGGACCGCCGGAGCCCCGCAGCGCCGGAGCCGTGACAGAAACCATGCCTGCTGCATGTTGCATGCTGCATGCATGGTGTATGTTTGTTTGCATGTTTGCAATTTTATTATTATGGTAAGAAATACAAAATTATTCTAACTATGAATTGTCTGTAATGTGATAGATGAGTCATTCAATTATTATGGATATTAAATGTATGCCAAAAGACGATTCTGACTGTGAACTTTCTGCGATATCATGTTTCTACTTTTAAATTAATATGGATATGAAAATAATGCCTAAAATGATTTTGACTTACAAAATTATGAGTTTTGAAATGAGTGTTCGCCAAACGATTTTCTGCGAAATGAAGTTTATGCTATCCGCTGTTATGCAAAATAATATTATGGCATAAAACATTCTGCTGTAAAGGGTTCGTTTTAAACTCGTGACATTTTTAACTTCCTAAAGTTCCAGTAGAATTCATTCCATCTCCAGCAACCTTGCCATTTCAAATAACTTCAAAAGTATAATTTTAAATGCTATCACTAAGAATAACAGTAGAAGTGAGCGAGAAATTCTTTCTAAACAGAATTTCTCCAGTTCTTAAATCAAATAAAACTCCGTGTACAGTGACCGCTAGAATTGTTGCAAGAACGAGAGAAAACTGAGAAAATGTTGGTGACTATGAAAATAAGAGGATTTGGAAGTAATAGAAGTAGAAACAATATAATTTTGTTGTTAGTCCTTTGAGCTTTGTGGTAACGACCGCGACTTACGAGTTGTAGGTCATAGGTTCGAACCCAGACAGGCGCTTTACTTTGTGTAAATAATTTCATCACCAGTGCTCACAAAACGGTGAAAGAAAACATCGTGAGGAAACCGGCATGTCCTAAAACAAAAAAATCGAAGAAATGTGACATCTACCAACCCGCAGCGGGCCCGCGTGGTGTTTTACGGCCCACTCCCTATCACTGAGAGGAGGCCTGTGTTCCAGCAGTGGGAACATTATTGGCTGGTTATGATGAGCTTAAATCCTGCTAGTATCGGAAAGTATCGAAGCAAGAATGTATTGAGAACATCGTCGAGCGTACTCACACTCATGAAATGCGAACCTACAGCCGTGAAATTTATTGTTAGCAAATTGACACCCACGTAAATCCGTGTTAAAGCAATTTCATACAACTTTCAAGAAGGACATGTCGTGTGATTTGAATATATGGTCAATTTAAGGTGATAGGCAATTTAAGGTGATAGTCAATTTAAGGTGACAGTAAATTTAAGGTGATAGTCAATTTAAGGTGATAGGCAATTTTAGGTGATAGTCAATTTAAGGTGATAGTCAATTTAAGGTGATAGTCAATTTAAGGTGATAGGCAATTTACGGTGATAGTCAATTTAAGGTGACAGGCAATTTAAGGTGATAGGCAATTTTAGGTGATAGTCAATTTAAGGTGATAGTCAATTTAAGGTGATAGTAAATTTAAGGTGATAGTCAATTTAAGGTGATAGGCAATTTAAGGTGATAGTCAATTTAAGGTGATAGTCAATTTAAGGTGATAGTCAATTTAAGGTGACAGTCAATTTAAGGTGACAGGCAATTTAAGGTGATAGGCAATTTTAGGTGATAGTCAATTTAAGGTGATAGTCAATTTAAGGTGATAGTCAATTTCCTTAACAATTTTTTTACCCTCACTTTACACAACTCAGCGAATTGTTTGTTACCTCATCCTGGCAAAAATATGTACCTACTGAACCACTGGTAATGAAATACAAAGCCTGGGACCTGGAGTAGGACATAGTCTACTTGTCATCCTCAGAACAAAACCATTTACAATAAATAGAAAATACATAAGTCCCGGGCAACAGCTAGCACCCACTTTTATAATTAAGTCAATGACGTAGTATCAAAATCTATTCTCAGAAAACAAGGTACATCTTTATCCAATAAATTCCTTTCACCTCGATTTACGTGTAATAGTTTTCGGGTTACAATAAATCGAATCTGTCACTTGAAACGATCGACATAACCTCGAGAACGTTCCCATCGGCGCCATTTTTCCAGTATTTATTCAAATGGAAACATAATTTCAGACAAAGAAGTGTAACAAATCATTGTCGTGTACAGAAATTGCAGACGCGGTAGTCGAACTTGCATAAGTGTGTGTGTTTACATATAAAAAAAAGGAAGAAAGAATATTAAGTTTATTGAAGTAAAAACGTCTTTAGGCGCACTTTGATCTGTTTTTGAACAGTGAATGAAATTGAACTGTCACGCTCGTGACGGTGACGCTGAATCGGGAATACTCGGCTCCAGTCGGTCGGTGACGCTGAATCGGGAATACTCGGCTCCAGTCGGTCGGTGACGCTGAATAGGGTAGGTATATTCGGCTCCAGTCGTTCGGTGACGCTGAATCGGGAATACTCGGCTCCAGTCGGTCGGTGACGCTGAATCGGGTAGGTATATTCGGCTCCAGTCGGTCGGTGACGCTGAATCGGGTAGGTATATTCGGCTCCAGTCGGTCGGTGACGTTGAATCGGGAATACTCGGCTCTAGTCGGTCGCAGACGGTGAATCGGTTAGGTATATTCGGCTCCAGTCGGTCGGTGACGTTGAATCGGGAATACTCGGCTCAAGTCGGTCGGTGACGCTGAATCGGGAATACTCGGCTCCAGTCGGTTGGTGACGTTGAATCGGGAATACTCGGCTCCAGTCGGTCGTTGACGGTGAATCGGGTATACTCGGCTCCAGTCGGTCGGTGACGCTGAATCGGGTATACTCGGCTCCAGTCGGTCGGTGACGCTGAATCGGGTATACTCGGCTCCAGTAGTCGGTGACGCTGAATCGGGTATACTCGGCACCAGTCGGTCGGTGACGCTGAATCGGGTATACTCTGCTCCAGTCGGTCGGTGACGCTGAATCGGGTATACCCGGCTCCAGTCGGTTGGTGACGCTGAATTGGGTATACTCGGCTCCAGTCGTAAGTTTTCATTTTTATTGTGTGGTCCTAAGCACACACCCTCTATTTTTGTCACAGAAACACGTGCATACAAAAAGCTCTATTTATCTATGAACTGGAACTACTTTAAGACTCTTTATCCATAACCTAATAATAATATAAATCAGTCATAAAGCCAAGGTTTATCTTTGTACAGGCCCAAAATAGTTGTATGGAACGTCATTTTCATCTTTGTTCTACTCACTGCTGACTATAGGCCAAAGCCAGATCACGCAAAGTGTTATCGGGTTTTTCCATTAGGAATTTATTAGTAACAGCCCGGAGTTTGGAAGTTGGCGGTGTGATACACACCCCCGTGCCTCGGAAAGCACGTTAAGGCGTTGGTCCTGCGCCTGATCCCTCTCCGGTCGTGTGGGATTGCCGTGACTATGAAAGTGAGAGAAGAGAGAGTGCACCTGTGTCTGCGCACACACTTGTGCACTATAACATCTCCCGCGAGGCTAGTTTCCGTTGACATTGGACGCCATGGCCAAATACGGTCTGGAGGACTATATATAGGCCACCTCTTTTGTACCAGCTTTCCTGGTTTGTGAGAGTCTCATCCAGGTCTTCACCACAATCTTCTGTTGGTCATCCGCCCATTGCACCACCTTCAGGCAGATCCTGCCAGAGACGAATATTAGGTAGAAGCCGTGACTTGTAACTTCAGGCAGAAGAACAAAAAGAAGACTTACTACCATTGACTAGACGTGGTTATTTCGGGTGGAGCGGAGCCCTAACGGAATGGTTGCCGAGAGACGGTAGAAGAAGAGTTGGTAGATCAATAGTCAGGTGGGTGGACGATCTACAGAAGATCGCGGGGAAAACCTGGATGAGACTCGCACGGACCAGGGAAGCATGGAACAAAAGAAAGGAGGCCTATACTCATTAGTGGGTACACAATCACCCAATACAAATACATCGTTTAGTTTTTAATATAATTCCATCATAACATTCATTACCTAATGCGCCATGTTGTTTATTATCTACGTAATCTGTACGTCAAAATGCCAAATGTCAAAGGAACGTTGCCCGGAATGTTAATAATATTATGTTTATTTAAATAAACATTTAGAACTAGGTATAGTGTATTAATTTTTTTCTTATTTTTTTGTATTTTTTATATTTTCGTGTGCTGCATTGGTTGACGTCATCACATCAACGCCAGCTGTCGCTGAAAACCAGCGCTGGGGCTCTGTCTCGCATAGGGTCGTAGCATTATGCTGAGCGATTGCCGTTTTGCGTGGATGTGACGCATATTTTCCCCCAACTCGTTCTTTTTTGTATTTGTGTGTTTTTCTCTTCGTCATGTTTACCGCAAATAAACGTATTTTCTTTCTTTTCTTTTCTTTCCAATGATGATGATGAACTACAGTTCACAACTACCAGTCATTTACCCAATGTATTTCATAGACCGGAACAGAAATTCTAAAACCAACCCAACTTCTAGACAAATCATAATAACAAACACAAACAGTACAGTTAGTAACTCAGAACAATAAAAGTAAAATTAAACGCCAGCAAATTGAACACACCTGCCAACATAGGGTAATGAAAGAATTTCTTCCACAAACTTTCCTATACAAACAAAATTAATTTCATAGCGTTTTAGGAAAGAAAATAATGCCTTTGTTATACAGAAAGAGAAATATTAAATTGAGCAAAAGTTAGCGTTTCTTGTTGAGATTTCAGTGAATGACGTCATATTTTTTTCTTTTTCCTTTTGTGCGAATGTTTTCAGTTAGTTAATGTGAGTCTGAAAAAGTTGTTTATAAACTGAAGAGCTAATTTTTTTTTTAATTATTATGATCCGTGTAGGCTGTTTATTGAGGGTAATGTTTTTCGAGAGTACTTATCTTCATATGATGAAAGTATGTATGTATAATACTTCCTTGGCAGGCTCTGTAGCTTAAATGGTTTAATGAATTTTGAAAAAGGAGGTATCATGAGCAGCCCTTAGTGCCAATTTGTGCCTGGTAATAGTTATAGGCTTACCTGCTATTACATATACATACATAAACTCCCCCCCCTCCCCCCCCCTCGCCTTCTTCCCATGGGGGTAGGCAGAAACTACAGAACGCCACCTGCTACGATCCTTACATACTCCTTTTGCCTCGTTTACGTTCATACATCTGGTCATAAACGCACGCCGATTACGAGTACTACGCACATGACCTTTCTGAAGAAAATCACCAATAAGGTCCTCCTAGGGCGACCCCACCCGGCGGTTCCAGTCACATCTGCCTTGTAAATACCTTTTGTTAGTCGCCTTTCATTCATCTACTTTTACATGGGGTGTAATAATAAGTAGAATCATCACTTCCGCCGTTGGATACTGCCTTGATATTCGATGCTAACACGTGGGATGACACGTGAAAATAATTATATAATTACCTACTACACACAGTTTATGCTACAGCCCAACTGATAGGAATAATTAGCATAATATTTGCCTAACAAGGTTGAAATAACAATAGCTACCAGAGCGTTGACTTTGCAAAACCATATCTATGAGAAGGACCTACTTCAACTCGATCTTGAACTGTCAGAAGTTCAAGGACGAACCCTTGAACTAGTGAATGACGAATGAATGGTCTCAATGCGATCGCCGACCTACGTATGAACCTGATGCTAACAATAGCTTTGTTTTGCTTCAGTAAGATGAATTGGTAGGATTGGTAGCTACTGCCGATTCGATGGATGAATATAAATGTGATGATTTATGTAGGAACGACTTGTAGTACCAAGGCATGTTTTTTTTGGGAAATCATCAAATGTCCTCTCCCGCTCTGGGCGGAGCGGAAGGGCGTGTCAGACTCTTACTGACTAAAACCCACCCGTGTTCCTTGAGTTGCCTGTGCGCCAGGGCCACGGTAACTCTTTCGAACAATCCGCGACCCCGGCAGGCATCGGCCCTATCGGACCCCGTCAATGATACTGACATCTCTTTGAGCCGCACGTGGAACACGAAGCGCCGTCGACCCGGGCCTGGTCCTTACCGGATGGTGAGCTGCCCATTGCTCGCCGTCCGCAAGCCTACCGAGGTAGGCTAAACTTAAAATTAAGATTTTTTATTATTTATTTATTCAACCATTTATGTACACATAATTATATAAACAGACAGGAAGAAAGGAACAGAAAAATACGTCCAAAGGTGATGCTTATTTATAAAGAAATCTCTTCCAGCATACCTGCGATAGGAGAGTATATTAAAAGAGGTGTGGAGAGAATAAAGATCAATCCAAATAAAAAAATAAGTAAAGACCAAAACCAAAAGTCAATTAAATGTGTCTTAATTTTATTTTAAAACATTATTGTTTTTTAAGCGACGAAGAAATGCAGGAGGTTCTCAAGTCGACGCGTATATATATTTTATATATGTCCACGCATAATTTTTTACAGAGTAGTTCGATTTTTTACTCTTTTCCATTCCCTTCTCTGTTTCATTTCAAAACTCCATTGAACATCTGACCCCTTTCAATCTTTTTTATCGTTTTAGACCGAGTATCATTGAAAATAATCGTCAAAAACATCTTCGAGATTAATACAGGTTGTAAAAAGACCCATCACATAGCCGTCAACTACGCATTCTGTACATCAAACTAAGTAAAATAGCACAAAAATAATTGCTGGGAAACGAATTTTATTCGGAACGCAACGTAACACATGCAAAACATTGTGCTAATGGGTGCATGCAACGGTACAGGGGTCGTGAGGGTATTTAAAGTTATGTTACAACATTAAAAACTTGTTTTCGTCAAAAAACGTCTGTAAAAGTGGGAATTTTGTCTTTTAAAATCTGCGTAATCAGAAGGTTCCCAGGTATGGTCCAGTACAAAAAAAAAATACAATGATGATGATTTTGTTTGCTGAACATCGCGTAGACTGCTTTTACGCTACTATGCGTTAAAGGTGCTCATCCCTGGTGCGTAGAGTACGTGGCAGCGCCAACAGGATCCTTAGCATGATCGCTAGTCGGCTGGACTGTGTTTACATCAGTCATTGCTGCGCCATTTGTCATGGAATGGCGTAGTAGTGATTGTTTAGTTTCTTTTATACTCGTATGCTTTTTTGTGGGCAGTTTTAAGTATTACTAACATAATTATAGTCTATAAGAATATTGTTACTAACAAAACTTTTTTACAAAAAAAGAACCGACTTCCAAAAAAAACACTAAAAGACGTGAAAAATAACTTTAATTTCGGAAGTTGGTGCCTTTGTTTTTGTATTTTCGTGTTTGGCCACCGACTTCCGAAATTAAAGTTATTTTTCACGTCTTTTAGTGTTTTTTTTGGAAGTCGGTTGTTTTTTTGTAAAAAAGTTTTTAGTTTTCACTTTTTAGTTGCGGTACCTACCCCACACAAATTCGTATACCACTACTTGGTGTGTAAATAACAGTGACAGGAAATTATTAACACATCATCCATATAAACTAAGTGGAAAAAATCTGCAGTATTAAGGATAACTCAAAAACTGCTGGTCAGACCTTGATCAAATTTAAATGGGACTACATGTGAAGCACCGCCTATCAAATAAAAAAAGAATCATCCAAATCGGTTCACCCAGAAAAAAGTTATGAGCTAACACACATAAAATAAAAAAAATAAAAACATACTGACGAATTGAGAACCTCCTCCTTTTTGTGAAGTCGGTTAAAAATGGACACCATGGTCTGAAATAAAGTATTTATTATTATTATTAATGACGGGAAGTACAAGTAACTCTCGGCTTCGTTAAGGACTTTTTACACCCGTTATAGTGTGGATTGCACAATGCTCTTTTACAAAACCCTTAAAATCACATCGATCTACTTCAAAATACCAACAATATGACGCTCAATAAATCGTAGTTCGCTATAACCGTATCTAAATATTGCCAGAACCGAACCGTATTGAACGTAAATAAACTGCGTAGGTACGTCTCGAGGCAGTGAAACGCGTCCATTTCGATCCATCACTACGTTTGCGCTGTTTTACGCACTTCTCCTGCGATGTTAGGGCCTGAGTATAATAGGGAGATACATAATAATAATATGTAGTATATTTTAAATTAACTTCATTGTCAAATCAAATTTATTCGTAAATGTAGGTTTCAATACAATAGGATGTTATAGTAAGATGATCAGTTCGCTACATTTTACTTGAGAGCATACACATCATTTTATAAATTTAGTGGTGTCGAAACAACAGACACACGTTTAAATGAAACAACACAATTACTTGCATACTAACACACAATTCCTTACGTACGAACACACAATTACCAATGTCAAAATAATACATACATACATACATAACATCACGCCTGTATTCCCCGAAGGGTTAGGCAGAGGTGTACGTACATACAGTACACCCACATTTCGCCAGTTATGTTTAAGTCCCATGTAATAGGGGGCGAGCCTATTGCCATCAACCGGGCACAAATCTAGACTCCGGGCTGCTACTGAGAAATTCCAGATGGAAAAACCCAATAACACTTTGCCCGTCCCGGGAATCGAACTCAGGACCTCATGCTCAGCAGTAGCGCTTGCGACCACTAGACTAAACCACTAACCATCATCACCATTAATCTAAATGTAATATTATAATAAGCTAAATGTCAGTGGTGTCCTCCTTAAACTCAATTTATTGTGAATTAAAAATTGTTTCAGGGTGCGTTTTAAACATATTATTATTAAGACTCTTTGTGGAATTTTATTGAAAATATCTCCAACTATTCGATAAATACTTTAACGTAGGAGCGCTGTTTTACTGCGATCAACACAAAGAATGTTGGAATCCGTTTTCCCTAACCGTGGATCTGGATATTGACTATATCTTATAGTGATGATGTTGATGATAATAAGTGATTAGTTAGCCATGGGATATCTTAAGTGTTTTCAAAGAGACCAAACCACCATTGAACAAAATTAGGTAATGGCTTTTCCTAATTTACGTAGGGGAGTGTGGTAGTGGTTGAAAAACATCGCTAGCTAAGCCAGACCCTGCGATATTGGGCACGCCACAATTGCGGCGGTAAGTCCCCTCTTTGAGGAGTGGCTTGAGAGGCGCCACGGCGTCCTCACCTTCCGCCTGACGCAGGTCCTCACCGGACATGGCTGTTTCGGGAGGTTCCTGTTTCGGATAAGGCGGGAGGAAACGCCCGGGTGTTGGCATTGTGTGGATCGACCGGAGGACACGGTGGAGCATACGGTGGAGGTCTGCCCAGCTTGGGTGGAGCACCGCCGTGTCCTCGTGGCGGCGATCGGCGGCGGCGATCTCTCGCGTCCGGCCCTGGTACAGGCCATGGTACGGAGCGAGAGGGAATGGGAAGCCGTCACCTCCTTCTGTGAAGCAGTAATGCTCGCGAAGGAGGAGGCGGAGCGCGTGAGGGTGCGGAAATCGTTGCGCCCTCACGACCCTAGTCGCCGCAGGAGGAGACACCCTGGGCGTCGGGAGTCGATAGCCGACTCCCGGCCACCGTAGGCGCGGGCCTGCGGACGGCGAGCAATGGGCAGCTCGCCGTCCGGCAAGGACCAGGCCCGGGTCGACGGCGCGTTGTGTTCCACGCGCGCCTCAAAGAGATGTCAGCATAATTGACGGGGTCCGACAGGGCCGATGCCTGCCGGGGTCGCGGATTGTTCGAAAGAGTTACCGTGGCCCTGGCGCACAGGCAACTGAAGGAACACGGGTGGGT
Source organism: Griposia aprilina (assembly GCA_916610205.1). NCBI lineage: Eukaryota > Metazoa > Arthropoda > Insecta > Lepidoptera > Noctuidae > Griposia > Griposia aprilina. The sequence continues at coordinate 15,007,821 of OU744304.1, read as the reverse complement.
TTTAGTCAGTAAGAGTCTGACACGCCCTTCCGCTCCGCCCAGAGCGGGAGAGGTCATTTGATGATTTCCCACCCAAAAAAAAAAAAAAAGACCCTGCGATATAATGATACCTGAACTGGGCCGGCAGTCTCGACTAGATAGCGACGCTGTCAAAAACTACCGATCGCTAAATATTAAAGTGAATCCTCAGTTGTGGCCCGCAAAATTCAAATTTTCTTTAGTTTTTTTGCAAATTGCAGCTCTGTTTTACATCGTATGTCGATCAAAATACGATTCTCGACTGTGGGAAGTATATATTTATCGAATAATAATCATCAATTTCATATTAATCGTCAAATTCAAAGAAAATTTGTATTTGGCGGGCTACATCTGAGGTTTCACCTTAATATTTAGCGATTGGTAAATTACCAATCGCTAAATATTACACGACAGCGACAGCGTCGCTATCTATGTCGGGATTGCCGGCCCTGAACTAGTCATGGATCGGAAAACACGTAATAGAATAAAGTTGGGAATAAGCATTCGATTCTCGCTAGTATTTATCCATGGTTTTTGTCATTCTCTTCTAAACGGATTCCTCAGTCGTGTGTATTATAAGTTGAAACGTATTCTATATATTTTACTAATTCCGAATTGCCAGAACTATCATTAATTCAACTTTACCGGGCCCGTGTGCCCGTATCTTTACACAACATTCTTTCCGCCAACGATATATCTATCCGTCTCTTCCCTGATTTATAGACTCCAACTTGACAGTGTTCCCCGACGTTCTGGCCCACTAGTTGACTCTATTGACAGGTTATTTCGGAACGTATAAAGGGCCTGAGTACCTTTAAAATGGCTATTAACATGTCAACCAGACTTGTCTGGTATTTCGAGTATTTAGGTCAAAGGTTTGTGATGAGAGGAATGTGATTACAAGTGACATTTCGTTTCCAGTGGGATTCGGAGTTAGATGTTGTACAGATATCAACTTTTATGCAATCCCGTTGTTGTGATAGGTACGGTCACCAAAAGTGATAAGTTAACCAGGGACGTCGGATATAGTTGAAATTTAGTAAGAAACCGATGGATGTTTTCGAATGAAATTTAATTTGTCATGTTGACCTATTTGTTTTCTATCAATTTAATTAAATTTTATTCGAAAACATTCATCGGTTTGTTGCTAAATTTCCACTATATCCGACGACCCTGGTTATTTGACTATTTTGGTGACTGTACATACCTAACTAAATATTCGTATCACAGCGACGCGTTTGCGTACGTGCCGCGAGAAGCCGATTATAACGAGCTTTGTCTGTGCAATCTTCTGATGTTACTGTGGGTTCCATAGTTTTTTTGTCTTTGCATATTTTGTGAATGTGAGAACGTTATAGGCCTAACTTGTAGACTGATTATTTGTAAACTTTTTTATATTTTGTTGAGTACCTGTTACTTGTTGACAGGCCTACACTGTCCTCGTATAGCTATTAATACTGTAATTTGAAAACATTGCAAATGCCACTTATTTTTAAAAGAGTAACTGTGGAGTTTCTTGCTGGCTCTTCTCTATAGGAAACGACTAATTGGAACCGTGCACCTAGCTTCTGACGTTTCATAAGTACCTATGTAGGTTATTTGAAATAAAATATTTTGATTTTGATTGACGGAAAATTGAAAAGCAATCATTGTGTGTTTTTCCTCTTTACAAGTGTATGATGCAAAATTGCATAAGCATAGCATAATCAGCCTATAATGTTCCCACTGCTGGGACACAGGCCTCCTCCCTGTGAGAGAGAGTGGGCTATAAGCTGTAATCCACCACGCGTGCTCAGTGCGGGTTGGCGGATGTAACATGTCTTCAAATTTTTGTACTAAGGACATGCCGGTTTCCTCACGATTTTTTCCTTCAACGTCTTGAAAGCAGTGGTGGTGATAAAATAAATTACACCAAATAAAGTACCTGCCTGCTTTCGAACAGCCTACAGCCAGTTACCACTAGGCGACCCCTGCTCTGTACTGGTCCTTAGCACTTCGATGCTATAAGTGTGTGAGTACTATGTACATTACTATAAAGCTACCATTTACTGAGTACGTCTTCCATTGATTTGAATGTGCTCTGGCGGCTGAGAGTATGTCATGCTTACTCTAATGTCTCGCTGATGGTGGTGCATGTGTTGGATCATTTAGTGCCCTTCAAATTGGTTGAGCTGAATTGTGCTAATCCATGCGATATTTTCGTGAACGAGCGCCATCATTAGGGACTGGTCATCTCTTAGTTGACACGGCTTATTTTAATTTAATATTTGAATTGTTTTTATCTTTTTATTACGGACGCTTTTAACATTCTGCATAATTTCAACATGAATGGTGTAACCAATATTTTGTAACCATATTTTGATTTAATAGTGTCCGTGGAGTTTCTTGTCCGTTTTTCTCCATAGGTACCTACTACGCTTTGGAATGGGCAACTAGCTTCATCTTTCTGACTGACCGACTCCTTGACAATTCAAAGGTATTTGGTTTATTTGAAATAAATGCTTAGAGTAAACTCTAAGCATTTATTTCAAATAAACCAATTTGAGTATGAGTATGATATGCAGGAATCATTTCTGTCTTTGGTCTTTAAGCTCCACTCGTGTTCGAGTCTTCAATCAAATCTGCATACTTAGTTGTTTACTTACTAGCTTCCAATAAAAAATGAAGTCAACCAGCCTTCGAAGCTAACAGATTGAAGTTTATGTACATATGTTATGTTGTTATGTTTATGTACGTATGTTAAAATATCATTGACGTGTAAAAGTGTTTGTACAAACCTATTTACAGAAATAAAATCATTTATCATTTATCATTTATCATTTATGTAAAAATACATGCTGCATTAGTAGGTACCTACATATACAGCAAGATAGCACTCGTGACAGTTCGATCTATTATGTCCGATGTCTCAACTCAGGGTTCCCACAAAAAATGCGAAGGACAAAAAAACAGATTTTACGGAGAATCTTATCTGTACACAAGTAACGTAAGTATATGGTTTTGTGCTCAAATGCCTTGTAATGATTTTCAGTTTAAAGTTCAACTGGGTTACATTTAAAATTTTCATTGAATTCATTTTTTTGTTTTTGTTTCTTCTTCGTCATCTTATTGATTTCATTTTTACCTATATTTTAAATAAGCCTCGACTAGTGTTCGGCCACTTCGTCAGCGTTAGCGTTGGCCTCGCAAATGCAAAGGTCTTCCATTATGCATTGCACAGAGCGTACAACAAAAGATGAGGCATCGTCTGTAATGTGGTTCCAGCGTCGCATTGTGACTCATCTGTTCATTGCTAAATTGTACCTGCAGCGGCCCACCTGTTTGCTGAAAAAAAAATAACTGGTGTATAAGTTGATGCGGCATTCGAAGGACCAATACGCGGGGATGTTTTTTTTTTTCTTGTTTTTGCGGGGTTGGAAATATTGGACGACACACAGAATTGAGCAAAAGGGAATATGAGGTTATGAGTGAGAAAATAGGGATGGATGGACTTACTTGAGAACCTTCTGGACGAAACACGTTGACTCAAGGACAGCCTTCGCAGACGTCCCACGTGTTCACTGACTTTCTTCTTCTCACTGTGTTGCACTATCACTTGGTTTTTAAATGTCACACTTGTGTCGGCCAACACTTATAAAATAAAGAGTTTTTGAGAATTTTGATAAAGTAGCGGATTATTAGCGGCGCGGCGCGTGTGCGATTGACTCAAATCTCATCGCAAAAGTGTTTTTTTTCAAATCACAGTGGATTTAGGCTGCGATTGGCTATCGCTGCGGCGGAAGCGCCTCTGATTCGGCGCGTGTGATGAGCATCCCTCTCGTTCTGTTGTTTGGGAATTGGGAGGGAAGGAAATATAGCTCAAAACTGCGGTCGGCAATATTATAGTAAACTTTTTACTAAAGCTTGCGCGAGCAACAACCGACTTTAAAAAATAAAATAAAAAGTAAAAAATTAATTTTAATTTCGGAAGTGTCGGTGTCTTTAGTTTTGTATTTTCGTTTTTAGCCACCGAGTTCCAAAATTAAAATTTTATTTCACTGAGTAGTGTTTTTTTTGGAAGCCAGTTGTTATTTGTAAAAAGGTTTTTATTTTTCACTTTTTACTTGATATGTAAATAATAGTGTCAGGAAGTTATTAAAACATCATCAATATATATTAAGTGGAAAAAAATACGCATTTATAAGGATAACTCAAAAACTACTGGTCAGATCTTGATCCAATTTATACGGGACCACATGAGAAGAGCCAGGACCACATGCACCAGCTTTCAAATTAAAAAAAAAAACATCAAAATCAGTTCACCTAGAAAAAGTAATGAGATACCACACATAAAAAAAATACACTCGAATTGAGAACCTCCTCCTTTTTTGAAGTCGGTTAAAACGATTCATGTTGAACAATACATTAACCACTGGAACATGAATCAATTATAATTAACTTATTTTAGGACATAATTAGGATGGACATCTAATTTCATCGCCATACAACGTGGCAATGCTTCCAGCCTTTTGGGCACTTTTCCTGTCGACAGCGATGCGGGCGAATTTTTTGATGCCTTGTGATTATTTTCCTTCTTTCTTTTTTTATTTATTTTTATTTAGATGTACATACGATTAATAGTTAGTTAGTCATTTAATTTAGTAAGTGTAAATACTATTTAATATTAATAATACTGACTCAATAAACACTTGTCAGATGAGAAAAAAAAAACATCTTCGAATCTATTTCTTCACTAAATTAAAACAGTAAAGCAGAATAGTAGCTGGTTTAATGAAAGTACTAATATATTATAAATGGTAGTAATATGCTAATTTACCTCAATCAATCTACCTAGCGTTTTCCGAACTATGTTGGGGTCGATTTCTAGTCTATCTGGATGTCTATGCCTATCTGACTTCCACAACCCAATTACTGGGTAACAAGATACCCCTCCGTAATCCAAATATGCTTAAAATTTAAACCAAAGTCATATAAAAGCTAAATACATTTATTTGAACTAAAAACAGACAAGCTATAAACTAAACTAAACTAAAACATAGCATAATTCTTAAGTATTTACTAAAACAGCTATGGATATTCGTTTATGGATGATCTAATACAAAGTTATTAATAATAATATATAAAAATACTTTTCCTGGTATCCTGGTAACAATAACGTTTATTGTAATATTTTTGACATCACTTCGTCCTCAAAAGGTTAAGATGTTAAGCCTGAGGATAAAATAATAAAATCCTAGAGAAATCATAAAAATATGTCAACTTTGACCTTTTGTCTTTGTTATAAGAAGCTGAAATGTCGTAGTGTGTAGGAAAGTACAGTACAACTATTTTCATAATGTCCCTTTGCAAACTTCGTGTTTCGTCAGTCATCGGAATTCTATCAGTTGCCCTTTGCACTTGCTGCAGACCGGACGCTGTCAATCGACTTGGAATATACTTCCAAGTCGATTGAGAGCGTCCGGTCTGTACCTATTAATGTTGAAATACTGTATGCCTATTTATGTTGGAATAAGGTATGATTTCCGTTTGTATTGCCTTTCAGCATTCGCCATTTGCTTTCACAATCAAGAGCGAAGCACACACATTAATATGTTGAACCAACCCCTGTTGATAATAATGTAGGTACCTACTCAACTAAAAAAAAAAAAAGTTTGCATTATCATTGACTCACGCCCTTGCACCTGGTCCAGCCAAACGGCCCTTGGGGCCTTGTTAATCATTTACGCCGCGTAGATGCCGTGATAACGCAACGTATTTTTGATGTAATAATGACACTAGAGCAGAGTATACATTATGGCAGCGTCAATTTGACGTCAACGCCTACGATGCTCATTCCACTAGAGATGTTTAAAACCAAAATTAATCTGGACACAAGCAGTTATGCTTGTGTCCAGATTAATTTTGTTTTTTTTTTCACAAGTATTGCAACTTCTTACAGGCGTGTTTTAAATTAAAATAAACAAATGCGGCTAGCAGCCGTGACCTCTGTTACCCTTCAACACGCTCCATTCGCTTTCACAGTCAACTGGCTTACTCCACGCTCTTACGCCAATAAAATACATAAATTGTTTACTCAGACTCTACGCAGCATCAAAGCGACGTTGACGGCGAAGGCAACGTTACTTCAACGCGTGCCAAGTTGCTTCTAGTCAAATGTGTCTGCTCGTTCCACTAGAGAATTCTCTAACATTAATTTGGACACAACCATGTATTTGGCGTAATACTCTCTATGCTCTTACGTCAGCGTTAACGCGACAACATCAACGCATTGTCTCCTATTCCGGAAAAACGCTCCGTACAAAAATACTCTTAGGGAAATTGCTGCGAAAACTTTGTACGCTCGTCCAACTAGTGAAAATTCTAAAATTAATTTGGACACAAACATAACATTCACAAGATTTGCAGCCTCATAAAAGCGAGTTTCAAATGAAAATAGACAAATGCGGCTACCAGCCCTGACCTCTATTGCCTTTCAGCGAGTTCCATTCGCTTTCACAGTCAAGAGTATTGCACACATATTGCTAAGGCGTACTCTTTGCTCTTACGCAAATAAAATGCATACAATTTTTACTTACGAGAAACGTTTTTAAAGCCAATTTTTTATCTGGATTTATTTGAAGATGGAAGTAGTCTGTCTTTTGTTTTTATACATGACAGCTTCGTTTGTTTTTGTTTATACTCGTTAAAATGTTAATTGAGGTCGTGGTTACGTTGGGTAGTTAGTAGTATTTGTTTTTCGATCTTAGCTTGTTTTTTTTTACGTTTTTAAGCGTTAGTCATTTGTTTTATGTCTGGTTTCTTTGTCTTAATACATTAAACCGTCAAGTCTCGGTCGGTTATCATACGAACATCTTTAATTGTCGTTACAGTCTGAAATTCTGACAACTGGGTCTGCAGACAAGTATTTTACATCTTAATGTCTGTAGGATCTATCAAGCCAAATTGTTTGTATAGGTATAACCAGTACGATAATGCTTTGTATGAGCGCTAATTTAATTGGGGAAAGGTATAAACAGATCATTATTATGATAACTGACTCTTACCAACCTTTAAGGGGCTTACAAGAGCTAAAGCGCGGTCACTGTCGGATTGCATAGAAAAAAAAGAGACGCGCGATGACACAACGCTGGTAATTTATTGCAAAATATGAAGTAATTTTGGATTTACAAAAAATCTATTCATTGGACTAAAAAATTAAAACACTATTACGTTAGTATGTTACTTGCAGAATATGCTGAAAAAAAATCTGAATGTTTGCATGTATATTAGTATGGTTTTTAATCGTTAAAACATTTTTTTGAGGTATCTTTGTGATTTTTTTCTATCACATCAAGTTAATTGTATTATGTTTTCAACACACTATCTAACTAGCATATATCCAGAAGAATATCATATATTTTGCTGATTTTGATTGCTGCAGTGGATCATATATTTTTAGGCATTATAAATTTGCGTTTAGGTCATTTGGTCCCCTTAAAACAATTTGGTCCTTCGTTCCAACGCAGTTCAAGGACATGTTCCTAACTTCCCTGACGTAATCCCTTACCGCGCTTCCCACATGACGCCCGAGGGAAGGATGGGGCGCCATCCGACGGTATTTCTATTTATAGCCAAGGGCGGAGAGACCACGTGGCTAAAAGGATGCTCGGTTGTCGAGTACCAGGAATGTAGCTATATTTTCGGTTAAGGCGGAACCTTCAGGGTAGCCCGCGAAATTCAAATTTTGTTACGTTTTTGCAATTTGCAGGCCACTGTCAGATTGTAGATTGATTAAAATATGATTCGTGACCGTAACAAATATGGCTTTACAGAATTGTAATCATTAGAATCAGCAATACATCTCTTTAAGTTCATATTACCCTATTGAATGACTATTTCATGAAATCATGACATTTGAGGGCAAATCTAAGTGTGTGTGTGTGTGTGTGTGTGTGTTGTTGTTGTTGTTGTGTTGTTGTGTTGTGTAAAGGGTTGTTGTCCTCAAACATCATGATTTCATGAAATAGTCATTCAATAGGGTAATATGAACTTATAGAGATGTATTGCTGATTCTAATGATTATAATTCTGTGAAGCCATATTGGTTAAAGGTCGCGAATCATATTTTAATCAAAATACAACCTGACAGTGACCTGCAAATTGCAAAACTCGTAAGAAAATTTGAATTTCGCGGGCTACTCTGAAGGTTCCGCCTTATGCAGACAATTGATTTTGGATGTCAAAGTATCATTTAAATAGTAGTTTAAATTATAATAACATTTATTACATAGCAAGTCTTTAAGTTTATTTTTAATTCCATTTAAATTTAACTCTTTGATTGATTTTAATAATAAGAACCATCTTCTCATTTGTTCCACTACGTGGACAAGAATTAACTCAGCATCATTCTACATACAGCGTGTATTAAAAAGGTATCGGTACAGACCATTAAACTAAACAACTTTCTCCATGGTACCAAAAAAATAATCGCGAAAATATAAAATATAATCAGCTGTCCCATTCAAAACTTCATTACATACTCGACCAAATGTATCCATGTACCACACCTTCAATATGATCACGCGTTTCTGATACACGCAGAATAGTATAATACAAGTAGGCTTCAACTTATAATAATAAAGAAAAGAAAAAACATTTTATTTCATGCAATAACAAGGTGAACTAATCTTAATCTAATACATAAAAGTTATTAATTTGCAATAATCCCTCCGCAGGTGAAGGCTTCCTCCAGAGAGTTCCATCCCTCTCTATCTTGGGCTATTTGTATCCAGCTTGGGCCAGCCGTTTTACTGATGTCGTCCGCCCATTTCATAAGCAGTCTTCCTCTGTGGCGTCTCCTACTTGGGCCTCTCCACCGTGTAGCCCTTATGGTCCACCTCTCGTCTGATAGTCTTGCCATATGCCCCGCCCATTTCCATTTCAGTTTTTGAGCATAGTTTAGGGCATCCGTAGCTACCGAGGACTTAAGGACAATAAAACCTTCTTTGCTGAATCCACAGTTTACTTAGTTATCATACCTACCCCACCAGCCGCCGTTAACTGCCCCGTTGGTACCGTGGTTACAAGCGCGACTGCTGAGCGTGGGGTCCTGGGTTCGATTCCCAGGTCGGGCAAAGTGTTATTGAGTTTTTCCATTAGGAATTTGTTAGTAATAGCCCGGAGTTTGTAAGTTGGCGGTGTGATACCCCCGTGCCTCGGAAAGCACGTTAAGCCGTTGGTTCTGTGCCTGATCTCTCTCCGGTCGTGTCGGATTGCTGTCCCATCGGATTATGAAAGTGAGGGAAGAGAGAGTACACCTGTGTCTGCGCACACACTTGTGCATTATAATAACTCCCGCGCCGAAAGGTAGTCTCCGTTGAAATTGACCGCCAAAGCCGAAATACGGGTCTGGAGTGGGCTTATATATAGGTATCTACTACGCAAACTGTTACCCGTTTCAAATCGGAATATCTGCATTTTATTAATCCACCTGGATATTGCGGCTCGTTGACATTCAATTCATTCATTTGCTATCAATAAGCAGCACTCTATCGGAGTATCGCCGTGATTCCCAATATCGGCTGTTGGTTGCATTCATTTATGTCAAAGGTCCTTTGATGCTGTATTATCTGATACTGATCAGTTTTGCTTTAGCGGAGTCAGAAGAAAGTAAACGTTTCTTTATTTATTTGGGAAAATGGAAATTAATTACGTACAACCGTTTGATTTATATTTTTAACCAACTTCAAAAAAAGGAGGAGGTACTCAATTCGTCTGTATGTTTTTTTTTTATGTGTGTTAGCTCAGAACTTTTTCTGGGTGAACCGATTTGGAAGATTCTTTTTTATTTGATAGCTGGCGCTTCACATGTAGTCCCATTTAAATTTGATCAAGGTCTGACCAGTAGTTTTTGAGTTATCCTTAATACTGCATATTTTTTCCACTTAGTTTATATTGATGACGTGTTAATAATTTCCTGTCACTGTTATTTACTTATCATGTAGTGGTATACGAATTTGTGTGGGGTAGGTACTGCAACTAAAAAGTGAAAAATAAAAACGATTTTTACAAAAAAACAATTGACTTCCAAAAAAAAACACTAAAAGACGTGAAAAATAACTTTAATTTTGGAAGTCGGTGGCCAAAAACGAAAATACAAAACCAAAGACACCGACTTCCGAAATTAAAGTTATTTTTCACGTCTTTTAGTGTTTTTTTTGGAAGTCGGTTGTTTTTTTGTTTTTGCATTGGCCCTATTATTTGCTTTGAATGCGGTAAAACAAAAGGTGGTAAATAAATATTCTTGGGTGATGACAGGCGCCATATTATGGCATGTTTGATTTTCCATCTGGAATTTGAAGCTCGGATTCTGGGTTTGTGCCCGGTCGATGCCAATAGGCTCGCCCCTTCTTACATGGGACCTAAACATACCTGGCGATATATGGGTGTACTATAGGTACACCTCTACCTAATCTTTCAGGGATACAGGCGTGATGTTATGTTATGTTTATTTTTAAAGAGCATAGTAAACATTATATTAAATGCACGATAAACCATAATGTACTTACTAACGTGCAAATTGAAAATTATAGTGGCTTTTAGCAATGAATTAAAGTTGCGTGAAATTCACAATAATTATTGAATATTGGCGTATGACATTTTCATACTGTTCCATATCCCGAATTATATTGTATGAAAAAGAAAATAAAGACTCAATATTTAACCATTTTCATGCACCGTGAGAGACAGTAATTACTCGTTCAAATATCGCTTATTGAAACGAAAACAGAAAGGAGAATGTAATGTATTAAAGGTATAATTAAGTCATGGTTTCAGTTTGCACGCCGATGTCCATACCACCCTATATGTATGAAAAATCGTGTAAATTGTTTGCATGATCGATTACTTTCTATTTTTAACCGACTTCACAAAAAGGAGGAGGTTCTCAATTCGTCTGTATGTTTTTTTTTAAATTTATTTTTTTATGTGCGTTAGCTCAGAACTTTCTTCTGGGTGATCCGATTTGGATGATTCTTTTTTATTTGACAGGTGGTGCTTCACATATGGTCCCATTTAAATTTGATCAAGGTCTGACCAGTAGTTTTTGAGTTATCTTTAATACTTCATATTTTTTCCACTTAGTTTATATGAATGATGTGTTACTCGTAATAATGTCCTATCACTGTTATTTACATACCAAGTAGTGGTATACAAATTTGTGTGGGGTAGGTACCGCAACTAAAAAGTGAAAAATAAAAACTTTTTTACAAAAAAACAACCGACTTCCAAAATAAAATTTATTTTTCTCGTCTTTTAGTGATTTTTTTAGAAGTCGGTTGTTTTTTTTTTTAAATGTTTTTATTTGCAGTTAGTTCGTGAATAAAATATCGTCGGTCGCTAGTAAGTTTACTACTAGCGACCCGCCCATCGCACGCTTTTCACGACTTCACAAAGCATGGAGATTTCTTTATTATGTGTAAGTTTAATGTTAATATATTTTAATAATAATTTATTTAGGTACATAAAGGTTTTGTAGTACATGAGGGACTTACAAATTAGGTACCTATGCATTATTAACTATGTGGTATAGGTACCACGAATTGTTGGGTGAATCGCTGCTCTCCTAGATAGATTACTGAGTAAGGAGAGACAGTTTCGACTCCCAATTTTAGTATCACAAAAATCATGTTATTATTTATGCTTTTGTAGCTTAAATAATTGAGTTAATGTATCATACATTTATACCTTCTGGAATAAATTCTCTAAATTAAGGTGAACACCACATCGAAATACGTTGCGTAGTTTAGAAGAAAAACGCGGTCACACAGACAGAAAGCAAAAGCCACTTTAATTTTTAATGTGTGTGTGTGTGTTATTAGATATAGTAGTATTGTAAGTAGTCACGTCGGGTAGGTGAAGCATCTACAATGGCGGCATTGTGTGATAGCTCGTGACGTTTGCGTGTTTTTATGAATTTTCGTTCGTAATAACTGCTAAATATAGGGAAACAGATGCCATACTACATTGTTGTACCGGCCGCTATAAGTCATATTGCTGAAACTATAGTTTATGGATTAGATAAGCTGTATTTTTATAATTTGTGAGCGGTCGCAGTTGCCATCATACAGTCAATTAATCTGCTTAGCCTTTTTGAAACTATGTTGGGGTTGGTCAACCCCAGCTGAATACAGCGCTACTGGTTTAGAATAGAATAGAATAGAATAGAATACTCTTTATTATGTACACCATAAAAATTACACATATAAATGTAGAAATTTAATGTTAATGTAATTTGTTTATGTAATGTAATTTAATGTTATATTTAATGTTATGTTTAATGTGTGCGAGCCGGTTTAATGATCCAAACAACGTTTCTTTTTGTAGAGTCCATGTCCACATCCCGACTTCAGTCATAGTAAAAGTAGATATGTCCTGATAAATAGGCATTCTTTCAGCTGAATAATAAATAATAATAATAGCCCCACCGCCGTATCTCTACGTTGGCCTCGTGGTGTGGCTTGCGCACTTCGAACTCTAGGTCTGTGCCGGTAGAGTTTACTTGGTTGGTTACAGGTCTAGGGTGAGGAGCCAGACCAAGAGAGATACATAAGGAAGGCAGCTTCTGCCGAGCTGTTGGGCAGTAACGACCCCAAGGACCCTATTTCGCAGGATACGTTTTGTTCCTCATCTCTGGCCTGCCTTTATTGAGCGGCTGGAGACAACACTGATGAGGAACAGAGCTCCGTCCTCTTTCTTGCCTTTATTTTATTATATTTAGTAGAGATTCGCAAGAGCAAACGTGCTCGGAGGAAGGAAGTATTCCAGTAAGTACTGGCCATCTCTCGGGCTTTGGGATTGTTCTGATAGCCGTGGAATACTTCACCACTCCTCAAGCATCTCAGGAAATGTTGACCCCTTGTCATTACGACACTATGTGCTAGCCACAGTTTCCGCGGGCCCATTATTGAGTGTGCAAGTCACCCCCTGCCATTTGTTCCTTGTATGATAAAACATTGTGCAGGCAGGGGCCATAGTCCTTCCATAGTTTCCAGTCCACTTTAGCCACACAAACACATATTCCAATATCTTTTTTTCTATATCCTGAAATAGTCCTACACCAACCGGGGGTTGCCCTTGGGAGCACTTGTATAGTGCGTACAGGGATGATAGTCGGTTGGTACCTCATTTCATTAAAAGCGTCTAACGGGCCTCTGTGAGTTGACTTCAGCCCCTGGTACGCTTTCAAAGGCCCGGGACCCTGGGGTCCCGAGAAACGTATAGAAAAAATAAATAAAATAGCTAGTCTCTACTACCGTTATCACTGAAGATACTCCCTCCATTCGCTAAGCAGCGTACAATATTATTACGAATATCTCCAACCTCACACTTCATAACTTAACCTCATAACGAAAATTATATTAATCCTTATTGACTTACATGCTTACGTCACGACACGCCTACTGAATAGACGCCGATTACTTTGACGTGGGTGACTCCATTGAAAAGTAACGACGCGGCTCAAAGGGCAAATTACAAGACACCCTCCGGCCTTCAGTGGCTTCAGTTTACGATGGATAGACAAAACTGGTCCATTTTGTATTGTGTGAGAAGGTACAGAAGGTTAGCAGGTAGTAGGAGAGGGCATAGTGTGTTTTTTTGTTAGATGTCATATTTGTAAACAAACATGGTAGGTACGAATTTTAGAAGTTTTAGCATCAATCGCATATTTTCTTATTCTACTTGCGAATGAACATCTTTTGTCTTAAGTCTCACATCTGTGTGAGAAACATATGATGTAATTCAATGGAGAACTGGTTGAGATGTCTAATAATTAAAATTATAGTATGCTTATTGTGTATGAAACCAGGCAACACATACTACAATAAACTCATGCCTTCATCCCATGGGGGTAGGCAGAAATTATAGAACGCCACCTGCTGCGATCCAAACTTACTTCTTTTGCTTCGTTTACTTTCATACGTCTGGTCATACACGCACGCCGGTTGCGAGTACTACGCACCTGACCTTTCTGAAGAATATCACCAATAAGTTCACTATAAAGATATGTCCTTCTAGGGCGTCCCCTTCGGGCGTTTTCACTCACAACTGTCTTGTAAATAGCAGGCAAATTAGCATACACCTGTAGAGCGGCGCCTCTGTCGCTCAAACCGGTCTGGCATTCTCTTTTTGAAGATCGATGTGTCATACTTACGGTGGTGTACTGTACAATGTTTACCTACACGACTATTAATATTTGAAAGTCTTCCAAAGTTTCCCTTTTGTATCACCTTCTATTGTGTGCAAGTGATTTCAGGCCCCAGCCGTAAACAGGCCGGTGATAAAAATTGTATAATATAATAAATGTATTATATGGGCTGACGATGTAAAGAGTATGGCTTCCTTTATTTTGAAGTTGTAAAACCTTGCCCTAGTGGCGATGTAATTTTAAGGGCTTGTCGTTCTGTGTGACAATAACCTGTTACGCTCTTCAGTTTTGAGGGGGCGGTAGACGGGCTGGAGGTACCGTTGAAATCAGAATAGCTCCATCTTTTAGTCTTATTCCTTGAAGGCCATAATTTTTAATAGGCATGGATCAAGATAGGATAAAGAAAAAAAGGAAGAAAATACATTTATTTAGCACAGACTAAAACGCACACAATACAACATATTATTATTATACTACCTACAAGTAAAAAAGAAGTATAAAAATAAAACACAACAAATAAAAAGTGTAAAATGCGTTGTGAGAAATTAGCAGGAAAGTGTGCTTCGCGGCTGCGCCAAATAGGCCAAGTTCAGTGAAATTGTCAGGAAACTAGTCCACTGGTTTTCAACTGAAACTGAGATGAAATAGGTACCATTTCTGTGTTCTAAAACATTTTATGTTTTTTATTTTTATCAAAAGCTCTCACGACGTTTTGGCCTCCAAGCTAGGATAAACGCTTCTGGAGGCGTATTAAAAAGCAATTTAATTTTCGTGTCCTATAAAGTACGAAAGCAGTGGTGGCCCAGTGGTAATCACCGGCCGCAACTTCCGAGTTGTAGGGCGTGGGTTTAAACCCAAGCAGACACTTTACTTTGTATAAATTATTTCATCACCACTGCTCTTAAAACGGTGAAGGAAAACATCGTGAGGAAACCGGCATGTCCTAGAACCAAAAATTCGAAGGCATGTGACATCTATCAACCCGTACTGAGCCCGCGTGGTGGATTAAGGCCCAATCCCTCTCACAGAGAGGAGGCCTCCCAGCAGTGGAAACATTATAGGCTGATTATGATAAAGCATAATTGTACTATCTATAACAAACACACTCAAAAACACTTAAACAACACTTCCTCTCTCCTTAAATATTCTCATTACATTTAGTTTCCTTGCTCTTGTTTCATGTTTATTATTGTATATATTATATGTGGATAAGTATATGTTTTATGTATTTGTTGTATATGTAAATGATAAACCACTGACTACCTGCATTATTGTCTCTCCTTCTCCCTTGAATCCATCCAAAGGTTGTCTGTAAAAGATCGCTTTTAGCGATAATACCGCCCATTGTGTCACCCTATGTAAAATTTCTACATTTATATCTGTAATTTTTATGGTATACATAATAAAGAGCTATTCTATTCTATTTAGCTTTTCTTTGTACGGGTACCAGCAGGCCCTCACGGTCTGTTTACTTAGCGTGGAATATGGTTTTGAAGATGACTGCAAATCACTTCATTTGGTTGGTTTAGTGTGACGGTCATACTACTCGTACTGTGAGATTGTTCAGAGATTCGAAATGAAAATGCGTGAATAAGATGTTGTACCGAAAACCTGCCTCTTATGCGCAATTTCTTACACTTCTTAATATAACTGAAATATCTACTTATAAATAGTAGATTATTATACAAGGAGCTAAAATGACCCATTATATGCGACGTAGTTTTATTCCCGAGCATTAGTGAGGGAGTAAATAGAAACCTAGTTATAATGGGTTTTTATAAAGCGCCGTGTGTAACACTCTACTTTTAACTACGATTGCGAGAAATTAAATAATCGAATACAATATTAAAAATAACTCAATTTGTAATTAGAGAAAATTTCTAAAGATGTCGCGCCAGTGCCTTTTTATTTCTACTGTAGCCGCAACGCAATGCACGTATTCTACCAAAGAGATCGCCGCTTTGGCTCCCGCAGGCGCGACGCGACATCGCGACGTGACTTTGGTAGAACAATTTTTATGAAAATTCCATGGAAAATGTTCTACCAAAATCGCGTCGCACTGTCGCATCGCGCCTGTCTGCGAGAGCCTTTAAGTTCCATTTTCAAAAATTAAATGTTCTTCTTTTATTATGAAACAGTAATAAGTCGAGTCTTTATCCATGATTATTCTACTTATGAATAAAGACTTTTTCGGTTTTGTACGCTCGTTGGTAACATACAAAAATTAAAAAATTAAATTATATTTTCCCCTAGAGGAAAATATGCTATTTTATCACCGCTCTGGCACGCTACAATGACGGACTTTTGGAGCAAGAAGAGTGAAAAAAATATTTACATAGAACAAAATCTGCGTTCAACAATCTACGTTCTATTATCCTCCATGTTTCGGGCAATTGGAGTTACTAATGGCCGCTCGGGGACTATTATAACCTCTGACTGACAGTTATGGCCGCTAAACTATGTGTTTTATAAGCCTTACATATTCACGCGTGTATTTCTAGAAGATAAGCAGACGTATACTGTCATAGTTCCGTGCGCTTTCTTGAGTTTTTTATTTATTTCATTGCTATTAAATACAAAATCGATACTCGTATGTGAAGTTTCGCCAGTTTTCTCTATAAAGTAAAAATGCAAAGCTGTTCGTTGGTAAGCGCATCACTTGAGAACGGTTGCACCGATTTGGCTATTTTTAGTTTTAAAGTGTTCGTAATAATTAGGTTATCAGTGAAACAAAAAAAATTAAAAGTACTTGGATTTTTTTTAAATGCGTGAAATCTGAACGTCCTTTTATCTATGGGATTTTTTATGAACCCAAGACCATAACTTACGATTCAAACATTGGATATGTGTAATGCTTTTTTGGTTTTGTTTATGGTCATGGCAAAGTAATCAGGAAAAAAAAATCGGGAGAATAGGGAATATTACTTAAAATTTGGAGAGTACAAAGTCTGTCAAGTCAGCTAGTTAATTATAAAATGCCCTATACACTACTAATTTTTAATTAGTACAAATACTTAAATGACTTATTAGAGAAGGTCTTGTTATTATATTAGGTCTTTACCTATGAAATTGCCGTTCTGCAGCACTGGCCATTTCAAATCAAAATAATTTTTGTTTGGCTAAGAATTCTAATTTCAAATTAATTTTATTTTAAAAACATGGATTTTTTTTTCTAAAAGTAGTCATTTCTTTATTGATTAGTGTTACATTTTCATCGCATTTCAATCTTTTTCGTCATCATGGATACGTTAAAAAATCGAGTAATTATGGAATATGAGTACCGTCGTGGCAGCAACGCGGCACAAGCGGCACGCAACATCAACGACGTTTACGGAGCTAACACTACAAACCAACGCACCACCTGTTATTGGTTTGCTCGCTTCCGTTCTGGAAATTTCGACCTGAAAAATGAACCTCGCGGTCGTCCGAAGACTTTGGTCGACAATGACGAATTAAAGGCGATTGTGGAAGCTGATGATACACAATCTACGGCTGAATTAGCAGCAGCTTTCGACGTTAGCGTCAAAACAATATTGGTCCATTTGCGTCAAATTGGCAAGGTAAAAAAGCTTGACAAATGGGTGCCCCACGAACTCAATGATCGCCAGCGCGAAGTACGCGTCGAGACGTGCCTTGCACTGCTCAACAGACACACAAATGAAGGAATTTTGAACCGCATTGTTACCTGCGATGAAAAATGGATTCTGTTTGATAACCGTAAGCGCTCAGCAAGTTGGTTGGATCCTGGTTCAGCACCTAAACAATGCCCTAAACGAAAACTTACCCCTAGAAAAGTGATGGTCACTGTTTGGTGGTCTAGCGCCGGTGTGATTCATCACAGCTTCTTACCAAACGGGGTGAGCATTACTGCAGATGTGTACTGTGAAGAACTGAACACAATGATGGAGAAGCTGGCGCATCTCCAACCAGCATTGGTCAATCGCTCGTCTCCGCTGCTCCTGCACGACAACGCGCGACCTCATACTGCACAGCAGACGGTCTCCAAGTTGCAAGAACTGGGGTTGGAAGCTCTCCGTCATCCGCCCTACTCACCAGACCTTGCGCCTACAGACTACTACTTTTTCCAGAATTTGGATAACTTCTTGGCGGGAAAAAAATTTAATACCCGAGAGGCAGTACAAAATGCCTTTGAAGAATTTGTTGCCTCCCGTCCAGCTGATTTCTTTAAGAAGGGCATCAATAAACTGCCACTGCGATGGCAAAGATGCATTGATTGCATGGGTGATTACTTCGATTAATACAAATAAAAAATTCATGAAAAAAATTCGTTTAAATTTTTTCATACAAAACGGCAATTTCATAGGTAAAGACCTATTATATGTAAAGTCTCAATAAATAATATTCATAAACAGCAAAGTTATTAGCGTTTATTTATATCCCAAAATCTCAGTCAATTTATGGAGATATTGTACAGGTCATTCATAATAGTATTCATTATTCATATTGTCTCGCTCTCGCGTTCGCGTATCTCGCTCAAACTTGCCCCGCCTCCAACAGCTGTTATTGTAATTGTAGGTAACTTAAACGCATTTTATGCTTTACGATTGAAAACTAAGAAAATGTAAAATAAAAGGTTCACGATAAATAATAGGCATATAATCAATTCAAACTTTTCCTTCATACTTTAATTGGGCTTAGGACCAACAAAATTACCAACTTTTTTACAATTAAAACAATCAGGTAACGAAAGTAAAAATAAATTAAATTACAGCTTTAGAACTTGTTGAAAATGTAATTTTGGCGTATTTAAAAAGGTTGAATCAGCTGATATTTACAATAATTAACGTATTTACAAAACTCAAAAAAAACATACAGGTATTTTAATTGTCCTTCAAAATGTCCACCACCATTATCGATGCAAAGACGGGCACGTTTAATTAAATTGTTTTTTAATGATAATAGTATGTTTCGCTCACTTTTCACTTGGTCAAATGCGTCCAATATGCGCTGTTTTAATTGTTCGGTACTTGTTGGCTGACTAACGTACACTCGCCGATTAATTTCACTCCACAAAAAAAGTCCAAGGGCGTGAGATCAGGTGAGCGTGGAGGCCATGCCACGGGGCCGCCTCGACCAATCCACTGACTTCCGAACTCCTCCGTCAGGTACTCACGCACTGCGCTATGGTAGTGCGGAGGCGCGCCGTCTTGCTGGAACCAGAGGCCTCGTAAGTTGGCTAATGGAATGTCATCTAACATTGAAGACACCGTTGTCCGAATAACTTTCGCCATTAAGACGCCCTTCAATAAAATAAGGGCCAACAATAGTGTCGTTTAAGATTCCTGCCCAGACATTTACAGAAAATCTGTGTTGAAAGGAGTTCTCCTTTGTTGGCATTGGATTTCGTAATGACCACCAGTGTTCATTGTGTTGGTTAAACAATCCGATACGAGTAAACATACACTCCTCATCGGAGTATAACACATTTGCTTCTGTGTTGTTCAGTATCCACCTGCAGAACGCCATCCTTGGTTCAGTATCCACAGTGGTCAATTCTTGACCCTTTCTGTAATGGTATGGGTGAAATCCATACGAACTAATGATCCTCCATGCACAGTGCTGGCTAATATTAAAATGAAGAGCTGCGTCATTCGTACTTCGTCGGGGATCTTCTTCAAAGTAGGCCACTACATCGTCGTACAGGTTTTTGTCTTTCACGTCCTTGGCTATGGGCCGGTGCGTGGAACGATCCATGGTCGATTAAACGCTGGTAAGCATTTACCACAGTCCGAACGTTTGGCTGGCGAACATTTGGATACAGTTCCCTGTACATACGTACAGCGGCACTCGCGTTCTCACCAGACAAAAAGTACACACGCAACATAGCCGCATACTCCCGAAATGAAAACTGGTAAGGCATCGCGACAGTAAAAACGTGGGTAACAATTTGGGTAAAAGAAGCGCGCGCACACTTCCGCTAACAAATTACGACTGTCTCTTTCGTTTGTTGCACTCGCTTGCTCGAAAATGGATCGCTGGCCGGCTGGCGCGTGGCGGTAAGGTAGGGTAGCGCCGGCGCAAAAGGGGGCGTGGCTTGAGCTTAGATGGGAGTTTGCCGGAACTTATGAATTGCGAACTTGCGACCGAAATGGAAAAATACTATGCGTAGTATTTCCTAGTAGCAATTGTTATGAATGATTGATTCTATTATGAGTTTACCAATTATGTTGAATTTTCGTAGACAATTTTGGGATTTCGTTTTTTTGACTTTTGAATACAGAAATATGGTCAGTAAAGGGTACGGAAAGAGCCCTATTTTTTTTTGTACTAATTAAAAATTAGTCGTGTATAAACAAAACACAACACCCCGAAACCAATGCTTTGCGAGTTTTTTTTTTTTATAAATTTTTACTATGTGATCAGTTGGTCCCTATACATTATTTTGCCCTTGTATATGTATGAACAGCGTAACTAACTTTACAAAATTATAGCCTAAAGCACGTGAAAAGTCAATAATTGACTTAAATTTGTTTGCCAACCCCAAGATGTAATTTATTCCAAAGCGTGTGGGCGATGCTTCGAGGCGATGAGAGATGTGGGTGAACTTTACGCCCACGCCTTCTTGTTAGAGGCATGAGGCCATGTCCAGTAGTACCACAGTCTACCTTTATGTATTAACTCCTTAGCAGTTTATCAAAGAGAAGCTTTTCGCAGCAACATCATGCGAGGGAAGGGGGGTGTAGAGTTATGTCCTAAACTGCAGGGCAGTTTGCAGTGGAATAATTTAGATGTCATAAATTTTCGTTTTTCGTACGTTTGAAGAGAAGAGGGGCTTATCTCAGATATTATTCAGTTGACAATCTTAAGGCGATGCACCACTTTAAAAAGTTTTAAGACATTATGTAGTTTTCTATCCCAAGTTTACTTCAAACCGCTCAAGTGACAACACACAATTTTAAAAGTAAATAACCGCAGTGTCTTACCACGACACCACACGAATTTTGTACGGTGTCGTTTATAAAATAACACTTCAAGTTTGTTATATATAATCTAGCCATCATTATGAAAGTCTGTAATATAAGACTCTTACATTATATCAATTTTCTCGCTCTTGTTGGCTTACTTGATGCAAACAGCGGAAAGTTAAAGTTTCCATCGTTTAGTTGAGACTTTGGGTAAATAGAGCTGCGCAGAAAGCTTCTAGCTACTTTATAAGGTGACATCTATATGGCTTAATTTACCTACAAATTTTTATTTCATTACTCTGGTACGCTTCTGACTATCCGGCTCGAAGGACCGTTTAAGGCAGAGTCTTCAAAGTTACCATAATTTATTTTACATACGAGTAGGTATTTCAAATAGTATTTATTTAAGTTACAAGAATAACTGCTTAGGAACATTAATTTACGAACTATGTTCTATTAGCTTTTGCCCGCGGCTTCGCCCGCGTGGGTGTCACAAAATATCCCACAGGAAGGTACTATCGGGATTAAAAGTACCCTAATGTTGTAATCCAGGTTATAAAGTATCTGTGCGCCAAATTTTATCCGAATCCGTTCAGCCATTTTTGCGGCAATCCAGAACATACATCCAGACCAACGGACAAAACTGTCTGAAATTCTAAAAACTATATTTTAGGCATCAAACTCGTTCCCGTACCTCGTAGCAATCACTTTTTAACCGACTTCACAAAAAGGAGAAGGTTCTCAACTCGTTTTTTTTTTAATGTGTGTTAGCTCAGAACTTTTTTCTAGGTGAACCAATTTGGATGATCCTTTTTTTATTTGATAGGTGGTGCTTCACATGTGGTCCCATTTAAATTTGATCAAGGTCTGACCAGTAGTTTTTGAGTTATCCTTAATACTGCATATTTTTTCCACTTAGTTTATATGGATGATGTGTTAATTATTTCCTGTCACTGCTATTTACACACCAAGTAGTGGTATACGTATTTGTGCGGGGTAGGTACCGCAACTAAAAAATGAAAAATAAAAACCTTTTTACAAAAAAACAACCGACTTCCAAAAAAAACACTTAAAGACGTGAAAAATAACTTTAATTTCGGAAGTCGGTGTCTATGGTTTTGTATTTTCGTTTTTGGCCACCGACTTCCGAAAATAAATTTATTTTTCACGTCTTTTAGTGTTTTTTTTGGAAGTCGGTTGTTTTTTTGTAAAACAGTTTTTATTTTTAAATTTCAATGTACAGTTTTGGCTTCGTTACTATTCTAATATATGGATAGTTCTTGATTACGTAAGTAACATTACTTTAATGACTATTTAACGTATAAACTCACAAGAATATAATTGTAATATCCGACTATAGCCTCGAACGGTATACCTACCCTTTCAAGTAATTAAATGTGTTCCTCACAAAATAACATACCTACAAAATCTGTGAAGTAACGTCTTCTCACATTAAATCTGAATGGATAATTATGCCGTGACGTGTACACCACATAATTATTAACGCACCAAAAAGTCAACTGAATCAAATCGTAACATCTTATTGCATGCTTTACTGATCAAAGTATAAACTTGTAGAATTTAATTTAATTCTTCTTCTTTTCATTTCTACGGTACATCTATGTAGCTTATATTGTTTGGGTCCACTAGGTGGCCTCATTTGTTACAGCATCAGAGGCGGAGTTCAGATTGTCAAGGGTGCAGGTGAACGGACATTTGGGACAGTCTAGCAGATGGGACTTAGTCTGTTTAGGAGCAGCGCACTCGCAATAGATTTTGGATTAATCGATAAATCCCCATTTCACCAGATTGCAGCGGTTTACTTGGGTACGCAATCGATTCAGGGCTTTCCTAATAGGACACTGCAGTTCGCGACTGGGATGCTGGTGTTCTTGGGGCTTAACGAAGTCTTGTGGTGGTGGATACCTCTCTTCCCACAGTTGACTTCGCTCGTCAGGTGGCCTGTCTTGGTTCACCTATATGGACCGTAAGAAACTCCTGCGACTTTTTAGTCTACCCGGAGTGGTCGTGTAGTCGTAGAGGGGGGATGTCGAGGATCGGATTCTTAGTTCCTTTTTTCCAGCGCTCATGCGACATCCGTTTGTACGGCAGGTAGTGCTATACCTGCGAACGAGTAAAGCGTAATAATAATTTAATTACATGATAATATAAATTCAGCGTCGTTATCCTATCAGACACTAGCTAGAGTAATATAGCTTGTTGTGTCAATTTTTTTTTTACAAATACAAAAGTACAAAACCAAAGACTTCCGAAATAAAAATATTTTTTCACGTTTTTTTGTGTTTTTTTTGGAAGTCGGTAGTTTTTTTTATAAAAAAGTTTTTATTTTTCACTTTTTAGTTGTGGTACCTACCCCACACACATTCGCATACCACTACTTGATATGTAAATAACAGTGACAGGAAAATATTAAAACATCATCAATATAAACTAAGTGGAAAAAATACGCAGTATTAAGGATAACTCAAAAAGTGCTAGTCAATAGCTAATCAATAGCTAATCAAATTTATATGGGACCACATGTGAAAAACCAGCTTTCAAATAAAAAAGAATCATCCAAATCGGTTCATCTAGAAAAAGTTCTGAGCTAACATATAAACATAAAAAAAACAAAATACAGTCGAATTAAGAACCTCCTCCTTTTTTTGAAGTCTGTTAAAAAACAACCCTTATGTAATATTCGCGATTTACTTCCTACATTCATTTCCTTTATTAATAATATCTGGTTTCCCTAAGTCTTGTTAAACCCACAATAAGAAAACAGTAGTTCTGTTTTCCTGGGACTACACGACGACGTAATGTGCGGCGTGCGCAAGCATCGGTGAACACAACTGCAGTTTTTTTTTTATCACTAAGATGGAAAATCTGACATTTACATACCCAGCCAGTGCGGATTTAACATGAAAAGCATTGAATCGCCACGGCTGATGGCTTGTCCTATTGCATTTGCATGAATACCAACTATACTAACAGAGTTTATTTTTTATAAAAGCAATGCTGTAATCCCGATACCGTACAAATCCGACGAGGAGATTTTAACGGCGCCTCCGGCAAGTTCCATTTTCGGTTGATGTCGTTTTTTTGTGACGCCGATGTAACGAGTGTCGACGAAATCTGAATTGGATGTAGTGTTGGTTTAAATTTTGGGTCTATCGTGAATCTATCCATACTATCTATATATACTATATCGATCTATCTATACTAGTGGCTTTGTGTGGTGTAGACCTTGCGAGTCTGTCTTTGCATAGCTTAAAACTAAATAAATGTTCACCGGGCTATTTAACACAAAACAGCGCGAAATGGCTGAAATATGTATTTTTTTTACGTTTTCAACCCCCATATCTCCGCCATTTCGCGAAATTTCGAAAAACTGAATCAAATATAATATTCCACATAATTGTCGAATCTACTCACAAAATTACATGAGAATCGGTTGAGAAATGCGACCTGTAGAGGAGAACAGACATCCGGACATACAAAAGCATTTTTGCCCAAGCTGAAACGGAGACACTTCGCGCTCGTTCGGTTAATAAATAAAAAATCAATGTTGGTTTGTTTGTCCTCTATGGACTCCGAAAGAGAAAGACTGATTTTGATGAAACTTTCGTGAGCTTTTGTGCATACGCCCGCGAAGGTTTGGGGGTAGGTTAGGGTAGGGTAGGGGCCGCGCCGGGCAGCTAGTAATACACTCGAGAGCAATGAATCCGGGTCACTTAAAGAATCCTAAAAATCTCGGAAACTAAAAATGCTAGGTTAATGCAATAAATTGTATTTAATAGACAATGTAATACTCCTTAAATGAAGGTATTAAAACTTCTTAGTTATTGTAAAGTTATATCATAAAAAAATCAAATTTGAAAAAGGGCCACTTTCGAAGATGGAACTACGAAATTACAGCATTTGGTTTTGCTTTTGTTTGTAATCTGTCATTTATGTGGGTACATAAACCATGTTGATAGTGCTCTATATTCATTATTCAAGCTGAAATTATGTCGCTTACGCCTGAAGAATGCACCAGAATACTTACAATGCTGGAAACCGGCCGGAGTCAGCGCGATACAGCCAGGACTGTCGGTGAGTCGCTGTCAACAGTACAAAGAGTTCTCCGACGTTACGAAGAAACTGGTTCTAACCTACGCAGACCAGGAACGGGCAGAACCAGGTGTACCACAGCACGAGAAGACCGATACTTGGTGAACACCATGCTTCGAAATCGCTTTCTCACAGGAACTGAACTCACAAATCAGTTTCGACGCCTCGGAGGAAGTAACCCAAGTGCATGGACAGTAAGACGTCGGCTTGCTGAATCTAACTTAAAACCCCTTAGACCTGCAAACGGCCCTAAACTGGAGCGTGGGCATCGTATTTCAAGACTAAGATATGCCCAGAGCCACGTAAATTGGAGTATTGAAGATTGGTCAAAAGTTATGTTCTCCGACGAATCAAAATTTATGCTCTACAAGCACGATGGAAGACACAGAGTGTATCGAAGACCAGGGGAAAGATTCAAGCAAGCATGCATCGAAGAAAAAGTAGCCTACGGTGGTGGGTCTGTACTTGTGTGGGCCGGAATTTCTTCTGAAAGTCGCACAGAGCTGGTGATCATAGAAAACGGCTCTTTAACTAGCGTAAGATATGTGGAAGAAATCCTCAATGATCACGTTGGTCCATTTATGGTCAATTTAGGTGAGGATGCTATATTTATGCATGACAATGCCCGACCTCATACAGGTAGGATTGTGAATGACTACCGTCAAGAGATGAACATTACTCGTATGGAGTGGCCAGCGCGCAGCCCGGATATCAACCCGATCGAGCATGCTTGGGACGAGCTAGGCAGATGCGTAAAACAACGAAACCCTCCCCCAATCACGCTTCGTGAGCTCAAAATTGCTCTCACAGAGGAATGGGAGAATATTCCCCAAAATCGTATAAGGAACTTGGTGTACAGCATGCCAAACCGCGTAAACGCAGTAATGGAAGCACGAGGAGGCAATACGAAGTATTAAAATTCAAGAAAATCGTAATAAAGTTCAAAAATTTCATGTTTCCTATTTTTGTTTTAAGGAGAGATCAGCAATTTTTTTCTTTATGTAATTTTGTGTTAATAAAATGTATGGTGACTCATATTTTTTTTACTTTCATTTAAGGAGTATTACATTGTCTATTAAATACAATTTATTGCATTAACCTATCATTTTTAGTTTCCGAGATTTTTAACATTCTTTAAGTGACCCGGATTCATTGCTCTCGAGTGTATTATAAATTCGAAAGTATCTCTGTCTGTATGTTACCTTTTCATGCCTAAACCACTGAACGGATTTCGATGAAATTTGGCAAGAAGACAGATGGCATCCTGGAGAAGGACATAGGCTTTTAGTCAGAGTAGCAAGTTCCTGTTGGATGATTTCCGACACCCATACGGGAGAAGCTGCGGGAAGAAGCTTAGACGCAAATAAAATTGATTGCTTACCATGATTGTTGTCATAATAATTTAGCACCATATTTTCATCCATTTGATTTTGAACGGCGATAATCAGTACCTGTAGTACAAGCTCGGGATTCGTCATAAAACAATACCTACACTTTAAGTACCTTTAGTTATTTTTGGAATTCTTGTTACTCTAAATGAATATTCTGTTATATTATGTCAAGTTTGATATCAGAGTTGAATAAAATTCTAGTAACTAATTACGTTCGAGTTGGTCCAACGTAGGCGCTTTGTTACACTACTGACATAACTGAACCTAAATAAATATCACACTATCCGCAAAAGGTTGTTTCTGGTGCGACAAATAGAAAATACCAATTTCCCAACATTATGGATGAAGCGTGAAATGAAAATCGCTAGTTTACTGCAAATGCGAACTTCACTAGTGTTTTCCTCAAGGTCAATATTTTTCCGAACACCGTCGCCGAAACCCGCCGACCCTAACATTTAGTTTCGGCCGAAACCAAACTTCGTGTATGTTTTTGTGTTAAATGTACCTAATAATGTTACGAAGGGGTTTCTGTTTGCAAAGGATCCTGCAAATATTCGTTATTGAATAGCTGGTTCACATAGACACGGGAATTGGTTCATAGAGTGTGTGTTTGTTTAAATAAAAAGCTTTATTAACATACGACAATATTCACATAGTTCTTAAATGTTCATATCTTTATCCCATTATGTTAAATAGCTACACATTAATTATGGCGAAAATAAACTTATACCTAACTAGCCCTCGAATTCGTTCGCGTGTTTTAACATAAAATATATCCTGTGGCACACAATGTGGCAATAGCGTAGCTTTCTGTCTAAAATATTTTTTTTAAATTGGATGAGTTGTTCTAAGATTACCCCCTACATTTGTATGTAAATAATATTAGATTCACTCAGCCATCAAGAAATCATTACTCTCACCCACACACACACACAAGATCTATTCGGTTTCGGCCAATTTTTTCCAAAGCCGAAACTCTCTGGAGCTTTTCGCTGACATTAAGACTACAGTCGGACAATAGACATCATAAATACCAAGTTTAATCTAGCGAGAAGTAATGACACCCGTCATACTCGTAAACACAAACGAATGTTAAGATCTCAGATGGTCAACTAGGGCGAGTACTTGTGACGATAAAAAAAATGTGTGATATTTTTAAATGTCGCAGCATCATTCTGACATAGGGCCTTTTGGCTTCGTACACGACTTTCTGCTGTTATTTTCTTTTTACTTTTTTTATTATTTAGAATAGAATAGAATAGAATACTCTTTATTATGTACACCATAAAAAATACAAAAAAAAAAAAATTAAAACAATTGTTTTTTTTTTTTGATTTTTATATTTATTTAAAAGTTTTTTTTTTTAATTAAATTATTTTGTGATAATCCTGTGCGAGTCCCAATAAATACTTTTACTTTCTTTATAAAAGTGTATGAATAGGAAAAAAAAACTGTAATTTGCTAGAAAACATTTATTTCAGGACATAAGCTTTTTAATGACTACTATAATGAGTCGTCATACGGGTTTGCCTGGATAATAACAGGGTGTGACTGTTATTATTTAAGCAAACCCTTACATCGATACGACGACGGGTCGATCGAAAGAAACGAACGAAGAAGCTGCGCTTGTCGCGGTTGGTTCGTGGATGATCCTCCATTACATATCGAGAACCCTCCGTGCCTCGGATAGCATGTTAAGCCGTAGGTCACGGCTGTCATTCTTAGATCTTTTGTCAGTCGTTACGGGTAGTCAGAGGCCAAAAGTCTGATAACCAGTCTTATCAAGAGGTATCGTGTTACAAAGTAACTGGGCTATGGTGGTCAGATAGGCAGTCACTCCAAGTAAAATACTGGTATTCAGCTGCATCCGGTTAAACTGGAAGCCAACCCAAGGCTAGTCAGATTAATGAGGGTTTGCCCAACTCTGGGCAGACGGATTAGACAGACGCTTCCAACAGCCTTTTAATAACTGGATGCGGAAAAGAGAGAACCAGATGTTGTGCCGTAATTTGGGAGAGGCCGATGTGTTGTTGTTTACTGCGAGAGGAGTTGATTGGCAAAAGCGATGGATAGAAGAAGAACAGTGCTTGGATGACGGATTCGTGGTCTTAGAATACCAAGGCAACAGATAAGAATGTGCATAATTTCGTAGAATCAATCCCTTAGAGTAGTTCTACATCACCCTTTGGGTGACCTGACCTATTCAGCAAGTATTGGATCCATTCGACGAAACTTCCAGGAATTTCGGTGACAACTTTAACTTCAACTTTTGACATTCAAAAATAACCAGGATATTTAAGCATGACTTTCTTCACATTTCTTGCACATAATAGTTCTTTATATAAATTCAATCTATATACTCATTATTATCGACTACTAGGAAAACGTAGGTCAAACCTTTCATATACAATCGTAATGTTCAGTAAGAAATTACTTGTCCTGGAGAATTTATTTCACTAAGCGACGCGCGCTTTACATATGGTAGCCAAGTGTACACACACGCTGTGGATGTGTGCGGGAAGACGAGTAGCGTCAGCATATAACACACACATGCGTACACATGCACACACACTTCCGACTACACATTCACAGCGTGTTTGTACACTTGGTAACCACAAGTAAAGCGCGCGTCGCTTCGTAAGTTAAAAGTAATAAACCTTAAGCTATTTATAATATTTAGTAGGTATCCACATTCACAAAAGAAGATCATGGCTCTTCTCCGGCTCGAATACAGCAAACATTTATATTTACGATAACTATCTCGTACAACCGCGGAGGTGGGGGTAGTGACCGTATTAATGGCATTAACGACCGAGACGTGCGGGCGAGCGGTCGCATGTGTGGGGATTATCACGTCGATTAGCTGCAACACTCGACGGCTGGCGTTTATTTAATCAGGATGAGGAAACTACTGCTACCGCATTATACTACGTGTAGTAGAATGGAAAGGCTCTGTTTCTCTTTTAGAACTTAATTGATATTTTTATATGGAAAATTGTTATACCATTAATGCCCACTTGTGCGTTCATGGGTTAGCCTAAATAATTTAAAGTTAACAGCTAACTCAGGATTAACCAAATAATTCATCTTGCGCTACCAAGAGTTAGAGGTAAAGTAGGGTTAAACTTTTAAATATTGAACCCATGGATGTTGGCGAGTTAAGTCGCTAAACTCTGGGTTAAGTTAGTAATGTCAAAATAAATTGACGTTATGAGGTACCGCTGATGACTTATTTTGTATAAAATATTGTTCGACGTTGTAGTAAGTGAAAATTCGGTACTATAACAGCAGGCAATATATTCATGAACTCGTATAAAAATAAATACAAATTATAACACATATATTTCCTTATCTGAAATTTTCGTCAATTAATAAACTAAATCTCCATTGAAACTACATACAGTAGGATTAAAAAGAAATGTCATGTTATAAAATTACAAGACAAGAAAGTTTTATGTATTCTAATGTAGTATATAAGACATGGGTATTAAAATTTCTGTTCATTGTTCGTTCATAAATTTTTGGTCAAAATCGTTGTCATTAATCGTTGCGTCACTAAAAAGTAACACCGGGTTGGTTACCCGGTGATAATTTTTTTAATTTTAATTACGTAAGTCGCAAGTTTACAAACTCTACATTTATTCATTTAACCCAACTAAACTAAACGCGCAAAAGGGCCTAAAAAGGTTAAATGGTCTAAGAGACCATTGATTCGTAATTGTATTATTTTGATATTTGAAATCGATACAGAAGTAGATTCTGAGAAACTTATTTAAGGCTTGCATTTATTCTGTAACATTTTTTATAAATTATTGTGACATTTTGGATGAATTCATGTTTGAACGGTTTTGTAGCTCGTGTATATTACTTCGTAATCCATCTTAAGATTAAGATTTCCAAAAAGAATATACTTAAATAAAATTTCCATTTAAGTTTGTTAGCCTAATCCATCAAACTGATGGATCAATCATGCGTGTCTAAATATCAGATTGGCTTTTAGACACACCACAATAGAAAATAAACGTTATAAATAAAAAATATTACCGCAGTGCACAAACTCTTCAGTGACTTCGAATTATTACTTTTATAAGTCCATAATTTTTTTTAAGAATATTCTCTACATATTTTTTTACAAAACTAATGTAAATAAATAACTCAGCTTAAACAGAAACAAGATAACAAGAAAGGAAACAAAACAAAAAACAATGATCTCGTAAGCTCCGTCTTTGAAATAAGTTTTATTTCATCTTACGAGTCCCTTCGGAAGTTCTGCCGTAATTCCCGGAGACGGTCCGGATAAGTTTAAATACGGTTTGCTGTTTGACGGGCAAGTTCTGTTTACATTGACGGACACACGGTAACAGTTTGCGTATAGTATGTTTAACGTTTGGATTCCAATTTGAGTTTGTTTTGGAAAGGTGTCAGTGGTGTTCCGTATGTCTTACGTAAGGTCAGGGACATATAATTATAAGTATTGCGAGATTTGATTTAAAAGAGTGTCCGTGGAGTTTCTTGTCCGCTCTTCTCCATAGGAACTTACTACGCTTTGCAATAGGCAACTAGCTTCATCTTTGTGACTGTCACACCCTTGACAATCAGTTTCAAAAGTGCTTGTAGTTGGTTTAATTGAAATAAATGCATTGACTTTGAGATTACATAATCAGCCTATAATGTTCCCACTGCTGGGACACAGGCCTCCTCTCTTTTCGAGAGGGAAATGGGCTGTAATCTACCACGCGGGCCCAGTGCGGGTTGGTAGATGTCACATGTCTTCGAATTTTTGGTTCTAGGACATGCCGGTTTCCTCACGATGTTTTCCTTCACTGTTTTGAGAGCAGTGGTGATGAAATAATTTACACAAAGTAAAACGCCTGCCTGGGTTCGAACCCACGACCTACAACTCGTAAGTCGGGGCCGATACCACCGGACCACCACTGCTCTCCCACTTTGAGATTACGTTACCAAAATGAATCAAAGTAATTCATACAATATTGTGGTATTTGATTAACCTAATCATTTTAAACTAGATTTCATGTCCTCATGAAACTGAATCGTCAAAATATTCGTTCATTTTGTGGAAGAGTCACGACTTGTGAATTGAATCTTTCATATAATTTTACAATTTAGAGTTTTCACTATTTTCACGGTCAACCAAAAGGTTATTTACGTGACAGCAGAATACATTATTAAAATATAAGTAATGTATTTTTGTATTAATACTGTAACATACGAAAAAGATCGATAGAATAATACTTTCGTTATAAACAATAATACGATTGTTCGACAGTCGACATAGATACGTTGCTACGCAGTGAAGCCAATACTAACATGTATGTCTCTTTCTTTCCAGATGACCAGTGAAATGGTGATCGAGTGATAGTTCAATTGATCAAGATGGCGGTGAACAGCCCTGGTGGTTATCCGCCCCTTTCTCCCAAACCACACACTCCAAAAAGTCCTCGTCACTTCGTATTCCCCCAGAAAAGTCCTTCCATTGCATCCAGCACTTCTTCATCAGGCTACTACACGCCCCAATCTGGCTGCAGTTATGATAAGCACAACCAGCCCCCAAAGTCCCCGATAGCCCACGGGCACAGAAGCCCTATGTCTCCAAGGCACTTTAATTTCCCTCAGAAATCCCCATCAGGGCGATCTAGTCCTTGCGTGGATCGAACCAGCCTGCAATACACCACGTCTCTAAAACATAGTCACCGAGAGAAGTCCAGGTCGCCAAAACCGCCCCCTGTGCACATTCATACGAACCCTGGTTATGTATCCCCTAAGCATACCAGGAAACTATACGGTTCTACTTCCACAGTCAGCTCACCGATGCTGGTAACGTCACCGAGCATAGTCTCCAGTCACACTGACGATTCTACAGACGCGATGCCTGGAACACCGTCTGCGATCCTTCACGATGCGGACGATGAGTGCACGACGATTTCCTCGAAGATATGTCGAAAATCGACATCGGATTTGACAGACATGACCGATGATACTCCTCACACACGATCAACAAGTATCAGTAGACCATGTTCTCCGATGCGTAGAGGGTCCATGAAGGGCGGTTTGGCGTACTTGGCGAGCAGACGAGGGTCGAGGGAATCTACCATGTCGAACTGTGACTCTGTCGAAGACATTGGACCGCTGAACTTTCAGAATACTATGAGAGGCCGACAGAGGAGGACGTCAAACTTTTTAGAGCTACCTGGTGAGTACCTTTATCTAATCTCTTGGCGCTTGATCGATCGATGAATGAAAGCAGACTGTGACGCACCGATATAACTTTGATGAGGGTACGCATTGATTCAAACTGATTAATAATTCATTTTCATCCCTAGTGCGGGTTTCGTTAACTTTGTAGTAGATTTTAACAGCTTTGAGTTAGAGGATAAATAGTATTTTAACGAAGGCGACCATGTGTTTGGTTGGATTTATGCATAATATTTTGTAACAGCACTTAAAAGCAAAGTGAGTGATAAAATGAGATAATGCTATAACAATAATTATTATTATTTATTGGCATAATAAGTTACAGAAACTGGTTGAAGCCTCTGACTCCTGAACTAGGTGTACCTGTATGTCAGGAGTCAGCGCCCTCTCCCGTTTTATTTGACGTAGATCCTAATGTCAACATAGGAATAGACAAACATATGTGCTACAAAATACAATTTTAACGAAGTAAAAACACAATAAAATACAATAAAAGAAATGGAAAATATGAAAACATATCAAAAAACATCAAAAATATTTGTTTTTTTAAATTATTATAACGTGCTGTGTGTACGTGGGAGGTGTGTAAATGTGCGTGTGGGTGGGTTCACGTTCGTGTTTGTATATGAGTCCCAGACATAATCTTGGTCAGATCATGTGAAGACCATTGTTCTTGATTTACATAAATAGCATCACAGAACTGAATCTATATGGTCATATAACTTTATATGCAGATGATACGTGCTTATTTTATTTCGGACCCAACATGCACGACATTATTTCAAAAGCCCAAGAAGATCTTAACATTCTATCCAAATGGTTCAAATATAATTTATTAATCATAAACATTTCTAAAACTTGTCACGTTGTCTTTAAAGCTAAGAATAAAAGAAATCCGCAGAACGACACACTAACTATTGATAATATCCCACTAAATCAAAAAACCTGTGAAGAATATCTTGGCTTGAGAATAGATCATTACTTAACATGGCACAATCAAATAGACCATATTAAAAATAAACTATCAGCACTTACAGGATCACTTCATAGTATAAACCAGTGCATACCTAAAAAGATACGTTATACTATTTATAATTCTCTTATTAAATCGCATCTGTTATATCTTATAGAAATTTGGGGAAGTGCCGAAAAACGAAGTTGCAAGAATTACAAAGAGTACAAAATAAGGTCTTAGAGATATTGTTTCGCTATCCATACCTACAACCAACTTGTAAAATTATTGAATAAACAAAACTAATGAATATCATACAGCTCTACGTACACATATAATACTTGTGTTCTGATTAGAAAAAAATTAGCAAAACCATCCACACTAACTTATCATTTACTACAAAATCTCAAATTACTAATCGCAGTCTTCGTCGACCAAGTCTACTTGTTTTGCCAAGAATGCGCACTCATTATGCTAGAAAGAGTATTACATATGAAGGAGCACAACTATTTAATAATCTACCCACATATATAAAAAGTGTTAGCTCTCTCAACAGTTTTAAGTCTCGGCTATCCAAACACATAATTGAAAACTGCCTTGACTAACGTCCTTCAATGTACTTTAATGGTTGAGAATTGTACTGTTGAATGAGTATAGAATAATCTTATAATATATAATACTATACATACGAGAACGGTTACCTAAAATAAGTTTACTGAATGTTTCTTGTCTGTTCTCATGTAAGTGGCTATTTTTGTCTTTTATGAGAATAAATGATTTAAACCTAAGACCATGTAGATTTGTGTCTGAAATGGTCTTTTGAGGAAAAACTACACAAAATGAGTGGGCCTGTCTAGCCAGTGCA
This sequence comes from Griposia aprilina, assembly GCA_916610205.1. NCBI lineage: Eukaryota > Metazoa > Arthropoda > Insecta > Lepidoptera > Noctuidae > Griposia > Griposia aprilina. The sequence continues at coordinate 14,973,159 of OU744304.1, read as the reverse complement.
CGCATTTGTCAGTAATCGTGGAATCTATGTATGTGTTGTGTTCCTTTGTAGAATGAGATTAAATCATTATTATTTTCTCTACATCCTCATAATCAAGAGTAAAGAGCCAGTTCTTTACTTTAAGTTTACATTCGTGTAGTGTTAGCGGATAAAAATTTAAGATTCTATTAATTTTGTTGTATATAAATATACAGAAAGAAAAGCTTAATGTCGTCTTGCAAAAGCCCTGCGACATTGAATAGATTTAATTACGTTTGGAGTTGTTCGCTTATTTCGAAGTTTACGTGTATCGTATGGGGTAGAAACGTGTTTTTTAGTAATTAATTATCTGGAAAATAAAAGTTGTCTTACTGTAAATACCCGGCACAACTCGTATAAGGTCTTCGTTGGAAATCTGTATGGTTTGAATGACGTTGTTTTTAGCAAGGACCGTTGCGCTCATTCCAGGCGTTAGAGCTGCGTTTTACATGCATCTCCCCAAACCCCAATACAGTAACCAATAACCGATTAAGCAAATGCACAATGAACTGAACGGAGGAGATCGCTGTCAGCTACATGTCTTAGATTTTTAAACACCCATGTAAGTTTCCGGACGAAACCATCTCGATATGTGGTTGCCAGGATATTTTCTCGTCTAAGAGAATCCCAAAGAAAAAAAAAGTTGGAACAATAACACAACACAAAGTACGGTAAGTAAAACGATGATAGCTGCAAAAGCATGAACTGTAGCGCAGCTAACATGTAGGTAACAAGTAACAACAACAAGTAACAAAAAGTATCTGATCGTCTTAGATTTGCTCAGAGCAACGAGCACTGTTGAGTGAAAGGTGATTTTTAAGTGTGAATCCGGACAGCCACATTGGGCTGTTTTATGCGAACATTAGTGAACTGTACAAATGAGATTTTCAATATGTTAAGTGTTAACAGGTTATGTCTCAGCCACAAGCAGACTTTATAGAGCCCCATCTCCGCATTTTGTTGGACTATATCCCAAGTCTCTCCCTGAAACACCAAGGTTGTGTCATCGGCATAGGTAAATATTTTGCCTTTATTCAATGTCATTTGACATAAGTCGTTTATATAAATCAGGAAGATACTAGGACCTAGAATGCTACCCTGTGGGAATCCATAGATGACTGCGACATCAGAACTAATAGCACTATCCGCTTTAAGCCTCTGCAGACGACCAGTAAGAAAGTCTTTGTAGATTTTAAGTAACGTTCCCCTTATTCCACACCTTTCCAATGTGATTCATACATGCTGAAAAGAGATAAAACGAAATTTAACTGTCATGAATCATTATGCTGGTCCTGTTCTATCAGTAACTGTAGGTAGGTAGGTAGAGTATAACGTTATTCCGATATGAATCACAAAATATACAAACGGTATATTTAAGGCTCTTATAACACGAGAGTATCACACTCAGAGTACGGGCTGCTACAAAAAAAAACCTATTGAAAAAACCCAATAACACATTTCTCAGCTTTGTATCGAACCCAAAACCCTATGCTCAGCAGTTCTGCTTGAGAAAACTTATTTATTGACTGAGTGAGCGCGAAACGTCTCCGTTTTAGCATGGGCAAAGATGCTTTCGTATGTCCGGATGTCCGGCAGTTCTCATCTACAGGTCGCATTACTCAACCGATTCTCGTGAAATTTTGTGAGCAGGTTCAATAACTATATGGATTTTATTTGTCGATTCAGTTTTCCGAAAAAAATCAAAATGGCGGAGGTATGAGGGTTGGAGACGTAAAAAACCGCCAATACGCGCTTTTTGCGTTCTCTCTATGTTTTAAGGTGCGTGGTTTATTCAGTTTTAAGCTATGCAAAGATAGACTCGCAAAGTCTGCAGCTCACAGATCCACTACTTTAGTTATCGGGGAACCCGGGGACATCGCGCGATTTCGGCCCGGGAACACCGGGACAACTGCGCCGATCGGTGTAGAACAGGCTGGCCATCGGAGGGGAAGCACACAAATGTAGTGACGGGCTTAATGCCATAGGTATTTTCTACTAGTCAAACTATGGTTGATGCAGAGACAAACAGTGGTAGGTGTAATTTCGAAATTTGAGGAATAAATATTTAGCGGCGCAGAATAGCCTTTACCAGAAGTGGTAATCGTATTAGGGCAGATTTTACCAAAGTAAGATATCTTCGGTGGAATAAAATTAACGTCTGACAGTTCTAGAATGGAAAAACTGTTAAAAATTCAAAATTTATTCTCAGGATAAACTTATTCTAGGTATAAAAGTTTGGTGAAATTCGCCCTTAGTGGTTCAGCAGCTTCAACATCGTCAGGATTGTGCCAGAATATGTCTGTTCGTTATGGACGTGGTAAGACAGCGGCTCCTCTGACATCATCTGTCATCAGAAGGATCCGAACAGAGCCACCACACAACTATCGATGCGACGTTTTGTACAAGATAGACTGTAATCAGCCATTGACATTCTTATCCGACCTCTTCGGTGATTCCAGTACCTTCGTAACGAAACTAAATGGCGCCACTTGCTGTGCCGTCATATTTATATGTAAATAAAGACTTCACCAACGAAGCAGGTAGGGAAGGTAGAAATAATCCTCTTATCATAACTTGGTATAATAATACCAAATGTGCAAACAAATCGAAGTAGATAAGCGTATCTTAATGTAAATCGGAACCATTATTCAATGTAACATACATACATAAACTCGCGCCTTCTTCCCATGGGGGTAGGCAGAAACTGCAGAACGCCACCTGCTGCGATCCTTACATAGGTACTCCTTTTGCCTCGTTTAGGTTTTTCCTCTTTTTCTTCAATATAAATCAATATCAAATCAGCTTTACGATTCAAATTAGATTACATATTTACTGAGAATCTCATTATTGATACATTTATACTGATCGGAAAATTACTGAGAAATCCTCATATTTCAATGGTAAAGTTACGTCTTACGGACGTAATAGGAAGGCAATTTTTCTATTTTTAGAATTTTTCTGTTGTCGAAGGCATCTTTATACTTAAGAGCAGTTTTAATGAGTCGATAGTGAAGTGAAGACAAAATATGAAATATTTAAGTCGACCTTGTAATTGCTACAATTTTTGGAAATAATTCCCATTAAATTGAAACCCAATTTAATTCTCATCGAGTATTTTGGGACATCGCCAAGCGGTTGGTCGATTCTTCACGTGACCAGAAGGCTGGCCTATTTTTGGTCAAAGCTTCAGCACTGCAATCTAACGTGGCAACGTTGCCAGCCTTTTGGGAACTTTTCCCACTGACCGCGGTGCGGACGAATTTTTTGATGTCCAATGAGCTCTTCCCTTTTTCCTCCTTTATACACTTGTACATAATATACAGAATAATACATAATATATATATATTAGTGTTACATTGGTGCCGATTCTCTTGTCCACCGAACTAAACTAACTAAACTATCACTAAAATTCCTTACTTTTGGCTATGAGAATCTTAGAGCTATTCTGCAAAAAAAAAACTCTTTTAAAAATAATTTTGACGCAACAAAAATTTTATTTGACAATCGCGACTCCACGTGGTACTTGTTTGCCCTACCCCGTGAATTTTTTTAGAGTAGTTTTTAGAGCCTGAGGCAAGCATCTGGGGCAGTCTCGACGTGTTTTATATGGAATTTTTCACTTTTTGTATGGAAAATATGAAAAATTGTTACCTACATGTAGAGTTTTAGAGGTTTAACGGTTTCATTAAGGAAGGCGATATTTGCATTATTTTTGCGATAGGATTTCGAGATATAAGCAAAATAAAAAAGATACAGTACTGTTTTTGCACCTGAAGTCGAGGTGTTGTGGTGAATTTTAGTTAATGACAACTAATTTTATTCCACACCTTTTTAATCGCGATTAAATGTAGTCAGATTTAGTTAGACAACCAAAATTTTTTGTGAAAAACGTCAAATTCAGAATAATTACTAACTCAGTGCTATCTTAGTGCTTTCAAACTAAAATATAGTTAAGCGGTGTCACTTTAGTCTATTTCAGAATAGGAAATCGTCATTTGACAGGAATAAACAAAATTTTAGTGATTTTTAGTCTAGTTTAGAGAATTTTGTGACATGAGAATCGGTACCATTGTATATTTTATTTAAAATTTCTTAATAAGCATGTCAATAAATTAAAATAATTTAAATCTTGATTGCATGTCACTTAACTGCACTAGGGGTGAAACTATTTAACTGTCACGAAGACTAATAGATCTGTGCCCTTTTAATAAAACTTACAAGCCTTTTATTACAATCATTTTTCCTGTAAAAAAAATCATTATTACAAATATGTGTTTATAAAAACTACACGTGTAATTTACGGGTTACAAGTGCCGTTATTTATTTCACAAGTATATTTTTACCCTTGTATTCATGATTTTGTTCATCAAAAAATCCTTTTTATGTTACAACTTGTAGAAAATCATGACAAATCCTGAGAGTGTCCGGCTACTCTCCATTCCGTCTTACAAGTTTACGAGTGTCGCGCTTAGTACCGCAATCAATTTTTAAATACGAATTTCTTTTTAAACGACTTCAAAAAGGAGGAGGTTATTTAAAATTTGGTCAAGTGATTCAAGTGATGAAGAAAATATTAGAATAACGGAACCGAGAACATATAAAAGAAGAATTGACTTCGGTCATATGGAGATGACCTATAAAATTAACGAAAGGCCTCGACTTAAAGCTGAAAGTTGTCTGACAGATTTGAAAGAGGGTGAGTATGGATTGACGATGAATGAGTTGCCTGTCAAATGCCTTCTCTACGCAGATGATCAAGTTCTACTTGCATCGTCAGCGGAAGGGTTGCAAGACATGGTGACTGTGATGGATGAATCATTTAAAATGAAAGGGATGAATATAAATGTGAATAAGACGAAGGTCATGGTGTTTGAAAGAGAAGAGGATGTATCGGTATGTGATGTGAAATTGAATGATAAGTGTGTGGAGCAAGTAAGTGAGTTCGTATATATGGGGAGTCTATTTACAAGGGATGGAAAGATTGATGGAGATGTGGAAAGAAGGGTAAATGCGGGAAATAAAGTGAATGGTGCTACACATGCAATTGTAATCAACCAGTTGTCCAAAACAGTACGACTGGCTGTTCACAATGGTGTGCTGCTGCCTACGCTTATGTATGGAAGTGAGTGTTGGGTGTGGCAAAAGAAGCATGAAAGTAGAATAAATGCTGTGGAAATGCGTTCCTTGCGAAGCATGTGTGGTGTGACTATGAATGATAGACTGAAGAATGATGTGATAAGGCAACGGTGCGGTTTAAAGGAAGATGAAGTGACAAAAATTGAAAAGAGTATGCTAAGATGGTTTGGTCATGTTGAGAGGATGAATGAAGGGTGATTAACAAAAGGTATTTACAAGGCAGATGTGAGTGGAGACGCCGGGAGGGGACGCCCTAGGAAGACATATAGTGACCTTATTGGTGATGTTCTTCAGAAAGGTCAGGTGCGTAGTACTCACAAGCGGCGTGCGTGTATGACCAGATGTATGAACGTAAACGAGGCAAAAGGAGTATGTATGGATCGTAGCGGGTGGCGTTCTGTAGTTTCTGCCTACCCCCATGGGAAGAAGGCGTGAGTTTATGTATGTATGTATGTATGTGTGTTAAAGCTGAAAAATTGGATCATTTAATTAACATTGTGGGTAGCCATTTAGAAAGAAATTCAAACAGAAACTACGCCCTGTCAACCAAATTAATACTACAAATTGTTCTACATTGGTTGGGTTAATACCAATAGAACCGGAGTTCAATACCATGCTGTTTCTGACATGCATGGTGTAACAAATGGCAGTATATGCAATATTAGGTACAGACAGTATACCATTCAGCCATGCGTATTAATAGATACGTCTACTTTAAGAGAACCAATCAAAAAACATACAAAAATTGACGGGAAAAGAATATGGCGGCATAACTTTTTGATTTTAGAACATACAAGTAGAATTTACAAGCTTTTACAAACCCTGTAGATTTTATTTGATAAACGTAATTTACACGAAAATGTAAAAAACTTCCTTGTAAAGTGTAACTTGTGAACGTGTAAGTTTTGATAAACAGGGCACTGGTCGTTTTATGACGTGTCAGTTAGATTCAATCTTTGGGTGTAAAAGAAATGAATCAGTCTTCGTTAAACTTTGGTACCATAAGTTTAGAGTTAGTTAATAATCGATTAATTAAAACACAATCAAAACATCAACGAACAAGAACGTTTCCTAATACAAATATTTACTGTAAAATACTGTTGGCAACACAACATTTAGTTTATAATTTATCTGTCATTACTCATTACTGTCAATGTTATTTGCGTCATTAATGTCACTGTACAAGAATATTTTAAAATAAAAGAAGCACATGTTTTTGCATCCAACCTGCATTTTACATTTTTAAATAATAGATCAACTCTAAATGTATCCCAAAAAATACATCATGTAAGTTGCGGGTACTTACATATTTTAACTCCGCGTATAACACTCTATCACAACAGAAATTGGATTTAGTTAAACGAAAAGGATCCAACCCACAAATGGCCAAAAATGAATTGTTTATACCAAAACACTATTTGTAGTTAAAACTTTAATAATATCACAACTCAATCCAAGTAAAATTTATCGCAACACGATTTTGCGATAAATTTATTGTTGCGATAATTTACGTCCAATTTATCTCGTCTGCTTGACGTCCGTATGTCACTACAGGGATCCAGCAGAATATCAGCGTCAGGTATATTTGCCTGACACATGCTGAGCTGGACTCCCATTTGGTGCAACCTTGAGACGCGCGACGCACCTTATATATTTGTTATTTGATTTAAAGTATGTCATGGTGTCACTATATTTCTTTAAGTATCTTTTTCTTTTTGTATATTGGCGCCTTGTATTTATATTTATGATCATGTAATTTGTTATCATTGAATTGTGCTTTTGTGTGTTGTGCTATGTCTTTTGTGTGCACTGAATACATGTTTTATCTATCTATCTAGTTACAGTTTTGAGTCATCATTACATCTGAATTACTTCACCAATTAAAACAAGATTCCTTGTACCGTAGTGCTGTTCTATCTACCTTCAAGAAATGGATCCCTCATTATTTTTTAGAACACACAACAAACTTTTCCCGTACTGGTTTTCGACTTATTTATTTTACACCATTTTGCGTCGTTAGAAGCAACCAGTAAATATCATAATTATGTCAGTTTGAACGCAATTAGTATCTATCTAACCGTTTAATACTAAAGCTTAACTCCAGCGTAAATAATAGCACACAGTATGAAATTTACACAGGTCCTACCAAGGGGTATCGTGTTACCCAGTAACTGGATTGTGGAGGTCAGTTAGGGAGTCGCTCCATATAAAATATCTACATCCGCTTAGACTAGAAGCCGAGCCCAACAAAGTTGGGAAAGATTAGGCAGATTGATTGTGTACGAAATCTACACACAGATTAAAATCCCACCACCACACGCGCTAGTTTCTCATATTTCTTTTACGTCGTTGGTGTCGACAAGCAACAAGTCGTCCCCAGGTGATGTCTCTTAGCGCGGCCATTACTCGTTATAACGGGTTCAGGTGTGATATAAAAGTGCCACTAAAAATATCATACACTGAGGGAGACAGTAATCTGTGATAAAAGTGGGTTGAGTAGAGTTATTGTAACCAGGATAGTAGCTGTTTTAGAAGTCAAATATTGGCAAACGATGAAAGAAAATCCAAATAAAAAATATAGTTTTTTTTTTTGAAAAAAGCCTAAATTGATTCAAACTCAAAACATTTGTTTCAGTGAAACCAATCAGAGGCCAGTTTTTAATTATCAAGGAGTCGCCCAGTCACAACGATGAAGCTCATTGCCCATTCCAAAGCGTGGTACGTTCCTATGGAGAAGAACAGCAAAAAACTCCGTGGACACATATTGTAACCAATATTTCAATAATAATTTTAGTAACCAAAGATACAGTTAGTCTTTCTACATCGTTCTTACAATATACACCTATGTGTTTGTGTATATTTTGAGAACGATTTAGAAAGACGAACTGTTTCTTTTTAGTAATTGTGCATCCTGGGCAGTTCTATTCGTTGACTTTTGTATCGTTTTGATGAAAGACTGATAGATATTTTGGGACCCGTAGAACTTTTCATCTTGTACATTCAATCAAGAGTATTTTCATCTATACAGAGTGGCAGGGACATCGACGCGCAAACTGTAACCATGAATTCAGTACATGATTCTGAAGTTATTTGAGGATTTTCTGTTGGAAATCCTCAAATAACTTCTCCCAGTCCTGGGCGGAGCGGGAGGGCCTGTCAGACTTTTACTGACTAAAACCCACCCGTGTTCCTTCAGTTACCTGTGCGCCAGGGCCACGGTAACACTTTCGAACAATCCGCGACCCTGGCAGGCATCGGCCCTAGCGGACTCCGTCAATTAGTGCAGACATCTCTTTGAGCCGCGCGTGGAACAAAACGTGCCGTCGCCGGAGACGCCCTGGGCGTCTCCTGCGGTGACTAGGGGCGTGAGGGCGCGATGATTGTCTCTCCTTCATGCACTCCGCCTCCTCCTTCGCAAGCATTACTGCTTTGCAGAAGGAGATGACGGCTTCACATGCCCTCTCTCTCGTTCTAGACCCCATAGCGTTGAAAATTTTCGTCGGTTATCAAAAGAAAATCTGCTGTTCAGCATCGTTAGAAAAGGATTTTTAGTTGTTTGAAGCAACCGGAAAACGTACTGAAATATTCGAACTACTTTGTAAAACTTTATACACAGCCAAACCGACATCTGTTGAAAACGAGAGAGTTTTCTTCATGTCCGGTGGCATTATTACAAAAATCATAAACTGGATGCTTTTTTATTGATACATCTGGCCAAAAATTAACTCAATGGTAAGTTTATTCCGAGTAGTCTCGAAGTCCCGGGACGTCCCGGGAATTTGACCTTGGGTTGTCTCGTGGCCCGAGACTTTAAGACTGTCGAGACTTCCAAATTGCCCTTGTATTCAGTGTTGTTACTTGGAGCAAAAGTTTAGAAAAAAAAAATGGTTGTCTGTAAAGTCGGTTTACGGTCGGTTTGTGACGATACTTTTACGTGATAACGTCATCGGCTCAGGCGGAACGTGACAATGAGTCATGCTTTTTCGTACGCGCAGCCGGCGTTCATCGATTTATAAGACGTTACGAGTATCACGTCAAAAAAGTTTTTCTTTGTTTTACCTTGTTAAAATGTCGATAAACATCAGTGAAAATTACACATAAAAAAACTGATATTGCAAGTAACCACACACTATTTACGGTTGTTAACCCCAAAGAAAAATAAAATACTCTGTATTAACCTGTACCATAAAACAACTCAAGCTGAAAAAAAGCTAAAAGACTAGGCAGATTCATCTGTAACTATGTTGGGGTCATTTTCCAGTCTACTCAGCTTGCAGCCGAATACCAGTATTTTACATGGAGCGACTGCCTAGATAGGCAGTCGCTGGGTTGTGGAAGTCAGATGACCTCCACAGCCTAGTTACTGCGTAACACTTTTGGGCTTCTGACTACGCGTAACGACAGACAGAGATCTACGAATGACAGTTGGGAGCAACGACTTAACGTGCTTCGCGAGGCTCGAAGAAGTCTTGATATTTAATGGTTGGTTCCCCATCCACGAACCGACTGCGCGAAGTGTAGCTTAACCTTCAATTGACCCGTGCGGCAGTTAATATTTAGGTACAATCTTATTACGGCTTTAAAATAGCAGCGCACACATACATTTGACTGCAAGCAATCTAAATTAGCTAAGTTCTGTTGCCATTAACTTCAACGTACGAACGCATGCGTCCAAGTTATAAGGTAATTTGTCTTCATATACAGGAAGTTGTGTTTGTACAGGACGATGTTTATTATAAAGTTTAACTTGACGGAGCGAGGAGAAGTACTGATTAACTTGGACTTATTCGTTCTAAGAAGTAGCAAGTTGGGGCAAACATGAAAAATAATACGCTTTAACGTAAAAAATCTGCTCGTGGAAAAAAATAAAAAAATTAACAGTCTAGTGAGGTAGGCGTAGCAAAAATTCAGTAAAACTTTGTTTTCCAAAGAAAGCGGTGAACTGTCACACTATAATAGCTGTCCAAATACAGAGTGTTTTTTCACACTTTAATGTCAAATACTGGTGAAAATTACAGATTTTCATGACGGTCAAAAATTGAGGAACCGCTTTCCCAGGAAAGCTTAAGTACCTACCTAAGTCTAATAATTTACTATTATACCTTAAAGTCTAATAATTTACGATTAATGACAAAAGCGAGCACTGACTGGGCAGGTCTTTTCCTCAAAATGCCATTTCAGGCAACAGTCTACATGTTCTTCACATGATCTGACCAAGATTATGTCTGAACTTAAAAAGAGACTGTGACCTCTGAGTTTTTTTTGGCCTTTCTTCTCAGAGTAGTCAGGATAGAAACGCCGACCTCATCTTGTTTAAAAATGATGATTGACGTGTAAAAGTGTTTGTGCAAACCTACTTACAGAAATAAAATCATTTATCATTTATTTATCACTACAATTTATAGAACGTTCCCGTTTCTACTAACTCACTAGGCTGGGCAGATTATGACCATAATTTTGTTTAGCTTCATAATTCAAAAGCCATATAAGTTAAGCTTAGCTTAAACATTGTTGCACCACCAAACATTAAAAAACCTCCTACTACCAAATAAAACGTTTCCTAAGCTAAAAAATAACCGTGCTATGTTACAACTTAAGTGGATAACTTTACAGCCCACTTTACAATTTGATTGGAAGTACCCTTTAAAATTGTTAAGCACTGTGATACTTTAATACCGAAGTTTTCCAATTATTTAACTTAACTCTAACTTAACTTTAACTTGTCGACGTCGAGTCTGTGTAAGTTTTACTTAGTTTGCTTGTATCGTATTTTTTATTCACTTTTGTGAAATGAGATGTAGGCGGTGTAGGGTTTTGCTCTAATGATAACTATGTTTTATTTACGTTAAAAAATCATTTTTATATTGGTAGGGTAAAATGTAATTGGGTTTAACATAAAGGCTCCTTTAAATAGGCGCGACACGCGACGCAAAGGCTTTTGGTACGAATTTGTTCACAGAAGCCCGAGATTCCTGCGTAGTTAATCGCAATGGGCTCGCCCTCCTGTTACATGGGTTTTAATATAACTGGTGAAATGTGGGTGTACTCGCCACCTCTGCCCTCCCCGAAAAAAGATTAGTGATGCTATGAAGTTTATATTATATGATTACACAACTGTACCTATTAGTTACCAAAAATCACATTAAACTAATAAATGATTTGATTTGATTTATGTTAACTTGTAAATATTATTAATTTAAAGTTCTTACAAAATCATGATGTACTTTATACATATGTGTACAAATAAATAAACTGTCCCTGAACGAATTTTGTTGTTGTTTTATTGTTGTGAACGAATGGAGATTGGAAGTATGCCATCTTTTTATACCCATTATTATAATTTTTTGAGATACTTTGAATTTGAGTTTAAAAGCAGTTTCATGTTTCAAAGGTTTTCATGACAAAGTAAACAAAAAAATCCTTGAGTTATTAAAGGTCTCAGGGGTTCTAACTCTAGATATTACTTAATACAATATCATTGAAGAGTCGCTTTGCAAAATTATCAGAAATATCAAAGATTTAAAGATTTTACGAAAGCTAAATATGTAGGTAAGTCCTCCTACTAATATTATAAATGTGAAAGTTTGTGAAGATGGATGGATGGATGTTTGTTACTCTTTCACGCAAAAACTACTGAACGGATTAAAATGAAATTTGGCACACAGATAGACAATGACCTGGGTAAGAACATAGGCTAATTTTCATCCTAGATTGCAGCTAGTATGCAATATGGCTTTATATTGCTCTGTCGCACTTTCTCAACCCCACGAAGAAAATATTAATACAATTTTCTTCATTTCATGTTTAACATAACATGATGATGATGTTGATGGTCTGATTGAGGAGCTCAGCGGCACCGGTTTCGGATGCTCGATAGACGGAACATGCATAAATAACATAAGTTACGCTGACGATATGGTGCTGTTGAGTCCCTCAGTCAGAGCTTTAAGGTGTCTTTTGAATATTTGTGAGGCGTATTCGGAGGCTCATGGGCTGAGATATAACGCCAAAAAAAGTGAATTTATGATATTTAAGGCGGGAAAAAAACAATATCGTGCGTCCGTGATCACTCTTTGCGGCACACCACTTTCACAGGTGAATAAGATTAAATATCTTGGTCACTGGGTCACCGACGACTCATCGGATGATATGGACATTGAGAGGGAACGAAGGGCGCTGTCCGTGCGGTGTAATATGCTCGCTCGTAGGTTCGCACGTTGTAACAAGAGACTTAAAAATTACTTTATTCAAGTCGTACTGCCAGACACTGTACACGTGCGGGCTATGGGTGAATTATACGCATCGCGCGTACAGTGCCCTTCGCGTCCAATATAACAACACCTTCAGGGGAATGTTGGCTGCCGCGGTGGTGCAGCGCATCTGCCATGTTCGCAGAAGCGCGCACACAGGATTTCTTCGCTGTGATGCGCACGCGCTGCGCTTCATTGTTGAGTCGGATACGGATCACCTCTAACGTTCTCCTGAAGACCTTGTCTGAAGGGTGGGATTCACCAATGCTGCAGGCGTGGATGGGGTGGCACTCTCTTTGCAACAGGAGATGAGTGGTTCTCCTTTCATGCCGGATTAGTTTAATATTTTACGTACTAACATTTTCTATAAGACTGTAATACTAACAAAATGGAACCTGATTTCCGAAATAAACGATTATTATTATTATTATTATAACATCACGCTTGTAATCCCCGAAGAGTGGGGCAGAGGTGTACCTATAGCACACCCACATTTCACCAGTTATGTTTAAATCCCATGTAATAGGGGGCGAGCCTATTGCCATCAACCGGGCACAAATCCAGAATCCGGGCTGCTACTGAGAAATTTCAAAAGGAAAAACCCAATATAAACTGATTTCATATTTGTATTAGATCTATTTGGACATTTGACTAAATATTATTTGCCAATAAACCAACTTTGTTGACGTTAATATTTACGTTTATTGAAACATTAATTTTGTTAAGTCTTAAATGTCTAGACGGCTTTTTGTTATAGAATATTAAAAAAATACTGACTGGCTGGAAAAATATGAAACTGATGATTGAAAATATTTAAGAAAATGCAGGTGTAAACAGTCTGATGTTATATTTTATGTAGATAGGATCAGCGCTAAGGGGTGCTATACACATGTTCAGGTCTGCGTTAATCGACACACCCGAATTATGTTATTTGGGCAATCGGCGAACTTTCTTATAGAAACAACTTTTCAGATGATAATAATATAATAAACTTTTAGTACATGTTGTCGAATGAACAAGGTAGGAGAGTCTACTAAAACTATCTTACATGCTACGCGGCCGGAGCGGCGCCTACGTACACGCACACACTTACACATATGCACTACCGACACACACTATAACACCCCCCGCACTAGTTCGAAGCCCTTTCTTCTCCCAAGAAAAAGGGTTGAGTGCGGCCTCCGTCTGTTGCTTGGGCTACTGACGTTTCCTGGTTCCTCTTATGTCTTTTTATTAAATATAATATTCCAGCAACCAATCCAATAATACACAGTACCGTATATAAAGGTACGGTCCAATAGTGATAACTTTTATCTTGCAGGACATCCAGGTTTAGAATATTCTCCTTTTCAATTAAATTCTGTAACTTATTTATTTGTTCCAGTGGGACATTTTCCAATAACAACGGCTTATCTTTATTTTCAATGTTGATTTTAAATACCGGAAATGACAAAAGCTTTATAGGTGTACCTTTTATCTCATTTTTGTAATTCTTTATGTGGTTTAATTTTGTAGAGACAGTGCATCCCTCAGGCACCTCAAATAAGTAAGTGCCGAGTAAAGATTGGTACTCTTCCCGATCGCACCTATACTCGATCCTTGTTTCTTTTATAAATGACAGAATATAATGAAAATCGTCCAGCTTTTGAATTATTTCTGTTCCGGCTTTAAATTGTACCAAGCTGCAGCTGCTGCATATTTCTTGTTTCAATATCAGCTGGTAAATGCAATCGTTTGGCTTCGAAGTGGCTATAAGGTCGACTTCTGGGCAATAGTATATTTCCTGGAACCTTTTACATTCTCCATCCATATAGTGATAATTATTACTATTCATTGCCAGATAAGGTTTAGGTGGAATTAATATTGTATTGTTAAATGTTGGAGTAGAAAATAGATGATAATAAGTGAAAGTATCTAAATGCATAATAGGGAACTTCAGAACAAATACAATTACATTATCTACATAGTAGGAACCACACTCAATAATATCATAATAGTCTCTTATCTCAGTGTTCTCATGTACAAGCAACTCAGAAGGTTCATATTGGTTTCGTAGAATATTAAACATGAAGTTAATATTTTGTGAACTGATTACACTGTGATGAGTTACTGATAATTTGGAAAAACTCAAAGCATTTTCTAGTGATGTAATACAATTCAAAATATTTTGTAAATTGATTTTTAACAAATTAAACAAACTGTTAATTTTAATAAAATCACTTAACCTAAAATTAGTCATATTAACATTAGACATGATCTCATTTAATTTAATATGTATTTTGAACTCATTTGATACAATAGTAGACAAGGTCATATTGAAAGTTTGCAAAATTTGTTTATTCAAGGTAATTCCAGCATTATATTTATCTTTCAAACTATTCTGGTTATTTTGCAAAATGTTTATGGCTTTACTATAAAATAATGCGTCTTCGTGATCGAGATTACCGGTGATACCTTTTATGATGGAACCCAAACCATTGATAAGTCCGCGTTTATTTCTTGGGTGTTTATACATAGTGTTGAACTTATCATAAATTGTTTCTAACATGCTAATAAGGATCTGATTAATAACTAATGAAGTATCGCTAAAATAAATTGGATCGGCTGATTTTATGTACTCAATATAAGTATCTAAATAGACTTCTATTTTTCTAATACTATCTTTAATCCTATCTAACTCGTAATAATGTATGAACGCATGTTCAGTTTTAATAAACTTAGTACTACCTAACTTAAAGGGGAGTATCCCAGGATTGTCCACCAACTTCGTAGTCACGATTAGTTCAGTCCGGATTAATATCGGAATCCTGCAACAAGACATTTTGATATCTCAGAGGCTTCTTCACGATACGTTTGTGGTGGACAATGTTCTTGTCGTCTATGACCTTTAAACTTAAATTTTTCTTAACTCTACGACCTAAGTAACGAGGTTTTGTCTTATGCCTAACGGCTAGCGGGTTTTTTATATATAATGCCTTTCCTTCTTCGTAAGAAATGGGCTCTTCCCGGTCTTTATTAGCATTCTGTATAGTTTTAGTCCGGTTACAGAGTAGTTTTTTGTTTATTTCATTGTATAATTGTTTGGTAATTTCCTTGTGCCTAACTACATAGTTTTGAAGATAAGTAGCTTCTACATTTATATCAAATGGGTCACGACTATTTGAATGCCCATTAATAACATCAATAGGTTTTTGTGTAGTTACTGAGTGAATACTATTATTATATCCTATAACAGCATATAGCATTAGTTGGTTAGTGGATAAGGTAGATTGAGTAACAGATAACACACGGATGTGTTCTAATATAGTAGAATGGAATCTTTCAATAGCTCCATTTGACTGAGGACTGTTTACACTGATAAAATGTAACTTAATTTTGTGTAGGCTTGCAAACTCTTGTACAGGTAAATTTTTAAATTCAGTTCCTTGATCTGCGGTAATACTAATTGGTACTCCGTGGTGTGAAATAAAGATAGACAATGCATTTATCACATTTATTCCTGTTACTGACTCTAGAGGATATGCTTGGGCATATTTAGAAAATACATCGATAATTGTTAAGAATTTTTGTCGATTTACGGTAAGAGTATCAATATGCAATACCTCAAAAGGTTTTTCAGGTATAGGAACTATCTGAAAGTTTTGTTTATTTGGATTTCTCTCGTATTTACAAGTTTGACAAATGTTACAATTATTTACGAATTCCGTGACTTGATTTTTTAAATTAGGCCAATAATACTGTAATTTAATTCTTTGTTCAACTTCTTGAATTCCACGATGATTACTTTTACCTTCGTGGTAGTTCTTAACTATTAAGTATTGTTTATCTGGACAGGTTACATCTTCGGTTTTAGACTTACAAAAAAACAATTTATACGCGGAATTTTGAAATACCCTTTGCAGTGTACTTGTAATTAACGGAATAAACTTAACATCTGATAGATATATACCATATTTAATATTTGGTGTTAGGTGTTCTTTGAATAAAGTAACAATACTTTTTTCTAAATCATTTTCATTTATTTGAGCTAATATTCTTTTTTTTCCGGGAAAGATAATAACGGTTTTAGTATTTGTGGGCGAATGATGTACGAAATCTAAAAATAGCTGATTATCAAAGGTGTTTACATTTTTATCAGAGATAGGAATTTCTAGGACAGGGTTTTCTAATTCAGTATGGATTGTGCTATGGTTATCGATTTGAGTATTAGGTTTCCTTTTTGACTGATTCACAAACATTGATAACGGTAAGTCATCTTCATCACTATAAGACGTAGATTCAATTTCATTATTATGTATTTCAACTCTAGATAGAGCGTCGGCATTTGTATTACTTTTTCCTTTTTGATATATGATGTTATATTCAAATTCCTCTAAACGCAATCTCCACCTCGTTAAACGACTATTGGGTTCTTTTATATTCATCAAATACTGTAAAGGTTTGTGATCTGTGATAATGTAAAACTTCCTTCCGTATAAATACGGTCGGAAATACTTGGTGGCCCATACAATAGCCAGCAGCTCTTTTTCTATGGTGCTGTATTTTGTTTCGGTATCGTTTAGAGTCCGCGATGCGTACGCAATCGGCTTATCAGCTCCTATAGGCCCTTGTGATAATATGGCACCCAGGGCAACGTTTGAGGCGTCAGTACGTAAATTAAAATCCTTTTCAAAGTTAGGATATTGAAGAATAGGATCATTAATAAGTAAATTTTGACAATGTTTAAAACAATTAACGTATTCAGGGGTAAGTTGAATTTTAGCTCCTTTTTTTAAACAAGATGTTAGTGGTTTAACAAGATGGGCAAAATTCGGTATGAACTTCCGATAGTAACCAACTAAACCAAGGAACGACTTAATTTCTTTGGTAGTTTGTGGTATAGGAAATTGTTGTATAACTTGAATTTTTTTTGGATCCGGTTTTACGCCATCGGCTGTTACAATATGACCTAGGAAAGGAGTTTCCCTTTTAAAAAAATCGGTTTTGTCAAGCTGTATTTTAAAATTAGATTCTCTAAGGCGTTGGAAAACGGCTTCTAAATTAAGGATATGTTCTTGTAATGATGAACTGTATACTATGATGTCATCCATATAAACTGTCACATTTTTGAGCCCACGCAAAACATTATCCATGACCCGTTGAAAAGTCGATGGAGCATTTTTTAAGCCAAAAGGCATGCGTAAAAATTCGTAGTGACCACGATAACCGTCATCAATACTAAAAGCGGTTTTTGGGATGTCCTTGGGATGTAATTCGATCTGATGAAACCCCGATTTTAGATCTAAAACAGTGAAATACTGACTTTTACCTAATTTATCTAAAATGTCACTGATATTAGGAATTGGGTACCTATCACTCACAGTTTTCTCGTTAAGTTTCCTAAAATCAATCACCAAACGCCATTTTGTTTTGCCAGAGGCGTCTAGTTTTTTCGGTACAATCCAAATAGGTGAAGACCAAGGGCTATTTGAAGGTCTTATAATTTTTTGACGTAACATTTCAGTTATTTGTTTTTCTACTTCCTGTTTGTGAACATGAGGATACCTGTAGGATCGTGTAAAAATAGGAAGGTCATCTTTAGTATTTATCTGATGTTTAATCTGGTTAGTAAAAGTTAAAGGACTATTTTCGGTGTAAAATATGTCATTGTAACTGCGGCATAGTTTTAGTAAATTAAACTTTTCTTCCGAATTTAAATGATCAGTGCGAACCAAAGACTCAATATCTTGTTCATTTTCATTTATCGATTCAAAATTAAATATATCAAAATTATTGTAAAGTGTCTGCGCCTTAAGTGGCGAAACTAAGCTTACGATGATATCATTCTTAGTAGGATTCACTATCTCAAGGTATGCGTAACCCGACTCCGACTGTGTTATCGTCGCGGGAATATAACAATTGTTTATGTAAGTCTCGGGCAAGAATATATCATCACGCTGAATATTAACCGGTACTTTTACACATTTCGTCGAATTTGACCTAACTAAAGCTTCAAAAAGATTATTCATTCCGGAATTCAGAACTTTAATAGGTATTTCCGCGTTCGGCGTAATTAACTTTTTATTGTGGAGGTCAACGTTTGCTTTCAATTTTTCCAGCATTCTATAACCAATTAAACCATCAAACACATTATGAAATTTATAAATATAAAACTTCGAAGGGCATTTTTCATTGAATTCAGGAAAGCTTGGTATTTCTAACGAGTAGTTATTGTCAGTGGTACAATTTAAGTTTGTTACAGAAAACGGTTCATAAATTAAGGGTGTATTTTGGAAATGTTTTTCAATTACTTCCGGAGACAAAAAGGACTGATTGGCACCAGTATCAATTAATAATTTAAGGGGTGGCTCATTAATTTCGATAAAAGGCAATTGTCTTTTCGTATGAATATTTATTTCAGTTAAGTTTCGGGTTTGGCACTCGAACCCTGGTGAAAATTTGGATCATTCTGTGTAGGCCAATATTGTGTTTCGTCATAACTGAGTTCATTATTTCCATTATTATTCTCATGGGAATAACTTGCATACGGATCATTCTTATCAGTGCAAGGTACGTCGCAACTGTGCTCGACGTGGGGGTTGTTTGGGTTAGTCTCGAGCATGTGCAATTCTTCGAACTGATTGCACATTGCTGCTTCGGGATACTGTGTACTATGATAATTGGGTACTGATGGTCTTAATGGAATATGTGCGGAATTATAGGATATTCCACTCATAGGTACAGGTTTAGATTGGGTATTCGGTTTATTGTCAGTATTAGAGTTATTAAAGTTTTGTTGCAACGGTCGGTATGGGTTCTGTGGTCTATTAAAATAAGGTTTCGATGCGACAAAATTATTATTGTTATTCCTGTTAAAATAAGGTGTAAACGGTTTGAGAGGTTGCGAGTTATTGAACTTGAAATTTTGATGAGGTTGTAAGGGTTTGTTTAAATTTGGAAAAGGCAAATTTCTAGAATTATTATTATTATTCTGGAAAGGCTTGTTGTTATTAACCATTGAAAAATTGTTACTTTTCTGTACATACCTAATATTTTCTTCCTCTTTAATATAATTAAGGGCTGTGGGCAAATCTACAGGGCGCATGGCTCTTATAGTTGTGCCAAAAGGTTCCTTAAGCCCTGCTAGAAAAGTTTTAAGGGTTTGAGCTTGGAAAAAACTCCTTTTGCAATCCTTTACAGCCTCAACTGTTTCGTGAAGGTTTACGTAATTAATAATAGTGTTTAAAATGTTCATGCAGCGGTTGTAATATTCCTGAGCGGATTCATTTTCCTGCTTCATATTAACTAAATCTCGGTTCAGCGAATTTTCATCCCTTTGGTCCCCAAAATTTTTTAGCAATACGGTTTTGATATGTTCCCATGATGAAACACCGTTAATATTAACTATTTCCTCGGCTTTGCCTTCCAATTTGTTTAAAATATTGTGTAAAATAAGGGAATTGTTAAAACAATCTGAAGTAGTTCTGTCATAAAATTGTGTTAATATAGTTTCGGATGTTTGTATAAATCTGTGTAATTGATTTGGGTTCCCGTCATAGTTAGGGATAATCATTAAAGCGGTTTTGATAGAAGATAATTTTTGTAAATCCATTTTGCAAAATATATTACCTAATCACCTTGTGATATTTTCTATACAACGACAACACACACAAATACACAGTATAAACAACAAAATTCGATCAAAATTAACAATTGAGATCTCTCCCTTCAATACAAAAATAAACAGAACAAAAATTATTACTTTTTTTTTCTGAAGTTCTCCGAAAAAAAATACAATAATAAATATTAAATCCACCAACAATCAAAAGAATCTGGACTTACGATGTGATGAAGGCCCAGGTCCACAACTTCATGATTGAAGCCACTTCCGTTCTTCTCGCCGAAAACCACAGTAGGAACACGGTTTCAAATGTTGAGAAAAGTCTTTGTTTTTGATTTTTGAAAAACGCTGTTTTTCTTCAACTTTATCCTATTGACTGCGCCAATTATGTTATTTGGGCAATCGGCGAACTTTCTTATAGAAACAACTTTTCAGATGATAATAATATAATAAACTTTTAGTACATGTTGTCGAATGAACAAGGTAGGAGAGTCTACTAAAACTATCTTACATGCTACGCGGCCGGAGCGGCGCCTACGTACACGCACACACTTACACATATGCACTACCGACACACACTATAACACCCGCGTGACAAAATGGAATAAATGTAAATAGTTCGGGTAAAAGCCGCTTGGCTTAGCTCGAACTATGTCGAGCCGACCCGAACATGATTCAGCGAGGTTAGAAGCGGAACGTAGTTTGCCGATCGGCCCAAGCCGAATGAAAGCCGAATATGTTGAGCTTCTTAAGTTCTGAGTGAGTTGAGTGCACGATCACTGACAAATGCGTGCACTGACTGGACAGGTCCACTCAATCTGTGTGGTTTTTCCTCAAAAGACCATTTCAGACACAAATCTACATGGTCCTTCACATGATCTGATGAAGATTATGTCTGGACTTTAAAAGAGACTATGACCTCTGAGTTAGTTTCGGCCTTTACTCTCAGAGTGGTCAGATACGAAACGCCGACCTCATCTAGTTTTTAAAATATGATTGACGTGTAAAAGTGTTTGTACATACCTACTTACAGAAATAAAATCATTTATCATTTATGTGTGATAATTGCTTCGGGTCGACTTTGTTGTTCAACAAATTAATACCGACGAATCGTATGTCCCGACCCGAATTAGTGTGTAGCAAGCCTTAGATCTTAATGTAGGTAGGATCAGCGCTAAGCCAGTCAATACTGCTTTTCTATAAAATCTAGGTAATATTCAGTCTGGAGTTGAATTTATTATCTTCAATGAAAAATTGGTTTTTATACAGCTCGCAACTTACTTGTTTTTATTTTTTCGCGTCCTATAAACTTATTTACATTCTTCCTATCTTAATTGAAACTAAGTAATACACTAACTAGCTTTGATTACTTATTTATTTTACAAAGGTGATGCTTATTTCTTAAGAAAACTTCCAGCATACCTGCGATAAGAGAGTATATTAAAGAGATGAAGACAACGTGTGTAAGAGTAGAATATATAAATTCAAAAATAATTCTCTAATCTACTCGTATAATGTATATTAAAGGAAACCGTGACTGACTGATCTATCAACACGTAGCTCAAACTAGTGAACGGATTGGACTGAAATTTGGCACACAGATAGTTATTATGACGTAGACATCCGCTAAGAAGGGGTTATTTGATATTCGACCTGTAAGGGGGTGAAATGGGGGGATTTTGTTTGTATGAAAAATCTTATTCTTTAATAAACTTGAAACTTGGCACGAATACATATCTAAGTAAATTATAAAGATGGTATTTTTTTTCCTTAACTACCCCCTAAAGGGGGACTGGGGGTGTTAAAAGTTTGTATGGAATAATTTTAACGCGCGGTCCGACTAACTCGAAACTCAGTACTTATACTTAAAACCAGAAATAAAGAATAACGTGAATTAGGGTTTTTCAATAATCATCCCCTGAAGGGGCACAGGGATTATTAAATATTTAAGGGGAGGATTTTACTGCATGGCTTGATTAATTTTAATAATTGGTATAAATCACGGAACAGAATTTTTTTGAAATAATCTTTAGTTTAAATTATAGAAACATCCCAAAAGATTTTTCAAAATTCCACCCTGGAGTTCCCATTTGGGGGAGAAATGAGGGGATAAAGTTTATATCAAAAATTGTTATTCCTTTGGTTAATAAACTTGAAACTTGGTAATACTTTCCTCAGTAAATAATAAAGATTGGCACTTTTGGTTTTTTAAAACAGCACCTCACAGATGTTTTAGTGTCAACATTTGTAAGTAAAGGCGCTGTCGGATTAACTCGAAACTTGGTATAAATATTTAAAATAAAAAGTACGTAATTCAGGGTTTTTCAAAAATCTACTCCTAACGAGGTGGAAAGGGTAATACAGTTTGGATGTTACTGCGTGCTTCAATTAACTCCAAAACGGGTATCATAAAGGAAACGCACCAAACGCTTTTTTTAAAACAAGCCCAGTCGTGGTGAAAAGAGAGGAAACTGTTTATTTGAAAAATCTTATTCCACTGATCTATTAACTTAAAAATTGTCCCGAATACTTTTTTATTCAAATCTATACTATTATAATAAAGCTTAAGACTTTGTTTTTTTTGTTTGGACGCTAATCTCTGGAACTGTCAGACGGATTTGATATCACGCCTTAGGAGCCGAGCATAGGGAAAAAAGGCAGAGGGAACGCTATGCGAAAACGAAGTAAAAGCGCGGGGGGCTATGCGATGTGACGAAGTAGGTCGGGGGAACAAGAAATTTCACGCGGACGAAGTCGCGGGCACAAGGTAGTTTAAATACACTAGATCGCAAAAATTCCGGGTCGCTAATAAAAACCGTGATATCTCCATAAATTATATACCTAGATCGCTAGAATAAATAATATGTAGTAAACAGGTTACTAATGCTTGTACTAAATCCCTAAAGAGGTTTCATTTGTACAAGTAACAGATAAAAAAAAAAAACTGCTCTTTGACAATTTCATAATTTAAAATTAGGAAAAGAATATTTTTTCTGGTTTTGTTTCAAACCGAGCTGTCATTATAAATGGTTCCTTGGATTGATCAGAGTATTCATAGCAATATCATGTCGTTAACACCTGAAGAATGTACACGGATTATTACCACGGTACAAGAAGGAAGAAGTCAGCGTAGCATTGCTAGAACAGTAGGAGTATCTTTATCAACGGTCCAGAGTACTCCAGCGATTTCAAGAGACCGGAATGAACATCAGGAGACCAGGAAATGGCAGGTCAAGGTGCACAACTACACGAAAAGACCGATTCATCGTGAGCACTATGTTAAGAAATCAACATCTCACGGCTGTTCAGGTCCGAAACAGTCTTCAAGAAAAACACCACAACAGTGTGAGCTCTGATACGATTCTGCGACGTCTTCGTGAAGCTAATATAAAGCCTTATAGACCAGCAAACGGCCCCATACTGCTCAGAGAACATCGAGTTGCCAGGTTACGGTTTGCTCGAGAACACATCCGACGGACAGATGAAGATTGATCCAATGTTATGTTTTCCGATGAGTCCAGATTTTGTTTATTTACGCACGACGGGAGACGAAGAGTATTTAGATGACCAGAAGAACGGTATCATCAAAGGTATATTGAATAGAAGGTGCCATTCAGTGGAGGATCGATAATGGTTTGGGCTGGGATATCTTCAGAGGATCGCACGGAGTTAGTGAACATAGAAAACGGTTCTCTGACTGCTGTCAGATACGTAGAATAGGTTTTAAATGAGCATGCTGGTCTTTTCTTAGTGAATATGGGTGCAAATTCCATTTTTATGCACGATAATGCGCGACCACATACTGCTCGTTTGGTGAATATGTATATTCAAGACGTCGGTATTACCTGCATGGAGTGGCCAGCTCGCAGCCCAGACTTAAATCCCATAGAACATGCATGGGACGAGCTCGGGAGATGCGTTAGACAACGCTCTCCTGCTCCCGTTACATTACGCGAGTTAAGGAATGCGCTAGTTGAAGAATGGGCAAACATAGACCAACATCGTATTAAAATTTTGGTTTACAGCATCCTACATCGTCTTAATGAAGTGATACGGGCTCGTGGAGGAAATACAAAATATTAAATTGACCAAAAATCTTTTATTTTTTAAGATTTACTGCGAAGTGTATTTTTGTTGTCATAAGTTAGAAGCGAAATTTTCTTATTTTTTAGTATTTAATTAAAGTTATATAGTGTACACAACGTGTTACACATTTTTTTATATATATTAAACAGTCATCTACAATATACTATAGTTTCGCAAATTAATCTTATGTATTTAAGAAACTATCACGCCATTTATTAGCGAAATTTTTGCGTTCCAGTGTATAAATACAATACGAGAATATACTTACATATATACATACTTCTAAAATATATATCACTAAAATATATACAAACTGACGCATAAGTCAGGAAGGGATCACAACTACTTATACTGTTAAATCCGGACAACGTGCGAGCCAGTGTAATGTTGAAAATCTCGAAATTTAACGCTCGCCGAAAGTCTGCCTCAAGACAGTCATTGTGGCTCGAGCCGAATGCGTTGTATCCATTTTATAAGAACCACATCTCTGGACTGTGGATAAAACTGGCGTATTTTTTTTCAAACAAATTCGATTATCGATCTCCTATGGATTTCTGGTTGAGACGCTTACGCGTTGATGTTTCCGGGTTCTCTTTTACACTCGCCTGCACTCGTTGAATATTGTCTTCACTTCGAGCAGAACGTGGTCTTCCAGTTCGTGGGACATCGTATACTGAACCTCTCTGCTGAAAACGTGCCACTAACCGTCGTATCATGGGTTCTGAGAGAGAGTTACGCATTTGGAAATGGCGGCGATATAGTCGCTGAGTTTGAATAATATACCGACGATGTTCAAAGTTTTTTATATTATTTTGGTACGTTGAATAACGGTGAAGTTATCCATGATAAATATCCAAAATATATTCATTTATAATTTTTAAAACAAAGGAATAGTAAATGTCAGTGCAACTGTCTTTTTTTTTAAACCCCTTCGTGACTTTTGCTCCACCTAGTATAAATAAGGTGTAATTTAAATAATAAATACATATGCAATTGTGACAAAGTGACAAGATACTGTTCTTTCACTCTTATTTTAAATACGCAACAGTTTAGCAGTCCCTAATATTAGGCTGAAGTGAATTCCACAACCAAACCGCGTCCACAGTGAAGGAATAGCAGAAGTCGGTTGAATGGAGCCCCTCCCCACTCAACCGATTTGAGGAGGTTTGATATCAATTTGAGGAGATTTTTAAGATTACGATAAAGAAGACATTATAATACTACCGTTCTCAGGAAAAGGAATGTCACATAATAATATTAATCAATCATTCACTTAAATTGGACCTTAAGTTATTGATGTATTGTTGTGTATTGAGTGCGACAGTAAGAAGTCAACTATTTAAATTTACCAAATGTTTTTAGTAAAATCAACCCTGTTGCCTTCGGCGTACAACTCAAGAAAATTGTAAAACCGGAATACTGCCAAGACCAAGACTGCCCATTGTGTCACCCTATGTAAAATTTCTATATTCAGTCTCGCTTATGCCGCGTTTCGATGCGGACGTGTGTGCATATTCTGTGCATTGACTAGCGCGGCGCAAGCTGTCGCTCGTAATTTTCTCGCCATGAGCAGTGAACTTGTGGCAAATGAGCTGCTGGCGTTCCTGCAGCAGAAGCTGGATGTGATGGACGAAGTGTCCGCTGTTCAGATCTGTACAACGAACTTCAGCGAGGACGACATAGCTGCTGCCAAGCTGTTGTTGTTCAGTGTGCTTAACAAGCGCGACCAGATGGTGTCTCGCCGGCGTGACGGGACTAAGAGAAGCCTGCAAGACATAATCACGCTGTTTAAGGAGACTGACCCGGACGACGTGCCGACGTTTGTGGCGAAGGAGCTACACAAGCTTCCACCCGTCACCTTCGACCACGTCGATGTAACGAGCCTTCTGAAGGACATTGTCTATCTGAAGGCCCGCCTCGCGGATGTTCTAGCGAAATTAGATGCATCCCAAAACACCGTCGCCGATTTGCGCAAAGAATTTACTGAGTTGCGCAACAGTGTGGCGGTAACTAGGTCATCAGTCGATGCGTCTAACGTAAACATGTGTCGTGGAGCCGGCCTCGATGTATCGTCGTCAAACTCCGCGTCAGCAGTTTCATCGCCAGCGCATCCGTCGTTTGCTGAGCTTGCAGCGCGCCCCGCCCGCGTGCCCCGCAGCCCACTGCCCGTCTCCGCAGCACCTCCATGCGGCGCCGCCCGAGCCCCTCGCTCCGTCCCCCTGCCAGTGTCCGCAGCCCTGGCGAAACCCTTGCAAAAGGATTTCGCTGTCGTCACTGCGAGTGCCGCGAGTGGCGCTCCAATTATGATGCCAAACAAAGCCCCGAATAAGGCTGATGTTGAGGACTTTGTGACTGTGCAAAGGAGGAAGCGTCAGTCACGAACGAACAAGAACCGCTGCGGCAAAGCTCCTACGGAGCCCGGAGTAAGCTTACGTGCCGCAAAGCCGAACACCCCGGTGTACATCTCCCGCCTACACTACACCACTAAGGCGGAGGACATCGTGGAGTACGTGCGCCAGAAGACGAGGTACTCGCCGAGGGTGCAGTTACTGGAGTCGCAACGCAACGTCAACTTCAAGGCGTTCGTGGTGCGAGTACCGAATTGTTACCTGTCCGTCGTCATGGCAGAAGACTTTTGGCCGCAAGACGTAGTGTTCCGTCGCTTCCGCGGACAAGTACCACAAGGCAGCTCAAGGACAAGCTAGTGAAGTGATACTAACATAGTTTTAAGTTATTTTTTTAACAAAAGTTTTGTTTTATATTTTATGTATGTTAGTTTGTAAGGTATATGTCTATGGGCCATTTTGCCTGAAATAAATGATTTATTATTATTATTATATTTATATCTGTAATTTTTATGGTGTACATAGTGGTGGTGTAGTATGGTGTGTATATGCTAGTCGCGCGGTAAACTCTGCTTGTGCGATGCAGGACTTGCGTGACGTCAGTATGACGTGTAGCTCGCATGTGGCGATGTTGATACCGCTACATACATAATAAAGGGTATTCTATTCTATTCTATACAATAGGTACCTTACAAAATGTTCCTTCTTCCAGTCACCGTCAGGTACAATCAGCCGCAGATTAGGAAGACCCAGTCGTGTTCGATTCCTGTCGCAATCCAATCATACTTCCCGAAGGTATTGATCGAATTTATTCCATGTCGCATTATAGCTATTGTTATTAAAATGAAGGTGATCGCTGGGTTTTTGAGTTTGCGTTTTGAATTGTTGCTAACCAAATCTGTTGATTGAATACGTCGTTAATGACTATTATCTGGAATCTTGTCAATATGCTTTCGTACCAATGAAACGGTGGATGAACTGTGTGAAAGATGATATGGCTAGAAAGGGAATGACTACCGTGATGACGACTAATTAAGAAGTATGGAAAACAAAGACATTTCTTCGCTGATTACGAATAAATTGGCCTAAGAGAAGGGAGAACGATGATGTTGCTTTCGTACATCCGAGTCTAAGGAACCTGTTAATGATTATGCACCTTCATAGAAACTATCTGGAAGCAGTGGTGGCCCAGTGGTATCGGCCCAGACTTACGAGTTGTAGGTCGCGGGTTCGAACCTAGGCAGGCATTTTACTTTGTGATTTTAATTTCATCACCACTGCTCTCAAAACGGTGAATCAACAACGTCGTGAGGAAACCGGCATGTCCTAGAACCAAAAAAATCGAAGACATGTGACACGCCCCAACCCGCACTGGGCCCGCGTGGTGGATTATGGCCCATTCTCTCTCACAGAGCGGAGGCCTGTGGCCCAGCAGTGGGAACATCAGTGCTCATACACACGAGCGACACGCGTCAACGACAGAAGCAATTCCAGCTGTCGGCGAGTATCAACGGCTGCACGCGTGTCGCTCGTGTGAATGCACACGACATATTTTTTTCAAAGTGATTTTAAAGTGGTGTAAAATCGTTAAAGCGTTATTAAGGTTTGTGAAAAAGGTGATTTTTTATCAGTACAGCCATGTAAGTATTATCAGATTTCAGAGAATCAAACTATACCTAAATATCAAGAGAATTATATTAATAAAAGAATCGGCTGTCAGTAGAACATGTTTATTACATAGTTTAAAGAAAACACTCTTTTCTTGCTAATACTTTCTAATCGCACAATTGTATTCTTTTACAATCCATCTACAACTGGCTCTGCACTACATTTTACCCATTAAAATGACTTGCCCCCCCAGAAATTACGATTGTATCACCTGTTATTTCTAAGTGTTGCCAATGTAAAATGTTACATTCAGTTGCAATACTGTAAATACATAAATAAAAGTTTGTAACAATATTAATAATTTGCACTTTGACAGTGTTGCCACAGTGGATATTATAATTCGGTATAAATATATTAAATCAAAGAAATCCATATACTTTATAAATAATTATTATATGTATTATATTATAAATTCGAAAGTAACTCTGTCTGTATGTTTCCTTTTCACGTTTAAACCACCGAACGGATTTCTGTAATATTTTGGCAAGGAGATAGATGGCATCCTGGGGAAGGACATAGGCTACATTTTGTCCCGGTAGCACGTTCTCGTAGGATAATTTCCGACATCCACGCGGGTGAAGCCGCGGGCAGAAGCTAGGAGTATATAAAAATACGAATTAGGTACCTAAAAGTATTCTGCTACCCATTCTCTTAAACAACGAGTTAATAAAGAAATAACTGCTACCTCTCAATCTTCTTAGATTAGTCCTACAGATTAAATGCGAGATGAAGACGACAGATGTTCTCAGAAAAAAGAAAAAATAATCATTCTTTTGTACTTAATTTATTATTATTATTCTTCTCGGAAAACCCGGTATACTATTAAACCCGTTCGTGGGAAGAAATGTAGGTGTTACAATGATAATTATGCTTTTAATTAACTTGCTGTTTATTTCTGAAAAAAGCATATTTTAAAGCAGTTTGTGGAATCTGCTGTTACACTACTTTGGGTGCTAGTGATTATATAGGAATCCGGTCCGGTGTGTTGGAACGAGGTTCTTTGACACGGCTTGCGGTATGAGTTGACAGGTAGAACGTCACGTAACGAAAAAGCGTTATACGACTTTCAAAAGAGAGAGAGAAAAAAAGAAAAAGAAGAGAAGAAGAAGAAAGAAAGTATTTTTTTTTTTTTAACTGCTGCCACGCACTAGGAATTTCTCCTGTATTGTGGGTGCGTTTACAAACATTCAAACTCACATACACAAACAGCCAGACCCGGAACAACTACTTGTAGATCATACAAATATTTGTTTCGTGCGGGAATCGAACCCGCGAAAAAGACAATCGAAATGACAATTGCGAAAATTGCTGTGAAAATTTTCATTATGATTGTCAATTTCATAGTTTTCGAGGGTGCTAAAGTTGATAGTCAGGCCAAAATGTAAATCCAAGATGGCGGCTACGAAACTTTTCAAAATTTTCTTCGTGGTTGTCGGTTTCATGGTTTCCGAAAGTGTTAAAGTCGAGAGTGACGTTAAAATGTATATCCAAGATGGCGCTTGCAATTTATTTTTTCATCGTGTTTGTCATTTAGCGAGTATCGCCTATAGAACTTAGTTTTTGACGGGTTGGGGACGTCCGCTTCCTTTTTTCTTTTTTGCTGCATTTGCATAATTAGCTTATAAAGTTCTCACTGCTGAGAGAAAGGCCTCCTCTCTATTAGAGGGAGAGTGCCATAACCCACCACACAGGCCCAATGCGGGTTGGTGGATACAGCTACATTGATTTGTTACAAAAGTCTTGGGGGGAGCCTATGTCTAGCAGTGGACGTCTTTCAGTTAATATGATGACGATCCTACGTCTCCAAGCAATTGGCATTTGTAGCCTTATTTAACTCGTTAAGCATCGCTAATGAGACATAACTGTAGCCTTATTTAACTCGTTAAGCATCGCTAATGAGACACAATTGTAGCAATATTTAACTCGTTAAGCATCGCTAATGAGACACAATTGTAGCCTTATTTAACTCGTTAAGCATCGCTAATGAGACACAATTGTAGCCTTATTTAACTCGTTAAGCATCGCTAATGAGACACAATTGTAGCCTTATTTAACTAGTTAAGCATCGCTAATGAGACACAATTGTAGCCTTATTTAACTCTTTAAGCATCGCTAATGAGACACAATTTTAGCCTTATTTAACTCATTAAGCATCGCTAATAAGACACATTTGTAGCCTTATTTAAAACTAATAAAAACACATGTATGCACACTAATCTCAGTAAGTGTCCACGTTAGAATTGAATTTACCGTTTATTTTGCTAAAACTATCCCTGACGGCGGGATGGAAGTTCGGAATATGATGGCAGGAAATGAAATATCTCAATACTTCCTATCGACTCTGTTTGTTTCGTATAGCAATAAATCTAAGCTAAAACATGGATGACACAAACAGTTATAATACGTTGTCAATGGTACCTTGAATTGATCAGTTTGTTTCCTGTAAGGTACAGGGATACACGTTCCCATTATCTTATGGAGGTATGAGGAACAGGGTGTAAAGTTCACTCATACCTCCATAGAAAAGTGAGGATCCTCCGACCAGACGGGTGTCGTGTCTGGTTGGCAACTGTCCGACGTTTGATGTCGGGATGTTGTATAGATAGATGCTAGTTGTGCGGTAAACTCTGATTGCGCGATGCAGGATTTTGCATGACGCCAGTGTGACGTGTAGCTCGCATGTGACGATGTAGTTGCCGGTACAATCTAAATTTCAGCGGAAATAGGTCGTAGGCGATGGCCAATACCTACCCAGTCACTTGTAACTAAGACATGAAAATTTTGTATGCTAACAATAATAATAGATACTCGTTCCAATTAATTTTGTGTTTGGAGACTAAACTAAGTAATGATAATGTAGGTTATCATAATCATGTCACACCAAAGACGGAGCTATGTAGTGTCGTTGTGTAGCGTAAGTGTTTGAGAAAAGAAAAAAAAATGTTAATCTTCGTTAGGTACAAAAGTTATGAAAGAGAAACATTCCTACCTAATTAGGATATTCTAAAGGGCAAGACTAGACTCATTATGTATCTATTTTTTTTGAACGAAAAAAATATAAATTATATGTTGTGTCAGCCTACTTACATCAAAGAATCCATACTAAGTAATATTATGAATTCGAAAGTAACTCTGTGTACTTTTCACACCTAAACCACTAACGGATTTCGATAAAATTTGACAAATGATAAATGATAAATGATTTTATTTCTGTAAGTAGGTTTGTACAAACACTTTTACACGTCAATCATATTTTTAAACTAGATGAGGTCGGCATTTCCTATCTGACTACTCTGGGAAGAAAGGCCGAAACAAACTCAGAGGTCACAGTCTCTTTTAAAGTCCGGACATAATCTTGGTCAGATCATGTGAAGACCATGTAGATTGGTATCTGAAATGGTCTTTTGAGGAAAGAACCACACAGATTGAGTGGACCTGTCCAGTCAGTGCACGCATTTGTCAGTAATCGTGCAGCTCAACTCAGGAAGTCAGGACTTAAGGAGGACAAGGAGATAGATGGCATTTCTGACATCGCGGGCGAAGCCGCGGCCGGAAGCTAGTGTATATAGGAACCGGCAGAGCCCACGGCTGGGCCCGCTTAGTATTTTCTGTCCATGATTTTGTTTTATCCTTAGTTCATAAATGCTTTATAGCCGCTTAACTGTTATTAAAGGCCTATCGTTATAAAACTACCTGTTTTTGTATTTTCTATGTCATTATCATAAAGATTGGCGACAAACAGCAGAAGTTAGGGATAAGTAGACCGAGGGAGGGAGGCCTCTGCCTTGCAGCGGGACACAAACGGATGATAATAATAATTGACCGAGCGAGCGCTAAACGCGTGCGAAGCGTTCCAGTTTCAGATTGGGCTAAAATGCTTTCGTATGTCCTGATGTCCGAATTTCTGTTCTCCTCTACAGATCGCATTTCTCAATCGATTCTCGTGAAATTTTGTGAACAGGTTTAATAATTATATGGAATTATTTGCCGATACAGTTTTCCGAAATTTTTCAAAATAGCGGAGATATGGGGTTGAAAATGTAAAAAAAAAAACATATTTCTGCCATTTCGCGCTCTTTGCGCGTGCTTTTTGTTTCAAGGATTTTGTTTTAAGATGTAAGGACTCGCTAATTCTACACCTCTACAGAGGCACTAGTATTAATATCCTCGCATTGTGAGGAGGTTCCTGTCTCTAGAGCCCTAACCACTGGTAACTTGGACCCTGCTCCAGATACCTGCGGACTACAATTTTTTTGTATTTTTACATGACTGTTTGTAAATATGTTTTTATAAATATATTTAAAAATGTATTTAATAAGTATGAAAATAAATAAACGAAATAATATTGATATGACATTACTGTCATTGTCATTTAGAAAATACAAGAAATAAAGCGTTGAAAAACAGTGAAGGTTTTTTAAAATTGATTCAAGGGAAAGAGTTTGGAATCTTAGAAATTCTCCAGCAACGAAATTAAAAACTCTGCCAAAATAAAGAAAGTCACACGCCTGTAGGTACCATGTGTGGCATGTCATACACACGCACAAACACAATATTTCTTGCGTGTGGGGGGGCCAAACCTGGCACGCTTATTAACAAACTACACACTCGGACATTACAATATTTTATTCCCGGCAGGGTGCTGATTTCAGACATAGTGCGCCTTGTGCAACTCACATAAATGTATCGACTACTGACTAACATCAGTGTGGTTGTATGCCTCCAATCAATGCAAGTCTATCAAAGCAAATGATCAGTTCGTGCATTCAGCCGAATTAGCATTACAATGAAGCAATCAAGACATTATGTCATTAATATACAAGACTTGTTATCAAGTGCACTAAACCTACTAATTGGATCATGTCTAACTGTATCGTCATTGCACACCGCGAGAGCGTGAACTGGGGTGCTTTATAATAGCTTGCACGTGTGGTGATACTTGAATGGTGCATCTGAAACTGGTGGCCGATGGCATCGAAAGGTTCTGGGGTGGCGACTGCCTACAGGAGGACGCAGCATTGGAACGCCTCTCACAAGGTATACCAGTGACCTTGTGAAGGTCACGGGAATCCGCTGGATACGAGATGCACAGGACCAGTCAATGTTGAGATGCTTGAGGGAGGCCTATGTACAGCAGTGAAGGTCTTTCGGCTGAAATGATGATGATGATAATCAAAGTCAAATCATTTATTTCAAATAGACACATAAAAGGCACTTTTGAACGTAAAAATTTACAAAAAAAAAAAAATAGAATTGATTCGAGTTGCCCCTTCCAAAAGGTAGTTTCGTATGGAGAATAATAGCCAAGTTATTCCACCGTTACTCTATTAAAATGTTTTACCATATTTTGTATACATTAATTATATTAATTGATGAATAAAATTACTATACAACAATAGGTAAAAATAATTAAGTATAAAGCAATGACAGATAAATTAATTAAGCGATAGATACATTTATGGTGCTAACAAATTTACAAATATTGAAAAGTAGTTTTTTTATTTTTTTTTTATTTGTAGTAATTTAGTGTGTGAGTTGAAAAAAAACTGGAGTATCCTGGGCAGGCAGAACCGCTACCTGCGGGGCTAATGTGCAACGGGACAAATCTCTCTATGTTATCATTGCATGAACTATTGTTATGTATACTCCATTTGAAATATGATTAGAAATTTAAACAAACCTTTTTTACAGTCGGTTCTACCGATTTTGACTTCTATTCCGTAGATATAAGGATAACATAAAAGCAAAAACGAGGTAACAATACCAACTGTTTACTGCAGCTGTCATTTGTCATACCACCAACGCAATAGAAGTCAAAATCGGTTGAACGGACTGTAAAAAAGGTTTAGTTAAATTTCTAATCTTATTCCAAATGGAGTATAGTTTGGGTCGATGCGAGACAAAATATACTTAATATGTCGCATCGCGCCCATTTGTTGAGTCGTAGAGATCTCAAACTCATGTCGCGTAGTCAAGTCGCGCTCTCTTGATTTAGAACTCGAAGTAAATACACCAGATTTACAAGCACTCTGCTACTAGACTAGATAATGCAACAGAGACTGGGATTTATTATATTCGAGCCGTGATATTCGATATACTACCATAATTATGTTGCCGCTCATGTGTAGGAACTCTCGAGCGTTCTTATAGAATTTCGTTTCAAAAGCGGCGAGCGTGGGTTTTAGGTCCACTATGAGGCCTACCGTCATAGCACTAGTATGTCAATGGTGATCCGTACATGTACCAACGCGATATATACTAGAGTACGCGCCAAATAAGTCTGCGCGCGTATTTGATCTTCTAGACTATATCCCTGCCAGCACTTTTAATCACTTTCGGTGTAATGATGGCGATTCATTACTTTGGAAAACACGGAACATATCACACTCTCTTGATACCTGAAATAATCGTCGAGATGGCGGCAAACGATTATTTCTGATTTCGGCCACGTACAGACTTATTTTGTGCGCACTCTAGTTGTGATTGGTTTTTGGATATTCTGGCCACTCTCTGGTGTTTTGCATTTGAAACACGTTACTTTTGAGAAGAATCGTGGATAGTGGGCCTAATATAATCAATCTCTTCAATACTTACATATTGCACTACTTGAATAATCTTCTAATTCAATTTAGTCTATTTATCTTTTAAATACATGATCAGTCCATTCATCCATTCATTAAGATAATTAACATTATGATTGATGTATTCCAGTGGGTTCAATAAATTAATGAAGAATGCCTGATTGTCAAGTATATAACTTGTGACATTCATGCCTGTGTTCACTAACACTAGGAGACACCAGGGCGCGCCGTTGGATTTTCAACGTTCGGCGCTAAACCGAGCGTTGATAATCCAACAACGCGATTTTATCAGTAACTGTGATAAGTTCCTTGTCTTGTTGATAGTGTGAGGGACTATTGAAGTTTAGGATTTTAGATTGAGTTTGTTTAGTTAGGAATTATGTAAATTATCGGCAATAACAATGATGAAATTTCGTAAATAATTTTGAGATTTTTGTCATTAGGTATTGTTCGCGACGATGTATCACCAAAATCATAAATCATGTTTAGACTTGTGTAAAAACTTAAAATGATACGTAAGATAGTGGTTTTACAAAGAAAACGTGAGTACAACTGTTATAATCTCAATTAAGTGGACTATATAGCCGTAATTTATAGTTTTTTAGTGAAGTCCAGGTACCCTAGACCAAGACCTAGCCCTGGACCTAACGTTTAGTTATCTAGTCTATGAGAAAAGCCTATTTGATTGAGTTTATAAGTTGTAACACTAATAGTTCATTAAGTTTGTAAATATGATTTATCCAAACCTGCTTTCACAGGCACGTCACGCCCTGAAAAACCAAGTTGTAATGCTCTAAGTTAAGTTATTTTAGCTATATTAGGTAAAAGTATATCGCTATAAGTTTAACTGGAAAATAACCAAGTGTACAGAAAGTAGTTATTTCAATATTTTAATTGGGATTTTTTCCACGCTGTTAAACTACTTCCATGTTGTAAAGTAATGACGCACAAGGGTTTTTTTCCGCTCTGAATCACTACGCAGTAGTACACCTGTGTTTGCACGATTGCACGACTTTAATCATTATGAAATAGTTTTTCCATACTCC
Source organism: Griposia aprilina (assembly GCA_916610205.1). Lineage (NCBI taxonomy): Eukaryota > Metazoa > Arthropoda > Insecta > Lepidoptera > Noctuidae > Griposia > Griposia aprilina. The sequence continues at coordinate 14,937,429 of OU744304.1, read as the reverse complement.
AAATGTATAAAAGGACCGTCTTTTGACATATCCTAGCAGTAGTCATCTATCATGTAGTGAATAAACATCTCTTTATTGTACGCCCGTTACATATTGGTTCACCCTACATTAGTAGTCATCGATAATGTACTCTATATCATCTAGTGCTTCAAAATAAAACCCCTGAAAAGTGAAGTTTCTGTGTTAATACTCCTTCAAAACATACCCGTATCCACATAGACTTCAGGATATAGTTACACTCGGAACATATCTGCAACCTGTCGGTACAGGACGTCAGCGCTGCTGAGACAGTGAGGGGCCTATTCGGATGCTGTATATTCTGGATAGGTACTACGACCTTCTAAATGCACGTCGAGTCTAGCGATCACGCCCGTCCGGTACAGGTATAACTCCGTATAATTTAGGTCATCGCACACATATGTATAAGCTTTGCACCGCGGATCGGCATCACCTCACCTCATCGGTTCGTCGCCAACTTGAGAGGCAATTCCCATATCTTTAAGAACGTTCACATTCCTCGGTCTCGATCTGTCAAAATAACCTCTAAACCACCTACATTTTTGATAAGCCATTGCCACCTTGATAGTTCATGAGATGAGGTGAGACGTCTTTAAAGTACGGAAATTGGCTTCCAGACGTGAACCCAACGTTAACCCACAACAGGATCAGCATTGCCTTAACTAAAGCCGTTCAGTATTCTTGCTATGAAACTCCAAACGGCAACGCACACGTATGAGCATCGTAACGGCATCGCCTATCGCCATCGCCCATGTGAAAAAAAGAAACAAACAAACAAAAAAACAAAAGATAATTATTTACTCTACAAAAACAAAACGCACATTACAAAAAAAAAAACTTAAAATACGCACATAAAAAAAAGCCAAAAGCCTCGTATTCAACCAATTAAAGTTTGACAATTTGCCCATTGCTTGAAGTCAGTCACTAGTGCCAAGGACCAAAGACACTGGCAAATGACAACAGAACAAACAATCAAAACTATTGTAGTTTCAGACGTCTCAAAATCAAATTCTTCTCTTTTTGTTCTCACACACTATTGTCTACATTTCTTTTTCATCTCTCCTTTTGCAGGTCTGCTGGAAAATAAACTTTAGAAATAAGCAGTACCTTTGTACGCAATACTAATATGCCGTATCTGTATCTATTTTATTTACTGTGTGTACATAAATAATAAACAAAAACAAGATGCTAATTGCAGAGTGGAAAAATAACAACGTGTGATGTGCGATGATCTTTTACTGGAATTGAACTGATTTTTAGAAGAAATTGATTTCTCGGTAACTTGGTTCAACTCTTGGGCCGGGCAAAGTTATTCGGTTTTTCCTTCTGGAATTTCTTAATAGCAGCCCGGAGTACGGATTTGTGCCCGGTTGGTGGCAATAGGCTCGCCCCCTGTGGCGAAATGTGGGTGTACTATAGGTACACCTCTGCCTTACCCTTCGGGGAATATAGGTGTGATAATAATAAAATCAAGGTGAACTCTTCGCGTCGCGGATTGTTCGAAAGAGTTACCGGGGCCCTGGCGCACAGGCAACTGAAGGAACATGGGTGGGTTTTAGTCAGTAAGAGTCTGACAAGCCCTCCCGCTCCGCCCAGAGCGGGAGAATTCATTTGAAGTTTCCCCACTCCAAAAAAAAAAAGGTGAACTATTCGCGGAGACTGAAGGGTTAATGCTTGATATACAGGACCAGATAATTGGAACCAAAAATTACAGAAAGTTTATCATAAAGAATTTAAATAATGTCACATGTAGGAAATGCAATAATTCTCCAGAAACGATCCAGCATATCACAGGCGCGTGCAAGTCAATAGCTCAAACAGACTACTAACACAGACACGATCAAGTAGCCAACATCATACACCGAAAATGAGCACACCATTGCACCAGTACAAACTTATAGATTCCATTACACCATACTACAAATACAATCCAGAAACTATTATTAGTATTAGAAAACCGATCGAACAATCCATTTCAATAGACCAGATATTACAATTATAAACATGATAAACAAAACCGGATATTTACTAGATATTGCTATACCAAATACACATAACGTGCAGAAAACAATAGCAGAAAAACTGAGCAAATATATTGAATTAAAAGATGAAGTAGCCCGACTTTGGCATCTGCAAAAAGTTAAAATTTTCGTTAATGGTCACCGACTTCCGAAATTAAAGTTATTTTTCACTTTTTAGTTGTGGTAGCTACCCCACACAAATTCATATACCACTACTTGATATGTAAATAACAGTGACAGGAAATTATTAAAATATCATCAATATAAATTAAGTGGCAAAAATATGCAGTATTAAGGATGACTCAAAAACTGCTGATCAAAACTTGATAAAATTTAAATAGGACCATATGTGACGCACCAGCTGGCAAATAAAAAAAGAATCATCTAAATCGGTTGACCCAGAAAAAAGTTCTGAGATAACACACAAAAATAAAAAAAAATACAGTCGAATTGAGAACCTCCACCTTTTTTTTTAAGTCGGTTAAAAATACAAATACGCAACCATCTTCTGTGCAATATTCCGCACGTGACCGCCAACTGAGAATCACTTGTCTTAAGCCCGTGTTATCAGCTCTTGCCGGCCAGCCGAGAATATAAAATAAATTTCAAAATAATAATAATATAAGTAATCTTTATTTCCAGTTTTACAATTTTACATTTACCACTTACAAGAAATATTTTGCATATAACTTGTTAGGTAATACAGAGTAATAAACCTCTAACACTCAAGCTAAGATTAAACTTGTGTTATGGGTGTCAGGGCTCAAGTTAACACAAGTTAGATAAAATAAAGTTCGGAATTTCACAGTTTAGGTACTATAGACAAAATTATGATGACAAGTGATGTAATTTTATGTGTAGTATAGTAACGTGTTTGTAAAGAGTTTCTTTAGTTTAAAATTTTCTAAATACAACTTATTACCAATTTTTGCCAAAAACTACAAACCAATATTACTATTCACTTACCCATTACAATTTAATCCAAACTTCCAAACGAAATGTAATTTACTGTCGTATGTCTAGTAATTTACTATCGACAATACGACAATAAATTAAACTTCGTACATCAAATGACGTTCCCAATATGCATATAAAAATTCACCCAAATATATCCAATCAAGTCACTATAGCTAGGTAAGATTGGTAAAACCCATAGTTGGACCATTACTGTTGTTTAGTTTGTTTGAAAAATCCCTTTTTTAATCTCGATGTCAGGATTTATTTGATAGTTCCTAATTACTCTTAAGCATAAGTATTTCGGAACAATAACACAAGACTAAGTACAACAAGTAAAACGATGATAGCTGCAAAAGTATAAATTGTAGCGCAGCTAACGACAGAATTGAATGATTTTCCATGCAAAAGTGCTTAATAGGTAATTAAGTTAATATAGTTAATTAAAAATAAACAGTACAGGACATATGAATTGGGATGAATTTTGACGTTGAGTTAATGTGGTGGGTGTAGGGTGAATGGGTGTGTGGGTGAGAGTTAATAAGGTGTGCGAGGGAAATTTGTGGTGTTTGTGGCATGTGTGTTACGTGTGGTTTTGTTAGGATGTGTGAAGGAGTGATGAGTATTGCTAGTGTTTTCATTTACTGTCGTATTGTCGTCTCCACGTTGTATACTCGTAATATCGTGCCTTCTTCTTCATAAAGCTTATTTGTTATTACCACGGTCAATATAATAAATAACTTTGTCGTTCAAGACGAAAGTACTGACTAAATTCCCAGCCATTCGGGGCTATTCGGGGCTGTTCGGCTATTTTCGGCAGTCATCAATAAAACATTACGATGAAACGCCTACACTGAGATTGTAGGTAGTGATTTTAGATTATCTACTATTTTTGTTGTAAATTACTTGTGACCCGCCTTGTGTAGTGTATTTTCTTTGAAGATTATTTAATATTTGTTTTTGCCCCCAGCTTTGCCTACGTGATGGTCAGAGATTATCCCACGGGAACGTTCTAGTTCTACCGGGATAAAAATGATTGTCTGACCTAACCCAGGTCATGGTCTACCTGTGTGCCAAATTTCATTCAAATCCGTTCAGCCGTTATGACAAATACCGTATAATAATAATATATATAATAATACCGTATACCGTAGTGTTATTTTTCAAAAAAGGAGATAAAAAGCTCCTTAAAAACTACAGGCCCATATTTCTTCTGAGCCATGTCTATAAGCTGTTTTCGAGGGTAGTCTCGAATCGTCTATCGAGAAGACTTGATGAGTCTCAACCTCCAGAGCAGGCCGGGTTTCGATCGGGTTACGGGACCATAGACCACATCCACACAGTGCGGCAGGTAATACAAAAGACCGAAGAGTATAACCAGCCCCTGTGTCTTGCTTTTGTGGACTATGAGAAAGCTTTCGACTCTGTCGAGACCTGGGCTGTGCTCGAGTCCCTGCAGCGATGCCAAGTGGACTGGCGATACATCGATGTGATGAGATGCTTGTATGACGCCGCGAATATGTCTGTTCAGGTACAGAACCGGCAGACAAAACATATCCAGCTGCGCAGGGGAGTGAGACAGGGGGATGTCATATCCCGAAACTGTTTACTGGCGCCCTGGAAGATATGTTTAAGACGCTGGACTGGAAAGGAACGGGCATAAACATAAATGGCGAGTACATCTCACACCTACGATTCGCCGATGATATTGTCCTTATGGCGGAGTCGCTGCAGGATCTTGAACGAATGCTGACTGACCTAGCTGCCGCCTCTCGACGCATCGGTCTTGGGATGAACATAGATAAAACCAAGGTTATGTTTAACGCCCTTATTACCCCAAGACCGATTGTCATTGACGATGTCCCCATTGAAGTTGATCAGGAATATGTTTACCTCGGGAAGAATATGCAGTTGGGTAGGAACAACTTTGAGAGGGAAGCCGATAGAAGGATTCATCTAGGATGGGCAGCATTTGGTAAACTTCGTCAGGTCTTCTCGTCGTCTATACCGCAGTGCCTAAAGACGAAAGTCTTCAACGCGTGCGTCCTACCAGTTATGACTTACGGAGCCGAAACGTGGACACTCACGGTGAGACTGGTCCATAAGTTTAAAGTCACTCAGCGAGCTATGGAGAGGGCTATGCTTGGAGTCTCTCTGAAGGATAAATCCGAAACGAGGTTATCCGTCAGTGAACCAAAGTAACCGACATAGCCCGAAGACTAAGCAAGTTGAAGTGGCAATGGGCTGGTCACATCTCTCGCAGAACCGACAATCGTTGGGGAAAACGAGTTCTAGAGTGGAGACCGCGTTTGGGGAAACGTAATGTAGGACGCCCGCCGGCCAGATGGAGTGACGACTTGCGAAAGGCGGCTGGCAGAGACTGGATGAGGAGAGCCGATGATCGGGCTCAGTGGCGTTCACTAGGAGAGGCCTACATCCAGCAGTGGACGAATATAGGCTGATGATGATGATGATGATGATGTTATGACAAAGGGTAACAGACAGACACACATACAAAGTTATTTTCACATTTATGGAAGGACGTGTTTTCATTAAAGTAAAACAGATGGATACAAAATAGTTAAATAATACAAGAACTTCGTAGCAGCTACGGCGTAGGGCAATGCTACGGCGTAGCTACCGTAGCATTGACCTATGTCGAGGACTTAACGCTGTTATAAAAACTCATAGAATTCTTCAGGATATGTTCTAGATTGACTGTATTTATTGAGGTACGTCTGAGAACAAACTAGCTCTGCTAACAATCATGATAAATAGCCTATAATCAAACTCAAACTCAAACTCAAAGCATTTATTTCAAATAAACCAATTACAGGCACTTTTGAATTGTCAAGGGGTCGGTCAGTCAGAAAGATGAAGCTAGTTACCCATTCCAAAGCGTAGTAGGTACCTATGGAGAAGAAAGGGCAAGAAACTCCATGGACACTCTTTTAAATCAAAAAATGGTTACAAAATATTGATTACATCGTTCATGTTGAAATTATGCATGTGAGAACGATGCAGAACGTTAAAAGCGTCCGTAATAAAAAGACAAAAGCAATTCAAATATTAAATTAAATTAAAATAAGCCGTGGCAGCCAAGAAATGACCAGTCCCCACTGACGGCGCCCGTTCACGAACATGACGCATAGATCAGCACCATTCAGCTCAACCATTTTGAAGGGAACTTAATGATCCAACACACACGCCACCACCAGCGAGACATTAGAGTGAGCATGACAAACTCTCAGCCGCCAGGGCACATTCAAGTCAATGAAAGAAAAACCTATTAAATGGTAGCTTTATAGTAGGTGCATAGTACTCACACCTGTGCTATGCAATTATACAATACTAAAACATTGAATTTATACAATGCAAAGATAAGTTTTTAAAATCTTCAGCAGCTCCAACAGTAGTTTCAAATGCTAATCAATTATTTTATGCGCCCTTGTGGAGCAGGACCAGCGTTGAGCCAAGCATTTTTATCAGCGATGTAATCCCCCAACTTATAATATGCCTGGCTGCATAGTGTGCGTTTTATACAACATTTGAATTTAGTTTCATTCAGTTGAAGAATATGGGGAGGTATTTTATTGAAACATTTTAAACAGTACCCCATGAAAGATGAGTCTACTTTAGCCAGCCTGAAACCTGGTTGAACTAATTGATCCCTATTTCTAGTGATATCCTTCCAATCCTTCCAATGATAATCCTTCCAAACATGAGTAAAACCAAATGATTAAATTCCAAATTTAAAAACCGCTGATTAACACAAATGTACTAAACATGTAATTTTGAACATCAATAAATGATTTTATTGTATAACTAGGTTCTTTCTCCGACTTCGTCCGCATGAAATTTCGGTCCGCCACCCACCAGCAGGGTAATTACGTAAGACACTAACAGTAGGAATGGGTTTCATTTTGACAGTTTAACAACATTCATTGCGTTATTTACGTTGTTGCGCAGACAAATTTTTCGAACATATGGAGCAATGGATTAGCAATAGACTTCAAAATGATTTAGGTTGTGATAGATAGTGTGTTACGTAATTAGGGTGCAGGTCGCAATCCCCCAGGTCGCCCGCCCGCGCTATTACTTCGTTTTCTGACTTTTTTCTTTTTGCTCGGCTCCTAAGAGTCATAGCGTGATATTAAATAACCTATAACCTTCCTCAAGAATTAGGCTACCAAATGAAACAAGAATTTTTCAAATCCGACTGATAGTTCCAGAGATTAGCGCGTTTAATGTATTTTCTTTCTTTTCTTTTAAACAAACAAACTCTTCACCCTTTATTATTAGTATACATATAGATAGACATAATTTCTTATTACAAATTAATGTTATGGTCATGAAAACCATACACCAATTAGAAAATATCTGTTTATCTTCAAAATTACGGAACAGATTTATGAAACATAGCTAAGAGCCACCCTGATTAAATTAGCCTTTTAACAGACACACAGATACAAACACAGACAGAGCTATGAAAATTATAGAATCCCTCATTAAGTATACGTCGGGGGTTGGAAAAAGTATTGGCATTAATAAGAACAAATTGCGTAGTCGCTACGTTGCAGGCCACGTTAAGCGTTACGTTTCCATGAAAACTTCATCGGAATTGTTCTACAAGAGTCGCGTGTGTGTGTAAATGCGCTTAAAACTATGACTGCTACGTGGTCGTAGCAAATCACTGATTGCTTCTTCAAATACTAAGTGAAAAACGATCACGTTTTAAAAGTTGAGGACAAATAGGCGCGATTTGATTTAGCGATATATATGTCGGAGACGGTAATTAGTATGGACACTAAACGAAGCGCAGCACGAGTTCCGGGAGGTGGCAGCATCGTCGCGATGACGTGCATACTCGGCTTACTTCGTGCTATGATAGAGCCTGGCTGATTGAGCGCTAATAGGTCGAGTGGATACTTACCATTCTGCCTTCGAGGAGATCAGTACCTCCACCCTAGGAACTGTCACGCGTTCCGTATAGTTGTGTTGTGTATCTACAGTGTGTGATTCGCTAGTGTGATTAATTTGTTAGTAAATTATAATTTCATTTGAACTGCAAACGGTTTTTCTATTGTGCAATAACCAACATTACTCATATTACGCCCACAGTTGTTAAAAAATGGCTAATGATAACGAGAGAGGTACCTTCTCCGTCATATATTATAATCCCTAGTTCCTTTTCTATGAAATCGAGCGTGAAACGCTGTACTGCGACTTACATACTTTGAACATAGACACGTGTCTGATAGAACCCCCCCCCCCCCTCCCCTCAAACTGACGTGGAATGTCGCTTGATGTCGAAATCGTGGTGTCTTAGAATCTTAAGGTTCTATTTACACTGATGCAAAGTCGTAGCGCATTGGTGGGTAACAAAAGGCTTTGTAGAGATTTAATAATAATACCAGTCTATTATTGTCTGTTGTTGACTGCCTCGTTGGTCTAGTGGTCGCAAAGCGCTACTGCTGAGCATGAGGTCTTGGGTTCGATTCCCGGGTCGGGCAAAGTGTTGTTGGGTTTTTCCATCTGGAATTTCTCGGTAGCAGCCCGGAGTGTGGATTTGTGCCCGGTTGATGGCAATAGGCTCGCCCCCTATTACATGGGACTTAAACATAACTGGCGAAATGTGGGTGTACTACTCGTATGGGTGCACCTCTGCCTAACCCTTCGGGGAATACAGGCGTGATGTTATGTATGTACCAGTCTATTATTGCCCCTCTGCAGGGCAAAGGCCTCTTCTCATACAGAGAAGGCTCGAGCATTGATCACCACGCTTGCTCAAGATCGGTTGGCGATTTCAGACTCATTAACTTTAAATCTAGGTTTTCTCACGGATGTCAATAATGTCCAAGGTAAACTCAGAAAGTACATCTGAATTGAAAAAGTCACATTGGTACTTGCCCGGATTGGAACCCACGACCTTGTGCATGAGAAGCGAGGCCTTGACCACTGAGCCATCGTGTAGAGGTATAGTCTGTTCAAAAAGTATGTGATGATAGTGTAAACAAACCGTGGTGAGCTTATTTTTTTACGCAATTATTCACTAAAAGGAATTAGTAACACATTCATCTGTATTCAGAAAGTTTTAATTCTAAAACTCACCACTTTTTCCAACAATTCTTGTTTGAAAATTCATGGATGAAAATTGAGGTTAAGTATATGAAAAACATTTTTAAGGGGATTTGAAATTAGAATTTCGGGTTGCAGTATTGAAATAATCAAATCAAAGCATTTAATTTGTAAGTGATACTACAAATTGGTATCCACACTCCACAGGTCTTTTTTTGCACCCTTGGTTTCATTTTCATCTGATAGTTTTGGAATTGCACGGGTCGATCGATCAGGTTAAGCTACACTTGTCGCGGTTGGTCCTTGGATGGGTGACCATCTTTACATACCAAGAACCCTCCGCAAAGCACGTTAATCCTCTAGTCCCGGCTGTCAGTCGTGAATTTTTGACAGTCCTTACTATGGTCTAAAAAAACAAGGTCTGGCATTCCGGGAGTGACACATGCTTACGTCATTATCCAGTTGCCACTTTATTGCAACAAAACACGAATTATGGAAATACCATCACCACCACCATCATCATCATCACCATTCTGTTAAAGATATATTTATAGCATTTAAATTGTCGTATCGTTTTTCTAATCAAACGAAACCATTCAATTTAAACATATACCAACGTAATTTTTAGTTAAAACCTCATTGATTTATCGGATTCGCACAGGTAATAAAGGCGGTTGGAGAGTTAATAATACACACTACTGGTAACTCAGCGGTGATGACGTAGGCTTGTGTCTGTCTGTGTCTCGGAATGCTATACCTGGCGAAGTATGTTATTATACCATGGTCCTTACTAAATTATAAAGTAAAGAAAATCTGACAACCAGTCTTACCAAGTAACTGTCATGTGAAAATCGAATTCTCCTAACTGTAAGGTGTGTGGTAAAATAGAGGATGCCACATCATGTGCTGGTGGAATGTGTCCGATATACTAACAAAAGAAACGCACTTGTCAACTCGGTGAAATTGTCGGTAATGGATGTTGGAATATTCCATGGTATTTTAGCTAAGCCCACTTCTGAAGCAGCAAAAATGAAAAGCACTTTTTATTAGATAATAAATTAAGTATTTTTTTTATGATTAGTCACGTTTTTTTATTATTATTATATATATATATTTTTTTTTTAGTTTAGGAGTGAGTTGTTCTTTGTAGGAGCACGATGGGATCGACATCGTCGCATAAGTGTACAAATATGCCTTAAATAAATAAAGATTAAAAAAAAAACAAGTAACTGGATTATGGAGGTCAGACAGGCAGTCGCTCCATGTAAAATACTGCTATTCCGCTACATCCGGTTAGATTGGAAGCCGACCCCAATATAGTTGGGATAAGGCTATGTAGATTGATTGACTTATGGAATAGACCATAGAGATCAATATTCTATGTAAAATTTTAGATATGCACGACTCTGCGTCAGTGTGTTTTTACCCTTACACGACATATTTCGCGTCTGTTTGGGGAGCCTTCTACTAGACAAGTTCATAGTATGTTCTTACTTTCACATAGTTGAAAGGATAATATTATAATACTAGCTTGTGCCCGCCACTTATTAACCTTACTCTTCTTCTAACTTCTGTCTTGGTAACTTTAGAAGTGAAATTAGTTCTTATGTGTTTCTCTGCATTAATTATTCTTTGCCTTAGCGCTTCTACTGAAGCCATCGTTGTCGAGCATACAAGGCTTTTCATATGATCCCAAACATAAAAAAAATGTGGTGAGAGTAGAGTAGGAGGACATATAGTGGCCTTATTGGTGATGTTCTTCAGAAATGTCAGGTGCTTAGTACCTACTCGCAACCGGCGTGCGTCTATGACCAGATGTATGAACGTAAACGAGGCAAAAAGAGTATGTAAGGATCGTAGCAGGTGGCGTTCTGTGGTTTCTGCCTACCCCCATGGGAACAAGGCGTGAGTTTATTTATTAGAGTATGTACGTGCGCTGTGTTTTTAAATCCACGCAAACTAAGCTACAAATGAACCGTGACCAGCTAGTGGACTGTGAGTTATATTAAAAACTCAAAAGCCGCTTCGTGACTTGAGACCGTGATGGATTGCTACGAGGTTATAAAGTAGTAGGATGGCATAAACCAGTTAATTAAGTCGAATATCACACAATTATTTAATATTTCAACAGATTGTAAATTCGACCTTTGCCAGTATTATCGACCGTTTCCTCCGCACCTCTAAATATTTTTTTTAACTGTTGTACCTCGTTAGATAACTTATTTAATGAAGATGTTTTCCCCGTAATTTTTACGATTAATGCCGTAGTAACATTTTGAGATAACTGGAGTCAAATTTCAGGTTGATAGATAATTTTTTAAAATGGTTAGTAAAATTCTTCCTTTAACTTTTAACTGTTTGATGTTTTAGGAAATTTGGTCTAATAGAAAAGTTTGTCAAAGTATTAGTTACTCAATGGAATAGCAATGAAGGCCATTCATTCAATTTAAGAGTTTAGAGAAAAGTGATATTTAGAATGAATTCTGGGAAATTTTCAAAAATTCATAAAAATCTGGTTTTCTCGAATCCCATGAATTTTCGCCTACACTATATGAGGTGCTTAATAATTTCAGCTGAGCATCTGGGTACTCAAATGTTTGTTGCGCGGCAGACTATTTTCTCACACAAAATAAATGACGATTAGTGACGTTCTGCTTTTCATACAAGCAAAGATAATGTGACACAACCGTTACTACACGTCGAAGTTTATCCATGTTGTGTCCATCCATCCGAATGTATGCGTAATTAGAATTTATGTGTGCGAGTAGCCTTATAAAGTGTACAAAAAAACTAACGTGGAGTGGCGCTAGCAGTCTGAAAATTTAAAGTGATAAAATGCGATGACGCTAACGTGCAGTGGTGCTAGCAGTCCGAAAATTTTAAGTGATAAAATGCGATGACGCTAACGTGCAGTGGCGCTAGCAGTCCGAAAATTTAAAGTGATAAAATGTGATGACGCTAACGTGCAGTGGCGCTAGCAGTCCGAAAATTTAAAGTGATAAAATGTGATGACGCTAACGTGCAGTGGCGCTAGCAGTCCGAAAATTTAAAGTGATAAAATTCGATGACGCTAACGTGCAGTGGCGCTAGCAGTCCGAAAATTTAAAGTGATAAAATTCGATGACGCTAACGTGCAGTGGCGCTAGCAGTCCGAAAATTTAAAGTGATAAAATTCGATGACGCTAACGTGCAGTGGCGCTAGCAGTCCGAAAATTTAAAGTGATAAAATTCGATGACGCTAACGTGCAGTGGCGCTAGCAGTCCGAAAATTTAAAGTGATAAAATTCGATGACGCTAACGTGCAGTGGCGCTAGCAGCCCGAAAATTTAAAGTGATAAAATGCGATGACGCTAATGTGCAGTGGCGCTAGCAGTCCGAAAATTTCAAATGATAAAATGCGATGACGCTTGAAGACGAAGCTTGAAGGAATTGGTTTAAGTCACAGCCGTTACAACGTTACGTTACGTTACGTATACACGTTCTTTAAAGAAAGACATGTTTTTTGCTGACGTGATTAAACGTTGTGTCATTGAGTATTTATAAAATTTTACGTATTATAACGTTGCTCCGCTCAAAGTGTTAATTGTTGCAAATGGGTCACACAAATTACAAGTCACCCTGTATATAGATTAAATTATTCATACTCTAACATGAAATTGGAAAGTTTTGTTGACTGTACGTATCCTCCATCTTTCCAATGAACACGTACTGAACTTAGAATTAAATTTACTAACTTATGCGTGGTTCAAGTATCAAATGTGAAAGGTATAATTAGTGATGAGAACTGTTCTGGAATGTTTTGATTACGGGAAAACAAAAGGATGGGTTTTGAGTTTGATAGTTTGTCTTCATTAGTACTAAAATAACATGACGCTATGTTTACCTGAAGGGTTAGGCAGTATGCATAAAGTTCACCCATATTTCGCCAGTAATGTTAAAGTCCCTTTAATAGGGGCGAGGCTATTGTGATCAACCGGACACAAATGTAGACTCTGGGCTCTCAACTCAGCCTATTGCAGTCCAATGCTGGACATAGGACTCTAGGAATTCACTTGAAATATCAGTTAAAAAAAACAGTTTTTTTTGTGTAAACTTCACAGACGTTTTCGGCCAAATCTTTTTAATTTTAATTTTATCGTGTTTAGAAATCGAAACGCATGATGTCTGCGAAGTTTCGCTGGCTAATTTAATTTGATTCCTGTATAATGCAAATGTAATTTAGTCTTTAAAGACAATAGGGTGTGTAAGTATAAAATTTTTTGAAGTGGTAACTTCCTTAGGCGCGCTTTGCACCCTTCTGAACAGTGAACGATACTGAACCGTCACGCTCGTCTCGGTGACGCTGTTTCGGGTATACTGGGCCCAAATAAGTTTTCACTTCTATAACTACTTTTTAACCTTTTAAGATTTCAATAACTTTGAGGGTCTAAACAGTAGGCTGGATACACCATTGTGTCTAGACTAAGTCAATTTATTGTATTTCTTTAGATATTATATAAATAGAAAACACGAGATAAAAGGAATTTAAACGCGTAAACAAATTAACTTTCACGAAGAGGCGTCGCACACAATATCATATCATATTCTATTAAATTGGTATGAAATATTACTTCATACTAGTAAGCTTTTTGACAAAGGCTGAGAAGGGAAATTATTATAGAGATTCGAGACAGCTGGCAATATAAAACCACTGTTGTTGCTATAAGTACCTCACATAGAAATTATTTAAACTTCACTAGTCCTATATGGGTTTGTAACCGCACCTACGGAAAAAAATCTACATCATAAATATCTACTTACAAAAAATACATGAAATACAATCAATGATTGATGAATGATGATGAAATGATGAATGATCATAAATCCTTTCATCATCATTCATTCATTCATTTTCATTCATCGTTTCATTTTCATTTTTTTTTTCATTACTCTTTTCATTTTTTTTTTCATTCATTTCATGTGTTTTTTTTTTTCATGGACCTGAAATCAATACACTAGTAGATTACATGAAATTAGAAAGATCTTACAGTTGTAGCATCGGTCTAAAAATCTAATGTTGATACCTGAAAAATCACTACGAATTCCGTACAATCAAACATACAAATACTTAAAAAAAAAAACAATTACATACAACACAAGAAGTAAAAACAAATTTCAAGTAATGAGTGCACGTACACGGACTAATTACGGCAAAAAAAACAATATTAGTTGAGGGATCACGACCAAAACTTTGCCATAGTGCGTTATTCAGAGGCTATTAACTCATTCACTATGGGTAATAAACTACATCTAAAAGCACATTATTAATGTTCGATATCCTATCATCACATTGCACGTTCTTATTTGTTTTTATGTGTTATAAATACATTTAAAATCTCCTTGTAAAAATGTGACTAAAATTATTGATTGCATGCATCTTTTGCTAAAGGTGACGTTCTATTAATTTGAGGATTACACTAATGGATAGATAATTGAAAATTCTGAATAATTCACGTTTTATTTTGTTTCAAAACATCGCTTGTCTCTTTTTTTTTTTTTTCGTGAATTCTATGGTAAATGAGCGTGCGCAGAGACAGAGCGAGAGTCAGCGACGGGACAGAGAAGAACCGAACGCTCAAGGTCATTTGGTCGGGGTAGCGCCTTAATTATTTACCGGAGGATTTAAAGAAGTGTGATAGTATAAACATATTTAAAGCAAAACTTAAGAAACATCTAGTACACAGTAACCTGTGACGTCGCCAACACCCCAGAGGCAAATACATGATACTATTATTTAGATGAAAGCACTTTGTATCTAATTTCAAATGAACTGTTATTTAAGTTCTTATGAGAAATAAATTATCTTTTCACTCCTCTGGCTCAAAAAGTCCGTCATTGTAGCGTACTAGAGCGGAGATAAAATTGCATATTTTCCTCTAGGGTAAAAAGTTTTATTTTTTTTAATTTTGTTTTTACCAACGAGCCTACAAAAACGAAAAATTATTTATTCATAAGTATAATAATCATGAATAAAGACACGACCTAATACTGTTTAAAAAAAATATATATTGAAAATGGAACTTAAACCGGTGAGATCTTCGGTAGAATGCGTGCATTGCGTTGCGGCTACAGAACATAGTAAAAAAATTAAACTATTTATTATTGTATTGGATTATTATTTTTAATTTCTCGCAATCGTAGTGAAAAGTAGAGTGTAACATACGTCGCTAAAACCCCATTATAATGGGGTTTTAGCGACGTATAACGTAACGTTATAACTCGGTTTCTATTTACTCCCTCGCTAAAGCTCGGGAGTAAAACTACCTCGTATAAAATGGGCCATTTTAGCCCCTTGTATAATAATCTACTACTAGTGGCTCTGTGAGCTGTAGACCTTGCGAGTCTGTCTTTGCATAGCTTAAAACTGAATAAATGTTCACCGCGCTGCTGTTTAAAACAAAAGAGCGCCAAATATGTTTTTTTTTTTAGTTTCCAATCCCCATAATCTAAAAAAGAATCGACTAAAAGAATCCATATAATTATTATTGAACCAACTCACAAAATTACTCGGTACTCTTAAACTTAATAAATTAAACTTAATTAACGATACTCGGTTGAGAAATGCGACCTGGTAGAGGAGAACAGAAATCCGGACATACGGAAACATTTTTGCCCAAGCTGAAACGGAGATGCTTCGAGCTCGCTCGGTCAATTAAACCTATCTTCTGTAAGAAACGGGTTCCTAGGTAATCATCTCAGCTACCTTAGAGCGGCTACCTAAGTAGTGAAGTACAATAATCTTGGTTACTGCCACGATGGTATAGTGGTCACAAGCGCTACTGCTAAGCATGAGGTCCTGGGTTCCAATCCCAGGTCGGACAAAGTGTTATTGGGTTTCCCATCAGGAATTCCTCAGAATGGAGTCTGGATTTGTCCGGTAGTTGGCTCGCTCCCTTTTGTTATGCTATGTTTAAAGAATTATTTTTACAAATTTTGACATAACTTTCTAACTTGTTAAAAATCCGGGAATATATTCCACGATTTTGTGATTCCATATTTATGTTAGTTAAAATCGATGATGTAGGTATTGAGATTCTCCATCGCTCTGTTACAATTGATCCATCTTCTGTGGTATACCCTGCATCTTACCTTGTACTCATACTTTTATTTTTCTTCAACAGTGGTGGAACACTCACGTCCCCGCGTCTGCTCGCTACCAGAGAAGCCGTACAACCCTCGTGTGTCAGATGACCTGTACCGTCTGCGCACCTTCAGCATCACCACCAAGGGTGGCGTGGTCAACTGCGGTGACTCCATCTGCAACCGCCGGAGTCGCTCCAATACCTCGGTTAATTCTACTAATAGCAGGTAAAACTTTTATCGATACCCATAATGTCTGCGGAGTTTCGCTAGCTAATTTAATTTGACCTTGTTTAACAAAAATCATTTATATAGGTACTTATTTACTCGACAAATATGTGTACAGCACACAATACATGAACAAAATACATACAATGTAATATTTTATAGAGGTATGAACGAGGAACAGGGTGTAAAGTTCACTCATACTCCATTGAAAAGGCAGGATTCTCCGACCAGACGGGTGTTGTGTCTTATGGGCAAATTCCCGACGATTGATGTCGGGACGTTGTATAAATGCTAGTTGCGCGGTAAACTCTGCTTGCGGGATGCAGGATTTTTGTGTGACGTCAGTGTGACGTGTAGCTCGTGGTACTGTAGATGCCGCTACAATGTAATTATAAAATCATAATACGTACATTGGGAGCAAGTAAAAAACTTAGCAAACGTAGATTGAACCATGGACATATTTTTTTACGTACTATACGCCTCAATAGTAGAAAACAAATTAAAATGCTTCGTGAATTCATGGGCAAAATTTTGATCTTAGCGAAGTCAAACTGTGTACATTGGAAGTTTTAGAAAGAAAGTAATTTGTGTGAGGTTTGGAAACAATTCTAATGCTGGAAATATAGTTTTTAGATTTTTTGTCTGAATGTATGTTCCAACATCACGCAAATACGTCTGGATAGATTTTGTTCAAATTTTGCATAAATATTTCCTATAAGTCTGGTCATTCTGGCTATAAATTATCACGCTATTTGCTATAGGGATTGAGCAATATTGCATAATGTTCATATCCTTCTATAGTTTACCGCAAAGTATCTCGGCTATCAAGACGCTAAAGAATGGTAAAGCGGCTAGGTTGGATGACATTACCGTGGAACTACTTAAAAATCTAGACCCGTTTGGTGTGTCATGACTTTTTACTCTTTTAATGCCTGCCTTGAAAGCTCAAAGATCCCAAAAATCTGAAGGAAAGCTCAAGTTACAGCATTGCTTAAACCAGGAAAACTACCTGACAGCCCAAAGAACTATCGCTCAAATTATTCAGAACGACTTTTATTCAATCGCCTTCATACTGTAATTGACCCTAAATTTATTCCTGAGCAGGCTTCATACGTCAAATCTTCTGACTGTTGCAATAAGGATGGATATGAGACACGAAAGATCATTGGCGTCATCCATGTCGACACGTCAGCGGCATAGGATCCTGACAATGTCAAGAGATGATTGGTAAAACTGTCTGGTATGATCGACGATAAAGGATTTATTCGGATACTGGGTGAGATGTTACATAATCCACGTTACCAAGTCCTTTAAAACTCAGAAAGAAGTAGATGTAAATCACAGAAGAATGGCCTGCCCCACAGAAGTGTTTTGGCACCCATTCTCTTCAACATCTATACCAACGACCAACCTGCTGTTGAACAATGCGAGAGGTTCCTATACGCTGATGACCTCACCCTGACTACCCAAAAAATACATTTGGGGACGCCGAAAATATGTTAGAGGCAAGGTTAGAAGTTCTCGGAAAGTGTTAAACTGTTAACGCTCTCAGACCCAACCCCCACAAAAACACAGGCATGCGTTTTCCATCTCTGCAACCACTCGGCAAAACGCACTCTGAACGTCATTTGGCAAGGTATCATCGAACTGAACCTGGTGCACAACCATAAAAATACCTGGTGCACAACTACGCAGGCAAAGCTTCTTAAAATCGACAGCGCTCTACCAGGAAACCCAGCCGACGCATGTTGCAAAACTGCAGGATATTCTACCCCCTCTCACTTACTATCTACCACCAAAGGAGCACCTCCTTACAGGGTGTAACCTTTTGTGGTTCACTTGGAAGTCCCTGAACCGTCTCTGGACACAAGTGGGAAGAAGTAACTCCAACCTGGTAAAGTGGGCCTATATCGACGGAGCGGCAGCAGGGTGTGGCTGTGGTGCGATGTCGCAAACTATGCTCCGCCTCCTATCCTGCCCTCTGTTTTCCTAAACTTACAGTCTAAGTGACCTTTGTGCTGCTACGACGCCGTGGAAGTGGCAAAGTTATGGGCCGATAAAATTTGAGAAAAGTCGTGCTAGCGGCACGATGAAAACGAAGAAGAAGAATAAGAAGACAGCAAATTGTAAAAATACGGACACAAAAGGTTAGAATATTGCAGACAGTTACAGATTTAACTTTTTAAATGATTTCATTATCATCACCTATAAGGACTTCAGCCGTCAATCATGACATACTCGTATATAAGAGCGGCTATTTTAATCCGCTTTCAACGAAGCAAATAGCTTAGTGGTTCGACAACTGCTCCGCAAACCAGAGTGTATCAGAAATGTGTGGTCATATTTAAGGGTGTGGTCCAGACCATCAGACTGTAAAACTTTCTCCATGGGACCAATATCGTAATCGCGAAAACACTATCAACTGTCCCATACCAAACTTCAATACCCACTCGACCCAAATGTAGAGGACGGCTGATAATTTTTCGCGATTACGATGTTGGGATGTTGATATTGTTGAGTTTTAAATTTTCTTTCATTTAATTGCAATATATCACAAGGTATTTTGTTGTAACATTTAACACAGTACCCCATAAAAGATGTACTTTAGATAATCTAAAAAATGGTTGGTCTATTTTATCTTTATTTCTAGTATTAAAATTATGTCTATCACTTATTTTATTAAAAAGATGTAGATTTTTTCTTACATACATAAAATTTTCATATTTCCATGGTTGGAGATGGTCTGCACCACAACTAATATGACCACACATTTTTTGTACACTCTATATGCAAACTTGCAAACCTTGAAGATTGATCATTCGAACAGAAGCTCATAGTAAATACAGTATTAAACCACAGTTGGATATCGTGCGGTCGCGTGTTCGAAGCTATCATGGCTTGCTTCCGGTGAAGGAAAACATTCATAGTAATGACACTAATTTCATGGATTATACCATGCTTTAAGTAAACCTATTTCTTTTTAATGAGTAATTAAGATTCCGAGCGGATTTTATCACATAAAATACTAATACCGAAATCAAATATGTTCTATAAATAATGTATAATTATGAAAACATGCACACAGACAGATACCATAACCCTGTAGTGTATGTATGGAGACCAGAAAATGGTTCTTTTGAAAATTCAAGCTTTTATGAAATGATTAGTCCATACTTCTATACTATTTTATAGAATTATGCTGAGCGATTTCCGTTTTGCGCGGATGTGACGCCTTTTTTTTCCCCAACTCGTCTTTTTTGTATTTGTGTGTTTTTCTCTGCGTCATGTTTACCGCAAATAAACGTATTTTTTTTCTTAATATTATAAATACCTAAAATTTGTTTATTTGTAAGTTTTTTTCACACGCAAAATAAATAAAAAACATGTGTATCATTATTATGGTGTACATAATAAAGAGTATTCCATTCTATTCTATTCTATTATATGTAGGGGTTAATTTCTGTAATTAACAGTCGGATTTCAAAAATTCTTCTTGCATTTGATAGCCCAATTCTTGAGAAAGGCTATGTGCTATTTAACATCACGCTAGAACTCTTAGGAGCCGAGCAAAAAGAAAAAAAAGTCAGAAAGAACGCTAAACCAAAACGAAGTAATAGCACGGGCAGGCAATGCGATGCGACGGGGTGGGTCGGGGGAACCAGCAATTTCACGCGGACGACCGACGTCGCGGGCAGAAGTTAGTTTCAAATAAACCAATTATAGGCACTTTTGTCAAGGGGTCGGTCCGTTAGAATAATAACGCATAGAAGTCGCGTCTAGAACAAAACACGAGCGATATCGTGTGTCCACTTCATTTTCTTTGTGTGCGTGAGCCGAATCTGTCTACGTTCCTCAAACGCACACAAATACAGCTTTCAGTGATACCATTACCAGGTCGTTACCCACAAAAAAATGGGAAAACGCACTAGTATGTGGCTGGATCAAATCAAGACAAGTATTTTATATTATTAGGAACTGGATAAGACGAAGATGATTTTGCATTTAATAAGACATTTTTACGGAAGGTAAAATTCAATTTATTTAAAAATAAAAGGAAATAAATGAACCATTAATCACTTGAAGAATGGGATATAGTTCAATGCGTTTAGAATGTTTGATGTGTGATGTGCAGTGATCGGAGTAGGTAGATTGATTTTTAGTACTTGTATCATAAATGCACACAGAAAGAATAACATGGATAAGCCATTTTTCCGGAAAGTAATTCCGGTATTTCCGGATTTAGTATTTCCGGCGGGCGTACGCATTGTTCTGATAACCGGTTATTGTACCACCCATGATCCTTTGTTCTGATTGGTCGTTGGGTTTTGTCAAATCGTGACCAAAAAAAAAATAGGAAGAATAATAAAGAATAAAATTGCTCATTTTATTACAATTCCTACCTTTTTTTTGAGGATGGCAAATCATCAAATGACTCCTTCCACTCTGGCAGAATACAATTCCTACATAAGTTCCGGTTTTTTTTTAATAATCCACCGATTCCGGAGGAATGTCCATAGTAATATATACGTTTCGGATCAATGACCCCAGTTCAATCTACCTACTCCGATCACTGGTGATGTGTTATAATAATATTATCGGCATGTATTAGTCGATGACATGTAAAAAAAGTATGTATGAGAAAATTACAAAAATCAAAAACATGTTAATCAATAATACTGTAATCTTTATTTTATCACTCTTCAACCAACAGTTTGTGCTTATCATTTAAAAACGTTGCAGTCGCAACTGCTTCCTAAAGAGTTTCCGCTTTGACTCAACGTCTCTTATAGTATTTACTCTTTTTGGGATATAACAAAAATTACCTAAAGCCAAGTTAGATTCTCGAAACTGGCAAAATGTGATATCGTATTCAATAGCATAGGTAGTATGTACATCAAAAACAATTATTTTTGCTAAACAAAAATTAGAACCGAAATGAAAGCAATGTGGGTATTTTTTTCCTCACAAATAGCAACACTGTATTGTGATAAGATAAGTCATTAGAATTTTTGTTTTATGATCGATTTACGTAAAAATTCTGTGTAAAATTTAAGTACTTACTGTGTGTGCTATGACATCCTTTCACGCTACAAACTCATTTTAAATTATTTACTCGCGAGCTGTGTTCGACGGAACGTGCCCTTGAGTACTGACAGCTCGCCGAGAGAGCTAAGCCACTAAAGGCTCAGTTTTAGCTACCTCACTTCTTCTTCTTCTTCTTCTCACTCGTACTAGGTTTCTATGCTTTATTATTCTAAGCTAGTTAGGTATATAGAAGGGGTTCGAAATAATGTCATTTAATCTGTATTCAATGGTCAGAAATCACCATCACTCAAGGTGATCCAAGTTCGATTCTTATCTGTTTAAGAAGAGGTTTTTAACCTGCAGTGTTATTTGATTTTATATACTTAAAAGCTCTCTATTTAAATAATCATTCCATTCTACCTTCGATTGGAAGATCTAGTGCACGCTTAACGAAGCTACATTTTTCAAGTAGGTAGGTAGAGGTAGGTAGCAAAGGGAAAACACGTTATAAATTAATTATTATCTTTATTCTGAGCGTTCGTGTTTACATTAACGCGCCTCTTTTTTTTACTGGTTTTTCAAATTCAAATCATTTGAATGTTCATTCCAAACTCGCTTGACTGTTCGAATATAACTAGGTTTATTTTACTACCAGCCAGCAACATAAGGTTGACTTTTGCAGACAACCTTTATAGTACACTACATCACCAATAATGTCTACTAAGAGATATAGTGTACAACATCACGCCATGATGAGGCAAGCCAAAGACAATGCAGTAGTCACCCACAAATAACAGAGGGACGGTGTCTAATCAGATTAAAAGAGATTTGTAACTGATTATCGTGTTGCGTGACTGGGGTAGGGTTGACACTGGGCACCCATCTGGACAGGGATGAGGTGATACGAAAGAGAACTATAAAAAAAAATGGTAGTCATGGAAACTGCCGATAGAAGTAAAACCCCAAAATGTACACAGGCCGCTGCGCGTCACCAGTCCGGTGCAACACGTCACATTAGCATGTCGATGACGTTAGCATGACAGTGACGGGAAGCCATAAGTTTTGCCCCTACCAAAAATCGCGCAACGTGACTAAAGAACTTCACCGTTTTCACTTCAAAAAACATAGGCAGTCATTGGGACTGCCGACAGAAGTGACAACTTAAAACTAAAACATGCTTTAGCAACACGTCATATACATAGCTCTAGAGATATACCGTTAACATAAGCATGTCGATGACGCGGACCCATTAGATTTTCTCCTACCAAAAATCACTGAACGCACCTAAAGAAGTTTTCACTTCAATAATGCACCTACCTTTTTATTTCTTCACCAACCTTGGTTGCCAGGTATAACTAGTTCAGAAGATGTTTGTGTGTGGCATTAAATCCGCCATTGTATCTTTAATGTTGAATAAACTTTAAAAAAATAAAAAGCTTTAATCGTCGACATAGAATAAGCAAGCTGAAGTGGCAATAGGCCGGTCAAATTAGCCGTAGCACCGATGACCATTGTGGTAGATTTGTTCTTGAGTAGAGACCGTGAATCGGCAAACAAGGAGAAGGAACTCTTCAGGTCAGGTGAAGAGATGATCTTAGATGAGAGGCTGGTAACAGCTAGTTGCTATGTGCTAAAACAGGATATAATTTTACTAGGAAGGTCATAATAGGGAGTGTCAAACGATCGCAAAAAATACCGTGCAATTGGAGAGCCTCTTCTTCATAAGATGATGATGAATAAATATAATGTATTACACAGTTGTAGAATACATTTGTTCAATGGCATTTTTGAAGTGAAAACTTATTTAGCCGAGTTGAGTGATTTTTGATAGGGGCAAAACTTATGTGCTGGCGTCACCGTCATGCTACTGTCACCGACATACTAATGTGACGTGTTGCGCTAGACTGGTGACGTGCAGTGGCTGTGTACATTTTGGGGTTTTCACTTCTGTCAGCAGTGCCTATTTTTTTTTTCTATACTTGCCACCCCTGCCCGCGACCTACTTACTCGTTCGCACCCCTCACTGATTAACGCGCGGTCACTGAGCAAAGCGTCTTATACTATGACGAGTAGTAATGGACTACATTCGTGTGGAACTATTACTTAGCTTACTAATAGACTTGCATCAAAGGTAACATCTGAAGAAGTCAGATCAACAATGAGGTATTAATGCACAACGATAAACTAAGCATAGAGGTTAACGAGATTGAAGTTCGATCAATTTACATCTGTGCACGTAGAGACATTTGTCACTGGCCAGCATTCTCGGCACGAATATTTTGTTCGAAGCGACATATACAGTCCTTTTACAGTTGTTTTACCTGTGAAAGCAGCAAGCCAATAGCAACCTTATTGTAACGATTATAAAGATCGTTGTGAATTTCACAGACTTGTCCATAGCAGCAACTCAACAGCAACCTTATTGCAACGGTAATAAAGACCGCTGTGATTTTGACAGAGATGCAAACTCAGAGGTAAAATAACTGTGAACGGACTTCTTCTTTTCGAGTCAAAAACAATAACAACAACAACAACAACAATTTTTCTTTCTTTCTTTTTTTTTCTTTTCAGTCGATGGAATCAGTCAGTCAGTGGATGGACAAAGGTACAAAGATCTTTTGACGCGTGGCTAAAATCGGAACTAACGCCGCCATCTTGTTTTGACGTGATAACGTCTTATAAATGGATGAACGCCAGCTACACGCACGAAAAAGCATGACTCGTTGTCACGTTCTGTCTGAGCCGACCGTGCAAGCGAGAGCGCGGAACAAGCGATAGAGAGGCACGATCGGCCTAAGCGTTCGGCTTGTGACGCATCTATCTCTCTTCCACTCCTTATGACGTTATCGCGTAAAATTATCGTCCGTAAATCGACTTTACCGACAACCATTTTTGATGTGATAACGTTTTATAAATCGATGAACGCCGGCTGCACGCACGAAAAATCATGACTCATTGTCACGTTCCGCCTGAGCCGATGGCGTTATCACGTAAAATTATCGTCTGTAAAGAAACTTTACAGACAACCATGTTTTTTAATACAATGTCTGTGACAGTTTCACAATTTCCGTGACAGGATCTTTTGGCGCCCGCATGCCACTAACAGGAGAGCGGTGTTGATGAACATTTCTGAAATGTTTCGTGATATTTTATTAAATAAACAAGATGGCAGCGTTAGTTCCGATTTTAACCACGCGCCAAAAGATCCTTGTAAATGATAGCTTTCGTTTCGATCGCGATCAAAATCAACGATAGCGGTCAAGTTTGACTGTTTAATGGGCGCCTTTTAAACTCAAGCCTCTGCATAATGAAAGTAGGCAGAAACTAACGTCATGTCTTATGATATGCCATGCTCTGCCTGTGTTCCTACAGTTCAGTAGTTTTTATCCTTAAAAACCGAAATTAAAGTAATTATTTACGTTTTTTTGTGTTTTTCTTGGAAGTCGGTTGTTTTTTGTAAAAAGGTTTTTTTTTCACTTTTTAGTTGTGGTACCTACCCCACACAAGTTCGTATACCACTCCTTGATAGGTAAATAACGGTGACAGGAAATGATTAACAAATCATCAATATAAACTAAGTGGAAAAAATACGCAGTATTAAGGATAACTCAAAAATTGCTGGTCAGAACTTAATCAAATTTATATGGGACCACATGTAAAGCATCAGCTTTCAAATAAAAAATAATCATCCAAATCGCTTCACCTAGAAAAAAGTTCTGAGCTAACAAAAAAAAAAAAACAATTGTGAACCTCCTCCTTTTTGAAGTCGGTCGAAAATAGAAAATTGCCCTGTTCACACTCCTTTTTTATATACGAGGTAGACAATGTTATTTTTAATATTGGTCTTCGTATAAAAATAATCAGCGCCCACCTTAACCGTGGGTGTAGTAGAACGGGGAATGTTAACTATTTATTATGTGAGGTGGCTGGACCACCACTGTGTTGGTACATACACTGATAAGATTATGTGGAGTAAATCTGATTATTGTGGAAGTAGGACTGATACATCTTTTTTTTGCATAGAAATACTCATTTTAAATAAAATCAGTACTTCTGAGTAACATGGCCAAAATATAAATGAATATGAGACGAACGACGCAGAAGAACGATAGATTAGAGAAGGGACACGTAGACAAGACATTAAACGTTACAAGGTACCGCCTAATTTGAATATTGTGAAGCACAGTCCCAGATATCAATCGGTTATATTATTTAATAAGTTGCCTCTAGATATAAAAAGCGCTATCTACTCAAGCTCTTTAAAAATCAACTTAAAAGTTTCCTGTTGAATAAGTGTCTTTATGCTGTTGAAGATCTATAACGAAATTCCTGTATACGTTGTATTTGTGCATTGTTGTAATATTTAACGTGTTTTTTTTTTCCTTATGTAATTTAATTTTCTTTTTTATACCATGTAATTTCAGATACAATTTATTGTTCATGAATAAACAAACAAACAAAACCATTTTTGAGTAATTTTGTTACTAAGCTGAGATGGCAGATGAATCGTGCTATGTAACATCCCAAACATTTAAAATCTAGTTCTTCAAAGCAGTTATAGCTCCTATTTTCACATAGAACCGTATGTTCCCCAACAAAATTCTGCCTTGTTATATCGTTATGCGGTGGCTGTGAACAGTGGACATACGCCCCGACTCAATTCTGCCCTACCAAATTGGTTCACGACCTTCAAATTCCTGTAGAACAATTCACACTTGAACATAATTCCCAATTCAAACTTGCACAATGAATAAGAAGTTCAAAGTTAAAACTGGAGCCATTCATTCAGTAAGAGTGTACGTAAAAGCGGCCGTTCTTCGTTCAACGGTCACCGGTCATTATTGACTTAAAGTGCGAACAAGGGATGGCGCTATACGTTCTGTATATCTTTATCTCGTTTTCGCACTAAAACAATGTATGTCTTTGACACTTCCTTGTAAGGTCCCGGAGGTGTTAATGCGAGCTAAGCGAAGTCATTATTTACTTCGCTCCATGGTTAGGAAGGGAATGTGCGGTTTTGGTTGTAATGTAACCGTTTGATCTTATGTGTAGGTGTTTGTTAATTATGTAATTAGTAACATGTTGTACTCGTATCTACGTGGCAACTGCTATTTGTAATAAACCCAGGTTAATTTGTTAGAACAGGCCAAGTAGTACCAAGGTAACATAGACCGAAGGATTGGTGAGGGTGCGAAGGAGACATTGCTTACCGATACAAAGAGCCGAAACGTCTTTCCACTGTAATGATGATGAGGAAAGTTGGTTAGGTTTCTCACTATTCAGTTACTGGGTAACCCTAACATGATACCACGATACACGGGCTGGTTGTCAGGCTTGCGGGTGTTAGACTACCCGTAACGACTGTCAAAGATCTACGAATGACAGCCGGGACCGGTTTAACGTGCTTTCCGAGTCACGGTGGGGTCTCGGAATGTAATGAATGGTCACCCATCCACGGACCGAACTTGACAAGCGTAGCTTAACCTTCTATAAAATACCGACTACACTGCATAAGATTATTTTTTAATCAGCGAAAAACGAGTCCTGCTTAAAAAAAAAATCCGTTCGCAAATGACCAGCTCGCTCGCTACATCCCGCGCACTTTATACTCGATAAATCTTTGCTAATTCCGAATCGTTTACAAGAAATTCTGATTAATTAGAACATTCACCTGAGTTGCTCATTATTATAATTACGGTAGTAATTATTTTGAAGAGGGCGTTGACTTTGATTTTGAACTTCGTTTGAATGTCGCGGTGGTTCGGGGATTGTTTCGACGAATCTATAATTGTATTCTGGTATATTTTACGTTGAATTGCTTAGTAAAAAAAAACCTTGTGCTAAAAAGAGGCAATTAGAAAACGATCACCTGACAGTGTCTAGCACGCAGTGAGAATACGAATTATGTTAAAATAAAAAATACTCGCTTTAACATTTTATTCATATCTATAGGTGTTACTCTAGATGTGCTTGTCGCCAAGATTTTAATCAAAATGGTACAGGATAGGACTCTTATACGTTAGACCGAAACTCGGAATTCCGAATCACTTTATCCCGAATGAACGCTATCCCGAATGACCGCTATCCCGAATGAACGCTATCCCGAATGAACGATATCCCGAACGAACGCTATTCTAAAAGAACGCTGTCCCGAATGAACGCTATCCCGAATGAACGCTATCCCGAATGAACGCTATCCCGAATGAACGCTATCCTGAATGTACGATATCCCGAACCAACGCTATTCTGAAAGAACGCTGTCCCGAATGAACGCTATCCCGAATAAACGCTATCCCGAATCACGCTATTAGTTGTGATTTCGATAAACAACTTCCAAAATTACGTTTAAAAAAAAGCGTCTTATCTACGTCATGCGTTCATACTAGGATCTCTGCCTGACACGTTAGTAGCCGTCTGTAACCTTTCAATTTTAAAAACACGATGTCAAAGCCTTCCACTTGTATGATACAAACGTTAAGTTTGGGTTAGCTTCCTGTCTAACCGGATACAGCTGAATAACAGTATTTTTCATGGAGCGACTGCCTACCTGACCTCCACAACCCATTTACTGAGTAACACGGTAACCCTTTGGTAAGACTGGTTGGTAGACTTTTGGGCTTCTGACTACCGTAACGACTGTCAAAGATCTACGAATGACAGCCAGTGGTCTCGATATGTAATGGATGGTCACCCATCCCCGAACTGACTGCAGCACACGCGGCTATAATTATTTAGCCGCGAGCCCCTTCACTGCTGCTGTTATTATTTAAGATAACACACACTAATTGAATAAAAAATGTGGTAGAATAGTGTTCAGTCTTAAACTGTACATATTTTGCTGACGGCGGTGGCTTGCACCAGACGTGCGTAATTTTTTTACTATAAGTGTTATGTACATACATTACAATAAATCAGTGAGTGCGGTTAACGCGGTGACTACATTAGAGAAAAGAGTCTTCAACAGTTTTACTTGTAAACACAATTTATAAGTAATAAACCTAAAGGAAACTAAGTGATCTTTTCTCTGCGCGCTTCAACCTCAACAACAAAAACTCTTCAGTGTACGAACCGTACAAATAGAGTAGTGCCTCAAGACGCAAGAGTGTATGGTAGAAATGGACCACAAATAAATGTACAAGTGTATTTATTATTTGTTTCTGTAAAGTGTTATTGCTTGTATGAAACGGTACAAATTCAATAGATTGTGCGACTTTTCGATTTTGGACTGAACGTATTTCTATGTATTTGAGGAACTTTTCTATCTAGTTTCATGGATTCGGAACTATCTATATAAAGTAGAATAGAAAGCAATTTGTTATGTATTATACCATACGAATTACTTACAGTACTTTATTGTTGTTTTGTTTTGACGTAACAACAATTAAAGTACTTAGTTCTGAATTCAAATTATTATATACGATAAATCTAATAATTGATGAAATGGAAATTACCCTTCGTTTGTATTCGGAAATGCGATGATTAAGAAAAAAGTTGTACTGTACAGGGGGCCTAAAATGGACGCTTTGGCAGAATCATAATATGATCTGCGTACAATTCGTATATCGCGCAATTCATCTATTTGACAGCTGCTTTTTGACATTAGACTTCATTAAAGCAATGCATAATTTGTGGACCATTTTACGAAACTTCATACAAAACTGTCAAACAGATGAATTGCGGAATATTAATTATACGCAGATCATAATATGTTTCTGCCAAAGCATCCATTTTAGGCTCACAAATATATTAATGTAGAAATTTTACATAGGGTGACGCAATGGGTGGTCTTATCGCTCAAAGTTGCTGCAGCTGATATTGCATCTTAGATGAACCTTTTTATGAATTAGGATTGAATGGATCCCTTGTACAATTCGGTTGATCGTAGATTCGAAATCGCAGTGTCTCGCAACGATATACGAGACATAATTTTGCGTAAACATAATTCAAACTTCGTTGCAGCACGAGACAATGAGGCGACATTCAACAGGGTCGACATAGCTTTTTGGTAGCTTATGTCGGTCCCATACATTTTTACAAGCTTTCATTATTACAAGCTTAACTTGCCTTCTTAGTTAGTATGTATGGGTCAAATCTTGCAGGCTGAATTAAAACCACTTCCTCTTATCCTACGGAGTTGAAATTTTACATGTTGATTATGTTTTGAAGACAATGCATTTTTGCGTGATGCACGACCTGATTCTACACCCAGGATCGACTCCAAATGAGAGAACTCCTTAACGGTCAACAATAAAGACACGAAATTTAGGATTGGCTCCAGACGTGGGAACTCCTCAACGGTCAACAGTACAGACACGAAATTAAATATACGCATTAAAATGATATTTGGTTCTAAAGTCCACCATGACCTGGCTGCTGCACTCAGGATTGGCTCCAGACGAGGAAGCTCCTCAGCGTTCAACAGCAGATACACCAAATTTTGTTATACGCATTCAGTTATAATAGCCCGTTCTAAAGTTCCCCATGATCTGGCTGCTGCAGCCAAGGTTGGTTCTAGAAGAGGGAACTCCTCAGCGGTCAACAGCACAGACACTAAATCTTACATACGCATTTAATTATGATAGTCCGTTCTAAAGATCCCCATGATCTGGCTGCTGCAGCCAAGGTTGGTTCTAGAAGAGGGAACTCCTTAGCGGTCAACAGCACAGACACTAAATCTTACATACGCATTTAATTATGATAGTCCGTTCTAAAGATCACCATGACCTGGCTGCTGCATCTAGGAATGGCTCCAGACGAGGAAACTCTTCAGCGGTCAACCGCGGATACAAAATTTTATCTACGCATTCATACACCATGACCTGTCTGCTGACCCAGGATTGGCTCCGTACGAGAGATCTCAGCGGTCAACAGCACATGTACGAAATTTTGCATATGCATACAGTTATGATAACCCGTTCTTAAGTATGGCATGACTTGGATAGTGCAACTCAGTTGGCCTCACACCATGAATTGTGTAAAGGCGTGTTTGGGTTCGTTGAATTTGTCTTTACAACTTTCAAGTGAAGGTGATAGATATAACAGATATTAAAATCGAATGCCAAAAAGTCTAAAATAAAATTTAAGTAAAATCTTTTTAAAAACAAGCTTTTAATGAACTAAAAAGCACAAAATAAAACTTACGTAAACATTGAACTTTAATAGTTTCTTAAAAGCTTGAGGCTAATCTTAAAGTGTCAGAAGGACGTTCATGCCTCAAGCTTTTAAGAAAATATTAAAGTTCAATGTTTACGTAAGTTTTATCACAAAATCGAACTTACAAAAAAAGCTTCTTTTTAAAAAGCTTTGTACTCAAATTTTATTAACTTTTACATCATCGTTATCGGTTATAACTGGAATATAATTTTGTCTAGACACAGTTCATCAAAAACGCTGTAGATGATAAAACATAACTAGCAATACCAATCGTTTTGTTTACCCAAACTCCAAGAGAAATCCAATATCAAATTACTAAATAAATAAATGCTTTTATGTACCAAATAATTAACAATGTTGGCTCTTCTTCGCATTTTCTATAGAATCTTCTTTCAAAAACTAATCTTGAAGGTACTCAATTATCTAAACCAATCGATTTCAGATTTCATTAGCTTTAGCTAGAAAATCATTTTTTTTTTATAAGGGGTTTTCGCCCTTTCATTAGCTAGACTTAATCTGATCTTAATGGGTTTATTGAAAATAAACTGCTGAGGAGAAACGTAATCGGATAATTTTGTTAGTTATTTATGGTCCAACGAACTTACTGTTTATTTATGTTTTTTACTAGCTGTTTGTTACCCGTGACTTTGTCCGCGTGTATGCAAATATCCAGGATGAAAAGCAGCATATGTCTTTCTCCAGGTTTCAGGGTACCTATCTGTCAAATTTCATATCGATCGTTTAGTAGTGTAGGAGTGAAAAGGAAACAGACAGACAGAAAGTTTCTTTAACACCTATAATAATCTTATGGGATAGTACCTATAGTACTAACACTAGTTTCTTAAAAATAAAACTCAAAACTCAAAACATTTATTTCAAATAAACCAATTACAGGCACTTTTGAATGGTCAAGGGGTCAGTCAGTCAGAAAGATGAAGCTAGTTACCCATTCCAAAGCGTAGTAGGTACCTATGGAGAAGAACGGCCAAGAAACTCCATGGACACACTTTTAAATCAAAATATGGTTACAAAATATTGGTTACATCGTTCATGTTGAAATCATGCATGTGAGAAGGATGCAGAACATTACAAGCGACCGTAATAAAAAGACAAAAGCAAATCAAATATTAGATTAAAATAAGCCGTGGCAGCTAAGAAATGACCAGTCCTTACTGACGGCGCCCGTTCACGAACATGACGCATGGATCAGCACCATTCAGCTCAACCATTTTGAAGGGAACTTAATGATCCAACACACACGCTATCACCAGCGAGACATTAGAGTGAGCATGACATACTCTCAGCCGCCAGGGCACATTCAAGCCAATGAAAGAAAAACCTATTAAATGGTAGCTTTATAGTACGTACATAGTACTCACACACGTGAACTCTTATAAGCATTTCTGTGTTACTAACAACTATATGGATGTATTTGAAAATCTAAAATAAATGAATACAATAATAATAAATAGTAACTGCCTATGGATTGTCTATAAAAACAAAACTTCGCCTATATTTTTTAACAGGACTTTAAAAAAAAGGAGGAGTTTCTCAATTCGTTTTTAGGTTTTTTTATATAAAAGTTCATCAATATTTTCGTCAATTGTGAACCGATTTAAAAAAATAATCTATATTGGTATGAGGAACAGGATGTAAAGTTCACGGGTGTTGTGTCTTATGGGCAAATTCCCGACGATTGATGTCAGGACGTTGTATATAAATGTTAGGTGCGCGGTAAACTTTGCTGGCGCGATGCAGGATTGTGCTAGACGTCAGTGTGACGCGTAGCTCGCATGTGGCGATGTAGATACCGCTACAAATCGAATAGTTTAACGGTAAGGTTAAACTATTCGAGACCCTTTAGTTTAACTTTAAATATTAATGCTGTGCATGCCTAAATTGATGTATTTACACAGTATTGAAGGCTCGTGATCATCTTTTGTTACTATCCTTGAACATTTATGTCGTTCTTTTTTCATTTGGTAGAGAAAGCTTGCGCGGTGGTCCCAAATAAATTTTAGTAAAGTTGTTTGGGTAATAAATTTTTGAGTAATAACTTCCTGCTACTGATCTTTACATAGCAAGTGGTGGTGTGCGAATTTGTATGGGTTGGAAATAAAAAAAAAACCAAAAGGTTTGCCAATAAAACACTACAAAGTGAAAAATAACTTTAATTTCGGAAGTTGGTGGCAAAAACGAAAATAAAAACCAAAGACACCGACATTTTTTTTAGATTTTTTAATGCAGGCATAATTAGTGTATGTTAAGTGATCGTGTTTCACAAGCATCTAATATGATAGTAGGTGATAAAATATGTAGTAGTCGTCCAGACCGTATTTCGGCCATGGGGCTAATCTCAACGGAAACTAGCCTTGGGCGCGGGAGACATTATAGTGCACAAGTGAGTATGCAGACACACGTGCACTCTCTTCCCTAACTCTCATAGTCCAATGGTTCGGCACACAATCCGACACGACCAGAGAGAGATCAGGCGCAGGACCAACGGCTTAACATGCTTTCCGAGGCACAGGGGTATCACAGCACAAGGCGCCAACTTCCAAATACCGGCTGTTACTAAAAAAATCCTAATGGGAAAACCTAATAACACATTGCCTGACCTGGGAATCGAACCCAGCAGTTGCGCTTGCGACCACAAGACCAACGGGGCAGTTAGGCGAAAAAGTACTTTAAGTTATTCACTCGAGACTTGAAAATTCCCAGGTTATAGCTAGCACGAAAGATGGACTTAAGGTGAATCCGCAGCTGTAACCCACCAAATTCTTTAGTTTTTAGCAAATTGCAGCTCTGTTTAACGTCGTATGTTGATCAAAATGTGATTCGCGACTGTAGGAATTTTATTGCATAATAATCATAAATTTCATATCAATCGTAAATTTTATATCAATCGTCAAACTTTGAAAATATGTTTCACCTAGGAATTTTCATATGAAATATTCTGAAAAATTAATAGGTAGACCAAATATCCAAAGTTTGTAGATTGATATGAAATTGATGATTATTATTCAGTAAATATATAATTAATTGCTACAGTCGCAAATTGCTTTTTGATAAACATACGACGTAAAACAGAGCGACTAACAAAATTTATTTACAAGGCAGATGTGTGTGGAAACGCCGGGAGGAGACGCCCTAGGAAGACATATAGTGACCTTATTGGTGATGTTCTTCAGAAAGGTCAGGTGCGTAGTACTCACAACCGGCGTGCGTGTATGACCAGATGTATGAACGTAAACGAGGCGGAAGGAGTATGTAAAGATCGCAGCAGGTGGCGTTCTGTAGTTTCTGCCTACCCCCATGGGAAGAAGGCGTGAGTTTATGTATGTATGTGTGTAAAAAAGAGCTGCAATTTGCAAAAAAACCAAAGAAAATTTGAATTTCGCGGGCTACAGCTGAGTATCCCCCTTAAGATAAAATGTCCGTTGCATATAAATAAAAGTTTCTGCCCGTGATTCGTCCGCGTACAATTTCTTGTTCCCCCGACCCACCCCGTGGCATCAAATCACCTGTCCGCGCTTTAACTACGTTTTCGCTTACCGTTCTTTCTGACTTTTTTCTCTTTGCTCGGCTGCTTAGGGTCTTAGCGTTAATAATAATAATCATTAATTATTTCACAGAAAACACTTTCCAAATTGTTAGTAATAAAACAAAAAAAAAACTAGTGTTAGTACATACATTTAACAATTAGTTGGAGTGTCAAAGTCAACATTACTCAAAAATTAATCAATTATATAATACATTAATACAAAAACAACATTTTCACGGCACGGTTTAAGGAAATACTTGTATTTTGGTCCAGTGGTTTAATAAATAGCCTTGCTCAAGAATTGAGCTAACAAATACAAAAATATTTTTTGAAATCCGACTGGAAGTTCCACAGATTACCCCCTACAAACAAAAAATAATACCTGTTTATGACAATAGTATCAATAAGTACCTGGATCGATCGATCTCCATGGTTAAGCTGCACTTACCGCGATCGTTTTGTTGATTGAGACACTATTAACACGTCTTATGCGCCAGATATGCTTAAGAGTTACTTTAATTATACCAATATGTACACACATACACATCAAGCTATACATTTCCAGTATAAGCTGATCTCGCATTGACCAGAGGTCAGCTTATACTGGAAATGTATAGCTTGATATGTAGCCGTGTGTAGCTTACTGTGATCATCACCATCAACATTGGCAGCCTTGTTCCACCCACTGCTGAGTACAGGCCTCCTCTCCTTTGTGCACTGCTCCCCTGGTCTGTACGAGTCTCATCCAGGTCCTTCCCACGATCTTCTGTAGGTCGTCCACCGAACTGGTTATTAGCCTACCAACACTCCTCCTATCCTAGTGGTTGGTAAATGCCGAACTTTTTACCTTCTTAGTTTAGTCATAGTTTTTCTTCTAATGTCATAAAAAGTCAAAGTCAAATAATTTATTTCAAATAGGCACATAAAAGGCACTTTTAAACGTCAAAATTTACAAGAAAATAGAATTGATTCTAGTTGCCCCTTCCAAAAGGCAGTTTCGTATGGAGAAGAATGGGCAAGAAACTCCACCGTTTTAAAAATGTTTTACAATATTATGTATACATTCATTATATAATTATTTGTGAAAACGATGCACCTAGAAGAAAATTACTATACCACAATAGGTAAAAAGAATTAAATATAACGCAATGACAGGTAAATTAATTATGTGATAGATACGCGGTGATCACATATTTACGAATATTGAAAAGTAGATGATTTTTCTAAAATTTTAACAAGTAATAATTTAGTATGTGAGTTAAAGTAGTTACATAATGTAAAAAACAATGTCATAAAAATTATAAATTATACAATTAAATTAGCAACCAGTTTGATTTTGTCTAGACTCTAGATTGTCTTATTGAGCAGAACCAGCATGTTTTCAAGCATTCTTATCTAGGATATAATTCTCTAATTTGTAATAGGCTGGTTTACAAAGTGTACTTTTAATATGAGTTTTAAATTTTCTTTCATTTAATTGCAAAAAACGCACTGAAAACAGTGACCTGTCAAACAACATGGAAACACGTTAAAGTCTTATTTTTTAAATTACATCCTAACCGTGTCAGTTAAAAATAAAACCGATTCAGTGTTTCAGCTTGAATGCCTTATTAATTATTT
The DNA here is from genome assembly GCA_916610205.1 of Griposia aprilina. Taxonomy (NCBI): domain Eukaryota; kingdom Metazoa; phylum Arthropoda; class Insecta; order Lepidoptera; family Noctuidae; genus Griposia; species Griposia aprilina. Next base: position 14,901,669 of record OU744304.1, on the reverse strand, counting down.
AGGTATGCCTGACTTCAAGCCTTTTTTCTACAAAGTTTGCCTGTTTTATAAGCCTATTTTTAAATGACCCGACGGCTTGCGTTTTAATGTCCTTTAGGGTAGAAGTAAAAATTGGGAAAATCATTTAATAATTCATTAATGGGTAGTTTTCTTTATTACTTTTAGAAATTCAGTGGACATGCCAATCAAACTCAAACTCAAAACATTTATTTCAATTAAACCAATACAACAAGCACTTTTGAATAGTCAATTAGTCAGTCAGAAAGATGTATAATCAGTCTATAATGTTCCCACTGCTGGGACACAGGCCTCCTCTCTTTGAGAGGGAATGGGCTGTAATCTACCACGCGGGCCCAGTGCGGGTTGGTTGATGTCACATGTCTTCGAAATTTTTTTTGGTTCTAGGAAATGCCGGTTTCCTTACGAGGTTTTTTTTCTTCACCGTTTTGAGTGCAGTGGTGATGAAATTATTTACACAAAATAAAGCGCCTGCCTGGGTACGAACCCACGACGTACAACTTGTAAGTCGGGTCTGATACCACTGCGCCACCACTTCTCACAGAAAGATGAAGTTGCTATAAATTGCCCATTTCAAAGCGTAGTATGTTCCTTTAAAGAAGAAAGGGCAAGAAACTCCATGGATACTCTTTGCTTCAGTATTTATCCTATATGGTTCTCGGAAAAGAATAGCCATTTTTGTCACTACATCATGGACTTGGACCTAGTGATTAACAAAGATCAGAAGGATGGATGTACCGGATTGTACCATAGTCCGCCTAGAACTAACAGCGATCACCAATTAAATACGTCTGCGAAGTGAGGTGATCATTTTAATTGCCTTCATTTGGAGGATTTTTTTTATTAGTGGACAATCCATCTGTCTAGCCTTTTCCAACCTATTGGGGTCGGTTTCCAGTGTAACCTGATGCAGCTGAATACCAGTATTTTACATGGAGAGACTGCCTATGTGACCTCCACAACCCAGTCACTGGGTACTCCTTAGAAAGACTGGTTGTCAGAGTTTTCGGCTTCCGACTACTTGTAACGAATTTTGCTAAGCGACCCCATGTTTTTTCCCTGGACTGTAAAAACGTCATAAAAAGTTTACACCTTAATGGCTAGTAAAAGAAAGAAAGAGTATTTATTGGGACTCGCACAGGATTACCACTAACTAAACTAAAAAAAAAAAAAACTTGTGAGGTGTCAAGGGACACCCGGACGGAACGAAGGTCCATTTAAAAAAAAAATAAAAAATAACTTGCTTGCTTTCTATGAGAGAGAGAGAGAGAGAGAGAGAGAGACAGACAAACACGCGCACGCCGCACGGCTTACAACTATAAAAAAAGTGTCGTTACAACTTTTGGTCTTAATTTTTTCCGTCTAGCCCCCTTTCGCAACGCGCGATAAGCAACTTCATTCCAAAAATTAAAATAACAACAGAAAGTACGGCACCAAAAGGCAATCTCTCGCATGATGCTGCAACATTTAAAAATAAGTGTCGCATGCGCTGGTATTCTGATAGGGTCCGCTGCTGTGATGTCACGGACAGATACAGAAATAAATAATAAATAAGACGAAGAAGGTACTTGTCTCTCGTAATTATCAGCCATATTTTAACTACTGTGGGCGTACTATGGGTAATGTTGGTTATTGCGCAATAGAAAAACCGTTTGTTGTTCAAATCAAATTATTATTTACGATCAAATTAATCATACTAGCGAATCACACACTGTAGGTATGCCGACCATCACGCAATTCCTTAAAAAAGCTAGCATACGCTTTTTCGACTCTGCTACCATGCACACTAACCCACTAGTAGCAGCAGCCTCCAGATACACACCCTCACGCATATCGCGCACTCGATGCCCCAAACATGCACTATTATATAAAGACGACGACATCACTCTCTTTCAAGAGAGTAAAGTTAGATGGCAAAAAACACTCCACACAGACATCCCGTACTCGATGGCGAGTACCTCCGCGAAATAGAGTAATAAAACACTCCCCCCGTCCATTGAACCCGCCCGCCCGCGCGGTGCCATTAAATCAGAACAATGTCCCTAATAATAATACCACTCAGATGCAAGAAGTCCCCAGTTGCTCAGTAGTCGGTAGCGCCCTAAGCCTAGGTTCGAATCCCACTATAGGATGCCCTTAGCTGTGCTACATAAATATTTTATTCGCTAGGTGAGAGGCCCTTCTGGCCCCACCGAAGCCCGGTGACGCAGGGAAGGCCCCCGAGGGACCACCTGCATAAAAGCCATTATCAAATAAAATAAAAAAACACTAGGTACACGACACCACTATACGGAACGCGTGACAGTTCCTAGGGTGGAGGTACTGAACTCTTCGAAGGCAGAATGGTAAGTTTCCACTCGTCCCATCAGCGCTCCTCCATCGACCAGGCTCTGTCATAGCACGAAGTTAGCCGAGTATGCACGTCAACGCGACGGTGCTGCTACCTTCCGGAACTCGTGCTGCGCTTCGTTTAGTGTCCATACTAATGACCGTCTCCGACAAATAAAATAAAAATTAAGTAAGTTAAGATGGCACCCTAATACTGGTAGTATTTTACATGGAGGGATTGCCTATCTGACCTCCAGAACTGGTGGATAAAATTCCTCCTTAAAAACGTTAAAATCAAAGGAAACTTAACCTAAAAAACTAATCTTTGGCACCTAAAAGATAAGCAATAACAAACGACTTGCCTAAAAGGTGCGACGCAAACCAGGTCAGTTCATTTACCTTCTAAATGTCGCGAATGCTAATCACTATGAAGGTGATCGATCGTGTATAAACCATGGTATGGAACTGATTCATAAAGGCTCCCTATTTATGAAATTTAAGCTTCTGCTCGCAAGTTCGTTCGCGTGAGATTTTGTTGTTTTTACATAAAATATACAGGGTTATTGGTAATTTGTCGGCAATCCATTAAGGACAGGGGATGTTATTTGCAACCAAATAACTCCGTATGATGCAAATGTCAACAATTTTAGATTAATTTGACATCATTATATTTTTTGAAGATATCTGGTGTCTTATTGTATCTCATTGGATAGCTGAGAAGTTGTACATGTCGTTGGAATGTTCTGCCGATAAAGTAATGCCGTGGTTTTTTTTTTTGTAGAAATCAACTAGGTATTTTTGTCAAATATCCTGCTCAAAATTATGAAAATTGTAGCTGTGATTTAAAAACTATTAAAATTAATTGTTAGTTTATGGTTGATTATTATTTATTGATAGTAAGCAGATAATAATATGTAATTTAAAAAAAAAACATGCATCGGTTGTTTTTTTATAAATGATCAAAGTTGTGTACCAACAAAAAAAAAAGTCAAATTGCTCGAAAACAGTTGACATTTGCATGGAGGTCATAAGGGGTCATTTGGTTGCAAATGACCTCTCCTACTTCCTCTTAATGGATTGCCGGCATATTACCAGTAAACCTGTATACTCCCCGTGCCCGGTTACTTCGTTTTCGCTTAGCAGTCTTTCTGACTTTTTTCTTTGTACTCGGCTCCTAAGGGTTGTAATAATACTAGTCCTCCAGACCGTATTTCGGCCATGGCGGCCAATCTCAACGAACACTAGCCTTCGGCGCGGGAGATATTACAGTACACAAGTGTGTGCGCAGACACAGGTGCACTCTCTCTTCCCTCACTCTCATAGTCCGATGGGACGGCAATCCGACACGACCGGAGAGAGATCAGGCCCAGGACCAACGGCTTAACGTGTTTTCCGAGGCACGGGGTTATCACACCGCCAATTTCCAAACTCCGGGCTGTGTGCTTGACAATTCAAAAGTGCCTGTAATTGGTTTATTTGAAATAAATGCTTTGAGTTTGAGTTACTCGTACTAAGAAATTCCTAACGGAAACACCCAATAACACTTTGCCCGACCTGGGAATCGAATCGAGGACCCCACGATCAGCAATCACGCTTGCAACCTTGAGACCAACCGGGCTGTTCAACGGGTAAGGGTTGTAGCGTGATGTTATATAGCCTATAACCTTCCTCAAGAATTGGGCTATCAAACGCAAAAATATTTGTTCAAAGCCTATTGGTAGTTCTAGAGAATATCGCGTTCAAACAAACTCTTCAGATATATTATAGGTATTATAATTTAGAAGTATAGATAAACTGGCCAAGTACGAGTAGCATAGTGAAAGAAAGGTTTCGTACAATAAGATAGACACTGACGAAATGTGAGTCACCTCTGCAGAACCCTTTGGGGAATATGAGCGTGATATTATGTTATGTTGGATAGAAAAATAACAAAAAATGTTGAAACAGTACATTATCGTTTGACGTTTCTTTATTGTTCTGTTTATAATCTTACTGCCTTACAAATTCATATATAGAGTAACACTTCAGTGGTAACTAAACCGGTGTAACCTTTCGTCTTGTTTTATAGATCTTCAAACTATGTTAGGCAAGCTCATGGTCAAAGTTTTACCACGAAAGTACTGTTGACTGGACAAGGGCTCGCTCTTGCAACCCACCGTTTCTTAATTCTTAAACTTTACTACCTATGTCGACAAAGTTAATCTTATTTCTGTATCTATGGTCAAAATAAAATCAATCCTATCCGGGGCGGGTTGCAAAAATTGCATTTTTGTTTGTAGTTATTCTTAAATATTATTGAAAAAGAATGAATCCCAAAAACAACATAGTGCAATACTAGATGTGGGAGACACTTCTTAACTGTCTGGCCCATGTACTCCTCCCAGAAATAAATCCTGGATCCGCCCTTGTGACTGCACATCTAATAGTTTGGCAGAAAATGCACGTCATACATAGGCGTACAGACTCCGAAGTGATTTTATTAAGAGGGCCCTTCCCGGTACGTCTATCGTCAACGCGAGTGAGATTGGAAAGCTTGTTAATTCATCCAACGCAATGTTTGAAAAAGAAGCCAGACCGAGAATGCGATCATATCGAACGAAAATTGGCGCGCGGAGATTTCACAGAACTTGTTCCAGGAAATACGTGTTTTTGAAAATGCTTTACAAGGCTTTGGAAAAAATGTGTGTCATTTAGAAGCTTCATTACATGTACGAGGTTTCTTTACCGATATACAGATATTTATTTCCTTTTTCAATGTACGAGTACATTATGAGCGGTTAAAGTTCAGATAACAATTGTGCACAATAGTTGATTTTCAGACGACTTTACTGAATGTAAACGAAACAAAGGAATATGTAAGGATCGTAGCATGTGGCGCTCTGTAGTTTCTGCCTACCCCTATGGGAAGAAGACGTGAGTTTATGGTTACTGAATTAGTTTCTCAAAAATGTTTTTTTTAATTAAATAGAAAACTAGATTTAAACGACAATCTATCTGTGTGTTCTAAATATCTGGAGGAAAATGTGTTATAACGCCATAATCACATACGAGCGTTAGTATGCGAATTATGACAGGCTGGCCGCTCTTAATGTTCCGTTTTTCCCGGCTTGGTACGGAACTCTAAATATATAGACAGGTGTTCAGCGTAGGTTTCTTTTCTTCAGAAAGGTTAGGTGCGTAGTACTCGCAACCAGCGTGCGTGTATGACCAGATGTATGAACGTAAACGAGGCAAAAGTAGCATGTAAGGATCGTAGCAAATGGCCTTCTATAATTTTTGGTGACCCCCATGGGACGAAGGCGTGAGTTTATGTATGTATGTGTTCGGCGTAGGCTTAGTATTATGGTTCCTTGGCTTCCTTTGCGCACGGAACCCTAATAGCGTCCTACAAGTTTCACCGAGTCATCCACTCTATATACGGACATTTTACCTTGACGGCCGCTTTTCATGGTTCATCGACCCGTGACTTGCGAAATTAATGTCTTTAAAGCAATATTTTCCATATTTTTGTTGTATAAAGTCAAGGTTTCATTTTCTGAAGGTTTAGTTAATGAAGCTGTCCTTTAATGAATTGAATACCTACTGTTTATTGCACCATAAAAATTACAATTTGTAAACTTAAAGATACCTTTGGTAACCCGAGTAGGATTTTCATAGAACATAACATTCTTACAATATGCCTGGGTTAGGCACACTTTTTCTTGTATACAGTTCAAACTGATATAGGTTTTTTGTTATTATTGACCAAGCGAGCGCAAAGCGGCTCCGTTCCATTGACGGAGCGAGCACGAAGCATCTCCCTTTCGGCTTGGGCAAAAATGCTTTCGTATGTCTGGATGTCCGGATGGTTGTTCTCCTTTACAGGTCGCATTTCTCATCCGATTCTCATGGAATTTTGTGAGGAGGTTCGATAATTATATGGATTTTTTATATCGACTCAATTTTCGAAATATTTCGAAATAGGGGGGTTGAAAACGTAAAAAAAACATATTTCAGCCATTTCGCGCTTATTGTTTTAAATAGCCCGGTGAACATTTATTCAGTTTTAAGCTATGCAAAGACAGACTCGCAAGCTTTACTGCTCACAGAGCCACTAGTAATAATATGGGAGACTGCACCCGTGCGAAGCATGGGCGGGTCGCTAGTAAATAATAAAGAAATCTTAAACATTGTCATTACATTTAGTTTCCTTGCTCTTGTTTCATGTTTATTATTGTATAAATTATATGTAAATAGTATATATTATTAGTATAGTTATAGTAGTAGTATATGTTTTATGTATGTATGTATGTATTTGTTGTATATGTAAATGGTACACCACTGACTACCTGCATTATTGTTTCTCCTTCTCCCTTGAATCCATCCAAAGGTTGTCGGTAAAAGATCGCTTTTAGCGATAAGACCGCCCATTGTGTCACAAAATTTCTACATTTATATCTGTAATTTTTATGGTGTACATAATAAAGAGTATTCTATTCTATTCTTAAAAATAATTTCTCACCGACAAAATCACGAGCAAAAGCAATTGTAGCACATGCGTACCTACAGGTATATTTGTATATGGTACTTACATCTCCCTAACCGCCAGGTCTCACCGTAATTTGTTGAAACACGAATTAACTAACGTGAACACCCTGTAAGCGTCCCTAATTGAATTAGATTCAATGTCTAACACACTTTCTACATCTGTCTCTGATATTATAAAAGGAACGTTATTCTAACTGTTTGCGGATTCAATGTAAATGTTTTATGTTTCGATGTAGGTATGAGAATAATAATTGTTTATCGGTAATTGGTAATCTTGAACAGATTTGGGTACCTAGTTATGTGTTTGTTGTGTATAGAATAGAATAGAACAGAATATCCATGTTTTGTTTGTTTTTTGTTGTCATTTGCCAGTGTCGCAACACATAACGCAATGTCTATTATTGTCTTTCGTCTTTGGACATCAAGTAATTAAACAACATTTCAAACGTTATTGAACGTTGTAGGCCTAACTTGTAGGCTGTAGATTTGTGAACATTTTTATATTTTGTTGAGTACCTGTTACTTGTTGACAGGCTTACACTGTCCTCCAATATCTATCAACACTGTAATTGGAAACATTGTAAAAGCCCCTTATTTTTAAAAGAGTAACCGTAGAGTTTCTTGCCGGCTCTTCTCCATAGGAAACAACCAATTGCAACCATGCACCTAGCTTCTGACGTTTCATCAGTGCCCATGTTGGTTTATGTGAAATAAAATATCTTGATTTGATTTGAAACTTATAACGTTTTAAATACGAGGCTTTTTGCTACTTTTTATTAATGTATGTATTTTGTCTATAATAGTTTTTTTTGTATTGTGCGTGTTGTTTGTGCAGAAGAAACATTTTTTTTCTAATACTCTTTATTATGTACACCATAAAATTTACAGATACAAATGTTAAAATTTTGTGACACAATGGGCGGTCTTATTGCTAAAAGCGATCCTTTGGATGGATTTAAAAGGAGAAGAAGAGACAATACTGTAGGTAGTCAGTGGTGTACCATTTATATATACAATAAATACATACATAAAACATATACTTATCTACATTATATATAATAATAAACATGAAACAAGAGCAAGGAAACTAAATGTAATAGTTTAGTTATCCAATTAATTTATAAACAAAATACTGTTTTACCCAGACAAATTATAAGTATGACGGAGAAGGTATGTTTCTCTCGTTATTATCAGCTCCATACATATTTCCATATTTTAACTACTGTGGGCGTACTATGGGTAATGTTGGTTATTGCGCAATAGAAAAACCGTATGCAGTTCAAATCAACTTATAATGTACGATCAAATTAATCACATACTATAAGTACACGGCACAAATACACGGAACGCGCGGTAGTTTCTAAACGTGTTCACTGCTTAACCGCCAACAACAAACTCTGCTTTAACTCTGGTCAAGCTTTATTTTATAGACTCTGTCGAGCGCCACCTGGTGGCGCAGGCGTCCCGATTGGTCAAAGTCAAACGATTGATTTAAGGGGACTACATGAGCTAAACGCAAATTTATAATGCCTAAAAATATATGATCCACTTCAGTAACCAAAATCAGAAAAATATATGATATTCTTCTGGATATATGCTAGTTAGATAGTGTGTTGAAAACATAATACAATTAATTTGATATGATAGAAAAAAATCACGAAGATACCTCTAAAAAAATCTTTTAACGATTAAAAACCATACTTATATACAAGCAAACATTCAGATTTTTTGTCAGATTATTCTACAAGTAACATACTAACGCAGTAGTGTTTTAATTTTTTAGTCTAATGAATACATTTTTTGTAAATCCATAATTGCTTCATATTTTGCTATAAATTACACGCGTTGTGTCATCGCGCGTCTCTTTCTTGTCTATGTAATCTGACAGTGACCGCGCTTTAGTTCTTGTAAGCCTCTTAACGAATTTCCGACAAGTACTATTAAATGTCCATTATTGAATATAACACAGAGGGGCTCGTGGCTAAACAATAACAGCCGCATGGGTCGGTGGAAGGTTAAAAGCTTGCCGAGGTCGGTCCGTGGATGGGCGACCATCCATTACATATCAAGACCCTGCCGTGCTTCGGAAAGCACGTTAAACTGTTGATCCGGGCTGTGATTTGTAGATCTTTGACAGTCGTTACGGATGGTCAGAAGCCCAAAAGTCTGACAACCAGTCTTACCAAGAAGTATCGCGTTACTCAGTAACTGGGTTATGGAGGTTAGATAGGCAGTCGGTCCATGTAAAACATTGGTATTCAGCTGCATTCAGTTAGCCTGGAAGCTGACACGTACATACTTTTGAAAAGACTAGACATTTGTGTATTGAATATAACACAGATAAGACGAAATTTTTATTGGTTTTTCTGTTCGGATAACGTTTGCTGAAGCCCGGTAATTAAGCTGAAATAGGCTTATCCTTGTGACTCCTATCGCGGTATTAACTTGATAAGAGAGTTCAATGGAACATGGACACCGCCAAAATAGCCCTGTAGCTAAATGTTACAAAAAGAAGAATACTTGTGAACCCTGTGCTCACAAAGAAAATAAAATCCTTCGGAGAAGATATAGAGGTATGAGGACCAGGGTGTAAAGTTCACTCATATCTCCATAGAAACGGGAGGATCCTCCGACCAGACGCGTGTTGTGTCTGGTGGACAACTGCCCGACGATTGCTGTCAGGACGTTGTATATATGCTAGTTGCGCGGTAAACTCTGCTTGCGCGATGCAGAATTTTGCGTAACGTCAGTGTGACGCGTTGCTCGCATGTGGCGTTGAAGATGCCGCTGCAAAGTCATAAGCATCCGGATATAAAAATATCTTGTATTTTAATAATATCTACTACACCGACCATTTTCGACGCAATATCATTCATAAACATGAAAACAAACGAATAACACAAACAAGATGAAACTTATCGAGTTTGGTTAACTTCAGAATAATTCATGTTTCTCAAAATATTGTTTCAGAACACCTATTTCAACTTGGAGGACTGTTTTATGTCTAAAAGTATATGATATAAGGATATTGTTGAGACCTTTATAACCTTGTTGATATGAGCGCGCCCCGCGGTTTTACCTGAATGGAGATTTTCCATAGAAATCGTTAATTTTTCTGGCATAAAAGTATCGTATGTCACTCGGGAATATCACAACTTTATATTAGTGGAAGAATTTTTGTAATAACTCTTTATTATTTTAAATGTTCAAGCATTGAAGCTATATGGTAGATGCCTATACAGGTTATAATAACCAATGACCTTTTCGACAAAAGTACACAGCGCCTTGTAGAAGTTCATTTCCAGTTAAAAATATACACTGCGCCTTGTAGAAGTTTATTTTAAGTATAAAAACTTTTTAAATACTTCATCACCGCTGCTCTCAAAACGGTGTAGGAAATTTAGGAAAAAAAATAAGGAAAGGAATTCACACTATAGTATAAGGAGCAAATGATGTTTGCACAAATGTCTTCTTGTAAAATGTGACATTTTTGATCGCGACTGTAAGTCATTAGTTGAATGTATTAGCAATCTTGGCTTCTGTTGAATGCAATAGAAATCTTGGCTCTAAATATAGGAGAATACGAATAAATTGCAATATTGCTCATTCCCCATAGCAAATAGCGTGATAATTTATTGGCTACGGACTGACCAGACTTAATAGGGAATATCTGTGCAAAATTTGAAAAAAATCTATCAGGTACTTTTTGCGTGATACTGCAACGTTACATACAAAGAGACAAAAATTAAAAAAAAAAAAAATCGGCATTAGAACCGTTCTAAGACCTCGCAGAAATTACCTTACAAAAAAACATATGTATAGTTTTGACTTGGCTACGATTTTATTATACATATGTATAGATACTGACAAATGGTCTGTAAAAAAAAGTATATAAGCACAGTTCAAATCTGCCCCGATTTGTTTTTCGTTTCTCTCGCTCGGTGACGTCATTGGAAAGTGAAATCCTGCCTCAAAATTGTTACAGACAGTACATATCCAACTTTTGCTTGCTCAAAAACCACTCTATTAAAAGTTTCGTAGTTATTAGCTATTGAAATCTTACCACATTATCTCGGTCAGAAATATTGAACTTACCACAGTACGCCGAATTAAAAGACGTTTTCAAGTTAAAAAAAATGGCAAAGATTGTGACTAACGTGCCAACTGCACGCTACCTCAAAAAGGCTAACGTGTTTACCCATAGATATACGATGCATAATCGCCTTTAGTGAAATTGTCTGTAACAGCCTCTACATACGCCCAATAATAGCCCGCTGCATCGCACGCCCGAGAGCTAATATTGAATCTAGCAGTCCTTTGACGGGCAGATTAGGTCATTGCACAAATGCACATACATAGGTAAAGGTGGAATGTATTCTTAGGTGTAGTTAATGAGACACTTATTGCTGTATTCTCAGCCGTAAGGCGACAATAAGTGCCAGCGACCTTGAGCGAGTGGGAGGAGCATGCGAAACTTTTAAGCGAATAAAATTGCACAGAGCGTTAGCGTCTACCCAGATATTGGTCAGCGATGCACTGCCGCCCGTGGCCCGCAAGAGCCCCCGCTTCAACGCGCATCAAGTTTATTCGCAAAAACAACCCACCTTGATTTATCAAACTATACAAATAAAACCCGTATACAAAAATTTGAGTAATTAAATAATAATAATAATAATCTTTATTACACAAGAAAAAGGTTACAAAATATTGTGAAGTCCCTGACTCCTGTGCTAGGTGATATACCTGTGTTACAAGAGCCAGTGCCCTCTCCCTGTAGGAGATATTACAGAATGTTATGCAAAAGGATTAACAAAAAATAAAAAGAATAAGGTAACAACAAAAAAAAGTTAATTAAACTAAACTAAAAACGGTTAAAAGAAGCCTGCATTGAGTTTGCGAGTGTTTGTGTGTATGTTTGTGTGTGTGTATGCATGTATGTATGTGTGTGTATGTGTGTGTGTGTTTTGTGTGTGTCAAAGAATTGATCAGGAGGGGTTTTAATGTTACGAAATGGATATGATGATTTTCTCTGTCTCGTCATAGTTCAGCGACAGTAGCCATGGCTTAAGAGTCTGCTTGACTTTATGTAGGGTTAGTTTATAAATTGAAAGATTTTTGTTTATTTTGTTATACATTACTGCGCTTTGGGCACGATAGTGTCGCCGCGCAAGTGCAGTACGACATTGGACAGACTCACAGATAGGAAAGCCATTCCGCCGATTACATAGCTTGCTATCTAGTGGCATCGTGGAATGTCGGCGTAAAATAGAGCGAAGAACGTATAATTTTCTCACTGTTAGTACTTGGGCTTCGGAGTACAACTGAGCTGTGGGGTAGTCCCTTTTGCGGAAATAAATTACTTTGAGAACAGCCCATTGAGCTCGTTCCACCCTAAGCATCACTGTTTTGAAGGTGCCGCCCCATACCGGGATGCAGTAAGTAATTATGGACTCGCATAGAGAACGGTATACCAGTGATGCTGTTTCAATGTCGGACGCATGTCTGAGCTCTTTAAATAAATAAATTAGTTTACGAAGCCGGGAGCATAGAGTATCAGTATGGGTGCGCCAATCCAGTCTCTCGTCGATATAAACGCCTAGATATTTGATACTTGGGACCATATCAAGGCACTTGCAATTGCAAGGAGAAGACTCGTGACAAATATGTGCTATTATTTTATCCGAGTTCATTGACGGTTTAGGTGAATTTGGAGGTTTAAACTGAATTACTTTGGTCTTTGAGATATTAAGTGTCAGAAGATTAGTGGAAAGCCAGTCCATAATTGTTCGCAAGGTAAGTTCAGTGGTTTGTTTAGACCTGTCCCAGGTCACGTCGGATATCATTATTGCTGTGTCGTCGGCGTAAGTAAAAATATCACATTGGGAAAGGGAGAGTTGACAGAGGTCATTTATGTATATTTGAAAGAGGGTGGGACCCAAGATACTGCCTTGAGGTATACCATAGTTGATGAATTCTTCGTCACTAAGAAAAGAATCAATTTTAACACATTGGCTACGCCCTCTGAGATAATCTTTGTAAATATCTAGAGCCACACCACGTATTCCCATATGCTCCATTTTGGCCACCAGTCTGGGAATAGACACCGTATCAAAGGCCTTAGTCAGATCTAAGAAGATACCATAGCATTTAAAGCGACTATCCAATCTATCAATCAGGGTTTTGGTGAAATCAGAGACAGCATCCTCTGTGGAAATTCCTGACCGAAATCCGTATTGATTTTGAGCAATTAATTTATTTTTACAAAGAAATTTTGTCAGATTTGTGTTGAGAATCCGTTCAAGTATTTTAGATAAGGAGCTAAGTACTGAAATTGGCTGATAATTGGAAATGTCGTCCCTAGCTTTACCTTTGTACACTGGATGAACGCTTGAAAGCCTTTGGGAAAACACCCGAATTGATGGCACAGTTGCAAATATGGGCAATGGGAGGAGCCAAAATGCAGCTAGATTGTTTTATTACACTTGCTGGGATGTTGTCCCACCCCACTGCACAGTCACTACGTAGTCCATGAATAGTGCTTATTACAAGAGCCTCGTCAACCAGTGGAATAACCAAAGAGTTAACTGGAGATGAGGAAGAAGATGAATAAACTGAGGGTGTGACAGTAGAAAATTTTGATGCAAGGTTTGTTCCAACGTTAACAAAAAAAAAAAAACGCATTATTAACAGATACGGTAGGCGCGACGGAAGATTGTAGAAGGGCATTAGGAGAGTGCCTTGGTTGATTACTGTGCGTGATTGATTTGATTATTTTCCACGTAGCTCTTGGGTTGTTATTTGCCTTTTTAAGTTCTGCTTTTTCATAGGCACGTTTTAGTTTTTTAAGTAGAGAATTACAAAAGTTGCGGTACCGTGTGTAAGTCGTTTTTAATATTAGATTGTTGGGAGACTTACTGACCCGTCGGTGCATTTTGTCGCGATTTCGGAGGCATCGTACTAAGCCAGCAGTCATCCAGGGTTTTTTAATAGTTTTTCTATTGGGAGTCTGAACAATCTTAGTGTGTTTTATTATAACAGCTTGAATATCGGTAATTAAAATATTTGTTGCTTGGTCTGGGACGGAGGTGCTGAGAATAGGAGTAAAATCATGATTACTAATTTCCTTTTTTATTTCATCATAGTCATATCGGAGAGAGGTTTTTTTTGGTGGGGGTGTAGTTGCTTTATTAGTCCCTAGGAAAACAGCTACGGGAAGGTGATCAGTAGCGTGGGTGTCCAGCACAAGAACCCTTGCAGGCGATTTAGTCTTCATCATGACATGATCCAGGCAGTTGTTTATCCTTGTCGGGTGACTGTGGGCAGGCAATAACCCGTGCATTGCTGCTAACGTTAAATAATCGTCCGAATGATGATCATTGTTTCCGGGTTTGATATCAATATTAATATCACCGATGAGCAGGATGTTGTTTTGAGATTTAACGGATGTTATTGTATCATTTAAACTAGACAAGAAGTTAGTTAGGTTTAAATAAGATGGAGAACGATAAATTGCTATTATAGCTGTGTTATTATAGCATGTTATTAGACAGTTGGCATCCGAAAATAAGGGTTCATGTGTGGTACAGTTAATTGTGTCTTTGACGTAAATTACGACGCCGTCGTTTTTTATTGGGTTGTTGCTTGTAGAATGCGAAGTATAGCCCTGTAAGACAGGGATATAACCCGCAACCCGCAACCAGCATTCTGTTAATATAATAAAATCAAATTTAACTTTCGTTAGTGTTAACATGGCAACAAATTGATCTAAATTCTTTTTTATACTCCTGATGTTTATATGTATAATACGAAAACCCCAAACGCTCTGTCCTTCAAAATCTCGGCATAGATCCGGAGTACATGTATAAGAATCAGCAATAGAAATATTATCTATTTCCTGAGATACTTGATCAATATTCAGCATTTTTAACAAGAATGAATAATTTTGTCACAGCTTGTAGACTGAGGAACTCGGGCTCGGGGATTAATTCAGCACTAATTCCGAGTAATACAGAACATATAAACCGGTTATTTAGAGGTAAGTTTGTGAAGGTAAAATTAGGTTTTTCAGAGTAAAGTTCAGTTCCTGGGAAGTACGTGTGGGTGACTGAATTTGTGTAGTTTTGATCTCCTGATAAGTATGTGTGAGTGATTAAATTTGTGTGTAGATTATTTTCTGATACGTATGTTTGTGTGAGTTGTATGACTGAATTCGTGTCTAGGTTAGGCTTATAAAGTAAAAAGGTATACATTTGAAAAGATAAGTGTTTAAACAACAAGCAAGACATTATTTTTTGTGTTTTAGGTAGACAACCGGACCCAGACAACAGTCATGTACTTAGCCGTAGGCTGTCGAGGTCTGCATCATTTTTAATAATGACATGTCGATCACCATCCGCCTTTCGCAGCAGAACTTTACCATAGGAGGTCCAGCAGTATTTATATATATTTTCTTCAGCAAAGCGTCGGGCCAGATAATAAAGACGTTGAGCCTTAGGTGTAAGTTTTTCGGAGATGTATATAGGTTTACTGGGTCCGTCAAGTTTTAGGTGGGTTGTAGATAGCTTGTTTTGTTTATTTGCGCTATTAAATTTGCGAGCCTTCTTAACAATAGTGTCCTTCGTTATTGCACTTATAAAATCTACAGTAATAGTAGAAATGTTATTTTTATTCTTGGTACGGAAAACATCCTTTATTTCATTACCATTTATCGGTGTGCCAAGTACGCTGGCAGCCGTGGTTACAATGGCGCGAAGGCTTTCCTTATCCTCTTCCTGTATTTCGGGCACATTCCTCATCTCAATCTTGGTTGAAAACAGTTGTCGATCTAATAAGTCTATTTTTCCTTCCAGCTCAAAGATACGGCAGCGGTCAGTTTCACGTTCTGACTCTAGGCTAGTGAGTTTCACTTTCAAGTCGGCGTAATCGTTTGAATTTGTCTTTTAGATGGTGCAGATTTCATGAAAATACGCCCGACAGTTTTTGCGTGATTATCGTTTTTGTATTCGCGTTAGACATTACTTTACAAATTAATTACACTATGTCATAAAAATATAATTTCAAATATTTACATATCAAATTACGAAGAAAATAGTCTAGTTTAACATATTTTTTCTTCAAACAAATAAAACTATTCGTTTAGACGTGATGTTCAATTTGAAATCATTAAAAGTCGTACATCTGCGCCTTAATCATCAATAGAACTTGGATTTCGTCTGAAGAACTTACATGTTGTGATATTTTCCATGAAGCCGAATTGAATTCCGATTTGAAGAATGTTGCTGCCCATGAAATTCCCAAATTAAACACACACGTGTTTCAGTCTTCGTCTTTATGATTGTCAATGTAATATCAGGCCGTGTCCGAATATGAGCGATTGCCCAAAATTCCTAAAGCCAAATTGCTTGTTAGCCTTTCCGAAACAAGAAAAGGTCATGAATGTAAACAGTAATACATATATTGCCTCAAGCAGATGGTGGAACCATTTCGGTTTTTCATTTACCCTCAATCTTTTTGACCAATGAGGCATTGATAATGGCCATTCAATTCGCTCTTTATTACATCCTCACTCATATTAAAAGCATTGTGAATGGTTTATTGTTTGCGTCAAGCGGATGCGTCGCTTCTAGGCACGTTGTTTATCTGTACGTGGTTCACTGGGTTTTAAAGTTAATGTATATTATTATGTTTGTACATTATGTACGTATACGCGTAGCAAGTTAATTACATATATGTAACATAACATAACATCACGCCTGCTTTTTTCGGAGGGTAAGGCAGAGGTGCACCTAAAGTATTCACCAGTTATTTTTAAGTCCCATGTAATAGGGAGCGAGCTTATTGCCATCAACCTGATGGAAAAGCCCAATCACGCTATTCACGTCCTAGGTATTGAATCCAGGAACTCTTGCTCAGCAGCAGCGTATGCGACCACTGGCACTAGACCAAAGGGCATTTAGATATATTGAAATCAATAATTCAAAAACGTAAATACGTAATTATGTCTACGTTTCTTTTATAACATTATCCAAGGTACCCGTAGCGAAGAGAGAGGTCACAGAAGTTACACTTCTCTTTGTGATTACTTCATTTACCAAATCTCCGTTTACATAAAACCTCAAATCTTGTTAGACGCTCAAAATCTTCTAAATACATAACATATTATAAGTATCTAAACATTGTTTATCATTACTGATTTAGGCTGATCAACATCTGTATTTTTCGTAACGGAACTGTTTTTTCACGCTCACTGCAACGTTTGCCTGAAATGACAATATACATCGTCTTCACATATAATTATATAATTAAAGTATTCAAAATATTTTAAAAGACTAACGGTGCAGTTTTTTGCCCATTCTTCTCCATACGAAACTACCTTTT
Organism: Griposia aprilina; assembly: GCA_916610205.1. Classification (NCBI taxonomy): domain Eukaryota; kingdom Metazoa; phylum Arthropoda; class Insecta; order Lepidoptera; family Noctuidae; genus Griposia; species Griposia aprilina. The sequence continues at coordinate 14,884,419 of OU744304.1, read as the reverse complement.
GGAAGAGGCAACTAGAATCAATTCTATTTTCTTGTAAATTTTGTACGTTCAAAAGTGCCTTTTATGTGCGTATTTATTTAATTTACAGATTTTATTAAATTACAATTGTATTTACAATTAAAGTTTAATAACTTAACCTTTTGCGTATTTGAAATAAATGATTTCACTTTGACTTTGACTAAACCGAAACTAACAATAAAGTTTTTTCGTCCACAGAGCATCAGACCGGTCTCCGTTCGATGGATCCTGCTGCTCGGGCTACCGGCCCGTGGACTCCGCGAGCCTCGACACTCCTGATGAAGATGAAATGGATCCGGTGAGATTTGTTGTTTCTAAGCAAAGAGTATAGTGTATTTTTTTCCGTGTCTTATTTGGTAAACAACCATTACCACTTTTTTATTACTTTGGTAACATACGCAGTGATTTTTTTTTCTGGAATAGTGTGGGGAAATCCGAATCCATAAGAGATACGGGGAAAGTAACTTAGGTACCATTAGCTCTTTTTTCATGAAAATACATACATAAACTCACGCCTTATTCCCATGGTAGGCAGAAACTACAGAACGCCACTTGCTACGATCCTTATATACTTCTTCATGAAAATAATTTTGGCATAATTAGTAGGTACTTCTTCTGTTCAGTTTTTCTTCCGATAGAATCAAATGATCCTTTCATGAAAATAGGTCAAAAAGAATTTAAAAAAAATGTGAATTTTACTTATTTTTGTCCAGAACTCGCAAGTGACCAAAAAATAAGTACTTATATAATATGCAAATGTTTTTCATGAAAAAAGAGCTAAACTGGTTCCTAAAACAGTTAAGGCTTGTACACACTGGCGCGACGCGGCAGCGCGACACAAAGGCACCGCCTGTCGCGCGACGAGCGCTGCCTTTGTGTCACGGTGTCGGTTTGTGCCTGTTTGCGGGAGTCTTTATACGTATCTTCCTATAGATTAGGATTTCCATATACTATTTCAGTTTTAAAAACATAGTGTATAGGTATACCTATACACTATGTTTGTGATTTTGAGAAAAGTAATATGGTATGGTATACCATACCATATTACTTTTCTCAAAATCTTAGACAAGTAAAGTTAACGTCACTATTAGTAGGTATAAGTAAGTACCTACTTATTCTCGTAGCAGTGACTGCGTAGCACAGACTCGTAGCGTTCGTCTGCGTAGCGCGGTGCTACGAAGCGTAGCGTTTGCGTAGCAAGAAATAGGTTTTGTTACAGTGAGCTGTTTTCTAAGTTTACCTATCATTAAATTTGTTTACATATGTTAAGTAGTAAAGTTAGTGTTAAACTAGGTTTTAATGAGTAATGGGTAGCGTTAAATTGCGTAGGAGTAGACACGATGTTACAATAATAAGTACTCATTAATTTTAAGTAAACTAATATTTTCTCTTAACAAATTTTGCAGTTAGATTTAGTTTTTACAGTGGTCTACTAAAATACAATAGAATACTCTTTTTATTTTACATCATTAAATATTTATATCTAAGTCCTTCTGTCATCGGAGAAATGTAAAAGCAATAAATAAAAAGTCATTTTTATAATAAGTACAAAAATATTTATTCTAAAATGAAACTTAAGCCTAAGCAATAAGGTTAGGTTAGGTTAGATTAGGATCCCGCTGCTGTGGAACATCGGGTACGACTGGGTGCTGAGAGGCGAACTCCAACCGGGCGTCGACCTGACGTGCTACGCAGACGACACGCTGGTCACGGCCCGGGGGAGTTCGCACAGGGAGGCAGCGTTGCTGGCGACGGCTGCGGTTTCACAGACGGTGAGTCGCATACGGCGCCTCGGCCTGGAGGTGGCCCTCAACAAGTCGGAGGCCATGGTGTTTCATGGTCCCCGGCGGGCGCCACCGTCGGGATCCCACATTGTGGTGGGGGGGGTACGAATCGCTGTCGAGCCCACCATGAAGTACCTGGGCTTGGTGCTCGACAGTAGGTGGGATTTCGGCCCCCACTTCCGGCGGCTGGCGCCCAAGTTGTTGGGCGCGGCTGGGGCGCTGTCAACGCTGCTTCCCAATCTGGGGGGCCCGAGCGCCGCTTGTAGGCGGCTCTACGTAGGGATCGTGCGATCGATGGCCCTTTACGGGGCCCCGATCTGGGCGGCTGACCTGACGGCCGGCAGCATTGCTGTTCTGCGAAAGCCGCAGAGAGCGATGGCCGTCAGAGTCATAAGGGGGTACCGCACGATCTCCTACGAGGCGGCTTGTGCACTGGCCGGATCCCCGCCCTGGGACCTGGAGGCGAAGGTGCTCGCGTCACTGTACCGGTGGCGCGAGGAATGGCGGGCGCGGGGCGAGCGACCGATGCAGCGACATATGGAGCAGCGTCGGTCGCAGCTCCGCGAGGTCCTGGTGGCGGAATGGCGGGACAGGCTCTCACGCCCTACCGCCGGCCTCGTCACTATCGAGGCGGTCCGGCCGGTGCTCGACCTCTGGCTCGGAGGAGGCACGGCTCCCTGTCGTTTCGGGTGACGCAGGTGCTCTCGGGGCATGGTTGTTTCGGGAAGTACCTGTGTCGCATAAACAGGGAGCCGGACGCCCGGTGTCACCACTGCGTCGACTGTCGGGAGGACACGGCGCGGCATACGCTGGCAGAGTGTGCCGCTTGGGAGGAGCCGCGCCGTGCCCTCATCTCAGGAGTAGGCAGTGACCTGTCGCTGCCGGCCGTAGTGAATGCTATGGTCGGCGGCGACGAGTCCTGGGACGCGGTGGTATCCTTCTGCGAAACAGTTATCTCGCAGAAGGAGGCTGCGGAAAGGGAGCGAGAGATCTCATCCTCTCATCCGGCCCGCAGCAGGCGCACCGGGCGTTGGCGGAGGGCGGACAACGCCCTCTTCCAGCCCCCCTAAATGGGTCCAGGGACGACGGACTTGGGGACGTCCGTCGCCCCCCATACATCAGGACCCGAGGCGGCGGCGCGTAGTGTTCCACGCGCGCCCCTCTTAGACGTCGCGGGGGGAGTCAAACACCTCACTCCCCCCGCTCGACCGGACGGGGCCCGCAGAGGCGGGCCGGCACCAGTCGGGGGTTGCGGAAGATTCGTATGTTCCCGCGACCCCCGACGCAGGTGTGAGATGGAACACCGGGGTGGTTTTTAGTCAGTAAGAGTCTGACAGACCCCTCCGCCCCCCCAGGGCGGGGGACATCCATGAGGATTTTCCACCCCGGATCAAATAAAATAAAAAAATAAAAAAAAAGTAATCCGCGGGGTTGTCATGGAGGAGAGGGCCTTCATCAGAGGCTGCTTCGCGGGCATCGAAGACCGTCTCTTGCCAGAGAAGCGGCTCCGCCCGCCGCTAGCGGCGGATAAGAGTCCACTGCCGACGGAGCCGGAACCTGCGCCTCTGGGAGGACCGGCATTGGCCGAGCAGCCCCGGGCCCAGAAGCCCTCCAAGGGCAAAGGTAAGGGCAAGAGGACCACTGTGCCCCCTCAAACGCCAACCACTAGCGCGGAGGGAGCGTCTGAGTCGTCTGCCGCTCCACCGGCCCCCCGGAACTCACAGGAAGAGGACGCCCTTCTGCCCTCCACCACCCCGTCCAACCAGCCGTGGACGAAAGTGGTCAGGGGGGGAAAAGGGCAAAGGTCGAACCCCAACCCTAGTGCAACTGCCCCAGCGGCGAAAAAGGGTCTAGCTGGCGGGAAGAAGCTGGTTCCTCCCAAAACCGCGGCGGTCGTGGTGACCATCACCCCGGAGGCCGTGGAGAGGGGCGAGACGTACGAGTCCGTCCTAAGACGGGCTCGTACCAACGCGGATCGCTCCCGGCTGGGGATCGGCAACATCACGTGCCGCCGTACCGTGGCTGGGGCTCGAATTTTCGAGTTTTCGGGGGAGCAGCGCGGCGCAAACGCGGACCTCTTCGCGGGAATGCTGCAGGAGGTCATCGCGGATGCGGCAACGGTCGTCAGGCCTGTAAAGACCGCAGCGTTGGAGGTGGCCGATCTGGACGATTCGGTCGCCAAAGAGGACGTGGTGGCGGCCGTTGCGACGGCCGGAGGCTGCGACGCTGGTGCAGTAAAGGGTGGAGCTATCAGGCTCGGGCGCCGCGGCATGGGCACCATCCGCGTCGAGTGCCCAGTCGCTGCGGCCGGGGCCGTCCTTACTGCGACCAAAGGACGGCTGCTTGTGGGGCTCAGCTCAGCTGTGGTCCGGCCACTTGAAGACCAGCCTATGCGCTGCTTCAAGTGCTTCGCGTTCGGCCACACCCGAGCCACGTGTCCCTCCAAGTCCGACTGGGGAGAGTCTTGCTTCCGGTGCGGGCAGGAGGAACACAAGAGTGCCGCTTGCCGCGCTGCCACGCTACGCTGCGCGGCGTGTGCTGCCAGTGGCCGCCCCGCGGACCACAGGATGACGGGCAGGAGCTGCAAGCCGCCCGCGAGGAAGGGCATAGTGCCGGCGCAGGTTCGCCCTGCTGCTACCACCACCGCCGTCGTCGCCGCTGTAGCTCCAGCGGCGGTAGACGAGGAGGGATGTGGGATGTTGGAATAATGGTTTCCAACTACCACATCCTCCAGGCGAACGCCAACCACTGCAGGGCAGCCCAGGACCTGGTGGTGCAGGTCATGGCCGAGTGGTTGGTGAACGTAGCGGTGGTCGCCGAGCCCTACTCAATCCCCGGCAGCTGGCTGGGTGACGAGGACGGCTTGGTGGCACTAGCGGCGCGGTCTTCCACAGACTCACCTCCCCTCTCACTATTAGAGAAGGTACCGGGATACGTGGCTGCCGCGTGGGGAGAATTAGCCCTTGTGGGCGTCTATTTCTCCCCAAACCGCCCTCTTCAGGACTTCGAGAACTATCTCGGAGTCCTGGCCGCCGTGGTCGGCAGGGCGGCGCCGCGTCAGATCTCCGTACTGGGAGACCTGAATGCCAAGTCGGTGAACTGGGGTAGCCCGGCCACCGACGCTCGCGGGCGGGCAGTGGAGATGTGGGCAGCCTCCTCTGGACTCTCCCTCTTGAATAGAGGAAGCGTCCAGACATGCGTGCGGCGGCAGGGTGGCTCAATAGTGGACGTCACTTTCGCCACCCCTGCGTTGGCCGCGCGCGTGTTGAACTGGCGGGTGGACCTGGTGGAGACTATGTCGGACCATCGCTACGTACGGTTCGACATCTCCACCGATGGCCCCGGAGAGACGCGGCCCCTGTCGGGGCGATCGCCGTTCCCGCGGTGGGCTCTCACCCGCCTGGACAGGGAGGCAGCGGGGGAGGCGGCGTTCATCCAGGACTGGTTTTCGCCGCCTTCCGCTGGCCTGGATGTGGATACCGTGGCGGGGCGCCTGAGGGGGTCTCTGACCGAGGTATGCAACTCTAGCATGCCTCGGTCTCGCCGACCACTACCCAGGCGCGCCGTGTACTGGTGGTCGGTGGAGCTGGCGGGGCTCCGAGCAGCGTGTGTGGAGGCAAGGAGGGCCTACACGCGAAGCCGGCGGCGGCGTCGACGAGACCACGCCGACGAGGACCACCTCTATGAGGTGTATATGGAGGCAAAAATGGTCCTCGATCGGGCTATTGCCGCCGCCAGAGACTCGGCGAGAGCGGAGATGCTGGAGGGTCTCGACAGCGACCCCTATGGGAGACCTTATAAGGCGGCGCGCAACAAATTGCGCCCCTTTGGTCCCCCTGTGGCCGAGACCCTGGAGCCCCCATTCCTGGATGGTGTGGTTCAGTCCCTGTTCCCATGCAGGGACAACTTCACCCCACCAGTGATGGGCGCACCACTGGGGATAGCTCCGCCAGCTGAGGAAGAAGAGGAGGCCCCCCCTGTCACGGAGTCGGAACTCCGCGCGGCGATTGTCCACATCCGCGCCAAGAAGACGGCTCCGGGCCCCGACGGTGTTCCGGCAAGAGTGGTGGCGATCGCTGCCACTCAAATGGAGGAGAGGTTTCGGGACCTCTTCAGCGCATGTCTCGCGTGTGGGAGGTTCCCGAAACCGTGGAAGGAGGGGCAGTTGTGCCTTCTTCGCAAGGAGGGCCGCCCAGCGGACTCCCCCTCGGCATACCGGCCCATCGTTCTGCTCGATGAGGTCGGAAAAATGTTCGAGGGGTTAATCGCTGGCCGCCTAAACAGCCATCTGCGGCGTATCGGGCCGGATTTGTCGGACGCTCAGTTCGGTTTTCGGGCTGAGCGCTCCACGGTGGACGCGCTCGCCCGCCTCAAGGGCCAGGTGAAGGGAGCGATGGAGGCGGGGGACGGATTGTTGGCTGTGTCATTCGATATAGCCAATGCCTTCAACTCCGTTCCCCACTCCACCATCCTAGAGGCGCTCCGATTCCACGGAGTGCCTCGATACATGCGTCATCTGCTGGCCAGCTAACTGGAGGATCGGACGATCATCCTCGTCAATAGGGCTGGCCAAGTCCGGCGGTACGCCGTCGAGGCCGGCGTTCCGCAGGGGTCAGTCATAGGACCTGTCCTCTGGAACATCGCCTATGATTGGCTCTTGCGGGGAACTCTCCTTCGGGGCACGAGTGTCATCTGCTATGCGGATGACACTCTCCTCACCGCTCGGGGGGGGAGTTTTAGGGAGGCGGCCAATCTGGCCTCGGCGGGTGGATCCTTGGTCGCGGGGAGGATCCGCCGCCTAGGTTTAACGGTGGCGCTGCATAAGACCGAGGCCGTGTTCTTCCACAGGCCTCGGCGGCGCCCCCCACCTGATGCCCACATCTTCGTGGAGGGCGTCAGAATTGAGGTGAAGGCCCAGATGAAATATCTGGGCCTTGTACTCGACAGCAGGTGGCGCTTCGGCCCGCACTTTAGCGGGTTGTCGTCGCGTCTGCTGAAGACCGCAGGCGCCCTCTCCTGGCTGCTTCCCAACTTGGGGAGGCCCAGCGCGCGATGCCGGCAACTTTACGCCGGTATCTTGAGGAGTATGGCCCTTTACGGGGCTCCTATCTGGGAGGACTCCCTCCAAAGGAGGGAGAACGCCGCCGCCTTGCGGGCGCCCCAAAGGGCCATAGCCCAGCGGGCGGCGCGGGCCTACCGCACAGTGAGCTTCGCGGCAGCATGTGCTCTGGCCGGCACCCCTCCTTGGGAACTCGAGGCGTGGGTGCTCGCCAGAGTTTATGAATGGACGGCGGGGCGGAGGGCGGAAGGAGAACGCCCAGCCCCGGAAGAGCGGGAGGCCGTCCGGCGGGAGGCGAGGGATGCCATCGTCCTCCATTGGACGGGGGAACTCGCCACCGCAGCCTTTGGCCGCCGAACCCTTGACGCGATTGGGCCAGTGCTGCGAGACTGGCTCGAGCGGTCGCATGGGTTCCTCTCGTTCCGTCTGGTGCAGGTGCTGTCCGGACACGGTTGCTTCGGATCGTACCTGCACCGAATAGGACGGGAGGAGACGCCGTCGTGCCACGACTGTGGCGCGGTGGAGGACACGGCGCAGCACACCCTCGAGGTGTGCCCGTCGTGGTCCGAGACGCGCCGCAGTCTCATCGCGGTGATCGGACCGGACCTCTCGCTTCCCGGCTTGGTTAACGCCATGCTGCAGGATGAGAGGTCCTGGGCGGCAGTCGCCTCCTTCTGCGAACATGTCATGTCCCAGAAGGAGTCGGCGGAGCGCGCGCGGGAGGATGATCCTCACGCGGCGTCGCTCCGAAGGCGGAGGAGGGGTCGAAGAAGACGTCAGTATGATAGTCATCTCCGACTCCTTCCAGGTGGAGGCCAGCAGGCAGCGGGTGCGGGGGCGCCCTTGCCTGTATTGCACAGGCCTCCACCAGTGTCGGACGGGAATGGCCAGGTGTTCCCGGCCATTCCCGTAGCCCCCCAAGCTGGGGGGCATGCGGGGCCCGCCAGCTAGGTGGGCACGCGCCGGGAGGGTTGTGGATGCAAAGGCTGAGCCGGATTCCCATGGCCCTCCCATCACGGCGATGTGGGAACACCGCTGAGTTTTAGTGGGTATACTGTCATTCCGACAGGAGTCCCACATATCCCGTCTCGTCCCCCCACGAGCGGGAATGCATAAAGCATTTCTCAGCGACAAAAAAAAAAAAAAAAAAGGATAGTGTGTGTGTGTGTGTGTGATGTATGTGTGTAGTCGTGGAGACTACAAAAATATATTTTTTTCTAACCAGTCGCAAAGATTTACAAAAAAGAACTAATTTCTACATAAAATATTTCTGATTGAATGATATACAATGCATAGCGATATTTGTTTGAAACGAATTTCTGTAACAAAAGTCAAAGCTAGTTAAAAATATTTGCCGTATAAAAAGAAAACAAATATTCCTACAATTCCATGCGTTATATGAAACCTAATAACGGCATCAAACAATATAACACCATAATTCCTTATACAAACACGACGTAAATTCAATATAAATACATGCCACCAACCCTTTTCAAGCGAATTTCAATCTTAATCCACAACTTTATGTACCAAAATAATTTGACGTATATTCCCACGTCAGCGAAGAAGCTAATTTAAATGTATATTGAAGCAAAAGGCCTATTTATTCATGTTTAGAAATCTGGAGAGAATTATTATGGCAAAAATAGGAAAATTGTTTCTGCCTTGGCTGAGTGATTTAATAAAAATCTTTGCTTAGTTTTTATTTATATAAACATCACGCCTGTTTTCTCGGTAGGGCTTAGGCAGAGGTGTACCTATAGTAATCCTACCTTTCGCCAGTTATGTTTTTAAGTCCCATAATAGGGGGCGAGCCTATTGTCATCAAACGGGCACAAATCCAGAATCCGATTTGCTACCGAAAAAATTCCAGATGAAAAAACGCATTAACACTTTACACGACCCGGGAATCGAACCCAGGAACTCATGCTCATCAGTAGCGCATGCGACCAATAGACGAACGAGGCAGTCAGTAGTTTTAAATTATTTTTTAGTAAATTCTAGTTTGAATTTCGAAATTCACAAATTCATCAACAATACTATTCGTTACAAAGGCTAGAATCGTGTGACTTATTAGTATGTGAAAAAGGCTTGATTTGACAACACCCCGTAGTGCAGTTACGAAAACAAAAACTCGGTGTCAAATTATTATCATAACTACAACAACAAAGGTCATAGTGGCCCGTGGTTAGAATCGGAACTAACGTCGCCATCTTGTTTTGTAAATATTTTCTTTTGACACAATTTCACAAAGTGTTTACCAACATTTCACAGGGGGGCGTTCCCTCTGTCAATGTCATTCAGGTGCCAAAATATCTTTGTGGAACTCTTGCTTTTGCAGTCAATTCAAATCGCATACAAACTTCAAAATCCTTTCCAGTCGCGGTTCGAGTTTTAAAAAACCGTTTCTTAGTGCATCTCAACGCCCTCTAAGTTATAAGATGAACATCGACGAAGGCATCAAACGGAACCATCATCATCCATCAGCATCAGCCATCCTCGAACGATTGATGATCATACAATTTTGCATTCGAGACAGTAAAAATAAATTGTATCATTCAACTTTATCAGAAAATCCTCTGTTATACGATGATCTCGATCTGTACCAAGCATAATTTTTTAATCGTCTTCAGTGGATAAAACGTACGTTATTTTTTTTTGTCAGTCACTCCGCGATTTAAATGCGAGATGAGGAAGGAGATGGTGCTATTCTTTCTACTTATGGTCAGAAATTCGGTGCACGATTCAAATTGGTAATCAGCAAAGTCCTATGGAGAAGAGCCGGCAAGAAACTACACAGCTACTCTTTTAAAAATAATAAGCTTTTAAAAATGATTTATAATATGATTGTTCCTAGGTATGAGAGGACAGTGTAGGCTTGTCAACAAGTAACTGCGGGTTTATTGCGTAACACACAGAAACTGTCAGTTGATCGCAATTCTTTTCATTTTGACAGTTTTTTTAAATGTTACTGTTTTTTAATATTTGGACAGTATATGTATACAATGTGTAACTTAAATAACGTACACCCTCTTAGGGGGTCATTGTACTCATTATTATGAACAACTTTTACTATGGGACTAAATCTGAAATCACGAAAAAAAATCAGCTGTTCTCTACATTTATGTTCGCATAACTCGTCAAAATGTAGGGAACAGCTGATTTTCTTTTCGTGATTTCAGATTTAGTCCCATAGTAAAAGTTGTTCATAATAATGAGTACAATGACCCGCTAAGAGGGTGTACGTTATTTAAGTTACACATTGTATACATATACTGTCCAAATATTAAAAAACAGTAACATTAAAAAAAACTGTCAAAATGAAAAGAATTGCGATCAACTAAAAAAAAAAAGAAAAAAAAGAAGGAAAGGAATCCTATGGAATCAAAAACAAATTTGACAGTTCAGCCAAATTCACTGCGTTATCTATGCGTTGTTGAGCAGACTATTTTTTTAGGCCTATGAAGCTATTGATTAGGAATTTGTTTCAAAACCCTCGGATTGTGATTGAAAAGATGTTACGCAAGTAGGGTGCAGTTACAAAAACAAAATAGAGAATGGAGTGTGGAGTTGTGGCAGACCTACGTCACTTATTGATGGACTGTGTTCGATATGAGTCTGATAGAAATTATTTATTTGTGGTCTTGAGGTTGAACCGTTTTTATTTCGGCACATTCCATAGAACTCTGTCTCAACCAGAAGGTGATGATGCGAAGAATCTGTTCAGGTCCATGGCCCAAATGTAATCCGTAGTAGTGTGTATTTAGGGTATGATGGAACTGTAAAACGCGTTGCAAATATACGGTCCCGTCAAAAATATAATAGAAAATGGTCTTAGTCCTGTGTAGCTCTAACTCTCCCAGTTACAATAATGACGTAGCACGGCCATTTGTATACGTATAGACGGAACAGTTTCATTATTAAATTGATCCATTAATTGAATTGAAATAGGTTTGATTGTTTAAGAATATCGAACAGAGTGATTCTATCAAACGCAATGTTTGTTATATCACCAAATAATGGATAGTGCTTTTATCAAAATGTTCGTCGGGAATAATATTTAAATAGAGTAGCCTTTATGTCTGTTACGGAGTTTAAAATTGAATGTGTAGTTTCACTGAATTTAAAAATCAGCCAAGTGCGTGTCGGACCACGCAGAATAAAGGGTTCCGAGGTTCGGTTGAATTTATTCCAAGAAGAAACTTAATATTGTAGCTGGAAAACATGTTCTACCATACGTTCCAACTGCAAATGTAATTTGGTCGACTATTACTCGTAAACTTGTAAAGCCTACTTAGCTGTGATAGATTTTCTTTTAATTTCGTTGTACATACTACTGCCTTGAATTTTTTCACATATCCAAAAGCCACCATTTAGTTGGCAGAGGGGAGGGGACACTTGACTCTAACAAAAAATAGCAATTTAATGCTTAATTTTACGCAAACGGATCAAAATCGAAAAATGGTTTTCACAGACCCGTAATGTTTTTGAATGGCCTACCCAACGATACCCCACACCATGGGACAGACAAGAAAAAAAAAAAACCCCCAAAAAAATAAAAAGTTCATGTTTTTATTTTACCACTATGTTGGCGTGATTAATATTTATATCCATGCCGAATTATATATAGTTTCCTAGTACTAATCGAATCTCTGAGCTAAGCTGCAGACGGACATGGCGAAACTTTAAGGTTTTCTTGTTGACTACGGAACCCTAAAAAGGGATTTTATCAAAGTGTAACATTCATCATCATACTAATTATCATAGTCCACTGCTGGACGTAGGCGTCTCCCAAGTTGCCAGAACCAATAGACGTAGATAAGAAAGAAGGAAAGAAAAATAGGTTGATTAACGTATCATCATGTCTGTATAGAATAGAATAGAATAGAATACTCTTTATTATGTACACCATAAAAATTACAGATATAAATGTAGAAATTTTACATATAAGTACCCCATTACCTCATTTTTTTTTTGCCTGTATTCCCCGACTGTTCAGGCAGAGGTGAACCGGCACCGTAAAATTCTGATGGGAACTTATTCTAGTTCCTATCTGAATTAGTCGCCACCGGTTCGGCCTGGTTCGCGCTGATTTGGAAATAAGTATAAAAACTACGTGCGCTGACAACCAACGCATGGCGGTGACGATGAGCATGAGCTCTGGTATATCGGCGCCAGTTACCAGCTTTCTAAGTTATTAATACACCCTTCGATAACACATGTTACTTTCGGTAATATCTTCAGATGTCTGTTAAAGTTAATTACCAGTAGTTTAAAATCATTCCTAGATTAGAAACGCGAAAACTAGTAGTAGGAGCTAATAAAACTGTCACTGATGAGAATTCTCAATCCCTAAGGATGTGTCCTCATATATACATTCGATCCCGTGTTATAAATACCGTGCGACTATCAACTCAATATTTTTAGGTCATTTGATCTTAGTTTAGTTTATTTATTTGCACAATGAGTTACAGGCTAAGCCTTTTTTTTTTGATTGGGAAATCATCAAATCACCTCTCCCGCTCTGGGCGGAGCGGACGGGTGTGTCAGACTCTTACTGACTAAAACCCACCCGTGTTGTGCGCCAGGGCCACGGTAACTCTTTCGAACAATCCGCGACCCCGGCAGGCATCGGCCCTATCGGACCCCGTCAATGATGCTGACGTCTCTTTGACGCTACAGGCTAAGCCTAGGCTAGACTTAAGAGTACAGCGCAGGGTACAGCAAGTAGTAACATTTAACTTATAGCTAGGTTAAATGTACTTAATGTTATATATACAGGTGGTAAAAAGACCCATCACATGGCCGTCAACTACGCATTCTGTACATCAAACTAAGTAACATAGCACAAAAATATTTGCTGGGAAAATAATTTTATTTTTGGTGTGAAAAATCTCTGTTTTTGAATTGAGCTTGAATTGTGCTTATGGGTGCATGCAACGGTACAGGGGTCGTGGGGGTATTTAAAGTTTTGTTATAACATTAAAAACTTGTTTTCGTAATAAAACTCATTGGATTTTTGACCTTCAATATCACCGTAACCAGAAGGTTCCCAGGTATGGTACGCTACAAAAAATGATAACAATGACGGGGAGTACAAGTGTCTCTCTGCTTCGTGAGGTGTCTTTTTACACCCGTTATATTTTGCATACGTTTAGATAACACACAGGAGCAAAAATAATATTATAAAACTGTAATTTAAACATTTGCGGGAATGGTCCATCTGGAATGCCCTTTAGACATGAGGAGACTGAAAAAAGGGCAGCATAATTATAACATTTTTCTCCAATGAACGAAGATAATACTTCAATAAAACGAGCACATGTGTGAGCACTATGTACCTATTATAAAGCCACCTTTTACTAGGCTCGTCTTCCATTGACTTGAATGTGCCCTGACGGCTGAGAGTATGTCATGCTCTCTCAAATGTCTCGCTGGTGGTGGCGTGTGTGTTGGATCAGTTCCCTTCAAAATGGTTGAGCTGAATGGTGCTGATCCATACGTCATGTTCGTGAACGGGCGCCGTCAGTTGGGACTAGTAGGTTAAAGGTTTTATTTTTTACAACCAAACTATTTACTAACTACCATTTAAAATATTATTCCAGAATTTCCAAAGTCTAAACAATAAACATCACTTACTTGACGCTTTCATTACGCAAAATTCTAGTTACAAAGCAATATGTATCTCGGAAACCTGGCTCTCAGAAGAAAAACTAGAACTAATTAAGATTAGCGGCTATAAATTTGCATCATCGTACTGTCGCAGTACCCGAACAGGTGGTGGTGTCTGTATTCTACTCCAAGAACATATAGACTGCATAGAAAGAAGTGATATAACAGATAAATCTATAGAATATGTACTAGAGTTATGTGCTGCTGAATTGCCTAAAGAAAACTTATTAATTATAACTATGTATTGGAATAGAAGAGAGGAAGAAGTATTTTACCAGCAACTAAAATTGATTCTAAAATATATAAATAATAAATATTCTAATCTTAATATAACTATAGAAGGCGATTTCAACATTGACATACTATCAGGTAACCTTAAATCAAACCAATTCATAAATTTAATGCAGGAATATAAATTTACCCAATACATAAAAAGCCCGACACGTGTAACGCCAAACACAAGTACATGCTTAGATTTAATATTTACAAATTTTCAATTCAAAGATATGTACACAACTGTAAAGGAACTAGGATTTTCCGACCATAATAGTACTTTTTTACATTTAAACTTGCCCAAACAAACAAAAAGAATTGCCTGGTACGTAAAAGACTTTACAATCACACAAATATATTAAGATTTAAGTCTAAATTACAAGAAATAAATTGGAATGATATCATAACAACTGAAAAAGATAAGGACAGTAATTATGAAGCTTTTAATGACGTACTCAATAACATGTTAGATCAGTGTATGCCATTAAAAAAAATAAAGTTAAAACCAAAATATAAAAAATACTGGCTCACCGTAGGCATAAAAAACTCTTGTAAAGATAAAAGATTATTAAAAATACTAACAACTAAAACAAAAAATCCGATATTAACTCAATATTACAAAAAATATGAAAAAATTCTAAAGAAAACAATAACGACAGCAAAAAAACTACACTTCAAAAACAAAATGACTAAATCTAATAATAAAGTTAAGACAATGTGGAGCATAGTAAATGAACGTACAAACAAAAAACCACCAAGTGAGAAGTGTAATATAACCCTACAAACGAATAATAGTAATAGTAACGTCTGAACCCAAAGAGGTTGCAAACATATTTAACGAATTTTTTGCTTCAATCGGGGAGGCTACGAACACCTCAACCGGCATACCGAAAGGATCTTCAGTTGTATGCCCTACAGAGAATACAATCTTCCTCAGTCCAATTGATCCTTACGAGGTGAATACATTAATAAAAAAATTGAAAAATAAAAGAAGCCATGGCGTTGATGAACTTCCACCTACCTTAATAAGACAATGTGCAGATGAATTAACCTTACCATTTTATAAATTATTAAACCAGTCATTTGAAGAAGCAGTTTTTCCCAATCTCTTAAAAAAAGCTCTTATAAAACCTATTCACAAAAAGAATTATAAAACTGATCCGAATAATTACCGCCCCATTGCCCTCTTACCGACAGCTTCCAAAATATTCGAAAAAGCCATGTGTAATCGAGTATATGCGTTTTGTGAAAAATATAATATATTTAATAACTGTCAAAACGGTTTCCGAAAAAACCGTTCCACTATCTTGGCCGTTTACAAATATATTCAAAAAGCCCTTGATATCATAAATGATAACAAGTACGCGATTGGACTTCTGCTTGATATGACTAAAGCATATGATAAAGTAAAATTTGAAATATTATTAAATAAACTATATAGTATAGGACTCCGCGGCAAATATTATGACTGGTTTATATCTTATTTGAAACATAGAGAACAAATAGTTGAAATCGAATATCACAACAATAGCAAAAATGAAATAGAATTAATCAGATCCGACAGCAAACAAATCACCGCCTCAATCCCGCGAGGAAGCGTAATAGGGTGTTTCTTATTTATTGTTTACGTAAACGACCTTCCTAATAAAATCAATGAGCCATGTGTCATGTTTGCGGATGACATATCTATACTTACCTCATGCGAAAATAACACCAATTTAAATGATAAATTAAATTCCATACTAGATTCTACAATAAACTGGATGACTGAACACAACCTAGAAATCAACTTCAATAAAACTAAAATAATATCATTCCACCCTAGCCAAAAAATACCAATAAATATAAATTGTAACTTTAAAAATAATAAATTGGAAGCAGTTGATAAATTTACCCTACTAGGCCTAAACATTGATACACATATAAATTGGAAGTCACACATTCAGAAAGTAAGAGGAAAATTATCGAAATTTTCATAAGCCCTCCGCGAGATCAAAAAAACTACAGACCTTAAAACTGCACTAGTAACGTACTACGCGTACGCCTACGCATGGCTTAAATATTGTATCATCTTAAGGGGCAACAGCACTGACGCGCCCACGCTATTTACCCTACAAAAAAAAACTAATTAGAATCTTAGTAAATATTGACGCCACCGATAGCTGTAAACCCCACTTTCAGGAAATAAAGATTTTAACCCTACCCTGTCTCTATATATTTGAAGTTTGTAAGTTCGAGCGTAAGTACCCAGAATTCTTTACAAAAAGAGGGGACATACAAACGAAAATTATTTTAAGACATAAAAATAGACTAAACTTACCAATATCGCGACTAAAAATGCACTCCAATAGTACCTTTGTCATGTCCATAAAAATTTATAATAAGTTACCCGAAATAATAAAGAATTTAAATACATATATCATCTTTATCAATAAATTGAAGCTTTTTCTTGAAAGCAAATGCTACTATAGTATAAGCGAATACTTAAATGATAAATTGTAAGGAACTTCGTACCTATGTATTTGTATCTACAAAATACTCACTATTAAAGATACGCCTATACTAATAATACTTTTTTTATAATAAATTCTGATGCGTCAAATAAATAACTTACTCTAACGATAATAATTATTAATTACGTAATAAATAAAAATAATAATAAGTAAATAAAACAATAATGAATAATTATAATAATAATAATAATTAATAAATAAATGTATATAATTTATAAAACAATATAACTTACTAACTACTCAACTAATAATAAAATGTATCATATCAAACCGCCAGTGTTCTTCCTCCTCTCTCCTACCTGATCTATGCTGTGCCCGACAGGGTCCATAATTGTGACTAGTATAATTATTTCCCTACCAACTGTATACATTATGGTATGCAATAAAGAATTGAGAATTGAGAATTGAGAATACTTTATCTTGTTTCCCACGAAATTCCTTTTTTTACACCCGCACTCCTACGCTGTCAAGTAATGCACGGGTAGGTCCACACAATAAGTAGATAGTACCTACAGTTATGAGTTAAGGGCAAACAGATGAATGCACTTAATGAAATTCAACGATTTTCTCCTCAATCATGAGGACTTGTGCATATTATAGCATCTTCGGACTGATAACTTATGAATTTTATTGTATCACATACGAGAAACTCTCTTGAATTTTGCAAAGTGTATTCATGATTTTGCACTTAACTGTTTTTACAACTTGCTTCAAACTTATTTAAAACCCGTAGTAAGATCTTAATGGTCAAGCAAAGTAGGGTCAAATGATATCTATCATTTGTTTTTCTGGTCATCTATTGGCTGCCACGGCTTATTATTCTTTTTTATTTTTTTTAATCTTTTTTATTACGGATGCTTTTAACGTGCACGTCTTTCTACATCTTTCACACCTTTTTAATTTCAACATGTATGATGTAACCATTTTTTTTTTAACTATATGTTGATTTAAAAGAGTGTCCATGGAGTTTCTTGCCCATTCTTCTCCATAGGTACCTACTACACTTTGGAATGGGCATCTAGCTTCTTTTTTCTGACTGACTGACCCCTTGACAATTCAAAAGTGCCTGTAATTGGTTTATTTGAAATAAGTGCTTTGAGTTTGAGTTCGAGCGAGACTATTTGACGCACGTGATCGTGAAAGTGGAGAATTGGTCTTCAAATATGTCTATTTTTAGAATTTATTTTCGTATACTGGCCCAATTTTTATTCACAAAGTGTCCTAAATTATTCACTCCACTGATGCATCTATTTTAACATATTTCTTGTTACAGATACCAAAATACAGGGTGGTGTTACTTGGTGACGCTGGCGTGGGAAAGACGGCTCTGGTGTCACAATTTATGACGTCAGAATACATGAATACATATGACGCCAGTTTAGGTGAGCCATTAATTCTGATCATTCACGAACATTCTCAAACACTTCCAAACTTTTCCTCCTGTTTTATTTTGTAAGATACAGTTCCTCCGGTTTATGCAGCCCTGGTACATCACATTTTTTTGATGTTGTATCCAAACTTTTGAGATCATCAAATACCTTTTTTAATTTTTGTTTTTTGGTCCAGAAAATTTGTATGACAGTTTTTTAATTACTTACATTTCCAGAATTTCTCGAGTCTTTTTGTGTGTTTATTTTTTCCCCTTGTAACACTTACCAGCCCAATACACAAAAAAGAGGATATTTCTGTATCAGTTTTTAATTCTAAATTATAATAATTACTAAGCCAGCATGAAAACTAGGAATCGCTTTAAAAATAAGAGTAGCATGTGCGATTTTCCGAATTCCGAAGCATGTGCCAGCATTTTTTAGCATGAAAATTTCAAATTCCTAGTCTCCTATTCGATTTAATATAATATTTTCATAAAAAAATCTCTACTTATAGAATGAAATAGTTAACTAACTGATATTTTGTTTTAGATAAGAGGGACAGTAGCAAAAATAAAAATGGTTTGTAATACATTTTAAAATATTTATCTACTTCTTTTCTTTTTAAAGCATTAGTATTAGTGTGTTAGTTTCTATGTACGTAGGTATGTATTACTTTTCTGTTTCATATAAGTAAATTTTAAAATTAACTGAAAGTACCTATTTATTTTAGGTTGGTACTTTAAACCACATTACTGAATTAATGCGTAATTTTTAGCATAATTTCAGATGATGAGATTAAACATTATTAAAAAAATCATATTTAACATTTGTTTTTCTTGTCATTTAGCGTAAATAAGTTTCAAAGTTTCGGAAAATAAAACTGGTTATTATGATGCTTTTAGGCTACGAGTACCTACGTAGGAGTAATTTTTCTCATGCCGCCAAATGAGCCAAAAAAGTACATTTTACGCTAGAATGTTTTTTGTAAATCCATTAAACCCCTAAAAGTAGACAATTTCCCTAGACACATTATTATAGAACTAAACTGATTTTGTTTTTTTTTTAACCTAATCTTTTTTTTAAGTATTAGGTTAACATTTGGGCCTGTATTTTGGAACATCATCAAGTTTATCGAATTAAAATAAAGTATGAAATCTGAAAGTTTTTAACCAAAATTAATTAATTATTAATCATCATTCGAGAATACAGTCTAAAAAACTTTTTTACAAAAAAAGAAACGATCGACTTCCAAAAAGACACTACAAAGTGAAAAAATACTTTAATTTCGGAAGTCGGTGTCTTTGGATCTGTATTTTAGTTATTTTTCCCACCGACTTCCGAAATTAAAGTATTTTTTCACTTTGTAGTGTTTTATTGGAAGTTGTTTTTTTTTTAAGCTTTTTATTTTTCAGTTTTTAGTGGGTCAGTTATTAATTTATCTAAGTTACAATAGCCTAATTTCAACTGCTCATCACCTTTTACAAAATATTGTTTTTCTCGATGCAGGGAAGTTAATTGTTGAGGAGTTCTCCTGGTAAAAACGAGAAGAACTGGAGCTGATGGTGAAGCCACCATTAGCTCCATTTCACCATATGTATTGTGATGAGCTTAACTTGCTTAGCAAAAATATTAAAGTAATCGAATCGCAACCACAATGAGTAGTTCCGGTGGCCACCTCTGGTCTACATAATCTGTTCCACTTCCCCAAATGGTGCTTTCTGAGAGCAAATGCACGAGTTACTATAAAAAATACCCAAATCGCGCCTATAAAATTTGAGGATTTTCCTCGTTTTCGAGATTCTGGCTTGCTGACAATGGGACCACCTAGAGAGCATACCCTTTCAAACAAAAAAAGAATTTTGAAAATCGGTTCACAATTGATGGAGAAATCGGTGAACATACATAAAAATAAAAACAAAAACATACATACAGCCGAACATATAACCTCCTCCATTTTGGAAGTCGGTTAAAAAAACTAGCTCAATATCACGAAACAAAAGAAACGCGTCAAAATCAGCGTTGGCCTTATTAGTGTGTCGTCATTAAAGCGAAATAATAATAAAGGCTGTAGGTGACAGCTGTCAGATGCACGCCGAGCGCCATGTGACGTGCGACGCGTCATTTCGCGACTATTATTGTTATTGTTATTTATATTAAATTAATATAATTATAATTAAATGACCACCGGTTCCATTAGCATTCTAGAAAAACGACTTACTCTAGTAAATGCTTAAAATATAAAGCAAACACGTTAAAATCAGCGCTGTCCTTATTAGTGTGTCGTTATTACAACGTTATTATAGGTGTCCGTGACAGCTGTCAGATGCAAGCTTCGCGCGATAGATGTGCCGTGCGACACGTCATAACCGCGATTATGTCATTATTGTGAAATTCAATTAGTTAAAACAAAACATTTTCATAACAAATAATACTAGTCTTTACTCGTATTATTTGTTATGAAAATGTTTTAATAACCACAGACAATGAGCATAAAGTTGATCATTATGTGGAAGTCTCTGAATAGTACATGTGTTATGGCAGTGTTTCAGACTACGATGTTTCATAGACCGTAACAATAAAGTTGATTATATGTCAAAATATTAAGTACCTAAAACTTTCAGTAACAGATGGCATGATTTTTGACAATCCTCCTTACAGATAGTTTCAAGAAACTGTAGATAATGTTGTCCATAATCTCACCGCAATCTCACACTTCAAACAAAATTTTAGCCCGAATTTACTCAGAAACACAAGCAGTTTCTTAACTTTATTAAATCACTATTATCAACCACTCAGACACTTTCAACAAACAAAGCCTAATCTTATCCATCAAATCGACAGTGCCTGCCGACCATTTTAGTTTTCCTTTCACTAAATGAAAATAGACATAAATAATCAACACTTTCAGACCTTATCACAGCCTTTACACTATACAAAAGCCGGGAGAGGTTCTAAATAGGCCAAATAACAGATTTTATCTCCCTTTTATCAACTATAAGTGTTTAGTAAGTGGTTTTGGCGAAGTAGCACCATTAAGCCGTTTTCTGTTGAAAAATTTATGATGTTGGCAGTACTGTTTGGTTCGTAGGGTTTTTGGGTTAAGTGCGGTTGGAAAACAGTTTCTTTAGGATGGTCGTTCATGTTTTAGTGAGTAAATAAATGTTTTTGGTAGATTTTCTTGAGATGTTTTCAATAAAATGTTGGTTCACGATCTTGGATGTCTTATTACGTAATCAGGATTTTATAAATAGATGCATGAGAGATTTTTGAAAAAAATTCAGCGTTCGCATGCATCTGATATTGGTACCTCTGATATTATCTACAGATGTGTGTAGGGGCGGTGATCACTACCATATCCTCCATCATACGTAGCATGACCACTTATAAGTCTACGAAGAATAGACATGTATATCTTTTTGTACAAAATTATATTTATTTATTTTATTTTTCACATCACGCCGTAAAAATGTTTTTTCACTCCTCTTGCTCATAAAGTCCGTCATTGTAGCGTACCAGAGTGGGGATAAAATACCATATTTTCTCCTAGGGGAAAAAATAATTTGTCTGTTACCAAGGAGCCTATAAAAACGAAAAGTCTTTATTCATAAGTAGAATAATCATGAATAAAGACTTGACTTATTACTGTTTCATAAAAAAAGAAGTTTTTTTAATGGTACTAAAAGCGACGATTTCTTTGGTAGAATGCGTGCATTGCGTTGCGCCTACATAAGAAAAAAAAACTATTTAATATTGTATTGGATTATTTTATTTTCTCGCAATGGTAGTGAAAAGTAGAGTGTAACACACGGCGCTAAAAACCCATTATAACTCGGTTTCTATTTACTCCGTCGCTAAAGCTCGGGAGTAAAACTACCTGGTATATAATGGGTAATTTTCGCCCCTTGTAGGTATAACAATTTACTATTAAAATCTCTCATTTTGTCTTTCGTTTCTTCTGTGACAATTAAAAAAAAAAAAAAGTTTATTTCAAGCAACAAGACTCATATATATAAACAGATACACTAAGAATACAGACACGATAACAAACACAGACAAAAACAAACACTCACAAAGTAAGAATATGTTTACTGCAGCATTGCTGGATATAAGGGCAATCCAGTCTGTTGGCGATCATCGCCAGGACGGTGTTGGCGGTTGGTTGGTTATTGGTCATGTTACGCGTGCAAGAGGGCCGTTGTTTTTTTTACTATCCAACAACATAAGCAAAATCAAGCAAAAAAAATATTATCATTCGTCTGCCCTTCTCCCATTTTATTCGTGGTCAGCGCAACATGTCTTTCTTTACCATACTTCTCTATTAAGGATGATTTCCGTCAAACGGCTCGCATCGCACTGGATCGGAACGGATTTTACAATCTTTAAACGGCATTAAATCGTGTACACAGTATTTAAAGTCTATATTACCAAGCCGCGCACAGCACCTCGACCGCGGTCATCTTCCGCGACACGCGATCGTAGCTGAAAGTATACTGCGACGCGCTATCAGCTCCGTTCGCCTATTGTATCGTCAACACGGTTGAAATGAAACTATTTGACAGGCGCAGAAACGGATACGTTCGTAAGCGTCGACATCCAGCCGGATGCGATCGGCTGTCGCCGCATCCGTTCGTATCCTTTCCGATCCGATGCGTGAAAATCATCAATGATCCGTTTGGTGGAAATCATCATTTAGTTGTCATCTCGGTACTCACCTCCTTTCTAGCCATGTCATCTTTCACACAGCACATCCATCATTTCTTTGGTCTTGCTCTACTCTTATAGCACAAATAAAAAAAAAACAAGATACCTATTTGAAAAGATGTTGAAGTTGAGTCTCATTTAAAATCATACCTACAACACGTTCCAACAACGTTGTGACAGGACACAATACCGGATATGACACGTCTACGTCACTACCTGAGTATCGGAACGGACGTGCTGAGGACAGGCACGGCCTATTATATAATGACGTTCACTTATATTGTGATAACGAGAGTGGTTATAAATGAATAGTTTTGGCTTTTCGTACTTGTAATATAGGATGTATTATCGACCAAACTTGACATTAGTTGTAACCAAAAATAATTGGATTGACTTATTCAAATTCCATTTTTATGCACGATACTGAGATTTTGTTTCTGTAAGTAGGTTTGTACAAACACTTTTACATATCAATCATGTTTTAAAAACTAGATGAGGTCGGCGTTTACTATTTGACTACTCTGAGAAAAAAGGCCGAAACAAAGTCAGAGGTCACAGTCGCTTTTAGAGACCAGACATAATCTTGGTCAGATCATGTGAGCACCATGTAGATTGGTGTCTGAAATGGTATTTGAAGTAAGAACCATTCCACTGGAACTGTCTACTCAGTGCACGCATTTGTCAGTAATTGAGCAGCTCAACTCAAAACTTAAGTTTAGTAATTACTTCATTAGCAATTTATGGGCACAATACCTACTTATTTTATTGTAGTTTATGCAGCTCGATGTTTTCCAGTG
Organism: Griposia aprilina; assembly: GCA_916610205.1. Lineage (NCBI taxonomy): Eukaryota > Metazoa > Arthropoda > Insecta > Lepidoptera > Noctuidae > Griposia > Griposia aprilina. The sequence continues at coordinate 14,861,232 of OU744304.1, read as the reverse complement.
AGTCATTTACCTATACTAAGTATATACAGGGAGGCAGGGTCATCGACGCACAACCTGTTATCATGGATTCAGTACATGATTCTGGACTCCCAAGCGTTTTTTCTTTTAGTCGGTTATTAAAAAATAAAACTGCTGTTTCCCACAAAAGTACCCCCCACAACAAGTAAGTACAGTGTTACCTACGCAGTCATAATGTTTGAAATAGCATTTTTTTTCTATTGCCGATGAATAATTTTAACAAAGTAACTCCTATTTCTGTATACTATGGTCAACAGAAAATGTATCCTATCCGAGGCGGAGTGCTAAAAAACATTAGAAAATTTGAATTTCACGGGCTAACTGAGCGCACCCCCCTTATGTAGGCATAGGACTTTGGTAGGCCGAGTTGAAATACAATTCAAAAAAATCCCATCACAACCTTATCACCAGAGATCGGATGTTTGGATGCATATTCACCTAAAGTTGAGATGTTGGCTAATATGGAATGCGCTTTTGTATCGAAAAACTCTCGCTAACGTCAGATTTCAGTGACCAAACCAGACCAAATCAGCGATCAAAGTTGTTGTTGCCGAGGTAATATTTACGCCCAATCAGGATATAGTACTTAAATAAATAAAAATAACTATTTTAATTTATGTTTTAGGGGGTTAAACAATAATTTAAAATAAATATGCATCTGATTTTTTTACAAACAATATATTTAATGAAGCCGCTTCCGTACTTTCATAGCAAAAATAACTTTAGGTAAATATGCATCCGAATATCCGATCTCTGCTTATCACCTAATCACAAAATTATTTAAGAGCCCTAAAGACGTACTCGACTTTCCTAATGACCCAAAATACCTTCGATCATCTTCGGTTACAACGCCGATAGTAACCGAAGATGCCCGAAGGTATGTCGGGTCCTTTCGGCTAATTGAGTGATTAACACGTAATTGTTTGTTCCAAACCTTCAATTTGCATAAGTACAGGGTAACCGCAGCATAAACTCGTAGGTAATAATTATTAAAATCGCTTGCGTTAATTAAGTCAATTAATTTCATAGTGTGGTTGTAGTTACGGGATAGATTGAAGCTCATTTTAACGTTAAAGCTCTGCACAAATTGAGGCGAAAACCACGTGGGATGCGGGACGAAATTCGCTCGTGCCGATTGTGTCAGAACTTGTATGTGGTGTTCAAACTGACGCGAAGAGTCGTGTGACTTCTTAATCATTAAAATAAGCGACGGACGCATCCCGCATCCCGTGCGAAATCCGACTCAGTGTGTACGAGATCCTGCCGGGGTCGCGGATTGTTCGAAAGAGTTACCGTAACCCTGGCGCACAGGCAACTGAAGGAACATGGGTGGGTTTTAGTCAGTAAGAGTCTGACACGCCTTTCTGCTCCGCCCAGAGCTGGAGAGGTCATTTGATGACTTCCCACCCAAAAATAAAAAAGTGTGTGCGAGATTAAATGTAACAAGTAGGTATAGTAACATAGTTGTCAAATAACGACTATCAGCAATATAGGAATATTTTAATCACCAACGTCAAAAAAAAAGATTCAAGAAGACAACAAGACTCCCGTACCTGATGAGGTACGGGAGTCTTGTTGTCTTGTTGTTGTTGTTGTTGTTGTTGCTGCGATGCCTTTTCCCAACTGTATTTGGGTTGGCTTCTAGTCTAACAGGATGCAGCTGAATACCAGTATTTTACATGGAGCGACTGCCTATCTGACCACAACCCAGGTACTGGGTAATACGATACCCCTTGGTAAGACTGGTTGTCAGACTTTTGAACTTCTGACGACCAGTAATGTCTGGCAAAGATCCACGATTGACAGCCGGGATCAACGGCTTAACGTGCTTTCCGAGGTACGGAGGGGTCTCGGCATGAACCATGAAAGATGGTCACCCATCCACGGACCGACCGTGGCAATCGTAGCTTAACCTGGTCGATCGACCCGTGCGGCTGTTATTACTTAGCCACGAGCCCTTTTTGATTTAATCACCAACGTCTTAGAAAAAATCACAAGAATCCCATTTCTATCTTTCATATTCTAGATTTCCCGATAAGAAATAAGTTCTTGTTTACACTAGCGAGCCGGCCGGCGGCAAAAATCGGCGTTACAAAAACATGAAATTTACGTAATTATATGTAAGTTAAATAAGAATGTATTATCCACATAAACCTTCTGGAATACATTCTTTATATGATGCTGAAAATTGCATTAAAATCCGTTGCGTAATTTAGAAGAACAACGCAGTCACAAAGACAGACACGAAAAACGCCTTCAATTAATTATAATTATTTAAACGGCATTTCAAATGCATGTTTAAAAAAAAAGCAAGACAGACAAGAAAACCTGTTTATTCTGCAAAAACAAGACAAACAAGAAAACCTGTTTATTCTGCAAAAACAAAACGCACATTATAAAAACTAGACAAAATACATACAGTAATAAAAAGTAGCCAAAAGCCTCATATTCAAATCGTTAAAAGTTTGACAATGTTGTCCCACAGAACACACACACGGAGTCACATTATAAAGATAAACTGGAACATTGATTCAACTTTGTATGGGTTAACGCCATGTTTTTTTTTTATACTTAATTTTCGACTAGAGAGATTTATCGATTAATCCATGCAAAACAAAATCGTTACTTAGTTTTGAGTCTAAATGAGAAGTGAAGTGAGTGTGTTGTGTGTTTTGAGACTATGTAGTGAAAAAAATTAAAAGAGTCTGCTTAGATGGTTTGGTCATGGTGAGAGGATGAATGAAGGGCGACTAACAAAAGGTATTTACAAGGCAGCTGTGAGTGGAAACGCCAGGACCACGCCCTAGGAAGACATATTATAGTGACCTTATTGGTGATGTTCTTCAAAAAGGTCAGGTGCATAGTACTCGCAACCGGCGTGCGTGTATGACCAGATGTATGAACGTCAACGAAGCAAAACGAGTATGTAAGGATCGTAGCAGGTGGCGTTCTTAGTGTCTGCCTACCCCCATGGGAAGAAGGCGTGAGTTTGTGTTTTTATGTATGTTTCTAAATAAAACATTAGATCTCCCTCTCAAACAACACACACAACTGAACCTCGCTAATATCAATATTTCAATCTTTTAATTGCTATTCATTGCTCAAATTGAAATTCCCACTTCTTCAATAACAGCCGCTCAGCACCGTGATTGCATCACAATCTGAATCATTTTGAAGGATATTGCTAATCCATTGCTTCATAATTAATGAAGAAGAATTAGCAACATAACATAACATAATACAATAACAACATAACATAACATAACACACACATAACATAATAATAACATAATTTGTTCGAAAGTGTGTATGCTCAACAACGTAAATAACGCAACGAATGTTGTTGAACTGTCAAAATTAAAACCATTCCTACTGTTAGTGTATTACGCAATTACCGCGCTGGTCAATTGAAAGTTAAGACACGCCTGTCGAGTTCGGTCTGTGGATAGGTGACCATCCATTACATATTCAAGACCTCTCCGTGATTTTAAAAGCACGTTTTAACCGTTAGCCCCAGTTGTCATTTGTGGATATTTGACAGTCGTTATGGGTCATCAGAAGCGCGAAAGTCGGACAACCAGTCTTACCAAGGGGTATCATGTTGCCCAGTAACTGGGTTGTGGAGGTTAGATAGGTCGCTCCATGTCAATCAATCAATCAATTCAGCCTATTGCAGTCCACTGCTGGACATAGGCCTCTCCCATGCTGCGCCACAATACCCTGTTCTCCGCCTTCCGCATCCTGTCTGTCCCAGCCAATTTTTTGAGGTCATCGGTCCATCTAGCTGAGGGGCGTCCCACACTACGCTTGCCGATACGCGGTCGCCACTCCAGGACTCGTCTGCTCTACCGGCCATCGGTCCTTCGACAAACATGGCCAGCCCACTGCCACTTCAGCTTGCTTACTCTGCAAGCTATGTCGGTAACTCCGGTTCTTTTCCGGATAACTTCGTTTCTGATTTTATCTTTCAAAGAAACCCCAAGCATAGCCCGCTCCATAGCGCGCTGAGCGACCTTAAATTTGTGGACCAGCCCGACTGTCAGTGTCCACGTTTCGGCACCGTATGTCATAACGGGCAGGACGCACTGGTTGAAGACCTTAGTCTTCAAACATTGCGGGAATGGCGACGAGAAAACTTGACGAAGTTATCCAAACGCTGCCAAACCTAACCAGATCCTTCTGTCGGCTTCTTTCTCAAAGTTGTGTCTACCGAGCTGGATGACTTGCCCTAGGTAGACATACTCCTTCACAACTTTGAGAAGCGACCCTTCGATGTAGATTGGACTTTGCAAGACGTGCGAATTGTACATGATTTTTGTCTTGTCCAAATTCATGCCAAGACCAACCCACCGAGAGGCTCCATTTAGGCTATGCAGCATCTGGTCTAACTGTTCCAGCGTCTCTGCCATTATGACGATGTCATCGGCAAAGCGAAGGTGTGAGATGTACTCGCCGGTCACGTTTATACCCTGTCCAGTCCAGTCCAGCGTCTTAAATCGTCCTCCAATGTATTGGAGAACAGTTTCGGGGATATCAACAACTCTCCATGTAAAATACTGGTATTCAGCTGCATCCGGTTAGACTGGAAGCTGACCCCAAAATATTTGGGAAAAGGCTAAGCTGATGATGTTGATGATTTGTCAAGTCGTAAAAACCATGCGAAGCAGAGGCGGGCTGCTAGTCATAATAAAAAGGAAACCTAAGGCGCGAATTACACAGAAACGGCGTAAGGTGAAGGCGCGGCGCAGGCACCTTGCCGCTTCAAGACGTTTCAATACAAAATGTAGGTATGCGACACGATGTGAATTATACTCAAGCGGCGTGGCGCATGCACGTCGTTTCGTCGCCTGTTCCGCGTCGCTAGCAGTTGCGACTGGAGAGGCGCGCAAGCAGCACGACTTGTGTTTATACAGTAGGTGCAGAAAAATGCGTGACGATAGTGAGTTTAATGTAGAGTTCTGCGAGATAATGACTAGTTGCGGCGTCTCTTCGCCTCTTTGATATAATTTAAATCGCGTCCGTGTCTTGTTTATTCCACGCCTGCTCTGCGCCTGCGCCGTGTCTTCACCGTACGCCGTTTCTGTGTAATTCGCGCCTTACAAGAATAAATAAAGGAACAATAAACTCGCCCGTAAATTAAATTAACTGCGACCCAGATCAGCCATTTTGGAGGAAACTTTTAGATCTATTACTTGTTTCATTATCCATTTGCAAACGAATCGTTCGCGACCTTTTTAACCGACTTCAATAAAAGGAGGAGGTTCTCAATTCGACTGTGTTTATTTTTATGTGCTAACGCACAAAATACAAAAAAAGTAACAAAAAACAATAACAAAATAATCAAAAAAACAAAAAGTCAAAAAAGCGTTTTCTAGGTGAACCGATTTTGAATTATTGTTTTTTCTTTGAAAGCTGGAGCTTCACATGTGGGCCCATAAAAATGTGATCTACTTATCGTAGTAGATCTGACAAGCAGTTTTTGAGTTATCCTTAATAATGCGTATTTTTTACACGTAGTATATTTTGATGATGTTCTAATAATTTGTGTGGGGTAGGTACCACAACTGAAAAGTGAAAAATAAAAACTTTTTTACAAAAAAAAAACCATCGACTTCCAAAAAAAAGAACACAATAAAGTGGAAAATTACTTTAATTTAGGAAGTCGGTGGCAAAAAACGAGAATACAAAACCAAAGATACCGACTTCCGAAATTAAAGTTATTTTCTACTTTTTTGTGTTTTTTTGGAGGCGAGACGGTTGTTTTTTTGTAAAAAAGTTTTTTCTTCTATATTTCTCAATTAGTCGTCATCTTGGTACTCACCCCCTTTCTAGCCAGACCATCTTTCGCACATTCCATCCATCTTTTCTTGCTTGCTTATATTATTCATAAACTCACGCCTTCTTCCCATGGGGGTAGGCAGAAACTACAGAACGCCACCTGCTACGATCCTTACATACTTGTTATGCTTCGTTGGCGTTCATACATCTGGTCATACACGCACGCCGGTTGTGAGTACTATGCACCTGACCTTTCTGAAGAACATCACCAATAAGGTCACTATATGTACCCTAGTACATCCCCTCCCGGCGTTTCCACTCACATCTGTGGTCGCCTTTTAATCCGATGTATGAACTTAAATTGTTTTACGAATTTTAATCATTATAAACTACGACCTTCAATTTCCACGAGTCTATAAAAGTTTATACAAGCTGTAAAGAAAATATTCTACGTAGGTTCTCAAAAGGAGTATGTAAGGATCTTAGCATGTGGCGTTCTGTAGTCTCTGCCTCAGCCAAGGGATGAAGGCGTGAGTTTTCGTATGTAACTATTCTATACTAGTGGCTCAGAGGGCCTAGACAAAGTAACATTCGATTAGCGATGACGCAGTAGAAAGCCAAAAAATGTATGGAATTGACATAAGCTATCGAAATGTCACGTGATCATAGGTTAACGAATATAAATTAGCTGGACAATGATGACGTGTACAATTTAGTGGGAATTCCCAAGCGCGTGAGTACAATTAAGTATTAGAAAAGTCTGGTATGCTTTTCATACCAAAAGCGTCTCAGCGGATAAATATGCGTAGCCAAGTGACACTTTTTGACAAGTGTTATCGCTTTGTTATCGTTTTCGATTCGTATGATGCCAAATATTAGCGTAAGCGGTAGCGATTGTAGAAATAGAATCGCTTCGAAGCGAATGACATTTGTCTAGGCCTCTGTGAGCTGTTGATTTCGCGTGTCTATCTTTGCATAGCTTAAAACTGAATAAATGTTCACCGCGCACCTTAAAACAAAAGGCGCGCGAAATGGCTGAAATATGATTCTTTTAACGTTTTCAAACCCCACATCTCCGCCTTTTTAAAAAAAAACGAAAAACTGAATCGACAAAAGAAATCCATGCAATGCTCACATAATTTCACGAGAATCGGTTAAAGAATGCGACCTGTAGAGAACACAAGCCGGACATCCGGACATACAAAAGCATTTTTGCCCAAGCTGAAACGGAGACGCTTTACGCTCGCTCGGTCAATTATCACCATCAACATTGGCAGCCTTGTTCCACGCACTGCTGAGTACAGGCCTCCTTCCTTTTGTGCCATGCTCCCCTGGTCTGTGCGAGTCTCATCTAGTTCTCTCCCCAACGAAGCTCATGCCACTGATAAATATATAAAATTGCAACGAGTTTATAGGTACGGAACTTTCATGCTCTTTGGTAATTGAGAGCGTTTCCTAGATATTGAAATGAGTAAGACGATGTTTTTCAATGGAATGAATACCGACTTACCGGGTATTCAGTTAATTAGGTTGAAAGCACTTAATCTCTCCTTAGGTATGAAATAATGTCGGTGTTTCTCACGTAAATGAGGCTTTCGTTTAGCTGTATGAAAAGCGTCATAACAACTATAGTTTTCCTTATTAAAACCTACATCAGAGGCCGTACTATGACGTGTTAAAGCCATCATTATTCCAGCATGAAAGAGATACGGAGCTATATATGCCCGATAGCGCTATCCCTTTTTCTCAATGGAACCATGATGGTGTTAGCACGTCATAGTAAGGCAACAGTACTTCAGTAGGCAACAAAAGCAATAATATTTTACTCAATATTTTGATTGAAATGAAATTTTATTCAATACTAAAACCGCGGGTGTGTGGACAATTTTTTTTTTTTTTTTTAGCTTCGTGTCAACCCTTTTCCAAAAGGGTTGTCTTTAACGAAATAGGATCAATTTATAATGAATTAGAATAGGTATTAATAATCATGATTTACCATGACATAGGTTTTTATTAAAAAGGAGTGTTTATTAATGAGGGTTTTCATGAAAATTCACGCCACTAGTTGGCACCAGTTTGACAAGAGGTCTTCCATTTCGACAATGAATATTAAATATTTGATGCCATTTGTCATTCGTTTCATTCATTCTGGACGAATGAAGGAAATATAAGCGCTTTGACAGGTGCCCGGACCTGAGGTCTTAGTGCTGCCACCTTGTGAACGTCATTTTAGAAAACCCTCATTATTTATATTATAAATTATTATTATTTTTGTAGCTGGCTGGTAATGTATAAGCTTTAATTAGTACGATGTGGATGAGAGCAGATTTGATTATAAATTATTATTTAAATATCAAAAGTAAGGCACCGGTCCCACCGCCAGCGATTAGAGAGAAGCGAGTAGATCTAGTTGCTAAAAACGTGTTGGTGAGCAACTAGTAGTGAGTGCGCAAAGGCGAGGAGCGATTACTCGCGTATCTGTAGCAAACGTGAGTCTCTCAGCCAGTGTTCTGCCCGCTAAGCGAGCTTTGCCGAGCGAGTACTCTCTTTGATAGCTCTTATCACTGAGACAAACTAGTACCTACTCGCTGGCGGTGCGAACAGTCAGCGATCAACTATTAATATATGTATCTTTTTTGCTTACACGGGATCTAGAATCTTTTGTACGTTTCTTGAGCGAGAAAATCGTTGATAGATAGTTGCTTTCTCGTCGGCGGTGAGTCCTGTACCTAAAATATTAAAATTCATGCTTAATCCAATTAATTCATGCTGAAATTTTACCTCTCTACAAATTGAGATCAGCTTATTAAAAAACAAAAATAGAACAGAGAATTAGCGATACAAACTAATTAACGAAATTCTATATGTCGCGCTAATTACGATCTGGCATAACGGATACCTCGGGCGTATAATGATGTACCTACCTCATTTGTACAGCATATTAACGTTATAAGGTTGTTTAGTTAGGAACAACATAAAACAAAAACAAAAAATGGATAGCATTTTGTGCTCAACTCATCTCCTTTTTTGTAGTAGAAGAGCTCTTTTTGAAGTTCATCAAGACATTTCAGCTTAGTTACTAGGACGGTAACTTACTTGCGATACCTCTGGTATCTAGACACATTGCAGTGTGTCAAGCAAAGTTCGGTCGGAGAAGAATAGCGGGAACAGCCCATCTCCTTTTTTGTAGTAAAAGAGCTCTTTTTGAAGTTCATCAAGGCATTTCAGCTTAGTTACTAGGACGGTAACTTACTTGCGAAGACTCTGGTATCTAGACACATTGCAGTGTGTCAAGCAAAGTTCGGTCGGAGAAGAACAGCGGGAACAGCCCATCTCCTTTTTTGTAGTAGAAGAGCTCTTTTTGAAGTTCATCAAGACATTTCAGCTTAGTTACTAGGACGGTAATTTACTTGCGATGCCTCTGGTATCTAGACACTCTGCAGTGTGTCAAGCAAACTTGGCTCGGAGAAGAACAAGGGGTAAAACTCATCTCATTTTTTGTAGTAGAAGAGCTCTTTTTGAAGTGCATCGAGACATTTCAGATTAGTTACTAGGACGGTAACTTACTTGACACACTGCAGTGTGTCAAGCAAAGTTCGGTCGGAGAAGAACAGCGGGAACAGCTCAGCTCCTTTTTTGTAGTAGAAGAGCTCTTTTTGAAGTTCATCAAGACATTTCAGCTTAGTTACTAGGACGGTAACTTACTTGCGAAGCCTCTGGTATCTAGACACACATTGCAGTGTGTCAACCAAAGTTCGGTCGGAGAAGAACAGCGGGAACAGCTCATCTCCTTTTTTGTAGAAGAAGAGCTGTTTTGGAAGTTCATCAAGACATTTCAGCTTAGTTACTAGGAAGGTAACTTACTTACGATGTCGCAGGTATCTAGACACACGGCAGTGTATCAAGCAAAGTTCGGTCGTGAGTACACGAACCATTTCGAGCTACTTTCGACCATCCCCTAAATCAAAAATTATTAGAACTAGCATAAAATATCATCACGCCTGTTTTACCTGAACGGTTAGGCAGAGAACTACAGAGTTGCAATTTTACGTGCCTAATGTATTAAGGTTTCCCCAATCACCTAATATTCAAAATTTCATAAATGTATCTTTTACAGTTCTTAAATCAAAAACTGTAAAAGTTAGGTGAAAGAAAATGTATTAGGCTCCTTGCTACTGAATACAACTTGGCAATTATTTATTAGTAACCGTTGAAAATTAGACAATTTGCTAAGTTGCATTCGGTAGCAGAGAACCTAATAAACTTTATTTCACCTCTATAGAACTTGGCACCCATCTGGATCTCGATTCTTTTATCGGTAAACTTGGCCCCTTTTTTACGGTTCCTGAACTATTTGCATAAACTTTTAAGACATAATATACATTGGCATAACGAAATTCAGCATAATGATCATTACGCATAACATTATTACGCATATGTTTTGCCATAATGTTTATTGCCATAAATTAACCTAACCTAACCTAACCATTGCATTATGTCAAAGTATTATTATGCCAAAGTATCATTATGCTAATAAAAGTTATGCGAAAACGGTTATGCCAAAAAATATTAGTAAAAAATAATAATAATAAAGAAAAAAAAGAAAATAAATTTAGCACATACTACAAATCACACTACACAACAAAAGAAGCATATGCGAAAAGAAGGGATCCCCTTTTTTACATGTAAGTTTTTGGTGGGGATTAGTATTAGACATGTCATTACTAGCTGGCTATTACCGCTGTGTTTTCACACGGAGAGAGAGAAGAGTCACATTTTTCTACACTACCTTCTTCTTCTTCTATATAATAAAGAAGTAACGTATGTTAGTTTGTATTTAGGAGGTAATCTCCGAAACTACTCATTCGATTTTAAAAAAATATTTCAACGATAGAAAGGTACGATATTAGTGAATGACATAGAATATATTTTATGTTAAAACACGGCCGAAGTCGCGGGAAAAAGCTGAGACAAACTCACTAAATGTAAAACCCATTTAAATATTACCCTTAACAAATATTTACAAATAAGTTCGATTTTCTATTTCAGGCAGCTACATTAATTTGCTTATATTACAAAATGTAATTAGATTCGGAGAACCGAACAACTAATTGAATGGCCAATGAAATCGAATTTTAATAAATTCTGTCTTTACCAAGTATTTATTTAGAGGTTTTTTTGGGAATAAGGAGACTTCATCATGTGGTTTGGTTAATAAATATGAGAGTATGTACCTATAAACATTAATATTTAGAAGTACATATGTATATTTGAAACGAAGTTCTTTTATAAATTGATGGATAGATACATAAATAACAATATTCGATTTTGAGAAATAAAAAAACTGGTTTATGTCAAAATGTGAGTAAACAAATCGCCTCTTTTGTAAGATAGTGTAGTGTACGTTTGAGGTTTATGGTTCAATATTATCATCATGATGACCCATAAACAGGAAGGGAAGGTTTATGGTTAATAATTAATTTAATTAAGTTATGTAAAGTACAATGAGCACAAATCTTACTTTTAAAATAATTATCACGTAAAAATATTTGTTAGATTCAAATTGCTAGTTTTATAGGCTAGATTGAGAACATATTAACAAATTATTAAAAAAAAAATTAGAAAGTATTTAGCTGTACAAATTGTATTATATCTATAATACAATTTGTACAGCTAAATAGTTTCTAATTTTGTAAAAAAATATAAATAAACAAATCATCAAACAGTACATTTGTACTGTTTGATGATTTGTTTATTTATACTTTTTTTCAAGCATATTCATACCAAAAAGTTATTTCTGTATTTTGTCTGTTGTAAGTAACCTCTCACCAAAAATCGGTTCGTGCAAACATTTTTATCTAGACATTTCTTTTTAACAAAATGTCTCAAAAAATCTGTGCAGATTTAATTTGGATTCATATAGAATAAATTAGTTTGGCTGTAATTTAATTAAACCTAGTTTATTAGTACGGCAGGTCATGGTGGTCAATGAACTTTTGTACTGAATATAGCTTAGAGATATATTAAACAGCCTGACCCTGATATTTAACGGACAAGTTACAATAATATTTCCTTAATACTATTAAGCCTTGTTCGTTCTACGTTACACTTATCTGAAACAGTTTTGTTCCATTTCTGATACAATCGGCCATTTTGTTTATTGATTTTTGGAACTGCATTTAAATAAGCACAAGACTTAGGTTCAGTTTTCATGGAAGTGGAATAACATAACATCACCATGCTGGTATTCCCCGAAGGGTTAAGTAGAGGTGTACCTAATAGCCCTTAGCACCAGTTATGTTAAAGTCCCATGTAATAGAGGACGAGCCTATTGCTATCCACAAATCTAGATTCTAGGCTGCAACTGAGAAATTCCTGATGAAAAAAACCAATAACACTATGTAGGACCTGGGTATCAAACCTAGGACCTCGTGGCCAGCTGTAGCGCTTGCGACCACTACACCAAGGAAGTCAAATAATGACTAATAATTCAGTCACAAAAGTGAAAAGATGTACTTACATCTATTGGTACCTAAAATCCGTTGTTTACATAACAAATCCGAGCACTGTGACACAACTTAAAGAAAATATTGGAGCCGAAATCAGCAGGATTCCCCAGTCGCTCTGTAAACGCGTTTTTGAAAACATGCGTGCTAGACTCGAAGAGTGTGTCAGGCTTGACGGCCGCCATTTGGAGAACGTGGTTTTCAAAAAATTAAATCCGGATCTGTTGTTTTTAAATTACAATAAACATATTTTGTATTAGAGGTGTAGTTTTATTTTTACAATTTTTCGAACTATGCAATCTGCCACTGGACACCCTGTATAATGAATCAGTTTTTTTTACTATTAATTACCTACCGTTTATTTTTCGGTACAAAAATCTGCTCTCATCTTTAATCAATAGCACTTCTATATTAAGCACAAGTGTGGCTGCTCGCTCTTCTTTCTGTAAATAACATAACTTCTTTTTGCTGCTTGCATCTGGTGAAGCTAAACGTGGTAAGTGTGTGTCACCCCTTATATTTGTGTGTAACCTTGCCTTTACACCCCGCTGTCAGCGTTTGTGTGTTGTGTATACCTAGACTTAGATTTTAAAAAAAGAAAACGTTTTTTTAGAGCAAAGCGATGACTTTTTTTTTGGTGTGTTTTCATGACTTTTTTCAATATATTTCCGTTTTGTTTTGTTTGGAAAACAATGACCTTAGCCAAAGCTGGGGAGTCATTAGATAATTATTTATTGTAATTCATCATACACTCATCATTTATCATATCCGACTATAAAGGTCCACACTGCCTTCCACGACCCTTTTAATAGATTGTTAGTTGTTACCATGAACTTTGACATAACAAAAATACCCTATCATTTCTGTGGTCCTGGTACATTTGACTAAACTACTTTATGTTCAATACAATCCTCATAAGTAAGTACCTACATAAAATACCCTAGGTCAATAGACTTGTTCGAAATTTGGTGCATACTCAAGGAATTTGTCGTCATTTTTTAACCGACTTCAAAAAAAGGAGGAGTTTCTCAATTCGACTGTATTTTTTTATGTATGTTGCCTCAGAACTTTTTTCTAGATGAACCGATTTTGATGATTCTTTTTTATTTGAAAGCTGGTGCTTCTCGTGTGGTCCCATATAAATTTGATCAAGATCTGACTAGTAGTTTTTGAGATATCCTTAACAAAGCGTATTTTTGCCACTTAGTATAAATTAATGACATTTTAATAACTTCCTGTCACTGTTATTTACTTTTCATGTAGTGGTATATGAATTTGTGTGGGGTAGGTACCACAGCTAAAAAGTAAAAAATAAAAACTTTCTTTACAAATAAAACAACCGACTTCCAAAAAAAACACTACATAGCGAAAAATAACTTTAATTTCGGTAGTCCGGGGCAAAAAACGAAAATACAAAACCAAAGACACCGAATTCTGAAATTAAAGTTATTTCACTTTGTAGTGCTTTTTTTTTGGAAGTCGGTTGTTTTTATTTCGTAAAATAAAGTTTTTATAAAAGCAACGTTGTTTTTGCATCTTCTTGTAAAATCAGTCCTGCCTGCAAAATAGGAAAGAAAAATGCTATTCTGTAAAAAAATCATTTTGAAAATTTCGGTGATCAGTGAAATGAGCTTGAAGTGAACTGTCATTCTAACTAATGCTAGGGATTGACGCTATTGACAGTTCACTTCAGTTAAGTTTTCACAGATCCATAGATCGCTTTTCTGCACTCTGTTTGATATTGATGTCTCATTGTGTCCCAAAAGTCTAGGTAATGTAAATAAGAGTGTATTTAATTAGTAAATCTCTTTCAAAATATTGACATCTTCGCTTTTCCAACTGATAGATTTAGGGGCCTTGTTCGCGAAACTATTTTGGATATTGCTCCGTAATATTTAGCTCTTAGACTGTACTTTTATAATTTCTTGTTCTTCTTTTTTATTTGCATGCCTGTTTAATTTTTTCATTAAGACATTACCTATTATAATTATGTATTTTCCAAATTGTAAGCGCACATCGGAATAATTTTATAACTTGTTTTTATAATATGTGGAAAATGTCGTGGGTTTACTCACTCACATTTACTCACTCTATAGCACACATTTTGTGTAATACTGTAATGTGTAACTGTTTATTTTCCCAAATAAATAAAAATAAAAAATAAAATAGCTGTTCGTGCCCAGCGTCCCCCGGGGCGAAGTTCATACAAAAATAACATCTATATATTTCCGACTTACCCGGTGATTTTGCAAAAAAATATTTCGTACCAACCTTGTCCTGACAATTACCACCAACTAAAAAAAATTAGCCAAATAGCAGTCGCTTTGAAGTAATGCGCGGACAAACATTTTTGGCGATTGATTTTTATTTCTTTATTTAGATAGATAGATGATTTTAAGAGCCTTTTGTTGTACTTGTTGACTATTATTTTACTAACAATGACCGTTCTATTTGGCTAACGCATATACCTTAACGTTAAAACATTAATCTATAAATGTCACAGTAAATTGCAACGCCGTATGTATTGAAGATTTTAAAATAAATAGACTATTGTGACGTTCTACAGCTTCTGAAATAATCAACTATGCAGGGTGTTTTATAATTCGTGTGTCCATGTTTGTATAGTATCATAATGTCCTTACCTTTTTGGAACCCTTTTGGAACGAAGTTCCTTATCGCACAGTATACTCTGTAGACTTGACGAAAAAAGTGTAACATTTTGATAGTTACGACACATTTGTCACGGAACAGCGGGGTAATTGCGTAAAACACTAACAGTAGGAATGGCTTTCATTTTGACAGTTCAACAACATTCATTGCGTTATTTACGTTGTTGAGCAGATTTTTATTTTAAACATATGAAGCAATGGATTAGCAATATCCTTTAAAAGGATTCAGATTGTGATTGATAGTGTGATACGCAATTAGTTAGGGTGCAGGTGCATAAACGAAAGGAACTTCGTTCCAACCGGGTGTCCCACGACACCTCCTGATTGTAAATAGAATAGAATATAATAGAATACTCTTTATTATGTACACCATAAAAATTACAGATATAAAAGTAGAAATTTTACATAGGGTGACACAATGGGCGGTCTTATCGCTAAAAGCGATCTTTTACAGACAACCTTTGGATGGATTCAAGGTAGAAGGAGAGACAATAATGCAGGTAGTCAGTGGTGTACCATTTACATATACAACAAATACATACATACATAAAACATATACCTATCTACATAATATAATATATACAATAATAAACATGAAACAAGAGTAAGGAAACTAAATGTAATGACAATGTTTAAGGAGAGAGGAAGTGTTTTTTAACCAGAATTTTAAAAGTGGACAAAGATTGAGCACGCCTTATCGACATGGGCAAGGCATTCCATAACCGTACTGCTTGAACTGTAAAAGACTTGTCATAAAAACTGGTGGAATGCCTCGGCATATCTAGTCTTAAGTTTTCCGATGACCTCAGGTATCTATTATGTGTGTCATGAAGGAACTTGAAACGTTCTTTAAGATAAGAGGGGGTTTTAGGGTTGAACAGAATACTGTAGAGCTGAAACAAGATATGAGAATTCCGGCGAAGACGTATGGGAAGCCACTTGAGCTTTGTACGAAATTCAGAAATGTGATCATACTTGCGCAGGCCAAATATAAATCTTATGCAAAAGTTTTGAAGTCGCTCAAGTTTATCGAGTTAAAATTGGTAAATTGACTTCCTTTGTTATTTAAAGCTTATCAGGTACCCAATACATGTATGTAACTTAATTGACTTTCACAAGATAAAAATAGGTATCTTATCAATATAAAAATTTAAATCAAATCACTTGAAGTATTATTAAATAGCAGAATACATGTTTTAAGAAATTAAAATCAGACACAACCTGTATTTTTTATTAGAAGCTATGACAATAATTACATACATACATAAACTCACGCCTTCTTCCCATGGGGGGTAGGCAGAAACTACAGAACGCCACCTGCTACGATCCATACATACTCCTTTTGCCTCGTTTACGTTCATACATCTGGTCATACACGCACGCCGGTTGTGAGTACTACGCACCTGACCTTTCTGAAGAACATCACCAATAAGGAACTATATGTGTTCCTAGGGCGTCCCCTCCCGGCGTTTCCACTCACATCTGCCTTATACCTTATACCTTTTGTTAATCGCCCTTCATTCATCCTCTCAACATAACTAACTAGGAAAATAAAATTAGGTGCCAAATTCCGTACCTACGTAGTTTCTTGTTTGTCAAATTAAAATACAGTGTCCTTCCTAAGCAGTTTGTGTATGTCAAATTAAATACCAGCTGAAATCAATCTTGTTGACTTATACAACGTGTTTTCCCATAATTTAACTATAGTTGTAAATGATCATATGGCGCGTGGCCAAACTTGAAACTAAGGCCGCCATTTTGTTTTTTTAATACAGTGGGGAAGGCAACTGTCAAAATGGCGCTGTCGTAGCTAGTGCCCGAAACAAGCTCATAATATAAGGCGTGTGGTGGTTTTATTTTATTTTTACGAAAATTAATCCTTGTTGTGTTCCTAAATGCTCCGTAATTAGTGTCCACCATTTTCCGAATGATCCTTAGAGTAGAAGATTCGAGATTTGAAAAGTTCGAGGTTATGTCGCAAACATTTTGAAGATTATTATGTGATTACGAGGAAAAAAGCGGTTCTTAAGGCTTTTAATTCTGACACTTTCCATGTCGAATAATAATGATTTAAAATATAACGAAATAGTGAAATAAAACCAAACTCATGAATGAACACGAAATTAAATGAATGAAGAAGTCAAATTTTCTTAAAAGCCGTAGGGACCTAGCTATTATAACGCCATCTATAATAGCTTGGACCGACCAACTTCATTTCACAATTATTAACCAACAACGCCCTCCTATAATGTCATGCGCTAAAAAATACTAGTAGCCTTGTACCTACATTGGACAGGATGACCCTTCCTAGCCATTAGTAATAATAATAATAATGCCAGCCTATTATTGTCCAACTGCAGGCCAAAGACCTCTTCTCCTACAGAGAACGCACGAGCATTGATCACCACGCTTGCTCAAGACGTTGGCGATATCAGACTTATATTAAGTCCAGGTTTGCTCACGATGATTTCCTTCATCTTTATCAGTAATGTCCAAGATAAGCTCAGAAAGTACATATGAATTGAAAAACTCACATTGGTACTTGCTCGTATCTGAACCTACTACCTCGTGCATGATAGGCGAGGCCACTAAACTTGGGCCATTCACGACAGTCCATTATCATCTAACCTGTTTATCCCCCATCCTCCTTGTGAGGCCGCACTTTACGAATAACGTCGACGACACCCCGGGGGCATTTTATCCAATTACATGATGAACACATTCATTCGGATGTCAAAATACATTGTTTGTTTGGCATGTATTTAAACGAACCTCTAATAAAATGATTGCGCGTCTTATTGTGAACCTCAAATAATTTTTATTTTGGCGTCCTAAAAATACTAAATAGCTAAGTAATTGGATGTAACTGTTGGTCACAGTTTACCCATCCATTTGGTCCCACCCATTCCATCCATTTGTGGTTGGTGGACCCACTTAATTTAAATTGTTTTTTGAAATAATTGATATATAAAAATATTTACAATATTATGGCCTGAAACTAAAGGTATTAATACGAGTATCATTGGATTCTACCTGAACTAGGAATAAACATGTATCTCAGGTATCTCATTTAAGGTATACATAAAAAATATCTAAAATTCCTTAAACAAATACTTAGTAACTAACTTATCTGACAATAAAGACCAATACCTACTAAAACGAATTACTGACTAATTATTATTTTAGACTGAGTCTAATTACTGCGACTAACTGTGAGAAAAAGCCAGAAAGTTAAAAAGAGATGCAATTATTTTTAAAAAGGGTGCATCATTAGAAGCGCAATTTTTTTTAGGGGTTCATTAAATTTAAAAAGCGTCCACCATTAGAGGGTCAATCAGTTTTTTGAAGATCAGTGAAATATTTCCATTGCGTAAATAAATGCGTAGGTATCTAATTTCAATTTGAATGAGAGGCAGTTTGTTCAGGTTTTAAGCTTCAATGCCTTGCAAATGATTGTTAATAGTACGAGTACTTTAGTAAGACGTCAATTGGTTATAGTTATAACGAGGTATCGTAAAAACATGTTGCTGGGGCCTTCACAAAGGGATCCCTTCTTTTCGCATAATATTCTTTGTCTTAATATACTTCGGCATAACGATTTTGGCACAATTTGTTTTGGCATAATAATACTTCGGCATAATTTTTTTAGGCATACATTTTATGTTGGCATAATCATCTTAAAGACTAATTTGGAATTGCTGCAAAACCGACTCCATGTAGTCTTGTTTGTCCTACCCCTAGAGTGTAATTTAAAATCGCATAGGCGCGTAGATGCGAGGCGGCCCGCGGGCTGAGGAGCAGGCGGCTGCGACGATTAGCACGCGTGGGGCTGCTGGAGGCCCGCAGCGCCGGAGCCGTGACAGAAACCCTGCCTGCTGCATGCTGCATGCTTGCTTAATATAATGGTTAATCATTATTATGCTTAGAGAAATTATGTTTAAAAAATTATGCGTAAGCTGTTATGCGTAATTATATTATGCGAAAATATAATTATGCCAAACAAAATTATGCTAAGTTATATTAGGTCTTAAAATTTTATGCAAATGGATAGGGAACCCTTCACAATACTAAAGACAAACAGGTGATGCAAAGTCAAAAATGGATTGACATAAACTACCGAAAAGCTTAAATGGCAATCCTGTTGAAAAGCGCATTGTAGAAATAGGAAACGCTTTGAAAGCGATTATCTCTTGCTAAGGGTCTCTGTTGAGCTACCCCTGCCAGGGTCACGGGTTTGTCCGAAAGAGTTACCGTGGCCCTAGCACGTACGCAACTGAAGGAACACACGTGGGTTTAAGGCGGTACCCCGACCAAAACCTTGCCATAGTGCGTTATTCAGAGGCTATTAACTCATTCACTATGGGTAATAAACTACATCTAAAAGCACATTATTATTGTTTGATATCCTATCATTAAATTGCACGTTCTTATTTGTTTTTATGTGTTATAAATACATTTAAAATCTCCTTGTAAAAAGTGACTAAAATTATTGATTGCATGCATCTTTTGCTAAAGGTGACGTTCTATTAATTTGAGGATTACACTAATGGATAGATAATTTATAAATCTAAATAATTTACGTTTTTTTTTTGTTTCAAAACATCGCTTGTCAGTTTTTATTAAATACTCGTAACTTCATTTATTTTGTGAATTTTATGATAAATGAGCGTGCGCAGGGAGCGAGACAAAGCGAGATCCAGCGACGGGATAGAGAAGGACCGAACGCTCAAGGTCGTTCGGTCGGGGAAGCGCCTTAAGTCAGTAAAAGTCTGACACGCCCTCTCGGTCCGCCCAGAACGGGTGCAGTTATACATTATTAGATTCGTACTTGACGAAACCTTACTGTATTCAGTTTCAAATCGAACGTAGTATGACGGCCTACTGTGTCCGATTTACGTTCTATACCTGGTTGAAATGGGACTTGGAAATTTAGCAATAATGCATATCAATTTAAGAGTACTTCCATACTTAACTGACAGTTATTACATAAAGCATTGAATAAACGAACTAAATCTAAACAAATAAATAAAATTGAAGTGTTTGTTTATAATGTCAAAATAACAGCTTTTTACGAAATGCATATGACAGTATACACGGTTTTTTTTTTTTTGTCTGTCTGTTTGTTCCGGCTAATCTTTGAAACTGGTAAACCGATTTTGATGAAATTTGGTATGGGGATACTTTTTATCCACATATTACGCGTGAGAAGCCGCGGGCAGAAGCTAGTAAAAAATAAAACTACCGCAAAATAACAAGAAAAATAAAGATATTCATATCTGTGACATAAGTTTACAAGGCTGCCACATAGCCCGCAGGTGTCGTTTATAGATGTGTGAAAGTTTTTGAGAAATGTAATTTGTGAGATTTGATTATAATCGAATAAAAACTAGATTAGAAGATTAATGTTTTAGTCTCAGATCAAGTAAAAAAAGGTAGATACCGCACGTAGAATAGGAAACTGTAACCATTTTTTTAACTATGTGTGAGTCAAAGAATAGTTGCCACTTTTTTTTTAAAAATCCCTGAAAATTACGT
This sequence comes from Griposia aprilina, assembly GCA_916610205.1. Classification (NCBI taxonomy): domain Eukaryota; kingdom Metazoa; phylum Arthropoda; class Insecta; order Lepidoptera; family Noctuidae; genus Griposia; species Griposia aprilina. The sequence continues at coordinate 14,840,726 of OU744304.1, read as the reverse complement.
AATAATAAAAATAGGTATTATGCTGATGTAAAAGTAAATCTGTCTGTTTGTTTGTTTATATTTTTATATTTACTGGAAACAATATTCTTTAACGTCAAATAATCATGGTGTGTGATCAGGGAGAAAAATTACAGCAAAAAGTAAAACAATTATATGTATATTTGAAAAAATATCTTAATACAAAAAAATCGGAATTAATGAGTTAAAAACAAACCACACTAAATGAGGATGGTTGCCATTGTGGTTCATTTCGGCCCAGTCTTATAGCACCTACCCATTCATCTCTTATTAAAATATTCCTTGGAAACCTAAAACCATAATATTTCATAGTAAAACAAAAGGTATGTAAGTAAGTACTCAAAAATTTAAACAAAAACATAAACAAATTACAAAATAAATATTTACCTTGACTTCAATTAACGAAATAAAATCACGTGAAAAAAACAACGTTCTGTCCACTCTCTAATTAATTATTTTTCTATTACTTACCCACATTTTGGGCTAAAAGAAATAAGAACTACTAGCAACACTCTCCCGGTACGTCATTTCGGGACATTGACATTATCAGTTCCGAATAATCTCAAAATTGTGTTGGAATGACAAAAAAATAATAGTTTTATGTGTACTTACGTGTGAAACGATATTTCTTCAGACTTTTTGTTCACTTTTGTATTGTTTTTGCACCATTTAATTACACAGGACGGCATTTTGTAGGCAAACTTACTACACGGCGCCCCATGAGATACTAACGAAAAAGAGCTTAGTTTGATGCACGTGTGTGCGTGAGCGCGTGTGTTTACTTGGAGGAGCTGAGTTTTGTGGCTTCACTAACAACAAAGGCCGCGCGTTATCTACCTTTTTTTACTTGATCTGAGGTTTTAGTACACCATTTGGTTACGATACCTTTACTGAGTTAAATAATATTTTTTCTCAAACATGCTTGATAATTCGAGCATTATTTTGACAACTTTCTTCGAGATAAATGAAAAATGCTGTACTGGTCACATACATGCGAGCAGCGGCCGGCAATATAAGTATGAAAATCCACATCTGTCGTGTTTAGCGGCCGAATAAATGTCAATGAAAACTCATATCTGTCGTGTAATTTAAAAATGGAACGAACTTTTTACTTCGACCCATGGCAACCAAGGAGGTCTTATCAAAGATTTGATTTAAAATTCGAACTGGCTTAGCAAAAAGAGCTGTTTAAAGTGAAAAAGAAAAAAATAAACATATTGGCGCGAGAAAAGTTATCGTTGTCAGTCTTTGATTCTGAAATTTATAATTAATTTACGTACATAATTTGAATTTCCGCGCATTATTTGAGAAAAGTACTATATACGTATAGGCCTTGGCCGCAACTAGGCATTGATGGACTCACGTTTTCACGTTCGTCCATCAATGCGTCTGTTGTCGGCCGCTGCAGTAATGTACCTACTATATTGTACTAGGGCACCATCAAAGAAGGAAAGTTGTGCTTTATACCCAATCCCTCTTCTTCAACCTCTGGCCAAAGTGAGGTGAAATTTGCGCGATTGTGTCAACTAGCTTATAAAGAGGTGTTCAAACTGTCCCGAATAGTTGCGTGATTTCCTAATCATTAAAAAAATCGACCCGCGTCCAGCGCAGGATTTTAAGTACTTCAATTTCATAATTTCAGACGCTAGATGTTCATAGCTGGACGTAGCCCTCAAGCATCGACCGGTGGGGTTATTACATAACAGTTTGACAATTCAACAACATTCATTGCGATATTAACGCTGTCGAGCAGATGAATTTTTCAAACATATAAAGCAATGGAATAGGAATTTCTTTAAAAATCATTTGTATTATGAACGGAAGTGTGCTTCCCGTATCCAGTGAATTCTTGTGAAGTACTTAACTTGACATAAATTCAACGACATGGTGAATGGTAGTAAATTTCTAGCTTTATACGAGTTCGCAAGTAGGAGCAGGTAGCAATAACTTCTGAATATGCCTTTGGTAAACATACGTTATAGAGTTTAGGAGTTAGAACCTTGCTGAGTTGTCTCTCGAGTGAACTCAGTGTTCTGTGGCAATTCTATGAAGACACCTATGGCCACGTTAGATAATTTAGTGAAATTGTTATATTTTTCTCACACCTTTTTAGTAATATTATAAATTCGAAAGTAACTCTGTATGTTTGTATGTTACCTTTTCACGCCTAAACCACTGCACGGATTTCGATAAAATTTGGCAAGGAGATAGATGGCATCCTGGGGATGGACATAGGCTAATTTTTGTTCTAGTAGAACGTTCTCGTGGGATAATTTCCGACATCCACGCGGGCCAAGCCGCGTACAGAACCTAGTGATAAATATATGCACGATTTTTATAAAAAGTAAAACAAAAGTCATTTGTTCAAACTAGGCTGAGAACCAGTACTTTTGAACGTCAAAATGTGGCGCAACAATTTACCCAGCAGCGCAGCTGTCTGTTCAGTCAAATAAGACATGTAACACTGGCAGAATGGAAAAGTAAAGTCATTTCAAATACGTTCCTTTTTCGTAAAGTGGGAACGTAAAATCGTTTTGTACTGTCTTTGGGAGTTTTGAATTAATACTGCTAAGAGTACGCTGTCACAAATAAAAAATAGGTACTCATGGGGACTGCCGACACAAGTGAAATCCCTAAAATGTACACAGGCCGCTGCGCGTCGCCAGTCTGGCGCAACACGTCACATTAGCATGTCGGTGACGTTAGCATGTCGTTGACGAGAACCCATAAGCCCCTACCAAAAATGGCTCAACGCGGCTAAAGAAGTATTCACTTCAAAAATAAGTGTCGTGCACTGTGCACGTCAAAAGTGAGCCTGAAATCGGCGTCGTCGTGTCGTGTCGTCGGAACAAAGTTCATTATCGCACGTTACACCTAGTGAATGACAGCTTGACGTCATTCGCCAAGAGCGTCAAACTGGAACATAATACATCCAGACAAACAGAAAAAAGGACAAAACATATATTTTCGGCATCAGAATTGTTCCCACACCTCGTAACAATCCATGTTGTAGTGTTATTTTTTGAAGTTGGGTTTTTATTGTTAAAAAGTTTTTATTTTTCACTTTTTAGTGAATCAGTTATTAATAAATCTAAGTTACAATAGCCTAATGTCAACTGCTCATCACCTTTTACAAAATATTCCTTTTCCCGACGCACGGACGTTAATTGTTGAGGAGTTCTCCTGTTAAGAACCGAAACCACTGGAGCTGCACCAACAGCTCTATTTCACCATATGCATTGTGACGAGCATAAATTGCTTAGCAACCATATTAAAACCGAATCGCAATCCGTGAAATACTTATTATTGAGAAGTTCCGGTAGCCACCTCTGGTCTTCGTCATCAGTTCCACTTCACCAAATGGTGCTTTCTAAGAGCAAATGCACGAGTTACTATAAAAAATACCCAAATCGCTATACGTGTGCCTATAAATTTTGAGGATTTCCCTCGATTTCCATGGGATCCCCTCATCAGATTCTGACTTGGTGACAATGGGACCACCTCGAGAGCATACCCTTACAAACAAAAAAAAGAAATTTCAAAATCGGTCCAAAATTGACGGAGAAATCGGTGAACATACATAAAAAAAACATACCTACTATCGAACATATAACCTCCTCCTTTTTGGAAATCGGTTAAAAATGGATTGTTGCTTGGGGTACATTGAAGTAGCTTAATTAATCCCAAGCCTTTTTGTCATCCATGTAATCTTTAACTTTATAGAAACCTTTTTGACAGAGTTTCTGTTTAATAAATGATTTAAATTTATTGAGGCTCAGTTCTTTAACAAGACTTGGGAGTTTGTTGTAAAAACGTATACTTTGGCACTTAAATGAATTACTAATTTTTTGGAGCCTAGTCGAGGGCACAAGTAAATCTTTGTATCTAGTATTTATGTTATGAATGTCGCTGTGTTTAGAATATAGATTAATATTCTTTTTTACATACATGAGGTTTTCATATACATATTGAGATGCGACAGTCATTATGTTTATTTCCTTAAATTTATCCCTCAGTGAATGCCTACAACTAAGGCTAATTGCTCGAATGGCTCGTTTCTGCAGCACAAAAATAGCCTGAATGTCGGCTGCATTTCCCCACAGCAAAATGCCGTACGACATTACACTATGAAAATAACTAAAATATACTAATCGGGCTGTTTCGACATCAGTCAAATGACGGATTTTATAGACCGCGTAGGCTGCAGAGCTTAGCCGCTTCGACAATTTGGTTATATGTGGGCCCCACTGTAGCTTCGAGTACAAAGTAATACCTAAGAACACAGTGGTGTCCACAAGATCCAATTCCTTCCCATTTACTAGTACATTGGTTTTTACCTGTTTAACGATAAGTGTCAGAAATCTAATACATTTAGTCTTTTTCTCGTTTAAAAGTGAATTATTAACACTAAACCAATGCACTAGGTATTTTAGCGATAGCATTATTTACATCGTAAGTAAAGTCGTAAGATAGTCATGTCCGATGAGGACCTGCGTCAGGCGGAAGGTGAGGACGCCGTGGCGCCTCTCAAGCCACTCGTCAAAGAGGGGACTTACCGCCGCAATTGTGGCGTGCCCAATTCTGAACCCCGCGCGTTGAAATTTTCCGTCGGTAATTTAAAAAAAATTGCTGTTCCTTACATTTTGTCCCTACTGACGGCGCCCGTTCACGAACATGACCTATGGATCAGCACCATTCAGCTCAACCATTTTGAAGGGATATTATAACGGTCGTCATTAAAGTCTGTAATTTTCACTAATTTTTGTCAAAAAACGTTTTAGTCAAAAAACGCCCTGTATTTGGACAGCCATTGTTGTGTGACCGTTCACCGCTTTCTTAGTACACCAAAGCTTTACTGCAGGTAAAGAGTGGCATGCTTGGTTTTTATGGAATGTGTTGCCAATGCCGACTCTAGAAGCGGCCGCTGAGACACCTCCGTGCTCTGTGGGGACAACTATAGCATGTATGCTTGCTTTATTTGTATTCAATCTGTTGCTTAAGAATTCATTCTGAAAAACAATGATTTACTAAACTGTTGCTTTTCAGAAAGTTTTGAGCTTTAGAAAACTATTCTTGTTATGGTTTCTTCAAGTAGTGTTTATAGTTCATTTGTTTGTTTCATGGCAAAAAGCTTGTACTTATACACAATTTTCTAGTGAAGTATAGTAAGTGATTCAGTGTATCAAACATTTTTAGGGCCTGTTTAACTATCGGATAACCCGGTCCGGTTCATTTATATTATTTGTTTTTGGTGCCTACCCGGATACTGTGAAACAGGCCTTAAGTTTTATTTTTAGTTTAAATAATCATACACTCCATACATTATACCAATAAGTGAGTTTTAAATCTCGTGTTAACACCTAATTTAGTACCTATAAATCACTTTGTACGAGAGTTAATTCCTTGATATTGCAATATAATATTGTTTCAGATGACGAGTTTGGAGAGAAGTCAGTTTCCGTGTTACTGGACGGCGAGGAGTCCGAAATGATATTCATTGATCACCCTAGCGCTGAGATGTCGGTAAGTCTTAATTTATTTTACGAAAACAACAATATCCAGTTTGTGGCAGCTGATGCAATAGGTGCACTGAAATCATAATCATAATCATGAATGAATCTTTATTTATTTCAGTATCACGGGCACTGGTTAATAAACTGTACAATCTTAAATAGAAAAAGGTGCCTCTCCAAGAAAGAGATACGGGTGGCTCTCTGAGATAAGGCATGTTAATTTACAAAACGGTTAGAGCCAAGATATTATATAATTAAAGTCTGACATTGCGATAAAGTTTTTTTTTTTTTTTTGTTAATTTAAACATGTCTGTTTTTTTTTCCCTTCATCAATATTTAATTTGTCTAGAGTTTGAAAAATTACCACTGCGATTTTAATTATAATTATTTAATTTGGGGTGAGAGCCTGGTGATCTGTGACACAGGGTATCCTAGTATGGACGCCAGTCTCTCACAAAGGATCATATTATGTGTATTGTTGTCGAAACGTTTGTCTCTATGTGTATAAATATATGAACCTTTGTGAAGAGAGACAATAAAGATATATTATATTAATTAAGTATAAGCAGGAACTACAGAATTAAAAGAAAAATTAAAAAAAATATGTTTTTGATAATCACTAAAAGGACCCTATGAGTGACGACAGTTAAGGAGGTACTGCGTACGGCGCACACTGTGCAGACTGTTGGTCCAACATATATTATTTTTTTTTGGTTAGGAAGTCATCAAATGGCGTCACCCAATCTGGGCGGAGTGAAAGGGCGTGTCAGACTCTTAATGACTAAAACCTACCCGTGTTCCTTCAGTTGCCTGTGCACCAGGGCCACGGTAACTCTTTCGAACAATCCACGACCCCGGCAGGCATCGGCCCTATCGGACCCCGTCAATGGTGCTGACAACTCTTTGAGGCGCGCGTGGAACACAACGCGCCGTCGACCTGGGCCTGGTCCTTACCGGACGGCGAGCTACCCATTGCTCGCCTGGATTCAGAAGCTGTGAATCATAAGATGTTAGGGCCACTACCAATCTTTGGTGATTTGTTCATCTTTTTCTTCTTATCAACAATACTTATTGATGAAAGATCTTTTGACAGCAGTATGAGCATTTTATGCTCATATACTAACGTTTTACACTTGCGTGCAAAAAAACTGGCCCACCCTCAATATTTGAGAGGCGATATCTCAAAAATGTTAACGTATATTTTAATTATTTGATATTGCGTAAAGGTAGGTAAGATAAACTTTATTTACACATACCCTATACATTGATAAAAACAATATTCTTGACAAGATCGACTCGAATCTTCAGATTTCCTCATCACTCACTATTGCTTGGAAAAAACTGCGTGACTTTTTTAGTCAGTGAAGTTGACAAAAACTTTATTTTGTTTATTACTGATCGATTATTGATCATTTAACTTAATTTTTTAACTGACTTTCTTCAAAAGAATAGAATAGAATAGAATACTCTTTATTATGTACACCATAAAAATTACAGATTTAGATGTAGAAATTTTACATAGGGTGACACAATGGGCGGTCTTATCGCTAAAAGCGATCTTTTACAGACAACCTTTGGATGGATTCAAGGGAGAAGGAGAGACAATAATGCAGGTAGTCAGTGGTTTATCATTTACATATACAACAAATACATACATACATAAAACATATACTTATCTACATATAATATAGACAATAATAAACATGAAACAAGAGCAAGGAAACTAAATGGAACGAAACTAAACGGAGAAGAACTAAAAGAAGGTTCTTTTTCGACCCGCATGTTTTTAAGTTCGCGATATTCTTAAAAACGGATGAATATGTTTTAAAAAAAAATTCACAGACGTAATCTACATATACATTCAGGATGATTTTAGTACACAATATAATTAGACTATTTTTAATTAAACTTGTTCAATTATCTTGTTTCAAATCGAAGAGAACGGAGTGTATCGAATTTGTTGCACGCAAGTGTATATCAGGTTCTCGACCGCGTGAAAGTACATCATGGCAGTATGAGATAAGAAGAATTTCCAAAATAATCAAGTTGTCAAACAAATTGGTGACCATATTTTGAACTAATGGTGTCTTGGCAGTTAGTGTACCCAATACAAGACGACGATAATCTATGCTCATTAAAACTACTGGACTAGGTAGGTCAAGTCCATACGTCTCACTGACTTATAAATCATATGGACTTGAAATGTTTGACTACAGAAAAAACATTTATACAAATATGAGGCATATCGACGCCAAAATCATAAAAATACTGCTATCTCTTTTTAACTTTGTTACTTTTGCGTAAGTGATAAAGGATAATAGTGTTTTGACAGTAACTACATAATTATAATGGCAACCCTTAATTCCTAGCGTCATTGAAATACCTATTTGCGGCCGGGTCGCCATTTTATCCGCTTGCTATTTGCAACAGTCGCCAGCACATCAATTTACCACAAACTGTCAGATTTTCTCATTCGATTTTGAAGTTAACCAACAAAATTTTAAGGTTTAAAATCGTTTGGAGAACAACAAGTTAACAGTTCTGTGTAGTTTGAACAAAGCTTGGTTCGTCAACTGTCAAATTCTCTTGAGCTGTGGATATAATTTGTGAATTTTCGAGCAATTTGCTGTGTTATTGCGTTTGAACTTGGTTCTATAGTGGAAATCGTCAATAGCAAGATGCCCAATTGCAATATAATCGATGTTATTAGGTAGAAATATGATAGGCTGCCTTATAACCGCCATTTTATCCACTCAGTAAAGAGTAGGTATACACGTTTTTCTTGTAGGTAAATGATAAATGATAAATGATAAATGATTTTATTTCTGTAAGTAGGTTTGTACAAACACTTTTACACGTCAATCATATTTTTAAACTAGATGAGGTCGGCGTTTCCTATCTGACTACTCTGAGAAGGTAGGTATGCCAAGTCCATATGATTTATAAGTCAGTGATACGTCTTAACTTTGTCGTAATGTCACAATGTCACATGACACAATGCACCATACCAAAGACAAAGTTGATGGAAATAAAGAAAATAATGAAAAATAGGTATATTTGTCACAGAAACACTTGCACATAAAAAGATAAGTAAGTTATTTGATACGAATAAAAAAACAAAACAGATTTTTGATCAGTATAACACAACAGAAATAGTCGACAGCTGCACGTCGTAAGTAAAAGTCTCATAGTCCAGCGGGGTTTCATTTTGACAGTTCAACTACATTCATTGCGTTATTTACGTTGTTGAGCAGACCATTTTTTCGAACATATGAAGCAATGGATTAGCAATAGGCTTCAAAATGATTCAGATTGTGATAGATAGTGTATTATGTAATTAGGGTCCTGTTCTCATAGTATCCCCGTCCATTTCTCCACCACAGGTCGAGAACTGCCTTTCAACCTACGAGCCTCACGCCTGCGTGGTGGTCTACTCCGTGGTGGCCAAGAGTTCGTTCACCCGCTCAGCAGAACTCCTGGCATACCTCGCCAGGGAACAGTTCACGGTGGAGAGAACTGTAGTCCTGGTCGGGAATAAGGCTGACCTGGCCAGGGCTCGGCAAGTGTCTACTAATGGTAAGTGAACAAGGAGAAAGAACCCTGATGTTATACTTAAATTTCCTGAAAAAAACACTTGTGAAAACACCTGTGATTTTATGGAAAAATAGCTTTAATACCAACATGTAAAGTTCAGTTTTCACAAAGCGCAACTTTTACTTTTGATACGACTTTTTCAATTAGTAGTCATTCTTATAAAACTTAATTTTCACAACCACAAAGTTGTTTTTTTTTTATTGTGTTTTTTTATGCGTCATGTGGTCTTCCATTTTTTTTTAAATTTATTTATTATTTAAGTGGAACTCACATCATGAACAAGTATTTGAAAAGAACTTAGATAAGTATTCCTGGTAGTAACTCCATCTTTTACGTAAGGTTTTAAGATCCACTTCTTTTAAATAAAAAGAAGTGGATCTTAAAACCTATATTTTTAGAAACGAGTATAGCTTCTTTAATAATAATTTGGTTTGATGCTAGAAGCAAGATCAATTCAATAATTTAGTGGAGTAATTTTAAAAGAATTACTTAATCAATCAATTGCGTTAAAAAACACAAAATTATTTGATTAATTAGTAATTTAATGCAGTACACACAACATAACAGGTGAAATGTGGGTGCACTATAGGTACACCTCTGACTTACCAATCGGGAAACCAGGCGTGATATTATGATAAGTCAATGGAGTACCTAAATTCTGTGGCTTTAAATTTATGGTACAATTACTGCCCAAAGCAAGCGAATCTGAATTATATCGATGTGGATTTATGTATTTGAAGGTAGTCACAATTAATTGACTAATTTTGTGGTTAGTTCTTATCACAATAACATTATTGTCTACAAAATCATAATATTTTATTTCACATAAACTTATATGGGCACTTATGAAACGTCAGAAGCTAGGTGCACGGTTCCAATTGGTTGTTTCCTATGGAGAAGAGCCGGCAAGAAACTCCACGGTTACTCTTTTAAAAATAAGTGGCTTTTACAATGTTTTCAAATTACAGTGTTAATAGGTATAGGAAGGAGGACAATGTAGGCCTGTCAACGAGTAACAGGTACTTAACAAAATACAAAAAGGTCTACAAGTTAGGCCTACAACGTTCTGCACAAAATATAAAAGAATTTATGTAAAAGATTAATAAAATAATAAAAATAAAAACCTATTTAAACCAAATGACATGATTGCCATTACAACTGTAACAAATCTGAATTAGAATCCTGTCTACAAAAGTCATTAGTAAAAGTTGAAATAAGAATTGGGGGTATATAATGTCAAATAATGAGAAGATTATTTCAAAGAACGTATAAAAAAAAAAAAAATTGCTTCTTAATTTGGGAGCATTTAATAGACATTCGAGACTATATCATTTAAACCTAAGAATGCCCTAAGTAGAACAATAAATAGTTGCTAACTCTTCTTTTGAAACCGCAATGTTGCCATAACACATCGTTACACAGTCGATCATTCATAGTTACTCCACAGATGCGGTGAATTTTAATAGTGATTATAATCAATGTTCTGTACGTACAGAGGGTAAAAGCCTAGCCACATCAAGAGACTGCAAGTTCATAGAGACGTCATCAGGGATTCAGCACAATGTAGACGAGCTGCTGGTGGGCATCCTCAAGCAGATCCGACTGAAGGAGAGCAGAGACAAGAAGCATGCCAAGAAAGTTGGAAAGCAGGTACGTTTCCACACATATCGTTAGAACTAGAGGAGAGGTGATATTTACAACAGTCGGCACCTCGCTTAAAATAAATAAATGAGACTGATTTTTACCTATGGTCTGTTCCAAAAGTATCTCATAAAAATGTAAACAAATGAATCAGAAAAGTACTTGCAGATGCCAATTTGTAGTACCACTTACAAATTGTGAGCAGCACAGGGTGGTATGGGACATCGACGCACAACCTGTTACCTGGATCCAGTACATGATTCAGGACCTCCCTCTATTGAAATGTTTTGAAAGGTTATTTTAAAAAAAAATGCTGTTTCTTACAAAAGTGCAATACCTACCCCACCCACCCCCCCCCACCCTGCCTTGCCCATGTCGATAAGGCGTGCTCAATCTTTGTCCACTTTTAAAATTCTGGTTAAAAAACACTTCCTCTCTCCTTAAACATTGTCATTATATTTAGTTTCCTTACTCTTGTTTCATGTTTATTACTGTGTATATTATATTATGTAGATAGGTATATGTTTTATGTATGTATGTATTTGTTGTGTATGTAAATGGTACACCACTGACTACCTGCATTATTGTCTCTCCTTCTACCTTGAATCCATCCAAAGGTTGTCTGTAAAAGATCGCTTTTAGCGATAAGACCGACCATTGTGTCACCCTATGTAAAATTTGTACTTTTATATCTGTAATTTTTATGGTGTACATAATAAAGAGTATTCTATTCTATTCTATTCTATTCTACGCGGTCAAAATGTATGGAACAGATTTTTTTTTTAAATAACTGACAATCAATTTTAACGCAGTGGCATCCAGAATCATGTACTTACTGAATCCATAGTAACGGGTTGTGTTGTTATTTTTTAAATTGACAATTGAGTTATATTTTATAATCTAAATGTTCATAGATATTTTTTCAATTACAATTTAATTATGTTTATTCTAATAATGATTTTTTGGAAAAATTGATGAGGTATAAAGCGTTTACACTTTCAACATATACTTTTGGAACAGACTATAAAATTACCTAAGTAATGAAATAGACAGGAATATGAAAGGAAAGGGGACAATAATTGTTTCAAGACTACACATAAATACCTAGTAATTTCACTGATGTATTTTGATACTTTGAAAGTGCCGTCATGTAAGTCTAAAAAACCAGACAAGGTAGTAATGGTTTCAATAACATGATGCTACCTACTACGATACAAAACTTATTTTCTTTCTACATAATTTCTGATATTTATTTAATGTCACTAAATAAAACTTTGTGTATCAAAAATGGTATAATTAACATTCAATTTAAATACATGAACACAGAACTTGACCTATGAAGAAATGAATAATTCAGACCTTGAATAGCAAATTGAGACATTTGTAAGACACCTTAGCATTTATGAGTTCAAGTACTGAAATATGTACAACATTTTCGTCATCAATAAAACAAGACAGTGTAAGGAAAAATTAATGACAAAATGTCTAAAGCTTCAGGGTGAAAAGATAAAAAATGTTCCGTAAAAGATAAAGACAACAAAAAAAATAGTTCGCATGTAACATGTCTGAATATTTGCGTAATTATTGGCGAAGTAAAGATAAAAATGGGATCCAATTTTGAGATCAAACGGAAGAATTCATGTTCCCCTCAAATTGAAAGCAAATGTTTTGCTCGAAGCCGTTTTTGTATATTGAAGGATGTTTTAGATTAATTATTTTGTTTTAGGAAGCGAAGCAGCCTAAACTCGCGAGCTCTCGTACGCACATATCCCTTAGCATCGCTCGCGAGCTACTACAGAAGATATGTATCAATGACATTTCCAAATCAAAGTCCTGCGAGAATTTACACGTCCTGTAAACTTCTGAGCTCCTGGTAACTTATGAATATATATAGATGTTTTTCTTATTGTTAATGTATAGAGGATTCTTCCTTCATAATCTTAATGTCATGATTGTTTTTTTAATCGATGTTTGACTGGATATAATATTAAGGTTTATTTTGTTGAGTAGGTATACGATAAGCGCTATAAGTAAAATTACCTGCTTTGTTATTGGAATCTTCATATCATATTTATTAAAGTTTCTCGAAACCACGTCTCCATTTACTGCAGAATTTACGAGATTCTTTATGAACAGAATGCTTTATTCACCATAATTATATTTAACTTTCACAAATCCACGAAAATAGCGGGTTTTTCCCCACGGGGAATAATTTATGAAAAATATTCGAGGTAAAGTCGCTTGAATCCGAGGGCTCTTGTAAAGAGCGTTGATTTTCGCGATTAATATTCATGTTTAGTAAGAAAAATGGCTGTTCAAGGTCGATTGAATATAGGATGGTAACAATGGGTTGATAATATCGAGATCGGACATCAATATTCCCATACACAAGACATTCGAGAAACTTATATATATCAGCCTTCAGATTTATTGTATTCCATCCATTAATCCTTATAACAAGGTTTCGTTATTATCTCGTAACTTGATATATTTTGGGCTGCCTTTCTTTGTCCGAGATTATAATGCTGTCATTTTGTTTACTTTGTTAGTTTGATGTTCTTGTTCGTTCATATTTTTCAACGCGCCTGCGTCTTATTCATCATTTTGTATTTGATACAAAATTAGATAATAGTGATCTTCTTTTGTTATATTTGGATTATCTGTTTTTCTAATTAGATCATTATTTCTATAAATGAACACGTTAATAAATTCTGCGAATTTCTCGTATGAAATATCATTATCGAAGCACTAGAAATATCTCCTAGAATTAATAATCGAACTTAAGTGGCTGCTAACGTTTGGCGGGCGACATCCTAATTATTTTTAGCTCCTACTAATTGTCAGACAATTTCGGCTCTCACCAGCTATAGTATGTGTATAAACTATATATAAATAATTTGTTACAAAACCCTTCGTAAAGTTATGTGTGTTAAACTAAGGTTAAGTATATAGTTATAAAAGTTTTTGATGTTAGAAATATCATTGGAATTCATATCTTTAGCATATGTTGGTCCTCACTCATCTACGTTTATTCCTTCATCTTCTTGGCAATTATGAAGACTTCATCCTTAACTTGAAATCTGTCATGAAATCCATGAGGACATTTAACTCGATAGTTAGTATATTGAGATTTCTTAGTAACGAAATAGCGGTGGCTTGCTTTCATCGAGAGAAAATATAATTTTGGTCTCAATTTGAATAATAGAGGAACTTGGTATCGTCTGAGAATATTAAGCAAATCTATCTTTAAAATAATATAAATTATTCTTTTTAACAAAAACAGAATAATAACAAGACTAATTTCAGCTGAAAATAATATTAATAAAAGAAAAGACCCAATTAAAAAGAGACTTAAGTAACAATCCACTTTTAATCTCTAAACTAAATATTGATTCGACATTCAAAACCCTATTATTTCATAGAATATAAAATGTTGTTCATACGTGTATCAAATATGAAGAATATCGTTAACATAATAACAATTTTCCATTACAGTACTTGTTATGTTTAGTGTTTACTCTTGACTCATGTTTCAAGCAATTACTTAGTTGGTTTGGTTATCAGGTGAGTAGAATGATGTGGAGTGTGTCTGATGAGATGTTTTACTTTGGTACCTACTTGTATTTAGGTGACTTTGCCTGTTTGGTTAAGTACTTATATGTAAAGTGGTTTGAACTCGTCAGACCACCGATCTAAATCTTACTTACATACTCTGAATGGTGTCTGTTGATACTTGTTCAATATTACGCGGACTAATTTCGAGAAAAGCCCTTGCTGGTTATCTGTAGCTTGATTGAGCAGAAAACTAGTTAAATTAGTCAGACTACAGAACCAGAACCAGAGAGGGTTATAGAACTAGGGACTAGCAACCCGCTCTGAAGACCAAGTCAAGGTGATATTCTATCAGTGATAACTATGATGTAAAAGTGAATTGGATAGACATGAGCTACCGAAAAGTTTATGTTGATATTATTGAAAGTCATCGTAGAAATACGAAACGCTTTGAAATCAATTGCCACGTGTCTAGGCCATTTGGCTTCGCTCGCGTAGTTTTAAGGAGTGTGACAGGAAATTTTGTCATACAATTTTAATTATATTAAAAATAATTTCCCAATTAGAATTAGTTAAGATTTGTATACCCCTTTCTACTTATAAAGTAAAAATAATATTAGCGGTCGTAATCCAGATTTATTGGTACTGAATTTTCCTTAACAATTTTAACAGTATCTTTTGTTCCTATCTTGTAAAGGTGACCGACATTAAATATTTTCAAGTCTCCATCAAAGAAATATACTTAATCAATACAGTAGGCCTCGCCTTGTAAAACATCTACAATGACTGCTCCATCGTTTACTTATTAATGGCCGTCATTTGCGCGTGCTATTAGTATCCAATACCTGGAAACGATGGCTAACCGTTATTAATTGGATGAACTATAAAACTTGAAACATGAGTTTATAGTACCTAAGTTTTGTTGAGGAGCGGCCAGGCTAACGTGAATTTAAACTAAGATCTATTACGTGTCGAAATACGAAGCTCGTTGGTGAAATTTTTTTTTTGTTGATTGAAATGAAACCTAAATTATTCCTGGGTAATATAGGATACTTTTTATCCCGAATAAATGCGAGGTTGCTGTAAAATAGACCACAGGAGCGAGGCTGTGGGTGAAATTTAATGTTGCTAAACATGCGTGGGCATTTTATTTTAATCAAAACAGACCTTGGACTAGATCAGTTGAAAATACTTTGTCTACGGTATTAAGAAAATTGTAATTGCCCTGAGAGGCTTTTATATGGCTAGGACTTATTATACCTTTGCTATTTTTGTGGGTTTTTTTTATCTCAAAATTAGTTTTTTTTTTCGTAATACTGCCTTTAGGCGAAGCTCTTGTTTGTCGTTAGCTTGACCATTCCTGTAAGCTCTGAGGGATCTAATATTATTTGAATAATGATGCACTGCGTTTTGTATCGCTGCAAATAATATGCGAGGTTCGACGAGCTTTAGCTATAAGATACCCCGCGAGCAATCTCCTGGCGAGAGCTATATTTTCAATGTAAAGTTTTACTTTGCGTGCTGGGACACAGTATAAAAAGGTTCAGATGTTCCACGACATCTTGTGCAAAATATAGAGAGTAGAACATTAGCGATTGCTGAATATATAATACATATATGGAAAATCACACTTGGGTTTGTTTTTTAATTCGGCTGTCAACTGCATGCCATATACTACTGCGTATCCACAGTAAATAGAAATGGATATATCTTTTTTTAAACAATTCGTGATGTCAGAACGAAGCTAGCTAGGTGAACAAGAAGCATCAAAAACGGACTGGATCTTCTACTCCTTTTTATACTGTGGCAAAAATCAGTATTAATAATAATCATATAATAAAAATTCATGCGCTTGTCTATACATAGCGTAAGTTAATAAGTAAAGCTACATGTTACTATTAGAATACTAATTATATTTTTCTATACGAAACTTTCTACGACTTTTGAAATAACGAGAGTTGTTTTTTACCTTTTTATTTGTGCCAATGGAAAACTCTTTTTTTCTACATGCCCTATAAAAACTTCATAGCCACACACAAATGTTCTTTGAATTAAGTATTTATTATTCGAAAATTAACAACAGGGGGCTTTATCTTTTATAGCTTCACGGAGTTTGCTATGATCGATACATCAGCGGGCGTGGCGAATGCACCAATTATATCCCGTTGAGTCAATATCAACAAATTGCACAGCGGTCGCCTTGTTTCTTCGTATTTTATGCTTCATTAAGCTCATACATCAAAATGTAGATAACATTTTTATTATTATGCAAAAGTTTTGTATTTAATTAAGGTCGTATTAGAAACGATGTTTAAGCATGAATCTTAATTTGAATATACAGGGTGGTTGTGAAGCGACGTCCAAAGAAAATTTTAGAATCCTCTCTCCAAGGAGTTCCCAAAACACCCCCATGTATGTTCAGCGATTAGGAGCTAGACGGTTTTTAATATTTAGGTATCTTTGGTGATAATGCAAAAATATGGTACCATGGAGTTGGTTTGATGATGCAGCTGGAAGGTGGCCATAGGAGCTCCTCAACTAATCTGTATCTGTAATACCAGAGGCATCACAGACGTGTTGCCATCCCACCAATTTAAATCAAAATTCATGCTTTATTGTACTAAGGTTTTTCAAGGAAACTTTCTGTATGTCATTCATTTATTTGTAACCCCTTTTTAGCCCTGTACACCCCATTTAACGTAACGTGACGTCACGTCACCTGTGACGAACTAAAAATAGCTTTTCCGTTTTCGAAGTAAAGTACTGGGGTGACGTGTTTTTATTTCGTAAGGATCCAAAATGGCGATTATTTACCAGCTGGTGTGATGCGTTATAAACGTTTGAAAAACTTATCAAATACACTTCGTATTGCGAGTATCTGTTTTATTGTTAAATGTGTACAGAACAATATTTTCATTGGCACAAAATAAAATTGTCTTCTAATACTTTTTGTAAAACAAAAAATGTGTCTTCTTTGTAACTAGTCTATGGTATAGATTCTTATTTCTTTACCTATACGTATTTGTTAGTACATAGGACTTATTTCAAACTATCTTTTATTTTTTTAACCCTCGACACAAAAAGAGGAGTGTTATTAGTTTGGCCGCTATGTCTGTGTCTGTCTGTGTGTCTAGCTCCGTTGCTCTTAAACGGGAGAACCGATTTAGATGAAGTTTTATTTATTTGAAAGCATGTCTTCTAGCGGTGGTTCTTAGACATTTTTCATCAAAATCGATTCAGCCGTTTCAAGGTCATCAGCTTCTTTTGTGTAGGGGGTTTTTTAATTTTTACCTATTATAACATTTGTCTCCGAGTGAGTTTCTAAGGAATATTTAGATAGGAAACAAATGGTTTTGGAGTTTGAGCGAATTTTTACTGAAAATAATGTAATTTATTTTAACAATAGCTATCTTATTTCATGTTTAATTTAAAACTGTATTTGTGGCTAAGGCACTTGTTCTACCGCAGCGGAATAAACGCGACGGCGATGAACTCGCTCGTATGTACCAAGCGTGAGTCTCTCGGCGAGTGTGCTGCCCGCCAAGCGAGCGTCGCTGAGTGAGTACTCTCTTTGATAGCTCTTGTCGGTGCAACAAAAGAGCACTAACCGGCAGCAGTGTGCGCAGTCAGCGATCAACTATTAATATATGTATCTCTTTTACTTACACGGGGTCTGGAATCTTTTGTATGTTTCTTGAGCCAAATAATCGTTGATAACTGGTCGCTTCCTCGTCAGCGGTAGGACAGGCGACTTTGATAAAAAAAAAAATGCGACTGCCCATCAATTTCTTTTGCCAACCGTGGTGATAATGAACAATAGAATAGAATACTCTTTATTATGTACAATTGTACACCATAAAAATTACAGATATAAATCACCAAAACACAACAACAAACAACAATAACAACTATATATAACAATTTGACTATTTCGTTTTGTCCTAATCACTTTTTTTTAATTGAACAACAAAATATTTTGTCCTAACAAGCAATTTTAAAAATTTATTTCACATGAGCTGTTCGCGCCTGGCGTCGCTCGGGTAAATTCAAAATTTCTGACTTTAGCGGAGGATTTAAAAAAAAAAACCTCTTTGCTACAACCTTGTCCTGACAATTGCGAACACAACAAAAAAATATTTGCGTATCGGTTGAGCGGTTCTCAAGTAATGATCTTTCATACATGCGGTAATTGATTTGTATTTAAATGTATAGATAGATAGATGAAGCGACTGCACTGCTTTAAGCTAAAGAATATTAAATACGAAATAATACCTTATTAGCAAAAAGCCAACCACATAATGATTATCTGATATACAGGGTGGTTTTATGAGATAGGGCAGCAAGGGCTAGACAAGGGCAAAGCTACCTTAACCGTTGTAGCTACAGGAAAACGGTCTTACGAGACTTTCCTTAACTTTTTGAGAAATTTTGAATAGCATTCACAGATTTTGAAAAAAAATTACAGTCAGCAGGAAAATGGACAATTTTAACTAAAACTTTTTTTTATGCCAGTTGATCATGTTTCATACGAGAAAACCTCTATTAGACCACCTGAGGTTTGAGTACTAGAAAAGTCAGAAATCTCAAAAAAAAAACTCGATGAGTGGGCGGGCCCAGTGCGAGTTGTTTGGTCACATGTCTTCGAACGATCACGATCTTTTCCTTCACCGTTTTTGAGAGCAATGTTGATGAATTAATTTACACAAAGTAAAGCGCCAGACTGGGTTCGATACTACGTCCTAGAACTCGTATGTCGCGTCCGTCACCACTGAGCTACGACTGCTCCTTTTAAGAATATAGAATATTTGAATACTTTAATAATAGGAAGGTCACTTAATTACGAATATAGAAAACATCGAGAAGGCTGATAAAACAGAAGGTCTTGGCAAAAATTTATTTAATCATACCTCAAATTGCGCAAAAGCAGAAACAGAAATATTAAACACAGGAGAAAATTAAGTCTTCTTGAAACCCGCACCAAACATAATTAGAGGTAAATAGTAAGTAGGAAACACAATTTGTGAATTCTTCGTTTGAACTGAGATTTTTTTAATGGTCGGGTAGACAGCCTTTGGGGTGGAGGATCGGGATCGAAATTTGAACGTAATAAGAACTTTTTGGTTGTTTTGAAATTGGAATAGAATAAAGGACTAGGTACTTAACTAAAGCTAGGGTTTCCTAGGAAAGCGGTTCTGTCATAATATTGTAACGGCCATCATGAAAATCTGTCATTTTTACCGTTTTTTAACATTAAAGTGTCAAAAAACGGCGCTTTGTATTTGGACAGCCATTATTGTGTTAGATGATTTTATTTCTGCAAGTAGATTTGTACAAACACTTTTACATGCCAACCATAATTTAAAAACTAGATGAGGTCGGCGTTTTCTATCTGACTACTCTGAGAAGAAAGGCTGAAACAAACTCAGAGGTCACAGTTTCTTTTGAAGTCCAGACATAATCTTGGTCAGATCATGTGAAGACCCTGTAGATTCGTGTCTGAAATTGTCTTTTGAGAAAAACCACACAGAATGAGTGGACCTGTCCAGTCAGTGCACGAATTTATTAGTAAACGTGCAGCTCAACTCAGAACTTAAGCAGCTCAACGATTCGATGAACAATACCAAAGAAAGGACATTTGGGTAGGCCGCTTAAATTACTCAAACTACCAGACCATGATAAAGAAGAAAAAAACGAGAAAAATGAGAAGAAAAAAAAAACAACAATGACCCACATAGTCTTCACATTCACAATATTAAAATAATATAATATTTTACAAAGAAAATATTCATGTCAATATATTATATTGTGTGGCCGTGGTCCGCTTTCTCAGGAAACCTAAACTTTAGGGCTGATTTTTCAACCGTCAAATAACTTTTAACTGAGGAATATATTTTAACAAAACAAACATGCAACGTAATAAAATCATGAAATTACATATTGATTATGTCTACCTGCTATGTACAAGATTTCATTTAAAATACATTTTAATGAAAACACAACGAAAGCAAATCACAAGTGAATGAATGAATGAGGTAAAGAAACGATGTAAAAAATGTACGAAAGACCATTATGATTGTCTGTGGAGCTGTGAATGAGTAAATGCGGTTACAAGTATATTTTTCTTCTTGTTTACGATTTTCATTTTATCGTGCGAATGAATTGTAACGTAAGAGGTAGCTAAATAATGTATGATTCTATTTGTACAAGATTTTTAATTAAATTTTCTTTATCCTTTATATCTACGTTCACGTTTCTGTGGTTACTTTTGTTTATTCATTCTTTTTCATTCTGGCTCTACCGCCAATACGGGATTCGGATTCTTCGGGAAAAAATCCTTTCACATCAATCTCTTTTATCCTCTTAAATGCATGGAAATGTAAAAATAAAGTTTTTTTTTGGATTAAAAGCAACGGTAAAGGATTTAAAAATAAGGTGGATTATGGATAGCAGGAAATTCTTACTCCCATTATTTAATAATTTCTCTCTCTTAATTTAAGTTAGACCCTTTAATAATTTAACGACGCGAAAATAATTAAATTACAGCAAAAACATTAAAGCACCTTTTTTCTACATTTTATATAATCTAATCTCGTACTGCAGAACTAAGGTTTCTAGAAGTTTCATCTCTAGTTTCACAGATTAGGATTACTTCCAGGTCATTTATCGCCAAGCTTGCTCACTGCGTGTGCTTGTTGTTTTCAAAATCAAGTCATTTATTCAAAGAAGGCTGAGAATCAGCACATTTTAACATCAAAATTACATAAGGCAGTCCCCCAGAACGCCCGCCCTTCATCCTTTTTCGTTTTCTTTCTTATATCAACGTTATAATTAACCTTAAGTTCAGTACCAACCTTAAAATGCCACAATTTAAAATAATAAGTAGTTGTACAAATATGATGAAATTTGCTCACAGTGTGAAAAAGCCAGCGGTATGTCAGTTTAATACATACATAAACTCACGCCTTCTTCCTAAGGGGGCAGGCAGAAACTACAGAACGATACCTGCTACGATACTTACACACCTTTTGCTTTGTTTACGTTCATACATCAGGTCGTATACGCATGCTGGTTGCGAGTACTATGCACCTGACCTTTCTGAAGAACATCCTGCTAATATTATAACTGTGAAAGTTGGTGAGGATGGATGGATGGATCGATGTTTGTTACTCTTTCACGCAAAAACTACTCAACGGATTTGGTTGGAATTTGGAACACAGATAGTTTATAACCTGGATTAACACATAGAATACTTTTTATCCCGGTAGAACCTAGACCTCTACGCGGGCGAAGCCGCGGACAAAAGCTAGTCACCTATAAGGTCTCTAGATATATGTCCTTCTAGGGCCTTCGCAGTACAATATTTTCGCTAAAATTCGCACAAACTCCAACGTTCCCTCGAAGGGAGATCGAGCTTTAAAAGTACCCATAGTAGTTGGAGCGTGTGGCTCTGTGCACGTATGTTTCTTGTTGTGATAATGTGTCATTGTGCATTTTTTCATTAAAACATCTAAGAACCC
This sequence comes from Griposia aprilina, assembly GCA_916610205.1. NCBI lineage: Eukaryota > Metazoa > Arthropoda > Insecta > Lepidoptera > Noctuidae > Griposia > Griposia aprilina. Next base: position 14,818,891 of record OU744304.1, on the reverse strand, counting down.
CTCTTTATTTTTTAATTTGATGTGGTTTTGCTCTTGACTCTAGTCCAGGTCAGAGATGACAAAGACAAAGTCAACGCTGGAGTGAGCTTACCCAGAAGAAGCCTGTTCACTCTCACTTTGAAGAGATTTGGGTTGTATGCGTTCGGAAACCTAAACGCAGGTAGAGAGTTCCACTCTTTTGCTGTGCGCAATATAAAAGATATTTAGAAACGCTTGAAACCCTTTCTTTTCGTGAATATGTCGTAATATTGCCGTGGCTTACGAATTCTGGATTCGGTCAACTACAACCAATTGACGGATGATTTTATTAAAGAAAGAAAATAAATTAAAAAAAGAGTGTGTTTGCTTATTACCATACGATACAAGTGAAAACTTACTACTGGAGCCGAGTGTACGCGATTCAGCGTCACCTACCCGAGCTTTTTTCGGTTCAATTTCGTTTACTGTTCAAAAAGAGCGCAGTACAAAAACACAGGAACCTTCTTGCATGTTGTCTTGGTCTTATCTTGTTTGTTTGATGCTGGTCATTTCCACTGAATATCTGATCATGTGTTTATATTTATTTTTTTATTTAAAAAAATTGCGCAAGTAAAAAAATACTGTACAAAGGCGGACTTAATGCCTGAGGCATTTTCTACCAGTCAACCTTAAGGTGATGCAGAGACTAAACATGGCAGGTGCAATAGACGATTTATAAATGTATATATTTTGAATTAGTTAAAAAAATTAAGCCAAGCTATCCAACCTGTAGATTTTGCCAACAGCTCTTACTCCTAGCCTTATTACTTACCATCGATAGAATTGGCAGAATTTTTACGCCAAATATTTTAGTTATATTCGTAAAGTGGGGTTCAAAATCCATCAAAATGCACAAATTCACTTAAATGTGTTAATTCATTTATGCTTTAGTGACTTTTCTGTATTTCCTGGCGTGTCGCGTCGGTGACTGATGATCTTAGTGCTAAAAACTGGTAAATATAGAAGGAGATATAAAGGATACAGTCAACCTATAAGTTTCCTAATGCCTGCCACCTGTTCCCCGACTTTTAAGTCACAGTTTAGAAAATACAGTAGGACAACTTTTTAGATAACTTTTTGAGAGAAAGAGTTGAAGTTCTTTAATAGTAATGACCTTTTAATTTCATCGACACATTTATGTGTGTGTTAATTTTAGTAACACAAAGTTGCCTATCCACGATACTACCGACTGTTTGCTATATTTCAAAAACTGAACCAAGTTGTCCTACAGTTTTTTTCTGTATAACATTTAACAATATTTTTAACACTAACATCGTCAGCTACCCACGTATTTTGTATAAATATTCTCAAAGTCTGAAAATTTCTTCTGTAAACTAAATAAATGCAAGTTGTTGTGTTTAACAAAAATAATTCATATAAATCTGTGTAGTTCATGTTTCACTTTGTATACGTTTGTTCGATGTTTTTGGTGATTTTTAAAATATTTATGTGATTAAAATAGTTGCAAAATAAAATATGATAAATTGAATTTTTGTATTATTTATTTATTTACCTTATACCAGCTTTCTGGAGTGGATACTGTGTATCGGCAAGCGTAGTGACGACGATCTTAAAAATGTGGCTGGGGCAGACTGGATGCGGAAGGCGGAGGACAGGGTGTTGTGGCGCAGCATGGGAGAGGCCTATGCCCAGCAGTGGACTGCGATAGGCTGAGTTAATTATTGACACCATCTTTAAGTGACTTGATATACCGACCTACGTGTTCAAGACTGGCTACTGTCGTCACATTCCAAAATGATTGAAATAGATGCTTGGACCGGTTTATCTATACGGAAAGTACTCTGTCTGTATCTTACCTTTTCACGCCTAAACCACTTAACGGATTTCGATAAAATTTGCCAAGGAGATAGATCGCATGCTGGGAAAGGACACAGGCTTCTTTTTGCCCCGGTATCATGTTCCCGTAGGATAATTTCCGACATTCGCGTCGAAGCCGCGGACAGAAGCTAGTTTGAAATAAATGCTTTGAGCTTGACAAAAAAAAAAAAGAATATGGGCGAACAAAAAAATACAAAGAAAATGATTAATTACATTATTAGGTTTCTTCCTTTGTTTACTTATAGCATATTAAACACCACACATTTACCGCACAAACGTTCAACATACAATACTTGAAATCACCTCTCTAGTATTCACTCTGGAAATTGTACTCTGAACCCCGAGATAGAGATTAACTGTCTAGTTTGGGGCTCACTGGCAAATAACATATTGTAACCTAGTTGTAGGTAATATTTTAAGCTATTCATGTCCTCCCAAGTTGTTGTTTATCTGTGAACCTGCTTACCTGTACAATAAAATATTTTTGAGCGAGCGAGCGCGAAGCGCGAGTGAAGCTTCTCCGTTTCAGCATGGGCAAAAATGCTTTCGTATGTTCGGATGTCTGTTCTCCTCTACAGGTCGCATTTCTCAACCGATTCTCGTGAAATTTTGTGAGTAGGTTTGATAACTATATGGATTTTTTGTCGATTCAGTTGTTCGAAATGAATCGGAGATATGGTCTAAACATAAATTTAAAAAAAACAGCCATTTCGCGCTCTTCTGTTTTAAAGAGCGCGGTGAACCTTTATTCAGTTATAAGCTATGCAAAGACAGACTCGCGAAGCTTACTGCTCATAGAGCCACTAGTCTATATATCAGTCACTTTTTCAGATGCTTTGCCAAAGATTCGCTAACAAGAAGCTCCATCACTGCTACCACCACAGACAGAGCAAAGAATCGCCGGCAGCGTCCAGAGCCGGCAGTACATATAAACTTTGCTGAGCGCATAACTTCTGTCACGGACCGCCAATTAAAGCCGACAGTTTCTATAAGCCGTATGTGTCTTAGTGCGAGTAAACGTTGACACGTTTGGTTTGTATGGAAAGTGTTGACAATGCCACCTCTAGCAGCGACCGCCGAGGCGTCACCATCCTCTATGGCTGTTACCGTTTATACGTTTCTTAACTGCAACCTGCAACACATAACATACGTTTCGTTAATACATCCATTACAGGTACCAACAGTAGGCCGTACGTAAATCAGTGGTAAAGAAACCAGTATAAGCTGGCCTCATATTCTATTGAAACGCCGTATTACGCTGGACCAGCTCAAAGTCAAATATTTACTACTGTGCTAGGCTAGGCCACCTGAAGGTCAAAGTGTTAACACTGGGCTAGGCTAGGCCAGTTGAAGGTCAAAGAGCATGAAGGTCAAAGTTTTAACACTGTGTATAGCTAGACCAGCTCAAGGCGAAAGTGTTACCACTGTGCCAGGTTAGACCAGCTGAAGGTCAAAGTGTTACGACTGTGCTAGGCTGGGCCAGTTGAAGGTCAATGAGTTACTACTGTGCTAGGCTAGGCCAGTTGAAGGTCAATGAGTTACTACTGTACTACGCTAGACCAGCTCAAGGCGAAAGTGTTACCTCTGTGCCAGGTTAGACCAGCTGAAGGTCAAAGTGTTACGACTGTGCTAGGCTAGGCCAGCTGAAGGTCAAAGTGTTACGACAGTGCTAGGCTAGGTCAGTTGAAGGTCAATGAGTTACTACTGTGCTAGGCTAGGCCAGTTGAAGGTCAATGAGTTACTACTGTACTACGCTAGACCAGCCCAAGGCGAAAGTATTACCTCTGTGCTAGGTTAGACCAGCTGAAGGTCAAAGTGTTACGACTGTGCTAGTCTAGGCTAGCTCGCAGTCAAAGTGTTAATAGTATTTTAGGCTAGGTTTGCTCAAGGTCAAAGAGTTACCACTTTTGGTCAACTCTTCATAGCAATTTAATAACCAGTAACTGTGATGACAATCATACCAATAACACAATAGGTTGTTTACTTCTAAATGTCAAAGCCATCCCCCGCAGATATGCTCATAAAATTGATATGTTTTTGATGAGATTATAGCGCAGTGGGACTGCTCGTAATTGAGACCATTCATAGAAAATTATGACTTCGTTATGGTTCTTATTTCTGCTGTGACGTCAGAAGACATTTTTATGGCTGTATTCCTCATTAGGACAGATGAAGGTGTAGTATTATAGGGTATGTCGGTGTATGTACTCCGTGGTTGGCCCTATTTCTAAACCTACCGGAATCGATGCCAGATGGTGACTTGGTAAAATTTTGATGAACCTAAGAATTGGCGTGCCAATTTCGTCGGCGAGTTATAGGCTTCTCGCCCCGTGCTGGTTGGACAAGCCATTACCATCGAAGGTTTCTCAGTGGTGGGAGCTGGTTATAAGCTTCCTAGAATGTGGATGTTGCTTACTTGAAAAAGAAATGTAACAGTAACTGACCAGGCAGCTGATTGGTGGCTAACCGTAACAGTGGGCCTACTCTCTAAATCCGTCAACGAAGATATGGGTCCGTCCGAAACTAGTTCGATACTTAGAAGTGAACCCTACTCCCAATTAATTAACTTTTTCGGACGGGCAAGAACACATCAAGAGTGAGGACAACCGTCAAATCGTTTTGTCATTAATTTTTATTTCGGGCCCCAGACTTATGTTGTGTCCGAAAGTGATACGGAGTATAAAACATCCGTCACTTCGGGCAAAACTACGGACTTCGTGCTTAAAGAGTACCTGGGCCGAATTTAATTAAATCCTTAAGAAAACCGCCAAATGAGATTTTCCACAAATATCTGAAAGGTCTGATTATTTAGGAATTGGCTATAAACGAATGAACCCTTAATAACATTAAAGAAGGTAAAACCTTGAACCTTTATAAAGCAACGTACCTATCTTAGAAGCGCAGCTAGATAAAGCATTTTCTGGACGTTACTGAAAAGCCTTTCACGTGGTGCACTACTTTTCTAACCAATTGCTCTAAACGTGCCCCTTTCATTAATATTAGACCCAGAGAGCGCTCCTTACGGATGAAGTGTGCTTTGGAACATAAACTAAATAAAAACTTTTTTACAAAAAAACAATCGACCTTCAAAGAAAAACACTAAAAGACGTGAAAAATAACTTTAATTTCGGAAGTCGGTGTATTTGGTTTTGTATTTTCGTTTTTGGCCACCGACTTCCGAAATTAAAGTTATTTTTCACGTCTTTTAGTGTTTTTTTTGGAAGTCGGTTGTTTTTTTGTAAAAAAGTTTTTATTTTTCACTTTTTTGTTGCGGTACCTACCCCACACAAATTCGTATACCACTACTTGGTATTTAAATAACAGTGACAGGAAATTATTAACACATCATCAATATAAACTAAGTGGAAAAATATGCAGTATTAAGGATAACTTAAAAACTACTGGTCAGACCTTGATGAAATTTCAATGGGACCCCATGTGAAGCACCAGCTATCAAACAAAAAAGAATCATCCAACCAGTTCATCCAGAAAAAAGTTCTGAGCTAAAACACATAAAAGAAAACATACAGACGAATTGAGAACCTCCTCCTTTTTTTGAAGTCGGTTAAGAAATAAAGGTAGTAAATCATTTTTAAAAACCGAGGCCCCTGGAGAGAACATTTTGGAATAATTTTTAATTCGACTTAGGTTCTACGAATTATTCAAAATACAAGGTGGCAGGGACATCGACCCACAACCTGTTACCATGGATTTAGGTTTTCGTAGGTTATTTAAAAAAAAATACTGTTACATACATTTTGACCGAGTAGATATTGATTGCAGTTTTCTTTTGGATAACCGACTATATATTTATACGCTAGGGCGTCTAGAACCATGTGCTGATTTCATGATTACAGTTTGCGGGTCGATGTCACTGCCACCCTGTATACAGGGTTAGTTTTCAAAGACCTGCCAAATTTAAAGATCCACACACCACACCATCAAACTGAACAATTTTCTCCATGGGACCAATATCGTAATCGCGAAAAAGTTATCAACTGTCCCATACAAAACTTCAATACCTACTCGACCAAATGTATTGGATGGCTGAATTTTTTTTTCGCGATTGCGATGTTGGTTCCGTGTAGAAATTTTTCAATTTGAAGGTCTGAACCACACCCTTAAATTTGGCAGGTCTTTGAAAAAAAACCCTGTATAGAATTATTATAATAGGTTACTGTTATGACTAAACGTTTTCACGAAATCCAACGGCGCGGACTCGAACTGCGCTAGTTTTTTTATTCCTGTTCGAATAATTGTAGTTATTCTAAAATATCAAATAACATCAATATTCAAAAACCATTGGAAACAATTATTTGAATAGTTAGAGTTTAAGTTGCATTATTCTTACTGTTGTCGGCCTAGACCTACATGCCTATCTACATCGTTTAATTACGCATATTATTGTGAAATCATAGAGCCCGTGGTCGATCGAAAGTTAAGCTATGCTTGCCGGCCTGTGTCAGTATCACAGGAGGAATTGGAGTCCTCAATTATCTGGGTAGTGTTTACTGTGTGTCTTTCTGAAGCTGTATTATCTAGGTGGGACAAAGGGTAAGATATACATTAGTGTCAGAAGGATTAAAAAAATGTTTTAATGTAGGGCTGGGTTTCTTTCTCAATTTTGTAATTGTTTATTTTTGTCAATACTTAATGCAATTGCTAATATCTCTAATAATACTTACCGTTAAGATCAGGGGGCTTGGAGGGCAGTTTGGTTTGGCACTCCTTTGGTATGTCGATGGATCTTGCTCCTTGGTCAATCGAAGGATCTATGATTCATTCGGCCCACTAAAATAATATTACAGGATCCATAAAAACACTATCAAGCTGTACTAATGGGCTAATTTACCGGTTTGACCGAAAAAGCATGGTTGTCGTGTGCCAACGCCATGCTTCAATGATTGCCGTAGTATGCAAGTGGCGGCCATCGCAATTCCCATGGTGCAAAAAAATTATGTTGTACCAATGAGGATTAAATTACATAATTATTGAGTATTGTTACTGTATCGAAATTATAGTTACAAAAATAGTATTTATAGGAAAACACACCACACTTTATCTAAACAACAGCTAGAGATAATGCTTAGATTTTTTATATTTATTTTTATTGTGATATGTTTTATGTATTTATTAAAAGTTACACATAATACAGATATTTAAACATATATATATATTTATCTAGAAGTACAAACCATGTTCAGCTAGAATCGTACTTAGTTCTGTAGAAAATAATACTTTCCAGATATAATTTGTCACGCAGGAGGACGTCATTACGTCATTCGAGAGGTGGTTGCTGAAAATCAGCGCTGTTGACGATAGGTTCGTCCGAAGTCACAGCATTTTGCTGAGCAACGACCTGTTCTTGCACAGATGCGACGCACGGCTAAATTGTTCATAATATTGTTGTTTTTTTTGTTACAAAGTAGTCATTTTTTCACTCTGCTATCGGCATTTTGTTTTTGTTTTCATCGTTTGTTTGTTGTCATTTGCGAGTGTCGTAACACAGAGCAAATTATGTAACCTTGCAGAGCAAAATGTATTGTCTTTGGTCCCTGGCCATGGACAAAATTTTAAACCTTTTAATTTTTGGTACGAGGCTTTTGGCTACATTCTATGTTTGTATTATTATTAATGTATTTTTTTTGTAATGTGCGTTTTGTTTGTGCAGAATAAACTATTTTTCTTTCTTCTTTCTTTCTTTTCTTTCTTGCCATGGTCGGTTCGTGGATGGGTGACCATCCATCATCCATCTCCCTGTTTTGGAAAGCAGCGTTAAGCCCAGCTGTCATTCCTGATATTAATTACAGAATTAAGGCTTAAAATTAGTAAATATGAAAATTAGGTCAACTGAACGTTATGCAAAAAGAGCATTAGACATAATTGAAAATTGTATGAAATTAACGTTATACTAAATGTTATTAGAGCAAAAGAAGGTTATATGAAATATAACATTAGATCACACAATATTAGGTTATTTATTTTTACAGTGTATGAAAATTATACCATGTGAACGTTATTTCAAGTGATATTATACTATTTGTTATTATACCATATATTACACACCCGTACTTGATACCCGTAATACTTGTAAACTTGTGCAATAAAATATCTCATAATATCTCCCGCGCCGAAGGCTAGTCTCCGTTGAGATTGGCTGCCATGGCCGAAATACGGTCTGGAGGACTTTTATATATACCCGTAATACTTGATACCCGAAACACATTCACGAAAATAGAATAACTATAGAAGGGTGCCTTTGCAATAGCATCAAAATTCCGATCACAACCCTAAGCTCTTTCTATTCGATACGGAATAACAATCTTGTGCGAACAAATCTTAATATCGCTGTATATTAGATATCCGAAGGGTGCTTTTGTAATAAAAATACGATAAAATAATGGTGACGGTAGTTACTAGGTTTAGGTAAGTACATGGTGACATAACTTCAGAGAGAATTAATTTTATACTAGTTTTTGCTCGTGGCTTCGCCCGCGCGGATGTCGGAAAATATCTCACGGGAACGTACTACCGGGATTAAGAGTTAATCCAGGTTATAAACTATCTGTGTGCCTCCCATCCAAATCTGCTCAGCCGTTTTTGCGGTAATCCGAAACATAAATCCAGAGAAACGAACCAATACTTTTTTATTATAGATATTGTAGATATAGATAACGGCGCAGGATTGCCTTTACCAGAAGTGGTGGTGGTGGCGGTGGTGGTGGTGGTGGTGGTGGTGATATTAGTCGTTTAGCAGCTTCAATATTAATCGTGGACGTGGTGACGACAGCGCACAGAATATACAGGGTGTTTGGCAGAACGTTGAACATACGAAAATGGTGGATAGGTGAGGTCATCTGCTACTTACTCAGCCCTAATTTATTTGGCCCTGATCCCTGGATATTTAAAAAAATAATTGCTTTCTTCTAGTTTCACCACTTTCTAAACATTAAAGTGTAATTTTTATAAAAAAATTGTAAAACAGGCAATTTTTTTTTTTTTTTTTTATCTTTAATGTTGGCAGATTCTTATATAATTATTGCTTTATTCAGATGTTATTCGTAGCTATAAAAAAAGTTATGAGTCCTCAAACTTACATAAAGATAAAGATTTAAAAAAAAATGCCTGTTTTACTCATTTTTAATAAAAAATACACTTTACAGTTTAGAAAGTGGTGAAATTAGAAGAAAGCAAAAAAAAAAAAACAGGGGGCCAGGGCCAAATAAATTAGGGCTGAGTAAGTAGCAGATGACCCCGCCTATCCACCATTTTCGTATGTTCAACGTTCTGCCAAACAACCTGTATATAGACAGCGGGTCCTCTGACATAATCCTCCCTTGACATTGTTATGCAATAGTCATTAATTTTATATGTAGACGTCTTATTGGTGACCAAAATATGTTGTCGTTACCGGTGAAGTAGCTAGGTTGACTCTGCTGTCCATCCCTTTTATCTATAGAAGTCCATTTTTAGATCGGAACGACTGCAGATCCGGAAACGCGGATCGCGGTTACGCTTTCACGCTAAAACGTCTAAACGGATTTGGATGCAATTTGGCACATGGGTAGACCATGACCTGGGATTAGGTCATAAATTACTTACTTTTTGTCCCAATCTTGCCACGGGATCGAGATTTTTGCGGGCTAAACCGTGGGGCGCAGCTAGTAATGTAGCTAGTATTTATTTTATTATTATTACAAGCCTGTAATGTCCCACTGCAGGGCAAAGTCCTCCTTACTCCCCTTTGACTTCTCTCCGCCTAGGGCTACTAAGGACCAGTCCTTATCGAAGGAGTCCAATTCATCCCGCCATCTACGTCTGGGCCTGCCGCGATGCGGTTTGCCATATAGAGGGACCTATTGGGTCACGAGTTTGGCCCATTGTTCGTCTGACATGCGGCAGAAAACTTTTTTTCAAGCCGGTTCGGGAAGTCGGTTGTTTTTTTGTTTTTTATTTTTTATTTTTCACTTTTTAGTGGGTCAGATAATTATGTATCTAAGTTACAATAGCCTCATGTCAACTGCTCATCACCTTTTACAAAATATTTATTTTCCCGATTCAGGGAAAAGAGAGAGTTTATTGTTGAGAAGTTCTCTTGGTAAAAACCAGAAGAACTGGAGCTGATGGTGAAGCCACAATCAGCTCCATTTCACCATATACATTGTGACAAGCATAAATTGCTTAGCAACCAACGAAAGAGCATTGCTAGAGATGACGCGATTACGGAACTTAAATTCAGTCTCAAATAGACGCATCAGCATGACTAGTAGGTAGTGGTTGTCCTATGTAAAACTTCAATATTAATTCGGTATTATTTTTGTACGAACTGAACATTTTAGCATATTGAACCGTATGAAGTATGCCCAACAAAAAGTAACTGCTGTAAATCGTTGAGGAATTCCCTCGACTGTCGATGGACTTCATCATCAGACCTGTAATGGCACTTATAACCCATATGGATGTAAAGTTCTCATCAATATAAATGAATTAAGTCCAAACACAAGGTAACCTGAAACAACTGTAAACCGTTGAGGAGTTCCCTTAACTGTCCCTCGTCTTCATCATCAGACCCTTAATGACAGTCACACCCCATCTACCTGTAAAGTTCTCATCAATACAAATAATCTTGCATCGCGCAAGCAGAGTTTACCGCGCAACTAGCATAATTATATGCAACGACCCGACATCAACCATCAGGCAGTTGCCCACCAGAAATAACGCCCGTCTGGTCGGAGGATCCTCCCTTTTCATATAGAGTATGAGTGAACTGAGAACTGAACTTTACACCCTGTTTCTCAAACCTCTATACTCCCTTCCTCAGCGACGAATGTTCTCTTCGAACGCGTCACTTAATTAGTAAGGAGCCCGCGTACAATACCTAAAATAACTACAAACGTAATAGCACTAAATAATTAACCCTCCAATAACGTCTTTGTTCCTTTGTTTTAATATCCTGCCACAGCAACTAATTCGGTCATGTACTTTGGCTCTGCGTATTTTCTGGAAACACTAATTAAGTCTAATGAGGAAAATTTGTCAAGTGGGTTGGTACATTCGTAAATAAATCTAGAGTTCTTAGGTTTATTGCGGGTAGTCTATAATACTACAATGGATACCTAGACAACTGTCAATGTCAAACTAATATCAGCTTGTAATTAATTGTCTCAGTTTAATGGCCTCTGCTCATGATGAGTGCATCGAGTCCTGATCATTAATCATGAGTTCAGTTGTAGAGCTCAAAAACGACCGTCTGTAATCGGAATATATTGTGGCACAAATGAAACCGCAATGAAAATACAATCGAAATGTACTCGAACATGTATAAAAATACAGACCTCCCAATGGCAAAATTTATAAAATACAAATACTAAATAAAATCATAGGGTGATTTATCTCGAATCGCACCTGACGTCACGAAGGCTTAGCGTGTCACCCATGCAATATCCAGCCAAAAATTCAATCAGATCGTAGCAATACAGATGGTATAAAATACAATCAATATACACCAAAAAAATATACAAATTAATAGCACAAAATGATACAAAACCTACTTGGAAAAATGAAATTAAAATCGCAGCGTGCATTATCTAGAATCGCACCTGACGTCACAACGGCTTGGCGCGTCACCTTCAAAACAAAAGAGGTTTTCAATGAAAAGTCTCGTCGTCAATGGCTCCTTTGTCTTCCTGAATCCGGCTCTTTAATTAAGAGCCACAATACAACAAAACTGTCTCGTTAAAAACATCTATGGCAGCTCTCATTTGTTTTGACTTTACGATACTTGAGTGAGGTTGCGTTTTGCGTGAGTTCTGTGGTTTAGATTTTAATAACGAATGTCGAATTTCGCAAAACAATTTTATTTTTCAAACATTTTTGGGTAACTTTCACTTCTTGTTATGTACAGGCAACAAAACAGTTAGGTTTATAGAAAAAAAAAATAACTTATTCATTTTTTTTGCTACCCAGGCCAAGTCAAAGACTAAACTACCCAGAATAGGTGTGACATTGGCAAAAATCAGTTGAGGTTAAATGGCTGTACACCTACTTCAATCTTGCCTAAGTTGACTAAGTACGTTGAAACATCTTAGAAGAAAATCGAGTATACATACTTAATATTAAGAGATTTTTGGGAGAGTGGTAAATGAGAAGTCAGTGACATTTATAAAGTATTTCGTGTAATTTTTACACGTTTGGTACGATTACGCAATACCTTTAAACTCGAATTTTACAAAGATTTTAGCAACCCTCTCGAATCCTCCTAAAAAAGTATACAAAACAAACAAAGAACTCCTGAAAACATCTTCAAAAGTAAATATCCATTAATAATAGATAGCAGCCCTCCCTGTACCAGCTAAGCGAAGTCATTGACCGCCGAACCGTGACCCCGGAATCTCTCTATTTATACTACGTAGGTACCGATTCCCTCCTCCAAGAAAATATCAAGGTCGAACCTGCTAAAAACCAGTATAAACTGGCCTGTGAATTCGAACAGCTGTAACGTGAAGACAGGTCATTCAATATTGATCGTTAAAGCCTCCAGTACGACCAACCACTTTAAGTTGACTCGCGAAATCCTACATCAAGAATGCCAAGCAGGGTCATGAAATAATAGCCATAAAAGCCAACAGAATTTTTCGCGAGTCACTCCCATAGTTTCGTTGACATAATCATCAATCACTTTTGGTGAAAAAAACTTTAGTTAGTAGTCTGTATTTTCAAAGGGAATTACTACTTTATGGAGCTTATTTAACGATCTATCAATTTCAGTAGTGGCGGATATAATTAAGAAGTCAATATATTTCGGACGTGCTTTTAAAAGCTTTTAAGCGTAAAAATGGACGACAAAACATGTAAAAACGAAACGTTTTGTATACCTGCAAGTCAGGGAAGCAGATATCAGATGCTTCAGATTTTCTTCATTTTTGTCTTTCATTGGGCATATTTCACTCGAAGTGAAACATCTGAACGCAAAATTCATCGTTTTCGGCACTCGGCAGCTTTCACCCACCTGCCTAAAAACCTACCGCATACAGATATAAGTACATATTAGCTTACGCTAGAGCAATCGCACGCACAGCCTAGTCACATTACAAAAAAAGTGAACTTTTTTTAACACACCCAATCTCATGCAGTCATTTTCTGCAAAATATGGTTCTATAAAACACGCAAGTAGGTACTTTATCGGCAGTACATTCCAAAAACATGTATAACTTCTCAGCTATCCAACGAGATACAGTAAGATACCAGATATCTTCAAACAAATATAAAATGTCAAATTACTCGAAAATGGTTGACATTTGCATAGGGGTCATTAGGGGTCATTCGGTTGCAAATGACCTCTCCTACATTTCCCTTAACGAATTGCCGACATATAACCAATAACCCTGTATAAATAGCTTGTAGGTAAGTGTCTGGCCAAAGTCGCCGAAAATATCACTAAAAATTACTAAAGAAAGAAAAAACCTAAGTATAACTAATATAGACTAACTAGTAAGACCATATAGGTACTATGAAATGGTTATCCTGGATCCGCCTTATTTCCCTGGAGCTTCGTATCTCTGAGGAGTTTCCCGAACCGGTTGGCAGCAAAACAAATATCTTCTTCAAGTATTAACTTTTAACTTAATGTTCATTTCTTTTCTCTGGAACAAGAGATTCTCGAAGGTCGATCTCAGTGATTTATATAGTTTCCCTTGAGAAATTATGTGTGTCGTTGTTTTTGACACTTTAATCTTTAAAAAATAGGTTGTTTTGCGTTCAAATTGAAGTTTTTTATTAAGGTCTTCACGCATCTAAATACTTATATAAGTACACAAAAAATGTGTGTTAGCATTTTTTCATGTCTAAACGTGTGTTAACTGTAAGCAGCGTTTATTAATAAACCCCTTGTAAAAAATAAATAAAATAAAATAAAATAAAAACTTTTTATTTCAGACTTAAAGAAATCCATAGATTGTTAGTACAGTAAAACTTACGAACCTAGTGTTAGTAGATAAAAATATTACAAAAAATACTTATTTCCTAATGTGGGTATTAACCCAATGCTGGACGTAACGCGTGTCCAGTCTATCCGCAATAACAGCCAGGATGCCGTTGGTGCTGGCGCGCAACCTGCCGAGCGCCGCGGCGCATCGCTTGCGGAGCACGGCGTGAAAGCCGTCAACGTGTGCGTCCGCGAACATGCCCGACGCACTGCACCAGCGCGGCAGCCCCAACAACGCCCTGAACGCATTGTTATATTGAACGCGCAGGGCGCTGAATGATCTTTGCGTATAATGAGCCCACAAGCAACACGTGTACAGTGAAGAACAATGCGCTCTGAACAGTGCTATTTTCACTTGAGCATTACACCGTTTAAACCTGTGGGCTATCATGTTCGCTCTGATAGACAGCGCCCTACGCTCCCTGGCCATGTCCTCATCATCGCGTAGGAGATCAGTGACTATGTGCCCAAGATATTTAAAACAGTTGACCACTTTCATGGGTGTTCCGTTCAAAGTCACTGGAGGAACCTGATCTGGTGACTTGGTACCTGCTTTAAATACCATGAGCTCACTTTTCGTGACATTATATTTGAGGCCATGACTAGCTGCGTACGTCTCACACACTTTAACTAAATTCCTAATTCCACCAATCGTTGGGCTCAGCAGCACCATGTCGTCTGCATAACTCAGATTATTTACACAGATATTGTCTATGTGACAACCGACATGCATGCTGCTGAGCTCAACGATTAGCGCATTTATAAACAGATTAAACAAAACGGGGGATGATAATCCACCCTGTCTTACTCCACATTGTAGTCCATATGGATCCGATAAGATGCCAGCCCACTTTACATAATTGACCTGACTCTGGTACCAATACTTTAGGATAGCAATCGTCTCACCAGGTAAATTGGTCCCCTTAAGCTTATCCCAGAGCTTATCATAATTAACAAGGTCAAAAGCTTTAGAGAGGTCTAAATAACACGAATAAATGGGCGTTTTCCTACTCGTGTAATACTCAACAGTGTGCTTTAGGCCCAGTATAGCACTCTCTGTAGAAAGTCCAGCGCGAAAACCAAACTGAGCATCATGTAGGTGTATAAACTCTGTTAGCTGAGCCTCAAGCACACTGTCTAGAACCTTTGCAATAACGGTGGCCAGTGAGATCGGCCTATAATTAGATTTGGCCGAGCTATCTCCCGTCTTGTTTTTTATTATGGGAGTAACTATTGTTTTAGTTAGTTCACTAGGTAGGTAGGAGTGTCCAATGCACAAATTAAAAAACATAGATAAAAGTCTAGAGATGTGTGGCCCTGAATTCTGTAGATGTTCGACGCTGAGCCCGTCATGTCCCGGTGATTTCCCACCTTTCATACTTTTCAAAATCTTACGTATGTCCTTAGCACCCACTTTTAGTCTGATGTTTTCACACACGGGGTCAGCGTCCAGCATCCACTCGGAAGTGCCTAACGGGGATTCCACGGTGAAGTGATCTTTAAACATGTTAGCGACCATCTTCGCGTCGGTGACACCCTCAACACTCAAAGGAACGCCAGACCTGACGTTCAATTTATTGGTCTGTTTCCAAAATTCGCGAAACTTATTATTTGAATGCAATGTCGCTAGCCGATCCATCTTTATCTGGTCCTGGTGTTGTTGGCACCATTTAAGCTTAGCCTTGAAAATCTTTCTGCTATGACACATCGCTTCATGAATGAAACCAGCCTTAGGTTTACCAAAAAGTAACCAGTTTTGAAAGTCAAGCCTGGCCACCCCATGAGCTTCGCCAACATACTTATTCCATCCCATAACTTGTTTTTTCCTACCGCTCGTACCAACCCTATAGCTAGACTCTGAAGCCTCACTAAGCGCTGAGACAATATCAGTATACAAATTATCTAAGATATGTCTATGTTCCACAATATTACACCGCTTATCACAACATTCTCCTAATACCATTGGAAAGTCAATTTGTCTTAACAATTTATTGCAAATGTTTGTATACATACCGATTTGTTCAGGTTTTCTATCACCCCAGGTCACTTTACTTTTAGGTACTACTGGAATCACATTTTGAGATGGAAATATACTACACTTAATGGACACAGGATAGTGGTCAGACCAGTACACATTGTAATCAACCCAGACGTCTGTAACAGAGGGCCACGCTGCACTAGTAACAATTATGTGGTCTAACCAACGCCTACAACCATGCGCTTCACTCACAAAAGTGTGCGTATCAGAGTCCACTCCACATTTAACAATGTCAGCACATACCCAATCCAGATCATCACAAAAACTGAGAAGCTCATTATAAAAGTTCTCATTTGGATGAGCATTGAAGTCCCCAAGAATATAGACATAGTCTATATCACATTCTTCAATTATAGCATGTATAGCGCCCATGCATTGGGTTAATTCAGTCATATTTTCCGCACAGTCTGTAGGCATGTATACCGATACACACAGTATGGGACGATCACTAGTCACTATTTTGATCGCACATATCCTAGGGTTGTTACAGTCAATAACCGTTACTGACGGGAACGAACTTTTACGCCACAATATCGCCGTCCCTCCATGAGGTCTGCCACGCAGTATTCCAGCAGATGTGTCCACTGCTGAAGTTCCAGTGTAGCCAAAGTCAGTATTGATACTGCTGAGCCACGGTAAGTCACAAGGCAGTAGCCACGTTTCTTGAAGAGCAATTATGTCTGACACAAGTGTTAGTCGTCTAACATCTTCAATCGATCGCTTAACATTTTTACAATTGAATGTACTGAAGGTACAACTGGTATTGTTGTCATCCATTTATATTATACGATTTGTTGCAAACATTTCCAACCCGTGTATTACTGGTAACCTTCCCAGCATAGTCACGACTAAATTCTACAAAACGTCGATACAGGATGCCATCAGGCCAAAAATTCTCATCCATAAACATGCTCAAACGGGGCCTCGGTACAGAAATCTTAAAGGCATTATAGTCTCTTTGAGACTTCATATTAATCTTTTGTAGGTGTACACGCAACTTTGTCTTACTAAATATATGATCGGAGATGTCACTTTCGGTAGTACTCTTATCCACATTATAAATAAATAAAGGTACCTTAATATCAGCCGCCTTGAATTTTCCTTCCAGTTCAGTGACTGCCGTTCCTTTCAGTCCCACAAACTTATTTTTCGACCGATTTTTCTGAACAAGTGTCCATTCTTCCGAAGGTTCCACCGTCTTCCATTGATTTGGTTTGTTAACTAAGTCAGCAAAAGTCGTCGGTTTCGGTAAAGAATCCATATTTTGTGTCAATACAGTATTTACTTGTAACACGGACGTTTCGGTTTCGTTGTTTACATGCGGGCACATCGCAGTTTTTAATGGCGCATCGACATTCGTGGTATTGAGCGCACATAATGACGCGCACAAAGTACTTTCTACTTGCGCGCGGGCCTCGACATAGGCTGTTTTAGACGCGCACTCGTTATCTACAAAATCAACTGACTGCGGGTGGGATGCGGCAGAACCGGTTTCCTTGTATCGCATGTTAACATTACTGTTCTTTGATTCCTTTACTATCGGAATATGAGATCTCTGTTCTAGTGGCGATTGATTTATTCCTGATTTCATGGATACATATTCCAGTCCCATTGGCCCACTGTCAAAGGAATGACTATTAATAAGGTGCGCACCTCTTTTTCTGTTCACATTACTTTCGAAATAATTAACAATCGATGCCTGTTTTAAGTTTTCCACTTCACTTTTCAACGAGTTGAAAGTCTCCATTGACACATACCCCTCTTGCACGTTCTTCAGATCACCACGCAATAGCAGTAGGTCTTTTAAAAGTTCTTTACCCCGCATGCGGTACCCGAATGAGTCTGCACAAAATCAGTGATGCAAAAATTTTATTACACGTGCAGTTTTGGCGAATACGGGTATCTACGGAGATCAACGATTATTCTGTACGAACTTGCCCGAAGAGGCGCACTCCACATCGTTCATTTTTCTTGGTCGTGAGCCTGAATTTAATTGGCGCTAGGCGTCTTAGCATCAGCATAAGCATAATCAGCCTATAATGTTCCCACTGCTGGGACACAGGCCTCCTCTCTTTGAGAGGGAATGGGCTGCAATCTACCACGCGGGCCCAGTGCGGGTTGGTAGATGTCACATGTCTTCGATTTTTTGGTTCTAGGTCATGCCGGTTTCCTCACGATGTTTGCCTTCACCGTTTTGAGAGCAGTGGTGATGAAATTATTTAGCCAAAGTAAAGCGCCTGCCTGGGTTGTAACCCACGACCTACAACTCGTAAGTCGGTGCCGATACCACTGGGCCACCACTGTTAGGCGTCTTAATCCGGGTAAAACTACCAACAGTAAGTGCGCTAACGATCCTTGACAAATACAACATTTTTGCGGAAGATACACTGTGTAGTTAATCAAAAAAAATAATAGAACATACGCGCAGAGCTTCGTTAACAAACTCTTCCTGATTTTGACGTTTTTCCATTAGATCCTCATTGTTCTTTAGAAATTGATGGAACCTCATTTTTCTTCCCGAGATTTCCTTTTGCTTTTATTTCTTTTCTAAGTTCATTGCTTGCTGAAACTAGGTCAGATAATATCAGGTAAATAGGCCAACACAGCTTAGATTCAAGTCAGCCAGAGTAAATTAAAAACCATACAAATTCAAATTATATTGTAATATCTACCAGCATCCTTCATGAAAGGACTCGTTTGCAGTTCAAGGAAGCTCTACCATAATACTTTTTTAAGTTCGCCAGGCATTATTATGTACTCGCAATGGTGGCCCAGTAGTAACGACAGCGACTTACGAGTTGTAGATCGTAGGTTTGAACACCGACAGGCGCTCTACTTTGTGTAAATTATTTCATCACCACTGCTCTCAAAACAGTGAAGGAAAACATCGTGAGGAAACCAGCATGTCCTAGGACTAAAAATTCGAAGATATGTGACATCTAGCATTCCGCACTGGGCCCGCGTGGTGGATAACGGACCACTCTCTCTCACAGAGAGAAGGCCTGTGTCCCAG